>OU342568.1:12482500-15335425 GCA_910589295.1 Noctua janthe
GCAATATGTTCTGCTACAGACTGAATCTACGGTACGCTCGTGCAAATTGTGTTACAATATAGTAATTGGGGTAATCTGCCGTAACGGTGTTATTAACGTGAGTACGCGTATAAGTAGAAAAACTAGAAACCTGTCTTCCTCAATGGCAGTGGCCTCACAACCCACTGCCTTAGGATTGGGAAAGATATGTAGATGGAGCCTAGGGAACGTGGCCTGTTAGAGTTCATAGCAATGTTCTCAGTAGGACTATGCACTTAGGTCTAACAGTACACGTACGCCGAGCAAACGTTGTAAAACGGTTCCATGTTGTAACATGGAATCGTTTGCGTTTGCAAATCGGCAACTAGTATTTTGGAATCATCAAATTAACGTAACTGTAAAATAATAAATCTCTTAAGCGCAAGCGTAACGTTTCCTCTCACCAACGTTTCATCATATATATATATCTTTGCGCCCTCTTGTCTTATTAGCTTCATATTTTGTTACTGATTTAGTTTTATAGGATTTGATATTATTCATGTATATGTCTTAACTCTGACCTCCCAATAATAACTACACCTTGTACCCCTCCCTGTCCCCTAGCTTCTAAAGTCGGGACAGGGCTGGAGTTCAATTTAGTAGTCGGTGGAAAGATGACCAGTTTGGTGTCGAGTCTTACAAGGCCGTGCGGACGGAGGGGCGCGGCCTCTCCCCCTTCGGAGGGAGCCGGCATTAATACTAATATGTGCATGATTTAGGAAAAACGAAAATTTCACCAGCCTAGGGTAATTTACGAACAGTCACAGTCACAATGATCGCTGAGTCCACATCCCACATGTCGACAACCTCGCGAGCCAAGTCAAGATACTTGATTTGATTATCTTTCTCGGCTTTTACGAGGTTATCATCATGTGGGACCGTCATCGTCATACATTATTGTTAGATGTTCACGATTAAAATAATTTTATTTGAATCAAACCATCTTAGATTCTTCGAATTTTAGGACAAATTAGTAAAATCTATTGTCACCAGATTAGTTCACAGGCTATTATTACTTGTCTGTACAAATGAAAATAAGATATTTGTCTTCTCGTACAATATTAATATTAGTTACGTTTTAAAACTCATCAATGAAATACGTCATGCAAATCCATGCCAATTTTCCTAGAATTACCAATGACGTTTTAATCTGAAAATCATTTGAGCAACTACTTGGAAAAATGTTAAAAACGGTAATACGATTTATAACACGAGAAGCAATAATAAACACACACACTCATTCATAAAAATATTATCATCTGCCTAGCCTTTTCCCAACTATGTTGGGGTTAGCTTCCAGTCAAACCGGATGCGGCTAAACACCAGTATTTTTCATGAAGCGACTCCCTATCAGACCTCCAAAAGTCAGTTACTCGGTAATACGATACCTCCTGTTAAGACTGGCTGTCAGACTTTCTGGCTTTTGACTACTCGTAACGACTGTCAAAGATCTACAAATGACAGCTGGGACCAACGGTTTAGAGTGCTTTTCGAGGCTCCGAGGGAACTCGATATGTAATGATGGTCACCCATCCACCGATCGACCTCGGCAAACACTGTTTAACCTTACAGATCGACCAGTGCGGGTATTATTATTTTGCCACGAGATGTTAAAAACGGTAAACAGTCTTAGCTGTAATAAATACTCACCTCCTCCTCGCGTCGTGTTCCTCATTATTGAGGTTCCTGATTCACCCGACGACGACGTGAAGCAATTTTCTGTTTGATGACGTTACGCCATTTGTGGCCATCCTTGACATTGTGAAGCGCGTCGTGGTGTTTTGAGTCCTGCGGTGAGCGAATTTGGTCCGTCCAACTTAGCAGACTACGACAATACACAAAATGAATACACACACTCATTCATAAAAAATGTTTAAAAATAACGTTACGTAATTTTGCAAAATTTTTCTAAATTACGCGGCATTTTTCCAGATTCTTCAAATTCCAAACGTGGAATTCCACCGTCACCCGTGTTTGCTTCATTCATAAACGTGCAGCGCGTTTATACAATGTGACCGATTCCAAATTCGAACAAGGCTCAAGGCTGCCAGTTGCGAGTTCTTTGAATCGATTTTATTTTTAGTGTGACCAGCAATCGAAAACTTTTGTCATCCACTCGGAATCCGCTTTCCTCGCGAATTATCAAGAATCTCAACTTTTCCGAGCGGAGGAATGTTATTTACAGAGTAGTCGAGTCCCTACCGTTTAAATGTTACAAGTTTCATAGCCGCATATCTGTAAGACTGCATCATTGGTGATATAAATATGTACGTTTAGTGCCCGTAAATAGCATTGAAACACACATTACAAATACGGCGGTCGATTTAACTCATGGGAAAATTTCATAAATCGCATCCGGATAGCGCATCAACGAGGTTGGTATTGGCAATGCCAATAATAATCTATTATCCCGATATTGCTATGTATGCAGCAATGGATTTTATAGTTTCCATCTTTAGATAAATTACTTTTTATTTTTTTTGACGAAGGCCTGTAAAGTAAAAGTCCTAATCAACTCTTTTACTGAAAAAAAAAATACAAAATGGCTACACAGAAAAACATTACAGTTAATGTTTTGTCGCCGTAAGATTAACACTGTTACTATATGCTTTGTATTGGAGGTCTGATAAGGTTAACCGTACTTACGTAGCTAAAATATCCAGAGTTAGCACATAACATCATTTTAAATAAGGAATTGTCTATGAACTCCACGGAATATCACCTTCAATGACTCCTGTTTTGCTTTCGTTCACAACTTGGCGCGAAATTAAATGAATGAATGAGTGTTTATGGTACGTATGTGTTACCTAGTAGGTAGGTACACTAGGTACAGAGTACTATTTAATGCGTCATTGAACATAGATAGTCTTTAGATTATGATAGTTTAGGTACTTGGATGGATGTGGCAAATAAATCAAACAATTTTCATATTCATAACTTCTTTACATAAAGTGAAAAGAAAACATTTGTAGTTATGTTACCATCGATGCTAATTTTCTATACCTCGCCTCAATCTGAATAACGTTAAACTGAAATAATAGAGACATTTTCTGACAAGAATGTAACATTCAGTAAATATAATAAACCTATGTACCTAGTAATATATGGTACTTCAAACATAGCTGATAGCTACAGCTACGTCTGACGTATAGGCTATATGTATTTATAATCTTGGTCTGCGTGTTTCGGTATAAGTATATGTATAAATATTATGCCTAACTACTTAGGTTAGGCATAATATAGGCTTTTTCCGTGATAAAAACATGAATTCCCGCACCAATTTGTCTTATAATTACTTATATGAACGCCTAGTAATTACCAACCATAAATTACCTATCTCGGTTTTCACAACTTTTGTATCATAATTATTATGTAGTTGAGTGCCTTAATTAACCAGTATTTTTCTTTGTTTCAGGCGACAACTTTCAACTTCAACGTACCACGCTACCGCAATGACAGGGCCCTTATGATAAATTCCGACTGGCAACACTTACAAAAACATTGCCATTTTAAAAATTATGTGTCAAAATGCTAGCTTAAAATATTAAATGTTTTGATATTAAAATATTAAATTTCCGCTTTTTTAGTTTATTTCGCAAAGTTTATCTTAGTTTCCAAAAGCAAATACAAAAAAAGGCGACCATAATTTTTTATACCACAATAACTAAACAAAAAACAGTGCTTGTGTGTGATTTTGTACGTGTTATAAAATGACGGTGTGTTATTAATTGCGTCTGCTTCCGCTCATATCCGACTGAGTATATATCGGCGGGAATTTCGTGGAGTGAGCCAAAAGCAAAGATGTCGTCGCGAACGGGGCAGCGTGGCACGTCAGTTGCGACCAGCCAGCGGAAACACCGCTCGCGGTCCACCACTAGATACGACATGGAGAAGAAGCCGAAAAAGAAGGACTTCAGAACATCAGGCACTACCAGCCTGGTGTCCATTCCAAACAGCATCAAGCTGCCTATGCTCAACAGTGGCCTCATATCGCTTGGTAAGTCATATCTTTTATTAATTACGAAAGAGTTTTACTACCTTTCAGAGCTGCCATAAATAAAAACGACACAATAAACTACACAAAATTGGAGGTATTCGATTTCCGAATAAAATAAATTGCAGTTCTTATTTTAATTTTGCAAAGTTAACATTTTTACAGTGTTCGAATTTCAATATTTTTTTAGTCTCATCCCGCGCTAGTAATTTCTCCTGAATCGTGGGTGCGTTTACAAACATTCACAAACACCCAATTTTTTTTAATCCCCATTAATACGAGGAAGTGTTTTGAACAATGTATGGAAATATGTATAGTAGAGAGTATTTTATTTACTATTTTTCGTGATAAATATTGTATAAAGGATTTGATAATAATATTCATAAATACTTTTGTATAAATTCACACCCAAATTATATCCGGCCCGGTATATTTTGCGAAAACTAAAACAGGTAGATAACAAGCTGAAAATTTATCGCTACGAAAACTTGAAACGATAAAGCCCATTCCTAATCTTTATAAATTATCGCGCAAATTTACAGTCCCGAAAACGTCTGGTGGAGTAATAACTACTGTCTTTAGGCGGCACTACAGCTGGCGAATTTGCACAAACATTTGTGTTAATTTCTGGTTATTACAAAATAAACTTTATTCAAATAAGCGTAGGGTATATTTTGTACTGGCTACAAATAGCAAACATTTGGGCCAACACGCCAACTGCTATGCCGCTTCCACGGTTGAACGTCAGATATTTTACACGAACCTTCTGTCAGTTGGCTTTAGCAGGCTTATTTGCCTGACGGGATGTTAAAAACTCATCAATTTAAATTAAAACGCTCAAAGTGCGTGAAATTTAACGTAAGGTCAGGTTGAAGTTTCTTTGGCGTAGTTATGTGGTTTTGCACTAATATAGGGACTTGGACTGCGTGGTTTGTCACGATGTTTGACAAAATCTCTTTTGTCTAACTTTTGTTGAACTAAGCGATGTTTGTAACTTAAGTTTTATATTCAAATAATTTTCATACCTACTAAAATATAGCGAAAGATTTTTTTTTTTGTTGAAGCGCCGTTTCGCACACAAGTTTCGTTCAAAGTGCAAATATGTATTACTAATCACGCAAACGAAAATTCAAAAGTATAATAAAACACCTGATAATGTACAAATAGGTACCTATTTCAGTAGCAGCTTGGATTCTGATTATGGACCCGGTTGATGGCAATAGGCTCGTCCCGTCCGATTGCAACAGGTACATCATCGGGAGTCCAGACGTACTGCGGGTTATCACCCATACCTTGTCGATGTTCCATACGTTTGCAAGAAGCGCTTTGCTACATCTTTTATTATGCGCACAGCCAAGGAGTGGAATTCCCTGCCTGCGTCGCTGTTCCCGAGTTCATATAATGTCCCCAATCTTCTTAAGTGAAGAATTAATAGGCTATTTGTGGGTTAGCTCGTTCCATCTTCGACCTCATATCTGTCCTCAGGACAAGATTAGGCCCAAATTAATACAATAAAAAATGGAACCCTCAACATTTAACACAAGAGCCAATTGTTCAACCTCTACGCCAATCAAGTTTACTGTGGTTAGATATAGGCACATCACCATTCATAATAATAGTGGGAAGTGCTATGAAGATAAAATAAACAGTCAGAGTATTTACAAGTTATTTCGACCGCGGAAATCCCGCCGAGTTACAATAACAATTCTCGGTAACAAGACGATGGAATGATAATAAATAATTCAGAAAAGCTTCGCCTATTTGAAAATTTATGTTTATTGGTAATGAATACGACCTTGACTGGTTTTTTTGCGTAATGTATTTTCAAGCAAGGTCAGCTACAAAATCATTGATATTAGGAATCAAAAGGATATTAGGGATTCATGATAAATGCAAGCGTTAATCAATAATTAAAAAAAATAATTATTTAATCCTAGGTTGGTCTGTGGATGGGTGACCGCCCATTACGTACCGAGTTTCCTCCGTGCCTCGGAAAGCACGTTAAGCCATTGGTCCCGGCTGTCATTTGTAGATCTTTGACAGTCGTTAGGCAGTCAGTGGCCCAAAAAGTCGGACAACCAATCTTACCAAGGGGTATCGTATTACCCAGTATTAACTGGGTTGTGGAGGTCAGATAGGCAGTCGCTCCATGTAAAATACTGGTATTCAGCTGCATCCGGCTAGACTGGAAGCCGACCCCAATACAGTTGGGAAAAGGCTAGGCAGATGATGATGATAAATGCAAGCGTCGAATTATGAATTTACTGAAATTGAAAGTTACAAAAGTACTCGCAACGGGCGTACCTGCATGATCGGATGTATGAACGTGGACGAGGCAAAAGGATTATGTAAGGATCGTAGCAGGTTACGGCGAGTTATGGGCTAGCTCGCCGTCCGGCCGTCTTATGACGACAGGCCGTGTCGACGGCGCGTTCGTGTTCCACGCGCGCCTCAATGAGATGTCAGCAGCCACGTAGGGGTCCGCATGGGCCGATGCCTGCCAGGGCTGCGGGACTGTTCGAAAGAGATACCGTGGCCCTGGAACACAAAGGGCAAAGAAAGAACATGGATGGGTTTTAGTCAGTACAAGTCTGACACTCCCTTCCGCTCCGCCCAGAGTGGGGGGGTCATTTGATGATTTACCATCCGAAAAAAAAAAAAAAACAGGATAGTAGCAGGTGGCGATCTGTGGCTTCTGTCTACCCCATTCTTAACCCCCGTATTACGGAAAGTTACTCAATCGTCAAGGATCGTTTAAAACTAGATTCAAGCCATTTGAGTGACGGTCTGTAATACGGGACTTTAGTCACATCGGTATCCTACAGATTTTTTATTTCTGTGATCCTAATGCAACAACATTAATTTTCTTAGGTAGGTATACGCAGGGTGTAAGGGACATCACTCCACAAGCTAACATGGTGCATTCAGCTCCTTATTTTCAATCATATTCCACCGGAATTTTTTCCCGGTTTTTTTTTTAATATTATTTTCAGTTACTATTCCTTTATTTCAATGTAAAATTACATTCCCTGAACGCAGCACTACATTATGTAAATAATACGGCTAAAATAAAAAAAAACCAACAATGGATGTCGAATGACGAATGACGCATGAAATCAGCTGTCCACTTCCTGCCTGGCTACATAGTTCATCGAACTCGTCGTCGCGCTTGCCGTTTGCTACGTGCGTTTTGCCACGTTAACTATACATTGCATGAGGAAATAAAATCAATCAAATTTATTGTATTCTCATAACATTCCTGAAATAATTTCTTGTACCGGTCATCTTAGTATGATATACTGAATTCACCCCATCAGTCTGTGGAGGGCTGTCTCTAACACCCTGTATTTTCTGGTTTCCCTAAAAACATAGATACATATTAGGAATCAAAATGATATATATGATAAATGCAGGTATCGAACACTCGACAGAAATTGAAAATTCAATTTAAAATTGCATAAGTACTTTTTTACGAGTTGATGATTCCTGCCTATTTAGTGTCTGTTTGTGAATGTTTTATGTGGATTTATATCTGGTAAATAAATTTTTCATTTACCAGATATAAATCCACATCCGATTCCGATGGTCCCGGCTGTCATCTGTAGATCTTTGACAGTCGTTACAGGTAGTCAGTGGCCCAAAAAGCCTGACAACCAGTCTTACCAAGGGGTATCGTATTACCCAGTACTAACTGGGTTGTGAAGGTCAGATAGGCAGTCGCTCCATGTAAAATACTGGTATTCAGCTGCATCCGGTTAGACTGGAAGCCGACCCTTGGGCAAAGGCTAGGCAGATGATGGTAATGAAATAAATATTTCATTTCATTTCAATTCTTATTATTGAGAGCAGCGGTGGCCCAGTGGTGGAGACCCCGACTTGCGAGCAGTAAGTCGTGGGTTCGAACCCAGCCAGGCGCATTACTTTGTGTAAGTTATTTAATCACAACATCGTGAGGAAACCGGCATGTCCTAGAACCAAAAATTCGAAGACATGTGACATTTACCAACCCGCACCGCGCGAGCCCAGTGCTCGCGCGGTGGATTATAGCACATTCCCTCTCATAGAGAGGAGGCCTGCGTCCCAGCAGTGAGAACATTAATAGGCTGATTATGCTATTATGCTATGCTATGAAATTCTTATTTCTGAGATCCTAATGCAACATTAGTTTTCTCATGTAGGTATATTTTCTGGTTTTTCCAAAAATATAGATATCGGCTTCGTAAGAAGCCACAAAAGCATCTGCCTTCCATTAATGCCCAACTGAATCTCAAGTGACTTTTAGTGGGATCCATTATATATTACAAGTACCTACCAAATAACCAGTCATGCCAAAACATATTTGGCATAAACACTGTGAGTTAAAAGGTGATAAAATTGCACTAAAAGTTTTGTTATATCGCTCATCTAATACACACATCATTATCTGCCCAGCCTTTTCCCAACTATGTTGGCGTCGGCTTCCAGTGAAACCGGATGCAGCTGAATACCAGTTAGTATTTTACGTGGAGCGACTGCCTATCTGTCTTTTACAACCCAGTTAGTACTGGGTAGTACGATACCCCTTGTTAAGACTGGTTGTCAGGCTGTCTTTCGGCCCACTGTCTACTTGTACCGATATCTAATAATAACACATAAAACCAATGATATTATGAATAAAAAGAGGTAGAAAACGCACTAGAGCGCGCAAATTGTTGCAAACAAATTCAAACAATTGTCGTAATTTAAGCACTTCAAGCACCATAGCTATCTCTTTCTGTATCATACGTTTCGTATTATTTATCGCAGCCGTAACAACGCAACGATATTTGAACGCCGCTCAGTATGAACGTAGCGCATCTTTCTTTATCATATCATTGCATAAAACTATACCTAATTAAAATTTAGATATTATCAGCTGGGAATAATCGTCCAATTTTGAACATAACCTTTCAAAAATCAAATCAAATCCAAACAAAAATACATTCACACACATAAAACTCACACTTTTTCCCATCAGGTGGTCGTCTACCATGACATTTTAAAGCAGGAGTAATTCCAGTGAAGGAAAGAGATGGCGCTAGACGACCTGCATAACTCTGTCTCTCTCCCACACTGGAATTAGTCCTGCTTTAAGACCTCATAGTAGCCCCCCATGTCAAGCCCTAGGCAGAAAGTGAAGAACGCGCTTGAACGACGTCGTCGGTGGTTGCGAATACACTTCAGCCAACTTATCTATGCAGGCGGGAAAGCACAGTACTAAAATAAATGTACCAAGTTTGACTTATCGATGCATTTTTCATTACAAGCAGCGCTATCTTGAACTGCACACTTAAAGTGGTCATACTGTATTAAGCACCTGACCTTCCAAAGAACGCCTTGCAAAATGTCAGCGAGTAAACGTTTTTGGTAAGAAACTACAGCGAACTAAAATGTTCTTATTTCTAGAAAGATACTCCAGTATTCTGGATTCTGAAACCGAAATTGGTGATCCTTAGAATCGTTACAAAAAGGTTGCGGTTCGGTTGTTTCTGTAATAGGTAAAAGGACTGTTTACAAATCTCTACTGGTAACCCCAGAATATAGGCCTACATTCTAAATTTAAATCTTGTTTTTTTTTTTAATCAGCCAGTGATATCCATCTAACAGCTGAACAAAGACAATCTCATCATAAAACCGTAACAAAATGAAATCAAATTCAGAAATAAAAAATATTTTGGAATGTAAATGGACCCGGTAGGTAGGTAACAAGAATAAATATACGTCCAAATTCATCCATGCGAGTGATACGTACATAGAACAACTCAATGGCCGTTCGGATACGTACATGTAGGTACATTTATAAATAGCATTTATGTGGAGCGAATTTTCCACTGCGATACATCCGCCTCGCTCGAAGCTCAGCGTAACAACAATAAAGATAAGGAGAAACTAAACGTTCGATTCAGAATTTAAAATATTTTTGAATTGCGTTCTCGGCGTGCTCTGAAGTTTGTTGTTGAAGTTGACTATATATAATTTCATATTATAGTGTTCCATAATTCTTTTAGTACCTATAGCGCTTGAATGTCATTGGATAACTGGAGGGCGCGTTGTTGGTAAACATTAATTGTGAAATTATCTGTGGAAGTTGTGTTGAAAATACAAAATGGCGACATTGGTTCCAATTAAGACCAATCGCCAAAAGATTCATTCGTGTAACTATGTAGAAGTGATGCATTTATAATTTCAAGAAAATTTGGGAAAATCGTGGTTCATGATTCATCTTTAAAGATGTTATGGTTTTTAAATTCCTGTTGTTGTTGTCTTGTTAACTCAAAAAATATCATAAGCAGTTTACCTATTTGGCAGCATAATAAAATTAAAAGGTAATTTTGAACAAAAACCGGCAAAGTGCGAGTCGGACTAGCGCATGAAGGGTTCCGTACCATCGTAGTAGGAGAGCCCCCTTTAATTTTTAATTTATTTTTATTATTTGATGTTATACAGCCTGCTGAAAGACAGACGAATGGACGGACAACGGAAGCTTAGTAATAGGGTCCCGTTGGTTACCCTTCGGGTACGGAACCCTAAAAAAATTGTTTTTAGAAATATCTTGTCTATTACCTAGTACCGTTTCATCTTGAACCGTACCCCTGATCTCATTCATTAAACAACTCGCCAAGTAAACTTGCAATAATATCCACAAAGCGTTGTAATCATCAAAATTTCAAAGATTAGCCTACTTAACGTCAGATTTGATCGGTAATTGGGGCAATGAAGATTAATATCTTACGGTAGATGATAAATTGTATCCTTGTTACGAAGCACAAGGAGTACCAACCGTGATTTATTACAGACATTAGAATGAACGTACTTCTAATTTTTTTTTTTTTACCGTAGATTATTCTCACGTCACTTCCCTACGACAGTGCTTCATGGACTTAGACGGAGGGGATGGACAGCTGAGACTATCCTAAGTGAATAGAACATAACATCACGCCTGTAATTCCCGAAGGGTTAGGCAGAGGTTTACCAAATAGTACACCCACATTTCGCCAGTTATGTTTAAGTCCCATGTATTAGGTGGCGAGCCTATTTCCATCAACTGGGCACAGAATCAGACCCCGTGGGTGCTACCGAGAAATTCCTGATGGAAAACCTAATAACACTTTGCCTGAGCCGGGAATCGAACCCAGGCCTCTTGCTCAGCAGTCGCGCTTTCGACGGCTAGACCAGCGAGGCATTCCAGCCAGAGGGTGGATAGAAATGCTTGAAAAGACGAACTTGTAGCGTAGCATCACCCGTTTTATGACTTAAAATGAATGAAGATGTCTTTTACATTAACTTTCGGGAATAAATTCTTCAAATAAAAGTCAAGAGAAACTCGTGGCTAAATAATAACAGCCGCTCGTGTCGATCTTCAGGTAAAGCCGCGTTTGTCTCGGTTGGTCCGTGGATGGGTGAGCACCCATTACATACCGAGTTTGCTCCGTGCCAGGGGTATCGTATTACCCAGTACTAACGGGGCTGTGGAGCTCTTATAGGCAGTCGCTTTAGTAAAAAACTGGTATTCAGCTGCATCCAGTTAGAATGGAAGTCGACCCCAACCGCGTTGGGAAAAGGCTAGGCAGATGATGATAGTCAAGAATTCATCTCAATCTACTGTTACGCTACCTACCAGACAGACACGAAAAACAACTCCCATTAATAATACACGTTCTTATATTATGTAGAATGCATGCTATAAGACCGCCATTGTGATCATAGAATTAGCAATTCATTATAAAACAGCTGTTGTTTCAATTTATGTGTGCAATGAAGTATATTTTCTATCTATTCTATTCATGCGTGTTTATACAACATTATTTTTAGTATATGCGAAACCTGAATGTAGTTTGTTCAGAACTGAATCGATTCCAATAATTTTTAAACCATGTTATATTTTGTCCCAAAAATATTTAAAAAAAGTTACAAGTTGGACACCGAGCGACATTAAGTACCTATCGCAACAATTTAGGTACCTACTGCCAAATTATGTTTATCAATGAGCTCAAGACGACGCTGGAGGCGCGCGCGCGGGCGCGTTGTTTGCTGACCACGCTTTTGCGCGGACAACCAGGTAACAGAATAAGCTTTTAACTTTGTAATTTTTCATGATACTGTTTTGAAATTTTGTACATAGATTCTTTACATAAAAATACTCGACACGTCTTTCAGGTTTCGCATATAAAACTAATGTTGTAGAATAAGTATTTTCTCAGAAGCTTGATAAAAAGAATTCATTACCAGAAATAAAACGAAAGATAAAGATAAAAATTCTTCTCACAACCATTGTCATTTCAATTTGCGTAAATCTGCCAACAATTCCGTTTACCCAAACATATGTTTCACATCAGAACATCAGTACTAGTAGTGCTGTACCAAAATAGACTCAAAAGGCTGTTGCCCGCTCTAGGTCAAGAGAAATGACGCCGACATGAGTCTGTTTACAATCTATGGCAACTATACGCGTTGTTCTACAGTCTGCGCGCGTGTATCATCACTAAAATTGTCGGTTTCTCCGTAGACAAATAGTTGATTTTTGTTTTGTAGGTATCTGTGAAAGGAAATGACGTTATTGTTGATAGGAGATTAGTAATAGAAAATTGTTTAGTATCCTGGTAATACATAAGCTACACCTAACTAGGTACGTTAATTATATACAAGTTGAGATGTCATAAATTAACGCAGAACTCGTGGCTAAATAGTAACAGCCGCTCGGGTCGATCTTTAGGTTAAGCCGTGCTTGCCTAGGTTGGTCTGTGGATGGCTGACCACCCATTACATACCGTGTTTCCTACGTGCCTCGGAAAGCACGTTAAGTCGTTGGTCCCGGATGTCATTTATAGATCTTTGACAGTCGTTAGGTAGTCAGTTGCCCAAAAAGAGACAACCAGTCTTACCAAGGGGTATCGTATTACCCAGTACTAACTGGGTTGTGGAGGCCAGATAGGCAGTCGCTCCATATAAAATACTGATATCCAGCTGCATCCGGTTAGACTGGAAGCCGACCCCAATATAGTTGGGAAAAGGCTAGGCAGATGATGAGATGTCATAAATTAATTATTGCCAGTGAGCCCGAGATATCTTGAGGCTCGGCATTTGATTTCCTGTATACATATAAGAGACTGGCTTTTGATCGCGATTTCGCTCCCGTTATATACATAAATTAACCCACGGGAATGTTTTAAATGTAGCCTGTGACGTTTGGGGATAATGTAGCTTCCCGTTAGTGAAAGAATTTTCACAATCGAATCAGTAGTTCCGTAGGTAACTCCCAACATACAAACTTACAAACAAATTTTACTTCTTTATAATTTTAGTATAGACTAGCTGTTGCCCGCGATCTTTGTTCGCGTGAAATTATTATAAAAATATTAGGTACATCTCTTATTGAATCGGATTTTGTTAACAATTTCAAGGGATTTAATTATTTTACACGGAACCCTAATTATTTTTCTAAAATAAAAGTAGCCTTAGTTAGACCATCAGCTACCTGTCAGTAATAGTTCCAGCAAAATCGGTACAGCCGTTTCGGAGATTAGCCGGAACAAACAGACAGACGAACGAAAATTAAAAAATATGTGGTTTTGTTATAAGTCCCGTTTTATATTTTTATATGCATTACGTAAAAAGTCGTTATTTTGATATTACAAACCGACACTTCAATTTTTATTTTTTTGTACACTTGTATCAATAGTCATTTTAAAGGTTTTACAGATTTATAGTAAAACACGCTACTCGTGACGTCAGTCAATAACAAACACTTAAAATCCAAATCACTATATCCCTGAAAAACTGCGCCTGCACAGTGCACACTGTTCAAAGCGATAATCGGTTCGAAATTCAAAGCCCAATAGCGAAAACAAAATACTCCCTACAATAAATTCCTTTCCATCAGGAATCCCATACCTTCACTGTAGAGCTACGAGTACTTAAAACTACCTAGATTTAGACATAAATAACGTTTAGTAGCGGTCACGTCTTGTTTGCTCGGGGCGCAGGCGGCGGCTGCCTCCAATTAAGCTTGGCTGTATGTAATTGATTCCGTTGCGAGACGTCACTCTACGTTCTCTATGCTTTATGATATTTTGTAACGTTTATTTGGAATGGAAATGAAATGGAACGGATTTCAAATGTTTTTAGCCATTTGGTTTTAGCGTTTTATTTGTTTCTTTAAGAGTTAGTGTCTATTTGAAATTAAATATGTAATTGAATGTTAATAATACCAAATTCTGTAATGACGAATTGCTGATTAATACAAGGGCTGTAATGTTATAAGCGCTAGCTAAAAAAGTTTAAACGTCAAAAATTTTAAACATTCGCTAGTCAGCACCTTACTTTAAGACCGCTTTCACATTTAGGCGACTTTAGCAGCGCGACAGTCGCGCGTCTGTCGTCCAGACGGTAAAAATTTTTAGTTTTTGTCTTCGACTGTGCTTCTGCCGCGCTACTGTCGCGCTGCTAACGCCTTAATGTGAAAGCAGCCTTAGGTAGGCGCCAGGGTAGCCCGCGAAATTCAAATTTTATCACGTTTTTCGCTAATTTGCCGGTCAGTGTCAAGCTGTATGTTGAACTAAAAATGATTCGTGACCGTAACACGTATGTATTTACAGAACAATACAACCCTCTTAAGTTTTATTTAATTCCATTCAATGACTATAAGTGTTTGTATCATTCAATGGCAAATTGCAAAAAACTTGAGAAAATTTGAATTTCGTGGGCTTTCCTGGCGCTTCCACATTAAGCACTCTTTTAAACCTTTAACAAATAAAGAATAGCGAAAATACGAATAAAAATAAATAAAAAAAACAAAAACTTCAATTATTTTTAAAATTCCTACAGCAATATTCTTCTGTAGGAACTTCTTCTCCGTTGCATCAAATAATACATACTTACCTACTTATCTGTGGCATCTCGCCGCTGAAATGTGAAACAATAAACTGAGTTCCCAGAATCCTCTATCCAATAAGCTCAACAAACTATGTAAACAAAACATTATTATATTTCTTTTGCGTTTCTAAATGTACACAATCTTGTTAGATACCACAGAATAAGAGGGATCAGAAGACTCATTTGTTTCAATTTGGTTAAAGGAACCAGCAATAGCAAATCAGTATTAGAAGATGCGGATGTTTTACTTGATATGTAAGTCACCGCGAACTTGCATATTGGTGATTATAGCGAATTTTCAAATGAAATTTAAAAGTTGTAAAGGATTACTCACTCAGTTTTGCTTGTTACAAAATGTAGAATTTTATTTAAAAAAAAAATGCATCTGTATGGAATACCGATAAGAAAGCAAGGTGATAGCAAGTAATTGAAGAGGTTCATCCAGTAACATAATATAGACATGAACAGAACTAATTAAGTTACTTGTGTTGCTTGATATATTACATACTTACTCAATCTAGTTTTATGGCACCAATGCTTGCTAGTGCCATTGGCCATTGCCGATGTGTTATCACTTTAACTGAAGGTTCTGCACCAACATTACTCTGTGCCATAACCGCTCATGGCAGATAATCTCGTTTATTATAAATAAAATACTATTACGTTATACGCATTAGGTAACCAGCGTTCTGGAAAATTGTATGTAAATAAATATGGATATTTTTGCTATTTATTACTGATGTAAACAGTTTTATTGGTTTCAAGATAGGTTGCTGTGCGGATCTTGGTATGAAAATGAAATAGTATACTTATACGTGATTCTCATAAATAATGGTTATTTTATGTAGGTTCACTGACGGTCTGCAAGTTTTCATCCTCATGGCGTGTTTACATTAAGTCGGTCACCGAATGCGGCGACAGTATTCGTTTTAGTTGTTGGTTTACCGAATTCGGCGTTTCAATAAATCCACCATGTTCAGTCACCGAAAACGGCCTACGGCCGAATACGGCTAACCGAAAACCCGTTTAGACTAGTCGGTGACCGAATTCGGGGGCAACAGAATTGGTCAAAAAGACCTAATGTAAATGAGCCATTATGCCTTAAGTAATAACAATAAAAACTGGTCGACCGTCAGTGACCTCGGAAGTACAATATTTTCTTTTATTTTTTCGTGACGAGTCGGTAAGTGTCAGTTTTTTATTTCTGTATTGTACCACTTTGTAATTTGATAACCTCCACTTCCTTGGTAACTAGAGTGTTTTAGTACGGTGAGTCTATTGTGACTGTCTATTTGTACCGTAAGTTCATTCACAAGAAATAGATCAATGAACTCGAAAGTCAAATATAGACCTATTCCAATATGGCGTAGGTCAAAATTTGCCAAACCAACGAATTTTTGCAGGAGTAGGTTAGTTGGAGTGATCTAAAAGTGTTACAACTTAATAAAACGTTAAAAATTAAAGCAAATTTAATATATATTTTTTCTTTAGAACATTAAGTTTCATTAGAAGGTTTTTTTCCGCATCATGGACGATTATGAATCTATGACATTCTCCTTATTAATATTTTTTCGACGGTATGTAGATTCACTGAAGTTAACAATCATCATCATCTGTTTAGCCTTTTCACAACTATGTTGGAGTCACTTTCTAGATTAACCGGGCGCAACTGAATACCAGTATTTTGGATGGAGTGACGAAACCTAAAATCCTTTTAACTTTACCGAAAACAAAGAAGAATAATGATCAATGCGAAAAACAAAACAATCTTTTAAAAAGAAAACGGGCTATGTCCTTTATTTTCCTATTGGGGTGAAATGAAAAATGGTTCCGTACATTGGAAATAGCCGACACCGTTTTGAACCATTAATCCGTTGGTCCGGGGATCACTTATCCCTTTTACGGAAATAATATTATTGGTTGTCCGGGCCCTATCCGAACTTCTACTGTATACTAAAATCATAGAGGAAAAAGGACAAATGTGTTAAGTGCCATTTTATTTGTGAAGGTCGAAGTGTGTGCTTAGTTTAGCATTATTTTCTTGTAGTGTTGGTAAATAAATGTGTAACAGACAATGTTACGTTAAACGTTTAGCTGGATCTTAAATTTATACTCACATGGTCACTAAAACTATCAAAAAAAAGGAAGACGGCGCGCCACGAACATCAAAAGTGAAGCCATAAAAACCGTGCTCCTGCAACTAAATATACACGCTCACGCACACACCTACACTAAAACCATGCTCATCACTACGTACGTAGTACGTAGGAGCGATAAGCATGGTTTTAATCGTCTTCCTTTTTTTGCTGGTCTGAGTTGGTGAAAACTGCAACTAACTTATATTAGTTACCCTCAGTATTCCTACGCCTGCATATTTTTAAAGTTTTTAAAATGAGAGAAATAAAGATCAGGGGGGTTACTATGACGTCTTCAAGCAAGAGTAATTCCAGTGTGGGAAAGAGACAGAGCTACAGTCTCGTGATTGGTTGGATGGGTGACCAGCCATTACATACCGAGTTTCCTTCGTGCCTCAAAAAGCACGTTAAGCCGTTGGCCTCGGCTGTCATTTCTAGATGTTTGACAGTCGTTACAGGTAGTCAGTGACCTGAAAGACTGACAACCAGTCTTACTAAGCGGTATCGTATTACCCAGTACTTACTGGGTTGTGGAGGTCAGATAGGCAGTCGCTCCATGTAAAATACTGGTATTCAGTTGCATCCGGTTAGACCGGAAGCCGACCCCAACATAGTTGAAAAAATGCTAGGCAGATCACTAACACTAACACTGAAAATGGGATATTTGCCATGGTTACTATGGATAAATTATTGATTCCTGATCAGTGCGCTTGCAACAGCGCCCAAATATGGGAAACTCATAGCAACTAGTAAACATGGTAAACGTCGCGTTTTTAGTGTTAATTTTAGTCGAATCTTAGTCAACATTGATTTATTATTTAATTTAACGAATCCAAAAACGAAATTTTCCATTTAATAAATTTTCATGAATACGCCAAAAATAAGCGACTTAGTGAAAAAAAAACCAATGAAATCACTTATTAATAACAAAGTACGGTAGGTATTTTAATTATACTTTAGTGTGATTATAATAAATTACTCTCTATAAGGAAAGCTTATAAAACAAAATTACATTTTCTCGACAAAGCTCAGGTCTGTTAAAATAATATTTGAATTGTTCTCGTAATTACTGAAATGACTGTAGTCTCGTGATTATGTCATTTTCAGGATCTCTGACAATGATAAATTCGTGTGTGTATTTAGAAAGCATGTTTGATTCATAAGCTTTTTACTCAGTGATAAATCAGTGTCTTAGAAATTCTATTAAACATTTAGAAATGTGGAAATTATTAGCAAATGTACTCGTAGGTACATATACCAAATATAACACATAGCACTGAAATATTAAGCTAGGTACTCCAAAAAAACTAAAGTACCTACTACCGCGGTCACTGACGGTCGACCACTTTTCAACCTTATTACTAAGAGCATAAGGGCAGTACCTTATTTTCGACTGAAATAATTAAAATGTGGTCATTCAAACTGTTTTTTTTTTTTCCGGATGGTAAATCATCAAATGACCCCCCCCCCCCCCCACACTCTGGGTGGATCGGAGGGGGATCATTGAAACTGTTTTCAAATTTTAACTTAGTATTTCAAAACACAAAAAAGGCTTTAAAAAACGTTAAACGTAAAATATAGAGATTTTTTTATTTTTTTTTCTATGTTAATTGGACTTACTCTTGACCTCAATCTAGTCCTGAAGACAGAGATGAGGTCGAACATTTTACAAAAAACATTACTTGCCTTTTCTCTTTCTCACATACAAACTACTTTTTCACGCAGCAACAAACCTATAGGCATTTATACAAAAAATCTTGACACTTATTATAATAAAAACTAAAGAAAACCCAACCACCAAATCAAACAACGGTAAAGAAACTACAAAACCCAATGAACTGCACAAAATCTCCTTCATACGATATTATATATTCCGGCAATCTCTTAATAACCTTCCATACAGGTCGTAGCTCACGAAGGGTCCCATATAAAGGCCTTGTTATTAAGTTATACATAATTTTGAGGGATCCTGAATGAAATGGCCACTTGAACAGGATATAAAACGAACCTCCAGAGGTCCGGTGCGATGTTTCAAGCCAATGGTCCGTTATTGAACGCAGATATGAATTTTGGACTTATCCGATTGGACTGAATTGTGTTATACGTCGTTTTATTTAAGTACTGATTTTGCTTGTGATTAGCGGAATGATAATTTCGGGAAATTAGAAGACAAAGGGTTGTAAAATCTGCTTAAAATATTAATCTAATTGATGAGAATTATCGTTTCGGAAAATATTATGCTAACAAATTGTAAGCCTCAAGTCATAAACGATGAAAACGGTAAACAGTTTTAATTGCTCACACGAGACCACGAGAAGAATGGATTAATAATATTTGCTGAATACCAAACAAACGCCCCAAAGTCTATTTGCTTCATACATCGCTGATTTCCATTGATTTTCTCAACGTAAACAAGTAGGGGCCTTCTGTTGTTTGACATTCACGAGCTAACAGAGGCGACGAAGAGAAATGTTTTTATATTGTGTTTGTAGGCAATGGAAAGCTCGTATTCAGCCAGGCTGAACCTTGTGAGGAAAAAACATTTACGATCGCTTTTCACACACATTTATGGGTAGCTAAAATGTAGGTACCATACATATTTTCTTTCCGAGTTTCAAAGAACTCGGAAAACAATCAGAAAAATGGATAACTATAAAATATGTACTTTTAACAATATTTTTGTTCTAGTCAATCATGCAGATATATAAATCTTTTGCACAATAATTTTAGTGCGGGAATTCATACTCTATGGTGTATAGATTGATAGATTATCAATAATTTTTATTTTTATGTACTGGTTGATAACAGTGTCGGGGTTGGGCGACCGAAATCTAATAAAGTAGGTAGGTCGTTTGTTAGGGCGAGTCCATTTTGTGGGTGTCCCGTTTCTCTTGTATGTAGTGTTGATGTGTATAGATAACTCCATTACGTGACGGGCTAGAAGGAATCGGTTCTCGGGTTTCAGAAGTTACTTCGGTTTCTAGATTGCTGTGCTATTTTTCTTGTGTTTGGTATTTTTGTTTGCCACGGATTTTTATTTATGTCTGAAAGCTAAAAGCTATCTGGGCTGATTAAATTATTATAATGCGATAAAGGGCAAACCTTGTGAGTGCGACTCGCGTGACGAATTCAGTCATTTTTTATGAGCTCATCTCGCATAAAAGACGACAAAATCTTTTTCGCCGGATAAATAAATCATTTCGTTACTATTTGTTTCCCCCAATTACGTAAAGTCATCAAACAATTTCAAATTTCATCAAAATCTCTTCAATTTCATTACATAATAAAACTATTATCATTTCCGTAAACCGATTCTGTGCTAACATACATCAAACGAAAGTTGAAAGTAATAAAACAAAATGGATGTCAATTTTCCCGCGCGAATGAGAGCTGTCAATGCAGATTTGCGCGCCGCGAGTAATGACGAATGTAACCGAAATAATCCAGTTCGTGTCTATGGCAGGATGTCGCGAGTGACATACGCAGTGACGCCATCACACGTCAATTTAAATAGCTCGGCTTATTGAGAACTCTTTTGTTTTACGTTGCTATTGATTTTGCGTGTAGGGTTACTTTATTACATACCAATATGTAGCTTTTATGCAGGATCCTATTGTATCAGCCTGTCACGTAGGAATTTTGGTTCAGATTTTGGTGGAAAGTGGAAACAATCGTTTCATTATGAACGTTGTAACTTTTTTATGTTCACTCTTTTATGGGGAAAAGCATTGCCATCCAAGTGAATTGGTAATTAAATATATTAAATGGCGCTCACGAAAATTCTCAATAATATGGATATAAAATTGTAGTAGGGACAACAAGTGAATTATACCTTCATCTCGAATTGGGCCATCATCATTTGCACGATGCCGCTACCCCTTTTCACACATAATTTCTAAGTAAAAATAAAGCAATTCCACGTATATTTTCCCTCAATAAATCTGTTGTCTCACCCTCGAATCAAAATAAACAGCTCTAATAGTAAATCAAGATACTACACCAATTCTGTATTTCATGGCTTTTCGCCAGTTATTTTACCTGGCAACGTTACTGTTTCTATTGGCTATCGATATGCAACCTACTTTTTTTATTTCCGGCATCGAATGTCGAAATCCCATAAAGCTTTATTATGCCAGTCTGACAGTTATGCAAATTGTGGCATAGTTTTGACAGCTGCGTTAGAACTCCATGGTTCATTTATTTTTGTTTATCTGTGGCCCGCTAAATTAAAGACATAAACAACTATATTATGAACGGGCAATTTATTTCACCAACATTTTGGGATACCTAAAATAAAATGAAAACAAAGTTCTTTCTTTTGTTTACGTATATCCCTCGAGCAAATACGAACCATATTACAACGAGCTTATTACAACCTTAAACACTGGGCTAGCACAATTTTCATACAAAAAGAAAAAACTACAAGCTGGTACAATAATGCTTAGTCGACACTATTTGTCCGTCCCTACTAACCCAAGGATAACGGAAACAGTAGTAGTGCGGTGGCTGAGAAAATAAAAGGGGGACATAATGGGAAGAGGGGAGAAGGGGAGGAAGGAAGATCACGTCCTTGAAGCAGCACGCGTCATGGGATTTACTTTTCCCCCTCAGATAGAGACGATGCGGACGGCCGACTTTTTGTGCGATCGAGTCTGTAGCAACTAAACAATCTGTGGAGACTGAAATGACGAACTATTTTAGGAATTAGAGACATTATGCTTGTTAAAGTAAAAATTAACGGAATCTAAAGGTTACGATCATTCCGAAAACTGACAAAGTATTTGGGTGTGCCATTATCAAATTATAGACTGGTTAAATTTGGGAATGCGAGTAAAGGAAGTAACACCACAAAAAGAATGCAGATTTCACAGACTTCATGCGCTGTAGACGCAATCGCAAAAAAATCGGTCGTCTGCGTTGCCCTTAAGAGATGTAAACGGTTTATGCTTTTCTTATTGGCTGAATATTCAGCTTAGCTAGCCGAAAAGACACAAAATTAGTTTGTGAACAGCAACTCAAACTTTCGCTGCTCTGAATAATTCTCCTACGTTAATTTTTAGACGAATTGCTTGTTGTGTCTGAAATTCTTGTTAATTGCAGGCGTTTTGGAATAGTTTCAATAAAATAATACAATTGCTCCGATGATTTTACGATACGGCTAAATGACAAACGAAAATAGTTCATTGCGATTAATGTTTGGTTGCTCGGCCACAATACAATACAACTACTAAGTATTATTATTTATTTATTTAATGTAAAGAGTAAAGAGGCTGGTTCGAGGTGGCGCAGGAGAAGAGTACCTGGGAGGATATGGGGGAGGCCTTTGCCTAGCATTGGGACATACAAGGCAATTAAAAAAAAATGTAAAGAAAGCTTACAGAATAATCATCATCATCATCCATCATCATCATCATTTCAGCCGAAAGACGTCCACTGCTGGACATAGGCCTCCCCCAAGTGTCGCCACATTGACCGGTCCGTTGGAAGGCCTCCCACTAGGTGGACCGATGACCTGGTAAAGGTTGCAGGGATCCGCTGGATGCGAGACGCACGGGACCGGTACAGAATAATAACAAACTTAAATATCATGCATTAGTAGGGACATTGCTAATTACAAGCTTCCACATGTATGTTTTATTTGTGTGTATTATGGTGGAATGAATTTTGTCTGGTGAGCTATGGCAGTGATTTTCATTTTTGACACAGAGAATTTTTTGACTGAAAGGATACTCTCTCAAAATTGTTCCATTACCCGGATATTCTTTTGTAATGTAAAATCTATTTTGTAGCCGGCTTTGTTGGTTCATTGGACACCAGCACTACTGTTGAGCGTGAGGTCCCAGTTTTGATTTCAATGTCGGGCAAAGTTTGATTTCGGTTTTTCATCAGCAATTTTTCATTAGCAGCTTGGAGTCAGGCTTGTTTCCAGATTATAGCAATAGGCTCGGCCCTATTACTAAAGGTACATATCTGCACAACTTTGGGGACACAGATGACGGTTTGTCCATATTTTTGAAACAAGAATTTGTGTGGTATAACTACAACTAAAAAACCCGACTACTGAATAAATTGTAGCCTATGTTCCCCGGGACATAATAACGAATCGATTGACACCTTATTCATTAAAATCGGATGAATAGTTTAGGCACTACGGAGGAACATACGTAAATACAAACATACATAGACTGCTAAAATCATAACCCTTCCTTTTGGCTTCGCCGTAGTCGGGTAAAAAGGAGGTTTCAGTTACACCATAATGTTACTAAATTAAACACTAAAATAAAACCACAAGTCAATCCATCAGATAGTAACCAAACTCCAAACTAAAGTTTCTTCTAGTCTGAGAGTGGAAGGTCTTAGACAAAGAGCATCAAAAACAATATCTAGCGTAACTAAAACAGTTACTAGATCAAGTACTCACGAATAGCTACCTTGATGTATAGGATATAGAGCTGTAAATAGAAGATGACTTTTTTGCTCTATATCTCTTTAGCCAGAAATAGACTTCATCCTTGTGAGAGGAAGTGGAGCTTAATCCACTGCGTAGGTTTCTTAGTGCAGCTTATTAGGTAGATAGATACACTGCCTCGTTGGTCTAGAGGTTGCAAGCGCGACTGCTGAGCATGAGGTCCTGGGTTCGATTCCCGGGTTGGGCAAAGTGTAGTTGAATTTTTCCATCAGGAATTTCTCAGTCTGGATTTGTACCCGGTTGATGACAATAGGCTTGCCCCCTATTACATAGAACTTAAAAACATAACTGGTGAAATGTAGGCGTACTATTAGGTCCACCTCTGCCTTACCCTTCGGGGAATACAGGCCTGATGTTATGTTATGTTAGATACACGTAGTTACACTTGTTATTAACTGGAGTACACTTTATAGCACACCGAAATTGTTACACATGACAACACAGCTCTTTTACAGCATTTTTAAACCGAAAGAAAACTACAGAAAGTTTTTTAGCGTTTGTGGAAAAAGGTACCTGAAATAATTCCCGCTACCATCCTCTGTCCTTAGATGTGCTTGCTAATACACGAAACAATCGTTTGTATTTATGAACTCCACTAACACATTATGTGCCTAATTCGAAAGACACTCGACTCATAGCTCCCTGATCGACTAGCTTTTACGATGTTCATCCTTTTCCACGACGATTCTTTTCTGTCAAAAAAACAACCAACCCTTTTTTCTCAGGTAGAAACAGCCAGCAATGTTCGCGGTTTACCACTTTTCAACCTTATTCCTAAAGGCATAGAATGAAAAGTAGTCTACCACCAACTTTGTTAAATGTACCTAGTACTAAGTAACAAAGTGTTTTCAACAATTTAACCGTCCCAGGTTCAAGGTTAGCGAACTATTAACCCTAAAGTTTCTCTTGTGAGCTCTTAGTTAGTGTTTACTTTTCTCGCCACCTAAGGGCTGTTAATAGTATTAGTATTTCACTAACAAGCACAACAATAAATACAATGGTGGTAAGTTAGTTCACTGTTCAGGCTGGTTGTCACAATTTCGGCATTCTGACTAGCAGTAACGACTGTTAAAGATCTACATCAGCCGGAGGTCGTAGCACGAGCTCGCGTTGTAAGCGTTATGTATGTAAATACGTCCATTTAAAAATTAAAAATACTCGTTTCACATCCAATATTATCATAATTTTAAGAATTTATTCATATCTATGGATGATACTGATTGTGCTTGTTGCAAACATTTAACTAAACTTAACTATACAGGGTGTAAACAGACCCTTCACGAAACCGTCAACCAAGCATTCTGTGCATCGAACTATGAAACTCTACGCAAAAATTATTGCTGAGAAACGACTTTTTTTTTGGAGTGAAAAATCACTTTTACGGTGGTACTCAATGTAACGCACTCAAAACATTGTGCTGATGGATTCATTAAGTAGTACGGGGGTCGTGGTGGTGTTTACAGTAACAATCTTACTTAAAAAACATGTTTAAAAAAAAAAAACTTGTGTTTGGAATTTTGACTCCCCAATATCTCCGTAACTAAAAGGTTCCCAGGTATGGTCTATAACAAAAAAAATATCGCAATGACGGGTAAAACACGTATCTTTCAGCTTCGTTTAGGGTCTTGTTACACCCTTTTTTTTTTTTCGCATTGGAAGTCATCAAATGAGTCCCCCCACTCTGGGCGGAGCGGAAGGGAGTGTCAGACTTGTACTGACTAAAACCCATCCATGTTCCTTCTTTGCCCTTTGTGTTCCAGGGCCACGGTATCTCTTTCGAACAGTCCCGCAGCCCTGGCAGGCTTGTTACACCCTTTAGAATAATAAATTGTATTTTCGATTCACGTAAAAATCGACGTCGTATTTACGTTAGGTTTCGACCGTGTGCTCGTGTTAGGGCCTCGGGTCTAACTAACGACTTTACGTGTTTTTCGATCCACGTCAGCAACTCAGTATGTAATGGATGGTCACCCATCCACGGACCGACCTCAGCGAACGTTGCTTAGCCTTGAGATGTAATTATTTAACCACGACCCTCTAAATCTTGTAAAATAGTAGTATCCATTAATGGGTGGAAACAAAGCCCTGTGAGCGGTTTTGTAACAAAACGGGATCGACGTCAAGGTTAAGCAAACGATGTAATGGAAATTGGTAGCGGAGACCTTTTTGTGACGTTATGTTACAGTAATGAGTTTCACAAAGGCTGGCTATTATAAAAACATGTTACCTTAACGTTGATCCGTATAACGTTCGTGTCGGGGTTGAAACGACGTCTCAAAACCTTTATATTATTAAGATTTATTTATGCCCACGGCTTCGCCTGCGCGGAGTCTTTTAATTGTTCCTCGGTATCGTACCACCGGGATAAAAAGTATACTATATATTAATTCAGGTTATAAACTATCTGTCTGCCAAATTTTATTCAAATCCATTCGGTAGTTTTTGCTCATAACAAACATACGTCCATCTATACATCCATCTATCCTCACACTTAGTTACTCTTTATGACACCAGCTATATGCCTGTAAAAGTCCCGTCAAAATCGGTCCAGCCATTTCGGAGATTAGCCGGAACAAACAGATAGACAGACAGACAAAAATTTAAAAAATATATTTTGTTATAAGTGCTGTATATATTTTCGTATGCATTCAGTAAAGAGCTCTTATTTTGATATTATAAACATACACTTCAATTTTATTTATTTGTATAGATGAATAAGACCAACTAATCAAATTATGCCTGACATTTGAGATATCTATCTCGGAATCCCGTTAAAAGTGCGTATATTCATGTTAATCCCCACTGACTGACTACGGAATCACGCCTGGAGAGAACGATGCTGGAAATGTTTAAAACATAAGATACTGAAATCAACAACAATGCTGTTGTAAGTCCTTGTAGAAATGCGAAACGTTTGACAATAAATGCCACTTGTCTAAGGTTTAACTAATTTCGACAGATTTATTTGAGTATTAATTTAAAATAAAATACAGGAATGTATATCGACGCACAAACGCTTATCACGTATTCAGTACATCATTTTAAAACCATTAAACATTTTAATTTTAAATTAAAAAACTTGTTTGTGTTTCGGTGTCCCTTCCAAACAACCTGTGTATAAAAGTACCTACTAGCAAACCATATTTGAACTTTTTACATCAACACGCTACGAACTATAAGCCATAGACAGACTACTCACTATACATCAAGTACAGGTGGTATCTTCATTGCCTCATTCGCACATCAGTCACTCACCTAGGACATCCGAATTTAAGCCCTACAAGCGACAGTTTGCCGAATTGGTTCCGGACGATAGCCTGTCCGTGTGTCAAACGGCTTACATTAGCCGTGCATTCAGTTCAGTACGCCCTGTTTCATACCCGATGGGTATCTACGGTGGTGTACACTCGCCTAAAAGTTTACAAATGAACGCTTTGTAACCTTGGCGTTTGAAATAGGTTAGCGGTGCTTTGAGTTTTGAAAAAAGAACTGGAATACATAAAAGTTTTGCTCTAGCACCATTATCTACAGTTTTTCCGGCCCATAAACTATCGTTTGCAACAAAAAAGATAAAAGAATTTAAATCCTTTGGTACGTATTTTGAAAATTATACAAATATCTGCAAAAAGAAACAAAAAGTATCCCCATCTACCAAAAAAGTAACGACAGCACCAAAAAAAGCCCTGCTCACACTAGTAAAAATCTGGGTAAATCCAGATTACTCCGGTACGAGGCGGTGCAAACCGGCTCGCGGCGGTACAATCCGCCTGCGGGTCTAATTGGCGGTACGGCGCCGGAACTCGGTGCTCGGCTGTCTTCCGTTCTACCCTCTGGAAGCAGGTTTTGCCGCTAGATACATTATGCTGGAGATAAATGCTAGCTTTTGGAGGGCAGAATTATTATGTTATTTTACATTTTATGTTGGTGTGGAGATTTTAATGGGTAATTTAGGGTTTGGAAATGAGTTTTTTGTGCCTGTACACCACATAATATATTCATAATAATTATAATCATGTTGCAACTTTTATCTACTAACGGTCAAACAGTTAACTTAGGTCTACGTAAGATATCTTGTCCAAACTTTTTGCTAAATAAGGTCTAACTATTTATACACGAAATATTTTCATGGAATCATCTAACGGCTAAAACAAAGCCATTTTAAGGGATTTTTTTTTATCTAAGTATACTATTTAATAAAAAATAAATAATTTAAAATTACTTGACCCACAAAATAAATACTGGCTCCTTATTTTTAAGCATCCATTACGCTAGTTTACTACGTCGTATTTACCTACTGTCATTGTTAGAATATGGGAGTAAAGGTTTTATGCAAAAAGTCTCAAAAATTTTTAGAATCATAATAATTTCGTAAAAAAAAATCCCTCAGATTTTTTTGTTTTTCATTGCTATGGCGACTTTACGACTTATAGAAGTTACTCTTAAAATATTTCTTTTATGAAAAGATAGACCCTATATAATGATAAGCACTGCAGGGCTGTTGAGGAAACTGATGTTTCTCCTCAGATATGCCATCAGCGTAGCTCAGGATCGGCTTGCCTTTAAACTTAGATACGGGAGACTCCATCTAAAGTGTTCAGAAATCCGTAATCCTCAGGGATCCAACAAAAGGAGGGTATCCATCAGGGCTTTCATATCTTCGCACCCTTCCATTCAACAAAATCGACCTACGTCGATAACAACGTAAACATACGCTGATTAGTATTGTAGACAAACAAGCTTATTCGATGGACGCATAAATTACGTGCTCCTGCCTACATCGTGAGTAATGGCCCTATTTACACTTCTGGAAGCCGACGAAGATGGGCAATGTTGCCGTAAACATGCTGTATCGATTAATGAGGCTAATTTGTTTTGTGTCTGCCTGTTTCGGTAACAAGGACATTTTGGAGGGATGTAGCTCTATTGTTTTTGTCGAGCAATGTCTCATAGAAGCGTCGTTTTTCAATAGTTTTCTTTTGAAATTCAGAAGCATCAAAATTAAAAAGAAGTCGTCGGAAAAACAGAGTGGTCGAGTCACAAGCGCGACTGCTGAACGTTAGGTCCTGGGTTCGATTCCCGGGTCGGGCAAAGTGTTATTGGGTTTTTCCATCAGGAGTTTCTCAGTAGAAGCCACGGAGTCTGGATTTGTGCCCGGTTGATGGCAATAGGCTCGTGACCATTTAACTTAAAGATAGCTGGCGTAATGTGGATGTACTTGTTAGGTACACCTCTGCCTAACCCTTCGGGGATTACAGATGTGATGTTATGATGTTGTGTTGTAACCTCACCGAAACTTACTTAGTTAGACGTATAATAAACACAAAACCGCAGACTGTTAGAACAACACAGCTAAGTTCACGGCCTTGTATTTTATAGCCAGACATGGCATTCAGCAATAAATACAACCGCTAGATATCCAATAAATAGAACAAGCTTTCAATAGATAGACAATCTTTGAAAATGTGGCTATATATAAGGTCCATCTTTTCATACACGAATTATTTTAAGAGTAACTTCTATAAGTCGTAAAGACATATCAACGAAAAAAAAAAATTATGTGAGCGTTTTTTTTTTTACAAAATTATTATAATTCTAAAATTTTTTGAGACTTTTTGCATAAAACCTTTACTCCCATATTCTAACAATGACAGTAGGTAAATACGACGTAGTAAACTACCGTAATGGATGTTTAAAAATAAGAAGCCAGTATTTATTTTGTGGGTCAAGTTATTTTTAATTATTTATTTTTTTATAAAAAAATATACTCAGATTAAAAAAAAATCCCTTGAAATGGCTTTATTATAGTCGTTAGATGATTCCCTGAAAAAATTCCGTGAATGAAAAGTTAGACCCTATATAGCTACTCAATTACTTAAAATTGCTATTGGTCAAAGTTTAATAAGAACTTGTGCAGTTATTAAAAGTTCTTTGATTTTGATTATTAGAGCTTGAAATTCGAAAAGGACGAAGCAATACATGCATATTATTGTTATTATTTATTTGCATCAGACACAAAGATCCATAATTTAGTTAGTAAGTACACTTAAAAATAATGTTAGTTTTAGATCAAATAATCAGAGTCAAATACACACCACACAATAATATTATAACTAAGTAGTACACAAAATAAAATTTAAATTAAATTAATACAATCATTTTTCGTCAAATAAAAATATACAATGTAAAAAGTCCGTAATCAAATCTAAAAATAAAACATTTAATGTCATTACCCAATCAAACCATTATTATAAAATAAAAATACATGAAAATTCAAATATATTTTAATAACGAACTCTAATATAAAATAGTAATGCAAGCCCACCGCGCGTTTGATGAAAAAATCAAATAACCAGACTGCTTAAAATGCCAACTTATAAAATAGAAACAAAATTAAATGAAGAAAATAAAAAGAACTCAAAAGATGTAAACGAGAAGTACTTCCTTAAAAAGTCATTCCATGCAGGCAGAGGCTCAGCTTCATACTGATGGACATAGGAGCCTCTGCATCTGCATCACCTTTTCCTAACTATGCTGAGGTCGGCTTCCAGTTTAACCGAATGCAGCTGAATACCAGTATTTTACACGGAGTGACTGGTTTTCAGACTTTCGGTCTACTGACTACCTATAACGTCTGTTAAAGATCTACAAATGGCAACCGGGACCAACTGCTTAACGTGATTTCCGAGGCACGGAGGAAACTCGGTACGTAATGGATGGTCACCCATCCACGGACCCACCTAGGCAAGCACGGCTTAATCTAAAGTTCGACCCGAGCGGCTGTTATTATTTGGCCACGAAATCCTCCAAACTGAACCAAGTCTGACTATGACCACAGCATATTGAGCCACAAAACTCATGACAGCACACGAGAAAAAGTTTCGAATTTCAAAGAAATTATTTGCTCGTTAGTAACGCTACTGAACCCAAAAGAAAAATCCAAGCATAGCTTTTTATAAAATTAACTCTCGAAAAGTTACTAAAGTATAGAGAAAATCACTTAGATCGCTTCGTTTGCAACTTGAACGTTTTTTAAGTAAGTTTGAGTAAAACAGCAATTATTTAAATGTATAAGAACTTTATAACTTATTCTAAGTAAAAGAACATGTTGCACTTCAGTGGTTTCTTCTTCAGAATTAACCTATGTATGTATTAATTTTTACACTTTGTTCTAAGTACATTATCTTTTTTCCTGAAAGTCAAACAATTCATCATCTGCCTAGCCCTTTCCCATTTATGCTGGGATCGGCTTCCAGTCTAACGGCAATATCTGTGTTTTACATGGAACAACTGCCTCTATACTTTCCACATCCCAGTTACTGGGTACTACGATATCCCTTGGTAAGACTGGTTGTGAAAATGGGGTTAATTTTTTGGACCATGAAAGTGTAGCGGCACTACATAACGTACTACAGCAACATAGTACAAAAAGTACTACAGCGCCATCTATGACTCAAATTAAGAACTAACCTTATTCTGAATCTGAATAGAACAACCGGACTGCACAATGTCGGGCAGTAGCCCACCTAAACAGAACACCCGTCTGATCGGAGGATCCTCCCTTGTCTATCGAGAATGAAGAACTTGATACTCTGTTCATCTTACCTCTATAAAAGCTTTTGACGAACTACTAACAGAACAGACAGTTGTGAAACGTCCAGGAGTAAGTTTCACTTATTTTATCACAAGAGCTGAGAAACCTTCTTACCAACCAAGATTTCCACAAAGGTCAGACGACAATTACAGAAAAACAAACAAAACAATACTTCGGTGATTGTGTTCAAGAACTGGAGACTCCTAGGTCTCTTTCATCTAAGTTTCAGAGAAAAACAAACAAAGTATATGTAGTTCAATCTTACTTGTTTATTTTTCAAAAGAAAACAAACAAATGTCGCTGAAAGTGTTGAAACTAGTCGAGTTTTCCCTGGAATTATAAATTGGATCCGACTCACTCTAAAAGAGATGGTATTAGATTTTAGGGTTCCGCTTTGGTAGTAAGTCGAATAAATTAAACGTTATTCTGAATCAGAAGAGATCCTCCTGGTGATCCAAAGGTATCGGTCCAACCTACTACAGGTAGGTCGGCTTCAAGAAGCCACTATGATCATCAGCCTGCCGTTGACTTATTTTACTCGGGGTCGGCGCAACACATTTTCTTCTTCCATTCTCCTTATCAGACGTCACGGCATTATTTACTTCCTTCTCTTTCACACAATGCATCCTCTTTGGCTTTCCTCTCCCTGTCCATCCATCAACATTCATATTGATCATAACTTTTACTGTGTCCCACTGCTGGGCCGAGGCCTTCCTTTTCTCCTTCCAAACTTCTCTGTTTTCTACAATTTCTGGCCATGTTAGCCCCGCGTACCTGATTAGATCGTCACACAACTTTGGCCGCGATCGACCTCGACGGCGATGTCCACCCTCATCTTTGCCCATTTGTCTGGGTGCTTCCGTGCGACGTGGCCAGCCCACTCCCACTTTAGCTTGGCTTTTGACACTACTATGTCAAATTAATTTAAGCACAACTGCTTTCAAAACTGTGAAATAAAATGGCGTGAGAAAACCGGTATGTCCTAGAATCAAAAAATCAATAGGTATCCATCAACCTTAGCTACAACTATGCAACTAAATGCTAAGAAAAAGAATTTACGAAGTAAATAGCTTTATTTTTTTGGAGCGGAAGGGAGTGTCAGCCTTGTACTGACTAAAACCCATCCATGTTCCTTCTTTGCCCTTTGTGTTCCAGGGCCACGGTAACTAAGTACTTTAGCTTACCTTATAAACTTAAAACTATCGTATATTTATCTTGTTGAACCTCTCAAGTTATAAACCTGCTTCATACTTATACGGAACCGTCGCGGCTCGTTTACCGTGTAAACTCAGCTCAGTGTTTTATTTTACGTATTTTCATTCACACATTTCACATCGACGTCGAAATGAATTAAAACTCTGTGGGAATTGAATTTACGCTTTTTGATTTTCTTTCTAGGAAAACGAGCTGAAGGTAAAATACATAACGTCGGAGATAGTGCAAATCCGCGAATCTACCATACGTAAAGTTTGCGTGTCTGCACTACGTGTAGATTTACAGGGGAAGGTTATAATTTTATTTTTTTGTTCTACGATTTTTGATCTCATTTTTACATGAATAGTAACAATTCGTATGTTATATGTATTGTTAACAGTAGAAATCTATTTAATTTAGTCGCTACTACAATGCGTAATTGAAATTAGCTACATTTGTCAGATACGCGGAATTATCCAATGCTCGTTCCGCGGATTTGAACTATCCCCGACGATAAGTCGTTCAATGTTTGTTTTGTGAGGGACTATGACTCGTTGCGTTAAGGAATGGTTCTGTCTAATCGCTAATGCATTTAATTGAAAATAGGTGCGCATAAAAGGGCCAAGCAGGGACAAGTAACATAGATTTTTTTCGAATAATTAATACGCCTTAACCCAGGATATTCATGGCTAATTAAAAAAAAGTTATTAATGACTGCCATGTTGGTCCAGTGGTCACAATCGCGACTGCTGAGCATCGATTCCCGGGTCGGTCTAATTGTCATTGGGTTTTTTCATCAGGAATTTTTCAGTAACAGCCACGGAGTCTAAATTTGTGCCCGGTTGATGGTAATAGGCTCGCCCCCTATTACATGGGACGTAAACATAACTGGCGAAATAAGATTTTAAACTTTCATGGTCACTAAAATTATTATAACTAGAAGACGGGATATTTACCATGTTTATTGTTTTCTTAAACATAAACATGGTAAATATCCCGTCTTCTAGTTATAATAATAACTGGTGAAATATGGATGAAGCTATCAAGTACGCTTTTGCCTAACCCTTCGGGGATTACAGGCGTGATGTATGGTATTGTATGGTGTAGGCGTGTATGTTATGTTATTCTAACGAGTCCATTATAAAAAAAGGTCTTCCAAATACGACGAATTTTCTTTACTTCCTTCAAAACCACAAAAGTTTTAACTCAACTGCCATGCTTATCTACCACCTTTTCAATTATCCCAAAAAAATCTAACAAGCTTAGCACAGTTTTACGCAAGTACAATATCCAATCAAAGACAGATTTGCAGGGCTCATTTGGGGACAAAAAGTACCCAATCCACCGGTGATTCGATTGGGGGCCTTCGGGAACGAATTCAGGGTCATCCGAAAGTCCTTTGTTTTATTGAATTAGGATCCAAATGTATGGAGATTGTTTTTAAAAAGCTGTTATAGGACTTACAGGTTTACTTTCGGTTGAATAGTCGTTAGTGAGGCTTATAGCGATTGGTAATAGATTAGTAAGAAAATAGAGATTCCGAGTAATGTTTTTCTCGTGTTTTCGTGTACCTAGATTAGTTTTTGATGTAGTTACATTTAGGTATTTCTTAGGCTTACTGATATTAAAGGGTATCGTAATACCCAGTACTAATTAGGTTGGGTCACTAACACTATCAGTACTTGCCTAGGTTGGTATATGGATGGGTGACCACCCATTACATACTGAGTTTCCTCCGTGCCTCGGAAAACACGTTAAGCCGTTGGTCCCGGCTGTCATTTCTAGATCTTTGACAGTTGTTACAGGTCACACAGGACAGTGACCTTAAAGGGGTAAGGGCAAGGGGTATTATTACCCAGTACTAACTGGGTTGTGGAAATCAGATAGGTAGTCGCTCCATATAAAATACTGGTATTCAGCTGAATCAGGTTAGACTGGAAGCCGACCCCAACATAGTTGGGAAAAGGCTAGGCAGATGTAGATGACTGTTATTACACTAGAGCTTTCTGACTAAATTGTGATTTTATTATTTTCTACTTCTTATTGCAGTTATTTTCATTGCTAAAAGTTTTACCCCAATTTATCTCTTTACACTTATCATTTAAACACACATTTATTGTGGTGAACGCTCTATACGCCTTAATTATCATGTTCCAGCTCTTTATAAATTAAGAGTATTAAATTTTGCTAGCATAAGTGTGATACATCTAATGTAGCTGTGGTTTTTAAAAAAAACAAATCTCCGTGGACACAGTTCATTCCACGGTATTTAATCTTCCTTTTTAAAAACAAAAGCGGTAGTGCAGTTCATTCCACAGCGAGATCCCGCCTGTTGCCATGCGGCACTGAGTAATGTTGGTTTGTAACTAACTGCCCAGACGACAGCGGACTTATTATGAAATGACTTTAGTAAATTAAACAAGCCAGTACTGCGTTTATCACGAGATGTTGTGGTTTCAAGGACTTTTATTTAAAAGTTAAATTTCCTCGTTGCTTATTTAAAGGAATAATAATAAAACATGTTTATTTCAATTTCATAACGCTTAAACATGCATGATTTGGAGATCACCTTTTAATCAAGGAGATGCTTGTGTTAGGTGGCGAGGTTACCACACCAATCGAGCGATCGCCGATCACCAATCTATCGATAGTAAAAATGATGACGATCGATTAATTGGTGTAGTAGAAACTGTCGACCGACGTCGACTTATCCATTCTACCATCGATCGATGGCCTCGATCGAGGATCCATCGATTGGTGTGGCAACACCCTAACATCATACAGTATTTTCTATGCAATTGAAAACAAAAAAAAGATACAAAAAGGAACGCACTAGTGTGATGTAGGTAAAGAGTGGGTTTTTGAGTGTGTGTGTGTGACTGTGTGAGAGAGAATGGGTAAATGTGTGAGTTAGCATTGTATACAACATTAGTTTTAGTATATGCAAAACCTGAAACACGTGTCTGTTATTTTTATGTAAAGAATCTATGTACAAAATTTCAAAACTGTGTCATGAAAAATGACAAAGTTCTGTTACCTGGTTGTCCGTACAAAAACGTGGTTACCACGCGGCTCCGCCACGCGCACGCCTCCAACGTCGTCTTGAGCTCATTGACAATAACAATGTGTCAGTAGGTACCTAAATGATTGCGATAGGTACTTAGTGTCGCTCGGTGTCCAACTTGTAGCCTTTTTTAAATATTATTGGGACAAAATATAACATGGTTTAAAAATTATTGGAATCGATTCAGTTACTTATTCTGAACAAACTATATTCAGGTTTCACATATACTAAAAATAATGTTGTATAAACGGTGTAAATAGACCCTTAACATAACCGAAAGGCACTTGTTCTCCCCATCTTTGCGATATTTTTTTTAAATTCTAGAATATTAAGGTTTTGAGACGTCGTCGTTTCAACCCCGACACGAACGTTATACGGATCGACGTTAAAGTAACATGTTTTTATAATAGCCAGCCTTTGCGAAACTCATTACTGTAACATAACGTCACAAAAAGTTCTCCGCTACCAATTTCCATTACATCGTTTGCTTAACCTTGACGTCGGTCTGTGGATGGGTGACCATCCATTACATACTGAGTTCCCGACGTGGCTCGGAAAGCACGTAAAGCCGTTGGTACCGAGGCCCTAACACGAGCGCATGCTATAAACCTAACGTAACGACGTCGACGTCGTTTATACGTCGATTTTTAGGTGAATCGAAAATACAATTTATTATTCTAAAGATAACAAGACCCTCAACGAAGCCGAAAGGTACTTACTGTTCTACCCGTAATATTTTTTTTTATTTAGACCATACCTGGGAACCTTCTAGTTACGGAGATATTTGGTCAAAGTTCCAACATTTTCACAAGTGTTTTTTTTTTAATACAAGTTTTTAATGTAAGATTTTTACTTTACACGCCTCCACAACCGCCGTGCTATTCAATCCATCCCTCAGCACAATGCTTTGTGTGCTTTCCATCGAGTCCTACCTTAAAACGTGATTTTTCACCCCAAAAAAAAGTCGATTCCCAGCAATATTTTTTGCGTAAAGTTACTTAGTTTGATGTACAGAATTCTTGGTTGACGGCTATGTGAAGGGTCTGTTTACACCCTGTATGAGTTAATTTCGTTTAGTTTTTAGGTTTAGATTAGACAATGTCTTGGGATCGGAAGAAGCCAGGCACAGCTTCCTCCACTAACGATTTCATGACTGCGGACTTATTAATTACATATGGACGAATTGCAGACCAGTTGCGGCCGGACACTGACACTCTCTTACTTCAGTGTGAGAAGTGTCCGTGTCCGTCACGGCGTCTGCAATTTGTAAGTACCGGTTTGTCGGAACCTGTAGGGAGTTTCTAAACGTATTTTGTGCACCTTGACTAAGGAACAATATAAGTCTTCAAGATTTGATGTCTCAAAATGAATGGCTTAGGTTGGAACTTATCGTTTAATTTTACAATCAAATAGCTACTATATTATTCGACTTTAAACTGTCATGGCCACTAACATTATCATTAACACAAGAAACGGGATATTTACTAATTTTTTTTGCTTTAATTTATACGTAATCATGGTGCTTGTAACAGCGCCGAAATCGGGAATTCAAAGAAATCAGTAAACATGGTAGTAATCAGTAAACAGTCTTACCAAGGGGTATTTCCCAGTACTAACTGGGTTGTGGAGGTCAGATAGACAGTCGCTCCATGTAAAATACTCGTATTCAGCTGCATCCGGTTAGACTGGAAGCCGACCCCAATATAGTTGGGAAAAGGCTAGGCGGATGATGATGATGATTCGAGTCGAGTCCATACAGCATCTCTCTGTGTACGACCTACAATAATATTACGAGTATGTAACTCGAGAACGATTTCATTTAAGTGTTAATTAAAATTCATAGACCGCGATTTCTTCGGCTACATTTGGTACGTTTTATAAGCCAGTAATAAAATAAAAACAAATTGGCTTTCTCAGCTAAATGTATTCCATAAAAATAAGTTTCAAATATACGCCATTAAAATCAGCGAGGCTTATCTTGTCCCTCCAATTTGTTCCAGCTTCCTTGCTTACAAAAATTAATACTTGGAGAATATTCTCTTCATTCGGTTGAAAATAGAATGTGTACCTAATCGGCTTCGTCATTATTTTCTTCGAGGATTTTAAAAATCTATTGTTTGTAGTTCAAAACAACCGTGCGCTCAATATGATTTTTTAATCAAATTATCCTTTTTAGTAGATGAATTTTCAATAAATCTTCCTTAGTGCTCTCGTTTGTTGTAAAGATCTTTGGCACACATGCCTCTAGAAATCTAGATCTTGCAGTTTGTGTGCTTTGTCTGTGGTGAAGTAAATTAATTAATTAAAGATGATGAATAAAGATATCGCCAAGCGGTTGGTCGACTCTTCTCGTGGCCAGAGGGCTGGCCTATTTTTTTTACCAAAGAATAAGCATTGCCATCCAACGTGGTAATGCTGCCAGCCTTCTGGGCACAATCCCCTTTGACAGCGATGCGGACGAATTTTTTGACAATCTTTTATTCTTTTCTGCTTTTGAAACATTTACAGATTTATACTATTATTTCAGGTCTGTATAACTAGTAATTACAAATAAATGAGAAAGTTAACAAAGCATAATCATTTGTACAGTAAAAAAATTAAGATAATTTAATAAAAAACTTGCAAAAAAAACCGACTTCCAAAAAACACTAAAATAACTTTACTTTCGGAAATTGGTGTCTTTGTTTGTTTCATTGACTTTTATGCCACCGACTTCCGAAACTAAAGTTATTTTAGACTCTTTTAGTTTTTTGAAAGTCGGTTTTTTTTCACAGAAAGTTTTTATTTTACCCTTTTTAGTTTGTACCACATAATTTCTTATCATGAATTAATTTTTACATTGTAACTAGAAGTTATTAACCGATCATCAACATCATAGCCCAAGAAGAAAAAATACGTATTAACACGTTCATTGCCAAGCCATAATGCTGAAACAGCTTTCAGAAGTGTGTCGCCCCACTCACTGGCGAGCGGTCTACGGAAAGACTAAAGCTGTGGCGAGGTAGTGCATCCTTACCTAACCCATTCGTTCCACCTGCTGAAAGTCTCCCACCTGGACATGAGTTGCCATGGCTGGAAGTCTTTAAATAGACTCCGGACCCAGGTTGATCGCAGCACGGAAAACCTTCTCAGGTGGCGATTTATTAATGACTCTGCCCTGCAGTGTAAATGTGGTGCTGTTCTACAAACGATAGGGCACTTAATATCGTGTCCTGCGTGTCCTGTTGTTTGTTCACTTCAGGAACTGATGGACGCTACCGAAAGTGCCAAACTAGTAGCTCAGTTCTGGGCTGACACAATTTAGATTGCCATCGACACGCTAAGAAGAAGATGCTGAACTTACCCAGACGGTCAAAATAAAAAAATCGTTGAATGTCTTCCCTAGCGGCCTAAAAAAATACCAGAACCCAATACGCTGCAGCCGCTATTTTATGGCTTGTACATAAATGTAAGGCAACTTCACGCGACGTCGCGTGATGTGGCAAAAAACCAAAAATAATGAACCGATTTTGATGAATTTTTTTTTTATGGAACTAATCGGGAAGTATATCCTTTCATATAAAATAAAAAAAAATTCAAATCGGTTTAGAAATGACGGAGTTATGAGGTAACAAACATAAAAAATACAACCGACTTGAGAACGTCTTCCTATTTGAAGAAAGTCGGTTAAAAAGATGTTCTGAACCTTCTGCGGAAGAACTTAAAGTTCACTACGGCGCTGTTGTCTGCAATCATTTTTGAAGAAAGGTATCTGCACCATAATTTTACACAAAAATATACCAAAGTCACACTGACAACTTATTTACGTATTTTTATGATAGACGGATGTTTCATGTATTAATGTCCTAATAAAATGAGGAATGCCATCAAATCAGCTATAATGAATAAGAATTTGCCAAATTATATTAATACTGCGACCTTGCGTGTATCTGAGCTATCCAAGCCCACGATCCTATAAAAGCTAGAACTAGGTCTGAAAGACCACAGGGACGAAATAAAATAGCTTCTACTTAATTACCGTAATATCATAACTAAATGTGGATACGTATGTGTGTGTGGTGTGGATGTGTGTGTGTTTGTGTTTATGGATTTTAATCAAGGTTAAATTAGAATACTAAGCACAGAAGCTTATGGCTAAATAATAACAGCCGCTCGGGTCGATCTTCAAGTTAAGCCGCGCTTGCCTAGGTTGGTCCGTGAATGGGTGCCTCAGAAAATACGTTAAACTGTTGGTCATCGGCTGTCATTTGTAGATCACTAACATTCACTAAGGGTAATCAGTGGCCCGAAGTATGACAACCGGTTTTACCTAGGCATATCGTATTCAATCAATCAATCATTTTATTATCAGGCAACTGAGGCCCATAGTTAAAATACACAAAATAATTTAATAAAATAATAAACTAATACATATAAAAAACCTTATTTAACTAAAAACTAGACACGAATCGTTGACGGCGGTCGTTGGTACCCAGTACTCTGGGTTGAAAAGGTCACATAGGCAGTCGCTCCATGTAAAACACTGGTATCCAAACATGAATGCAGTTGGGAAAAGGCTAGATGAACCAAATCTCTATTTTATAAGTTTACCTTAAACACTTTAACTTGTTTACTTCAAACACATCGTTCATTTAACCACAAAACATATAAATATACTTTCCTCAAGTACTCAAGTTTCTACGTTACATACTTACCCCTGAAATTAACGCCCCTACAATCAAGATAATCTCCTTAATGAGTACACCTAATCTCGACACAACGCCAGCTCATCATCATCCACTCAAGAGCCGCTTGTTTCCACTCAACTTGAGGCACTCAGACACTCAGACGCAATGTGATCTAGTCAGAGAGGCAGTTGTGTGAGGAGTTTCAAAGATGATGCAGTAATAACCATAGATAGAGGGTCTTATTACTGTAGAGGATGGCTGTCCGATTCGATGTATTTCCAACTTAAATTGGGCTACCCTAGTGATAACGGCCTCGATTTAGAGTCAGTTTAGACAGAACGGAAAAATGCGCGAGCAATTTACTGGCCGCATTGAAAATACGACCGGTTAACCGTTATTTAATGCTCGTGGCTAAATAACAGCAGCCGCCCGGGTCGGTCTTTAGGTTAAGTCGTACTTACCTAGGTTGGTCTTTGGATGGGTGACCATCAGTTATAAACCCAGTTTCCTCTGTACCTCGGAAAACACGGTGTTTCTTTGACAGCAATGGGTTCTGTATTACTCATTACGAACTGGGTTGTGGAGCTCAGATAGGCAGTCGCTCCATGTAAAATGCTGGTATTCAGCTGCATCCCGTTAGACTGGAAGCCGACCCCAACATAGTTGGGAAAAGGCCGGGCAGATGATGAACCGTTATTTAAAGTAGGTCATATAAATATCGACGCGGACATCCAGAGATTCGGACATCCAGCGACTCGGACATCCAGCGACTCGGACATCCAGCGACTCGGCCTTTAAACATTAGTAATACGGTCATTTATTTCAATGCAGTTCGTAAATTGCTCACGCATATTGCCATTCTGTCTGAACTGACCATTACGAGTTGTAGGTCGTGTAAACTAAAATTAGAATCAGAATCAGAATCGGAACCATAATTTTATTTACTATGAAAGTAGGAACAGGTTAGGTGTTTTACATAAATTAATGAGATCGGCTACAGTCTACCTTACGGCGTGCAAATTACGAGTATTACATAAGTTAAAATATTAATACAAAAAAATAATGTCAACAAAACAAAATAGAAATACACAAGAAACACATGAAGACATGTGTCATGTGTTTGTGAAATTTACCAACCCGCACCGGGTACGCGTGGTGGAATATGGTCCGTTTGCTCTCACAGGGAGTATGCCTGTTTTCACTCAGTAAGTCACTTTCCAAAAAAAAACAGTTTGATGCTCGTAGGTTGTGTCAACGTAACTGTCATGTTGAAAAAAACTTCTTAGACCCCATATCTTATAACCGTTCCAAAGATTAAGAACACGTTTAATTTTTAAAAGAATAACTCCAGAACTGTAGAGAGGTAAGTAGTATCTAAGTACTTGTCTGAATTCCTTACAGAAATTTTTATTTTCCCCACCTACTCGATACCTAAGCATCAAGTTACTAGCCATTACAAACGGTCCGTTACGACCATTACAAGACACCGTAAGTACACCATAAAGTTAAGGTAACTAAGTACTTTTTTATTACGAAAGATCATGACCTACAGCTGTAAAAATTCAACGACAATTTTTCAAAGACTGAATGTTGGTACTAGGTTAGTACGTGTTTTCTTTTCAGCCAGTAAAGAAAAGAAGACAAAAGAAAAGAAGGCACTTAAGCTGTAAAGGAAAACAAGCCGGTCTCATTACGATTGAGCGAGGTTGTGAGGTGCGCATGCGTGGTGCACTCGGAGCGTTGCGTAGCAACAAGTGGCCGTAATGTGTAAGTAGGAGCAGTGGGTTTACTTTGTACAAGGTTAAAATTAACGGTGATCCTATTGGAGGTATTTGAAATAAAGTAATTTATCCTAGAACTGTGATATCTTGCTCATCGCTTGATAAAGCCTATTTCAACTGGATCAACGTGACACAAAATGTTACCAGGATTCAGTCCGTGATTCTAGGACCTGTTCTATGTATTTTAACCGCGAAGGTATTAAACAAAAAAAAGAAAGAAAAAGTATTAGAGTCACACAGGAAAAAAAATATAGTTGAGGTTACAATAATTCAAAAATTATAAAAAAGTAAACATAAGAAAAAGATAAAATAAATTAAATTGGTCCTGCACGAGGCCAAAAGGTCCCGCCTATCTCAGAATGGATATTAGATCCATTTTTGGATGGAACAGCTGAAAATTTTCAAATGGATCCTACCTACTGGATCTTTAAACTAAAATTTGAGTGAATATGAAATATTAATGGGGAATTGGGATGTGAATTTCACGCAGTACTAAGAAACATTGTCAAAAGAAACACACACACTGTATAATATGACGAGAGATATTACAAAGTCCGTTCCATTTGCTATTCAAATTAGTAACTAATTCCATCCATTTTGCTAAGTTAAGTATGCAGCTAACACGGAAAACAAACAAGTATACGAATATTAAGATTTATTACTCGAAGCAAACTAACTTATTTGCAAAATTAATGTAACAAAGCTGCTATCTCAGAATAGATGGAATTAATTTCCTTAAGCATATTATTATTTGTACTTAACGTAAAAAAACGATGAATGGACTGTATGAAGGATGATTTGGGTATAAAGGAGGTGACTGCTGAGATGACGAGTAATAGAGAAGTAGGGAGAAGACATGCTGCACCAGCATCATCATCATCTGCCTAGCTTTTTCCCAACTATGTTGGGGTCGACTTACAGTCTAGCCGGATGCAGCTGAATACCAGTATTTTACATGGAGCAACTGAAAAAAGAAAAAAAAGACATGCTGCGCCAACCGCAAATAAATTGGTATAAAAGCAAGAGAATGACGATGAGTACCTACTCAACTTAGTGTCGGCAAAATTGTAGGCTACTTGCCGAAACCTACAATATCACAGAACCAATGGTTTTCTGTCCGTAGTAGCAAAGGTATATGTTTTTCACAAGTACTTTAAATACATAGGTAATAAACAACAAACAAAAACAAACAAAGAAACAAAAATAAAATAAAAAAAAAAAACAAAAAAGAAAACACAAATAATTGATTCTGATTCTGAAACAATTAACATAGCTTTTGCCCAAAGTATAGTGAGGTAGATATATGGTGCTAATATAATTATAAGTCAAATTCACAGTTTACAAACACTAACTTTTCTATGTTCATATTATCTTTCTAGCATGAAAGTTTCATGATTTCATGTTATTAATTACTTACTTACACTTGGCTATGATTAATTGCTTTATGACGTCAGAGGGTTGTTAAGTAAACTTCGTGACAAATTACTTGAATTGTAAATACATGTTTTGTGTGTTTAGGTTCGTTAGTGAAACCATTAGTTTGTTCTTGGTCTTGGTTAAAACAATTCAACCGTTATAAGCAGAAAATAAGATTTATGCTTTTGTGAGTTTTGATTTATAAACTTTACTTCATAGCATAAGCATAGCATAATCAGCCTATAATATTCCCACTGCTGGGACACAGGCCTCCTCTCTATGAGAAAGAATGGGCTATAATCCACCACGCGGGCCCAGTGCGGGTTGGTAGATGTCACATGTCTTCGAATTTTTTGGTTCTAGGACATGCCGGTTTCCTCACGATGTTTTCCTTCACCGTTTTTGAGAGCAGTGCTGATGAAATAAATTACACAATGTAATGCGCCTGCCTGGGTTCGAACCCACGACTTACTTCATCTTATAAACTTTACTTCATTTTATAAATATGAGCGTATTTAGCTTATCTCCCTCCAATCTTTATCCCATTTTTTCTACGGTCAGCCCAATTTTTCTATCATAATATTATTATGGTGGTTACGTACTCTTTTTTTTTTAATAAAAACCTGTAATTTTACTGACAGACTAAGAGTAGATATGGATTTTTGGACAAAACGTCTTTAGACGTAAAAAACAAACGATTATTCAATTGATCGTTATCACTACATAGTATAAAACAAAGTCGCTTCCCGCTGTCTGTCTCTATGTATGCTTAGATCTTTAAAACAACGCAACCGATTTTGATGCGGTTTTTTTGAATAGATAGAGTGATTCAAGAGGAAGGTTTATATGTATATATTGCACACGTGCAAAGCCGGGGCGGGTCGCTAGTTTTATTATGAAAAAATGTGCCCAACGCACCGTTTGTACTTCATAAATGTAGAAGTATTTACATACTGTAACTATTCATGGAAGCTCTTATGCTACCGCAAACCATCGTATACGAATCATAACTGTTACACCAAATAGGTGTTAATTCCACGAATATTTACTTGCGACTGTATGGATTCTGCCCTCTGGCTTCAAACGCCACTAAGTCTATGAGAGAACTCGCTAAAGAGCGATTAGCCTGAAAAGCGGGATTGGCACAGTTAAGCCTTTTGCTTTGCACCTCGTAAAGCTTCTCAAATGCACAGGAATTTATACTCTAGTTCTACTGAATAGAATATTATTTTCTGTATAAAGTACTGATAGTCTGGTTCTATAAGTCTTGCAGGTATTTGATAGCGTTATTAATTTATCTTGCTCATAAATAACTCAATTACTACTGTAAAATAGTTTATATATCCTTCATCACAATTTCATTCGGTTAAGAGGTAAAATTAATTGTTTGTTTGTTAGAGGACATCTCCGAAAATACTGTCGCGATTTAAATAGTAGTGGGGAAATTTTGTCATTGCAGCCGAGGCGGAATTTACACCCAAGCCATAGGCGAGGGTGTTCTGGAGCTGGAATAGTTTCCATATTTTTTGGATAGAAAGCTTAACTAATTTTGAGTATATAATGTTTTATGGTATATTTAAATTCCACACGGACGAAATAACAAACAAAACTTAGTATATCATAATTATTCACCTCACTTTATTCTGGTTCGATCAAAGATTCAAAAATATTCACTGATAGCTACACTATTGCCCAGTCCTATTGGATATGGTCCATGGCATACGTCGTTGAAGTATCAGGCAGAAGCAAGTGCTTTACATTCTTTTCTAAACTTTATTAAAGAAAGTCAAAAATATCAATCCTACAAAATTCCCAAGAATATTTCATTATCAGCCCAAAAATTCCCACTTCTTCGGCACAGGCCTACTCTCTGTTAAATGGGGTAAGCCATAATCCTCCACGTAGATCCAGTGCAGTTGGTAGATATCACGTCATCGAATTTTTGGTTTCCTCACGATATTTTCCGCAGCAAATTACTACAGTCAATATTTTCTACCACAGAAAACCTAGTTATTACGCACAAACATCTCTTCCATATTGCCAGTACCCTAGTACGTACTAATCAAGGGTGACGTCAGAAAATATAATATGGCGGCGCCGGCCATGTTGACGCGATCATAATACGAAGGCGATGGCCATTACGAGGATCATGGAATTCATTATATTAACTTCATGAGAATCTTTGTGGTTTATGAATAGTTTTATGTGTTGAATGAGATATTATAACCACGATCTTAGTACTAGATTATGTTACGTTTGACCAGCGTGTTTGATTTTTTAGCAATTAGCTACTTAATTTAATAATTTAGATAAATGACTCAAATGATTCTTTACTCAACTCATCGTCGTGGAGCAGGCAGCTGAATACCAGTGTATTCAGCTGCCTGCTCCATGTAAAATACTGATTTTACATGGAGCAACTGAAAAAAGAAAAAAAAGACATGCTGCGCCAACCGCAAATTAATTGGTATAAAAGCAATAGAATGACGATGAGTACCTACTCAACTTAGTGTCGGCAAAATTGTAGGCTACTTGTTTAAACTTACAATATCACAGAACCAATGGTTTTCTGTCCTTAGTGGCAACGGTATATGTTTTTCACACATACTTTAAATACATAGGTAATAAACAACAAACAAATAAAACAAACAAAAACAAACAAAGAAACAAAAATAAAATAAAAAAATAAAATAAAAAGAAAACACAAATAATTGATTCTGATTCTGAAACAATTAACATAGCTTTTGCCCAAAGTATAGTGAGGTAGATATATGGTGCTAATATAATTATAAGTCAAATTCACAGTTTACAAACACTAACTTTTCTATGTTCATATTATCTTTCTAGCATGAAAGTTTCATGATTTCATGTTATTAATTACTTACTTACACTTGGCTATGATTAATTGCTTTATGACGTCAGAGGGTTGTTAAGTAAACTTCGTGACAAATTACTTGAATTGTAAATACATGTTTTGTGTGTTTAGGTTCGTTAGTGAAACCATTAGTTTGTTCTTGGTCTTGGTTAAAACAATTCAACCGTTATAAGCAGAAAATAAGATTTATGCTTTTGTGAGTTTTGATTTATAAACTTTACTTCATAGCATAAGCATAGCATAATCAGCCTATAATATTCCCACTGCTGGGACACAGGCCTCCTCTCTATGAGAAAGAATGGGCTATAATCCACCACGCGGGCCCAGTGCGGGTTGGTAGATGTCACATGTCTTCGAATTTTTTGGTTCTAGGACATGCCGGTTTCCTCACGATGTTTTCCTTCACCGTTTTTGAGAGCAGTGCTGATGAAATAAATTACACAATGTAATGCGCCTGCCTGGGTTCGAACCCACGACTTACTTCATTTTATAAACTTTACTTCATTTTATAAATATGAGCGTATTTGGCTTATCTCCCTCCAATCTTTATCCCATTTTTTCTACGGTCAGCCCAATTTTTCTATCATAATATTATTATGGTGGTTACGTACTCTTTTTTTTTTAATAAAAACCTGTAATTTTACTGACAGACTAAGAGTACATATGGATTTTTGGACAAAACGTCTTTAGACGTAAAAAACAAACGATTATTCAATTGATCGTTATCACTACATAGTATAAAACAAAGTCGCTTCCCGCTGTCTGTCTCTATGTATGCTTAGATCTTTAAAACAACGCAACGGATTTTGATGCGGTTTTTTTGAATAGATAGAGTGATTCAAGAGGAAGGTTTAAATGTATATATTGCACACGTGCAAAGCCGGGGCGGGTAGCTAGTTTTATTATGAAAAAATGTGCCCAACGCACCGTTTGTACTTCATAAATTTTAATGTAGAAGTATTTACATACTGTAACTATTCATGGAAGCTCTTATGCTACCGCAAACCATCGTATACGAATCATAACTGTTACACCAAATAGGTGTTAATTCCACGAATATTTACTTGCGACTGTATGGATTCTGCCCTCTGGCTTCAAACGCCACTAAGTCTATGAGAGAACTCGCTAAAGAGCGATTAGCCTGAAAAGCGGCACAGTTAAGCCTTTTGCTTTGCACCTCGTAAAGCTTCTCAAATGCACAGGAATTTATACTCTAGTTCTACTGAATAGAATATTATTTTCTGTATAAAGTACTGATAGTCTGGTTCTATAAGTCTTGCAGGTATTTGATGGCGTTATTAATTTATCTTGCTCATAAATAACTCAATTACTACTGTAAAATAGTTTATATACGAGTATGCTTCATCACAATTTCATTCGGTTAAGAGGTAAAATTAATTGTTTGTTTGTTAGAGGACATCTCCAAAAATACTGTCGCGATTTAAATAGTAGTGGGGAAATTTTGTCATTGCAGCCGAGGCGGAATTTACACCCAAGCCATAGGCGAGGGTGTTCTGGAGCTGGAATAGTTTCCATATTTTTTGGATAGAAAGATTAACTAATTTTGAGTATATAATGTTTAATGGTATATTTAACTTCCACACGGACGAAATAACAAACAAAACTTAGTGTATCATAATTATTCACCTCACTCTATTCTGGTTCGATCAAAGATTCAAAAATATTCACTGATAGCTACACTATTGCCCAGTCCTATTGGATATGGTCCATGGCATACGTCGTTGAAGTATCAGGCAGAAGCAAGTGCTTTACATTCTTTTCTAAACTTTATTAAAGAAAGTCAAAAATATCAATCCTACAAAATTCCCAAGAATATTTCATTATCAGCCCAAAAATTCCCACTTCTTCGGCACAGGCCTACTCTCTGTTAAATGGGGTAAGCCATAATCCTCCACGTAGATCCAGTGCAGTTGGTAGATATCACGTCATCGAATTTTTGGTTTCCTCACGATATTTTCCGCAGCAAATTACTACAGTCAATATTTTCTACCACAGAAAACCTAGTTATTACGCACAAACATCTCTTCCATATTGCCAGTACCCTAGTACGTACTAATCAAGGGTGACGTCAGAAAATATAATATGGCGGCGCCGGCCATTTTGACGCGATCATAATACGAAGGCGATGGCCATTACGAGGATCATGGAATTCATTATATTAACTTCATGAGAATCTTTGTGGTTTATGAATAGTTTTATGTGTTGAATGAGATATTATAACCACGATCTTAGTACTAGATTATGTTACGTTTGACCAGTGTGTTTGATTTTTTAGCAATTAGCTACTTAATTTAATAATTTAGATAAAAGATAAATTAGAATTTTTCTTCACAGCTAAATTGTAGCTTAATGTGAAAGGATGCTGGTCACCTATTAACGAATCGACCTCGGCAAGTGTAACTTAACTTTCAATCAACCCAACCGGCTGTTATTATTTCGCCACGAGCCCATACAAAATCAAAATATCGTGAACTAGTCCTGGTTACTAGTCGTATTCCAAGACCCGTCTTAAGTCAATTGCTCAGCTCACGACCGCCGAATAGCCGTTGTCAGACTCAGTTGTCACGACAGCGGCTCAAAACGCCCACCATATCGTATACCTAGGCGCAATTGGCGGATCCTCAAATTTGACAGATGATTTCCTATGAAAATCTGCAATCGTGGGCGTTTATGACAAATGCTGGACCTGAGCTACAAACAAAGCTGATTGAGAAAAAGTTGCTGTAGTTTAGTAATTGCTAGAAGTCAGAACTGTCGAAAGTTAGAATTCTTAGCTTTCCTTTCTTTGACGGTTTTTAAGTAATTTTCAACTTGACTATTACAAGTATACGAATACGTGTACGAGTCATTGATTTCTTAACAAAATACATTATCTCGAAAATATAACAGTAATGATAAAACAATAATCCAATTAATAGCAATAGATAATCTCTTCTATTTATCCAACTCGTTATATTAAAAGTGTCCAACTCCACAGTCACAACACTACCGTTTACCTATAAAAATATGAGTAGGTTGCTTCCTATCTACGATACTCTAATTTGATTATAATTAAAAGTAATTAACATTTGTTTGGTTTCCTTCATCGCAGCACATTAGTTAATTAATTTTCTTTGTTCGTTATCAAACAATCTTGTGTAATGTTGTTGTTTGAAAGATTTTAATTTCATGCAAATAGCTTTTTTACGTCGTAAATATAATCGTTATTTTTCATTGATTATAAATGTGCTTTATTCAACACAAACTCTTAGAATTTATTGGTGAAACTGATTGGAATGATATGAAAGAGAAAGGAGTAAATGATGCCGTGACGTCTGACTGGGAGAATGGAAGAAGAAAACGTGTTGCGCCGACCCCAAGTAGAATGGGACAAGGGAAGGAAGATGATGATGATGATGTTTGTGATGATTACTAACTAGGGGGGAGGGGGGGTTTACTACCTATACGTGTTTCAGAGTACCTTTTGCATTATGCAGAACTTTTTGGTCCTTAAATCCTCCTATAATTGTGGAGCTCGTGGCTAAATCATAACCGCCGCTAGGATCGATCTTAAGGTAAATCCGTGATTGCCTAGGTTGATCTGTGGATGGGTGACCACCCATTAGATACCGAGTTTCCTCCGTGCATCGGAAAACACGTTAAGCCGTTGGTCTAAGCTGTCGTTTGTAGATCTTTGACATTCGTTACGGTTAGTCAGTCGCCCAAAAAGTCTGACAACAAGTCTTACCTAGTACTAACTGGGTTGTGGAGGTCAGATAGGCAGTCGTTCCATGTAAAATACTGTTTTTCAGCTGCATCCAGTTAGACTGGAAGCCGACCCTAACATAGTTGGGAAAAAGACTAGGCAGCTGATTGGTCCTCGTATATCTTACCAGTCTCAACTACATAAGTATCCACGAGAATTAACTATTATCGCCGATATAATAAAATAACGAAACCATACCGCAAAAAAAAACAAAACCTGATGATTTGGCTTCCATTTTCCACATCAAAGAAGAAAATTCCCAAAAATATTCGAGGCACGTCCGTATTTCAGCGGAGTCCTTTGTTTTAACTTGAGTTATATAAGTACGTCCCAATGCGATCATTTGTAAAAAACGTGCGAAGGACACAGTACTCATATTTAATTATACCCGGGTTTTAATTCACTTATTGTCCCGGATGTAAGTACCTTTGTGACCGGGGTCAGTCTCGGTACATGCTTTAGTAATGAGAACTTCTAATATTCTATTTAAGTAATTAAAAAATGTTTTAGGGAGTTCCTGAGGGAAGGTTCATGAGTCGCACGTGTGTACTGAGGGTAATATAAATATCGATAATTAATTGTGCTTATAAGTAAAGACTTAATGTGTTTGGGGTTGACTTGAAGGGTGACACAATAATTTATAAAAACGGACCCTTCACGAAGCCGTCAACCAAGCATTCTGTCCATCAAACTATTGCTGGAAAACATAATAAAACATATCGGCGCAAAAATTATTGCTGGAAAACAATTTTTTTAAGGTATAGCATTAAAAACATTAAAAAAAGTCTTGTGTATATCTCTCTCTGTAACTAGAAGATTCTCAGATATGGTCTAGAACAAAAAAATGCTCGCAATGACGGGGAGAACAAGTTTCTTTCGGCTTCGTTAAGGATATTTTTAGACCCATTATATAAATATCTGAAATAACACATAACTAAAAATCTTAAGTCAGGCGACATGACGACAGGCCGTGTCGACGGCGCGTTCGTGTTCCACGTGCGCCTCAAAGAGATGTCAGCAAATAAGTAGGGGTCCGCAAGGGCCGATGCCTGCCAGGGCTGCGGGACTGTTCGAGAGAAAGAGATACCGTGGCCCTGGAACACAAAGGGCAAAGAAGGAACATGGATGGGTTTTAGTCAGTACAAGTCTGACACTCCCTTGTGGGGGGGACCCCCCCCCACTCTCTCTCTGTAACTAGAAGATTCTCAGATATGGTCTAGAACAAAAAAATGCTCGCAATGACGGGGAGAACAAGTTTCTTTCGGCTTCGTTAAGGATATTTTTAGACCCATTATATGAATATCTGAAATAACACATAACTAAAAATCTTAAGTCAGGCGACATGACGACAGGCCGTGTCGACGGCGCGTTCGTGTTCCACGTGCGCCTCAAAGAGATGTCAGCAAATAAGTAGGGGTCCGCAAGGGCCGATGCCTGCCAGGGCTGCGGGACTGTTCGAAAGAGATACCGTGGCCCTGGAACACAAAGGGCAAAGAAGGAACATGGATGGGTTTTAGTCAGTACAAGTCTGACACTCCCTTGTGGGGGGGACCCCCCCCACTCTCTCTCTGTAACTAGAAGATTCTCAGATATGGTCTAGAACAAAAAAATGCTCGCAATGACGGGGAGAACAAGTTTCTTTCGGCTTCGTTAAGGATATTTTTAGACCCATTATATGAATATCTGAAATAACACATAACTAAAAATCTTAAGTCAGGCGACATGACGACAGGCCGTGTCGACGGCGCGTTCGTGTTCCACGTGCGCCTCAAAGAGATGTCAGCAAATAAGTAGGGGTCCGCAAGGGCCGATGCCTGCCAGGGCTGCGGGACTGTTCGAGAGAAAGAGATACCGTGGCCCTGGAACACAAAGGGCAAAGAAGGAACATGGATGGGTTTTAGTCAGTACAAGTCTGACACTCCCTTCCGCTCCGTCCAGAGTGGGGGGGGGGTCATTTGATGATTTCCCATCCAGAAAAAAAAAAAAGGCGACATCGCGTCAGGCCCAGACGATGGTTGCGGGAGAAACTGGACTCGGTTAAAAAAGGTTTGTCCTTGACAACTATGGGTAATGGATGAAGGCCTGTAGGGTGGAAGTTTTCGTCCAGCAATGGGATGTTACTGACTAGCAACAATAAATCATAAACCAAACACCATTTTAAACAACCTTTTCACTGAAAGTGACATCAACAATCTGTCGTTCCAGTCCTTAAAACACCAGTATTATTAAACACGGACCAAATATTCAAAACCCGATTCGCTAAAATAAATAAAAAGTAAATCATTTAACAAATCCTTGTTCGCTGAAGCATCTGTCCCGAGATTCCTCTGTGCAAACGTGGCACACATTTGTCGGTAACTTGGTACACTGTCCGCATAAATAATGAAGTGGCAACACCGGCAACCCTACCGAGGTCGGTCGCAAACAGGGTTACCATTATGAAATTTGAAGTCTTGATAAAAAGCTGGACATTTACAGAAAATTCCCAACATTTTACTTTTAATTCTTTTTTTTTTCGAAAATCATTTGTTTTTTTTTATTTCCGAGAATATCCCCTTAACTTGATAAGTCCGGATAAATGACAAGCCAACACATATCTGGACGGATGGTAACCCTAGTTGCAAATAACTCAATATTTGTCACTTGGAGAGGCTGGCAACCTTGTTGGCAATATTTTCTACCTCCTTTAGCAGCCTTGAGCTAGTTGCGTTAGTTGAAATACCTCTTTGCTGACATATTTGCACAGAGTAATCAGTTGCCAGAGGCATCTAAACTATGCTTGTGGCATTTTTGCGTAAGTGGACGGTAAAATCTTGTTTTTTTTTTATTAAAAGGGAAGTATGTAAAATAATAATACTTTTATGGGTAAAAGATAGTCAGTCTTTAAAGCTTCTACTGGTGGGACACAAGTCTCCTCTCTATGAACGGCAGAGACTTGGGTCCCTTATAAAAAAATATTCAGTTTTCGAATGTCAATGAATGAGAAAAATGAGTCTCAGTATAAAAATCAAAAACCAAGCCCCCCTTTCTTTTTTTTTTGGTGGTAAATCATCAAATGACCCCCCACTCTGGGCGGAGCGGATGGGAGTGTCCCCAACCAAGCCCCCTTAAGTTCTACAACAGTTTTGACTGATTAATAGAAAAGTACATACATCATTATGACTCGTTTGCGATAAGAATGCCATAACTCAAAAATTTAGAATTTTCGATTTTGTTTGTTGTTGAATATAAAATGAACGAAAGTAATACGTAGAACGAACCTACCGAGTTCACTGTTGGTTTATGTCACTTTTCATCCTTATGCTCTAAGTAATAAGGCTGAAAAGTGGTCTACCGTTAGTGAACTTATTTATATCTCGTACCATCATATACATAGGTAGGTAGTAATAAATATCTATGATATAACTACGAACAAAAATAAACACAATACCTTTGCATACAACGTTTACTCTCATAAAAACTTCAAGTCTATCAGGCAGACGTGTGTGCTGTATTGAAAAATTGTAAGATATTTAGCATGTGTCGCGGTAACCTCAGTAAGTACATCAGGGTAGGTAAAGTCGCTATTTACATGGTAACAGGGTGTTTATTCGGGGAGGCACGGAGCGAGCGCGGCTCGGAGAGTACTCCGAGAGGTTGTGGTACAAGGAAAAACGAAAGGCGGTTTTCGATAAGTGAAATTATGACCTACAAATACGAGTAGATACATTAGCATTTGATATCCCAAAAAATATTAATTTAAGATATATGCGTGTTTATCTTGAAACTAACGTCTTTAAAATACAACCTGCGAAGGCAAAGCGTGGGAAAAATAAAAACAAATTAAATCGTAGTTTCATAATTATTATTAATGACAAAAATACTTTTCGTTCTATTATTTTTATTTCTCCGAAAGTGTATTAAATCACGCCGTTTTATTCACGTGGGCATTTGTCACTGCAGTTTTCGGCTCCATAACATCACCTCCGAAATGCCTGAATTCCGCCTCGGCTCCAATGACAAAGGTTGCCCACTTGTAACAAAATGTAATCTTTCTTGATTATAGTAACACTGATTTATTTAAAACCTAATTTTTTGCCACTCTCTAATATGAAGAAAAGGAAAACTGCATTTTCGCCCTTTTCATAATTTGATTCCTTTTTATGGGATATTTTAAAGATAAGCGAAGATAAGGGGATGAGCAACCAAAATTTACAAACAAATTATTTTTTCCCCAATTCTTCTCTGTCCCACACCTGGGCAAAGGTCTCCCCCCACTCCTTCCACTTCTCGCGAACCCGCGCGTCCCCCTTCCAGTTCTGACGGAACCTGTCTAGTTCGCCCCGCCATCTCCTTCGTGGCCTGCCGCGACCCCAAATAAAACGACGAACAAATAAAATATTTAAATACCATATTTTACACCTTCAATAAAAGAAGTGTGTATCTAGAAAATCTACGACCCCGCTCAGTTCACCCCTTACACCACCCACCAAGGGGGTCGCGACCGGCGCCACATCGGCGCGTCGCCGCAAAAAACACGGCCATCCAACTGAACAAGATCTGAAACGCAATGAAAATAACTGTTATGTTGGTATAGGCCATGTTTCGATTATGTTCTCGAAGCCTTACTTCCTTTTTGCTCAATTTCTAATTTGTTTCCGGTTCTTGTTTTAAAGTTGGTTGATTGGGTCTTTGCGATGTTGGTGTTTATTTTAATTTACCGATATAACTTGTTTTATCAGTTAGAATTTTCCCATAGGACAAAAATGATCCTTGGAGAAGGTCTTGCCGTCTAGGAAGATTCTATTAAGAAAATATGATTTCACAGCTCAAAAATATACGCGTCGAATTGAGAAACTCCTCCTTTTTTTTGTCGTCGTTTAAAATTATGATGAATAGTTAGCAATACCCTCCTACGAGCTGTCCTATAAGGATCTAAGAAAACTAGACATAAGTTTAATTAATATAATATTTTAATTGTGAAAGAAAGAGTACACGTGATATTAGAAAATAGATACCTACTCGCACTCTGCACTATTATTAGTTTTAAGTCATCTTGCTGCGCCCTAACAGGGTCATGTACTCATTAATTTTAAGCTTAGCGTATAACTATGTGTACAGTAGACCTCAAAAGTGCAGTACCATGCTAAAGATTACATTGCTATGAACTGTGCGAGCGCTATACAGCAGTGTGTGTGCGTGGGCGTGTATGAGTGATGTCTCAACATTCTACACATAACACACACTAATGAACTGTCGTCACACTACGCGAAATAGCATTATATTTCTGTTGCATTTAGAATACACATCATAGTGACGACCTGTTCTTACCATTGCATTGTTAAAATTCGCGTAGTATTAACATGGGTTGGTAGCTGTTTGGGCTGAGCATGGGTTCACGATCAATGAAGTCCAAGTTCGAATCCATGTTATTACAATGTGTGGCTGTTTTTTGTTTCTTTGAAACCTTAATTATATTTGTATTTTAAGCAGAAAGTCGTTAGGTATTTATGTTTATTTATAATATAGTCATGCTTATTTTTTATTTTTTATAAGAAGTTAAATATTAGATAGTTATTGTATTATTATTTAACCTCATTAATTGATTTTTATTTTATGTTTTCGGTGTTGGAAGGTGGAAATAAAAAAAATATGCTGAATGATAACAAAAATGTTTATTCGTTTTATTTATTTATAAAATTAACAAACTTTTATGAGAATGTCACGTCACATTCCTATCTAGGCAAAAAAAAGTTCTCTTATTACCGTACATAAGATTTTTTGTTGTATACCCACTTAGTCAATTCATAATAAGAATAACATAACACGGAAAGGATATTCTAATAACACAAATATAATTGTTGATACCCGCTTATTATAGGTATCAGTATTCAGCAGAGTTAATTGAATACTAATATATGAGTTAGACTTTATGAACGGGTATTGAGGTTATAGCTTAAGAGTTCATTTTCTTGACGAAAAGAATATTGAAACTAAACCCCAATTTAAGATCATTAAATTTAAAATTTATTTCTTATTTTTTTTTTTTTTTTATTTACGGTTATGTTAATATTACTAAATATTTAGTTACCCGGTCTACTTATTAAATTAAGTATTATTATTTTTTCGCCATAAATTAAGTCTTCCTTTTGGCAAGACTTGTAAGTCTTCTCGTCAGAAAATACAGTCACCTCCCAGTTAAAATGTAAATAATCTCGAGCAAAACGTAGTCTTTCCTCCCTGTGTTTTTGTGTCAAAAATGGTTTTTAGCTGGGTTCCGATGATGTAAACCTTCAGCATGGACTGCATGGCGAACAGTCTGTAATGTAGTATCCAATTGCTCTGCAAACATTATAGTTGGAATGAAACCATTTGTTTCATATTCTTCCACCATAAAACGTCGCTGAGTCGGGTTAATAAGCGGCGGCCTTTCACTTCTTAGACGACTCTTCAGACTACCTTCTTCCTCAAACCTCTTTACCCAACGGCTAACAGAATTTCTAAAAAAAACAAAATATGATTACACACTTGCAACTAGCAATTTATTTAATACTAAGAAAATCACACACCACAACTATCATCATAATAATTATACTTTTTAAAAATAACTTACACATTTTAAGCCAGTTTCAGTTGAAATTTGAGAAATATTAAGCCCATTTTTACGCAAAGTGACAATATTTGCCCTGTCATCAATACTAATATTAGCTTGCATCTTGAATAAAGACAATCAAACAATACGCTAATCGTAATAATAACACAAACGCTCGTAACAAAGTTCACCAACTAACAACGTCATAACTAACTACTTTGTTCAATCCAGAAGTTTATTTTGTTTCACATTCACCCTCATCTTTTTTGTTAATAATAAGTTCCAACTAATATTTAGAAAAACATATCTCATCGGGTCTAACGTATCATTTATAATTAAAACACAAAAAGTGTAATGTCACTTGGGTTCGAACGCAGACTATACTGTGCGAGACATTTTATCTATAGCTTTAACCGCTAAGCCAGATAGACACATAATTGTTTGTTTGAAATTAAATATCACTAACTTAATACTCCGTCGCGACATGACAGGCTTGTCACTAAGGCAAATGATCATTATATCGTACTCTTTCTGACTAGATAATTATGAAAGAGAGCGATATACGAGATCGTGTATGTGTGCAAAATATTTGTTATGGAAAAAGGTCGTAAGTGCGACTTGTTTTGATGCGATCGTTTTGTGAAACTGCTACTGCACTTATGGTCTCTACTGTACATTGTGCATTATAAAATCAAAATCAAAGCATTTATTTCAAGTAGGCCAGTTACAGGCACTTTAAAAAGGATCTTATAAAATTCTAAGCGTAACTATAATCAATAAAAATTGTGCAGTTTCAAAACTATAACAGGACCAGCGGGATATTACTTTGCTCTCTATTTTAGATCAGTGTGTCCAAATTACGTTTGTTCTATTTATCAAATCAAAATAATGAATATATTCTTTTGTTTCATGTACGCTCCGGTATGAACAGGTAAGTGTAAAACAAACCTTAACGACTAAGTAGAAACTCAAGTCTTTCTACCTACTTAGTGTTACTTTAACGGGTTCTTCTAGTGGGTAACTATAGTAAAGTGCACATTCTTTTAATGTGTTTCCAACACGACATGTGTCTGTGGCCTCTAAGATAGCTTTAAGTACTCCTAGACTTCCTTGAAGAGCTTAAAAATGTCGTAAGTAAAGTTTCAAGTGTCCTTGCAATTGTAACTTTTTTGGTTCCTTTTTAAAGCATGTATCAGATTGGTGTGGTCATATTTCAGTGTTTAGTTCTTCCCCGTTGGTCTAGTGGTCATAAGCGCGACTGAGATGACTTCCTGGGTTCGATTTCCAGGTCGGGCGGAGTGTTATTGGGTTTTTCCACCAGGAATTTCTCGGTAGCAGCCACGGTGTCTGGATTTTAGCCTCGTTGATGGCAACGCCTCCCCTCCTATTAAACTTAGGTCATTTTTAAGCTCTTCTTAACAGCAATTAGAATGCCGTAGTGCAAATTTTGAAGGAACCATGGATATGACTTTGTGATTCTTGTAATTGTTAGGTAATTAAAATATCGTCATACATTGATTCTTTTGTAAACAAAATTCTAGTACTTAAACTAACGCTGTCACTTACGTTATATCTTCCGTGATTGTTCATAATTTTTAGCTCACAATATTTTGACGCTGTTGCAAGCGCCATGATCGCAAAGAACGGAAGATATCCCGTAAGTAACAGTATAACTTTAGTTTTAAACTTAGTACTTAGCACTTAGTTAGGACAAGAAGCTGGGTAATACTATTTAAGTATTTTAGAAACAATGAATGTTCAAAGGTATTGTTTTTTTTTTGTCGCTTTCTTGGAGGCTATAGATTTTTAAAGGTATCCACTACTCATAGAATACACTAGATTATTTATACAATAACACTAAACCCTAGGGAGAATATTTTATACCTATTTTACATGTTTAATATATTCATTAATTTATCCAGGGGACAAAGATCCTTAAAAGTTTAAACTCTCTATAAATCATTAGCTTAATCTTTAAATTCAAAATGTATTAAAACGAGTTTAGGGTTACTTAGAATATTAACCTTAATTTAATGGGCGATAAATCGCTAAAACAAAAGGAATAACAGAATATTTTATTATTTCAGAACGAGTGACGTTTAGACCAGAGAGTAAGTTAAAGGTTTTCAACAAAATTATTTGTGTTTAGAAAGCCTTCGGCTTATCTGGTTAAAGAAAGTTCGTCAGCCCTTGCTTTATCAGACCTCTTTTGTTTCAAACTCTTTGGTCACATTTTTTTTTCTTTTACGTTATTCGATTTTCAAATCGATTTTTTTGTTCTTCCATAAAATGCAAGATGGCGAATTTTCCGAAAAAATCCAGACGAAGCCAAAGCTTACAATCGCTAGAATAGCAGCACTAATGCTTCCATTTGTTGCCTTCGTAGATGAAGATAGTATTGTGGTAATAACAAAAAAAAAATCATTGTTTTATTGTAATTTAACCTGTATTTAGTAAGTCTAATTAAATAATACATGTATCCAGTATTTAGTTACTGAAAAGCAAAGCTTCAGTACATGTTGACGCTTTTTTCTGAAAATTTAACAAAACGTCTAATTCAGCAGTTTCTGCGAAACACTACTGCGTAAAAAAGACTCTACGATAGATATTTTTAGCTGAAAAATAGAAACTTCCATTCCATACAAATTAACGTTTTTCCCGGTAAAGGCACAAAACGCAGAATATAGCGACGTAGGTTGTCTCCGAAATGGGTAGAATTGGTAACATAAACAGTTTGATAAAATAAAATACGGAACTATTCATTAATTCCGATAACAATTCCATATCAAATTGATTGTTCAATCGTAAATTGATATAGAATTCTTAAAAGGAAAGAAATCATATCATGATTTATTTTTAATAACGAATTCTGCAAATCTACAAATCCAAACGAAAATTTATTTTATTTTTCCATCTTCTAAACAGAAAATGTAGTACAAATAATGGTATAAAAGTGGGATGGGAAAATTTTAATGTTGTCTTAATTTAGCAAAAACCAAAATCAAAATCATGGTTCTGAATCAAATTATTGAAATTAATTTCTAATATCTTATGAATTATGTACAAATACTAACGTAGGCATCATTTATTTTATTGAACCAACTGATTTTTTTTTTTACAAAAATAAAAATGATGCAATATCAATGTCTCTATTTACAGAGATCAAATTCCAAAATGAAAGGTACTAACCAAATCAAATTATAAAAAAACGCTTTTAATACATAAGGAATTCATCATCATCATCATCGAACGAAAATATTTGTTTTCCATTTTCCAACTACCAAAAAAATCTTTTACAAAATACCGATTCAAAAGTTCACCTTTAACGGATGCAATAATATGAATGTCTATTTGCACAGCCTACAAAGTTATGGGACGCCATTTTTTTTTTGTAACCGTCGCCATATTGGCTAGTAACAGTTCCATACAGCCAATAGTTACTCACATATTGCAAGTTGTTTCCGCTTGTTCAGGATTTCATTTCCTTCTAAGTTCTAATGGACGTTCTATAAAACAGAAGTATCTAGTATTGCGTCACTTTTGTTTTTAATAGATGTAATGTAAAGAGAAATACGAAAATGTAGCGAAGGACTAATACCTACTTAATGTCCTAAAAGACCAGATTATAATAAAGTGAACGTGCCCTGACATTTTTGTCTATATACAAGGTGTAAACGGAGGGTCCGTTTACACCTTGTTACCAGTTATAACGAAGCTAAGCGAACCGAGCAGTTATATGTCGGATATGTCAGGATTTACTCCGTTAGGCTTGTACATCATGTGGGCAGACGATGGGTTTCGTGCTATGAAAACACACTGGGTGCGATTCACTGTTTCTAGCAAAACTAACGAATTACTTGAGATTACAACTTAACACGATAACACGGGGCGCAATGAATCGGATACAGTTCCAAGACGTCTCAACTTCGCCGCGATTCGACACTGACTGTCGCCCTCCCTCGAGTTGAACATCAGGGCTCTGTAGAAGCACGCTGTGTTGTGGGTAGACTGGTAATGTGGTCGTGTGATGTCACCACTGCACACAGGTTCGGTTTCCAATTCATTTTATGTCCGTACTAACGACCGGACTCGACATATACATCAAACTAAGTAACTCTACGCAAAAATTATTGCTGGCAAACTGGTTCATCATGGTTTACTATATGACTAAATGTAACGCACTCAAAAACTTGTGCTGATAGATGCATTGAGTACAACAAGGGTCATGGAGGTATTTAAAATAAAGTTATAACATTAAATATTGGAACTTTGAATTCTAGTAACTTCGAAAGAAGGTTCCCAGGTATGGTCCAGAACAAAAAAAAACAAGGGCTTCGTTAAGGGTCTTTTGACGCTCATATTTTTTTATCATAAACATTAATTATAAAATAATACTACGGCTCCACAATTCACCAAATAAGTTTAACGTTAAACGCGTTTAAAACTCTCTTAATTATATTTTCCTTATTTTTACTTCAATTTATTAATTTTACTTTTAGTTTAATTTTGTTAATAATCACCGTATACGACCTTTTAGTATAATAAAACGAAAATGTACAACTATGATCCCCAAGATACGGACTAACGTCTAGTATGGGGATCACCGTTCAAATTTCTATGTTTAATGTACATGATTATTAATAAATAATTTGAATTTGAATTTGAACGTTACTTAGTGAGTCGTGATGCAAATGTGCCTTTATCAACAGACAAGAAATAAAACATTTGCGAAACTTTGGTGAACGGGCTCAGAGCTACTAATGCCTATTTTCACAAACACTAGGTAGCACCCAAATGAATAGGTAAATAAAAGCGCAATGTATGTTGAAAATTCAGTACTAACTAAGTTGTGGAGGTCAGATAGGTAGTCGCTCCATGTAAATTACTGGTATTCAGCTGCATCCAGTTAGACTGGAAGCCGATCCCAACATAGTTGGGAAAAGGCTAGGTAGATGATGATGATGATGTTGGATCTTCAACAGTCTGCTTAGCACCAAGACTACTATTACTAGATCTGCAGAACTAGTAATAGTGAAATCTAGCAAGAGCTGAATGAAATTCCAACTATGCAATAAAACTTAGGCATTCATTTGAGTGTTATTTAGTTTAGTGAAAACGGACATCGAAGCTTCTAACAGTGATAAATTGCCGACAAAAGTAGGTCAACGCTTATATAGTTAACCATACGATGATATGTCAAAATATACACATAGTATCTATGTAAGAGGAACTTCTGATTCTTATTCAGGTCAAATTCTTTGAAAGCAATTTTATTATGTTTGTATATCTTAATTCAGTTTGAGTAGTTTGCTAGAAGTTTTGTGGATTAAGTAGGTAGATAGAAGCTAAATTTATTTTAGAAAAGTTACCGAAGTTTTCGGGCAATAAAATTGGAATCAAAAGTTAAGTTATAGAATCAAGCGTTACTTGGACACTTGAAATCCATCATCATCTGCCTAGCCTTTTCCCAACTATGTTGGGGTCAGCTTCCAGTCTAACCGGATGCAGCTGAATACCAGTATTTTACGTGGAGCGACTGCCTATCTGACCTCGTATCATGATGATAGTTAAACACCACAATTACTTCGCGTGAAAGAAAAAACATTGACAATAGTCAACAATAAACTTAATATTATATCTATCTGAAGACTTTCATAGTTTAAATATCAATTCCACTAAAAGCAAGCAAGAATTACTTTTTATTGAAAAAGACAGAAGTTATTGAAACGGACACAAGATCCATTAGAGAAAAAGCAAACGACGCCATTTTGAAATTGTATAGTTAACTGTAAAGATGCGTTTAAAAATATATTAAGTGGTCGTGGATATTTATTTACTCATTGATGTTATTTATAACGATCAAAATTTTCTTTGGAAAAAGTAAAATAAAAACAAACATCTGCAGAAACATTTCTATTTTCTGTATCTCACTTTCCGTGTTATGCCCATAGCAAGAGTTCATTGCCCCTTTAAACATTTTACACTTACTTAAGGTGGAAACGGCAGGGTAACCCGCGAAATTCAAATTTTCTTACGTTTTATGCAATTTGCATAAAACGTAGTATGTTGATTAAGATTTCGATTAAGTTCGTTTAATCCCATTGAATGACTATTTCATGAAAAGTCATCAAATGGGATAAAACGAAGTTAGAGGGTTGTATTAATGATTTGAATAATTATAATTCTGTAAATACATACGTGAAGAATAGCCAAACTTAAGTGGCAGTGGGCAGGGCACATTGCTCGCAGAACAGATGGCCGATGGGGCCGGAAAGTTCTGGAGTGGCGACCGTAAACTGGTAGATGTTGCGTTGGAAGGCTTCCCACTAGGTGGACCAATGAGCTGGTAAAGGTTGCAGGGATCCGCTGGATGCGAGACGTACGGGACCGATCAATGTGGCGACACTTGGGGCAGGCCTATGTCCAGCAGTGGACGTCTTTCGGCTGAAATGATGATGATGATGATGATGATACGTGTTACGGTCGCAAATCATATTTGGTTCAACACAGAGCCTGACACTGACGTGCAAATTGCAAAGTACGTAAGAAAGTTTGAAATTCGCGAGCTATCCTGCCGCTTCCTCCTTCACAAAATCGAAAGTACTGATTGGCAAATCGAGAACATGACTTGTTTCCACAAAACATTTCATATTGGCAACTGTTAGAGATATTTTCACAAGTATTCTACACAAGCCATACCCAGTTATCGCTGTAACACTTTTGCAACATGATTTTTCCCCAGACGGTAAAAGTTTTCCGTGCTAACTGTCAAGATTGGCATCTCTCGAAAAAATAGTTTTTGCAGATACTTTTATGTTGTTGGAAGTGTTTATTCATCGATATTACGATTTATGGTAGTATGAAGGATGTGGAGAACCACATATAGAGATATACCTAGATAACGCAAGACCACCTACTTAGTGTGCCCGGCTTAAGCATTTTATGCTTAACGTGGCTACTGTCGCAGCAAGCTAATTTGTTTAAAACAACAATGTTAGACCTCAAGAACTTAATTCTGGACATTTAAAAATCAAAAACGTGTCTATTTTGTATAGTAACTAAATAGTAAAAATATATCGTAAATGGGCATTTGAAATGAAAAATTATATGAAAAACCTAGAAATTGTTTTCAAATACATATTCAGTGATACTCCACTTATCATAGTTCGACGACGTCGTCGACTTTAAGTTTTTATTTTTCACAATAAAAAATTAAAGTCTGGTTGTCATCATATTGAATTTAGATTACCAACTGTCATGTCTTTAGTGACACTAGCAAGATTTAGACAAATCGATTGACGTAAGAATCATCAAAATCGGCCCACGCAGTCTCTAGAGCGCCAAAAAGGAAGAAACATATAGGCATACATGTAGGCTGATAAACACATTACCCTCCTCAATCGGGTAATAAAAAGTAGCACAGATAAATTTCAAAACATTTAATACATGTTACATTTTTCCAGCCGTGGAACAGAGCAGGCTGTTATATGAAAAAAAAAACATTTTCCTCGTAATAAATTACCTTAGAAACAATAGTTTTAATAATATCAGAGGCAAAGCTTTGCTTATTGTGAGTCTGTTTTAGTTTGGTTTAAATTCTACCAACGAAACGCTTAATAGATCGCTTTTACCTCGATATAATTAAGAGCTTCTAGATATTAGAAAAGTTTTAATAAGCAATTATCTTTATCTCTCTTTTAAAGAATATTGTCTACAAGATTTTTTCTTCATATATCAGTAAATAGGATAACTAAGACATAAAATAGGCGTTAATATTTTATGATAGAAACTTATTTACAAACTACAAAAAGTACTAAAACAATAAAAAAAATATGTACAAGTATCAAAATGGGAAGAGAATTACAGGGTATCAAAAAATTCATCCTCATCGCTGTCAATAAGGAAAGTGCTCAGAAGGCTGACAGCATTGCCACGTTAGATGGCATTGCTGTTGCCAGCCCTCTGGTCACGTGAAGAGTAGACCAACCGCTTGGCGATATCCCGAGATAATATGCGGGCACTCGGACCCCATGGCCCTAGTGTTTTAACCATCCACGGACCAACCTAAGCAACAACCTCAGTTTTTGTTTAATTTAAATAAACTTCTTAAGGGGTTATTGTACTCATCAATATCCTGACAAAAAACAGCTGTTCTAGCCCTACATTTTGACGATTTATGTTAACACAAATGTATGGGACAGCTGATTTTTTCCGTTTTCGGGGTTGGTCCCGTAGTCATCATTCTCTTGCCCTTATCCTAATTTATTTGGGGTTGGCGCAGCATGTTTTCTTTACAGTCAGTCACATCCTGTCCAGCCATAACATCCTCTACACAGTTCATCAATCGTTTCTTTATAAATGTTGTTTATAATTAATAATGAGCACAATCATCATCCGCCTAGCCTTTTCCCAACCATGTTGGGGTCGGCTTCCAGTCTAACCGGATACAGCTGAATACCAATATTTTACACGGAGCGACTGCCTATCTGAACTCCACAACCCAGTTAGTACAGGGTAATACGATACCCCTTGGTAAGACTGGTTGTCAGAGTTTTTGGGCCACCGATTACCTAACGATGTCAAAGATCTACAAATGACACCCGTGACCAAAGGCTTAACGTGCATTTCGAGGCACGCAGGAAACTCGGTATGTAATGGGTGGTCACCCATCCACAGACCAACCTAAGCAAGCACGGCTTAATCTAAAGATCGACCCAAGCGGCTGTTATTATATAAGCACGAGCTCCTCAGTAATGAGCACAATGACCCCTTGAATTGTTAAGGATAGACAAAAACTAAGCTTGTATTTTTTTCTCACACACATTTTTAGTCTGTAACATTAAATTTATATTTCATTTTGTTTCATATTTTATGCACTAACCGTTAAGCCATACCACACATAGCGACCTTTTAAATGTACTTTTGAATAATTGATCAACGCTCTTAAATCTACATTCGGCTGAAATTATAAATTAATTTTTTAGATTTAAAATTTATTTTGATTTGTAAGTACTTTATTTACTTCGCGCGGTTTTGACCCACTGAATTTTTAATTTTGAAGGTAATTTATCAATGTTGAATTTAAAGCTTTCAATATCTATTAATTAATTACATGATAAATTAATCATGTAAATTGAAAATTAAAAAATGAAATGAAATTTAAATTGTAAATTAAATTAATCTTGTAATCAAGGTGACTCTTTTACAAAATTTAACGCCAGCAACTTCAAATTTCGTTTCATACACAAATATTTAATTATGTTTTGAAACTAAGGTATGGGCACCTTTATTTAAAAAAAAAAAATATCTATTCTAGTGTAGAGTTGATTTTAGAATTACAAGTACTATAGAAGTTCTTGTCATTCAAGTTACGGAAGGATCAAAATCAAAAGTCAAAATCAGCATGTTTTTAACATCAACGGTCCCCCAAAAAGGTCGGCTCTTCGGAACAACTTGTAACGCACGTAAATTGAACTGTAGGTACTGAGACTTTAAAGCATTTTTTCACGTAAATTGAACTGTAGGTACTGCGACTTTAAAGCATTTTTAACGTAAAATGGACTGTAGATACTGCGACTTTAAAGCATTTTTTTAACGTAAATTGAACAGTAGGTACTGTGACTTTAAAGCACTTTTTAACGTAAATTTAACTGTAGGTACTGCGACTTTAAAGCATTTTTTAACGTAAATTGAACTGTAGGTACTGCGACTTTAAAGCATTTTTTCACGTAAATTGAACTGTAGGTACTGCGACTTTAAAGCATTTTTTAACGTAAATTGAACTGTAGGTACTGCGACTTTAAAGCATTTTTTAACGTAAATTGAACTGTAGGTACTGCGACTTTAAAGCATTTTTTAACGTAAATTGAACTGTAGGTACTGCGACTTTAAAGCATTTTTTAACGTAAATTGAACTGTAGATACTGCGACTTTAAAGCATTTTTTAACGTAAATTGAACTGTAGGTACTGCGACTTTAAAGCATTTTTTTAACGCAAATCGAACTGTACTACGATTATAAAGCATTCTTTTCAAAAACACATGTTTGTTTACATGTTTACAAAATAATTTACGAACACAGTATAGTCCCAAAACTTAGTCAAGAAACATTTAGGAGTAGATCTGGCTACGGCCCAAATTCCTCCTGTCATGGCGGCCGACGTCGTCGCTTGCTAGAAGTCTCAGTGGGACCGTTGCTTACGACGCCATTGTTGATTTCCGATTGGCTGACAGGATTTATGTCACCCCAATAATTTTATCTAGCGTCTTGTTTTCCTTCGATTTGTGTCGGGCTTATGTGTTTTACTGACAGTTTTTGTATTTAGTTTGTTATCAACATACCATCACGCTTGTAATCCCCGAAGGATTAGGCAGAGGGGTACCTAATAGTACACCCACATTTTGCCAATTATGTTTAAGTCCCATGTAATAAGATATGAGCCTATTGCCATCAACTGGGTACAAATCCAGACTCCGTGGCTACTACTGAGAAATTCCTGATGGAAAAACATAATAACAATTTGCCCAACCTGGGAATCAAACCCTGCAGCAACAACAACTCTAGAGCAACGAGGCAAAAATAATTGATTTAAGCTTTTATGTTTAACCATGTCACATCAGTTAAATTAAAATAGAATTACTAGTTTTTAACTTGATAAAATTATACTCGTAATTATGTTTATGTGGATCAAAATCTGTTACAGCATTAGAGAGGTGTGTATATAATTTTAGTTACAAATACGAAAATAAAATCAGTGTTATTTTGTGACGAGGTGCAGAAAATAAAATAAAAATACCTCGTGTTTTTGAGTTCACGATATTCAGGTTTCACAGGCTTTTTGACGTCAACCAAATTCCATTGATTAAAGGCTCCAAGGTACATTTTATCAACAAAATATAAAGTTTCAGCCATTTTGAAGTAGGTCACTTCGTTTCTTTATAATTCAATACCTCAACAAAGACGAAATAAATTGAAAACTTGATTGTTTTAGTTAAATAAATTAATAAAGGCCGCAATGAGTAATTCAAACTGGAATTGAAATATACGAGTACAATCGGAGCTGTTTTAAAATAATATTTATTTGAATATTCTAAAAGTTATTACATACGAAGCATGTCATTTTAAATAACTAGTGTTTTTTAGATAAAATACAGAAAATGAAGTCAATTAAAAATCATAAATATTAAAAAAAAAATCTCTAATCGCCATAGAAATAAATTGTGTACCTACCAAACAGCAAGCTAGTCGACGTACCAGTCTTGCAGAAATCTAGAAAAGATTACTATCAATCCGCATTTTGGTTTGCAAATGTTTCCAAGCCTATTTCCTTACATCCCAGGAGAGGCATCTGTTTGGTCTGGATAAAACGTTCTCACTCGTACCACAACTAGGCGATTCGGTTTTATCGTTGTCTTTATTTACTGTTGCCTTGTTACCACATCAAAAGGAAACAAGCTATTTATTATCTTCGATAAAGAAAGGGATAAAAAGTGTTTATTGGGACTCGCACATGACAATAATTTCATTTGTTTTTTATGTCAGCCTGCTCTGTCCCACACCTGGGCAAAGGCCCACAAGGCTTTCCAATTTTGTGTAATATTTGCCTTCTCCGACCAATCCGTTAAGAATGAGTCTAGATCGTCACGCCAGCGTTTCTTGGACCTGCCTCGGTTGCGACGGCCGTCTTCAGGCACCCACTGTGTGACTATCTTCCCCATCTGTCCGGCTTTATCGTAGAAACCTGACCCGCCCAGTCCCACTTCCACCTGACAGACCTATCGCCGCCATCGGCGATGCCTGTCTTAGACCGTATTGAGGTGTTTAGCCTTCTTCAATAATTACAGAAGAACTAAAAAATAACACTGACAGCCTCGTTGGTCTAGTGGTCGCAAGCGCAACTGCTGAGCATGAGATCCCGGGTTCGATTCTCAGGTCGGGCAAAGTGTTATTAGGTTTTTCAAGCAGGAATTTCTCAGTAGCAGTCACGGAGTCTGGATTTGTGTCCGATTAATGGCAATAGGCTCCCTCAATATAACATGGGACTTAAACATAACTGGCGAAATGTGGGTGTACCATTAGGTACACCTCTCTAACTAAAAAACACAAACAAAAATAAAAGTCTAGAAAAAAGTAGTTAGATCGAACAATAATTTACAAATTCTGCAACGGCGATGTTTAAATGAATGTCACAACGCTCACTCATATTATAAGTTTTTAATAAAAAATATCAGTAGCAACATTTAGGCTACCATGTTTGCCGTTGCAATATCCCCAGTGGCTGTCAAACCGTCGGACGTTTCACGTCGCCGCCATCTTGGACACCATTTTCTCTCGGCGATGTGCAGTGACATCTCTCCCCGCGGACACAAGTTGAGAGTTCCATTTTCAAAGTTTGAAATCGCTTATGTGAAACATTTGATGCGAATTCAATTTCGATATTTTTGAATTGCGGTGCAGGTTGGAGGTGTTCCATTTTTCTTTTGTGCAGTTTAATGATAAATAGTTTTAAAGGATGATATGGTAAGAAAGGAGGTGACTGCTGAGATGACGAGTAATAGAAAAGTATGGAAGTAGAAGACATGCTGCGCCGACCCCAAATAAATTGAGATAAGGGCAGCCGAATGTCTAGCTAACATCTGTTAGGAAATTGTAGATTTAGAATTTAATGTTACGAAAACATCTTAAAACCCTCAATAATGCATCATCAATGCTAAAAACTTTTTTAACAGTGCCATAAAGAAAAATACTTGGCAACTAAGATACTTTCCAAAATGTACTCTGAAATACTCATCAATTCTCGATTACCGAAAACCCCGAAACTTTTGCCAATATTTCTAAGACAAAATCAATGGCTGTTTATCTAAAGAATATCGTAGCTCAGCTGTCATTAGCCTTGGCAGCACGTCCACCACATCAAAAAGGTCTTTCGATATCCAAGTTAATCAGTGCTGCGGATAATAGGACTTCGGTAATTGGACTATGTTGTATCTATGATCTTACGTCTGCTTCGACTCCACAAAGGCTTGTTTGAGGTCTCAGATCCCTTTGTGTTCTCTAAGAGGTTTTTCGAGTGTAAGCAATTAGATAAGCTGAAAAAAGAATGGGCTTGTGTTTCATTTGGAAATCTTTTTTTTTCTATCTATTGTTGTAAGTGACGGAGGAGCTCATACCGGGTTCCTCCGTGCCTCGGAAAGCACGTTAAGCCGTTGGTCCCGGCGGGCATTTGTAGATCGTTGACAGTCTTTACAGGTAGTCACTGGCCCAAAAGTCTGACAATCAGTCTTATTCAGCTGTACCCAGGCTGTACACTGTATTACCCAGTACTAACTGGGTTGTGGAGGTCAGATAGGCAGTCGCTCCATGTAAAATACATATTGTGTACGGTACATATTGTGCTTCCAGTTTTACCGGGTGCTAGCAGCACCCGGTAAAACTGGAAGCCGACCCCAAAAAATTTGTGAAAAGGCTGGGCAGAATATGTTGTAAGCGACGTCTATGCGTGTGTTGTTTTTAATCAGGCTCTATGTTTAACGTACTCTTCTTGTTATTTGTGTCCATGGCATACCATACTTCCAGTTTTCATATTTTGATCATAGAGAGGGCAGATGGAACGGACTATGTTCCGTTCTGGACGCTGCCTCACCCCGTGGTCTTCAAAAATTTTTACTTAAAAGTAAAATCCCACATTTCAAGGCAATTATGAAAAGATAAATTATTATTTCTTTTGCATCAGTCTACACATTTCACCCCAATGTCAATAACTCTTAGAATTTTACAAGAGCATTGTAAGTGTCTACAATTGGATTAGTTGAAATAAACTTGAGGTTATGTCGGGTTTATTGTTTCAGGGGTTTACGGGTTTCGTCTCGCCGCCGTCTCGATCTCAGCATCGAGGGTTGTTATACAGAAATTCTTGTTTCCGTGTAAATGAACTTTGAGGTTCATTGGTCAAGGATAAGTATCTGCGTGACCTTCGTGTACTTGAGGTTGTTCATCATCGTTGTCAATGGCCTTTTCATCTTGATATATTACTTTTTCAGATGTGGTATCTTTTATTTTAAAATTCAGTGCTTATTTTTTCCTTTATTTCTAATACCTATCTTATTTTTTCAAAAGATGAATGAATCTTTGACCTATACAGGTGTTTCAATTTAATCTCTATTGAAATCGTATTATAATATATTGAAGTAGTTATTTTTGGACGATCCTTGCACGATCACAACAAAAGTTGCTAAGAATGAGTACTACACATTTTGAACATTTTGAGTTTACTCACAATTTAAATGCAATGGGTGGGTGTCTATATAAATGCAACGCAATCTTTTCAAGAGCAGGTAATGAAGCATAAAAGACGACCCGGTTAGAAACACTGCGAACATTACACAGATTGCTGTGTAACGATCGCAGTGCACAGCAATGATGCACCATTCAATGCAATAGGTGTCTGTATGTACATAGCAATTTTTTCAAGAGCAAGTAATCCTACATATATTATAAATGCGAAAGTTTGTAATAATGTGTGGATATCTGGATGTCTGAATGTTTGTTACTTTTTCACGCACAAACTTCTGACCGGATTGGATGAAATTTGGCACACAGATAGTTTATAACCTGGATTAACACATCGGACACTTTATATCCCGGTAGTACGATACCGTGAGACCATTACCGAACTCCTCGCGGGCGTGCCGTGGGCATAAGCTGGTGAAGCATAAAAGAAGACCGGTTGGAATCACTGCGATTATTACACAGCAATGATTGCAGTGCTAACCCAATTCTCGGTAAACTAGAACTTAAACCGAGCGTTATAGAACTTAGTTTAAATATTCTAATCCAAACTCCTGAATTGGAAATTGGTTTACCCCTCGACGCATATAAAGTGGTACAACAGTCTAATGTACTGGCCGCTGCGCATACAGAGTGTTACATTTTTCTGGTCCTTTTTTATTTGCACTGCTTAAGCTCGCGGCTTCACCCGCATGGAGGTCGGAAATTGTGCCACGGGAACTTACTAACGGAATAATAAGTATCAGTAGGTCGTGGTCTACCTATGTGTTTGCAGCCATTTTGGCATGAAAAGATAAAAGACAGAAAAACAGAGTTACTTTTATAATAATTAGTATGGATTTGGACCTTTCCGCGTTTAGATTTTTATGCTGCGACTGGACCTGTTTCGAGTGAAACAAAAATTGCTGAATTTTTAATTGGGTACTTACTTTGTGGTTCTCTTTAGTCTTCTATTTTTCTGGTCCTTCGGTACTCCATGTTCTAGTTTTTGTTTAATTGGATTGCGAATGAAAGGTTTTTTGATTACTTGCTAAGCTTCTGCTCGTGGTTTCGTCCGGGAGCATGCAACTTGTACTAATTATTGCGACAGTTGAAGGATTTTTGTATACGAGTACTTACACTATTATAATAACCTCTTACAAACATACAATTTATAAATTATTCGAATTAGAAATAGTAGATACAAAACAACATAGAATTATGTGAAGCAGATTCGTTTCAGTTCATTAACAATTTCTTGGCTTCAAACCAAATTCCTTTCATAACAATATTTAAAAAAATAACTCAATTTTTTTTCTTTCAAGTCACGGTTCATGACAGTTGAGGATTTGCCTCAACATCTGTACTGAATAAAGAAAATCTTCAGCTGAAGGGTAGGGCGTTGACCCACGGGTTACAAGAATTTATTGAATGTTCCCCAGACCTTACTCCAGTGTAAATATATTTATTTACTAGTAGAGGCATTTCTAAGGAACGCTTTCAAGTTAGTTGATCTTAAATTACTTGTTTTGGAAATACTTGTTTAGCTGCAGAGGGGTAGTCAGAGGTCCTAGTTTTATTATATACATAATAATATAGAGGCGGAGTTAGTGCCTAACCTAGTGTTAGAGTTTTTATGCCGCCAATGGACCTCTGACCATCTGATATCTCTCAGGCATGCTGATTATACATTTTGACCGTGTAGGTATTACACTTTTATAGGAGACAGCTGTTTTTTTTTAATAACCGATGAAAAATTTCTATGTGGGGGCTTAGAATGATGTACTGCAATCTGGTAACCGTTCGTCCGTCGTCCGTCCGTTCGTGGTAACCGTTTTCGCGTCGGTGTTCCATGCCGTATAAATACTGTTTTTAATTTTATAACTTTAAATACTATACACTATACTAATCAATGCATTCATCAGCACAATGTTTTGATTTTGATTCAGTATAGATCTGGTTTGACTGGAAGCTGACCCCATCATAGTTGGGTAAAGGCTTGGCAGATGATGACTATTTGTATTCAGCTTCTGGCTAAAATTTCAGCTATTATATTATTTTATAATTCTAAGGCTGCATAGCCTTAGAAAAAGAGCTGGATTATTCACCATAGAAACTACAAACCCAAACCTGAGATTCTCTAGTTCATAAATCAAGGCTGAATCTCTGTCATTTCCATAAAAACTTACCTATACACCTTCGTTTATATTTCTATGGTTTTATATTCGTTCAATAGCACTCGTGTAACAACGACAGTGTTATCTAACTTCTGTAGCAGTTCGTTACGAAGTAATTATAACGTGGAAATTAAGCTGAGAGTAACTTTGAACCCAATTATTGTAAATACGGGTCGTTGTGAATCCTCGCAATGTGTCTGAGTTGGGTTTGTTGGAACAATATTTATTGTGTTTTGGCTGGGAATAGAGAAGTTAAGAGGAAACAGGGCCTGCGAGGAATTTGAAAAAATCGGTATTTAAGAAAACTATTGCCGTCGCGCTGCGTCAAGCCTGCCCCTGTAGAGTGCGATAGGGACAGGTGTAAAAATAGGGCACTTTTTTACATTTTTGGAGGATATTTTCTTTACTTATTTTTTTTATTTTATTTAATAGCTATGAATGCCCCACTGCAGGGCAAAGGCCTCCCCGATATCCTTTCAGATGCTCTTCTCCTGCGCCACCTCGAACCAGCCTTCGTGATGCGCGTCTTGATGATCTCGCCACCTCTTTCTGGGCCGGCCTCGGCGGCGCCGTCCATCCTCAGGCATCCATCGTGATAAAACCTTTGCCCAGCGGTCGTTTTGTCCTTACTTATTAGTTGCTGAAAAATAGTAAATGACAGGGACGTATCTACAGTGGATCTTGATTTGATGAAAAAAAAAATGATTGTTCTAGAGGCATTATTGAGAAAGAAAAAATGAAAAAATATACATTTGTTTGGAGAATCGCAGCACCTGTTCCTTTTTAACAAATATATTGTTTTGGTCGTCTTTTCTTTCCTCATATCTTTTGTCTCTCCTCATTTGTTTTGTCTTTCCTCATATGTTTTGTCTCTCCTCATTTGTTTTGTCTTTCCTCATATGTTTTGTCTCTCCTCATATTTGTTGTCTCTCCTCATATGTTTTGTCTCTCCTCATATGTTTTGTCTCTCCTCATTTCTTTTGTCTCTCCTCATATGTTTTGTCTTTCCTCATATGTTTTGTCTCTCCTCATATGTTTTGTCTCTCCTCATATGTTTTGTCTCTCCTCATATGTTTTGCCTTTCCTCGACAGACAATATAAGTCTGGTATGGGTTTATTTAAGGGTTTTCCTCTTAACAACCCGCTTACATTCCGGCGTTAGTTACGCTAATTTAACAATTTAGCTAAAAGGCATATAATGAAAATGTATTCTATTATAATAAAAGTATAGGATATTTGTGAGATGAAAAAAAAATGTTGATAGTCTATTTTCAATATAATCTACAAATTAGAGGTCCCAAATCAGGTCTCCGTGAGTGTTTGCCTAAACATGCATCGGGAGAGTGATTATTACTAGATAAATAAATAAGTTATCAAAAATTCGCTTTATAAAAAAAAGAACTATTTTTAACAAGTAATTTTTATTTCAAGAAACGAAAAAAGCATACAACTTTAACGAGAAAAATTTGCAATTTCGCGTTTTTTTTGTAATACCCTTCTCAAACCGGCCTTTAGAGACATCTTGTCCTGTGCATCATTTATGAGTAAAATATAATAATATGAGCGTTGCCGAATTTCCAATAGAAATTTCTACTATTCCGAAAACTTACCCAAGCCAAATAATAAGGTTTCCATTTTTGATTACGCAACCCCAAAAACCGGCCAAGTGCGAGTCGGACTCGGGCATGAAAAGTTCCGTACCACCGTAGTTGCCCCCTTTTATTTTTAATTTATTTTTATTATTTGTTGTTATAGCATCAACAGAAATACATATTCTGTGAAAATTTCAACTGTCTACCAATTAAGTATCATGAGATACGGCCCACTGACAGACGGACGAACTGACAGCGGAGGCTTAGTAATAAGGTCCTGTTGGTTACATAGCCCTAAAAAAGAGAGGTAAGGCGTAGTTGTCTAATTTAACTTACGTCGCATTTTTACTATTTCGACGTGAAAATTAAGCTCAGTAGAAATCTGTGTCAACGTTATTATTAATACTGACCTATTTCATAGAAGTTGGGCTTTTATTATACTTCCAGCGGTTAGTAGAATTTAGTAGTATCCCGAATTGGATATTCAGGCTTAATTCCGGTTCTACCACAGGGTTGTATCTTTTATATTTGTTTTGTCTGTTGATTTTATCGGATTGAATTAGATTTGTAATATTATACGGTGGGCCTTCTTTAAGATTTTTTCAGCCACAAAATAACTCTATATAAACTTAGGTATCTTTGTGTTATCTACCAGTTATTAGTTATGCTAGCTATAGAAAATTATAACAATTTGAAGGATAAAATGGCGATACCCATTTCCGTCGATAGTATTTGCCGCTAACTTCTGCCCGTGGCTTCGCCCGCGTCTAAGACATAAACTCAGACAGCTAAGAGATGACCAGTCCCAACTGACAGCGCCCGTTCACGAACATGACACATGGATCAATAATTTTACCCGAGCTGAGGTCGGTCGCCCAGGTACTATATTAGTAAAGATAGATTGGAGGTGTCACTTATCATTAAGTAGTAATAAACTTAACTGTACTGAATTACTCTTCTCTGTTAACATGGCTCATCATTATCATCTTCTTGCCAATTGTTCCATTCTATATTTAAACAAAAATATATCATCTTGTCCCATTCTATTCGGGGTCGGCGCAACACGTTTTCTTCTTCCATTCTCCCCTGTCAGATGTCACGGCATCATTTACTCCTTTCTCTTTCATATCATTCCTCACACAAGGCCATACTCTCACTCTCCATCCATCAACATTCATGTCTATATGTCCATCACTCTTTTAGTCACATGCTTTCTCTGTTAACATGGCTATGGGATGTAAATTTTGATTTCGATAAAATTATATATATACTTTTGTGTCAATAATACAAACATGGAATTTGATGGATTTAAAGTCACTATTTCTCGGTATCTGTTGGAACACCAATTTAAACTTGTATTTACATCGGCCTACAGATATTTGGTATGAATAGTCCAATTGATATTTCGTATTAAATGTTTCCCATATAAAGGCAAATATTTTGGGTATTCTGTTTGTGGTATTAAACACACTATCGTGTTTGTGCAATACTGCAAACGTACCTCGAAATTGATGAATGGCAAAATATTGCTATGGGTAAATATTCACTATCAGCTATATTCAGATTTGTACGCCTGGTAATATACGCCAGTTACCGCGTACGTGTATGACCAGATGTCAGAACGTGGACTAAGTGAAAGAGTATTGCAGAGTTACCTCTGCATAAATACCAGCTGTTTAGGGTTCCTTTCCCGAAGGGTAGCCAACGGGACCCTAATACTATGACTCCGCTGTCCGTCCGTCCGTCTGTCTGTCAGCGGGCTGTATCTCATGATTCGTAATAGGTCGACAGTTGACACCTTCACAGAATAAATATTTCTGATGCCGCTTTATAGTTAACAAAGGAGGGGGGAGAGGGTTAGTAAAGGGGGCTCCCCTACTACGATGGTACGGAATCCTTCAAGCGCGGGTCCGTAGACGCACTTGGCCGGTTTTTACAGTTCACTAGTGGATTGAAGCCTCACCTAAGCGCGTATAAGATATATACCATTTGATCTTCATCTGAAAAAACATTAGACAACATTCGACGTGAATGAAATTCAGGGTCTAACCCTATTAGGGCAGAAAAGGGTTGTTAATGTTAAACAGTTTCACAAATTATGTTTTGAAACCCCTTTTGCTCATCTCTTTGCAACCTTCTACCCTACGATACATTACTATTTAAAAGAACATAACATTACATAACGCCTGTAATCCCAGAAGGGTTAGGCAGAGGTGGACCTAATAGTACATCCACATTTCGCCAGTTATGTTTAAGTCCTATGTAGTAAGGGGCGAGCCTATTGCTATCAACCGGGCACAAATCCAGACTCCGTGGCTGCTACTGAGAAATTACTTATGGAAAAAACCATTAACACTGTCCAACCTGGGAATCGATACTACCAGTATTTTACATAGCCTATCTGACCTGCACGACCCAGCTAGTACTGGATAATACGATACCTATTGTAAAGACTGTCTATCAGTCTTTACAATAGGTATCTGACTGTTGAGCCATTGACTACCTGTAACGACTGTCAAAGATCTGCAAGTGACAGCCGGGACCACAGTTTAACGTACTTTCCGAAGAACGGAGGAAACTCGGTATGTATAGGCTTCTTTTGGGTTAGCTCGTTCCATCGTCGACCTCATCTCTGTCCTCTGAACTAGATTAAGTTCAAGAGTAAGCCCATTTACTATAAAAAAAAAGGGGTGGTCACCCAACCTAGGCAAGGCCGGCTTAACCTAATCGACCCAAACGTCTGTTATTATTTAGCCACGCAACCGACCTTTTCGTGGTTTGGAAAAGGCTAGGCAGCTGATGTAAATTCCTTCGCGATCTTGACCTGTTACTCATGATTACTCATGAACATACCACACTCTCCAAGTATTTACTAAAGCCCAAGATATTATGAAAAACATGCCTTATTTATACACCGTGGCTTTTTAGTCGTCTTAAAACGGCAGCCCACTTCATGTATCTAATGAATACTAAACATTCATTAAAAAAAAATAGGTATTTATGAGATAATAATAATTTAAAAATAAAAATATTTATTTATTTATTTATTTATTTAACACTTCAAGCACATAAGTACAGAGGCGGACTTAATGCCATAGGCATTTTCTACCAGTCAACCTTTGGGTGATGCAAAGACAAGCAGTGGTAGGTGTAAATCTGAAAATAATTTTAAATAATAATAAGATTAACTACAAGATAACTACAAGGATATATAAAATACTATAAATATATATCAAATACTATAAATATATATCAAAATTTAAATTAATGTAAATAAACATTTCCACGAATATACCAAAATAAAAACACAAACCATGGGGAAAACATTACCGTTGTGACGAAACTGCCAGCTTCTTCCGAATGTACTCACGAACTTTAATTTTAAAAGATAAGCGATTGGTTGCCATCCTGATTTCCTGGGGAAGCGCATTCCACAGAGAAATAGACTGGACAAAGAAAGATCGGTGAATGAAATCAGTGCGGTGAGAGGGACATTGAAGCATACGGTTTTGCGATGATCGCAGGCTCCTATTATGGTTGGCACAAATATACTGAAAGTGGGGAGCAAGGTAACTAGGGGAAGTGGGAGAAACAAGAAAAGAAAACAAGGTGGTAAGCGCCCTTTGCTCCCTACGCTGACGTATGGGCAACCACTTAAGAAGAGTCCGGTGTTCGGAGACATGATCATATTTACGCAAATTGAAAACGAATCGAATGCAGTTATTTAGAAGACGGTCAAGTTTGTCGAGGAGATCCGCATTCAGGTCAAAGTAGCACACGTCACCGTAATCGATGATAGGAAAAATTAAGGACTGTACAAGCATTGTTTTCGTATTTGAGGGTAAAAAGTTTCTCAAGCGGTACAAAGCCCGCAACGAACCAGTAACCTTCTGACTGACACGAGCAACTTGAGTATGCCATTTCATAGAGCTATCGATATGCAAGCCAAGATCCTTGACCTCAGTACTAAATATTATTTAGTATTATGACGCATGACGTAGTTAAAACACCCTGTTGCGAGCGATGATCTACTGGACTCGAGTGCTGGGTAGGTATAGTTCTCTCGTTTGACACGTAAACATCATTAACAGGATGTTTCATAACTTTATTCTATTTTTTTATGATTATTTTTCTTTGTACCTATTGAGGAAGATAAAAAAAAAATCGCGCCTAGGGCTATTTTATGTCGGGTACATTGAGTGGACGACCTTTGTAAGACGACTAAAAAGTAACTGTGTATAAACACACAGCTTTAATGGGCGTCGTAAACCAAAACACACATAATACCGCGCGTGGCCTAACATATTATATCGGTTACTCATATCTGCTCAATGATACGATGTTGGGCGTCGGCCAAGTTACGGCCGACGCAATTATTTGGCTTTCACACGGAAAAACGAGACGCTTAGTGCTTAAGAGGGTGAATTAAGCTAGGATCCCATACGTAGGTGGTTTTATAGATGTTGGTGAAAACCGGCATTAGAGTTCAACTGATTTGCACGGGAATTGAATTTTAGCGGCACACTAACTATTAAACCTTTTTAACGTCGTTGTCACATATACGTGACAAGCAAGTGCGTGCCCTGTACGCCAACACGAAAAAAATATGTGACAAAATGCTAGGTGAAATTGTGGCTTGGCGTTCAGAGCACGTGCGTGCGGTTATTCTCTGGCGTCCAAAGGTTAAGGCCGAGTTTTTGAACGTGACTGCCTCGGTTTAGTAGTCGTAAGCGCGGACTGCTGAGCTTGAGGTCCTGACTTCGATTCCCAGGTCGGACAAAATGTTATTGGTTTTTTTCCATCTGGACTTTCTCAGTAACAGTCACGGAGTCTGGATTTGAGCCCGGTTGATGGCAATAGGCTCGCCTATTACATGGGATTTTAACATAATTTATGTAATGTGGGTGTAATATTAGGCACACCTCTGCCTAACCCTTCGGATATTACAAGCTTGATGTTATGTTATGTTTTATGAACGTTCGGTTATTTATAAATAGCAATGCGAGCATCATTATATACCTCTTATTATGACATATCTAAGCTTACATATAGCACAAGACGAGTCGAGACGAAAAAATATCTAAGGCACAACAGCCCCAATTATTTTCAAAAGAAATGATAACATCATGACGAGAACAAAAAAAATCTCCATAACGATCTTTAAATTGCCTACAGTCAGACAAAAAAAACTTACAACTCTGAAGAATTTAGAATATTCAAAGACAATTTGCAAACACATCAGGACCTGTGGAGACGGCACCACATTCTCACCACATTAGAATAAAATATCCATATCTCAGGCATATTTAATGCTTATGAAGGCAGGACACGCCCAAAACGCGCCTGTGTTCTTTACAGTTCATGTAAAACTGCCTTCTAAAGCAGACTTTAAAGAACAAAACCGGCCAAGTGCGAGTCGGACTCGCGCATGAAGGGTTCCGTACCATCGTAGTAGGGGAGTCCCGTTTAATTTTTATTATTTTTGTGACAGAACGGCAACAGAAATACACATTCTGTGATAATTTCAACTGTCTACCTATTACGGATCATGAGATACAGCCCGCTGACAGACGGACGGACGGACAGCGGAGGCTTAGTAATAATTACCCTTCGGGTACAGAATCTTAAAAATTAATATCTGGTTTAAACCAAGATTCTTGTTAGTACTTTCGATCCAAAGCTATGTCGGCACGGTTGGCGCAGTGGCTGAGCGATCGGATGCTGCGCTGCGTGTCGCGGGTTCGATTCCCGCACGGAACAAATATTTGTATGATCTACAGGTAGTTGTTCCGGGTCTGGCTGTTTGTGTATGTGAGTTTAAATGTTTGTATACGCACCCACGATACAGGAGAAATTCCTAGTGTGGGGCAATGCTTTTTAAAAAAAAAAAAGAAAAAGAAAGCTGGATGCCTAACCAGCCGATTTTTAATTTTAACATATTTTGTCTACTTTCTCCTTAATCTTTCCATAGTTGATCTCTCTTCCAAATCCATCTTCTTTGTTCTTCAAACCATAAAACCTACTTTTTTTTTTTTTTCCGGGTGGGAAATCATCAAATGACCCCCCCCCCCCCACACTGGGCGGAGCGGATGGGAGTGTCAGACTTGTATTGACTAAAACCCATCCATGTTCCTTCTTTGCCCTTTATGTTCCAGGGCCACGGTATCTCTTTCGAACAGTCCCGCAGCCCTGGCAGGCATCGGCCCATGCGGACCCCTACTTGATTGCTGACATCTCTTTGAGGCGCGCGTGGAACACGAACGCGCCGTCGACACGGCCCGTCGTCATAAGACGGCCGGACGGCGAGCTAGCCCATAACTCGCAGTCTTACCACCACCATAAAACCTACTTAAGATTCACTTTTCAGTTGCCAAACAAAAATATCTATAAGTATAATATGTAAACATTGATTTAATTTAAATAATTTCGCACGAAGTTATCTACATCTTTGCAATTGTTTACAAACAACAATATTCTTTAATTCCCTCTCAAAAAACTACAGTTTTCACGCAAAAAAGGTTAAAACAGAGGCCAAGGAACTCATCGCGGAGCCTCAAAGGGTCATAATTTATGTCTTACTTACGCCAAACAAAGTTCTCTATGCCCTTTATACTTTGGACCGTCATCAGCATCTTCCCTAAAATATGGGCTTTTGGCCCAAATGGAGTAGGTTTTTTTATAAGATTGGACTTCTAGGCTTTCGACACAAATGCCTTTGTAGTATGATTTTTAGCGCTTTCTTGTTATCTTACTTTAGCAGTTGTTATTTTATCAAGGTCTTCTTTCATTCTTAATATTTGTCAGTCTGTAGTTTCGTGGTATTACTTTCTTTATTAAATTGAAGGAAAGGTTTGTTTTTCTTTATCGTTTTTATTAAATTGAAATAAATGTCTGCTTTCTTGGTAAATTAAAAGAGATTCAACCTTAAACAGTTAGTGACAGTAATTGTAGAAGAGGATTATTTTTACAAATAATATTAGACAGAAGAATTTCAAGATTTTATAAACTAGAGTAATATTATACTTACACTAACGGCCATTAATTATAAACTATATACTAGGTGTGCTATTACGTAAGTGTTTTCTAATAGTTTGCTTGGTTCCACTTTTCTTAATCAAGCTGGTCCTTATTACCCGACTGAGGGAAATGTGTTTAGTACCCCATATAAATATATTTGTTCCTTTGAGGCACTCAAGAGAAGTTGGTTATTCGAAATGACAAATCATATCAAAAGTGAAGTTAAATCGTCCGTGAAATCTTTCACATTATAAAAAGTATTTATAAAAACTCAAAAACCCGACTGAAAAGTACAAAACTAGCCCATTAGAAAGGAGGCGAAACGGTTTCTGCTTTTTTTTAGTTTTTGCAATTTATTTTCAAATAAAGCACTTTACAAGTAACTTCTCACAAACAAATTACAATTTTAATCGGACAGTGGCGACATAATAGCATTTAATAAAGCTTGTAATAATAGTTTTGTTCTTAAAACCATCGGACACTTATAATACTCCTACGTGTTCTCTTGTCAGCACGTTCAAAAACTAATGGACACTGCGAAAGACGCAAAACACGTAGACCAATTCGGGGTCGACTAAATTAAGACTGTCATTGACACGCTAACAAGACGAAGCTACAGAAAACAACATTTTATCTTCCTCACCATTGTAAGATTGTTCTTAATGAAGACACATTTCCTACAATAAAACAAAACTCATAAACATAACACTCAGTATCCCATTGTTTTCGACACCATTTAACAGCTATGGGGGTTCGGATACCCATGGCCATTGTCTTAGAATTGCGATGCGCGCCGACTCTAGGAAGTTAGATTTTGGGATTAACGTACCCTTTTATCTTCTGTTAAAACAGTTCTCAGTTTCTAAGTAAACAGTGACGAAATACGAGGTTAGAATGGGTGAAATTTGGCAATTATGTTAACACTTATATAATTTCACAACTCGATGAGTATATTTCAGGTTTGAGAACAAAAGGATCAAGCTTTGTAGAAAGTTTGAACTTCCGTCAGCGAAATATTCGTAGCATAGCATAGCATAATCAGTCTATTAAGTTCCCACTGCTGGGACGCAGGCCTCCTTTCTATGAGAGGGAACGGGCTATGTGGATTATAGCCCACGCGAGCCCAGTGCTGGTTGGTAGATGTCACATGTCTTCGAAGTTTTGGTTCTAGAACATGCCGGTTTCCTCACGATGTTTTCCTTCACCGTTTTGAGAGCAGTGGTGATGAAATAACTTGCACAAAGTAATGCGCCTGGCTGGGTTCGAACCCACGACTTACTGCTCGTAAGTCGGGGTCTCCACCACTGGGCCACCGCTGCTCTCCGAAATATTCATCAAGATATAATACTAAAACCTGATTGGTAGTAAGTTCGCTGTTTATACTAAAACTAAATCCCGATGTAATGCCTTCTGTTTAAGGGCGTCATCACACTTAATGACGTGAAATTTTCATTAGCCAAAGAGCTTTGTATCAATGTCAATAAACAGACATGAGCCGAACGACGTCTTTGTACATTGACATAAAGCTTTTTTTTTCTGATCAATTGAGTGTGGTCAGTTGATGAAGAAGTTGCGTTGGAAGGCCTCGTCAAGGTTGCTTTGGACTGATGACCTGGTGAAGGTTGCGGGGATCCGCTGGATGCGAGCTGCACGGGACCGGTCAATTTGGCGACACTTGGAGGAGGTCTATGTCCAGCAGTGGACATCTTTCAGCTGAAACGATGATGATGATGACGAGTGTGGTCAATTCTTTCTTTGATTTATATCCGTATACATGACAAAGAGCAGAAAGTACTTATTCTATTTACATGAAAACTTTCCTCAACGAGCAAACCGTAACATGACACTCTAAAACTAATTAAACTTACGTTTGCTAGCCTTGACAAAAACAATGTTTAAATGTTTATAACACTCACATACATAATATAATGTATGTTCCCGTTTAAATGCAATTTGAGTATGCAGCCTCGCCACGCCGGGAAATTGGAACATCGCACGAAATGAAGTAAGTTTGTAATACATTATTGTTAATATATATATGCGGTGAATATAACGCTCTGGAAAATGAATTTACGGTGTCAGTTATAATGTCTTGATGTTTGAGTTTGTTGGAGTGGAACGTTTAGTATTAAATCTGTTGGCTTGTGAGCAATTTAGGACTTTATAGTTGTAGGTTACATTGGTTAAGAGACACTTAGTTCTCTCTCTCGGGCATCATTTTCAGTAAACGTGACGTGATAGAAATTGTTGCATAAGGACCAGATCAGCATTTTTTACCAAATCACTTTATTACATAATGTCTTGCTTTTGAAAACTTAAATCCTATATTTTTTCCTATTGTTATTATTTTCTTTAAAATAGCAAACAAGCTGCTTACGAAGTATTTTACAGTGTTAGCATTTTTCATGAGAAAATATCTTTTCAGAAGGTGGATTCTTCATTCAATTTTTTGCATAATAAAATCCATCCATAAAATCTTATAGTGCGCGATGGACGTTACTATAGGAAAAGCGTAAGACTTTGAGTACCTACTTATTTAAATTATGAAACTCCGTAAGACTCTGTGAACTCTAAAAACTCTCTACACTATTATAGTAAAAGATAATAATCATCTTATTATGTGAAGGAATAAGCAACTTTGATGAATAAGTGCTCTTAGTAACAACTGAACCTCGTTAGGTGGGGTTACCTCATTGCAACAGCAACGTGGTGTGGTTGTGGAGCTGTATCGCAAATTATGCCCCACCTCTTATTCTGCTCCTAAAGCCCAAAAATGTAACCGAAATGACCTTTGCGCTGCCACCGTCGACTCGGTGAAAGTTTTGGGCTAGTAAAACACAAAATTTGCCGTGCCAGCGATACGAAGAAGAAGACGGCGAGTTATGGGCTAGCTCGCCACCCGGCCGTCTTATGACGACAGGCCGTCGTTCGTGTTCCACGTGCGCCTTAAAGAGATGTCAGCAAATAAGTAGGGGTCCGCATGGGCCGATGCCTGCCAGGGCTGCGGGACTGTTCGAAAGAGATACCGTGGCCCTGGAACACAAAGGGCAAAGAAGGAACATGGATGGGTTTTAGTCAGTACAAGTCAGACACTCCCTTCCGCTCCGCCCAGAGTGGGGGGGGGGGGGTCATTTGATGATTTCCCATCCGAAAAAAAAAGAAAAGCGACACGAAGAAGAAGTAACAATATGCATTATGAATTTCATATAACAGATTAACGTAGGTAGATGTACTGGTCGCTTTAAGTTTTGTTGGTGAAATTGATCTTCAGGCTATCGGTACACGTAAGTGACTATAAATAACATTATTTTCAAGTATCTTAAATTATTTATCAATATAAATCGTCATCTCGTCTGCTTAGACTTTTCCCAACTTTATTGTGGTCGGCTTCCAGTCTTACCGGATTCAGCTGAATACTAGTATTTTACATGGAGCAACTGTCTATCTGACCTCCACAACACAGTTAGTACTGGGTGATACGGAAAATCAGTATATCAAAATAAATACACCAATAAATAATATTGAAATGGACCAATATTTTTCAACAAAAAACCCAAGTCAAAATTAATCTCCTAAAATGTCAACCGAAGACTTCGCTAAAAGATCCAACCCTGCCTAATCCGTAGATTGATCGCGTAAATTCAAAAATACAAGCGGCTTACGTCTTTTCAAGGGTTGACAACAAAAATGGCCGCCAAATTGATAAAGCAGGCACCGTGATGGCACTGATAAGCTGCGATGGAACGATAACGTTCCATGGCGGGAACCGACGAGATTTCACAAACAGTTCAATGGTTGAAGACTTTTTCAAGGTTTTTTTAGCCTTTTGTTACGTTGTTTCGTAAGGTTATCTTGTCTTGTGTTTTCGGTTACCGTTTCTATGAAATGACTATTCTGACTGAGCTTTTAGTTACTGTTTTTAACACGCTTCACCTGTAACTAACTATGAAAAAATGTCAGAGGTTAAATTTGCCCCACTTTCCTGTTTCCGATTGAGCTGAAATTTTGCGAGAAAAAAATTAAAAAAATCAGCTTTGATTGAATAAAATAATAAAAATCTTTATTTTTCCAAAAACATACAGAGTTTGAATTACAGTTTGATATTTTATATATTATTTTACATCGTTTATGTTGCAAATTCTGTACAAGAATAATACTCTACCTCTTAAGTTAGGGCGAGTTATATTATACCGGAAAGACAATGCATTGTTAGCTTAGTGACGTCTAAATTTAATATGGTGGACTCATAAAGATGGCGGACTAGTTATTTTTTATGCTTTCCCATGATATGGGAATCAAATAAAAGCACTTGATGAGTTTTTTTTTTGAAATGTGAATTATTTACCAGTGCTTCTACACAAAACTCACTGGTTACCGGTTACTATTAGCCAGCGTCATCCCAACTCAGGACAAAGGCCTCTCTTACAGGCTTACAGTTTTTAGCTTCTCACCAAATAATAATTAGGGACAAGGCTCTGGTAGATCTTTAAAGAGCTACCAACGTAAAACGTTTAAAAGCAGATTATTTATTTCTCTACGACACAGAAAGTGAAAACTGTTTTTCAAACTGTACAGATAACTTCTGGTACACAGAGAAAACTTAAAAAAAATAATATACCCCTACAAAAGTCCATCATTAACGAGCTCTCAAAAAAAGGAAGCCAGTGCCTCAGGAGTAGCACCATTAAAATTAAGCTTAAAAAAGCATACTCAAAAAGTAAAAAAAAAATGGCTGTCACGATTGATTCCCGCACGGAACAAATATTTGTATGGCCTACAGGTAGTTGTTCCAGGTCGGGCTGTTTGTGTATGTGAGTTTAAATGTTTGTAAACGCACCCACAATACAGGAGGAATTGCTAGAGCAGGTCAACGCCTAAAAAAAAAGTACAAAAAAAAATTAAGCATCTATGTTAATATTGGAATTCATAGTAATAAAAAAACCAATAACGAGATATGGAGTAAAATAAAAAATAATTAATATCACAATAAAGTATTTTCTTTTATCGATATCTGTCGATCAAATCTGCATAAGACCTAACTACATCACTAATTGAGTAGCGTGGAACTTTCGAAATTGGAATATGTAAATCAAAAATCGTTCCAAAACAAACTTTATTCTAACGGGAAAAAGTTGATTTCATGTGTCATAGAAGAGGCATCACGCCGTGATAGCTTCATGCCATCTTCCGTCACTGCATACGAGTCGGTTTTACTGCCTAGACGCGCATATAGAAGTTTCACATCAAAAATAAAGGTTTCTCTCGTTGCAAAACACCACTCAGCATGAATACTAATACATCCGTCATCGTAGCGTCGTGCAGTACCATCGAGGGATTCAACCCTACTCCTGCCAGTGTTTAGACGGTCACAGTAACGACCCACCATCGCATCGCCTCTTCAAATGGCTTGTAGGTACTTGCGTTATGGCCCATTTTCGCGTGTTTATCGAAGGGTTAACTTTGGAAGTGTTGTTATACGTGATCAGGGTATAGGTAGGGTTATTGTTTAGTGTTAGTAGACCCCTTTTATGAGTAAATTATTTAAACGACAACTTGCGATAAGTGAGATACTGTACAGCTCATCATCTGCCTAGCCTTTTCCCAACTATGTTGGCGTCGGCTTCCAATATAACTGGACTCAGCTGAATACCAGTATTTTAAATGGAGCTTCAACATCTCCGAAACTAGAAAGTTCCCAGGTATGGTCCAGAACGAAAAAATATCGCTATGACGGGATGAACAAGTATCTTTCAACTCTGTTAAGGGTGTGTATACACCCTTTATGTATTAGTATAGAAAAATTGTTACCGATCATTCGGAAACCACTAATTGAAGTCTATGAAACCGGTTATCTGATATTTCATCAATTAGACCAGTCTACTTCATTAAGCACGATACTGTCTATGTGGCATAACCAAGATTTATGAGCTTTTTATACCTCGGTTTTTCATCATTTTAACCTATCCAAATAAATAATAAGACACTGCTAATTTTGAAGAACTTGGAACATTACCATTAACACTAAAAACGGGATATTTACCATTTTGAAACTTATTATGACGTGAAAGTTCCTCCGTAGTAATTAAATAAAAATAAATGAACCTTGTTATTCACATTATCGGAATATTTTAATCAAATTAACGGCCTGTTATCATAACAAACCATTCATAATATTTTAACATCATAAAGACAAACACACAAAGTAATAAAAGCCTAATAAAAGAGATTCATAGTTATTTTATTTTGTCCTGTTATTAGGCGTTAAGTAAATAACTCTTAAGTCCTATGTAAACATAATTTGCGGTAATAAAAATAAAACGATAAATTCATTTTATTATACATGTGTTTAATTGTGAACAGTATTTAAATAGAAAGTAGAATAATCAAACATGGCGTGCTGTTGGTGCGAAAGTTAGTTTTTCAGGAAAATTCAGTGTTATTACAATGTCTTTCTGATTTTAGCGTGAATTGCTAGTTCAAACTGCAAAAGAAAAAGGGGGGTGAAGAGAAAGATGGAAAATTTTAAAGGGGGGAGTATTTTTTTATTATCCATCGTCGGTTTTTTTTTTATCCATGGAATAAAATTGACGTCTGACAGTTTTTGTATAAAAATTTAACAATATTGAAAATCATTCGTCGCATATCAGACGTTGGAAAAATTCGTTCTTAGAAGGAGCCCGTGTTAGCAAGTTATTATGTATTATTACTATAGCAAAAGTGAACTATAGCTGTGCGAATCTATTTTTTAATTTTAATATTAAAATAACATGTCCTTAGGGCCTCAGTTCAAACTAGCCACGAGACTCAAAACGTCTCAGACTAATCAAGTAATAAAAACCTCGTCAAAATCACGGGTTGTTCAACTCTGAACCCCTTACCATTCGCCATTCACTCATTTATCATTCCCAACGTCGAGATGGTTCATTCACTCATTCACTGAAACGAGCAAAATTCTGTGCTTTTCGTCCTTAGTGCCAATTTTCCACGATAAATCTTCGCTAGGTAACTTGTTCGGCCCGATTTTACAAGCGAAATTATTTTTAAATTATTTGATGGAGTGCTTTTATTTTTGGTGCCTAGATACTTTGTTACAGATATTTTTATAATTATAAATGATACGGTCACAAACTATTTAGTACGATTTGCTGCAAAACGGAAAATAATGTGAAAAAAATCTGCTACTTTTTATCTAAGGACTTCATATTTTGTTTGTTTATCAATTTCTCAACACTTATTTCTAAAAAGTATTCTACAAAAGTTGTCAAACTAAAGTAAAATAGTATTTAGACTAGGCTTGTCTGTTTACACGCATATAACGCAATTCATTTGATGTAATTAAAATAGTTTAGATTAATTAATTAAATAGACGTCGAGTATTTAACAAAGAGTTGTGTGGCTTAGAATATAACACTTAACATAACACTTAGAACAACATCACACTAGACGCTTCACTTAGATAAACATATACATATAACAAATACAGTAGAATCGTTTTAAGCTAACAAAACAAGTGAATGTGAAATTGTACCAAAAACTTGAAGTTGTAAACGATTTTATCGCTACCCGTACTAACTGTTGCACTCATATCATAATACAGGACCAGTGTATTATGATCAGAGGTCGGAATTAGGTAGAGTTATTCATGTACCTGCATCGAAATGTTGATATTAATATGGATCTTCCTGGGATTTCCCGGGATTTATAATACAATCCCGTGTGGCCAACAATATTAAAAATAAATAATAATAAAAACTCAGAGACTCAGAGAACTCAGAGATAGATAAGACAAATAAAACAAAGATAATTAAAACACAATTTTTATTAGTATTTACATTAATTCACAATACAATTTTTTATTTACGTTGCCCCACACTATGATTTTTCCTGTTACGTGGATGTGTTTACAAAGATTTAAACTCACACATACACAAATACCTAGACCCGGAACAACTACTTGTAGATCATACAAATATTTGTTCCGTGCGGGAATCGAACCCGCGACATTTTTTCATTAACTGCTGCGCTGCGTACGCATGATGTCCGATGTCGGATGGTTTAAATTGTGTAAAAGTAAATAACTTTTTTATTTAATAAATCACGGGATTTTTCTGCTCTTTAAAATTAATCTCGAGATTTGAGGCATATCCACTTTATTCTTGCGCTATACGAAATCAGTGTAACAGTGTGTTTGTGTGTACACAAATAACTTTACCTAATTCCGACCTTTGATTATGATACGCGTGCGATCTGATATTTAGAGACATAACATAACAGTTAGTTTGGGTAGGGTTAGCTATCGTTGTCAATTGTGAGTTTGTAGGTACAAGTTCACATTCACTGGTTTTGGTTAGGTAAATCGGTTTGACTAAAGATACTAAAATGCCGATTAATGCAAGGCACACCAAAACATAAATAAATGAATGCCTAAAAAAATAATAATTGCAATATTGGAATTTCAATGACTGACTGTTAACAATTGAACAGTGCGCTTTTTATTAGGCATTCATTTAGGGGTCGTGTAATGTTAGTAAAAACGGTAATATGTTTAACATAGGATATTAATAACAATCTATAGTGCCGTTCTTACAACAAGTTTTTGCTCCGAGAAAAGGCAAAGCTACTTTTAAAAAGTATTAATTAGTATGATACGGTCTCATTATGATACCGTTTACAATTTTTCGGAGCGAGAGCAATTTTAAAATCAACGTGACGCTACTGTGTAACGGTGCTATTACACTTAGTCGTTAGCCCGAATTCAATTGCCTCTGAAATCCGGACAAACGACCACGGATAAATAGACGGGGTTGAGTACGCCTGTGTTCGGACCATCTTATTTGGTATCATGGTTCGCCTTTATTCAGACTATAAATTATGTAATGAATGCATCGGGTGCCCGGAATTCGAGCCCATTCGAGCCCCGAATACGGGCTAACGACCAAGTGTAATTGTGCTATAATTGTCTTTAACGATGACAGGTAGCTTCTTATTTTTGTTTTCATTCTTTTTTTCAGAGCAGTAATGACTTTAAATTCCATTTAAAAAAATAAAAAAATAACTGTACCGAAAAATATTACTTATAGTAGGTACTCCTAATAATATTCTAAAAGGCTTGTCGAAAACAAAAGACAACTTGATGAAAACGCGGGATAATCTACATATGTATAGAATTCTAGAGTCTTTGAGTTATAGCAAGCTGCCTGTCTCAATTCCATTTACAATTATTCCAAGTATTTCATAGAACACCTAACAAGACACATGCTAAGTAATTCGGGTGCAACCCGCTCTGATTACACGAGTACACGTGCCTTTGTGAGCTTCTCGTCTTCAACGGCACATGTATCCAGTTATAACCGGATTGTACCGGAGAATGCTGGCTTAGAATACAGTCATACACTTAAGGGGGAGTGTAGAACTGGAATGTTATGGCAGTAGGTACATATATTGACCCGGTTAAGAAGGGATGAGAAAAAAATTCTTCTTTCTGGATTTCTTCTTCTGAAACTGAAAAGCCCATGATTTGTAAGGCCCACATACACCATCAATGACTAAATACGTTTAGTACACAGGCCACACATCAAGCTGTACATATCCAGTACAACCTGACCTCGCTTTGTGTGAGCTTCCCGTACAATGAGAGATCAGCTTAATTTGGTTTGGCATACCTTGATTGGTCGTCGTGCGTACTAAACATACCTATTTAAAATTTCGTCCCATTTCCGTCAATCTTTTCAAGTTTTGCGGTAAATGCATTCAGCGATTTATGGTGCAAGGAGGTCTTGCGCCCATATTACAGAACATACCCCAGCATCACTTAAAACTAGTTTTAAGACTAATTTCAACCAACAAATGGTTTGAATCTAGATTCAAACCATTTGTTGGTTGAAATTAGTTTCTATAATACGGGTATTAGTAGCTGTTTTCGCTTCAAACAACAGAACTATAAACAGAAACAATAATCAGTTTTATTGGTAACAAAAATAAGCATTCGAAACTTGAATAACCGCCAAATTAACACTAACCGCTATCGCCTTCAGATGTCATATAACAAAGTGTATTACTGTATTCTAAAAGTTAATATACACCGACCACTTTAATGAGTCCTCGCGAAGGTATAAATTTAAATAGAATATTCTGAAGGTTGATCACGTATTGGTTTAATTAGTCTCGTCATACCTACGTGGATTATGGTTATTTTAAACCGGGTGGGATATTGTTAGGACTTTGTGGACGCTTAATATGACTTTGATGGGGCAAGGCGGAGTACTCATTAAAACGGTCGGTCTATAACATTTACATGTTACTATAATTTGCCTATGTATTAACGTAATGCCTTTTACAGCTGACGAAAACGGATCCATATCGGAGACGATACCGGACCGGCCCGTCGAACTGAAGAACTTCCCTAAACTCTGCGACCAACGGAGAAAATATCCTGTATTATACAAACTAGAGTTTCAAGTAAGTGAGCAACTTATTTATTAAATAGACTACCGTACAAGCTTTTATAAATTTTCATGGTCACTGATATTAGCATTAACACCATAAACGGTATATTTACGAACATTATTTGCTGTTTATCCGTGATCATGGTGCTTGCAACAGCGACGAAATATCGGGAACTCAAAACAAACAGTAAGCATAAATATCATGTTTTTAGTATTAATGATAATATAAGATTTTTCTTTTCAAAATTTGTCTATACGTTTTGTACAAAACTCCAAGCATAATAAATTATTCTCTGCACAGTCAATGCCAAATATTACTTGACCCCCTTCTATAAATAAAGCTGGGGAGAAATGAATCAGGTTATTTTTGACACGGACTGTAATTAACATTCTACAATCAAAATTAATTTTGAACAAAGGTACAAGATTTTAGGAGAAGTACAACAGATGAAATAAGCTATAAACTGAAAATTGATGTAAGAACCTTGAAGGATAAAAAGAAAATTGTTCTGTGTTTCGCTATATTGCAGTCAGCAAGACTAAAAGAAACATACAAGGTGTAAACGGAGGATCCGTTAACACGAAACCGTCAACCAAGCATTTTGTACATCAAACTAAGTAACTCTACGCAAAAATTATTGCTGGGAAACGATTTTTTATTTTGGGGTATTAAATCACGTTTTACGGTAGGATTCGTAACTCACTCAAAACATTGTGCTAATTGATGCATTGAATAGTACGGGGGTCTTAACATTAAACATGTATTTAAAGGTGGCATTGAACATGTATTTTAAAAAAAAGTTGGGACTTTGACCTCGTTTATCTCCGTAACTAGAAGGAAGAAGTACTGTGAAATTTGGTTTTCAACAAAAAAAAAATCACAATGACAGAGAGAACAAGTGACTTTCGGCTTCATCAAGAATATTTTCGTTTAGACCACTCTCGGCCCCTCGACTCCTAAAACAAGATTTGTTTATTTGTTTCCTCTCAACCCTTAAACATAGTTCACACTTGACCCCCAGGGGGTGAGTTTGAATTTTCATACAACGGACAGGCATACCTCGTCCACTTTCAACCCCTAGTTTGAAAGTACCTAAAATTTTACACCCATTATAACAAACAATAGAATCGAATAAAAAGATCAAAATACAACTTAAACTTACTATGCAAGAATCTAAAGACCAAAATTCCATATAGCTCCATTCCACATAGCTTCATTCGTTCGGTGTGAAGCCAAAAGAATCCATCTTAAGAGATAATAAGTCACTGTAATGGCCGTTCGGACTCTGCCACGTACCGCCTGAATGTAAGCTTTGTTCATTGATAAACGTTCTTAGGAAATTACGTGTCGCCCCAGATATGGCGGATTTAACTTCATCCTTACTTGATCGGTGATTTTTGAGCTTAGAAAATTATTTTGTGCAATTGTTTTAAATGAGGGTAGATTTGGCTTGAGCCAAGTTTCTCCTTCAGTTTCAATCGCTCTCTATAATAATAACATACATAACATAACATAATCAGAGAGTATTAATGTTCCCACTGCTGGACGCAGGCCTCCTCTCTATGAGAGGGAATGGGCTATAATCCACCACGCGGGCCCAGTGCGGATTGGTAGATGTCACATGTCTTCGAATTTTTGGTTCTAGGACATGCTGGTTTCCTCTCGATGTCTTCCTTCACCGTTTTGAGAGCAGTGGTGATGAAATATATTATACAAAGTAATGCGCCTGGCTGGGTTCGAATCCATACTTAGGGCATAAGGGTGAAAGTGGCAAACCGTCACTGAAATCGGTAGTACTTTAAAGTGCACTTCCTTTTTTTTTTTTTTTTTCCGGATGGGAAATCATCAAATGACCCCCCCCCCCCCCCACTCTGGGCGGAGCGGAGGGGAGTGTCAGACTTGTACTGACTAAAACCCATCCATGTTCCTTCTTTGCCCTTTGTGTTCCAGGGCCACGGTATCTCTTTCGAACAGTCCCGCAGCCCTGGCAGGCATCGGCCCATGCGGACCCCTACTTGATTGCCAGCGCCTACGGTGGTCGGAAGCCACCACGTGACCCCCGACGCCCAGGGCGTCTCCCGCGGCGGCTGGGACGTGAGGTTCTTTCCCTCTCACGTCCTGCCACCTCCTTCACTAGCATGACTGCTTCGCAGAAGGAGGTGACGGCTTCCCATTCTCTCTCGATCCGGACCATGACTTGAACCAAGGCCGGACGCGAGAGATCGCCGCCGCCAATCGCCGCTATGAGGACACGGCGGTGCTCCGCCCAAGCGGGGCAGACCTCCACGGTGTGTTCCACCGTGTCCTCCGGACGATCCTCGCAGTGGAAACACCCGGGCGTATCCTCCCGCCCGATTCGGTGCAGGAACCTCCCGAAACAACCGTGTCCGGTGAGGACCTGCGTCAGACGGTAGGTGAGGGCGCCGTGGTGGGTCGGTAGGTGGGTCGCCCTCAAAGAGGGGACTTATCGCCACTATGGTGGCGTGCCCTGCACGGGGTTGCGACAGTCGCTCTCTCCATGTCGCCATGAGATCACGCCGGAGGTCTGTCCGCTGAGCGGTAATTTGTCGCGGCAGCGGAGTTTCCCCCCGAAATAGTGCTTCCGTGCGCCATTCATGCAGGCGCGCGAGGACTATCGCCTCCAGATCCCATGGCGGCAATCCGGCAAGGAGGCTAGCCGCCTCGCCGGAGATCGTGCGGTACCCCCGGATTAGCCTTATGGCTATCACCTTTTGGGGCGCGTTCAGGTAGTGGGCGGCTTGCCGCCTCAAAGAACGCGCCCACACCGGGGCCCCGTAAAGGGCCATGGACCGCACGACCCCCGCGTAAAGCTTCCGGCAGGAGGCGTTTGGACCCCTCAGGTTGGGCAAGAGCCGCTTGAAAGCAGCCCCTGTCCGTTCCAGTTTGGGAGCCAAACGTCGGAAGTGCTCCACGAAGTTTCACCGACTGTCGAGGACGAGTCCTAGGTATTTCAACGTCGACCCGACGCCGATGGAAACCCCTCCTGCCATCAGTAGGGATCCCGACGGTGGCGCATTCCGAGGCCCATGAAAACACATGGCCTCGGACTTGTGCAATGCCACCTCGAGTCCCAATTGCCGGATCCTCTCCACAACTATCGCAACACCGCGTGTCATGTTTTCGGCCGCCGCCTCGTGCGACCTCCCTTGTGCCAGTACCAGCGTGTCGTCAGCGTAGCAAACTACACTGACGCCGGTAGGGAGGTCGGCGCGCAGCACCCAGTCGTAACCGATGTTCCACAAGGCCGGCCCCAGAACCGAACCCTGTGGAACACCGCACGACATCTCTCGCCGGTTCCATTCTCCGCTCCGAGTGGGGTAGATGACGGCTCTATCCGTCAGGTAGTCCCCGACCACACGACGAAGGTAGGTCGGCACCCCGTGATACCGGAGTGCCTCCGCAATGCAGGTCCAGGGCATGGAGTTGAAGGCGTTGGCGATGTCAAGAGACACCGCCAAGACAACCCCGCCCCGGGACACCGCGTCCCCCGTCGTGAGGGCTCTCACGCGCATGATGGCGTCCACCGTCGAGCGCCCCTTGCGGAAACCAAACTGGTGTTCCGCAAGATCCGGCCCCATCCCTGCAAGGTGCCTGGCGAGGCGGTTGGCAATGACTCTTTCAAAGAGCTTGCCCACCTCGTCGAGCAACACGATGGGCCGGTATGCGGACGGAGAATCCGCAGGGCGCCCAGGCTTCCGGATGAAGACCAGCTTCCCCGTCTTCCAACGAAGCGGGAACTGGCCTCTCTCCAAGCATGCGCTTAGGAGCCCTTCCAGTCGGGGTCCGAGAGCCTCAGAGGCCAGGACCCAGGCTTTGCCAGGCAAGCCATCGGGTCCCGGGGCGGTATTTCTGGCTTTCAGCCTGCGTACCGCCACTCTCAGGTCTACCCCAGTCACCTCCGGAACGTCATCGTCGTCATCGGTGTGGTCCGCTTCCGGCACCGCACGCGGTGACGGAGCCATAGGCGGGGGAGGATGCTCCCCTCGCGAAGGGAACAGAACGCTCACCACGTCCTCCACTAGCTCAGGCCGGAGACTCTGCGTTAGCGGGGGGGGCCGGGTGCGGAGTTTGTCCCGCACCATCTTGTAAGGGCGCCCCCACGGATCTCCGTTCAGAGACTCCAGCATCTCCTCGCGGGCCAAATGCTTGGCCCGCCGGACAGCCTCTTGGAGGGCGGTCTTTGCCGCTCTGTACCCCTCGTACAGCTCCGCCTCAATGGCTGCCGCATCCTGAGGGCGGATGCGGAGCCTGCGATGCCTGGCGTACAGGTGCCGCGCGGCAACGCACGCCTCGCGCAGAGAGGTCAGCTCTTGCGACCACCAGTACACCTGACGCCGGGCGCTTCTTGGCCGAATTCGGGGCATTGCCACGTCGCAAATCTCGGACATGGCCTCCTGGAACCAACCCGCCTCGTTGTTGATGTCGGCAGGCCTTACCGGTGATGACACCCAGGATTGCACGATTGAGGCTTCCAGGAGGAGCTCCCGGTCCAGCTGCTTCAGCGCCCATCGCCGACCACTCGGGGCCTGTAGGACCGGTGCGCTTGAGGTCTGAGTGGAGACGTCGAACCGGATGTACCGGTGGTCGGAATAGGTCTCCACCCCCTCCATGACGCGCCAGTCGACGACACGCGGTGACAGAGCGGGGCTAGCGAACGTGATGTCCACCACCGACTCGCCCCGCATCCGCACGCACGTGGGGACAGAACCCCGATTTAGGACGACTAGACCTGTCTCCAGAGCCCAGTCCTCCACCATCCTACCCCGCACGTCCGTGTAACGAGAACCCCAAGCCAAGTTCTTGGCATTGAAGTCCCCGAGTACACGCACGGGGAGGGAATGGCTTCCGATGACGACACTCAACTCCGTGAGGGAGTTGTGGAACTCGGCGAGAGTTCGGCTCGGGGAGAAGTAGACTCCCACTACAACGATCTCCCCGAACCGTGCTGCTACGCACCCCTGACCCTTCCTGACACTCTCAAGGGTCGGGGTACCGGCGGCGGCCGACGCAATTATGGTCACTGAGCCGCTATGGTCCTCCACCCAGTCATCCCTGGGCGGGACAAAGTACGGCTCAGCGACCACGGCGATGTTAATCGACCACTGCGCCATGCTCTGGAGCAACAGATCCTGAGCACAGGCGCAGTGGTTGATGTTCGCCTGGAGAAGGCGCAATGGGGCCGTTACTGGCACTCCATTTCAGTCCCCTCCCGGGCCCTCTGCAAGGGCCCCGCTGCGGAAATTGCAGCAGTAGCGGCAGCGGCGGCAACAGTGGCGGCGGCTGCGGTGGTGGCGACGGTGGGGGTTTTGGCGGTGGTGGCGGAGGGCCTTCCCTTGCCCCTGGCCTTAGCGGGTGTACCGCAGGCCTTGCTCCCTGCCCGGTGATCGGCCGGCTTGCCAGCTGCCGCACATGCGGCGCAGTGCGGTGCGGCAGAGCAGGCCGCGGCCAAGTGACCGGGCTGGCCGCAGCGGAAGCACAGGCCACTGCGGTCCACCTCCGAGGTGCACCGGACCGACACGTGGTGCCCCACATGACAGCGGAAGCACCTCAGAGGCCTGGGCTCCAGCAGCTTCACCTGCGCTGACACCCAGCCCACCAAGAGCCTTTGGCCCTCCACAATGGCTTTCGCCGCCGTCACAGGGCAGCTTACCGTTACGGTTCGCATGCCCGACAGATCCGGACGTAAGGTGCCTGCCTTGACCTGCTCGGCAAAGTGCACTTCCTTGCCTGACAATTTGGTAAAAACAGGTGTGATGTTATGTTTCTTTAATTTATGTGCCACAATGCCTTTAACAATTATCATCATGATGACACTAAGTTGCCAGACAACCATACTACTTTCATCATTTTCAAAATGGTGGAGGTTTAAACGGCTCTAAAACGAACATTTGTCTCGGAGGGACTTTTTGAACGCACTTGTGTTGTAAAAATATGTTCAAAATAAACTACTGCTATGATTTAAAGCTCTCATCACAAGAGCTTGTTTTAATAAAATAGGTACCTATCTATTTTTAATAGACATCTTTTTTTTCGGATGGGAAATCATCAAATGACCCCCTCGCTCTGGGAGGAGTAGATGGGAGTGTCAGACTTATACTGACTAAAACCCATCCATGTTCCTTATTTGCCCTTTGTGTTCCAAGGCCGCGGTATCTCTTTCGAACAGTCCCGCAGCCCTGGCAGACATCGGCCCTTGCGGACTACTGCTATGATATAAAGCTCTCATCACAAAAAAAAATAGGTACCTATCTATTTTGTATAGACATCTTTGACTAATAAAATCCCCAAGACTGGAGTAAAACGAAAAGAAAACAAATATCACAAAAATCATTTACAACATAAAATCAACATTTCCGAAGTAAAAAACGATATTATAATTAAACCGAAAAAGGAAACGAAGGAAGAAGACATAATTAAATTGACAATTTATGAGCCGGCGACGACAGAAATTGTCTACGAGACAGACTTCTTGAAGATATAGCACAAATAGTAATTTGACATTGTAATTTTGAAACGAAAAACCGGATTGTATCAAGTCAGTCGTATCATTATATACGTCCATTCTCTGGAGGAGCCTATAAGAGATGAAGTCCCCAAAATAAAAAGTCTTCAAAAGGCTCCATAATTTTGTTTGTTGTGAATACAAAAACCCGCTTTTTAACTTGATCTTCGTTTAGGTCGTTTTCTTTTGTGGAGTTAATAGATATTTGAGATGATTTATCAGTTATTTGAGTACCGCGATCGTTGAAAGTTATATCTTTTGCTTCTTCTTTTATATTAGCCTGTTCCGACTTATTCGTATAAAGGAACTTACTTTAATGCTTCGGAAACTCCTTTGGTATTTCCTTGTGTTTGTGATTTTGTCAGATTTTATATACGAACTTACGATGACTCATTTCGGGCAATGTTGTCATCTTATTTATTTAGTTGATACTTTTTACTATTTAAGGTGAAAGCGCCAGGGTAGCCCTCCCGAAATTCAAATTTTCTTACGTTTTTTTTGCAATTTGCAGGTCATTGTCGGGTTGTATGTTGATTAAAATATGATTCGCGACCGTAACAAATATGGCTTTACTGAGTTATAAATAATTATTAAAACATCAATACAACGCTCCAAATTCATTTAACCCCATTGAATTACTTTTTCATGAAATGGGATTAAATGAACTTAGAGGGTTTCACGTTAATAGAAGTTTTCGCATAAATGTCGTTTAAAAAAAAGTTTTACAAAAGATAATCAAAAAATTCGAAATCTGTAACTATCATTTATTATTATCTCACCAAGTACCAAACTTCTACAATAAACCGGACAAATTGAATCATAGTCCAAGACTTTACGAAATAGATTATGAAGTTGTGGCATAATTCAGTTTCCAAGTTAATCTTTTGGTTGAGTTTAAACAAGAAATAGTATTTCTTTGTCGGAGCAGCTCCCCGTGCGCCGGTAGTTTTAAACTACCTTAACGGTATTTTTCACCAGCAGGGGTTTCGTATGAAGAATTGTTATTGGGAAAATGAAGAAAAATTGTGGTTCTCCGTGCAAAGTCCGCCAATAACTGTTTAAGTCACTTAAGTTTTCCTCAACCCATTTTTAACACTTTTTGTTCTATTGTTATTTATTATTTATTTATTTAAAATTATGAAATAACACCTTTACAGCTATAACGCCAATGCGATGTTACCACCACCAAGATACAATAACTTACATAAGCTAACAAAAATACAATTAAAACACAATCAGAATACATATCAAAAAAGAAAAATATTAAAATACCTACAATAAGCACACCTCTAAATATTTTCAATGCACTTCAGTGCTACTCCTGTGAACTTCTTCAGACTGCAGTGAAATATATCTACCTCATCTGAGATAATATTTAACAGTCTTATGGCAGTGTTAGAACACTAAACCCCGTACCCGAAGGGTAACCAACGGGATCCTGTTGCAAAGCCTCCGCTGTCTGTCCGTCTGTCAGCGGGCTGTATCTCATGATCCGTAATAGGTAGACAGTTGAAATTTTCACAGAATGTGTATTTCTATTGCCGCTATAACAACAAATAATAAAAATAAATTAAAAATTAAAGGGTGCTCCCCTACTACGATGGTACGGAACCCTTTATGCGCGAGTACGACTCGCACTTGACTTGTTTATATCTAACCTTAAATTTTCTTGGACGGGATTTATAAGTTAACGTTACTTAGCACGTACTCTGACTTCAGACTAAGCAGCGTTATTTCTATCACTGCCGCAAAACTGTCTAACTACAAGCTCAAGATAAAGACAGGAACATCTAAGTCAATGCTAAGTAACGTTTATACATATCGGTCTTAGACCTTAGTCTGTGTTATTCCCGAACAAAAGGACTCTAAAAGTGCTTATCGAATTCAGTTGAGTGAACTGAAAAAAAAATAGCAATAAAAGTGAAAATAAACTATTTTAAAATGCAAACAGTGGAGGTGAAATTAAAAATGTTGAGCGCAGCACTGTCGGGTTACATGGCTGACGCCTAGTGCACTGAACGTAAATTATCTAGGTTAACCCTCGCCTGACGTGACCCACTTATAGTGCTTTATTCCGTTATTTGGTACGATGGATAAACATCCCGTTTTTCCCGATGTCGGGTGCGGAATTTTGAGTGTGAAAATTGACTGAGTTTTAAAAAGAGCGGCTATGATTAAATATTTATTAAAAGTAGTTATTATTTCCTTTATTTATCTTTACACAAATCTTATATATTTTTAAATATTTCTTAAACTAAAAACAATATAAAAAACATTTAAAAATATAAAAAATTGTAGCCCACCGGTATCGGGAACAGGGTCCAAGCTACCGGCGGTCAGGGCTCCAGAGAGAGGAACCTCCTGACAATACGAGCCGTGTCCAGGAGTACCGCTTTCTGAATCAAACCCTTGATCCAGCTGCCTAACGAGAGCCTCCTCAGGTATTGGTCGAGGCTCTTGGCAATTAAGCCATGGGCTGATACAACTATCGGCACAATGATCGCTAAGTCCACATCCCACATGTCGACAACCTCGTGAGCCAAGTCAAGATACTTGATTTGCTTATCTTTCTCGGCTTTCACGAGGTTCCCATCATGCGGGACCGTTATGTTAACAATCATTGCACGCCGCTCTGATCGATCCACCACCACTATATCAGGCTTATTGGCTACAATAGTCCTGTCAGTTACGATGGATCGATCCCAGTACAATGTGATACTGCCATTTTCGAGAACTGGGTCGGGCACATACTTATAGTACGGTACTTCCGATTCCACAAGGTTGTATTTTAGAGCAAGTTGCTGATGGATAATCTAGGCTACAAGGTTGTGTCTATGTAAGTACTCTCCGTTAGCCAGACGAGAACACCCGGAGATAACGTGACGGATTGATTCGCCTGGACGGTGGCATGCCCGACATATGTCAACCGTACCGTCCTTCACAATAAATCTCCGGTAGTTATTCGTCATCATAACTTCATCCATAATTGCACAGACAAAACCTTCGGTTTCTCCAAAGAGGTCCCCGGAACGTAGCCAGGCTACGGACGCTGGTAGGTCTACATCGGGCCCATGCAGGGCCCGGAAAAAGCGTCCGTGAAGCTCCTTACTCTGCCATACTTCCATGCGGTCGTTAGTGTCAAGCACTACAGGTTTGCGCCAGTTCTCTTTAGCCAAGGAGAGCGGGGTGAACCCCTTGTCCACTACGACCACATCTCGATGCATCCCCACGTCGGTTTCAAGGAAATATTCCCTGAGACTGCATATCTCGCGATTGTGAAGAGTCTTGGCGTTTAAAAAGCCTCGACCCCCACACCTCCGCGGGATATACAGTCTCATAACAGAAGAACGCGGGTGATGCATTCGATATGTCGTCAACAATGTACGGACCCTCCTATCCAGGGCGTCTAGTTCTGTCTGAGTCCATTTGAGTATGCCGAAAGAGTACATCAGAACCGGCATGACCCAACCGTTGAAGGCACGCACCTTATTGCCGCCTGATAAAAGACTATTAAATACTTTTTTCAGACGGCCAAAGAAGCGCTCTTTCAACGATTGCTTCATGTCAGCAACATTGATGCCCAGCGCTTCCGACATACCCAAATACTTATAGGTTTCAGTTGCTGAGAGGGATCTAAGATTTATGGAATCCGAGAGCTGGGTTCTCACAGATTCCACAATCTCCCCTCGCTTTACATGCATGACCGCACATTTGTCCACACCAAATTCCATCCTGATGGCGCTACTGAAAGTTTCAGTTACTTTCAGTAGCTCCATCAGTTGCAAATCGTTGGGGGCAAAGAGTTTCAGGTCATCCATGTAAAGGAGGTGAGATATAACTTGACCACCTCTCCTCAACCGATAGCCTAGACCTGAATCCTCCAGCAGCGTGCTAAGAGGATTCAAGGCTAAGCAGAACCAAAGCGGACTCAAACTATCGCCCTGAAATATACCTCGCTCTATCCTTATCGGCTTGCTATTCCTCTGGATTTGCCGACATCCCGGATAGCGAAGGACTGTCCTCCATTGCCCCATACATGACATCAGGAAGATGCACAGAGTTGAATCAACTTTATACAACTCTAGCACCCTCATGAGCCATGTATGTGGCACCGAGTCATAGGCCTTCTTATAGTCTATCCAACATGTCGACAGATCCCTTCGGGAACGGCGAACCTGTTGACTAATGGCTATATCAATGAGGAGTAGCTCCTTAGTACCGCGGGACCCGTTCCTACATCCATTTTGAGAAGCGGACATTACAGAATTGTCATCAATGTGTTTGTTAATTTTAGCTCTCAAAATGGATGTAAGAACTTTATAGACTGTCGGAAGACAGGTAATCGGTCTATAATTTTTGGGCTCCGCAGTACTACCCGATTTATGGAGCAGGTGGGTTATACCTGTTGTCAGGAACTCTGGCAGCGACCCTGACTCTAAGGCTGACTGGAACAGGATCGCCAGGCGAGCGTGCGACCTTGTAAACCATTTAATCCAGAAGTTGTGCAGCCCATCCGGCCCTGGAGATTTCCAGTTAGGCAACGGACGGACTGCACGAACTACGTCTTGGGGGCTGATAGTGATTGCCCCCATTTCTGGTACTAGATCGCACGCTCGCTCGACCTCCCGAGTCCATTTACCCTCGGTATGGCTAACAGGCACCAACCAGATGCTGCGCCAGAATGAACACATGGCATCATCATCCGGCAGGCGCGTGTCAGCCACACCTTGGTCCGGTCGCTCCCAAGCCCTATAAACCCACCTTTCATCTCTTTGGAATGTGCGATTCTGAGTGTATCGGTCCACCCGCCGCTTATACCTACGAATACGGTTTGCCCATGCATAAACTTTCTGCTTCAGGAAGTCGATGCGCTCTGTGATACGGGACATGTAGTCTCGAGCACTGATATCAGTCCCCGAGAACGCCCGCCTCACAAAACGCATCACTCTAGGGCGAGTATTGCCCTCCCTGAAGCAGATCAGTTTGCCGATGAGTGCTCTGGCCTCACCAATACGTCGTTCAATCCTGTACTGCCATGACGGTACGGCTGGTTTAGGTCGTGTAGCTCTGTCATCAGAAAATTTGACATGAGCTACACGACATGCCGCTACAGCCGCACAATACAGAATTGAGTGAGCATCGGTGAGGTCTTCGCAGTTATCAAAATAGTTTGACAACTGCGAATCCAGAACTGCCACCAGCACCCTATTTTTGTTATGCATGGGCAAACGAGGTACGCGTGGTCTAAGATCGGGTTGCATGAACCGATATTCTCGAATCGCACCCTCCAAAGCACACCTCATTTCCTCATTGCACTGGGTACTTACATTAGTAACCATGTCATTACTCACGTTGTTATCGTGAGTTGGTATTATGGTAGACTGTGGTGGAACCACAGTCTGCGGCGGCGTGGCAATGACATGGCTACTCTGCATTTCAGTCCGCAAGCGATCAAGTACGGTGTCATCCAACATACCATTACGCTGGATGACTCGCACCTGATCCGACAGTCGTTGTGCCGACACGTTGACAGCTGGCTCAAGCACCTGAAACAGAGAGAGCATCCGAACACGGTACGCGGTCAGGTTGTTACCCCCCCCAAAAAATAAAAAGTAGTTTTTTAAGGTTTTTTTTTTTTGGTTGCTGCGTTGTTGCTCTAACGGTCGCAATCGCCGCTACTGAGTATAAGGTACTGGGTTCGATTCCCGGGTTGGCCAATTAATTATTGAGTTTTTCCACCAGAAATTACACGGAGTTTGGATTTGTGTCCGGTTGATGACAATAGCCTCGCCACCTAATACATAAGACTTAAACATAACTGGCGAAATGTGGATGTACTATTATACACACCTCTGCCTAACCCTTTGGCGATTACAGGTGTGATTTTATGATGTAATATGTTTTGTTTAGCTAAAGATGAGAAAGGCCACAATTTTACCAATTTTTACACGTTTTATTTTATTTTATTTTTATTTTTCCTTTATTGGCCAACCAACAATTGTTAACACTGATAACATTTAAAGTAAGTATATAATATCCAAGGTTAGTGTAACAATTAATTACAGGTTAGCACCGCATGCCCCATAAACAAATAAGATGTGCCACAAGCACTGAACTATTATTAAACATTAATATTTGGGTACTTAACTAAAATTAAAATTAATAGGTATAACAAGCATTACGTGATGAGATTTACAGTAAGAAAAGCAAACAGAAACACATCGAAACTGTACATAATAGCGAAATTGGAATCCGAATTAAAAATCTATTTAAAATCAAAATTACAATCACAAATTAAAATCGAAATTAAAAGTCAAATTAAAATCACAATTAATATTAAAATCAAAATCAATTAAAATCCGAATCATAAGTCGATTAAAATCACAATTAATATTAAAATCTAAATTACAATCACAAATTAAAATCTAAATGAAAAGTAAAATTAATATCACAATCAAAATTAAAATCGAAATCAAAAGTCTAGTTAAAATCACGTTAAAATTTCAAAAGAAAAAAAAGGAAAAGAAAACTATTTCTATAGTGTTGACAGTCTTTCTCTAAAACTTTGCAGAGTTCCCTGTGCAAAGCCTAAATAACAGCGCGATATTCTTTGTGCCAATACCCCGCAGATATCCTACAATTTTACACAAGTGCACTTCAATTAAAATACACAAATTGATCCCCTTCAAAAAACGAATGTCACATCGACCAACCAACGGTCCTTCGCGACCTCCCGCAATTTTTCCGATATTCCAACTTCAAAAAACTAACGTACAAAAATCACAAAAAAAAAAACTTGGCGCCGTCTTTTGTCAACTTTATCGGAGCATCAGGACGAGTGAAGTTTTTCGCTTTTTTTGTTGGCGTTCCCATCACTTCGTCAGCGTCCGGTGAGATATAACCTCGAATAAAAAATAAACTTGGGTTCGACCGGGAAATTTTATCTGACCTTTGCCTTTTTACAAGTTTTTATCATGAAGAGGAGTATGAATTATTTACGCAGTTAGAGCTACGGATAGTAAAAACGGGTTCAAACTTAGTAGGAATAGCAGATGGTACCTTTTTAGTTGTTTTTATTAATAAAAAAAAACATTAACAGACTACAAATAAAATAATTTAAAACATAAAAACTTCTTGTAAAATCCAGAATATCAAAAACAAAAGAAGTTATGTTCGCTAAAATTATAGCGATGTAAAATATTTCGGAAAAAGTTTTTGACATGGCTTACATTACATTATTTTATTACTTAACACAAGAAAAATATTTGCTGACATCAGGGGTCCGGTTTGAATTCAATAATCCTCTATTTTACCACCAAATGCGATCAATGAACTGGTTTCCCCGATAACCAATTCAATTACTGCAATATCTTTCGCCATCCAGTCAGCGTTTTCTGGAGCAGCCACAAGTTTTAAAATGTTGCCAGCGCATTAATATTGATATTTTTTGGAGTTCTTGCACACCTCGGACGGAATAAGCAAAATTATAATAAGACTGTTTCCCAATTAAAATATTGTCTACAATAATAATAAAAAAACATGTGATTTTCATGTAGGCATGTACAAGTAATGTATACCGTTAAAAAAAGATGTATATGGGCAAAGAATAATTATAATTCACACCGAAATTATTTTTGATGTGAAACATCTATAGCCGCACGTAAAACCAATTTCTGGCGTGGCTACGCATGCCGTGGCGACGCGTCGCCACGCTATATGATGGTATATATATACAGTCTATATGCAGTAGTGTGTACGGTGCGTCACCTGCTGGATGTATTAATTAATTAATTACGTTTCTCCAAGAAGAATTTCAATTGCAAATTAATAACAATCCAAGAGAACCTACCACCAGATACGGAACAACAATAGATGCTGTATTTATTAGATATCTTGATAATGTTATGTCCAATACTTTTGTAACATACTTCAGTTACCATCGACCAATTGTCACAGTAATACCGTCCTCAGAGGCAACATCGAATATAACTATTACCGAAGTCACTGATTAAACGAATTAAGTAGTCACGATTTTAAATAAATTCGTAAATTTTTGTATTTAATGAAAATAAATGTTTATTCAATAAATAGTCATCGTTATCTGGACAAAAAAACGTAATATTTTATTTTATCATTATGACATATTTAGTTCCTATCACAATCTGTTCTTTTCTGCATATTACTTTTACAAAATAATGTCGATGTTTCACATCTGCCAGGCGTCCCGTGACGGCTCACATTTTTATTGTTATGTCGACACTTATTGTATTCTTGTAGATGACTTGTTAAAGATTAAATTACTCAGTACACACATCACGACCAAAATGTAGTTGACTTAACTTAGCTGCCTGCTTACCTATCCTATTTTTGACTGTACCTTCATTTTATAATGGGTGTAAAAGTACCCTTAACGAATCGCGATATTTTTTTTTTGTTCTCGTCCATACCTGGGAACCTTCTAGTTACGGAGATATTGCGAGTCAAACTTCCAACTTTTTCACAAGTTTTTCTTTTAATACAAATTTTTAATGTTTTAACTTTACTTTAAAACCCCGTACTATTCAATGCATCCATCAGAACAATGTTTTGAGTGCGTTACATTGAGTCCTACCGTAAAACGTGATTTTTCATCGCAAAAAAGGAGTCGTTTCCCAGCAATAATTTTTGCGTAAAGTTGCTTAGTTTGATGTACGGAATGCTTGGTTGATGGCTTCGTGAAGGGTTCGTTTACACCTTATATTCAGGCTCTTAACTTATTTATTTATCCACTAAGAACAAAATCTTATTTATAATGTACATTTTTGTTGCAGACGGCGGTCAAAGTGGAAACACACTCGTGTCGACACGCAATAAAGAAGACGAATTCACATAAAAACCAAAATCAAAAAGTCATACCATGTAAGTAACTGAGTACCACTTACTTTCCTCTTTTTATACAAATTCGTACTGAAGTTCCTACGCCTCCCTGCTAAATATTTATGACTTTATTCTCCGGTATATTTATTTGTCAGTTTGAGTAGGTATGATTTACATTACGTGATTGTGGCTGGGAATTTAGTATTCCTAGTAAAAACGTGACTAATTTGTATTAAGATTTTTACAATGTGTTTTATATAACAGTGTTTTAAGTAATTTTTTGACGTCTCTGAACGGTGGTACTTAATTATTGTTTGTGATCTTGGGATCATTTAATAATGATTCGTTATTAAAAGATCCGGCTCGAAGGACCAAATCATGTAGGAAGCGCAGAAGAATTGCGTTACAAGAAAAAAAAAACTTGTTTTAATAACTATGAAAACGCCTTTTCTTTTTAAACGCCCACGATTAAAAGGTATGCCAGTCCATCCACGGGTTTATCACCCCATCACTAACATTACACAAAGTACGTTTTTATTCTTGGCTCCCCATAAACTTTGCTATAAAAGAGAAATGTTTTTTATGACTTCGCCGTGGTCTTAACACGGTAAACTTAGATCTGGGTTCATTCAATGGCAGCAAAAGCTGTTTGCGAATGGTAAATTTAATTTTAATGTTGCTTGGTTTTGACACGGTCGTTTTTAACTTTAAATTGGTCTTTCTACTTGTCTGGGTCTGAGCTAAATTGGGGCAGTTAGAAAAACTTTATTCTGGTGCGGCTTTGATGATTAATTGGTTAGTAAAAAGAAGATTGGTTTAATAAAAAGGCTATTTAAGTTGTTCTATGGCAAGTGATATTAAAGATCTTTCAGACAGATGTTTTGACTAACTCAACTTTCTTGACTCGAATCAAAAAAAAGGCATGCGAGGGCCCGTGCCCCGGGCGCCAAATTCGAGCTTGGTAGACGAATACACTACTCAGCATTATCACAACTTTGCGATTACTAACGGGCAGTATAGTAAAATAATAAAATAAACAATTAATTACTCTCCGCGGGGCGCGTAGGCATGATCACGATTTCTCGCGCGGTGGCCGGTGCAGTGACACGTGGCAGTGTGCAAGTGAAACGCACTCACATTTAACGGCAGCGGTTAGCGTGCATGCGAAAGACATGCGTAGCTATATTTGAAAACTTTTTAAATCTTATGTTTTATTCTTAGACCATATCTTGTCCTATCCTAATTAAAATATATATCCAACACAGGCGCGGTCTTAGGGAGGGAGGGGGGGGTCACAGGGATCATACCCCCAAAATCATACACGCCAAATTGGTAAACCTTCTTAAAATAGCTTTATTCGGATATAAATTATTACCTGATTTCCTGCTTAATATTTCAACAAGAGAAACTAACCTTTTTCGAGGCAGAATTCTAAAATTTGAGGTCCAGTTCGCTCTTGCGTTCTCTTCATCTTAAAACTTAAAAAATCGAACAATCTCTAATGCTTGCAACCCCCCGAAATCTCCGACAACTATAAAGAAATCGGCCTATCCGAGGCGGAATACAAAAAATTTCTCGCTCGCTTCGCTCGCCAATACATCATAATACCTTTTCAATTCTGCAAAAGTTAACAGAGTGATCCTATTCTCATTTCAGTATAAATTAAAAAGAAGTGGTGCTAAACATTTGCAGCTCGCTTTACTCGCTAATATTTCCTGTACATTTGAATTCTCCACAACTTGACAGAGTTCCTCCTATACACATTCCTGTACGAATGAACAAAAAGAAATTAATTTATCCGAGGAAGGGTGCAAACATATTCGAGCTCACTTCGCTCGCTCTTGCGTCTGAGTACCTGCACAACTCCTATATGTATTTTTCGCTATTCCTCGTAGAAAATTTTCGAGCTCGCTTTGCTCGTTCTGACATTCTGCATTCTTTTCAGTATATCCTTTTAAACTGACACAATTTCTGAAAGCTAAAGATGTACCTCCCGGAAGTAAGCCTTAGGCGCCTTTGATTGTTTTGTTTATTTAAATCCTAAGATGGTTGACATAATTTCGCTTTCAAAAGATGTTGATAATATTTTAACACCGCCCCCCCCCCCCCCCCAATCGGTGCCCAACCAAATTCCTGGCTATGGCCCCTTGTGACCCCCCCGAAAGACTTAGGCTGGTACCGCTGGTCCAACACAACGCTGGTTAACAGAGAAAGAGCAGCGCTTGACCGGTCGTTGTGGCGTTCTTTGGAGGAGGCCTATGTCCATCAGTGAGCGTGTTATGGATGAAATGATGATGATGATAAAGGTAAAAAAATATTGTCAGGCGGGGCGGCATTTTTCAGTTTTTGCCCCGCCTCGTAATAATTCAAGATCCGGGGCGCCGTAATAATACTCGTAACTAACAAACAAAATCAATGGCTCGTTAATAACCAAACTAGTTAAACCAAACCCTCTGCCAACATTTAATCGATACAAAACGCTTGCAATTTGTCGAATAAAGGCACAATAGCAACTTGTAAGGTACGAAAATTGCGGTGCTACCGTACACTGCACAACGTCACTGTTGAACAGCTTCGTTACCTTGCGGTTTTGTCTGCTCACCGCTGCGATAAGCGCTCGTATTGTCTGAAAGAGCCTTTGATTTGAGCACGGATTTTGATGGAATTATTTTTGAGTGTTGTCCTTGCTTTTTTTGGTTGATTGTGGTACTCAAATATTTAATCTTTCTGTCTTTGCTTGTGCTGGTTATCTTGTACGCACGACGGCCAATCAAGCAGAGAGCATTACAAAAAAAGTTTATGCGGATCTCTCGTTGTACGGGAAATTTATACAAAGTGAGGCCAAGATATACTGGATCTGTACAGCTTGATGTGCCGCCGTGTGTACATGTCAGAAGGCAAACATCTGTAGCACACATTTTCGTTGATCATTGCATAATTTATTTATTTCAGCTGCATCCAATAGACTAGGCTATATGATGATGATGACTGCAGAATTTAGATTTATATCAAAAAATCAACATCAATCTACCTGCACTTATCCCATTCTACTTGGGATCGACGCAACACGTTTTCTTCTTCCATTCTCCCCATTAGATGTCACGGCATCATTTACTCCTTTTCCTTTTATATCCTTTTCCTCTCCCTCTTCATCTATCAATTCATCACTCAAAAAATCAACAATGACTATTTTTCGAAATATTGAAAACTGTAGTTGATTTGATGAACATGAACATTGATCTATCACCCGCTTGTTGCAATCGATACAAAAAAATATATATTCAAATTCTATAAAGTACAATATCATTAAAATTAATAATTAGATTCTGAAATTGAGATGAAGCTCTTGCGTGATGTTATATGTTATATACATACTATACTGAATTGTAAAAAACTATAAATGATAAAACAAAACACGTTAATATTAATTAACGCACAACTTCATTGTTGTGAGACAGACTAAAGCTAATTATGAATATTTTCATTATTATGTAATGAACGAACGTTTTTAACAATACGTTCGCTCATTTGATATTATACGTACAAATATACAATGTACATGGACTCATTATTATCTTCTTGTTTTCATAATCAGCCTTTATCGTGTTACGATGAAAAACAAAAAGAGAAATTTCAGAAATTGAAAAAAGAATACCCAATTGAAATCATCACAAAATAAAATCCTTCATCTCGAAGTATCCAGTCACAAACTGTATTAGATTACAAATGATACCAATTTAAATATAATGATACTTTCAGTTCCTCTTGGATATTTGCTGCTAGAGTGACACTGAGACAAAGGCGATGTTGGTAAACATTTTTATGATTATCTGTGGAAATTGTTTTGAAAAGATATTGTATCGAATCTGTCCACGCTCATGAAGATTCATGTACAACTAAACTGACGAACCTCAAGCGGCGTAAATTTATTATTTGTGGAAACTATATTTTCGAGCCGTTTGGGATGATGATGATGATGATGACCTCTCCGGTCACCCTTTTGGGAAAATGACTCCCAAGAGATCATCATCTTCATGCCCTTGTTCGATTCTTCTTAGGGTCGGCGCACCACGTTTTCTTCTTCCATTCGCCCCTGCCAGACGTCACGGCATCATTAACTCCTTTCTCCACATATCATTCCTCACACAATGCATCCATCTTTTCTTTGGTCTTCCTCTCCCTCTCCATCGATCAACATTCATTTCCATCACTCTTTTAGTCACACGCGTTTCATCCCTCCTCGTTACTCCCAGGAGATACTTAAAGTGGTAAAAGCCTTCAGCTATCTGTCCCTGGAGCAAGATCTGAGGACATTATAACGAATATGAGAATAAATGACACCTGCAAACGGTCATGAAGTGTTTTATTTATTGGGTTGTCGTTTCGGTAGCAATGCAAGTTGTTAAAGGCCTTTTTTGGGGTTCCGTACCCGAAGGGTAACCAACGGGACCCTATTACTAAGCCTCCGCTGTCCGTCCGTCCGTCTTTCCGTCTGACTGTCAGCGAGCTGTATCTCATGATCGGTAATAGGTAGACAGTTGAAATTTTCACAGAATCTGTTGCCGCTTTAACAACAAAAAATAAATTGAAAATTAAAGGGGGCTCCCCTAATACGATGGTACGGAACCCTTCATGCGCGAGTCCGACTTGCACTTGATCGGTTTTGTGAGTCTAGCCACAAATAGCTGTATCTAGATCAGGGCTACGTGCCGTCTAGCCTTAGGTAGACATACTGAGGCCGAGATCTATAACCATTAGTCAGCTCATGCATTGACTTAGACATGTTGCTGTCTCTGTCTTACACATTGCAGTTTCAGATAGAGACAGGGAAAGTTGTGCATAAAGTTTTAATAAATAAATAACAATTTTTCAAAGTATGTGCTAGTAACGTTTATATTTCTCCGCCTTATACATTATTGTTTGCCGTATGTCATTACTTTCCAGCACGCGTAGCATGACCAACGTAGACAAGGATTTCGTTGACAGAAGAATCGACAAAATGACAGATAGTGCAAAGAAATCTGTCATTGTGTCGACACAATTTGTCATTTTGTCGATTCTTCCGTCTAAAAAAACCGTTTCTATGGTGGTCATGCTACGCGTGCAGAATTTGATCTTTAACAGCTACACTATCGAATGGTGTAATAATACAGTATGTGTTTTTTTTTTCAAAATAAACCGGTTTCAATCCTGGCAAGGAATATTAATTTTTGAAAATTAAATGATGCAGTTTTATTTTTCATTAAAATCGGGCTCGAGACTGCTTCGAGTATTTTTGCTATTCCTCGTAGTTTCGGATTTGAGCTTTTAGATACGAGAACGTAAATAAACCCAAATAGATAATAATTAAAAAGAAGGATAACAACTAAAGTTTACGCTCTCTCTCAGCAATCAGCTTTAAGATGTCTACCAAAATATAGACAAACCTAAATGGACAGTTGGAAGATGGTTGTTTAGCGTGGATTTGACGCAAATTTTACCTTTTCGTGTTTTCTAATTTTACGTGTCATTTTTTGCGCAAATAAATGTCTATTCTATTCTTTTTTTTTCAAATAATACGAAGATTATTCTAAAGAATATTATTAGATAAGATAAGATAGAGGGTGTAAGGGACAGCTCTCCACAGACTGATGGGGTGAATTCAGTATATTATTATCATACTAAGATGACCGGTACAAGAAATTATTTCAGGAATGTTATGGGAATCCAATAAATTTGATTTGTTTTATTTCCTCATACCCAATGTATCGTTACCATAGCAAAACGCGCGTAGCGAACGGCAAGCGCGACGATGAGATCGAACTCATCGTCACGCTTGCCGTTGCTGTAGCTAGGCAGGAAGTTAACACCTGATTTCGAACGCGTCGTTCGTTAGAGTATTTCAACTTCAAAATTGTTGTTTTTTTTTATTATTTTAGCCGTATTATTTACATAAATGTAGTGCTACGTACGTACAGGGAATGTAATTTTACATTGAAATAAAGGAATAGTAACTGAAAACAGGTAAAAAAACTGACAGAGTGCATTCAGCTCCTTATTTTGAATGTTGGAATATGATTCAAAATAAGGAGCTGAATATGCACTCTGTCAGTTTGTGGAGGGCTGTCCCTTACACCCTGTATATGATATTTATTTCGTAAAACATGAGTATGTTTTATATTAACATCTTCAAAAAAAAAAAAACTTCACACCTACATTACTTATTTACTCTAACGCTCTTTTGAAGCTGTACTGTGACGTCACTACATCTCATTCCGTATTCCGCAGATGACTACAACCGCGTGGTGCTAGAGACGGTGGACCGGGAGCCTGACTCCGACTATATTAATGCTTCCTACATAGATGTGAGTATCCATTTTAATTTAACATATTTTTATACGCAAACCCCGCGTAGGGAACTACAGCTGTTTTGACATGGAAAGAAAAATTCTAGTGCGAGCAGGGTTTGAACCTGCGACCTTCCGATTCAGTACACAATCAAAGAATCATTTTTGTTATACTCATTCACTTTAATCACAATGACACAACAGCCGTAAGAAATTCGCGCCCACGCGCCTTTGACCTATCAGCTGTTATAGTCGCGTGACGCCGTTCTGTCTCATTATTATGGAACCGTGCTACAGTGGAGAGGCAGAGCATCCGTTTCGTAAGCGGCGCCGGTCCGCAGGCCGGCCGTTACGAGCCGTATGCCGTGTTATTTTAATTAAAGTGAATAAGTATAAAAAAAAGCTTCTCTGGGAAAGTTGTTTGTTGTTATGAGTTCAATTACGTGTTTAACTATCGGTCACTAATTACCAGTCACCCTATATATTAATTCTATTCAGGGTGAAGTCTACACTTTGACGAATCTTCTGATATGTCTATCACACCCCGAGTGGTCAGCCTCACCTGGTCACCTTGTTGATAAAGAAGATGGCTATGCATCCGGCAAATATTTTCGATGTTCCCTGCCCATAACAAAAGACTCCGAAAATCAAGTTACTCGCATTAATCAATTCGTCCGGTCTGATCGGAATGCTGGGCTGAGCAGAAGATGGATGAAAAAAGATTGCATGTCGCGGAGATGAGAATGTCGAGGTGGATGTGTGGAGTGACAAGAATGGATAAAGTTAGGAATGAGTATATTAGAGGAAGTTTGAAAGTGGCGCCAGTTACAGAAAAGTTGAAAGGGAATCGACTGTCTTGGTGTGGACATGTGATGAGGTGGGACGAATCGTATGAGACTAAAAGAGTGAATTTAAATGTTGATGGATGGAGAGGGAGAGGAAGACCAAGGAAACCATGGATGGATGTGAAAGAAAAAGGTGTAAATGATTGCGTGACGGTTGACAGCGGAGAATGGAAGAAAAAAAAGTAGTAGTACTCTTTTAGAAATCGATTAGGTTTTAAGCCAATTTTTTCCCATTATCTAGTCCAATATCTAATTACAAAGAATATTATCCTCAATACAGCCTTTCATTAGAAGCCAGAGCTCATCTTGCAGCCTATTATTATGAACACATTAATTAAACGGTCTTACTAAAGCCAAATTATCTTTAATTAATAGAGGGTTATTTCTGAGACGCGATCGATGTTCGTTAATTAGGTATTTTGCTTAGTATCCTAAAATTGATACTGTTAAAATTTCGAGATTGTTATCCTTATGAGTGGGTAAATATGAATCCATACTTATTTATTTATTTATTTAGGTTAACCAACAATTGTCTTCAGCAGCCTCGGAGTCTGGATTTGTGCCAATAGGCACAAATGCCTCCATGGCAATAGGCTTGCCCCCTATTACATGGGACTAAAACATAACTGGCGAACTGTGGGTGTACTGTTACGTACACCTCTGTCTAGACTATCGTGGATTACAATGCGTGATGTTATGTTATGTTTTATGAATATTAATGAACATTTATCTTAAGAATAAAGCATTCTTCATAGGTTAGGTAGGTAGTTCTAATCTCATAATATTACTGTATATAACTGCACAGCTATTTATTTACATTTGGCGGCCTGATCATCACTATAAATACCTTCTTACTTTCACAGTACTATAAAAGGTTTTTACTTATCAAAAAAAATATTTACAATTATTCCGAACACAATATACTACACGTGCTACGGCGTAGCTAGCTCGTAGATGGCTTCGCGCTACGCCGTAGATGATTCCGTGACGTCATAGAATCGTTTCTGTAGCGCCTCGACATTTTTTGTTATTTACTTAAATCAGAAACAATGATCCGTAATATTGTTATTAGGTACTCTTAAAAAGAAAGTTAGTAATCAAAGTATTAAAATTAATCCTAATACTAACTAATATTAAAAATGCGAAAGTAAGTTTGTTTGTTACCTTATCACGCCTAAACCACTGAACCGATCATCCTGAAATTTTGCATATACGTTATCAGGTGTACAGAAACGGACATAGGGTGTCTTTCATCCCGAAAAAAAGTACCGTCCCCGAGGAAAACAACAATAACGTTCTTATAATAGATGGCGCCACGTGTCTTTCGAATCATGATTGACCGAGCAGAGTACAACCCGAATTGATTGTCAAATTCGAAATTAACTCGAGCAAAGCCGCGGACAAAAGCCAGTAACACATAAATAGTAAGCGCTTCACACTGGTTATATGATGACTGTACAAACTAAAACAACAAAGAACTCAAAAAACTTTAATATCAATTCTGCTAACGCTTCCAGTTTTCAAAATGTCCGGCACTCCAGTACATAAAACTCCGAAGTAGGAAACGTTTGAATTCACCATTTTATAAGATGGGTCGGCAGCCATCATGAATTCTGTCACGTCCTAACGTAATGACTGTACGAATTGTTGGGCTCAATATCCGACTGAAAAGACCCGAATCAGAAACTGTATGACCCTGGAGGACTAAAGAATATCAACTAGATATGTGTTGAATTGAAATCGGTCCAAAGGATTCTGTTAAAAGTAAGTCAGACCCAATTTGGTGACAAAAGACTGGCAGGTTTTAAGGTACAAAACAAAATGTGTAGAAAAGAAATCGCAGGTATTTGATGCGTAAGTAAAAATATATTGAATGAATAATTGATAAAGTTTCAAACAGAATTACTAATGGCTGTCTCTGTGGGCAATTTAGCGGGGGTGTTGAAACATAACTGTCATTCGATGATTGATTGATTAAGAAAATTTAAGTTTAGAAAGCTATAACTTACTAAAAATGTGGAGAAAATGCTAATGCGCACAGAAGAATAAGCATAATCAGCCTGCAATGTTCCCACTTCTGGGACACACGGCCTCGTCATGAAAGTATACACGGTACCAAAAAACATTTTCTCTGTCTGTCTATTCCGGCTAATCTCAGAAACGGCTGGACCGATTTTGACGGTAATAAACTTAAGCTACTTTTAGTTTAGAAAGCGATAACAAAATCCTATTCAAATAGAGAATTAACATTTTTTATAATAATGTCACACGGAGGAAGGCCGCGGGCAACGGGTAGTAAAATAATAAGACCCTCAGTCAAACTGAACTCTGTACTGTCACCGATGACGAAATAGAAGTAGCCAAGTTTTTCGCATAGTAAATAACACTTCTGTCTACTTAGTATTTGTGTAATTAGCATGACATAAAATTTTATTGGCTCAAGACTACAACACTTAATCAAAGGCCTAATCGGTGGCAGCGCACAGGTCGCTTTGGCTGCATGGCTTGGAGTTCAGCAGGCAGTACAACAGGTGGACAATCCACCGCTGATCCGTCGAGGTAGCCCCACTTTTTTAGGTGCGGATTACAACTTCACACTTGGGTCCGCAGACGGCTCGCACCGGTCTTTCTCGCGACTAAATTACTTTGAACTAGACAAAGAAGAAAAAAGAATGTTCACACACTTCATTGCTATGTATTTTCTCCATTATCTCAAGATTGACACACAATATCCTTGTTCTTCTCAGCTGTTACTATCTCCGCAGCAGCTTACCAAAGACTATTTAATAATTATAGCTAAAAGACTCCAAGAGATTAAATTTCATGTTTACGCCAACGTCTATTTATCTGACAATATTCTCCGAAGCTTGCGCTTTAGCGAAATTAAAATCCTGCTGAGTAGAATATGCACTTGTACAGTTACATTCAAAAAACAGATGGTTACAGAAGGTTAGTTCTCTGTTCTAAATCATTCATCATCGTCATCAGCATTTCAGCCGAAAGACGTCCACTGCTGGACATAGGCCTCCCCCAAGTGTCGTCACATTGACCGGTCCCGTGCGACTCGCATCCAGCGGATCCCTGCAACCTTCATCAGGTCATCGGTCTAGCTAGTGGTAGGCCTTCCAACGCAACGTCTTTCGGGTTGCGGTCGCCACTCCAGAACTTTTCGTCCCCATCGGCCATCTGTTCTGCGAGCAATGTGCCCTGCCCACTGCCACTAAGTTTGGAAATTCTTTGGGCTACGTCGGTAAGCTTGGTTCTCTTGCGGATGTCCTCATTTCTGAATTGATCACGCAAGGAAACTCCGAGCATAGCCCTCTCTATTGCCCTTTGGGTGACTTTAAGCCTTCTGATGAGGCCCATTGTGAGCGACCACGTTTCGGTCCCGTATGTAATCACTGGCAACACACTTGTTCTAAATACAGGGTGGAAAGGACCCGACAAAGCCGTCATCCAAGCATTCCGTAACAAGAATAAAGCTCACTCATTTTGACAGCTTGTCACTGGCAGCAACCTGGAAAATGGAAACGCGTTTATGTGTGTTTATTTCCGTACACAAGTGAAAAAGACGACAATCGGGTCAGACAAGAAATTAACAGATAGGTGTGGACCCTCTTCACACTTGCACCGCGAGGCTCAAAGGAGACCTCTCCATGGTCTCTTCAGGGAAGGTTCCTTAACAGTCATTGCACGGAAGGGGCTCCGGAGAGGTATTTTAAGAGGAAACGGTGCCTCCTCGCATGTGCGAGGTAAAAATCGCACTCCTCGTTCTTATCTTCAAATACCAGTCGCCTTTTGCAACCTCCCCCCATCATCTGCCTAGCCTTTCCCCAACAATATTGGGGTCGGCTTCCGTTCTAACTGGATGCAGCTAGATACCAGTTTTTTACATGAAGCGACTGCCTATCTGACCTCCACAACCCACCCAATTCGTACTGGGTACTACGATACCACTTGGTAAGACTGGTTATCAAGCTTTCGTGCCAACGACTGTCAAAGATCTACAATTGACAACCAGGACCAGCGGTTTACCGTGCTTTTTGAGGTACGGAGGAAATTCAGTATGTAATGGGTGCTCACCCATCTACGGACCAAAATTAAGCAAGCACGCCTTAACCTGAAGATTGTCCCGAACGGCTGTTATTATAGAGTCACGAGCTCCTCCCCCCAAAAACACAATTAAAGTGTGGACTCTTTTGGAGCTGGACTTCTGTACCTACCCTTTTTTGTGGCCTGTAAGTACAGTCTCCAAGTTGCCTACATACTACAGACAGGAAGCCCTAGTATACAGTAATACCTTTGTAAGGTAAATTGCAGAAAGTAATATTAATTTTCTAGAATTTTCCACTAAGTTCTCGAAAGCTTATCAGGCTCCCTTACCTTGATTAAAAAACTGGTACAGACAAGTTTATTATTTACGTTGTAAAAAAGGCTTCCGATATTGCCTTTGACGCCTGACGTCTTCATTTACGAAGGGAAACTTTTTGAAGTTACGACACACCCTCAGTTTCAAGTTGCAAAGGTAGATTAATTAATGACAGTGCAAAAATTACATTTTTTGTTAAGATGGAAACGCCAGGGTAGCCCGCGAAATTCAAATTTTCTTAGGTTTTTTGCAATATGAAGGTCAGTTTCAGGCTATTCGTGAAACAAAATATGATTTGCGACCGTAAAACGTATGTAGTAACAGAATTATAATCATCAATACAACCCTCCAAGTTCATTTAATCCCATTTAATGATTATTTTATTAAAAAGTCATTCAATGTGATTATATGAACTTAGAGGGTTGTATTGATGGTTTAATTACTAAAAGTCTGTAAAGCCTTATTTGTTACGGTCGCGAATCATATCTTAATCAACGTACAACCTGACACTGACCTGTAAATTGCAAAAAACGTAAGAAAATTTAAATTTCGCGGGATACCCTGGCGCTGCCACCTTAATATCCCGGTTTTAATTTTCCTGGACGTCCAATTTGAAAAATCAACGAAAAAAAAAACAAAGCTGCAAATATTACCAATATGTCGTATTACTCGTTGGGAATAAATACATAGAAGTAGGCTTGAATGGAGGTTAATTCAACAAATTCTGTTACTGTTTTTGTGAACAACGGAAATGAATGATTCCGCTGTTCAAATAATCAGTCAAATCATGAATAAAATAAGGCTAGCTGTGCCCCACGACCTTCGTCCGCGTGAAATTAGCGGTGTGAAATACTCTTTACGACCTATTCTCACACCTACCAAACATACATAAAAAATTTCATAAAAATTGGTCGAGGTGTTTCGGAGGAGTTCGACCACAAACACCGTGACACGAGGTTTTTATATAAGAAAATAATACATACATGGGTTATAAAAGGTATTTTTACATTTATTCATGTAATGCCCTAATTGTAATATAAAAATCATGTTATAAACTCCTTGGTTTAGATCCAGATTTAAAGAAGCGAGTCATTTTTGAATTACGAACATAATTCCAACAAGGTTCCAAATACAAAAAAAAAACAGATGAAGTAGTATGAGTAAAATGAGTAAAATTTTTAAAAAGTTCGCCAATTAGACTTTTAAGTCAATCAAATTATGGTTCGATATAAAAACTGCTAGGCCAATCACCAATTCACAAAGTGATCTTTCACATTCCTTGCAATAAGGTTGCTTTTCAATACAGGTGAAATCCGGATACGTGGCAGTGTTGTGAAACATAACCTTACAAGTAAAACTCGCAAGTCGCAGTTTTTCCAAAAAACACGTCATAGAAACAGCACCTGGCGAATATTGGGCAAAAAATCTTTGTTTATTCTCAGAAAAATCGTGTTCGAAGCCAATACGAGTAAAATGCCGAGTTATTGAATGAGGGTGCTGTACTCACGACGGCCAATCAAGCTCAAACAAAACCAGTTTATGCGGATTTCTTATCGTACGGGAAACCTATACAAAGCGGGGTCATGTTATACTGGAAATGTACAGCTTGATGTGTCGTCGTGTGTACATTCTACTGACGTTTCCATTACTTCACTTGAACCGTAGATTGCAATCTTATTCAGGAAAAACTTACCTTTTAAGGGAAAAGGTACCTAAGCGTGACCCTTGGCGGATATACTTTATTTTTGTGATTTCATTGATATTTTACTTAGTGTCCACACAGCGGCACATGAAGCTGAACATTTACAGTATAACTTGGCCTCGCTTTGTATAGATTACCTGTACAATGAGAGATCCGCATAAACTGGTTTGCATAGCTTGATTGGCCGTCGTGACTCCTACGTACATTAATATTTTACTCAGTGTACATTGATGTTTTACTTTGTAGGGACCTAATTATATAAGATATGTTAATACAATAAACATCGACTACACCCCATATTATCTCCAAAAATATTCTGATAAAAGAAATGCAAACTGTTTAAATGGGGACCCGTGCCTGTTTTTTTTTTAAATGTTCGTTTTAGATTCGCTTTAGTCTTTTTTTTTTTTTTTTTTTTTAAATAACATACTTGTGTGTCGCATGCACAACGACCGTTGGCAAAGGTCTCGACGCAATGTGCGCCTGAAGATGGATGGCGCCACCGAGGCCGGTCTAGAAAGAGGTGGCGAGATGATCTGGACGCGCATCACCAAGACTGGTTTGAGGTGGCGCAGGAGAAGAGTACTGGGAAAGATATGGGCTAGGTCTTTGATCAGCAGTGGGTCATACAAGGCAACTAAAACAAAAAAAAAACTTCATCATCATCATCATTTCAGACGACGAAAGACATCCACTGCTGGACATAGGCCTCCCCCGAGTGTCGCCACATTGACCGGTCCCGTGAGTCTTGCATCCAGCGGATCCCTGCAACCTTTACCAGGTCATCGGTCCAACTAGTGGGAGGCCTTCCAACGCAACGTCTTCCAGTTCGCGGTCACCACTCCAGAACTTTCCAGCCCCATCAGCCATCCGTTCTGCGAGCAATGTGCCCTGCTCACTGCCACTTAAGTTTGGCTATTCTTCGGGCTACATCGGTAACCTTGATTCTCTTGCGGATTTCCTCATTTCTGATATGATCACGCAAGGAAACTCCGAATAATATATAAAAAAAACTTACATGTCGTAATAATGTTTTTTCTAATTTAATAATTCCTTTCTACGAGGACAGGAATGATTAAATTAGAATAAATATTACCCATTCATCAATAAATCGCTATACGAGGGTAATCAATACATTTTTTATTCAGAAAATACTAGTCTTTGTCGTATTTTAGTTCCAAATATTCTCGTACAGATTTACGAGTACTGTAATATGTCTAGTTTATTGGCTGTTAACGCGCGCAAATTGTTGCAGACAAATTCAGACAATTGTCGTAATTTAAGTACTTCAAACGCAATAGCTATCTCTTTCTGTATCATACGTTTCTTATTATCTATAGCAGTCGTAACAACGCAACGATATTTAAACGTCGCTCAGTATGAACGTAGCTTATCTTTCTTTATTATTATAAATAAAATTGCAAAAAGCAATTGAAAAATTGCAATTACTTACAACCAATGATATTTCATTGGTTGTAAGTAATTGCAATTTTTCCGTGTATCCGTGTATGTGGAAATTATTAACGAGGATGTGAGACTAATAGAAGATTACATTAATTACCTAATGCCATAAATCATGAACCAGCTGGAGTCCATTACATTTTATTGTAGTCGTTAAAGTCACGTTTGATATCCAGTACAGCCTCCGTACGGCTGTAAACTATTACATAGGTATAATTATATGTGGGTGTGTTAGCTTATATACACACGGGTAACGCAGTATTTTCAGTATCACTGAATATAATAATACTCTATATTCGGTGATACTGAAAAAATTGCGTTACTTCATTTGCTATTTGGGCTAGTTTTCTATATTCAACGTAAGTCAATTCGGGCCTATTTTTGGCCAAAGAATTGCCAACGTGGCAATGCTGCCAGCCTTCTGGGCACTTTTCCTGTTGACAGCGATGTGGACGAATTTTTTAACTCCCTGTAACCCTTTTGATACTTGTACATACTCGTATTTTTATAACTATTATAGATTTGTATGTAGTTTGTAATTAATGTAATTATCATGAAAATAAATTTTACTTAAATGTTGGCCGTTATAATAGAATGAAGTGACGCGATAGTGCAGTATCTCCGTCGAATGCGTACCTACCTACTTCGGGTGATTAAATTTGTCACAATCGGGGTAGTATGAACAACGTGAACAAATGTAGTTGAATAGGTACATACAAGAAAACGTCTGTATAAATGTTTTTTTTTGTTAGGTTGAACTGTCCCACTGCTGGGCAAAAGCCTCCCCCCGTTCCTTCCACTTTTCCCGATGGTGCGCCTCTTCTCGTCAATTTTGACGGTGGTGCACCTCTTCTCGCCAATTTTCTCGGTGTTACGTATCTTCTCGCCAATTTTCTCGGTGTTGCGTATCTTCTTGTAAATCTTCTCAGTGTTGCGTATCTTCTTGCAAATTTTCTCGATGTTGCGCCTCTTCTCGCCAATTTTGACGGTGTTGCGCCTCTTCTTATTAATTTTCTCGACGTGTTGCCTCTTCTCACCAATTTTCTCGGTGCTGCGCATCTTCTCGCCAATTTTCTCGGTGTTGCGCATATTCTTGCCAATTTTCCCGGTGTTGCTACTCATCGTGCCAATTAACGAGAAAGCCACCCAAGGCGTCCCGCCATCTTCTCCTCGGTCTGCAGCACACTAGTACATGTTAATCTTAGGTAATACACACTATTGAAAATTCATCATTAACCATATTTTCCTTTGTTCACAGAGTATATTAAAACCAAATGCGTACATCGTAACTCAGGGTCCAACCGAAGACACGGTGGTGGATTTCTGGCGGATGATCTGGCAGGAACGAGCCGCCGCCATTGTGATGCTGACCAAGACTTTCGACTTTATTAAGGTAAGAATCTATTTAAGTCGCGAGTTAATAGGCTTCTTTTGGGTTAGCTCGTTCCTTCGTCGACCTCATCTCTGTCCTCAGGACTCCATTTACTATAAAAAAAAGAAAGATATTTTACTTTAGAGTGCTGCTGAGCTGTTCCACCTGTCAAAAAACAAGAAATATTAAGAGGTGAAGGCTAACCTTCAGTATTTGGAGAGGCACCAGAAAAAGCAGAAGTAAATACCTCCACGACCCGTTTACCATTCAATGCATATCCATTCAGCACAATGATTTGAGTGCGTTACATTTAGTTTTACAGAAAAACGTGATTTTTCACCCTAAAAAAAAAGTTGTTTCCCAGCAATCATTTTTACGTAGGGTTACTTACTATAATGAATAGAATACTTGGCTGATGGCTTCATGAAGGGTCCATTTACACCTTGAATAAAATAGTGCAAACAAACTAAACAAAAAAAAATCGCAACCTGTAAAATCAAACAAAAATATTTTTCCCTACTCATCAACACCAATTCGCAACATAATTACTAAAGACCCACTTGCAAATGAAGCTATTCCGTTCGCTCAATTCGCTTTCATTGCGTTCCTTGTACAAAATTTGTCGCTATTTCATACTCCATTACCTTGAAAATAAAATACTGAACGCCCTGACTTTGTTAATGTAATAAAGAACTCGTGATGCTTGGTGAACGAAATTATTTTGTTGGAGACCTCATACATCATTCAAGAAAATAAAAGCGGAATAGCGATGTCGAAGCTTTTCATGTAATTATGCGTGATATCAAAAACTTGACTCTTGAATTGGGAATAAAAACAACAAGAGCTCAAATAAATTAAATTTTTGTCAACCTCAAAAAATCAGACATTGAATATATTAATGTTATATTTTATGACTACCCGTTCGTCCGTAACATCAACTATCTGCCAGTAAAAGTCCCGTCAAAAACGATCCAGACGTTTCGGAGATTAGCCGGAACAAATAGACCGACAGAGCGACAGATAGATCAAACAAAACAAAAACAGACAAACAAAAAATTTAATTTTTTTTTTTTTTTATAAATACTGTTTATACTTTCAATATGAGGCTCACTAAAAAGCTGTTATTTTGAAATCACAAACAGACACTTCAATTTTACTTATGTGTATAGAAGTATAGATAATTTTGAAAACGTGTAAACTGAAAAATAACTAACTATCCTGTATTGTTGAACCTGCAGGGTAAAAGGCCTGTCTCTGCCTTTTCCTCATAGTTCTTTCTAACCTTTGAAAAACAAATCGTACATAATTCAATGTCCAGGTTTTTGCCTCGCTTTCTATAGATTCGCCATCACTGTCCCACATTTGGGCATAAATATACAAAATAAGTTTAGACGCAAAATTGTATTACATAATACTGAAAGAACATTTATTTTTCTTTGCGAGTTAAAGTAGAACGTTGTAGAAGTTTTACAAGTTGTAAGGAATTCCTCGTATTTGTTTTATGACAGGCAGTTCGCTGTATCTCTTTATTTTATTGATGTGTCGCCTTCGCTTATATTTCTTCCGCACGAGGAGACGTAAACGACTGTACTAGATATTTAGATACAGTCAACCACAGTGTAGGCGGACGTTGTGCCACAAAATTCCACCAGGGATTCAGTAGTTAAAAGAGTGCTGGAGATTTTCAAAAAAAAATTACTCAATAAAAAAAGCCTTGTTCTTCTACATTCATAGTTTAATTCTTTCTAAACGATAATTTACATAATAATAAGGGACCCAAGATCTCGTGGCAACGCCGCCAGTCTCTTGGGCACATTACCAGCTGACAGCGTTGAGGAGGAGTTTTTTGATGCTCTTTTATAATTTGTTGTTCGTTTATTTATTTTAGGTTATTTAATAGTATTTAATTAATAATTTAAATAGTTAGTTTCCTCTACTTAATAAATTATTTTAGCAATTTAAAGTCGAAAAAAATTGTAATATAGACAGGTGTATCTATACTATTTGTTTACACTTATATCTTTTTTTTTTAATGGGACTCGCTTCCTCGGCATAGGCCTCCCTTATCATCTTGTTATCTCCACAAGTTTCTGTCCCGTGCTCAATGAGGTTATATAAAATACTAGCTTTTGCCCGCGGTTTCACTCGCGTGGATGTCGAAAAATATCCGACGGTAACATACCGAACAAACATAGTTACTCACCTTCATCCCCCTTTTTAACCCTTAGGGGGTAGAATTATCACGAGACACGTATAAATTAATTTTCAATCGTCAGCCTAAACACAAATAATTTAAAGATCCTTACTTCAAAACTGACGGACTAGATTACTTTTATTCTTTTAACATTATCCATAAGTTTTGTTTCCTGTCTAATAGTTTTACTGTTACATCTGTCTATATAAGGTCAACTATTCATACACAAAATATTTTTAGGGAATCATCTAACGGCTATAACAAAGCCATTTCAAGGGATTTTTTTTTATCTGAGTATATTTTTTTTATAAAAAATTAAATAATTTAAAATTACTTGACCCACAAAATAAATACTGGCTCCTTATTTTGAAGCATCCATAACGGTAGTTTACTACGTTGTATTTACCTACTGTCATTGTTAGAATATGGGAGTAAAGGTTTTATGCAAAAAGTCTCAAAAAATTTTAGAATTATAATATTTTTGTAAAAAAAAAAAACACTCAGATATTTTTTTTTTTCGTTGCTATGGCGACTTTACGACTTATAGAAGTTACTCTTAAAATATTTCGTGTATAAAAAGATAGACCTTATATAGAAAAGAAATTACGGGCTTGTAATCTACCTATATCTATAAAGACGGTTTTCATGTCTCCCTGTGTTTATTTTTCATAACTGCGCATCGGATTTTGATGCCGTTCGGTGTGTGCGTATTAAACTAACGTACCGTGTTTTATCAAGCCGTAAATACCGAGCGAAGCAAGGAATGGCTGCTAGTCAATAAATAAACGCTTTATCAGCCAAACTCTCTCACTTCCATTTTGTTATCAAACAAGCGATTGGGAACAATAATGATTTGAGGCCATACAAATATTTGTTCCGATGAGCAAACGGAAAGCGACCCGGAACAAAGACGGCTGTGTCTGTCATTGTGGTATTCAGGTCGTGCAATACCATTATTTGGTTTTGGCTTTTGAGGGATCGAAACACCATTATTTCGGACTGCGTTCGGCTTCGTTCAGGTTTCGGGTATTTGCTGTCCCAGTGGGGTTCGGCGGAATCATTGATTAACTGAAAAGCATTTATTTGGCCCAGAGCACCTAGGCAATTGGAAATCGCTTTCAATAAAATTTCTGCAACGATTTGCAACAAGATTTGTAATAATAAATAATAAATCATTTATTTGCTAAAAACATGGTATAAAAGATGGTAATGTTAATAGTGTGAGCAAACATGTTTTGCTTAATAGGTATAAGCGTGCAAATACATGCACAACGAAACAAAAAGACATCATGCGATGTTATGTTCCAGGAACTCCTTGACACTTGAGAAATTATTAGCAGAGAGCCATTTGTATAATTTGTTTTTGAACATTCTTGTATTTAATGTTTTTAATTCATTTGGTTTAAAAACATTCTATTTTATACCTGGACACACATAAACATACAGTTTTTATTATATTTCGCAAGCCTTGGGAGGACATGTATATGCTTATCGGTAGTTTTATGTCGATCCAATACAATATTGACTTCTTCCTCATCGTTATTGCTCCTTGAATGTCACTATGTCTAATTGTCTAGGCCATCAGTTTTACTTTCAGGAATTTCTACTTTTGTCAACTTACTTTATTGAAAACATTGCTGTTTTACAATGAGCTGATCTTCTTCGAGTCGCTGGCACGACATCAAATTTAATTTGACCAAAACTTCGACACTTCCACGGCTTTGTCGATGGCAGTGCAGAGGTCGCCTCGACTGTATATTTTCAAGCTCAGTCTGCAGGATAGGTGGAGCATTGTTCGCGACACAGCTCCATACCCACACTCCGCCGCTAATCCGTCGAGGTAGCCCCACAACACAAGGTTGGAGTTATATATGTCTTCCCATTCGGGTCCGCGGTTCAGGGACTTTCTTATGGACCACTTGAGGTTGGAACCTGCAGGAAGATGTTCACTAGGTGGTAGATAGTCAGTGGGTATTGGGACAGGTATTTTTTTCCACAGTTTGCATCGGGCATCGACAGATGGTAAATGCAGTTAACAGTATTTTTTTAGATACAGATAGGGTGTTTTCCTTTTCGATGGTACATAAAGGGTGTAAATAGACCCTTAACATAACTGAAAGGCACTTGTTCTCCCCGTCTTTACGATCATTTTTTTGTTCTAGACCATACCTGATGTGCTGGCATCTGTACTTCAACAACTCACAAAATAAAAGAGTAAAAGCACATAACCATTAGATACTTTAGGAGCCCCTATTTATTCAATGTGCGTGGTAAGGTTGATCAATAGTTGGAGATGAGTCTGCCCACACTCAACTATACCATTACCCCTCGCGGAAAATCCCAGGATTTACGCATTCTTAGCTTCTACGTAATAATTCCTGAATGAGGAGGAAAGGATATTGGTAACTTAGTTATTAATGTGTTGTGTGTTGTTGGGCGTTAATTACTTTTAATAACTATGCTACTTTTTATGTTATTAGTTTGTATATTGAGGTTTAAATATTTATCTATGGGTATTTGTTACCTGAAATTAATGGATTATTATTTTCTTTATTTATTTTCTTTACATAAAGGGTGTAAATAGATCCGAAAGGCACTTGTTCTCCCCGTCTTTGCGATATTTTTTTTGTTCTAGACCATACCTGGGAACCTTCTAGTTACGGAGATATTTGCCCAACTTTTTCACAAGTTTTTTTTTAAATACATGTTTTTAATGTAATATTTTTACACATCTCCACGACCCCCTTACTATACAATCCATCCATTAGCACAATGCTTTGAGTGCTTTCCATCGAGTCCTACCGTAAAACGTGATTTATCACCCCAAAAAAAAAAGTCGATTCCCAGCAATAATTTTAAAGTAAAGTTACTTAGTTTGATGTACAGAAAGCTTGGTTGACGGCTATGTGAAGGGTCTGTTTACACCCTGTATAACAGACTGCACGTCGGTGATTACCTTTGAAATCCACCTGGCCTAGCGTAGTACGGAGTTTCAATAGAATGAGAGGCCAGCTCATTAATATTTTTGCTACCACTGACTAAGCCTACTGTATTATTAATAGGATCATCAGCCAGACAGCCGATATTTTGTAACCGTCAATGGTAGCAAAAATAGAAATCCTACGTCAAATATATGTACATCTGCCCTTTATACGTAAATCAAGCATAAAATACACGCCTTTAAATTCGTATTTCAAGCTGAATTTTGTTTCAAGTACTAAAACGCTTTTATCTCGTACACGTTCGAAGATTTGACACTCAATTCGTGCCGCTTTTATCTGACTTTAAAATATGTTCTTCCATGCTACCACAGAGTAAATAAAAAAGGAGAAGTATCAAATCTTTCTGGAATATTAGTAGATCAACTAGAAACTTTCTGTGCCCGGTTGTTAGCTCGCCCCCTATTACATGGGACGTAAACAAAACTGGCAAAATGTGGTACCTCTGCCTAACCCTTCGGGGATTACAAGCGTGACGTTATGTTATGGTTTTCTACCAAAGAATGATCTAGTTTATTATTTTGGAACTCTCTTTTGCCCCTTAATTCAGAGAGCATGATTCGTAGACCGCTCTTTGCCGTTAAGCGCCTCATACAGTATAAACTTTATTCAAATAAAATTAATGTTCATAATTTAAGATGTGCTTGTTCACATTTACTTCTAGACCAAAGAGTTACACAAATTATGGAATATTTTGCGCCTTATTCGTAACTTTACGAAAATTTCTGGCACACTTACTAACCAACAAAATGAAATGCAACCTCGAGGCGGTTTCTTAGAGATTCTTAACTTCGGATTGTGAAGTTGAGGTGCGGTAAAATTTAGAGAGAGGAATAAAATTGTTCATGGATTTTACATATTTCATGAATTGTCGTAAAGTTACGTAGTAGGGATATTTGGCTTAAGAACATGTCTTAAGAGTATGTCTTTGAAGATCAATGCAATACATTTTTATTGAATTATTTGGCTTTTCATTCATTATTATGTTAGACCTTATGTGCCCCACACATGGCTATTGAACATGAAACTTCAAACCATTTACTTTCGTTCGCCGTCACTGAGCCACAATTTATAAACAGATCGGTAATCATTGATTACGACCTCTGAGTTTGTTTTGGCTGTTTTTTCTATAGGAGTCAGGTACGAAACACGGGCCCCATCTAGTTAAAAAAAAAATACGTGTACGTGTGACGGTGTTTATAAAAACCTATTTACAAAATAAACATCATTGATCATTGTTTAAACTGCATGTAGGTAGTTATACTTAAAACCAAACCGGTTAAAACTTCTGTGCGTTTACTCGCCAAAAACCTACAATTGTTATGAACAGCTCAAACTTCTGAAGCTACTTCATAAGATATTCAGAAGTAAAGATAATTTTGTCCATTCTCTTTTTATTACGGACCCCTCCATCAGAAACTTAAAATTGTACTCTATATATATTTGCGTACCTCACAAATTGCAGCCTCACCCTCCCATTATAGTAATTCGCCATATACCTACTATTGTCAGAAACATTCTATTTACTGTATCCCGGAGGGACAGCCAGTGTTTTTGACGGTTCTGAGTTTCTGACACTTCGACCGACAGGTTCTGTATATTTACATTATGTTATAGTATTTTATATTCAGCCATGAATATTGAATTTCATCTTGTATATTTTACGAGAACTGTATTCTTAATATTTTTGTTCATTCGTTCATGTACTGTTGTCAAACAATAAATATAATGTCACGCCTGTAATCCTCGTAGTGTTAGGCAGAGGCGTACCTAATAGTACACCCAAATGTCGTCAGTTATGTTTAAGTCCCATCTAATAAGGAGAGAGCATATTGATAAAATAAGGTTAAAGAAGAAATATGTTAAGTGTTTCCGTCATCTAGTATGACAAATACGTTCATAGGATTTTTTGTTTCTATATAATGGTAACCGCACGTGTAGCACGACCACCGTTTTCTAGGGTTGATGCTACACGTGCTGCGTGCAGGTAATTGATATTTGGGAGGTGTCAGAAACTACTACGAAAGAAAGGAAGACTTTTTTTTTAATAAATAAATTACTTACGCAACACCACACTGCGCTCCAAAACACAAATTACTGGCGTTGCTCAAAAAACCGCTTAGCTGAAGTCTGAAGTGGGACTGGACTGGCCATGTCTGCCGTATGCCCGACGAGCTGGCCCAAAATAACCACAGCCAAAACTCGTAGCGGCAGAACTCATAAAAGATGGCGAGACGAGCTGGACAGAACCAACGACGAGTGGTCCACATTAGGCCTAGTCCGAAAGATTTAGAAGTCAAGGAGAAAACCCTCTCGTCTTTGCCCAGCAGTGGGATGACACACAGTCCAACAGTAACAGTTAATTACTTTATTTTCTCTCATCATAAGAAACATTAAACAGACCACTTATCACTACATAGAAACTGGTGTCTGTTTTAGCTAAAACCTGTATTACAGATCACCAGTACCAGGATCCCCTACCTATAGTGACAGAACTTCGTCAAATTTAATCAAAAGCCTTCTTTCATCTCCACAAATAACAAAACAAGTATCACCATATTGACTACATCTAAGCCTCGACAGCCCTCAAACTTCACTACAGCTTCCCCCTCTTGAGATGAAAGTGCCTCAACAAATCATAAAGCGATCAAACAATACCGGCCGATCCCTTCCTTCTTGTTTGATTAATCCTGTCAGATTAGGAAGCTACCTAACTCCAGACTTATAGGTATAACACGATATTGCGAGTTTCCTGATAACGGTAGAATATTAAGTGAACGGCAGGCCATTATCAGTGCAAACGTTAGCTCGACAAGATGTGCGGCAAAATTTTACTGCGACTCACCAGAGTTCGATAGCACGCATGTGTGACACACAGAAGCTCGATATCACGCTGGTGACAAATGATTGTGTGACAGTACGTAGTTCGACACTTCCCAAATTTTTCTATTTTTTTTTTTAAATTTTGCCCCACTCTTGGTATTCTTGCTGTATCGTAGGTGCGTTTACAAACATTTAAACTCACATACACAAACAGCCAGACCCGGAACGACTACCTGTAGGCAATACAAATATTTGTTCCGTGCGGGAATCGAACCCGCGACACGCAGTGCAGGTGTCCACTCACGTAACACTTACGCGATACTGTCGTCTATAATTTTTTTATGAAAAATAAGAAACAAAGCATTAGGTAACTCCAGTTTATAAATAAGCCCACGGTGAAATAATACATAATACAAATACATAAGTACAAAATAACAGTTTGCTCAGACTAACAACCAACAAACTTGTTTGCTTGTTACGTTTTTAAGCAGAGAATGTAAAAAATGCAGACAATTTGTAAGCGCTCAGCTCGTGTGCTCTCGGTTTTATTTCATGTAGCAAAAACGCGTTCGTGTGAGCGAGTTATGAGCAGTTCGAATAGTTTTGTGTGCGAATCGTGCGAGTTTTACTTTTCAGTGCATTTCAACACCCGTGTGAGCTGTGAAACTATTTGACTCGACTTATTTATTTAAATGGTCTTTAACAATTCTGGAATTCGTATTTTTTCTTATCAACTTTGTTAGACAATGGCCTCAACGTCAGTTTTTGTGATTTTCTTGCTGGTTTTCTTTAGGAAAAGTGGTAACTGTTGCCCGTGACTTTACTCGGACACAAACTAACTCCTGTTTGGCTGGCTACAGGGATATTTTTGAAAAAAACCTGTCGCGTCTCACCTACGTATATCGTTTATTTAAGCACTTGGGTTAAAAATGTTTTATTTTTCCACTGGTCTGACAATCAATATGCACCTATTTCTGAATTAGAAAAGTGCATTCTATCATAATTATTAGTCTTAACTGCCCCATCTCGTTTTTGTTTTTCCTTAGCCTATTTAGTCCCACTGATGGGCAAAGGCGATGCGAGTCGCACGAGACCGGTCAATGTGGCGACACTTGGGGGAGGCCTATATCCAGCAGTGGACGTCTTTCGGCTGAAAATGATGATGGACAAAGGCCTCCTCCATAGCGTTTAGTTGTAATATTATATTTAATTTTTACCTATATGCGTTACCAAATGGCAATAACCTTGGCTGTGAACTTTGTAGCGACACTCTCATTGTTGTTAGATGACAATAGAACCCATGGCTGAACGCTGACCCCTTAAATACTGGTCCAGGCCTAGTTTGGGGGTCAGGATCAGATTTGTGGCAATACACTCGTGTGCTTTCTTATTGTGACTGGCTTGTAACATGTATTTTTAAGTGTGAAATAAAAATTTTCGTTTTATGTCCTTCCACTCTGCTTTCTGTGCGGTTTTCTCCGGCCAATCTGTCACAAACGCCTCAGGCCTCCTTTGGTGACGACGCCCACCCCGTTTTGTCACATACATTATTTAATAGGTACTAATTTTCTATATTTCTTGTTTCACTAGGTGATGTGTGTCCAGTACTGGCCGCCGAACAAAGACAAGGACGAGACCTACGGAGACATCAGCGTCGGCATTGTCCAGGAGGAGGAGCTGGCCAACTTCCACATACGAACCTTCAGGCTCTACAAGAGTGAAAAGAATGTAAGTACAAGTAGTAACATAACATCACGCCTGTTATCCCTGAAGAGTTAAGCACAGGTGTACCTAATAGTACATCCACATTTCGCCAGAACTTATGTTTAAGCCCTATGTAACATGGGGCGAGCCTATTGGCATCACCAGGCGCAAAGCTCTCTTTGCAAAGTTTTCTTTGCAAAGTTCAGGAATTTCTAGAGAAAATTCCTGATGGAAAAACCAAATGAAACTTTTCCCGATCCGGGAATCGAACCCAGGACCTCATGCTCAGCAGTCGAACTTGCGACCACTAGACCAACGAGGAATTCAACAAGTACACAACAGTCTACAAGTAGTAGTGCGGTGTATTGTGCATACCCAAGGCACAGAAGAACATAGATGTCTTTATTATAAAAACATCTCTTGGGCATGCTGTTTTGGTTTCCTCACGAAGTTTTCCTTCACTGAAGCAAGTGATAATTATAAAATATGCATATGAATCGTGGTGGATTATAGCCCATTCCCTCTTATAGAGAGGAGGCCTGCGTCCCAGCAGTGGGAATATTAATAGGCTGATTATGCTTATGCTTATATGAATCCGAAAAATGAGAGGTGTGTGTCTTGGGATCAAACTTTAGTCTTATGATATGACCTCTTCTATACAGGGTTATTTGTAAAACACCAACAACCTCGCAGGAGTAGATAACTAACATCATAAACAACAACATTTGTTCTACGTAAAACAGACAAAAAAAAACGACTTTTCGTACAAAACTCGATCAGCTGTTCGGACATATGTATGGAGAGTTGACTTTTTTTGTCTGTTTTCGGAAAAGTCGTAGAACAAATGTTGTTGTTTATGATGTTAGTTATCTACTCCTGCGAGGTTGTTGGTGTTTTACAAATAACCCTGTATAAATCGAGTCTACTCGAAAGAGACGAAGTCGAATCGGATAGTGTCAATATTATGCTCCTTTCCTGTTGATCTCCTAATTGGAAGCTAATACACCTCTGCCTACCTCAATCTCGAAGAATAGGCGAGAACACAATTAACAATTCCATTTTGAAATCTCCAAGAAAATCCCTTTAAAAGAATCATTTTATTTGAAAACTTTGTTTAAACAAAAGGGTCGTGAGAAATGTTTCTTGTCTCAACGAGTTGGCACATCCATTTATTTCTTGGTAAGCAGATTACTCGCTCTGCAACAGAACTTCTAGATTTTATTATTAACGATTTAAATTTTCCTAGTGCAAACAGAGAAATGAAATAGTAACTGGTTGGCTTAGTTACCAGTTTGTTTGTTGAGGTCAGATAGCAATTGCTCCTGATGGTCTACCTACTGTTGATCAGCATCTGCTTTGCGAAATTCGCTTAAGATGAAAGCGCCAGGGTAGCCCTTAAAAATTAGTTTTTTGCAATTTGCACGTCAGTGTCTGGTTGTATGTTGATTAAAATATGTTTCGCGACCGTAACAAATACAGCTTTACTAACTTATAATCATTAAAATCGTCAGTGCAACCCTCTAAATTAATTCAATCCCATTGAATGACTTTTTCATGAAATATCAAGTCAATAGTAAGTCATTCATCATCATCATTTCAACCGAAAGACGTCCACTGCTGGACATAGGCCTCCCCCAAGTGTCGCCACTTTGACCGGACCCGTGCTTCCAGCGGATCCCCGCAACCGAATAGTCATTGAATAGGATTAAATGAACTTTTTCATGAAAAAGTCATTGAATGGGATAAAATGAACTTCTCTAAGTTCATTTAATCCCATTCAATGACTAGTTATATTGATGATTTGAATTACAACAATTCTGTAAATTTTGTTTAACATACAGCGTGACACAGTCCTGCAATTTGAATTTCGCGGGCTACCCTGGCTCTACCTCTTTAATATCTTCAATGCCACACATGTTGGTGACAACCAGTGGCTGCAGAGTCCTGAAATTAATCTTCGGAGAGTTTTATTAGATGCTTCCCTTAGTTAGAGAATTCTCTGTAGTAGCACGAAGTCTGGTTTTGAGCTAGCAATGTAAATAGCCGCCTTCGATTCCACCATCATCAGCACCCTTGCGTTTCGCTTCACATCAGGCGAGTTGCGGCCAAACGCAAGCTTATTTAGTGAAAAGAAAACCCTGGTGAAAAATGAGTGTATTGCCTACTCTCTCGAAGAATATACGATGCGTGTTGATAAAATGAGACAATCGCGTAAAGTTATGATTGCGATTCTATTCGATTCATATTCATTCGATTTTGATCGTTTACGATTTAATTTTTTGATTAAATCGCTAACACAAGAACAATACGTGTAAATAAATTAAGTTAATATTTTGATAAGTAATAAAATAAATTTTAATTTGATTACATGATGATTTGATTTTTTTTATTTTTACATGATTGTCGTTTAATAATTCATATAATAAACTGACCCATGCATTAATTTTTAATTATGCCGCCGCAGCAATTAGTTATTGATGTTGTTAACAAAGCTTATAAATCATTAGCAGAATAATAAGTAGCCCGCTTGCACCGCAAATCACAAAATATGTTTAGCCGTTAACATATTTAACATAATACTGTTTCTATAATCTTTAAACGAAGGACAGAAAGAGATTAATGTTTTTCACTTTCATCTATTATTTTGTGAAAAGCAGTGGAGGTGCACCTCCGATTTTTCGGATTAATGTGCGTATTGTATAATTATCACTTGCTTCGGTGAAGGAAAACATCGCAAGGAAACCAGTATGCCTGAGAGATATATCTCGACGGCATGCCATGTACTCGTAAAGCAAAATCAGAGGCCCATGGGCGGCATAAAAACATGACACCAGATTAGACACTCATCATCATCTGCCTAGCCTTTTCCCAACTATATTGGGATCGGCTTCCAGTCTAATCGGATGCAGCTGAATACCAGTATTTTACATGGAGCGACTGCCTATCTGAACTCCACAACTCAGGTAGTACTGGGTAATACGATACCCCTTGGTAAGACTGGTTGTCAGACTTTTTGGGCCACTGACTGCCTAACGACTGTCAAAGATCTACAAATGACAGCCGGGACCAACGGCTTAACGTGCTTTCCGAGGCACGGAGGAAACTCGGTATGTAATGGGTGGTCACCCATTCACAGAACAACCTAGGCAAGCACGGCTTAACCTAAAGATCGACCCGAGCGGCTGTTATTATTTAGCCACGAGCTCCTCACCAGGTTAGGCACTAACCACACGAAAACAGAAAATATCTATAAACTTACCTATCCAGTCTTACCAAGGAATATAGTTTTATCGAGTAACTGAGATGTGGATCAAAACACTGGCATTGAACTGCATCCAGTTAGATCTGAAGCAGAACACAGTTAGACGAAGAGCGAGCAAATGGATGATAATATTTGCTTTACGATTCTCATCTCTGTTTCTTCAACAGGTGGTGGTAGAAGAACGCTTCATCCTGCAGTTCCACTACACGCAGTGGCACTCACACACATGTCCGTTCAGCAACGCACTGCTGGAGTTCAGACGACGAGTCCGTGCGGTCGTTGGCAGGAGGCTGGCTACCAATCCAGCTGCAGGACCCATGGTGGTGCATTGCAAGTAAGTGGAATTTCTGTCAATCTCTCTCAATCAATCAGCTGGAGAACTAAAGAGAAGCCCACACTGCACAGGTTTGTTGTTATTTGTTGAATCCTTAGTTGATGAATAAGAATAAGATTTTTTTTAAGTTGGTCGGATCATGCTAAGATTAGCTCGTTCTGAGACCTATTTCTTAAAAAAAAACTTAACATAGGATCAATAACTACATCAATCCGATTTCAGCAAGACAATACGACACAATACATTAGTAGTTTTACTGATAAGGCACTGTATATCAGTTTCCAAAACAGAGGGGTAGTAATTTGTCCTTCTTTATCACCAACTTTTATCTTCTAACAAAAGACCCGACTTTGTGCTTATCCTGCACTTATTTTACACAACTTTAGTCTGGCTCAGTGACCTCTGGGAATTCTCTTCACATTTCTAGCACAAAAATATCACTAGAGAATTCTAGGATGGCTGTAACTTTGTACAGAAGCATAATATTAAATTAGTTTACTCTGTGACTAGTGTGTCGAGCCAGCAAGTTACGTTAGATGCAGTCCCGTTTATTTGCGTAGCCAGTGGGTTCAGCGAATTATTATTTTGATGTCAAAGTAACATGTTATTGCGGTTGTCTGTTTGTGTTTGACGTGGCAACAATGTTGCAAGTTTGATATGAGTCTAGTGTGTTCACTTACAGTGGCCTTGCCTAGGGCGACTGTACGTAGTTGGCTCGCTAAGTAGCTGGCTAGCTAGCGTATCTAGGCTAGCAGATGCGGCAGTGGGGTAATAGGCACGCAGACTGAAAAAAAAATTAAAAACGGCCTTTCCCTAGCCGGCGGGCAGCGTCCTAGTCAAAACCGTCTTTCGCGCATATACGCGATCGTCACGTTTATTTGTCGTTAATTTATTTGCAAAACCGGAATGCACCTTCTGTCATCGTGACGTGACGCAACGGTCGTGTGTTCGTGCGACGTTCACTTTGGTGAGGACTCTGGTATAGAATAGTATCGGGACGGATGCGTAAAAAACCTTGTGCGTTTCGTTTTCGTCACCACGTCGCAATTAAACAATCTTTACCTGGCAAATAGCAATTTAATACAGTTATATATTTAGGCCTTTTACTTGAATGTTACGGCTCGTCCACTAAAATCTTTTCAGAGGCCCTAGCACGAGCGCGCGGTGTAAACGTAACGTAAATACGTCGATTTTTTAATCGAAAATACAATTATCCTATAGCATTTTAGTCAAATTGTTTGCAAGCACAATCAGTATCATCCATAGGTAATTAATTTTATTAATTTCTTAAAATTATGAACATATTGTATGTGAAACGAGTATTTTTAATTTTAAAATCGACGTCTAGAGCCACAGTTTTTCTCAATACACGAAAATAACGTCATCTCTTTTAGGCATCATTAATAATATGGTGATCTCTTCCAGTGACGGCGGTGGTCGGTCGGGCGTATACCTGGCCATTGACGCAAACCTCGAGTTGGCTGAAGAAGAAGATTGCTTCGATGTATTCGGATTTTTGAAGAAACTCAGGCAGTCGCGGAAAGGCCTTATAGAAAATGAGGTAAGGATGCTTTCTTAACTTTCAAAAATTATTTAAATTTCTTTTCAGCCCATCAAGCTACCCGAAACTGTCAATTTTTTTCAATCAACCTTGTACCTAATGCTTTAGCGATATAGTTTAAAATCTGTTAAAGAAATTTGACAAATGGTAGTAGCTTGATGTGCTGCCCTTAAAGTCCTCTCTTGAACTTTACATCATAAATTATTCCACCAATTCTGTCAACATTTATTTTACTCCCTCAACGTTCCCTCACAAATGCTGCAATCCTATTGCACAAGAAAACAAGCTTCCCTTTAATAGTCTTAGTAACGACTGTAACTGGAGATTTTTTCCGAGGGTACACAATAACTGCAGAAATTGAACACCCTGTAGTTACGTGACTAAGGCACTGTTCACATTGCAAAGCCTTTTCCCAACTATATGGGGGTCGGCTTCTAGTCTAACCGGATGCAACTAAATACCAGTATTTTACATGGAACGACTGCCTATCTGATCTCCACAACCCAGTCAATACTGGATTATACGATACCCCTTGGTAAGACTGGTTGTCAAAGTTTCGGGCCACTGACTATCTGGAACGACTGTCACAAGATCTACAAATGACAGCCGAGACCAGCGGCTTAACGTGCTTTCTGAGGTGAGGCGTGACAGAATAAATGTACTAAATAAAACTTATGTTCTACGTGTATGTTACTAATGTTGTCAATTCAAGAAAATCTGATGCGTCGCTTTTCGTATTTACCTACAGTAACCAACGCAACGTATTTTCAAAGAACAGTTTTGCTCAGCCCTCTTTGAACAATCCGTAAAGACACAGTGAGAACAGGGTCTAACTCGTCATCACACAAGTACTATTAGTAAGGATTTTCCCAGAAAATGTTATAAGTCTTATATTATACCTTGTGCAGAATTCGTAACGAGAACCGACCGGCTACTTGAGCTCATTTTAATTGACCACTCATAGGAGATCGAACGATATTGCACTACGACTTACATACTTACGTTGAATATAAAATTTTTAAAACAACATTCAGCGAGTTTCGCGAAAAGTCGCTTAAATGCGAAGAGATGTTGCATTTACTTGAAAATATTTATAATAACAAGTTTTAAAAAGCGATTTATAAACTGTATACTTCATGTAGTGTAAAGTTTATTCAGTCATTAAGTCGCCCAAACAGTTTATTTAATGGTAATTCTTGTTCTGCATACATTCTATCTGTTTCTGTAAAACGTGATTTATCTCCGATGAAGCTTGTTTCAAATGACGATGCCTCTCAACTTCGACACGCCGTCTTGGTACTCCGTCCGATCAAGAGGCGGCACCGCCGAAGACGGCACATCGGCCTATATTGCAGGGCAAGGCCCTCCTTCCACTTTTCGCGATCTAATGCGATTGTAGGCAAATCCTTTAAGAAAGAGTCGATCCCGCCGTCGCTTTCTGGGCCCGCCGCGTTGACGTTTCTTGCTATTAGGCATCCACTGAGTGGTTATTTTTGCCCATTGCTTCATTTTATACTTCAGATTTTAATAATCAGAATTAAAATAAAATAAGGGTTTTTGATACTTAAATAAGTCATAGGGCAGTTTTAACGCCAAGTGCGTACCTACAGTTTTATGCTTATTTTACTACAAGTACTTCCACGGACCCGAACAAAGCGCTATACTTCCACATTTATTGCGCGAATCGCCAGTCTGTGGAATTCACCGCCGGCTTCTCTATTTCCCGATCATTAAAATAATAAGGCAACCGTGCTCCACTCTAGGCCGCGTCATCGATTCACATCAGGCGAGTTTCATCAGGGTCGGCTTCTAAACTGACTGGAAGCTAAATACTAATATTTTAAATGCAGCGATTGCCTATCTGACCTCCACAACCCAGTTAGTATTGGGTAATACGTTATCCTTTCGGCAAGACTGGTTGTCAGACTTTCGAGCGCTCCATAATAATCAAAAATTCTTCCTCCAGGAACAATACAAGTTCGTCTACGACACTTTAGAAGAGCACGTCGTCTGCGGGGTCTCCTGGTTCCCCGTCTCCGAGCTCTCTCAGAGACTGAAGCAGAAGTCGCAGAGGGACCCGGTCTCGAAGCTCAATGAGTACCAGAAGGAGTACCAGCAGATCTGCAAGCAGACCCCAAGGTTCACGATAGGAGACTGCGCGGGAGGTCACAGGGGTGACAATCGGGAGAAGAACCGAGATGTTCTGGTGGTGCCACGTAAGTTTGAATTGATTTTTCTGAGGGTTTATTGCGAGTTTTTGTGACAAATTTGAAAGTCAATTTGTATTGGAACGGAACTAGCAGCGTCTGATGACAAAAATTGGAAACACTGTTTTAAACTTTCACGGTTTACTACTAAACCTATACTGTCAGTTACGGAATATCTTCCGTGATTTTTCATTATTTTGAGCTCCCGATATTTTGGCGCTGTTGCAAGCGCCATGATCGCGAGTTGATATCAGTGACAGTATAAGTTTAAAAATTGGAAACATAATTGTTCCCTTAAATTGAAGTTTAATTAATTTAAAGTTTTAAAGCTGACAAAATGTACTCGATTGAGTACATTTCGTCAGTGATTAAAACTTGCGCTAGACCCTGCCATTTAAGAACACTGTTTTTAAAACACTGCCGAATTTGTGTCCTCTGAAAGATCAAGGAAGGTTCTACGTCATTTCAATATTCATGATGTTTTCTTACAAGCACAATTTTGTGTTCAAGGGAAAATATGTCTAGTGCCATCATTTCAACCTAGCCTAGCCTTTTAATACTGGAAGACAAAAAAAATACTCAACCTTGATGCAACACAAAAATAAATGTAAGTGCTCCTGGAAGCAGGCCTCACACTTAAGGCACCCACAGGATAGTCTGATCAAGTAGAATACAGCCTCATAGGTTGACCTGCCAGACGCCATGCACAAAAAATAAAAACCAACTACATGTTACTTTTTTGTGATGATTTAGATATCTTAGATATAGGCATATGCGCCATTTTTGCTTACTTCCACGCTTTATGATGAACTCTTATTTCAGCTGACAACTTTCGTCCATACTTGACGTCCTTCCAAGGGAACAGTTTCACAGACTACATCAACGCTGTCTTCGTCGACGTAAGTATTAAATTACTACTTACACCTAAAGGATGATTTCCACCAAACGGCTCGCATCGCATCGGATAGGAAAGGATACGAACGGATGCGTCGACAGCCGATCACGTCCGGTAGGGTGTCGACGCATACGATCGGCCCCGTACCATCGCTTTGGGAACGTATCCATTTCTGCGCCTAGTCAAATAGTTTCATTACTACCGTGCTGACGTGTTCGAATTGCCGAAAGTATCGGATCCGATACGACCACAGGCGAACGGAGCCGATCGCGCGTCGCAGCATAATTTCGGCTACTAATTACCATGAACATGACTTGCATGTAAAACAACAATTTTTAATAATATTAAACCACTTGAAAACTGCTTGTTGAACGTAACTTGCTCCATGTTGCATTTTGGAAAAATAACAAACGCGGAAAATAATATAATTATGCTACAGCATATATTATTTCCCGCTAGGATTCAAAGTTCTAATAGTGCAATATCAAACTAGTTTTCCTGTCTTTTGTTTTATTATTCTTTAGAAAAAGCCACATAACAGAACATCAAGCCTGTAATCCCCGAAGGTTTAGGCAGAGGTGTACTTACCTAATATTACACCCACATTTCGCCAGTTATGTTTTTAAATGCAATGGAGGGCGAGCCTATTGCCATTAACCGCGCACAAATCCAGACTCCAGGGCTGCCACTGACAAATTTTTGATGGAAAATCCCAGTAACACTTCGCCCGACCCGGGAATCGAACCCAGGACCTCACGCTCAGCAGTCGCGCTTGCGACCACTCGACCAAAGAGCAGTCACAAAAAGCTACATGTAGGTAACAGAATAGCTCACACTATGCACACTTATTATTCGTGAAAGTCAGTCTCCAGCTACATTAATTGTGTTTTCACGACTGAACTAAAAACTACCATACCAATTTCAAAAGAGCTTTTCACACCGGAAAATTAAAAAGTTCTCACACAAACTGAACCGCAGGAAAAACCCAATGTGACATAAAATAGTAATCTTTCGTACTGAAATGAAACACAATTTTATAACACAAATGCAATTTCCTCAGAAAAGTGTCCCTTGAGTTACTTAGAAAGTTCATCTTTTAACTTAATGTGACTTTATTATGACACCGTGGCCGCACTTAGTACTGCTGGTAATAGTACGTTCTTTGAAGTTCAACAGTGGTTTCTAACATGATTTCGCACTGTGGGAAGTAGTAACTAATGTAGTTCTACATTAGTTAAGTAAACACACCCGTCTACTTTTTTATAATGCGTGTAAAAGTACCCTTAACGAAGCCGTAAGGCACTTGTTCTCCCCGTCATTGCGATCATTTTTTTGTTTTAGACCATACCTGGGACCGTTCTAGTTACTGAGATATTGGGGGTCAAAGTTCCAACTATTTCACGAGTATATTTTTTTTTAATACAAGTTTTTAATGTAATAAGTTTACTTTAAATACCTCCACGACCCCCGTACTATTCAATGCCTACATCAGCAATATGTTTTGAATGCTTCCGTAAAACGTGATTATTCACCACCAAAAAAAAATTCGTTTCCCAGTAATATTTTTTACGTAGAGTTACTTAGTATTTAGTCCAGAACGCTTGATTGACGGCTTCGTGAACATGGCCAGTAGCGGCAATAGACAAACTCATTGATGCCTTACCTATCCATCGTCTGCTGCTCAGAATACAAGAAGAGTAGGATTACATTTACATTACATTTTCTTTTCTTACATTTTCCTGGCAAAAAGCGTGTGTGTATAAGACGTCTTAAAGTTCAGACAAGCCGGTACGGATAGATTACGGACCGGCTGCGGAAATCTTACACTTCAGTACACATTATCTATCAAAATCCATTGTACAGTGTGGCCAGTATCGTAGTAAGTCCCTACTGGTTTAAAAGAGCCTTTAGTAAGACCGGCAATATTTTCAGGGATACACCAAACCTCGCGAATACATAGTGACGGAGTGGCCTCTGGTGAGGACGCAGGGAGAATTCTGGTCGCTGGTCTACGACTACGAGTGTGCGGCCGTCGTCGTACTCTGCGTGCCTCCTAAGAACTCTGTAAGTATAATTAAAGATGATACCATGTAGATGTTTGCTACCATGTGTCAATCAAGATTTATACGCAGCGCAAATGGTCACTGAGCTTATTTTATCGGTTTTTTTTCCGAGTAAGTTCATATTCGTGAAATTATAGGATCAGGTCCTTCCAGCCTTAGGACCGTCCAGGCTTTGGTTCCATTTACATCAGCGCAGGAAATTTGGGAGTCCCTGAAGGTTTAAAATACGATTATATCCCTAACACTGAACCCTGTTAGCTCGGAGTCGGCTCTGATTCCTGATATGTCCAACCTAAGTCTTTGTAATGGTAACTTCTCGGAAGACTTGGTAAAATGAAGGTAATAAGAAAAGGTGCGAATCAGGATAAATCTAAGCGAAATCCGGCAAATAAACACAATGTTTCCTCCAAGAAAAGAAGCATTGCCTGATTATAATATATTTATTGCAGCAACAATTCCCGCCATTCTGGCCCGAAGGTCGCCATTCCAAAAAGTACGGGCCAGTGTTCACGATAGACCACGTCTCGCACAACCACTACACCAACATCAAGACTTGGATCTTCAGGATCAACAAGAAGGTAAGACTATGAACATGAGTTCATAGCAGCATATACAGAGGGCATAAGATAACATCACCCACTATGTTTAAGTCAATTGTAATAGGGGGCTAGCCTATAGCCATCAACAGGGTACCAATCTAGACTCCGTGGCCGCCACTGAGAAATTCCTGCTGAAAAAAAGGACAGAGGGACTGCCTGTGACTCCTGTGACAGAGATCATAGTCAAGTGCAAAAGGATTTCAAAGCCTTTGAATGCCTTTCTGACTTCGGTAACAGTATGGAAACGATGATGATGTAATCGCTGTTAGAATGTCACTTTATGTGGCTTCTGGTCATCATCGTACTTTCACATAGGGTTTGGATAGCTGATCCAAACTCTGTCACAGGCGCACTCCTTTATAAATCCTAAAAACAAATTAGAAAACTTTGACTGGTGCTTCCATCTTCAGGTTATCTGGCATAAAAATTAAAAACTAAACATTTTGAAGTCCCATTTGTATTTTTTTTTTGTGATATAGTTTTACCACACTCTCATTCAGGTCCAATGGACGCTGCCAGTCTAAATCACTTAAATGTTGAACAGGCTCTACTATGACAATAGATTAAATAATCTTGCTGTTCTTTTTATCAAAATTGACCCGTTATATTAACATCCATTTTTTCCACTAGATCATTTCCCTGACTGAACTGATGGCGGGCGTCAAAGCTCCCACGAAGACAGTCCAGCTTTTCCAGCTGACCTGCTGGCCGATGGGCCACAAGGTGCCATCGTCGACCAACTCGCTGGTCGAGCTCATGAACATGGTCGAGCGATGGCGGCAACGCACCGACTACGGACCAGTCTGCGTCGTGTCGCCGTGAGTATTTATGAATAGCTAGAGATATTATTTCCAAAGGAACTCTTGTGAACATCATCAACATTCAGGATGCCCTCATCTCTGTTTATTTGGTGTCGGCTCAGCATGCGTTCTTCTTCCATGCTTTTTTATTGGTCTTCATCTAATGAGTCACCCCCTTTTCAGCCACATCATCTTTCACACATTCCATCCATCGATTCCTTCGTTTTCCTCTACTCCTCTAGCCATCCGCATTTATTCTCAAAAAGTTCCTTACGACATTATTTTGTTCTCATTCCTCCACATCACATGCCCATACCATGAAAACCTATTACCACAAAACTTTCCAGTTAAAGCGCCAGACTTATCCAAAAAAGGTCTATCTTACGGTGGTTTCTTGTTGTTTAGTGACGGGCGCAGTCGTGCCGGCGTATACTGTGCTGCCAACGCGTGCATCGAGCAAGTGATCCAACACGGCGAGGTGGACGTGTTCCAGGCAGTGAAGACCGTGCGCCGGCACCGACCCCAGCTTGTAGAAAACATGGTATGTACCCAGCAATTATGTCTAGTTTTCCTTAAGTCTGTCACTTCAGCCCTAACAGATGCTGTCTTCCACAGACCGAGTACAAATACTGCTACGATCTCGTGCTCCATTACGTGCTGCACTATTTAAATAAAGACATGAATGAAAAGAAGTGAGAGTGCGAACTCAAGGACGAACTCTGGTTCATCGAGTTCGGGCGCGGCGCGGCGCTGCCTACGACGCCGGAGGACACGCCCCCCGCGGCCCCGCGCGCGCCCCGCCGGCCCCGCCGCGGCCTGTCGCTGGACCGCCTGCTGCCCGCGCCGCGCCCGCCGCTGGCGCACGCCGCCACGGACGAGCCGCGCCGGCCGCGCCGCGAGCGCCCGCCGCTGCGCCGTTCCTTCCGCCTCGACGAGCACGACGCTGCCGCCGCCGAGCGCCGCCGCGCCTTCGTGCGTGGCCCGCGCGCGCCCTCCTTCGACGAGGGTGACGACTGCGAGTGCCGCGCCGAGCTCGACGAGCTGCCGTTCGACGTGCCCGACGAAGCAGACTACGAACCGGAGTTCGCCGCCTCCCCCCCGCGCGCCTCGCCGCCGCCCCGCGCTGGCTCATCCGACCGCGTGCTGCACAACGCGCCGCCACGCGCACCCGCCCGCGCGCACTCTCAAGGTGTCTTCGAACGACGCCTCCCTAAGATATGCAAGTTCGGCCTCATGGACAAATCTAAAAGGGCGAGTTCGAGCGCCCTGTACGAGCGAGCCGAGCGCTCGCCCACCGAAGCGTTCTACAACGCGACCGGCTCCACTCGACTCAGCTCGCAAGAGCTCTTCGAGAAGTTCTGTTCTGAAGAATTCACGTCTCTTTACGGACGGGACGACGACCGGCGCCGCCGGCCGCCTCACTCTAAGTCGACGGGCAGCAGCGGCTCGGACGTGCGGCACCCGGCGCCGTGCTGCCGGCGCCCGCCGTGCGGCTCGCAGCCGGCGCTGGGCCGGCGCCACGTGTGTGTCGCGCCGCGCTCCGACCGCTCCACTGACTCCGAGGACACGTCCCCGCGCCGAGCCACGCCTCGCCCGCTGCCGCTTGACCCGGACGCGGACCCCAGCCAACTGGACGACTGCTCGCGATCCGCGCCGCTGCTCAGTCCAGACAGGTTCGAACCCCGTTTCACTTTTGATATATCTGAGCACAGCGAGGTCACATCAAATCGCGACGAAACTCCGTCCGACGCGACCGAAACGCGGAATTTGACGCTGTATGAGGAACCGCACTCGGATCGCACGAGTCTCTGCGAATTGTATGATGCAGCATTTTCTTCACATCGACCTTCTTTTCGTCGAGACGGATCGCGACGCCGCGCCGGCCCAGTCGATCTGGACGCGCTTGATTTCCGCGCCATCGACGATGAGAGCCCGCGACACAGCCGTCGTACTTCACAGCGGAGCGTGGACGATACGCTGCGACAGCACTCTGAGACGCGCAGTTGGGCTTCTGATTCTGTGTTCGCGACCCCGGAGCGGCACGCAGCGGGGGACGTGTCGCCGTCGTCGAGTGGCACGCATCAGTCGCTCACTGTGCCGGGAGACTCGCCGCGCGCCGACTCCGCCGCGGCTGACTCCACCGTCGCCGACACCACGATCGCTGACACCACCGTCGTCGAAGAAGAGCCGGCGAGCGTGATCGAGCGCGCCGAGTACGCGCTGGCGTTGCGCCTGGGCCGCATCGAGCTAGACGACGAGGCGTCGGAGCGCGCGTCGTCTACGCCGGCCGGCAGCGCGCGCCTGTCCAGCCGGCCCTCCATGCACAAGCTGGAGCCCATCGAGCCGGAGCGGCTGTGCTCGCGCGGCTCGGACGGCGAGGTCCCGGCGCGCGGGCGGCGGCGGCGCGGGGCGAGCGAGCCGCGGCGCTCGGCGCGCTGCTTCCCGCTCTGACTGCGCGCGGCGGCGCCGCCGGGCCGGCCGCGCCGCAGCCGCCGCCGCGCGCCCCCCCTCGTGCCTTCCCGCGCCGTGCGTCCGGCGGCGTCCCCGTACCGCGTGCTGCGCGCGCTGCGCCGCTGGCCCGCCCCCCGCCCCGGCGGCGTCCGGCGCCGAGTCCGGCCGCCTGTTCCCCTGTACATTCGCCCCTTCTAGTTCCCGTCGGTCGCCGGACCGTAACTGCCAAATTTCTAAATAACTGTAACTATTAATTATTTCGTCTAGGTACTCGTAAGTAGAGTAGCGCCGTCTTTTTCGGTATCGTTAGGTAGGCAGTGCCTAAGTCGACTACGTGCGTAGAGCGTAGATTCTAAATCTCGTAGATAGAAATTGTTCCCGGGGCAGCCGCGGGCGCCCCGGTCGCAGTCCACGACTGACACAGGGTCATCGTTTAGCTAATTACACGTTAATTAATGCGCTGCCCGCACTGACGTGTGTGCTTTGAGCGGATTAGTTTATCGCGGGACGTATGTAGCGATCATTAAATTTTGCTACAAAATCATTGAATGATTGAACAGGAATATGTGCGACGTGGTTGGATGTGTACGTTTGTCATTCATATTTCAGTTGAGTTACAACTAATCCCTAATCAAAGAAGCAGGATCATAAACTAAATGTAATTTATTCAACATCATAAAAACTCGCAGACGTGAGTGCGGGCACTATGTAACATCGCGAATGTAACGAGCGATGGAACTAGTTAGTACATAGTATATAAATATATTACTTTTAGGTGATTTATGTGCTTTTTATATTGAGCTGAAGCGTTTCTTCACCACGTGGAGTTCCTGGGCACACGTCAACTACCGCAGTTAGACTGAACCTGGTACTGTTCTGTATAAAAGTGTTTCAATATTTAATATTTTGTATTCTCGATACCTTACGTTAAAAAAATGTTTTGGTGTCGTATTTTGTCGGTGTTATTCAATGTTTGTCTAGTTTATTCCAATGTGTTAATATTTTGTGTCATTATTGTATTACACATGACGATATATAAAAATAATAATGTTTTACTATAACGGATTACGTATAAGCTTGTAATTTGCTGAATATTTCGCAAAGATATGTCGATATTTAATATTTGCAATATCGTGCTATGTTAGTTTTATACATATTTCAAATGTGCCAATTCTTCCAGAATAATATATTATATTTGTGTTGAAATATTTTTAATTCATTGAAATTATTTATTATTTTGTTAAATATTCACTCAGTGGAACCAACATGTTTTATTGTATTTTGACAATTATTTGACTGTTTATAATTTTTGTTGTTAATAATTTTATGCTTGTAGTTTTACGTGAATAAATAATTCTTAAAATGAATATTATACTTATTTTGATATAAATTTGGTAAAGTATTTTCCAATGAATAAAACTAAGTAAAACTATGAATTATATTTTTGGGCTTCAAGTCCTTGGTCGATTTTAAGGTAACTATATAAGATACTTCCAAATATTTATTTTAGTGGACGTATTAGTAGCTCATTTGTTATTGTTGTCCTTCCATTATTTATTTATTAAATATAAAACAAATGTATTGTGTATAATTATTGAAAATTATTCAAATATTTTGAAATAGCGATGTCATAGTAGTATCGATGCTTAATTTTTTTACAATATATCTATTTATTTTTGTCGTCTGCATTGCGTCGCAAAATTGCTATCAAATCGCTTGATGGATCGATACTCTTTTTTATAGCAAGCATCGCTGTTAATTATAATATTTTCCTAAACCTTTTGAAGTGAAAAATATATTAAATTTAGTTTATAGTTCGTCTACAAATATGCAAAATGTAATAATTTATCGAATATAACGCACAACCTTAAGCCAATCCTAACATTTACTAATATTGTGAAATATAAATAGTAATAACCCTTTTGACTGCAAACATTTTTATAGTGCCATTTTTTGAACAAGTATACGCTTTTCAAGAAACTAGCAGCTAATTTATTAAAAATAATGTCAATAGTTAACAGTAATTCGGATATTTTGTAACAATAGTATATTTACCATCGTAAAACCGCTTTTGTAATGTCTTTAAAATGGACAGGCTTTGCAAAAATACGAATTCGGAATATTATACAATTTTGATAGACGATAACAACTGTGTTGGCGATTGTACAACGTTTTTAAAAGACATTATTGAGAGTTTTGTATTATTGTTTTGTTTTATTTAATATTATATTTATTTAATTAATATTTTAGCTATGAGGAAGGCAAAAAACACAGTTTTACAGGATAAACAAAATTACAGGCCGCATAGATATAATATAAACTTTCGTCAAAATGGAATCTCAACGAAAATCCAACAAAAATACTGTCTGAACTATACCGACATTGTTATTTCTGCCTTCCTCTGCATATTACTGTTTTATACCTATATTTTTTTTGGATTCAAATATTCATTTATTCCCTAGGTATGTACGTAGATATGGTGTTGTTAATGCTTTATTGTAAGTTAAAATTTCATGTGGACCATATTCGATGTTTTTTTAGTAATAGTTATCTATTAACATGAGAACAATTTTCTTTATAATTAAGTGAAAAACTTTAAATGTAATGACGTCTCGCCGCACCGACCATCTTTATGTAAATAAATTAGGAAAAAAAAAACTAATTAATGTAGTCGAAAGTACCTACTTATACCAGATTATGAATATTGTATACCATATTATACATATTAATGAATTTGATTATTTATTATATATTAGGAAGAAGGTGAAAATTGTAACTATTACATAATTTATATAGAAACATTGTGATTTCAAATTTTCAACTTCCAAAATATTGTAAAATAACTTATTGAAATATTGTTGTCATAAATGTTATTTGAAAAGGTAATTTTAAAATTTATACATGGAACTTAATGGGAAATATATTTATTTGTTGTATAAAAATCATTTGTTTTATTAAAATGTCCTTGAAATATAAAAAAAAAGCTCCCTATCCTTTCCAATCCTTAGGAAACCTATCCCTAGAAGAAATCTCTACTAATATTATAAGAAAGTAAAGTTTGTATGTTTGTAAGTTCGATAAATGGGGTAATCTCCGAAACAACTGATCCGATTCCGAAAATTCCTCATGAATTGGAATCAGAAGAGCATATGACACTCGGGAATAATGGTCCCTGAGTGTCATATGCAATACTTAAAACGATCCAGTGGGATAAGAACGCGACCGAAGCCGCGGTTTGGTTTGTTTGAGTTCCCGATATTTCGGCGCTGTTGCAAGTACCGTGATCACGGATAAAACCAACAAACAGTAAACATGGTAAATATCCCGTTTCTGGTGTTAATCATAATGTTAGAGACGCATTTAATATAATGAGTTGTCATTTTGTGACCATTTGACGAATTGTTGATATGTTTCTGCCAAGGCGGCCATTTTAGACCCCTGTTCTCCCGAGCAGGGCTCCTAGAACAAATACGTTCCTAAGTGAATTGGGACTTGAAAATTCAACGGTCTTATTTACCTACAGGCACTTAGGAAGAACAATAAGTTCATCAGTAAAATTTTACGAGCTCAGTAACGATAAAAAAATAATACGCGTATCTTCAGCGACGGTAAAAGACCTCATTGTTATTTAATTAAAACTTAATTAAGAACCTTGTCTCGTAAACAATAATTAGCGAAACACAGAACCCTTAATCAAGAGGGAGACCGCGGAAATGTTTATTTAAAAATATATAAAAGGAAAAAAAAATAATAATATAATTACTACTCGCTCTAGCCTGCGGCTCTGGCCGCATGGAGGTTGGATGTTATATACCCACGGGGACGTACCTACTTTAAAGATAAAAATTGTTCTATGATCTGGAAAAATGACGGGGTAACCCCGATCATAGCCTACCTGGCTATGATCGGGGTTACCCCGTAATTTTTCACACTTTCTTTTGCTGCACTCGTATTTGTACACACGGTGACACATTTCCAGTATAACATGGCCTCGCTTTGTGTAGATTTCCCGTGCAATGAGAGTTCCGCATAAACACACAGCCCGATTTCGCCCACTGCTGGGTATAAGCCTCTCTTTGCTTATTTCAAACTCCACATTCTCGTGCCAACCTCATCCAGGATATTCCCACAATGGCAACAATGCTGTCTGCCCATCTCGCCGCCGGACGACCATCACTTCTCTTTCCAGTCCTTGGAAGCCACTCGGTAACAGCTGTACTCCACCTGCCATCACCGGCTGCTTACATGCCCGTAAAATGAGAATCATCAAGAAGCAAATAAAATTGGCTCCAATTTTCGCCAATAACGATATTAACAGACCAAATGTAACGTTAAACCAACACAGCCAAGAACGCGAGTATTTGCTAAGAATTATCTAAATTACTAGTAATTAACAACGTGAGGTACCCGCGACACTTCGCACTTCAATTAGTAAGGTAATTTCTTAGGGTTTACACTGCGACACTGTTTGTATGCTTAAAGATATAATATAGATAGATACTTATGTGAAATTGAAGAGAAGGATGGGGAGTTGCGGAGATTTTATCGTAGATGGAAATTTACTTAAATTGATTGGATAATTTATTTGTCAATCTTCATGATTAAAGAACTGTATTAGCTTTAGCGAATCCGTATTTTGTTACATCGTTTAGATATGCGATGGAACTGCCCCGATGGTGCCGTAGTCGCGGGCGTGCCTGAGGAGCGTAGGATCGGAGGGTTCGGTTCCCGGGTCAGGCAAAAGTGTTAATGGGTTTTTTTTATTAGGAATATCTAAAAAGTAGCCCGGACTTTGGAAGTTAGCGGTATCATACCCTCGTGCCTCGAAAAGCACGTTAAGTGTCGTCCCGCGCCTGATCTATTTCCGGTCGTGTCGGATTGCCGTCCCATCGGACTATGAGGGTAAGGGACCAGATAGTGCACCTGGCTGAGTGCCTGAGTGTGTCTGCGCACACACTTACGCTGCACACGTATATAGCCCATACATCGCAAATCAACATCGTACAAATAAAGTGAAAGGTTAAACGGAACGGAATTGACGGAAACGGACATTAAACGAAATCGGAATGATGATTCCTGAAGAAATTCTGTTGAATTGTCAAAGAACGGTAGACGTCACGACACAACGTAGCGCTTGTCAAAATCCGTGAATACAAGATATGTCTTTAATTATCTTCAAAACTACGGTAAAAACACGAGATTTTCAGTAAACATCGCGACAGTAATTCGCTTCACTCAATTAAGTAGCTGTGCCGTATACATTAGAGCGGGTAACACGCGCGAGTGCCTGCGTGCATTTAAGATGTTTTGCGGGGTAATGCAGTTTTTGCACTAGTGTAGTGGGTTATATGACAGCGTCGGATACGTTTATATTAATAATATACGATAGATAAGTGGCTGTTTTGAATAAAACATATCTTCTTTGATTATATAACATGAAATCACGCCAGTAATCCCCGAAACGTTAGGGAGAGGTGTACCTAATAGTACACCCACATTTCGCCAGTTATGTTCGAGTCCCATGTAACAGGGGACGAGCCTATTGAAATCAAGCGAGCACAAATTCGGACTCCGTGGCTGCTACTGAGAAATTCCTCATGGAAAAACCCAATAAGACTTCTTCGTTTCCGGTTAGTCAAATGTGATTAGAATTTAGGCAGCACCACTGTAATATAAAGGGGGGTAAACAGACCCTTAACATAACTGAAAGGCACTTGTTCTCCCCGTCTTTGCGATAATTTTTTTGTTCTAGACCATACCTGTTCACCTTCTAGTTACGGAAATATTGGGAGTCAAAGTTCCAAATTTTTTTAAAGTTTTTTTTTTTTTTAATACATGTTTTTAATGTAAGATTTTTACTTTACACACCTCTACGACCCCCGTACTATTCAATCCATCCATCAGCACAATGTTTTTAGTGCTTTCCATCGAGTCCTACCGTAAAACTTGATTTTTGACCCCTAAAAGAAAAGTCGTTTCTCAGCAATAATTTTTGCGTAGAGTTACTTAGTTTGATGTACAGAATGCTTGGTTGACGGCTATGTGAAGGGCCTGTTTACACCCTGTATGTAAAGTCCAACATCATTCACAAACTACTGAAAGAAAAGTACTAGAAAGGTGGTTTCCAAATCCTACCCCTTAACCATCATACCATCAGCATTGCCTCTTAGTACACCTGCTATTCTTCGAGGCATTAAAATCTAAGGGAGAAAGCATTATCTACCAACTGCTATCAGTACATAAACCTCAGATTTGAACAGATGCTTACGTGGACGATTGAAATATTCCTATTATTTTTTAACAACACGAGCGTGTCCAAGAATTGTTCACATTTTTTTTTCTCTTTCATGGATTAAAACAAATTTTTAGTTTAGCTGCTAGATCTGCTTTTGTTGACGACTGCCCTTCAAAAGAATCCTTCAAAAGAAGTAAAGAAAATACCACTTTTTTACTCCACTCAACTTTCAGTTCACGTAGTTACATAAACTATTTATTTGAATTAGACACACAGCGTTTCACCAAACGTGTCTGAAATAGGATCGTCAGCCGGCAATGCATACTAGACGAACCAAAACACGGCCATTTAAACTTCACCCCTGCTACTACACATAATCCCCTTGTAATGTACTTTATTAGAGGGTTTCCGGGAGGGGTAAAGTTTCAAGTTATGCTGGTGGCATGGAACAAAAGTACTTTGTTAGTTCGTGCATAACACAGGACTAACTATGCGTTGGGACAAAGACGAACAGCCTTCATTTTGTTACCGAGGTTTTTCTGTCGGGTTAGGCTATCGTATTTTTATTATGTAGCTTTTATAACTACTTCGTTTTTGCCCGCGACTTCGTAGGAAAAAAAAAGATCATTTCCTGTGATAAAATGTAGCCTAAATTTTAAGTTAAGCGTCTAGCAGTAGGGTGGTGAAAATTGCGTTCAAATCCATGCAATAGTTTTTGAGTGATACGCGTACAAACATACAGACAGACAAAGATTCTAAAAACTGTTGTTTTGGCGTCTGTAGCTCTAATAAAGACCCCATATAATTTTTTTTCAGTATCTTCAATGTATAGACATCGGCCAATTACAATTTTATTATAATTTTTATGGACTCAACATGGCGCCACGTCAGGCGGTCGTTATCACGACCTTACTGCGCACTGGATTTCTTATCCTCGGAGTTACAAATGCACTTTTTCAACGCACAAGGGATGATTTCCATGAGACTTAAGGCTCGGTTCACCGTCAAAGATACCTACAAAACATCACAGCTGTAATCCCCGAAGGCTTAGGCAGAGGTCTATCTAATAGTACTCCCACATTTCGCCAGTTTTGTTAAAGGCCCATGTAATAGAGGCGATAACCGGGTGCAAATCCAGGCTCCGTGGCTGCTACTGAGAAATTCTTAATGGAAAAACACAATAACACTGCCCGAAAAAAAGCGCCCGTGTATACGTAGACTCAACCAACAATAGGGCAGAGCCTTCTTCAACACAGCACACACAAGTTGGATCGACAGCAGAAGAGAACAGTGCAATCAGACAGTACCTACAACATCTCTCCATAGAATAGTACAATGCCTTCAGGGGCAGCTTCAGTTGCAGCATAATCCCAGTTCCCACTACTGGGACAGGTATACCGAAATCCGCCTTAGACCCACTGTCAGTTGACTGACTCAGAGGTCTTTAAAAGTTCGAGTACGTAGCTAAATAATAACAGCCACTCCGATCAATCTTCAGGTTAAGCCGCGCTTGCCTAGGTTGGTCTGTAGATGAGTGACCCATTACGTACAGAGTTTCCTCCGTACTTCGGAAAGCACGTTAAGCCGTTGCTCCTGGGTGTCATTTGTAGCTCTTTAATAGTCATTACTGGAAGTCAGTAGCCTGAAAGTCTGACAACCCGTCTTACCAAGGGGTATCGTATTACCCAGAACAACTAACTGGGTTGTGGAAGTCAGATAGGCAGTCACTCCATGTTAAATACTGGTATTCAGCTGTATTCGGTTAGACTGGAAGCCGACCCCAAAATAGTTGTGAAAAGGCTAGGCAGATGCTGATGATGTCTTTAAAAGTCCCTACCTACAACAAAAATGCAGCCAAAACATTACAGAACAAAAAACAATGACTTGCTCACCTCTATAAATAACAAGTTGAACTCTCATTCTTATGATAACCTTTAAAAATTACGTGAAATTTTCCGTAAATAAAAGATAACAACAAATACACAAATTAATCTTTTACTTTACACAATATAAAAACACACATTACACAACATTACAATTTCTATCAATCAGTTCGACATTTATCTAGTATCCGTGTTCTTGGTATCCCCCTCTGTGACCGCCAGAGCTGTGACCACCGGATGGGTAAGCGTTAGTGGCACCTGATCCACCATAGCCTTGAGGTCCACCGTGACTTGCACCTCCTTGAGGGATGTTGGATCCGGGTTGGGGGAACCCTTGGGAGCCTTGACCAAAGCCTGCTTGCCCGCTGGGGTAGGCATTCTGTCCGCTGGGGTAGGCATTCTGTCCGCTGGGGTAGGCATTCTGTCCGCTGGGGTAGGCATTCTGTCCGCTGGGGTAGGCATTCTGTCCGCTGGGGTAGGCATTCTGTCCGCTGGGGTAGGCATTCTGTCCACTGGGGTGGGCATTCTGTCCACCAGGGTTGGTATTCTGTCCGCTACCGAAGGCACTGTGATTGCTAGGGTAGGCATTCTGCCCGCTAGGATAGCCACCCTGTCCGCCCTGACCGTAACCACCTTGGTTGCCGCCTTGGTTGCCGCCGTAACCACCCTGGTTACCGCTGCCGTAGTGAGGGAAGCCTGTAGACAAAATATTGGAGGTAAGAAATAGAATGAAATCTTGTACCAAAACTATTTGGCTTGTTGTCAATTGGGTTATCGAAAATATGTAGTCATCTCGACTATTATTTGTTTTGATCGCTATTTTTGGTTTATAATTTATGTTTTATTCCATTTACCAAAAAATGTGACTCTCGTGAAACATGAAATTATGAAGAAATTCGTGAAGTAAGTTGAGGTATTATTATGCAGAGGAGACAAAAGATATTCGCTTCCCATAACTGAGGAGTTAACCGAGGTGAAGCTATGAACAGTCTATTTAGGTCTTTATTCTCGTTACTATAAGGTTAGGATTGGGTTACTACTGTCATAAGCAAAATATCTGTGAAAGGCATTTAGCTAATTCGTATTTCTTACTTAGCTACTGTTTTTTAACATGCCTTTATTAACTTCACCTGTAACTATGTGAAGAAATCTCAGGAGTTAATTTTGGCATACTTCCCGGTTTTCGATTAACCTGAAATTCCGCATGCATGTTTAGTTTGAATGACAATGCATAGTTAGCTAAGTGACGTCAATCTAAATTGAATATGGCGGACTCCCAAAGATGGCGGATTAGTTATTTTTTAAGCATTCCCATGATATGGGTATTAAATGAAAGGGTTTTTTGAAAAAATACGAAAAAAAAAATATGACGTCACTCTAAAGCGTGGTTTTTAGTTCTTTTAACTATAATATTTTTTTTATTAATCCTACACACTACAAAACGAAACTGTTGTACTTTCACGAAGGTCCATAACAATAATATTATAAAACAACCGCATCACGCAACAAGTACAAGTTATTATCACAAATGTACATAAAACATTAATTAATTAAATTTTATGATCGGAAGGACAGAGTCTATCTCAACACTATAATATAAACATAATGTCTATATGAGGTAGGAAAAGTTTTAGTTGGAATTGTGATTAAATTGTTGTTGTTTTTGTCGAAAATGCCAAGAAGTGGTTGCAATCGCGGGCATGTGCGATAGTCCCCGTGATGTCCTATACTATAAAAAAGATGCGACTGCTGAGCATGAGGTCCTGGGACGATTCTCAGGTCGGGCCCTTAAGGGTTTTAGTTTTTCCATTAGGAATTTCTCAGTAGCAGCCACGGAGTTTGGATTTATGACCGATTGATGGCATAGGCTCGCTCCCGATTACATGGGACTTAAACATAACTGGCAAAACGTAGGTGTACTATTAGCTACACCTCTGCCTCGCCCTTCGGGGATTACAGGCGTGATGTTATGCTATGTAATTTAAAAAATCTATGGAAAGACTGTAATTACTACGGCAAATATACTGTTTCAACTGAAACACGCAATGCTGCTACACGGGACATCTACTCACAGTACTTCTCGGGAAATAGCATTTCACGTGAAATATTTTTTTACCGGGAGCTCTTTAGTCGAGGAAATGAAAGTTAATAAGTATAAATAGTGAGATAAAAACCTTTCATTGTAAAGCACAACACAAACAAACACGACTGCACAAGTTCTTTTACAAAGGGTGACTAAACGGCTATCTACATTATGTACCAGATGTGTACCTAGGAACGGTCGTTGACCCAATTCTCTAATGATAATTATGTTTACTGTGGAATATTATTAGTTTCCACGTCAGTAACAGTATTCCTAGTAAGAGCTAGGCAGAGGGGTGGAATTATGTTAAAGTGGTCTGAAAAAACCACATTTAATTTACCCATATTTATTTTTAGTTTGTGAGAATGAATGGATGGATGTTTGTTACTCTTGCACGCATAAACTGCTTAACGGATTGGATGAAATTTGGCACACAGGTAGCTTATAACCTGGATTAACACGTAGGATACTTTTTATACCAGAACAATGATTCCGTGGGACATACACAAAACACCTCGCGGGCAAAACCGCGGGCATAATTTAGTACTATTGTACTCGAAAATGCAAAAGTTTGTGAGAATGACTGGATGGATGTTTGTTACTCTTGCACGCAAAAACCGCTTAACGGATTTGGATGAAATTTGGCACACAGATAGTTTATAATTTGAATTAACATATAGGGTACTTTTTATCCCGGAGCTACGATTCCGATAGACAATTACCGAACTCCTCGCGAGCTAAGTCGCGGGCATAAGATAGTATTACAAATATGGATGGGGGTGCTGAATTGATTGGTCCCAATAAGACGTCCGAGGTACTTCTATACAGACTAGCTAATCTTAGTACAAACTATACTATACTAGGAACCACACATTTAAGTCTATTAGCACTTACTTTAAAATGCACTTTAATACCTTGACACCATGAGAAAAAATTAAACACTTAAGTAAAGCGTAACTCATTTTTAATATTTTTATACGCAAACCCTGCGTAGGGAACTACAGCTGTTTTGACATGGAAAGAAAAATTCTAGTGCGAGCAGGGTTTGAACCTGCGACCTTCCGATTCAGTACACCGGACTTCTTAACCAATTAGACCATCGCACCCTGCTCACAGCTCTCGAAAAAAAAAAGTGTAACTCACCGTAGCTAGCCACAGCTAACGCCAGAACCAAGCACACGATCTGGAATATTAAAAAAATGCATTAGACATCTCGGAGTAAACCTGCAAATGCATATGCACCACTCTCACTGAAGTAAGGTACCGTTCTGCCCAGCAACTTGGACCTCGGCAAATTGACATTCGTCCATTTTCGCAAAATCTAAAATGTATGAAACCGAGAGCAGCGGTGGCCCAGTGGTGGAGACCCCGACTTACGAGCCGTAAGTCGTGTGTTCGCACCCAGCCAGGCGCATTACTTTGTGTAAGTTATTTCATCACCTCTGCTCTCAAAACGGTGAAGGAAAACATCGTGAGGAAACCAGCATGTCCTGGAACCAAAAGTTCGAAGACATGTGACATCTACCAACCCGCACAGGGCCCGCGTGGTGGATTATTGCCCAATCCCTCTCATAGAGAAGAGGCCTGCGTCCCAGCAGTGGGAACATTAATAGGCTGATTATGCTTATATGGAACTGATGTAAATAATAGAAAAACTGGTTTAAATCTTGTTGGGAGTCGTCGTAGAAATAGGAATCGCTTTGAATGCGATTGCAACTTATCCAACCCCTCAAGGCACTATAACAATATTAAGCTTAAATTAAAACACTCACCTTGAAAGCCATGTTGTAAAATAAATGAGGATTAGCTAATGAGGCGATAATTCCGAAGTGTATGTCCAACTGTTTTAAAACATTACCTTATATACAGTATGTTATCAACAGAATTTGTGCGTCTGACCCCACTGCGATGTTCTCAGAATAGTCGATGATACTATATCATATATTTAATACTAGTGTGTCGCCTCGGCCTCACACGGCCTTTCTTTACGGCTAAATAAAAAATCTAGATATCTTTATTACATAACGTTACCCTCTGAAGATTTATAGAGAGGTGTGCCTAATAGTAGGTACACCTACATTTCACCAGTCATTTTTAAGTTACATGTAACAGGAGGGGAGCCTATTGCCATCAACCGGACACAAAGCCAGACTCCGTGGCTGCTATTGAGAAATTCCTGTTGAAAAAACCCAATCCGACATGGGAACCGAACCCAGGAACTCATGCTCAGAGGTCAGGTTTAGTCAGAACAAGTTTGACACTCCCCTACGCTCCGCCCAGAGTGGGGGGGGGGGGGGTCATTTGATGATTACCTATCCGAAAAAAAAATAGAAAATGGTATATAGGGTGTAACAAGACCCTTAACGAAGCCGAAAGGCACTTGTTCTCCCCGTCATTGCACTCATTTTTTTGTTCTAGACCATACCTGGGAACCTTCTAGTTTTTACTTTATACAGCTCCACGACCCCCGTACTATTCAATCCATCCATTAGCACAATGTTTTGAGTGCGTTACATTGAATCCTACCGTAAAACGTGATATTTCACCCCAAAAAAAAGTCGTTTGCCAGCAATAATCTTTGCGTAAAGTTACTTAGTTTGATGTACAGAATGCTTGGTTGACAGCTTCAACAATGCGATCACACAGACAGATACAAGAAGCGACGATGTTATTATACGACTAGATATTATTTTATACCTAAACAATAACAGATATCTTATCATGCTATGTAAAATAGATCATACTTATATTTGTTTACAAACATTATTTGGACTTAAAACGTGATGCAAAATTCGAAGAACTTCATCATTAAAAACTAGGAAAGGATTAAATGTCATCATCATCTGCCTAGCCTTTTCCAAACTATGTTGGGGTCGGCTTCCAGTCTAACCGGATGCAGCTGAATACCAGTATTTTACATGGAGCGACTGCCTATCTGACCTCCACAACCCAGTTAGTACTGGGTAATACGATACCCCTTGGTAAGACTGGTTGTCAGACTTTTTAGGCCACTGACTACCTAACGACTGTCAAAGATCTACAAATGACACCCGGGATCAACGGCTTAACGTGCTGGATTACATGTAATTTACATTATTCTGGGAAGTATAATTTGGTTTGTAAAAACAGAAAAATGTGCTTAACCTTTTTTGTAGGTAATATTTTTCAGTGATGGGTTGTTAGCTCAAAAATCTAAGGATAATACATTACTCCTATAATATTATTCTTCCAAAGAGGTATCATTCACCCCATAATCCTCACCAACATGTAGCTATAACTTCGAAAAAATAATGCGACTATTTTTTTTAACCTGGGTGACTATTTTGTTTTCAATGTAGATTTAAGTTATCAATTGAACATTTAGATTATTATTATGTTGACATTGGAAGTGGTGTGTTAGTACGTAAGGAATTGTGTGTTATTATGTAAGTAATTAAGTTATTTTATTGTAAATGTGTGTCAGTGGTTTCGACACAACTAACTTTACCAATTTTATTTGTTTGCTCTCGAGTAAAATGTAGCGAACTGACCATTTTATTACAACATCTTATTGTAATGAAACCTACATTTACGAATAAATTTGATTTGATTTATTTATGACTATTTTTTTGCATACTCAAAATTGATTTTCATGAAGTTTTCAAAGGTGAGGATTGTGTGGTTAAGGCTACCCAAGGATGTGGACAGAGGTGCACTATACATAATATAATCAGTAAGTATAATTAATTGTGATTACTTAAAAGTTTGTATACAAGCAAATGACATCAGGTAGTAAATATGCTATTTTATAAGTCTAAGGCATTTGGAGATTGACCATTTTTGTATGGACTTTGGACCAAGTGCTGCCCAACATTGAATCATAGTGCATAATGTTCCTTATACTAATACAAGTCTGTAACCCAAAGCGCTTCAGAATCCATCTCAGGAGAAACGAGAAAAAAAGAAGAAAAAAAAACTATTGTGTGTTACAAAAAATCAATAGTCGTCCTCATTGTTGTCTATAATTATTGTATCTAAAAATAAAGCAGGGCGCCTGACAGAGTCATGATGCCTAGCCCATCCCAAAAACCAAACTAGGCAAACAACGTGGGCACAACTGCCGATTGTCTTTCGATTGTTCTTCGATTTATGTGCGCTCAAATTAGTTGCACATTGCTGGTGGGACATTGAGGTCGGGACTGGACTCGGGTAGTAGAATAAGTAAGATAAAGATGTTATGTTATGTTATGATGTTATTATGATGTTGATTAAAATACCATTTGCGACCGTTACAAATATGGCTTTGGTAAATTGAATTATTAAACACTTTTGTAACTACATACGTGATATGGTCGCAAATCAAATTTTTACATGCAGCCTGACACTGTCAAAAACCGAAGAAATTTTGAATTTCGCGGGCTACCCTGTCGCTTCCTTCTTAAGGAACTACTCGTAATATTTTCAAAAAAAAAAATAAAGGGCAAAAAAAAAATAATATTTTCAAAAAAAAAAATAAAGGGCCAACTTACATGAAAATGTAACTACCAGGCCCAGGAATAAGCACGAAATCTATAAATAAAATAATACTCATTCAGAATTATAAAAATCGGACCCAAAATGCACCATGATTCGGTGGTGATTGCGAAATCTTACGATCATTTACCATAACAAAATGTTACTTCTGGACATGAAAACCCAATATCATCATCTGCCCAGCCTTTTTCCCAACTATGTTGGGGTCGGCTTCCAGTCTAACCAAATGCAGCTGAATACCCGTATTTTACATGGAGCGACTGCCTATCTGACCTCCACAACCCAGTTAGTACTAGGTAATACGATACCCCTTGGTAAGACTGGTTGTCAGACTTTTTGAGCCACTGACTACCTTTAACGACTGTCAAAGATCTACAAATGACAGCCGGGACCAACGGCTTAACGTGCTTTCCGAGGCACGGAGGAAACTCGGTATGTAATGGGTGGTCACCCATCCACAGACCAACCTAGGCAAGCACGGCTTAACCTAAAGATCGATCCGAGCGGCTGTTATTATTTAGCCACGAGCTCCTCGGACATGAAAACCCAATAACTGGCCAAAAAAATATCTAAGATAGAGAATAGATAAAAGGATACATCTTATGTACGAATAAGTAAAATTAGAAGTGTCTGTTAATTTCAAAATACCAACTTTTTACAGAATGCATGTGAGTACGGCACTTGTAACAAAAACACATTTTTTTTCATTTTTTCTGTCTATCTGTATTGTCCGGTTAATCCCCGAAACGGCTGGACCGATTTTGATGGCAGATAGCTGAAGTTATAAGTAGTAGACTTAGGCAACTTTTAATCAAGAAAAATAATTAGGGTTCCGTGCACAAAAATTAAAACCCTTATTCAAAAACGGAAGTAATATTTTTATAATAATTTCATGCGAACGAAGGTCGCATGCAAAAGCTAGTTTAAAATAAAAATAGGTAACACTAACCTTGATCACCATTTTGTATCAACAATTAAACTTGAAGTGCATGTCCTCCAGCTCTTTCCCTCCCCATATATAAGGTCTATCTTTTCATACACGAAATATTTTAAGAGTAACTTCTATAAGTCGTAAAGTCGCCATAGCAACGAAAAAAAAAGTTATTCTGAGTGTTTTTTTTTTTACGAAATTATTATAATTTTAAAATTTTTTGAGACTTTTTGCATAAAACCTTTACTATATTCTAACAATGACATTATGTAAATACGACGTAGTAAACTAGCGTAATGGATGCTTAAAAATAAGGAGCCAGTATTTATTTTTTTTGGTCAAGTAATTTTAATTATTTATTTTTATAAAAATATATTCTCAGATAAAAAAAAATCTCTTGATATGGCTTTGTTATAGCCGTTAGATGATTCCCTGAAAATATTTCGTGTATGAATAGTTAGACCTTATATAGGGTGTGTTATCAGTAAAATTAGTGCATTTGACCTGACACAAACGTCCTGTTATGGCAATAAACAATTGTTGATCGAGACAAGTTTTTATCGGTTTCCGTCTATTTACAATGTTCCAACGTAATTTCCCATTGGATATTCTGGATTGTTATCAAAATTAATATTGCTGTTATTGCAAACATGTGAGTCACTTATTGTGTTCCTAACGTATTTTATACGAGATGGGTTTTTAGCAAGGATCCCGGCAACTGTGCAAACCGTTAAGATATTAATGTCCATTTGCACAAGAAAAACGGTTCAACAACCGCTGTGCGAGACGTAAGTCACAACAGCGATTTGCCAATGCGTAAGGCCCAGACTCCTCCAAAGCGGAGACGTGCGGATATGTACCCTGTAATTATAGTGTTAGCTGTTATAATAAATAAGTAAATGTGTGAAGCAGAGAGGAGAGGAGACGCTTAGGAGCTAGGGTGTATCCACCAAAGCTGTGCGGAGATGCGTACCGGCTAGACCGGATCTAAGATGTGTGTACAGGCTACTCACGCCCAGTTCAACGACCGCCGCACGCTGCTTACTGCACCGAACTTGCCTCAAAAGCCATCGACAAGTGACAAAAATGATGCAAAAATATATCGAAAGTTACTACTGAATAATTAATGATGAAACGGAAATTATAATTTAGGACTAGCTTTTGCCCGCGACTTCACTCGCGCTAATTTATAATTTGACAATCAATGTGGCTTGTAATAATATAATTCAATCTTGATTTGAAAGACACGTGGCGCCATCTATTATCATAAGAACGTTATTGTTGGTTTTCTCGGGAACAGAACTTTTTTTCGGGATGAAAGGTACCCTATGTCCGTTTCTGTACCTGACAACGTATGTGCAAAATTTCAGGATGATCGGTTCAGTAGTTTAGGCGTGGAAAGGTAACAAACATAGAAACAAACTTACTTTCACCGTAAAACCGCATCAAAATCCGTTGCGTTGTTTTTAAGATCTAAGCATACATAGGGACAGACAGACAGCGGGAAGCGACGTTGTTTTATTATACTATGTAGTGGAAGTAGGGAAGGATAACTGGTAGTGAAAACGCGCATTAGTAATTACACAGGCACTATACATATAACATAGGCAGCAAGAACCACACGATACAAATAAATCAAAGCGAATTTCTGCTCCTAACAAGTTTTGAACTGTAAAACATTCCGGTTCGCTTCCTCAGACCTTGAAGTAACTTCTGCAATATATTTTATTATCTCACTATTTATCTTTTCCTGTTTTTGAAGGTTCCACCGCGGGGGTACAAGTATTTTGCACAGGACTGTACTTTCTAGTTATATTAACAAACATGTTTCTTTTATACATACGGGGTGTAAATGGACCCTTCACGAAGCCGTCAACCAAGCATTATGTACATCAAACTAAGTAACTTTACGCAACAATTATTGCTGGGAAACGACTTTTTTTTTTTTTGGGGTGATCGTTTTACGGTAGGACTCAATGTAACACATTCAAAACATTGTGCTGATGGATGGATTGAATAGTACGGGGGTCGTGGAGGTGATTATAGTAAAAATATTACATTAAAAACATGTATTAAAAAAAAACTTGTAAAAAAGTTAGAACTTTGACCCCCCAATATTTCCTGAACTAGTAGGTTCCCAGGTCCATACCTGGGAACCTTCTAGTTCTAGAACAACAAAATGATGGCAATGACGGGGAAAACAAGTGCCTTGCGGCTTCGTTAAGGGTCTAATACACCCTTTATATAGACAGGCTGCAAATTATTTTTTTATTGTTTTTTCGAAGCAATGAGGTTTAAAGTGAGTGATATAAAAATATATCATATATATAATATCACACTTTCTCCTAAGGTCACATGATCTCCTAGTTTGGGAGTCAGGATTTACTCTATCTGTATGACCTTAAATCAACTGAAATTCATGAGACCTGTTATTCAAGCAATGTTGAAGGTTTTTGTATAAATATTTTTTTTTTTTTCATAAAAAACACGATAACTGTATCTTAAGTTCAGTACAGAGTATTCTAAACCATGTTGATTTTTTAAAAATTTAGTTTAAAAAAACATTTTTAAGCAACTACCGTGTCATCATATTCTTAACTAGCAGTATTGCAACACCAGAAAATAAACGCCATATAGCCAGCCCCATAAACATAGTTATTGCCAACATTATGAAACGAATAACACACGTGGAACTAGGTACTGTCCTTTCACAGTCTTTTTACGGCTAGCTGTTAAAGTTGGCTAACTTGAAATGTGTGTACAAAAAAATAACACAACAGACACATTTTTGCAATTTTCCAATTGGCTACAGTTAAAATTAAAGAAAACATGGCAAAAATGCACGATTACGCTGATTAAATAAACCCCTAATCCTCAAATATAATAATCCTCAAAAAACACGCATAATATGCAATTACAAAATTAAACAAAATATATGATCCGGTCATTACTAATGACTAACAAGTGAGCTCATTGGTTACACCCTATTGTGGCCTTGTCACCTCCATACTTGCATTTTATTAGGAAAACTGTCCTTTACACATAATAAATTCCCCACCCAAACACGTCCGTAAAATTTCACGACATTTCATAAAACTAATTAGGCCTAAAACTTTTATGACATAATTGTCGTAATTTATTCCTTGCATGTTTTCATTGCGTTCCGCTACGTTTTTGATGATCCCTACAGTGTTACCTTCGTTAACAAAAAGTTCGGCTGTCAAAACTGTCACAAACATGCTTCTGCTGATGAAATTTAAAAAAAAAAGACATTGGCGCCAACTTACAAATTTTTTAAATGAGATCTGAATGTATGAAGTGAATGCTGCGACAAAGGAAAAATAACTTTTATGGGTTGACATCATCATCTGAATAACCTTTTCCCAACTCTGTTGGGTTCGGCTTCCAGTCTAACCCGATGCAGCTGAAAACCAGTATTTTACAAGGAGCTCTCTATCCATCTGACTTCCACAACCCACTTCAGTACTTGGTAAGACTGGTTGTCAGACTTTCGGACCACTGACTATCTGTAACGACTGCCAAAGATCTACAAATGACAGCCGGGACCAACAGCTTTACGTGCTTTCCGAGGCACGGAGGAAACTCGGTATGTAATGGGTGGTCACCCATCCACTGACCAACAGAAGCAAGCGCAGCTTAAAATGACGACCCGAGCGGCTAGTATTATTTAGCCACGAGCTCCTTCGGTTGTTGACATCAATTATTTCAAGAAAGAATTCTCAAAAAAAAAACTTTATTTTGGGCCTGAAAACCCGACTTTCAATTAACTGTAAAATTTGCTAGTCTAGTAATGGCTTTGACATCAATAAATAATTGTGTGATTCAGTTGGCAAAATAGTGAAATCACAGGTTACCATTGCCATACAAAATCTGTGGGGGAAACGTGTTTTGACAGCTCATAAATGGTTATGAGCTGTCAAAACACGTTTCCCAGCAGCACTCTGCACTACTTTTTAAAAAAGGATCTTTTATTTTTTAATTATAAAGCTTTTCATGTTGTTATTTACAAAAATACAGACTGGACGCCAATATTAATTTTCCCTTTGATGAGTAATGAAAACTTTTTTGCAGAATTCCTCAAAATTGTCAGGGTGCGTTATTAAAAAAGTATAATAATAAAACAAAAACAGGTGTACCTAATAGTACACTCACATCTCGCCAGTTATGTTTAAGTCCCATTTAATGGGGGGCGAGTCTATTGTCATCAACTGAGCAAAAATCCAGACTCCGTGGCTGCTTCTGAGAAATTCGTTATGGAAAAACCTAATAACATTTTGCCCGACCTGGGAATCGAACCCAGGACCTCATGCTCAGAAGTCGCGCTTGCGACCACTGGACCAACGAGGCAGTCAGTTCTGTTCAGGTGGCCTACCATGACGTTTTAAGCAGGAGTAATCCCAGTGTGGAAAAGCGCAGTGCTAGACGACCTGTATAGCTCTGTCTCTTTCCCACACTCGAATACGGCAATTATTATTCACAATTTTTTTTTTGTAGATTTGAAATGTATTATGAAAGCAAGAATATTTTAAACAGTCGCCAAAAAGATGTTTGTGTTTGTAGAACAACTGCTAAAGTAATATTTTAAAAAGCACCGCGCTAGTTTCTACAAAAACAAAGAGACGCCAAAGAGAACTGAAAAACATTAAATGATGAATAGACTACCTCACCAAAAAGATTGAAGAAAATTTTACGCGGTATAATAGGAGCAAGCTTTTAAATGATTAGAGTTAAATCGACAGTCTATTAAGAAAGACTTCGGAATCAGGCCAACGCGCTACTTTTTGTAAAAGAAAAGTAGATTAGTAGTGCATTTAGTGCTGTAGACACACCCTGAACTGAACTAATAGATCGCTGCCATAGATATAATACTCTTTAGTAGCCATTCTATTTGTATTTGTGAGGAGGTCGTGGCTAAATAATAACAGCCACTCGGATCGATCTTTAGGTTAAGCCGTGCTTGCCTAGGTTGGTCTGTGGATGGGTGACCACCCATTACATACCGAGTTTCCTCCGTGCCTCGGAAAGCACGTTAAGCCGTTGGTCCCGGCTGTCATTTGTAGATCTTTGACAGTCGTTAGGTAGTCAGTGGCCAAAAAAGTCTGACAGCCAGTCTTACCAAGGGGTATCGTATTACCCAGTACTATTTGGGTTGTGGAGGTCAGATAGGCAGTCGCTCCATGTAAAATACTGGTATTCAGCTGCATCCGGTTAGACTGGAAGCCGACCCCAACATAGTTGGGAAAAGGCTAGGCAGATGATGAGTAGCTTCCTTGTATTTGTATGTATTTTTGTAATTGGAATACAGAATATACTATTTAAAAAAAATCCTAGTCATCTTTTCAGTCTTCTTCTTCGTGTCGCTGGCACGACTTAAATTTTGTTAGCCCAAAACTTCGCCACTTCCACCGCGTCGTCCGTGGCAGCGCAAAGGTCACTTTGGCTGCATGTTTTTGGACTAAGAGGGCAGGATAAGAGGTGGAGCATAGTTTGCGACACAACTCCACAACCATACCCCGCTGCTGTTTCGTTGAGGTAACCTCACTTAACGAGGTTGGAGTTACATCTTCCCACTTGAGCCCGGAGACGGTTCAGGGACTTCCAGGTAGACCATGGAAGGTTAGACCCTGCAGGAAGATGCTCACCTGGTGGTAAGTAGTGAGTGGGAGGGGGACAACTATTTTCCCACAGCTTACATCGGGCGTCAACCGGGTTTCCTGCTAAGTACGAGTATGCTGAGGTTTTTAAAAAACTGTGCCTACTTTTTAGCCGGTGCTTTGGCAGTTGGGCGCCGTGTAGTATCTGACTCCAGTTTTTGTTTCAGCCGAAAGATGATCACTGCTTTTTTATAGACATAGAGATCCCCAAGCACACCACCACGTCGACCAGTCCTGTTTTTCGCAACCAATTACCAAGTTAATTGAGTAGGAATGGAATGTGTATGATAACACGATAAGCATGCAGCAGACTAATACCCCAAGACTAGGACGATGGATGGAGAGAGCACTTCAATGTTGACCTTCAAATAAAAGGTCTTTGAAAATGCTGATATTGGCCCCGAATCAAATGAACTTACGCGTTGACTATACTTGTGTAACTTGTTTTGTTTATTAACAAATTACTAACCTTTTTATTTTTTCTTAATTTTTTATGTGTACTACTAACAACCGTACTAACGCACTCTTTGTAAAAATGTATAGACGTATGTCTGAAATAAAGATAAATCCTAATAATATACAGTTATGTGTGCTATAGCATTTACCATTCACGGTATCTAACGACCAAAACTACACCAAAAACTTAGTTCCACACCAGGAGCAACCAAAACCAAGTCGCATAACGAGAAGCGATCAGTTTGAGTGTCGTTCGGATACCAACCTCCTCGCTCCTCCCTAATGATGATTGTATGGCTGTGTTCTAATACCCCGTGTCCTAATGTAAGCGATCATCTATTACGGTGTCGGTGAAGTCTTCTTCTATCTCCAAAATGACGAAGGAAAACATCTTGAGGAATCTGTCATGTTTTAAAACAGAAAAATTCAAGAATTCATTTCCATTCAGACATCCACATCCACAAGTCACGATTGGAGAAGGTTTCGGGAAGTTTCTCCAAAAAGTGAGAAGCACATCATCATCATCATCATCTGCCGAGCCTTTTCCCAAACTATGTTGAGGTCGGCTTCCAGTCTAACCGGATTATCACAGCAGCAAATAAAAACAACGAGCTTTGGTGGTTAATGTGCTTATTGAGTCACTTTAACTATCCAAGCCTTTACCAACTCACATTAGGCCTGCGTCACACAGTACGAACCTTAAAGGCTAAATTATGCTTATGCTCTCTACCGGCTCGATTACGCGGTCGGGTTCACTGATTAAATTGAACGCGACGATCGCATATTGCACGGCGATCACTTATATTAGGACAAGGCCCATTAGGATTACACGCGTGTGTTTAATTCCCGCTCATTATTTCCGTGTTCCGCGTTAGTTTGTTCTGACTTTAGTTAGTAGTTTGTTAGTTTGATGTTGGTGCTTTTATTCCCTTGAGAGGCTGTTTCCTCACGCCTGACTTGGAGAGTAGGTGGGTCGGTTTTGACGGTTGCGTGGTTGGTACTAGCACGTGTATTCGAACTAATGATGGTTTTAAATCTTGCAAAGAGTACCAGGCGTAAAAGTTAGCTTTCCTAAATCCGACTTGCAGCTACGCAAAAGCGATGGAAAAATGGTAATTGATTTGATGATGTCTAAATCTTTGTAATACCTAATGACGATTTTTCTCTGAATAATTCATAGAGAGTAGGCGATAGTCACCATGATGTAGCGTCTTTACAACATTAGTTTTAGTATATGCGAAACCTGAAACACGTGTATAGTATTTTTATGTAAAGAATCTATGTACAAAATTTCAAAACTGTATCATGAAAAATCACAAAGTTATAAGCTTGTTCTGTTACCTGATTGTCCGCACAAAAACGTGGTCACCATGCTGCACCGCCGTGCTCGCGCCTCCAGCGTCATCTTGTGCTCATTTTGGCAGTAGGTACCTAAATGATTGCGATAGGTACTTAGTGTAGCTCGGTGTCCAACTTATAACCTTTTTTTTTTACATTTTTGGCACCAAATATAACATGGTTTATAATTATTGGAATCGATTCAATTACTTATTCTGATATTCAGGTTTTGCATATACTAAAAATAATAATTATATGTATAAGGAAATATGTATAATAATTTATATTAGTTAATGATTTATGTTAGTTTCAAATGTGGTCCACACACACTGTTCCGTATTACAATAATTTTAAAATCCGAGTCTTCCAATGGTCTACAAAATCCTTAAATCCTAGCCAGATACACAACTTCCGAATAATAATAAAAAAAGGACCTTAATTTTTCCGTATAGACAAGAAATCACGATTGATTGGATGCAAAACCTTCGCAGCTCCATATTCTACGAAGAGGAGACTGCGGGTAGAAATATAGCCGGGTAAGCGGTGACGTAGCCGCGGGGATAGCCGTAGGGACGTTTATAGCCGTCGAGACGGTTATAGGCAGCCATTTGTCTATCCATTTGTCACAAGACACGCAATATTTTGGGCAGATAGCTACGGTTTTATATCGATGGTGGAAATTGGGGAGGCGGAAAGATGTGTCTGTTTTGATTGAGGTGAATCTGAAACTTATTTGTTTTATCTGGTTAACTTAATTAAGCTTTGTGAACAACTTATAGATCACATTGAGAGGATGGGTAGCTGACAGCGTCAAGTGGCGAGGACTTCTAGTAAAAAAAGCAAGCTGTTGTCCTAGCGCGATGATATTGGCCATTGACTTTTTACAAATCATCATCATTAACTAGTCATTTTGATACAAAGCGTCACTGAGCAATGGAGATCACATTATTTCTGCGACCTTTTTTCTAAAACCCGGTCTATAATATCTTAAATCTCTTTGATTTTCCTAGAACACCGTATATTGCAAAAGTGTGGTCATATTTCAGGATATGGTTAACTAGACCATCAAACTAAACTTTCTACAAAGGACCGATATAGTAATCGCGGAAAAAAAATCAGATGTCCCATGCAATATTTGCACACAAATTCGACTAGTACCAGTAACTAGGCACTGGCTCTTGTGTCACGGTTCGATCACCCAGCTCATGAGTCAGGTACTTTCTTGTTTTATAAAGGTTATTGATTAACTGTTTTTTTCCATCCATGCGTGATCTCATGGAAAAAGTTATTCAGTGGACTTTATCAAGACTTAAATTTTTTTTTTCTGTGCTGATCTGCATTAGTAGTCTATAAGCAGATAGTTTGTGAGGTTTTGTCAGGGCAAGTGCCTCTCCCAGCGAGGACAGCTACTCATAGTATTTATGTAAAGGTTTTCCACTACAGTATGTCTATAGCTGCTCTTTATTATACTCGCCGCAAGCACGGTCGGGTGATTTTCGAGCCGCTTTCATTGTTTTTTTCTCGAGGCCTGATATTTCCTCTTTTACAATAGTCATATTTAGGTGTGCGTGGATTTCGGAATTGGTAAACCCTTAAATATGACCATACTTTTCTGATTTACGCTGTATAATTTATCAAACAAATCCAATCCTAGTTTTCTCCACAACCAGTACTCCCAAAACCACGACCCACTTTATATTCAACCTTGATCCTCCTCCACAAATACATACGCAAATCTATAATTCAGTAAACAAAGTTACATTAATATTTAAGGGCTGTATCTCATTGCCCGAAGCCACTCTCTGGCTTATGTAATCGGTCGCGGGGGCCCAATTACAAGGCAACGTGGGTAGATGCGGGAAAAATTTCAAGTCATTTTTCTTCGTCGAGAAAAGCGAGTGTCATTCTTGATGGAAGTGTTATTTGAAGGTGGGGAGCGGTTGCTATAGGTACCAACTACTTTTACGTTTATTGAAATTGTTATGTGGCTATGAAATCGAATAATAATGCGATTCTTGGTCTAACTATTCTATATCTACTAATATTATAAATGCAAAAGAAACTCTGTCAGTCTGTGTGTTTGTTTGTTACCTTTTTACGCTTTAACAGCTGGGTGGATTTGGATGAAATTTTGATACAAGGACAAAACACAATGACAAACAAAATCTTAATCAATGAATAACTCAGATATTTCAGATAATTCACACGATCACGAATAAAATAAAATGTTAAAACGTGCAATCGACGACTATTTTTTACAAATATTCATCATTCTCTTGCCCTTATCCCAATTAATTTGGGGTCAGCACAGCATGTCTTCTTCTTCCATCCTTCTCTATTACTCGTCATCTCGCCAGACACCTCCTTTCTTGCCATACCAATCTTTACACAGTCCATCCATCGTTTCTTTGGTCTTCCTCTACTCATATACCCACATTCATACTCAAAACTTTCCTCACAACATTTCCCTCATTCCTCCGCATCACATGCCCATACCACGACAGCCGATTACCACACAACTTTTCAGCCACCGGCGCCACTTTCAGATTTCCTCTTATATACTCATTTCTTATTTTATCCATTCGCGTAACACCACACATCCCCCTTAGCATTCTCATCTCTGCCACATGCAAATACCTTTCTTTCATCCTTTTTGAGGCCCAATATTCTGATCCATACAAGACAGCAATTTTCCACAAATATTGTTGACACTTAAAACTTTATAATCCAAGATGGCAAAATTCAAAATGGCGTTTCTTTAGCGTGGGACGACTTGTTATCCAAAATGACATAATGGGCCACACTTTATTACTGAGGAAGGATTCAAATTTATTCTGGCCTTAATCTATCGAATAAAAATGCAGCGCGAAGTCTTTCTTAAGCGATCCGTGAAATAAAGTAAAAAAGACTGACGTTTAAACGACTTAAAACGATGCACTTTTTACCTTTTTTTTTAATCTAAGCGATCACTGAGCTAAAAGGTTTAATAAACTGGTTTATTTTGTTTTAAACTTCATTGTCGTTTTCTGAGAGATGTTATTTAGTGCCTGTATTACCGAAGTATTGGCAGAGGTATTGTATAACGGACTGGTGTCCGCAACTCTACGTCCAGGCGCGTATTTCGCGTATTTTATTGGCAGAAGTATGGGTCTACCTAGTGTACCCACATTTATTAAAATATGTATGTTGTAACAGTAATTGTAAGTCTCGCATATGCAATTAAAGATAAACCAATAACCATTAACCACAAATTCAGCATCTGTGATTGATTACGTTACTAAAAGATTGCCTTTGGGAAAGACCAATAACACGTTGCCCAAACTAGGAATCCTCCTCAAACCCCAGACCCCTGAGACCCCCGACACTGAGCACTTGCCTCCACTTGATCAACGAAACGGCAGAAAGACTTATCACACACAAACACACATCATAACAAATTATTCAAATGCCAAAAACTGCAACATTCAAATCCACCTCACGAACCGCTATAAGAGTTCCACCACGGCCATTGTAAAATTCCGCCATCTTTAAGTGACGTCATCACTCGACCGCGTAACTCGATCAGTAAAGAAGTTGAATGGATGAGCCATCAATCTTCCAGGATTACAGCACGGAGGATCTAATCAGTGCATGTCTGTCGGTGGCTGAGGAATCTTACAATTAATGCCAGTCATCCATCTTTTGAAACGTCTTTGTGAGCTTTAAATAATCCACATCGAGGGTTTGTAGTCTTGTTTTAATTTGTAATTGTAACTCAAAGTGTGCAGGCCTGTGTCTCAGCACGGGAAAGTTACCTATAGACTAATGTTAAATTGACTAATGTTAAATTTTATGTAATAAACAGTGGTGATGATCTCAGTAATTAGGATCAAAAATCGACACTACACATTTTGAAAGCGAGAAAATGTCTATAAAATGCCATTTTTTTTTAATATATTGCATAACCACAACGAATAATAAAATAGGAGGAAACTTATTGTACTCTTAAAATATCTACGAGCTTTGGAACTGGAAGGTAGATCATGACGCAAGCACAATTTTTTACCATGGATTTAGACAAATTCTATAGATTGACTTCAACACCAGGGGTAAAGAATGAGGGAAAGAAGCTCATGTCCTCACGTCTCAGCCGCCGCGGGAGACGCGCTGGGCGTCGGGGGTCACGTGGTGGCTCCCGGCCGTAGGCGCGGGCCTGTGGACGGCGAGTTATGGGCTAGCTCGCCGTCCGGCCGTCTTATGACGACAGGCCGTGTCGACGGCGCGTTCGTGTTCCACGCGCGCCTCAAAGAGATGTCAGCAACCGAGTAGGGGTCCGCAAGGGCCGATACCTGCCAGAGCTGCGGGACTGTTCGAAAGAGATACCGTGACCCTGGACATGGATAAGTTTTAGTCAGTACAAGTCTAACACTCCCTTCTGCTACTCTCAGAGTTGGGGGGGTCATTTGATGACAACACAGTCCAAAAAAAAAAAAATGGGTAAAGAATCATCGTACTGAATTCATGTTAAAAGTTTTTGTAACGAAGTCTACGGTGTAGAACCCCGCAAGTCCAATATAAATTAAAATGGACAGACTCACAAGTAACTGCGCTGGTATTGAACGGAGCTAATTCGAACGTCCCAGCACACTTTACAGTTGTTATAAATTACTTCGAAACTTACAGATTTTCATTCGGACCATTCTTCGAGCTGTGTGGGCACTGGACGAGCGATATTCGGATTATACTTTATAGATGGTTAAACAGTTCTATTGTAAAGCTTTAAAGAGTTAAAACTCACGGTGTCCACGGTGTCCCACGGAACACATACTAGTAGATGTTAATGTGATTTTTTAGGGTCCTCCCGTAGCCAAATAGCAAAAACCTTATTACTTCGTCATGTTCTTCTGACCCCCTGTCTGTCAGATGTGACTCAGTCACTTTTATTTTTAGATTTTCTGAGACTACGACGAAGGACACGTAGAAACATGTCCTTCGTCGTAATCTCAGAAGTAATAAAAAGTATATTGAAGTCAGAAGAATACGCAGTAGCAGCTTAGTTATAGATAAGCTCGCAGAAAATACATCTACCTACCAAGTTTCAAATGTGCAGTCCTAATAGTTTCTGAATAAAGTGGCTGTTACATACGGACGGACAGACAGACAGACAGACATGACGAATCTATAAGGTTTCCGTTTTTTGCCATTCGGCAACGGAATCCTGAAAAGGACTCCGAATCACTAATCTACAAGAAGTCACCGCATATGACCTTTTTCTTTTCAGTTCATCAGCGGCAGTGCATGTAACATTACAATTTAACAATCTCCGCTAGTTTCAAAGCCTGTTCGCCCCTAGGGGCTCGCGGAAATCACAGTACATAAGAAGGGTTTTAACCCCCAGTTCACCGACTTAATTAATTTTAGGGGCAAGCCGCATCACTTGCAAATTGTAGGAAACGCCCACTTGACCCTTGTTACAGCTCTCTTGGAGATCATCTATCGATGGATACTTGTTTGTTGACCTATTTGCATTTTGATCTTCTTACTAATGGCGGCAGTAAAGGGTTATGATTTTGTTTTGGCAGGGGTATCAAATCTCTAATCACCCCAACGATCCTTGTTTTGGGGTGATTAGATATTTGATACGTTCGAAATCCGCTGTGTTATTTCGTAACAACATAACATCACACTTGTAATCCCCGAAGGGTTAGGCAGATGTGTACCTAATAGTACACCCACGTTGCGCCAGTTGTGTTTTAAGTCCTGTGTAATTTATAGGGGACGAGCTTATTGCCATCATCCGGGCACAAATCTAGACTCCGTGGCTACTGAGAAACTACTACTACTTAATTTAATTTAGTATTAATGGCTTTATGCTGTGATATGTAAAGAGGATAAATCAAAAATTCTTTACTAATAATAATTATTATTGGTAAAGAATTTAAATAGGACTGGGCAGGACATATCTGTCGCATGCCGAACGAACTGTGGGCCCGTAAAGCTCAGGATTGGTGCCCTGAAACAGTGACACGGGGTCGCGGCAGACCACGAAGGAGATGGCGCGACGAACTGGATGTCTTCCTTGGGGATTGGAAAGAAGTAGCACAGAAGCGTGACCTGTGGAAGGACTGTAGGTAGGCCTTTGCCCAGCAGTGGGACAATGTGGGCTAGCTATATATATATTTAATAATTATTATTTCAAGTAATTATACAGCCATTGACCCCTAAATCACCTTTAAAGATAACTTCCGGAAAACCCTCAGATAATTAAATTTTCTGAAATTTTCCTCAAAACTTAAGTTTTCCCTAAGTGTTGTTCGAGGTCTAATTCAGGGTTACCCATACGAACATTAGCGGGTAAGATGTTTCGGTAACTTAATAAGTGTAGCGGGAGAAAGTTAAGTTATTGTGAGAATTATGTGAGGGTGAGATTATTGTGGTACTAATTGGGTTGTTACATAAGATAATCAAGAATGATTACCTTGGTAATTGATAATGATTTTTTAATTCGTCAGTCGGAATCGAACCTAGGACCTCATGCTCGGTGATCGCGATTTGCGAACACTCGACCAACAAACAAATTATTTTCATACAAATTAGACCTGTCAGAATAACTTGCATAATCAGCCAATAATGTTCCCACTGCTGGGACACACGGCCTCCTCTCTATGAGAGGTAATGGGCTATAATCCACCACGCGGGCTCAGTGCGGGTTGGTAGATTTTACATGCAGGACATGCCGGTTTCTCACGACGTTTTCCTTCACCGTTTTGAGAGCAGTGGTGATGAAATAAATTACACAAAGTAATGCGCCTGTCTGGGTTCGAACCGACGACTTACTGTTCGCAAGTCGAGGCCGCCACCACTGGGCCACCGCTGCTCTAATAACTTATCTAAAACTAAATAAAGGTGATCACGCTAGAAGATTTAACCGATCGCACAGGCAGACACGAACGTACTGCTATACTGGGCTTAAATAATGATCCATATTATGTTACTTTTCAATTTCAGTTTAAAACTTTCACCATCGAATCTGATCGAAGGCCCAGCGAGCAGCCCGGTCAGACTGATCAGCCGATGTGCATCAATCACGCAGGCACGTCGGCTCAAATGATTGATCACGCTAATGAGACAAAGGCTCGGTTACAATGGCCGGTTATCCGGTTAATTCTGAGTACCAATTGTAGGATTGCGTTGTATTATGTGGCTAGTTAAGGATGAGGATTCTGATTTCATTGAAATAACGGTCAAGTTATGAATGTGAATCTGTAAATAGAGTATTACGAGCTAGGTTCGCGTGGTGGACTACGGGCCTCCGTTCCACAGAGACTTAGCGAAGTCATAAGAACTCAACCTAATCTCTTGTTTTTCCATTGAAAACTATAATATAAACTATAACTATAGATTAATATAATTATATTAATAAAAAAATAATTATATTAATCTACGTTAGTAGATTAATATAATTATTGTTGCCCGCGAACTTCGTTCACGTCAAATTATTATTAAAATATGTCTTCCCTATTTGAATCGTTTTTGCTGACAATTTCATGGGTTTTAATTTTATTCCACGAAACCCTATTTTTTTCTAAAATAAAAGTAGCCTTAGTTACTCCTTATAACATCAGCTATCTGCCAGCAAAAATCAGATCAAAATCGGTCTAGCCGTATCGGCGAAGAGCCGGAACCAACAGACAAACAGACAGACATAAAAAAATTTAAAAAATATGTTTTTGTTATGAGTACCGTATATACTTTCATATGCATTCAGTAAAAAGCTGTTATTGTTAACAAACAATTATATTTATTTGTATAGTTTTAGGTCCTTATTACACACATTAAAATATTGGCCCCCACCGTGTGCACACTGCAGTTAATTGTGTTTACAGACAGACAGATGGACTAATTAGCTCATACTGTGTTTGTCCAGTGCTTGTTATGTAGTAATTAGTTAATGCACACGACCGTCACATGTCCTCCCTTGATATTAGCGGTAACAATAATAACACGAGGTAATGTGTTTTGAATATATTGGTAACTAGAAGTTGCCCGCGACTTTCGTCTTCGTGAAATTATTATAAAAATATTACTTTCTTATTTAATCGTTTTTTCTTAAACTAGTCGTCGTTTTTTCTATGGTTTTTTTTTTCACACGGAACCCTATTTTTTTATTTTAATAAAAGTGGCCCAAGCTCTATCCGGAAAAAACAGACAGACAGACGGAAAGAAAAGAGTATAAAAAAAAAAATGTAAAGTACCGTATGTACCGTCATATTATGCATTCAGTAAAAAGCTGGCTTTTCTTTAATTACAAACAGACACTTCAATTTTATTTATTTTCTTATTTTTTTCTAAACACACAATCATTACATTTTTTAATATAAAACAATATTAAAACAAAAACATTTAAACATAAAAAATAGTAGCTCTACGTTATCGGGAACAGGGTCCAAACTACCGTCGGTCAGGGCTCCAGAGAGAGGAACCTCCTAACAATACGAGCCGTGGGGAGGAGTACCGCTTTCTGAACCAAGCCCTTGATTCAGCTGCCTAATTACAAAAAAATACGACAAACTACCGATACAGGAGAAATTCCTAATGAGGCGCAACGTTTTTACAAAAAAAAAAAAAAATAACCTAACAACCTTCGTTCTCATAGTTCCATTTCCAAAATAAAAGCTCAAACAACAGGTAACAGAATACCAATCGCGTTAAACCGAACGATTCCTTTTAAAGTAATCGTACACTAAGTGTGTGACGTCACTAGATCGTTGGTACAGGAGAGTGCCCCCCCTTGCCCCCTACATATTGACGCAGCTGAGAGTAACACTTAGACGATATTGTTGTGTTTTAGTGGAAATACTGTGAAAGTGTGAAACTAATACAGTAATGTTTTGGATGGTCGTGTGAAAGCATATAGGAGCTTGTGGCTAAGCAATAACAGTGCGAGTTGGTAGATCACACTTGTCTTCGAATTTTTCTTCAAAGAATATTCTCTGGTTTCCTCACAATATTTTCTTCCACCGTTGTGAGAGCAGAGCATAAAATAAATCGGGCCTGTGAACGGCGGGTAATGGGCTAGCTCGCCGTCCGTCCGTCTTATGACGACAAGCCGTGTCGACGGCGCGTTCGTGTTCCACGCGCGCCTCAAAGAGGTATCAGCACTCAGGAAGGGGTCCGCAAGGGCCGATGCCTGCCAGGGTTGCGAGACTGTTCGAAAGAGATACCGTGGCCCTGGAAAACAAAGGGCAAAGACGGAACATGGATGGGTTTTAGTCAGTAGAAGTCTGACACTCCCTTCCGCTCCGCCCAGAGCGGGTGAAAAATGATCACTTCATTTGATGATTTCCCAAACGAAAAAATACTCAAAGTAATTCGTCTGCCTGGATTCGAATCCACGATGTACAAATTCTAAGTCGGGCCCAATACCACTAAGCCATCGTTGCTCTCTGACTATATGAAAGTTAGAACAGAATACAAAGGTGACTCTCCTCTTGATTTGATCCCTCAAGGGGTCTCCAACTGACTAACAAAGTAAAAACTGGTGGAGGACCCAAATCATCATCATCTGCCAAGCCTTTTCCCAACCATGCTGGGGTCGGCTTCCAGTCTAACCGAATGCAGCTGAATACCAATATTTTACCTGGACTGACAACCTATCTGACCTCTACAACCCAGTTAGTGCTGGGTAATAATAACCCACTGGGGTACTGGAAGACCCAAATAACAAAACAATATAAAGAAAACTCTGTAACACTGTGCTACAGCGAAACTGTGTAATGTTGCTAAGAAGTTCGTAGACACTCGTAGCCGTTCGTAGGCTGTGCGCTACGAGAGCCTATGAAAAACTTTTTTGTTTCACATAAAAAAATCTTCTACATAGGTTATTCTAAATAAATAATGTCCATTTACATGTTGAGTTAATGAGAACAAAAAAAAACTTTTTGCAAAAAAACTTTAGAGTTTTTAGTGTTTCTTTGGAAGTAGGTTTTTTTTTTTTGGAAAAAGTTTTATTTTTTTATTTAATCCTTTTAGTTGTGGTTTACCATAAAAATTCTAGTCATGAATCAATTTTACATTATAACTAGAGGTTGTTAAGGAACATCATGTCAACATAGGCCAAGAAGAAAAAAACCAAACTACATAATTTTTCAAATCGGTTTAAAAATGACGAAATTGTGAAGTAACAAACATAAAAAAATACAACTGAATTCAGACGCTCCTCCTTTTTTGAAGTCTGTTAAAACAGTCATTCGCTCATCAAAGCAATCACTTGCTCAGCTCTAATAAGCTCAGCTAAAATAGCTCTTACTCTTACCACATAAAAGGATGCCTCATTTTTCTCCACTGCTGTCTTACCTCACCGTATTGTGATTTATTATACCCGTATTACCATCAAATTAATCCCAACACTATTAATTGGGGTCGACGAGCCCGTAACAATACATAATAATAGGTATTATTAATAATAGCTATGACTGAATGATTATTGTTGTTCAGTGGACGAGTGGGTATGTTTTGCTAGCTAAGCATATAGACTTATAAGGGTCAATTCAGACAGAATAGAAATATCCTCGTTCATTTTACCTGCTGCATTGAAAATAGGACCATATTGCATTTGTTTAATGTAGAAAATTGTATGAATATCGACGCGAACATCAAGCGTGGCCTTTCGCATGTTCTTTATTTCTCTACTAAGGATAAACAAGTTTCTTCGCCAACCGCATTATTGCAATCAGGAGATGCTGAGCAAGTGCATTGCTGTTGAGGGCGAATTACACCAAACAATTGTACGCAATGAGTAGGTACATTTTAACTGCGTTTAACAGCTGTGTCATAATTGCTTTAGAGAGTTGTAACCGGCAACTATTGAACGAGGTTGCGACGTGCTGATTGCGATCACTGGTGGAATGTGCCCTTTGATGATCATCATCTTTCTTTTCCCTATTCCCAACTATGTTGGGGTCGGCTTGAAGTCTAACCGGATGTGAGCTAAATACCAGTGTTTTACAAGGAGCGTCTACCTATCTGAAATCCACAACCCAAATATTACTGGGTACTACGATACTCCTAGGAAGACTGGTTGTCAGACTTTCGGGCCATGTACATGTAACGACTGTCAAAGAGCAGGCCCATTTTGCAATAAAATAAAAAAAAATAAAAAAAGATCTACATATGACAGCCGGGTCCAACATCTTATCGTGCTTTCGGAGGCACGGAGAAAACTCTGTATGTAATGGGTGGTCACCCACCCACAGACCAACCTAGGCAAGCGTGGCTTAACCTGAAGATCGATCCCGAGCGGCTGTTATTATTTGGCCACGAGCTCCTTCCCTTCCTCCTTAAAAGCGCCCTTTATTGCTATTTGATCATAATGAAACCTATCTCGTTTTAGTAAACAAAACATAACACCACACAAATAAGTATAGGTAAGCACAACAATGAAAATGCCGCGGTTGACCGTGAGCTTTCCGAACGATTTATTACCCACCCGATAACCTTGTACTGTGGGTCATATTGGGTTTTATGTTACACAGAGCCATCCATTATTGTCTATTATGAACTCGTGTTGCTAGGCCGGAATGTACCTTGTTTAGAAATAAAGCCTTGTTTATTTTGTGAGTAACCTAGCCCACAGCAATTTTTAAATGATTCGTGAATAGAGCAAAGACTGTTTCAGTTTTTTGAGGTCGAATATTCATCATCTACCTAGCCTTTTCACAACTATGTTAAGGTCGGCTTCCAGTCTAACCGGATGCAGCCGAATACCAGTATTTTACATGGAGCGACTGCCTATCTGACCTCCACAACCCAGTTCCTAGGTAATCCGATACCCCTTGGTAAGACTGGCTGTCAGACTTTCGAGCCGAACGACTGTCAAAGATCTACAAATGACAGCCGGGACCAACGGCTTAACGTGCTTTCCGAGGCATGGAGGAAACTCGGTATGTAACGGGTGGTCACCCATCCACAGACCAACCTAGGCAAGCACGGCTTAACCTAAAGGTTGCTATTATTTAGCCACGAGCTCCGTCGAATATCATGAAACCAATTGAACAGTAACTTTTAAATCCACTTTGTTCGGTGAATAGAAGAAATATCTACAACATTATGTTTCAAAGATTTATCATTCTAAATCTGTTACAAAATGTTACTTGTTTTGGTGGGTAAATTTATGTAGCTTCATCATCATCACCATGTCCTCATCCCATGTTACTTGGGGTCGGCGCAACACTTTTTTTCTTCCATTCTCCTCTGACAACCGTCACGCTACCATAAGGGGTGGAAGGGACACCACCGCGAAAACGGTTACCAAGTAATCAGTACATCATTCTGAGCCCCCACATAGAAATTTTTCATAAGTTATAAAACAAAGAAAAATCAGCTGTTCCATACATTTTGACAGTTTTTTAATAAGTAACCGATGAAAAACTTCTATGTGAACTTCTCAGAATGAAGTAATGAATAATGAATGAATGGTAACCGTTGTCGCTTCGTTGTCTATTCCACCCCGTATACTCCTTTTTTAATCATATCATTCCTCACACATTCCATCATCGTTTCTTTGGTCTTCTCCCTCTCCATCCATCAACATTTATATTCATCACTCTTTTAGTCACATGCGATTCATCCCACCTCATCACATGCCCAAGACAGTCGATTTCCTTTCAACTTTTCTGTAACTGGCGCCACTTTCAAACTTCCTCTAATACAGGGTGTAAACAGACCCTTCACATAGCCGTCAACCAAGCATTCTGTACATCAAACTAAGTACCTTTACGCAAAAATTATTGCTGGGAAATGACTTTTTTTTTGGGGTGAAAAATCACGTTTTACGGTAGGACTCGATGAAAAGCACTCAAAACATTTAGCTGATGGATGGATTAAATAGTACGGGTGTCGTGGAGGTGTGTAAAATAAAAATCTTACATTAAAAATATGTATTTAAAAAAAACTTGTGAAAAATTTGGAACTCTGACCCCCAATATCTCTGTAACTAGAAGGTTCCCAGGTATGGTCTAGAACAAAAAAAATATCGCAAAGACTGGGAGAACAAGTACAATGGTACTTGTTCTCCCCGTCTTTGCGATCATTTTTTATAGGCTATGTTAATAGTCTATTTACACCCTTTATACTCATTCCTTACCAATGTAGGTTCGACCAATAGTTTTGACGCCATCAGCATGTCAACGAATTCAAATTATCGTTTGTACACAGAGAAAAAATTGCTTACGACAGGGATGAAACAGTCACTATCATCGTAAAACTATAATTTTCCGCAGGGTGGAACACTCAACTCATACAGAGAAGCAAAAACTTGGGACCTTTATTCATAAAGTCTGATGAAAGAGACACTCGACTGCCTCTTTTCTCTAGTAGTCGCTTCCTCGATTCTTATTTCAGGCATGTGGCAGGTGTTATTTAGATTTTTTAAGAGAAATATCTAAGTATCAGTCCAAAAGCTTTATTTGTGACCGATTGACATATTACATCGAATTTCAATTGAACTAGTGTAATTTGAGTCTACTATTACACTAACACCTCTGCCTAAGCCTTCGGAGAACACAGTCTGATGTTTGTATTATCATAATTCTATAAAAAAAATGTAATTTGGACTTATTACTTTACTAGCCATTTGGCTACCTTAGTAATCTGCTTATCACAATGTATCAGACCTTGCATGTTATGTTTCATGTCAGCTATGTAATGTACATATGTTACATAAGGCCGGTTCCCACCGCAGATAATTATGGCAGTGCTTTATCTAGACGGCTCAAATGTGCCGTGTGCCCCCGGCCTAATCACCCCGCCTGTAATTTATTTGTACCACAGAGTAAACTGCAAATGAAGCTTTTAAACGTGGACAATTACGCTTGCATCAATGCTCTGTCGTCACAAAAACAGAAAATATGGCAACTAATTTCGAGACGCACCGTATATCTCTATGCTTTTTCCAGATATAGAGTAACTATAACAATTATCTTAACGGAGGTTCATTATCAGTGGGTCGCGACATCGGAAATAACACTCACAAAACCTTCTTTAACACTTTTAATTACTTGCTAACATGCACTGAATACAAAATAATCAAGGATGCCTTTTTTTTTTTTTTTCCGGATGGGAAATCATCAAATGACCCCCCCCGCTCTGGGCGGAGCGGAAGGGAGTGTCAGACTTGTACTGACTAAAACCCACCCATGTTCCTTCTTTGCCTTTGTGTTCCAGGGCCACGGTATCTCTTTCGAACAGTCCCGCAGCCCTGGCAGGCATCGGCCCTTGCGGACCCCTACTTATTTGCTGACATCTCTTTGAGGCGCGCGTGGAACACGAACGCGCCGTCGGCACGGCCTGTCGACATAAGACGGCCGGACGGCAAGCTAGCCCATAACTCGCCGACCACAGGCCCGCGCCTACGGTGGCCGGGAGCCACCACGTGACCCCCGACGCCCAGGGCGTCTCCCGCGGCGGCTGGGACGTGAAGTTCTTTCCCTCTCACGTCCCGCCACCTCCTTCACTAGCATGACTGCTTCACAGAAGGTGGTGACGGCTTCCCATTCCCTCTCGCTCCGGACCATGGCTTGAACCAGGGCCGGACGCGAGAGATCGCCGCCGCCAATCGCCGCTACAAGGACACGGCGGTGCTCCGCCCAAGCGGGGCAGACCTCTACGGTGTGCTCCACCGTGTCCTCCGGACGATCCTCGCAGTGGAAACACCCGGGCGTTTCCTCCCGCCCGATTCGGTGCAAGAACCTCCCGAAACAACCGTGTCCGGTGAGGATCTGCGTCAGGCGGTAGGTGAGGGCGCCGTGGCGCCTCTCTAGCCACTCCTCAAAGAGGGGACTTATCGCCACTATGGTAGCGTGCCCTGCACGGGGTTGCAACAGTCGCTCTCTCCATGTCGCCATGATATCACGCCGGAGGTCTGTCCGCTGAGCGGCAATTTGCCGCGGCAGCGGAGTTTCCCCCCGACGTAGTGCCTCCGCGCGCCATTCATGCAGGCGCGCGAGGACTATCGCCTCCAGATCCCATGGCGGCAATCCGGCAAGGAGGCTAGCCGCCTCGCCGGAGATCGTGCGGTACCCCCGGATTAGCCTTATGGCTATTACCTTTTGGGGCGCGTTCAGGTAGTGGGCGGCTTGCCGCCTCAAAGAACGCGCCCACACCGGGGCCCCGTAAAGGGCCATGGACCGCACGACCCCCGCGTATAGCCTCCGGCAGGAGGCGTTTGGACCCCTCAGGTTGGGCAAGAGCCGCTTGAAGGCAGCCCCTGTCCGTTCCAGTTTGGGAGCCAAACGTCGGAAGTGCTCCACGAAGTTCCACCGGCTGTCGAGGACGAGTCCTAGGTACTTCAACGTCGACCCGACGCCGATGGAAACCCCTCCTGCCGTCAGTAGGGATCCCGACGGTGGCGCATTCCGAGGCCCATGAAAACACATGGCCTCGGACTTGTGCAGTGCCACCTCGAGACCCAATTGCCGGATCCTCTCCACGACTATCGCAACCCCGCGTGTCATGTTTTCGGCCGCCGCCTCGTGCGACCTCCCTTGTGCCAGTACCAGCGTGTCGTCAGCGTAGCAAACTACGCTGACGCCGGTAGGGAGGTCGGCGCGCAGCACCCAGTCGTAACCGATGTTCCACAAGGCCGGCCCCAGAACCGATCCCTGTGGAACACCGCACGACATCTCTCGCCGGTTCCATTCTCCGCTTCGACCAGGGTAGATGACGGCTCTATCCGTCAGGTAGTCCCCGACCACACGACGAAGGTAGGTCGGCACCCGGTGATACCGGAGTGCCTCCCTAATGCAGCTCCAGGGCATGGAGTTGAAGGCGTTGGCGATGTCAAGAGACACCGCCAAGACGACCCCGCCCCGGGACACCGCGTCCCCCGTCGTGAGGGCTCTCACGCGCATGATGGCGTCCACCGTCGAGCGCCCCTTGCGGAAACCAAACTGGTGTTCCGCAAGATCCGGCCCCATCCCCGCAAGGTGCCCGGCGAGGCGGTTGGCAATGACTCTTTCAAAGAGCTTGCCCACCTCGTCGAGTAGCACGATGGGCCGGTATGCGGACGGAGAGTCCGCAGGGCGCCCTGGTTTCCGGATGAGGACCAGCTTCCCCGTCTTCCAACGAAGCGGAAACTGGCCTCTCTCCAAGCATGCGCTTAGGAGCCCTTCCAGTCGGGGCCCGAGAGCCTCAGAGGCCAGGACCCAGGCTTTGCCAGGCAAGCCATCGGGTCCCGGGGCGGTGTTTCTGGTTTTCAGCCTGCATACCGCCACTCTCAGGTCTACCCCAGTCACCTCCGGAACGTCGTCATCGTCATCGGTGTGGTCCGCTTCCGGCACCGCACACGGCGGCGGAGCCATAGGCGGGGGAGGGTGCTCCCCTCGCGAAGGGAACAGAGCGCTCACCACGTCCTCCACGAGCTCAGGCCGGAGACTCTGCGTTAGCGGAGGGGCCCGGGTGCGGAGTTTGTCCCGCACCATCTTGTAAGGGCGCCCCCACGGATCTCCGTTCAGAGACTCCAGCATCTCCTCGCGGGCCAAGTTCTTGGCCCGCCGGACAGCCTCTTGGAGGGCGGTCTTCGCCGCTCTGTACCCCTCGTAAAGCTCCGCCTCAATGGCTGCCGCATCCGGAGGGCGGATGCGGAGCCTGCGATGCCTGGCGTACAGGCGCCGCGTGGCAACGCACGCCTTGCGCAGAGACGTCAGCTCTCGCGACCACCAGTACACCTGACGCCGGGCGCTTCCTGGCCGAACTCGGGGCATTGCCACGTCGCAAATCTCGGACATGGCCTCCTGGAACCAACCCGCCTCGTTGTTGATGTCGGCAGGCCTGACTGGTGATGACAACCAGGCCTGCACGATCGAGGCTTCCAGGAGGAGCTCCCGGTCCAGCTGCTTCAGCGCCCATCGCGGACCACTCGGGGCCTGTAGGACCGGCACGCTTGAGGACTGGGTGGAGACGTCGAACCGGATGTACCGGTGGTCGGAATAGGTCTCCACCCCCTCCATGACGCGCCAGTCAACGACACGCGGCGACAGAGCGGGGCTGGCAAACGAGATGTCCACCACCGACTCGCCCCGCATCCGCACGCACGTGGGGACAGAACCCCGATTTAGGACGACCAGGCCTGTCTCCAGAGCCCAGTCCTCCACCATTCTACCCCGCACGTCCGTGTAACGAGAACCCCAAGCCAAGTTCTTGGCATTGAAGTCCCCGAGCACAAGCACGGGGAGGGAATGGCTTCCGATGACGACACTCAACTCCGTGAGGGAGTTGTGGAACTCGGCGAGAGTTCGGCTCGGGGAAAAGTAGACTCCCACTACAACGATCTCCCCGAACCGTGCTGCTACGCACCCCTGACCCTTCCTGACACTCTCAAGGGTCGGGGTACCGGCGGCGACCGACGCAATTATGGTCACTGAGCCGCTAAGGTCCTCCACCCAGTCATCCCTGGGCGGGACAAAGTACGGCTCAGCGACCACGGCGATGTTAATCGACCACTGTGCCATGCTCTGGAGCAACAGATCCTGAGCGCAGGCGCAGTGGTTGATGTTCGCCTGGAGAAGGCGTAATGGGGCCGTTACTGGCACTCCATTTCAGCCCCCTCCCGGGCCCCCTGCAAGGGCCCCGCTGCGGAAGTTGCAGCAGTAGCGGCAGCGGCGGCGACAGTGGCGGCGGCGACAGTGGCGGCGGCTGCGGTGGTGGCGACGGTGGGGGTTTTGGCGGTGGTGGCGGAGGGCCTTCCCTTGCCCCTGGCCTTGGCGGGAGTACCGCAGGACTTGCTCCCTGCCCGGTGATCGGCCGGCTTGCCAGCTGCCGCACATGCAGCGCAGCGCGGCGCGGCGGAGCAAGCCGCGGCCATGTGACCAGGCTGGCCGCAGCGGAAGCACAGGCCGCTGCGGTCCACCTCCGAGGTGCACCGGACCGACACGTGGTGCCCCACATGGCAGCGGAAGCACCTCAGAGGTCTGGGTTCCAGCAGCTTCACCTGTGCCGAAACCCAGCCCACCAAGAGCCTTCGGCCCTCCACAATGACTTTCGCCGCCGTCACAGGGCAGCTTACCGTTATGGTTCGCATGCCCGACAGGTCCGGACGTATGGTGCCTGCCTTGACTTGCTCGGCAGGGCACCCACCGGTCCTGGTGACGGCGGCCACCACCTCCTTCTCGGTCACCGAGTCGTCCAGACCCAGTATGCGCAGGTCTGCGCATTTGACGGGCCTGGACACTCGGGCCTCGTCCGCATTTAGGGACGCTCTAAGCTTTTCAGCCAGAGCGTCAGCGGACGAGCCACGGGTTTCGCCAGGGATCTCCAGCACTCGAGCCCCTGTTGCGGTGACTCTAAGCCGGAGGCCCCCGGTGATCCCGAGCTCTCCGAGATCCACCGTCGCTTTCGCCTTAGCGAGCACGTCGCGGTAGGTCACGCCCCTCTTTTCCGCGTCCGGCTGTAGTGTAATCACTACAGCTGCGGTCTTCGGGGCGCTGAGCCTAACCGCGACGCCCCGCTCCTTTTTCCGGCGTTTCTGCTCCTGCCTCCTGGCCTTTTTGGCCGCCCTTCGCTCCCTCGCGTTTTCTCCGGCCACCTGCCACCCGGTCTCGGCCGCGGAAGGCTTAGGGGGCGGGGGGGGTGGCGGTAGCGGCTGTCTCGTGGCTGGCCCTGGCATATTCGCCACCTTGCCCTTCTTTTGGGCCGCCGCCTTGCCCTGTTTCAGGGCCGCCGCCTTCTTAACTGGAGCCGGTTTCGTCGGGGCCGACATAACCCTGCCGGGGGGCTGGCTGGACGGCCCCGGTGCGGAGGCCGCAGCAGACGCATATGAGGCCGCCCTCGGGCCCGGGGGCGCCTTGTTTGCCGCTAGGGGGGGGCGCAGGACAATACCCTCCAGGACGGAGAACCGCGCCTGGAAGGCAGCCAGCTCCTGCCGAACCAGATTCAGAACCTGGTTCTCCACCGGCACGGGCTGGCTTGGATGCTTCTGGCCCCCATTTTGGGGCGCCTCGCGAGAGCCGGACTCGCGCAGACTGGCCAGGTCTGCTCGGAGCCTCATGTTCTCCTCTTTTAGAAGCTCCGTGGCAGCCGTCAGTCGAGCGACCTCCGCCCTCAGTGTGGCCACGCCGTCTGGCGGGGGCCCCGCAAATCTGGCCTCCGCTGATGCTATAATGGAGGCGACCGCTGCAGGTATAGCCCTTTGCCTGGTAGAGGGCTTTTGTTTCAGAGAGACAGCCCTCAGCGCCGCCTCTACCTCCTTTGCAAGTCCGGCCTTACGCTCCGCATCGGAGTCGCCATCTGCGCCCGCTTCGTCGCCAGAGGAACCCGAACGGGCCACCCCGTGACCGGCGACCACCCCCGGATGGCGGCCCTCCTCGGCAAGCCGCGCCGACCTCTCGGTGGCAGAAAGGCCTCTCCCCTTGCCACGGATCCCGCCACGCTTGCTGGTGGGGATCTTACGAGCCGAAACCAGCTCCCCATCTGACGACGACTCTCGGTCGCCTACCGGCCTGGACCGCTTGCGTAGGAACTCCCTGTTCCCCGCAGCAGCCCCGCGCCTCCCGCGCTGGGAGCTCACTGAGCCTCCCGCGCTCACCTCGCTGGATGCGGCGTCGGACTCCGACCCCGCATCCCTCTCCTCCCTTCCTTCGCCGTTATCGGCCGTTTTTTGGGTTTTCGATCTTTCCATACTGTTCCCACGAGTATGGGGGAAATAAAAAGTCCATCTGGGCAGTGCCCCCTGTACCCAGATAAGCCATAGCCAGGCCCGGCAGTGGTTCGCACTAGAGACTGATTTTCCAAAGGAACCCGTCAGCCATACATCTCCTCGCGGTGCGCCGCCGCTTGAGATTCGGGGTAACTTTTTATAGAGGTTTTCTACCTCGTGGTCCGGTGGTCCATGAGGGACCCCCCCATGTCAGAATATTAGCCATGGACAGTAACATTTCCCGAGGAATAAGAATCTCTTCCCATTCCTCGGGGAAGGATACTACCCACGCCCAGGGTGCACCGGCCCAGCAGCTGCTATTCCCTCCAGATATATCGAGAGGGACCGGCAGCCATCAGGCACACGAGGAGGAATTCTGACAACGCACCCCATCAAGGATGCCTGAGATATGGCTCGATTAAGAACTTAGGAACGCGGGAAGTTTAGCGTGGAGTAACGAATGTCTACCCAGACTGCCGGACCGATTCAAAGTGCCCTCACTCAACCGTTCCCGCACACACACTACCCCAGTTACAGGTTAGCCAACCTACCTGTCAACGTCAGTACCTGTCAATGTCGAATAGCTGATAATACTTCCGGATCGACATTTGACTCGATTATTCGCTCGGTGTAGCTATTACTCCACGCTAACCATCCCCAAGTTATTACTTGACGTTCCCAAACGTTAGCTGTCAAATCTAACTACATAGTTCCTCCAGTGAGAGATAGATGGCGCTAATCCAGACAGACTGATATGCGTCCACGCTTCGACATACTAATAAATATTCGTAAACTAATTTCGAAGGTTCAGTCAAGTTGAATAGCTAAGAAATGCTGGACTTTTTTTTCTTTAGGAAAATCAGAGCAGAATATTATGTCTTAATGCTGCTAACTTGACACTACCATCATTATTATCCGGCTAATAGTAATAACTAGGTTGGTACAACGAATTCTTATCTACAAATCTAGCGTGACATACAGTAGGTATCAACTATGAAATAGCGTGTGAGAACTCCATTTACTGACCACTCCATGACCGACCTCAAAAATCGAGATGAAGATTCATCTTTTTTTACTTAAACTTTGATGTCGGTTTTATCTACAGGCAATTTATCTCTCAGATTTCCCTTATAATTCATGTATTTTATGTTAAAAATTCGTGAAGAAACCCTGCCTGGTAGTTGGTGTCCCTTCATTTGCAAATTAATTGAGAATTTTGAGATCCTTGTGGAAATATTATGATGAAAGGTAATAAACAATATCTGGTGGCAGGTTTTTCTTATTTGGCAATGTTTTTCTTTATTCCTAACCCCGATGGCGACCAGCGAGAAAAATAGGCCATTGAGGGCTTATCGTAATAATAATTATGGCAAGCGTTTCATGTGCAAAAGACCTTGAAAGTACCCTTTAAAAGTTTATATTTCGAATTGTCGCCCCGCGGCAGCTGGGCATAATTAAATTTAAAAAAAAACAATCGACTGTTTAATTCTACAGAACTGTGCTACTGAAAATTTTGTGTATCAATTTTTTTTCTACAAAAGAAGTCCCGATTCGTCATCATAAGAAAACAGATGAATTTTTGTTTAATTTTGATTTTCCCGATTCGTCATCATAAGAAAACAGATGAATTTTTGTTTAATTTTGATTTTCCCGATTCGTCATCATAAGAAAACAGATGATTTTTTGTTTAATTTTGATTTTCCCGATTTGTCATCATAAGAAAACAGATGAATTTTTGTTTAATTTTGATTTTCCCGATTCGTCATCATGCGTGTCAAAAAGTAGAGTTAGTAAGAAAAATATAGTATGTCTTTTAAACCAATCTATTTACAACAACCCTAAACTAAAAAAAATCTTGCAAACATCTCCAATATGAATAAATACCATCAAATCACACGAACAAACGGAAAACTCCTTCGAACAAGACTAGCCCAGCACTCCGTAACTGTTACTAGGCCAATGAGACGTTAGGGGCTAGCTAGCAGGATTTATGGCCATGTTCATGACCCGACCAGCGCCCTCACACTAAACACAGTACAGAACATAATTTATATATTACTGTAACGTTTCCAAGAGGGCTAGGAGATCAGCGGAGTTACCCCGTGTCCGTACCATCGCAGTTTAAGGTTTTATAATAACCGAAAATAATTGCCCGCTTTTGACATGATTGCTATCTTTATAACCCCTTTATTTGAAGTGGGTTAAAAAGAAATCAAGGCAATGCCAATAAAGAATATAATACGCGAAAAGAAAATTATATTACAAGAAAATACTTAAGTTTGGGAGTAGGACGTCTACTGAGAAATGAGGCAATACTTTCGTCAGTAACAAAAAAAAAAAAACAACTGTCCCTGTGTACAAAATGGGTGTGTCGCGCCACACTTCGCAGATGATTAGGTCTCACCCGTCAGTTACCACAAGGATCGACTATCCTACGCCACAGTTTTCAAGCTACACTACCGTCGTGCGGCGATAAGTTGAGCTGTTGCTGTGTTGACATCAACAACTCAACTTATCGCTATTGTTAGAGCTCAACTGTCCGATACACACACAGTATATTGCCGACAGGCGCCACACGCCTGGACTATCCCGCTGTGTTTGATGCCAGCGTGTAGGGTTGCCATATAATATTACTCATTCTTTATTACTCTCATTGTTATTGCGATCATAGTGTTTATCTTGATTATTTTGGGCTGAAGCACGTAATTGTGGATCTCTTCTGAGTTTTGCTACGTTGCTTTTGTTATATTGTGAGTTATGTTTTGAATTGTTAGGCTTGGTTGAAAATAATAAGAAATAGTGCGTTTAAAATACGACAGCTTCCCCTTGACTATTTCATCATTTTTAACTCCTAAATATATAGTTTAAATATATAGTTTCCAATAGAAATTGGCAATCCTCCAATGATGGTGGTGATTGGAGGATAAATTGGCAAACGTTGTTTTATTAACAACAACTAATATCTGATCAGATACAGCTAATTATTGACCACTCAAGCGGTACGTGTTCGGTATCTATAGGTATGTCGAAAATCAAAATATCGAAAGCTAAACTAGTTATTTAAAATACCGAAACTTAAAATAACGACCAGTAAGTAAATAATGGTTAAAACGTTGTAATATCGATATCCTTATGTTTATCATTAACACTAGAAACGGGATATTTACCATGTGTGTATGTGTGTGTGTGTGTGTGTGTGTGTGTGTTTGTGTGTGTGACTGTGTATGTGTGTGTGTCATAATGTTAGTGACCATGACTGTTAACCTTTTGACCGCCGTAGCATAACCATACCGCACGCGCGTGCCCCCCCACGCCAAGCCACAATTTCACCTACCATTTTGCCAGATATTTGTGCCGTTTGGCGTACAGGGCACGCGCTTATTTGTCACGTATATGTGACATTGGCGGTCAAAAGGTTAAAAAACTTATCTCCTTTTCGATATTTTGATATGTAGGGTATGTACCCTATCAAAATATCGAAAAGGAGATAAGTTTTTTACTCAACACTAAATTTCAAGCATTCTCTACAAAAACACCCCTGACAATCCTTTATGTACTACTTATTGACCGTTACACTTTATGTTTTTACAAAATATCATAAAATCATTTCACAACAATCAGCCGTCTAGATATCGATGATACGGACACTTTCTCAACATAAATGATGTAACCAAGATCTTGTTAAAAATATTTTGATTGAAAAGAGTGTCCATGGAGTTTCTTGCCCATTCTTCTTCATAGAAATCTACGCTTTGGAATGGGCAACTACAGTACTTTCGCAAGTTATTAATCCTTGTGTCTGGTCGTGTCAACGGCGCGTTCGTGTTCCACACGCGCCTCAGAGAGATGTCAGCAACTATGCAGGGGTCCGCAAGGGCCGATGCCTGCCAGGGCTGCGGGACTGTTCGAAAGAAATACCACGGTCCTGGAACACAAAGGGCAAAGAAGGAACAGGATAGGTTTTAGTCAATAGAAGTCTGACACTCCCTTCCGCTCCGCCCGGAGCAGTCATTTGATGACTTCCCATCCGAAAAAACTGTAGCCTTGCCTTCTTTGTTTTTCTGACATTCAAGAGTGCCTGTTATGGTATAATTTGAAATAAACGCTTTGAGTTTGACTACGGACAGCCCTGCCCAGCTTACAGCCGTGCTTTGATCAAAGTACGGAAGGCGTTCCGACAGCTAAGCACGGTTGGCAGAATGTCCAGTATGTCCACTACGTCCAGTGTGTGTCCGCCCTACACCAGCCCGCGTGTCTATACACTCAGAGCGTCATTAAATGCCGGGAATTCTGTCAAACACCGTTGAAACTGTGACGGTAAACAAAAGATTCGCAAGCTGAAATAGCTTTTGAGTGCGTTACATTGAGTCCTACCGTAAAACGTGACTTTTCACCCAAAAAAAAACCGTTTTACAGCAATATTTTTTTTCAACAGAAGATTTATATAAGGTCTAGCTATTCATACACGAAATATTTTAAGAGAATCATCTAACGGCTATAACGAAGCCATTTCAAGGTCAAAAAAAAAATTATCTAAGTATATTTTTATAAAAAATAAATAAATTAAAATTACTTGACCCACAATATAAATACTGGTTCCTTATTTTGCAACATCCATTACGCTAGTTTACTACATCGTATTTACCTATTTTCATTGGAGCGGGCGGCGCGCGGCGTCAAAGGAGCGCGCGGCGTCAAAGGAGCGCGCGCGGCGCGGTTAGATCAGTCGCGCGCGCGTCTTACCGCGCTCCTCCCCCCCGCGCCTCTTTAGTCCCGCTCGGTACGTGTGACGCGCCGCACGCGCCATATGCTAACAAACGATCGGTCGCGAAATAATTGTAACAATTCCGAACTAAAGGTATACGAAACAGGAGGACCAGAACATGGTGATGTGCTACAAGGAATGTCGAAATGTTTTTCTCAGAGCACAAGCCCTCTTCCTGGAGCGTTATAGGAGAAAACCATCTCTGCAGACTATCCTAGGTGCTATACAGCGGCACCAGGAGTCAGGACTAAGGGGTCTACATGCCACCAGCTGCAGACGGAGGCAGGAACGAGTGTCGGCAAGAATTGAGAATGACATCATCGATTCAACATCATTCAACTACGGATTCATTAACAGTGTTATGTGTTGTGTTGTGTTGTGTGTTATCGCCTATCGGCAGCTCAAAATAATGAACAATCACGGAAGATATCCCGTGACTGACAGTGACAGTATAAATTTAGTGTTATTTACCTACAAAAAGACTAGTTTTTTGTAGGTAAGAAAATTCTCAGAAACAGCGTGTATCTGCAACAGTTAAGTAGGTAGGTATGCCACGTCTGCCTATCTCTAATACGATTGTTCTTAACAAGCCGCACTACGCACAGACAGTTCACATCTGTAGTAGGTACGAGTAGGTAGGTACAACCAAAAAACAGCTGACGGATATTCGAATTTCGATGCTACAAAATTTTTCGAGTATTCTACAAACATTATCATATTCGAGTTGCACACATCAGCTGTTTATTAGTTTATAGATGTGTAGATAGGTAGACTACCATTCTTGCGCGGTCGCACGGTGTCATGATGTGCGAAAACAACCTCTCACGCTAATGTCTCAAGAAATTTTAAAATTATAATAATTTCGTAAAAACAAAAACATTTAGATAATTTTTTTTTTTTCGTTGGGATGGCCTCTTTACTACTTATAGAGGTTACTCTTAAAATATTTCGTGTATATAGTCATTGCAAAGTACTTTCTGTCAGACAACTCTTTGTTCTTAACACAGTCACAAATATACCCCTTATGTAACCATCACTAAAAGACGTAAAGATATTGTTCGTCAGCACTGCAGATGTAAATACTCATTCACCAAACGGTTTCTTTGTTTCCAAGGGCCACAATTATATAATAAGCTCAATAGGAGATTGAGACTTTACTCTCTCTCGACCTCGTCCGTCAAGAAATCTGTGACAAACTTTCTTCTCACAAATAACTACCTGGATACAGAACGCCTGCTTTTCTCTGAAAATAACCCACCCTAAACCCTTCCATCGAGGATATAACACACATCCTGCACCGACACAACACATACCATCACCATTACTCACAAACACATACACTAACACGAATAATCCAAATGTCAAATAAATGAAATAATAATAGTTTTTTTCTGAATTCTGCAATTATGGCTTTATGTTAACTTTAGTTTTAAAACACTTGCTCTGCCTGCAATTATTTTGTAAAACTGAAGTATGTATGGGCTTGTACCATTGCCCTTAATACAAGTTATTTCATAACTTAGTAAGGGTGCTGCTTGCAACACCTACCTGTTTTTGTTAACTAGCATTAAGTCAAGTGCACTTATAGATGTTTCTATATAATGTTAACATTGTTATTTGATTTAATAAATAAATTTGAAAAATTTGAAATTTATAATACGACAAAATTAAAAATGCATTAGGAGAAGGTCCTGTTACTAGATTATGACCTGTTGTAAGGTCCTGCAGGCCAACCTCCACCACAGCCAAACCGCGACGGCTCAGCTGCGGAAGTGGTTGGAGGTTCAACATACAGCCATTGCCTTGATCCAAGAGCCGTGGATTAGGCATGGCCAAATACAAGGTCTCTCCAATCTTGGGGGTAAGCTCCTAGTTAGTACAGATCACGATAAGCCAAGATCGTGCATCTATATCACACGTAACATAAAAACACAGCCACTAACAGATTTCTGTTGCAGGGATATCTCTGCAGCTAGGCTACTGATACAGCGAGGGGACACAGAAGCAGCTGTAGTCTACGTCTCCGCTTACATGCCCGAGGCAGAGGAGCCGCCCCCGCATGACCTCGCCCGCCTCGTGACCTACTGCGAGAGCACAGGGCTGGAGGTTGTCATAGGCGCCGACGCAAACGCTCATCATCCTCTGTGGGGCATGGACACGCAAAACGCAAGGGGTAAGGCTCTAGTTGACTACTTGTTCACAACTAACTTAACCCTACTTAATACAGGTTCCGAACCAACCTTCGTAAACAGACGTAGCCAAACAATCATCGACCTCACTCTGGCAACGGAGGGCGCAGCGGCCATCATCACCGGCTGGCAGGTCTCTAAGGAGGCCTCCTGCTCGGACCACAGGTGGATCCGCTTCGACATACAGGTCGGTGTGACTCCAATACTGCCACGGCGCAACCCGCGTAACACTGACCGTGCTGCCTATACACGCATCCTCGAAAACAAGCTTGCGTCAACAAACTACTGGATGACCTACGAGGACACGCCGCAGATCGACGAGCGTGTAAGTCATCTCACTAAATCAATGCTAGACAGCTACCATTCATCCTGCCCGGAATCCACTCCGCCCACAACACCAGGTAAGCAACCATGGTGGGGAGCGGATCTGGAACGTAAGCGCGGGAAGGTTAGGGCAGCCCTAAACAGAGCCATGAATACCTGTGCTGATAAGGATTGGGATGCGTACTTCGCGGCCAAATCTAGCTACAAAAAATGCATCAGATTCAGGAGCTCAACCGGATGGCGGAAATACTGCGGCAACATCGAATCCTGCCAGCAATCAAACAGGGTAAGGAAAATACTGGCACAGCAGAGCCCGTCTGGGCCCGCAGTTCTCCGGAAACCCGACAACACACTTACCACCTCACCAGAAGAGGCGATGCGCGTCCTTATCGAAACTCACTTCCCAGGTTGCGCTTTCGCTCAGACCATTGACTGGACAGAGGTAACCCAAACGCCCACAGAAAACGACTGGCGCTACGCACACAAAGTGATAACACTGGAGAAACTCCAGTGGGCGACCAGGTGCTTCCATCCCTTTAAGGCGGCTGGTCCGGACGGAGTCTTTCCCGCCTTACTGCATTGGGGAGGATCCTCTGTCGCCATTAGACTGGTACCCATAATGAGAGCGTGCCTGGCCTTCAGATACGTTCCAAAGGGATGGAGGGAAGTGAAGGTTATATTCATTCCTAAGCCAGGTAAGAGTGACTATACCAACGCCAAATCCCACCGACCGATCAGCCTGACCTCCTTCCTCCTTAAAACCTTGGAGAGAATTTGCGAGAGAGAGCTGAGGGATGGCGTGTTAAAAACTATCCCATTACATGCTAATCAGCTTGCATACAGCTCGGGTAAGTCCACTGAATCCGCTCTCCATCTAGTGGTCGGCCGGATAGAAGAAGCGATACATCAGAAGGGCACCTGTCTGGGTACTTTCATAGACATCGAAGGAGCCTTCGATAAAACAAACTTCTCCAGCATTAGCACCGCCCTCTCTCGACACGGAGTAGAACAGGTACTGACTGACTGGATTACTAACATGTTAAGTAAACGAGTGGTTCGTCTTGCAGAGGAACAGCAGATGGCCATGATAGCCAGAGGCTGTCCCCAAGGAGGCGTACTATCCCCCCTCCTCTGGAATCTGTTGATAAATGATCTTATCACTAAACTCAACGCGAACCATTTCTACACAATAGGGTACGCTGACGACCTCGCCATCCTCATCTCGGGGAAAGTGACGGGCACAATCTGCAATCTCACTCAACAGGCGCTACGCATCGTTGAACGGTGGTGCAGAGATTTCGACCTATCAGTAAACCCCCACGAAAACGGTACTAGTCATGTTTACCCTAAAACGAACACTAGGCCTCTATCGCCTACCCAAACTTTTCGATACAGAACTCCAGTTAGCCGACGAGGTCAAGTACCTGGGAGTCATCCTGGATAGTAAGTTAAACTGGAGTAGTCATCTAGACAACAAACTAAACAGGGCCTGCATCACCTTTTGGCAATGCAGAAAGATGATAGGTAAGAAGTGGGGCCTATCCCCTAAAATTATACTTTGGTTATATTGCGCGGTGATCCGACCCATGATCACCTACGGGGCAGTAGTCTGGTGGCCCCGCACCAGACTAGCCATGGCCTCCATTAAACTGCAACGCATGCAAAGGCTTGCCTGCATGGCGATTACAGGTTGCATGAGGACTACTCCGACCGCAGCTCTCGAAGCCATGTTGGGCCTCCCACCGCTCCATCTGTTTATACAGCAGGAGGCGACGATGACGGCAGTACGCCTTAATACACTTCAACTTTGGGGTAAGAAAGAAACACAGCACACTGCCGTACTGGAGGAATTCTATAATGAGTTCCCCCTGGCAAAAGCAACAAACGATCGGATACCCAAACAGTTCGTATTCGACAAAAAATACAAAATCCACTCCATGAGGACCACCGCTGCGAGGGATTGAGCCCTACGGAACTACGGATCTTCACAGATGGATCTAAAACAGGTACTGGCACTGGAGCTGGAGTCTTCTCGGAAGATCTCGACATCCATATTTCCACACCACTGGGGGTCCACAACACGGTTTTTCAGGCAGAATGCATGGGCATTTCCCTGGCGGCATCAGCCATCTTAGCCAGGGGGATTGTGGACCACTCTATTCGTATACTCTCAGACAGCATGGCTGTTCTGTTAGCACTAAACAACCACATAGTCAACTCTGGGTTAATACACGAGTGTCATCAACGCCTGAACCAGGTTGGTAATCACAATAATATAACCATCCAATGGATCAAAGGACACAGCGATTCCCGAGGCAATGATGCAGCGGACGAACTCGCTAGAAGGGGATCGAGCATGGCAGCAGTGGGTCCCGAACCCATTGTGCCACTCCCCTTCGGGTACCTACGCACACTGGTAAGGAAACGAACCAGCGAACAACACCACAAGCTGTGGCTGGACCATGGCGAGTGCAGGCAGGCCAAGGAAGCACTTCCTACTATCGATGGCCGCCTCACCAAACGAGCGCTTAGGCTGTCCAAACTACAGCTGCGCACACTTACAGCCGCCATCACTGGACACGGCTCTTTTAATAAACACCTCTTTGTCATAGGAGTCACAGACAGCCCCCTGTGCCGAGCCTGCATGGAGGAAGACGAAACAGCAGCCCACGTGCTTCAACATTGCCCAGTGGTTGCAACAAACAGGGCAAAGTACTTCGGTACCCCAGGTACTCTCCGCGAGATTGTCAGTAACACCAAGGCGTTGCTGGCCTTTCTCGGGGAGTTAGGGTGGATCGAATAGATTTCCCACCCGCACGCAAAATACGCGTTTTGACGTGGAGTTGCGGACACCAGCCCATTATACAATACAATACAATTCAATACTAGATTACGGTAGTCTTTCAATTTCGTAACATTATTTTCTCCTAGTTGCAAGGTAAAAAAAAATTAAATTTTAGACGTACGTCTGATGTACAGAATGCTTGGTTGACTGCTTTTGCTTACCCTACGCAAAGTACAAGATTGATATTAAGTTACAGGATCAAACAAGCCGAGTGTCACAGTAAGTTTTAGTACTAAGCCGAGTTGTTTGAAGTTTGTTATCAATGTTCGGTGGCGGCAAGTATTCGCCGATAGCCGTTGCCTAGTACCAATGCAAGTATGCAGTGAACGTAGGGTAACCAAACAGGACAGAACAGCAGGACATTTTAGCTTATTTTTAGCTTTCGAGTAATTCAGAATGTCTATCGTTTACGTATTGTTATAGTTCTGTTCAAACTTTATGGCGGCTCGGAAGTTAGCTGCGAGTGACGGTCTGCGCAGGTGTACCGGTTCAAACTTTATGGCGGCTCGGAACATCTAACGTAAAGCTGTGCAGAACACAATTTTAGGTATCAGCGCATGCGCTGACCGTCACTCGCAGCTCACTTCCGAGCCGCCATAAAGTTTGAACAGAACTATATCATCGGCTGAAACGGGCATTATCTCTGCTGAATTGTAAATTAATAATGAGAACGGAAAAAGAGGGCCTATCACTTCTTGAATGAAGATTAATGTATAAATACTGCCCTCTTAGCCGAAAAACATGCAGCCATAAGTGACTTTTGCGCTGCCACCGACGACGCGGTGGAAGTGGCGAAGTTCTGGGCTGACAGAACGTAAAAATTATCGTGCCAGCGACACGAAGACGGAAAATGTATAAACAAGTAGTTTTTACCCGCGGCTTCCCCCACGTGGAAGTAGAAAATGTGTTATTACTATCCTATGTGTTAATCCAGGTTGTAAACTATCTGTGTGCCAAATTTCAACCAAATCCGTTCAGAAGTTTTTGTGAGAACGAGACACAAACATCCATCCATCTTCACAAACTTTTGCATTAAAATACCGGCCAAGTGCGAGTCGTACTTTCGCGCATGAAGGGTTCCGTACCATGGTAGTAGGCAAGCCGCCTTTTAATAGTTAATTGGTTGTGACAGACGGACAGACAGACACCCGAGTGATCCTATAAAGGTTCCGTTTTTTTCTTTTTGAGGTACCTAAAAGAAAGTTAAGGTAAAATTACGCTTTTGAATTTTGCAGACGTCTCTTTATAAATAAATCAAGGACCTAGGAAACGATATTTTATCCGTAAGTGCAAAAAATCTACCATTTTAAAAATTCTAGTCTGGCAATCCCAACAGGTAACAGAGCAACTTTGATCATAAATGATCGAGCGTACAAACTTAGTTGTCAATAGTTTGGTACCTAGTTTCTGTTCCGATACTTATAAGATAAAACTTATATGATAGTGTATAACAGGTTAGCTGAAGAGTTAGAAGTTCAACCAAGCATAAATTTGGTTAGTAAATGTTTTAAAATGTTCATGGTGAACGCCTAGAGGACTCCTTTATTTTTTTTACAAAGGGATATTTTTACCATCTTATTTTTCAGCTCATTAATTAAGTGTCAGACTTGTACTGACTAAAACCCATCCATGTTCCTTCTTTGCCCTTGTTGTTCCAGGGCCGCGGTATCTCTTTCGAACAGTTTCGCAGCCGTGGCAGGCATCGGCCCATGCCTACTTGGTTGCTGACATCTCTTTGAGGCGCGCGTGGAACACGAACGCGCCGTCGACACGGCCTATCGTTATAAGACGGCCGGACGGCGAGCTAGCCCATAACTCGCCGCCCACAGGCGCGCGCCTACGGTGGCCAGGAGCCACCACGTGACCCCCGACGCCCAGGGCGTCTCCCGCGGCGGCTGGGACGCTCTTTTCCTCTCACGTCCCGCCACCTCCTTCACTAGAATGACTGCTTCGCAGAAGGAGGTGACGGTTTCCCATTCCCTTTCGCTCCGGACCATGGCTTGAACCAGGGAAACTGTCCGTATTACTTACAAAACTGTTGCACAACAAATTCAATGAACAGCACACACGAGAGATGCAAAGTGGAAACCTTATTTACTATTTAGTGATCGCTTCATACTCGAAACTTGTACAAGTAATAATGCACTCAGTAGTGTCCGACCGAAGTTTCGGCTTCGGCCATCTTTGCCCACCTTCAGCCGAAAAAACCGCATTCGGCTAAAATGGTTTTGGCAGAAGCCAATGGTTTCTAGCAAGCGCCGAAATTAAATAATAAATAAATGTTTATTTCAATAACTTAAGAATACGTTTACATTTGGTCTTCAGGGAATTTCCATTTAAGTATAAAGTAAACTTGTGTTAGGAAATTCCGCTCTCCCAGTAGTTACAACTTGTATAAGCTATTGAATAGACATTCCACTACAGTAGGTATTAGAAAATAAAGTGATATAAATCAAAAACACAAAATAAAGATTCATAAAAGGCGCGCTGTAGTGTGAGGGTGTGTAATCGTGTGTTGGTGTGTGTGAGTGAGTGCGAGTGTATGTGTGTTTAATGTTAATATAAGGTATTTAAATATCATTGGATATGAGCTAGTGAAGAAAAGTAGTCTCCATTAATAAAACCGATTATTATTAATATGCATCTAAGAACATATAGTTTGGACTATATTCTCAAAAAAATTGATCGAAATGTTACAAATGTGCGAGAGTACGATGGGGGACGTGACGCGCGTTCATCATCATCTGCCTAGCCTTTTCCCAACTATGTTGGGGTCGGCTTCCAGTCTAACCGGATGCAACTGAATATCAGTATATTACATGAAGCGACTGCCTATCTGACCTTCACAACCCAGTTAGTACTGGGTAATACGATACCCCTTGGTAAGACCGGTTGACAGACTTTCGGGCTACTGACTACTAATATTATAAGTATAAAGACTATCAAAGATCTACAAATGACAGCCGAGACAAAACAGATTCAAGTGCAGCGCAACATCTTTGTATCTTTAAACGAGTTTAATCACTTTGATTTTGCATAAACATTAAAATTATGTACTTTCCAATGCACGGAGGCAATTGGGCATGTAATGGGTGTTCACATCATTTTGTTAAGCTGTGTAAATGCAGTCAACATAAACATTATCGTAACGAAAACCCGTTCTTTTAAAAAAAAGGTAAGTAGTAAATCTTCGTCGTTCGGCTTCAGCCAAAGGTTGTGGGGACAGTCGATTAATCGGCTTCGGCCAGAAATCACTAGAACTCAGTATTGAACCCTCTCACTTGTAGTTTGCCCTCCTTCTCAAGAACCCGAGTGTCACAAGTTGTTGAAACTTTTCCATTCGGAGAACTTCGGCTATGTTCGGGGACCGTTCGATACCATGCAAACATTTCAAGTTTGTTCCAGACGTAATTAGTTCTGTGATAGCTGTTGCATGTTATGTTCCTGTTGTTTAAAACAAAAGTTTAAAACACACGAAGATGTGTTTTAGGGGGTATGTTGTTTCTTCTTTTTACCTTAAACAGTTAAGGTCGGGTGAGTTAAGGCTATCAGTGTCATCAGTCATCAGTGTGTAACTTTTTGACAATCAAAACATACGTAACATCTTCTCGCCTGAAATCCCCGAATAGTTAAGTAGAGGTTCACCCAACTGTACACCCACACTTTGCCAGTTATATTAAATTCCCATTAGAGGTGAGCTTATTGCCACCAACTGGGCACAAATTAAGACCCCGGGGTGCTGTGAGAACTTCCTGATCGATAAATTCAATAACACTTTGCCCGACCTGGTAATTGAACTCAGGACCCCCTGCTCATCACAAGACCAGATCACGAGACAGGCAAAAATCTTAACTAATATTATAAACGCGAAAGTAAGTTTTTTTGTTACCTTTTCACGCCTAAACCACTGAACCGATCATCCTGAAACTTTGCTTATACGTTGTCAGGTGTACAGAAACGGACATAGGGTACCTTTCATACCGAAAAGATGTACTGTTCCCAAGGAAAACAACAATAACGGTCTTATGATAATAGAAAATCGTACTGTTCCCAAGGAAAACAACAATAACGGTCTTATGATAACAGATGGCGCCATTGGTCATTTGATGATTTCCAATCCGAAAAAAAAAAAAGGATTTTGCATGAAAGATAATATTATAAATGCTAATTTATTATAGAACCTTATTACAACAATATTTGAGAACACTGTTTTAAGCTTTCACGGTTTACAACTAAACTTATACTGTCACTTACGGGATATCTTCCGTGATTGTTCATTATTTTGAGCTCCCGATAATAAAAAAAAAACCCGAAAATAATGAACAATCACGGAAGATATCCCGTAACTGACAGTATAAGTTTCAATATTTTAGAATCTTTAGGGCCGGACTCCACCGAAGAGGAGACATCACGAGAGAAGAGATGTATTGAAACCACCAATAGAATTTAGTTTGTTTTTAATTATTAAACGTAAATTATATGTCATTAATAAGTGTGTAATAATGAATGTAAAATGAGGTTGACTAAACAACCAGTGCAATAGATTACAACCACCAATATCATGTTAAAAAATAATGGATAATAATACAAATACACTCATAATTGATTGGTGATACATACAAATATTGTACACCCCACGGGTATGTTACAGTGATTCAATAACGCTTATTATAAGATCTGTCTTTTCACCTGTGGCAAACAATAAATTAATTAATTATGAATAGATTTTCGTTATTTACACTTCTCGTCTCCGTTTAGCTTTTGTGGAAATGGCTGAGCAGTGAGGAGAGGAGATGTCTCGTAATTGTTTAGGCAAGCCTCCGCACTAGGCGACCAAGCGCACTGCGGAGACAAGAAGAGACGTGAGCGGCGTGCTGCGAGCGTTTTGAGATGTGCGGTGACGGGTGTGCTGAGTGCAGTGAGCCGCGTGCGGTGCATATCCCCTCTCCTCTCCGCTTTGCACATCTTCGCACAGCTTTGGTGGATACACCCTAGTTCTTACGCATCTCCCCTCCTCTTCGCTTCACACATCTCCTCTCGTCTTCGCTTTAGTGGAGTCCGGCCCTTAGTCTCAAATAGCTGCGCAATTACCTGTTCTAAATATAAATTAACCTTTACTATGAACTTTAGTCCTCTATTGTTTGAGTAATTCGGACCCTTCTCAAACAGGTTATTGAATTTATGTAGTACAAAATGAACACAACCCATGTATTTGATAGTAAAGAAACATGTTCAAAGTGTCGTCTTAGAGGCAGTAAATATAGTTAAACATAAGTTTCTTCAACTACCCTCCTCCCTCGGCTTTTGTGACTATTAATTTTACGATTTCATCTCAATGTCTAGTGGTTGCCTCGTTACTCAAGTGGCACACGCAACTGCTAAGCATGACATCCTGGGTTTAATTCCCAGGTCGGGTAAAGTGTTATTGAGATATTCCATTAGGAATTTCTCAGTAGCCGCCTCGGAGTCTGGATTTGTGTCCGGTTGATGGCAATAGGGTGGTCTCCTATTACATGGGACACATAACTGGCGAAATATGGGCGTACTATTAGGTACTTCTCTGCTTAACCTTTCGGGGATTACAGCCGTGATGTTATGCATGTTATCTCTTTTCTTTGTGATAGTTCGTTGTTGAATAATTTTCTCTGCTGCCAAAAGCCACTCTAAGCTTTGACACTGGCAGTACAGAAATGAGATTGACAGTTTTATTTTTTCGTTGCCGTTGTGACAGCCCTCGGAAAGCACTCTCCTGTCGTGTCGGGTTCCCATCCCATCGATCTATGAGAGTAAAAAAAACAAAGAGTTCACCTCTGCACTACAATGTCTCCTGCATACTTGGCTAATAACCTAATGTTACGCCTGTAATCCCCGAAGGACCCTAAAAATACATCTACATTTCGCCAGTTATGTTTAAGTCCCATGTAATAGGGGGCGAGCCTATTACCATCAACCGGGCGCGAATCCAAACTCCGTGCAAGGACCTCATGCTCAGCAGTCGTGCTTGGTTAATCTCGGTTGATATTGGCCGCCGTGGCTAAAATCCAGTCGGGAGGAAATTATTAATACAAACAGACATTCCGTCTTCCCTAATCCTCTGACAGCTTCACTCAGCTGTTTATCAAAACCCTCCCATTGAAGACAATGGAGCTCTCTGGTGTCTTTTAATTCATCAATATCTTCCGACTCCGAGATATCATCTGCAACCCCTTCTTTGTTCGGTAAAGATGATTTATGTTGTTTACCGTAAAATGAAAGACATAATTATTTACTTCGGATCTGCTGTGAAAGCTAAAACATCACTCAGTAAAATGTACCTACAGTATTTAAAAAGTTCATCTCAAATCAGTGATCAGTTTAGACGTCACGGTTGGCGCAGTGTCTGAGCGATTGGCTGCTGAGCTGCATGGCGCGGGCTTGATCCCCGCTCTGAACAAATGTTTGTTTGACCTACAGGTAGTGCCCAGTCTGGCTGTTTGTGTATGTGAGTTTAAATGTTTGTAAACGCTGCCCCGATACAGGAGAAATTTCTAAATTAGGGCAACGTTTAAAAAGAAAAAGCTACACATACGTAAACTCACGCCTTTTTCCCAGGCCTAGAGAGTACCCTTGGCGGTAGGCTGACCCTACAGAACTAACGCCACCCGCTACGATCCACATAATCCTTTCACCTCGTCCGCGTTCATACATCTGCTCATACACACGACTGTAAATTTGCAAGTATAATGGGTGTAAAAGTACCCTCAACGAAGCCGATAGACACTTATTTTCACCGCCATTGCGATATTTTTTTTTGTTCTAGACCAAACCTGGGAACCTTCTAGTTGCGGAGATATTGAGGTTAAAGTTCGAACTTTCTCACATTTTTTTTTAATATTATAACTTACTTTAAATACTTCCCCAACCCCCGTACTATTCTTCAATGCATTCATCGTCACAATATTCTGAGTGCGTTACATTGAGCCCTATCGTAAAACGAGATTAATCACCCAAAAAAGTCGTTTCCCTGCAATAATTTTTGCGTAGAGTTACTTAGTTTGACATACAGAATGCTTGGTTGACGGCATGCATCGTAAAGGGTCCAGTTTTTTTGTTACGTTACATCTAGGTACTATGTTATCTTTGCATCGCCCTGGGAGAAATCCGGTCAGTGTTTTTGAGTGAAAGAATAACAAACATCCATCCATCCATCCTCTTAAACTTTCTCATTTATAATCTTAGTAGGAAAAAATTTAATAAATAAATAAAAACACAGTGCTTTTATTTATTTTGCAGGGTACAGAGTCTTAAAACTCTTAAAGAATATAATAAAACTACTGGTTTTAAACCACATAGTCGAACGTGCCTCGAGCACAACATTTCTAGTTAGAACCGCTCGGTAATAAACACGTCCCTGGGTTTATTTCTTCGTTTTATTTTATTAAGTAGTTCTTTTACGTTGACTTGGGTTTAAAAGAGTTACTGAATGCATAAGATTATCTACTGCACTACCTAGTTCCATGAAGGTACAGTTCCGAAAGAAATAGAGAAAGTATTTTGCAGATCATAGCAGACTGTTTTCTATGTAACTCTTCTATATTTAAACAAGTACAGCGGTTCTACAGAATTGTAAAAAACCGGACAAGGGTTTCGTACCAGCGTAGTAGGGAAGCGCCTTTAATATTTAATTTATTTTTGGATTTTTATTGTGTTAGCGGCAACAGAAATACACTTTCTGTGAAAATTCCAACTAGCTACCTATTACGGATCATGAGATACAGCCCGCTGACAAACAGACGGACAGACAGCGGAGGCTTAGTAATAGGGTCCCGTTGGTTACCCTTCGAGCACGGAACCCTAAAAAGAAACATAATTTACTTGTTCAAATGTGTTAAGTTATACAACAACTGATTGCTGATATTAATCTAAGAAACAAATATCATGGAAACTGACATTCCTTCCTCCTTTAACATTTTCACTTTTATCTAACAAACACAAAACTTACAACAATAATTGAGACCAACAATCACAAACTTGTTTTATTTGTTAGAAAACAAAATAAAACAAATTTCCTCTTCATACCACCCCTGTTCCTCTTTGTAACCTCAGTGTAATGATAATAAGATTTATTTGATGCGATGACTCGATATCTTTCCCTGTGCCCGTTATTTTATTATTTGTGGAGGCGAATCTTTGATCATGGGAAGTGGTGCTCAAACTTGAGCCGTGGGTCTGTAGTGAGCTGTAGAGTTTTCTTTTACGGCCCGATACACGTAATAAATTGAATGTAGCGGTTTAAAGTACGTACTCGTACGTGGGTGAACTTACAAGCTGTATTAAATTACAGACAATTATTGTGTGGAAAATACATGTGGATCAATAATAAAGACAACAATAAAAATTGAGAAGAGTATGCTTCGATGGTTTTGTCATGTGGAGAGAATAAGGCGACTAACAAAAGGAATTTACATAGCATAAGCATAATCAGCCTATTAAAGTTCCCACTGCTGGAACGCAGGCCTCCTCTCTATGAGAGGGTATGGGCTTATAATCCACCACGCGGGCCCAGTGCGGGTTGGTAGATGTCACATGTCTTCGAATTTTTGGTTCTAGGACATGCCGGTTTCCTCAAGATGTTTTCCTTCACCGGTTTGAGAGCAGTGGTGATGAAATAACTTACATAAAGTAATGCGCCTGGCAGGGTTCAAACCCCGACTTACTGCTCGTAAGTCGGGGTCTCCACCACTGGGCCACCGCTGCTCTCATAAGGTAAGGTATTTTTGTTGCGCATCAGCCGAAATGGGGGTGATGGCTTCCTGCTACCCTGAGGAGCTCTTCCGAAATACGTTAAGATGAGGTTCACAATAGTTCTGTGCAGAAAGCTGTAAAGATATGTGCAGCGTACGTACCTTACACTGCGACCACATACTGCACACACACACTGCGACTGCACTCGTTGACCTTCCAGCTGCCGTTCCTGATGATGATGATGATCACGATGGTGTTGGATGACGATGAATCTAATGGCTTAATCAAAGTTCACTCGAGGTGCTCGTTGACAGTTGAGCAGCGGGGGCCCATTGGTGGAGACCCCGACTAAAGAGCAGTAAGTGGTGGGTTCGAACCCAGCCAGGCGCATTACTTTGTGTAAGTTATTTCATCACCACTGCTCGTAAAACGGTGACGGAAAACATCGTGAGGAAACCGGCATGTCCTAGAACCAAAAATTCGAAGACATGTGACATCTACCAACCCGCACTGGGCCCGCGTGGTGGATTATAGCCCATTCCCTCTCATAGAGAGGAGGCCGTGTGTCCCAGCAGTGGGAACATTATTGGCTGATTATGCAAGTTATTCCGGAAGGCCTAATTTGTATGAAAATAATTTGTTTGATGGTCGAGTGGTCGCAAAGCGCGATTCTAGGTCCTAGGTTCGATTCCGACTGACGAATTAAAAAATCATTATCAATTACCAAGGTATTATTATATATATATTATTATTATTATTATTCTTGATTATCTTATGTAACAACCCAATTAGTACCACCATAATCTCACCCTCACATAATTCTCACAATAACTTAACTTTCTCCCGCTATATTTATTAAGTTACCGAAACATCTTACCTGCGTCCCAGCAGTGGGGACATTAATAGGCTGATTATGCTATGCTATGCTTTGCTCGTTGGTCGGAGGTAGGACACGAAATGATAGAGCAACTCCGCCGCGCCGGGAGGGGCGCCCTAGGAAGACATACGAAAGATGCATGTAAGGCTCGTTCTGTGTTCCATGGGAAAAAGAAAATATAAAATCGCGCAGTTAAAGTTAACACTAACAAGTTAAAGTTAAAGCTAACTTAAAACTATATAGAAAAACCCGACAACAGCTGTCAGGCGAGTAGCCCGTGTTATGGGGGATGAACAACGTTACACCCTGTTCTTCATACTCCTATAGATGTATGGATGTTTGTTACGCTTTCACGCAAAACCTACTGAACGGATTTGGATGCGATTTGGCACACAAATCGTTTATAACCTGGAATGACACATGATCATTTTTATCCCTGTAGAACGAGACAATGAAAGGAGGTGTCTGGCGACAGGGCTGCGGGACTGTTCAGGGCTGCGGGACTGTCCAGGGCTGCGGGACTGTTCGAAAAAGATACCGTGGCCCTGGAACACAAAGGGCAAAAAAGGAACATGGATGGGTTTTAGTCAGTACAAGTTTGACACTTCCTTCCGCTCCGCCCAGATATGATAATTTCCAATACGAAAAAAAAAAAAGAAAAAAAAAAAGATATCTGGCGAGATGACGAGTAATAGAAAAGTATGGAAGAAGAAGACATGCTGCGCCGACCACAAATGAATTGGGATAAGGGCAAGAGAATGCTGATGAATGATGAACGAGACAATTAATTAACTCCACGAGGGCGAAACTGCTAGTAAAGATTATTTATGTATGTGTGTGCAAAAAGATTTAGAATCCCTGTTTAGGGTAACAGATCAATGATAAATATCTGTGCAGTGACCAAGACCCTTATATGCTTTACAGAGTAAACTGAATAGTCTACGTTAACGTATTTTATCCCTTCATCTCTTACATTCAAAAGGAATTCTAAGCATTTTTCAAGCTTTTTGAAACAGCATTTTTGCTTCGTAGTTTCTTGATATTTTCTTTTTTACTTTATTATTTAACTTATCTTGCTTTATTTTTCTTGGTTTACTTACCAGTTTGAAATGGTTAAAAACATTTAGCAAAAATACAGTGCTGCAAAAAGTTTATTCCATAATTAAATTATGCATAAAATTATGCAACTTCAAAACCCAATTCTGGGTTAAGCTCGCCATTGTACATAATCTATATTATTGCAATTTGTATGTATATTTGTTATTTTGTGTGCAATAAAGAATAAGAATGCATTATTCTTTTTGGTAGATTTGAAGCCATTCTATAAATAAACAGACCAACGATATACTCACCAGCAGTTAATCCTTTTAAAATATAGAATCGATTTTCAGTGTAAACAGCAGCATTAGAATATTATCACTATTGTCCACGAAGCGCATCCTTGCTTTCGCATCCCAATTACTAGGCAATACCGATGTCCTAGGGTATTATTTTTCAACAGGTCGTCCAACGTTATTATGGATCCAGGCATCACGAAGTTTCATATATCATACACTATGTACTGTATACTTCAAGAGATAGGTAGATATGTATGTGACAGTGTTGAAAATCTAGCATCCGAGAGGGCCTTGCCTCATCTCGTAACTCCAGTAGTCACAAACGCTATTTTGCTGATCATGATGTCCTAAGTTTGTTTCCAATGTCAGGCAGTATTTATTTATTTATATACACACAAAATACTTAACAGGACATTAAATTAAGATAGAAGAGCACAAACGTACTGTTTATTTCATAACTCCTAGCAGGCCTGCGAGAGGAAAGTTGTGTTAGAAATGTAGACACAGTGTGTAGAAAATACAGGAAAATTTAAATTAGAACTTAGTGAACTTAGTGTTATTGGGTTTTTCCATCAGGAATTTCTCAGTAGCAGCCACAGAGTCTAAATTAGTACCAGTTTGGTGGCGCATAGGCTCTTCCTCAATGGAATTTAAACTTAACTGACAAAATGTGGGTACTATTAGGTACACCTCTGCCTAACCTTTCAGAGATTACAGGCGTGATGTTACGCAAACAGAACTGTCTTTGCGATTTACTTCTGAAAAATAAACCTTTAATATAAAAAGATGCTTAAAGGTAGACAACATTTAACCATCCATCGTAAAATAAGCTTATTTGACTGAACACACAAATGCTCTCAAAATTCGATGTGAGCCGACACATTTAAAATGATATCTGATATCTCACACACTTGCAACGCTGACCCAGTTCTTGTATATTCTACTGGTACACTCACATACAAAATGGATTCTATTATAGAAAAATTACCTTTGTACAGTTAATCTTTCTAAAAGGACAATGCCCATTAAAGTACGGAATCTGGTACAACCCCCCAAAAGGGATAAATTATATATTTTTGGAAAGGTTATTGTTATTGGAACTACTTTGACTACGGCGAGTTTTTTCAATTCGTTGTCGGTTCGGAGTTAAAGATCATTCATTCTGTTGTTTTTTGATGTCGGTTCGGATTTAAAGATCATTCATTCTGTTGTTTTAAGACGATTTATTACTTCATAATATTTATTTATTTAACACTTCAAGCACAAAAGTACAGAGGCGGACTTAATGCCATAGGCATTTTCTACCAGTCAACCTTAAAAAAACACGAAGGTAGGACTGTGTTTTCTACAGTCCTAATATGCCAAGCCATGTATTGTATCACAGGTCGCAAGCATGAGGCTGGTTTCTGCCTAACCGGACTATAGATATATATCCGATGGATGTCTTGAGTGTAAGGCCTCTAGCCAGGGGCATCTAACTATCTTTGCCTATAACTCCGAACGGACAACGAATTCAAAAATGCCGCCTAAGTAAATATTGACCTATTCAAAATTATCTATCCAATGATATATCTATTGTTGCTATTGAGGGGTTATATCAAAAAGTACATTGTCCTTTATAAAAACTGAAACTTTCATTTCTTTTTGAAGTTACTTTTAGTCCATGTCTTAACTCTGATGAAAGCAATGAAACAAACAAGTCATATTTTTTTTAACTTTTAAGGCGAACTTACGATTTAAATATTTGCTTCAAAATCTCTCCCAACAACCATAGGTAGGGGCCAGGTTTTGGTTAATATAAGAGTTGCCAGTTTTATTAATAAGATTGATAAGCAGACAGATGCATATTCGCTACTTATTGCTCATCATCATCTGTCTAGCCTTTTCCAACTATATTGGGATCGGCTTCCAGTCTAACCGGATGCAGCTGAATACCAGCTAATATTTTACATGGAGCGACTGCCTATCTGACCTCCACAACCCAGTTAGTACTGGGTAATACGATACCCCTTGGTAAGACTGGTTGTCAGACTTTTTGGGCCACTGACTACCTAACGACTGTCAAAGATCTACAAATGACACCCGGGACCAACGGCTTAACGTGCTTTCCGAGGCACGGAGGAAACTCGGTATGTAATGGGTGGTCACCCATCCACAGACCAACCTAGGCAAGCACGGCTTAACCTAAAGATCGATCCGAGCGGCTGTTATTATTTAGCCACGAACTCCTCTCGCTACTTATTGCTATTAAGATTTATTCATCATCATTCTCTTGCCCTTATCCCAATTTATTTGAGGTCGGCGTAACATGACTTCTTCTTCCATACTTCTCTTTTACTCGTCATCTCAACAGTGACCCCCTTGCTCGCCATATCATCCATTACGCAGTTCATCCATCGTATCTTTGGTTTTCCTTTACTCTTATACCCATCAACATTCATACTCAAAACTTTTCTCACGACATTTTCCTCATTATTGCTTTTAAGATTAATTAGCACAAATATTTGGTTTCTGAAGACCTTCTTCAACCATCCGAGAGCCTAAAAAATGTGACATTCTATCAGCGATAACCATAACTGAAAGGTCAAAAATGTATTGAATTGACATAACGATATACGATACCATTTGGTAAGACTATGTCAAACTTTCAGACCACTGACTACCTGTAACGACTGTCAAAGATTTACAATTGACAGTCGGGGGCAATGGCTTAACGTGCTTAGCTGACATACCTGACCTCCGCAACCCCTTGCCTCGGCAAGGAGGAAACTCGGTATGTGATGGGTATAGTCACCTATCTACGGACAAACCTTGGTAAGCGCGGCTTAACCTGAAGACCCGATTGTATTTGTAACAATATTTTGATTTAAAAGAGTGTCCAAGGAGTTGCTTGCCCATTCTTCTCCATAGAGATCTACGCTTTGGAATGTGCAACTACAGTACTTTCTTAAGTTATTATGCCTTGTGACTGTGACTGTAGCTACGCTCTTTTTTGTTTTTTTGACATACAAAAGTGCCTGAGATGGTGTAATTGAAATAAATGCTTTGAGTTTGAGTTTGATCGTCTCTTATTATTTAGCCAAGAGTAAGAAACAATTCTCAAAACAACAGCCTTTTGGAATTAAACGAATATTAACACCATTCTACGCAACAGTACTCGTACAAAATCATTTGGGAGCACTCTGATTTAATTACGCTCTGACTGTAAAGCTGTAGGTGTTCATAAAATTGTTCTAGTTCTGCTGTTAACTAGTAATATGGCGCATTAGCCGATTACTAGGTAGCTCGTTAATTAAGCTGACGATATGATGAGGGTTTTAGTGTCATCATAAACATGTTCTACTTGATATAATCTGTGTATATCCAAGACTCACAGATTGTGTTGAAAGATGTATGCTTAGATGATCGCTGAACGTAATGTTTTGAAGAAATGTACTATATAATGAGATTATTATGAGCATTGCGGATGCTGAGAATAAAACAAAGAAATACATAAAAGAAAAGGTTGGTAAAGAATGCCTTCTGGCATTTTTTCACCTATTTTATGTACAATCTCTATTGTACATAAAATAGGCCATAAGTGCAGTAGCAGTTTCACAAAACGATCGCATCAAAACAAGTCGCACTTACGACCTTTTTCCATAACAAACATTTTGCACACATACACGATCTCGTATATCGCACTCTTTCATAATTATCTAGTCAGAAAGAGTGCGATATAATGATCATTTGCCTTAGTGACAAGCCTGTCATGTCGCGACGGAGTATTAAGTTAGTGATATTTAATTTCAAACTAACAATTATGTGTCTATCTGGCGTAGCGGTTAACGCTATAGATAAAATGTAGACAAGTGTAGACTGCGTTCGAACCCAAGTGACATTACACTTTTTGTGTTTTAATTATAAATGATACGTTAGACCCGATGAGATATGTTTTTCTAAATATTAGTTGGAACTTATTATTAACAAAAAAGATGAGGGTGAATGTGAAACAAAATAAACTTCTGGATTGAACAAAGTAGTTAGTTGGTGAACTTTGTTACGAGCGTTTGTGTTATTAGCGTATTGTTTGATTGTCTTTATTCAAGATGCAAGCTAATATTAGTATTGATGACAGGGCAAATATTGTCACTTTGCGTAAAAATGGGCTTAATATTTCTCAAATTTCAACTGAAACTGGCTTAAAATGTGTAAGTTATTTTTAAAAATTATAATTTCTATGATGATAGTTGTGGTGTGTGATTTTCTTATTATTAAATAAATTGCTAGTTGCAAGTGTGTAATCATATTTTGTTTTTTTTTTTAGAAATTCTGTTAGCCGTTGGGTAAAGAGGTTTGAGGAAGAAGGTAGTCTGAAGAGTCGTCTAAGAAGTGAAAGGCCGCCGCTTATTAACCCGACTCAGCGACGTTTTATGGTGGAAGAATATGAAACAAATGGTTTCATTCCAACTATAATGTTTGCAGAGCAATTGGATACTACATTACAGACTGTTCGCCATGCAGTCCATGCTGAAGGTTTACATCATCGGAAGCCAGCTAAAAACCATTTTTGATACAAAAACACAGGGAGGAAAGACTACGTTTTGCTCGAGATTATTTACATTTTAACTGGGAGGTGACTGTATTTTCTGACGAGAAGACTTTCAAGTCTTGCCAAAAGGAAGACTTAATTTATGGCGAAAAAATAATAATACTTAATTTAATAAGTAAACCGGCTAACTAAATATTTAGTAATATTAACATAACCGTAAATAAAAATAAAAAAATTAAGAAATAAATTTTAAATTTAATGATCTTAAATTGGGGTTTAGTTTCAATATTCTTTTCGTCAAGAAAATTAACACTTAAGCTATAACCTCAATACATTCAATGTGACGTTACATTAAAAAAAACACATTCATAAAGTCTAACTCATATATTAGTATTCAATTAACTCTGCTGAATACTGATACCTATAATAAGCGGGTATCAACAATTATGTTTGTGTTATTAGAATATCCTTTCCGTGTTATGTTATTCTTATTATGAATTGACTAAGTGGGTATACAACAAAAAATCTTATGAACGGTGATAAGAGTACTTTTTTTTGCCTAGATAGGAATGTGACGTCACATTCTCATAAAAGTTTGTTAATTTTATAAATAAATAAAACGAATAAACATTTTTGTTATCATTCAGCATGATTTTTTTATTTCCACCTTCCAACACCGAAAACATAAAATAAAAATCAATTAATGAGGTTAAATAATAATACAATAACTATCTAATATTTAACTTCTTATAAAAAATAAATAATAAGCATGACTATATTATAAATAAACATAAATACTTAACGACTTTCTAATACAAATATTATTAAGGTTTCAAAGAAACAAAAAACAGCAACACATTGTAATAACAGGGATTCGAACTTGGACTTCATTGATCGTGAACCCATGCTCAGCCCAAACAGCTACCAACCCATGTTAATACTACGCGAATTTTAACAATGCAATGGTAAGAACAGGTCATCACTATGATGTGTATTCTAAATGCAACAGAAATATAATGCTATTTCGCGTAGTGTGACGACAGTTCATTAGTGTGTGTTATGTGTGGAATGTTGAGACATCACTCATACACGCACACACACTGCTGTATCGCGCTCGCACAGTTCATAGCAATGTAATCTTTAGCATGGTACTGCACTTTTGAGCGTCTACTGTACTTACTTCATGTAGGTATGGTAGTGACTGTACATGAAAAAATAAGAATAAATAAAGGTCTTAGTCAAAGACTGCTTCGTTGGTCTAGTGGTCGCGACTGCTGAGCATGAGGTCCTTGGTTCGATTCCCGGGTCGGTCATATTGTTATTGGGTTTTTCCATCAGATTTTTTTCAGTAGCAGCCACGGACTCTGGATTTGTACCCGGTTGATGGCAATAGGCTCACCCCCTATTACATGGGGCTTAAACATAACTGACGAAATGTGACTATTAGGTACACCTCTGCCTAACACTTCGGGAATTACAGACGTGATGTTATGTTATGTTTAGTCAAAGATCTCAACGCAACAAAATCGGTCTTTTTAAAGAAACCCGTCGTCCGGGTAATTACTACCACATTATTTAATTCTGCCGTCAAACATCGGTGGCATCTACTGCAACAAACTACGTAAAAACTTCCAAAAAATCTCTCACAACTCGTCATTTATTTCTCTATCAGGAAAGAACTCATGCCTCAACTGGTCCCAGAACTCCATTCTCTTCTCTTCTGGCACCTTTATCATCTTTAACGTGGAGCCCATGTTGAGGCCTCTCATACTCTTGTTAGGGGTCAGAGGAAGCCATTGCAAGCCTTCGAGAACATCGTCTGATGAATGTGGAGTTGGGTTTCTGAAATTGGGAATAGGTAGTGGTTAAAAACTGTCACAGAACAGAATGAGATTTTTTTTAACATAACATCACGTCAGTTCTAAGAAATGTCAGGCAGAGGTGATGTTTATAGTGTCCCCATATTTCGCCACTTATGTTTCATCATCATCATCATCATTTCAGCCGAAAGACGTCCACTGCTGGACATAGGCCTCCCCCAAATATCGCCACATTGACCGGTCCCGTGCGACTCGCATCCAGCGGATCCCTGCAACCTTCACCAGGCCATCGGTCCAGCTAGTGGAAGGCCTTATGTTTAAGCCCCACATAACTGGGGGCGAGCCTATTGCCATCAACCGAGCACACAAATCTAGACTCTGATATGTTACTAAAAATACTTATGGAAAAATCTTATATCAATCAATCAATCAATCAATCAAAGCATTTATTTCAAGTAGGCCAGTTACAGGCACTTTTGAATTGTCGAAACAAAGACAACAGTAAAAAAATAGCTACAGTCCCAGTCACAAGGCACAAAAACTGTGAAAGTACTGTAGTTGCCCATTCCCTAACGTAGATCTCTATGGAGAAGAACGGGCAAAAAACTCCATGGACACTCTTTTAAATCATACATATATCAGAATACTATACTATACATATATAAAACATTGCCCGACCCGGGAATCAAATCCAGGATCTCATGCTCAGCAGAAATACCCAGACCATGACGCAGAAATCTTGGTCATCAACTCAAAGAAAACTGTACATTGTACATTGAATGAAAACAACTTTTTAAACACACAGAATTCTGATGATACTGCCCTATTAATAACATTCATGAACCGCTGTCAACATCAAAAAGATTAATTTTAATTGATTAAAATACTGCTCGAAAACGAGATGAAAACAAATAAGCTCTTTTGTAAAGTTAGTCAAACAAATTTTAATTTCGGAACACCAAATGAAAAACCGCACAAAGTAGCATAACGCCCAGGTAACATTCAACTTCACAATCTTTTAATACCATCAAAGTAAGCCGACCGTAAACTGTCAAAACAATTAGAAAATAACTCCGCATTAAGGATTTAAATCTCAACCACTTAAATTAAAATTCATTAACAAGAGAAAAGAGCAAATATTTAATCTGCATTAACCTTACCCGTATTTAGCAAAATTCGCCAATAACCTCGCAATTTTCTTAATGAAGAGCCTTTCATCTGTAGTCGCGGCTGTATTATAACTTGTACTCAGAGATTTACATTTAAATTGGTAACAGATTTCATCGCCCGATGTAGCTCCGCGAATGTTTAGATAGCGAAGGAAGGTGTTCCACATGATGTTGAAGGACCCTTGGAAGGTGAAGCGGTACAAGTAAACGTTATTACACGACACTTGGGAGTGCAGGCTCGCTTGACGGAGTATCGGATAAATCACTTGATCTGACACATACTTCGCGTACCTCCGCAGGCTCCTCTCGCCAACAGTCCCATTAACGAAATAGAAATCCATTATTTTCCTCCTTATCTTCCTGTACAGTTTCGATCCGTATTCGTCTCTCCTCCCTTCAAATGGCAATAAATACTGAAAGTTATAATTTAAATACTTTAGAAGTTTCTTGTTTCTCACGAAACCGTCCAGTTTGTAGAGAGAATTTAAGTTGGTGTAGCCTATCATAACTTCCACGGCATTATTTGTAATCTTTCGCTTGTATACTTCGAACGGGAATTTGTTCATGAAAGCGCCTTTTCCTGGTACTTCGACAGTTGGGGAAAATGAATTGATAAGTCTTTGATTGTCTCTGACTTCGGTGCTGTCGTACAGATCATGACTGGCCACTAATAATTTCTTTACGGTACTATTAGAAAGTAATTCGTACAATTTCGTTCGATTGAATTTTTCAAATGGTCCGTTCAGATTCCAATATAGCTTGTTCGCGATTTCGAAGTTGTAATTTCTGTAATCAGCAGGATCCAATGCACTGCCGTCTTGAACGATTACCCTGTTGAATAAATCTTCACCAGCAGAAGATAATAACAATGATGCGACTATAGGAGCAGTTGATCCGGAACCAAATACTGTCAACTTATTTAAATCACCATTGAAGTAGCTTATATTTTCTCGTATCCATCTGAGAGCAATTAAAATATCTTTAGCTCCCATGTTGCCTTCAGCAAAGTTGTCACCAGTATTGAGGAAGCCAAAAATTGAAGTTCGGAAGGACACGGTAACTACAACAATATCTTCATCTATTAAGAAATCTGGGCCGTGCATGTGGGCCATGTCATGAATCCAGACAATGACGGAGTAGTAGTCAATGTGTTTGATGATGGGAGTATAAATGGAAAGGTACAAGCAGTCTTCTGACAATCCAGATGCACAAGTCTCATTGTATGGAATGCTGTAGTTGTAAACTGGTTTATTGAACCAGCGAAGTGGATTTGGTGGCTGAAAGTAAATTAGAGCATGTCATTTTGGCTATCTGATTGAAATGAAGAGCGAAAATACTGTCCTAAAATGTTTAATTTTAGGTGATATACACAACATAAAAGTTAACTTTTCTAAAACAATATTTACTTCATGCAAATGGGATTTTAAGTGTATAATGCTTACACCAAAGTGAGTTATAGACTTGTAAAATAAAGAATCAGGAAATATCATTACCTTAAATCTTAACTTTCCAATCGGTGGTACCGCATACGGAATTTTCCAAAATGCGGCGTAGGGTTTATCTTCAAAAATACTAAACATCTTTCTACCAATAATTTCACTTCCATTTGTTTTAATAACATACACATCATTAGTGTTTGAACTACACAAAACTATAAAATAGGAAAAACAGAACAAAATTGAGCAAATACTCGTCATAACTTTGGTTTAAAATCAAATTAAATTGAATGACCACATACTAAATACTAACTAAATAATATAACTGAACAAAATGTGAGTTTTAAGGACACGTCATTAAAAACATTAATAATATCCGTGAAAATGTTTTCATAATAAAATGTAAATGTTATAATGACTACGGCAAGGTTTTCATTCAGTACATTATCTGAAGGTTACTTAACGTCCACAATTATGTGTCAATGGTTCTTTTGTAAGATATCTTCTAGTTTACCATCCTTGATTGGTTGGTTGTAGTCGCAAGAACGAAAGATAAAAAATTGTGAAAGAAGGCCCAAGCGATGATGGAGAGGCCAATTATTGGACCATAGCTGAGAGAAGCTGCGTGAAGTGGAAAGAACGGAAGAAGGCCTTAGCCCATCAGTGGAACACGAGGGTCTGAGATAGTAATATTCAGAAAAGAAAGAATTTTATTCGGTTTGTCGTGGAATTGTCGATCTAGAGCTAGGCTACAGCTGCTTATAGTGTAGCCTACAGTTAGTAACCAATTTCTTTTACAATTTCTAGGTCACAAACATTATCTGTTTTCCCCAGTTACTTAACAATGCCAAATTACCGGTATTTTATAGACATAATAAAGATAAATACGTGGTCCGATAATCTGATATCATACACCCGGTGTTATAGTTACAATCGATCATTTCATTAATATAGGTTGTCATGACTGGATAAACAAAATGGATTTTAAAATTATTAATTCTGTTATTTTACTTGTTTTAAGTGTTAATTTAATTGTGTGTAAAGAAAGCCCTGTGGTGGAAACAACACATGGTCCTATTGTTGGGAAAGTCTTGAAGACTCTTATAAAGAATGATGAATATTTTGGATTTATGGGGATACCATATGCTGCTCCACCCGTCGGTGATCTAAGGTTTATGGTAAGTGAAAAATGAAAATAAAAAATTGTTTTAAATCCTTTAAAAGACCACCTGAAGTCAGATTTAAAATGCTATAATACGTTTAGACATTTCCATACGAAAAATATTGACATACCACAATTGTAACCAAGGCATTGTAAAAAGTTTGACTTTGAAAGTAAAAAAGAAACATAGTAGATGTACCAAAGTCATAAAATAAGGTATTCGTAATAAAGTACCCTTTTCCAAAAATCATTCACACGAAATCTACACTGAAATTGATTTAATGCGTCTAAAGAAATGTAACAATACCGTATCATATATTTTCTAGCCACCTGAATCCGTCGACCCTTGGGACCAAACGCTAACAACGGCCAAAGAAAAACCCGCTTGCATTCAATACAACAATGACGTGAAGAATGGCCAGCCCCACGGCATGTACGGGGTCGAAGACTGCCTATACCTTGACATATTCACACCTGCTATAGACGAAAAGGGTAGAGCAGTAATCGTGTTAATAGTCAATGATCATTTCCATAATTCTTATAACAAATCTAGGGATTATGCTCCAGATTTCTTTATAGAAGAAGATGTTATAGTTATAACTATAAGCCATAGATTGTCTGCGATAGGATTTTTGTCGCTTGAAGATGAAATTTTACCTGGGAATGCTGGTCTCAAAGACATAGTAGAAGGCTTGGAGTGGGTGAGAGATAATATAGACCAGTTCGGTGGTGATTCGAATAGAATTACTCTCATGGGACTCCAAGGAGGTGCAGCTGGGATAGATCTTCTTATCCATTCAAAAGCAAAAGACCTTTTCAGTGCAGCTATACTACAAAGTGGTACATCTTGGTCTTCAGCATATCTACAAGAGAATCCCAGAGAGAGAGCATTTAAACTTGGAGAACTAATGGATGTAGCATCAAGCAGTAGTGTCAAACTCTTGAAGGAGTTACAAGGAGTTCCTGCACCCCAATTACTTTCAAGAGATTTGCATGCCAGTCCTAACGATTACTTTAAACAAACTCAGAAGAGTGTGATTGCTTTTGGTCCAATTGTTGAAAAACAACCAAATGGTCTGATAACAGAATATCCAGAGGATTCAATAGAAAATATTGACATTCCAATCATGATGGGTTCAAATTCCAGGGAAGGCTTGGATGCTATGATGCAGTATCTTATAGAACCGAGATATATAAGTTTTCTTAGAAAAGACTTCCCTTTACTACTCCCCAGACGCTTGAGACTCCGATTCGATCCCATAAAAGATGTTTATGATGAAGCTGCTAAAGAAATAACAAATTTTTATTTCAAGAAAGGTGAAATCAACGTAAAGACTGTTCCTGACCTGGTGACGTATATGGGAGATGCATTGACGAGTTACGTAGTAGATTATACAGCAAGAGTTTATTCTGAAAGGTCATTGAAACCTGTTTATTACTATCATTTCGATTATGTAAGTGAATTGAATGAAAACAAAAAGAATTTGATGAAACATTCGACAATTCAGGATGGGACTTGGGGAACAGCCACAGGAGATGAAATGTGTTATCTCTTCAAATGTCCTAGTTTAACAGACGAGTACTTGAAGCTAGAGAAAACTGTACCAGAGAAGAAAATAGTACAGAAGAAAATGATCAAAATGTGGACAAATTTTGCTAAATACGGGTAAGTTTAATTAAAAAATAAAGTAAATATTGACTTTCTTTAAACACACATTATTTTCTCATCTACTATTAACAGATAATAATTTTATAGACCAACGCCTCTCTCGTCAAGAAACTTCGTCCCCCATCCCACCATCTTCTCGTCTATTTAATCAGAGAATCCCAGTCCTATGAAACAATACGATATCTACGGTGATCCAATATTAAGTAGAAATAAAATTGTGAATAACCCTACATCATTTATTTTCAGGAACCCAACACCAGATACCGATGAAGATCTTGAAGGCCTGGTATGGCCAGCATATACCATTGAAAACAAGGAATACTTACACATCGACCAACACATGAAAATAAAGAAAGATTTATGCAAACGCAGATTTAATTTCTGGGACGAATTCATTGAGAAATGGGAACGATTAGCCGTCGACGGTGTTGTCACTGAATCTGGTAATAAAAAGGATGAGTTATGATGATAAGGTGTTGTTTTAATTTAGTTATAGATATCATTATCACCGCCTCGTTGATCTAGTGGGACTGCTGAGCGTGAGGTCCTGGGTTCGATTCCCGGGTCGGGAAAAGAAAGTGTTATTGGGTTGCTCCATCAGGAATTTCTCAGCAGCAGCCACGGTGCCTTGATTTGTGCTCGTTTGTTGGCAATAGGCTCGTCCTCTATTACATGGGACTTAAACATAACTGGCGAAATGTGAGCGTACTTGTTAGGTAGACCTCTACCTAACCCTTCGGGGATTACAAGGTGTGATGTGATATCATCATCATAGGTAGCCTCTGCCACATCCTGCTGAGTAAAGGTCTCCTCCGTTTAGTGTTATTCTTCCCTGATCTGCGCGTGTCCCAACCAGGTCTTACCCACGATTTTCTGAACGTGATTCACCCACCTAGATGTTGGTCTGCTAAACTATAGATGAACATGGAATAAATCAACTACAATGTTGACGCTTCCCGTGACCCAAGGGCTGGCTTTTACTTTGGCCAGAGGCTAAGTGTTGCCATACAACGTGGCAACGCCGCCAGTCTCTTGGGCACATTACCAGCTGACAGCGTTGAGGTGGAATTTTTGATGCCCTCTTATACTCGTAGTTTGTTGGTAGTTTATTTATTTTAGGTTATTTAATAGTTTTTAATTAATAATGTATTTAGTTAGTTTACTTTATAAAAAGTTGATTTATAAATAATACTACAATTTGTTCCTGTAACGTCTAGCGACATTTTGGCAGAGCCAGGCGTATAGATGGCAGGACGAGCGTGACTCCTACAGGCAGGATTGGTCCATTTCTGCTGAAGATAAAGAGGATTGTGAAGCAGAAACGGAGGTCTTGCCCTGCAGTGGTAGACACAAGCTAAATAAATTATACATGACAAGTTAAAGTAGGTAGTAAAGTCTTCTTGATCCGCAAATGATTTAGAGGAAACTCTAGACTTATTATGTGTAAGTAGATTTATATTGCTCGCTCTCGAGTTTTCCAATTCATTAGCCTTATCGAAAGCTCGGTAAGCTGGAAACAATTAACGATCTGGATTCGATCCTAGTGCATTCAAACGCATATATTTACTTCTATGACTACGTTTTTTACACTTTATAGGGCATTTCTGTTTACTATAAGGCATTGGCCACCTAAATGCAAAACATAATATGATATAACGTCACGCCTAGGATCCCTGAAGGCATAAGCGGTGGTGTATAAATGGTTTGTGTACTTTAAAAAAAATCATTTCCTAATTACTACAATGAATCTCCCTCCAGCGATGAAGGTAATTAGTAGCCCAGTGCTTTGCAGAAGGATATAATCAATTACAGGCAGACCGGGAAACGCAGCTGCTTGTTATATTCTCTAGGGGTAATCTTTTAGTCGCATAAAAACGTGTTCCTGGAAACCAAATTTATATTATTTTAAATATGACGTACTATTTAACCTATTTCTAAAATGTTCTTGCTGCGATGGCCTAGTGGTCGCAAGTGCTACTGCTGAGCATGTATCCTGGGTTAGATTTCCAGGCCGAGCAAAGTGTTATTAAGGTTCTCCATCCGGAAAATGCTCAAAAGTAACCCTGAGTCTTTATTTGTGCCTGGTTTACTGGCGAAATGTTGGTATACTATAAAGGGTGTAAATAGACCCTTAACATAAACGAAAGGCACTTGTTCTCCCCGTCACTGCGATCATTTTTTTGTTCTAGACCATACCTGGGAACCTTCTAGTTACGGAGATACAGGGGGTCAAAGTTCCAACTTTTTCACAAGTTCTTTTTTAAATACATGTTTTTAATGTAAGATTTTTACTTTACACACCTCCACGACCCCCGTACTATTCAATCCATCCATCAGCACAATGCTTTGAGTGCTTTCCATCGAGTCCTACCGTAAAACGTAATTTTTCACCCCAAAAAAAAAGTCGATGCCCTGCAATAATTTTTGCGTAAAGTTACTTAGTTTGATGTACATAATGTTTGGTTGACGGATATGTGAAGGGTCTGTTTACACCCGGTATGTAGGTACACTTCTGTCTCCCTAACCCCACAGGGATATGGAGGGCGTGATGTTTCGTTGCCAGTGACCATAATCTAATTACAGTCTCGATTATAGCATGTTTCTTACTCATGTTTAGTTTGTTTCTTTAATGTTCAGTTAAACCTAACTACCAACTCGCATTTACTGATATGTATATTAAAAAAACACGCTCCTATTTTAACAGTAATCAACCCTACTAAATATTCAAGCAAAAAAGCAGTTTAACCAGCCAGTACTTATGTTGTTCTACGATGCTTTAACCCGCTACCGCGAGACGTGACTCAATACTCGACCTGGAACTACTGGCTTTAAAGAAAAGTCCTGTAAAAGTAATGCACTTCCGTTTTTATCACCCATAGGAAGCGAGGAGGCATCAATTACTTACCTAAGTAAGTTCTTTTTTGCGTTTTGCCTTTAGAATCGAGATTTAATATCCAAGGAATTGGTTTTTCTAATTGATTTAACGTCAATTGTCACCACGTTAATTTGCAGTGTTTTTTATACTCATCATCATCATCATATTAGCCGAAAGTCGCTGAAATACCCTGCTGGACATAGGTCTCCCCAAGTGTTGCCACATTGACCGGTCCCGTGCGACTCACATCCAGCGGATCCCTGCAACCTTCACCAGGTCATCGGTCCACCTAGTGGGAGGCCTTCCAACGCTACATTTTCCGGTGCACGGTCGCCACTCCAGAACTTTTCGGTCCCATCGGCCATCCGTTCTGCGAGCAATGTGCCCTGCCCACTGCCACATAAGTTATGTCATTCTGCTATTAAAGAATGACAATTTTGATTTGATTACACGGACAGTCAATTTGTTAAATAAAATAATTTTCTCGGACTGTATACAGAAAGTTATGTAGTAAATGATAGCATGACGGTTGACAGCGGAGAATGGAAGAAAAAAATGTCTTGCGCCGACACCAAGTAACATGGGACAAGGGTAGGTAGCTGATGGTGATGATGATACTAGAAATTGATGGAAGTAAAAAAAATCACAAATATTCTATTCCTTTCATGACACTGTTTTAAGATTTCACGGTTTACAACTAAACTGATACAGAGTTAGTTACTAATTTTAATCGGGAGCTCAAAATAATGAACAATGACGTCTGACAGGGGAGAATGGAAAAAGAAAAAGCGTTGCACCGACCCCAAGTAGAATGGGACAAGGACAGGACGATGATTATGATTCTGTTCTTCAGTTCTGTTTCTGTTCTGTTCTGACCAAACCATGTTAAAGCCTTTTTCAAGGGATAAAGAGAATTCTATATATCTATCCAACGAAAGGATTGTTCTATTTATTATGTGATCTTAATTTCAAGCTTAATATTAAACATATACAGGGTGTAAGAGACCCTTCACATAGCCGTCAACCAAGCATACAGTACATCAAACTAAGTAACTTTACGCAAAAATTATTGCTAGGAATCGACTTTTTTTTTGGGGTGAAAAATTAAGTTTTACGGTAGAACTCGATTGATAGCACTCAAAGCATTCTGCTGATGGATGGATTGTATAGTACGGGGGTCGTGGAGATGTGTAAAGTAAAACTCTTATATTAAAAAAGTGTATTTAAAAAAACACTTGTGAAAAATTTGGAACTTTGACCCCCAATATCTCCGTAACTAGAAAGTTCCCAGGTATGGTCTAGAACAAAAAATGATCGCAAAGACGGAGAAAACAAGTGCCTTTCGGATATGTTAAGGGTCTATTTACACCCTTTAAACAAGTAAACAAGAGTTTTATCAAAATCGATTTCTCATTTTAATTTTTTTTTCATCATTTTTAAACGCTTCGCTACTACAAATTATTATTATTCATAAACATTTTCTTTGAAATGCAGCCTAAGATCATGGTGACTGCGATTCCTTTGATTGTCTCCCCAAAGACTTATTGGAGCGGAAATTACGGGAACGAAGATCATCTCAAAAATATAATACTTACTAATAAGATCGTTATGAGAAAAAGATAAAAAATATTGCGATATTAAAAAAGAATTTTCATAAAAATTGGCCGTCTTCTTTGTCGGGAAGCGGAAATTCATTTAACTTGAGTAGACGTGAAAGATGAACCTCTTCGGTTATCCGCTAGTAATTTTACGTTTTTATCTCACTGTACCATTGGTCGTCGTTGCCTAGTTGCGATTGCTGAGCATGAGTTCTTGGGTTCGATTCCCAGGTCAGGAAAAGAGTTATTGGGTTTTTCATTCAAATCATTTATTTCTTTGCAAACATGGGTATTAGGTAAATAGATGTTATTTTATAATAAGGTTCTCCACATTTTGCCGTCACATGGGCATGCAAATAATTGGTTTACAAATTATTATAAATTTAAAATAAATGGCATGTCATTGGAATGATATATAATAAAAAATAATAAAAAAATGTCAACATGGTCAAAGTAATAAAAAATGTTATCAATATTGTCAAACAAATAAGTGGCATGTCATTGGAATTATATCAAATTTAAAAAATAAAAAAATGTCAACATGGTCAAGGTAATAAAAAATGTTATCAATATTAGGATAAGATAAGATAAGATAAGATAAGATAAGATTATTTATTTGCTTAAACATGTGTGTGTACATACATAAAAAATGCATACAAGATGAAAATAAGAGTGAATTAAGTGCAGACATGTTTGTCACTACGTGACGTGCAAAATTCGAACAATTATTATTAATGTTATAAAGTTATTAAATTTATTACTCAAACAAAAAAATAAATAAATCAAAATAACAAAATATTTAAAGTTGTCATACTTAATTACTAATGGGTTATTCAAATTATATAAAATTAAAGAGTAAAATTAGCATTATTGTGTAAGTACCTCCAAATGAATCTACTATGTTAAGACAAATTCTTTTTCATTAAGGAACTCAGTAACGCTATAATATGCCCTGGTGGTCAAAAAAGTACGAAGTTTATTTTTAAACATAGAGTAAGGTAGTTCTTTCCAACTTTTAGGTACTTTGTTGAAAATTACTGGAGCCATACAGTATACACTTTTTCGCATTAGGGTCGTCTTAGCGGATTGGAGACAAAGTTGATCATTGTCACGTCTATTGCGTGGGAATATGTCGGCTAGACGCTTATAGTAATGTGGATTCGACTTAACAAACACAGCTACTTCTAATATGTACAAGCACGGTAGGGTTAATATCTTGTAATATTTGAAATAAGGCATGCAGCTATCGGTCTTGTCAAGTTTAAACATCGCCCGTAAACATCTTTTTTGAGACTTGAATGCTGATTCTTTTTCCGTCGAGTTACCCCAAAATATAAGCCCATAGCGTAGATGGGATTCTACTAAACCATAATACGCTGTAAGTAGAGCATCCGTATATAATGTGAATGAAAGTGTGTGCAAAGCGTATGCGGATATACTAAGTTTTTTACATAAAATCTCAATATGTGTTTTCCAGTTAAGATTTTTATCAATCTGGAGGCCAAGAAATTTTGTAGTGTTAACTTCTTCTATGTTTTCATTGCAATATTGTATGTTAAGGTTCATGCTAGGTAACCGTTGCGTAAAATGTATAGCCTTCGTTTTCTTTAAGTTTATTTTCAAATTGTTTTCCTGCATCCATTGTATAGCTGATTTTGTTTGTGGGTTTGCGGGTCAGACTTCTTCAATGATTCGATTTATTTCTTATGGTGTTAAGACGTTTATTAAAACGAATTTACATGTGTATTTAATTATGATTAAGGTGAACAATAATGGTGAACCGACTACCATGTTGTTTCTTCTGTAGTGATCTATATATTGACGGACGCGCCGTGGTACGAACGAGTAGAAGCTTCTCGGCGCGAGTTCCTCAGCGCCGACCAATCAGCGCTCCGCGCACCGTCGTTGCTCCGCTCCTATTCGCTGATTCGCTACCGCCAAGCCTCGGTCCACTCGACGGTAGAGGGCCACACGTAATTTAGCGTCCTCCTCCACTAGATGGCGTTAACATATGCCCCCGGCCTTGGAAGCTCCTGCTTTCCAACGAAGTACCGATGACGTTGAAAGTTCTTGAATGGATAATGAATGTTTATTGTGTATCCGTCTTCTTCTTCTCTTCTGGCGGTAACAAAGGACATATTTTTGAGAATGCCCTTCGCACCGTCCCGGTCGCCGTTTTGATGTCAGCGACTCTTGACAGGCCATCTTTCCCAGGACAGGTATGGAGAATTCTTCCCAAGCGCCACTTGAGAGGTGGAAGATTATCCTCCTTGATGAGTACAAGAGTGTTAGGTATCAATTCTTCCTTACTTGTCTTCCACTTCGTTCTGGTCTGTAGCTCCGCTATGTACTCCTTTGACCATCTCTGCCAGAACTGCTGGCGCATCTGTTCCACACGGTCGTAACGGGATAGGCGATGTGAAGCTGTAGCTGTCAGGTCTGGGCTGGCATGTGCGGTGAGCGGTCGGCCAATCAGAAACAGAGAAGGGCTGAGGGGAAGAAGGTCAGTTGGGTCTGTGGACAGTGGATACATGGGTCGAGAGTTTAAGACGGCCTCGATTTGGGTTAGTATCGTGCTAAACTCCTCATACGTTAAGTTCGCGTTGCCAATAACACGACGGATGTGATATTTGCAAGACTTTACTCCTGCCTCCCACAATCCCCCGAAATGCGGAGTATATGGTGGTATGAAATTAAATTGAATATTATCCTCAGCTAAGAGCTCTATAAGATTATCACGATTATACTTAAGAAATTGTGTAAGTTCCTTCATTGCTCCAACAAAATTCTTACCATTGTCAGAAAATATTTCAGCAGGTTTACCCCGTCGAGACATAAACCGTTTTAGAGCTAATATGTAAGCGTCAGTTGTTAAATTAGTAACTAATTCTAAGTGAACTGCACGCGTTGAGAAACAAACAAATAGACAAATATAACATTTCTCCAATTTAGCGCCCCTCCCTTTACGGTTCAAAATAAACATGGGTCCTGCATAGTCTACACCGCACCTTAAAAACGGATAACCTGGTTCTAGCCGCTCTACAGGTAAGTTACCCATTTGAACTGAAACAGTTTTACCCCTAATACGTGTACATGTCACACATGTATGTACAACGTTTCTAGCCAGATTACGGCCTCTGAGGGGCCACCAATTTTCTCGTATGCTAGCTAACAATAATTGAGGACCGGCATGAAGCTGGCGCTTATGCTCATATTGAAATAACAAGCGTGTAAAAGTATGTTTGCTACACAACAGGATGGGGTGTTTTTTATTGTATGAAAAGTTTAAAGAATTATCTAATCTACCCCCAACTCTAATAATGTTATTATCATCAACAAATATGTTAAGACCAGAAATATTACGGTTAGCCTTTAAGGTGACATTCCCCTTTGAAGAAATATCAAGATCAGGAAACGACTGGTTTTGTGACATTTGAGTTAATTTATTAATAGATTTATTTAACTCATCTACTTGAAGCGGGCCGTATTGACGATTTACCTTTATTTTATTACGAACGTTATCAATGAAACGCAAAATATAAGCACATACACGCTTCATGCGAGTAAAAGAAGAGAATCTCTCGAACGGAAAAGTATTCTCATTAGTATGATGTACTAACAGTGTAGTGGTTACTTTAATGTCTGGCAATTCGTTAAAGTTGACATTATGACAACTGTGATCATAACTGAAATCACACAGCCGTTCGTGTAAAAATGCCGGGCCGTGCCACCAAATATCAGCTGTGCGCAGCGCGTCAAGCGTGACCCCGCGTGACACCAAGTCAGCTGGGTTGGATTTACCTCCTACGTGTAACCATGGTAAACTTCCCGTAAGTTCATTAATTTGAGCCACCCTGTTTTGTACAAACGTTTTAAGAGTGTTAGGTGGCATTCGTAGCCATCCCAGCACAATTGTGGAATCAGACCAAAAATAAACATTCGTGAATTTTGAACGAAGTGAACTTATAATTTTCGAGTACAACTTTGCACCTAACAGTGCCCCACATAATTCCAAACGCGGTATGGTTATCGGTTTGACAGGCGCGACCTTCGACTTAGCGCATAACAAGGCTACGGATACATCAGTATTGTTATCCGAGTACATACGCACGTAAGCACAAGCGCCGTAAGCACTTTGAGAGGCGTCAGTAAATATATGTAATTCTATATATTGTATTTTACTGTTTATAACCTGACGTGGTATACGTAAATTACCCAAATAGTCAAGAGTGTCAACGAATTTTTGCCAATTAATTAAAATATCATGAGGTACCGGATCGTCCCATCCGATTTTATACATCCATAATTTTTGTAGTAATATTTTTGCAAGTATTACAATAGGCGCTAATAGACCTAACGGATCGTAAACTTGCGAGATTGCTGATAACATAATGCGCTTAGTAACGTGACTCCCGTTTAATTTAAGTTTAGTCGTATAATGTAACTCGTCTGTATTTGCGAACCAACCTAAACCTAACGTTTTACTTTGACAGGTTTCGCCTAGAGATAAATTCTTTGACACGTTTAAAGTTGACAAATCGAAATTAAATAACCATTTTCGTAAACAGAAACAACCCGATTGTAATACCGTAGAAACTTTATTACAAATGTCTAATAATTCCATTTTATCGTCACAACCCGATATCAGATCGTCAACGTAAAAATCTTTGTTTATAATATGAGCGATGTCGTTATCAGCGCATTCCGACGCCAGCTGTTGTAAACATCGCATACTTAGGTATGGCGCGGACGCCGTACCGTAAGTTACTGTGTTAAGCCGGTACACACCGAGCGCATCTAACGGGTTTTCTCTCCATAAAATTAATTGTAAACATTGTTGATCGGGTTGAATTAATATTTGTCTGTACATTTTCTCGATGTCTGCACAGGCAATATATGTGTACTGACGAAATCTTAAGAGAATGGCAACAATATCATTTTGTAAAGACGGGCCAATCAATTGTATGTCATTTAGCGATTGACCGGAAGTAGTTTTAGCACTAGCGTCAAATACTACTCGTAATTTCGTAGTTGTACTATGTTCTCTAAATACACCGTGATGCGGTAAGAAGTAATGTGGAGATGTATAAGTATCTATTTTTGTCATATGACCGAGTTCCAAATATTCACGCATAAAATCAAAGTATAATTTTTTATAACTCGGTGTGCATCGACCCAACTTGCGTTCGAGCGCGAGGAACCGACTCTCGGCTTGTAAGTATGAGTCGCCTAGTTGATCAGCTGATTCGCGTAGTGGAATGCGCACAGAGAAACGACCGTCACTATCACGCGTAGTTGTTTTAATAAATAAATTCTCACAATCATGTTCTTCTTTAGACATAATATAACCGGTTTTTGAACTTATCTCCTCTAATTCCCAAAATTTAGTTAATTGAGTATCTAAGTTGTCGTGCGTGTGCGTAAAGTTGCATTGAACTTGATTAACGAATGAACCTTTTATATTATGTATGACACCAGATACAACCCAACCTAACTTAGTATTCTGTAGGTATGGGCCGTTTGTCAGTCGAATTAATCCTTCACTTAAAAGTTCCCAAAACTTATCTGCGCCGATTAATAAATCGATTCTGTTAGACATAAAAAATTTAGGATCGGCGAGTGATACATGACTCGGAATCATAAACCTTGCGATATTATGAGTAACAGAAGGTAACGTTGCGGTAATGCAAGGTAGGACGAGACAATTCAAGTGTGTGTTAAATTCACTATTTTTAGATCGCAATTGCACTTTGCATGATTGTGTAGATTGGGTTACCGAATTACCTACCCCTGCGACTTGTACTGTGGACTGTATCAAAGGAATTTTTAATTTTTCGCATAACGATTTTGTGATAAATGAATGTTGACTACCATTATCTAGAATAGCACGAATAGTGTGATGCTTATTATCACGATCTAATACTTCTAATAATGCAGTCGAAAGAATAACGGGTTCTTGAAATGAGTACTCGTTGTCAACTTGTTGACGCGTTGAAGTTGACGCACTGTGTAGCGCTGTACTATGTGCGCCGCCCGTAGCTTCGGACTCGCGACACGATGTGGACGCCGGCGCTTGCGCGTCGTGCGGCCCTACAGGTTTTGACATGTTGCCGTTATCACAGCACTCACCATGAAGAAGCGAATGGTGTTTACGATTACATAACTTGCAGGCGCCGAACCAGCAATGAGACACTGTATGTCCAGCACGCAAACAATTTTTACATAATTTGTTCTCGTCTACGAATAATAATTTGTCCTTCATAGAAAGGTCATTGAACTTGCTGCACGAATAAAGCGGATGATTCTCTTTGCACATAATACACCTTTGGTAACGTTTTGAATCATTGTTCGAATTAGGTTTTTGTGATGATTTAGACGAATTATTATTATTACGTGTTGCGACGTAACTATGCGAGTTAGCATGCTTTGATTGATTGGATGATGATGATGATTTCCTTACGGAACCATCGGAGGTTTGCTTACCAGAATCATGTGTACCTTTAATAGATTCTAACATGTCCGCCCTGTCAGTAAGGAATGTAATCATATCGTTTAGAGTTAATTTTTTATTAGCGTGACTTGGTAATTTAGAAAGTGCACTTTTATGGTTTTCCCATTCTTTTTCAGTAGTTGAATCCATCTTAGTAACAATAAGGAATATGATTAACGTATCCCAATGATCTGTGGGCTCATTTAGACCTTTAAGAGCACGAATATTTTTTAGTACGTTATCTATCAACTTACGAATGTGAGATGCAGATTCTTTGTGTAAAAACTGCAATGAGAACAGAGCTTTAACGTGGTTTTGAACCAGTAATCTATTATTATTAAATCTGTTCTCCAATAAACTCCAGGCTATTGTGTAATTTTCAGCAGTAAACTGTAACGATTTTATTATTTGACTAGCAGTGCCAGTGAGCGCGGAACGTAAGTAATGGAATTTTTGAATACCGTCTATAGTTTTAGAATTATGAATCAAGGATAAGTAGGTATCTCTAAATTCTAACCACTGTTCAAATGAACCGTCAAAGGAAGGCAATGAAATAGTGGGTAATTTGATGCTAAAGGTCTTGTTGGAACCTTCAACATCGTTATCAATAATTTCTTTACTCTTAAGCGTGCATTTCGCCTTAGATGTGATCTCATAGAATAGACTTTCAAAGGTTTCTCTTTCAATTAATTGTTTTTCTAACTCTAGTTCAGAATCCTGTATGTGAAATTCTATATCATCCTGAATGTTTGTAAACTGTTCTAATAGTGACATAACGTTATTACAACGATCTTCTAGAGCTATCTTTTGAGAATCTGTTATTTCTAGATCTTGTAACGATTGCACATATTTAATGAATACAGTAAACTTTCCTTTCACTACACCTCTTTTCTTAACCAAATCTTTATAATCGTCGAGTGGCATTCTGGGAGATTGCAAGAGAAAGAAGAAAGTACTTACAGATTTTAACTCGCTCGATCGAACTCGAAGCAACGCCGCTCAAAATGGCGGTAGTTAGGTACTCGTGTTTCAAACGCGGGCTCGCGGCACGTCTATGTAACTGGAATTTTGCACAAGAATACACGATATTAACACAAATGATCCTTGAGGATGGGTTTGGATAGGAACACTGAATGGCCTGACCGTTTTATTTCCTGCTGGTTGCCGACTTCCACCTGTACGTTTTCTTGAAGCCGCTCCGATCCGGCTCGAAGGTCCAATATGTTTGTGGGTTTGCGGGTCAGACTTCTTCAATGATTCGATTTATTTCTTATGGTGTTAAGACGTTTATTAAAACGAATTTACATGTGTATTTAATTATGATTAAGGTGAACAATAATGGTGAACCGACTACCATGTTGTTTCTTCTGTAGTGATCTATATATTGACGGACGCGCCGTGGTACGAACGAGTAGAAGCTTCTCGGCGCGAGTTCCTCAGCGCCGACCAATCAGCGCTCCGCGCACCGTCGTTGCTCCGCTCCTATTCGCTGATTCGCTACCGCCAAGCCTCGGTCCACTCGACGGTAGAGGGCCACACGTAATTTAGCGTCCTCCTCCACTAGATGGCGTTAACAGATTTTAAGGAATTATTAATATCATTCTCATACGTCTCTACGCTTTTACAAGGTATTGTCAAAGTACTGTCATCCGCGAATAGGGTCACCGGTACTTCAATGCATCTAGGTAAGTCATTAATGTATAATATAAAGATAAATGGTCCTAATACGCTTCCCTGCGGTACCCCATATACTACTTCACGCCCTGATGATCGATAAATCTCTTCTATCTTCTTTACGGTATTGATATGTCTAATTTCAGTAATTTGATTTCTATGTCTTAAATATGATTCAATTAAATTAAGGACATTGCCTCTTATGCCATATGTTTCTAACTTTTTTAATAGTGTGGGATAATGTACGTGGTCAAATGCCTGGGTCATATCACAGAATATGCCACACACTGGGTTTCGCTTGTCGATATTGCCAATAACATTATATAAAAAGTCATATATTGCCATGTTGGTAGTCCTATGTTGTCGGAAGCCCTTCTGTTCATCACATAAAATCTTATTTTTTTGAACGAATTCTAACAGTTCTTTATAAATATATTTCTCAAATATTTTTGACATGACTGGAATAAGAGCAATAGGCCGGTAGTTTTCCATTAGATCTCTGTTTTCTTTCTTAAAGAGAGGTTTTATGATAGATGTTTTTAATGCAGAGGGATAGACACCCGCGCTTATACTTAAATTTATGATGTGGCTTAGATGTCCACATATTTCCACTGAAACATGTTTTATTGCTTTACTGGATATATCATCATAGCCTACGCTGCCTGTGTTGTTTAATGACATTATAATTTTATGAATATCTGGTGGTACGTATTGTCAAACAAATAAGTGGCATGTCATTGGAATTATATAAAATTTAATAATAAAAAAATGTCAACATGGTCAAAGTAATAAAAAATGTTATCAATATTGTCAAACAAATAAGTGGCATGTCATTGGAATTATATAAAATTTAAAAATAAATAAATGTCAACATGGTCAAAGTAATAAAAAATGTTATCAATATTGTCAAACAAATAAGTGGCATGTCATTGGAATTATATAAAATTTAATAATAAAAAATGTTATCAATATTGTCAAACAAATAAGTGGCATGTCATTGGAATTATATAAAATTTAATAATAAAAAAATGTCAACATGGTCAAAGTAATAAAAAATGTTATCAATGTTGTCAAACAAATAAGTGGCATGTCATTGGAATTATATAAAATTTAATAATAAAAAATGTTATCAATATTGTCAAACAAATAAGTGGCATGTCATTGGAATTATATAAAATTTAATAATAAAAAAATGTCAACATGGTCAAAGTAATAAAAAATGTTATCAATATTGTCAAACAAATAAGTGGCATGTCATTGGAATTATATAAAATTTAAAAATAAAAAAATGTCAACATGGTCAAAGTAATAAAAAATGTTATCAATATTGTCAAACAAATAAGTGGCATGTCATTGGAATTATATAAAATTTAATAATAAAAAATGTCAACATGGTCAAAGTAATAAAAAATGTTATCAATATTGTCAAACAAATAAGTGGCATGTCATTGGAATTATATAAAATTTAAAAATAAAAAAAATGTCAACATGGTCAAGATAATAAAAAATTAATAATATTATCAAGTGGCATGTCATTGGAATTACATAAAATATAAAGAAGGACAACAATCCGTCAGGAATTTCTCAGTATCAGTCACGGAGTCCGGATTTGTGTTCGGTTGTTGAAATGTGGCTGTATTAGGTGCGCCTCTGCCTTTTAGGGATTACAGGCGTGATCCCATCGATGATTTCTTTACTGTTAAATAAGTTTGGACCTGCCGCCTCAATAGCCTTAGTAGTAACCGCGGACAGTCCCCTCAAGGTGCAGGTGGAGTTACACAAGAAGCAGGACAGGAGGTGGGTCATCGTCTGCAATGCACCTGGACCATTATAATGATCTAAAATAACCAATCCGCCTTGACCAATGCTTGTATGAAGAGACCCTGAAAAACGATACTTTTCCTCATTTCATTAATGAAATCTATCGCTATCTCTGTAACAAAAAATTACCAGTAGCAACAAAAATCAGATAAGAAACAAAGTACTTAAGTCACCGTAATATATTATTTATCAAACGCCAGATAATAAATACTTAATGGTAAACCCAAGATTAGTTGCCATTTATCTATAGGACACGTCAGTTATACCAGCATGTGTGATTGTGTACTCAAACAAACATTTTATTTGTAATACATAACCAATATGGAAGGAATAAATCGGTGTTTTTTAGTTTTTGGACTGTTTTTAATACAAAAAATAAATGCTGATGTTATTGTTGGTACTAGTTTAGGTAAAGTGGCCGGTGTCGAAGTAACATCTATATTAAAAGATGAGAAGTTTTATTCTTTTATGGGTATTCCTTATGGGAAACCGCCGGTTGGTGATCTCAGGTTTTTGGTGAGTTTCCTTTTACTTTGTTTGATAAACTAAGGTGAAACAGAGTTTTATTAGGGTCATTTAAGAGTATAGGATAGGTCCTATACTATTAAATGAACAATATTTGTTCATTTGTATTCACGTTCAAGAAAACGGCTCTAACGATTTCGATGAAAGAGGCAATATAGCGGTTTACGTGGCGAAAAATAGACCTAGCAAGGTCTCATATCTGGGAAAATTCGTTTTCTCTATTTTTACCCGAGCAAAGCTTGGTTGCCCAGGTACTATGTTTTCGAAGATCTTAAAGCTTATATTAAGATGGCCTGAAATTGAAGGAGTAAAAGCCAACGTCCAGCAAAGGTCACCTCCTGAATCTCCATATATTAATTTGCAACACCTCATCAAATGCAAATAACGTTATTTATAATACTGCCCGTAACAGTACTTGCACTATATGGGAAAAGTTGTAACAATAGATGAATCAGAGTATAATATTAACAACCACAATATCTGCATACACCCGACTACGCTCGACAAGTTGGGGTCATATCTGGGAAGTTATAATAGTATTCACTGACCTCGCTACATAGGGTAGTGTCTCACTATTTTATTTTCCGATATTGACATCAAAACTTAGCTCATCCTCATAGTTTCTGCCATAGGTTTCCACAGGAGAATATACTTACATAAGTCATTTGAAATTCTGAATTCTTTCTTATTTTTAAGTACACCAAAGTGTAGTAGGTTTGACCTGTCGTACCAAGGGGTATCGTTTTACCCAGTAAATATCCTAAATAAGTCAGATAGGCAGTCACTTCTAATGAAAAACTAATATTTGGCCACATTTCCAAAATACTACGTTGGAAACATGACTGGAAACAATTAGACATTATTTAACAATTCTGTTCGCATATTCCAGGCTCCACAACCACACGAAGGATGGACCGACGTTCTAGAAGCCAAAAAGGAAAGAAAACCTTGCTCTCAAATGAATCTCCCAGTACGCCCAATAAAAAAATATGGCTTCTGCGGTCAAGACGATTGCTTAACCCTAAGTGTACATACTCCAAAACTGCCCAGCAATGAGGAACTCAGCATGCCAGTCATAGTGTTCCTATACAATGAGCATTTCAAAGTAACGCACAACGCCTCCAGGGATTTCGGTCCAGACTTCATCGTAAAAGAAGATGTGGTCCTAGTCACAATCAGTCACAGAGTTGGCTCAATAGGCTTTTTAGCTTTCGAAGATGAAAAGTTACCAGGAAACAATGGAATCAGAGATGTAATTTTGGCTCTTAAATGGCTGCAACAGAACGTGGACAAGTTTGGTGGAGATCCTTATAGAGTCACATTAATGGGAGTCGATGGAGGAGCAGCCCTTGTAGATGTTCTGCTAAATTCGCGCAAGGCTAAAGGACTATTCAGTAAAGCAATACTTCAAAGTGGAACTGCGTGGAATCCCGTGTTTATGCCAACAAGCCCAAAAGAAAAGGCGACGGCTTTTGCTAAAGTTCTCGAAAAAACAGCTGTAACCAGCTCCAATTTACTCGCTGAGTTATTACCTTTGCCTTCAATAGATATTGTGTCGCAAGATTCAGTTTCGGTAGATGCTGATGAAGGTAGAAGAACACAGATGGCGACTGTACCCTTTGGACCTGTGGTTGAGCCAGACCACCCTGATGCGATCATCACCAGTCTACCGGACCAAGGCCCGATTGACATAGATATACCAATCATGATCGGTTACAATTCTAGAGAAGGCATCGAAATCAATGAACGTTTTCTTCGCAAGCCTCAGTACCTCACTTTCGCTGATAGAGACTTCCTCTTGGTGATTCCTGTCAGAGCTGATTTCCATTTCGAATTGAACTCGAATATCTACTTCCAAGCCATCGACGAAGTGAAAGAATTCTATTTTGATGAAGGTTATGTGAAGATAAGTAAACCTGGAGAATATCTGACTTATACTGCTGATGTGTTGAGTTTCTACCCCATAGATTATGCAGTAAGGAAGTATGTGAACGAGTCTAGTTCATCTGTTTATTACTACACATTTGATTATAGCGGAGAACTTAATATGAGGAAGAATCAGATAGTCGACAGTGCCCTGACCATGGAAGGAACATGGGGAGCAGCTTCTGGAGACGAACTTTGCTACCTCTTCGTTTGCAAACCAATTAAGAAGCTTTATAAGAAAGTTTTGGAAGATGAAGACTCTGAAGAAGTGAAAGTTATTGGGAACATGGTTAAGTTATGGACAAACTTCGCTAAATCTGGGTAAGTTTTTAAACAAACAAACAAGAGACTGCTTTAATAAATCTATTGAGTTTTTCTTTACATAACACAACATCACGTCTGTAATCCCCGAAGGATTAGGCAGAGGTGTACCTAATAGTACACCCATAGTTCGTCAGTTATGTTCAAATCCCATGTAATAGGGGGCGAACCTATTGCCATCAACCAGGCACAAATCTAAACTCCGTAGTTGCTACTGAGAAATTCCTGATGGAACAACCCAATAACAATTTGCTCAAACCGGGAATCGAACCAAGGACCTCGTGCTCAGCAGTCGTGATATCGACCGTTAGACCAACGAGGCAGATAAATTGTAATACAAAACAAGTAATCCAAACGAAAAAGATCCTAAAAGTCCTGATTCAATACAACGAATAATGTTTTCAACAGTGTAAAGTCAAGTAATAAACCGTTAGTAATCACTGAGGGGACATAAATAAAGTTTCTTTTTGAATTAGTCATCTGCATCAGTAAGTAAGTTATCACTATGTCCCACTTCCTTATCCCAAGCCATAGTAAACCTTCTCTTTGAAAAAATCGCCACCGATATTTCTTTGTTCTCAGCAACCCCACACCTGAAGGCAGTGACTTCACCTGGACTCCCGCTACCAAGGAGAACAAGGACTGCCTGGTCATCAGCGATGAGCTGCAGATGAAGAAGAACCTCCACGAAGACAGGGTCAAGTTCTGGGATGGCTTCCTCGCGAAGTACAAGGCTATGGCAGTTGATGGAGTTGTCAAAGATGTGAAGGATGAACTGTAATGATTAAATAGTGGAATTGTTTTTTTGTTAGTAAATAATGTTAGAAATAAATTATTTTTAAGTGTTACTTGTCATTTATCAGTTAGTTCCCCTACTTACAAGTATTAATTAAGAAGATTCATAATAAAAAATCGTCTAACACGTTTTTATTGCTAGTAGGTGATCATCATCATCTGACATCTACAATCTACAGGGTGTTTGGTTATCAAGGGAGTGAAGTACTCATAAATATTAGCAACTCTTACTGTGGGGCTAACTATGAAATATGATTTAAAAAATCTGCTGTTGCCTACATTTTTTCGAGTTACGCGACCAAAAATGTGTGGAGCAACTGATATTTTTATCGCGATTTCATGGTTCGGTCCTATAGTAAAAGTTGCTTATTTTCATGAGTACTACACGCCCCTAAAGTATTGACCACGTTTAAAAAAACACCCTGTATATTCTGCTTTTTCCAAACTATATTGAAAATTGGATACATATAACTTTTATATACAGTTATATTATATTTGGTTCGACTTACGTCCCCTCAACCTCTCCAGCATTAACTAGGTACCTACCTGAAACATTGCATTTAATAGGCCACGCTCCGTCTCCTCATGGTTGGTCATATTCGTATCGGTGACGTAAACGCAACAGCAGAAAACGGGCATAGGCAGTATTAAAACTAGTCTTCATTTATTTGCAATCACCAACTAGTTTACAATGTCGTGAGGAAAGTTTTGAGTACCTTTGAAATTGGATGGGTATAAAGGTTTCACCACGCCATCGAACGATGGTAGAATAGATAAGTCGACGTCGATCGACATTTTCTACTACACCAATTGATCGATCATCGTCATTTCTACCATCGACCGATTAGTGTGGTAACACCCTAAGAGTAGAGGAAGACCAAAAAAACGATGGACAGACTGTGTAAGGGATGATATGACAAGAAAGGAGGTGTCTGATGACATAACAAGTAATAGAGAAGTATGGAAGAAGAAGACATGCCGACCCCAAATAAATTGGGATAAGGGCAAGAGAATGATGAACTACGTAGTTTACAAAACGTAGTGATTCAGGTAAGTTAACGATCGTTAATCAAAATGAATGAAAACGATACGGCAGCTTAAGACAGCCGGCTATATTATAAATAGACGCCGAATAATCGGTTAAACCGAATATAAGGAAAATCACAGATAACAGGGTTTTGGATAATTAATTATCAACAAAAGATAAAGGAAAAGAACACGTATGCCTGTCGTTATCTTTTTAGTCTTAGTAAACTAGTCGATATCAAACACAATGTGCTAATATAATATTGTACTCACAATAATACCAAAATCGATAAAAATATTGAATTAAAAATGAAAACGTTTACATTTTTGCTTACATTTTTCATAATTAACCAGTGTCTCTGTGATGAAACGGTCGAAATTAGTATAAAACAAGGTGTTGTTGTAGGTAAAGTAGAAAAAACTATACTCAAAAAGCAAGATGTTTATACATTCAAAGGGATACCTTTTGCGGAAATACCTACGGGAGAATTAAGATTTCAGGTAAGGTCGAAGCCTTAGGGTATTCGCAAATTATTCGGGGTAACCGAACCTGTGAAAACACTTAAATATTTGGACGACTCTCTTAGATTTATAGTAAAAACGAAAAAGCTTTGGGGTTTATACAAAGGAAACGGATTTAATTGTTTCTGTGGTGGAAAAGATTTTGAGAGTTGATTTTAATGAATGGTACAGTTTTATAAAGATTTAAGTGTATATTTAAGTACAATTGACTGGAAAAGCAGTTTTTTACCTCTCTCTTCTTAATTGCTGTCTAACTGCACAAAATCGTGAACCCGTTTCAATTTGTTGATGGTTGTTTTCTACCTCCAAAGTAGTAAACTTACATAACCAATGTTAAACTACAAAATATTCTATTAAAATTCTGTTTTATTATTATTTCAGCCTCCGAAACCGCACAATGGTTGGAATGGCAACCTGGAAGCCTTTGAGACCAAACCAACATGTATGCAGTTCAGCTCCAGCATGCGGAACAAGGAGCCTTTTGGTATCTCTGGCTCCGAAGACTGTCTCTTCGTCAGCGTCTTCACACCTGACATCAAAGGAAATGCCCCCGTCATTGTCTTTGATTACAACGACCAATTCAGGACCTGGTTCAATGGTACCGACACCTATTCACCTGACTTTTTAGTCGAAGAAGGTGTCATCGTCGTCACCATCAGCCATCGACTAGCCATTCTCGGTTACTTGACCACTGAAGATGGTGTTATTAAAGGCAATAATGGATTGAGGGACTTCATTTTAGGACTGCAGTGGATTAAGGATAATATAGAACAGTTTGGTGGCGATCCTTCTAAAGTAACGTTGATGGGAAGCCGTGGTGGAGCTGCATTAGCTGATATGCTACTGTATTCAGAAAAAGCCAAGGGTCTATTCTCCGGTGCAATCCTTCAAAGTGGAACGTCTTTGGAAGCCATGTATTTCTCAAAAGATTTTAAGAAGAAGGCATTCCAACTTGGTGGAGCTTTAAATATTACAGCAGCTGATAGCAAAGAGCTTTTATCGGAATTACAGAAAGTAGATGCTGAAAAAATTCTACTCGCTGAAGTTGATACTATAGATTCTGATTCGATCGACAAATACCAGATAAGTTCCTTTCCTTTTGCTCCGACTATTGAAGATGATACCGGAGATGCAGTCCTAACTACATTACCAGAAAACGGCAAAGTAGTCAATGACGTTCCTATTATAATAGGCTTCAATTCCCGAGAGGGTCTGGACACAGTATCGCAGTTAATATTCGAACCGAAACTCGTAACTGATGCCATAGAAAAGAATATAGTGAAGCTTCCGACAAGGACCAACTTTAGATTCGAACACGAAAGTTCTAAATACCAGGAAGCTGGGAAGGACATTGTCGATTTTTATTTGGAGGATAAATCGCTTCACTACGGAAATATTCTGGAGTATGCGGTGTACATGGGGGATGTCTTGGAGAACTATGCTGTAGATTTAGCTGCTCACAAACTAGTAGGAGATCTATCATCTGATGTTTTCTACTACGTCTTTGACTTCCGAGGACAGTGGAATGAGAACAGCCAGTTGATGATGACCAGGGCGCGGTCTAGCATGGGGCACCATGGAGCTACCATCGGTGATGAATTGTGCTACTTGCAAGTTTGTTCTCGTATCAAAAAAAGTTACGATCAGATTCTGAACTTGCCAAGTGAACAGAATGAGGTTAAGGTGATGAAAAAGATGGTCCGCCTGTGGAGCAATTTTGCTAAAACAAGGTATGTTTATAATTATGTATCATCATCATCATCATCACACCTCGTTGCCGTTGTCGTTGACTGCGTCGTTGGTCTACTGTTGAGCAAGCACTACTGTTGAGCATGAGGCCCTGGATTAAAAGAGCCTTTAATACATATAAATAAACTCAAAATATTCTACATAAAAATAAAATTACCTTCACGATATTGCTACACGTCAATAACAGTCTCTTACAAAAACTTTGATCAAAATACACAGGTATATTCAATTTCCATTTTCATTAAACCACGAAAATAAGTTTCTGATAACATTATCGACGAACAGAATATAGCAAAGACCTCATTGCAGTTTGCCCTTCAACTTCGTGTCTATGACTCCCATTTTTTTTTTGCTCTGTCCCACAGTGCAAAGGTCTCTCCCAATTCCTTCCCACAGCTCTTTTCCCGTTCCTCCTCGAACCACCATAATTGCTTATGAGAAATAAACCATGACCGGATCTCTGCCGCGTCGACAGCCACACAACACCCCGTACCTCCTTTTCAATAGAAAAACTGTAATTTCAGGAACCCCACACCTTCCAAAGACGACGCAGTACTAAAAGGTTTCACCTGGAAGCCGATAAGCAAAGACCCTGATACCGACTACCTTCACATCACGAAACAACTCCGCATGAAGACCAACCCTCTTGGAGAGAGGAAGAAGTTCTGGCAAAACTTTCTGGAGAAGTATTCCAAGATGGCGGTCGATGGAGTGGTTGGTGATGAGGCACGGGATGAGCTATGATGATTTGTTTAAATGAATAAGGTTTTAAATTAAATTGGATTGTTAAGTCTATTTTTTTTTAACTGTCAACAGTTCGGACAGTGTCCGATTAATTGGATTCAAAGGTTAACCAACCAGTTATATCAATTTAACTTGTAATCACGTTTGCAGGAGCTCGTGGCTAAATAATAACAGCCGCTCGGATCGATCTTTAGGTTAAGCCGTGCTTGCCTAGGTTGGTCTGTGGATGGGTGACCACCCATTTCATACCGAGTTTCCTCCGTGCCTCGGAAAGCACGTTAAACCGTTGGTCCCGGCTGTCATTTGTAGATCTTTGACAGTCGTTAGGTAGTCAGTGGCTCAAAAAGTCTGACAACCAATCTTACCAAGGAGTATCGTATTACCCAGTGGGTTGTGGAGGTCAGATTGGCAGTCGTTCCAAGTAAAATACGGGTATTCAGCTGCATCCGGTTAGACTGGAAGCCGATCCCAACATAGTTGGGAAAAGGCTAGGCAGATGATGAACTTGTAATCACGTTTGATTAACTTTGGTTAGTAAGAATTGAATAGAAACCTTGGCAATCTGAGATTGTACCCACCACTTATTAAAAAACTTAATTTGAACTGCCCCCTTTTTCTAGTGGTCGCAATCACGGCTGCTGAGCATGAGGTCTTCGGTTCGATTCGGGTCGGGCAAATTGTTATTTCGTTTTTCTATCAGTTTCTCAGTAGCAGCCACAGAGTTTAAATTTGTTTCTGATTGATGGCAATAGGCTCGCCCCCTATTACATGGGACTTAAACATAACTGGTAAAATGTGGGTGTACTACACCAGCTCTGCCTAACCCTTCGGTACGTAGTATTATATTATCTGTGCCTTCGGGGATTACAGGCGTGATGTTATGTTATGTTATTTCGGCCACCAATTAACATTTCTTTGTGTCATCGTGTGTATTGGACGGTAATCTTTTACCCTTCTCCAGGTACCTAACCACTGGAAAAACAATGTCTACGCCAAATTGCCGACGCCTTAAGTTATTCTTAAAAAACATTATATACAGCAAAATTAATTAACTAATATAAAGTGTGTAAATAGACCCTTAACATAACCGAAAGGCACCTGTGCTCCCCGTTTTTTCGATATTTTTTTTGTTCTAGACCATACCTGGGAACCTTCTAGTTACGGAGATATTGGGGGTCAAAGTTCCAACCTTTTTACAAGTTTTGTTTTAAATACATGTTTTTAATGTAAGATTTTTACTTTACATAACTCCACGACCCCCGTACTATTCAGTCCATCCATCAGCACAATGCTTTGAGTGCTTTCCATCGAGTCCTACCTTAAAACGTGAACTTTCACCCAAAAAAAAATTGATTCCCAGCAATAATTTTTGCGTAAAGTTACTTAGTTTGATGTACAGAATGCTTGGTTGACGGGTATGTGAAGGGTCTGTTTACACCCTGTATATCAATACAATACGCCTGTTTCAGATACTTCCACACAAACTTATTATAATGAATACCTTCATAGTTAACAGCTTCCATACATTATCTAAACTTGAACATGTTCGAAACATTCTTGAACAACAACTAACGACTCGAAGTTTACCTGAACAGGCTTTCATCATACTTATTAGCTAATAATTAAGTTGTAAGAGAAAATAATATTATGTAACATATTGAGAAAATTAACATGAGAAAAGTTTTAACAAACCAAAGTTTCAATGTTAGAACTTTCAATGTTAGATCTTCGAAAGTTCGATAATTACACCTAATATGCCTTTTATAATTTATTAATTAGGGTACATAATTATTTACATCGTACGTTACATACATGGTTCCTAACAAAGAATTTTCTGAAAGCAGTAGTAACTAATGACTGTGTTTTCAACTCTCGGCTTAGCGCGGAAAATTGAAAATCCCTCGCTTTATTTAAACATCCATTTAGATATTTTGGTTTTGTGTTTGTGAAAACGGAAACAAGCCACCCTTTTTATATCCCAATTCCCAAGGACTAACAGATAACAACAGGATAGCGTCAAGAAGATACTCAGCTGTGACATCCTGCTTGTTAACAATCAAAGTGGTGCTAACATGCTCCCTTGAGATTTTTGGGAGTCATTTGACCAGCATTAGCCTTAGATGTGAGGAGAGTAACAAAATGGAGAAACTGGTGCTTGGTCTACCTAGACCTATGCTTACCTTTTCAAGAAATTTACATCATATATTAGCTGAAGCATTGGCAGCGTGTATCACATAAAACGTGCTGGTTGCTGAAAAATGGTTTGCTCAAAATGCAAACCATCGTATCGCACGAAACTAACAAATAGCGCCATCTAGTATGTCTTAATTGAAACTGCAGGCAAATTGTGTTTCCATACCGTAAACCTAGATGTCGCTAATACACAAGTCGACTGAAAAAATCAGTTTTCTTTTTACATCGAAAAACCTTCGAATTAGGGAATGAAAAAGCCGGTTTCTAACCCATATTAAAACCCGGGAAAAGCTAGTTTTACTATTGGACCGAAACCAGGTTCCGTATGGCCCTACTTCGAATTTGAATTTGAGGCTATTATTCTATCTGTTATGGGTGTACCTACCTACTTTTAAAATAATTGATTTAACTGATATTGTGTAGTTTTAATATTGAATATTTTTGTTAGGCATTGACACTAATCATTTTAGGTTTTTTATACAATCCGATGCAAGATGAAATAAAAAACAAATTTAAACCTAAATGGTTTTCCGAAAATTACTTATCTGCGACGCGATTGTAGTTAAGCCAACATATCAACTTTAATGTTAAATTTATATACAAATACATGTGATCGTGAACCCTGTTAATAACCTATTAGGTTATATAACCTACTAATCGATAATGTTTTCATGTGAGGCAAGCAAAAAACTGATAATTAAAAGTTGCGTTTGCAAGAGCAGCTTAATTGGTGGTACTTAATAGTACCTACAGTGATAGATTAGCGACGTTTTATCGCTTTGGAAAAACTGTTGGTTAATCTTTTAATTTTTAGCACACGAAATTATCAGTAACGCCAAGACTTGGAGCTTACGTAGATACAAAGATGAAATGTCTTTAAAATTCCCAGTGGTACCAAAGAAAATGATCAGAGGCCCTAATACGAGCGGGTCGTGTAAAAGTAACCACACGTAACATAAATACGTCGATTTTTGAGTCGAAAATACAATTATCCTATAGAATTTTAGTTAATTTGTTTGCAACAAGCACAATCAGTATCATCCGTAGGTATGAAAATATTATAATTTTGTGAAACGAGTATTTTTAATTAAAAAATTGACGTAGGTAATTACGTTACGTTTATTTCGCGCGCTGATCGTGCTGTAGCCTCAGTTTTAGAAAATTAATCAGCCCAATGCGATAAGATAGTATCGCTTCTAAAGCTACTTCAAATAGCATAGCACATCATTAGCTGTGCGCGACCTTAAAAGCGGCAGTAAATATAATCTGTTATATAATCTTGTAGGTTACGCACCACACCGACCGGTTGAACCGGTCGTCAAAGTGTTACCAGTAGTTATTCGTAAGAAACTGCTTTAGTAAACAAAACTTTCGAGATTATTATGTGAAGTAGACAAATTAAAGAATGATACAACATCATCAGCCGACAGTAGTCCACTGCTGGACATAGGCCTCTTCAATCGCACGCCACTCAATTCGATTCTCGGCAACTCTCATCCAGTTGCTACCAGTCACCCTGCGAAGATCGTCGCTCCACCGAGCCTGAGGGTATCCCCGATTCCACTCAAGAATACGTCTACCCTATAATTATTTTTAAATATGTTAGATGGTTTAGTCGATATATTTATGGCAACTTATTAGTTGTAAACTCCTTTGATTATTTACATTAGAATAGATAACATTAAGTTCTTAATATAACATCATGCCTGTAATCCCCGAAGGGTTAGGCACAGGTATACCTAATACATAGCATAACGACTGTAATCCCCGAAGAGCTGGGCCGAGGTGTACCTACTAGTACACGGTACACCCACATTTCGCCAGTTATGTTCTAAGTCCCATGCAATAGGGGCGACCCTCAGATACAGATCTAGACTCCGTGGCTGCTACTGAGAAATTCCTAATAGAAACAGTTTACCCGACCATGGAATCGAACCCAAGACCTGATGCTCAGTGGTAGCGCTAGACCAACGAGGCAGTATACATATAATACAAGGTACCTAATATTTATGGGATTAGTTTTTTTATTATTTCCAAATCATGCATTCCGCGAGTATTTTTTCTCAGCCTGACGCAACATTCCATGCAGAATTGCACAAGGTCCTGTAAATGTCAATGATCCCATGATCGATTATCTAATTTGGCACTAAATGCACGAGTATGGAAATGACACGCATCAGCCTTGATATTATAGAGATACTAGTGTTTCTTGCTATGCTATATTCAATATCTAAATTTATTGAAGAGGTCTTCGAGTTTTATTTTTTGTAGAAGAAGAAGAATGTACCTGAAGAGGAAAGCGCCTCCATCCTCTCTCCTATTACCAATTAATTTAACTTTGCTGTGCCCGACAGGGCCCATAATTGATTCAATGTTTTAACATACCAACTGTTTTATTTAACATTATGGAATGCAATAAAGTATTGAGTATTGAGTATTGAGGAAAAAAGGAGGATAAAAAATTTTTCACCGTTAATAAAAAAAACTGCTGTTCCATACAAATGACCATATAGGTATTATTGCACTTTCGTAGGAAACAAATCAGATTTTTTTATTTAATTCATCATCTGATCTGCCAAGCCTTTTCCCAACTATATTGGGGTTGGCTTCCAGTCCAACCGGATGCAGCTGAATACCAGTATTTTACATGGAGCGACTGCCTATCTGACCTGCACAACCCAGTTAGTACTGGGTAATACGATACCCCTTGGTAAGACTGGTTGTCAGACTTTTTTTATTTAAATATCGATGAAAAATATCTATGTGGGTTTTTGGTATAATGTACTGAACACGTGGTAACCGATTGTATGCGTATGTCCCTTCCACCCAGTAGGTAGGTATAGTGTTAAGTTTTCGATAAAATTCCTAGGTACCACAGCGCTCACTGACGGCCGACCACTTTTAACTTTATTACTCAGTGCTTAAGGGTGAAAAGTGGTCAACTACTTTCAGCAGGATTTACTTCAGTTTTTCATTAGCTTATCAATAACAATCGACACACATTTTTTACTTTTCCACTTTTCTTATCACTTGTAGAATGTTAGTTTGTGTAGACTTTGTGGTCTACACAAACGCAAGCGAAGCGAATGGTCAATTTTTGTAAGAGGTAAGCCGGAGTCCATATTTTTACTGTGATTATTTGTCTTTAGAATAATGACTGTGCATTTTTTTCAAAGGGAATCCGTAGGAATCGAATTGTATGGAACCTTCGCCACTGAGTGGACCATCAAATTAATTAAAGTTAACTAAGATAAATACAAAATCAGTTACTAAGAGTATCATTTTGAGGTACCTGTCAGTGGATACTCGTCTCGGGCAATTTCAACGACATCTTAATTACAATATCTTCACATTCGATGCCATTAAATTGAAAAAGGCGTGTCCAGCGCACATTGAATGAAATAGTCTGTTTTGAAATCTGACTAAGATTGTTTTGGAAAGGAAGAAAATTAAATCAAAATGTGAAGGTCGATTTAACGACAGGCCGTGTCGACGGCGCGTTCTTGTTCCACGTGCGCCTCAAAGAGATGTCAGCAAATAAGTAGGTGTCCGCATGGGCTTATGCCTGCCAGGGCTGCGGGACTGTTCGAAAGAGATACCGTGGCCCTGGAACACAAAGGGCAAAGAAGGAACATGTATGGGTTTTAGTCAGTACAAGTCTGACACTCCCTTCCGCTCCGCCCAGAGTCGGATGGGAAATCATCAAATGACCCCCTCATTTGATGATTTCGCATTCGAAAAACAAAAAAAAAAAGGGGTCGATTTAAATATTTGGTTGTATATTAAAAGGTGACCACAGTATCAAATAAATAGTTGGGCACATGTCTCATCCCAATCGCACGATCTTCCACTATGGAGCGGAGTAATGGACATTGCGAATGCAGGACCGACGCAAGATTGACGCTCTTGAGATGTGGTGTTGGAGACCCTTGCTCAGGACAAGCTGGACCGCTCATTGAACTAACGTGTCAATACTCAAAGAACTCAATATTAAACAAAGACTGTCGTCGCTTGTGCAATTACGAATTCTCAGATTGTTTGGACACGTTACCCGCAACAATGAATCCATGGAGCGTTTAGTGATTCAGGGCAGAGTTGAAGGCACGAGACCACGTGGTCGATCACCAACTCGATGGACAGACTCCATCAAATCTGTCACCAAGATCCCTCTGGCAGAATGTGCTCGCCATGCTGCCAATAGAGACCGGCGAAAAGCATCGCGTAGGCAGCGACCGCAGTTGAGAAGTTGTGGGCGACCCCCCATGACCACGACCACTCTGTCAACAGTGAACTACTAAGAAGAAGACATGTCTCAGAATCAGCCACTGATGGGACGCGCACATTTAGGCGTCCATGATAGCAGTCTTTGATGGATGGAGAGGGAGAGGAAGACCAAGGAAACGATGGATGGATTGTGTGAGGAATGATATGAAAGGAAAAGGAGTAATGACGAGCGTGACGGTTGACAGAGGAGAATGGAGGAAAAAATCGTGTTGCTCCGACACCAAGTAACAAGGGTCAAGGACAGGAAGACGATGATTGCAGTCTTTGATTTATCAATTCACGCCTTGATGCGCTAATACTGTTGCAAATTATATGACCCACGAAATTCGTGAGGAGGCCTAATTCAAATCATAGGCTGAACATTGCCTTAAGGGCGTGTCTACCACGATTTGTTTCATTTTACGAAAATTAGTGAATCGGAGATGTGTGTTCTGCTGTTGAGAGCGTTTATATAGAAAGTTGGCAACGTCGCAAATAGCGGTCAAATATTTACCTGTTTTAATTAATTTGGCAATATTAGTGTATGGAAATAAGAAATATGGCTAACTAGTAAACTAGAATATTAATAATGAATTACGATTATAACACTGAATTTAATGTTGAACCGTTTTAGATGTAAAAAATGCATTTGGAAAGTTTCCAAATTTGTTATACATCTAAAATTAAATACTCGGTGTTACGATATTAATTATTGCATTTCATAATCAATATTCTAGTTCACTAGTTAGCCATTTTTCTTATTTCCATACAGTAATATTGCAAAATTAATCAAAACAGCGAAATATTAAACAGTTATTTACGAAGCTGCCCACTTTCTATATAAACGCTCTCAACAGCAGAACACACATCTCCGATTCACAAATTTTCGTAAAATGAAACAAATCGTGGTAGACAAGTCAATTAATATTTTTGATAAATTGTTTTTTCTTAAATACGGCTTGAAGTGATCAGCTGCTAATGTCGAATCTATCGAAAATACACCTAAGAAGCTTTTCAAAAAATTAACATCACACTTTGAGATTTAAAGGTACAGTTTACTTCCTACATAATAATAAAAACAGAAATATTCGGAAAATGAATAATTAGTAAAAGTTCTCTAGTGGCGACCGCGAACCAGAAGACGTTGCGTTGGAAGGCCTCCCACTAGGTAGACCGATGTCCTGGTGAAGGTTGCGGGGATCCGGTCAACGTGGCGACACTTGGGGGAGGCCTATGTCCAGCAGTGGACGTCTTTCGGATGAAATGATGATGATAAAAAATAGTAAACCTTCTAAGTGTTCTTCTACATATTTACCTGCCATAATTGCAATGATCAATCGCCATTGGTAGGTAAGTATTTACAGTAATCAGAAGAGATATAATAATTACTTATTCAACGTCGCTGGCAAATATGTTCGCTCGACTGACGATCAGAAATGATGTGATTCTTAACACTGAAATGGTTTGATAAATAATAATACAGACTACAAATAGAACTAAACTAATGATTAAAATAAGACTAAAAGTAAGAAAATATAAACATCTAAACAACGACGACAATAGGACACTTAGGCGTCAAAGTACTCCTCCGCATCGCTGTCATCTGGAAACGTGCCCAGAACACGGCAGCATTGCCACGCTGAATGGAACGCTAATTCTTTGGCCAAAGAAAGAGCCAGCCCTCTGGTCACGCGAAGTGTCGACCAGTCGGCGAGAGATTTTCTTAAATACGTCTTATAAATTGTTTTACAGCGTGAAGTTTTATCATAATATTCTGCGACGTGTGATCCCTATCCCTTTTTTCACAGTGCTTCCAGTCAGTTGAACAGCTTGTATCAACTTAAAAAGAATGGTCACAAACATTGTTTTTAATCAAATACTGTTAATATATTTGCGTTTCGTTTTCTATATTAGTATTTCACTATTTAGGAACGGGTTCCCTACTTGAAATCGAATGACTTGAGATCGAGATCGAGAATAACACTTGCTCGAAAACGTTAACTCGATAGTACTTGAAACCGATATATGAGCGCGATAGTTCACTACCTCGCTGCATCAAAATCTCGAATAACTATTAGCTCGAATAATCGGCAGCGCGAAGGCCCATTATCTTGAAACATTATTTCTGGACCGATCATCTAATCTGATCTGTCGCGATCATAACTAACGGGTCGACAGTTTCGAAAAATCTGCCCCTGTCTGGACTAAATTCGAATGCGGTAAAACAAAAAAGCAACAATTATGATGTATGAGTGCATTTTAGTTAAAAATAACTACTTCCAAGTGACTACTTCGTATGACTGTAAGGTAAAAAGGGTAATTATAATAAAAACTGGGCCAACTGGACTTATTTACGTAATTATCTAAGAATTAAATTTAAAAGTACATTTCCTTAAAACTTAAAAGTCAGTCACAGTCCGGTAATATGAAGAGAATAACACTCACTCGAAGAAAAATATTCAGTCGTTTATTTGTATTGTGAAAGAAATCCCGAAGGTGTCTACATAAAGTGAAATCAGTACTATGATCATTTATCATAACTATGATGGATTTTCATCGGTAATTTAAAAAAAAAGCAGCTGTTCCATACATTTTGCCCGTGTAGGTCACACTTTTTTGGGAAACAGCCGATTTTTTTTAATTACCGATGAAAAAAAAATTGAAGACATTATTTTAAAAAGCACCTTTGTCATAAATTTCATGATATGAGTTAGTTACGCCATCTTGTAGAGGAATTCTTAAGCTTTCCGATCACAATTCATATTAATTCAACAAATAGTCAATTATGGTTTTGGCAAAAAGCAGTCACGTCAGTGACCTAGGCGGTTTATGAAAAAAACCAAAACCATCACTAATTCTGTAACTATTTCATATCATGACAAAGGTGGTTTTTGAAATAATGTCTTCAATTTCTATGGGGGCTCAGAATGATACTGAATACGTTATAACCTTTTTTGCGTCAATGTCCCTTCCACTCTGTTTATGTAATCACAGAACTAGCCTCGGCAAAGCTCTTGCCCTTCGCTGACCTGAAATCTAGACAGATACTTACATTTAACTACCTATAATACCTACTCTATGAGATCAAGGTGAACCTAAGTACCTTTAAGGAAACTTATTTACTACTGCATATTAACCGCTTACTTGAATGACCTGGCTGAGAACCATCAAAGAATAAAGAATAACGTTGTTTATGTAATGGTTTTCCTATTAAATAACAAATGGTTAGTACAACTACACAATGCATTGTTTACTTCGTAAAATTGTCTATAGTACTATAGCAATAAATATACCTAACCTGTGGCAGATACATTTTTATATGTTGCCATGGTACGATGGGGTCTTTTGGCCTCGCACAAGACCAATTTAATTTATTATATGTCTTAATTTTTTTTTTTTGTTTTCTTTTTTTTTTTGTATTTTCCTGTGCGAGTGTAATAAAAACGTTTTTCTTTTTTAGATAGAACCCGAAGCCTTAGTAGAAACGCGCGATTTTTGAATCGATCAAAGAACTGTCCAATAGCATTTTTTGACAAGCAGACATTTTTAACCGGTAAGTATCACCCAAAGATATAAATAATGTATTAAAACTAAGTAAATAAATATTATAAAGAACTAAAATAATAATTTAATAATATTTTTTAATAAGAATAATTAAAAAAAATTAAAAATATAGAACATTATTTTTAGTATATGCGAAAACTGAATAAAGAGTTCAGAATAAGTAACTGAATCGATTCCAATCATTTTTAAACCATGTTATATTTTGTCCCAAAAATATTTTAAAAAAGTTACAAGTTGGACACCGAGTGATATTAAGTACCTATCGCAATAATTTAGGTACCTACTGCCAAATTATTATTATCAATGAGCTCAAGACGACGCTGGAGGCGCGCGAGCGGGCTCGCTGCGTTATAACTACGTTTTTGCGCGTAACAGAACAAGCTTATAACTTCATGATACAGTTTTGAAATTTTGTACATAGATTCTTTACATAAAAATACTAAACACGTGTTTCAGGTTTCGCATATACTAAAACTAAGGTTGTATTTATAATTTAATAATAATTTTTATTGTTATTTATATTCTCCACCCAAAAGTGGGTGAAGTCGGGCTGTGGATGATGACGAAGAAAGTTTACTGCTTATTCAGATTTTACTTACACACAGTAGAGCATCTGATCATAAGTCACACTAATATATTCATTTTTTTCAAGAAGTGGCTCACAAACAGATATTCAATGTCACAATAATAAATACGAATTAGTAGATAGTAAGGAAGAAAATAAATAAACGAGAATAAAATTTTAATTATGTTAAAGGAGTAGAAGACTAAATTTTTAAATTAAAAAACACCTTCGTTGCCCAATTTGATAGTAGGCCACTAAATGGAAAGATTCGATTTACTGGCGTAATCTAAACGATTAATTTAGCCATAAAAAATGTTGCATCGATTAAATTCTTTACTGCAATCAAATTCAAATATTACACAACAAAGTGGCAGCAAGATGCACTCATTTGCTTAAATTATTTATTTCTATTATTATATTTCTCTTGGGTATATTGTAGACATACTTTTTAAAAGGATTTGGAAGATTTTTACACGAAGCGTGGCCTGCCTAAGATCCGCCATTTTGTTCTATTTTCAAAATAACGGCCACGCATAAAACCTGTATTTATCAATAGCTGATATCAATACATCCTCATATATCATGGGTTAGGCTGGCACAAGATCGTGGAGCTTGGCACAAGCAAAGAGAGGCCTATACCCGGCAGTGGGTGGAGTCAGGCTGTGGATGATGATGATGGTGATGACGATATCAATACAAAGAAGGTTTTTATGCGATTAAGTCTTCTAAAGCGTCAAGTTTCTAAGATATAAGTCATCAAAGTTACAATCTTCACTATCAACACAACATTGATAGCTAATATTATGGAAAATAAACAGGACACAATTCAAAGAATCCTTTATTTGTGAACCATCTACAACAAAAATTAATTAATACTCTATTCTATTCTGTTCATCCATAAATACGTAACTACTATAAACACAACAGCGAGTTCACAAACAGACCTAGAATCTTCAAGGCAATCTAGATATCCTATAGGTACCTAACTACCTATACATTCGACTGTACTTCGTGATTTGCCATAACAACATCTCTAAGTATAAATTACTATACAGGTTGAAATCACCGACGCACAAACGGTTACCACGTATTCCAATTTAAAAAAAATCTGTTGTTCCATATGTTCGACCGTGTAGTTGTTGCACTTTTGTAGGAAACATGATTTTTTTAAATTACCCCAAAAAAAGATGTTGATGTACTGAATACGTGGTAACCACAGATATAGATAGACTATATCTGTAGATATAGATAGACTATATCTGTAGATATAGATAGACTATATCTGTGGTGGTAACCGATTGCGCGTAAATGTCCCTTCGAACATGTATTTTATATATATTTTTAAAGGCGTTGGTAAATAATTTTGTGTCACACAATAAAATCATAGACTATATCTGTAGATATAGATAGACTATATCTGTGGTGGTAACCGATTGCGCGTAAGTGTCCCTTCGAACATGTATTTTATATATATTTTTAAAGGCGTTGGTAAATAATTTTGTGTCACACAATAAAATCATGAATTCATGGGACGCCATACTGTTGTCATTTATTGTATTATGTGCATGTCTTAAGTAGGTACATTGATCTAAATTTTATTGATTATTCTTCTTGACCTTCATAATCATGAAATAAATATTATTAGGCATCTTTAAAGTTGCTGGGAACTAATATGGCTTCGATCTCTTCTGGTGCACCTGAGAACCTAGATAAGAGACCAACGCTTTCAAAGCACATCGTATTTCTACTACTAAACGTAACATAATTTTACGAGCTGGGGATGGGATAATTTAAAACACTACCGATTAAACACCAAATATCTTTATTAATCACAAAACACTAATAACTCAATCAAAAATACATCACTGATCACTATTCATTTTGATATCGCACCTCCAGTTCACATCGATTCGCTTCGTTGTATCGCCTAAATCAGACTGACTGTTCCCGCAAACACGACGGCTAGTTATAAATGCCGACCGATCCTTCGAGAAAGTTCCACAACTTTCTGGACCTTTTTGACAGTTCCTTAATGGAACATTCTAGGTTTACTCTCGAATCTTCTAGACAGTTCCATAGTGGAACTTTCTAGACTCGAACGTAATCTAGAATGGTCTCGTAAAGCAGTCGACGTAACAATAATAAACGCACAACCTCCCGTGTGGTGCCTCGGACCATGAAACTAAACATCTTTTGATCTACGGGTTCTTAAACTTTGCAAAAAAATTGGTCGTTTTACAGGAATTGATGCAATCAGCTGATCAACATGTACCTATGGTAAAACTAAAAAAAAAGGTTATGAATTTCCAAAGTGGTTCAAATATCATGGTCAATCACCACAAGGTGCTGCGATTATTATGTTACACCTTGTATATTGCCAAATAGAGGTTTCAACAGGATTCACATAATTATTAAACCTTTTTGTTAGCTTATGTCAATCTAACACATTTTTGATTTTTCCATCTTTTTGGCTGATAGAATATAACTTTGCTAGGCCCGCCATTGTATATAGGTTGATCGTCACAAACTGCAATTAATTACTCACAATTATGTCGCCTCAACAGAACTGCTCGGTAATTTCCACTTCATTATGTATGCCTAAAGCGATTAACTCTGCATTTAGAATAATAATACCCAGTATTTACTTCTCAATGAAAAAACACCGCAACGGAACACCTCCGGTGAGAAAAATATCAACTGCTCAATGAGCACCTCACCAGGAAAGGTACAGACGCCAGCACATCAAGATTTTACAATCTGTCAAATTTCTGTGATAGATTTTCAACTATATCGCTGTTCAAGGTTGATTGGGAAAATTTGATAGTTTCGGGTAGTTTGATGTGCTGGCGTCTGTACATAATATGACAGTACTTAGGAAAAGAAGTATGTCCCGATGGACATAGACTGTTCATCCAATACCGTAGATAACAGATGGAAAAATTTGGTTATGTTTTATGGGTTTTCCTCTACGTTGATTGATGTATTAAAAAAAAAAAACAAAAATTACACACCTGCTAATAAATAATTCTCAGCCCAACATCAAAACAGTGATTCGGAATAATTGTGTGAAAATTACAAACAATCGTTTTTACAACCTTCCTGCTGCCAAAAAGGATGTAAACTGGTCGGTCCAGCGATTCTTTAAAAAAATTTAAAATCTGACAAAAAAAAGAAGCTTATCATTATTGTTAAGCTTATAATTAACTCGTACCTTGAATTTAGCTAATCAAGATTTAATCGAAGCAAATGTTAGATCTGTGCAGATGGCTACATACTGGTATAACACAATTTGAGTTCATCGACACGTAAAGAAGAAGAAGCTATTCATAATTCTTCACTTCTGTCGGGGCAAAGACAATCTCCACAAATTGGGGTACATGGACGGCTCAGATCTATGTATTTTGACGACATTTTAACTTTTTCTTTTCAATTTTGGGCCAACCATGTTTGAACTTTATGCCTTTGATACGCTAAAAAGAAGTCAAAACACTGTTTTTATTACAACGATTTGAATTTAAAAATCTGCAATTCAAATCGCATCCGCCATCTTGTCATAGAGCACAAAAGCAAAGGAAGCTACAATTCTTGCTCCTTCCTAACTAAAACTATTTAATTTCTAACAAGTAACACTGCAGTAACTGGAAACCGAGTAACAGGATCTGCAGCCAGTAGTTTCGACTTCCATACAATTCCTTGCAATTTCCACAATACAAGTGAAAAACAAAAAGGGATCTTGTTACCAATTTTCCCCAACAAAGTTTCCCCGCTTCTTTTGTTTGGCTTGTCTTTTCTGCATCTGTAAGATTCAGTTTCTTGAGTAAACGTTTATTATATTATGGAAAAACACGTTATCGGTTAAAGCAGTTTTTCCTCATACCGTAGTTTATTCATTATTACCAACCTGCAGTTGGCCCCAGCTGTGTGCCTGCAGTGGGTTCGTTATAGGCTGAATATGTTATGGATAGATTATTTATTTTTATGTTACCTTGTTTTTGGAATTTGAGTTCATAGGTTACTTCGTGGCAAGCGTGAGCCATCGTCGACGACTTCATCGTTTCAAATAAGGTCGAATATTGGTTAAATGCGAGCCTAAATATAGAAAAAATAACTAACCCTTGCCTTGACCGTGACCTTTGTTGACCTTAAATGTCTGAATCACAAAAGAAAAAGACTTCGGAACCAGCACGCTAGGGACCACCTACGCAACCCTTGTGATTATTAAATTACTGTTATTTACCCAAGAATAGATTTTTATATGATTAAGTACAGTACAGGGTAGATTGAGTTTGTTGGATTATGATACATTGCAGTAATGTAACTTGTACTGAAGTTGTGTCGAGTAATACCATTTCGAACTATCTGGCTGCAGTTGTTTGCAGTAACGATCACCTTCAGAAAAGTAGGTACCTTTTTTAACAAGAGAAACAACATAAATGCTGGCAATTGTCTTCACGAGTTTTACACTAAGCATATAAAATCCAAAGGGCCAAATAAAGTCACGTTATGTCAGACCGATGATGTTCTGTTGTTTGTTCATTACAAGAACTGATGGGCGCTACTGAAGGCGCCAAACTAGTGGCTCAGCTCAAGGTCGACAAAATTTAGATTGCCATAGACACGCTAAGAAGAAGAAGAGAAATGATTGAAATGTAAAGAATGTATCATCATCATCATTTAAGCCGAAAGACGTCCACTGCTGGACATAGGCCTCCCCCAAGTGTCGCCACATTGACCGGTCCCGTGCGTCTCGCATCCAGCGGATCCCTGCAACCTTTACCAGGTCATCGGTCCACCTAATGGGAGGCCTTCCAACGCAACGTCTTCCAGTTCGCGGTCGCCACTCCAGAACTTTCCGTCCCCATCCGCCATCCGTTCTGCGAGCAATGTGCTCTGCCCACTGCCACTTAAGTTTGGCTATTCTTCGGGCAACGTCGGTAACCTAACCAAGGTTTTCGCGGATTTCCTCATTTTTGATTTGATCACGCAAGGAAACTCCGAGTATAGCCCTCTCCATTGCCCTTTGGGTGACTTTAAGCCTTCTGATGAGGTCCATTGTGAGCGACCACGTTTCGGTTTGGTTTCACAACCCAGTTAGTACTGGGTAATACGATACCCCTGGGTAAGACTGGTTGTCAGACTTTCGGGCCACTGACTACTTGTAACGACGAGAATTTACAGAGACAGAAATGACTTAATCATTGAAGCCCAAATGCAGTTATTAACAGGCGAAATATCTGTGGGTCATTTTTTAGATAAACTTCGTTGAGCGCGTACTGTAGTAAATGTAATGAATCTGAATCATACATAAAAAAAAATATTTGTTGATTTTATTGAATATAATTATTATAAAAACTAAGTGTTTTTAACTCCAATGTTTTTACTCCCCTTAAAAATTTCACAAGTGCCTGAAGTAATAATGTGGAACTAGTGATATCTGCAAATTCAACATTAGTTCCATTAATTTTATATTTTTTAAAAAACGGATCTGGTGATAACAAATTCAACATTAGTTCCATTATTTTCAGATTCTTTTAAAATGGAACTAGTGATAAAAAAAAACAGTCAGTAGTTCCATCATGGAACTGTTAATGGTACTAGTGACAACGAAGGAACATTTGTGAGAAAGGTTTCGGGCAAAATTTAAATGTGCCGTCCATAAAAAAATTCGTAACATTTCCCATGTGCATTTTTCCCTCTGGAGTACAAAAGACCAGAATTCTATTATTATCTTGATTGAAATCAGCTAGTAAATTTTTTTCAAATTGTTTTGGCACCTCAACTTCATTTGGATCATTTGTATTATTTTTTTTAACGATTGCATTTTTTTTTTAGGCGGTAAATGCGACTCTGTTTACTTTTGAATGGTGCAACAGCATTTTTTGTAGCTAAATCAAATCCTTGATTTGCTATACGAACCAAGGCCCGTTTGTACACCCTAGGAGCCGGTTCTCTGCCTTGAGCCGCTTCAAGGCAAGCTTCCTCAACTTGAAAATCTACCAAATTTTGCGTTTCATCAGGCTCACAATTATTGTCGTGAGGTTTTTGTTTAATAATGCTTGTTTGGTCCTAAAAAAATAACATAAAATCAAACATTGCAAAAAAAAAACCAAATAGGTACATAAAAGGCACATACATTAAAAGGGAGGAGGGGGGAGCAAAAATAATACATAAATAATAAATAAATAAATAATATGTTTATTGGACTTAAAGGGCATTTACAGATAAACATTTACAAAAGCAAAGAACATGAAATTATACACAATACGACTTAAACATAAAGCTAAGATTAATGTCATTTATGCAAATATACATGTCGGATTCATCAAAACCCAACTTATACCATTACTCAATAATATACTATGTAGGTACACCGCTTTATCTAGTAACAGCTAGTAGCGGCCCTAGGCCGATAAGACATTATGCCGTTTTGATTATATATTTCTTAATAATGTAACTGTGCAAACCCGAGCATAACATTAAATAATTGTTCCATGGAATAGTCACTCGACTTAAATATTTCGATTGTATGATGTACTTACGTATGTTAATTTTAGCTTACCGTGTCTATTTTTACGGATCCTGCACATTTCATTTGTTTTTTAAATAGCTTGCAACGCCACAAGCTGGTTCCATTTTATACATCACATGTTTGTAATACTGCCATCCTGATGATAACAATACTTTTCCTCTTCCCCTTTCAATTATTTGAATTGCACTCATTTTTTGTATTCTTAAGAGGAGCCGAATAAACTTGCTTGCGAACACATTGCATTGATTTCTCGCACTACAACGACGACATAAATACTTACGTTTTTCTAACTACCTCCCGATATGGAAAAAATTAATCGATATTACAATAAACGACCGATAGATGTCACTGGCTGTCTCATCAAGTATCGCCATGTAAACTAATTCATTCTCAAAAAATAAATGTTTACTGATTCTATTCGATCACTACATACCTATTAAAAAAAAGTAAAGGTAGACTAAAAAAATATTTGTTGTTTTTATTGAATATAATTACTGTAAAAACGAAGTGTTTTTAACTCCAATGTTTTTACCACCCTTAAAAATTTCACAAGTGCCTAAAGCAATAATGTGGAACTAGTGATATCTGCAAATTCAACATTAGTTCCATTAATTTATATTTTTTTAAAAACGGAACTGGTGATAACAAATTCAACATTAGTTCCATTATTTTCAGATTCTTTTAAAATGGAACTAGTGATAAAAAAAACAGTCAGTAGTTCCATCGTGGAACTGTTAATGGTACTAGTGACAACGAAGGACCAGGTCATCGGTCCACCTAGTGGGAGGCCTTCCAACGCAACGTCTTCCAATTTTTTATATTTATTATTATTTTTTTAGTTAGTTCGATACTTTCTTAAATAGATGGCGCTAACGTCACCGTAAGACGTTATTAATGGAACGAAAATTTCGAGAGCTGTGAGCAGGGTGCGATGGTCTAATTGGTTAAGACATCCGGTGTACTGAATCGGAAGGTCGCAGGTTCAAACCTTGCTCGCACTAGAATTTTTCTTTCCATGTCAAAACAGCAACGTCTTCCAGTTCGCGGTCGCCACTCCAGAACTTTCTGGCCACACTGCGAGCAATGTGCCCTGCCCACTGCCACTTAAGTTTACATATTCTTCGGGCTACGTCGGTAACCTTGGTTCACTTACGGATTTCCTCATTTCTGATTTGATCACGCAAGGAAACTCCGAGTATAGCAAAGAAAAAGAATGTATTGCATTGACATAACTATGCTGGCAGTCTGAAAGTGGCGCCGGTGACTTAAAAGTTGTCTGGTGATACGGAGGAATGAGGAAAATGTCGTGACGAAAGTTTTGAGTATGAATGTGGATGGGTATAAGAGTAGACTGTGTGAAAGTTGATATGGCAAGAAAGGAGATGTCTGATGAGATGACGAGTACTAGAGAAGTATCGAAGAAGAAGACCGACAAAGATAAAGAGAGATGCAGGAGAATGATGATGCTACCGAAAACCTTATACCAATCCTGTAAAGAAATACAAAACATTTTTAAAACAATTGCCAGTTTTCGAAGACCTCAGGAGTTCTTCTTCAAGATTCTCTTACCAACTAGGGTATCTCCCTAGTTGGTAAGAGAATGACATCATCGAAGTATTAATGAGTATGTTAATGTGTTCAATAAATTTTCATACGATCTTCGATCTGGTTTATCGCATAACTTAATTTAGTTTTTCTAACGACTTCTTTGTTTTTTTAATCGCGCTAGTTCTAGAAGGAATGCCAAAGTTCCGAAAAAGGGTAAGTGTGGACAGATGGACAATTTACTTTTTGAAGGTGATGATATGTTAATGATAAAACAAACTCGCAGCTATACCTACAGTAGATTTAATATTCACCGATTATATTGATGCAATTAAAGATTCTAAAAGGTGTCAACGGACAGTTCACAAAGCCAAAAACCAAGCATTCTGTACATTAAATAATTGCTGGGAAACAACTTCTTTTTGTGGTGAAAATTCACGATTTATTGCAAAACATTTCGAGATGGATGCATTGCATAGTATAGGGGTTATGGAGGTATTTGTACAATCTTAAAACGTTGTATTGAAATTAAAAAAACTGAAAATGTAGGAAATTTGACCTCCAATATCTCCCTTAAATAGAAGGTTCCCAGGTATGATCGAACGGGGAGAGCAAGTGCCTTTCGGCTTCGTTAAGATTCTTAAGGCAGTTGCAAAATCTATTATTGCAATTATAGATTAACTAGGTGCCTTTTACAGTTTACAGCATATTGTATGCACCTACTTTTAAATTTTCCGGTAAAACCTTTGAAATATTGACAGTATACCCGGCCATAGCGTGCAGGAACAGTTTTTTATATTGAAAATCTGCCGCTTCTTTTGATAAACTAAATTATTAGTTACTACTACGTATTTTATTCCTATTGTATTTTTCCTTGCTGTAATCTTACTTCTTATCTTACTAATATTATAGATGCGAAAGTATGTGAGGAAGTAGGGATGTCTGTATATTTGTTACTATTTCACGCAAAAACTACTGACCGGATTTGTATGAAATTTGGCACATAGATAGTTTCTAATCAGGATAAACATATAGGATACGTTTTATCCCGGTAGTATGATCCCGTGGGACAGTAACCAATTCGACGCGGACGAAGCCGCGGGTATAAGCTAGTTTAAAAAAAAGGTTTACTTATTAGGGAACCAAGAATATTTATTTTTTGCTGTGTTGGCGTACGTTTTTTACGGGTGAACAGTGAAAACCAGCGCTGTGTTGTGGGCCCCCCATAGCACAGCATCATGCTGAGTGGTAACCTGCTTGTCGCAGTCACGACGTGCAAGCTGTTAACTATTTTCTTTTTTTTTGTTCCGTCCTATTGAATTTATAGTTTATATTTTGTAATTTTGTATGATGCACGTAATGTCCCTGCGACAAGTAAATATTTTTTCTTTCTTTCTTTCTCATTTATGTTAAATTGCTTCAAAAAACAACTGAACCTTATTTGTTACTTGTTTGCATTGGACGTTTGTTCACGAATATATTATTATCTGTCTGGGATAATAAATTGAGTATTATAAAATGTGTAGTCATTTATCATAAAAAGTTATTGCTTAAAACGATAAAATCTGGTTACAGTTAGGTAGACAGAATTTAATATTAAAATTTTGCAAAATAGTTAATACTCACTCATTCATAGCGGATTTTTAAACTTGAATCAAAGATACTTTAAGAAATAATGCAAATAAACTTTGAGAAATCCCAATAATATTATAAATGCGAAAGTTTGGGATGATGTCTGGATGCCTGGATGCCTGGATGTCAGGATGTTTGTTACTCTTTCACGCAAAAACTGCAGACCGTATTTGAATGAAATTTTGCACACAGAGAGTTTATTTACCTGGATTAACACATAGGATACTTTTTATCCCGGTAATACGATCCTGTGGGACAATTACCGAACTCCACGCGGGCGTAGCCATGGGCAGAGGCTAGTGGTGAAATATTTTCGTGAAAAGACACGGCGCGGCGGCGAGACGTGCCCGGTATATTTTTCGAAACGGTATCGTCTTAAATACCTAAGAAACGATTTGTTTCGGTTATGTTCGAAAGGAACGTTATAAAAAACGTTTTTTACGAACAACAACATTTAAATCGTCTTGGTTAATAAAACGTTTTAAACTGTTTTTTTTCCATTCCATTCCATACATACGGTACCCGATTTAACTAAAAAAGTTTATGCTTGTCGCGGGCCGCCGTGCGCGGCTACGTCTTGCGGAATAAACCGGTTTTTACCCTGCGGAATAAACGTTCTCATTTCGTTTTCGTTCCGAACAAAATGATCTACAAAGAACTGTTCAAAACGTTTTAAATAACGTTTCCAAGCCCTGTTGTTACCTTAGCGGAAATATTGTGAATGAGGCTGGTACAGGAATGTGGAGCTTGGCACAAGCAAAGAGAGGCCTATACCCAGCAGTGGGTGGAGTCGGGATGTGAATGATGATGATGTATCTTTTATTTACATACTTTTATAAAAAAAAATACCTGTACTTGAATAATCTCTTTTCTGATGTTTTTTTTTTGTGTTTTGATTTTGGTTGCACATAGGTTTATCAGAATTTGTCCGGGTGTGTCCGGTTTTAAGCATCCAGTCAGGCTGTTGTCCAGACTGTTTCAGTTAATGGTTTTTTTTTATTACAAATTAAGAAATAATCAAATAAGAAAAATAATTTCAAAGTATAATAACTTGACTGAAAGTCCGGTTTTTTTCAAGACGTTTCCTCATTTGCAAAATGGTTATCCCAGTTGCACAAAGCAATTGGTAGCCGTCTTTTATGTCTCATCTTCCATTTATAAAAATCTTTTGTTCACATTGTTGCCTTATCGCTATCAATCAGTAATGGACGTAAACAATGGATCTGAGTGCACTGACTTTATTGACATCATGAACCATACGAAGTCATAATAACACGTGTAAAACTCATGGCTAAATAATGACGATGCCACACGCGCGCTTGCCAGGGTTGGTCTGTGGATGGGTGACTATCCATTACATCCTGAGTTTCCTCGGTGCTCCGGCCGCTAGCTAGAGCCCAGCTCTCATTTGTAGATTATTTATTTAAACTGCATGTACATTAGTGGTACATAGGCGGACTTAATGCCACAAAGCATTCTCTACCAGTCAACCTTTGGGTTAAATAAGAAAACATTAAGATTTTAAACTTTCATGGTCACTAAAATTATTATAACTAGAAGACGGGATATTTACCATGTTTATTGTTTTCTTTGTTTTATTTGTCTGCTCATAAACACCCACCCGCAATAACTTCAGTTTATCCGTGATCATGGTGCTTGCAACAGCGCCGAAAAATCGGGAACTCAAAGAAAACAATAAACATAGTAAATATCCCGTCTTTTAGTTATAATAAGAAAACATTGATACAACAAATTAATTGATTGAACATTGATTTATGACAGTCATTATAAGTAAAGTCACAGGCCTAAAAGTCTAGCAGCCAGTCTTGTATCGTAATGAGTACAAACTGGGTTGTGGAGGTCCACTAGGCAGTCGCTTCATGTAAAATACTGATACTCAGCTGCATTCGGTTAGACTGGAAGCCGACCCCAATATAGTTGGGATAGAGCTAGGCAATCACGTAGTGATGTCTTGGGGAGTGGCTTGCTACACGTTGTTCTTAGCATTACATCTTTCAGCATTTTATCTTACTTTTTTTTTTCGGATGCGAAATCATCAAATGACCCCCCTCCCCTCCCCCCCACTCTGGGCGGAGCGAAAGGGAGTGTTAGACTTGTACTGACTAAAACCCATCCATGTTCCTTCTTTGTGCTTTATGTTCCAGGGCCACGGTATCTCTTTCGAACAGTCCCGCTGCCCATTTTATCTTACTTCGGGCTCGATCGTAAGCTCTAATGCTGAGCTCGAGGTCGATTCCAGGTCAAGAAAAGTGATGTTAGGTTTTTCTGAATATCTCAGTATCAGCCTAGAGTTGAGGTTTGTGCCCGGTTGATGCCAATAGGCTCACAAATAACACGGGACTTTTATTTCGCGAAATATGTACCATAGGTATACCTGTGCTTAACCCTGCGGGAATTACAGTCGTGATGTTATGTTTTATTTCGTTAATAATAATTGCACACGTATGTTTAATATACCATCTGATTTTAAAGCTAGCTTCGCGTGTTTGTAAAAATAACTTTAATGTTTTTTCTGGCTTTAGTTCGTGTATAAATAATAGTAAGGCTAATATAACAAGAATACATTAAGCTTCGAATTTAGCCTTGAAAAGCTATTTCTGTTTGATTTTTTCGCAAACATTTACTACGGCAACATAAAATATCGTACTCTAGCGACCCGCCCCAGCTTCGCACAAATGCAATATCCATATCAACCTTCCTCTGTAATCACTCTATCTATTGCTGAAAACTACATTAAAATCCGTTGCGTAGTTTAAAAGATATAAGTGTACAAACAGCGGGAGCGACTTTGTGATATACTATGTAAAGATAATCACATACTAAGTCAGTTAAAACAAAATAATCAATTTTGAAAACATAGTGTGGAATAATAATGGCTCCGGGCACCCTTCAGTAGCTACCAGCTACTTTACGGAAGGTACTTTTGTAATATCACTTAAAATAGTCTAGCTAATAGGTCATTTAAAACAAAATAATAAATTTTGAAAACATAGTATAACAATAATAACGGCTCCGGGGACTGTTCAGTAGCTACCAGCTAATTTACGGAAGGTACTTTTTCACTTAAAATACACTAGCTAGATTAGCTTATCTATTTGATGTTTGTCATTTGACCAGTTTAAGCTCAAACTGAAGCGATTTGACTACAAAATCCGCTCGCGCCTGTAGTGTGAACGTTTTTTTTTTTTTGTTCTGAAAATAGCTTGCGTTAAGCCGCAACTTGCCTGATGTGAAGCGACGACGTGTCCTAGGGTGGAGCACGGTTGCTTAGAAGAAACCGATTCACTCGAACTTTGAAGAGATCTAGATTATAATGAACAGAAAAGCCGGCAGTGAATTCCAGAGACTGGCGGTTCGTACAATAAATGTGGAAACATAGCGCTTTGTTCGGGTTCGTGGCAGTTCTTGGAAACGTTATTTAAAATGCCGTGTTTAAAACGTTTTGAACAGTTCTTTTTAGATTATTTTGTTCGGAACGAAAACGAAATGAGAACGTTTATTCTGCAGGGTAAAAACCGGTTTATTCCGCAAGACGTAGCCGCGGACGGCGGCCCGCGACTAGCGTGGACTTTTTTTAGGTGAATCGGGTACCGTGTGTATGGAATGGAATGGAAAAAAAACGGTTAAAAACGTTTTATTAACCAAAAACGATTTAAATGTTGTTGTTCGTCATAAACGTTTTTATAACGTTCCGTTCGAACGCAACCGAAATAAATCGTTTCTTAGGTATTTAAGACGATACCGTTTCGAAAAATATACCGGTATTCGAGCCCTGGTTCGTGGAACTTCAACCACATAACTGTGACGGTTCGCCGTATCCGTTGATAGAATGGAGATGGGAGAATCAGGTTGTGTAATTCCAAAGCACTCTCTCCGAAATATAACACCGATAAAAAACCGATAGAAACTTTTAGGAATGAAGGTATGTAAACCAGCGTGAATACTCAATTGATTTTTTATCGCCAAAACATCGACAAACGCACTGGCGTCTCGCATCAGTCTACAAACATAGGGGTGTCGCCTCAGTGTGGCCAGCCCTTTAAACAAATGGTTTGTCAATTAAAAGTCGATCATATTGTTTCCATTTAGAAATACGTCAAGCCTTCAAAGGTTTATTTTTAGAAATTGTATTTGAAGGTTTAAGTTCTATTTCCAGCTTATAGCGATAGGCGGCACCCTTACTAAGTTTTCTATGTAGATATTCAGAAATACATGGAGTTTTCACGAGCGTTCTCAGAAATAATAAAATACCATAACACCACACCCGTAATCCCCGTAGGATTAGGCAGAGCTCCTCATGCCCATCAAAATTCGTTCAGCCGAAAATAACAGAGAAACTGACTAAGTTACTCTGGCATTTTTGGTTCATGCCCATTGCGCGAGAATTTACTTTTAGATGCGTATATTATAAATATAATGTACACAACGACACGTGTAAGGCATTAAATTAATGCATTCATACAATAAAATAGCGTTAGTTTATGTTTTTACCACGCAATGTTGCTGACTGTACCTACATTGACTGACTATTGCATATTAAAATCTTTTTTTCCAACTGGTGTCATTTACGCTTAGATGAATATCAGCTTTGTGCTGGAGAAAATTAAGTGGATTTTACTATTGAAAATTTAGAAAATGTTTAAAGTTATAGCGTGTGAAGTGTATTGTAAGTGGGAGACATAAGGTTGATTTTCCAAAAACACATGTTTAACCGCGAATGCAGAGTAGCTATGGCGGTGACTTATAAACTTCACAAGCTACATTAATTCAACACATACACAATACAATAGATCGTTCAATATTCGAGTCCGCGCAAGGCCAGCGAATTTGAAATTCCATCAAACTTTACGATCATAGGTTCATTTAGGCTTGTATTGTAGAAGTGCATATGGAAAATTGCGGAAAAGTAGTGTTTTGTCGGTTATGTCTTAGATTAGGACAAACTTTTTTTTTGTTTAACCTATTCTTACCCACTGCTGAGCAAAGACCTCCTCCAATCCTTTCCAACTCTGTCGGTGATTTGGCTTCTCTGGCCAATCAGCCAAGAATGAGTTCAAATCGTCACGCCAGCATTTCTTGGACCTGCCTCGGTGACAACGACCGACAAACTTAATGTCTTTTATTTCGTAATCGGCAATTCATTAGACGTATCTTTATTCTCTGAAAGCGGTTCACTGTCAACTCGAAAAACTCTTCTTACAACTGCAAAGTTCAGGTTATCCATCATAGTCCTTGGGCCATGTCACTTGAGTTAAGCCGTGAATAGTTATGCGACAGAACCCTCAGGGCAAGAGCCCTACTCGCATTAGTAGAGTTTTCTTAAACATAATTTGGTTGCTACTAAACCAACCTTATTAAGTATAAAAAAATATTGACTATTAAAGGTATTAGTCGGAGAAGGCAAAAGATAAAGAAAATTGGAATGCCATAGGGAGGCCTTTGCCCCGCAGTGAGAAAAAACAGGCTGATAAAATAAGTATGTGTAAATGGTGAATACCACAACCACGAATCTAACCTAACATAATAACTTTACCATACTAAATTCATCTTGGGAACCAAATAAATTTTTATTATGTCTTCCAAGATCCTGGGCTTTTTATATTAAACCGACCAAACAATAGAAAAATAAAATTATTAATTTACAATAAATAATAATCCTTTTTTCGAATTTTAGTTTTGTTGTATTCTGTACATTTCTGATACCGCATCATTATATTATGCTATTCACCGTTGAGGAGTGTCCTCATCAAAAGACAATCCTGGCTGTAGGCCAAATACGATAGAAATTATGTTTATTGATCAAAATTGAACGCGTATCTATCAAAGTTTCGTGTCTGGGCTATTAACCATTGAGGAGTTCCCTCGTGACAAGACAATTCTGTCTGCAGGATGAGGTCATGATAAAAATCATGTTTATCCATCAAATATGAACGCGTCTACCGATTTTTGGATCCGTGCTATTTAACGTTGAGGAGTTCCATCGTGAGAAGACCATTTGACTGCAGGATGAGGTCATGATAGAAATCATCTATATCTATCAAAATTAAACGCGTATACAAAGTTTCGTGTCCGCGCTATTAACCGTTGAGGAGTTCTCCCGTGAGGAGACGATCCTGGCTGCAGGACTAAGTAATATTTATCATAAAAATGTGTTGTCACCAGAACAAAAGGTGTGTGCAAAAATTCAGCTCAATCGGTATAAGGGAACTGGTTTGAAATTCAGTTGCAAGATTTGACCAATCTTACTAACAAGGGAAGTTAAATAAAAGCATATTTTAATAATATAAAAAATCACAATAAATTATCTAGTAAAATACAATATAAATTTGAACAGCGAATGCATTCATAATTTAAATTTTGATGTGGAAAAAAAAACAGCGCGAATTTAACCATTTGTCTGTGCTGTTTGTTGTGTCGGTTTTAGTACCTACAATTGACAAAAACTATTAAATTTACCAATATAAAGCTTAAAAAAATATTATTGTGTTTATTTATTCTATTTACGCTTAAAACAAAATTATTTTAATTTCCTTCTATCGATTTTTTCAATTCCATAATTTAATTTCTCGATTATCGAAATTTACAAAAAACGATTCGATTGAAACAATCGCTTCCACACATCACAATAATTTAAAAAAAAAATGGTCGTCAATTTCGAATACAAATTTGAGGACTCGTAATGAATATTACGAGTTATTGGTCCCGTATTAGTAAATTACGCTAAGATCTGGGCATTCTCATGTTGTTTATAATATTTAGAATGATATTTGTCATATTTGTTATCGAATCTATACGCGTCTGTGTGATATAATGTAAAAAATAAAAATGTAAACACGCACGATTGGCGCGAAACTTCGACTTTAGATATCAAAATTCATCATTACCACTGCTTATTTAAATTGAACTATGGATTAATTCGTCACATAATTTAATAATGAGTTAATCATTCTCAACATAGTGGATCTTGGATGTCCGAAAACCGCATTTTTTATGATTTTTAGCCTCGGCCAGCACTGACGTCAAAATGGCGATGACCGTATTTATGCACTTGGATTTTTAAAGGGTAAATTAAGAAACTTGCGCGCTAAATACAGAAGTTTTAATGGCGAAGACATATGAACTTTTATCCAATTCTCTTAATTAACGCACACTCATAGTATTTGATAATCAGAATATTAAATATTTACATAAATAAAGAGGATGACGTATGACTTAAACGCTAGACCCCTTTCGGGGCCGGTACCAATCCAGCGGAGGTTTGAGTGTCAGACCCCCAAAGGGGCCCGTACCGAACTTTATGGTTAAACCGAACATCTTACGAATCCTTCCCTCCACATAAGACTAGCCCCTAGGCCTCTACATAACCAATAGTTCAGTAATGCCAATCAGAGCTCGGTAACACTCCGTTGCGAAACTCCACGTAATAAGTAATAAGCTACCGGTAACGCGGCGTAACGTGGATTTCCTCGTTCCTCATACAATTAAACGCTATGATTATTCGCTGTTTAGTGTTGCAGGGGTAACGTAACCTAGGGTTGCTTGGAAATACAAACGAATGTTCGTATTGGTTTAATCAATGTCCTTCCTTTAATAAGCAGTGACAGCCTAGTGGTGTGAGCGTCGGACTGCCAAATCATAGGTCTCGAGTTCGAACCCAAGACACGCACCTCTGATTTTTCGGATTCATGTGCGTATTGTATAATCATCACTTGCTTCGGTGAAGGAAAACATCGTGAGGAAACCAGCATGCCTGAGAGATATTTCTTGACGGCATGTTAAGCCAAGTCAGAGGCCCATGGGCGGCATAAAAACACTGACACCAGGTTAGGAACTAACCACACGATAAAGAAAGAAAGAATGTCCTTCATAATCATTCTCCAGCCCCCGTAGCATGACCAAGAATAGACAAAATGACAGATTATGTTGATACAGTGACAGTTTTCTTTGCACTATCTGTCATTTTGTCGATTCTTCCGTCAAAGAAATCCTTGTCTACGGTGGTCATGCTACGGGGGCTGCTCTTATCCCAATTCATTAGGGGTCGGCGCGGCATGTCTACTTCTTCCTTACTTCTCTATTACTCGTCATCTCATTTAATCAATGTCGTTGCGAATGGGCAATTACAATCAATTCTATTTTTCTGTCAAGTGTGACATTCAAAAAAGCGATTATTGAAATAAATGGTTTGACTACTTTACTTATTTTTGATTTGAAAATAATGAGAAAAAAATTAATGAAAAAAAAACAGAGGAGAATGGAAGAAAAAAGCGTGTTGCGCCGACCCCAAGTAATATGGGACGACAAGGGCAGGAAGATAATGACTTATTTTTGGGATCCATAAATTAACATAGCATAACATCACTCCTGTAATCCCTGAGGGGTTAGGCAGAGGTGTACCTAATAGTACTCCCACATTTCGCCTGTTATGTTCAAGTTCCATGTAATAGGGATAGGGGGCAAGCCTATTGCCATCAACCGGGCACAAATCCAGACTCCGTGGCTGCTACTAATAAATTCCAGATGGAAAAATCCCAATAACAATTTGCCCGACCCGGGAATCGAACCCAGAACCTCATGCTCAGCAGCCACGATTGCGACCACTAGACCAACGAAGTCGAGCTTCCATAAATTAATTTCCCTATTTTCATAGTTTTATGGTGTTCTTTGTTCCAACTCCAATCAACGCAATTTCTTTATTTCGTCACAACTTATTTCTCAGACTGTAATGGTCAACTACTTTTTTATTTTTACAAATAGTTCTCACAAATCATTCAAGCATCTCTGTCAAATAAATAGGCAAATTACCATAGACATAAACTTTAGAATAATATTAGGTGCTAAAAAAAAAACATTTTTGAACAGTATATTTTTAGCTAAGAACGAAAAAGCACGTACATTTTTTCGTGAATTAGAAATATTCGAATTTTTTAAAACGTGTTTTGTGTTGTGGTTTTGTGTGTTTACTAGTGGCTAAAATGTCTAACAATTTCAACAGGGCTAAGTATTCGGTCAGTGTTTTATCATCATCATCTGCCTATTGTCGATGCCCCATGTCGTGGTCGGCTGCCAGTCTAACCGGATGCAGCTGAATACAAGTATTTCACAAGGAACGACTGCCTATCTGAACTCCAGTTACTACTTGGGAATACGATACCCCTTGGCAAGACTGGTATTCGAACGTTCAGGCTACGTTAGAATTAAAGCCAGCCAGACTATCGTTTTTAAATCAATCAAGTATTATTTTGTTCTTAACAAAACAAAAACTGTGTTTTGAGACCATGACATTCAGAAAAAGCACTCATATCAATGCATTTTGAATAAATGTGTTCGACAAAATTCGTTCAAAATCGTTAGATTCGCTCTTCGCGTCAAGAAATGATCACGACTCGGTATCGTTGACAATGACATTTAAATAGTATTATCTCGCTCACTCCTATTGAAAATCGTAGGTACCTACATATCTATCGTTCCATGCGGGATGTATGAGCTTACTCATCTTTGGCCCGTATTATGAAATAAACCATACTCAAGCACTAAAACTAGATTCAAGCCATTTCATTGGTAAAATATAAAATATAACCTTATTGGTAACTATATTTTCGAGCCGTTTGGGGTTGAAACTCTAGGACTATGGGGTCCGAGTGCTTACAGCCTTTTCAAGGAAATTTCAAAACGCTTATTTGACACTTCCCGTGACCCTAGTGTTGACTTTTACCTTGACCAAAGGCTTAGCGTTACCATACAACGACAGCGTTGAGGAGGAGTTTTTGACGCCATTTTTTAAATTAGTTAATCTTTTATGAAACTCTAGGACTATGGGGTCCGAGTGCTTACAGCCTTTTCAAGGAAATTTCAAAACGCTTATTTGACACTTCCCGTGACCCTAGTGTTGACTTTTACCTTGACCAAAGGCTTAGCGTTACCATACAACGACAGCGTTGAGGAGGAGTTTTTGACGCCATTTTTTAAATTAGTTAATCTTTTATTTAACTTTACACAAATCTTATATATTTTTAAATATTTCTTAAACTAAAAACAATATAAAAAAACATTTAAAAATATAAAAAATTGTAGCCCACCGGTATCGGGAACAGGGTCCAAGCTACCGGCGGTCAGGGCTCCAGAGAGAGGAACCTCCTGACAATACGAGCCGTGTCCAGGAGTACCGCTTTCTGAATCAAACCCTTGATCCAGCTGCCTAACGAGAGCCTCCTCAGGTATTGGTCGAGGCTCTTGGCAATTAAGCCATGGGCTGATACAACTATCGGCACAATGATCGCTGAGTCCACATCCCACATGTCGACAACCTCGTGAGCCAAGTCAAGATACTTGATTTGCTTATCTTTCTCGGCTTTCACGAGGTTCCCATCATGCGGGACCGTTATGTCAACAATCATTGCACGCCGCTCTGATCGATCCACCACCACTATATTAAATTTATTGTTATGTTAGTTAGTTTAGGTTATTTTAATTTATACATTTCATGTGTTTAATATAAGTAAGGCTTGAGTCTTGAGTGACATTCTGTAATACGGGACTTAGTTTGAACACTTTTAGCGCCACCTAAGTACCGTGAGAGCACATCTAACTGTTTAAATTTTTGATCGGAGATATATAATTCTAACGCCTTTGTGAAATAAAATGCCAAGGAGCAATTATGGCTTCGTTTATGGTTTTACGAGACTTTGTTATTGTTGTTCTTTTTTTAAAAGAGGTAAAACCAAATAAGGTTGGCTCAAGGATCTTAATCGTTCTTATTAGTTCCATGGATTTGCTCCATCGAGTTCAATCAACCTTCATTTGTCATTGAAAAAAGTACGATTTTAACAATTGAACACTAAAAGTATTTAATTGCCAATTCACAATATTCTGACATCAAACAATGCCAAAGGCTAATAACGAATGTTTTTAACAAATAAAATCCAACTTCCAAAGCCTTCTATCGCGCAAGTAGGCTGTAACTACATAACATCACGCCTTGTAATCGCCGAAGGGTTAGGCAGAGGTGTACCTAACAGTACAGACTGCACTACTTATGTAAAAATATATAATAGTTTCAGTACCTAAGTCGCGTTTAGTATTGTGGCCTAGCGGACACTTACTTGATAGTCAAGGACTCAATAATGATTGCTGATGAAGTTTTTTTTCAGAAGAAGTGATGTTGGCAGTGAAAAGTATACTTAGCATAATATTTAAAAGAGAGGAGTGCTACTTATAGTACATGAAAACACGTCATGTGAAAATTACGTCTACTGTCCAACCAGCGGGTATATTACGTATTTTTGACAATTCAACAACATAAATTGCATAATTTACGTCGTTAATAACAGCCGGTCGGGTCAATCTTTAGGTTAAGCCGCGCTTGCCTAGGTTGGTCCGTGGATGGGTGACCACCCATTACATACCGAGTTTCCTCCGTGCCTGAAAGCACGTTAAGCTGTTGGTCCCGGCTGTCATTTATAGATATTTAACAGTCGTTACAGTTAGTCAGTGGCCCGAAAGTCTGACAACTAAATCATAACTGGGGAAGTGTGTATGTGACTATGTGTGTACTATTAGGTATACTTCGGCTTAACCTTTTGGAGATTACAGGCGTGATGACGTTTAGTTATAATTTGTTACCTTACCACTGACGGGCGGGGACGCACTGTACTGCCCAGCAGTGGCGAAGGTTCCCTAGAACTCGATTCCTACCGGTTTTCCTTTGAAAAATGGCACAGTCAGTATTCTATAGACAAATAATAACATTAAAGATATGTCAAAGTCAAAGTCAAAAGCATTTATTTCAATTAGACCATCACAGGCACTTTTGAATGTCAAAAAAAAAAGAAACGAAGCCACAGTCACAGTCACAAGACATAATAACTTGAGAAAGTACTGTAGTTGCACATTCCAAAGCGTAGATCTCTATGGAGAAGAATGGGCAAGAAACTCCATGGACACTCTTTTAATTCAAAATATTTTAACAAAATCTTGGTTACATCATTCATGTTGAGATTATACAACGATGTAGAAAGACTTGCACATTAAGAGCGTCCAGAGTAAAAGATTAAATCAACAATGAAAAAAAATAATAAAGTAATTAAAATAAACCGTGGCAGCTAAGAGGTGACCAGTTCCAACTGACAGCGGCCGTTCACGAACATGCCGCATGGATCAGCGCCATTCAACTCAACCATATTGAAGGGAACTAAATGACCCGACACACCCGCCACCATCAGCGAGACATTTGAGTGTGCATGACATTCTCTCAGCCACCAAGGCACATTCCAGTCAATGAAAGATAACAAAATTTATGATGTAGTCTTACAGTACATAGCACTCACACATGTGATATGCAGTTATATAATACTAACAAATGGACTATGTACTTCAGCTTACCTCTAACAAAAATTGACCCTTCGCTACTGCTGCCCAGTGCCCACTGGCCTTGCCCAGTCGTCGAGCTGGACAAAACGTTTAGCAGTAAACGTGACAACCCTACTCAAAAGTAAATAGTACACGTTATTATACAATTATTATTGAATACTGTAATAATAGAAGTGTGAAACAACCACTCATTCCTCAGTGGATACCTGCGACAGTTTGATAACTTACACTCTGAAAACAGTAGTCAGTTTACGGGTGTTGTTTGTAAATACATAATACATTATTAATAACGACATATTATTATTTGTGTATACGGTAATAAATACATAAACATTCAATCGTCAATAACGTACAGTGATAGCATTGGCATGTTGTACTTGTTAATTGAAAACGAAAGTAAGTGATGACTGTTTATGATTAAATGTTTTATGAATGAGAACATGTCTGTTTTATAGTAATTGATCTTTTGACGGCCTTTTGACGGCCTCACATATGCGTACGCCAATCGACACAAATATGTGACAAAATGGTAGGGGTCGTGCGTTTATGCTCTGGCGGTCAAAAGGTTAATTAGATAGGATCGATATTTTAATGACCTACTGTACGTACTGTTCAGATTAAACCGTGTGGAACAACAATTAATTCTTTTGAAGAGTAATTCGTTAATTTAAAGAATGATGCAATAGCTACACAAAGGAACATTAATTTTTATCTTCTTCTTTTTTTTTTTGATACCTCTCATTAAACCCCTTTATGGATGAATTTATTAGGATTTTGGACCCAAAAATACAATCTCATACAGATGAGAACGTTTGGGTAGGTACAAATATTTTTACAGCTTTTCTTGGGAAACCGATCCCAGCCCCTAGATGGCAAATTATAATAATAATTGAGTTATAAACCTTTTGTAAGATATGGATGCCGTGAAATTATGAACTGGAAAACCATTCGTCTGCCTATTACGATGGCAATCCTCTTTATGCTATTGTTGAACCCATTCTAGTAAGCCATTATTTAGATGATGTGCGCCTTTGTCACACACCTACCTAAATTATCCATGCAGTATCATCATGTACATAGGTACGTAGGCACCTTACAGGCCCAAAGCCACCGAAGAAGCCGAGCCCTGCTGGATTCCCTTCCAGAACAAGGCCCTTTACTTAGTGTCTATACCTTAGTATTTCCATATCGTCAGATTGATCATAAATATGAATGAGAAACATTAATTATATAGAGTGGAAGGGACACCGACGCGAAAACGGTTACCACGTATTCAGTGCATCATTCTGAATTCTTCATCGGTTTTTAAAAAAAAATCTGCTGTTTTATACATTTTTGACCGTGTATGTACTTCACGTTTGTTGGAAACAGCTGGTTTTTTTTATTAACCGATGAAAAATTTGGGGGGTCAGAATGATCAATGATGGCCTAAAAGGTTCCATTCTACCACGACAACCTGTTTTGTTAAAATTTTGAATTTCGCGGGCTAAACTGGTACGCCGTACCAGTTTAGCCCGCGAAATTCAAAATTTTCCAAGATTTTTTTCCAATCTACAGGTCAGTTTCAGGCTGTTAAACAAAATATGATTCGCGACCGTAACACTTATTTATGTAGATACAGAATTATGATCCTTAAAATCATCAATACAACCCTCTAAATTCATTTAGTCCCAATGAATGACTATTATATGATAATGTCAAAATTGAATTTCGCGGCTACCTTGGCGCTTCCACCTCAAAGAGAATACTCACCGGCCTACCAGAATATGTGGTAGTTATGTGGTTCAACTCTTTTTATCATCAAAATAATTCACTTGAATAAATAATCATTGGTAGAAAATTTTAGCCGTAAGAAAACCAGTTCTCTTGACCCATCAATTCAATACCAAATACATATAAGCAACATCAATGTTTTTTTAACGTGCAGGTCATGATCATTTTCTAAGATTCAGATGAATGTCTTATAAATATTAAGTAATGGAAAATTCATGGATAAATGACAAATTCACTCTTGTAAACAAATAAAATTCCATTTTTGGGCTTGAATTATTCAAATTATGACCCACAAAAAGTTGTTCTGCCGTAAATAAAATTCTATTAATATCCAAACTACATACATATTTTAGCGGTCAGAAAAATTGGAGCTAAAGGAGCTCCCTCACCATGAGTAGTCGCCTGTAATGTAATGTGAATTTTCAGATTCTTGTTTCTGTACAAATTCGAATTTTGGATTAGGGCATTACAGGCGAATGCTCCCGGTGAGAAAGCACCGTAACAAGAACGTAGCGATCATATCTCATCATCTGCCTAGCCTTTTTCCAACTATGTTGGGGTCGGCTTCCAGGCTAACCGGATGCAGCTGAATACCAGTATTTTGCTAGGAGCGACTGTTAATCTGACCTCCACAACAGTTAGTACTGGGTATTACGATACCCCTTGGTAAGACTGGTTCTCTGGCTTTCGTGCCACTGACTTCCTGTAACGACTGTCAAAGATCTACAAATGACAGCCGGGACCAACGGCTTAACGTGCTGTCCGAGGCACGGAGGAAACTCGGTGTGCAATGGGTGATCACACATCCACGTGCGGCAAGTGCGGCTTAACTTAAAGATTAATCCAAGCGGTTGTTATTATCGAGCTACTCAAGCCAACATAAATAAACACAAATTAAAGTTTACCAATAACACTGTCAATTTATAAACAAACGTCAAAATAAGTACACGCGCGAATCGAAAAAAAAAACAATCGAATTATTCAGTCTCAATCGAGGCAGAACTATAGACATTCAGCCAGTAGTAAACACTCTTTTGTATCAGTTAGTTGAAATGCCGGCGCCGATGGGGCAGGACGCGAGTGCTAAAGACAGTGACGTGCACGTCATCGATATCGATGCGGATATCGATCAAGTTGTCCCTCCTATAGATAAATCGGATATACCAGTGATACATATCGATAAGCCGAAGCAAGTCAACACCATGAACGGAAGTGGTAAGTTTTTGCTTTTATTTTTTTCGTCCTTACTTTTTATTTAGAAAATTATTTAGATACAGCCCCATTTTGTGTGAAATAATTTTTACTATATTTCAATCAGTTATTTGAACTCAGTGCGTACATTTTTTACAAACTTAAAATACATACAAACAGGATATTTTGTTTGTTTGTATTTGCGCTGTTGCAATATCCCGTTTTAGTGACCAGTTTAAGAACTTATAAACTGCAAATAGATCTAAAATAATATTAAAATATGTGCAAGTATCAAAATCGGAAAATAATGATAAACAATTAAATAATATTAACATAGATAAATTTCAATGAATTAAATAAAAACGCATCGTCCTTTTGTTTTGCAACCGTAACAACAAGGACAAATTATTTCAAGTTCATCACAGGTGTAATGGCAAGGTCCACTTTTACCGGCTAAACATTGACCTACAAATAAATATTAAATAACTGTTTACATAGTCACGTAGTTTGGGTATCAATGCCGGCAATTGATATTGATTACATACGAGCAATCAACCTATAATTATGGTCAGAAAAATAATAGATAAAATAATATCACGGAATAATTTGTCCGGCCCTAATTACCTATTACGTTTTCGATACACTCGTAATTAGAAAGAATAATTATCAATACAGTAATTAAAAATGTCACCGCCTTTATGGAATTTCCTGTGTACTCTAGCACCTGCTTAAGGAATTATGTCATTAACTCCAATTGACCAATCAGTTCTGTTGAGTTCATCAGCCTCCTAACCTCATCCCAATTGATTTGTCATTTTTGAGTTGACTTTCCTTCTAGCACTAAAGTATCTTTATTAACTTTCACATACGTATTATAAGGTCTAACTATTCATACACGAAATATTTTCAGGGAATCATCTAACGGCTATAACAAAGCCATTTCAAGGGTTTTTTTTATTTTTTTTTTTTTCCCGTGTGGGCGCGTTCTTTGAGGCGGCAGGCCGCCCACTACCTAAACGCGCCCCAAAAGGTAATAGCCATAAGGCTAATCCGGGGGTACCGCACGATCTCCGGCGAGGCGGCTAGCCTCCTTGCCGGATTGCCGCCATGGGATCTGGAGGCGATAGTCCTCGCACGCCTGCACGAATGGCGCGCGGAGGCACTACGTCAGGGGGAAACTCCGCTGCCGCGACAAATTGCCGCTCAGCGGACAGACCTCCGGCGTGATCTCATGGCGACATGGAGAGAGCGACTGTCGCAGCCCCGTGCAGGGCACGCCACCATAGTGGCGATAAGTCCCCTCTTTGAGGAGTGTCTAGAGAGGCGCCACGGCGCCCTCACCTACCGCCTGACGCAGGTCCTCACCGGACACGGTTGTTTCGGGAGGTTCCTGCACCGAATCGGGCGGGAGGAAACGCCCGGGTGTTTCCACTGCGAGGATCGTCCGGAGGACACGGTGGAGCACACCGTGGAGGTCTGCCCTGCTTGGGCGGAGCACCGCCATGTCCTCGTAGCGGCGATTGGCGGCGGTGATCTCTCGCGTCCGGCCTTGGTTCAAGCCATGGTCCGGAGCGAGAGGGAATGGGAAGCCGTCACCTCCTTCTGCGAAGCAGTCATGCTAGTGAAGGAGGTGGCGGGACGTGAGAGGCAAAGAACCTCACGTCCCAGCCGCCTCGGGAGACGCCCTGGGCGTCGGGGGTCACGTGGTGGCTCCCGGCCACCGTAGGCGCGGGCCTGTGGACGGCGAGTTATGGGCTAGCTCGCCGTCCGGCCGTCTTATGACGACAGGCCGTGTCGACGGCGCGTTCGTGTTCCACGCGCGCCTCAAAGAGATGTCAGCAACCACGTAGCGGTCCGCATAGGCCAATGCCTGCCAGGGCTGCGGGACTGTTCGAAAGAGTTACCGTGGCCCTGGAATACAAAGGGCAAAGAAGGAACATGGATGGGTTTTAGTCAGTACAAGTCTGACACTCCCTTCCGCTCCGCCCAGAGTGGGGGGGGTCATTTGATGATTTCCCATACGAAAAAAAAAAAAGAAAAAAAAAGGGTTTTTTTTTTATCTGAGTATATTTTTTATAAAAATAAATAATTTAAAATTACTTCACCCACCAAATAAATACTGGCTCGTTATTTTTCAACATCTATTACGCTAATTTACCTACCTACTGTAATTGTTAGAATATGGGAGTAAAGGTTTTATGCAAAAAGTTTCAAAAAAATTTAGAATTATAATAATTTTGTAAAAAAAAAAAACACTTCGATATTTTTTTTTTCGTTGCTATGGCGACTTTACGACTTATAGAAGTTACTCTTAAAATATTTCATACATTATTTACAATACAGACCTTAAAATAATAATAAAAATATGTAGGAGTACAGTCGCCTGCGCATTAAGTTACTTCAAACTATCAAATTTTTCCATTCGATTTTGAACTTATCAGCATTTTATGATTTAAAATCTTTTGGAGAAATTTGACAGTTCGTGGTAACTTGATGTGCTGGCGAGTGTACATGCAGAAAAGAAAAAAAAGGGCGTCAAAAATATTCATCCGCATCGCTGTCAACGGGGAAAGTGCCCAGAAGGCTGGCAGCATTACCACGTCGTATGACAATGCTGATTCATTGGCCAAGAAATAGGCCAGCGCTCTCGACCAACCGTTTGGCGATATCACGAAATACAAGCCCTATTATCTTTCACACAATTATAATCCTAGGTGATCAGTTACTTTTGCTACACTAACTCATTTTAATCGAAAGATATAAAGGATCACGCTTCAAGACGAGTTTATATAACCTTGTTATGTTTTAAGGTGATAAACCTCATTAAAACGATACTACATCACACTGCCCACTCAGTAACTTGTGATGCAATAACTTGCATAAGTAAAATAATAAGAAGTAAACATTAACAATGCTGCGTGAAAGTGTATAAAAAAACAAGTTTACGATTTACTTGAAACCGTTTCTTTGGTCTTATTTTAACCTGATCAAGTTGTTGTGTTATCTTGAACTTCCATTCACAAAAGGGGAACTTAAGTACTTCCCTAAGTATAGAAATTGTAAACACTCCTTGTAAGTGGTTCATGAATTGCATTTTGAAAGCGCATTACATAACAACACGCCTGTAATCCCCGAAGGGTTAGGCAGATGCGTACCTAGTAGTACACCTACATTTCGCCAGTAATGTTTAAGTCCCTTGTAATACGAAGCGAGCCTAAAATCCCGACTCCGTGGCTGCTACTGAGAAATTCCTGATGGAAAAACCCGATAACAATTCGCCCGACCCGAGAATCGAACTCAAGGCCTTATGCTCAGCAGTAGTGATTGCGACGACTAGACCAACGAGGCAGTCGGCGCAAGTAATGTAGTAGTTTACGTCGAAGTACAGATAAAGTATGATAATAGACAATGGAGACTTGAAATATTCCAATTGTTTGTTTCGTAAAATTCAACAAATAAGAAATCAAAACAAATTGGTTTAATAAAAGTCTTCTGCGGTCAGCTAACAAAAAGGTCGGAAGGATTTCGATAAAACGTGCTTAACATGACAGTACAAGAACCAAAAATTCGAAGACACGTGACAGTCACCACCAACCGGTTCATTCCAAAAGGTTTATTGCTCATAGAGAGGAGGTTTGTGTCCTTTAGTGGAACACTACACGTACACTTCCAAAGCAGAAAAGAAAAAATATATCACACGCATATTTGGACCAGTAGTACTTCTAAAGTAACATATTTGTTCCACGTGCAAAGAGACGCCATGACATCTAACAAGTCACGACCGCTGCAAGAGTATCTACAACATGGTATCAGAAGAAAGGTGTGGTCAAGGGACATATTTGGTTCGAGTTTCTTTTTTCTCCTGGTTCCACTGCTGGCCAAAGGCCTCCCCAAGTCTTTCCGTGAACTCTTGTCCCGCGCTACCTCGAACCAACCCTCGCAGTATGCAACCAAGTCTTGGCGTGACGACCTGGTTCGATTAGATTTCGAAATTATGTATTGAACAGCTGAATATTTCTTCGAACACGATGTTGGTCCCATGGAAAAAGTAGTTCAGTTTCATTTCTGATACATGCACACCTCCTTCTTCAAAAACTGCGCAGTAGCAACGGTCACACAGAATGTAAAACTCGAACCTGATCCATTGTTTGTAGAATACTTCATAAGATTGTTATGTTCACAAGAAGACGTAACAAATGTTGACATTCGCCGTCCTGTTCGCACGATCCATGCATACGCCTTGAGTCTTGAGTTCCACAAATATTTTCACACGTAAGAAATTCTCGTGGTATGATGATGTTTGTCTTAAGTGTTATGCGGCGTGTTATATACTATTGTACCTCTTGTTACACGAGCATTACTTGATTGTCTTTGAGTTTCAAGTTCATGTCAGCTGATGTGGATAGATCTCGCTGCATATTCTCCACTGCATACAATTCTACACCACTACTTGGCAATATGAAATCAATTGGATTGCGAGAAGCAAGAAGAAGATGGCTCCTTCATGGACTACCGTGGTCCCGTCTTGCTGTTCAATTAACTCAGTCTGTCGTAGTCCACAGCTGGATATAGGCTTCTGGGGTCTAAAATGGCCAGTATAGCAGAAACGTAATAGGATAATAAAAAATCTTAAAATGTAATAATGCAGTTAATATTATGAATTGTTATTGTGTGTGTGACTTTGTGTTTTTTACAAATGGTAACGTTCATTCATATATTGTCCTATTTAGCATTCTGCTCAAGCCGCCATTTTAGGCCCCCTGTCCTCTGCTTACCCCCCTCGACCCGGCCTCGGTTCATCTGGCATGGGGCATTGCTTGCCGAGAGTCCCTGCTGCAGGACTTGTTAGCTCCATCCTCCTACAGTCCTTCGACGAACATGGTCAGCATACTGCAACTTTAGCTTACTAAGTCTGCTGCATCAAAACAAAGACATTTATTCGTAGGATACGGTAGCCACAAATAATATAATAGCATGGTTTAAGACATATTCGCCGCTAGAAGCGGCATATGAATATCCACATTAAATTGGTTGCCTAAGCTTATAACACTAAATTAGGTAACTCAAGCATTTAATATCGCTAATATACACAAGTCCTAGGTAACTTACACTGTAATAAAAAAGTATACATCATCTGCCTAGCCTTTTCCCAACTATATTGGGGTCGGCTTCCAGTCTAACCGGATGCAGCTGAATACCAGTATTTTACTTGGAACGACTGCCTATCTGACCTCCATAACCCAGTTAGTACTGGGTAATACGATACCCCTTGGTAAGACTGGTTGTCAGACTTTTTGGGCCACTGACTGCCTAACGACTGTCAAAGATCTACAAATGACAGCCGGGACCAACGGCTTAACGAGCTTTCCGAGGCACGAGGCATCCACAGACCAACGTAGGCAAGCACGGCTTAACCTAAGGATCGACCCGAGCGGCTGTTATTATTTAGCCACGAGCTTCTCCTGTAATTAAAAGTATACATAAGACCTTTATTTTAATACCAGTGTTCACAAATAAAGATTGATTGAATAATAAAATAGAACAACAAATAACACAAACCAACTAAGAAGAGAAAACTCTATAAAATATACCTAAAATACAACGTCTGAAGCTTAGGTATAATAAATAAATTGTATTTCTAGTATTTTATTATCTTAAAAAAAAAAATCGGAAAAAGTCTTATTTACATAAAGATTACTGTAATATGACGTAAAATTGCAGATACACGTGGAAATAACGAATAATTTAGCCATATCTTTTATGACATTATCTTTTTTTACCTCATAATTCATGTTTTGATTTCTACAACAACAGCATCATTAAAAAGCAATGATAGGTTTGTTAATATCAAACATATTATGCAGGGTGGTGCATGCTGCGCATAGTCGTCGCCACCCTGTATAAGTAATGTTTATTGACTCTGTTTTCTTTCACGTCATTCCTCACACAATCCACCTGTCTTTACTTTGGTCTGCTACTTCTACTCCTAGTTTACTTTATTGTAAGGTACAGCTTTTGAATCATATTCCACCGGAATTTTTCTGCGGCATATTTTACTTTTATTTTATTTATTTTTTCAGTTACTATTCCTTTATTTCAATGTAAAACTACATTGCCTGAACGCAAAAAAGCACTCTATTTATGTAAATAATACGGCTAAAATAAAAATAAAACCAACAATGTATATTGGAATACTAACGAACGACGCGTGATATCAGCTGTTCACTTCCTGCCTAGCTACAAAGTTCATCGAACTCGTCGTCGCGCTTGCCTTTCGCTACGTGCGTTTTGCCACGGTAACGATACGTTGTGTATGAGGAAATAAAACAAATCAAATTTATTCGATTCCCATAACATTCCTGAAATAATTTCTTGTACCGGTCATCTTAGTATGATATACTGAATTCACCCCATAAGTTTGTGGAGGGCTGTTCCTTATACCCTGTACAATTATAAACTTACAATCAATTCAATGCATAACCATCATTTCTGCAGAGAAACATCCACTGATAGACATATAGGCCTCTCCCAAGTGTTGCCACTATTTACTATCAATTTAATTACTGTTACCTTATCGTTAAAACATGTTTCTTACTCCACACAACTCGTGCCATCAGCCAGTGCGATATTGACATTGTAATTACCACCTCTAGCATTGAGGTCAATCAATACAGATGCATTGTTACTAGATTTTAAAACCTTTACAACTGTATGTTTCTAGCTTCACTTCGGTACTTTATTTGGTAAAACAGGGGTACTTAAACAAGCATTATTTAAAGAAAGAAAGAAAAAAAAAATGTCGCAGAGTCACATTTTGTATGCTGAAAATCGAGTTGAGTGGCGTGCGATTGAGGAGGCCTATGTCCAGCAGTGTACTGCTGCAGGCTGATGATGATGATGATGCTTCTATCAACTACAGAACGTCGCCACAATCCTTACACAATTTTTTGGATGAATTTATAAAACAAACAATAATTGCTTCATAGTATAATATGATGATCCAATAAAATAATAATCCAATATAAAAACACCAATACACCTAAATAATCTCTTAAAGTTTCGCATAATCTTGTTCATAGCAAAATGTTATAAGTTGCAAATTGCCAATTCCAGCATTTGTTTTAATTACCTTTAAGTCTACAGACTTAAAGCTAATAAAGCGAGTGAATTGATGACCTAATCTTTTTATTTAAAAGAAACATCTTTGAATAATGAATTATTTATGAGGAATAACCGCAAGATAGGTTACTAGCTCCTTTATTTTTTGTCTTTTAATAAAAAAAAACCGGCCAAGTGCGAGTCGGGCTCGCTCAAGAAGGGTTCTTTACCATCGTAGAAGGGGAGCCTACTTTAATTTTTTTTTATCATTTGTTGTCGCATTCGGTGAAAATTTTAACTGTCTACCTATTATGAATCATGAGATACAACCCGCTGACAGACAGACGGACGAACAGCGGAGGCTTAGAATAGCGTACCGTTAGTTACCCTTCGGGTACGGAACCCTAAAAACTTACATGTAGGCACCTATTAGATAAATTTATCAAAATAACAAGTTTGCTTGGGTTAGAAAAAAAACCTAATAAAATATGTCACAAATAACGAAGAAAATATATATCCACCTACACGCAAACAAGTCGTGTTAAGTACCTACCTTATAAACCAGATTTCAATCTGATACAAACTTTTGTTGCCATAAATAAAAATAATTATTTGTTTTAACCTTTACCTTGACCGATACCTATCCACAAAAATTAAAACCAAGGCTTCGAAATGGCTTAAATGTATCTATGGAGGTTTTCAAGCCTGTAAACTGTTCCACTGCCGACTTCCATACTTTTTTTTTGGAGATTCGGGTGTAACCGAACCGCCGGGTTTTTTTAAGCCTGGGACTCCGGTCTTTGTTGTTTTGGCATTAGGCACTTTTTTGTTTGATCTCTTCATCGATGGGACTATTCCTACAAGTGTCTCAGTAACCGGGATTGGGCTGGCCTATGCTACATGACCCGTAAAAAAGGGATCTGAGTAATTTTTTGGACTACTGGCAATGGTGGGACATGGATCACTCGAAACCTCACTACACTTAGTGAAAGAATATTTTAAGGTTTTGGAAGTTTTGATACTTATACAGAGCGTAACTAACTCTTCAAATGCAAAAAAAAATCAGCTGTCCCATACATTTGGGTCGAGTAGGTATTGAAATTTAGTATGGGACAGCTGTTAATTTTTTCGGTTTTACGATATTGGACCCATGGAGGAAGTAGTTCAGTTTGATGGTCTGCAGCATATCCTTTCATATGACTTCTGTTACAGCCTGTATAATGTTACATGATATAGTTATTTATAGACATTTCCCGATAGAAATGTTTCTGTACAATTTTTAGTGCTTCCTTCGGCACTAGCCCGACCAGTTTTAGGTATGGAAAATCTAGGCGAAAGCTTGTTTATGGCAGCTGCTTCTTACGTATAATTATGTCACATTGTGGAAGTGTTTGTCTGTAGCTTTAGTTTTACCAGAATACTTTTCTTTAAGACCTTCGTCACAATAATTATCTTAGCGTGTCATTGTCCATCTCAAGTATTTTCAGTTTTAAGTAATCCTCAAGATCTAGTTCTGTGAGATCGACAATGTTCAGATTATCTTCTAGATTTTACAGCATGAACATTTGAATAAAGACTTCAGTATTTCATATTTCGAGAATGACTTGCAACAACATTGACATACCTATAAGCTTTTCGCAAGCTTGTGTCAATAAATTTTTTTTTACTTCTTAAAAATTTAATTTTGTTTAAGCCACCTTGTAGGGTCATCGGATCAACACTGCGTCGAATCCCTTCTCAATAGGACAAGACCAAACACCTCAAACTGGTTTGTACTGGTGTAAGATAATCACGCCACGATTTTCCAATTACGGTCATCCATGATTGAAAATCTATTAACATTCTAACTATCATAATCGCTTTAATAATTGCTGACACCGTTAACAGATATTATGAGATTCTTTATTAAATTAAAGCGAGTTTAAATGCTGCCTTGTGGCAACATAATACAACATCTAACTTGATTTCCGTCAGTGGCAATGAGCACACCAACAGCAACGAAGTGCGTAACACTTGAACGGGGGTTGCGATTCTCCTCATAATGCCTCTAGACTAAGCTATCATTTTTATCGATGTCTGCTGTAGATACGTCCCTGTCATTCCCTTTTTTTCGGCAACTAATAAGTAAAGAAAATATGACCCTCCAAAAATGTCAAAAAATGCCCCATTTTTACTGCAGTGATTAGTGGACTACCAGACAAATTCTAAAAGTTTTTAACAGAAAAGTAATTGATAGGAATCTAGACATACACTTTCTTTAAATTTTAATACCAAAAGTAATTAATTAAATGGGCTGCATTTTCGAGGAGAAAATAGGGGAATACGAAAAGTCGATCTCGTCAATATTTTTGTGGTGTGATCGGTTGGAGCGGCAGCTGTCCCTATCGCACTCTACGGGGGCAAGCTTGTGAAATGTCAAATGCCTATTTTTAAATTCCTCGCAGGCCTATTCCCTCTTAATCTGTGACTTGACAATCAATAAACAAGACGAATAGGCATAAGGGCGGAACCCTTGTTTTTATCCATTTTGTTACGAATAATGTGGAAGATGATAGACAGATGTATAAGATGAACTAAGTATTTATATATTTGACACTTTAAGCACACAAATGTATGTAGGTACAGACTACAGAGGCTTAATGCCAGAGGCATTCGTTAACAGTCGACCTTTGGGTGATGCAGAGGCGTATAAAGAGAATACTGATGTCCCTACATACTACACAGCCACTGACACCAAATAAACAGGGATATGGATCCTGAACTAAACCCAGTTTATTTTCGCTGAAAAACATTTTTAGAGACCCGAGGACCGGAGAGCGCGCGGTGTAAACGTAACGCAAATGCGTCGATTTTAAAATTAACGAAACTCGTTCACATGATTATTATACAAATATGATTTATGGTCTACTAGGTAATCAGGTTAGATATGACATTCATTTGGTAATGTAATGTAAACTGCATGGTTACATTTAGTAGTGTGAAATGCAACCAGTATCAATTCTCTTGCGCCATCCCTTGTTGTTGTTTGCTGGCGCTGCCGCTGCGGAGGACCTCAAACAGCGTAGCAACTTTGCTGGAAACTATAATTTTGAGCTGTTTGGCTTTGGGACCCCAAATAAATTTTAAAGTGGTTACTTGACTCTTCCTTGACCCAAGGGCTGGTTTTTACCTGGGCCAAAGACTAATGCTGCAGCCAGACCCTTGGGTAAATTACCATTTAGAGGCGATGTGTGTGTTTTTTTATGCTACTTTTTTTGTGAGGTTAGTTGCAGATAGTTTAGTTGTAGATAACATTTTGGTTTGGTCATTTTTCCTGTGTATAATTCGGTAGTTTGTTATTATTTAATTTTTAAATGGCTTTGAATTAATTACACCTGTATGACAGTATCTTCGAAGCAATAAGCAATTAATGTCAAATATTATTAACACATTCTGAATATTTAGTTTTAATTCCGCATTCATACTAGATTCAGTCTTGGATGCAATCTGAGTTTCTGACATTTAATTGTCGTGGATTTCCGCAAAATTACTAGTTAACCTTTCGGTGATGCAAAATAACTTAAACAAATGCGTCTAAGATGCCTTTTTCTTTGAAGATAAATGAACACAATACATGTATTAGACACTGTTTTATGCTTTCACGGTTTACAACTAAACTTATACTGTCACTTACGGGTTAAAAAAAAAGAAGCAAGAATATCGGGAGCTCAAAATAATGAACAATCACGGAAGATATTATCCCGTAAGTGACAGTATAAGTTTACATGACGTGTACTGACTGACTGAAAAAATTATCAGCTGACCCATACTAAATTTCAATACCTAGGTGCTCGACCCAAATGTATGGGACAGCTGACATTTTTTTCGTATTTACGATATTGGACCCAAGGAGAAAGTTTTTCAGTTTGATGGTCTGCAGCATATCCTTTCATATGACTATACCCTTTCTGTTACACCCAGTATAAACAAATATGGCTGAATTGAATGACTGTTTGATAAAATTGACATTTAATGGGATTTAATTATATTAGTAGTATTGATGAATTTAATTATTATAACTCTGTAAAGCTTATTTGTTACGGTCACGAATCGTATTTTGTTCAACATACAGCGCTGAGCTGCAATTTGCAAAAAAACGTAAGAAAATTTTTATTTGGCTGTGTACCTTGGCGCTTGCGCTTACATTTTCGACTGTTTCCATCATTATTAGCGCTGGTAGAAAAATCGTCACTTCGTCACTTTATCTAGCCTCAGGAAACTAACTAAATACATTATTAATTAAAAACTATTAAATAACATAAAATAAATAAACTAATAACAAACTATAAGAGGGCATCAAAAATCTCCTCCTCAACGCTGTCAGCTGGTAATGTTCCCAAGACACTGGCGGTGTTGCCACGTTGTATGGCAACACTTAGCCTCTGGCCAAAGTAAAAGCCAGCCCTTGAGTCACGGAAAGCGTCAACTAGGCGTTTCGAAATTTCCTTAAACAGGCTATGAGCGCTCGGACCCCACGACACCAGAGTTTCAACCCCAAACGGCTCGAAAATGTAGTTACCACAAAGGTTTCTATATTTACGCCGCTTGAGGTTATCTGCAGCCGCAGCGGCAGCGCCAGCACAGCACGACGAGCTTGGAAGATGTGATGGCGCAAGAGTATCGACGCATGTTGCGTCCCACACTAAAGGCCTACCTATCTTCCAAGGAAACAACGACATACCGTCCGGTCTCTTGCCATCGTCGCGTGCCAAGCCATGGGGTTCTAGCACAGCTGGAACGCCGATGGTGACAAGAACTCGTCGGATGATGTATTTTATGTTCGCATGCCGTGCAAAACGGCCCGAACTTCGGCTGCATGACAGGCCGTGGTGACCGAGGTTGACACAGTGACAGCGATGAGGAGAATAGCAGGCAGCACCAAGGCGTAAAGCAGCAGCGAGGCCGAAGGTCGTGTCGTTGAACAATGAAGTGAATATTCCTTTCTTTTGAAGATGATCAGAGGTCTATTCTTAGACTGACCCACACCTAAAAGTTACCAAATGAATTGTTAGTACCTGCTTTTATATTGTTGTTTGGTGTCAATGTGTCGTTAAACTCACACGCTAGTTTCATTCCTAATTAAGAACGAGTACCAATCTTTTGTTAGTTGAAACAATGCCATGCCAATGCATGATCAATGTTTTACTCTCCTCGTAAAATGAAGACAAAATCGTTACATTCAGAAGTACTGTTAATGTTAAATACTGGTAACATAACATAACATCACGCCTGTAATCCCCGAAGGGTTAGGCAGAGGTGTGTGTACACACACATTTTGCCAGTTATGTTTAAGTCCAAAAACCAGTCAAATATGCTCATTCGATTTTAAACTCAACCATCAACTTTTTATGGCTTAAAATCATTTGGAGAAATTTGACAGTTTGTGGTAGCTTGCTGTGCAAAACAACACCGCTTCGAAAGATCCTCTGTGACCCAGGGCTGAAAATGTAAACAAAAGAATCAAAACTTTTAAAATATGTAAATAAAATACGACAACTTTGAGTGTGCAGTTCAAGGTAGCGCTACTTGTCAAGAAAAAGTGGCTCGATATGTCAAACTTGGTACGTTTATTTTAGTTATGTGTTTTCCCGCCTGAACAGATAACTTGGTTGAAGTGTAATCCATTTTGCACTTCAGCCTTGTCCCAGAAATGTCAATAAACACGTTACCTTGCTCTGAAAAGTATGTAGAAATTGTAAAATAAAAACATTCAGTACCTACCCAGAAATAACCTCCAGTTCATTGTTTTCAGATTGGTCAACGACTCACGAAGTCAAATAAAATTTTCAAACTCATTAAGGTGGAAGCGTCAGGGTAGCCCGCGAAATTCAAATTGTCTTACTTTTTTTGCAAGTTGCAGGTCAGTGTATGTTGATGAAAAATGAGTCGCGCAAGTAACACGTATGTAGTTACAGAATTATAATCATTAAAATTATTAATACGACACGAAATAGTTACGGAATAGGGTTAGAGGAAGACCAAACAAGCGATGGATGGACTGTGTGAAAGATGATATGGCAAGAAAGGAGGTATCTGATGTGATGGCGAATAGTAGAAGAGTATGGAAGAAGAAGACATGCTGCGCCGATCCCAAATGAATTTGGATAAGGTCAAGAGAATGATGATGATGATGAGATTTCTTCAAGTAATTATTTCAGGTACTTACAACAGTTACCGCTTATCAAGTAATTAGCTGTAGTAAATTGTAATTAAGAGTTAAGAAAGTCGTAAAGTATGATTTTTTATTCTATGGGTTAATCTACGTTAAATGAAGGGGATTTAGACTGCTTTTAAAAGACCTCCCTAGCGAAGCGTTCATATTATAACTTGACACTTACGTAACATCACTAATCTACATTCAGTGTTATGTTTAATTATTTACATAGGTACTTGTTATGATGAAACTGCTAATTACAAATATACACTAGAGTGAGCTTTTCGCGAATAGACAAGTCTCAGGCATAAAATTTTAATTCTACTAAATATTATTAGGGTTCCGTTGTCGAATGCAAAAAGCGAACCCTTAAAGATTCGTCCTGTTCGTCTGTCTGATTGTCTGTCCGACCGTAAGTCACTGCCATTTTATTGAAATTTGATGAGCAGGTGTGTTCTATGAACCGCTACACAAAAAAGATGTGAAATTATTCATTTTAAATAAAATTTTGCGACGCCCGCCATACATCTAACTGAAGGATGAAAAAAAAAAATACTTATAACCGACTAATTTTTCCTCGATATCATTTTTAAAATCTGTCGATAGACAAGACACCCTAATTCTTTTTTCTTGTTCTTTTTTCCAATGGTTGACGAGATACTCTAAGCCGTATAATTTCGTAAATTTAAAGTAAGGAAAATACAGAAAAAAAATAGGTAACTTGTAGAGTGTAAATAAATTGAATAAGACACAATAAAAAAAAAACAAATTTAGTTTTGCTGTTGTATGTAAATATACTTATGAATAAGCATTAAAATTATTATTACTTTATTTATTTTATTTACATATAATTTACTAAATTAAATATTTCTATACAAAGTAATATAAAAAAACATTTAAAAATATAAAAAAATAGTAGCCCACCAGCATCGGGAACAGGGTCCGAACTACCGGTGGTCAGGGCTCTTGAGAGAGGAACCTCCTAACGATACGCGCCGTGTCCAGAAGTACTGCTCAAGCCGTTTCTGAATCAAGCCTTTGATCCAGCTGCCAAGCGAGAGCCTCCTCAGAGGTTGATCGAGGCGTTTGGCTATTAAACCATTGGCCGACACGACTATCGGCACAATGACTGCTGTACTCACGTCCCACATGTCGACAACCTCGCGAGCCAGATCAAGATATTTGAATTGTTTATCTTTCTCTGCTTTCACAAGGTTCTCGTCATGTGGAACTGTAATATCAACAATCATTGCGCGACGCTCCAATCGATCTATCACCACAATGTCAGGCTTATTGGCAACAATAGTCCTGTCAGTGACCATAGATCGATCCCAATACAACGTTATATTACCATTATCGAGAACTGGGTCGGGCGCATACTTATAGTATGGCACTTCTGATTCCACAAGGTTGTACTTCACAGCAAGTTGCTGGTGGATGATCCTAGCAACGAGGTTGTGTCTATGCAAGTACTCTCCGTTAGCCAGACGAGAAGACCCAGAAATAATGTGTCGGATCGATTCTCCCGGACGGTGGCATGCCCGACATATGTCAACCGTGCCATCCTTCAAAAGCACTTCAGCCAAGATACGGACGCTAAGAAGTCTACATCGGGTCCATGTAGGGCCCGGTAAAAGCGTCCGTGAAGCTCCTTGCCCTGCCATACCTCCTTGCGATCATTAATGTCTAATACTCTAGGCTTGCGCCAGTTCTCGTTAGCCAGAGAGAGCGGGGTAAGGCCCTTGTCCACTAAGACCACATCTCGGTGCATCCCCACGTCGACTTCTAAGAAGTATTCCCTGAGGCTGCATACCTCACGGTTGTGCAGGGTCTTAACATTTAAGCCATGACCCCCGCACTTCCGCGGGATATACAGTCTCATCACCAACGACCGTGGGTGATGCATTCGATTTGCGGTCAGCAGTGCGCGGACCCTCATATCCAGGGCATCAAGTTATTATTATTATTATATTGTGTTGTGGTACGGAACCCTTTGTTCGCACTTCTTGGCCGGTTTTTTTCTTTGCTTGTATTAGCCTACAATGTGCCCGCAGTGGGGCAAAGGCCTCCACTTTTTAATGCAATCTTTGTCGGTCCTTCCCAAGTATACATTAAACCACCTACAGCTTTTTTTTTTGTTCTGAAATTAATCTTCAAAAAAGAACCAGACCTATACAACTACTAAAAAAACAGATTTATAATACTGACGTTAATCTGGATCGAACCTTACCTTTATCAAAAATGGTTTTTAGGGTCTTGATGTCATCCTTTTTGCTTCTTCAGAGCGATAAGTGCTAAAAATCTTTATTACTTGGGTATAAAACTAAGGTATATTTGCAAGTCGTTGTAGAAATATACAAATTCTTTAGAAATCTATTGCCACAGTACATAACGCCCTGTCACGGATTAGAATTTTGATTTTCGTTCATCATTTGTGTCATAGATGGCGCTGTGGTACTTTTTGTACTATTTAGTTATTTGGTTAACCAACAATTGTTTGCACAATGCATTCTCAAAACAATGGTAGTACTTACTGTACTATGATGCTGTAGTACTTTTATAGTGCCGCTACATTGCATTTCGATTAAAAATCGTGTAGCGATAGATTATTTACACAATCAATGCTTTCTGATAGCTATTTCAAGCTGGACTTGAAAAGATGTATAAAGAGAATTAGTCGAAGGTAAAATAAGATAAACAAACTTGACTTTGAACCTCCAAAGTCAACGGACTGTCGAAATATTTACACAAGTGACAAGCTGCTCAAGTAGTTGAATTTGCGGTCACTACTTTGCTAGCTTGCAAGTCAAACGTCAGCGATGACCATATTGAACACAGCAGCCGTATTATGTAACGCGCAATCGCTTTCATTTTTGGCAGCAGGTAAGTAGTACAGTTAGGGCCTTATCAACTGCCTCCAAATAGATGTTGGTATAAAGTAGGAGTTCCTGCTCCTTCAGGATAAAAAATTAAGGTACTTATTGAAATTTTGATCTTTTTTAAGTAGGTAATGGTACAAAAAATAAGAAAATAAAAGGAATTTAAAAAAAAATGCAAAGAAATAGGAATTCGAGCTGATGAATTTGAATCAAATCCACATTCAAAAGGGCAGACTAAGTCTGGTTAACTTAACTATGTCGAGAAAGTTTCATGTAACAAATTAACAGTAGAATTTTTCAACAGTCCCATTCTAACAATATTTATTTTGTCAATTTAATGGAACCTATACACCAAAGCCGCTATACGAAAAAAATAACGAAAGAAAATTTTTAAAAAGTTAAAGTCAAAAGCATTTATTTCAATTAGACCATCCCAGGCACTTTTGAATGTCAAAAAAAAAACAAAAAGAAGCGAAGCTACAGTCACAAGTCATAATAACTTGAGAAAGTACTGTAGTTTATTTTTGCAATGAACTTTTTTAGTTGTGGTATTATGGTAATTCTCACGAATTCTTGTCGAGTATTCATTTTTGTGTCGAGCATATCATCCACTAAGACATTGAAAAAAAAATATTTATAGAAGATAACTCATAAACTAATAACCCATACAAGCACCCTAAAGATTATGAATTTATGAATAAATAATTAAAATTTCCTTCGTAATCTTTAGGGTGCTGATCCGTTTTAAAGTATGCCAGCTACGCTAGTGCTTATAAGCAGGGGTTGTAATACGTCCATAATTTTCCGGATATATGGCAACCCCAGACTGATTTTTTTCTGTGTCCAGAATGCGGGGGGAATTCCAAACGTCAAAAATTTTCCAAAAAAAAAAAAGAAGAAATTACCGGTTTCGTCAAATGTTTCTGCAAAACTTGTTTATTGATCTTGGGAGCCTATTAAAGTCCGGATTTCGAACATTGTGAAATAAATCATGGTATAATAATACAGGATGTAAACAGACCCTTCACATAGCCGTCAACCAAGCATTCTAACGCAAAAATTATTGCTGCGAATCAACTTTATTTTTTGGGGTGAAAAATCACGTTATACGGTAGGACTCGATGGAAAGCACTCAAAGCATTGTGCTGATGGATGGATTGAATAGTACGGGGGTCGTGGAGGTGTGTAAAGTAAAAATCTTACATTAAATCCATGTATTTAAAAAAAACAAAACTTGTGAAAAAGTTGGAACTTTGACCCCCAATATCTCCGTAATTAGAAGGTTGGAAACCTTCTAGTTACGGAGATATTGGGGGTCAAAGTTCAAGATAGAGGTATGGTCTAGAACAAAAATATGATCGCAAAGACGGTGAGAACAAGTGCCTTTCGGTTATGTTAATGGTCTATTTACACCATAAAATACTATATACTATATATACTTTATACTATAAACTGTAAACAACATTATGACCGGTTAATTTCCGAGAACTACATGGGTAGGTGTAGGTGTATATCTGGTTTGTTTTTGTCACATTACGTAACTGCTTAAACATACAAATAACGCCTATAAAGTAAAGATTAAATTTTTTGGTCAAGGTCCGAAAATAAATAAAAATAACAGTTTATTAAATCCTACTATTTGAGTGACAAAAAGTAGAATTAATAAGTAGGTACTGCTGACAGAGAACCACAAAAACTACGTAATACAAATTATAATTATGGTAAACATGTAATTAAAAACAAGCAAATAAATAATTACGAGGCAAGTACGAACATATTTTTTTAATTAATTTAATAAACTAGTTATACATAAAATATGTGGGAAATACCCGGGAAAAATCGGGTTTTACTATGGAATCGAAACCGGGTTCCGCATGCCCTAACCTAAACCCTAAATACCTAACCTTCGTCGAATCGACGATAACGTGATAGAAAATACATTGCCTCTTTCGAATTTGTCTGCACTACTGCCAAATATGGATTCGTCAGTGGTGCAGGCTGATATTTAGTAGAATCGAGGTCGAAGATTATTGTATTTTTTACCCCTAATCTAGCAATAGTTAATGATAGGCCTAATGATGATGAACACCTACGAAAAAAATGCGTGGCCATATAATTGTCTACACTATCATACGTATTTGTGTAGACAATGCTTAATTACTAACGACTCTTTTAGTTAGGTACATTAATGTTCCACAGATCATTGTCAATGTCACGCGAAGTTTATGTAACGCTTATGTGAAGTGTACGTACCAGTTTATATGTTTGTTTGTTTGTCTGAGGCGCGTTGTAGAAGGAAGGAGGTGGAATCGAAGAGGAACATAGTCGTGTTAAATTTACTACCTATAGACATAAAAAAAGTTCTTCCATTACTTATTTACTCCTTGGTTCATCTATAGTACCAACTTAGTTTGTACTAGCGGCCCCTACCGGCTTCGCACGGATGATTTTTTTTTAAATTTTGTATATCCTATGTTACTCAGGAATAATGTAGCATTCTCACGGTGAAAGAATTTTTTAAATCGGTCCGGTAGTTTTTCAGTTTATTCGTTAGAAACATACAAACAAATCTTTCTTATAATATTAGTGTAGATTTCTTTTTCCAACATCAAACCTTACAATTAAAGAAATTCAACTCCATGAATCTAGGGCGTTGAAGAGTTCGTCCCAAATCTAAATAAATAATACTTTCAGGCATCAAGTTGTTTTTCACGGAAAATGACTTAATGGCGTCAGTTTTTTCCACAGAACTGTTAATAGTACGTTCCGTCGTTCAATACCACAGTTCTTTTTTCATATAAAATATCATGTCATTCAGAAACGTTAACCATACAATTAGGTTTTCTGCTAAACATGGGTCTGTGTGATCGCTATGAAATTATAGGAAACGGCCGTGGTCTATTGTTAAAGTCACCGTGGAAAATAACAGCATTGTATTTAAATAATTAATGTGCATACGTTTTTTTTATCTCATCTTGCTAATGAATGAACAAATGAATGAAGAGTAATAAACACTAGCGATTAATTTAACCATAAACAATTTTGACATTATCTACTGAATGTTCAACATGTTATGATGAACATTAATGAAAAGATAGCCATTGCACTGCCAAATATAATGTAGCATGATTTTATCGGCGCTTGAATGCAATGATATAAGGGCGCTATTGGTAAACATTTATGAAATTATGCTATGCAATCAAACCATGCTGCACTATACTGTTTTTGCGATTTCTTTTGTTACGACTTCTAGGTTTTATAAGAGCTTAAACCTTCTTTGTGACATTATCAGCCATTTACTAACTTATTTCGCTACAATTCTTGATATAAAACCGTTTATAAATAGCTAGAATAAAACCACAAGTCACAAGACCATCTTTCCTATAATTTTCGCTTAATTATGGAATACCTGTGAGTTTTCCTGTCTGCAATCTATTTAATTATGCCGAGGAACAAGTGTTAACTCTCACGTACCTGATATTAGTATTTCAATATAAAAAACCTAGGCTACCTAAATCGATACAAAACTTAGTTACTTTATAGTATTTTAAGTGAGACATCTACTTCAAACCAACGCATTTTAAGTTCCCATTTCTGTCACTAAATTATTCAAAGAGGTGAGAGGTTAGCTTTTGACTGACGGCTTCAATTACTTTGTTTTTTCAGTATTCCATTTACTATTATTTTTCATTCGGGACCCTGAAACTTCAAAAAACTCGAGTCAGGCTTCTAGTAAATACTATAACTTCTGTCAAGAACAGGGTGTAAAATTCTTCATCCGCCATAGAAATGGGAGGATCCTCCAATCAGATGGGTGTTATGTCTGGTAGGTCCCGACAGTTGTGGTCGGGTTTTTCTATATGGTCACAAGTCGCGGGTAAGTTTAACTGCGCGATTTAGAGTTTTGATGTTAGTTCTTCATTTGTGTTATGACACAAAAAGTACTACAGAAAGACTACAAAAAGGGTACGGGCGGTAGGGTAAGGGTAAGGGTAGGGTAGGGGGTGGGGGCTTACTTTTTGTAGGGTAGGATATTCTTAGATTCATCGACCATTGCGAGAGAACTTAGCAAGAACTTGAATCTCTGGTGACTTTAGCAAGTCGTTTTAGAAGTCTTGAGTAACCTGAAGCCTTACCAGCAGCAAGTAACCTTTGCGTAAGTAGATGCAGAGGACCTTGTAGAATCTGGAAGGAGTCTTGTATCTAGAGCCCCTATACCACCGTTTCCAACTTTGTTTTTATAAATCTTCCAGCCACATCTAAATTGGCCACAGTCAGTAGAGCATATTTTTTTTACACTAAATAGGCTTTTGTTTTTTTCCGCAACTTGCCTGATGTGAAGTGATGATGCACCCTAGAGTAGAGTACGCTTTCCTAGAAGAAACCTCGAACTTTGAAGAGATCCAGATTATAATGACCGGGACACAGAGAAGCCGGCAGTGAATTCTACAGACTGGCGGTTCGCGCAATAAATATAGAAGTAAAGCGCTTTATTTGGGTCTGAATTTCGGTGGGAATCAGATACCAGAATTACTTATTATCTTGTCTACTGTAGCCTAAGCTTCTCCAGATAACTAGTCACCTTCCTGAGAGGTTCTATCTTCATCTTGATCTAGATACGACAGTTTCGCTGATTTTACATCACCACGTGTAGATCGAACCTTTGAATTACGTACAATACAACAGATAATTATGTTGTTGCATTTCAATCATCCCTGAGATGAGATGTAATAAGCGTAAATATTACATAAGGATAGTTTCAGTGGAGGAAAATAAACCATGTGCATGTGCATGTAGTTAGTTCTCACGGGATCTCCATTATGTTCTTTTTCTCTATTTTAAATTCATCAAAGTTTACTGACATTACAAATTCCAATCTCAGAAGTTACCACAGCGCCTCAAAAATAATTTAATAATTTATGCCGTCACCGTCTAACCGTGTTATTATAATTAATAATGGGAAATTATTAATCGGGCGAATAAAAATTGAATTGCCGACCAATATATTGAATGGGCGACTATTGTACCAAGTAAGTAACTATTTATCCGATCATTGCGGCAAGAAGAATATAGAAAGAAAGAGCGAGCGAAGGCTGAGAGACTTGTGGCACCCCGACTCAGACAGGTTAGGTTCGAAGGGGATGGCGGGGTCTAGTGATCGAGCGAAGTGAGTGAACTAAGACCCCAGAATCCCCTTCGTGTTAAGTTACTTTAAACCCAGCAAAAAGAAATGGGAGCCCCGCGCGGCGGGGCAACGTCGACTACGCCTTATCTACAATCTAGTGGTTAATAACCTTGTTTTAGGTTTTTTTCAGAGTCCTTGAATTATCACACTGATCGTATTGAACAACTAGTAACTCAAATTTGTATTTTCAAATCGCTGTTTTAACATTTGTATTCGCCCACTGTTTGTCGCTCACTTAGTATTTCAGTAGCCCATTTTCAATATTTTTTTACACCTTTAATTTTAATTTATTTTCGCTCGTTTAAATACTACCCATTAATAATTCAATGGACACATAAATAATGATTACATAATGCATTAGACGGAAACTGTTCTATTTTGAGACAGCCTTATTGTAAACAAATAGAGACAACCTTGAAAAGTTGATAATATATTCGACAATAGGTCAGATCAGAGCTGCAGAAATCGTTAATTTCGAATATTACAATCCATACATGCGGAAGTAACTCTGTCCGTCGGTCTGACTACTTATCGACTGAACGGAATACCGGTCCAGGTCTTGTTGACCAAGAGCTGGATTAGGACATAGAACTTTGGTCCCGGTTGTATAAAAGATCCCATGTGATAATTTCCGACCACAATGGGGGCGAAGTCGCAGTCAAAAGTCAGTCTTACTAACAACAACATAATGATCAGTTTATGTGACTAATAAGACTGCAGTACTGTAGTAGGTACTCCAGTAGTTATAGCTAGACCAGGGGAATCGGGGAACCGAACCAAACTGGCATCTCACTCCTGTATGAAGTACGATCTAAAGACGTACTTCACACAGAACACACATACAGTCAGACAGACACACAGACACACACACAGACAGTCTGCTAGGTCAGTCTGTGTGTGTTGCTGTGTGTGCTGTGGTGAACAGTGTGGTGGTTGTGTAGTAAGAGTTAATTGCTTTAGAGTCCCAGGACTTTAAAAATGATGAAACAATTCATAAGAGACCTCAAAGTTACTTACATCTAGTCAATGTATTATTTTTCGTACAATTCTAACGCCTAACTGCACTATTAATTTATGATTTTATTAATTTATAAAATCTACCCATTATCTGCCTCATCATGGGACAATAATATTTAGACCAGGGGCGTAGATACCGCCGTATTAGCCGTAGCAATGATACGGGGCCCTCGACTAATAAGGGCCCCTGATGTGTTGACGAAGATATCACAAAATCTTCTTACAACCTTACATATTATTCTTCTTGATAAAAGATAAAATGAAAATACTAATGTCCAGAAAGCTACAATTTTTCAAGCTCGCTCTTTGATGAAGGCTTAGACCTTTTCATTTTATATTATTTTTAGGGACATAAAACAGTTACCTGTTGCGGAAAATACAAAAAAACCTTAAAAGCTAACGATCACAAACATGTAACCTACACCAATATCCACGTCTTAACAAAAGAATAACAGACTATGGTAGATTTTACAGAACACACTGTGATTTGAGACAGCTGTATTAGATGTATTACAAATTAATCCAAACTCAGAACGCCGTATCGCTTCAGTAACTATGCACGTATGCACGTATGGAACCTTGGAGTTAAAAAAAATATAGTTCATAGACCGCAACAACTTTTTCTGTACCATTTCCAATCTAGAGCAGTATTTGTCGTATAAAGGGTTCCAGATCTGGATGGCGTATTCCATTTGCGTGCGTATCAGAGTTTTGTATTATAGTATGAACGTAGAGAGCCGCGCAAAGGCACCAGATGATCGCATGACGAGTCCAAACATAATAGGTCTTTACCTATGTAATTGGAGATTTAATAACCAGCATATTCGGATTTAATTATCTGTGGATTGGCGCGCAATTCGAAATTCAAATAAATTTAATTCGAAAGCCATGTTCTTTTAATTTCAAAAACAGTCATTTGTTTTTAGACGGTTTTTTGTTTTTGTGAAATTGTGGTAGTTTTTGGCGCCATGGATAAACTGAAAATTCGTACAATTTTCGAATATGAGTTCCTACGTGGACATACCGCTGCGCAAACAACACGAAACATTAACGACGTGTACGGGCCTAACACTGCTTGCATAAACACGGTCCATTATTAGTTCAATCGTTTTAAATCTGGAAATTTTGAGGGGAAGAATGAGCCTCGCGGTCGGCCGGTAACCATTGCCGACAACGACGAATTGAAGGCGGTAGTGGAAACGGTGGATCCGTTTCGATCCGTCCGTGACTCAATCTACGGCTGAGCTTGCTGCGGGCCTTGGAGTTAGTGTCAAAACGACATTGAAGCACTTGCGTCAAATCGGAAAGATAAAAAAGCTAGATAAGCTAAAATAAAAATACAAAAATGAAAGGACGCTACCGAAAGCGCCAAAATAGTAGCTCAGTTCTGGGCTGACTCAATTTAGATTGCCATCGACACGCTAAGAAGAAGAATACAAAAATTTTTGTTTTTAAAGTTTTCATACAAATCTCCAATTTCATAGGTAAAGACCTAATACGAAACGTCTTGTTTATTATGTTATCGACATGTAAGTCAAAATGTAGAAGTAAATCCAATGTGATACCCAAGTCCCGGACGTTCGCAACACTGTCCAAGCGTGCGCTATTAACAGTGGCGGATTTACAAGTTTTCAAGGTACAGGCTGTACAGTTTTTGCCGCCCTTGCCTCTACAATTGTCATGTCCTACATTATTTTTACAATCCAACAATTTCGTTGAAATTGTACGTAAAATAATTTTTGGGTATATTACCGATTACTGATTGGGGGGCGGCGAACTAGCTATCTTACTCTAGAATATGGAAGATGCAATCGGAATGTGCAAGGACAAGTGAGAGGGGAACGTCATCGGCAAAATTTGTTGCAGACTTCTATCTGTAAAACATCAGAAAACCGTCATGCCAAAATCTTTTTGATTTCTAGGAGGCAGCGCAGCAAAAAATAAAAAAATTCGGTCCTCAAATTTGCCTCCCCAAATCTGCCGCCCTAGGCTCAAGCCTACACAGCCTGCTGGTAAATCCGCCACTGGCTATTAATATTATAATTGTAATGTATTATTTTCTTGTTTTTAGTAAATGCAACGGTATGACATTTTGGAAGATTGAGACAAAGTTTATTTTTGAAACAGTGCGCATAAAGCCCGTCTAGGTCGTCTTGCAAGAGTACGCAGTCATGTGTATTTTTCGTAGAAAATTTGAATTTTTGAAGCAGTTTTTAATGTCGTTTATAATTAATAATTACATGTGGGATGTGGACTCTGCAATCATTGTACCGATAGTCGTTACGGTTAACGGACTAATAGCAGAGAGCCTCGACCAACACCTTAGGAGGCTCTTATTGCGCGGCTGGGTCAAACGCTTGATTCAGTGTGCAGTACTCCTGGACACGGCACGCATAGTGAGGCGGTTCCTCTCTCTGGAGCCCTGACCACCGGCAGCCTGGACCTTGTTCCTGATGTCGATGGGCCATCTATTTTTTATATTTTTAAATGATTTGTTTACTTTTGTTTTTTGAAATATTTAAAAATGTATAAAATAAGAGAAATGATGAATAGAAGAAATATTTAAAAAGAAGGGGAGCTCTGGATCTCTGTGAAACCCCAGACCTAACAACAACAGTCTCAGACTCATATCCATTAACTACCTAATCTATACACTATTCACAAAGAAAATTAGGCAATACTTATCCTCGGGTGGTACAACGACCTTTACTGACCAACATAAAAGCTGTTGCAAGCACCATGATCACGGATAACTGAAGTTATTGCGGGTGGGTGTTTATGAGCAGACAAATCGGTCTACCCTCTTTCTAGTTCGTTTTTTGCACTCAGTACCGACAGTAGGAACAAATTGTCGGAACCGACTCACACACACATAATATGTGAAGCGTATACAGTTTACACGAATGCTGTGCAGTATGCACGCTTCATGTCAGGTGGGGATGAGTTTATCTGTGGTGGTGTAACATAATAAAAAGTTTAATTGACCACCCTTAGGGACCTCGCGCACTACGCGGCCACGACTTGTCGCATAACCGACCGGGGCCGCTACCTTGAACAAAACTGTTCGGACGAAAGGGTTCAGTTGGTTAACTGGTTATCTTTATACCGTGCCAGTACCTCATTTGACCACACACATAGCTAGCTCCTTTATTATACACACTTGAAAGACTAATTTGTGTTAAAGACATGAAAACACAAATTCTTTGGCGGTTAGTTTACGCTTTGCGAAGCTTCGATCCAATAACACCTACCATTTCCCACTAATGGTATTTTAAAACAATCCTTGCATGCATATCATGCTGTTTAAATGCACCAAACGTAGCGAACGCATTAGATCTGCGGTAGATCTATTTAATTAATTCATGTCAGGGCTCTGATAATGTCGTTTATTTCGACAGTAGGTAGGTAGGCCTCTTAGTTACATAAGTGACCTACTCTTATCACGAGTAACGAAAACGGGCACATTCTTCGTTCAAAGGGGGCTACTGCTGATTATAATATATAATATAAATATAGATTGGTTGGCAAGTTAATCTACAACATATTAGTTGAACTTGGAATTATGATGGCAATGATGTTTATTAGGATTGGTGCCAATAACAGTAATGTCTATTATAGTAAAGTGAAGCATCACACATCCCGCCCTAAATTATTTCCCTAACCCTAATTAGGTCTCCCACTCCACTGTGTGCTCTTCACCATGTTGATTGATTTGTGGACAACGATCAAATATTTTCAAACAGATCTCGGTAAGTGCGAAGTTATCCTAATCCTCAATTTGCACTGATAATCTTGACCTTCCTTAATTTTTCCATTTTGTCACGTTGTAATTGAGTACACTGTCATCTAGCGTAATAGTACGGTACTATAGAGATACGTAACGAACTGCTTGCCTGAATAGTATGATAAATTACCGATAATGGCGCTAGTGGCCATAGGCTTCATTCATTCAATACTATCATTCATTCAACAGTTCATCGCCATTAAATATTTTTATTTTGTCTGACGCTCATTCACTTTACTGTCAAACAGCTGATGGAAAGTTGCTTTTTGTGAGTTGCTTGCTCGAAGGAAATGAATAGTTTTTTCTGTATTGCTGTGAATTGAGCTACTGAGATAATTTTCGAATCATCATTATCGATTGCGTGGTCTTAAAAATTGGTGGACTTTGCGCGCTGATAATAGATACGTTATCGCGTAATTATATTTATCTTCCCTTTTTATTTACTTGTTCAGTTGCAACTTTGAACTTGATCCACTGTTGTGTTTGTGTAAATAATTTCACAAAATGACGCTGGGTGAGTGTTGAATATGTTTAAATTGTTATATCTATGTTATGTAGGTACTGTGATCGTGTACTTTTAATAGTTTAAGAACGTATTAAAACCGGTTCTGTAATAATAATTATTGTTGTCAAGGAGTTGAATTATTTCGCCTCTCTTTGGGAGCGTTCTACAATATCGTTTATTTTAATTAAGTAATATAATGTTTATTTTAATTAAAGTAGTTTTAAGACGAGTGAAAGTTAATTCTACTCTTCTTAGGGGTTGATGATAGTTTTAAATCATTTTATTTCATTTTCATCGCGAAATAAATTCATTCTTACTAACCAGTCCAGTTTAGTCAAAGAAGTTTGCCAATCAGCTAATATTACTTAGACATCCTGTACATATGTCTTCAAATGCCTTTGCAATTAATGAAATGAATGAAAGTGCTACTTGTGCCTACGAACATATTTTATACTTGACTGCCTATTTAAAACGTAAAAACGTATACAGACAATAACAAACATTATGACTAAAATTATATTACTATTCATTCTTAATATTAAATTAAAAAAAGATTTACTTACATACATGATATCATTTGCTTGAATATTTATAAAACAATACAAAAACTGCCATTTCTTTTGGTATGTTTCATAATGTTACCTTGAAGACACATAATAACTACTAATAAGAATAGAACACTATTCTTATTAGTAGATATACATATAAATGTGTTCAGTAGTGTGTTGAAATAGGTTTATTTCATCATATTAAATAGACATTATTGATGTAACAAATCAACAAATCTTATTAAAGCTCTGGGGCTGATTGCAGTATAAAAAAAAGAACTTGTTGTAGTTATCAGTTCTAGGGGCATCATCATAGTTTTAAATAAAATAACATTATGGATCTTGATTATCCAGATTCCGTTTATCACAGCACACTATGTTTAAAAGTGAGTTAAAGTTGGTGTTTATGTAGGTAATTTACATATTTAAAAAAAAAGTTCATTCATAATTTGTGCTGTCTGTTCCAACTGCTGTATTAGTTATAGTAATTTTTTGATACCATGTAATTTGCAATTCTTTTCCATTTTGATACTTGCACATATTTTTATTATTATTTTAGATCTATTTGTAGTTTTTAAATACACATACAACACAATTTTAAATTATTAATTTAAAATTTCTATTATTTTCTTTAAAATTCTATTAGTAATTTTTTTTATTTAATGTAATAAAACATAGAAAAACATATCAAATATAAAACTAAAAAACATTATATGAAAGTAATAAATTACAAACTTTGACACACCTATAAATTTTTAATTCAATCGCAAATAGAATCCCACGACAAAAATTTATTGGATGATTTGTTACTGTGACAGCTAATAAAGAACAGAAAATATAAGCCATGATTAAAAAAAAAACCAAACTAATAATATTAACCTTCGGCCACTTTATGTTAAGTAAATAAAATAAATAATAAATCTTGAATACCTTAATATATTATATGATGTAATAATTATAATGAGTATTTAGCAAATTAGTACCTAATAATATTTTATTTCTTTATAGAACGATTGTATTACCGAGACAAAACCATTTTGCGGTAAAACTATCATAAAATTACAAAATTTCTCGGTGTATAATTATCACAATCTTGTAACTATGGATTAAATTGATAACAATAGTATCATGGTAATTTGGAATTTAAAATTAATAACTTAGTATTTCTTTACTTACTGCACATTTATTCATAAAAAAAAAACTAAACAAAAAAGCAAATGTCAAGTCAAGTAAATCCAGTAAGTTGTTCACTGCAAAATAAAAACCAGTTTGTGTTTTAAACCTGTTTTTTATTTAAAACCTTGTAGCCAGCAAAAGGACCAGTTTTATTTTGTTCAAGTTAGGTGCATGGATCTTTATGTTGAATGTTCACAATCAACAAAGTAGTTAAATAGGGCTGAATTTAAGGGGTACAGAACATATTTCACTTTATACACTCAGTATTTCTCCTGAGTGAACAAGTAAATTACCTAAAAGTCTTTTAAAACTACGATTGGAAGTTATTTGATTATTTTTTAGACTACCTCATTGGTCTATTGGGCGCAATCGCGACTGCTGAGCATGAGGTGCTGGGTTCAATTCCCGGGTCGGGCATATTTTATTGGGTTTTTCCATCAGGAATTTCTCAGTAGCAGCCACAGACTCTAGATTTGTGCCCGGTTATGGCAATAGGCTCGCCTCCTATTACTTGGGACTTAAACATAACTTCGGGGATTACAGGCGTGATGTTATGTTGATTTTTTTTTATTACTTCATGGGCCTGCTCTGGACCTCGATCGTGTCTTTCGTACCTGTATTGAAATTTCTTTAAAGCCATCTTGCACCAAAAGTATTCACCTTTCACACAGTAACTAACATACAGGCCAGACAATTATATTAACATATTCAATTCTTTTGTTACAGGAATAACGAATTTGAAACCCAAATCGAGTAGTGTCGGAGAGGTGAGCCATTTTAATATTATTTATTTATTTATCTACATTACCTACTAAGTTCAGATTGAAACAACCTTCATATCGACTAGCTTTGGATCTATTGCCACAGCATACTTCCGTAAATATTACATCTAATTTCCGTGTGTTTATTTTTTTAACACTGCGTAGGTTGAATACCTACGCAACTTTAAAAATTAAAATTAAAATATTTGAAATAAGAATAGTAAATGTTAGCGTTTAATATCGAGGAAGAAAAAAAGAGAAAAAGTGTAGAGGAAGACCAAAGAAACGATGGATGAACTGTGTAAAGAACGATATGGCAAGAAAGGTGGTGTCTGATGAGATGACGAGTAATAGAGAAGTATAGAAGAAGAAGACATGCTTCGCCGACCCCAAATGAATTGGGATAAGGGCAATAGAATGATGATGTTAGCGTTTAATGTCAGAAAGGCTAGAAAATTATAAATGCCATAGTTACATACAGGTCACAGGGGATCGACGGATAAGCTGTAACCATCAAAAAAATTTCTGTTCCATTCCACACGTTCTGGCCGTGTAGGTATTTCACTTTAGCATGAAACATCAGACCTTTTTAGGGTTCCGTAGCCGTATGGCAAAAAACGGAACCCTTATAGATTCTATTCGACTCTGTCTGTCCGTCCGCCTGTCTGTCAGTTTGGAATAAGGTTTCTAAAAAAAATTGCACCACTGTAAATGGGTAAAAAAAACCGCTGTTATTTATTACTGTAATAAATAAATTCATGTTCCTAAATATAACTACAGTTCCTTTAACATCAACAAATAGAGCTCTAACTGATAAAAGTTCTTCAGGCCAATGCTCTAAGATAACTGACACATTTATTACACAACTAGGGTTTACTGTGAACATTCATTCAGAATTTTTCTTAAACTAATATATTTCTTAGAGAATTACAGCTATGATACACTTAAACTTTTTTAATACTTATGTATTATTATTTAAACTTAGAAAAATATGAAATAAAAAAATATTATATAAAAATATTAAATAGAAATACAATGTTAAATTATAAAAAGAAACTAGGGTTACCATTTAGAAATATAAAAAAATCTAATAAATCAGTAAGGTTATTCTATCATCTAAAAAAAACCTTAAATTGACAATTTACAAGATCCGGCAACCATACCTGAAAGCCAGGCATATCTGGGTAAATCCAGACGAAAGTTCATCTAATAGAAGTAAACATTATTTAAAATATCTGATATCAGAGATTTACATGTAAATTATATATACACTAAGCCCAGAATAAATTGTAAGTGAACTTGCTAATTAAAATGCATTGAAAACAATGCGTATTGAAGTCTGAGTGAGTATACATTTACTTGCGAGTGTTAAAGCTATAAAGCCGCTTACATTCGAGAATCTTCATAGAAAATATGAACGAAAATGGACTATTGACACTAGAGTGTGACATAATATACACAGATACTTTTTTTTTTAATATAAACCAAAGTCTATATTGACCTCGTAATTCGGGATTTACAAGTAAATTTAAATATATATTTTTCCAATTCACTCGTTTTTATAAACGCAATGCCGCCAGTATGTATCCATTTTGATGATAAATTATTTTAAGCCGCTTAACTCTTTGACCATAATTTTTTTGTGAATTAAGATATCAACGCCACCAACATTTGTATTTATTTTTTAGAATAACAAATCGTCAAATAAATTACTGGATAATGGCTGGCTTACTTACTAACCATTGAATAACCATATTATTATTTTTTTTGATTTTTTTTTTTAATCGCGTGATGTCTTTTTGTTTCGTTGTGCATGTATTTGCACGCTTATACCTATTAAGCAAAACATGTTTATACACATTATTAACATTACCATCTTTTATACCATGTTTTTAGCAAATAAAAGATTTATTATTTATTTTTTTATTAAATGTTACTTTAACAAGCCGATATTTTTGTAACTATACTTTTCATTAGTTCGCGAGAAATAAATAATTGTTAGTTCCTCGGTTTCTAACATACTAGTTCCTGTAGGTACTGTAACGTGAAATCGGCATCTACAACAATGCATACCTATTTAAATATTTTAATTTACTACAAATGTGTTTACAATAAAATTATATTATTTACGAGGAAAATTACTGTTAACACAAGCTATTTATAGACAGAACTAAATTCATCTTCAATGTTATATCTTCATTATGTTGCTAACTTTTGCCCGCGGCTTTGCTTGGGTTTTGGTCGGAATTTGTCCAACGGAAATATTTTAAACATAGTCTATGACACTCGGGGATAACGTAGCTTCACTAGCTTCCCTTTAGAAATGTTCGGCATCGGATCAGTAGTTCGTATGATTACCCGCTACATCCAAACTTACAAACTTGAAAATATTAGTACCTATAGACATAAAATCTACAGGAAATCTAATCTATCGGTGTAAACGGACCCTTCACGAAGCCGTCAACCAGACATTCTGTTCTGTGGAATTACTTAAACAAACTAAGTAATTCTACGCAACGTAATTTAACGTAACCGCAGTAATGTAACGCACTCAAAACATTGTGCTGATGGATGCATTTGATAGTAAACGGGCCCTGAAGGTATTTGAAGTAAAGTTATAACGTTAAAAACTTGTATTTAAAAAAAAAACTTGGGAAAAAGTTAGAACTAGGACCCCCAATATCTCCGTAACTAGAGGGTTCCCAGGTATGGTCTAGGAGAAAAAAAAATATCGCAATGTCGGGGGGAACCAGTGCCTTTCGGCTTCGTTAATTATATTTAAACTTGATAATTGGGGAAGGCACGTTTACAATACATGTCTGAGATCAGACTAAACTGTTAATGCTCCTCGCATAGAACTGCAGAATTCGCGTTGCTAATAAATTCCGTCATTGTCCATGGCCTTGCGTTAGATAATAGTTAATTTGCAATTATGTTGTTGTACATTAATATGTTGCATGAATGCTAAGTCGTAAAGTTGCATGAATATCTTGATAGATGAATGAATAAAGGTGATCCGCAAATAAAGTATTTTGGTCCTGACAGACGCACTGAATTAGGAAGAATGTATTAAGTGCTAAAGATCCCTAGTCTTACTCGAATGTCCTACGACCCAATGTTGGTCCATAAGAAACCGCGCCATTTCCGATTGTTCTAAAATTGGTTGTAGCAATTTTATCCAACACTACAGGGTCAAATTAAACTAGCTAGCGATCCTCCGTAGACGTAATGGTCATTGAGATCTTAACACGACAATAAAATACTTATCATATTTTTTTTTTTTGTTACTTCGATATTCAAACATCGATTCTCGATACCTCTTAGAATACCTACTCTCGTTAGGTTTGCAGAGTTTTGTTAGCCAACTGGCGTAAGGTATTTTTTGTCCTACTCCGAAACACGCAACCAAAAACTAACCAATCTTATTTTCCCAGTCGGTCCAAAAGGCAAGAGACACATTCAACCGCGGCGTGACCCGCCCCATAAAATGGCGTCTTCAGCAGCTGAAGAACCTCCTTCGGATGTACGAGGAGAACCGCAACGCTATGATCGAAGCCCTGCGCAAGGATCTGAGGAGGAGCAAGATGGAGGCTGTGCTGCTGGAAGTGGACTACCTGATCAATGATCTGAAGAATACTATTCATAATTTGGAGGACTGGGCTAAGCCTGAGAAGGTGAGTGATTTTAGTCAAGGAATTAATTGACTCAGCCCATTAGTTTTATTTTTGGGTTAGATCCTTAGATCCGATTGTTCTGATTGTTGTTTTTTGATTGTTCTTGTTTGTTGTTGTTGTTTGTTGTTTGTTTGTTGTTGTTGTTGTTTGTTGTTGCCAATCCGATATAGTATATTTTTTAGATCTGATATTTCACCTTATTCTTTTATAATCTGCTGCAGATATCATTTCAGCCCCATTCAGGACGTATTTTTATTTGTTGCCAGCTTCTGCCCGCGATTTCATCCCCGTTGAAACATTCAGTCCCGTATTACAGAACGTCACTCAACACTCGAGCACTCAACCAATCAAATGATTTGAATCTAGTTTTAATTAATGCATAAGTACTGAGTGACGGTCTTTAATACGGACCTCAGTGGCACTCGGTAGTAGTGTACAGACGCCAGCACATGAAACTACCTGAAACTGTCAAATTTGCCCAATCAACCTTGAACTTAATGCTTTAGCGATAAAGTTGAAAATCTATTAAAGAAATTTCAGAGATTGTAGTAGCTTGATGTGCCGTCTGTACTTTCCATCAATAAAAGATTTTTGAAATCGGATAACTACATTCAAAGACTACCTCCAAACTTGTAGTCGGCCTCCTTATAATATGTATTAGTATAAATGTATTGTGTATGCACATCTTTTTAACCGATTTTAAAAAAGCAGGAGGTTATGTATTTCACCAACATTTTTTTTTCATTGTGTTGTAACTGCGCAAAGGACCAAAAATGTTTTTTAGTTGTCTGGTAAGGCTGTAATAAGTAGTTATTAATATGTTGATGGATACAAAAAAACGTATTATGGAAACAATATACGTTCAACGCTACGTGATAACGTGACAAAGTAAATAGTAAGTAAAAATAGTTCGGTTACACGTTAAAAATATTAAAACATCACCTTCATGAAGCATGAGTTGAATGACTCTTGATTGTTATCTTGTTAACATGTATATTAATATTCATTCATGAGAAAAAACCTCGTTTTTTGTTTTCAGTTAAATTGTTATTAAACTGAAAACAAAAGACGACATATACTTAATCAATTTAAAAATAAAAAATCACCGTGTTTCTGCGTACATTTTCTTGGCTTATTCCCAGGAGCTCCAAATCCATTGTTCTCCAAACAATTTCTTTCCATACATTGATTCCCAACAGCTCCATAATTTTATTAGTTAAATAATAAAATACTAAAATTTTTCCCAGCGGCTCCAAACCAAATTGCGTAAGGTCAACAAAACACAAATTGCTACCATCAATGTTATAATTTCGTGGTAAGTAGTTTCAGTACATAGGCAGTCACAAATCAGTCTTATCTTAACTAAGTATGTACTTATACCTATTGTAAAATTGAAAACAATCATCTCACAATGCACTATACGTCACACAATATGAAGTTAAACAATTAAAAATGTAAATTCTGTGGATGTGGAAGATCCAGCAACAGCGCAATCTTGGTTCTCACTCATTATCTATGAATTTGCATAAACATGCATCAATTGTAAGGGCGCATGGTCAACTATCCTATTTCGCTATTGTAGATGGACAGCGCGGTAGGGCGCGGGGGTGGGGGGATGAGAGGTTCGACATTGTCGCATTACTCCGGTACAAAATCATAAATTAATTTTATTGTAAATATATAATTTTTTGTGCAATCTGTACTTGAAAATTTTTGGAGCTCATGGTTTTATTTATTATTATTATATTGCTTTTTTTAATTTGGAGCCGCCGGGAATAAAATTCTGGAGCGCCTGGGAATAAGCCATTTTCTTATCGGTTCTTTAAATCAAAAATAATGTACCTATTTGTCTTGCTACCTTCATTTTAGAAAATGTTGAAAAGTAGTAGTTTCCTATTAAAATCGATACTCAAACTGACTCCATCAGCTCTATGGCTAATAAATATAGCCGCCATATTATTGGCCGTAGAACCGAAGGGGTCCACATGCTCTTGAGTGAAAACCGCGAATCGGCAAGCGTCGTGGTAGGACGCCCTCAGGCATGTGGAGTGGCTGCGAGACTTCGAAAGAGATACCGCGGCCCTGGAACACAAAGGGCAAAGAAGGAACATGACTGGGTTTTAGTCATTACAAGTCTGACACTCCTTTTCGTGTCGCCCAGAGCGGGAGGGGTCATTTGATGATTTCCCATCAGGCAAGGAGTGACTATCTCTGCAGGATGGTTGGTAGCTGCTGGATAGAGTTGCCAAGAATCGACCTATCGCGTGCGATTGGAAAGGCTTATGTCCAACAGTGGACTGCTGTACGCAGACACGACTATAGAATCTTTTAAAGTACTTCATAATCAATATTTTATACAATATTTCATAATTTCATTTATTTTATTTACCAATACATTTTCATTTTTTACAGAGCTTAATGAAGTGGCTTTTGACTGCTGTCAAATTCACTAGATGTTATTTTATCTTATGTGTTTGATATAAATATACTATACCGTTCCCACTGCTGGGATACCAACTTCAGAAGTGAATAGGTTGGACTGTAATCCACCAGGCCTAAGCGAGACCGGGTTGGAGAACCTTGCGATTAGGAAGTCATATTTTACAATAATAATTTTAGATTCGTCACCCTCCTCGGTTTCCAAGGCCTCAATATTGACCGAGTCATCGACCAATTTTCCGTTCGTCATTATCGTATGCATCCATTAGCTTAAGTACAAGGTCCATATTCGGCTTTAGTTTTTATTTAAATCAGTCATAAACAATAAACGCTGGTCTTTTGAATCGAATCGAGGCATGGACCTGCATGTCAGGGGACAAAAAAATACAAAATCATACCTTATGGGCAAATCCCTGAATGTCTATTTCTTTTTAAAAAGGTAGCACGTTTAATTGGCTAAATAATAACAGCCGCTCGGATCTATCTTCAGGTTAAGCCGCACTTGCCTAGGTTAGTCTATTGATTGGTTCAATATCGTAAATGCGAAAAAATTATCAGCTGTAGCATACATTTGGGTCGAGTAGGTATTGAAATTTTGAATGGGACAGCCGATAAATTTTTCGCATTTACGATATTGGACCCAAGGAGAACGTTGTTCAGTTTGATGGTCTGCAGCATATCCTTTCATATGACTTTCTTTCTATTACACCCTGTATACTTGAGATAATACTAGAAACATTCATGTTCTATATGAATCCACATATAGCTAACATTACAACATTATACAATAAACTACCACATTCCATTTATTAACATGCATTATTTTCTCCATTGTTCCATCCATTACAAGTATTACAGCATTGAACTTCAACTTATTGTTGGAATAAATTTCTCATACGTGCAATTTATTCTATTATTTACTACCGACTCCAAGCGCTTTTGTATAATCTACTATTACGGATCATTATATCATGTCAGGTATTACACATATTACAACGGTCAAAAAGTATTTGAAAAAACTTCACAGACGTGTAGTTTTGACAGTTAATTTTATATCAACCTGTATAATGTAGATGCGCTTGCGTTTGTAGTGTTTTATTTGTAAAACCCACATAGATATGTTCATTGAATGTTTAAAACCTGTTTCCTCTTGGTTTCTTGTACTTCTCCATTTACGCTCACTGATAGCATCTGCACATAACCAGACAGGCTTTTAAGCACCAGCGAATAGACATCTTCTGGGTTCGCTAGTTGCATCGTAGAAACCTCATTATGGTTTTTCATTAGGCCAGATCGAAGCTAAGAACAGGGGCCTAAATTGGCAGCTTTAGTAGAATCATAATAGGATAATAATATGAATAAAGTTACAATTCGTAAAATTCGAGTGCGAGCAGGGTTTTAAGTTAGTTCGATACTTTCTTAAATAGATGGCGCCAACGTCACCATAAGACGTTATTAATGGAACGAAGATTTCGGGAGCTGTGAGCAGGGTGCGATGGTCTAATTGGTTAAGACGTCCGGTGTACTGAATCGGAAGGTCGCAGGTTCAAACCCAGCTGGCACTGGATTTTTCTTTCCATATCAAAACAGCTGTAGTTCCCTACGCAGGGTTTGCGTATAAAAATATTAAAAATTCGTAAAATGGTCACAAAGAGACAATTCATAACATTAACTGCGTCTGTGACCATTTGCCCAGACCTGGGGCCTTAAATGGCCGCTTTAGCAGGGTCATACTAGGAGAACAATCTGATTTACGTTAAAATTCTTAAAATGGCTACGGACGCAGTTAATATCATGAATTGTCATTTTAACTATGTATTATGAAACGCGTATGTCCAATATGTTAACATCATCTTTAGTCTCGTTGGTATAATTCTTATCTGTTTAAAAAGGCATATTATACTAGCGATAACGCCTTTTTTGCCTCGCAAAACCTGTTTATCTCGACTTTAGACTCAGCTAGCTAACGGTTTCCTCAATGTCTTGACACAAACTCTCGATCCTTACCACTTTACTATACTATACCGACCGATTTAATGAGTCCTCCGCCTTGCCCCATCAAAGGCACATTAAGTGTCCACAAATTGCTAACAATATCCCACAGGTTATTTGCTTTAAAATAACCATAATTCTCGTAGGTATTACGATACTAATTGAACCCTGTTCTTAATTCAAGATTTAAAATTTAGAATACTTACATGGTTGAAAATATTCTTTACACGTAAACTATTATCATAATCATAAACTATCGCCATACCCTTTTAAAATACGGGACAATAATCTAACAGAGCTAAAACTATTTTCTATTTAGAAATGCTGGTCGCTTGGTTTTTTTTTTATTACATTCTATATAGTTCTTATTCAACTCTCGTTCAAATATGATTCTAACTGGCATAGAAAACCGGCGTAAACTAGCTAAAACTGGCTAAACGTGTCATCAAAATCCGATCAAGAAACCTTGTAAAACTGTTGTTTTTTAGCAAGTTAGATTAAAGTTCATAGAAATCGGCTTTGCTAAGGCCTGCTAACCGGAAATAAATGTTGATGTGGATTTTGCAAAAAAAACTCGCTAGATGTGGCTCAAAAGAAAATGTATTTATTTATTTTATTTCAGACTGTCTTATTGGTCTAGTGGACGCAAGTACGGCTGCTGAGCATGAGGTCTTGGGTTCGATTCCCAGGTCGGGCAAAGTGTTATTAGGTTTTTCATCAGGAATTTCTCACAGCCACGGAGTCTGGCTTTGTGCCCGGTTGATGGCAATAGGCTCGCCCTTATTTCATTGGACTTAAACATTACAACTGGCGAAATGTGATGTTATGTTATTTATTTTCTCCATCTAACGACAATAATTAAAGGGTTACCCACAGATAACATCCGTACCTTTTTACAAACAATGCATTTCAGAGGACAATGGAAATTGAATGGAATATTTACCAGTTTACACACGTTCCTTTATCAGCCACACGGCATGGCTTTAAACAGAGTGAGGTAATCATATAATATCCTCGTCTCGTCATAACACCCGGTCTTACATTGCCCGCATCCAGCGAATCATCCTTCGACCTTCTCTAGGTCATTGATCCACCTTATACGGAGTGGAAGGGACACCGACGCGAAAACGGTTACGAAGTATTCAGAACATCATTCTTCATCGGTTATTAGAACAAAAATCTGCTGTCGTTCCATACATTTTGACCGTATAGGTATTGCATTTTTGTAGGAAACAGCCGATTTTCAGCGAATGGACGACATTGGGCTGATCAATCGCGTCCATAAGCTGTCATAAATGCTATGGAATATTGGCACTGCCGTCTCTTAAACGCTATTTAAAGCTGTGCTGAACGCGTTCAGTTTCTTTGATGAAATCCGCTCTTAAGTGGAATAAGAAAGTGAATAAATAAATCTAGAAACTTCACACTTCCTTTTAACGCGTAGTTTATAACAAGCCCGAGTAATTATAGACACGCAAGTATGGAAAACCCGCTTGTAATTAATTGTTTAGAACCATGATTAACGATGAACTATGCACTCGAAACTACGACATCGTAAATTTAGTCCTTGACTAGAAATAGATGTATGACGTCATTCCTTGCATTAAGTAGGTACTATCAAAGCTGATCATCGTATAAAATTACATATATTTGAAAACTAGAACGCTTTTTCTATCTTTGTATATTTTGTCAGCATCATAATACATTACCCACTATGTTAGACTCTGTTGTAAGGTCACTCAATCTTGCATAACAAACTGGTAAACTTTCAGACATCATCTGAACGTCCACCGATGACCTTTAAAGGTTGGTTCTGACTGGGTGCGGAAGTCAAAGGACAGGTTTTTTTGGTGTAACTTGGGAGAGGCCCATGTCCAACTGTGGACTGCGATGGGATAGGATCAGTTGATTGATCTAACAATGGGTCCTGTGACTATAATCAAACCACCAGTGGAGTCTTGAAATACCTTACCCTTTCTCAGGGCATACCAAAACTAATCTCCTAAATGACTCCACCGTCATGTTCCTGCCATCATGTTCTTTGGGGTCGGCGCAACACGTTTTTTCTTTCATTCTCCTCTGTCAATCGTCACGCTATCATTTACTCGTTTTTCCTTAATATCGTTCCTCACACAATCCATCCATCTTTACTTTGGTCTTCTTCTCCGTCTCGGTCTACCAACATTTGTATTCATTACTCTTAAATGGGAACTATATTTTCTATCACCAAAATTTATATTTGTCATCAAGTTGTATCACCTAATAAATAGATCTATCGCCACGAAATATTTTCGTTTTCAGATAAACAAAAATTGTTCCCAGGTATGAATTATCAAATTAATTAGGTTAGGTTAGGTTGAATGGCGGGGGAGGCTAGAGCTCCCTACCGCCGGCCTCGACACAGTCGAGGCGATCCGGCCAGTACTCGACGACTGGCTCGGGAGGAAGCACGGCTCCCTGACGTTCCGGGCGACGCAGGTGCTCTCGGGGCACGGCTGCTTCGGGAAGTACCTGTGTCGCATAAGCAGGGAGCCGGACGCCCGGTGCCATCACTGCGTCCATTGTCTAGAGGACACGGCGCGGCATACGCTGGCCGAGTGCGCCGCGTGGGATGAGCCGCGCCGTGCGCTCGTTACGGAGGTAGGAGGAGACCTGTCGTTGCCGACCGTCATTCGCTCGATGGTCGGCAGCGCAGAGTCCTGGGACGCGGTGATGTCCTTCTGCGAAACCGTCATGTCGCAGAAGGAGGCTGCGGAAAGGGAGAGGGAGATGACGAGCTCTCGCCCCTCCCGCAGCAGACGCACCGGGCGTCGGCAGAGGGCGGACAACGCCCTCTTCCGGCCCCCCTAAATAGGTCCAGGGGCGACGGATTCGGGGACATCCGTCGCCCCCGATCATACTGGACCCGAGACGGCGGCGCGTAGTGTTCCACGCGCGCCTCTCTCAGACGTAACGGGGGGAGTCTTACACCTCACTCCCCCCCGGGACGAGGCCCGCAGGTCAGGCGGGCCGGCACTAGTCTGGGGCAGCGGAAGTCGCATCAGATCCCGTTGCCCCCCGACGCAAGTGTGCGAGGGAACACCGGTGTGGTTTTAGTCAGTACGAGTCTGACAGACCCCTCCGCTCTCCCCTGGGCGGAGGACATCCATTGAGGATTTCCACATCGAGAAAAAAAAAAAAAAAAAAAAAAGGTTAGGTTAGGTTAATCACCAATTTAATTAGTTTTATGTTTCTTAAATAATAGGGTTTGTCCTCAAAATAGTAGATCTGTCACCAAAATGTAGGACACACCTATTATAATACATACAAAAACATTTATTTGGTACTAGACCTTATATCTCAGGATTTTAGGTGATTTATTGTGGAACTGATTTTGCATTGTTTGGTGACTACATTTTGGTGACAGATCTACTATTTTGAGGACAAACCCTATTATTTAAGAAACACAAAACTAATTAAATTGGTGATAGCTTAAATGATACCCCTCTTAAATTTCTCCAAAATCCAACAAGTAGCGGCCTTGTGGGTTAAACCATGCCATCATTTTAGACACCAAATGACACCCAGTATATGACTGCAAAATCGAGCAAAACACTTACGTTTCTTTATTTTTCCAGCCAGAAAAAGGCCTCGTCAACATCCTAGACGAAGTGGTGATCTACAACGATCCGTACGGCGTGACCCTGGTCATCGGCGCCTGGAACTATCCCCTGCAACTGCTGCTGCTCCCGGTGTCCGGGGCTATCGCTGGAGGCAACACCGTGATTGTGAAGCCTAGCGAGTTGGCAGTCGCTTGTGCTGCGTTCATTGCTGAGACGCTGCCGAAGTATGTGGATAGTGTAAGTATTTATATGTATTTTTTTTTTGGAGCATCATAGCACAAGCATTTATCTTGAACAAAAATATGCGATGTCAGTAAAAGATGTCTGTCCTAACGTCGCGTGCCTAGGGGCCAACAATACAGCCTTTAAGGCAAGCTGACTATTCAGAAACACTTACATCATGAAGAGTAGTAGGTTATAAGGGCAAGCCAGGCTTTTAGGCTTGTATAAAAGTCGGTACTTTCATACAAGCCAATACAAGCTAAAAGCGGTCTTTTAGCTTGTATGAAAGTAAACCTACCCTGCTCCCTAATTGCAAAACGGACTTTCTGTCACGATCCGAAAGATTTTGAAGGTCAACAACGAAAATAACGCTTTAAATTGTAAAAATTAGTGCCATTGCCAAAGGAACAGATCGGTGGAAATATGAAGCTTATTAGCGGTGGAGCTTTTTTGAACATTGGGATACTATGAAGGTTGAACTCACTGTTAGTGTTATCATAATTATCTCCCTTCACTTGTTCAAAATTGGACTTTCATTAAATTTAGTACAATGTCAAACGACCGCACCAGAATTTGCTCCATTTTAACGTCGTATTTTTGGAGCATATTTAATTTAATATTGTAATTAAAGATTTCCTTATATAGAGTGTGTCCTTATACTCAATTTAAAGAAAAACAAAAGGACGAACAATAGTGACCTTCTGTCTCCTAATAGTGGCTCGTTCTCGGCTCCTAGTTGAATGCTCGTAGCTAAATAATAACAGTCGCTCGGGTCGATCTCCAGGTGAAGCCGCGCTTGCCTAGGTTAGTCCGTGCATGGGTGACCCATTACATACCGAGTTTCCTCCGTGCCTCGGAAAGCACTATAAGCCGTTGGTTCCGGCTATCATAGCATAGCATAATCAGCCTATTAATGTTCCCACTGCTGGCACGCAGGCCTCCTCTCTATGAGAGGGTATGGGCTATAATCCACCACGCGGGCCCAGTGCGGGTTGGTAGATGTCACATGTCTTCGAATTTTTGGTTCTAAGATATACCGGTTTCCTCACGATGTTTCCCTTCACCGTTTTGAGAGCAGTGGTGATGAAATACCTTACACAAAGTAATGCGCCTGGCTAGGTTCGAACTTACGACTTACTGCTCGTAAGTCGGGGTCTCCACCACTGGGCCACCGCTGCTCTCATTGGTCGAGCCGGCTATCATTTGTAGATAATGACAGTCGTTACAGGTAGTCTGAAAGTCTGACAACAGTCTTACCAAGGGGTTTAGTTATACCCAGCTCTAACTGGGGCTATGGAAGTCAGATAGGCACTCCGCAGTCGCTTCACGTAAAATACTAGTATTCAGCTGCATCCGGAACTGAGCCAACCCCAACATTGTTGGGAAAAAGCTAGGCATGATGTCTCCTAATAGTAACAAACTGAGAAAACAGATCTCATGCAGTGTTGCACACGGATATTTTGTTGTTTAAATGTCATTGACCTTGGCTTTGGTAAACAATTGTGTAAAAACAAAATTGCAGCGTTGAGTCTGAGATTGGCCGCACGCCAAAACATTTTTATACAACTATATACTCATAGAACACACCATAGTAATAGTTTGTAGATACCAACAATTACGCTACATTTTACCATTCTGGCGAACACAAGTCGGCTCTAGGATTTTTTAACATAAATTATCATAATCCCCGAAGGGTTAGGCAGAGGTGTACTTAATAGTACAGTTAGTTAGGTAAATGTATTCATGTTGATGCTCACGAAACGATCAACATGTATTACCTAAATTTCTAATGCGATTCTCTCGTGTAATAACGACTGCAACTTTCAAATAAGACCAATTTCATAGTAATAAGGGTTCCAAGATACTATGTCAGTAACAATATGAAATTACAATCAGAACCATAAAGGAAAATTCCTTTTAAAAGTTGCTTTGTGTATACATATTTGTGCTCGTGACTGTACAGCCACATTTCACCAGTTATGTTTAAGTCCCATTTAATATGGGACGAGTCTACTGCCCTGTCACCAACCGGGCAAAAATCCAAACTCCTAGATTCAACTGGAAACATCTTGGTAGCAAAAACCCAATAACACTTTGCCTAACCGAGTCGAACCCAGAACCACCAAAAAATAACACACTAAAATCCTTAAAATTGTACAATTCTAGGATGCCGTAATCGTAGTGGAGGGCGGTCCCCAAGAAACAACAGACCTGCTCAAACAGAAGTTCGACTACATCTTCTTCACCGGAGGCACCAACATCGGCAAGATCGTCTACGAAGCCGCCGTCAAGAATCTCACGCCAGTCACTTTGGAACTAGGAGGCAAAAGGTATGGGAATTAACAACTTCAATAAGTGTGAACAGAGTCAATTTTGCTGTGGCAAAAATGATGGAGGAGGTTGGTTATTTTGTGCATAGCAACGAAATCTGAATTGTTTTTTTATTGAATTAAGGTTTTAAATTCTAAATCAAAAATTAAATGAACGTACAGGCATATGAATATTCCGCTACAGGTAGTTTACTCAACCTTGAAATGATCAGATTTTTCAAACGAAATCACATCATTAAACAACTGCAGCCTATCAGAACAGTGGTATTTTTAAGTATTCAAAAATACACCTAACAAACAACAATAGATAGGAAATACCAAACACCAAATAGTTTAGATTAGATATCTGTTGTCATCGGATAATTAATTTAAATCTAGTTGTATTACTTAACGTTAATTATGTCAGTGACGTCCAAACGTTACACAGCACTGATAATAAATATAGGCATACTAAAATGATAATACATGCGATTCCTAGCAGAGATTGTAGATTTAAACATAGATTGGCTAGATGTATTGAGGGTCTGTTTCTCAAAATCAAATCTTCTTTCTTTGTCCATGCGATCTTTGGAATGTGCTCCTTCTGAGTATCAGGACGGTGACCAGTCCGTACACTTTTAAAGCGAAAACTCGAGAAGACTGGTAGAGAATGCCCAAGGCATAAACTCCGCCTTTGTACAGTTTTTACTTATGCATTAAGTTTCAATAAATAAATAAGTAGAATCTACCAGATAAATTAACCAGAACTTATCAGAACATACCTTCTAGCAATAAGACCATCTGGTGTCCACCATAAACACACTAGTAAAAATTGACGTTCAATTCCAAGCGTAGAAATAGAGGATTAAAATGATTGCTTGCGATATAAACAAATCGTGATCGACCGAGTCGAATATCAGAACCACAGAATTGAAACTAATCTTAATGATATTTTAATCACATTCCTGTAATAAGAATTTTTCCAAGGGGTATCGTTGCAGTTTCTCCGAGTAAAATTCTCACGTTAGACTGGAAGCCGACCCCAAAATAGTTGATAAAAAGCTGGCCAGATGTTGCTGCTCGTTTAAACACCCAAAATGTTCTCTCCACAGCCCTGTATACGTCGACAATACAGTAGACATAATGGTGACCGCGAAACGCATCCTCTGGGGCAAGTACATCAACGCAGGTCAGACCTGCATTGCGCCAGACTACATTTTGTGCACCAAGGAGGTGCAGGATAAGTTCGTGGCTGCTGCCAGGAAGATCCTCAATGAGTGGTACGGAGCTGAGCCGCAGAAGTCGCCGGATTTCGGCAGGATTATTAATGGAAGGCATTTTAGGTGAGTAATAATTGAAGTGACTACTAACTGACCCGACAGCTGCTGTCCTGTACCAATATTTTCTGGATGTCGACAACAGCGCCACCTACCGTGTCTAACTGTAGCTAATAACCATCCAAATGACCCCATAAGGCCCGATGCACGATGACTATGTTCATTCTATCTTTGAACATAAATAGGTAACAAGGTAAAAACATTAAATTCTAGATAATTAACTAACTCAATAATTTTCGCTTTCCAGTCGTCTCCAAGCCGTAGTAGACGCAAGCAAAGACAAAATTGTTATCGGAGGATCCTACGATGCGAACGACAAATACATTGAACCCACAGTGATCACAAATGTCGTGGCTTCAGACAAGGTCATGCAGGACGAGATCTTTGGACCTCTACTCCCAATAGTACCCATTGAAAACGCTTTTGAAGCCATACAATTCATCAATGAGCGGTAAGTCGAAATTTGAAAGATTGTTTGGTGTTTCGTGAAGATATTTTGTGATTTGAGTTCAAAAACTCGATTCAATGTTGGTTTTATCTAGGGTTGCCTTATCCAAAAAACAAAACAAGCGTTCAAAAAAAAATACCAAATAGAAAAAAAAGGGTTTGCTCAAACCGTTAAGCACAAATTGCGGACACCAGACTGATAGATAATGTACTTAAGCGCTAACCCGAGCGCGCGGTGTAAACGTAACATAAAAAATTGGTCGATTTTTTAAAAGAAAATCCTATAGCATTTTAGTTAAATTGTTTGCAACAATCAGTATCATCCATAGATGAGAATAAATTAAAATTATGAAAATATTATATGTGAAACGAATATTTTTAATATGAAAACCGACGTGTTTACGTTACGTTTACGCCGCGCGCTTGTACTAGGGCCTCTGAAGTATCTGTCAGGATCCGATGTCCACAACCTATCCTTACTGGTTTGACCAAACCTTCATTATTTTGACTTTTTGTGGACTAATTTTATACTACAGAATTTTTGCTTATTTGCTGGCAACCCTAGCTACGCTATTTTGATTATGTCGCCCAAAGTGACGGCTAGAAAGCGCATCGCCTGGTCGCGCGACCTAGCGGCCAATTTAACGCATTCGCTTGGTCGCGGGCCGGAGGCGTAGTGTGATGTTATTTTTTGTGTCCGAGTACATTTTTTTCAATACTTATTAAATATATATATTTTTGTCAATTTTTACTGTTACATCTTTAATAATATACAGTTCTTTTTAATGACAAAAATAAACATTTCTCTTACTTTGAATTTGAACAGAAAATAATGCCTTTATTTACTTACATAGCTAAGTGCATTGTAACAGCAAAAATAAATTTGTTATAGTGTGAAAATTATATTGTATCTATGTGTGTCCGTGTGTGTTTTTGAGTGTTCTGTCACATACTTCAAAACGGGGGAATATCATCTATTGGCATTTTAGAGAAAAAAAACAAAATTAATTGCACATATTAATTTATCATTAAGACTTAATATTTAAGACACAAAGTTATCCTACTTTACATCTTAATGTTAATATTTACACATTTAATAATAAGAAATACATTAATTAATCCTAATAAAGATGAAGAAGAATAAATAATTAGATTAATTGCCATTTTTAAATATAAATCAATAGTTTTCATCGAACATACTAGTCATGTAATACACATACTGTGCACAATTTACAGGAGACAGTCACTCGATATCGATATAATTACTTATTTAATATCTACATGTCGACTCATTACTACCAATATCAATATCTAATTAGTCGATTATTTTCATGGTGTCGTTGAATCGACTGTATTTTGATACTAAACAAAGTACAGCCAATACTGGCCAGATCAAGTTGCTTAAGTCTCATTTTTTTTTATTAAAAAAAAAAAAGCTAGTTCACGCTCTTCAAAACATAGTTGGCGTAACTTTCTAGTAAAGGTTTATCATCGATTATCCTAAACGTCTTGGATTTTTTTTTTTTTAATTATATTTATATTATTGCTACTTATTATACCTTCAAAATATTGGTCGATTCGTATATTGTAATTGTAATTCGGAACGAGAATCGTAACCGGCCATCGTATACCATGGCGGCCATCCATGGGAAGGACTATGGCGACCATAGAGTGAAACCATAAACAATTTTCAGGGAACATCCGTTAGTGCTTTACGCGTTCAGCAATCAAAGCAACATACAAAAGTTGTTCACTGAACAAACCCGGTCGGGGAGTATCAGTATCAATGATACGATCATGTTTTACGGCGGTAAGGACAATACATTACCATTGGCTGTTTGTAAAAATATTCAAAACATTTATAAAACAGAAGCATCCTTCTGCGGTAATCGGGTAAAAAAGGTTGAAACTGAAGTGCTGTATAATATAGTTTGAAGAAATAGTAGTGTGGCGAAAATTATGGAGATGATTAATCGACTAAATATTTCGTTGAATCGATATTATTTCGATTTATAAATAAGGATACACCGATTCTTTTTTCTTAAATTCAATTTAAAGTAAATGACCATTCTTCCATCTTGTCAAAAATGTGTGTAGTAATATCTGCAAAAAAAAGCTGACAAAAACATGCTGTCTGCAAAGCGTATTTTGGATTTTAGACTAACAAGACCACCAAATATCGAAGAGACGACTAGCTGCCTCGATAGTAATAATAATGGAATAATATCCACAAAATTAACTCAAGAATATGTTGCGTAAGTAATTAAAATATGCGCAAACGCACAGCACTGTTTTTTTAAGGAAACGGTTGTAGCACTTAGTCCAAGAGCTTATATGAAGTTCGGCTTGGGATTTGTATAGTAAAGTTAGATAAAATTTTATTTGGTAGGTACAGCAATAAAATAATGATTAGCTTTAAGTTCACGAATAATCAACTAAAAATATAAATTCCACACACAAACTTCTTCAAAATAATTTAATGCTCGACACAATTTTTTAATAAAATTTTAATGATTTATAAACGTTTTTTATGTTATTGCAAACAGTCGTCGGGATAAGGTGGTACATTGGTGTGGCTTGGTCTCTTATTTTCGAGGAGTTGGTTCACAAAATGGATGAATAAAATACTTTGCTGTACTAGTTCATTTTGACATCTTGTTGTATAATTTGACTCTTGTTAAATATGTGTTGGATCCATCATGGTTCCATGCTAGAGAGAGATAGACCTTTTCAGGATAATTAGCACCATCTTTTTCTCGCAACTAAAAACATCTAACACTTGATGCAAGTTGTAAGGCTCAAAATGGTCTAGCAAACGAAGTATAACATTTATTTGAAAAATAAATGTGGTTATGGTAACATCTTTGGAACATTTCAGCTCAGGGTGGTGGTATGGTGGTCGGTATTGGTGAAGGACGGTGTTGGATAGTCTCTATGTTAAAATGTATAATTTCTTCAATCTACAATTTTCAGCAAATTGACTAAAACATTGTCTTTTAGTTTTCTGTCAAAGTTATTGTTGCCAGACTAAAAAAATACGCTTTATTTGGAAGTTTTTTTTTATTATGAGTTTTTTTTACTACATAACCTAGACAGAAAACTACCTCTAAAATAAAATCTAGAATATTCTTTACTCTTCTGTAGTAAATAATAGCCTGTTCGGTGGAGGTCTGATGTATTCTGTTGTATGTAGAGAGAAGCCGCTAGTGCTGTACGTCTTCAGCACGAGTAAGAAGGTCCTATCGAATATCGTGGACAACACTAGTAGCGGAGGCATGTGCGTTAACGATACCATGATGCACATGGGAGGTTTGGACACTTTTCTATCTTAATATTAGATTATTAATAAGTACTCGTAATAAGCTGGCAACGAAGGAGATAGCTGGACGAACTAGACAGGTTCCGTCAATACTGGAAGGAAGACGTGCGCGTGCGCGAGATGTGGAAGGAGTGTAGAGAGGCCTTTGCCCAGGAGTGGGACACAGCAGGCTAGGAAAAGAAAAATAAGCTGTTCGCCTGAAAAGAATCAAAGCGGGTTTGTAAGAGAATTACGCTTGAATCACATTTATCGGCTTTAAGCGAAAACTTTTTGCTTCGCATTACGGCAGTTTTGTCCGCTGCACCAATCACGCAGATTAATATTTAAACAAAAAACACAACCGCTTTCGCCCCGTTTTGAAATGCGGTAGGAAAACTATAGCTGTACAGTTCTGAATTTAAATATTTTTGGGAAGACTGCCGCTGCAACAGCAGCTAAAGATGCATCTTTCTATTATGTCTATCTCCTAGGCTTGTTTCTTTGAGACAGAAGATATAATCTATACAAATAAATAAAATTGAAGTGTCTGTTTGTAATTTCAAAATTACACCTTTTTATTGAATGGATTTGAAAGTTTTATACGGCACGTGTGTGACAAAACATTTTTTTTTATTTTTTTGTCTTTCTGGCTGTCTGTCTGTTTGTTCCGGCTAATCTCCGAAACGGCTGGACCGATTTGGACGGGACTTTTAGTAGCAGATAGCTGATGTTAGAAGTAACTTAGGCTACTTTTATTTTAGAAAAAGGATGAGGGTTCCGTGTAAAAAAAATTAAAACCCTTTAAATTGTTAACAAATTCACGCGGACGAAAGTCGCGGGGCACAGCTAGTGATATAATAAAATTAAAGTTTTTTTTTGAGATGCACAGAATTCTAGAGTAACTGCATACTTTGAAAAAGTAGGTAATGGTTGCAAGCCTGCATGTACAAAATGTTTCCGTAGACTAGTTTTCTTTGCTCTTTAATTTGCTTTTAAACTTTTACTCTTAGTTTCTATCTACCAGTATTTAATAATAGCATGATGAGCATGATTTCAGAATGTTGACCTTAGTTAGATGTTTGTTTTGTACTAAAAAAAAACCTATGAAACTGCTGAGATTTTTATGGTCCCGTTCTTTTTTAAACAATTAACTCAGTAAATATTCTTGTTACTATAAAAAAGGGTTTTTTAATTTATTTATGGTATAAATCTAAGAAAACATATTCCCGTTTTCACTAAAAGTGGTACCTCGATGAATGTTGGAATTTAAATCCTCGGCGCTGAGCTAAGAGTTGAAAATTCAACAGTGCCTTTGATTTAGTTATTCATTTTGGATCACTTCTTACGCAAGAATCAAATGAAAATCTCACCAGTACAACATTCAAAACTTAACCTTATTTCCCAACTAATAAAGCTTCCTATAACAGTTGAGACCCTCCCGTTCGGTGGCGTCGGGTCCAGCGGCATTGGCGCCTACCACGGTAAGAAGACATTCGACACGTTCACACACAAGAAGAGCTGCCTCATCAAGAACTTCTCGCCGATCGGGGAGAAGTTGGCTTCGTAAGTGGATTTTGATATTTATTTTGTAGTTCATAGGGGTGAGTTTTGAACAAGAACTGTAAACGGCTGATGTTATTTGAATTGTGGGTCTAAAAGGATTCAGTTCGTGGGTTTGACATTTGCAATCGTTACAGCAGAGACAATCTATAAAAGTTTGTACTAACTTTTTTTATCCATAATCGTATTCGTGTCAAAATTCTTTTTTATTTCACTGCAGTCTTTAAGAGAGGGAGACTGATCTGTGACATCTGACCCTATTGTGTCTGTAAAAAGAAACTGTCGTGTTTACACCTGCATTGTCTGCAGGCATCGGCAAAGCGTTGCACGTCGACAAGATATTGATCTTGAAATTTTATAGCATCACCATTGGGTGATGCTATAAAATTTAATGATAGCAGTAATCAGATTTTAACGACGTATCTTGCGAAATAGAGATTTATTCTTATTTATTCGAAATAGAGATTTTCAAAAATGAATTACTTAGTCTAAACAATTCTGATTTCGGACTGCTACGGTGCCCCAAAAAAGCCAAAAAGCGATGTCGCAAAACATCAAAAACCCTGTTAAAAACCAGCAAGAAAAAATGTTCATATCTCATTAATGTACTGAAAAAAAGCTAGGTTAATTTTCTCAAGTTCTCTCTTTTCTCAAAACAGATTTGTTGAGCTACCACTTTTTAGCTGGCGGGATTACTAAAAAAGTTAATTTATTATTATTATAAATTAATAAAATTAATCTAAATCTAAATCTAATTAATTTATTTTTTTTAATTTATTTATTTTTTTATTTTTTGACGAAAAATGATTGTAATTTTATTTTGTGTACTACTTAGTTATAAACATTATTGTGTGGTGTGTATTTGTTTTTGTCTTTGTCTTTGATTATGTAATCTAAACTAACATTATTTTTAAGTGTACTTACTAACTAAATTATGGATCGTTGTGTCTGATGCAAATAAATAAATTAAATTAATATTCTCTCCTATTCCAGCGGCCGCTACCCACCCTACACAGACGGCAATCTGAACTTCATCAGCACTTTAATGCGCAAGCGCTTCGGCCCATCGCTCAAGTTCGTGCCCTACCTGCTCGCCTTCGCGCTCGGCGCCGGCGTCTCTTACGGCATCTTCGCTTGGCAAAAGGTAAAGAAGTAATGTTGAACTGTGATGTTTTAGTGGGCGTGCTGTTGTAAAATTTTTGGTATAAAGGTGTGGTTAAACCGACTGAACTAGACTCCTGACTTTGACAGATAATGTATTGAAATATCTGTCAGTTCCGTGTCCGCAGCCAGTCCGGAAACCGGTCTGGTCAGTTTAACCGCACCTGAAATGGGGAAGAGAACTGCCAAATTAGTTCTGTGTAGATGGCGCTAAGTGTTTGATAAGTTAATTCAACTGTCATGCAGTTTTGTATTAAAAACTGTTTCGTCTTTGCCGCGAAATGGCACTTTTCATTCACGATGACGTAGACAAGTTCTAGAACTATCTGGGTAAATTTTCCAACGATGACGCTGTCAGCTGCTGAACGCAGTTTAAAAGAGCTTATCGCGATCAAGTCCATTGGTGAAATTCGCTCGAAGTATCATACGTCAAAAGTTTGAAATTTTGATCGGCTAACCTTCTTCCGTAAATTTTATAACACACCCCAATTTAGGTAAAAAGTATTTGTAAAACTATGCCTTAAAACATTCCATCAAAGTTTAATTCCGTTTAAAACAGTAATTCTCCCTTTATTTGTTTACAGGCGTAGGTATTATCAGTAATGTAATGGATATTATTATAAGTAAATATAGTTTACCTACATAGTAATTATTATGCATATAAGGTACAGGAACAAATTGTGAACAAAGCAAAAGAACATGTAAATAATGTTATATTCGGTCCATAAAAAATCTTTAAAACTTGAAAAGTTGTTTTATTTCCCAAAAAAAATCTCAAACAAATTATTCATTGCAACATTTCCCAAGAAGACCTCATCAAAAATCTGAATTTTATTTTCATTAGAATGCCCTTGAACTTGTAATACTATTGCCTACAGTTGCCAGTTTAAAAATTACTTATTTATATAATTCTAATTTATTTTTACTATTATAACACCCATTCAAAAACATGTAAGCAGATACAACGACGATAAAAATAACCCTGATATTTTTTTTTTCCCAAAAAGTTTTAACGAAACATTGTATTGCGTACTCAAATGGCAACTTTGAGTAAGTAAAGCAAGCATGCTCATGCTCAGTAAAAGAATGATTGCATAGTTAAACAATCCCACCTCAAAATCAGGCAACTTTATTATTTCATTCATTCTTCAATGAGATTAATTTTAAAAAAATCCACTCGTATATTTTTTGATGTTGTCACTAGTCGAATACAATAGTCGACTATTCAACAGCACTTCACTACTACTACTAAACAGCTGAAAAATATCTGTTTAAGTTTACTATGTTACATTTTGCAAGTTATTTATTCAATTTATCAGTATTTTCTTAGATCTTGGTATTAAAGACATAGTTTATTAGGTACAGTGTGCCAAGTATATCACATAATAGCGCTAGTTCACCATCACCCCGCTATGAATATGATTTTCTGCGATGTCGCTAGGTTACGATGTGTAATAAAGGCTACAAAAACACTGTTAGCGAAGCCGAGGGGCGCTATTCTCCCCGTCATTGTGATATTTTTTGTTCCTGAGTAGTACCTTCTAGGTACGGCGAAATTAGAAGTCAAGGTTCCAAGTTTTTAATGTTATATCTTTACTTTATATAACCCCCATGGCCCCTGTACTCTTAAATGCATCCATCAGCACAATTTTTTAAGTGCGTTACATTGAGTCCCACCGTAAACCGTGATGTTTCACCCAAAAAAAAACTAATTTCGCAGCTATAATTTTTGCGTTGAGTTTACGTAGTTGGACGTAGGTACTGAACACCTTGTGTCCTCTAGTCTGCGACAACCCACAGCTGCGTAGTTCTTCCCTTGATTTCTATCCCGCACGAGTAGTACGCACTTTTCTTAGTAGTAATATTAAAATAAGCTAGTCCAGGCGTCAGACGGGTTACATTATTCGGTTACTTTTGTCAGCATCTGGCTGACGAGATCAGCCTAATTCCACTTAAGTTGAGTAGCTTCACACGCAACGTCCTAGGTTAAGGCGCCCAGCAACACACCTACACAAAATAAAATACAATTATCTGCTACAAACAAAAATAAGAAAAAAATCTACCGACGCGACTGACCGTGCCTCACTTTGAAAGAACACTAAATATGAGTAAACAAAAATAGAAATAATTAAAAAAATGACCTTGGCAACGTACACAGGAAATAAATATGAGTTTTATCGATTAAATTAAGAAAATACATAAATGCACATATTTTTTTAATAATCTATCTGACCTTACCGCTTGGTCATAGTCCACACGCTCAAGCGACGCGTGCTCCTACAGCGATTTCGGACAAAACAAATTAAAGAAATTGCTTCGAGCCCTGCTATGGTAAAGCACGCGCGAGTCACGTCGCAAATCCCATCACTTCAGGTCGTGAACGAGGCGTTATAAAAATCTCGAATGTTAAATTTTGCTATGTGCCATAACCCAGGCTATCAATATCGCTGTATAGGTAACTAGCTAATCATCATAATTAACACTGAAAATAGAACGGAACGAAACGAGAGTATAACTCTGACCATGGTGCTTGCAATGGCGACGAAATATCGGGAACTCAATTGTAAACGATATTGGTTGTAACATCGTAAATATCCCGTTTTCAGTGTTATTGATAATGTTTAGTGACTATGTCAGTTCAAAAACTTATAACTAGCTAATCAGATATCCTACACTCCCCCTACACGTTCGTAATGATAACCGCCTACCCGAAAGTCTGCCTAAACCCGTAACACTTGTCTTATTCGTGCAGCTACCATGCAGGAATGATCCATGGTGGTTGTCGACGATTAGTAACCTTGTTAGTACTTTTTTAATAGTCTATGGTTAGCTTAGACCTTCTTCGTCCCTCGTATTGAAAGGATGCTCGTTATTATAAGCTTTTATTTAACTTGCCTTGTTAGTTAGTATTGTAGGCTATAACTACCTACACTACCTACGATTCGGCAAACCTCGGCAATGTTCGGAGCAGCCGAACTGTATGTAGTGAAGTTAGCTCTATGTTTTGGTCAAATCTTACAACGGATTTTAAAACTAGTTCTCCTGCAACAATTGAGCTGAAATTTTGCACACTCCTTTGGTTCTGGTGACAATACATTTTTATGACGGACATGACTTGATCCTGCAGCCAGGAACGCCTCCTCACGAGAGAACTCCTCAAAGGTTAATGACACGGACACAAAAATTTGTATACGCGATCAAAATGTATAAACTTAATTTTCTTCTTTTCATTTTAATAAAAGGCTGCTTAAAAAAAGTTTATTTTGTTTTTATTAGTAGCCAGTTGCACCCCACTACAGTGATGAGCGTGAACTCCACCTTTCAGCTTTTTCAACCCGCTAAAATCTATCACTAAGGGTCACCTAAATGGGGTTCCTATTGTGAGGAATACACTCTAAAATAGCTTTTACCGTAGTACTTAAAAAATATCGTTTATGGTAGTAGCGGTTCTCTCTTGTGTTCCCTAACTTTTTTATCCAAAATCTAAAGTGCCATATTTTTTTTTGTCCTAACATCATTTGTCCGAATGATAACTTACCGGAACTTAATATCACGTAATATCTCATGCCATAAAATTGAAACCACCTTACACCCTAGATCCTTTTGTCATAAATATTAACGACTATGTGACGCGTGCTCGGTACGCTCGCATTTTACATTGCACACCCACTTTCTTCACAATATCGTCGCTCCGCCGGGTTTCGGTCTACGCTCCTCATGCCAGCTAGCAACTCTTAGGATTTTTTAGAGGAAAAATGTTGATTACCCATGCGTTGCGGGAATAATACACAATACAATACTTAGGACATATGACTTTCATGCAAAATTAGGAAATTCAATTATTATAGTATTCGATGTTATGACAAAATAGTTTAAGAAGTCAAGATAATTATGTAAAACAAAATTTCGGATTTTTGAACATTATGGTTACTGAGGTTTGTAGCAAACGCATTATGTATAATTATTTTCGTACAATCAATTTTAGGAGAAGAAAGGGAGTACCGGTAGTAGCATAAGACGCGCATTTAAAATGTCGCCACACCAGGAGGCAATTTTTAATCATTTCATTTTTATTTCAGTGGTTTTAATATTAGTCGTCATATCATAACTTTTGGCCTATGTTTCAAGAAAAGGAAAAATAGGTTCTAAAGATTAATTATAATGTTTTATTTTCAGATGGCTTCGGAAGAACAATAAAGGCGAGACTGAAGTGGCATCGACCAGGATTGCTGCGAACCTATTGTGATAATGTTTTAGAGTTAATATCATACAAGCCTGGTTCTTTTATAAAAGTCCTTTTTAAACACACATAGGTAATTAGTGTTGACACACAAAAATATTCAAAACTGATAATAGTGTCTTCAGGAAAGGCATAATTTTAAGAAAATTATAAAACACTTGGTGTAAATGAGCCTTCGTTTTAGATGTAGTGCTGTAGGTATTGGCAACACACTATTATTAGTCTTATTTATTACTGTACACTTCAAGGTATTTGCCATGACTTTAACGGATTCTCGTGCAACTATTGTCTTAGTTTATATATCGAGGAAGTATACTCTTTTTATTAGCCAAGATTTTTTCGTTTGGCAAGCAATTTAGGGAATGTTAGCATGCACTATAAGATTTGAATCACTTGCCAAACATGCTTGGCTCCTTCTTTGCTGCATTCCGTTGGCTATTACATTATGATATATTCCAAACTCTTTATTGCATTTATTAATCACTGAGATGAGATATCTACGTTTGTTTTAATTTAGGCTGGCAACCCTACTAAAAAAGTGCAATTGATTGCTTTTATTTCTAAAAATGAAAGAATATTGTTGGTGTTAAGTTTTATTTTTGTTTTAACAATTTAATTTAATCAAAGCAATATAAAAACGCACGTAATTTAATTTTTTTAAATTATATTTGTGAAAACTCATGGAAAATGATAATTATGTTACAAAGAAATATAATTGGTTAGCTATTCTAGTTGTTTTAAATTATTAATTAAACGTTATTCTCGTTGATAAGCATTAAACATGTAAGGTTGTTGGATACTTCGTATATTTGTATTTATAAATAAACGGGAACAATGGATAATACGAGAAAATTGTTGTTTTAATTTGTGCTTCCTACCTACCCTTCACCTATATTTGGAACGTCTAAATCAATTTGTGAACTTCTATTTCTTCGTGTCCCTGCCACGACATTATACACCGTGACTTAGTCGTCTTACAAAGGTCGTCCACTCAATGTACCCGACATAAAATAGCTCTAGGCACGATTTTGTGTTTTATCTTCCATAATAGGTACGAAGAAAAATAATAATAAAAAATAGAATAAAATTATGAACCATCCTGTTATTGATGTTTACGTGTCAAACGGGAGAACTATACCTACCCAGCACTCGAGTCCAGTAGATCATCGCTCGCAACAGGGTGTTTCAACCACGTCATGCGTCATAATACTCGTACTGAATAATATTTTTATTTTTAAATTATTAAAATCTCATAAATACCTATTTCTTTTTTATGATTGTTAAGTATTCATTGTATACATGAAGTGGGCTGCCGTTGTAAGACGACTAAAAAGTCACGGTGTATAGGGTGAAACCGAAAAATTTCGGTGTGGCCTAAGACTTTCTTTATCGGTAATTTTTTTTAAATCTGCTGTTTGCTACAAAAGTGAAATACCGGCACAGTCAAAATGTACGGAACAGCGCTTTTATTTTATTCATCATCTTCCTGCCCTTGTCCCATTCTATTTGGGGTCGGTGCAACACGTATCTTCATCCATTCTACCCTGTCAGACCTCACGGCATCATTTACTGCTTTCTCTGCATATCATTCCTCACACATTCATCTATTCTTTGGCCTTCCTCTTCCTCTCCATCCATCAACTTTCATGTCCGTTTCATCCTTCCTCATAACATGTCCATATCAACCACTGCCTTTAATTTTTTTTTTGTAATAGGTGCCACTTTCAAACTTGTTATATAGTCATTCCTTACTTTATCCATTCTTGTCACTCCACACATCCATCTCAACATTCTCATCCCCGCTACACGAATTCGTTTTTCATCCATCTTCTTCACTGATCCATACAGTACGACAGGTCTAATCATAGTTTTTTTTTATTATTTTATTACTGATAAAAAATTTCTATGTTATAGTTCGGAATGATGTACTGAATACGTGGTAACCGTTTCTGCATCGATGTATTCCATCCTCTATTTTATTGGCCCAAAACTTCGCTGACGACAGCAACTTATAATCTGAATAGTAGAGGAAAAAAGTGCAGTACGACACGAATGCTTTTTTTTTTGTTCTAGATTGGCTTGCCTTTGGCCACAACCTGGCCTGATGTGAAGCCATGATGCGGTCTAGGGTGGAGCACGCTTGCTTAGAAGAAACCGATTCACTTGAACTTTGAATAGATCCAGATTATAATGAGCAGGGAACAGAGAAGCCGGCAGTGAATTCTGGGGTCTTAGACAAAGTGACATTCTTTCAGCGGTAACGATAATGCAAATGTCAAAATGGACTATTGGATTAACTGAAAAGCTTGCCGATGTCAGTCCAATCCTATTGAGAGACTCGTAGTAAAACGGAACACTGACTTCTAGGCCCTCTGGTTTCGAGTGAGAAGGTACAACACATTTCGAGATAGCAGCGAGAACTCGAAAAGGTATCATACAAATACCTAATACTATAATTTGGGTTCCAGATTTTTCCGCTAATTTCACCAGGTCGTCAAACTACGGGAGGTGCTTTGTCTTCCGGTACGCAGTTGCTACTCTAGAACCTTTCGACCCCAATCCGTCATCTATTCTGTGAGCATAGTGCCAGTCGTAATTAATCCAAACTACGTATTCCTACTTTGTCTGGAAGGTGTGTATGGCCACAACCTGTTGCCTAAATAACTGGATGCCATGGCGTTTATATGGCATTGTTGCCATCGCAGTGTTGATGAAGTTGGCACAGGAACTCGTGGACATGGGTGAATTCGGACTGTGATGATGGTGTTTACCTCCAAGGTGTGGTCCTGATTGCAATCTCAGACAACTCGATTATGGCTACTACGTATGAGTCACCATCATCAGGATAATAAAAAAATGCAATTTAAGATGACTTGTAGGTTGTAGGTATAATAGGTATAGCTGTGACTAACTATCTACACAGTCTTAAGTATTATAAAAAGAAGGAAGGACATCATTAAAAATGTCTTGGAGTTTTATCGATGCGAAGTGACGTAAACCCAACTAGCCGTCTACAATATTATTAAGTTATACACATACGTAAATATGGTTTCTAAAACATGAGAGTTGGCGAGAATCAACATAGATAGTTCGTTTACTTACATCAATGAGACATGAATGAGTCCATGACTCATTAATTTAATTCACTACTAAAACAGAACGTCAGCAATAGTCTAAATAATTCGGCTTCCGCCCAGCTTTGCGATAAGAAGCGGGTCAATCAAGCGCAAATCAGCTGTTCGGCAAATACGTAGTATTCTCCGTGCTCCGTGAGTATTGAACTAAGTTCCTACTTTGTGGTTTTTGCGCGTCCACAAGTCCTTTCTTGTTTTATTTGAATTCGTTTCTTAGAAAAAACTTGTAGGTAGAGTACGGCAAAGGTAGGTAATCTATATAACAGATGCCAACCTAGAAATATTTAAAACTTGGAGTTTATTTTCAACATATGACGACTGCTGTATTATAGCATTCTTTGTATACCAATGTATCAATGCTTGAAGATTGACGATAAAATTATCATGATCAAACAAATGTGACGTCACATCATAGAAATACTTTGCCCACTTAAAGTCAGGAGATACCGGTCTCAGTCTAGCTAGCATGACGTTTTTTTGACCTCATGAACACCGTTAACTATAAATGTACCTACATATTACGTATGACCTCATAGTTCGCACTGACGGTGTCAACAGTTTATTTATATCCATGCAGTCATTTTCACATAAACCAATGATTACAATCATGTAAGCAGTACGCCTTTACTGAATATTACATCATTGCAATAACCCCATAAATGAAGAAGACAGCTACTAATCCACGGATTCCTAATAGGTACCTACTGTTTTTTTATGTATTTATTGAATGGATGCAAAAAACCGAGTGCATTTCTCGTAGAAAAACTCAGTATTTCGACAAGTTCATAAGTTTTACCATAATATTCGGGCGGGAAGCCGGGAAGAGCAACAAATTGGATATCTCAAAAATTTATGTGTTTTGGTCCCTTTCACAGTTCCTTCATTTTCTCATAGCAGGTAGGTACCTACTTCATTAAAAATAAATATATTTAGTAGGTATTTACTTGCTATCTTTATATACCATTGATCGGAACACAAAGGTAACCAATATCTGTGTAATTAGACAAGACGATGAGAGCTTACTTTTTTACTTTTACTTATAATATTTTTACTCTATACGCCCAATACTTGTTTTGGACGTGTATCCGAATTTTAACAAATGTCAAAACAATTATATTTTAGTATGGCAAGAGTTGTTTTAGGTGTATTTGCATTTCTTACGTTTATTACACTTTTATTTGTAACTTTAAAATCACTACAGACTTTAAGATTAGATTCTAGATGTGTCTAAATCTTTATATGTAAATATTTTTTTAATTTTAACAAAATCTTTTCCGATTCTAACTGATGGTATATTTTTTAGCGTTGCAACATTAGTGACTTACGAACGAAAGTGCTTGTGATGAGCAAAGACGATTAAAAAGTGTCGATAAGCCAATATTCTGCAGAAATTAGCCACAATCTTCAGGTATCTACAAAATATAATAAATAACACCCTCGTATGTGAGGGTACTATGTGGTGGTGCTGTACTTCTTCCGCTAGTTCAGGTGCTTATTCACATTTGAGGGCTTGTCTGACTACTCCCTACCCATAATCCTATACGGCGGCCATATTTATAAGTCATGAAAGGCGTTGACGCTCGACACCATCGTAATTATTTGCGTTGTATTGTTTCACAGGACCGATGGCTGCGATACGCAAAAAATTAGTGATCGTCGGTGACGGTGCGTGTGGTAAAACATGCCTGCTCATCGTATTCAGCAAAGATCAGTTTCCGGAAGTGTACGTGCCGACTGTGTTCGAAAACTACGTCGCCGACATCGAGGTGGACGGAAAGCAGGTTGAGCTCGCCTTATGGGATACGGCCGGCCAGGAAGACTACGATAGGTTGCGGCCGCTGTCATACCCCGACACTGATGTGATCCTCATGTGCTTCTCGGTGGACTCGCCTGACTCGCTCGAGAACATCCCGGAGAAGTGGACACCCGAGGTAAAACACTTCTGCCCTAATGTGCCCATTATCTTAGTTGGCAACAAGAAGGATCTGCGCAATGACCCGGCCACCATTAACGAGCTCCGCAAGATGAAGCAGGAGCCGGTAAAGCCGCAGGAGGGCCGAGCCATGGCGGAAAAGATAAACGCGTTCGCATATCTGGAGTGTTCCGCCAAAAGCAAGGAAGGAGTGCGCGAGGTGTTCGAGACGGCGACCCGCGCCGCATTACAGGTCAAAAAGAAGAAGAAGACTAGGTGTTCCCTGCTGTAATTGTGCTGTTGTCGGGAGAACTCTGATTTATGAATTGTACGCATACTGCCTGATAACTTAGTTTGAAACGACTCGGACTGTGCAGCAGTCGCGAGGTCGGCCACACAGTGCTTCCTTCCGATACTGACTGCTGACGCGAAGCCGCGGCCCGCGTCGCACGCACACTCACTCAGTATTTGTGTGGCTACTCTTTCACAATTGGTACTTTGTATATTTTATAGATTATCTATAAAGAGTAAGCGTAAATGCCTTAACAAAATAGTCGGGGGCATGTGGACCTCCCGTCTCCGGCAGGGCCACTGGAATTTTTATGCTGTAATATCACGTTATATAATCGAGTAGCATTTCTTCTACATATAGATTATTCCTCGACCGGTGGCATCTCACCGAGACTTGTTTAGTTCGGTATTTTGTATTTTAATTTTTCAATAAAATAGTGGTGTATAAATTGTGTAGGATGTTTATTTGACACGGAGCGTAAGCCCCACTCATCTAAGTGCCTGTCAGCTAGACGCGTCTCTGAGACGTCCAATCTGATTCTGTAGGGCAGTTGTATTGTAATCTATTGTTTGTGTGAAATCATAACTTCCTAATATAATTTATTAGTAATAAAGGAACCCCATGTCAACAATTCTTAACTAGACTCTTTTTGACTTTTTATAAAATTTTAATGCAGCATTTATAAAGCAAAGGTGTTTAGAATGGGGGATATTTAAGTTAAATATGATCATTTATGTTATGTTTCATTAGTCTTGTAAGTACAAAATTATCGTCAAATATAATTAACAAAATAATTATTAGATTTCCTTTTATATAATTTAAGATTTATTATTTTGGATTTATTCCAATTACAAATTTATTAACCAATAATTAAACGTTTCAATTTAGGCCATCCTTGATATTTTTAGTAGTTGTAGCGGGTTGAAGCGGCGTTTGGGCGACTGCATGAGCTGTTTCTGTCTGTAGTTAGAGGGGCTGCGGTAGGGGACCGCTGTGTCGTCGGGCAGGTGGCGCTCCGGGCCGCACAGTTCGGGCGCCCAGTCCGCGTACACCAGCGCGTCCACTGCACACAGCCTGCCCGCATCTAGCGGGGTCACTATGTACACCACCCACTTCTTATAGTCCACACTGCGGACCAAACCTGTAACAATACAAATAACTCCAGTAAACGCCTGACTATGTCACGTTCTTAGTTATCATATTTAATCAGTACTTTATTACACTTATTGATAACACATTTTACGATATTAATTATATTTCTATGCATACCTCTTATGCTATTTGTTTGAAATTACATTATGAGTAAACTGCATATTTTTTAACTGTTAAGAATTTGTTTGCTTGAAGAACATTTGCACCTATTTCAGTGATATATTAGCCATTAGAACTTGCATATTTAATAATCAATATAGTATAATTTTATCATAATCCACTTTTCAAAAAACAAGTTTTTAATTAAATATGTAGAGCACCTGCTTTAGTAGAGGTTTGAAATCATGAAAACCAGTTATTTATTTGGGATATCAATAATAATAAGTTTATTATGGTTGATCCTAGTATTATGTTGATTTGAATAAAAAAACAGTTTGCCATATGTAAATCAATATTGTAAAAAGAAACAAGGTTTTTGTTTCTCAGTTACCTCTGAGTCTGGTTTTTGTGGCCTAAAAGTTTATATTTTTCTAAAACAACAAAGTAGTTACCGTGTCCGTGGCATAGCAGTGCGTTATCTTGCAGGGTAAACACTTTTCCCTTATCTCCTGTGGCGAGTTGACAGAGCGCTACTATTTTTCCGTTAATCACCTTCAGTACCGCATCATTTGCGACTTTCACATTAGTTAGCACGTTTACATCTGACAAGCTCATTCTAGAACAAAAAGAATACAATCATTTAGTAGTTTCCAATGCTATGCTATTACTAGGTCTAGTTTAATATACAGTATACATGTACCTAACTACCTATAGGTAATAGAGAAGTTAGTAAGCCACCTGTTGCTCTTCAGTTGAAACATGAAAGCATAGCCCAGATGTTTTCGAAAGCTGTTAGGTAATCACAAGTTGTAAAACAACATAGGCTGATCTAGATCTGTTGGCTATATTTTGTGGTGATCTGGGTGTAGTAATTAGTAACGGGCATTGAAAGACGCAATGAAACATGTAACTGACATCGTAAAAACAAATGCGTGTAGTTCGCTAACGCATAGGTACCCATAAAACAATATAGCTTCGGCAGTGCTATATTCTGTTTTCCGTTGTTAGTTCTGAAGTTACAAGAGTTTCATAGAACCTGAAATGATAACTGAGCCGGTGATTGATTAACGAGCCATTGTTAGCCTTCGCGTGAATCACGCTCTATTCCCGGACAAACATTATCTTATTACTCATAATAATTGTAGCTACATTTTTGTGATAATCGGACATTCGAACAAGTCATTCATAACAATCCACCAATTGGAATAATCAAAATATAAGAATGGAAAATCCCCTCAAATGTCCCATACTGTATTTGTTTTACCTTACAGTTTACAGTTACGAGTAGGACTGTTTTATTACACCGATTATGTAAACTTTTCGCTACAAAGTAGTCTTATACATATATACTGACGGAACTAACACCAGTATAGGGGCATTACTACAATGCATTTATATCTAAAATTCCACGAATGCATGTCATGGACAATGAATCATACGCGATAAAGCCACGGGGAGACTCTGCAGACATTACCCGACTCCCGAGATTCAACCAGCATCGAGTGTTGCCGGAAATAGCACGGGATCGTGAAATCGCCGAAACAGATGGAGGCATTTATCGAGTAGGCTAATTGGTAAATATTGTGTCTCGCTCACTCCCACACAGGTAATGCAGCCGAGTAATAGAACATATGACCGCTCGCATGTATTAGTACTTGGCAAATTGCGTCACTGTTAACTATTCAAGATCGCTACTGATATTAGACAAGCAACTTTTTATATCGTTTGCCTTCACATCGTTTGCTTTCGCATTGGGGACCTTAGTAAGAATTGAATCAGTTAGATAAAGTAAACAACTTGAGGTCTACCTTTCTCAATACAGTTTTTGATTAGGCATTTGATTTGATATTGGTATTTTTGTCATATTTTCGATTTTCAGTCTTGCTAACAACGCAGTGTATCCTTTGCTGCATAAAGGGATATAAATTGTGTTACTAACTTCAGTAGAGTCTATAATTCACTACCCTACTCTATGAAACCAAATCTCAGGAGGAAGAAAATCTAATATAAATGCAAACAAGCCTAGGTATGTATTTTCAGCAGTGGATTTCAATAGACATTAATTAATTATTATCAGCGAATGGTGCAGGCATGGCGGACTACGAAAAGTATTTTTTGTCTAGGATCGACACACCATTATGAGCTCATGACTATAAAACAACCAAGGTAGTGTGGAAGTCGAGTTGTCGTCGACAATTTTTCTATTAAACCTTTTAATATCAAGATGATAGGTACTCACTCGTAGGGCACAATCCCCAGTAACTGTACTCCTTTGTGAATGTTCATCAGTTCACCGAAATACGCCAAATAGTTCAAATATCTCTGATCTTTCGGCGACATCGCAGTATTATGTTTATGTGATCCTGCCGGAGTCTGCGTCAAAATGAACGTGTAATCCAAATTGGGGAGCACAACATTTCTGAAGAAGCGGTCGTTCTTGAAATTATGATACTTATTTTTAACAACTTTAGAGTTTAAAAGGCATTCGAATCGTTTTTTGGTAACGTCGGTGTCTATCTGTATCAAGACGGTGGGTTGTGCCTGTATTATGGTTAGGAGAACGAACTTGAGCCCCATTTGCGTGCACATGCCCATGGTGTTGATGATCCAGGGCATTGAGCTGTATGCCTCGTTGGAGCGACAGAGCGCGAGGAGTTCTGAAACCGCGGCCACGTAGCGGTTGGCGTTGTCCATTGTGTTGATCATGCCAATATTCAATGTTCTGCAAAGAACGAGGTGGTTAGTCTGTTTTCCGTATAAAATATAATACTATGAAACTTAGGGTATTTTAATAATTTTAACATGTTTAGGCTTTCTATATGTCTGCAATTTCAAACAACTTCCGAGGACCACTAAAGTACTCATTACATTTTACGCTCCTTACTTCAAAACTCGACTTTATTTAAGTCGTAAGGGCTCCTTCAAATTAGAGCCATGAAGAATCTTCATACAATATCTAGAAGCGCAGTTGCAGTGCCACTATCGTGACACCCGCACGTAATTTATTGCATAGTGAAGTAAAGCGTAGGTACCTAATTATTTATATCTATAAGTTGAAGTAACTCGGTAAACCGGTGTCCGTTCATTCTTAGTAACTCGGTAAACCGGTATCCGTTAAATTTTGAACATTTGATTGACTGTATTGGCATGTTTTGTAATATTCACTATAATTATTTTAGCAGAACAAACAAAAGGATTTTTCAACATGTGCTTATTTCTTGTCTTTTCTTCTTTTGCTGTAATAAAATCAATGGGTAAGAATAATGTTTCTTTTTCATCAGCATCAATCGGCTAGGTCTCTATAATTTACTGAAGCGTTACAAACGCGCGTCTACTGCACCACAGTCGTGTCACAGAAGCTGAAGCGCTTCTCTGGGGTAGCGACACTGCAGTACTTCTTCACGCTTCTAATTTGAAGGCATAAATAAAGTCGAGTTTTGAAGTAAGGTGCGTAAAATGTAATGAGTATTTTATTTATTTATTTAACAATTTATGTACACACTAAATACAGAAAAGAAGAAAGGAACAGAAAATATTACAAAGGTGATGCTTTTTTAGTGCTCCTCGGAAGTTGTTTGAAATTACAGACATATAGAAAGCCTAAATATGCGAATTAGACCGCTAACATGCCACTGTTGGCATCAGTAGCTTAGGTCTTAAGGCTATATACGCCCGGGAACGGGATCTAAGATCTGGGAGATCTGAGAAAACAGAGGCTGTCTTTGATCCACAGGAGTGCGACGCTGTTAGCTTGTCGTAAACAAGGCAAGGTGTCCCAGTAGATTATACTATGCTACTGAAGTATCGTCTTTAACACTCATTCACAGCTGCCGTGAAGCCGTGCCAAATGTGCGTGTTCTTCTAAGGCTCACATAATGTCTGGATGTGCCTATTCTAATACTTTTCTTAATGAACACTGTTTTAAGGTTACGGTTATAACTAAACTTACACTGTCAGTTATGGGATATCTTCTGTGATTTTCAATTATTGTGAGCACCCAATATTACGAAGCTGTTGCAAGCGCCATGATCACGGGGTCCCATAGATCCCATCCCATAAGTGACAGTGTAAGTTTCTTAATGAAGATCATACATACATTTCCGGAGTTTTTAAATGCGTGTAGTTAGGGCCGAGCAGTGGCGAAGTGACTACTGTGGCGGACACATTGCCTGCTACAGTGAACTCAGCTTGTCCTGGGTCTAAGTCTATAACTAGAACTGGTCCATTGGCAAGCAGCCTGTTTACGTAGTATCGGAGGAATGTAGACTTGCCCAGTCCTTTGCCGCCACACACAATAGCTCGGCTGCTCTTTTCTGGAATGTAAAATATGGATTTGTTCATACAAAAGATTTTGTAAGGCTATATAACTACACTTGTCTATTTACTAGTAAAAGTATCCTTAAAAAAGTAAATATTAAAATACTAGCTAAGTATAAGAGAGAAATATAAAATGGTCTCAATGAAACACCAAATTTATAAAAAAGAAGATTGAAGATTTATCTATAAATTGTGGTAACTTACCAAGCCCACAGCTAACAGTGTGATCCCAACACTCATTTTCTTCAAAGTACCTCCAAGGTTTCTTCAAAGCAAGGGTACAACCAAGATCAGCGGAAGCCTTTCTAAGACCATGATGAGACTGATTACACTTTGTGAACAGGTGCGTAAAAACATTGCCTTCAACAAAATCCATCCGTACATCAGTCAATTTTGACAGGTGGATTATACCGTCAAACGGGCCAATTGTGGTGACAATTTCTTCACATTCACGCACTTGCAATCCTTCCAAAGACAATTTTCTAAACAATCCATAATCGCTATTGGGACTTTCAATAGTCTTAAAACATTGAGCAAAATTATTATTTGGGGCATACAAGTCAACTTCCTCCTTCAGGATATGCCCAAAAACTTCTACTGTGCCTGATATGGGCTTAACTTTTACTTTACCAGTGAGGTACAGCACTGATGGATGTTTTAGCACAAAGATGTGCCCATTTTTCCCCTGATACAATTTAACGGGCTTCATTACTTCTTCCTCAGTAGACGGTTCTGTTCCTGTGTCTGACAGTAATGTGTTGTCTTGGTCTGTAGTAGTTTCTTCTTGAGGCATGTCTGTGCTTGTACTGTTTGTTATTGAAGCAGCTTGTCTAGCAATGTCATAAATCATCTCTGAATCATCGGAGTCTAGATCCTCAATATTGTTGTCATCACCTAATTCTGGAACTAAACTGTCAACATCTCCCAATACCATTTCTGAATCTGGTAAGAATTCGCTATAACTTAAAGTGGGGACAATATCTTGTTTTTGTCGTACTGTAGGATGCTTGTAGTCCTCTAAGAGGTCGCTGAGCGTCTGTGTTGGCATGTCCTTTACAGTTATTGATATAAATGAAGATGGTTCTTGGTTTACTGAAGCATTCAGTACACTGTTACCCTCAGACATATTTGTTTCATCATTAACACTATTATTTATTGATAGTGTTTCGATTTTTATAAAATCATCATCAATACTTTGTTTTGTTTTAGATGGCTTGTTCTTTTTGTCTTGCTTCTTAGATTTACTATTCCTTGGTTCTTCTTCTACTTTTCTTTTTTTACTATCTAAGTTAAGTTTGTTTTGTTTCCTAGCAAGTTGATCAAATATCTTAGATGCTAATGCTCCATCAGCATCGAAAGTGTCTGATTCTGTGTCATTAGAAGTTACTTCTGATGGTATCTCTTCTATGTCTGAATATGTCACATTGTCATCTTCGCTTGTGCCTAAATCTTCACTAGAGACAATATATTGCATTAAAGAATCATCATTTTCTGTACATTCAGATATGGAATCGGGTCCACCAGAATCCTCTAAAATAATTTCTTCTAAGTTATCATCGGTGTCTGTGTTAATTTCTGATAAATTTGATAGATTTACTAGTTCAGCACTACTAGCTGAACTATTTGCTACAGTTTTAGAAGTTGTTGCCTGACTAGTATCTCCTTCACCTTCAGAATTTGCGAGTTCTATATCTGAAAGACTTACGACAGACTCAAAATCATCTAAGCGCCTGTGAGCCTCAACTATATCGTTACTGGAGTTTGCACTGTGCCTGATAACCTCATTGTCACTTCTCTTATAACCGTATAACATTTGCTTCAGTTGTTTTTTTACTGCATCATCTGATTTGTCTTCTTTTTTCGAAGGTTTCTTTTTTGAAACATGCGCTTTCTCAAAAAACTCCATTTATTACCACGAATAATCAAGCTAGAATAAAGGATAGTTAAACAATGGGTGGTAAGATTAAATTTCACTATATATTTAACAGAATTAAAATATTTTAGCCCTGGAACCTGGGAATTAAAAAAATATCCGGGAAGAAAGAGACACAAATTAATTAGACATTTTTTTTTTTATAATATTTATTCATGACCATAGATACAAAGTCTTTCAGTAGCTTAAATAAATGAACTAATAATATGGCTATTTTAATAAACTAAGGTTTACCTATTTTTATGCACTTCACACATTTTACAATAATACACTATCTTAGGCACTATTCCTATGATATTCATATGTTTATTTTTTAAATTTTTGTCTAAAACTAAACTGTACTATGTATGTCGTTTATGTACGGCACGCGGCGTGGTGACCGAGTTTGTTGACAGCTTCACCACAGTGACAGCGATGAGGAGAACAGCAGGCATCACCAAGGCGTAAAGCAGCAGCGAGGCGGAAGGTCGTGTCGTCAAACAATGTGCCTATAATGCTCGATGACGGCAGTGCGTGAAGCCAAAGACCCGACTCCCACTCACCCACAGCCAGTAGGCGCGCACGCTCAGCAGTAGGAGCAGACGAGTTCAGTAGATTGTTCTGAACTACTCTGCAGAGCGGCTCGTCCCACCGTCTCTGGGAAAATGGATGGTCGGGTTCTTCAGTATTCGGGCAAGTGAGTTTCCAAGCATCGATAGCCTCGGAGAAGCACGGCACTTCGAAATCAACCAGTGTGGAAGCCAGGATTTTCACGATTAATTTCTTAGTGGCGTGGACCGAGGATATGAAGGCCAGTAAACTAATACTGGAAATTTTGCGGACGCCGAGTCCTCCCATGAGAATGGGAAGAGTAGCTTGTGCCCAAGTTCGGTCGTCCAAAGCTACATTTAAAATTGATGATATAATGTGTCTAAAAATTTGATACATTTTGTACAAAAGGTGAGTGTGCTTCCATAAAGGGGAAGCACGAAGGAAGTATGTAACAGCAGTAACGAATTATTGTGATGGCCGAATGTATATAAAAGATCTTTTTGGACGTAAGACAAGGAAATATGGTTAAAAGACTATGTACTACCCTTACGTTCACGGTATGGAAAATTAAAAAAAAAAAAACCTGTCAGGTCGTTGTATGCAGTGCTGCGAATCGCGGGGAAAATCCCCGATTTGCGGGGAATTGAGGGTTAGCGCGGGGAGAGCGCGGGAATGACAAAAAACGAGGAATTTTGGGGAATCCAGGCCAATTTTTTCGGTGGGTGTAAAACTATTTTATATCCCGTATTGCTTACACCTAAAAATCACGTCTGGACTTGGCAGAAACAGCTCGACATTACTAACATAATTTTAAATGGCAACACCACTCAAATGCCTGCTCAACTGTCATTTGAACATGATTTTGTATTTCTTAACGCATTAATTTCTACATCATTAACTAATTGTTCATGGTTGTCGATTTTATAAATTGGTGCGAACGGTTGAAATTTTCAATAAAATTATGGAAAAGTGGTTAAAAAGTGCAGCTACTGTTGAAAAACAAATAAGTTGCGTGTTAACCCAGAATTTGAGTTTGTTGAGCTGTGCAGTACGGTTTCCTTGAGAGCCGCCCTTGTTCCGCAGGAAATAAGTTTATAAGGTATAGTATTTTATAAAAGTTTTAGTAGTTTATTAAACAAATTTTGTATAAAACAGCGTTTTTATTCCAAAAATATCATTTTGGGGACTTTGTGAGGAATGAAAAAAGAAGCAGGGAATTTCGGGGAATTGACAACACTGACGCGGGGAATCAAGAATTTTTTATTGGCAGCACTGGTTGTATGTCTTGTTGCATTTGTTGTTTCTCTTTCTTCCCGGATATTTTAATATTTTAATTTTAATAATTCCCAGATTCCAGGGCTAAATTCTTTTAATTCTATTAAATATATAGTGAAATTTAATCTTACCACCCATTGTTTAACTATCTTTTATTCTAGCTTGATTATTCGTGGTAATAAATGGAGTTCTTTGAGAAAGCGCATGTTTCAAAAAAGAAACCTTCGAAAAAAGAAGACAAATCAGATGATGCAGTAAAAAAACAACTGAAGCAAATGTTATACGGTTATAAGAGAAGTAACAATGAGGTTATCAGGCACAGTGCAAACTCCAGTAACGATATAGTTGAGGCTCACAGGCGCTTAGATGATTTTGAGTCTGTCGTAAGTCTTTCAGATATAGAACTCGCAAATTCTGAAGGTGAAGGAGATACTAGTCAGGCAACAACTTCTAAAACTGTAGCAAATAGTTCAGCTAGTAGTGCTGAACTAGTAAATCTATCAAATTTATCAGAAATTAACACAGACACCGATGATAACTTAGAAGAAATTATTTTAGAGGATTCTGGTGGACCCGATTCCATATCTGAATGTACAGAAAATGATGATTCTTTAATGCAATATATTGTCTCTAGTGAAGATTTAGGCACAAGCGAAGATGACAATGTGACATATTCAGACATAGAAGAGATACCATCAGAAGTAACTTCTAATGACACAGAATCAGACACTTTCGATGCTGATGGAGCATTAGCATCTAAGATATTTGATCAACTTGCTAGGAAACAAAACAAACTTAACTTAGATAGTAAAAAAAGAAAAGTAGAAGAAGAACCAAGGAATAGTAAATCTAAGAAGCAAGACAGAAAGAACAAGCCATCTAAAACAAAACAAAGTATTGATGATGATTTTATAAAAATCGAAACACTATCAATAAATAATAGTGTTAATGATGAAACAAATATGTCTGAGGGTAACAGTGTACTGAATTCTTCAGTAAACCAAGAACCATCTTCATTTATATCAATAACTGTAAAGGACATGCCAACACAGACGCTCAGCGACCTCTTAGAGGACTACAAGCATCCTACAGTACGACAAAAACAAGATATTGTCCCCACTTTAAGTTATAGCGAATTCTTACCAGATTCAGAAATGGTATTGGGAGATGTTGACAGTTTAGTTCCAGAATTAGGTGATGACAACAATATTGAGGATCTAGACTCCGATGATTCAGAGATGATTTATGACATTGCTAGACAAGCTGCTTCAATAACAAACAGTACAAGCACAGACATGCCTCAAGAAGAAACTACTACAGACCAAGACAACACATTACTGTCAGACACAGGAACAGAACCGTCTACTGAGGAAGAAGTAATGAAGCCCGTTAAATTGTATCAGGGGAAAAATGGGCACATCTTTGTGCTAAAACATCCATCAGTGCTGTACCTCACTGGTAAAGTAAAAGTTAAGCCCATATCAGGCACAGTAGAAGTTTTTGGGCATATCCTGAAGGAGGAAGTTGACTTGTATGCCCCAAATAATAATTTTGCTCAATGTTTTAAGACTATTGAAAGTCCCAATAGCGATTATGGATTGTTTAGAAAATTGTCTTTGGAAGGATTGCAAGTGCGTGAATGTGAAGAAATTGTCACCACAATTGGCCCGTTTGACGGTATAATCCACCTGTCAAAATTGACTGATGTACGGATGGATTTTGTTGAAGGCAATGTTTTTACGCACCTGTTCACAAAGTGTAATCAGTCTCATCATGGTCTTAGAAAGGCTTCCGCTGATCTTGGTTGTACCCTTGCTTTGAAGAAACCTTGGAGGTACTTTGAAGAAAATGAGTGTTGGGATCACACTGTTAGCTGTGGGCTTGGTAAGTTACCACAATTTATAGATAAATCTTCAATCTTCTTTTTTATAAATTTGGTGTTTCATTGAGACCATTTTATATTTCTCTCTTATACTTAGCTAGTATTTTAATATTTACTTTTTTAAGGATACTTTTACTAGTAAATAGACAAGTGTAGTTATATAGCCTTACAAAATCTTTTGTATGAACAAATCCATATTTTACATTCCAGAAAAGAGCAGCCGAGCTATTGTGTGTGGCGGCAAAGGACTGGGCAAGTCTACATTCCTCCGATACTACGTAAACAGGCTGCTTGCCAATGGACCAGTTCTAGTTATAGACTTAGACCCAGGACAAGCTGAGTTCACTGTAGCAGGCAATGTGTCCGCCACAGTAGTCACTTCGCCACTGCTCGGCCCTAACTACACGCATTTAAAAACTCCGGAAATGTATGTATGATCTTCATTAAGAAACTTACACTGTCACTTATGGGATGGGATCTATGGGACCCCGTGATCATGGCGCTTGCAACAGCTTCGTAATATTGGGTGCTCACAATAATTGAAAATCACAGAAGATATCCCATAACTGACAGTGTAAGTTTAGTTATAACCGTAACCTTAAAACAGTGTTCATTAAGAAAAGTATTAGAATAGGCACATCCAGACATTATGTGAGCCTTAGAAGAACACGCACATTTGGCACGGCTTCACGGCAGCTGTGAATGAGTGTTAAAGACGATACTTCAGTAGCATAGTATAATCTACTGGGACACCTTGCCTTGTTTACGACAAGCTAACAGCGTCGCACTCCTGTGGATCAAAGACAGCCTCTGTTTTCTCAGATCTCCCAGATCTTAGATCCCGGGCGTATATAGCCTTAAGACCTAAGCTACTGATGCCAACAGTGGAATGTTAGCGGTCTAATTCGCATATTTAGGCTTTCTATATGTCTGTAATTTCAAACAACTTCCGAGGAGCACTAAAAAAGCATCACCTTTGTAATATTTTCTGTTCCTTTCTTCTTTTCTGTATTTAGTGTGTACATAAATTGTTAAATAAATAAATAAAATACTCATTACATTTTACGCACCTTACTTCAAAACTCGACTTTATTTATGCCTTCAAATTAGAAGCGTGAAGAAGTACTGCAGTGTCGCTACCCCAGAGAAGCGCTTCAGCTTCTGTGACACGACTGTGGTGCAGTAGACGCGCGTTTGTAACGCTTCAGTAAATTATAGAGACCTAGCCGATTGATGCTGATGAAAAAGAAACATTATTCTTACCCATTGATTTTATTACAGCAAAAGAAGAAAAGACAAGAAATAAGCACATGTTGAAAAATCCTTTTGTTTGTTCTGCTAAAATAATTATAGTGAATATTACAAAACATGCCAATACAGTCAATCAAATGTTCAAAATTTAACGGATACCGGTTTACCGAGTTACTAAGAATGAACGGACACCGGTTTACCGAGTTACTTCAACTTATAGATATAAATAATTAGGTACCTACGCTTTACTTCACTATGCAATAAATTACGTGCGGGTGTCACGATAGTGGCACTGCAACTGCGCTTCTAGATATTGTATGAAGATTCTTCATGGCTCTAATTTGAAGGAGCCCTTACGACTTAAATAAAGTCGAGTTTTGAAGTAAGGAGCGTAAAATGTAATGAGTACTTTAGTGGTCCTCGGAAGTTGTTTGAAATTGCAGACATATAGAAAGCCTAAACATGTTAAAATTATTAAAATACCCTAAGTTTCATAGTATTATATTTTATACGGAAAACAGACTAACCACCTCGTTCTTTGCAGAACATTGAATATTGGCATGATCAACACAATGGACAACGCCAACCGCTACGTGGCCGCGGTTTCAGAACTCCTCGCGCTCTGTCGCTCCAACGAGGCATACAGCTCAATGCCCTGGATCATCAACACCATGGGCATGTGCACGCAAATGGGGCTCAAGTTCGTTCTCCTAACCATAATACAGGCACAACCCACCGTCTTGATACAGATAGACACCGACGTTACCAAAAAACGATTCGAATGCCTTTTAAACTCTAAAGTTGTTAAAAATAAGTATCATAATTTCAAGAACGACCGCTTCTTCAGAAATGTTGTGCTCCCCAATTTGGATTACACGTTCATTTTGACGCAGACTCCGGCAGGATCACATAAACATAATACTGCGATGTCGCCGAAAGATCAGAGATATTTGAACTATTTGGCGTATTTCGGTGAACTGATGAACATTCACAAAGGAGTACAGTTACTGGGGATTGTGCCCTACGAGTGAGTACCTATCATCTTGATATTAAAAGGTTTAATAGAAAAATTGTCGACGACAACTCGACTTCCACACTACCTTGGTTGTTTTATAGTCATGAGCTCATAATGGTGTGTCGATCCTAGACAAAAAATACTTTTCGTAGTCCGCCATGCCTGCACCATTCGCTGATAATAATTAATTAATGTCTATTGAAATCCACTGCTGAAAATACATACCTAGGCTTGTTTGCATTTATATTAGATTTTCTTCCTCCTGAGATTTGGTTTCATAGAGTAGGGTAGTGAATTATAGACTCTACTGAAGTTAGTAACACAATTTATATCCCTTTATGCAGCAAAGGATACACTGCGTTGTTAGCAAGACTGAAAATCGAAAATATGACAAAAATACCAATATCAAATCAAATGCCTAATCAAAAACTGTATTGAGAAAGGTAGACCTCAAGTTGTTTACTTTATCTAACTGATTCAATTCTTACTAAGGTCCCCAATGCGAAAGCAAACGATGTGAAGGCAAACGATATAAAAAGTTGCTTGTCTAATATCAGTAGCGATCTTGAATAGTTAACAGTGACGCAATTTGCCAAGTACTAATACATGCGAGCGGTCATATGTTCTATTACTCGGCTGCATTACCTGTGTGGGAGTGAGCGAGACACAATATTTACCAATTAGCCTACTCGATAAATGCCTCCATCTGTTTCGGCGATTTCACGATCCCGTGCTATTTCCGGCAACACTCGATGCTGGTTGAATCTCGGGAGTCGGGTAATGTCTGCAGAGTCTCCCCGTGGCTTTATCGCGTATGATTCATTGTCCATGACATGCATTCGTGGAATTTTAGATATAAATGCATTGTAGTAATGCCCCTATACTGGTGTTAGTTCCGTCAGTATATATGTATAAGACTACTTTGTAGCGAAAAGTTTACATAATCGGTGTAATAAAACAGTCCTACTCGTAACTGTAAACTGTAAGGTAAAACAAATACAGTATGGGACATTTGAGGGGATTTTCCATTCTTATATTTTGATTATTCCAATTGGTGGATTGTTATGAATGACTTGTTCGAATGTCCGATTATCACAAAAATGTAGCTACAATTATTATGAGTAATAAGATAATGTTTGTCCGGGAATAGAGCGTGATTCACGCGAAGGCTAACAATGGCTCGTTAATCAATCACCGGCTCAGTTATCATTTCAGGTTCTATGAAACTCTTGTAACTTCAGAACTAACAACGGAAAACAGAATATAGCACTGCCGAAGCTATATTGTTTTATGGGTACCTATGCGTTAGCGAACTACACGCATTTGTTTTTACGATGTCAGTTACATGTTTCATTGCGTCTTTCAATGCCCGTTACTAATTACTACACCTAGATCACCACAAAATATAGCCAACAGATCTAGATCAGCCCATGTTGTTTTACAACTTGTGATTACCTAACAGCTTTCGAAAACATCTGGGCTATGCTTTCATGTTTCAACTGAAGAGCAACAGGTGGCTTACTAACTTCTCTATTACCTATAGGTAGTTATATTAAACTAGACCTAGTAATAGCATAGCATTGGAAACTACTAAATGATTGTATTCTTTTTGTTCTAGAATGAGCTTGTCAGATGTAAACGTGCTAACTAATGTGAAAGTAGCAAATGATGCGGTACTGAAGGTGATTAACGGAAAAATAGTAGCGCTCTGTCAACTCGCCACAGGAGATAAGGGAAAAGTGTTTACCCTGCAAGATAACGCACTGCTATGCCACGGACACGGTAACTACTTTGTTGTTTTAGAAAAATATAAACTTTTAGGCCACAAAAACCAGACTCAGAGGTAACAGAAACAAAAACCTTGTTTCTTTTTACAATATTGATTTACATATGGCAAACTGTTTTTTTATTCAAATTAACATAATAATAGGATCAACCATAATAAACTTATTATTATTGATGTCCCAAATAAATAACTGGTTTTCATGATTTCAAACCTCTACTAAAGCAGGTGCTCTACATATTTAATTAAAAACTTGTTTTTTGAAAAGTGGATTATGATAAAATTATACTATATATGATTATTAAATATGCAAGTTCTAATGGCTAATATATCACTGAAATAGGTGCAAATGTTCTTCAAGCAAACAAATTCTTAACAGTTAAAAAATATGCAGTTTACTCATAATGTAATTTCAAACAAATAGCATAAGAGGTATGCATAGAAATATAATTAATATCGTAAAATGTGTTATCAATAAGTGTAATAAAGTACTGATTAAATATGATAACTAAGAACGTGACATAGTCAGGCGTTTACTGGAGTTATTTGTATTGTTACAGGTTTGGTCCGCAGTGTGGACTATAAGAAGTGGGTGGTGTACATAGTGACCCCGCTAGATGCGGGCAGGCTGTGTGCAGTGGACGCGCTGGTGTACGCGGACTGGGCGCCCGAACTGTGCGGCCCGGAGCGCCACCTGCCTGACGACACAGCGGTCCCCTACCGCAGCCCCTTTAACTACAGACAGAAACAGCTCATGCAGTCGCCCAAACGCCGCTTCAACCCGCTACAACTACTAAAAATATCAAGGATGGCCTAAATTGAAACGTTTAATTATTGGTTAATAAATTTGTAATTGGAATAAATCCAAAATAATAAATCTTAAATTATATAAAAGGAAATCTAATAATTATTTTGTTAATTATATTTGACGATAATTTTGTACTTACAAGACTAATGAAACATAACATAAATGATCATATTTAACTTAAATATCCCCCATTCTAAACACCTTTGCTTTATAAATGCTGCATTAAAATTTTATAAAAAGTCAAAAAGAGTCTAGTTAAGAATTGTTGACATGGGGTTCCTTTATTACTAACTAGCTGTTGCCCGCGACTTCGTTCCCGTGGAAATTTGTTGTGTATGCGTGTTCCCGGGTAGGGTAAAGTGTTGTTTGGTTACTCCATCAGGAATTTCTCAGTAGCAGCTACGGAGTCTGGATTTGTGTCTGATTGATGGCAATAGGCTCGCCCCCTATTACATGGGACTTCAACATAACTGGTGAAATGTGGGTGTACGATTAGGTACACACCTGTGCCTAACCCTTCGGGGATTACAGGTGGGATGTTATGTGTGAGAACTGAAGGCCTGATCAAAATGTGATAATGTGGGTGATGACTACAAAAGGCGTCTTTTTGGGTGCTGTGATTCTGGGCGGCAGAGGTCTGAAACAAAATTAAAAGGCGTTGAGGCGACGATATGGCTTAAAAACTGGAACATTGTAGTGCCATACGACTTTTTTTTTTCAAAGTGAACAATCAAACGCCTTGTTGGGCGCTATTTATTTATTTATTCTAATACCGTTTTGTATACAACATTAAATTATTTGTATAATGACCGTGTGAGAAGCATGAAGAGCCCAAATGAATGTCTGCCACTTTTAAGGTTTTTCCTTGGAATGTTTTTGACCGTCATTTTAAAAGCCAATTTTAAGGAAAATTGCAACTTCTTAAATTGAAATGGCCAGTTATTTGGAATAATGGATATGCGGGGAGTTAAACCGCTCTCTCCTTTAGCGACTCCTGTAATAATGGTGGCTATTATAATATTACTGCTCAGCTCAGTGATACGAAGCCTGGTTCCGTTGCACAGACTGGGAGTTAACCCCAGGGAGTTGTGAAATTCAACGGGGTAGGCAGAACTTTCTTCATTAGCCATCACAGGGTGGTGGTGGTCGCCGACGATCATATAATTTTTTTTTATTTGATTGACACTCGTTCTTTGGCGACAGCACTACCCCTCATCCATTTTTTATATTAACCTCCAAATTTGGAAAAACGTGCATGATGTGATGATGTGGATGTGCGTGCATCCTCTGTAGCCACTGGATGGGAAAATTCTTAGGAAAATAGAATTTTCCCATCAGCGCCCGATTCCAGACGACCTACTCCCATTTGCAGCAGCATATTCGCAAAGACATCTGCTTCGTGGTCGTTGTACAGTTGGACGCGCTTGTTGTAGGTAAGATGGATCTTTTCGATCCTAGACAACAGTGGCGATACCTTGAGACATGCGTTTATTTCATCCGCCGGTGTGCCCCTCTCAATAACTTGCAGTACTGTCTAAAGTCGCCTGTGAGCAAAACAACAACGCCACGTCAGCACCTGGTTGCCGCGGATGTCCTGCAAGCTGCGGTTCATCGCCTCTTATGCACTTAAAACTTGCACTGCTTCAAAAGGACTCCCCGGCCGCTGTTTTTGGTGATGTTGCATGTTGACGTATCTTCACTTGCAAGATTCAGCGGCAATATGAAAACGGAATGTGCAGTCCGGCCACCGTTAAGCAAAGTTGCAGCAATGTCTGAGGGAGCCACAGCCACAGCTATGTGACCGCACGGTTGGCGCAGTGGCTGAGCGAATGGCTGCTGCGTTGCGAGTATCGGGTTCAAATCCCACACGAAACACATTTTTGTATGGCCTACAGGTAGTTGTTCCGGGTCTGACTGTTTGTGAGTTTAACTGTCTGTAAACACACCCACGATACAGGAGAAATTGCTAGTGTGGGCCTGGACTGGCACAAGATAAAAAAAAAAATTAAAAGCTGGATATAGCGGTCCTTACGGAGTTGGGCCAGCAGAAGATTCAGCACAAATACAATGTGACGGCACAGTTGGCGCAGTGGCTGAGTGAGTGACTGCAGCGCTGCGTGTCGCGGGTTCGATTCCCGGACGGAACAAATTTACAACGTCGTTGGTTGTATCTAATTTTAATTTTTGTTTTTATTTTAAAGTTTTTAGAGATTTGGTCAATTAATATTTGTTAATTTAGGATTACCTAACTGTCTTTTGAATGGTTAAAAAAAAAACCAAAAGCATATTAATCTACTTTATAATGATTTAAAAATCATAAAGCATTAGAATAAAACAAATATCCCCCTAAGTTATTAGCACGATAGCCGTTCTGGCGTGATTGAGTAACAAACATCCATCCATCCACCCAAACTTTCGCATTTATAATAGTAGTAAGATACAAAAGACAGATATGATAAAGATACCTAAATAATTTTCAAGTAACGAATTACGTGCTTTTTTTAACAGTCAAGAAATCATACATTATAATCATCCACCCTCCGACAAAGACAACAAAATCGAATTTATTTTTAGGACCTAACAATGCAGAAAAACAACCTGAAAAAAACAACTTTCCATAACTGCTATTATTTTTATTGGGAGCGATAGGTGAAATTTAAAACATCGAGTCTAAAATCGAAACACCATCGAACGGACAGATTCAAACATGGGGAAAGAGATTTTACCAATGATTTAACTTTATTCATAAGAATTTATAATATAATACATAAAAAAGAGAAAATAAATAATAATAATCTCTATCAAAAAAATTACAATCAATTACAAAACGTATCACTGGGGATCGAACTTGCGACGTGATGCACGTATAGCGGTCATGAAACCATTTCTCTAATTGTTTCGCTGACATATATTTTGAAATAGACGTTCTTACGCATATCATGACTGAAACGGTAAACAATTGAATAATACTGACATAATGCAATATTGCTCACCCCTTTGAGCAAGTAGCGTGATAATATATAGCCTAACATTTGAAGAAGCCTATTTCGAATATTTGTGCAAAATTTGAACAGGATCTATGCAGTAGTTTTTGCGCCAATTCGGAACATCGGGTTGGATTTTAACGATTTTATTATATGTATATATGTATAGATAGATAAATTATATTAGGAAGTTATGATTTCACACAAACAATAGATTACATTACAACTGCCCTACAGAATCAGATTGGACGTCTCAGAGACGCGTCTAGCTGACAGGCACTTAGATGAGTGGGGCTTACGCTCCGTGTCAAATAAACATCCTACACAATTTATACACCACTATTTTATTGAAAAATTAAAATACAAAATACCGAACTAAACAAGTCTCGGTGAGATACCACCGGTCGAGGAATAATCTAATTTGGTTGGAGTTTTCTTTGATGTAAGGTTTGGGCTTTTAATAGTGTAAATATAGATATTTTATGCCATGTCCTATTAAAAATAAGGATCCCTGAAAAAAATATAATTTTGGTCAGAAACCTTCTGAGCAAAAGAGAAGCGTTTGTTAAATTTAATAGACATCTTTATGGTCCTAGACTTGCTTCAAAAGGAGTTTGTCAAGGAGGTATATTATGACCTTTATTATTTATACTGTATATACGTAGACTAAATTTAATTTTAGGGTCTCTTGTAAAAAAATTACAATTTGCAGATGATTTAGTTGTTTATTCTTCTGGAACAAATTTATCACAGGTTATTCTATTATGCCTTGTTAAATCTGTGTAAATATTTCTCGTACCTTGATCTCAATGTCAATCCATCAAAGTCCAAAGTGGTTGTGTTTGGTAAACAGTGTCATAATATGCCCCCCGTGCAATATAACAATTGTGCATTGCCCAATTCACATGAAAAATTTTTAGGGGTCCTTTTTTATATAATTTACCCTGGAACAATTATACCAAACACATAATTAGTAAAGCAAATAAAGCTTATAATATATTGAAATTGACAACCAGCCTTACCAAGGGGTATCGTATTACCCAGTACTGACTGGGTTGTGGAGGTCAGATAGGCAGTCGCTCCATGTAGAATACTGGTATTCAGCTGCATCCGGTTAGACTGGAAGCCGACCCCAATATAGTTGGGAAAAGGCTAGGCAGATGATGATGATATTGAAATCTTTGGCTGGTTCATACTGGGGTGCAGATCCAAAAATTTTACTATTGTTGGACAAATCTTTAGTTCGTAATCACTTTGAATATGGTTTTTACTGTTTTACTGCTAATACCAAAATGGTAAATAGTTTAGATGTTCTGCAAAACAAATGCTTGTGTGTTATTACTGGGGCATTCAGAAGTACTAAGTAAGTACCTACAAATGCAATGCAGATTGAATGTAATGTTCCACCATTAAGTATTCGATTCAATTACTTAAAAGAAAGATTTATATTAAAACTTTTTAGTGTATCTAATAATAGTAGATTGATTGAATGCACTCATTGCATACAGAAGTTTAAATCAGTGCAGTATAAAAATAAATAAATTAACGCTTGCAATAAATTCTAACCCAGTTTACGTGTATTAGCTTGATATAAAAATCAGCGTAGTAAGTGATTTCTACTAAAAATAATGGACTAACTGGAGTGCAAATAGTTATTATGGACGAAAAAATGGACAGCAGCCCCTTTAATCGGAATGGGATGACGTCACGCAGCCCTCCGCCGACACTAACACCGAGACCACCTCAACAACCAAAGCAGTGCCAAGAAGAAGCCATTGAACAAATCTCCACTCCGGAGATTCAGAACTGGTTGAGGACCGTTGCAGCACCTGAATGAGGTCTGTATTATTGCTTCTGAGGGTAAAATTCTGACCAGAAGCAATGAATTACCAATCTCTGCCGAAAAGTTGGACATGGTGTTTCGCAATTAGCTGTTTAATACCAGTCGCTGAAATCAAGACACCTACAAACACTTACCATATGCCCTGGTGAAATGAAGCTGAAAGTACGAGGCGTACGTAAAATAGGAAAAGGAGGACTTATCATCAGCACTGAGACCAAGGATGACCTAGACAAGCTGAAATAAACTGTCCAAATCGCTTCGTCAGGCCTTACCGTCGACGAACCTCGGAAACGCAGACCTCGCATTATTGTAATAGGAGTTCCTGCATCATTGGCTGAAAATGAGGTTTATAAATGCATTTACGACCAGAACGTAACGGACAAACTGCCTATGACCTTAGACACATTTCTGACCTCAATTAAACTAAGCCACAAATCTGGTAGGAAAGATGCTGAGACCTGTAATTACATTATATAAGTTTCAGCCGTCATTCGCAAGGTCCTCATCACACAAGACAGATTATTTATAAATTGGACGTCCTACCCGGTACGAGACTTCACACTAGTAACGAGATATTACAAGTGCCAGCAGTACGGTCATGCATCTAAGACATGCAAGAACACTGTCCCGGCTTGTGGCCATTGCGGTAAAGAAGGCCACTCTAGCCAAGACTGCGCAAAATAAGCTGATGATCCAAAATGTGCCACATGCATGCGCGTTAAAATACAAGCCGGGAGACGCAGTTTGTCCTGCTAAACTAGCTGCCGATTACAGGTATATTAACTCGATTGACTATAAAGGCGCCTAAGAGCGCCACATATTTGTTTAAATCTTAGACGTAATTTATTGTTGTTATTTTTAAATAGAATGGATATTAATTTAATTACCGACATAGATAACTCATTTTTAACCGAATCAAAGTCATGAGGTTGAGGACTGCAATCAATATCTTTCCCAGCATCAAAAGTCACTAACCATACTAACCCAAAACATACGAAGTATTTATAAGAACATACCGGGTGTAAACAGACCCTTCACATATCCGTCAAGCAAGCATTCTGTACATCAAACTAAGTAACTTTACGCAAAAAAGTTGCTGGGAATCGACATTTTTTTTTGGGGTGAAAAATCACGTTTTACGGTAGAACTCGATGGAAAGAACTCATATCATTGTGCTGATGAATGGATTGAATAGTACGAGGGTCGTGGAGGTGTGTAAAGTAGAAATCTTACATGAAAAACATGTATTTAAAAAAAAACTTTGATAAAGTTGGTATTTTGACCCCCAATATCTCCGTAACTAGAAGGTTCCCAGGTATGGTCTAGAACAAAAAAATTATCGCGGTGACGGGGAGAACAAGTGCCTTTCGTTTATGTTAAGGGTCTATTTACACCCTTTAGATAGCTTTTACATTTTTCTTCATAGACTTAACTTTAATGGTGATATTATGGTTCTAACAGAATGTTGGCTATCAAATCGTCTAAAATCATATCATAGGTATTTTACAGGTTTTGAGGATAGAAGGACAATTGCACAGGTTGACTGACAGGTTATCACATTGATGGGCATATATATGGAAGTTAGCAGTGTTAAGGTGAGGCTTGCGCATGGAGAAGTGAATATATTTTGTCTTGTCAGCATTTAGTGTCAGTAAATTGCTTTTAAGCCAATTAGTCACAATATTAAAACAAAGTTGAGCGTTATCCAACAGTTCACAAGCACTGTTTTTAGCAGAAAAAAATAGTGCCGTGTCGTCAGCATATGATATGATTTTGCCGTCTTTGATATTTAGATTATAAAAGTCGTTAATATAAATCAAGAATAGGGTAGGGCCCAAAATACTTCCTTGTGGAACACCAAATCCAGTATTTTTCTGCTCATCGCTCGTAAAGTTGTCAATCCTAACACATTGGTATCGGTCGTCAGAAAGTAATGTCAGTGGCGTTCCCCTTATTCCTATTGCCTCTAATTTTCTTAGAAGCACAGAACTTTGCGGAGCAATCGTAACGTACACACTTGCTAGAGCGAGAAACAAAGCGTGCTGCCCTCAGAACAATAAGTTATTGTTCTGAGGTGCTGCCGACCATCGTAATGTCGATAGAATTCCGCTCTATTTTCATTTTCCAGGCTTCAACCAAAGTATGCTTCGATTAGGTTGGGTACGGTTTCAGGATGAAATAATAAAACGTAATTCTAATTTAATGTACGATATTTAATAATGTATAACAACTCCAGACGTTCGAGATAAATACATTCCATGATTGTATCAACATTCAATACAGTCCATACGAATGACAACTACTAGGCTACTGATGGAAGCACCCCCAGGTTTTACGAAACAAGAGCTGATTGATGGGAATGCTTCCACGAGCGAGCCGTTAACATACAGCGGTATTTGACATGAGACTGCCTATGAAGGAATTACTTCGACCCCTGGGTGAAGGTAGCAAGGAAGTCGGTGACGATCTTCTTGAGTGAAGCGTCAGACTCCTTCGTGATCTGACCGTCCTTGGCGATGGTGGCCAGCAGACCCTGGTGGCCGGTCTTGATGTGCTGGGTGAACTCCTTCTCGAAAGCTGTGATCTTTGAGGGGTCAACTTTGTCGAGGTGACCACGGACACCACAGTAGATGATGGCAACCTGTCAAAGAACAGAAAGCAAATTAAAATTTTCTCTTCATCTCTAATACTGGAGAAACAGAACTCATTTTTTTTATTTTTAACAGGACTGGGAATGACTGTAAAGTTTACATTACCTGCTCCTCAATGGCCATGGGCACATACTGTCCCTGCTTCAACAGCTCGGTCAGACGCATACCACGGTTCAGCAGCTGCTGGGTGGCGGCATCCAAGTCAGAGCCGAACTGCGCGAAGGCGGCGACCTCACGGTACTGGGCCAACTCCAGCTTCATGGAACCGGCCACCTGGTACAAAGAAAATGATGGTTAAGCAAATAATGAAACAATATTTATAGTTAAGTATGACTTTTTAAGACATGGTATGGTGGTGGTGGTATGGGTTTTTTTTTTTTTTTTTACACATCAATATTTTAAAACTAACAACTTTTGAGATTTAAATTTTCATTGGGTTTCCGACTATGTGTATTGAATTTACCAAAAGTAACTCAAGCTGGATTTAAGATTCTGGAGGGTAACTTCACATCTAAGATTTTATTGGTTGATATAACATTTTACGAAACTAACGCTGCATTGTCGTAGCTTTTAATGTTGACTAAGAATGGTGCTTAGAATTGCTGCGAAAGGCACCTAAATCATAGACTTTAGAATGGTTCCATAGAAGTCACAAACCTGCTTCATAGCCTTGGTCTGGGCAGCAGATCCTACACGGGACACAGACAGACCGACGTTGATGGCGGGACGGATACCCTTGTAGAAGAGCTCAGTCTCCAAGAAGATCTGGCCGTCAGTGATAGAGATCACGTTGGTGGGAATGTAGGCGGACACGTCACCGGCCTGGGTCTCAATGACGGGCAGAGCGGTCAGGGAACCACCGCCCATCTTGTCGGACCTGGGGGCAGAGACAATTGGAATTGTAGTTTGATAAGTTTGGCATCTTTGTGTGACCCTATTTGACGTAGATTCGGTGATGTTGTAGTTCAGATGATTATAAGATTTTTGAATATAATTATAACTTGATTTGAATAATTTACGAGAAGACATTGCTGTAAAGCATAATAATGATTAAATCTTGAATATCAAATCTGTATTTTTTTCTGGCTACGTATTTTCAATGAAAAATCAATTCTCTTATAAATATTTAACTGCTGCTGATGTCTTCAATGTAGGATAGTTTACGGTTTATTGACAGTTACTTACATCTTAGCTGCACGCTCGAGCAGACGAGAGTGGAGGTAGAACACATCACCGGGGTAGGCCTCACGACCCGGGGGACGACGCAGCAGCAGAGACATCTACAGAAACAATTCGGGATTAATTGATAAGTTGCAGGTTGAAAATTAGAGTTTAGGATTTTGTTTCGACATTTCGCCAATCAAATAAGACTTAACTTCGATTGCGAAATTATGGTCCTTGGTGGTAATTACAAAGAGAGAGCTCGTGGCTAAATAATAACAGCCGCTCGGATCGATCTTTAGGTTAAGCCGTGCTTGCCTAGGTTGGTCTGTGGATGGGTGACCACCCATTACATACCGAGTTTCCTCCGTGCCTCGGAAAGCACGTTAAGCCGTTGGTCCCGGGTGTCATTTGTAGATCTTCGACAGTTGTTAGGTAGTCAGTGGCCCAAGAAGTCTGACAACCAGTCCTACCAAAGGGTATCGTATTATCCAGTACTAACTGGGTTGTGGAGGTCAGATAGGCAGTCGCTCCATGTAAAATACTGGTATTCAGCTGCATCCGGTTAGACTGGAAGCCGACCCCAATATAGTTGGGAAAAGGCTAGGCAGATGATGATGGTGGTAATTACAAAGAAATCATGAGATTGAGAAGTTTAAACTGATTGAGTTCAATATCAGTTCCTAATGTCGAGCGCGATGAGTTGTATATTTTCCCATGTTTTTTTGTTTTGTCAACTTCTTGTCCTGTCAGAATACAAGCATGCTGGTGATTATTGGTCCTCTTTTTTGTTACCTCAGTCATTAATATTCATGAGTGTCTTTATAAAAATCAGTTTCATCCATACCTGACGGTAGGCAACAGCCTGCTTGGAAAGATCGTCGTAGATGATGAGCGCGTGCTTGCCGTTGTCACGGAAGAACTCTCCCATGGCACAGCCCGAGTAGGGGGCGAGGTACTGCAGGGGGGCGGCGTCAGAGGCCGTGGCAGACACGATGATGGTGTAGTTGATGGCACCTGAGGGAGGCAGTGAGGCCTATTAAAACATTTTTGTTGGTGCTGATTACGTAAGAAAAAATATTGTTTGAAGAAGTTTAAAATTAAGAAATTGAATGCAATAAGTACAGGTTAGAGAGGATATGGATAAGAGAGCAAAGGCTAGACTCGGCAATAGTAATGTCTGTGCTCAAGATGGTGTAGGAAATTAAAAAAAAGTCTGTTTACTTTTTAGGTTTTCGCCTTAGTTAGACAAAAGTAAAGAAGTGAAAAAGTGTCTCTTTACCCAACCCAATACAGTGCAAACAGGAAAGTCTTAATTAATTTTGAAATGCTTTGATTTTACAACATTTTTGTGCTTTCTGTGATTTTTCGACAAGAGTAAGTACACATTTAACATACAATGAATGCAAGTCCAGCTAGTACAAGTAGTAGTTAAAACCAATTCTTACCAGCATCAGTCAACCTCTTCACGATCTGGGCGACGGTGGACCGCTTCTGTCCGATGGCGACGTAGATGCAGTACAACTTCTTCTTCTCATCGTCTCCCTTGTTGAAACGCTGCTGGTTGATGATGGTATCGATGGCCAGGGCAGTCTTGCCGGTCTGACGGTCTCCAATGATCAGCTCACGCTGTCCACGACCGATGGGTACCAGGGAGTCGACGGCCTTGATACCTGTGTGAATTTAAGTGGAGTATTTGAGTTTTTGGATGTAGGGTTAAATTTTATAACTTTTTGTCGTGAAAGTGTTAGATAATGTCGAAAAATATGCACATTTTCAAATAAGTCTACAAATATTGTTTTTAGTTATTTCCATGTGGTCAATTATGTAATCAAAACATTAACACAACAGAGAATTGAATGTTGGAGATAGTAAAATTGTTGAGTAATGTCCACTTGCAAGGCACTTGACAATAATTATAATTTATCTCAAGTGATCTCATATCTGAAATCTTCAGTTTTATATGAGTAAAAATAATAAAATCTCAGCTCACCAGTCTGCATAGGCTCGCGCACAGACACACGGGGGATGATACCGGGAGCCTTGATACCCACTCGCATACGGCTCTTGGTGTTGAGGGATCCCTTGCCGTCGATGGCGTTACCCAGGGCGTCGACTACGCGACCCAGCAGCTGTTCGCCGACGGGCACGTCCACGATAGCACCAGTACGCTTGACGATGTCTCCTTCCTTGATCAGCTTGTCGTTACCGAATACTACCACACCCACGTTGTCGGGCTCCAAGTTGAGGGCCATACCCTGCAGAAGTAGAGATGGTTGAGAATGGAGGAGTTTTTGTGGTTGGATCACATTGGTTTGGCAAATTTAGACAGATTTATGTGGATATATGATTTTGTGGAAAGGGATACAAGAGCTGTAACTATAATACTTGTCATTGGAGACAAATGGTGTTATAATATTTAGAGATACTGAGCTGCATTGATTTGAGTAGCAGGTCTAAAACTCCTAAAAAACGCTGAATATTGCAAATGGGCAAATCCTTAAAAAAAATTAAGGAGCCCAGAAGCAAAGATGTCATAAATGGCCCAGTGGCATCTGCTTAGACTGAAAGGCAATCCCATTATGTTTATTATAAAGATGATAGCAGAATTTAATCATAATTTTATTATGATTAAAATAACAATAATTATGTGTTTGCATAGTTAATTCCGATGTAAAAATAAATTAAAAAAAAAACAAAATTTGATAGCTTTAGAATTAGTGACAGCCATCTTAAAAACTATAAGTAAAATATTAGTCTGACAGGTAGTCAATTACATAACTGAAAAAAATCAATATTCAGTATTGATTTTTTTTGACAAACTATTCATCTTTGTTATCCAATAAAGCAGTGGTCGTCTAACTACCGGGCTGGTGGACAATATTTGTGCAGCTCGTGACAAAACAAATATTTGTAGTAAATAATATCAAAATATGATTTTGCACAAGAAATTAACTAAATAGATGCGAATAGGTATATATTTCCTCATGCAATCCATTTGTTTGCTGTTAATGGTGGTTATAGTGGTTGCTTTGCCACTATCGTGGCACCAGGCGTTTGTGGGTGCAATTTCCATCCAAGACAAATATTTGTGCGTTTGTTTTGTTCCATGTGTTGGGGTGTTTTTTGTGTCCATTAATTGTTTGCTAGTTAGTTCATTGACTTGGCAAATAAAGATTTCACATTGGTCACAGGTAACAATTGCCATACAAAATCCATAGGGCAATAGCATTTTGACAGCTGATAAAAATATGTCCATTGATTGGTAGTGTCAACTAAATGATACAAGAATGTGCGTCCCGCAGTGATACCTCACATTGTCCTTTACGGCCCTTCACCAGAAAAGTGTGACAACCACTGTACTAAAGTCATTATCTGCTTTGGTTATGAGATCTAAAGACTGAAGATTTCAAGCAGTCTTCCTACAAAGTTCCTACAGGAAACAAAATGTTAATAGTAACCATTAAAAAGATACAAACCTTAAGACCGGAGGAGAATTCCACCATCTCCTCAGCCTGGATGTTCTTAAGACCGTAGACACGGGCAATACCATCTCCAATGCTCAATACACGGCCAGTCTCTTCCAAATCAGCCTATTTGAAACACAAAAGAAATAAGATTGTAAGAATCTTTGAATTAGGAATGCATGTTTATGGACTCTAGCCATGAGGTATGCCAGAGGTCAAATTATTTAAAGTTAAATTGCTGAAATTAAAATTTTCTTTTAAATTGTAATGAGAGACTGAACAACAGCTGAACCATAGGATTAGTTGACCCCATTGCAGTTTCACATACTTAGTATAATCCAGTGTTACAAGACACAGTTCCAGAAAAAAAAATGTTTCATAATCAAAAATAGATTTGTTGCCCTAAAGATTAAATTCATCTACCAAATAAGGATTAGATAAATAAACAGTTTCCAATTAGGGTAGTTCATTAATTTTGTCATAGGAAATAAGGTTGGGCAGGATATGCACCAAGTGTGAATGAACTACATAACCGAAATAGGTCATGGATCAATATCATCTAGTGTGACATCTTATTCTGTCAGATAGACTAAATCAGCGCCCTCTCATTACCCAAGTACTGATACTAATTGATAAGAGCATGTTTATGTAACACTTGAAACTAACCTTGGGAGCGGCACCCAGGATCCTTTCCTCCAAGATAGTGGAGATTTCGGCGGCCTTCTGGGTGGGAGACACATGGAAGTTGCGGGCAGCAACCGTCACGGCAGGGGCCACAACACCCGCGACCTTCGATACCTGCCGACACACATAACCAACATCAACACATTTCACATTACATTTACACACTAAACCAACACAGATACACTCCTTTCCGGTTTTCACTAAATATTTTCTACTTTATTTCACTAATTTCATGTTTCCGGAGACCTGAAAATCGAATCGCCCTGTATTACATAACACCGATCATACACAACAGAATAATGTAATAAGTCGTCTTTATGAAAATATTATCTAGAATAGTCATTTATGGAAACTTACAGTTATATAAATAGCTAAAGATCAGTAGTTATAAGTAAATCATCAATGATTTTTATCCCGTGGACATTCCGCGAGACGTGATAACCGGGCAGAATTTTCATTTTACAACTTAGCACATACTCCATGTTCTTGATTTAAATGATAGTTACCTGCGAAGCGGCATTGGGTAAACGCCTGGCTACTGTGCCGGCAATACGGGCTGAGATGAGAGACATTTTTCACTAATTCTTATAACTATGGCAGACGAATAAAGAGGCCCAATGTAGTCGAAGTTCTCCGCTCGCGACTCGTTGCGGTAGAACAGGAAGTGACTTATTCGATCGCTGTCTATGGTTATGTCTGCAGTAGAACGTGCGTTTCGAAACTCAAAGATTCTCAATTTTTGGCCCTTTAAATGAAAATAATATCAATAATGCGCAGTACAAGGTTTATTTCAAAAAATTTCAAATCTCAATAAATATCTTATGAATGCAAGTAAATTAATGTATTAAAGCTTATTCTATTTGATTAGCACACACTCTATGCAGCGTGTTAAAATAAAATTGAAAGGATCAGATTTCAGAACAAAAACTGAAACGGAAATTACGAAATAATCAATACAAAAGAAAAAATCGTCTTCTGGAATTTACAAACTAAAAAATAAGTTAACCTATTTACTAAAATATACTTACAATAACACTATAAAACGAATTAAAATACTAATTTGTTGGCAAACATTTGCTAATCTTAGCTAGCTCTGTGAATGCTTATTTCCGTCTTCTCACGTTCCAGCGTCATATTCAAATATCAATGACTCCGTGTAACAGCTGATTGCTGAAAAATTGCAATTATCTGCAGTATTTTATTAGCGACAAAAAATCCTGTTAACACTAGAAACGTTTCAAGGGTTTAGTCATAAATAGTAGGGGTGAGGCATATTTATCGTAACAGATAGAACTAACAGATATTTACATTTAACAAATAACAATTGTTCCTACCAACTTATTTTATCTGTTACTTTATAACAGCCTGTTATGAACAGACCTCACTGTTACCGCGGCTTGTTACTGTTACTCATAGTACTAGTCCCCATATTAAATGCGCCAGTTTCAAACTTAACTAATTACATCGTAATATTCATAAATTTATAGTAAACTGACAGTCCTAAGCCTGTAATAAAGTATGAAGGAAAGTGTTCAGTTAGGATTTTTTTAATGAACAATCAGTATCTCCTATCTATCTAATCTTTTACATTATGTTGGGGTTGAGATCTCAAAAATCAAAAATCATTTATTCAAATTAGGCTGAGTGCCAACACTTTTCTAGAAAAGTGGCTGTCCGGTTATTGCTATAACACTAGTTTTATAGCAATAACCGGACGACAACAATATAAACACTTCTAATTTCTATACTTATTTTTTATACGATTTTCGACTTTTTAATGGAAGAAATAAAGAAGATATTCAATTAAGATTTATCGTCTATGTACAAAAATAACAGGCTGTTATTTAATAACAGATATTTGGATCTGTTATTTTTATGTAACAGTAACAGTGATAACAGATATCGTGTTTTACCTGTTACAACCCATCTCTAATAAATAGATTTTTTATTTTAAGAGTATGCTGATGAATATTGAAGAAATTCGAGTAAATTATCTCTGCGCCAGAAAATCCCAACATCTAAGAGCTGGACCGCCCCTGTCAAACTCAATTTGACACTACATCACTGTCAAAAAAGGAAGTTCACTCCTTACCAAAAGTTTTTATTCGTATATATTTAGCATTACCCTAGTTCTTGCTCGTATATTTAAGAAAGTGGAAAGAGTGACACAAAATATTATAAAAGAAAACTTCTTGGAACGTTCCTCACTAAATTGTATGATTGATACGACTCTAGTTTTCTTTTCATCATTTAGTGATAACAAAATTTTTAGTGGTGTTTGTCATGTTCTAATATCGATCAATGAATTGTAAATACCTAGTGCAATGGCTATATTCGAAAAAACATCGCATACCAAAGCCCTAATAGACGACACAGAAAAGCTTAGCTGCATAGTGGAAAATGCACAAAACATTAATAAACACACAGTAAGTTATAATTTGTTGTTTCGAAACACCTTACGGTCTGTTGCGGAGACCTTTTACTGTTTCACCTTAAATGTATTGATATGAAGATCTGTTTTTTTTTTAGAAATCGTAAACCTATTAGAGCAGTCTACCTTTCGATTTGTCGGCAGATTTCAGTAGATCAGCGTAATGAGTTATAGTAAAAAAATGAACTGTTCTTTGTCGTAGTATCAAGTTGCCATTTCATGCAATTGATATCTCTTGACCCATAACATACTCTAAAATGTTAGAATGTTCCAGGAATATTTTTTACGCGTGCAGCGAGGTCCCATAAAGAAAAACAAATGGAATGTTTCGCGTCGATACCGGGACTTCGCAGCCCTACACGCAGGGCTCCTGCAGGCCAACATAGACCTGCCCATACCACCAAAGAAACTCATCGGAAATATGCAACCAGCCTTTATCGCTGAAAGACAAATTGCTTTACAGGTTTGTAGGGTTGTCTTATTGCTTACTAGCGACCCGCCCCGGCTTTGCACAGGTGCAATATTTATAAAACCTTCCTCCACTCCATCTATTGCTGAAAACTGCATTAAAATCCATTGCATAGTTTAAAAGATCTAAGCATACAAACAGCGGAAAAAAAAAAAAAAAAAAAAAAAAAAAAAACAATATTATAAACACCAAAAGGTTTTGTGCGTGGATGCAAGTTTCTTACTCTTTCATGAGAAAACTACTGAACAGAATTTGATGAAATTTAGCACATAGATAGTTTATAACCTGGATTAACATAGGATACTTTTTATCCCGGTAGTATGATCCTGTGGGACAGTTACTGAACTTCACGCAGGCGAAGCCGCAGGCATAATTTAGTAGTATATTTTTTTCATTGGAAAATAATGAATAAGCATTGTTGTCTGTTTAAGTATAAATGATTTTCATAATAATCTAGATATATATTTATTTTATAGAAATTCATGTAGCAATCATAAGAGGCTGTATTTATTAGTAATTTACGTCATTTATGCATATTTCTTAGCCTTGTCACAAAAATAGCAAAATAATTAATCCATTTACATTTAAATGCAATTTCTTAATATTAACAAAGCTTACAACAATTTGGTATGGTAATCTGGCTATTTAATTAGGATTAGTTGTTATCATTAAAACTTAATGATTCAGAAGACAATGGTGGAGATAAATGATCATACCTGAAGAGACAAACTTGTCCGTATGCCTGATAGGATTTCCAAAGCACCAATGAAGATCTTTCATAGAATTTTCAAAAGTCGTTCCGAAGTTGTCACTTTCGTTATATAACGGGACATTTGTGCAAAATTCATGCTTCTAGACCCAACTCTGAAATCCCTGCTCTGCCTCATGATACCTTATCAACACTTAAATAACCCATTGGTAAGCAAAATACGATCGTCGTCATTTCTACCATTGATCAATTAGTAATCGGCCATCGATCTATTAGTGTGGTGACACCCTTATACAATACAACAACCCTAATATAAAGGCCCCATTCTTCTTTAGCATCTGCAGAAAAGCCAATGAATGAGTCATTAGGGAAGGAAAGCTTAGTAGTTTCCTGCCAACTGAGTAGAGTTCCCTGTATCACAAACAAAATTTGTGATGTCATGATGTTATTGTAACATTTGTCAGAAAGACTTCTGATTAGTCTGAACTCTTATTTTTAACCAACTTCAAAAAAGTAGGAGGTTTTATATTCCGTTGTATATTCATTGATTTATCGCTGAAGTCGCTGTCTTTTGCTTGTTTCATTGAGTTTTTGCCACCAATTTCTGGAAGTAAAGTTATTTTTCATTTTTTTTTGTTTTGTTTTTGCAAAAAACAATTTTGTTTGTTTTAGCAATCGATTATACAATATTTTAGCTATCTTCTCCTCTCTCACTTTTTTCCTGATGAGGGTTTCAGGAAAAGACTAGAACTTGTCACAGAATGTATCAAGCCTTATAAAATTTTTCTCTCTTTCCTTATAAACTCCTACATACCTTTGATTTATTTAGTTATACCAACAACAGAGGCAGCATTGTTTTAATCAATGCTTGCCTGGTTTGAGCGAGTCTCATTTAAGTCGTGATTTATACATATGTATACCTAATTATACTAGTTTATAAACAAAGCTATTTGTTCCCAGAACTATATCAATGAAGTGCTGTCATATGAGATGTTAGCTTTATCATTACAAGTGAGGAGTTTCCTGGACCCTGGCAACTACCCACTGGATATAGCAGGTAAATATCAGTTGGTATTAAGTAAACAGTATAAAAAAAATTAATCCATGTGAAATGATATAATTAAATAGCTAATGGTCTTCAAGCGCCCAAATTCCAAATATTTATTCAGTTTAGTAACAAAGATTCTAACATTCAACATATCGTTGTCTCTTGTTATCAAAGGTTTCATTGCTAGTTTTCCCACAAAAGATCTTTTTGACAACTTCTTATCATGGAATCTGATGCTATTTTTACATTGCAATAGTTGAGTCAACTTTTTTATAGTTTTCTTTATCAGTAATCCAGGGCTTTTATAAGTTGAATGAAAAGTGAATTGTTATTGTTATGGGTGTCATCAGGGCCGTAGGCAGAGAAACTAGCCAGTTAGTTTCTCTATAGAAGTTCGAGATTTCGGAGACGAGGGGGGGCTGACCCCCGCCCGCCCGTCCGCCCTTCCTACGGCTCAGTATAGAGGTGGATAGACTTTAATTAATAAAATATTCCCAAGGAATTTAGGGACTACAGTTATCGTTTTAATTAGTGTTAATTTATTTAAACCAATGATGTGTAAAGTCTTGCCTTTTTAAAATGAGGCGCCGTGTTATTGCGAATCGGAATCGTGTTTTAGTTTTAAGGCAATTCAAACAGCTAAGAAACCTTGAACAACATCGAATTGTTCTTCTCAGGTTTCAGAGGTGATGTAACAATATTCAAATTAAAACAAAAGATGTGCGATATTTTTGCATATGATTAATTATGAATGGATCTTTGCCGAGAATTCTACATGGGTTATCGCAATCGGCTTGTGCAGAGCTCTATGTACCTCTGTATGTATTTAAATTACCGGTGGCATCAGTATAATGTATGTAGAAATCCACTATTTACTAAGTTTTATTTATTCAATCAGCAGTTTTGTCGAAAATCCGTCCATTTTTAGACAAAACATGTTAGAAAAGAATGTCTCAATCTTGATGACATACACATATGTATCTATAATCTTCGACTAAAGTGACTAAACTTAGAGATATTTGTATTATTTATTTTACCTTCAGTAACATTATCGTGCCAATGTAAACTGACACTTCTGGTCAAGGCTGAAAATGATCCGTTGCTGTATTTGAAGTCGCATTTCGTACATATTGCTAGAGAATTCTTCAATCAATTGCCCGCTTTATATTATCGTGGAAATTAATTAGGCAGATTTCTTCGAAACAGCTCTCATGATTAGCAAGCGTTTTATGGCGAATTATTTTTGAATAGAATAGGTCAACAACAGATTCTGGATTGACCTGAACATCACAGTTATTAGGCAGGATTATTTGCAGAGGAGTGCATTTTCAACTTCATGAAAAGATCTTGTATCTACTCCACAAGGGATGTGCTAGGTTTTCGTTTGTGGTTTGTCATATAAGAAGTAACTTTGTCAACTTGTACAAAAAAACCTAGCAATTGAAAAATGGCAGGATTCAAGAGCGGCTCGGAAAACTTAGCACCCACCTCGAATTTGATAGGTTTACTTTTATCTAAACATTCAGAAATAGCGGTAATTTATAAAGAAAACGTTTGAATTAAAAAGAACACGGAATGCCAGAACGAGCGAAGCGAGCTCGAAATTAGCACTACCTCTTGTAGGTTGGATTTATTCGAGCATTAATACATAAATGGCAATTATGTAGTTTCTTTATCGACAAATAACTAAAACTTCTGAGAATCAAGAGATTGCTACAGCGAGCCAAGCGGGCTCGAAAGTTACTCCTTGGATAATTTTGGTTAATTTTGTTCATTCATGCTAAAATGAGATTAGGAGTAACTGGCAACTTATACAGATCTCAGAAAGTATAGGATGTATTAGCGAGCGAAAAAGTTTGAGCATTCCGCCTCGGATACGTTGGTTTCTCTATAGAAGTTCTAGATTTCGAGGGGGTTTTTGACCCCTCCCACCTGTCTACGGCTCTGAGGACGGCCATAAATATTCAAAGACATTTTTGACACCAACCAACCTGCACTGGGCCCGCGTGGTGGATTACCTACGGCCCACTCCCTGCAGAAAACACTGTGAGAAAATTATAGGCTGTAATGATTGTTTTTATTTTTGTGCTCTATATTTTATATGTTGGTTACAGAACAAGCTCTACAGACAGTGTCAATCGCGCTGCGGGGCGACGGCAGATATGAACTGAAAGGTCCGCTGCCCGACATCGGATGGCGGATACGGAAACATTATTTTTTAGTGAGTCATTTATTTATTATCTGCTTGATTTTTGTATACTGAAAATGTGACTGGGTGAGCCAAATTAATAATGTTAAACAACAAACAGGTTGTTCAGACGGATTGAGGCTAGCGCTATTATTGGCCTACTACTGGCTGTGGTTTTGTGGCTTGTAAAAACACTTTATCTTAAAAACGTAAAAATTAGTTTTTACGTTTTTTTTTTGTTTTTTTTTCTACACTAGAAATGAGCGTAAACTACATTTTTTACATATATATCAAACAGAACTTCAAACGCTATACCTACTAAACCTTATTAATACATGTCAGTCAATGTGCATACCGTGGCTGGTGTGGTGAGTTACAAAAACATATTTATCCATAACGTTTAATTCACGCAGGTTATACTTATTTGCTCTGAGTTATTTCATCTGAAAGTTCCATATACATCCTGTATTTATCATTATCGGTCAACTGAAAGATACATCCTTGTCGCACACAAACATATCTTACATATCCTACTTCCTACTCAATATTATAAATGTGAAAGTTTGTGAGGATGGATGGATGTTTCTCTTTCACGCAAAAACTACTGAACAGATTTGGATGAAATTTGGCACACAGATAGTTAATAACCTGGATTAACACATAGGATACTTTTTATCTCGGTAGTATGATCCCGTGGGACAATTACCGAACTCCACGCGGCCGAAGCCGCGGACATAAGCAATAGTTGATAATTCTAATAATAATATTTTAGTCCTTTATTCATCATTTCTCTTATTTTATACATTTTTAAATATTTCAAAAAACAAAAGTAAACAAATCATTTAAAAATATAGAAAAATAAGTGGCCCATCGACATCAGGAACAAGGTCCAGGCTGCCGGTGGTCAGGGCTCCAGAGAGAGGAACCGCCTCACTATGCGTGCCGTGTCCAGGAGTACTGCGCACTGAATCAAGCCCTTGACCCAGCCGCGCAATGAGAGCCTCCTAAAGTGTTGGTCGAGGCTCTCTGCTATTAGTCCGTTATCCGTAAAAACTATCGGTACAATGATTGCAGAGTCCACATCCCACATGTCGGCAACCTCGTGTGCTAAATCAAGATACTTGATTTTTTTTATCATTCTCAGCTTTCACGAGATTTTCGTCATGAGGGACAGTGATGTCAACAATCATTGCACGGCGCTCTCGGCGATCTATCACCACAATATAAGGTTTATTTGCTAAAATAGTCCTGTCCGTGATGATAGATCGATCCCAATACAATGTGGCATGACCGTTCTCGAGAACTGGGTCGGCCACGTACTGGTACTTCAGAACCCACAAGGTTGTATTGCAAGGCAAGTTGCTGGTGGATAATCCTAGCTACTAGATTGTGTCTATGCAAGTACTCACCGTTAGCAAGACAAGAACAGCCGGAAACAATATGTCGGATCGATTCAACGGGACGGTGGCATGCCCAACAGATGTTAACCGTACCGTCCTTGACAATATATTTCCGATAATTGTTCGGCATAATAACTTCGGCCATAATCGCACAGACGAAACCTTCAGTTTCCCCAAAGAGGTCACCGAATACGGACGCCAAGAGGTCTACATCGGGCCCAGGTAGGGCCCGGTAAAAGCGTCCGTGTAGCTCCTTGCTCTGCCATACCTCCCTACGGTCATTAGTATCCATGTAATCGTTTTTTTAGTAATCGTTACGGTTATTAGACTTATACCAAAGCGCCTCGACCAACACCTTAGGGCTGTCATTGCGCAGCTAGGTCAATGGCTTGATTAGAAAAGCAGTACCTACTCCTGGAGACGGCACGCATAGTGAGGAGGTTCCTCTCTCTGATACCTGATGCCGATTGGCCATCTATTTTATTATTTTTAAATGTTTTATATACTCTTTTTTTTTTTTTTTTTTTTTTTTTTTTCCGGATGGGAAATCATCAAATGACCCCCCCCACTCTGGGCGGAGCGGAGGGGAGTGTCAGACTTGTACTGACTAAAACCCATCCATGTTCCTTCTCTGCCCTTTGTGTTCCAGGGCCACGGTATCTCTTTCGAACAGTCCCGCAGCCCTGGCAGGCGTCGGCCCATGCGGACCCCTACTTGATTGCTGACATCTCTTTGAGGCGCGCGTGGAACACGAACGCGCCGTCGACACAGCCTGTCGTCATAAGACGGCCGGACGGCGAGCTAGCCCATAACTCGCCGTCCACAGGCCAGCGCCTACGGTGGTCGGAAGCCACCACGTGACCCCCGACGCCCAGGGCGTCTCCCGCGGCGGCTGGGACGTGAGGTTCTTTCCCTCTCACGTCCTGCCACCTCCTTCACTAGCATGACTGCTTCGCAGAAGGAGGTGACGGCTTCCCATTCTCTCTCGCTCCGGACCATGGCTTGAACCAAGGCCGGACGCGAGAGATTGCCGCCGCCAATCGCCGCTATGAGGACACGGCGGTACTCCGCCCAAGCGGGGCAGACCTCCACGGTGTGTTCCACCGTGTCCTCCGGACGATCCTCGCAGTGGAAACACCCGGGCGTTTCCTCCCGCCCGATTCGGTGCAGGAACCTCCCGAAACAACCGTGTCCGGTGAGGACCTGCGTCAGACGGTAGGTGAGGGCGCCGTGGCGCCTCTCTAGCCACTCCTCAAAGAGGGGACTTATCGCCACTATGGTGGCGTGCCCTATGTTTTATATACTTTTGTTTGAAAAAATGAATAAAGGAATAAAAATATAAATATTAAATTACAATCAAGTGTTTGTTGAACACGAAAATCTAGCCACTGACTGATAACTCAAATCGCACAAATGTATGTTTTAAACGAGGGCAATGTACTAGATAATCTGTGTAGAACATTGCAATAACGACCTTACCTACTGACATACTTTGTTTATGTATATTAAAGATAACCACGCTTCTGAGGTAGGCAGTGATATATATACAGAGTGGAAGGGACACCGACACGAAAACGGTTAGATAAACGTATCCAGTACATTATTTGGAGCCACATATAAATTTTTCAGGAATTTCGCAGTAGCAGCCACGGAGTCAGGATTTGTGCCCGGTTGATGGCAATAGGCTCGCCCCCTATTACATGGGACTTAAACATAACTGCTAACATCTGCCTAACCCTTCAGGGATTACAGGCGTGATGTTATGTTATAATCACTAGATTTCATTTAAATATTTTTTTATTTAAAGTTTATAGTGTCGTGGGAATCTATTGACTTCCATTGTTATTATGAATCATAACTCCACGTTCGGCTTATCGCGCAAGAGATAAATATATACTAGATGATATATGTATGTAATTATTTTTACTTCGCACTTGTATAGGTTCAAAGACTTAACTTTGTAATGAAGTGGCGATAATTATGAGAAAGGGGTTCAAGCACCTAGACTATAAAAGACAAGGCTTTTATTATTGTTACCTACCTAAATCGTCATTCATTATCATCTCAATTAAACGAAGTCAATGGTCATAGGCAGGGGGCGTGTCCCAGGGATCGCTAGAATGACTGGTCCTGCAGTTTCCTACGTCCAACAGTCTAACGTAAATAAATTATTAACCGCACACCAGAAAAACATTCTTGCAATTATTTGGTGTACATGTAGACTATTAGATGTATAGACATCGCATAGTCTACATGTATTACAATTAACTAATTGAATATCAATACCTGTACAAATAATTTATTTACACATCTATTTTTTTATTCTAAAGTCAACAAAAATATTAATTACATATCAAAAATATTAACTGTACATCAAAAATAACAAATGCACATCTAATAAACTTATTAACACTAAGACCTCTAAACATAGTAAAAAAGCCATTGTGGCAAGAACATAGGAAGCAAGAGCGGGGGAAACGAGCTCTGGACTTGTGACATCCCGCCTCGGACAGGTTAAGTTCGAAGGGGACGGCGGGGTCTACTAAGATCCCGCCATTCCCTTTGTGTTAGGTTACTTTAAACCCTGCAGACAGAAATATAGGCACCCCGAATAGGATCTCTGCGCAGCGGGGCTACGTTCATTTTTTATGTTCAATAAATACTAAACGATTAGTTTAATAGATGACTATTATTGACTGATAAAAAAGTGTTTTATTAGAATATTTTGTTAGATATTTAAGTATAATAGGTGTTTATTTTTGGTCCATTTGATAAGCTATTTTGGTTGTTGCACTGATATATTGGATGCTCTTTCATAATACTAATTGTTCGACACATTAAATAGACGTTAAGCTTAATTGGTTTAGATGTTTAAGTTTTGGCGTGCAAACAGTATGTTTGATGTACAGTCGCCAGCACATCAAGTTACCACAAACTGTCAAATTTCTCGAAATAACTTTAAACCACAAAATGTTGACGGTTAAGTTCAAAATCGAATGAGAAAATTTGACTGTTTGTGGTAACTTGGTGCGCTGGCGACTGTACGAATAGTATATTCTGTTGGGAAAATTACCAATTTTTGATGTGTGTTTAATTACTATCCGTAAATTGTTACTTTAAATCACGCCTTTTCCGTATAGAGGTTAGCAGAATTCTGCTTGCGGATGTCTAGTGTTTCTGGATGAGTTTATTTGTCTACTATGCTATACTTGAGATACGATACGGGTATCTGTACTATTTATACAAACGTAAAATCATAGCGAACTCGAAATCTATATTTATTTTTAGTTTTTAACATAACTTTCTAACCTTACCAAGGGGTATCGTATTACCTAGTACTAACTGGGTTGTGGAGGTCAGATAGGCAGTCGCTCCATGTAAAATACGGGTATTCAGCTGCATCCGGTTGGACTGGAAGCCGACCCCAACACTGTTGGGAAAAGGCTAGGCAGATGATGATGATGAATTTTTAACTTAACTGTTTATCTATCCTTAACATTAAATTTGTATAGTAATGTAATGCTTGTAATGTTTTATCTTTGCAGGTAACAGATACAAAAAGTCGAATAAATTGCATGCTGTCATATCAGAGCTACGGCGCCGACAGGTATCTCAGTGATAAAGACTTACAGACGACTTTCAAGAGTTTGATAAATTCTTCTGTAAGTATACTACGTATTATCTCGCGGTCGTCTTTTAGTTTCCAAATAGGTAAACAAATACGTGTTTTTTTTTTACTTTTAAACGCGCATCACGAAGGCTGGTTGGAGGTGGCGCAGGAGAAGAGTAGGCCTTTGCCCAGCAGTGGGACATACAAGGCCATTAAAAAAAACCAACTACGGTCTGCCTCGTTGGTCTAGGGGTCGTAAGCGTAACTGCTAAGCATGAGGTTCTGGGTTCCCAGGTCAGGCAAAGTGTTATTGAGTTTTTCCATCAGGAATTTCTTACTAACAAATTCCTGGTGATAAATCTGCAGCCACGGAGTCTGAATTGTACCCGGTTGATGGCAATAGGCTCGCCCCCTATTACATGGGACTTACTGGCGAAAGGTGGTTGTACTATTAGGTACCGCTCTGCCCTACCCTAAGTAGGGGATTACAGGCGTGATATTATGTTACATATGGTTCAGTTTATGCAGCAAGTTTTTTCAAAGAAATAGTTTTTCTAAAATCAACTTAATTTACCACTTTGTGAAGATCATATTTGTTTAAATGAATATAGAATTAACTTATGGAACTTAAGAATATTTTTTCTTCCTTTTCAGCACCCCCACATAGACCCAGTATTAGCTGTTCAAAATTTATTAACGGGAGCATTCGTAGTTAGGAAGATACATGAGTTTGGAAGTCTAAGAGACATACTCTATGGTACGGAGTATAATAAGAACCACTTAGCGAAATATGGCAACCCTAGGATAAGGAAGCCGTTCACGTTAGGACAGCTGGCGCATTATGGATATCAGATATTGGTAGCGTTGAAGTTTTTACATGAAAAAGGCATTCCTCATGGTACGTATTACTTACAAAGGTTATTTTAAACCCCCCACGCAAAAAGAGGTGTGTTATAAGTTTGACCGCAATGTGTGTGTGTCTGTCTCTGGCACCGTAGCTCTTAAACGAGTGAACCGATGTGGATGCAGTTTTTTTTAATTTGAAAGCTAGTTTCTTGGCGATGGTTCTAAGATACGTTTTATCAAAATCGGTGCAGCCATTTACTAGTTATGGGGGATGAAAGATGAAAGATGAAATTTTAAATTTACTTTTATGTTATATATCACTACAATCGCCTCAAATATTTTCTTGTACGAAAACTATCCCGATGTTTATGTAAATTCAAATTGATTTTTTTATGAAGTCTTGATAAATCTGACTTCTTTTTGAAGGACTGAGGTAAAAACTCGTTTTTATTTCCTACTAGGTGTTGCCCGCGACCTCCGCGTGGTGTTAATTAAGTTTAATAAAGATAACATCTCTGAGTTACTGAAATGTGAATTTTACTTTTGTAAAATTCTTAAACAAGTCAGATTCAGGTTCATTTTATTTGCCTGAAATATGGTATTTATCAGATTTTATAACAGAGGTACATAATAGTTCAGCATATTCCGCCTACTAAATGCGGCATGCAAAAGTCAATTCCGGACGACCTCTAAATTCTGCCAGGGCTGCGGGACTGTTCGAAAGAGATACCGTGGCCCTGGAACACAAAGGGCAAAGAAGGAACATGGATGGGTTTTAGTCAGTACAAGTCGGACACTCCCTTCCGCTCCGCTCTGAGTGGGTGGGAGGGGGGTCATTTGATGATTTCCCATCCGCAAAAAAAAACCACCTCTAAATTAACAACTAATCGAATTTTCTGTTTTCCAGGCCACATCCACCCAGGAAATATAGCTATAGAACACCAGCGCGCCCTCCTAATGGACATAGAGAACGTTCTAGTAGGAGTCCCGAGCCTCTACAGGCCGCACATCCTGCAGCTAAGGCGAGGGGTGACAGCAGAGGCTATCGATGTGTACTGCTTCGGACGAACACTGTATGAGATGGCCGTCGGGTGTCCGTTGATGAACTACTACTGCGATCATTATGAGGGTGAACCGCTGCTGCAGGATGAGAATTTAGGTATGTGTCGTCTTTTTTTCTGTGCGCAATTTTGAATTTTCTGACCGTTTTTCTAACCTAGGTCCGTCTGAAGTAGACTTTAAGTGGTGGGTTTCATGTTGGACTGTTTCTTATAATTTGGACCATTTGACTCACATAAGTGATGTAACTAAAATGGTACTCATATTAAGCAAGTTTTCATGGATTTTTGTATCGTAACTCACTAGTCGTAGCAGCCTGTTCGGCTCCATGGGTAGATTAGCGATCGCGTACTAGAAAACACAGTAGTAGGACTTAGTAAAGGTCGCTGCAATTCATTTGATGTGCGCAGTCCAATGTACAGTAATTACAGTAATTCTCGAAGTCTTTTGTCTAAAATTAATTAATTTAAGTAACAGAATGGAATTGTAATGCACATAAGTACATCCTCTTCTGCAAATCTCGCAGTCAAAATTTGGTTTGCTGTAAGAAAACCCAATTCTGGGTTAAGCTCGCCATTGTACATAAGCTATATTATTGAAATTTGTATGTATATTTGTTATTTTGTGTGCAATAAAGAATAAGAATAAGAATCACTATCAGACAACAAACATCACCCTTTAAACCCGTTTTGTCCAGAATCGGTCCTCAGAATGTGTCTATCAAAGATGTCATGCAAGCACGGCGGCCCGACATTAGACGACTTGCTACAACACCCATTCTTCGTGCGCGCACCTTTCAACGGCCTCACTTGCACACAGTACGAACGCAAGCATCTCAAGTTCCCGATCGTCCTGAAGGAAGAATTGAAGATAGCTGTGGCCAATATGGAGGCAAAGCTGACGTATGAACAGAAATTGGTATGTTGGATTTTAATTTTGTTATTTTTTTCTAAATAATCTTTTTCACGGGTCTCTTTCCTGGGTTTGATTCCCTGATCGGGCAGTGTTATTCGTTTTTCCGTCAGAAATTTCTCAGTAGCAGCTACGGAGTCAGGTTTTGTGTCTGGTTGATGGTAATAGGCTTACTAAAACATTAGTAGCATTATTATAACTAGAAGACGGGATATTTACCATGTTTATTGTTTTCTTTGTTCCCGTCTTCTAGTTATAATAATGTTGGTGACCATGATACTTTAAAATCTTACATTAGTAGCAATTTCACATAAGCGAAATGTGACTGTACTATTAGGTACACATCTGTCTAGCCCTTCGGGGATTACAAGCGTGACGTTATGTTGTATGATGTTGTATTAGCACTTCTCGGTAGTAAAAACTGTTTCTACAATGTAAAATATTGGTGTTTCAGGTACGAAGCGCAAAAAGAGAAGTCCGTATTCAAGAGATACTTGGTTCCGAAGAAGAAATTAAGAAGCAAAAGCGACGAGCGGTAAGATAACAATCCGTACACTTCTATAAACCTTGTTTCGACGCTTGGAAAACACTCTTCTTCTTCTTAGCGTTTCGATGGCAATTTTTTTAAATATGTTTAGCCTAAAGCTCAGCTACGCGTACCCCGCTCACTGATGCAGTAAATAAATCAGCAAGAGCGCAGGAGATAGGGCATGCGAGGCAATATGGAAGGTGGGCCATTGTTTGATTGTTTGTTTGGAAAACACTAAATGCTCCATTTATTATATTTTGTGAAAATATTTCATGTGACTGAAACTATTTCATGCGACTGCCGCGATGGTCTAATAGTCGCAAGCGCGACTGCTAAGCATGAGGTCTTGGGTTCGATTCCCGGGTCGGGCAAAGTGCTATTGGGTTTTTCCATCTAGAATTTCTCAGTAGCAGCCACGGAGTCTGGATTTGTGCCCGGTTGATGGCAATAGGCTCGCCCCTATTACATGGGACTTAAACATAACTGACGAAATGCGGGTGTACTATTAGGTACACTTCTGCATATCCCTTCGGGGATTACAGCGTGATGTTATGTTATTTCATGTTATATGTATTTACATGTCTAAGTAATTTGCAGAAAAAGCGCGACAGCCTATGGAAGTCGACGTCATCATTAGCAGAGACAGTGCGGTCGCAGAGTGCAAGCACAGCCTCTTCGCCGACACCACCTGCTCTTTGTAAGTATCCCTTTTATTCCGTTTAGTTTCAGGCAGAATATGTAATAGCCAGGTATATCAGGAACAATCCTGATTCTACCTTTTGAACGCCACGATCGGATATAGCCGACAAATAAAACGCGTTTTTTTTTAAACTTTGTAACTGCTCTTTAATAATAGTATAATACGAATAGTGTCAAATAAAATAATGTTGTTACGAGTGATATTTTATTTCAAATTTATGGGACGATAACCAATGGTTGGTTATCGATACGATGTTGAAATATTATTTTTTGTAGGTTTTTGCGCTGAATTTGTGGCTTGGTGTGGGAGGAGACGCCGATACGTTTACGCTCTGTAGTTCAAAAAGTTAACGAATCATGCGCATAGAACGCGTTCTATGTTTTTAGCCTACAAGTTAAAGGCGTATAATACGCCCAGTGGTCACTATTGAGTATTATCTCGCTACATGGGCTAGTACTTAGTATGTGTATAGTCCTTTCACAGTTATTATAATTATACACAGTTATTATTAACTTGCCTTGTTAGTTCGTTATTATGTATTGGTCAAATCTTGCAACTGAATTTCAAACCAGTTCCCCCCAACCGATTGAGCTGAAATTTCGCACACATCTTTGGTTCTGGTGACAATACATTTTTATGACTGACATGATTTGATCCTGCAGTCAGGATCGCCTCCTCACGAGAGAACTCCTCAACGGTTAATAGCACGGACACAAAACTTTGTATTCACGTTCAATGTTGATAGATACCCTAATTTTCTTTGTTTTCTTTTAAGTTTATTTTGCATCACTGCCGACTTTATTTCACAACAAATCTCAGTAGTCTTTGTTCAGGTAATAATATGGTCGCTGACGGCGGAGGCTAAACAATTGTGAAAATAACTATACTTACGTTTTTTTTTGGAAATCTAGTTATATAGGTATAGGGGGTATGGGTGGGGTAGGTGTTAGGTATATATGTAGTAATAACAAGTCCAATAATTCCCAGCAGCTCACGATCCCGACAATCGCGGCACGGGCCCCGGCACGCCAGCGGGCGGAGGGAGCTCCCCGTGCGACGCGCGCTCCTCGCTGCTGGCCGCCATCTGCGCCTTCGACAAGTCGCGCCTCGCCAGCGTGGAGTCGCGGTGAGGGTGTAGATGGTTTCGTGGGACTACGCATTTATGTTTGATACAGGTGATGTTTAGTGATGGCGCTCATTGTTTTTTTTAACATAAGTTATGGAATCTGGCTTAACAAGAAAGTTTTGATTTCGCTAAAAAATCCTCGAAATTAATTGATTGATTAATTTAACGGATTAAAGAATGCCTGGATCTGAATGAAGGAATTGGGTCTCCTACCATAAATAAACATTTGAAATATCATAAACATTTTACTTACATTATGTATGTATGTACTTTGGTATACAGCTAACATCATGATGCGTGTCACGTTTGGCAGGAGTGCCATTGCTAAATAATTTACCTGTTTTGTGAGACATCATCAGTGCGGAGTAAATCCGCCTTGAAACTGTATAAATAAATATTATGGGTATGATCGCGGCCTAAAGCGAGAAGAAGAGGAGTTGAATACAATTAATTTAAAAAGAAACCATTCAAAGAATCCAATCCAATGTTATCAAAATTTTCGGTACCTTTTGTAAAAAAAAATACTTTCAAATTCAAAGTAAAAGTTTAACTTTCTTGCTAGACGCTTTGCTAAAATGGTGTGGTGCATTTTTTTTCCAAATTTCAAAAGTTATTTTTTAATAATGATTTTAAAAGCTTATTCCAAAGGCAGTATTGGAAATATTGAAATTATCATGTTATGAAAGCTAAAATTTCAATGTGCGAAATGTCTTGTGTCGAAAGTTGTCTACATGTTAACTTAGTTTTTCTGGAGTAACGTTTACAAGTGTTAGTGGGCAGGAACGGATAACAAGAAGTTATCGTAGAAGTCGCAAAGTTACAGAAAGTAATTAATGCTGTCCATATAACATAACATTATTATTACAGTCTTACCAATGGGTATCGTATTACCTAGTACTAACTGGGTGGTGGAGTTACATGGAGCGACTGCCTATCTGACCATAGGCAGTCGCTCCATGTAAAACACGGGTATTCAGCTGCATCCGGTTAGACTGGAAGCCGACCCTAACATAGCTGGGAAAAGGTTAGGCAGATAATGATGTAACACATCACGCCTGTAATCCCCGAAGGGTATGTCAGAGATGTACCTAGTAACACACCCATATTTCGCCAGTTATGTATAAGTGCCATGTAATAGGGGGCGAGCCTATTGCGATCAACCGTGCACAAACATGCCCATGTAACATATTGCTCTACAAAAAGTAACTTTGGTGTGCACCTTCCATGTTATTAAAACATTCTCAATAGTTGTCAGCACGTCAAATGGTGTACAACTATGTGCCGAATCAAATGAACCGCGGATGTAATGGAGCCTATACACATCAAATTTATATTATTTTAAATGAGACGTGTAATAACTTGCAGCTTTTCGCACACTTCCATTTGACCACTGACTTCAAAACACTGTTAGTATTCATAAGAGATTTTCTGTAAAATAAATGATTACTGGTATTTTATATCTGATATTATTGTAATAATACTTATATGGTGCATTTTCGTTGAAATTCATTAGAAATGTATACTTAATTTGATCACAATTGATTGAAATCTTAAAATATATTTAAAATTATTTGTACGGGCAACCACAGATCAGAGGTATACGAAGATCACCTTTACTGCTACGCAATAAAGGTGTTGTCAATGTCAGCTTTTTGTCCACTGATGTGCGTGTTGGCCTTATTACAACATACAAAAACTCCGTGATGATATTTTCAACCTTATCAACATGGAGTCAAATTCCCTTTTTACTCGGTCGGAGTATACCTATATCCCCATATAGCGCCATAGGATATTATGTAACAGATCTCTAAACTTGTTTTCGACATATTCATCGGTGTTTTATGTAACTATAGATGTATAGCTTAAAATAGCCAAATATATCTTATTTAATGTTATAATGGTGGTAATTTTAATCCATCGTCATTTAGAGCCAATTTTACCAATGAAAATGAACGAGATCAGCACATTTGAACTGCATTCAAGAAATCATTTTAATAGATTAAGGTGAGCTAATTGTGTTCAATAAAGGTAGCATACACGCTAGGGTGTACCTGACAGGTTTAGCCGTCAGGTAAGCTTGAGCTGCCTCTCGAGGAAGCCTGCACAGTATTGCAACATACATGCTCCGGTTTACCTGTATAATTCATCTACAGGTAAGCCTGTCAGGTACACCCTAGCATGTATACCCTGGCTACCTTTACATTGGTGAAAATAGCCTTATCAGAAACTAGCTTTTGCCCGCGTGGATGTCGAAAAATATCTGAGTACTTACCTTCATCACTCTTTGTAACCCTTCGGGGGTAGAATTGTCAAACACGCTGAGACACGTATAAATTAATTTCCAATCGTCAGCCTAAACACAAAATTTGAAGATCCTAAATTCAAAACTGACGGACTTTCATATAAACTTCCATCCCCTGTTTTACCCTTTTATTATCAAAAATCCTTTCTTAGTGGATACTTACTCTTCACAAAGAACACCTCCTCCAAGTTTCATGTCTATAGGACCAGCGGTTTGGGCTGTGTGTTGATATATCACCCAGTCAGTCAGTTTACCATTATATATATATAGATAGATACGCATTAGCCAACTATACTTTCCAATGAGGATAGCAAACGCATCGAAAAATATCTGGTTATTACGTCCAATGTCCAATATCTAGTTCGTATAATGGCCTCGTCACGAGAAGCTATAAATTTTGTAAATAAAGAACTTCTACCAAGTTACGTAGCGACAATTCAATCAACAACAAATAATCCCAAATTCAATCAACTCAAAATAACACGACGTGTAATGCGAAAGTAAAGAGCAATTTCGGCCGGCTTTATATCGCTAAAATATAAATTTTAGCGATATAAAGCGCTGTCGTGTAATGTTTTGTGGTACTGGAACGCGTCTGACTCATGGATCGTAAACATTTTTTGAAGTAAGTTTGTGCTGTTTTCGCGGATTAAGTTATAGTTTGTTATTGTTGATACTGTTTTTTTTTCTAATCAGTTAGTTTTCTAAGGTTGCGAGTGTGCGTTACGATTGCTCCGCCAAGTTATCAAAACAGAAAAAAACTTCGCCAAAAAATTTGTCGAAATTTGTCAAAAGCGAAGAGTACAAACCAAAAATTTGTCAAAGTAGAAATAAAGAAGTTATAAGGGTTTTAAGTTGGCCGCGCGAACGCAACGTGGAGGATTGCGCGGCCATTGATATCTCAGCAACTACTTGGGTTAGAGATCTAATTCTTTTTGTCAATTGAAGACTGAATTTGTCAAAAATTGTCGAAAAAAGAATTATAAGCTCTGGATCAATATTTTATGAAATATTCACCTTGGAAGTTATGGCCGCGCAATTCTCCACTTGTTGTTTCTTTATTGTTGATTATTTCTTGAAACCTAAGACTTTATACATTAAAACTGTTACAAGAAGAAAGGTCTTAATTTGTCAAAACTAACGAAAGCATTAAATACTACTAAAGTTTAGTTAAACAGACGAAATAAGTCTAAAACAAAAAGTACGTGGCCGCGCGATCGAAACGCTACTTTGTACGCTGATATCTCATTATCTATAATTGCTAGGATTTCGGTGTGAACATCCATTTATTCGGCATTTTAACCTCATTAGAATGACATATCGTTTTACCCTCAGGACAGTTTACAACGGGTGTAATCTTAAAAATTATGTTTTCTCATACAATATTCGAGCAGGGTAACCATATTTTAGATTTGATTTGGGAATACCTCTAACTGGCGAATATAATATTACTTAATTAATCTTTTTGTTAATTTTGCAAGCTGTGATGAATATTATATTAATATTTTTTTGTTTTGGACTTATTTCGTCTGTTTACCTAAACTTTAGTAGTATTTAATGCTTTCGTTAGTTTTGACAAATTAAGACCTTTCGTCTTGTAACAGTTTTAAAGTATAAAGTCTTAGGTTTAAAGAAATAATCAACAAAAGAAACAACAAGTGGAGGATTGCGCGGCCATAACTTCCAAGGTGAATATTTCGTAAAATATTGATCCAGAGCTTATAATTCTTCTTTCGACAATTTTTGACAAATTCAGTCTTCAATTGACAAAAAGAATTAGATCTCTAACCCAAGTAGTTGCTGAGATATCCATGGCCGCGCAATCCTCCACGTTACGTTCGCGCGGCCAACTTAAAACCCTTATAACTTCTTTATTTCTACTTTGACAAATTTTTGGTTTGTACCCTTCGATTTTGACAAATTTCGTCCAAATTTTTTGGCGAAGTTTTTTTCTGTTTTGATAACTTGGCGGAGCAATCGTAACGCACACAGGTTGCGAACCCCTGAATGTGTGTTTACAAAATGTGCAGCTCCTCGTGACGGAGACTTTAGCTGTTTTCTTTGTTATTTAAAATAAAGATTTTATATTTGGTGCTTGAAATATATTTATTTGTCCAAGAAGTGGATTGAAGTTATCACCAAACTTAAGGCGTATTTCAGAGCGAGACCAGCGCCGGTCAGGCGTTTCGATATCCATAGATTTGTATGGCAGCGTTCAATGTGCGCGGGTCGTGCGCACGCAACCGGGGCCGGTCTCGCTCTGAAATAGGCCTTAGTGTTAAATTCTTTAGTACAATATGATGATTCAAACAAATCCAATGCAATGTATTAGTGTATCATTAAGATATTTTAATTTTAACGAACAAATAAAATATTAACACTGTAATACGTAATTTTGTAGTTCTAAGTTCATCCAAGATCTTATATGATTATAGGGAGTTATTAATTTATATAATTTTAAGTTTCAACGTGATATGCGACTGGTCAGGCAGTATGTTATTGGTTTATTATGAAATTATTTTTGGAATATATCTATGTAGAAGCTTTAATGTTCTAGTGTAAGATACATAAATTATAGAAAAAAAAATGTTTAATATATTTTGTTGTAAGTGTAAGAAAATATACAGTTGCGATAATTATTTGGCTTTTATTTATATGAATCAGTGAACAGAAACACTATGTTTTGTTTCTATTTATTTGTAAGCTTACCTCTAATTATAGAAAACGTAACATTGCAATAATTTTGCTGTAAGATTAAAAATAAAATGTGATTAATCACTAAATTAAATCAAGTTCTATTAAACACACACAATCATGTTTAACATTAATAATTTTCATGCTTTATCTCCACAAATTGAAAACAATACACCAAACTGACCAAAGAGGTATAATAAAATAATTATTCAAAATGGTTAATTTATGTATTTCAATTTGTAAAGCATAGTACTAAAGCACATATTTAAAATATATACGGAAAATAATAATTCTTAATCAATTTACAGAAATGAAATAAAACTGAACATGAGATAGCTGAACTGAAATCTTCAGTTGAGAAATAAATCTAAATCCGATAATGATTAATAGATAATCCTACGTAATAATAATAACACTAACATCTAACTTATGTATAACTATACTCTGCCATTTATTAGAACATTTTCAATTATATACTAGGACACAAAAAGTTCTCACAGTTAAAATGAAAAACATTAATTTATCACAATTAGAATGTAGACACAACAGACTGCACTTAACCACTTTTATGTTAAAACTGAGAATCAAGTAGCACTCTTACTTTTGCGGGAGATCACAAGACTTTGTGATTTTTATTATAATTCCTAACTTTTACCGCTTCACGACACAAAGAGACCATGTTCAACTAATTACAAACACAATTATAAAAAAGTCAAAATACTATGTGTTCATCATTGATATATTAAAAAACCCGTTCGTACTATTTTGATCATGGTTCTTTAAAGACATAAAAGTGTCAAGCTTAGTATTCATGATAAGCATGAATACGATGCTTGCAACATGCTTTTGTGTTACTAAAACACACTATGTAGCGTGCAGTGTTTCCAGCAACACAAAAACATGTTTAAGAACAAAGTTTATCATGCATATGACTTTTTAGCGCCATTTAAGATTGTATGTATTACATCAGCGTCTCTCACACCCGTATCTATAATCAAGTCAACGTCAGTGAACCCTTTTTTTTAAACACTAGGGATGTTACCCAAAAAAATCGAAAATTGATAAGTAGATTCGAATGCAATGATTATGTACAGAATCAAGCTAATTCAATCTGTCAAATTTCTTTAATAGATTTTCAACTTTATCTCTAAAGCATTAGGTTCACGGTTGATTGGTAAAATTTGACAGTTTCGGGTAGCTTGATGTGCTGGCGTCTGTATTTGTGAAGGAATATTTCACCATAAATGTATAACCACAGTGATTATAATAAAACATTATTCTTTTAATTAACTATAAAAATAACTAAATAGAAAATCATTGATGTTAGGTACAATTTTAGGCCAAAAACTCGTGGGATGTTCCTGGCAACACTAGTGCCTATCGATGATGCTATGTCATGTCGCCATTACATAACGCAGTCTTTTGTCGTTGTGCGAAGTGACTGCATTTATGATGTGCTCTCTGTTATTTTCTTCTGACCCGGCTTTTATTGGACTACTTTGACGTTTAGCTCTGAACAACAGTCTGGTTTAACCATGACAAAATGAGGAAAAACTCTAAACAGTCAATCTCGCTAACTAGTGGTGAAATTGTACTATTATTTTGAACGTGAATCAGTTAACGATGCGCTACTTTTACCATTGACATAACCGAGAGATCGCGTCGCCGAAGCATTCTGAATAGAGAAGAGAACAGTAACTCAAATTCTCAAAGAGAAATACGGACCATCAGGCTCAAAAGATAATACTTTACGTACACCGAAAAAAAGAAAGAGGGACAAGAAAATTGTTGGCGTTGATAGTTTTGATGCCGCTGCAATTCGCAACACACCACATTTATGGATATTACTCGAGAAAAGAAATCCTACACGGAAAAAGCTATTGGGTTATTTAAAAGGGGCAGGCTTATTTTTTGGCGGTAAATCGTCTCTATCAAAGGTTTTGTAATCGATTGGCTTTAGATTTAAAAAATATGACAAACAGAAAATCCTTCTGGAACGCTACGTTATTATTTGAAAGAGTAACATTCTTACGTCAATTAAATAAAATTAAAGATTGGGAAAATGTCGTGTTTATTGAAGAAACATGGTTGAATGCGAATAAAATTACAGTACCTATAAGTACTTTTTCATAATAACTGAATTCAATTCACATATGTTTGAAGTCCGTATCGATTCATTCACTTTAATCGATGTTTTTAAGCAGGTTACCTCACTATGAAGCAGGCTGTGCAATCTTAGAACATTTTACCATGCAACTAGGAGAAAATAAAGTTACTAAATTGAAAGAGTACCGTAATCTAGTAACAGGTCCGTCTCTTAATGCCTTTTTAATTTTGTTGTATTATAAATTCATGTATTGCTTGTTTGTAAATAAAGATGGCGCTTGCTGACGCTAACCGACTAAATTGGAAATAGATTGCAATATACCACAGCTTCAGTGACGAAGTGACTATTTTATTCTTGTATCATTATACTCCCTCAAATGAACGTTAAATGTTACCATTAATAAAATAAATATTCTGTTTAGTAGTTTATTTTATTATAATTGAATAAACTACCAAACTTTTTAGGTAAATTCGAAATAAGCGTAATATATTAAATAAAATTATAAAATATGTTTTTAACAAATACAACATTACTACTGGCACACATTTTAATGTAAGTGATACTGATACTCTAAAACCTGCTATGTTCGTGTCGTAGTAGTTATTTTGTACTTTTTACTTGCAGCAATGAAGCAAGCTGTCAATCTATCATTCTTAGCTATGCTTACTGTGACGGTTATTGCTTCGTTTAAATTCTTCTTTTATATTGCATAAAATTTTTTGCAGTAATTACTTAAACTCAAGTTATTACTTTAACTTGACTATAGATACGGGTGTCAATCTTTTTTCTTTAAATTGGGTTAAAGGTAATACTTGTCTAGATAATATTCCGTGAAAAGAAATCACGTTAGGGAATTAGACCTATAAAGAAATTGGCTGTATAAAATAAGGAAATGATAGTAGTTAATATAGTTCACGCATCAATATGAACACAGACAGCTAAAACATTTAATATGGGAACGAGAAGGATTCACAGTAGGTTGCAATTTTGAGAATCACTGTTTTACATAATCAAGTAATAATTTTTGAAACATGAAGAAAATGTTGAGTGACAGTACCCTTGATGTAAAACTTTTATTTAACAAAAAAAAAAAACACTATTGCTAACAACTATAACGATAATTAATTATTCGAAATGTCTTGAACCGGCGATATTATTTTCTAATGATATAATTATTAACCAAAAATTTGCTTAGAGTATGTACAATACAATCAAGGAACACTATTACGTGTCTATTTGATGCAGAAATTACGTTACAAAGTTTACACTGTATATTTTACTTACTTACACTGTATTTTTAATTACTTATTCGAAAACAGTAACATCATTTTTTTTATTGCTCTTCAGATTAATATTGCAGAGCTGCCTTGCTTAATAATAGTAAATTGTTTCAGTGTAAAAAGGAGATGGTGCTTCACCACTAGTGTCATGACTTTTTTCACTAATAATCTTGCTTATAGCTTTTGACTCTACTTAAATGGTACCTTAGTTGATGGTGTTACGTCACAAATACGACAGAAATCGTAAGTCATGTTACACAATCGAACTAGAACACGACATTTATCGATAATATTTGCAACAATTTGTTTAGTACGCTTGTGATTAATATAATGACATGCTTTACATACTTCCAAACCAATCACAGGTTTAAATAAAATCGTTGTATCGGCGTGATTCGCAGCGAGAAACGACCATTGACCCTTTGTTTGTCATGGTCCAATGGTAGATGCTAGTCCAGTTCTATGATATCGTCGATATCATCCAAATCGAAGTCTTTTAGTGTCATTGCTGTGAAAAAAAGCATGTTAATGAAAACTCGCATAGCTTTAGAGGGTTTATTTCTAGCACTGTTATAGTCAATCCCGACTCCGAGGCTGTTATTGAGAAATTCCTGATGGAAAAACCCAATAACACTTTGCCCCGCCTGGGAATCGAACTCAGGACCTCATGCTGAACAGACGCGCTTGCGACCGCTAGACCAACGAGTAACAATATAGGGCGATATTTTAAGTGGCCACCGTTAGCTGCTTGCGTTTCATGAAACGTGTGTACAAGCAGCTAAAACGCACGCTAACGCACGGCGAATGTTACGTAGATTTGGAAGGAAAAAAGAACGTGTGTAAAAGAGGCTTTTATGCATATACATAGATGCAACTCACCTTTTTTTTTCTTTTTTCGGATGGGAAATCATCAAATGACGCCCCTCGCTCTGGGCGGATCGGAAGTGAGTGTTAGACTTCTACAGACTAAAACCCATCCATGTTCCTTCTTTGCCCTTTGTGCTCCAGGGCCACGGTATCTCTTTCGAAAACTCCCGCAGCCCTGGCAGGCATCGGCCCATGCGGACCCCTACATGGTTGCTGACATCTCTTTGAGGCGCGCGTGGAACACGAACGCGCCGTCGACACGGCCTGTCGTCATAAGACGGCCGGATGGCGTGCTAGCCCATTACTCGCCGTCCACAGGCTCTCTACAACTCTTACCTTACGATACCTTCGTTGACAAAATGCCCACGATGCCCAAAATTTCAAATGGCCCAGGATGCACTATGTGAACTCCGCTCACTCATGCAGTCAAAAGGTCATAAAGTGCGCAAGTGAGTTTCATATTATCATAAATACTTACGTGCAGACTTCTTCTTTTTAACCGGTGCGACCTCAGTAGTAGACGACTGCCTCTTTTTCGTGTCACTGTTAGTCTTGATAGTCGTCCCGGGTGGGATCATGTTACTGTAAGTAATAAAATATATGAAACGCAATTTTCTCAACGACTTCAAACAGCATGTTACCATGCTGTTTGAAGTCGCATCAAGAAAAACATTTTTGAAAAAAGAAAAAAAACTGACTTTCATTTTTTTTATCTACCCTTTTTAGTTGAGTAACGAGAAGTTATTATGATATCATCATGTCATCAACATAGTCGAAGAAGGAAAACTAATACGTATTATAGAAGGTAATGCATAAACTACCTAAGTAAAGTAAATCAAATAATTAACTTTATAATTATTTCGATATATGGGACCACCGCGTGAACTTCCTCTACCAAATGAAAAAATAGTCAAAAAATTCTTTTTTTTTCATGTACCTGATGGGATACTGAACTTAAAAAAACGACGTTTTTTTTGGGATATTTTGAGTTTTACTGAATGAAAAAATGCAATGAAGACTGGGAGATTTTTAAAAGTATAATTTTTATTGTTTAACTATAAGTTCGCAAGATATGCTATAGTTTTGAATATTGTTATCAAAGGCACACTGAGTACTTACGTAAGATCCACGGTGTCAGCAGACTTCAGGCCAGATTTGCTTTTACTGTCCGTCGATTTGCCAGCACGGGTATTCTTCAATAACTTGCTAGTATGTGCACTACTAAAAGTGTCAAAGTTTATAGTGTTTTTCCCGTAATTTTTCACTTCTTTTTTCGGTTCGTTTTTAGACAATAAAGGTGTTATTTTCATCAAAAGAGCTTCTTTCCTGATCTGTTTCTCTACTGCTTCATCTATGTGTTTCGGTACGAGTTCCTTTGGTACTCTTGTTAACTTTAATTGCCCTTTGCTTGCTTCTGCGTCTTTGCTCGGAGGATCTTTCGAGATGACGTGTTGGACAGAAATGTTGGAGGTAGTACTTCTGTGTGATCGCATGGTTAGAGTCTTGTCTGGGTAGTCCGCAGCTTTTATTTGTACGACGTCCTTTAGGATTGAGAGAGGGTTTTCAGGACTCGCAGCCCGGGAGCCATCACTGCTGCTTGAATTACTAATCAGTCGTGATTTCCGTGCGCCTACTTTCGCGTTCTTTTCAGTTTTCTGTGAAGTATTCTTCTTTGGTAACGCATCGTCGTTTGTCTCGGTTAGATCAAACGTCGCAGTAGTAGGTTTTGGAGCGATCGGTCTTGAAGCGATCGGTTTTGGAGCGTTCGGTTTTGGAGCGATCGGTCTTGAAGCGATCGGTTTTGGAGCGATCGGTTTTGGAGAGTTCGGTTTTGGAGCGATCGGTTTTTGTTTAGTAGCAACAGGTGCTACGTTAGTCAAGTCAACAGTCGAGGACTTAAAATTTGTCGGTCCAGTCGGCTTTGGTTGTAAAACCTCGGGAGTTGGATCGGTATCGGTTAGGTCTAACGAATCAAATCTATTATTATTAGGTTTTGGAGGAATCTTTTTAAATTTCTTACTCGCAGTATATTTTTTCAGTGCTTCGGGTGGTTTCGGAGTGGTCGTCTTTGGGTTCTGTATGGCATAATTGTTTGTGTCCATAGGGTCAGAAGCTGGTTTAGCCGGCTTTGCCTGCAAGTCGGCACGGGTTATCACTTCGATTGCTCCCGTTTTCGTTATTCTGAGTATATCGCCCGGTTTACATGCTGTTTTCATTGTTTTGCTAACTTCTGGTTTCATAGTAACGACAACGGGCTCAGCCGGTGCGCTGTTGACAGAACTAACTGAAACTATTTGCGGAAACGGAGGAGACGTCTTAGGTGGTACTGGAGTGGAGTGTAATGTTGGCATCGGAAGCTTGTCGGACGGTATGAGAACATACTGGGCTTGTGTGCCGTTTGGAGTTACGACGTGTCGCATCACCAATTTACTTGGTGTTGGTGTTACTGTTGTTTGGCTTTGTGTGACCGGAGCGTTGAGGTGCAAAAGGTTCTGCATGGGTGGCAGTGGCAGCTTGACTCCTGGGTTCTGTGCGCTGGTGAGGGACACGGGCACTGGTGCTTGATGCACGGTCATAGGCGTGGAGGTCATAGATGACAATACCGGCAGGGTGGTATCCTCGTCGTCGCTGTCTAAGCAGATGGTGTCGTCGTTCGGCAGGATCTGTTCGGGCACGACCGGTGTGGGCGCGCTCGCTTGGAGGACGGCCGGTGTAGGTGCAGGTGCGGACACTTTGACCTTCGGTTTATGTACTGTCGGGAGCGCGAACGGTCTTAGTAAGAGCTTGGGCGTTATTTTAGGTGTTGTTACGGGGGCTCCGCTTGCGTTGCCGACGGTAACTCTTAAACCATGTGGTGCTTTTACGCCGCGTGTTGTTGGCATATAGAGCATGTTGTTGAGGACGATTGGCTTGGTGGTGGGGACGTGCGGCGCGGGAGGGGCGGGAGGAACAAGCGGGGCGGGAGGGGAGGGGGGCTCGGGCGTGGCGCGCACGTCGCTGATGCTGACGTCATCGTCGTCGGGCAGGATGCACTCCACGCGCGGCTCCGCACGTTCAGTCTTGAGTTGCGGGTGAGCGAACGATGTCGTGACACCCCCGCCATACGCCGTTGTCTTGATACTAAACAAACAAATATGGTTTAGAACATACGTCACGCTCTTATTTCCCGAAGGGTTGGGCCAGGTACACATAAGAGTTTTTATGAAGTTGTGAGGGTTAATATTGGTTCCTCATACTAATATTATCACGTTTTGTTATTAAATCCTGTGTAATTAAGGGGTCTTGTAAATTTAGGTTAAATATTAACAGCCGCTTGGGTCGATCTTTAGGTTAAGCCCTGCTTGCCTAGGTTGGTCCGTGGATGGGTGACAACCCATTACGTACCGAGTTTCCTCCGTGCCTCAGAAACCACGTAAGCCGTTGGTCCCGGCTCGTTACAGGTAGTCAGCGGCCCGAAAGTCTGTACACCAGTTTTATCAAGGGGTATTGAAGGTCAGATAGGCAGTCACTCCATGTAAAATCCTGGGGCAAGCCGACCCTAACATGCATAGTTGGGGAAAAGCTAGGCACATGATGTAATTAAGGAAGTCTATTGCCGACAACTAGACACAAACACAAATTGCGAGCTCCTAGTACGACCACCCATGATTCCCGTAACAGAAAAAGCCAATAACAACCACCACCACCACCACCATACCTGTGGATCGATACAAAGACTACCTGCATGCTCAGCAATTGCTGTTACGGCCACTGGACAAAAGAAGCTATCAGTTACATGATTAAAAATACGTTTTTTTAGGTCCTCCAACAACTAACGAAGATCTACAAACCGGCCAAGTGCGAGTCGGACTCGCGCATGAACGTTTCCGTACCATCGTAGTAGGGGATCGCCCTTAGATTTTTAATTTATTTCTGTTGTTATAGTAGCGGCAACAGAAATACACATTTTGTGAAAATTTCAAGTGTGTACCTATTACGGATCATGAGATACAGCTTGCTGACAGACAGACGGACAGCCGAGGCTTAGTAACAGGGTTCCGTTGGTTACACGTCGGGTAGGAAACCCTAAAAAGTACCGTAACTAAACAAGAACAAGAATACTTACAATCCAACAGGCACCACAGTATTGCTGCCACTGACTGCAGGCAGCGTGACCCCAGCCATTGCTTTCACCTCATCCGCTTTTTTCTTATTCCAAGCCAACTTCTGCTCAATCATATCTTCACGGAGTTTAGCGCTCCTGGCTTTGGAGTTCCTGGCCGTTTCTTCAAAGGTTTTCTGCGTTTGTATCATCTGTTCTTTCATCTGTATGCTGGCGGCAGCATCGTTGGCTGATAAGGCAGCAGCTTTAGGGTTCGCGCTGTGCATTTTATTTAGTATATCTTTGCCTATAACCTGTTGGAAAGAAAAGTGTTTTAAGGAACTTAAGAACATGTGATGCGAGGAAAAAAGCATATCACAAGATAAGTGTTAATAAGGACGAGCAAAAATTCTGAAAACTGTTGTTTTGGCTTCTGTTGCTCTAATAATATCTTCAAAGTACGGACATCGGCAATTTTATTATACCGGGTGTAAACAGACCCTTCACATATCCGTCAACCAAGCATTCTGTACATCAAAATAAGTAACTTTACGCAAAAAAATTTGCTGGGAATTGACTTTTTTTTTGGGGTGATAAATCACGTTTTACGGTAGGACTCGATGAAAAGAAAGCACTCATAGCAAAACTGGATGAATAGATTGAATAGTACGAGGGCCGTGGAGGTGTGTAAAGTAAAAATCTTATATTAAAAACATGTATTCAAAAAAAACTTGTGAAAAAGTTGGAACTTTGACTCCCAATATCTCCGTAACTAGAAGGTTCCCAGGTATGGTCTAGAACAAAAAAATGATCGCAGTGACGGGGAGAACAAGTGCCTTTCGTTTATGTTAAGGGTCTATTTACACCCTTTATGTATAGATTGATCTGCAAATTGCAAAAGCCTAAGAAAATTTGAATTTCGCGGGCTACCCTGGCACTTCCACCTTCAGTGTGAATTTTACCAAGGACAGATCAAAGAAACTTTGCTCCGCCACTTCTTCCCACTAAAACACTAGGAAGTGGTGAAGGGCGGGCGATTAGGGAGACTATTAAGCTGGTAAAACAATCGAATGTGAACTTGTACAATTGAACGATATGATGTATAGCGACAGTTAATATGGGTAGCGATAGCTATCGTTTATAATTGCGAGTTTTTGGTACAAGTTCACAATCTATTGTTTTACCAGCTGTGTTGTAATATTCAGGTTAGATTTGTATACTCAGCCTAATTTGAATGAATGACTTGAAATATGATAATATTATGTCTAGAAAGAAAGAGAATTCGGAGATGAAACCTTATTAGCTTTTTGAATGGAATTGTATGACTTTTTAGTCTTTTGAATTGAAATAAAGGTAGAAAAATAAATCTGGTCTCAAGAAATAGCTTCACAAATAACACATTAAGACGACTCACCTTCACAGCAATATCATAGATAGGCCCGCTACACACATTCTTGCCAGTCTGCTCGGCCTCCTTGAACGCTTTCAACGTACTATACTGAGCAGCGAGCGTGGCGGCATCTTCATCCAACATAGGGTTACCGACCAAGTACGTATGCGCTACTATATTGATGAAATTCTGATTTTTTAACAACGACATCGGCAAAGACAACTCGTCGTCAGTCTGTGGAAGAGGTTTTTCAAGTACTTTTTTGGGAGTATCAGTGAGTTTTTCTGAAGTTGTGAAGCTTAATATTGGTTCCTCATCATCACTTAGTAGTATGCTTGAGTAGTCTGTTTGTTGCAGATTACTGGTATTATCAGGCGGTGTTGAAACTTCGTCGATTGGTCTGCTAGGCGGATTGGCTAGGTTTTTTCTTTCTGGTCTAGAGTAAGTTTTAATGATTCTATCTTTCGGTTTTTTAGGGCCAGTCATCTTGCGAATACTCGTGTCCGTCACTTCGGTCTTAATACTGGGTTTCTCATTAGTCTTCAAGCTGTCAAAATTGCTGGTCCATTCTTTCCCTGACTCATCAGCACTCATCGTGCTTTCGTCTGTTTCGAAGACTTTTGAGGGTGTTAAGTTTTTTGACTTTTTTTTTTGTTTGTATTTATCTATGTCGTCGTCTTCGCCTGGTATAAAATCTGTATCTCTTGCATCGAAATCGTCATCATCTATATTGATGACGACTTCTTGTGCCAAGGAATCGATACTTTTTTCAGCTGCTATCGCTGCTTTTCTCTTTGTCCTCGGTTCAGGTTCGTTAGACTCCGTTTGTTTTGTGTAGTAGCTACTAGGAGTGGGATCACTTGTTATTAACTCTGGGTCAGCGTCGCTGGGTATTGCGTTCGATTCCGCAGAGTTGTTGATAGACTCGCACATGATGTTAGTGACCCTGGGAAGAGAAACTTGCTGCCAGAGCAACACCTTCGCTATACTGGCCGTCAAATCGTCAGATATGTCTTCATCGTCGACGTATCCCTTTTGCACCATATTTCTAACTTTCTCGACTAGTTTTGCGATATCAGCCATCCCTTTTTTATCCCTGAAGCCATATTTGAGGAGTATGTCTGTGATTTTTTCCACCATGGTTACTTCATGGTCGATGTCGTCAATAAATTGTTTGCTAGTTCCTGGTCTGAGGATGTTCGGTTTTTTTCTTGAGCCAGTGCTGGTTTCTTGTTTTTCATTGTCCTGTATGGGTATGCAGCACTTGACGATGGGAGATTTCTTTCCCTTCTTAGTCTTAGGCTCGTTAGGATTGTAGTCTTCGGTGGTGTCTTCTTTTTTGACGACGGTGGCTGAAGTGGTCGCTTGCGAGTTATCCTGTTTGTGGATACGCTTCAACGCAATTTTTGGAATGTTCACGACTAGTTTATTTTCCATTTCTGTGGAAAATATTGGTCAATATTATTTAAAAAAAATTGATATTGAGTAGTTGAGAACTGGTAAAAAAAAAACATATTTATGAAAAGGAAAAGAATTTTGCTTTTCTGGTGGAGTCACCACAAATGGTAAAGCAGTAGTGGTGATTAAAATGTATTCTATGTAATTTTATTATTCAAGTTGTATTGGTATTTAATGAAGACTTGAGGCTTTTGTGGGTGATTAGCCCGAGAAGACCACCGATAGGAAAGCCTTGGTGACCTGCGCCCAGCAGTGAGACAATACCACATATTTTTTCCCATTGCATAATGACAAAAACAATAAATAAACAACAACAACAACAACAACAACAACAACAACAATATTACTAACTGAATAAAAAAATATGACATTAAATCATAGTTACGTTTATTAGCCTGCTCCTGCTGGAACTGCATCCAGACAGCATTCCGCTCGTGCTCAGGCAAGCCCTGCTCGCTGGATCCGCGTAGCAGCGAGTCGTGCTCGTGCACGGCGTGTAGCAGCACATCTCGCGCTACGCGTAGCAGTGCTACGTCGTGCACGCCTACAGCTACGCCACCCGCTACGCAGGACCCGGCTTCGTCGAACCTGATCGGGGTACACTCAATATTAAATAATAAAATCTATATTAACGTTCGGACTCACTCGAAAACTCGCACAAGCCGTTCGAAGTCTTTATAATATTTGGTAAAAATTGTCATATTTTACGATTTTGAACAATTTTAGTTACAATTTTAAAGGTTGTTATTTACTTGTATAGCTCCGTGAGTTCAGCCATATTGTAATGGCGGTCGATCTGCTGTTCGTCGACCACACGGCAAGCGACGGCTTGTTTCGTAACCGAGCGTTCGTATATCTTCTGCTCCATCGTGCCCTGGATGAACCAAACATTAACAATTTTTAGGAAAAACAATAAAAAAAAAGGATAGAAGCTAAGTAACAGCCGAACGAGAGTGAGAAATATAAAATTCACTCGCTTTAGTGGCAAGTTTAGCAAGCGCATTTTAATATTATTATTCTTATGACCAGGTGGTATTTTAGTGTGGGAAAGAGATGGTGCTAGACGACCTGTATAGCTCTGTCTCTTTCCCACACTGGAAATACGACGTCGTAGGGGGTTCCCCTGAACGATTATTGGGTTCTATTTTTGGTAGTTAATGTTACCTATGTTTTTATTACAGCAAGCCTTTTTTTGAGATGTTATGAAGGAACTCGGATGATGCTCTTTATGTCAATGTCAGATTAGTATGCCACTTACTTATGGCAGAACACAGAGATAATTTTGCAATAGTTATTACCTGTGTACAGTGAGTTATAGCAATCGGGTCAGCTAATTGCCTCATATTTTATTTCCTTTGCTCAAACAATAATAATAAAAAAAATATATATGTAAAAGAATTATAAAATTCCATCGACTCTTATTCTAAACAAAATCAATCGCGCATGAATTCGCCGCTAGAGGCGTTCGTGTAGAGTAAGGTCTTTAGAAATGTCAGATGTCATAGTGAGGCGCATTGCGCGCTTTTTCATCACGTACTTTTACTAATATTCACGATTGTGGTCTAGATTGAGCCATTCGATTAATTATTACGTAAAGATTTTAAGTAGCAAGTTAGGATCTAAATTATTAGTACTTGGAGGAAGAATGATATTTAAATGCTTCACTCTTGCTAATTCTAGGGACAATATTGTAAATATGTGCATCTGAAGTTTACACTTTGTTTTTGAACGTATTAAAATAAACTTTTTATGAAGTTATTGTTAATTTAAAGTATACAATAGAATTAATGAAAGGACCTTATTAAACAATGGCGCCACCTGGTGAGCTCAAACACGATAGCCGGGGTTAATGCTATAACTGATTATACGCAAAAAAATACATTAGATATGATGATGAGTGAGCTAGATAGTGACTCACCATAGCGACCAATCGGTATATGTAGCAGTCCTTCTTCTGTCCAAAGCGGTACACTCGGAAGATGCTCTGAATATCATGAGCTGGGTTCCATGAGGTGTCCATGATGATGACGCGGTTGGCAGCTGTCATGTTCAGTCCTAGGCAACCGGCTCGGGTTGATACCAGGAACAACCTGTGTAGAAAACTTGTGTTTGACTTGCTGTCTTCATACATAATGTGCGAGAAAGAGATGGACTTATACAGGGATAGAGCCGTCCCTTTTTCGAAACATACGAGGGCGGGTCAATAAGTCCGTGACTTTTGGAATAAAACACAGATTTTTTGATAAAAAAATAATTTTATTTTTCAACGTAGTCTCCCTTGAGCTCTATACACTTTGTCCAACGCTTCTCCAATTTTTTTATCCCTTCCAAAAAAAATGATTTGTCGAGGTCCTCAAAATAGGCCTTTGTTTGCGAGATGACTTCATCATTGGAGTCAAATCTTTTTCCACCAAGCCATTTCTTCAGGTTTGGGAACAAGAAGTAGTCGCTCGGAGCCAAATCTGGAGAATTGGGCGGATGAGGGAGCAATTCATAGCCCAATTCATGGATTTTTGCCATGGCAACTGCACATGTGTGCACCCTTGCATTGTCTTGGTGGAAAAGAACTTTTTTCTTGGCCAAATGAGGTCGGTTTTTTTTTCAAATCGTCATTGAATCGGTCCAATAAGTTGGCATAATATTCCCCATTGATTGTTCTTCCCTTTTGAAGGTAGTCAATGTGGATTATCCCGCGTGCATCCCAAAAAACAGTCGCCATAACTTTATTGGCTGACAAACCCACCTTGGCCTTCTTTGGCGCCGATTCACCCTTAGAAACCCACTGTTTTGACTGTTGTTTGGTTTCTGGTGTGTTGTGATGGATCCATGTTTCGTCCACGGTTACAAAACGGCGCAAAAACTCCTCCATATTGCGATTAAACAACGCCAAAGCTTCCTGTGAAGTTGTTACACGATTGCGTTTGTGGTCGACTGTGAGCAAACGCGGCACCCATCTTGCGGAAAGCTTTCTCATGCCCAAGTGATCATTCAAAATTGAAACCACTGAGCCATGCGAGATCCCTACGGCTTCCACAATCTCTCGCACTTTCAATCTTCGGTCGGTCAACACCATATCGTGAATTTTTTCGATTGTTTAGGGTGTAGAGACCTCAACTGGGCGTCCAGGACGTTCGGCATCTTCAGTGCTTGTACGGCCACAACGAAATTCAGTAAACCACTTTTTTACCATTGAAATCGATGGTGCAGAGTCCCCATAGTATTTATCAAGCTTAGCCTTGGTCTCGGTAATGGTTTTTTTTCGCAAGAAATAATGCTTAATAAGCACACGAAATTCACTTTTTTCCATTTTCTCCTCAAATTAGTGGGTAGTCTGATAAAAATAGCTGTCAAACACAAACTAACTGACGCAGCAAGTTTAAATTTTGACAGGAGTCAACTGACAGATGCCTGTTGACAGGAGCAGTGTTGCTGTTTCAGTAAAGAGGTCAGAAATTCAAAAAGTCACGGACTTATTGACCCGCCCTCGTACAAGCGATGATTTCGATACTTGCTTGTACGGCCTGAATCGCGATCATCCGGGGCGGGCTTGTATTTATGCTTTTGCGGTTGCACAACGACATGCTTTGCTTTCGCTTTGTTTGGTAGTATAGATGCAGGTCTACCTTACTACGTCCCTCAGAGGTGGTAAGGTGGCGAGGTCTTGGGGGGGAGCGCTACAGTCGTGTAGATCCTCAAGGCAAGTCTGGTGGGTTCACCTTCACGAGGTTGCCGCCCTGTTATTGGTCTAATTCCTTAAGAAATAGACGCAACAGAAACCACCAGGCGCTTTTCAACCTAACTACGTCCTTCTGTGACTGAGTGGGCGTGGGCTCGTCCGTCACTAAACTCAGCTGACGACGGGTAGGTAAATTTAGTCACCTGCGCTAGGACCTGCGCGGTTGAGCGCCGTAAGCGGGGATGAAGGAGTCCTGGAGGGTTGAGCCGAGCGGCGCTGGCGGTAATGCGTCCGTGAGGCAACACGCCCTCTTTGGTCCGGATTTCAAGCGAAACGGTGGCCCTACCCAATAGCCAGGGGTAGGGAAATGGCCACAGTGTCCCGTCAGAGGGTCACGGCGAGGGGCGGGAGGTCCGCGGAGGTCGTCCTTGGATGGCCAAAGCGGTGGGTTAAGGTCATGCTGACGGTGTAAGTGAGGGTTAAACCCGATCGAGCACCCGATGTCGCACTGTAAGCCAGCCTCACGCCCCTATATCTCGATGGTAGTCCTAACGGTTGAGCTAGTTTGTAGCGAGACGTTCCCAGGTGCGGGCTCCAAGGAGGGTGGGAAGCCGGAGAGATGAATTTTCAAACACCAAACTATGGATACCTCAAAAAATACCACCACACACACACACACCAATCACACATACACCAACCACGCACACAACACCTACTCACACACATACGCACACTACACAGCTACACACTGGAGTGGAGGCGAAAGCCAACGAGACTCCTAAGAGAGGTGCTTGCAGCACCTCTCTCGCCCCTGGGCGCTCTGCTGCCAACGCGGCGAGCACCAGCGCGGGTGTCGGTCCGGCAGTGGTGAGAACCGCTGCTCAGACCAAATCCAAGTCCCGTAATAAACAAAGGACACCGGCGCTGATTGGGACCAGTACCGATCCTTCCTCTTTTGCAGGCACACAGCCCCCCACGACGGTTAACCCCGGTGGCCGGGGCCCTCTCATACATCCGCCCCCGCCTACGGCTCCTCAAGCCGCTCCTCCCCTGCTGGCCGTAACTGGCCAACCGGAGGAGACCAGCACCTCCGGCGACGCGTTCGCGCTCACCTGGCAGGTGCAGAAGAAAAGGCGCCGGGATAAGGATAAAAACACTCGGGATATACAACGCCGCGCAGAACCCTCAGGACAGGCTGCCACAGCTCCTTCGGCAGGTATTGCCAAAAGGAGGGACAGACCGTCCAAGAAGGAGCGGCGTCAATTACGGTGGAAAGGTAAGACTCCACAAAAAACACTGGCTAATGCCACGGGTCCGGTTAAACCGACCAGTGGCAACGTCAACTTCTCCGCAGGCATGCGGTCGCAGGTCGAGGCCGGCACTAGCCGACCAGAACCTAGCCGACCGTCAACCAGCGCCGAGGAGGGACCAGCCAAGAAAACAGCACAGCGACCTGTTCGGGAGGATCAGGCCGTGGCCAAGCGAGCTCTCAATGAGACCTCCTCACCTCGAGGGGAGCGCAAGCGGCCGCGGCTTGATAAATCCAAGCGGGCTGCCAATCGCAGCTACGCCCAAGCTGTCAGCTCCGACCTAGATGTCGCAGTCACCTGCGGCCGCACGGGGCTGATCAGCAGGGAAGTGTCGGAGCTGGTTCTCGCGGCTATCCAGAGGAAGATAGTCGCCGAGGCCTGCTCCCCCAAACAGGACTCACCCGCACCGACCTTCAAAGCAAGGCCGGTGTTCACTAGTGGGGTCCTCAAACTGTGGTGCGGTGACGACCACACCTTAGCTTGGCTAAGGAAGCTTATCTCCGAGTTGCCTCCCCCCACCAGCACCTCGCTAGTGGTCAGGAGGCAGGCGGAGATACTTAAACGAGTAGGATGCGGCATACTCATCCCGGATGAGCAGGGTATTTTCGCAGAGCCGACCAATATTGGGCGCGCTCTGTGCTACCAAAATCCTTGGGTGGACATCAAGGGATGGGTGTTGCTGCACATCAATAAACAGGCCGATGCATGGTTTGTGGTGGTCGGGGTCCCTGAGGACCAAATTCCGACCCTGATGAAGGCTGGACGCCGTCTCTCTTTTGGTGTAGGGACGGTGTACATGCGGTTTCAGGGTCCGAACGGCAAATATGCCGACGTCCCTCAGGGTTGGGATCCGACATCGGAAACCATTATCGTGACACAGGAGGAGGTGGCAGCTCCCCCTACAAACACCGCGGCTACACCCGCGGATGCTCCTGCAGCAGCAGCGCCGGCCGCACCTACTGCCGTCAGCGTGGGTACCGTCCTCTCCTCGGGCGATGAGCTTGACGGCGACATCCTGTCGTTGTTGTCGTCGGCATCGGACGTGGAGGGGGAGTTTTTCGACGCGGGCGACCTGTTTGCCGGGCTGCGGCTAGCAGGCGACGAGGAAGGATCGACCAGCGATGGCGTCCCCTTCGTCGACCTGTAAAGTTCTGCAGGCTAACCTCCACCACAGTCAGACCGCGACGGCTCAACTGCGGAAGTGGCTGGAGGTTCAACAAACGGCCATTGCCTTGATCCAGGAGCCGTGGATCAGGGCTGGCCACATACAAGGACTCTCCAATCTTGGTGGTAAGCTCTTAGTTTGCACAGATCACGATCAACCAAGATCGTGTATCTATACGACACGAAATATTAAAACACAGCCACTAACAGATTTCTGTTGCAGGGATCTCTCTGCAGCTAGGCTGCTCATACAGCGTGGGGACACGGAGGTGGTAGTAGTCTTCGCGTCGGCATATATGCCTGATGCAGAGGAGCCGCCCCCGCATGAACTAGCCCGCCTCGTAAGACATTGCGAGAACACAGGGGTGGAAGTCATCATAGGCGCTGACGCAAACGCCCATCATCCTCTGTGGGGCATGGACACGCAAAACGCAAGGGGTAAGACTTTAGTTGATTTCTTGTTCACTACAAACTTAACCCTACTGAATACAGGTTCCGAACCAACCTTCGTAAACAGACGAAGCCAAACAATCATAGACCTCACTCTTGCATCGGAGGGTGCAGCGGCCATCACCACCGGCTGGCAGGTCTCCAAAGAGGCCTCCTGCTCCGACCACAGATGGATCCGCTTCGACATCCAGGTCTGTATTACACCAACGCTGCCACGGCGGAACCCACGCAACACAGACCGTGCGGCATATACGCGCATCCTCGAGACCAAGCTTGCGCCAACAAACTACTGGATGACCTTCGAGGACACGTCGCAGATCGACGGACGAGTAAGTCATCTCACGAAATCAATGCTAGACAGCTACCGATCATCCTGCCCGGAAACCACTCCGCACACAACACCAGGGAAGCAACCTTGGTGGGGAGCGGATTTGGAACGAAAGCGCAGGAAGGTAAGGGCAGCTCTAAACAGAGCCATGAACACCTGTGCTGACGAGGATTGGGACGCGTACTACGCGGCCAAATCCAGCTACAAAAAATGCATCAGATTCAGGAGCTCTACCGGATGGCGAAAATACTGTGGCAGCATAGAATCCTGCCAACAAGCAAACAGGGTAAGGAAAATTCTGGCACAACAGAACTTAAATGGGCCCGATGTTCTCCGCAAACCCGACAACACACTTACCACATCACCAGAAGAGGCGATGCGCGTCCTTATCGAAACTCACTTCCCAGGTTGCGCATTCGCACAGACTATTGACTGGACAGAGGTAATTCTAACACCATCAGAAAACGACTGGCGCTACGCACACAAAGTGATAACGCTGGAGAAACTCCAGTGGGCGATCCGGTGCTTCCATCCTTTTAAGGCGGCCGGTCCGGACGGAATATTTCCCGCCTTACTGCAGTGGGGTGGGTCCTCTGTCGCCAGCAGACTAGTGCCCATAATGAGAGCGTGCCTGGCCTTCCGATACGTTCCAAAAGGATGGAGGGAAGTGAAAGTTATATTCATACCTAAGCCGGGTAAGAGCGACTATACAAACGCCAAATCCCACCGGCCGATCAGCCTGACCTCCTTTCTCTTTAAAACCATGGAGAGAATTTGCGAGAGAGAGCTGAGGGATGGGGCCTTGAAAACGATCCCACTACATGTAAACCAGCATGCATACAGCTCGGGTAAGTCTACTGAATCAGCTCTTCATCTAGTGGTCGGCCGGATAGAAGAAGCGATACATCAGAAGGGTACCTGCCTGGGCACCTTCATAGACATCGAAGGAGCCTTCGATAAGACAAACTTCTCCAGCATCAGCACCGCCCTCTCCCGGCACGGAGTAGAACAGGTATTGATAGACTGGATTACTAACATGTTAAGCAAACGAGTGGTTCGCCTTGCGGAAGAACAGCAGATGGCCATGATAGCTAGAGGCTGCCCCCAAGGAGGCGTACTATCCCCCCTCCTCTGGAATCTGGTGATTAATGATCTCATCATGAAGCTCAACGCAAACCACTTCTACACAATTGGGTACGCGGACGACCTCGCCATCCTCATCTCGGGGAAAGTGACGGGGACAATCTGTAATCTCACTCAACAAGCGCTACGCATCGTTGAACGGTGGTGTATAGAATACGACCTTTCGGTGAACCCCACGAAGACTGAACTAGTCATGTTTACCCAAAAAAGAGTACTAGGCCCTTATCGCCTACCCAAACTATTCGATACAGAACTCCAGTTAGCTGAAGAAGTCAAATACCTGGGAGTCATCCTTGACAGTAAGTTAAACTGGAGCAGACACTTAGACAACAAACTAGACAGAGCCTGCATACCCTTCTGGCAATGCAGGAGGATGATAGGTAAGAAGTGGGGCCTATCCCCTAAAATTATACTTTGGTTATACTGCGCGGTGATCCGACCCATGATCACTTACGGGTCAGTGGTCTGGTGGCCCCGCACCAAACTAGCTACAGCCTCCAGCAAACTGCAACGTATGCAGAGACTCGCCTGCATGGCGACTACAGGCTGTATGCGGACTACTCCGACCGCGGCTCTGGAAGCCATGTTGGGGCTCCCACCGCTCCATCTGTTCATACAACAGGAAGCAACGATGGCGGCAGTACGCCTTAAAACACTTCAACTCTGGGGTAAAAAGTACACACAGCACACCGCAATACTGGAGGGATTCTATAACGAGTTCCCCCTAGCGAAAGCCATAAACGATCGGATACCCAAACAGTTCGTATTCGACAAAAAATACAAAATCCAACTCCATGAGGACCACCGCTGCGAGGGATTGAGCCCTGCGGAACTACGGATCTTCACAGATGGATCTAAAACAGGTACTGGCACTGGAGCTGGAGTCTTCTCGGAAGATCTCAACATCCATATTGCCACACCACTGGGGGTCCACAACACGGTTTTTCAGGCAGAATGCATGGGCATTTCCCTGGCGGCATCAGCCATCTTAGCCAGGGGGGTTGTGGACCACTCTATTCGTATACTCTCAGACAGCATGGCTGTTCTGTTAGCACTAAACAACCATATAGTCAACTCTGGGTTAATACACGAGTGTCACCAACGCCTGAACCAGGTTGGTAATCACAATAATATAACCATCCAATGGATCAAAGGACACAGCGATTCCCGAGGCAATGATGCAGCGGACGAACTCGCTAGAAGGGGATCGAGCATGGCAGCAGTGGGTCCCGAACCCATTGTGCCACTCCCCTTCGGGTACTTACGCGCACTGGTAAGGAAACGAACCAGTGAACAACACCACAAGCTGTGGCTGGACCATGGCGAGTGCAGGCAGGCCAAGGAAGCACTCCCTACTATCGATGGCCGCCTCACCAAACGAGCGCTTCGGCTGACCAAAATACAGCTGCGCACACTTACAGCCGCCATCACTGGACACGGCTCTTTTAATAAACACCTCTTTGTCATAGGAGTCACAGACAGCCCCCTGTGCCGAGCCTGCATGGAGGAAGACGAAACGGCAGCCCACGTGCTTCTACACTGCCCAGTGGTTGCAACATACAGGGCAAAGTACTTCGGTACCCCAGGTACTCTCCGCGAGATTGTCAGCAACACCAAGGCGCTGCTGGCCTTTCTCGGGGAGTTAGGGTGGATCGAATAATTTTCCCACCCGCACGCAAAATACGCGCTTTGACGTGGAGTTGCGGACACCAGCCCGTTATACAATACAATCGCGATCATCCTTAGCTAAACAGAGTTATATTGAAATCATCAATTTGTTAGCCGATAGGATTATTTTACGGGGAAGCACCAGGCTAGCGCACGTAATTCAATTTATACGAGGGCGGGTCAATAAGTCCGTGACTTTTTGAATTTCTGACCTCTTTACTGAAACAGCAACACTGCTCCTGTCAACAGGCATCTGTCAGTTGACTCCTGTCAAAATTTAAACTTGCTGCGTCAGTTAGTTTGTGTTTGACAGCTATTTTTATCAGACTACCCACTAATTTGAGGAGAAAATGGAAAAAAGTGAATTTCGTGTGCTTATTAAGCATTATTTCTTGCGAAAAAAAACCATTACCGAGACCAAGGCTAAGCTTGATAAATACTATGGGGACTCTGCACCATCGATTTCAATGGTAAAACAGTGGTTTACTGAATTTCGTTGTGGCCGTACAAGCACTGAAGATGCCGAACGTCCTGGACGCCCAGTTGAGGTCTCTACACCCGAAACAATCGAAAAAATTCACGATATGGTGTTGACCGACCGAAGATTGAAAGTGCGAGAGATTGTGGAAGCCGTAAGGATCTCGCATGGCTCAGTGGTTTCAATTTTGAATGATCACTTGGGCATGAGAAAGCTTTCCGCAAGATGGGTGCCGCGTTTGCTCACAGTCGACCACAAACGCAATCGTGTAACAACTTCACAGGAAGCTTTGGCGTTGTTTAATCGCAATATGGAGGAGTTTTTGCGCCGTTTTGTAACCGTGGACGAAACATGGATCCATCACAACACACCAGAAACCAAACAACAGTCAAAACAGTGGGTTTCTAAGGGTGAATCGGCGCCAAAGAAGGCTAAGGTGGGTTTGTCAGCCAATAAAGTTATGGCGACTGTTTTTTGGGATGCACGCGGGATAATCCACATTGACTACCTTCAAAAGGGAAGAACAATCAATGGGGAATATTATGCCAACTTATTGGACCGATTCAATGACGATTTGAAAAAAAACCGACCTCATTTGGCCAAGAAAAAAGTTCTTTTCCACCAAGACAATGCAAGGGTGCACACATGTGCAGTTGCCATGGCAAAAATCCATGAATTGGGCTATGAATTGCTCCCTCATCCGCCCTATTCTCCAGATTTGGCTCCGAGCGACTACTTCTTGTTCCCAAACCTGAAGAAATGGCTTGGTGGAAAAAGATTTGACTCCAATGATGAAGTCATCTCGCAAACAAAGGCCTATTTTGAGGACCTCGACAAATCATTTTTTTTGGAAGGGATAAAAAAATTGGAGAAGCGTTGGACAAAGTGTATAGAGCTCAAGGGAGACTACGTTGAAAAATAAAATTATTTTTTTATCAAAAAATCTGTGTTTTATTCCAAAAGTCACGGACTTATTGACCCGCCCTCGTATTATGTTTTTTTTTGCAATTTCTTGGTCAGTGGCACGTTGTATGTTGGTTGAAATATGATTCGCGACCGTAACAGAGTTATTATCATTGAAATGTTCAATACAACCCTCTCAGTTCAACATACAGGCTGACACTGAACTGCAAATTGCACAAATCGTATAAAAATTTGAATTTTGCGGGCTGCTCTGGCGCTTCCACTTTAAGTGATAGGCAAACTAGCGCAGGAGTTTAGTGGTGTCTATGGGAAGCCTTACAGAGATGATAGTGACGTGTCTGGCTCGCTAATTGATTGATTTAAGATTTTTAATTTTTGTTATGTGAATGTCTTGTTATTTATTTTGTATTTCGATTATATACAACATTATTGAATTTGATAATGATTTATAATTGTGTATTTCGTTATGATTTTATTGTAATTGTATTTTGATTTTCTATTTAGTTAATTATGTTATGCTATGGTTAATTTATAATCTGAATTAAACGTGTAATAATAACTTACGAGAGAAGAACATGAAAGAACTCGAAATAATAATAATAAATAAGAAACTTTGCTGTCATCATTCTCCTGCTCTTATCCCATTTCATTTGGAGTCGGCACAGCATGTCTTCCATTCTTCCATACTTCTCTATTACTCGTCATCTCATCAGACACCTCCTTTCTTGCCATATCATTCTTTATATCCATAAATTTCTTTATATCATTCATCCATCGTTTCTTTTGTGTTCCACTACTCTCGTCTTGTTCCTCTACTCTGTCAGTGTCTTAAATTACAACTGTGTCCGCGTAAGAGATGAACACTTGAGAATCCGTTCGATGTCTACATCATGTCGTTATAACTTGGCACTTTAGAATACTACCGATAAAGGTAAGGTAGTAATATTCACTGTCATGTACATAATCTGTGTAACAAAATGTTGGAAAATGGGTACAAACTCACTTAGTCTTATAGTTGTTGTCAGCGTTGAACTCGCGGCACCACTTCTGCCGCACCTCGGCCGGAACTGACCCGTCCAGCCTGAAGTACTCGTTTCCTAGCGACCACTTCTTGATCTTCTTCAGGAAGTACTCAAGGGCGTCCAGGCAGAATAGTGAAGTGGAGAATATTAGCCTGGGGATAAGAATGACATAGGAATGTGACATAACTTAAGAGAAAAAAATAATAAGCGAGTCTTGATGGAATAATAATACAGTTAATAAAAATTTTTAAAAAAACACGCTTTACAGTGGCGTAATTTATCGTATTCTTCTCAGCAACCCTTTCATTTGATACCCATATCATGGGAATGCATAAAAATAAGTTCACCATTTTTCGGAGTCCGCCATATTGGATGTAAATTACATGACTTAGCTAACCATGCATTGTCATCCAAAATAAACATCTATGCAAAATTTCAGCTCAGTCGGAAACCGGGAAGTGGGTCAAATTTAACTTCTAAGATTTTTTAACATAGTTATGTACAGGTGAAGCTAATATAAGCATTGTAAAAACAAACTGATGAACTATGAAGTTTCACTAATTTAATGTGACCCTGTATAATTATGTGATGCTGCGCGGAGCGCTTAACATAATTAAAGAGTGGCGAAAAAAACCTGATTGTGTTAACCGCTTTTTAAGTTCGGAAAGGATTTTGACTTCTACACATTCTTACTCGATGCTTCTTCTTCATTCGTATCGATGGAACAACTTGCAATATTACTTCTACATGCAGACCGCAAGTGAATCGAACAATTTTAGCGTTTACAGTCTCCAGCACAGGACTACTAGAGATACTTGGAACCGTCCAAAAGTGGGCCATAATCAAGCGTGATAAACTATTTTTTTACTCACACTTTATCCCCCAACGCAATACACTCTTCCAATATCTTGAAAACCACGACGAACTTGTTGGAGCTATCGAGCGTCTCCAGCATATTGCCACCGTCCAAGTACTCCAGCCACCACAGGTCTTCAACCGCATTCGGCTTTATTTCTTCTATATCTTCAGTTGCTAGGTCATCTTCCAGTTTCTCCGCTGTGAAAGTATTGAGGCAGTTAGATTGTATACAGACTGCTTTGAATCTATGATTATAAAGCTAAATGCAATATTAATGCGCAATTACTAAAGTTGAATTTAGATTCTCTAGATAAATTACATTCATTGCCACTTATTCAATTATTTACTTTTACGGCTCATGTTTCAGAGGCCATTTGTTATAACCACGTTATAACTATAAAAGGCATATGTTTTTATGTTGTGCCTGAATTAGAACTTAATTATGTAAGTAAGTTTCTGGTTCCAAAACGATATCATGATTAAAGATTCCGAAATCAAGTTTCTAAATGGTAAATGCATCTAAAGGTTTAGTTCTGTTCAAACTTTATGGCGGCTCGGAAGTTAGCTGCGAGTGACGGTCTACGCAGGTATAACGGTTAATAATAGCAAACTTTATAGGGGCTCGGAATATCTTACGTAAAACTGCGCAGAACACAATTTTAGGTATCAGCGGGGCGCAGAGAACGCAACGTCTTGACTGTATAAAGCGCAGACCGTCACTAGCAGCTAACTTCCGAGCCGCCATAAAGTTTGAACAGAACTATCTATAAGCATGGATAACATAACAGCCTGTAACGTTCCTACTCCTTGCTGGAGTACGAACCTCCTCTCGGTGAGAGGGTATGGACTATAATCTACCACGCGGGCCCAGTACGGGTTGGTGGACGTCCTATGTCTTGCAACATGCCGGTTTCCTCACGATGTTTGCCTTCACCGTTTAAAAGCAGTGGTGATAGAAATAAGTGCCTGTAAAGAGAGGCCTATGTCTTGCAGTGGGTGAAGTCTAGCTGTGGATGATGTTGATGATGATAAAATGCCTGCATGAGTAAGCATGATGCATAGCTAATTCTAAAGTTCTTAATTTGAATAAATGTGGAATGTTCTATCGGAAATCTATGGATTTCTGTGTACAGTGTGCATGAACGGAGTTAATGAGCGAGATACCTGTACTTTCCTCTTTCATTTCCATCGCTTGAAACAACAAATTAAAACAATTGATAATTTGATACACAGAGACAAAAGTCAAGACTACAGATAAATAATGTAGAGATCCTTTTCCAACAATAAGCCACAATACCGCATACCGAGATTGGCATAATAAAACCGAGTCCTATGTCCAGCAGTGCGTGAATTCAGGCTGTGTTGAAAAAGGTAGAAGGCTTAAAACTAAACATACCTTTAATCTTATTCTTCTCTTCCCGATCCCTAGCCTTCGTCTGAAAGTTATGCAGCACTTGAGGATGTGACCAGATCTTCTGCAGTATATGGAAGTCCTTCAATATGCTCTGCTTACTCTGCTTGCCGTAGTTGTGCAAGTAGTGCTTGTACAAGTCCCACTGGCATGGCGTCAGTGTTATAAACACTGTATACTCGTGTTTCTTAGGCAAGTATGGGTAGAGTACTGATGCTTCTTGCCTTTGGAGGCAGCCTTCCAGTACTTTGTGGAGTATGTGTGTACGAGCCTTCATTAATTTTATGTCTTCTTCGCTTGAATCTCGGTGCTGACCGTTCATTATTGGATTTTCGAACCTATTGGATGGAGATAGAGGTTAGTTTTGAATGAAGGGAGTTTTTTTTTTAACATTGTCCCACACTAGGAATTTCTCCTGTATGTTGGGTGCGTTTACAAACATTTAACTCACATACACAAAGACGTGGAACAACTATCTGTAGGCCATACAAATATTTATTCCGTGTGGGGATCGAACCCGCGACACGCAACGCAATAATCATTCTGCCACTGCGCCAACCGTGTTGTCTTTGTGTTTTGATGTTGATAAGTAAATTCTAACGCCCGCTTGCGCCACAAATCACTATGCGTAAATGAGTTTAATGCCTAACGTATTTACAACATCGTTTTGTCTCCCGTCAATAATTTGAATATCACAGAGACCGATGTTTCGAATATGCTTAGCAACACACGCACAACGGTCCACTTTAAGGACTAAGTGCTGAACCAAAACTCTTAACATAGATGCTTAGCAACAATACGCTTATAAGATTCGTGTCGCAAGTGGGCCTGGCTCAATAAAAATAGGCATTTCGTTTTTTTAATAATAATTATATATTTTATCATACTAACCAGATTGATCTGAAAAGGCTACATATCGTGAAAATCTTATAGGCCAGCAGTAAAATAGTAATTATATGATATTAAAACGAACAATGAACGAATTATGTTATTACGCAGATCTTTTTACTTGTTCTCTGAGTGAGTTCACAAAAATCACGATGAACAGAATATGTTATCACAAATAATGAAACTGTAATTATGGCAACACTATTAAATTAGGAAATACCTGTAATGATAGTGATGATGAGTTAATCAATAAATAATAAAATCAAAACCTTACTTCACATCTTAAACTTACCGATTAGAATACTCCGAATAAGTACCCAGCAAATTCGGCTTCACAAAGTTCACCATGCAATAATACTCTCTCAGATTATTCTGCATCGGGGTCCCCGTTAAAATAATTCTTCTTTTCGTGACTACCCTGCTCATCGCAACCGCAAGTACTGAGCAATCATTTTTCAGCAAATGCCCTTCATCACAGACTATTATATCTGGGCCGGGGTTGAGTAATGCTGTTCGTATTTTGTTGACGATGGTCGGTCGAACGTCGTCGAGGACTGGGTCCAGGGTCGTCAAACTTCGGAAGAGTTCGTATCCAATGATGAATATGCCGCCGCCGTTGTACCAGTCTTCTAGTTGGTAGGCGCGTTCGTATGTTTTCTTTAGTTTTGATAGCTCGAAAACCTGTGGAGATGGAGGTGTTTATGCAGGCTTTCCGATTTTGGGGTGTCTAAAACATCTTAGGATTAAAGGAATATTCAAACCTTAGCGGTATTCGCTGCTGCTGTGGGTAGAGGTACATACCGCGCGGGTTTCGCTCAGGTATTTAGTATCAAGTTCCGCGGCTAGAGCGACCTGAGCGGTATTCGCTGCCGCTGTGGGTAGAAGTGCATACCACGCGAGTTTCGCTCAGGTATTTAGTATCAAGTTACGCAGACGGTAGCGAAATCCGCTTTAGTGTGAACAGTAGTATTACCGCACACCCACTCGGTTTTCTCTACCGCAGACGGTAGCGAATACCGCTTAGGTTTGAATAGAATTTTTAAGTTAAAACCTAGTTTTATCTACAATTCGAAGTAAAGACTTCGAATTGTAGATAAAACTAGGTTTTAACTTAAAAATTGTTTGGTGCTCCATACACCAAGCGTGGTGTAGAACGATGGCAGCTTGATTTTATGTCGTTATCGTAAGTAATCGAGGTTACTTTAGATTTTTTTAGGAAACGTTACCACAATTAACTAAATTAAAGTACTAATCGGCTTGGTATTTGCAGCATAAAAAAGAAAGTCCTGGATTCACACAGCAAGGCAATGTCTTTACTTATCTGGACTAGCCTCTGGGAAACATATCCTAGCATGCGTAGCATGACCACCGTAGAAACGGGTTTTGTCGACTAAAGAATCGACAAAATTACAGTCTCTCATGTTGTCGATCCTTCCGTCGACAAAACCCCTTTTCCACAGTGGTTATGCTACGCGTGCAGATGTGTTGGATCAAATGCTAAGTGTCGATAAATTCTTAGTAAAAATTAAATATGAAATAATACCTGTAATTTCCTCTTTATTTTGCGATGCTTGAAAAAGAGATAAAATAACTTGGTCACAAAGGTTAGGACAATTTCATTTAAAAAATTGACACAAACGCGTAAATTCTTATCTACTAACTTTGCGCCAAATAAAGTTATGCAGCTTATTAAGAACCTAACATTTTTATTACTGCGCATTTTAAACAAAGAGCACTACTCCTTACCTTTATCTGATTAGTGACGGGTCCGATCCACTTGTGTATCTCGTCGACCCAGTTGAGTACAGTCGATAGAGGGCAGCACACGAGAACGCGTTGCATTTTCACACCAGGGTGTGTCAATACCTGGTGAGAAAAGTGATACATTTTATATTCAGTTGTTTTTTTAATTCCTATCTTCAGTTTCCCAAGTGACCTAGAATGCAGATTTCTATACTTCTATAACTATGCAATCAACAAGTGTGCGTTTACACAATTTTAGTACTTTGGGGCTAGTTCGATACATGTCTTAGCAAGCCCCTGGACATAGGCCTGTTTCAAGTTGCACAATGTCACCCGGATCTGTCTTTTGACTTTCCAGATCGTACCAGCAGCACTTTTATACCTACCCACCGCATTATAGTAAATAGTTTAGCGCTGATAGCCTAATGGTGTGACTGTCGGAGTTCCAAGTCATAGGTCTCGAGTTCGAACCCAAGACACGCACCTTTGATTTTTCGGGTTCAAGGGCATATTGTATAATTATGACTTGCTTCGGTGAAGAAAAAAATCGTGAGGCATAAAAACTCTGACACCAGTTTCGGCACTCAGCACACGAAAAAGAAAGAAGACCACGTAGTTGAGAACATCCCAGGCTTTATTAATCCGGTTTGCAGGTCCAGGCGAGTTCTTGACTTGCCTTTCCAATTCTAAGCTATTAGACACCTTCCTATAAAGTCCTATAGTTTAAGTAAATGAGTACTAACCGTGTGTAACAGAGCCAGCACTTGCAGCGTCTTGCCCAGCCCCATGCAGTGCGCGAGGATGCAGCCTCCGCCCGGCCGCCCCGTCTCGATCTCTGCGAGGCTTTCGAAGCAAGCGTCCCACATAAACTTCACGCCTTCGTACTGTAGACAAACATTTTTGTTTAATGATATTATCTTACATCGATCTCAGTTACAAAGATCCTTTATGAGACAAGATTAAACTATACAGGGTGTAAACAGACCCTTCACGAAGCCGTCAACCAAGCATTCTTAACATCAAACTAAGTAACTTTACGCAAAAATTATTGCTGGAAAACAACAAATGCCTTTCGGATTCGTTAAGGGTCTAACAACACCCTTTATACAGGGTGTAACGACACCCTTTATACAGGGTGGAAGGCACACCGACGCACAAACGGTTACATATAACTTTCCATCAGTAACATAGACATTTTTCATCTTTTTTTTTTTTTTTAAATGCAGTTTTATCTCTACCTACCTGATGCGCCTTCATAACTTTGGTGAAGAAGGGGTGCACGGTGACGACAGGGCGGTTCTCTTCGAAGTCATACTCCAGACAGACCTCGTCGTTAATGACTAGCACGTTCACGCCCTCCTCGCAGCCCAGTAGCTCCCTCTATAAAGACAAGACAGAATTATTAAATGTCAATATAAAATAAACTTTGTGTAGTAGAAATAGGGTGTATTTTCTATTAGTCACAAACGCCAATGAGTATAATACCATACTACAATTGTACTAAAAGGACTACAATTATGCAGAAGAACATTTTCAACGTTATCAGATTTCGTAGAAAAAAACTTGAATGTTTTTTTTAATACAGTGACACACGCGATGTTTGCAAAGAAACAGCAAATGATTTTTATTTTACAATTAAGAAAGACTAGACTGGTCAGTAATATTAGTTCCAAAACGCTCACCAACTTGGCCTGCTTGGCATTCAGTCTTCTCTTTCTCTCGAACTCCTCCATGTTTGCCACTACAGTACTGCGCGCTAGGGACTTCTTATCAATAACCTGTGGAGCAATTTTTGTCACGTACAATAGTTCTTCAATGGCTTCCTCACGAACTGACAAGATGAAAGCCTAACATCGAAAAGAAGTAGAAGGAATGGTGGGATGGTGTTGTATTAATAGGTTCGGCCCTTATTACATGGGATTTGCCATACTGCTGAAATGTAGGGTTCACTTTAACATCTCAACCCAACTTTACGTGGAAAAGAGACGTGCGTGATGTGATCATTTTACAAGAGAAATAACTGAATTATATCTTCATGTTTTTAATTAATCAATACTGATTTATGCTGACTTACCTTCCTAATATTACGACGTCCTCTAAACAAGCTAGCTTGAGATCTTTTAGACATACTGTTGTACGCGTCTGACGATTCACCGAACAGCTCTCTTGATAGTATTCTGAAAAGTCAAATAAATATTACTTAACTTTCTTTCAATCCCTGATCCATCAATTTTAATTTCTTGTATAAATCTTTGAAACTTTGTCTAGCATCAGTTAGAATAGATGATAGAGCATAATCATAGTGTAATTACTTCCAGTGGTTGAACGCGAACAATTGTGCGGAAGTTCAGCGGGGAGCTTATATCCCGAACTGTCCTACTTCTTCTTCTTTCATGTCGATGGTACGACTTGTTTAAATTCCTTGGGCCTAGTATGTGGCCTACTGAACCACTGTAATATTTACACTACTGTATACTAGTGTTGTTCTTCATACCCGAGTTGTTTCTGCCTCTCCAGGAACTTCTTGCCGGATCTGCGCGTGCGAGTGCTGCGCGGTCGTATGTGCGAGTCGGGGAGATCGCCGCGCCTCTCTATGAACTCGCTTACTAGCTTGGCGCGCTTGGCGTCGTCTAAACTGTGAACATTGGAACGTATATTTTTTTAAATAAAACAATTGATGTAAAAATAAAAGGGGCAAAAGTATCCCTTTTTTGACTAGCCTGCATTATCCCACTTCTGAGCAAAGGTCTCCCACCTTTGCTATATGTCTCCCACTTTTGCTCAGAAGTAGGATAGGGTAGGCTACTAAAAAAAGTGATATTTTTATTCCAACATAATTTGAATTGGGTAAGTCCATGGTATGTTATTATCTACATTGCAGAGGTAAATAACTCTAAACCAGTTATTTATTTGTTCTAACCCACAAATCCCACTACATAAACCAGTCATTTCCATACCCCTAGATAATATAAATGCATTGTCGTGTCTGCTTGGTACGTTATAACGTTTAAGGTCGTTTTATCTTTGAGAAAGTTGAAGAATTTATATTGAGGATAAATGAAAAACAAAGGAGATAGTATTAATACAGAAACATTTATTATTTACCAATTACAGACTAAAATTAGATCACCTTATTTAATCCTTAACTCCCTCATTCATATTTATTGTGGAAATCCTTTTTTAAGAACAAACGCGGAATTAAAGTTATGCCAAAATTAATCATGGAAAAATGTAAGATTAATCTGAAAGTTATACTGGTTGTAACTTTACTCTGCGTTTATTTCCTTTATTTATTAATAAGACCGAATTCTTTACTACATTCTTATTATAATAAGCCTTAACTCAAATAACCTTATTCTAGTAAGAGAAAGACAGATACACTTCAATTTACAAATAACAAACGTAAGAAGATATTTTTTACAATACCTGGTCTGATCCTTCTTGCTCATCCTTTTGAGAAGCTTCTCTTTGGTGCTCACCCATTGCTTCTCTTCCTCAGAAGAGGAATCTTCTTCGTTCCTCGTTCTGCTGGTAGACGGGTGATACTTTGATGCGCTTTTCTAAAATAACAAAAAGATAAAGTTACTTACGGTCAATATCGTTCTCGATAAATGCTAAGACATGGTTCTAAATGGACAATCCTAGTCCCTAGCACGCGGGTACATTATTTATAGACTCGAAATAGCATTCCCTAAACAGAAAACTTGAACTATTATTTACGAAAACACAACTGAGCTTCTACGAGTATATGAACGTTATCGATGTTATTAAGGTCAGCGTCACGGTAAGCAGCGAAGTTAATTTTTGTTAGGTCAGTACTAACAAACCAACGTCAACTTTCAACTGTTATTGAAGAAAACACAATTTAGCGATAAGGATAAGAATAGAGCTTCTATGTTCCCCTATTATGTTATGCTCTATGTTTTTCGCACTATTTATTTACCCGTTTGAGCAGATGGAGCTGGCAGATGGAGCTGACATTGATTACAAGAGTTCTATCGCAATGAAACAGCAGCGGGGTGTGGTTGTGGAGCTGTGTCACAAACTCTGCTCCATCTCCTCTCCTGCCCTCTTAGCCCAAAAAAATGTAGCCAAAGTAACCTCTGCGCTGCCACCGGCGACGCGGTGGAAGTGGCGAAGTTCTGGGCTAACAAAATATAAAATTTGTCGTGCCAGCGACACGAAGAAGTAGAATTAGGCGTTCCTAGCACAATAAGGCGATAATCCTAGTTTTAAATAAACTATTTAACCAATTTTAAAAAGTCAAATCTTGATGGTTGTTTAAAGAAAATATAAAAAGGTTAGGTTTATCGTTTCTCTAGTGTTTGGTGTGAAAAATAACGGTTTACGGTTGCGATCAACGTAACGCACTCAAAACATTGTGCTGACGGATGCATGCACAGTAAAGTACTTGTAATGTACAGTAAAACATTAAAAAAAAAAATTAAAGAGCATTTATTCGTGGTAACATCCAATTACAAAAAATGTTACTTCTGCCAAACTGTGAAGCAGTTTGTTGACAGATGTAGCTCCCATATACATACAATATTACCTATATTTTTATGTAACTACTCAAAGGTACTTTTTCATCAACAACAAGAATAAACATCAACTAGAACTAAACACAAATATTTTACTATAATATCACAAAGGCTGACTAGTAGTGAATTGAAACGCCACTACGCAATTCAAAATGCCATCAGGGGGGCCACCATGACGTCTCAAAGCAGGACGAACCCCAGCGTGAGAAAGAGACAGAGCTATACAGGTCGTGTAGCGCCATCCCTTCCCCACACCGGAACCACTCCCGCACCAAGACGCCACGGCAGGCCACCAGCATTCAGCTAATAACATCCTACACCGCGCAACTGCATTTCAATTCACACCGACGAAGCTGCTAACATAAGCTAGTATGACATAATCTATGCATCTTCATTTATATTATTTGGCTTTGACAAAAAATTTGCTTTGTTAAAAAGAAACTTTCCCAATTTATTTTTAAAAGATTTTTTTATGGTACAGCTACTTTCTAAGTCGACCGGTATGTCATTAAAAATTGTTGGGACTAGGCATTTTCTACACCTTTGTCCATAATAGTTAATCCAAGAGGGTACTACAAATCTTCTAATGAGTTTATTCCTTTGAGGTCTTATGTTTACTGTCTTAATTTTAAACTCATCCTTACTATAATTTTCTACAGCCAATAACAACACCACCTTACAATGGGCCGGCAAAATTTTACACAAAAAACCGTACGAAAACGTTGGAACTTTGACCTCCAATATCCCCGTAATTAGAAGATCCCCATTTTCCAGGCATGATCCAGAACAAAAAAAAACGGAATGACGGTAAGAACAACTACCTCTCAGCTTAAGGCTGTGTCTTTACACCCTTTATATTAAGTCCAAACCCTTACGCATAATACGAGCTTTGGACGTGGAGTTGCGGACACCAGCCCGTTATACAATTACGTCCAGGCGTCTGTCTATTACCTGTTTATTCCTCGTAACAGGTCCCTTAGTAGGCGTGTCCTGAACATCATCAGTCACAACAACAGGTGCATGCAATAGCGTCAGTTCTTTAGTCATCATCTTGTCGGCTGTCAGCATCAGGTCAGTGCCATCTTCGACCACAGCCTCCCCTTTCTTCTTGAGCATGCTACTTAGTTTGGTCTTTTCAGTACCATCTGAAGGTTCCTTTTTCACCTTGACTCCGGAATCAGAATCACTGTCGTTGTCATTCATTAAGAGATTCTTAGCGAGAGTGTTTTCAGTGTGTTTTAGTGGCTGTGGATGGAAGATATTATTTTTAAGTAAAAAGTAGGCTATATGAACATTGAAATTACATACAAATTACCTTGGGGGTTGTGATTATTATGTAGACTAAGGCTGTCACCGAATGGCGTTCAAGAATTGGAAAAAGAAATGTGGGTTTTGGATTGGGGGAAAGCCAGGATGAAGCTAGCACAGGAACGTGAAGATTGGAACAAAAAAAGAGGGGCCTATACCCAATAGTGGGTGAATTCGGGCTATGGATGATGATGAGACATGATGAACTAATAAGTTTGATGTTTTTTGGGTTAAGGACCGCAGTTAGTATAGTTAGTTACTTTTATTTACAAGATCACATGTAAGATTTGGAAATGTCTTAACTAATATTATTCAAATACAAAATATATAATTATTTTGCTATTAACAAGATTATTGTATCTAATACTTGAATTAGCTTAATTCATAAATTATACTCTGGTAAAAAAAAGGGTTTTTAAAAACTGTGTCTTATTTAATGTGTTTTATTTCAAAACTGTGTTTTATTTCGTAACTGTGTTTTATTTCAAAACTGTGTTTTATTTCAAAACTGTGTCTTATTCCAAAACTATGTCTTATGTCATAAATTGTGTTTTATTTAATACTTACAACAGGTGGAGCCACTTCATCATCCACATTCGCTCCTTCATCCTCCGAAGGCTCCAGCTCATCATAATGATCTGAATATGTAGGACTGTCAGCCCTACTGCCAGTTTCAGACGTATGGTCACCTTTACCTTCCCGTTTCGACTTTAATTTACTTTTAACCAAGTTCAACTGGACTGTTCTGTTCAAGGAGTTTAAGTTTGTCAATCTGAAAATATTAAATTAATATTAAGCTACCTGCAAAATTAACTCTATCTAAATAAATTATAAAGCTACACAAGGATCTACTAACGCTTGAATGACATTCACTCAGTATTGTTGGTTAACATTGGTGGCATTATTTTGATTGATTACAAAGAATTTTGAAGTACGAAAAAAACAAGATAAAGTGGTTAGCCCCAATAAGAGCCACATACCAAAAGATCATTATACAACTACATGTTCAAACAGATAAATATTTATAAAAATTCATTTCTTATAAATAAAATATGATGGGTCTTTACCTGTCAATCTCCTGGTCATCAACATTTTTGCTTGCAATGCCTTGATATTCAAAGTATGTCTGGACGAATGATTCTGGCAGTTTTTCCAAAGCTACACAAGTATTTTGGTATAGCTTTCCATCTGTTCCGGTAACCGGGTAGCAGTGCCAACCATGACGCTCTACAAATGAAGGAGTTTCTTCTAAAACATTTTCTTTCAAAAGTCCTTCTTTCTTTACAGAAATTCCTTTCTTGGCAGTTTCTTCCTTCTTTGATATTTCTTCTTTCCTTGATTTTTCTTCCTTCTTTGATTTTTCATCTTTGTTTGATATTTCTTCTTTCTTTGAAATGTCTTCCTTCTTAGAAACTTCTTCTTTTTTTGATATTTCTTCCTTCTTTGATATTTCAACTTTTCCTTTGCCTCTTCTAGTAGACCTTTTTGCAGGTATTAGATTATGAAAATCAGGCATTGCGGGTTCACACTCCAATAATTCTACAGGTTCATTAGAAATTAACGGCTTTTCATGAATTTCTTTTTCTTCAACTGCCTTAGTATTTTTTTTGGCAATGTCATCTTCTTTGTCTGGTATAATTTTGTCATACACGTATTGCATGTATTTCTGATAGTTAGTTATCTCGTTTTGATCAATAGCTGTAAAGCCAGTAAAGTTGCCTATGTCATCTTCGACTTGATCAGTAGAATCAACATTGTTACATTGAATCTCGCTTTCTGTAGCTTTGCAATTCTGCGCCGGTTTTGACTTTTCCTGGTCTTTCCTCTTTCTTAAGCGCAAAGGCAAGCTTTCAGTTTCAGAATCTGTAGAATCGTCTTTTTTCTCCTCTTGCCTGATTCTGTCTCTCATTTTTTTGGTTAAATTTGCAACTTCGTTATCAGTTGGCTTTTCTTTAGTCGCCACTGTAGATATTTCCTTGTTTGTATTCTTTGGGTCAATTTTTTTCTGTTTACCTTTACGTTTATCAGGTTTCTTTTTCATTGTAACCTTTTTAGTTTTAGCACTATCATCATCAGAACCACTGCTTTCCATTAAGCTTCCTTTGGCAGTTTCAATAGTCAAAGGTTGGTATGTCTGTGGGACTAGGAGGTTCATGCTCATGTCATCTTCTTCATAATCGGGTTCATGTTGTCTGCGTACTCTGTGTACACTTTGAGTAAAGATGTCGTCACCATGTAATTCGTGCATAATTTTGTTGCTAGCAGCAAATTGTTCGAATGCGTCGACATCGTAACTATTCCGCCTGTGAAGGTCTGGTGGCGTAACACCTAAGATATCTATAGCTTCTGGCTTGACTTCTGGTATGTTTGCCATTTCGTCAGGTGCATGAATTGGTTCAATTTTCACGTGAGCTAGTAAACCGAGATTTTCTGGCAAATCATCCTCAGGTTCAATTTTAATTTGAGTAACAACAGCTCTTGTTTCCTTATCATTGACAGTATTGGTAGTATTAAAGCATGACTTAAGTTCCTGCATTTGCACTTGTGATACCCAACTGGTTTCGGTTCCGACTGGGTTTTCCTCCTCAATGTCATTAAAGACAGGTTCATACTGATCTTCATTATCAAAGTCATCTGAATACTCAGGGCTATTTGGATTTTCTGCAGGAGACTGTTCTAGATTCAGGAATGCTTCCTCTGATAACGTATTTACACTGTTTATTGTTAACCCTTCAATCATAGTTTCAACATTATGATTATTGAAATTGAACTGACTAGTTCTATCTAAGGGATCATCCATTTCTCTATACATCAATTGTTTGACATGCTCAAATGCAGAGGTTTTTAACGATTTCGGTATAAATATACTAGTCATATAACTTGACTCAATAACAAGTTTTCTTTGTATTAATTCAACACACAAAGACAAGAGTGACTTGATTTCACTTATGTTAAAAGAAGAAGATGAATATTTTGAAGAACAGGTGGAAATTGAATAACTAGATTCTTCTGTACTACACCTTTTTTCTGCCACTTCTTGTTCTTCTCTGGATACCTTTTTCTCTGAGTAATATAGTAATTCCATCATTCTTTGGTGGCAGAGTGTTTTAAGAGGAGGTATAGTTGATTCATCCATAGCGGCTATGTTTTCTGAGGGTGATGGCCTCCTTTTCGTGATTTTAACAGCTCCTTGGTTTTGACCGGTAGTCAGGACCCTCAGGCAATGTCGAAATAATGTCATAGGCTGGTTTTTTCCATCTGTAAGTTCATTTTGTATGTGTTGATGACAAGGTTCTTTGACATATCTTTCATCATTTATTTTATTTCTCACAATCCGAAAACATAGTTTAAGAAGGGTCTCTGGGCATGCTGCTATGGTTTTGTTAGGTATTGGCTTTATAGCATGATCTGTCGCTGAGGTACTTGGATTATTTTCTGTGCTAATTGCTCCATTTGAAGAATAATTTACTTCATTATTATTATATTGATTGGATTTAACCACAAAATAGTTGCACACACATTCTTTGCTCACATTAAGCCAATCTGTGGTTACATAAGGGGCACAAACTGATATTGCTTTCTGACGGTAATAATTCTTAAAAAAATCACTTACCATTTTAGTTGTAATATTATTATCTGGAGGTTTTTTATTTCGGCTGTCCTGGGCTAAAAAAGACTGCGAAGGCTTATTAACTTTTTTAACCATCACTGTGTCATTAATCCATACAGTATGTCGACCCTTTATGTCGAGCTTCTTGTTGGTTGTGGTTGGTTGTTCAGATGTTTTTTTTGTTATTTTAATAGAAAGTTCTTTGTTGAGAAACACAGTTTTAGGATTAAATTTTGCTGGGGTAGGTTTTTCGTTTGATTTATTTACTGAAGTTATTTTAACTGGTTCTTCTACAATTTCACAATCACTGTCACTACTTTCTTGTTTTGCTGAGGCCTCTATTTGTTTAGGTAGTTCCATACATGCTGTCAAATTGTTAGTTCTTAGATATTCATCATATTGTTTTGCGAGATCCTCTTCCATCTGGTTTAGGTTGTATTTAGCTAGTTTAAATAATAAAAATGACTTTCTTACACAATAATCTACTTGCTTGGTGTCTATGATAAACTCAGTGTTGATTTTCTTTTTGATAAAATCTTCAGACTTTTCTGTCATTAATGTACCTAACTCGGAAGTTGTTTTCACAATACTAGTTAAGAAATAACAAGCTTTGTCTGATTGTTCTGCTGTTAAAGCAATGTTCTCCTTCAGATGGATTTCTAGTGGTGAACTGGTTTGCACACCGGTCGATACAGTATTAATTATAGTAGTTTGGCTGCACATCTCAAAAGTCTTCTTGGCTTCTGGATCTAACACAGGTATTTCCAGGATTTTGTTCTCAGAGGGTGAATTCGCAGACACTTTTTTAATTTTTAAATTAGTACCTTGAATCTTTTTGGCGAGGAAGTTTTCAAACTCATTACTGCAACCCCACACTTTCGAATTTTGTTGTTGGCCATCCTCAGTTGGTTTTACTACTGTAGGAGATGGTAAGCATTCTTCTACATCATCACTTTCAACATCCTGAATTATTGACGAATTTGGTTTAGATTTTTTCTGTGGAGATTGATAGTCTGATTTTTTACGCATCCTTTTCTTCTTATGTTGTGTTTCATTAACCAGATCTTTCACTGACATTTCGCTGTCGGTGGAATCTATATCTTTATTTCCTCTTCTGCCAGGTACATATTCGTCATCAGAGTAAAATCTTTTGCTTTTCCTTCTTGGTTCATCATCATCAGATGACTCCACATTAGCAAATGGATCCTCATCAGACTCTTCATGATAACGTAATTTTGCAACTTTTCTACGAATAGGCCTTTTAGTAGTGTCTTCGACAAGTAATGCATTATCAGCATTTGCTTCATTTGGGGTCTCTTCCTTGTCTATAACACTGTCAACATTGTATTCAAAGTCTGACATAAATGGCATTTTACTATTGCGCTTTGTTGGAGTATTCTTGGCATCACTGCTGCTTTCAACAGCTACAACACTTACATCAACATCATGATCAGCTGTAGTTGAAAGTACAGTTGTGTTATTATTTTCAGTATTTGCTGAGTCACTGCCAACTTCTTTTAATTGGTGTAAGGGCAAATCTTCAGTGTCAGAATCTACATTAGAGGTAACTAAATCAGCTCCGTTATTGAATATTGGACTTGGTACTACGATAGATTCTGATTTGTCAAAAGTTTCCATTTGGTCTTTTTCAGTGATGTCTGTAGTTTCTTTTTTAGGCTTACCTCTCCCTTTTTTATGCAAGTTTCTTTTTTTACTTGGTGGTGGAGTTACTACAGAAACGCTATTTATTAAGTTTTGATCCTTGTCATTCTCAGTTGAATTATTTTCATCAGCTGATTTCGGTGTTTCAGGAAGTGTTTTTAATTTACTTAAAGCAACATTATCAAGCCCATCAGTATCAGAATCGTTAAATATTTTCTTATCTAAATCTCTATTTTCTATTTTAGACATATCTAATTCTACCACCTCCTCACTCCTTTCATGTGTGTTTGTGATTTGTGTCCCATTTAAATCTTCTAAACTTATGAGTTCATTTGATGGGATTTCTGTACTATTTTGAATATCATCCTGAATGTTTGCTACGGGTTGTGTTTTTTTTGGTCTTCCTCTCTTGCGAGGAGTAACCACTTTATCAATTTTGCTGCTGTCAGAACCATTCAGCTCACTTGACAAGTCTCTGTTAGAATTTTGGTCATTTTGGAGTGATTTTGGTGGCCGACCACGCTTCCGCTTAACACAGGCAACAATTCCAGAAATTTCTGGATCTGAACTAAGTCGAGAGCTCAAACTAACTTGACTAATCTCTGATGGTGTAATAGATTCTGAAGGAACAGGTTTAGGCTTAGGTTTTCTACCTCTTTTACGAGGTATAATGCTACTTATTAGGGAGGATTCTTGTTCAGTATTTACCTGAATGTCATTGCTGCGTCTTGAACCAAGGATCACAACATTGTTGGAGACTACATTGGTATCATTTTCTATCGCAATTTTCTTTTTTCTGCCTCTTCTAGTTACTTTCTGTGATTCATAGTTGTGGTCTAAATGGGTATTGGCGTCATCTAAGCTTGCAGTTGTGTTGTGGTCTAAATGGGTATTAGCGTCGTCTAAGCTTGCAGTTGTTTCTGAGTAAGAATTACTATCGCAGGTTTTTGGCTCAATCTCGGACTGCATCTCTTCCGTGTTGTCATTGACTGTGCTGTTTACTTCGTTTTCTGTAGATATAACTACCTCATTTTCATAACTGACATGACCTGACTTGCCGGGGTCTGGTTCCTTGGGCTTCGCTGTAACTATTGCAGGCAGAGTGATGCATTGCTCTTCTTCATACATTGCAACTGCTTGGAACTCGTTAAATGCATCCTCAGTTAAGCAGAGGTTGTTTGCATGCGAATCCATATTCTCAGACATGTTGTTAGATTAGAGTAGCGTCAACCACTTTAAAAGTTACATATTATTTATTTACACGGTAAAAGAAGAAATATCGCGTTACAAACACAATTATTCTCATGATAATCCAAATAATCAAGAAAAAGAAGATTTTTTGTTGTTAGCATCGGATTGCTAAAACCCAGGGTTGCCAAACTAAAACTTGGCTTTCATATTTTCCTCTTGTTTTTCTTTTTATTTAGATACAAAATATCAGCCAAGTACCTAAATGCTTTTGTTGTGCGATGTGGATGAGGCGTAAAAGCCATTTTTTTTTTAATTTTTAATTAGTCCTGTATTTTTTACCCTATAAAAGTTTCCATATCCATATAACTTATGTTTCTTTTGTATTTTGTTTGGCAATGTTTTATTGTCCCGTCAAGAATTAATCTTAAAAAATAAAATCACGTGCATGAAATCGGCATTCGTTGAAAGTGGATTACAACTTCGCCGGTGATATTGGTAGAAATTAAAAGATTCGTTTGAATCTGTTAACACTGGTCAACGGTAACCGTAGACCAAGGCCGTAGACATTATTACAGTACCGTAGACAATCTTTACACTATGCCGTAGACATATATCGTATTAAAATGTTCCTTGCTAATAACCCATAGCCCAAAATATGTTTAATAAACACCTCACTAGAATATTATGTTCTGTGATAAACACGCTCAATTTCCACAATACAAAGCATAAAGCCTAAGTGGGTATATGCTAGTCAGCTATCGGCCACTCCGGCGTCTCCGGCTAACCGGCTACCGAATACTGGGACGGCTGCAAAAGTAGTAGTTATATTATACTCTGTGGCGACTACCCGCTGTGCCGTATTTTAGCCAGCCAGTAGCCAATAGCTTGCTACATATTAGTAATCTGTGGCCAATAGCTTGTTATCGTGTTGACGGATATCATAGCCGTGTCTATTTTGTTAATAGCCGCTATTTGGCTAGTTATTGGAATAGCTACCCATCACTAAATAGTAGCTCTTACACAGCCTCCAAGCCTTGAAGCTTCCAAATTCATAATAATATATTAAAAGAAAAAACCAAAAACTTTTGAATTTCAGCCATTTTTAAATAAATTAGTAATAATTGATTACCGAACGATAGTTTTTACTTCAATGCATCTCTGATTGTAATAGTGTCATTTTGGGTGACATTACAGTGGCGAATTGTGTTGACGTTTTTGGGAAGCTCAAGCTTTATTACATTACATTTTTGTATCAAATCATATCAGAACTTCTTATTTTCCAGTAGAAATTAACGACACAGACTTATCGAGGTGTCTAGTTCTTAACTATATATATATAATAAAAGTGGCAAATGTTTTACAATCAAAATGTACTTTCCAATAGGATGGCCCAAAGTTCTAAAAAATCTTGGTGCAGATAATCAAATTATAAAACAAATCGTTTCGAATAGAGACAAGATCTTGTTTGCCTCATTGAGCGATGACTGCCTCGCAGTATGGTTTTGTAAGGTATGCTTATTTTTGTGTGAACATTGACGTCATATTGACAAACTATATGTATTCTACTTTTGGTCCCAGTATGTACTTAATATTCACAATAATGTGTGCTTCTCTTCACTGCTATGTTATAACAATCTGTTGTTACGAGTGATTTTATAAGATTAGAAAATTAGAAATCACTGTAATGTCTTAATCTTGCAATCATATCTTTTTGTTATCATTATAAAACATCTCTAATATTGGTTGTACATAACTGCATTGGTTATAAATGCTGGAATATTGTTTGTTTAATAAACAAGAGTTATCTTCTGGGTCACCAACATATCATAGTATAATTTGTTTTGCCATTATTGAATAATAAATAATCAACAATATTTGTGTTCATCTTTGTTTGCATTCATAAACTTTTTGTTAAAGGTAGTTCAAAGTATTAATGTTGTAGTGGTACTCAGTCTTGGATTTTGGTGTGTTGGTTTTCTGTGACTGTTTTAATATTTAAATTGTACTTTAAGAGCTTTCTAGTTGTAAACATTTTCTTTTAAAAGTGTACACCTTTAATCATTTTAATTTCAGATGATTCTATTAATCTTTATGTTGTTCTAGCCAACTGTCCCCATAGTGTACCATAAGAGGAGTACAGAATCTCTCCAGAGACTTGGAATCAATGTCGGGGTGGAGTGGAAACCAGACTCTTCTATGATATGCATTTCTGTAAGTAAAAAATAGCTATTAAATATCTAAATAAAATAATGCGATTTTATTGTGAGCGGTAGTAATCTAGAAGGTAAATGCAATAACAAATGTAAAGTCCCATAATACAAAAGAGAAAGTAATAACTATTCAATATGCGACAAAGGTTACAACCTGTTCTCTCTCACAAATAGCAGGCCTATGTCTGCAGTGGGACCAATATAGGCTGATTATATGCTAAACTACTTTGCTATTTTCTTACTCTGCATCTGAATATCTGCTAGCCATGCAAATGAAAAAAAAAAAAATAGCTGTCTTTTGTTATCTTTTCTTGCCTTGTTGGTCTAGTGGTTGTAAGCACGACTGCTGAGCATGAGGTCCTGGGTTCGATCCCCAGATCGGGCATAATGTTATAGGGTTTTTCAATCAGAAATTTCCTAGTAGCAGCTGCAGAGTCTGGCTATGTCCCCAGCTGATGAGCCTATTTTCACATTTTACCAGTTGTTTAAACATAACTGGTAAAATGTGAATTTACTATTAGGTACACCTCTGCCAAACCTTATGGGGAAAAGCAACATGACATTATGTTATGGTTCATTGCTTTTATCTCTAAAACCATTAACTTTTCTTTTCCAGACATCAGAAGGCCATTTAATACTGTACCATGTAGAAGCCCACAGTGAACACACAGCTTACCAACAATATGACCCACCCACCGCTAGCCTGCGACGAGACTCCGCTGAGTTATTTGTTAAAGAAGTCATACCATCACTGAAAATTACTCAGGTAATATTTTATTCACCATAATTTATTTCTATACAAATCTAATACATTTTTAACTATTCCTTAAAATAAAAAACATTTAAAAATATAAAAAATTGTAGGTATTGGTAACAGGGTCCAAGCTACCGGCAGTCAGGGTTCCAGAGAGAGGAACCTCCTAACAATAACAGCCGTGTACTCCTGTACCGCTAAATTAATATTTTTATAATTATTATGTAGAATTATGGTCATAAATTTTTCCTCTCTGTATTTTTTCTTTTCAAAAATAAATAATAATGTAAGTCCAAGAGGAGCAAGCAGGAAGATGATGATTCAACTTTGGCTATGCCTGTGATATCCATCATGACAAATCATGATAAAAAAGGGTTATGGAACCTACAAATATGGTGTTTCGGCATCCCATTCCTATTTCATATTGGAGCCCCTGGTAAATAAATTGAGCTCTCTGTTATAACAATTTTAATGATCTTTAAATAAGTCAATAATCTTATCTATACAAATAAATAAAATAGAAGTGTAGCAACTTTTTAGACTACTTATAATTTTTTTCAATTTTTTTTCTGTATGTTTGTTCCGGCTAATCTCCGAAACGGCTGGACCGTTTTTGACGAGAGGTTATAAGGAGTAACTTAGACTACTTTAATTTAAAAAAGGATTAGGGTAACATGCAAAAAATTTAAACCCTTGAAATTGTTAACAAAATCCGATTAAAAAAGGGCATTAATATTTTTATTATAATTTCATGCGGACAAAGGTCGCAAGCAACAGCTAGTTCTGGTAATAAAAAAAACTCTTTAATGGCTGGTACGCTTCAGTTTAAAATAAAATGACACAGTACAAACTAATGAGAGGGTTTTAAAACATTCACAGACAATGAACAGATAGCAGAAAGCACTTTATATTTAAAATAAAGTGTGGCCTACTTACTCAACGATAAAAATACTGATTTAATTACTGTTACTTATTCACGGCATATACATTATATTTTAGCTAATTTATTCATTATAGTTTAATAGTCTGTTACGCACATGAGATATTATTATGATTTATGCATAGATACATACCTAAAAGAACTCAAGCCTTTTTCGTGACGGTGGCAGAAACTACAGAATGATTAATATAACTTATTTTAGTTTTGTTGGGTTCTGTAGCCGACTGGCAAAAAACGGAACTCTTATAGATTCGTCATGTCTGTCTGTCTGTCCGTCCGTATGTCACAGCCATTTTATTCCGAAACTATTAGGACTACACTGTTGAAACTTGGTAGGTGGATGTATAGTGTGAACCGATTTACGATTTTTATACAAAAATAAATAAAAAATAAAAAAATAGAGGGGCCTCCGTTCCCCATATGGAACAAAAACAAAAATAAAAAAATTATACTTATACATGCGAAAATTATACTTATATATGCTCTATAGATAAGTCTTTAAAAATAACATAGAGGTTCCTAAAACCATTTTTTCTCAGAGTCAATCGTTTGAAAGATAGATACTTCCAAAGTGGTGAAATGTGTGCCCCCCTCTAATTGGTTTGAATATGTGATATGATGTTTAGTTTTTGAGATATGGGACTTTTTCATCAAACTGCAGCAGTAAATTTGTTTTTCAATAACATACTATGAAAAACAAATTTAGTTTTGCCGTTGAATTTAATACAATACAACATATGAATGAGCCTTCAAAATAATTTTATTTTATTGTTTGGTGCTACGGAACCCTGTCTGGGTGTGAGTACGACTCGCACTTGGCCGGTTTTTTTCTATTCCACAATGTCCACAATGGTACTCACAATGCGATGACGTGGCATTGTGGCACGCGGCGACGTCGCGATATTATGATGTGTCGTGGAAACCGACGACGTACAGACGCCAGCACATCAAGCTACTACAATCTGCCAAGTTTTTTTAATAGATTTTAAACTTTATCGCTAAAGAATTAGGTTCAAGGTTGATTGGGTATATTTTACAGTTTGGGCAGCTTGATGTGCTGCGTCAAAAATCCACGGAAATACTAACCATGCATTCAAAACCATGCATTCATGCGACAAAATGATAGATTTCTTTTGATAGATCTTCAAAAGAAATCTGTCATTTTGTCGATTCTTGCGTAGACAAAACCGGTTTTTTCGGTGGTCATGCTACGCGTGCAATGATGGAAAGAAATGGATGCAACGTTGCGCAATGCGTGTTGTGTGTTTGTTTATGTTTGGACCCTAAATCAGTGTAATTTATTCCTTCCAGTTAAAAGAGGTGTTAGTATGGGACGGACAGATCACTCGAATGTGCTGTATATCAGGCACGGAGATCCTCGTGTGCACCACCAGAGCCCACCTGTTGAGATATCGATGGGACGGCACACAGAACCGGGACTACTGTCTCGATTTAGGACGTATACCGTTCTCTGTTAACCAACAGGTTTCTAAAGGTAATGAAATAAACGTACTTCTGGCTGAGATTATTTTTTGCTGAATTTTTTATTTTAGTTTTCTGTTACAACTCGCGGGCTGGGGCTTTCAAGGCTGTAAATAACTTAGTGCTGACTGGAAATTATTTCGAAGAATAGACAAATTATTTTATGGCCTTCATAGTTAAATACTTCAAGCCTGGGAGTGTGTACACCTGTGATTTGTGTTAGGCCAATGACATAGCTACAATGCGGGAATAAATGTTACTTTAATCGAAGTACTTTTAGGCACTCTTTCTGAATGGTTGCCTCGTTGGTCGACTGGTCGCAAGAGCGAGTGCTAAGCATTAGGTCCTGGCTTCAATTCCCGGGTCGGGCAAAGTGTTATTGGGTTTTTCCATCAGGAATTTCTCAGTGGCAGCCACGGAGTCTGGATTTGTGCTCGATTCGTATTCGTGGCAATAGGCTCGCCCCCCATGACATGGGACTTAAAAACATAACTGGCGAAATGTGGTTGTAGGTACTATTAGGTACACCTATGCCTAACCCTTCGGGGATTACAGGCGTGATGTTATGTGATGAATATGTTGTAATGTTTCACCTTATTACAAAGTAATCATAATAGTAATTTCTTAACTTTGTCAGTCAATCAGTGTATCCAAGGTCCTTTTAATAAGTGCGTTAAAATGGTTGCCTAGTAAATATGTACATGTATAACGTAAACGTAGCATAACCTCACGCGTGTAATCCCCGTAAAATAATAGGCAGAGGTAGGGGTGTTGCCAAGGGGGGGGGGGGGACAGGGGGGACTGCTGCCCATCTAGAGGCTCGAGGTTTTTTTGTATCTTTTCCCGCCTTCACAGAATAATTAGGAACATTATTTAGCGTACAATAGAATCATGAGGTATGCAACAAAATTGTGTTCCTATTTTAGAGAGTTTCCAATAAAATATGTCATAAATTTTTCAAAACTTTTATGTCATAAATTTTTTAAAAGCTATTTTTATATTTAAACTGCCGATAGATTTTTTGAATTATTTTCAATTGGTATAAACCAAAATGCATTAAAAAAGGTTGTTGGTCATATACTCGTTTTAAAAAAAAACCTTCCAGAAATGCGGGGGGAGGGCTGAGACGCGCGGAAATGAAAGAGACGAAATGTTTTTATTTGTCCTTTTCTTGCACGATATCGTCACTTTTTGAGTCACTACAAGATAGCCCATGTTATTAGGAGTCGTTTTAGGTATTTAACTAAACTGGCCGTAATTTTGAGTTCGGTCACTTTCGTTCAGCACGCGCATGACCACTGTCACTCTGTGATTTTGTCGATTCTTCCGTCGATAAAACCCGTTTCTGCGGTTCTGACTGTGCGATATGTAGGCTTCTAACTTGTTCTAGTTTTTTTTCACTTTTGCTAAACTCTATGCCGATCATTTCAGCTGAGCCGATATTAGAAGACAATACGCATGTAAATGACATAGAATACTCGCCGCTTGTGTGCGGTTTCGGAATAACGCTCAATGACGGACGGGCGGCGTATTTAACGGCGCCCAATCTCAAGTTTGATCCTAATGTGAGTATGTTACTTGTTTTTGCTTAATTTTTCATCGGCGTGAGAAATTCGGTAATCTTATTTATATTTTTATTATTTTATTTATTTACGTACACACAAAATACTTAACAGGTCATGATTTGATTATGATTTGTTGAGGGAGGAGCTCGTGGCTAAATAATAACAGCCGCTTGGGTCGATGTTCAGGTTAAGCCGTGCTTGCCTAGGTTGGTCCGTGGATGGGTGACCACCCATTACACAGCGAGTTTCCTCCGTGCCTCGGAAAGCACGTTAAATCGTTGGTCCGGCTGTCAATTGTAAGATCTTTGACACTCGTTAGGTATTCAGTGGCCCGAAAGTCTGACAACCAGTATTAGCAAGGGTATCGTATTACCCAGTACTTAATGGATTGTGGAGGTCAGATAGGCAGTCGCTCCATGTAAAATACTAGTATTCAGCTGCATCCGGTTAGACTGTAAGCCGACTCCAACATAGTTGGGAAAAGGCTAAGCAGATGATGATTTGTTTAGGGATTTTCTCGTCTAAAAATTCTACCGTAGTTGCGCTAAGTTAATCGACACACTGCAAGTAATTTTAGTCGCCCTGACTGCTACGTCTTCGGTCAAAAGGATCTACTATTTATAGAATCATACAAAGAATATTTTTAAAAAGGTCCCCGTTTAAGACTGTAAAGAATCAGAAAACAACTGTAATCATTATCTCCAAGCATTCTTATTTTAAAAGTAAAAAAAAAACTGAATTTTACTGACTACCTGCTTCACCGACCCCAAGTAGAACGAGACAAGAGCAGGAAGATAGCTACTCAAATGTATTACTTTTTTTTCGAGAGTGCCAGAGCGAATTTGAAAAACTATTATTTTTAATGACTCCAATGACACGTGAATAATTCCTTTCATAACCAACAACAAAACAATTTGTATTATTATATTTTTATTAAAACATGTTTTGGCAATCTCAGATATTATTGGACACAGATTTGATGGTAAGAAATTGTTAAACGAGTGTTGTAATAAAATAGCCCATGAAGCACGTTATTGAGTACCCTCAAAATTTAAATTCGTGTGTATTCCTTGTAGTTTTCCTTTGTAGGCACATTTAAAGTAATTTCCCTGCCAGATCCTTTGTGTGGGGCAATGGGACAACCAGTGCCAATGTTTTTGCGTGCTCCTTTATTATGCCCCTGTGAGATAAAAAGTATAGTCCATTACATTCTCAATTATTGGGACGCTAGGATTATTTTTAATACTAAAAGACTATTTGATTGATGTTTTTTTTTTGTAGGCTGTGCAAGGCATTTGGGCACCCGGCATCGATGACTCGACTTGCGCAAGAGTCAACCATAAGTTTAGATTAATTGCTATTGGCAGGAGAAAGTGAGTATCAATAATATTCCGGGATTTTAAAACACTGAATTTATACAGGGTGGAAGAGACACCGACGCGAAAACGGTTACCACGTATTCAGTACACCATTCTGAGCCCCCCATATATAAATTTTAATCGGTTATTGAAAAATAACAGCTATTTCATACATATTGACCATGTAGGTATTAAACTTATATAGTAAACAGCTTTTTTTTTTAATAACCGATGAGAAATTTCTATGTGGGGGGCTCAGAATGGTGTACTGAATACGTGGTAACCGTTTTCGCATGGCCCTTTCCACCCGTAAATGGCCTTTTCTGTCCACCTAATGCTGAGTGAAAGCACGCTACGTTCATCCAACTCTTACCTGCCACTCTGACCAGGTCCACGGTTCGCCTGGCTCATGACCTGCCTGCTCTCCTATGGCCAGTTCTGTGACTCCATTCTAATATTTTCGTAATATCTGTTGGTGACCATTAATATAATCTTTCTCAACATTTCAGTTCTCAAGTGGATGTATTCACGATAGACGAAGCTACTGGTGGTCTGGAACTGTCACATACAATGGTGCTCAGCTCCAAGGACTTCCCCGGCGATCCTGGACCTGTTAAATGTATGAGGTAAAGTGCACCGTTTGCGCTGATAACTTATATTCTCGTATCAGATTGAACTTATCAGGGTCAGCTTTTCTTTTCTTTGTATTTTAGCATTAATGGCTTAGGCAACATCAAAAATAGCAAGAAGTTGCTTGTAAATTAAATTTGTCCTTGAATAGACTAGCCTAAGTTATGGTGAAAGCATTACTTATCACTTACTACGGCTATGCATTATTCCTACTATCACTGTCGCAAAACTGCCGAATTTACAAGTACAAAAAATGCAGAGGAACATATTTTTGTCAAATCCCGTGCTAACTAACGTTTATAGGTCCTCTACCTTAGCCAGCAGCTATCTGCCAAGAGCGCATATAAGACGTTAATTTGTATCGCCACTTTTCGCCGTCGCATTATGATGCATTGTTGATTTTTCAGATGGACAGCAGACGGTCGTGCAGTGGCAGTTAGTTGGGAGAGAGGGGGTGTCTCTGTGTGGAGTACGTTCGGAGCCCTACTCATGTGCTCGCTGGCGTGGGACTACGGACTGAACCAGGACCTGAGCAAGTCCAACCCGCTGGTGGTGTCTAGTTTAGTAAGTATCACAAAACACGTAGAAAATATTGTCCTGTCCTCACTGATAAGACATTGCAATCATGTTCTCATAGCGATTTTTGTCTCCGAAAAAATGTGTAACAAGGGACTTTCGGCAATCATACTTCTAGACATTTTTATTAGCGTCCTCTAGATATGAATGCCAGTTCCATCGTGCGCTACAACTTTGAAGAGAAATCTATATAGTGAGGGGGTGAATAAGCCACCTGCCATAGCAAAATTTTTTTATCTCCTCCATGATGTATGTTTTTCCATTTGCCTAATAACGTAGTATCTTTTGTTTAGGAATGGGCGACGGAAGGTTACCAGCTGTGGATGGTGAAAGTGGAAGAAGATTCAAGTACTAACATAATTCAACTGGACTTTCTTAAAAGTCCTCTCACCGTAAACCCTTGCATGGTAAGTTATCACTGATTCAAATATTGTTAATCTGTGGTATCTTAAGTAATTAGTAATCCTCGGAGTCTGGATTTGTGCCCGATTGATGGCAATAGGCTCGCCCCCTATTACGTGGGACTTAAACAAACTGACGAAACGTGGGTAACTACTACCATAGATCATCACACATTCCATATTTCCAGAGCAACCAAAGACACCTGTACCTACAAGCAGACGACAAACTCTACATCAATTTAGAAGACAACCTCACGAAGCGAACAAAGATCTCCATCATAGATTCCTCATCAGAGATCTACCAGGCAGAGAACGGGCTACCCGACCAGCCTAACTTGGAATATGAGAGCAGTACCAACTATAGAGAGTTTGTTGATGATAATGAGTGCAGGAAACAGTGGATCGTATTGCCGCTGCCTGCTACTTATATTGCTACGAATTGGCCTTTGAGGGTAAGTTTTCTTATTATGGAAGAACAAAAAATAAAATATACTGTGTAAAGGGAATTATCGATTATCATGAATTCATCAATTCCTAGGCATTGAAATTTTTCATAGGCAAAAAAAACAGCTATTTCAAACAGTATTATATTATTATATGGAGACTTAAAGTTAAATGATTTGTTATTAGAAAAATAATTGTTCAGCACTGTATGGTGGTAACGTTGACAAGAAAACTCGCAGCTGTTATGCATTAATGTTTAAAGAAAACGATTGTCTTCTGGAGCACCACAATGCCATCATTGATCTAGAAATCCAGATACCTGCAAGCTACGGTATCTTTAAAAAGTAACACGCCAGCTCGTATTCGGTTACTTGTCTATACATCTATAGAAATAAATAAAATTAAAATAACAGCATTTACTGAATGCATATGAAAATTATCTAAATATACGGCACATATAACAAAAACACATTTTTTTCAGTTTTTGTCTGTCTGTCTGTCCCGGCTAATCACCGAAATCCGATTTTGATAGGACCTTTACTGGCAGATAGCTGATGTTATAAGGCTACTTTTATGTTAGAAAAATAATTCGGGTTCCGTGCAAAAAAATGAAACCCTTTTTATTGGTAACTAAATTCGATTAAAAAAGGGTAGTAAGTTTTTTAAAAATAATTTCACGCGAACGGAGGTCGCGGGCACCAGCTAGTGGAATAATAAAATTAACCAATTTACTTCCTTCCACAGTACAGTGCGATAGACGAAGCAGGTGTCAACGTTTGCGTAGCTGGTCGCACAGGACTAGCTCACTACAACTGCCTGTCAAGACGATGGAAGCTCTTTGGCAATGAAGCGCAAGAGAAGGACTTTGTGGTCGCGGGCGGCATGCTGTGGTGGAGAGAGTACATCGTTATAGGTAGGGAAACATATCGGAAAGGACTATTATCATCATCGTCATCCATCTGCTTAGACTTTCCTTTTTTATCATCATAACTGGAGAAATCTATACTAATATTATAAAGAGGTATTTGTTGGTAAGTTTGTATGTATGGGGTAATTTCCAGAACTAACGATCCAATTCTAAAATGGTTACCACGTATTCAGTTCACCATTCTGAGCCTACATAGAAATGTTTCATCGGTTATTAAAAAAATAATTTGAATTTGGCTCTGTTCTGTCTCGGGACCATTTTATTCCGTCGGTCTTCAGATGGTTGAGCTCGAAATCTTTGCTTTATTTAGATTTTTATTGCCAGAAATGCCTTAGATATAACATCGACTCTAAATTTTCGTATTCCCCAGGCTGCTACAGCATACTAGATGGCCACGACGAGATCCGCTTCTACCCCCGAGAAGCGAAACTCGACAACAAGTTCGCGAAGATCGTCCGCGTTCAGTCGCAGGTGTTCGTGCTGGACATACTGGACGATCAGCTCGTCGTGTTCGGAGCCGACGCGCTCGTCACCATATACGAGCTCAACTGTGTGGACAATGGTGATTACATTATGCTCAAGTTTTACTCAAAAGCGGAAAGCCTTACGCACGCTAGCTCCCAAAGGCCCCGCTAGATCGGGGTCCTACAGTGAAACGAACAATTTTTTTCTTGAAATTGGCTGAACTATAAACTCTGTGGTAGCCAGTATACTTTTTTTCTGTTTTGTGACGAAATAAAATAAGAAATTGTACTGTAAACTTATGGTGTCCGTTAATCGGTATCATGAATACAGTAATCGTACCGTGTGCATAAACAGCTTTACATGAATAAACAAGACCCGACACTTTGAATAGCGCGACTATCTGTCATCGCGACACAAAATTGTTGAAAACAGTACTTGTTCAGTCTATTATTTTAACCATGCATACATTTCTCTTTCCAGCCGGTAACATAGAGATGCGATGCGTGCAAGCAGTAGACGTATCAGCACTTTCCCACCCAGCTTGCGTGGTATCAGCTTCACTGTGTCGCCTACAGGACCCGCCACATCGTCACCGCTCGTCCACCGTGTTTGTGCACGTGCAGCGACAGCCTGACTCCCTGGTAAGAAATAAGGGATACAGACATCCTACAGTTGGGTAGACCTGTCTAATACCCCGCCCTGGGGTCATATTAGGAAGGGGTAAAAGGAGCTACACATTTGTTAGTCTCAATCGGCTTCTGGCACCATTCCATAATGGAGATAAAATGTACGCATGTCTTAAGAATTTGTAACTTTATGTACTCCAAATGTAGTTCATATTTTCAGGTGATCAACGCTAGCGGTAAGCTGATGATGGTCCAAAGAGAAGAGTATGATGTTGATGAAGACAATAATCCGGTGAGTTTCAATTATCTACGGTTTTCTAAGCAATGGCGAATGTGTTTGTAACTTGTTCGTGGCTGAACTTCTTGATTAATTCCGAATAGAAATCATGCCGATTTGTGAATGAAAAGTCTTTATTTATGCCAAGAAGTAAAACCAGAGTGTGACCGTTTTACTACACCACAAAGATGGGTTGTCTTTTTAAATATTTTGTTCGATATCCTCTTACGTAACTATTAATTAGTGTACTGTACAGGATTTAATACTCGACTAGAAGTTTAATAATGCATACATACATACAACCAATTAACCACTTTACTAAGTTATGTAACGAAAACGCATACATTACCAGTTAATGTGCGTGTCGTTGAATGTTCGGCACGCATAACTAAGTGAGCCTATTTTACGCTGCACTACCCACAAATACTTTGAAGAAAAAATTTGTTTAAGTATAATCAACCTGTAGCCCACTGCTGGGACACAGGCCTCCCTTCTGTGGGCCGTAATCCACCACACGATCCCAGTACGGGCTGGTTGATGTCACATGTCTTCGAATTTTTGGTTCTACGACATGCCTGTAGTACCGTAGGTAGAGTAATTTTCATACGAATGAATGCAAAAGTGTAAGTCGTTACAACTAGTTATCCTAAGGGGTAATTTGTGCTACCCAGTACTGGATAGTGGAGGTCAGTTGGCAGTCGTTTCCCGTTTTGTAACGATATAAACCGTGTTGAGTTTCACTAGGGCACAGTACGGGTTGCTAGATGTCACATGCCCTCGAATTTTTGGTTCGATGACTACAAAAAAACAAGTTCGTTCGTAAAATATTTATTTATTATTCAGGTACACTTCGTTGCTTTGGATTATACCGCTCAAACTTAACTTCTATCATGACCTATGTGTATTTTTGCATGTACGACGTCAAATGCAAGAACACACTAGCGCCGTGAGTAACTAAATAGGTTACCTATACACGGAGAAGTTAGTTATAGGAATTATTTACATTTGAAACTTAACTACGTTTAATGATGCTTGGTTCTGATGGTGAGCGTCTTGCCATCGAGTGAGATAGGTCCGGCGGCCCAGCGGCGGACGATGTTCCCCTTTCCTCCGTACGATGTGCCTGAGAGGTGTACCCACGGTGCAGCCGGGGGTAGCGGGTAGAGCAAGGGCAGGTCGAAAGTAGGCACAGGCGCGATGATTGGTGGGGTATCGATCACTGGGGTTATGATTGGCTGGTGATGAACTTCGGCTACGGGTGCGATCTCAGCGATAGGCGCAATTGGGATGGGACCGTGTCCAATAGGTCCAAGTCCAATAGGACCGTGTCCAATAGGTCCAAGTCCAATAGAACCGTGTCCAATAGGTCCAAGTCCAATAGGACCAATGGGTCCGATAGGCCCATGACCAATAGGACCGACGTGTATCGGTCCGAAGTGTGGTCTGGTGATTACGGGCGTGATCGGCGCAAGAGTCTCAACTATCGGTTTGGCTACTATTGGTGCTGCTATGGGCAACGCTACAGAGTGTACGTTCGGTCCTGTGCGTTTGACGATGGCGTTGAATCCAGACAAGGAGTCCGCAGTGTACTCCACAAGGCGGACGTTGCCGTCGGGTTCTACCAAGGAGTATGCTCCTCTTACCACGTCACCGTCGCGCGTCTCCCACTGCGCCTTGTTGTCGCCCGTCGACGGGTCGTTTACCGCGTAGTTAAATCCGTAGTTTGGGTTCGGCTGAAATAATCATATTTTATAAGAAAAGAGCCAGGTATATTTCTTCGAGTTTAGTATTCAAGGGAGAATGTCACTAATAAAATTGCACCGGATCAACACTTAAACTGAGATTAAGAGCTGTTAGTGTCTGAATTTTGACACTGACAGCTCTTGAAATCGGTTTAAAAATGTTAATTGGTGAAATTCGCCCTAAAGCTACAGTACCACATCCGATGGTGATAACAATTGTGACTATAAATCATCATTTTCCTACCTTTGTCCCATGTTTTTTGGGGTCAGAGCAACACGTTTTTTCTTCCATTCTCCCCAGTCACTATTAACACGTCACTAGGAACATCATCTACTGCCTAGTCCCTAGTCTTTTCCTAACTATGTTAGGGTCGGCTTCCAGTCTAACCGGATACAGCTGAATACTAGTATTTTACATGGAGCGACTGCCTATCTGACCTCCACAACCCAGTTAGTACTAGGTAATGCGATACCCCTTGGTAAGTCTGGCTGGTTGTCAGATTTTCGGCCACTGACTACCTGTAACGACTGTCAAAGATCTACAAATTACATCCGGGACCAACGGCTTAACGTGCTTTCCGAGGCACGGAGGAAACTCGGTACGTAATGGGTGGTCACCCATCCACAGACCAACCTAAGCAAGCACGGCTTAACCTAAAGATCGATCCGAGCTGCTGTTATTATTTAGCAACGAGCTGCTCACGTCTCTAGCAACAATTGTAACTATAAATAAGCCTCAATAAAATGTAGTGTTGTACTTACGATTTTTTCAATGGTGGTAATGGGGGCGTATGACAGCGCCAGGGGCGGGAAGGCCGAAGCGGCCGCAACCAGAGCCAAAAGGCAGGTGACCTGAAAATACAAAAGGAATGATCTGAATATCAAGTAATGTTCTTTCGCCTCAGCACCCAAAACGAAACTTCTATTTAAAATTTTATCACTTAGCCAAATGCTCCTTTGACTTAGATGTAGTTCTTTGGGATGACATTACATAAACTATTAAATTAAATGATAAAGTCTTTCAATGAGTGCTACACTCTTAAATTGTCTACTTTTACTGCCCAAAGGTAGGGATTTACATCAGAGAAAAATTTATTTATGTAGACACAAAATACTTAACAGTGCATTACATTAAGATAGAAGAGCACAAAGGTACTGCTTATTTCATGAGAAATCATTCTTAGGAAATAAAGCAGTATCTTCATCATCATCATCATTTCTCTGAAGAGAAGAAACAGATTACAAAATTGAGGAAGTTATTACCGTGATATACATGTTCATATCGCTGACAAGGTATTCCAGTGAGCAAACGAAGTGCACTGTATTTTGTCATTTGCGACAAGCCTATATATACCACACTAATTATTCGACCCGGCAGCGCCCCGGTTCCTGTCAAACTTCAATCTTGTTCTCAACCGGTCGGTTTCAGTTCTTTTTGCCTGATTTAGTATTCATAAATAGTTCATACATAACTGGTAGTTAGGCTCGTATAATATGATTAACTAATGAGCTAATTGGGGTTGTTATGTGTGAGGATGACGTATTGTTTTCTTGTCGGTTCGCGATTGTTCGGTTGACGGCTGACACCTGGTCCGGTACAGTCGAGCTAAAATAATCATCAAAATCGCTGAAGCCGTTCAGGAGTAGGACTACGAACACATTTATGCAATCGTGTAATGAAAAAGTCGAATTTCGCTAATGTTAGTGTCACATTTTTATAGCTGAGTGTCATTCTGTGACATTGATATTAAGACAAAATAAATATATAATACTGAGTCAGTACAGGAGATCGAGTGTCGTTCACGGAGCAAACAAAAATAAACCTTAAGGTGACGAACGTATTTTTACAGTAACTGTACCAGTAAGTACTTAAAGCGCTGTGCTACAATTTTGGTGTACAATAAATGATATTCTTAAAGTGACTATTGGAAATGTTATTTCATGAACTTCCTTAGTTAGACATGGCCGAAAAGGCCTTCTGTTTTTTTTTAAGACTCAACAGTATTTCGATACCCTCCTCGAAACTTTTGGGATCACCTGTATTCATGATATTGTGCCCCTGGTCTCTGGAAGCGTTTTTAATAAAATCAGATGTCACCTGACTGTTTTAATCCTAACACTAAACTTACTAAATATTAAGGACATCACTAGCATGCGTTCGCAGTAGCCTTTTTTATTTTGAATATCTCGTTCACTTTCCTTACGGGTCGGGCCGCGACAGGTCGACAATTACAACGTGCTCCTGCCTGATTGATTGATGTTTTCCTTATGTCTGCTCAGGGTGACTAGTCCTGAGCAACGGGTAAAATAAGTAAAAGTATCAATAAGTAATTGAAGACGCAGATGGATTGTTTCTGATTTGTAGAGTATGCTAGATCCTAACGTGGGTCATGATCTACCTGTTAAGGATTTTAAAATATCATGCTCACTAACATTTTCATTAACTCTAGAAAAGGGATATTTACCATGTTTACTGATTCATTTGAATTCCCGATATTTCGGTGCTGTTCCAAGCACCATGATCACGGATAAACTGAAGTAATTGCGGGTGGGTGTTTATGAGCACACAAATCGGTCTACCCTCTATCTTGTTCGTTTTTTGCACACAGTACCGCTACCACTGTCACTCGCAACTCGATTCTGTTCCCGACACACGAAACTCACTGTGTCCGCTCGCGAACTTTTTTCGGCTTTTTCGCTTTTTACACAGCTGGACCACCATCACCACCACCACCACAAAACCACCGGTCTTAATATCAACACTGGACCCTTTTATAATCTTATGTAATTGGTTATACTATACCCCCTTCTGGGTGGCCGAAGGTTGAAGAAGAACAATACACCCCTTTCGGCGAATACAGGACTCTGAAGCGGGAGTGTTATTTAATTGTATGTGTGATGTTATTTATGTTATTCAAAGTCAAATAAAATAAGTTAGCGAAAGTTCACAGAAGTGATGGGAAGCGATTAAAAAAATTTCGGACCAGAACTGTAATTCACGTACTTACTTCAAGTAATTAAAGTATTCGTTTAGAAAATCAGTCTTTTACAAGCTTCTATCTCGCGTTCTTCTTTATCCTGGGTGATTTCGACCCCTGTAACGTGGCGTCTGTCAAGGCTCCTATCATCAAAGTACTCGAGCATTTGGAAGATTAGAACTCCAAGGGTCATGGTGTCAGGTTAGGCTAGAATAGAGGAGAGAGTTTCTGATATTTATAAAATTCAAAACTGATTTATGAATAGGTGTTCTTGCTTCCTGTTTAAATTATCGATTGTATTTAGTTCTTATAATTCATATAATCCCCATTTATTAGGTTTGAAATTGTCCAACCAATCCATTTGGTAATTAAATAAAAACAATATTTATACAAAAAAAATAATATCCTGGGTGCTGTGTACTGACTGTAGTGTCTGTGTGGTTATTGTAAATCAACTATGAATGTTATAGTCCATAGATTTAGTCGATAAAAGACTTCGTGCATTTTCGGTTAGCTTTCTTCATGTATATGTATGTGTGTTTACGAAAAAACACACGTTCTTATAGGTTTATAATTGGCTTTGCCAAAAAAAAATCCAGACCTCAGTTTAAATGCCTTTAATAATTTACATATTTACAGTAATATCGTTACTATACAATATTGTATAAATAATTTACAAAGCATTAACAAACTTTTAATTTTAGCCTCAATTCTGACTAAAATATAAATCAAAAACCCAAACGCACTGAAGACATTGTAAAACAAGTGATATGGCTACTTCAATTCCTTGAATATCACCTTAGACAAGACCGTCTCCTTGACCAGAATGGTAAAATTATAAATATACCAAGGCTATATACAAGTCCTCCATCTTTCATTACAAAACGTTCAATGTTTCGTCTTCAAAACCAGCGTTCTACCATACAAAGGTATTGGTCCGGTCGCCCACTTATGAACTTTACCGTCAACATATTTCTTACTAAATATCGTGACGTATGGTTTGTCTAGTACGGGACCTGCTAATGGAACCCATCCTCCGTAGGAGTGGGTGAAGGGGTCCCAAGGGTGACTCCACTGTCCTAGAGTCGTTAGCTTCGGTAGGTTGGCAATAATGGGTGCTGCGCCGAAGCCATAGTTTACCGGCCCTATTATAGACGTCAGAGGAGCAACTGCTGTTAAAGGAGCCACAGTCTTTGCTATTGGTAACACTGGAGGGTGTACAGCCGGGCCGATCTTCTTGACGACAGCGTTGAACCCGGTATGGTCATTAGCTGAGTAGTCTACGACGCGGAGTGTTCCGTCAGGTTCCACCAATGAGTAGGAGCCTTTGACGACGTCCCCGTCTCTGGTTTCCCAATGCGCTTTGTTGTCTTTTGTTATTGGATCGCTGACTGCGTAGTTGTACGCGTAGCGGGGATGATCCTGCAATAAGAAACACTGCTATCAAATACTCGTGACTAAAAATTTGGTTTGTAATCGGTTATCGTGGTATGGACATGTGATGCGGAGGAATAGGAAAACGTCGTGAGGAAAGTTTTGAGTATGAATGTGCATGGCTATAAGCGTAGAGGAAGACCAAAGTAACGACGGATGAACTGTGTGAAGGATGATATGGTTAGAAAGGAGGTGACTGCTGAGATGACGATTAATAGAAGTAAGGAAGAAGAAGACATGCTGCGCCGACCCCGAACATTATATTGGGATAAGGGCAGGAGAATGATGATGATGGTGATGGTGATGATGATGATGATGATGATGATGATGATGATGATGATGATGATGATGATGATGATTATGATGAAATACTTGTGGGTTTCTCTTGTATAGAAGCATGTCAAACTTTTTTCTGTAGGGAAATCTTACACGTGTCCCAGGTCTAGTACGCCAACACCAATAAAATTTCAAAATTAACACGCCACCAATACAGTAGTCGTTATTGTAAATTCAATGACATAGCCTTCCTTTAATTTCATATCAGGAGCAAATAGAATAGAATAGAATAGAATAGCATTTATTTGCAAATATGGGTTGTACATAATTAGGTAGTAGTAGGTTTACATCAGAGTTCTGCCATATTTCACCATTCGGCATGCAAACATTTTTATTATATAAAATTGTTAAAATTTAAATTCTTATTGGAACATTGAATTAGTTATGTCATTCTCATTAAATAAAATTATTAAAATTCAAATATTCATTAAAAAAAAAAAACTTAATTATTACATTAAACCTCAAAAATTGTCAGTAACAGTAGGTCAACAAGAAATACAAAATCGTGGTCCGAAGATAAATAAACAAACAAATATCAAAATTCCAGGTCATAGACAATACACCATAATTATTCCGTACTAAATAAATTAATCAATTAACAATTCGAGGTAGTTTGATAAAAATTGTCCGTTAAAAACTCAGTTACACTGTAATACGTTTTATCTATTAATAATTTACGAAGTGTACTTTTGAATTGCACCGTTTTCAAGTCTTTCCAAGCACTTGGCAATTTATTATAAACAGCTGGGGCCATGCAATAAATACTTTTGCGCATCATAGTGGTTTGACACGGTACATTATTTAATTTTGAATTGTCACGTCTGTTTCTTGGGTATACATCGGCCAAACGTTCAAAACGATTTGGATTGTTCTTCACAAACATGGATAACCAAAAGATGGATAAAGATGGATAACCAAAGCAAAGTTAAATAAATCATTTAATAATATCTACAAATATTTAATCACGGTAAGTTTATGACGGAATCTCGGATACTTACGATTTTGTCAACGACTGGAACTATAGTTACGGCACCAGCGGAAGCAGTAGCAATAGCCACGGCGAGTGTGCACGCAATCTGAAATTATATGCATGTGTCCAAGTTAAAACATAGTTATTATAATTAACTTTTTACTTCATAAGGACAGAAGTATTCAGGCTATAGCGTTTCCACTGCTGGGAGCCAGGCCTCTTCTATGTGAGCGGGTTTTTACTTCATTAACTGATTTATTAGAGAACCTAGTCTAGAGACGTCCACCGAAATTCTTGATTTAATTTATACATTACTAGCGACTCGTCCCGGCTTCGCACGGGTGTAATATATATTTATAAACCTTCCTCTTGAATCACTCTATCTATTGCTGAAAACTGCATTAAAATCCGTTGCGTAGTTTAAAGATCTAAACGTGCAGACGGCGGGAGCGACTTTGTTTTATACCATGTAAAGAAGATACATTAAGTTCATTAGTAATTTGATAAATGCCTAAATTCAAATCCCTGTTTTGGAATCCTACAAAATGTACGCTAGCACTTATCCAAAAAAAGCTTTCCGATACTAAAATAGTCGGCCAAATCATTACCCACATCAACTTTTAAGAGCGTTTACTACTTACGGCATTTCATACAAACTTTCAAGTCTTTTTTTTTCGAAATGATTAAACCGATTTTAATGAAACTTCATACTCATAAGCAGGATACATATGTCTTAAAAGTTATCAGAGAACATTTTCTAAAAATAGTGTTACAGCTAAATCAGACCGATTTTAGATTTTCCATAGAAGCATAAATTTCCAAACATCTTTCGTTTCGAAAATGTCCTTTGATAACTTTTTAGACTTATGTATCCTGCTTATGCGTATGAAGTTTCATTAAAATCGGTTCAGTCATACAAAAAAAATGTAAAATGTATGAATTGCCGTAAGTCGTAAACGTTCTTAAGACATTAACAAACAATTACCAACCATTAAAAATCGATTCATATTGTCAGCGAGTGATATGCCGAATGTTCAGTTGTCAGTATGAACACGGTCCTTTTATAAGTGTAACAATGGTAGAACTCGTGTGACCTGTTTCTACGATACTAGTTTGTTATTCATATGAAACATGACCCAATGTATGCAAAAAAAAAATGTTGCTAATTCGCAAATATTTTTTCTATGTAGCGTGCCGACTTGAGTATTTGGTATATTTAGGGTTACCTATGAAAGGGTTTATCTTGAAGAATTTTAACCTGATATTGATATAATAATGTGGTTCAAAAACCCCCTGACTAAGATCCAGCCCAAAATCAAAATTAAAAAAAAAATATATTATGTTTATCAAATCATAATAAAACATAAACTTACGCCTTTTTCCGATGGCGGTAGGCAGAAACCACCTGCTACGACCGTTTTTTTTTTTTTTTTTCTTTTGGGAAATCATCAAATTTATTTATTATTTATTTATAAATGACCCCCGCACTCTGGGCGGAGCGGAAGGGAGTGTCAGACTTGTACTGACCACCCATCCATGTTCCTTCTTTGCCCTTTGTGTTCCAGGGCCACGGTATCTCTTTCGAACAGTCCCGCAAACCAACTACGATCCTTGCATACTCCTTTTGCCTCGTCCATGTTCATAGATCTATGAAGTCATACACGCACGCCGGTTGCGTGTACTACGGACCTGATCCTTTTTTCTTCAAATCAGTCATCATTATTTACTTAAATCTCAATAAGTACCAAACATCATCATTTTTCTGCCCTTATTTGGCGGCGGCGCAGCATGTCTTCGACTTCCATACTTTTCTATAAGTCGTTACTCAATAGTACACTTAACTTAGTAGTAGTATACTTAAGCCAAGTCAGAGGCCCATGGGCGGCATAAAAACTCTGACACCAGGTTAGGAACTAACCACACGATAAAGAAAGAATAGTCACCCCGTTGCGAGCCATGTCAACTTTCGCACAGCCATTGAACTATCAATACAAATAAATAAAATTAAAAAGTCTGTTTGTAATTTCAAAATAACAGCTTTTTACTGAATGCATATGAAATTATATACAGTACTAATAAAAATAAATATTTTTTTGTAAATTTATGGTCGATTTATTCCGGCTAATCTTCTAAACTCCTCTACCGATTTTGACGTTACTTTTACTGGCAGATAGATGATGTTATAAAGAGTAGCTGGTTGGCCGTTTTTTGCACGGAACCGTAATAAAATAAAAGTAGCCTTATTTTATTTCGGTTCCGTGCAAAAAACGGCCAACCAGCTAGTTTTCAATACAAGTCTGACCTTTCTACAACTGTATTTTTACAAAAGTCTTCATTTGAACATTTTAAACACTTGAGGATAGACAGAACCATTCCTGGAGATCCCCTACGCATTAGCTAGCAAAAACAATCGCGTTTACATTGATATACATACATTATGCAGTTAAGTATTTGCTAAACGAGCATCACTTTCAGTCTTGCATGTCTTCAATCTGTCATAACACATTTAGCATTCGTATGATACGGTTCGATCCAAAATGGTAGTAAAATGCATTCATTTTACGAAACATTGTTTTGTAAGCCACGGCAACCTACCATGAGTCTTCTTAGGGGTAGGCAGTCAGATAGGAAATGGCGACATTTTAAGTTTTGTTTAAAACATAACTTAACATTACAACCTGTAATTCCCAGAAAAACTAGAGGTGTACCTAATAGTACACCCACATTTCGTGGCTGATACTGAGAAATTCCTCACGGAAAAACCCAATCACACTCTGCCCGACCTAGGAAACGAACCCAGGACCTCATACTCAGTAGTCACGCTTACGACCACTAAACCAACGAGACAGCCTTCTTGTATAAATGTAGTGATATATCATCGATCACTCGCTGTCCCTGACTGGAGGCCTTACAGTCAAGGCACAGGACAGCAGTGGCGAAGGTACCATATAACTCGATTCCTACCGGCTTCCCTTTGAAAAATGGCACAGTCAGTATTCTATAAACAAATAATATAATCACATTAAAGATATCTATAATTACATTAAAGATATGTACTCCGGCTTACCTCTTACAAAATTGACCCTTCGCTACTGCAGGACAGTCTGGTTAAGCAGGTCTTAGGTGGACCTGCGAGATGCCATACACAAAAAAAAAAACGATCACTTCTTTTTAGCTCACGATGGGATAGGGTCAAACTGTTTCTGATAAGTTCCTCAAAGGCCAATTAAGATGCTGCCCTAAATTTTTACAAGATTATTTATCGAAAGAAGAAAGCTAATCCATTCACTTTTTTTAATATAGAGGGCTCCATTAGTTTGTTATGCCATTTCTTCTCAGGGGTAATTGGATTGCAAATGTCGACTACATCTAGCCTTTTTTTGAACATAACGTGTAAAAGACCCCAGGTAACTATGACCTGGACAAGGACAAAAATGATGACTTTATGATACAAGTAACTTTGTTTTAATATTTCAAAACGGACCTCGTTTGTCCATTAAATTAAATATATAAACGGAAAACAAACATATGTGCGCTCAAGCATTAAACCATTACCAGGAAGATCATATTTTAAGTGCAGCTTATTATATAATTATGCAGAATCTACAAATTGGCCGGATATAGTTTAACCTAATTACAAGTTTTTTGATTTCAAACTTTATTTCTGATATGTAATTAGTTACTAATGTGAACATTGCACGAATTGTGAACGGATAATACGGTACCTACTTATAACAAAAAACAAACATTAACTTTATGTTTGGTCTGTCTTTCTGTTTAATCCGGCTAATCTCCGAAACGGCTGAATTGATTTTGACGGGACTTCTACTGCTACTTTTAGAATAAAAAAAAGTCGGAGTAACTAAACAAATATTATTAATTAAATTCCACGCGGACAAAGTTGTGCGGCTACACCTAGTTTATTAAAAAAACAAAAAAAACTGTCTGTTTTTCTGTCTGTCTGTTACCTTTTCACGCCATTACTTCTGACCGGATTTCATTTCATGGCCTGGGTTAGTCCATAGAATACTTTTTATCCTAGAAGTTTGTTCCCAAGGGACATCTCCACGCAGCCGCACCCGCTGGCAAAAGCTAGTTTTTCAATTTATTTTCTGGGCAATAAAACAAATTTGTATAACCACATGGTGGTATATGCTTTATTAGTGCTAGTCTGACTTATAATTATCAACATAAATATTAAATACATTATGTACAATAGTTTCTGAACTTAACCTTAAAGCTCTCTTCAAGGGACTCACTCGTGAAGGTAAAGTAAAGAAGCAAGTAATGGACAGCGGCATTTAGACGTCAGTTATTGTTTCTGAGATAGATTTGTAGTGAATCAGTGTTTGCCGTAAGATCCTGCGCCCCACGGGTTCAGCAAGCCTTGGCCAAGGTCAGATAATGCACTGTGTCCACCAATAGGGGCTTTGACGTAACCGACACCCGAGCCAAGACCGCCATATCCAAGACCATCGCCCTTCCAACCTCCGTAACCACCATATCCGGCTAGAAGACCATCCCCCTTTAGCCCTGTGTATCCTCCAATTCCTGCAAGACCGTCGCCTTTAATTCCTCCGTAGCCGCCAATTCCTATTAGACCATCGCCCTTAAGTCCTCCATAGCTGATGCCTGCGAGACCATCGCCTTTCAGTCCCCCATAACCGCCGCCGATACCAATCAAACCATCACCTTTCAGTCCTCCGTAGCCGCCGCCGAGTCCTCCGTATCCGCCACCGACTCCTCCGTATCCGCCAAGTCCAGCTAGACCGATGCCCTTCAATCCTCCAATCCCTGCAAGTCCACCGTTATAACCTCCATACCCTCCCGTCAATATGGGTCCAGACTTGATAATTGGCAAAGGAGCAGTGTATATTGGACCAGGTTTATAGATGGGCTGAGCGATAGGTGCCGAGTATATTGGTCCAGCCTTGTAAATAGGACCTGGAAGTCCAGAGTAAGATGGCAACAATGGCGCAATGGGTGCGTAAGGCTTCGAAATCGGGCTGATCGGTGCTATTGGTCCGTATGATGCAATCGGCGCGATTGGTACAATAGGAGTCTTGATGATTGGTGCTATGGGGGCAATGGGGGCTATCGATATTGGCTTCACAAGGTTGGCGGTAGAATAAGCTCCACCAACGATTGGTCCTGATATTAGGGGAGCGCCTGCTAATCCTCCAAACTTAGCAACTGGTCCCACAGAAATTGGGGCAATGGCCGATGCATGGCCCAACACTGGAATGGCTGCCTTGTAGATGGATGTTGGTCCTGACACTGGGTGCAGGTTAGGTCCTATGCGCTTTACTACTGCGTTGAATCCTGATTTGCCATCTGCCCAATATTCTACGATACGTAAGCTGCCATCTGGTTCCACTAGTGAGTAAGCCCCTGGAAACAAAAGATTAATAAAAAAGGGCATTGTCAAAAAATATATTAAGAGCTTTCAAGTCTATATGTTACCTTTAACTGCGTCTCCGTCTCGCTTCTCCCATTGCGACTTCTTGTCTCCCGTGTGAGGATCATTCACTGCGTACTCGAAGGCGTATCTGGGATATGCCTACAACAAACAAACACGCAATTAACAGCTATTACCTGAAGAAATAATTAATTGTAACACCTGAAATGTACATAAAACTCACATAATAATCTACGGAAGCATGACCTGGTGCGTATACAAGTCCTCCTCCTAATAGTCCGTCAGCCGCAACAGACGCCGTCAAGGCCAGGAGGCACGATATCTGCAAAATTCAAACACCACTTCACAAACATATCCTTATAAACATGATAATTAAAAGCAAAAACTCATTGCACCGACCGCTACGTAGATATTCATTATGCTGGAGACGCACTGACGTGATGTCAAAAACGCACTGCTTAGCAATCAGCACTTTGAAGGCATTTATAGGCGATTGGTTTAGACCTTCATGTCCTATGTTGCGGATGTGGAATGTTTGGCGCGCACTCGCTCTAGCTGTAGGTAACAACAATCACCCCGAGTTGCATCAGGCTTCCTCATTTTCATAGAACAGCCTTCGGGCAGTGAAAACGCGAGTTAATATGTAAAGAGGGCTCGATGCCTCGGTATGCAGGACGCGCGGGTCAGCGCACGAAAATTTTCAGTTAACGTCAGATCGGAAGCTGTGCAATTGCGCCGATGATTTATATGATTACTATCCGTGATAACTTAATATTTGTAAATGTAGAAATAGGGAGGTTTCTACGCATCGTGTTGTATTGCTGCAATAGATTTAAACGCGTTAATGATACGACGTTTTGCTCCATTTGCGCCTGCGTGCGGCTGCGGGCGTCGTAAACGCCTGGTTGATTGCACGCTCCACTGACGGATGTCGGTCAGTGTGATCATTATCAGATATTACTTGTATTACATTACGCATCAATCTTTTTACACCTGTTTTAAATGCTCGTGAACTTGATAGTAATTATTTATTGATTTCAAGGTAGAAATACATGCTTGACTTACATAATAATATTTAAAGTCTGAAATCGTTTAATAAATCCACTAACATATACAGACACGAACAATGCATTGTGCATTAAGTTCTCTATTTTGACTTATTCTAAATAAGGGGTAAACAAACTGGTTTTATACTTAAGGTGTACTGGTCCGAAACATTCAGTTAAATGGCATATAAAATCAAACCATTTACTATAGACCAGTAATATAATAAGATACGAGGGCGGGTCAATAAGTCCGTGACTTTTTGAATTTCTGACCTCTTTACTGAAACAGCAACACTGCTCCTGTCAACAGGCATCTGTCAGTTGACTCCTGTCAAAATTTAAACTTGCTGCGTCAGTTAGTTTGTGTTTGACAGCTATTTTTATCAGACTACCCACTAATTTGAGGAGAAAATGGAAAAAAGTGAATTTCGTGTGCTTATTAAGCATTATTTCTTGCGAAAAAAAACCATTACCGAGACCAAGGCTAAGCTTGATAAATACTATGGGGACTCTGCACCATCGATTTCAATGGTAAAAAAGTGGTTTACTGAATTTCGTTGTGGCCGTACAAGCACTGAAGATGCCGAACGTCCTGGACGCCCAGTTGAGGTCTCTACACCCGAAACAATCGAAAAAATTCACGATATGGTGTTGACCGACCGAAGATTGAAAGTGCGAGAGATTGTGGAAGCCGTAGGGATCTCGCATGGCTCAGTGGTTTCAATTTTGAATGATCACTTGGGCATGAGAAAGCTTTCCGCAAGATGGGTGCCGCGTTTGCTCACAGTCGACCACAAACGCAATCGTGTAACAACTTCACAGGAAGCTTTGGCGTTGTTTAATCGCAATATGGAGGAGTTTTTGCGCCGTTTTGTAACCGTGGACGAAACATGGATCCATCACAACACACCAGAAACCAAACAACAGTCAAAACAGTGGGTTTCTAAGGGTGAATCGGCGCCAAAGAAGGCCAAGGTGGGTTTGTCAGCCAATAAAGTTATGGCGACTGTTTTTTGGGATGCACGCGGGATAATCCACATTGACTACCTTCAAAAGGGAAGAACAATCAATGGGGAATATTATGCCAACTTATTGGACCGATTCAATGACGATTTGAAAAAAAACCGACCTCATTTGGCCAAGAAAAAAGTTCTTTTCCACCAAGATAATGCAAGGGTGCACACATGTGCAGTTGCCATGGCAAAAATCCATGAATTGGGCTAAGAATTGCTCCCTCATCCGCCCTATTCTCCAGATTTGGCTCCGAGCGACTACTTCTTGTTCCCAAACCTGAAGAAATGGCTTGGTGGAAAAAGATTTGACTCCAATGATGAAGTCATCTCGCAAACAAAGGCCTATTTTGAGGACCTCGACAAATCATTTTTTTTGGAAGGGATAAAAAAATTGGAGAAGCGTTGGACAAAGTGTATAGAGCTCAAGGGAGACTACGTTGAAAAATAAAATTATTTTTTTATCAAAAAATCTGTGTTTTATTCCAAAAGTCACGGACTTATTGACCCGCCCTCGTATTTATGACTAGTCAATTCTTGTGTATAGACTCATAAATTCATAATATTCTAGATCGGATCCGTTTCGCTGTCCTACATTTATATATTAATTACAAGATAACTTGATAGCTACTGTCGAACAATATTTTAGTATTTGATTTTCGTTGCATAGCTACGTAGGGCCAGGAAAACTTAAGATGCATTATTTATTTATTTATAATACGTTTAATTTCAGGCAATTAACCAATATGAATATTACGTGTCATTCGGTGATTACTAACTTGCAATCAGCAATTACCAATCCAAAATTCGTTAGTTAAGAACATGGTGTTAAAAAACCCATTAATTTTAAAGCATTAAACAAATAATACAGTTTTGATTGTAAATTTTATTTAGTTTGGAAACCTGGACGAATTAAAAATTTACTATTCTGTACTGTTTTTTTTTTAAACCGACGAAATAATGTATCTGGAGCTCTAAAGTCATACGCTGAAAATGTGGCAACAGTGCACGCCGATGTCTGTACACCCTGTATACATGTAGAGGTATATGCAAGCGTTGCCATCAAAGCTCATGTTTTCTCTGCATACTAAAATACAAAATAATAGAGTGATTTTATGAATATTTTTATCCCATTGTTCTCAGGCCTACAGCTGCCTCCCAGCCACGGTCCTCGCATCCTGCGTCGAAAGCGTCTGGTCCTGCGGAAGCGTCACCGGCTCACAAACCCAGCTGTCCCGGGCCCTATGGCTCTGGTGTGGAGCTCTAGGCGCCAGAGTGTGGCTCCCTCTACTGCCAAGAGATGCTACTAGACATCCTGATTCAGGAAGGCATACGTTTATGGCGAAAAGGATCATGCTGCCGTTCCATCTTAATATTTATCCTCTGAGTAAGTACGCCTTAGTATCTAATGGAAGGAAACTTTGAAGGATTGGATGATGTTAATAGCCACTGCGATTATCTATATCATACTCAAATTTGTTTCTAAGTTTTAATATAGGGGGTAATCTTCGGAACTACTGATCAGATTCCGGAAATTCTTTCACTAACGGGAAGCTACGTTATCCCCCATTGTCATAGGCTACATTGTAAACGTTCTCGTGGGCTAATTTCCTTACATTAAGGGAGCAAAACCGCCAGCAAAAGCTAGTTATTCATAAAACGGTAGGGGGGAAAAAACGTACCAAGGTAACTCAAACAAAGGCTAAAAATAACACAATTTAAGAAAAGCTGTGATGAAAGTTAAAAGAGATAAATTGTATCCCGCTTCTGATTTGATTCCCACGTCGGACAAAATGTTATTGGGTTTTTCCATCAGGAATTTCTCCGCCCGATTCAGGATTTGTGTCCGATTGATGGCAAAAGGCTCGCCTCCAATAACATGAGACTTAGGCATAACTGGCGAAACGATGGAGTACTATAGTAACACTTCTTTTGAACTCTTTTGGTATTACAGCCGTGATGTTTTGCTATTGTTCAGTTTTTATAGAGAAGTCTTAAGTTCTTAAAATTAAATATTTTATATTCTTCTTGTCTACAGCTATTTTATTCGACGACGCTATCTTACTGGGTGCTGAGAACGACACAACTCTATACGCTTCAGACTCTAACTCGGTCTTTTCGTTGCCGTTTTGTGTCGTCAATAGAACAGTAAGTTTACTTGAATTAATATTGGTATTGACTGCCTGTTTGGTCTAGTGCAACCGCGACAACTGAGCATGAAGTCCTGGGTTCGATTCCCGGGTCGGACAGATTGTTATTGGGTTTTTCCATCAGGAGAAAATGACTGAGAGATCTCAGTAGCAGCCACGAAGTCTGCATTTGTGCCCAGTTGATGGCAATAGGCTCGCCGCTTATATTTGACCTACTTCCCGATTTCCGATTGATCTGAAATTTTGCATACATATTTAGTTTGGATGACAAAATGCATGGTTAGCTAAGTGACTAACGATGGTGGACTAGTTATTTTTTATGCATTCTCAAATTTGCTGTGAAGAATACGAGAAATAAAATGACGTCACTCTAAAGCGTGTTTTTTTAGAATTATAAAGTATAATATTTTATTAGTAATAGGTCTTTTAATATTATTTCTCATAATCATCATCATCAAATCATATCATCTGCAGCGTGGTTCCACACACTGCTTACTATAGGCTTCCCCCCTTTTTGTGCGATGCTATTCTGGTTTGTAAGAGTCTAATCCAGAACTTACTAGTGATCTTATGTAGGTGGACCAACCAACTGGCTGTTGGTCTTCAAACAGTTCTTCTACTATGGTACATGATAAAACCGTTGCCAAAAAAAATCTTGGCAACTAGATTGTTAGGGCTCCACCTGCTATCCCTTAATCTAGCAAAGTGAGTGTGTGTCAAAACTATGTAGTGTACAGTTCGGTTCAAACTTTATGGCGGCTCGGAAGTTAGCTGTGAGTGACGGTGTGCGCATTATACAGTCAAGACGATGCGTCCTCTGCGCTCCGCTACTACCTAAAATTGTGTTCTGCGCAGCTTTACGCCATGCAGTTTGAACCGTTATACCTGCGCAGACCACTCGCAGCTATCTTCAGAGCCGCCATAAAGTTTGAACAGATTTGTATCAGAGAAATAATACGTACGGTACAACCTTAAGCATTAGTAGAAGGAACTTATTAAAAACCTATATATTTCAGTTGCATCCTAACTTCGTCCATTACACATACAATTATAGCATTTAAACCAATAAATTGTGTAACAAAGATTTTTTCAAGTAACTGGCAATTTTACGCCGTAATAACTAATGATATCCTAGTTATTAAACTGACTTAGTTAAAATTAATGGATCCACAAGATATCCATATTGGGGCACTTACTGAATCTGTACAGAGCCGAATGATGAAAACTGATGAAATATTGCGCGACTTTGAGTCAGCGTAGACAATTGGAGCGTACCATAATACCACAAGTCTCCTTGTACGATTTATTATGTATTATATTACTATGGCTTGTGCAGAAGCAGAATTTTTGAAAATCTAGCGAAATGTGGGTGTAATTATGTACCATAGGTACTACCGAGTTCACTGACGGTCGATTACTTTTCACCCATATGCCCTGAGCATTAAGGTTGATAACTGGTCGAACGTCAGTGAGCGCCCATCGAAGAATACATGCCTGAAGGTATCTTACCTAAGTAATTATCATCTGCAAAATGCATACATAATGCAACAACACAGCACACACGCATCTTGCCTACTTAAAGACCGACAAAAGTGCCTGGTATGGTAGATGTTTAATTCAATTTTAAATTATGGTAGATGCCAGGATTAGGACCAGAAAAGACTATTAAAAAATTAAAAAATATCATATAAGGATTTTCTTTTTGGTTTACTATAATTTTTATCAGGGACTCTTGATAATAGGTTGACTGGTGGAGAATACCTTGTGGCATCAAGTCCACTATTGTACATGAAGTTTTATAATAAATAAATAATACCTACTTATTCTGTGTAGCCTTTATTAAATATTTCTTCATTATTTTTCTTCAGAGCCAAGTCTACCTGCACCAAATCCTTCGTCAGCTGCTCCGTCGAAACTTGGGCTACCACGCGTGGGAGATTGCGCGGTCGTGCTCCCAGCTGGCATACTTCCCACACTCCTTAGAACTACTGCTCCATGAAGTGCTTGAAGAAGAGGCGACGAGTAAGGAGCCCATACCTGATGCACAGCTGCCGTCGATCATTGAGTTCGTTCATGAGTTTCCTGTTTATTTGCAGGTGAGGGAAATTTGAATATTAAAAGAAATAAAATACTATGCCCATGTTACTCCGGATTCTAAATAGATACCACCACATGCATCGAAATCGGTTCTGGAATTTCGAAGTTATGGTGAAATCAAGAAACTCACACACAGTTTTTTGGGCGGTCGTTTATAATAAAATAATTAAAAGAGATGTGTGACTGTGTTAAGTGCCTTGAATTGATTTTTATAACGATTTATTTGGTGTTCCTATTAACTTAATATATAGCTATACATCTTTCAGCACGTTCCTTAAATCAGATTGAATGCCGCCATCTTTTTCAATACATTTTCCAAGATGCTTACCAACAGCGTCCCCCGTCAACATCATTGGAGCAGACCCTTGTGGCACTGTATTTTGGGTCTACTTTTAAGTAAACATGTGTTTTTACTCTGCCACAGTAATACTTTTTCAAGCAAGCATAAAATATCCAAACATTACTTGCATTTCGTATATGTTTGCAATGTTTTCTGCCTTCAGAGAAAGTAGAACAAAATGTCGAACGTATTTCACACATTCACACCTACTAAACATATGTAAATGTAGAAAGGATTGCGCGTTAAACAGACATATTAACAAATAGCCTATTATACATGCTGCTGGTCAAATGGGACGGATGGCATGTAAATCATTGGTGGTGTTGCTAGGTAAAAAAGGCGTTGCACCTTGTAGCATGAAAATTAATATTTAAGATCTAGTGGGCCTTCATTATTTGTAGTCAATTTAGAGCCGCATTTTCAATGATAAGTTGGCTGAATAAAATATTGTGTTTTGAAATATTTTCTTCACAGAAACTTCGCGACCCTTAAAATAAACTCAAAATAGGTGATTTGACACGATATCATTACTACCGTGTCAATCTTAATATCCACAACCAATTTACGGGGAGCGGAAATGTCCTAAATGGCTTCGAAAAAAGGATTTTGTTTTGCCTTTGTTTTTTTTTTTTTTGCTCGACTTGGCGGTGTCACTGCCGTGCACCCAGATAATAAATGTTAATATGTGTAACTTAGACATGTAAACAAACACATATATTATCTCTTTCAGACAGTGGTCCAGTGTGCAAGGAAGACAGAGATAGCGCTATGGGCGTATCTATTCTCCGCAGCAGGCAAACCAAAGGAGTTGTTCCAAGAATGTTTACAACGCAAGATGCTTGACACTGCCGCCTCATACCTAATTATATTACAGGTATTTGTGTACTGTTTTAAGGTACACTTCCGAAAGCGATTGCAACTGCAACCTGCAGAAACAAATCATAATAAAATAATAATAATTCAGAATCAAAATAGGTAAAAGAGAAAAAAATCTTAATTAAACAATGTAGGTCTTACAATGTTGGATGCTTGTACTAGGATAATCCTGTATCACAGGCCGACGGAGCTCTAACAAAATACTGCTTGTAGGACAGAAGATAAATAAAAATCTATATTTAACATTATAATTATAAAATCAATCAAAATCAAAGCATTTATTTCAAGTAGGCCAGTTACAAGCACATTGGAATTATCGAAACAAAGACAGCAGTAAAATGAAGCTACAGCCCCAGTCACAAGGCATAATAATTGTGAAAGTAATGTAGTTGCCCATTCCAAAGCGTAGATCTCTATGGAGAAGAACTGGCAAGAAACTCCATGGACACTCTTTTATTTATTTATTTTAAGTACATGGAGGACTTAAACAGCTAATAAAAACAAACAAAAAAGAAAACCATAGTCACCCGAAAGCCAACACACACACACATACCATTAACAAATTATGGTGTGAGCACAAAAATATAAAACACACCGCTTTAAATCAGAATATTGTTACAAAACCTTGGTTACATCATATACAGGGTTATTTGTAAAACACCAACAACCTCGCAGGAGTAGATAACTAACATCATAAACAACAACATTTGTTCTACGACTTTTCCGAAAACAGACAAAAAAAATTCAACTCTCAATACATATGTCCGAACAGCTGATCCAGTTTTGTATGAAAAGTCGTTTTTTTTTTGTCTGTTTTCGGAAAAGCCGTAGAACAAATGTTGTTGTTTATGATGTTAGTAATCTACTCCTGCGAGGTTGTTGGTGTTTTACAAATAACCCTGTATAGTGATCGCTATCGCTATAACAGACCGCAGCGACATTGGTTTCTATATACATAACTCGTCGACATTGGCGTCTGACGCTGCGGTAGAATGGTGACTGCAGACCGCAAACCAGTCGTTCAGTCACTGACTGTCACTGCAATGACAGAGCTACAAAATGTATTTTTATTTGACGTTTTTTGACGTTTTTTTTGTCTATCGCGAAACTGAAAATTGTGACGCTGCGTTCAGAATTTAAACTGCAGTAGTCTTGTCGCTTGCTGTCTGCCATCACTTTCGGAAGTGTACCTGTAAAGTATTATTTTATGAAACGTAACGATTCTGAATTAATTATGTTTTCTTCTTGCAGCTGTTGAAGGTACTTTAAAACCATACTGTCCGCTTCTTTACGCGACTTTCTACTTTAACGTAGACTCGACCAAATTTACTAAGTTGAGAGTAGCAATATCTGTTCTTACGGGGTGATACACAATTTTTCAAAATATTCGGTTACGCAGTATTTGTTGAACAGCCAAGTCGAACGAAAGCAAGTACAGTTACGAGCAATAAAATGTATACACTCAGCAAAATTCAAAAGCGATTTTCTCCTACTGTAATAATTAACGATTTACTTTTTCACGAACATAGTATTTTGGAAGACATGTTATTACGAAATAGTCTTATCTCAAAGTAGAAACCGTTATTTCAAGGGAAAATCGCTTTGCTAAGTGTTTACATTTCATTGCTCGTGACAGTACATATTTGGCTTCCATTCGGCTCGTGTCGAACGACAAACTCATGCCGACCCGAATATGTTGTGTGTAGCTTCCTTTACTTACAGTTTGGGTGTACAAACATTTGCCTACAAGTAGCTTTATGCTTTTGCCACATATAATAACGAACCGAAAGTGTGGCGTGGCAAAAGCGAATTTTGAATGTGCTATTCTCCGCATTCGCTTTGCTGTTTGGGGTCTGGAATATACATGCCAGAAACATACACAAAAGTATGCAGGTTGCTTTTATGCCATTTACATTGTGACATTATAACTCTGTGGACCTAGGGCGAGTTTTTTCACAGACAAAACCTACCAACTTCAATTTGCAACTGCTCCGTTGGTCTCGCAGTCGCAAGCGCGACTGCTGAGTGTCGGGTCCTGGGTTCGATTACCGGGTCGTTTAAAAAGTGTCATTGGGTTTTTCCATTAGGAATATCAGTAGCAGCCCGAAGTTTAAAAGTTAGCTGAATGATACCCCGGAAAGCGTTAAGCCGTTGGTGCTGCACCTGATCTATTTCCGATTGTGTCGTGGTGTCCCATCGGGGTATAAGGCTAAGGGAAGAGAAAGCGCACCTGTGCATGTGCATACACTTGTGCACTATATTATCTCCCGCGCCTGGCTAATATCTGCTGCGCCAAGACCGAAAACGATCAGGACTATCAATAATGATTGCTATTAGACTCTAGTTTAGTTTCAGTTCTAATTAGAGTTTTGAGTAGGTATAAAAATCGTACTAGGTCTTCTGATTCGTAATAGCAAGCGTATATCGTGGCGTGAAAGCTACCTGTACACTTTTATGAAAATTACTGGCATGACATGACTGTGTATTCTAGAGTTGACGTTATGCCTTCGTGATGCAAAAGACTGCTTTCACAAATGTTAAACCGTTCGCCTCGATTTCGGTTCGCCATGCCTTCGCTATGTGGCAAAAGCTTTACATATATACTTTATGAAATGGCATACTACTATCTACTTGTTAATTCTACTTTATTTCTTCAATGAATATAATTTTATGTCATCATTTCAATATTAACCACCGTTCCGTTTCAGTACTAAGTAGGTTGTGGAGGTCAGATAGGCAGTCCCTCCATGAAAAATACTGGTATTCAGCTGAATCCGGTTAGACTGGAAGCCAACCCCAACATAGTTGGGAAAAGGCTAGGCAGATGATTATGAAAATTGTTTCCATATTGGGGTTTTCCTTCAGGACTTTCTCAGTCATAGATTTGTGCCCGGTTAAGTACTAGATACACTTCTGCCTAACTCTTGGGGAAACAGAATGAGGTTACGTTATTTCAAGCCTTATTCTATGCCTGTTAAGCTGTAACTGTAACAGTTACAGCAACATTAGTGACTGCTTTATAGATTACCCATCTAACTATTTAGACGTAAAAGAATATTCATTGAAACCAAATATCGTTTGGGTGAATATTCGTTGTTAAAGTAAAATGTTTGTTGTTAGAACTTGGAAAGTTCAGCTGTAAGCAGGCAGCTAGCGACGCAACTCCTCGATACAGCCCTACAGCAGGAGAGGTGGGATCTCGCCAGGGATCTTGTCAGATTCTTGAGAGCTATAGGTAAGTAAATGCTCTCTATACGATTTAAAAGTTAATTTCTTTTCTTTTGACTTGGCCGTAGTTAGATAAAAACAGGAATAATGGCATCCATTCTCCGCAATTTCAAATACAGCATATCATTCAATGTGCTTGCTAATTATCATTTAGTGGCTCGAATCATAAACTGGATAACATTATTGCGCTTTACTAAAATCGGCTGTATGTAATACTGCGTACACATTGGTGTAACGTAACGTGAAATATAACACGAATGAGCTGTCCAGACTTATACAATGCAACATGAAATGTAACCCATCAGCAAGGCGAATATGTTTTAGCGTGTGTTACATTACATGTTACATTTCACCAAAGTTTACCCAGCATTAGGTTTTTATAAAATTGGAGTCAATATGCGCCGTCGGAATGCAACGACAGCGAGGTGTAGATGTAGAGTTGTGTCGTAAACTATGCTCCTTTAGGCCTGCCCTCTCAGCCCCAAAATATGCAGCCAAATTGACCTAGATGCTGCTACCGTCGCGTCGCCAAAGAAGTGGTAAAGTTTTCGGCCAACATAAGCAAAAATACTATCGTGCCAGCGATAAAAATCAATATATTTTATATCACGTAGGCCTAGATGGGCACTTGTAAAACGTCGACAAGGTGAAAGAAATGTGCACGGTTCGGGTTGGTCGTTTCCTATGGAGAAGAACGGCAAGAAACTCCATGGTTACTGGTACATATGATACGATGAAGAATGCACTGAATTTTATTACTGTTATCTTGCGCAATTAATATTTTTTCCTATTACAACAACTTAATTGTCTTCTCTATATAGATCCAAACGACGTCGACTCGCCGAGGAACTCGGTAAACGTTCAAGCGAAGTACGGACAAGTGGTACAGTCGCAGACAGTCAGTCCCAACGCCGAGGACTTGTCTGTCATACTTGGCAGCATGCAGGTAACCAGCCGGGTAATAATAATGCATGATATTATTTTTAGTTTGTAGACTGATTCGGTATTTTATTTTTCATTTTTACAACTTTGACAGTCGTTACAGATAGTCAGTGGCCCGAAATGTTTGACAAGCAGTCTTACCAAAGGGTATGGTATTACCTAGTACTAACTGGGTTGTGGAGGTCAGATAGGCAGTCCGACATAGTTGGGAAACGAATAGGTAGATGATTATATAAAATAACTCAGGTTGATTATCGTCACGCCTATTTCCCCGTAGGTAGTAAGTACCACATATGACTATAAAATTCCAGTTCCACTTGCACCAAAGAACCATCAATTTAAAACTTCATTTTATTTCTGTCAAATAGTTTGAAGTTGACAGAAACTGAGCGATGTTTTAAGTACGTTTAGCGCTAAACGCATTCAGTGTTTCGTGGTGCAAGCGAGCCTGAATAGCCGTTGTTCTGACTAACTTAGGGTTATCTTCATTCCTTCACCAGTTGGCAGGAGGTCGCGGGCGCAGCTTCAGCACGACAGCCCCCCCCCGCGAGCCGTCCCCGCCCGCGCACGCGCCCCCCCCGCCCGCGCCGCCGCCGCACGCGCCCCCCGCGCGCGCTACCGCTGCCGTTAAGAGGAAGAAGTCTGTTCCTGCCAGGGCTGATAGGTACATAGAGTTGGGGAACTTTTGAGAAATTTCAGTATCAACAAAAATTGGTCGTAAATTTAAACCACAACTGTCCGACCTGTACAATATTAACACGTTCTCTATCCGCGAAGTATGTACATTAGTTAAACAATCGCAATTAACCATAATTATGTGAGTCATTGGACAGGGGTTAATTTGTTATACTTACACATAAATCTTCTAAATGATGATGTTATCCTCATAGACATCCATTGTACTGTTAAGAAGCTCTAAATAAATACTCGCACAGGCGTTAAATTCCTTGACATTATACTACTACTATTCATATAGATTTTGGCTTTAATATTATTTTGTATTCTGTTGGTACTCAAACTTTCCTACTACTCACATGTCACTCACAATATCACGATATACCACAAACACTGTTTTTTGTTACGATAGTTCAGATCTCGTCCGTCGAAACTCCGAATTACCGAAATTACGCGAGGAGCGATCCGGCTCGAAGGACCAAAATACTTCAGGGTACGTACCGAGGTGACGGTATTGGGAAACAAATGTTTATGTATAGGGAGAAAGGTTATAAGCCATCCTTGTCCCACACAACGGATAAAGTGTGGTGGTGGTGTGAAGTTGACGTGTTGACGTCGTGACGTAACTGCTTATTAATAAATAAATAAATAAATGAGGGAAAAAGAGCTGAGGAAAACTGCGGAATAGAATAAAAAACAATTTATTAAAATAAATAAATCTCCCAACATAAAATTTCACCTTCGAAATAAAAATACGTCTCCACATCTTTCATACCTTTGTTGAAAAAACTAACGTCATTAAATGTTTTTAAATATCTTCTACCTTACTTTTAACAAACTTCTTTCTCATACTTCATCTGTCTCTCTTACACCTTAGCATTCAGCTGTTTCACACAATCATGGATACTCCAACATTCCATTCTTACATAAATAAATTTATTTCCAATGTACATGAAGGTAATAGTGTAATATTTTACAATTTTGTTTTTTAATTGCGTTAATCAATGATTGTTTATGGACTTCTGGCACCCAAACTAACATTAAATTCGTGTTATGGGTGTGCCAGTCTTTGTATCAGTGTTGTCTTTACCTAAAATATTCTTCTTTATCATCTCCAATCTATTAAAAAAAAACCTTTTCCGAATAACTTGGGCTCAGTAGGTGGCCATGTCAATCATTGGCATCAATGTTGTGTCCTTCGCTTTTTATTTCCTCTACAGAGCAGGTGCAGGGACACTTTGGGAATTCTAATAAGAGTCAACGCCTAGAAAATAACATATTCTATTATTGCCTGTTGCATATTCTTACCTTCGATCACGCCAAAAGGAAAGCGATTGCTGGTCTACGGTCGAGTCTCATTGCAAAATCATTCCTTATCCCAGGGACTCCTACAGCGGTACAGCTGAAGAATTCTTCATAGATATGATGATCCAACGCCACGCTCGCCTCCTGCTATCCACGGCCCGTTTATACTCGCTAGGCAAGATGGCGGCTGCTTTAGACCTGCACTTAGTCGCGTGGCTAGCAGGAGAGAGGGAACGAGCGGCGAGAGTGGATAGCGCAGTGTTATGTGTGAAGAGGCTGCATGAAGACTTCGCCTGGCCGTATCCTGTCGTGAATGATGCGGAGCAATATCTGCAGAGGAAAGGCAGCACAGTTACCAGTAAGTAAAGTTTAGTTCAGCATGTAGAAAGATGTAGGGGCCAGGGTTGATAGCGCAGTGTTATGTCATGTGTGAAGAGATTGCATGAGGATTTCGCCTGGCCGTATCCTGGGGTGAATAATACGGAGCAGTATCTGCAGAGGAAAGGCTGCACTGTTTAATCAGCTTCGACTTCGGCCACAAATCGATCTTCGATTGGACACTAATAAAGTGTGGTCTGGTCTCTCTCTTATTCTATGATCGCACCTGCCAAGGTTAATAGCGCTTAGGAAAACGACAAGAATATAAAAAAATAATAATATGATATTTTAGGTTAACCGGAAGACGTTGCGTTGGAATGCCTCCTACTAGGTGGACCGATGACTTGGTGAAGGTTGCAGGGATCCGCTGGATGCGAATCGCACGGGACCGGTCAATGTGGCGATACTTGGGCGAGGCCTATGTCCAGCAGTGGACGTCTTTAGGCTGAAATGATGATGATGATGATGATGATGATGATTTTAGGTTCCTACACACCGTCAGCGGAGTCCGACAGTTTATGCGGTGACAGCGGGTACATGAGCTTACCATTGCGCGCTGCACTGCCTTTGATGACTGGCGCAGTGCCCGTGTCGCCTGGACCTGTTAGGTAAGCACACTCAAACCATGGTGGATCCATTCATTACTTGTAACAGTGGCAATTGGTTCAACAAACTAGACATTTTATTTGAGTAGGCTATGTTAATAACGCCACACTATGGAAGAACAATCGTGTCGTCGTTTTTTTTAAATCAGACCATAGGAGATGCTTACCGATTCTTTCTAACAGAGCTATCTTTTTGGTGCCATTAATAAGTCGTGAATTATCTATTACTAGAAAAAAAAACTTTTCAGTTTATATTTTTCGTCTTAATATTATGTCATATAAGGAGGAGATTCGAATCGGAGGAGCACCTGGACCCGTTTAAAACCCTTGAGATGAAATTCCCCAGTTCTGCCGGCGAAGGCAGTGTAGCTGAGGGCGGCGGGGTCGCGTGGGGCGGAGACGCGATGGGGGCGGGGGAGGAGCGACGCTACGCCGCGCTCATGGAGAGGCTGCACCACCACCAGGCAGAGCGCGGCTCCCACACCTCGCATGTGCAGCTGAGGTACGTAGCATAATCTTTGAATGAGACAAGCCGTAGACCTGATGGGATTCCCCAACGGCAAAAATATAAATTTCCATGAACCTTTCATGACAACCCCTTTAGGGGATGAATTTTCAAAGTCCCTTCCTTAGTGGCTCACCTTCGTCATATAAAGACTAGAGATGCTTCTAGAATTCACGATGTGTTTTGTCTGCCATACTAGCCACTAATCCACGATGAATCATAATATTGATTATGATGTTGTTTGTTGCACTAAAAAATGCACAGGCACACGCAGAAATGAGCTGTAGCTATCTGTACATTTTTCTTGTGGATAAACGGCCTCTTTTGTCTATGCTAGAAGCACTAGCACACAGCAAAACGAAGAGTAACAGAATGTTGGTCGGTGAGGAGATGCAAAATCCACGCGCCTTGTTATTGCCTCTTTTTTACTACTAAAAATCTTTAAAATAATTTCAGATACTACCTACAACTAATGACAGAAGCAAGCTGCGTAGAATGGGCAGTAATCGTAGCAGTAGTGTTACGCGACGCTCTTGCAGTACTACGGACTACGAACGCAGCGAGAGGCAATGACGTCAGTCTGGACGCCGTGCGACGCCTGCGCCGGACGCTGCAGGATATATGCGCGTGGACTGACGCCGAGTGGTACGTATATTGTACCTATAAGTAGAATGTCAATAAAGTATTTAGAATAGGGGTAATCGTAGCTGTTATTTTTATGACCTGCAGCAGCTTTGACATGCTATTGTGGTCTAAAGGTACCAAAGTAGATCCTCCACTGACAAAATAAATAATGCATTTAAGATTATGCTATAATGAGACCATAGATAGTGGTGAATTTTTAATTTAAAAAACGAACATAGCCAATCTTCTGTTTTATCGATATAATATCAATTATCGTATCATATAGTTGAACAACATTCATAAACAAATTTTTCTTTTAATTATAGCCTCGGTTACAAACCCTTCATGATGGCGATCAGCAACCAGATCCCCTTCTTGACATCCCTCATCAACACTCGAGAGCGTCGCCTCTCCATGTCTAAATCCCGGGTCAGAACTGTCAGCACCAGTTCCCTAGGCCAGGAGACGAAGGTAAAGCCACAGACGCAAGAAGCTAAACTTCCACCCCCGCAGAAGGCTGAGGTGTCGAAGCAAGCGGGGAGGAAGGAGTCGGGCGGGGCGGAGTCGGCGCCCCCCGTGGCGGTGTCCCCGCCCCGCGCCCGCCCGGCTGCGCCCGCGCGGGATGATGTTTCTACCGGCTGTGTGGTTATGTAAACTTTTCTTAGGCAGCCTTTTTGTTTGAAGACGGAGTTGAGTTACAGTTAGGGGCTAACCATTACTCTCTTATAGTAGCTCAATATTTGTTGAAAAGTGAAATGTCTTTTAATGTGTCAGGCGATTTTGTACCTTAGCTCACACTACATTATGATTAAGGTAGGACCCTATTAGATTCTGTAACTTTACTCGGGGTTCATCAGTAAGGTAGATGTATAGTCCATTCGGGTTATTTTACATCTGATTTTGCTCTTTTTTCAAAATGAGCAATATTGTATATTGGTTGCTGCTTGAGTTAAATACTACTATACTACAAGTGACTGTTTCGTTGGTCTAGTGGACGCAAACGCGACTGCTGAGCATAAGGTCCTGGGTTCGACAAAATGTTATTGGGTTTATCCATGAGGAATTTCTCAGTTGACAGCCACGGATCTAAATTTGTGCGCCGTTGATGGCAATAAGCTCGCCACCTATTACAGGGGACTTAAACATAACTGGCGAAATGTGAGTGTTCTATTGGGTTCACCTCTGCCTAACCTTTCGGGGATTACAGGCGTGATGTTATGTTATGTTCAACTATAAGTAAAAATTCTATGAAATAATTTTAGTATAAGTGAGAAGACCCTAATGTCAGTGTCAATTTTAATTAAGGTATTCTGGAGCGGTATTGTAAGCGAAAGATTTTATATTGTGTGTTTTTACAAAATTGATGCTGGCAAACCTTCTCGAAAGTAACTTTTTATCACGACTTAGAATTTCTGTTAAACCTGGATTTTCATCTACAAAGGGTAGAATTAGCGTAGACGTCAGTCGAGAGTTTAAGTAGTCGTTAAAACTAAAAATTAAAATATAATTAATTTTAATACATTTTCGTACTTTCGTACTCTAGAAACTTTCTTGTAATTTAAATGTTTTTCACCTTCGTCTCGGTGTGTTTTCAAATCTATGTTCTATTTGGTTTTGTAAATAAATTAGGTAAAATTAAACGAATCTTTATAGTGAGTGACTTTTTCAACCTTATGAAAATATGATGAATATTATGATCATTTTGGTGCTGATTAATGTGTACATCTCAATATTTATTTGTGTAAATGAATTCATTATTTACTTCTAGTCTATACGTAAAGTTTAATAATTTATTTCTATTTCTTTCGATCAGTTGTTGGGGCCGGGGTCTAGAGTTGAGGATAAAGTATTTAATTACGAGATGATACCTCGTTCTTTTTTGGACGGGGTCATATTTTTATACCATTATTTTTATTGGTCAATACCAGCTTTGTGTAACCTTAAAAAGAAGCACCTCTTTTGTTTGCTCTTCCCACATCCAATTATCTCTAGGCCATGGACTCTAAATTAGTCTAATTTCACTATTATCTATTTGAATATTCATTTTTGTACTTATAAATAAATAAGTATTAGTAATTTAGTAATTAATATTAAATTATCTCATATTTTATTTGGAAATTGAAGCAGATAGTGTGTTATTAGATATTATGTGTATGGGTTAGACTGCCTGGGCGATATTAGTATGAATTTATTGTTTAATATTATGTAATTGTTTGGTGTATAAGTAGTGCGTTTTATGTAGTGAATATTAGGTAGAATTGTTTAAGATTCGATTCCAAAGGGGAGAAAACTTTCAAAGTAAAATGTCTTCTTACAATCGTTGCATGAATTCTTATTCTGAACTCTTACGTTCTTTATCATCATTCTAACGTAAAATATCGCCATACCAGTTGAAGTAACCATAAATGCAACATCATAGAAGTTTTCTCGTCTTTGGACGCTTTAAAACCATCGTATGGCACTCTCTAGATCGCTCCTCTGCCAAATAAGCAGATTTTATTTGTTGAAATTATACAGGCTAGTAGTTAAATAAGATTCGATGTGTTTCCTATTAACAATATTTCAGGTAGTGAAATTAAAATTAGAATGTTAAAATCTTAAATACAAAGTTTAGATTTTTTATGGGGCAGCCTTATGCGATCTAATTGAGATTTGGGCTTTGAGTTCAGTCAATGCTTACTATGGGCCATGTTTTTTTTGTGAATGGTATCTCGCTGGTCAACCTAGGAGGTTGTAGTGCTTAACTGGACTATCCTGTGGGTGCCTTGAGTGTAAGGCCTCCAGCCAAGACAAAAAAAACTTACAAACTAAGCGACTACACGTTAAAGAGGGGGGTGCGTACGAGCCTCGGCTTTGGGCGTCGCTAGGGGAGGACAGCAAAGGGACAGGCTGGATAGGAACGATGTGAGCCATCTCTTGATTCATTGCTTTATAAACCAGGGTTCAGTGCTACGTAGTGATTCTTTTGGCATGACATTATCAGGGCGCTGTTGAAAAACATTCACTAAATTGTCTGTGGAAAATGTATAGTAGAGAAAAGATTCCGCTGGCATTAACTCTTACTATGGCCAGGGGCCAAAACAACCATACGGCACTTTAATAGTTTATTTCCTTAATTTATACTGTGCCTACAAGAATAATTTCACAGAAAGATAGTTTTAATATTTTGAGCCATGTCGATAGTAGCGCCATCCATCTCACACTCGATGCCTCAATCTTACATTAGATCAAACATTTTATTACTAACAGTAGAATAAAGACATTTTTACAATATTTATAATTATTTTATTTAATATAAATTATAATTCACATTTAAATTGTCCATGAGAGCAGCAATAACATATTTGGTTTAGCGTTGTGACGTAATTTGCTCATTTTAGTGATGCGACTAATTTATTTTTGTGTAGCTCAACTTATAATCTCAAAGTTTTAATTTTTGCTCACAACAGTATACTGGGACTTTGTAAAACTGATTATACTAAGGTTATTTTTACACTACGATCTTGCTGTGATAAATTGTTTATAAATAACAGCCTTCGCACTATATCATTACAGCTATGGTACAGTTCCAATTAAAGTTCTGAATAAATATATGGGGACAATAATCCATCAGGATCTAATAAAATATAGCTAAGCATGTTCATGCTTGCAATAATAATAGTGCCTAGAGCGAACTTCAACAATGAAACTGCATTCAAGAGCAGCAAAAACTAACGCAGCACATCAAAACTGAGTTTAAAACCCATCATTGTCACTTCTCCATAGCAATGATGACACTGAATGAACGCAATTTAAACGTGCTGATCGCGTTTAATTTCAGTAAAGAAATTCGCCCTTAGTAACAAAAATCAACCAATACGAAAAACAAAATGGCGCTACAAACGGTAGTCGCTCAGCTTTAAATCGTTTCCCGCCATCTCGGTGCCAATTTTTCATAATAGTATTCCCCAAAATAAATTATAGTATGCCGATTAGTACAAACTGATTTTGATGTGACCATAATAAAAATCTACAAATTTTTATTTTATAATTAAAACATCTTCATAGTCATCTTTAATTTTAGGTTTTATTTTTTTCTTCAAATGATATTATTTAGTTAGTTATTGTATGTAGATGGAAACACATTGCTAACGCCTATAATATTTATTTATCACTTATTATAAATCACCTTTACTGTGGGATAACATATTTTAAATTGTGTTCAGTGGTGGATTTACTCCTATCCCGACTGGGTAAACCGAAATATTTCGCACCAACCTCCTTGATTTTAGTCTCGATTAATCCGTTTTTAAAATTAAAAAATCCTACCCAGTTTTATATGGCCTGTTGGTAAATCTAGCACCGACCAAAAAAGCCGTTCGCAGTGTGTTTCACTTAGATATTATGTTAGTAATGTGAAAATTGGAAGATAAATCTAGTAATGTCGACTTAATGCGAAATTAAAATAAGTCATTCCAAAATTGTCTTTGTGGAATAAAATAGCAATAATATTTCATCATTCCTTTTACAGTAAGATTAGTATGATAATTAGGTCAATTATTAAATGAGTGTAAGCGAACTTACTGGGGAATCATCGTTATTTTTTCATGTCATCTGATATTCATACCGGTGCTAACATAATTTAGAGACCCAAATGTTGGTTCGTTATTAGTGTTGTACTTCGTAGCACGACCATGAACGCATTCATTGCAACTTTAGATGGTGATAAAATCCTTATAATTTATACTATTTTATACCACTAATAAGAAATTTTATACCTCTCAATTATCGTAGATATACAGTGCAGTACATCTAGTGTCAAGTATAAAAATCATATACTGGCTTAGAGGCAGAAAATGTTTCTTTTTTGCTTTTCTAACAATTTACGACAATTTATCAGTGATGAAATAGGAGTGCTTAATGATAATAAATTTTTAGGCATACTCCCGTTTCATCAACTTGTATGCCAGCTAGAATTTTAGCGTGGTTGTTCTGGGAAGGAATCTTCCCAGCACGACCTATATATCTACGATAATTTGAGAGGTATAACATTTCTAATTAGTGGTATAAAATAGTAATGATTAAAAGGATTTTTATTACCACCTAAAGTCTTAATGAATGCGTTCATGGTCGTGCTACAAAGTACAATACGATTTTAATATGCAAAACATTATTTTTCTCTTCGTATTTATGAGTGTTTAGTATGAACGTAACAAAGATTTTGAAAGTAACATTGTTTTAAATGACAGCTACATTCTATGAGATTTATGGTTGCCAGCTATAAATCCATGGTGGCAACACCTATGTTGATTCTAGCGGTACAACTTGAAGTCCAAGAGCCTAGGTAAAACCGAATCTATCCTTAATGTATGATAGACTCCACCAGTTTTAGGAGATAGAAAATAACAGGGCATTCTTCTTAACTGTCAAGATTTTATGCTTACCTTAGGTTTTGGTTGTTTGCTGAGGAGGTATTATGAGCCTTTATTATTCTTCTTTGTTGCGTTCAAAGTACGTTTAATTCCCTTTTTTTAGAGTTGTTATATCTTGTCATTATGAAATATTAATTTTCAATTACGAAAGCAAATTATTTTTAATATGCAATTAATATGTTTGGAATTTCATTATTTGTAAAAAATATCAATGATCAGGTGTTTTCACACGGAATAGCGCTGACATAAGTCTGGCGTTGTTAATTTAATTTTGTTATATTCTAACAATCCGGTTTATCATCCCTCACTTTATTTGATTTGTATGTTCATCGTTGTAATTTTGATAACAGAATTTGTAATTATTGTCAATTTGGTGTTTAAAAAATAAAACGTAAATAAAACTTTCTAGTTTTTGTTTAATTTTTTCCCCACAAAACCAACCAACTTTTAGCAACCAGACCATAACCCGACTTCGGTGCGGTCTTTGAAAATATAAGTTTGCATACAGGTTGATGAACTGACGAAAAGAAAGGGACCATAGGGCAAACTGATGCGAAATTCTAGGACCAGGACAACTAGATGGTGCAGTGCAATTTGACCCATGTGCAGCTGAGTAGCCTACGCTAGACCAACTAATTAAATAATGAGGCATTATCGACCAGCAATTCTTTGGGCAAAAATCAAACCGAAATAGCGTATTTTATTATATACGAAACATTCTGCATATTTCTATTAAGGCCGAGTACAGTTCAAGGTAAATAGGCTGTTGACTCTTTCCGCTACAGTCGAGTCGGTACATAACAAAAACAGTTAGGTAATAACCATTCAAGACAAGACTGGAGTTATGCATTGATGTATTTTTGTAGCAAGTTGAATCAGTAATTCTCTTTTTCTGAAGTTTTTTTTCTGGCATTAAAATTCAATGCGTTTTTTACCTCATTCTGTTTTTATTTTTTTAGTCTGTTTTCTATTGTTGCCAGTAATAAAAATTTTGAATCCTAACTCGGGATTAGTTCGATTTATTTGTAAAATTTTACATACGCTACTTACTAAACGTTACGTTAACGTAACGTACGTTACTAAAGAAAAATAGTCTGTAGCAATGCTATTAATTGAGAAAATTATTTATAACATCATTTAAAAAAAAATCAAATTATTTTTAAAAAAAAATATCTGTGGTAGTTTATTTACTTGACATCGATGTCAGAGTCAAACACTAGCGTTGACAACACTGAAATGACTGTCAAGACGTTTTACCTTTGAGAGAATGTAGAAACAATTGATTTTACACGTTTTATATAGTTGTTTTTCTGAGATTATTTACTTTGTTTATGAAGATTGAATATCTAGCCGTCTAACTGTCACACGATGGCAGCCGCGGCTCAAAGCGATTTATCGATCGCGGAGCTGAAGGCTGAGATCGAGAGGCTTGGCCGCGAGCTCGATCAAGCCAGCAGCGAGAAGATCCAGTCAGCCCAGCTGGGCCTGGTGCTGCTGGAGGAGAAGAGCTCCCTGCAGCAACGATGCGATGAGCTAGAGAGCCTCTACGAGAACACAAAACACGACCTGGAAATCACACAAGAGGTTAGTGGCCTACATTCTGCTCATTTCACTCTTCATGCATTAATGGGTACATTAAAACGTACCGAAACGGAAATTTTAATCCGTCTTTATACAATTCATATTATGCACTACTTTCAAAAGTCTCAAGTGAAAATTATGAGTATAACCTAGATACACTGTAACAGTTAGTTTGTTACATCTTCTCTTTAGTTTCAGCCATTCAGCATACTTTGTACATAAGTGTAATTGCTATATTAATATCAGATTAGATACTGCTACTTTCTTATCTATCATTCAGAAAAGTTAGGCAAAACTTTGTTGCCAAAGTTTGGAATAGTTTTATAAATGAGAAAGTTAGTTTTATGACATTGTATTGCTCTAGGAGTTACAATAAATACAATTCCATAACTTTATTGATGGAATTGCTAATTATTTAATAAGTTACTATTACATTGAATATTAAGAATATTATTTTATTGCTAAAAGTTATTTCATTGTAAATTTGTCTCTAACTATATGATAAAATGTATAAGAAGTAATACTCCTAAAACTTTCCTTATGAAAATACACTTGCACCAGTTACACATATATTTTTCCTGAATCATAGTTAAATATTTCTTTAGATCATAAATAAACTTGTACAGTACTCTGCTTATCAGTGCATACAAAATTTATTTCATGTCGGACTAACATAGTTGACATAGCTTTGCTTTCAGGAAAATTATAAAAAAAATTAAAACTTATTTTGTATGGTATAATTAGTTACCTATTAATTAACCTGTAATATGTAAAATGTAATTTCTACAGCCATGAATTGTTAACAAAAAACTTTTAGGAAATTAGAAATTCTAATTAGGAAAATTACTAATTACAATATAACAATTTGCATAGTATTTAGTGGAACAATATACAATATTCACTAATGAGATTATTCATGCTGTCAATTTCATTGTTACATTGTATAAAACAAAATCGCTCCCGCTGTCTGTACACTTAGAACTTTTTAAACTATGCAACAGATTTTAATTCAGTTTTCAGCAATAGATAGAGTGATTCAAGAGGAAGATTTATATGTATTATATGTGTATCTACCTTGCAACCGTGCTGTTTGTGTTTGGGAGTTTAAATATTTGTAAATGCACCCATAATACAGGAGAAATTTGTAGTGCAGGGCAACGGTAAAAAAAAAAACAAAGATACAAGCAGTTTATAAAGAATACTTTTTATTTATGATTAAAGAAATATATTTCTCAATTAGAAATTAAAAAGATTTTAGGTAGGCTTTTTTTTTTAGGTATCTGTTTATTTACTTAACATTTAATTTTGTCAAAGTTAGATGTTAAAGAAGTTCCCATTGATACTGAGTGCAAAAGTTTGTTAGACCCTAGAGAAAAACTCACTTCAGTATCTTAAAATTTTCATTTCTTGTCATCAGGCTCTTATGAAACTAGACACAACTCAGAAGGTAACGACCCGGAGTGGAATAGAGCAAGAAAATGCTCTCCTCAACGAGTCCGCTGCTATGGAGAGCTCCCTCACCCTTCAGATCTTGGAGCTGGAGAGTGAATCCAAACAGGTATATTTTTACTTTTTCATGGTAGGATAATTTTTTCTAGGATCTGATTGGCAGTCAGGATTGTTATAGCAATTGAAACTCAACTTTAGTGGCATTTGGTTCAAAATTGTACAACAAAATCACGTGGCATTACGAGATGGCTGGTATTATTTTGCCGCCAAAACGGCTTAAAAAAGAAAGAAGGACTAGAAGTCCTTCTCCAAGTAAATGTAAAAGCTTCTTTTTTTAATTTTTGGCTACTTTATGTGTACGCACAAATTTTTATAAATTCTCTCATGAAATATGACATGTTCTTCTATTTAATTGTAAAATAATTTCGCGGTAAACAATATTGTTCATTCAAAGAAAACCTGTTCTCCTAGCTGTAGTAATCATAAATCGAATCACAGTCGATTATTTGTGTTATCGGTTTTTGTTCCGCAAACTTGTTCACTGCGTGAATTTAAGTAAGTAAAGATTTGATAAGGTTTTTAGAGTTTATATAACACATTTTACGAAATAGATTTGTTTGTAGTTTTTTGTATACGTAACTAATACGATCTACTGCACGTCTGCGGAATCATTTCGACCTTTCAGCTATCCGAGCGTACAGTACACTTTCAATAGAAGAAGACACTTTCTTAAGAGGGAACAGGGCCTGCGAGGAATATGAAAAATAGGTATTTGAAGAAACTATTGCCGTCGCGCTGCGTCAAGCCTGCCTCCGTAGAGTGCGATAGGTACAGCTGGAGCTCAGACCGATATACCATAATCATTTTGACGAGATCGACGTTTCGTATTCTTATCCTTTTTCTCCTCGAAAACGTGAGCCGATTCAATTAGTTTTGACATTAAAATTTTAAGAAAAAGTAAGTCTAGGTTCCTATCAATTTCTTTTATGTTTTAAAACTTTTCGAATTTGTCTGGTAGTCCTCTAATCACGGCCGAAAAATGGGGCATTGTTGTCATTTTTCTTTACTTTAATTAGTTGCCGAAAAAAAGGAAATGACAGGGACGAGTCTACAATAAACCTTGATTTCATGAAAAAAAAAATGATTGCTCTAGAGGCATTATTCAGGAAGAAAAAAGGAGAATACGATACGTCGATTTCTTCAAAATTTGTATGGAGAATCGCAGCCCCTGTTCCCTCTTAAACTATACATTTATGACGACTTATAAAATATGATTAGATACCTACCTACACTGTGCAAATTAATACCTATTACCGATAGCATGAGTAATTGCTATAACTGATAACGGAAATCTGAAATAACTTTGAAGTACCGTACCGTTGTGAAATCATAGCCGGTGACAAACTGCACACTCACTAACTGCACATGAAGATGTCTTCCGCTGATGTAAAACATTTTAATTTTAAGTTATGACGAGCTTCTTATTATCTCATTAAACAATTTTCCCGAGACACATCTGACAGCATGCCTACGCTCGGTTTAATGAAATGGGAGCAATTGGCGTGAATCATGCGCGGACCCTCGGAGCAGTGCGCGCGAGACGCCCCTACAACACACTACAACTACTTGTTGTCCTGAAGTATTCCTCTATATTATTTCCAACGCAGAAAATACTGCTAACCGTGGTTAATCACAAGTAATCGGCGTTGCAGCAACTAATATACCCGCGAACCAAATAGACCTCTCGTCCGTGATGTAATCCTCCGAATGGCGTAAGCGCAACCGTCGGGAATCCATAACACTGATCCAGAAATACATTTTTATTTGCCTGGCCTTGATTCGCGTATCCACGCATTACTCAATGGTGTGTAGATTTTTAGCAATGCACACGAGTTCTGTGCATTAGTGTCTTAAATTATGCCGAATATTTAGTGCGTGTGCCAAGTAAATGTGTGTAAATGTAAATATGTTTTAGTGTAGTGCACGCAGATTTTCGGCGACACTGAAAAATGAATGAAGGAGGCGAGGTATTAATGTGTTATTATTTCGTGTTTATTCAACTGGGTTTCCCGAAGGGGAGGTCGGGAGACGTACTTACTCGTGTTTCACGTCAAGGAGTGTTTACAGTAATAATGGAATACTGTTGACACTCGTTTAGTTGCTGGCATCTCGCCAACAGAACTACTACGGCTAGATTTAATCTCCATTTACGGGTTTATCGACATAAAGTTGTCCCGGCCCGAACTTTATGTTTCGCACATGCATAATTTATGAATTCATTCAATAGGGTCCTTTTATGTCGCGGCTATTTGTGAGATAACGTCTCGATAGGGAATTGTTCTGTACACTATTATTCGGTTAGCTATTTGTAAGGAATTCTATTCTCTCTATTGTGGCTTAGAAATTAATATCTTGTTTGTCTATCTAAATAATTCGAACATAACGGCCATATTCTTTAACAATAGGCTATTAGCACTCCCAAAGATTATTTTACAATCACTGTTCTATTATCTCAGTCCATACTGTTGATTACGACCCCACTGCTTGGCTTTTGCGCCTTTGCTACTCTTTCCATTTTTCAAGGCATTTCTGGTCTATATTCACTAATGAAACCGTCTAGTTCGTCCAATATTACTTTACCTCTAGAAATAAATGACATAATTTATTAAATTGAACGTGTTAATTTCACCATGAAGCTCTTCCACTTCGTTAATTAATCACGTATAACCGGAGTCACGAAGTATGAGTAAGTGCCGGTGCTCGCGGGCCTGTAGGTCGATTCTCTTATCACTTGTAACAGATTTGTTTACAATGCCTGACTCAGAGGCAGACCAGTCAGAACGCATTACATCGTCCATCGTCGTGGCTGGCTATGTGCCGGTGCACTAAGGACCGGTTTACACCGCAACAGATATGACCGGAGCGGAAAAGAGACGTGTGGCAATCGACCTTTCACATTGGTTGAAATCCACATCGCGTCTCTTGTCGCTCCAGTGATTGGTCGAGTCTTGCACGTCTCCGCTTTGGTAAGAACCTAGCCTTATTGTGTTCTATATGATTGGGCTTTATGCTGGATTTTATTGGCTTGGAAAGAACAGGATGTGTGATAATTTTATTGCCATAGGCAATGACAAGTTCATTTCGTCTTTGACATCCTATTTGCTGCGTGTTGACAAACTATCGCCAGAGTTTGCTTACGAAAAACTTTTAGCAAGTGGCGATAGTGTATCACGCGACCTGTTATATCAATTTTTTCTACGTTTCTCCGCTTAGTGTGCTCTTCTCCTATTTCTATTGGAATCCGCTTTCCTCGTCATTCTTCGCCAGACGTGTCCATTCGGGGTCATCAAATATGTAAATTCTCCTTTTAGTGTCTTCAGTACATCTACATGTATAATATTGTACCATTTACTTGGGCCGGATTTGCAAATTCTTACGGGTTTTAAACAACAAAACTATCTAGATCAAGATTAACTTTAACTGAAAGGCAATTTATGGCAACTGAGAGCTATGCTCGCAGTTTCCTTGCGTGGTCGATTCAGAGAGAACCAAGGTTACCGACGTAGCCCGAAGAATTGCCAAACTTAAGTGGCAGTGGGCAGGGCACATTGCTCGCAGAAGATTGAGGCCGAAAAGTTCTGGAGTGGCGACCACGAACCGGAAGACGTTGCGTTGGAAGACCTCCCACTAGGTGGACCGATGACCTGGTGAAGGTTATGGGGATCCGCTGGATGCGAGACGCACGGTCAATGTAGCGACACTTGGGGGAGGCCTATATCCAGCTCTGGACGTCTTTCGGTTGAAATGATGAAAATAAATGAAAGGCAATTGAAGTTTATACAGCATTTCTGCTATGTGGGGAATGTCATCTAGACGGATGACGGAAGCTGCTTAATACCAAACGTCTGTGCGACAGGCTGGGTTTATTAAGAATGGAAATGACATAAATAAGTCTACGTAGTATGAGTCACACGCACCGTGAATGAACTCGATTTCTATGAAAATCGATAGGGTTGAAACTGCGTCGTGTACTATTGATTGCCTTTCTTCATGTTCTATTTATGAACTATAAATGACCTGACTACAAGCGACCTTGAACTATAATGACAATTCAACAAAAGAGTTATTCCTGATCGTAAAATGCTAAGTAAGGGTGAGATGCGACACCTTTTAACGCTGTGTTATTTTATTGCTTCTATCCTTCTTCACTTTTACGACCTCGTCGGTAAAGGGAGGAAGGGCACACTGTCAATTTAAAGTAAACATTTCGAAAAATCTTTTCGTGATTCCACCACCAGAGAAAAAAAGAAATTGTTCAATTCTAGAAACCAGTATAATCTGTCTCTCCAATCGCATCATTAGATACAACTACTTCTTTGACCATCATCCTGTTATACTTCCCGCTGTGTTGGCTTTAGTCAATATCATCATCATCATTCTCTTGCCCTTATCCCAATTCATTTGGGGTCGGCGTAACATGTCTTCTTCTTCCATACTTCTCTATTACTCGTCCTGTCATCCGTCCATCGTTTCTTTGGTCTTCCTCTACTCATATACCCATCCACATTCATACTCAAAACTTTCCTCACGACATTTTCCTCATTCTTCCTCATCACATGCCCATACCACGAAAACCGATTACCACACAACTTTTCAGTCACCGGCGCCACTTTCAGACTTTCCGTCATATACTCATTTCTTATTTTATCCATCCGCGTAACACCACACATCCGCCTTAGCATTCTCATCTCCGCCACATGCAAAAAGGTTTTAATTTAAATGGCTTTAGTCAATAATGCCTGTAATTAAAGCCAGTACTTAATTTTTACGGCTCCCTTTATTTGCATTACATTACGATACCTAGGTGTAGTTTTCTGTTAGCTTATTGACCTAAGTGAGGCCTGACCGTGTTACGTTTACGATCGGCCGCTCCCTGTCGGTGGCCATTTGCGAAATGGGCGGGACTCATCACTAGAGTGCTTACAGCCCACGACTTGTACTATTGAATGAAGTCTATGTAAATAATTATTAAGGTAGCGGTTGCTGCGGTTGTGAGATGACATCCTGTAAAGATACCGATCTTCATAGGTTTGAAGTGTGAGAAGGAACAAGAAGAAGTTTCTATGGGTCCTGAGTTATGGTAGCTAAGTGGTATTGGCCCGAAAACAAAAATTAAGGAAAAGGAATTTGCCAATGTGCGCTGGGGCCGCGTTATAGATTGGCCTGTGTCCTTGTATTGGGACTAGTATGGGCTCATTATATGCAGAACACCACAGAGCCACCACCACACCCACACGACACAGACTACCACATCGCACCACATATCTTTATGCTGGTCAAGCGATGAAGAGGTTACGCTCTGCGACGATCTTCTAATGACAACCAACGGCTGTCATTACACCATAGTTGGCTTGGTTGTCAATTACGAGTACAGGAAGCCTATGATTGAATGATGCCAGTTTGTGTATATTTTTCACCAAGAATCGTGACGTTTGAAAAAGTAATTAAACCAAGGCTGAACCGCTGAAACAGCCTTCACTTAAAAGACGCATCGAACGTCGAACTAGAAAGGTCGATTTGTTTCTGTGAAGTCATGAAGTTTCACAATTAACGCCTCCACATTGTATGTAAAAGAATGTAGACCGTGATGGGTGTGGTAGATACCAGTTCATTAATTACACTCAAAAAGAGTGGAAGTAATTACAAATAAAAAATAATGATCGGCGGCGTTTCACCGTCGCTTTATGATATCAAGCCGTAAATCAACGTTACCGGCCCTAACCCCCATAGGCCGTTACATACAATGAGGACTTAATGGGAGGGAATATAGTCGTAAAATAATACTACGTACGGCGTTGTTGATGTTTTTAATGCCTCTCTCTTCTTTCGAGTTACACAAGAGCAAATTAAGTATGCTGTAGGAACTCGGGTATGCGTCAGAATCATCTGCCTTGTTTTTTCAAATTTTTTTTTTTGGTAACATTTCCCCCACACTAGGAATTCCTCCTGTATCGTGAGTGCATTTCACATAGGCCTAGATGGGCACTTATACAACGTCGACTTATAGAACGTCGCGGCGTCGGTCGTTTCCTATGGAGAAGCCCGGCGTCGGAATTTTTAATTAGTAAACACACTCGTCCCCTTTTACGGGCTTTAACAAAGGCTTGATTTTATGATATTTAATTGCTTATTTTTTCCACAGTTACGTCACGAACTAGACCGCGTGGTAAGCGAAAGAGATCGCTTGCTAGCCGAAAGCTCAGAACTCGGCCACGACAAGCAGTCCCGCGAGTCGGAGCGCGTAGCCCTAAGGGCAGAGCTCCGGGAGGCCCGACAGAGAGAACAGAGACTGCTGGTGGACATAGGGGACTTGGAGGACGAGAATATATCGCTGCAGAAGCAAGTGTCCGCGCTTAGATCGTCACAGGTTTGTTATCTATTTATTATTAAGACATTTTTACTTTTTTAAGAGATCTCCCAAGTAATGCTGCTGAAATCAGAAGAGCGAGGTGGTCTAACAAAGGTCAGGATATAAGATACTGTGCTACACCGTTCTAGGTACACGATCAACTTATATATGATTTTCGACTGATAAAACGACTTCAGTAAGAGGAGTTACATACTGACGCCTGGTTATTTTTTTATGAAGTGCATATTTAGGCCATTAATCTATGATTTACGTTTGTTGTAAAGAATAAAATACATTGACAGCTAAAGCCTAAAATCCATAGGCAGTTTCCTCCATCATAATTTCGAAAAAATATTCGCTATCCGAATTATTCACGTCCCAATTGCCCATCGATACTGTTTAGTGCGCTATTTACATTTTACGCGCAACTTTGGAGCCGTGCCCATCGCTAGTCGCGAAACCTGCCACCTAATTGATTGGCTCATATATCTCTATGCAAATCGAATCTGGAACTTATGGACTATTGAATTTTCCAGACCTTTTGAGAATGCAGTAGTTAAGAACTTATTGGAGCCGCGAATTCAAATGGCTTTGTATCGTAAGTTGGTATGGAAACATAATGATCTGGGTTCGATACTTAGGTCGCGAAATACCTGAGATTTTCGGAGAGTAAGTTACAAGATCCGATCGCAGCAATGTTCTTTCTGTTTATTAGTACTTTAATAAGGCCTATACCTCCGCACGCAAAATACGCGCTTTGACGTGGAGTTGCGGACACCAGCCCGTTATACAATACAAGGCCTATACCTCTCTTCGGCGTATACCTATATATCAGCGTGTCGTTGAAAATTTATATTGAGTCGGCCCAAAATTTGGCGACGAGTTTGGCACTTTCAATAGCGTCCGTCAGCTCCTGTAATGTGCAAACAACAGGACAGGCAGGACACGATATCAAGTATCCTATCCTTTGTGGGGCAACACCACATTTACACTCCAGGGTAGGGTCACCTATGAATATCTTCCTGAACAGGTTATATACCTATGATCTGAATTCAATTCTCAGATCTTAGCGACCTATTGGCGTTGTTTTGAAGTAAGATACTTTAGCTCCGATATTAAAAATGATCTCGCTGTTCCGAAAGACTTGAATCTACCTAAATAAAAGCCACAATAACAGTAATTTTTCAACATACGAAGCAATAATCTAGATACAAAACATACATATAATCAAAGTCTCTGCGTTGCCACCGACAACGTCATAAAAGTGGTGAAGTTTTGGGCCAACATAACCTGTAAAATGATGAAGAGATAGCGACTATCAACTGAACTGATTTGTCATTCGTCACCGATATCTATCACCGATATATACCTTCATCTATCGAAACACTTGCAAAATGAAACTCCAGCATTATAAGGCTAACGGTGTTAATGCTACTTCTAGGTCGAATTCGAAGGTCTAAAACATGAAGTCAGACAACTACGCGAAGAGGCTGAGAATGCGCGCGCCATGGCTGAAGAGACTGCAGCGCTGCGCCGCATCGCTGAACGACAGCTGGCTGAAGCGCTCGAAGCGCTGCAAGCTGAAAGAGAAGCCAAGTTCGCCGCTAAGAAGGAGCTTGATGCTCACATTAGCAGGGAAGCATCATACAATATTACTAACTTGGCGTACAGTATACGAGGTAAGTTGACGAACATTTAACTATTGCTGCATGGGTCTTTTGGCGCCCAAATCACGTTGACGGAGGGATGTTGTTCAACTTTGGTGAACTGATTTATGAAATGGATTGAAAAAGATTGCAGCGTAAGTTCCTATTTTATCCACACAAAATCAAACAAAATCCGAAATAACGCGCCATCATTTTCTTTTTAAATACAATTTCACAAAAATGTTTACCAACAACACCCCATGTCAATGTCATTCAAGTGTCAAACTATCCTTGTGTTACTGAATAAGAGCTGACAATACCCTTGGTCAGAAATGGTTTACTTCTTTCTTTGAATGGACAAAACAGAACTTATGCTGTTTTCCTTGGTGTGTTGACAAAATACTACGAAAATCTTGCTCGATAATAATACGAAGACTAAAACACGTTGCGTCACTTCAGTTTATTTTTATTCAATATTTTACATCAATAAGTACAAGTATTATTAATTTTAAACGCACATTTATCAATATCTTCAAGCGATTCAAATTAGAATATTAAAAATACAGAAGAAATATTTTAAACTCACATCGTCACGACATAATGTGTGTATGAATTCTTTACAATTTGAATTTAGAACGAATATTTTGGTGTCAGGTTGTTGTTTCAAGAGTTTCACAACTACCTTCTTCGACTAGCTTCAAACAAATAGAAATAAAGTAAATTCAGAATCTTTAGTTCATATTTTTTGTTGTAAAAAATATGTTAAAGTGCTTCAGTAGTTCATACTAAGAAAAACAAGGCACGATGGTCGAATCAAATCATCCAAAAGGTAAATTGAGAGTTCATAAGGACTTTCGATGATTTTTGCTTCTCTTTTTAAATCACCTCGTACTAACGAGACCACTAGTTAGTCCTGGATTGAGTACTTTCTTAAAACTTTCTTAAACAACATAAAGCTTTACCTTGCCTTAAACCGTAGCTAATCCGGAATAATTCAGAATGTGTTTTACGTATTTTCAAAACATAGCTTTTTCTTCCACCCATATCTATACCACCAAAGAGCTATCCTCTTAAGGTGGTGTGACGTGTTGCGGGCGCGAATCATATTTTGTTTCACATTATACCCTGAAACTGACCTGCAAATTGCAAAAACCCTAATTTCGCGGGCTACCCTGGCGCTTCCACCCTAAGGTCCCTTTCAAACGGTCCTTCAGGTCGCTATTGTTCCCCAAAATTTACCTTCAAACCTTGTTCTTTCTTGCCAGGTATGCCAGACGACGGCACAGAAGACGAGGGTGAACCAGGCGGCTCATCATCAGCTGAGCTCGCCAACGCGATGGGCGACCACCATGCTGACCTGTTCTCCGAAGTACACCTGCACGAAATATCACGACTTGAAAAGCAACTTGAACAGGCACATAATGAAAATGTGAGTTACCTATAATTTTTTTTTTTAATTATATTTTTCTTGTGACTTGTTTACACTGGCGTGTCTAGGGGCCAACAATACGACAAGCCCATAAGGCAAGCAAACTGTTCAGAAACCTTAACGTCAAGAAGAGTACTGCGCAGTTGATGCGGTGCAGGATGGAAGGTGGGCCATTGACTGTGGGGAGACACCGCATACGCACTTGAGGCCTAAGCCATCCATGAACTCCCATCTGCAGAGATTGCCTTTGATCCGGCCGACTTGGGTTCGAAGTCTGTTTTTTTACCTTCCATCACCTACGCACTTGCTGATCTGCTTACTGCATCAGTGAGCGGGGTTCGCGTGGCTAAGTTTTGGGCTAAACGTAACATTTGAACTTTTTGCCATCGACACGCTAAGAAGAAGAATGAAGAGTAGTAGATTATAAGGGCAAGCCAAGCTTGTAGACTTGTATGGAAGTACTGCCACTGCCACTTGTTTAAAGTACAATTCTAAAGGCGACCGCAACCGATTGTGGTCGCTTTCGGGTTTTTCCTACTTAATTTCGAATTCAAGCGGAGTTCTTAGTCGTACGATCATTACGCGGCAAAATCACGAGATGGACTGGTTATAGAAAGTGAGTTTTAAAGCGCCTGTTGACGTCTTTCTCCTACAAAAACAATAAATTTGGATTTTTAACTATCATATGGTTATTCTGTATGACCATTAACATTGTGCATTACTGCCAATTGTTCAGTAAAGTCGACTTATCTTAGTTCATTGCTGTATGTCCCTAATAATTGTGTAATTATGAACGTAAAATGAGTTTGACGAAAACAATCAATGTAACGGATAAAATGTGTAAAATTTGTATTATTATTATTTTTTACATGATATTGACATATATACAAATATTGTACACCACATGGGTATGTTACAGTGATACAATAACACTAATTATAAGATCTGCCTTTTCACCTGTGGCAAACAATAAATAAATGAATGAATGAATGACTGCTGGGCAATACCCACTCGTATTTGATTAATTTTCAGCGAAAATACTAGTTACATTTCCAACGTCATAGGCAGTTGTTTCGCTTATCTAATATTCAAGCTAACTCCATTTCACTCTGTATGCATATTTAAGTCTCGCTCAACGAAACTGACCTCATTCGTGAACTTCAGCGTGATTACCTGGAATGTTTCATGAGATTTGGGAATTGATACTAATTAGATAACTCGAGGTAACTGCAGACTGGATGTCATGTACTTATTTAGATTTCGGTGGTTATGAGTCAAAATACTGTCATCTTTTATGCAATCTTCGCTTGGCTGTGTCTGGATGACAGACTTTTAAATTGGTTTAAGTTATGGCTAAAGCTTTATCTATGGCATGTTAATTCAAATTGTAGACCGTGAACTATTAAATAACTGCTGTTTTTGATATGGAAGTAAAAATTTAAAAAAGACTACTTACTTACTTTACTTTCTTAAATAGATGGCGCCAGCGTCACCGTTAGACGTTATTAATGGAACGAAGATTTCGAGAGCTGTGAGCAGGGTGCGATGGTCTAATTGGTTAAGACGTCCGGTGTACTGAATAGGAAGGTCGCAGGTTCAAACCCTGCTCGCACTCGAATTTTACTTTCCGTATCAAAAACAGCTGTAGTTCCCTACGCAGGGTTTGCGTATAAAAATATTAAAAATTAAATAACTGGCCTGTTTTAGCTACTTGTTATAGAATAAGTATTTTCATGTAAACTCAGCTTTAGAGAGTGTGGTATTTTATTCACAGCCCCATTTGTTAAAATTTTGCCAATAAGGGACAAGTTATTTAAAGGCAACCCGCACTGGACCTACGTGGTGGATTATATTTACAACCCACTCTCTCATAGAAAGGAGACCCCTGTCCCAGCCGTGGGAATGTTGTAGGCGCATTATGCTGTGGGTCAAATCTAAACTAATGTTATAAAGAGGTAAATTTGTTTGTAAGTTTGTATGTAGGGGGTAATCTCCGGAAATAACGATCCAATCCTAAAAATTCTTTCACTGGCAGTAAACTACATTATCCGTGGGGCTTTAAATTATATTTATATCATGCATATTAGCCAAGCTATCACAATTTGCTATGCAAATAAATAACTGTATAAATTTTAAGTGTACAATATCGCATTGGGTATAGGCTGTAAAGATAATTGTATGTTTAGAGTAAATAAATAAATAAATAAATTTTAGTGGACGAAGACGCGGGCGAAATGGTAGTTATATATAAACTGATAACCTCGTATTATATGATTTTAATACCATGGTTTTATTTTTCATTGGTTTTTTATAGAGTCAACTACAAGCATCGATGCGCAGCGCCCAGGTGACGGCAGAGAGCGAGAGCGCGGCGGCCGCGCTACTGCGCGGTGGTCTTACGCGCGCAGCTTCCCGAGTCACTGCACTACACGCCTTGCATTCCGACTGCGCGCCTCTGGTCAGTAGCATTGTATTATGAACTTGAAATTTACAGGCAGTAAATGTGAAAGTAGGTAACGACATCTGGGTCAGTAAACATGGGTGAAAACAAATGCCAAAAATCTAAGCAGAAATCTTGAGCTGGAAATTGTGTTACGCAGTCGCGTACCAATATACTCACTATTTATTTGGATGGCTCATTAATTGTGTACGCTACACTATGAAAAACTAAACCTATTACTCTACCTTATTAAGTCATAAGTAATTTATTTCGTTACAAAATATTGCTATATAGACGGGTCTAGACCGACCGAACCGCTTCGCGAGGCCACCTCGAATGGGTAACTCGAACCCAGTCGAAGTGGGCGCGCCTAGTTACACTATTGCCAGCCATACAAAACATTTAGCACAATTTTCTTCAAAATTTTTACAGGACGACGAAAAGGTAGAATCGGGCGGCGTATCAGCCCGTGCAGCTAAATGGCTGACCTGGTGGCGAGTGTCCGGTGGGGAACTGTCCGGCCTGGCCGCACTGCTGTCCGAGCTGTCGTCCGGCGCGGTGCCGGCGGACGGCACGGCGGCGTCGGCGCAGGCGCTGCAGCGCGCGGCGCTGGCGCAGCTGGCGGACCGCGTGGCGGAGGCCGAGGTGCGCTGTGCAGCCTTGCAGGCGGATGCTGATCTGTTGAGAACGTTGGCTGGAGGTAAGAAACTAAGTCTTTTATTAGATACAAAAAAATACTTTCAGGAATCACATTGTCTGAAGTAACATTTTACAAGGACAAAAAAAAATTAAGAAATGAAAAATAGTAATAATTATGCATGTTTTAGAAGCTCAATTAATTAATTAAATTCATTAATTAATCGCGAACTAGACACCATATTAACATTAAAAGCAAAGAAAAGAGCATTTGATGGAGTAAAAAAATAATAATAATGGAGTAGTTTTCATCTATCTATCGTATCATATCTAATCCAGTATGTACAAGCAACAAAATTACTAAAAACAAAATATATTGTTCTATAGGAGCGGGTCGTGCACTATCGACGGCAGGCCCCGCGCTGCTGTCCGCGGCGGAGATGCTGGCGCAGATCTACCACCACGTGTGCGCCGTCAACGGCACGCAGGCCGAGAGAGTACTGCTCGAACACGCCGGCCAGAACGACGGTAAGCGACGTTTCTATTTGTTACTGGTGATTATGGATCTTAGAATGTCCCAGCAAAGGGTACACACACTTCTCGTATGTGAGTAATTTTGTGAGCATAGATTGGAAAGAGTTTTCTTAGATTGGGTACATATTACTGAAATATTGTGCTATGTCACGCACGTGTGTGTTTTTAATGAGAATAACATACTATCTCCAGAATCAAGATGGTTTCCCGTTTAATCGTCCGAAACGAGGCGAATGACATCATGTTATTGCTCTTGTTTCTTTTGCATGGACATAAAGTTCTTTCCGATCGGCTCAAACAGTCAGTTATCTGCGTTTAAACTGTAATTTATTAGACGATTAAAGTGTAAATATTAATAAGAGTCATCATTAATGTCCGTAATGTTCCGTCAGTAACGGGCGCCGAGGGTCGCGGCGCGGAGGCGGAGGCGCTGGCGCTGGCGGCCGGCGAGCTGGAGGGGCTGCGCGCGGCCGCCGGCGTGGCGCGCTCGGCCGACACGCTGCTGGACCAGCTCACGCACCTGCGCAGGGCACTCGACACCGCGCTGGACTGCAGGAACAGGCACCAACCTGGTAAGGCCGCACATTATATCTGTACGGCTATAATGGAAGATCGTTTCCGTCGTGAAATTCATTGCCAGGGTTGCTAGGGGAAAATGCAAAGAATCAAGTGAATGGAATCAGGTGCAACTGCACTATTATTGTCAAATTGATCTGTCCTGCAAATCGAGCCCAGATTTTCAAGAAGTTTCGGCAGTTGCAAACTTATTCATTGATAAGTTTCCAACAGACAACTGAAAAGTTAATAAGAGCTTGACTATGGCATGCTTAAACGTAATTGTTAGGCCATTTTTTTTTTAGAAGCTGCCTTTTATTTTTCCTTTATCTTCCTCCTTCGCTTTTATTTAACCCTTAATTGGTGACATGGGGTGATAACACCCCAGCGCATCTTTGAAGGTTTATAACTTTTTTAATTCTTTATTTTGCGCTCTAAAAACACGTGTCCTTTATGATCAAGTATCGAACATAATCGTAATTTTTGCATGTATTTCGTATTTCATTTACATGGACCGTTTACGTAGCTTCTAAGGCGCGACCAATTGAGGGTTAAATAACCAAATATTTTCGTTTATATTGAAAAAAAAAAACAACTAGAACCAAATAACCTTTCCACTTCTAACCCAGATATCCCACCTGACTACTATACCAAGTCTCAGACCCTCCACTACAGTATAAAGAAACTTAAAGATCAAAACAATTGCAAGCTAAAGATATCAGATACAAAGCGAAAACTACAAAACTTGAAATTGCACCTACAGTCTTTACAAATAGAACCTCACACACAGGACGTATCTCCACCAAAAAGTGTTAAAGAAATCACTAACTTCTTCGAAAATATGTCGAAAGTCTCACAAACCGAGAGCTACAATTCGGATCCAAAAGAATATTTAGACAAATGGAATAATAATAACACCAATTATCAAAACATGAATCCGATGAAACCATTCCCGAATTCCCTTCCTTTTCATAACCCTGCAAACATGATACCGAAAAATAACACCATAGGAAACACAGTGAACTTTCATGCCGTCTGGAGAAGTAGTGTGTTGAATGGCGGCAATGTGTACTGTAAGAACATACCGTATCACCGAAGCGATGCGACGTTATCGTCGGGAATAAAGACGTCTTTGAGAACCAGCCTGGTGTCGTGTGTCATGATGTTGCAGTACATCATATGATGGATACAGGAACAAGGTGGTTCGAAAGGTTTAGTGAGCCTTATATGCTGGTAGTTAATTATTGCCCTCTGGCTGCATAATAGATAATATAAATTTATGTTTGTAGCTGGACTTTTATTTGTCTAATATTTATTTTAGAACTTCGCCAGGAACCAGTATTTTTTTGAAAAAATAAATTAATAAAGACTTGGCCTGTCTGATAGAACATTTAATTTTGTGAGTAATTTGTTTCTAAGTTATGTATAGAGAAAGTTGACTATACCGCCTAAGTAATAAAAATTCACCTGGTCATATCTACATATTAATTAATTAATTTAGTCATGTTTGTCTATAGAATCATTAGAATATTTTTTTTCTAGTGTTCATATGATTATTTTTCTAGTCATCATTCACATTTAAATCAAGTCAAAACCATCCTCTTTTTCAAATCAAAATCACAATTTCTTTTTTTGTAAACTTACAGTAATGGACACCGAAGAACGAGGTGCCGAGGTAGTTGAAATGCAAGAACAGGTAATCAAGCTAAAATCCCTGCTATCGACGAAGCGCGAGCAGATCGCGACCTTACGTACCGTGCTGAAGTCCAACAAGAACACGGCAGAGGTCGCTCTAGCTAACCTCAAGTCTAAGTACGAGACGGAGAAGATCATCGTTACTGAGACGATGTTGAAGCTGAGGAACGAGCTGAGATTGTTGAAGGAAGATGCTGCTACTTTCTCAAGTGAGTATTGAGAATGATAATACCCTTTTTGATAGATTTGTACTTTTTTTCTTGCTTCTGTGAGATTGTAAGGTAAATTTTTGAGTTTTTGCTTCTTTACATCATTTTTAGTTAGCTCTGTTTTCATAACACATTAGTAAAAGTGTGTCACAAAAATTTAGCAAATCAAGTACGGTCAACCACGCCAAATTCACTACAAAAACTTCTTTTTTTTTTTCTAAAATTCCACTTTCCATGTATAGGTCTCCGCGCGATGTTCGCGGCTCGTTGTGAAGAGTATGTGACGCAAGTGGACGAGCTGACCCAGGCGCTTGCCGGCGCTGAGGAGGAGAAGAAGACCCTCAACCAGCTGCTGCGACTGGCCGTGCAGCAGAAACTGGCACTCACACAACGACTCGAGGAGTTGGAGGTAATGGGATGGTTTATAGGAGACAAGTCATGGGACTTATGTAGGATTTTCCATTAGCAAAATTAACGAACTTCATCATCATCATCTGCCTAGCCTTTTCCCAACTATGTTGGGGTCGGCTTCCAGTCTAACCGGATGCAGCTGAATACCAGTATTTTACTATCTGACCTCCACAACCGAGTTAGTACTGGGTAATACGATACCCCTTGGTAAGACTGGTTGTCAGACTTTTTGGGCCACTGACTACCTATAACGACTGTCAAAGATCTATAAATGACACCCGGGACCAGCGGCTTAATGTGCTTTCCGAGGCAAGGAGGAAACTCGATATGTACTGGGTGGTCACCCATCCACAGACCAACCCAGGCAAGCGGGGCTTGCCTAACCTAAAGATCGATCCGGGCGGCTGTTATTACTTAGCCACGAGCTCCTCAAATTAACGAACTTCTATGTACAGATTAATCTCCTTTAAAGGATGTCCCCGTTTAGTGGATATTTCCAAAAATCATTCTTTAGTGTTTACCATCTATAAGGAGCTGTTCTGTAAAATATCAAGCTTCTGGACCCATTTGATTAGGCTGTGCGTCGTCTGTCAGTAGATTAAAGGCATACAAGCTGATGATGATGATGTGGTCCGATGTGTTGGGTGGCCTCTTTTGTAATGATTGGTGTTCTCCTCAGGTGGACCGCGAGATGCGCACGCGCCGCGTGCCCAAGGCGGGCGGCGGGCCTGCGCGCGCGCGCGGGAGGGACTTCTAGCGGCTGGTCACGGCGCTCAAGGCCGCCGCCGCCGCCCTGCGCGCGCTGCTCGCGCCCTCTCACTCGCACGCACACGCGCGCAGCTAGGAGCGAGCGGGACAGACTGTGAGCGTGAACTCTGTCGCCACAGTGTGTGGCGGCCGACGCGATCGATGGCGTCACGAATTTATAGTGTTAGTGTCGGGCGCACCGAGCGACTACACGCCCTTGCCGCGGACACAAGCGCCCGAGACATTTTTATAACTATGAGTCCTCTGAGACTAAATTCTTTATACGTTTTATAAAAATTTAATCTAATTAATCGTACGGGTGTGCGGCCGGGGGGCCTCGGCGACGCGCGGTCGGGCGGAGCGCCCGTGCGGCCTCTGGAGCCCTGTGAACCGTCAAACTGTGCAGCCGTGCGCGCGCGACGCCCGACCCGATAGCGAATAGGAACGAAACATAGAATTAATTAAATAAAAACTAGCCCATCGCCGGAGTCCCCCTGCTAGGTGAACGGTTGGTGTTGTAATATTAAAGTTGACTGATTTTTACCGTGAAGCAGGCCACGCCGTGCCGTGCCTGGCCGGTCGTGGCTGGTCGTAGCTGGTTGTTGTTGTTGCCGCACTGTGTGGTGTCGCGTAGCTTCACGTGTTGTTTCTCGCGTACTTCACCCGAGCGCCACCGATCCAGATTTGATATCGAATTTCCTCAATAATCTATCTATTGCACGTCGTCAAATTGATGTTTATCGAGTATTTTTGTAATAGGATCAGTGTATTTTATTACGCATATGAATTTATCACCGTTGTTACGATATCACAGATGACAGCCGGAGCAGACGATGCACTAGGCAGCCAGGCGCGATAGCCTGTAGTACCCGCTGTACACATTCCCTGCCTAGTGCGTGGTCTGCGCGTTGAAGGCACATTTTCTTATACGTGTGGGAGTTGAACGGGGTTTCGATGAAACAGTGCGACGTTATTTTGTATAATATACATTATATTTATTGTTCGAATCTTATTATATTCATAGAATCCTCTACTCGATACGAATGTTTAGTACGTCCAAATAAAAATTTCTAAAAAGAAAAAAACATATTCGTCGACGTCCATCCATTGTGTGCGCAAAAAGACTATGTAATCTGTTCTGTAGTGGATGCGTTTGTTGTGTTGTTGTGGCCCTCTGCCGAATACTTTCGTCCATCTTGTTCTAGTTGTACTCGTAGTGTTTCAGTATGTTTTGTTAGTGACGTTTAGACTGTTGTGGCTCGGAGTCGAACTGTACGGGCAGTTGTCGCTCAACTGCGCACCGCTGCGAACGAGAAGTGTTGCTTAGAGTTTGAGTCTACCCGGGATTTGTTGATGAGCGTTGTAAACTTCATTAAAAGACATATAATGTGATGTTAGCTGTTGGCCAGTGTTCGCAGCGGCAGTCGGGTCCGCGCCCCGGTTGTGTTCCTGCCGTCCCGTGGCGTCGCCACTCGCGTCCATTTCTTGTCCATGAGCTGGTCGCGCCCCGCTGATGTTACTTCTAAACCGAACCACGAACTTACAAACACAAAATTTTCTCGTAATATTAAAACAAATGTAACTGATCAGTTCTCGTCCTTGTTGCTCAAAACTTTGCTCACGGGCGTCGACCAGCGAATCTATTGATAAGACAAAATTTACAAAAATTTAAAAAAGATTTTATTAAGTGTTACGTATTTATTGTTTACGTTATCGGATGTGATATTGGCAGCTTCCCGCGGCGGCACGTACGTACATTACGTCGGTACGGCCGCGCGCGACGTAGGCGTTAACCTCTCCTAGCGTCTGAGTGACCTTAGGCTAGTTGGACCGTTCCATGTAGTGGGCACTCGCCCTTAGTAGGTATTTTTACTGGTTTAGGCTAGAGCTAGACACATTAACCTTCAAGTATACTTAGTAGGTAATCTAGCGAGGACAGTCTCCTCGCGTAGTGAAATTAATTTGCAATATTAACTGTCTAGGCGTAATTAGTTTGCATAGCTCAAAGGCGGCGGACGCTCGGCTCAGAGCTGCGCGCGCCGCAGGACCATCGCCTTGCATTTATAGTTTATAGATATAATAATATATTGACTAGCTTTTCATTAGAGCATTCTTCATGTACTTAAACGATGGACTTACCAATTGTTAGCTTTACTATGTATTTTTCTTTTCTAGTATTATTTTGTTCGTATGTAGCTTAGCAGCAGACATCGTTTATGTATTCTTATGTCTAGTCAGGGATTACTCCGCGCGCCTAGTGCTTGTTTCATCGATATCATTTAACGCATAATGAAACTCGTACTAGAGTCGGTATGCATCGACATAATAATATTTTTATATGCTATTTGTTATAAGAGCTGTATGTTTTTCGATACATGATATTCATTGCAAGATTTGAATTTTGTCTGTATTTTACGACACTGTTGAGTTTGCCTTGGCATGTTTTCGACATCGATTTTGATTCAGATGTATTGTTGATTGTTAATTTATTATGACCGTTCAGTGCGCTGAAAATATTTCGCCACGTCGTATTATGAGTTAAAGTATTAGTGCAATTAAAATTTGGTTGTTTCATAGATATAATATATTTTTCAGTGTATTATTTACGCAGTATTTGTACTTGGTGGGCATCGCTCGATGTCTGCTGCCACTTGCCGGTGGTGGTGATCATAGCGATTAACCAAAAATAATATTTTTTTTCTTTATACATTATTACATAACATTTAGATAATTATTTTGCCTAGGCATAGATATTACGTTATATAGAGTAACTATTGATTATGAATTACTTATATTATTTAAAGATGTACTTTTTGTTATACATTGCCCGCTATTTTATTATTGTATTGCAACATGATTTTGATGTTGGACAACTCGAGGCATGAATGTTCCCACTTGTCGTGGTCTCATTGTAATCTGTAGCTCAGTAAAACGTCAATTAATATGAAGCTGGGTGCGGCGGCTGCGAGCTCTGCATTATCTTTAAAATCGTGTGAAATCAATGTTCCGATGTGATGAGACTTGTGAAACGATGTGCTTGCCTCCGAACCCACGCTATTCGAAAACATTGCACAGTTTGATGGTTCACTCTGGATGCAGAACAATATTTTCTATTTTCCTCACTGTAATTTTTATATGGCCACTTTTAATTTGCTAGTAATCGAACCAGATTACAAGTCTTTTAGAATCTCTTACCCCAATGAGCTTGTTTCTTGTATGATGCGGTGTTGTGTAGATAGTCACCGACAGATGTAATGACCCGCGCGGGAACATATCATGGCGGAGCGGATTTATTTTCACTGTGTAAGGCACACCGTGTTGTCGCAATGACTGATTTGAATCATGTATGAGAATAATAAATTATATATTTAAAACATTTTGTGTGGTTTTTTTGTGACACCTGTATTGCTTGCGATTTTTGCGATGGTCGCCAATTTAATTTTATTGGTCAACAATGAGGATCCTGCAGAATATCATGGTATTAGCCATGCAATTAGACAAAAAAAAAGTGGTAAGAAATTTATGGTGGTTGTATTTTCATAAGCCTGTTTTGCGAGTTCCTAGAGGTGTGGAGAAGATAAAAAAAAATCGACGCCCACGACCATTTTTGTTTTACTTTCGTAGAACTTTTTTTTCGTATCCGAATAACTTGTAATTCAACGATTTTATGATGCCTATCTGACCTCCAAAACCCAGTTGATACTGGGTAATACAATCTGTTTGTAAAACTGGTTGTCGGACTTTCGGGCGAATGACTTTAGTACGCGCGCGTGACGTTCCTTTCAAGTCAACAAAACCAGCGGTATGAAAGCCCGACCACTATAAACTTAGTCCCACGTTTTGAGTATTTTTTTTTTATCTAATTACAATCGGCTATATATTCTATTTTCGACCATGCTTTAACGTTATAACAGATTGTGTTCCCTAAAATATAATAATAACTGTCAGAAGTTGTATATTGTGACCAATGCAAACGATGGGACACTAGAAAAATTACCCAAAAAAGTGGAATCAAGAAAGGAATTTTATCCGTTTTACTACGCTGCTGGTACAAAAAAAATACCCCACAAACGATGGGACAATTGATATCCTGTCCTGCCAGTCCTGTTGTTTGCACATCACAGGAGCTGATGTACGCTACTGAAAGTGCCAAACTCGTCGCCAAGTTTCGGGCTGATTCAATTAAGAATTGTCATCGACACGCTAAGCAGAAGTCTAAAAAAATGGAATTTCATGATAATGGAATAAGGTTTACAGGGATTTTAATGAAATGAAACAACCTGATGAGTTTAATACGCATATTATGTACATACAGACTGAGAATGCTTCAAGTTACAAATTGAAAACAAATAATTTACCCTTACACGAATACGTAATTTCTCTTAATTACGGTTACAATACTAATATTTACATATACACTCGAGTATTTAGATCCTTATGTACAGTTAGCAACATAACTGTGTACACACATGTTATGATGACTGTACCTATTAGTAATATCGGGAGTATTTTGGAGTATAGTTGCACAAATATCTTTTGGCGCGTGCCCAAAGTTGGAACTAACACTACCATTTATCCTTCTTAATATATTTCACAGAACAATAACAACAAAAATGTATACCAGCACCGCCCCTGTCAACGTTCTTCGAGTGCCAAAAGGTTCATGCAGCATTGTAAAGTGATCTAAATTTGACATTGAGCTTCTCTACGGATTATATAAATTTACACATCTTGCAAATATATTAGTGCTAAAAAGAGCAGATTGCATGACAACATTTTAAGAGACACTGAAAATGCCAATGCCATCGTACAGACGTCAGCACATCAAGCTACTACAATCTGTCAAATTTATTTAATAGATTTTTTTCAACTTTATTGCTAAAACATTAGGTTCAAGATTGATTGGGAAAATTTGACAGTTTCGGGTAGCTCGATGTGCTGGCGTGAGTACACGATGCTAGAATGAATGGAATTGTTTAATGAACGATCCGTCTTCATTCCTGCAGTTTTCGAACTAAATTAAAAGAAAGATTATAATACGTTATCAATGAAAACATCGAATCTATTCTGTATGAGAAGCTTACAACCAGTTTCTAGAACGAAAATGAAGCGTGCGTAAACTGCAGTGATTAGTTGACTTAATAACCAACAGCCAATCGGATCACTTCGCATACATACATATGCCTTTTTTGCATATGGGTTGGCAAGGCAGAAACTAAAGAACGCCGCCTGCAACGATCCTTATATACTCGTTCTGCCTCTACCACGTTCATACATCTGGTCATACACGCACGCCGGTTGCGAATACTACATCTGACCTTTCTGAAGAACAGTCGCGAACGTTTAACTTTGACATTTTGATAATTTTCATTCCAGAAATCAGGTCAGTATCTGCTCCTAATGTAAATACTGCGACTACTATAAAAGTAAGTGACCTCGCTGATCCACTCTTAAATATAAGATTATTCATAATATTACTAAATTTAAATACTACGTTACTGGAAAACTTATGAGAGAAACAAAATGCTTTGCACAGTTAACTGTTTTAATGTCACTGTATATCATAAGTGATTTTTTGAATGAACAGTAAGCCGCTCGTCACTGGTATAAAACGAAAACCGTATAAGGTTTATTTAGTACTTATTTTTCTCAATCCAGCCTGTCCCTTGCTGATTTCCCCCAGTGACGTCCTAAGCCGAGGATCGTATCCAATAGGGGGTGTCCTTAGCGTGTAGTCGCTTAGCTTTTATGGCCTTTGGGGTTACTATGACGTCTTATAGCAGGAGTAATTGAAGTGTGGAAAAGAGACAGAGCTATACAGGTCGTCTAGCGCCATCTCTTTCCCACATTGTAATTACTCCTGCTTTAAGACTTCATGGTAGGTCACCTGGCTGGTGGCCTTATAGTCAATGCACCCGCAGGATACCTGCGAAATGCTATAGGCACACAAAATAATGGCTTCTTATTCTTTTGTTACTACGTACTACGCTTGGCCAGCTCAATAATTAAGTTTCACCATTGACGCACGGCCCACTGTCAGCTTACATTACAATAATTTAAAACTATTTTTGTATGTGATTATGATAAATATTAAATAAAATAAAATAGGTACAATTTTCCTTTGCGTTAGTACTAAAATTTGGCAACATTCCCTAGCTTTAAAGGCCAGAACTCCTTACTCCGAATTACATCTTATTGATTACATGCAATTTTATCACAGTCTGTAAACATACGCGCCCCCCTCTTTTATAATTCTAAGAAGCTGACTATTATAAAGGTGCACCTTTAATCAATCAATCAAATCAAATCAAATTGGTCAATTTATTAACAAAAAATCGAAGCTTGGTTTGGATACTTTCTTAAAAGTACTATACATTTTTTAAATTCCCAAAGTACAGTCCCCGGCACGTAACTTGGCAAGGTTAGGTCAGTAGATACGAAACGGGGCACTATGAAAAAGTCGAAGTAGTCCTATTTCTCTCTGCAGGGTTTAAAGTAACCTAACCTAACGTCGGGGTGCCCCAAGTCCCGAGCTCACTACGCTCGCTCTTGCATCTAACACTTTATTGGATAAAAAATTCCATCTTTTTTCCTCAATACCCCGTTACGCACACTCCAACCAAGGGTTTCTTTCTGCATGAAACAGTACACATCGTATACCATTTTTCTGGCATGTCTTCGTAAAACGGTATTTGGTTCTGGCATTGTAATCAACGTAACACAAACTAAATTTAAAACAATAACAACAACTCGTAACAAAAACTAAATTTAAAACAATAACAACTCTTAACAAAAACTCAACAAAAACAAAGGCACGCTGCACGCCAGGCTTCGTGCACGTAAGTGTAATCGGGAGCGAACGGAATGTAGACGCGGTGCGGGAGGCAAGGGTCGACTGACGCACCAATCGCGCGCTCGGATCGGCGATACCTCATACTCCGCGTCCCGCTTCACCACCAAAGAGACCTAAAAAACGACTTATGAGCATCTAACGACTCTTGCCAAGTTACGTGCCGGTAACTGTATTTGAAAGGAAGAAAGAAAGAAAAAATATTTATTTGTCGCAGGGACATGACGTGCATCATACAAAATTACAAAAAATAAACTGTAAATTCAACAGGACGGAACAAAAAAAAGAAAACAGTTAACAGCTTGCACGTCGTGACTGCGACAAGCAGGTTACCACTCAGCATGATGCTGTGCTATGGGGGGCCCACAAAACTGAGCTGGTTTTCAGTGGTCACCCGTGAAAAAACGTACGGAAGCCAAGACAGCATAAATATTTTTTATATTAATATGAAAATAAAATAAACAGTACAGTACAGTAGTGTGTATTTGGTTATTCGAAGTGAAATGCAAATTGTCTTTTCAGTCGTCCTTCAAAAATGCTCTAGGTACAAAAATGATAGAACATTCACGGTGAATTTCAACCGTAAAAGAGCGTTTTTTGAACAAGAGTTTGACATGTTTAGAATGTATAGCGTACATCTTAGTATTCAATGCTGACTAGACTGTTATAGGGAACACGGCCGTAAACGCTTATTGATACATTCTTTGAAAAAACTAGAGTTAGAATTATTTACAATTTTTTGAAAGTAAGAAGCCTCTTTTTGCCACTCGCTGTGGTTTAGAGCCATTCGTTACATAACGTTAGCTTCAAGTAGGCTTTATGTACTAAAGCTTGCAAGATTGACAAAATGATCTAATTATCGCGTTCTTATTTGTCAGAAGGAAAAACTTTTTCACTCAACTGTAGTAAAAGCGATAGGATTATTTTTGGCAGCAAACAAAGTGTTCATAAAATATATTGCTAAATCACAAATTCACTCTCCGCCAACTCCTGCTTTTCCCTTCCTCCTAAGGAATGGTCCTAATTAATTAAAAATATTTTGAAATGATGAACACTTTCGGTGACAATTGAGCGAAAAGTCATAGATATGTATTATTTTAGGCCTCTTGGGCTCACAACAGGAGTACAGAGACGTCTCTTAATTTTCATCTACATTAAAAAAAAAGATTCCCGCTTACAATTTTAGCCAAACGAACATAAAACTAAAACAAGGTCATTATGTCAGTCTTGCAATAAATTAATGAATTTGTTTAACTTAAAAATGCTCATTCAATGTCTATAATTAAGAAAGGTAAACAAAAACTAAAATAAATTATACTTTCATATTGTCACTTTCCGCACGCAAAATACGCGCTTGGACGTGGAGTTGCGGACACCAGCCCGTTATACAATACAATTGTCACTTTAGAAATACGTGGAGTAAACTATTAAGACAATACGATTACAAATTATTATGTTACGAGATATATGGTGTTATAATTATAATATTAAATTTATTACTCTCGAATCTATTATTAGTGGCCACGAGAACAAAGATGAGATTACGCTTTATTTGCGAATTATCTAAATTACTTTTTCAAATAAAATTTAGACAAGTCTAGATCTCTCCTTTCACCCGTTCATTCTTAGATTTTTGGTCTTTCGAGGCAAAAATGATCCAGTGCATACTGAACTTAGACATTAGTATTAGTATGTACACCATACAAATTACAGGTACAAAAAAGACGTTATATATTGGGTAACACCATGGATGGTGTTATCGCTAAGAGCGAATTTTTCAAGACTTTGATGGATTTCAGGGAGAAAGAGAGGCAATACTTAATAGTAGCAATACCAGCAACTTAAGTTATCATGGTACTCGCGGCCTGACAAGATCATCAATTCAATAAAAATGTTACGGTAGCCATATTTTATAAACGATAAGTAATTATGTAAAATATATAAGACGGTTACAATTACTCTGAATAGTACACGCTAATAAGTTAGAAAGTACAGTGTCAGTGCAATTGTGATATAAATGACTAAAATATTTTGAACTTTTCTTAATGTCGAATTATTTGGTGATAGGCAGAACTTACGCATTTATTTTTACGTGAAACGAAACGCCATTGGAAGAGTTTTTGAGCACTAAGTATAGTGTATGGACATGGTCTCTGAATTACGCTTATTTTGTAATTTTCAGTAATAAAGTACCAGAAAATGACAAGTTGCCACGGATAGACCGGACTTAATCACAATATACGAACACTCTCGTTTCGCAACTCTTTTTATGCTTCTGACCATCACACAATTTTTCTTAATGTTAATTATAAAAGCTCGATGAAAAGGAAGGTTTCATCTTCGACAACCAACTGTTCAACAGTAATACGTATCTCAATTCAACCAAAAAGGTCCTTTACTTAAAACACTTCGGTTAAAACCGATAGTTACAAGAACCTTCATCGAAAAACGCCAACATTAAAAATAATCTCTTGTCCATACGCCACCTACATGCCAGAAATAAATCACCATCCATTCGGCGCCCAATCACCATCTTACCACCACATTAGAGCATGACCAAGTCAGAGATATCGCCCCTGGGTGGTACAGTCGACGGCCTGAAGAACGAGCATAAGCTGTCATAGAGTACGATGCGTTGTGCGCGCGCATTCCATTCCGGATCATCTCCTTCGCCTGTCGATCGTAAAGAACCATTTATTTGAATATGGAGAATAATGGGCAAAAAACTTAAAGTTTTAAGATTTAAAACTTGTCTTTTTTTTAAACGTGTTGATATCGCTACAACTCGAAGCGTCCACAACAAAAAAACAAACCGAATTATTTTTTTTTAATTACAATGAAACTTTCTGAATGTGATTGATTCCAGCTTGAAAGATAGAATAGTTTTGGACCCGATGATGGGTGGCATGTATCCATTACATCATTTCGCCCGTGAAAAAATTATATGTGCCTTTTGCCTTTTCTATGTGTTCTTTTCTATAAAAGAACACATAGAAAAGTATAACGATATCTATATATCGATAAAAGAAAATACTTAAATGTAATATTTATTCTTTATATTACTCTATATTTCGTTATAGGTTTCTTATTAAGTATGCGTCGTGCGACGATATACCCGGAACAAAAAAAAGTATATTACCTGTCAGTTCGTCGTCTTGGTCGATGTCCCAGGTGGCTTGGGTCGGTTCTGCTACTTCTTCGAATGGTAGAATCGGGTCGGGAGTGCTGTCATCGGCTCCTAGGACCTAAAATGGGAAGATGGTCTTTTAGCTTCAAAATTCTGAATGAGGACGAAAATAGTATCAACGCTATTTGAAGGATAAAATATAACAACGTCAATTTGAACATGTCATGTTCAAGTTTATTTTAATTGGAATTTTATCCAAAATGCCATCGGTTTAATGTTACGACAAAACTTTTTTAGAGATATGGATACATCACTCACGTCTATAGAGTATGCATTACTTACTCATATTTTAAGTTATTCTAATACCTGCACCGTTGACAAAAACAATATGCATCAAAGCATTTTTTAATTAATTATGTTTATATATCGATACCAGATACCTGCTGCGGAATTTCGCTGGCTAACTTAATTTAGCTTCGTTCGTCGGGTTTGTAAGTAAGTACTATAGCGCGTTACCTGCGCCAGCGCGTGTGCGAGGTCGGCGGGCGCGGGCTGCGCGTGGCGCCGGCGAGCGAGCGCGCGCGTGCGGCGCGGCGTCAGCGCCACGGACGCGCGCGCCGCCGGGGCGGGCTCCGCGAACAGGGCCGTGGCGAGCTTGTGGAAGCGGGCCACCTGGAATACAGAAAAAAAAACTGTTCAGGAGGAGATTCAAAGATGGCTCTGATCTGGAGTGTAAATATGTTGTTCCACAAACGTTGGGATACTTCCCAAGCAGCATAATAGGCTTACAAGCTATATTTAAGTTCGTTTTTATGATCTAAGCTGTATAAAGGCGGTATTAGTGCTTATACAGCCCTTTTAGGTGCATGTACGAGCTCTTGCTTGATAATAAATTTGATAAGTTTTGACGGAAGAAAAATAATCTTGCGATTTCTTAGTAAAATATTTATTAATTGTAACAAAATTGTGTGTTTACAATAAAATGGACGAAAGCGTACTCGTACTCATTCATAATTCAATAGTTACTTTACAATAAGTACGATCTAAATAATTATGCGATGCAGTTGTACGATGCAAAAAGAGCCCATATTATTTAGCTTTTCGCGTTACTTTAGTACAATAGCTGTTCTTTAAGAATACATAACACTCATCTTATTATTAAGTATTAGAGTTCTGAACAGTTATTAAAAAAAAAAATAACTATTTTTGATGATACGAACTGAATGGCTACTAATATTTCCAAAATTTGTAAGTGAAATTAAAAGTAATGTTTGAGTTGGATGTTTGATGATGTTTATTGGTTGATTCAAAGTGCGGAAATTTGAAAATGAACTATGTATGTTTGCCGTCTGCATATTCACGCGCTGGCAAAAATATATAGAAAATACTAAATACGATACTTTACGTTTATGTACAGGAGATACCCTAAAAAACTTTTCGAGATTTTATTTTACCGCTTTGTCGGCGTAACTAATCTATAGTATAAGCATAGCATAAGCATAATCAGCCTATTAATGTTCCCACTGCTGGGACGCAGGCCTCCTCTCTATGAGAGGGAATGTGCTATAATCCACTACGCGGGCCCAGTGCGGGTTGGTAGAGTAAAGTATATTCATGCCAAATTATGACTTTCTAGTACTAAGAGTCTTTGAGCTAAGCTGCGGACAGACAGACGGCCATGGCGAAACTGTAAGGGTTCCTTTCCTTGTTGACTACGGAACCCTAAAAACTAGCTTGAAGTGTCACAAAATACTTAGTGTTGTTTAGTAGACTTGTATTACTCTCTTATAAAGACTAAAGTTGTTGGAAGTCTCTTAAAACACTCTATGTTCTAAATGGGCAGCTTTATTGATATTTCAAACTCTTGTGAGCTGCTTGGGTAAAATAGATACATAAAAAACATGTCTGATGAGATGAATAATCTGCTAAGCGAAGAGAGAGAGAATATAGATATTTCTATCTAGTTGTGAATATTTCGCTAGATGGCAATCAAAGTTGGATAAGTCCATTTGGCGACGAGTTTTGCACTTTCTATAACATCCATCAGCTCTCATGCTGTGCAAACAACAGGACAGGCAAATTATTTCAAGGTTACACAAAACGTCCTAGTAACTCGTACCTGTTTGGGACAAGAATGATCGAGCGCCTCGCACAGATCATTCCTGAGGTAGTGCAGCGCCTGCGCCGCGGCGACCGGGTTGAACGGGTCGGTGGCGGCGGCCGGGTCGGTCGGGTCGGCCGGGTCGACCGGGTCGGTGACGGCGGCCGCCAGCGTGAGGAAGTGCGCCTCGCGCAGCGCCAGGCGGCCGTGCTGCGCCGCGCTGGCCAGCGACGCGCGGCACAGGCGCAGCTCCCACAGGTCGTCCAGGCGCACGCGCGGGCTGCTCTGGTTGCCGGGGTTGCCGCCGAACAGGTAGTGGATCTGGAAAGATTTATATGGATGGCTCATACATTGTGTTAAACAAAACTTTCATTGAACACAACAATATTTTAAAATTGTTTGCAAATTTACATACATATTCCGATTTTTGACATGAATAATCAGTTATGAATAAAAATAATACATTTTACTGCCTAAAAGTCACACATTAACTTGGTGCTTTTGACCAGAACATTTTTTATTTAAATTTTAAATTTTATTTTTCCAACAGTATTTCCAGATGACAGTATTTAATTTTTTTTTAATTGCTATTATGACTTTGTTAATTATTTTATTTTTTGAATTTTTTTAATTTAATTTTAGTACTACATAATGTGTTGTGTTTTAATTTGATTTGAATGTTTAAATGCTACTATAACTTTGTTAGCTTAGTTATACATCTTATTACGCATGCTGTGGTCTCCTGTAAGTGAAGGAGTACACCTACGTAATACTTTTGTCGTCGATTATTTATTTCATGTGTTTGTGTATATCCTTTGTTGGAGATCCTAAATAAATAAATAAAATAAATAAAACATTTATTATTATTTTTCTAAATTCCCGTACCTTCTTCACAGGGTCGTACACGAGCTGGTGCGCGAAGCGCGGGCGCGGCTCGTACAGCCCGAGACAGTCGTTGCGGTACACGCACGTCCACGTCAGGCGCCGCAGAGAGAACACCCACAGTGTGTTGTATACCCGCTTGTCTTTCTCCTTGCTCATGCCCTGTTGGATAAGGAGAACATATTTATTGACGAGAACTAGAATAGAAATATTTGTGTGATATTCGCGTGAGTTATAAGAATATTCTGAATAACACTTGCAATCTGAAACTGTCGTAGCTTCTAGCCATTTGGACAGAAAATAGAACTGGGTAAAACGATTTTTGCGGGTGCCTGGTAACAGCTAGTATGTGAATTGCAAAGCGAATTCAGCAGAGGATTATTATAACCAGATGGTGATTTTATTAGCTTTCCAGCAATTTAACAAATTAAATATACTGAGTTCAAAATCAAACTATAAACCTTTCTACTTATAATGTTATTCCAAGTCCATAATACTCACAGACAGTACAAACATCTCATCAGTGTCCGGGTCCAAGGTGGCCCTCTGCGTGAAGCCGGCCTGTGGGGGCGGGGGGGCGGCGGCCCCTCGGCACATCGCGCCGCACTTGCCGGAGCCCACGTCCCACCACCACAGGTCCACCAGGTGCTCTTTGTTGCGCTGGCCCGCGAACATGTACAGGCGGCGCTGGATCTAGGGGTGGGAAGAAAGAATGTAATATAACGTCTGCAAAAAGATAGCTGCCTCGTTGGTGTAGTGGTTGCTAGGCCTACTGTTGAGCACGTGGCCTTGGGTTTGATTCCTAGGTCGGGCAAAGTTTTTCTGTATCAGCTCCCAAGTGTGAAATAGTACGCGCACAGTCCGGAGTACTATTATGTTACTAGTACTAAGTACTCACAGGATGGAACAGCATGGAGTGTGAGACGCGCGCCTGCGGAGCGTTGAGCTCATGTCGGTCGCTCAGTATCAGCTGCCAGGTGTTGCTCGCGATGTAGTACGCGTACAGTCCGGAGTACTGAGGACTCACTACCTCCTCTCTGTCAAATAAGAAATGGTATTTAGTAAGTAGATCCTTGACAGTGTTTAGGAGTAGCCAGTGGCCCGAAAGTATAACAAGTTAACAACCAGTCTTACCAAGGGGCATTAAATTACCCAGTAACTTGGTTATGGAGGTCAGATTGGCAATCATAAACATAACATAACTTCATGCCTGTAATCCCCGAAGGGTTAGGCAGAGGTGTACCTAATAGTAAACCGACACAGACGACACAGAACGACTTGACTTTGAACGACACAGTCCTGGCAAAGGCAATCTGAAAAAATACTGGTTAGACTGGAACTGGACCCCAACAAAGTTGGTAAAAGGTTATGTAGATGATGAGAAATCTACAATATGTGGAGATTTGTTTCACAGTCACGAGATGGACAAACTGTGTGCTATATTTCTAGTTGTTTTGATATTTTGGTGCATGGCCATAGTCGAAACTAACCGCTATCTTGTTTTTCAATACATTACACAAATGTTTACCAACAACACTCTTCAGTCCTCTTCTTCAGAGTATAACCTGCCTCTCTGCTTAGCGTTTGTGGACTACGAGAAAGCTTTCGATTCGATCGAGACTTGGGCTGTACTGCAGTCTCTCCAACGGTGCCAAATCGACTATCGGTACATCGAGGTGTTGAAGTGTTTGTACAATAACGCCACCATGTCAGTCCGAATTCAGGACCAGACCTCGGAACCTATCCTTCTGCAGCGAGGTGTGAGACAAGGAGACGTCATATCTCCGAAACTGTTCACCGCTGCACTAGAGGATGTCTTCAAGGTTCTGGACTGGCATCAACGTCAATGGCGAGTACATCTTTCACCTTTGGTTTGGCGACGATATAGTGGTCATGGCTGAGACCATGGAGAACCTCAGTACAAGGCTCGATGACCTCAGTAGAGCTTCCAAAAGAATGGGTCTTAAAATGAACATGGACAAAACCAAAGTCATGTTGAATGCATTCATCATGACTTTGGTTTTGCCCATGTAACACCCACTCCTATCAAGATCAGAGACTCTACACTCGAAGTTGTAGACGATTATGTCTACCTGGGACAAACGGTCCACTTAGGTAGGTCTAACTTCGAGAAAGAGGTCAATCGTCGAATCCGACTCGGCTGGGCAGTGTTCGGGAAATTGTGTGGTACCTTCTCGTCCAACTTACCGCAGCGTCTCAAGACGAAAGTCTATGACCAGTGTGTGTTGCCAGTGATTACATACGGGACCGAAACGTGGTCGCTCACAATGGGCCTCATCAGAAGGCTTAAAGTCACCCAAAGGGCAATGGAGAGCGCTATGCTCGGAGTTTCCTTGCGTGATCAAATCAGAAATGAGGAAATCCGCAAGAGAACCAAGGTTACCGACGTAGCCCGAAGAATAGCCAAACTTAAGTGGCAGTGAGCAGGGCACATTGCTCGCAGAACGGATATCCGATGGGGCCGGAAAGTTCTGGAGTGGCGACCGCGAACTGGAAGACGTTGCGTTGGAAGACCTCCCACTAGGTGGACCGATGACCTGGTGAAGGTTGCAGGGATCCGCTGGATGCGAGTCGCACGGGACCGGTCAATGTGGCGACATTTGGGGGAGGCCTATGTCCAGCAGTGGACGTCTTTCGGCTGAAATGATGATGATGATGATGATGATGACTCTTCTGTCAAAATCAATCGAGCGCAAAGGATCGGTATGCATTGGTATGGAGAAACATAATGGGTGTAAAAGTACCCTTAACGAAGCCGAAAGGCTCTTGTTCTCCCCGTCATTGTGATCATTTTTTGTTCTAGACCATACCAGGAAACCTTCTGGATACGGAGATATTGGGGGTCAAAGTTCCAACTTTTTCACAAGTTTTTTTTTTTAAAACATGTTGAATAATATTATTATTGAATAGTATATTAAACTTCACGACCGACAACTATTCAATATATCCATTAGCACTATGTATCGAGTGGGTTTCACTAAGTAATACCATAAAATGGAATTTTATCACCCCAAAAAAAAGTCTATTCCCAGCAACAAATTTTACGTTGAGTTATTTAGTTTGATGTGCAGAATGTTTGGTTGACGCCTTCGTGAAGGGTCCGTTTACACCTTGTTTACGCTTAAGTTAGGTTAAATAAGCAAACAGCCGTACCATTTTTAATTCGAAGATTTTTTTTTTCTAACAAGGAAATGATAATCAAATGATATCGTATTATGTCTGGAAAATAAATCTGTAATAAATAATATGTTATGACTTTGCACAACAGTATCCAATACACTCTCTTACACATTGTATTCACAATAAGTAGCAACCATACAATAATATTTATAAATAATGCATATGCGCTTATACGTTACGCATTATTTACAAATAATGCAACGTATCGTATTACTACATTACACTATGATGTTTCAATTCTTACACACAAGCAAATAAAACAAAAGAGAGGTCTCGACTTACAATGCTACATCGATATTTGGACGTGAAAGGGGGATGCTTTAGTTCGATTTTAAGCACGCGCCAAAATAACCATTATCATCATCTGCCTAGCCTTTTCCCAACTATATTGGGGTCGGCTTCCAGTCTAACCAGATGCAGCTGAATACCAGTATTTTACATGGAGCGACTGCCTATCTGACCTCCACAACCCAGTTAGTGCTGGGTAATACGATACCCCTTGGTAAGACTTTTTGGGCCACTGACTGTGCCTAACGACTGTCAAAGATTTACAAATCACAGCCGGGACCAACGGCTTAACGTGCTTTCCGAGGCACGAAGGAAACTCGGTATATAATGGGCGATCACCCATCCACAGACCAACCTAGGCAAGCACGGCTTGACCTAAGGATCGACCCGAGCGGCTGTTATTATTTAGCCACGAGCTCCTCACGCGCCAAAATAACCATGGAACACTATAGTCATCTGTGATAGACTAGTGGTGTGACCGTCGGACTGCAAAGTCGTAGGTCTCAAGTTCGAACTCAAGACTCGCATCCCTGATTTTTCAGATTCATGTGCGTATTGTATCACTGTGTTCGGTGACGCAAAACATCGTGAGGAAACCAGCATGCCTGAGAGAAATTTCTCGGCATGTAAAGTTAAGTCAGAGGCCTATGGGCGGCATAAAAACTCTGACACCAGGTTAGGCACTAACCAGACGACAAAGAAGAAGAAGACTATGTTCCTATCTTTCATTTTTGCATTCCATAATGTGTGAAGACCTTGCAATGGGCTTAAAGCTAAGGTACAATTACGGACCCTATATGGCACAGCAAAAAGTATAAAATAAATGTGTGAAATAAAATGAAAACTTAATAACTAAATTATAACATTAATTTTATTGTGATTAGTTATTCTTGATTATAGAGATCACTATAAGACACTTAGACATTAAGTAAAGTGCCTTGTTCCCGAAGGGAAGCCGGCAGGGGTCGGCTTCTTAGGTGCCTTCGGAGCTGCTATACCATCACTTAACAAGTAACATGAGTTAAATGTGAAAAAGTCCAAACCTGACCAATGTTTTCGCAAGTTCATTGTACTTACGTGTTAGCAGGCAGCACCCTGCCGCCGAACACATAGATGGTCTGCGTGTCGGGGTCGATGCACATCTGATGGTCGAACACAAGCCGCGGGCCGCCCGCAGGCGCAGTGTCGCTGCAGATCTGAGACCACTTGCCCGAAGATATTTCATACATGTAGAGGTCACTCTGTGGGATCGTTTAAATTTATATTAATAAAAAAGCTCGTGGCTAATTCATACCAGCCGCACGGGGTCTATCTTCAAAGTTCAGCCGCGCTGGCCTAAGTCGGTCAGTGAATGGGTGACCATACATCACATACCGAGTTTTCTCCGTGCCTCGGAAAGCATGTCCGTTGGTCCTGGCTGTCATTTGTAGATCTTTGACAGTCGTTACAGTCAATGACCTGAAAGTCTGACAACCAGTCTTACCAAGGGGTATCATATTACCCAGTACTAACTGAGTTGTGTAGGTCAGATAGGCAGTCGCTCCATGTAAAATACTGGTATTCAGCTGCATCCGGTTAGACTGGAAGCCGACCCCAACATAGTTGGGAAAAGGCTAGGCAGATGATGATATCAATAAAAAAAAGCGTGAAGAAAGAATCAGTTGTCCCGTACAAAACTTCAATACTAACTCAACACAAATGTATGGGATGGCTGATTATTTTTTAACCTTTTTGCAAACGCTGTAGCGCCATTGATTAGAGAGAGACATTCAATTTGGTCTTTCGTTTCTTTTTATAGCCCGTGTTGCCACAGTGTTGGGCAAAGGCCTCCCTACACTTCTACCAAAGTAGAGCTACCTACAAATGTAAAAAAAAAAAATGCTTACGTTCATATTGGCGGGTATTCGCTGCGCGTTATCGAGGTACCTGTAATTCAATTTCATTTTTAATAAAATAACGGCATCAATTTTTTTGACCCACTACTCAAACAGATAGGTTTTATAAGTTTTATCTGTGTGTCTGTTTGCGGCATTGTAGCTCCCAAACGAATAGACCGATTTAGATGCGGTTTTTTTATAACTTTAACATTTAAAGGACCAACAGTTTCTTGGCGCATAGAAATTCCAACATCTAAAAAGCATACCTGCCAAGAGTAAAAAGCCGTCGGTATACAGGATCGAACACCATCTTATGGCAGGACCTGGGAGTGGGTCCTCCGACCAGGCCGGTGTGGTGGCACAGCAGTGTCCAGCGCTCGTTTGTGGTATCGAGGGACCAGAGATCATCCAGGTCTTCTGAGCCGTTCCAGCCACCGAAGAGGTATAGTGTACCTGATAGATATAATGTCACTTTGAAATAACCCTGTCCTGTTGACAGTTCTCGCTTATGGCGGTCAATCTCAACGGACACTGACCATTGACGCAGGAGATAGTATAGTGCACAAGTGAGTGCGTAAACGCAGATGCGCTATGTCTTCCCACACTCTCATAGTCGGATTGCCGCCCAATCCGACACGACCAGAGAGTTATTAGGCAAGTCACTGGAACGGCCGAATACTGAAGCTCTCTCGAAGTCACCGTTTAATCTAATGCTGTATGTTGCTTACCTACAGATAGAAAACGACAATACGTGAACGTGATGACCTTAAAGTTAGACGAGAGTTTTTCGGTCAAAGTTGGACACATAAAACAGCAGCACACCAAAGCTCTCGATAACTACCCTAGAAAGCCATCGAATGCAGTCGCTGTGGTCGAAATTGGCAACGTCATCACCAATAGACTTGGAATAATGTCTCAAAAGTGAGTGTCTTTTTACCAACCTAGGCCACCTCTCATAGAGAGGAGGCCGTGTCCCAGCAGTGGGAATATTATAGGCTGATCGATTAAACTATTATTATGAGTGTCTAATAAAAATTATAGTATTTTAAGGTTTTTAAGCAGTTTTATAATTATTATTTTGCTAGTCCGCTATTTGGCATACCTGTGGTTGAGTCGACCACGAGCTGATGTCCACCGCGAGGTCCAGGCTTGTTGCAGCACGCGCTCGCACCGCATGGGTCGCACAACTCATTGGGATCCACACCGTTTATTGGCGCCTCCTGGATGATGAAGAAGATGTAATTAAAAATCAAATTACTACCAGATTGTGAGGTTTGTAATAACGTTCCTCTTCGTTCCTTCTTAGCGTATCGATAGCATTCTCATTCATATAGTGATAGTCTAGTGGTGTGACCGGCGTACTGGCAAGTCTCGAGTTCGAACCCAAGACACCTCTGATTTTTCGGATTCATGTGCGTATTGTATCACTTGCTTCGGCGAAGCAAAACATCGTGAGGAACCAAAATGCCTGAGAGATATTTGTTAACGGCATTTAAAGCCAAGTCAGAGGCCCATGGGCGGCATAAAAACTCTGACACCAGGTTAGGCACTAACCAGACGATAAAGAAGAAGAAGATTGCATTCTATAATGAGTCCGCTCAGAACTTGGCTAATAATTAGCCGCTATCATTAGCGTTATCCACCATCAACAATACCGATGTTGGAACAAAACAAAAGAACTGCGTGCAAATTGCTAGGGAGGAGAGGCGGCGATAGGCCATGACGGTCTAAAACCACTTTACTGACTCTTGTCGTCTACACGGCAAGTTGTATTGCTTACTAAATGTTATCCAGCTTTACAAGCTTCTTAAGCAATCAAGTGAGACAGCCCACTGTGCCGAGCCAGCATGGAGGAAGACGTGACAACAGCTCACGTTCTTCTACACTGCCCAGAGGTATCCTCATACAGGGAACAGCACTTCGGTAACCCAGGTACTCTCTGGGAGATCGTCAGTGATAACAAGGCGTAGGACTTTCTCGGGGCACTGGGATGGATCGAATGATACGCGCTTTGGACGTGGAGTTGCGGACACCAGCCCGTTATGCAATACAAGTATTTAAACAAATATTTTCATGTGACAATACTAACTAAGCTACTCTACTCACAGCAGTATCAGGCCTCGGATCTCTGTCAGTGCACAGCAGGTCATGTTGGCGCGCGGGGGGCGGGGGCGGGGCCTCCCCGCTCCACAGCCGGTCCTCCACTTGTGAGGAGCACGCTGACATCTGTCGCCACACCGGAGTGTAGGGCTGCCATGACATGTACCAGTCTAGCTCGCCTTCTAGTAAAAACAACATGATACTTCTGATTACAATAAACATTTAATAAATCAAAATCACACAGAATATAATATAGAATCACGTAGAATGGTAGAAAAGAAGGCCTATCTAAATCTAGCAGTGGGAGGTTCCAGGCTGCTCAATCAAAATAATACCTGATTAAAAATAGCTTGTTTGTTGTTATTGCCCATAAAAAAACCCCTGCTGACGTTTGTGATCATTCTAGTCGCAAGGTTCCATGCACATTATTAAGCAGACCATAGATTGGGCCATTTAATTCGGCACTTTCGCGACAAGATTCGTTCTTCTTCGTCGCTTTATAAAATTTAATAGACCGCTTTCACGGCATCGTCGGTGGCAGCGCAGAGGTCCTTAGTAAACACAACATCTTACCAGCTACAGCCTTGTCAAAGATCTTTTCAGCGACCTTGTAGTCCCCATTCTCAACGAGCGCGTTCCACAGTCGGGCCTGCAACGGTCCCTCGAGCTGTACTCCACTCTCCCGCGACAAGGCCTCGAACGCGTCCTTGTAACGACGGCGGCGCAAGTGCTTGAGTAGCATACGGACTGCTTCTTCTTCTTTACGCTTAAGTTAAAGCAAAACTTCATTTATTCTTGTTCAGTTTTTCACCATTGAAGATTAAAAAAATATCGTTTTTATTCGCAAAAATACCTACACTACAAGAAAAAAGAGTTTCCCAAATATTTAAAATTAAGTTTTACACACATGAAATTACTTTTTCTTTCACTAACAAGCTGATATTGACATGTCCTTGGTCTTATTAATTAAAAATTCTGAAGTAAAAATATATTATCTTTTTCGACCTCAAATAACAGTTTTCACTTGCATTTGTCCTTGTGATAAACTAAACTACTAGCTTGAAAAACTATGCCAACATTTCCAAGATGTAGTCATTATTTTTATTTGTTTGATATTCATCATTCCCATGACAAATAAGACGTAATTGTTTCTGTAGTTAGATAAAGCAAGCAGTTTACAGAGATAAATATTTAGTGTGTTAATCATTTAGAACTTCCTTAATTAGAGACCTTTTTAATATCCTCCATGACTAGACGATGTTTGTAATAGTAGTCTAAGAACTGAATATTTAGATTTTAATTTTGTGTTATATTTTATTTATATTTATAACTTCATGTTATGTATGTTGATGCTTTATTGTAGTTATGTGAATGTCGTATACACCCGTAATTGGTATTTATATAAGAACCTACACGAATATAGTGTTATTATTGAATGTATATAAGATTTATGACACAAAGAGAGAACTACAAACACCCTAATGTCGGATGCAGCAGTGGCAAGTGCCACAGCAGATCCTACAAACCCTAATTTCAATCCCTGGACAGAGGACACAGAACTTTTCAATTGTATATCAAGATTAATTTAAACTGCTTATAGGTAATAAAATTAAAGAACAAAGAAAATTATTTTTAAGGCAAACTTACTAGAGTAATAGTCTCCATGGCATGGCTGATGATCTTTTCCTGGTTCTTCCCACTCAGCTCCACATACCATATGGTGTAATTGTAAGCTGGACCCCATGACTGCAGCGGAACTATCTTTAGGTACTGTATGGGCAGGTATAGGCCTTCTGGGGTGCAGTATCGAAGCCTGAATGTATCTGGGGCCGGGTCTTTTTTCAAGCCACTGAAGAAAAATTTTAACTTTTTATTTATTTTAAGATATACAATGCACTAGTTTGTGTAAATAGGCCTACCTATACAATATATATATCCTATCTGATACCTAATCATTATTCAAAATATTTTTTATGCCTTTATACTATGCACCAGTAGCGAAGGGTAATATTTTGTAAGAGGATAGCCGGACTACATATCATTAATGTGGTTATACTATTTGTCTATAGAATGCTGACTATGCCATTTTTTAAAGGGAAGCCGGTGGGAATCGAGTTGTATGGAACCTTTGTCACTGCTATGCATGCAACAGGAAACAAATAATAAATTGTAATGATCTTACTAATAAATATATCATGAGTATCATAAATATACTATTATTATTTTACAAGAGGTTATTTGACTTTCAATAATATCCAAGTGACATAATTCAAAAATATTATTTTATACGCTCTTAAATAGTAAAGTAGTTTAAAAAATAATTAAACTGACTTCAAATTCCCAAAGGTTATTTAAATGTGACTCTTAAGATAGGAATTTAGAGGTCCTTTAAAAGATTCTCTGTTAATGTTATGACCCGTGGCTTGCAGCCATGATTAGAAACAAGTTTCAAGTTCAGAAAACCTTCACAACAACAATAAATATTGAATTAAAGTATTTTCTTATTTTAAATGCTGCAGATTTATTTACGCTTTATTTACTATGACTTATAAAGTTGATAATTATTTGCAATTGAATATTTTTTACTTACAGAGAAGTAATTGTTCATTATGGGGAAAATACTTTATCTTAATCATCTAATCAGCAAATATTTACAAAACCTTAATGTTAATAAAATAAATACTCACGCAGATAGCAATAAAGATAAGTTTTTTTCGTCAGTTCCACCATAAATTCGAAATTTCTTGAGATCACTGACATGGGCCTTTATGTATTTTCCGAATTTTATAGATTCCACTATGGATGGTGAATTTAATTTCAATACGATAAACTGGTGCGGCGTGTTGCTGTCTGTGAACCATCGGGACAGCTGGTCTGTTGGATTATTTACCATGATATTCCTGAAAACGCAATAGGGTGTTTTATATCATAACATAACTATATTTATGGACAGTTCTCCTGATTAATAATTTAAGCACAGTCAAAAACGACAAAATAACACATCACCCAGGCTAATATTTAGCAAAAATCAGGAATAAATACCACGCCGGGATTTTTTTTTTAAATCAAAAGGAATAAAAATTGCACTAAACACACTGAAATATACACATACTCAGGTACATAGTTAGCGGAAAAACTTGAGTATCTGCTTATAGTATAAAGAAGTTTAACAGTTTCATATTTATCATCCATTTTGATGTAATTTTATACCAAAATAGCTGCTACGGAATTTTTGTTATTATTTCAGAACTACGACGGCTGATTGACTTTGACAGGTGATACGAATGTTGCCATAACGAATTATCCAGCCATTTTCAATCAATTTTGTCGACTCAAGACTCAAAGTGAGATTGACATTCCATTTTCAATCAATTTTTGTTTTGCATTCAATGATCGCATATCAATCATGCAAATTGTAAAAAATAAAACAAAAATGTAGTTATAATCTCATAGATGGCTTATTAAGTGATTTAATAAATGTGTGTGTGTTTATTGATGACGACTTTATAATTTTGACCTTCACCCATGCATTCTTTGTATGCTGTGATATAAAACAAAAGTCAACGTACATATATAAGTATAAAAAGAAACAAAATTATTTGATAACGAAGTTATATCGAGAAAGGGACGGCAAACATACTCTTGTGATCAGTTATTAATTTGCTTGTAAATCATGAGACTGTATTTTTCTGTTTTTATGTCTTTATTAATACTTTTAGTCAAATGTGATGAAATTGAAGACATGTGTAACTTTTTGGATACTAAAAGTCAACTAAATATTCATAGACTTCTTAGTAAATCAATTCTTCCCGATCAAGTTAACAAAGTAAAGGGGGACGCGGGTAAAATAGGAGTGATTGGTGGCTCCGTAGAATATACAGGAGCTCCGTATTTTTCGGCGATAACAGCAATGAAGGCATGTACCTTATTTAATTATAAACTTCCCATATTACAAAGATGTTGCCAAGCTGTCGTAAGCTTTAGTGATATATTATTTTATACATGCACTGGAAATTCCTAAAGTAAAATATAATGTTAGTGTGGGATAAGAATGATGAAGGTGCAGTATTTATACATACATCTGTCTATCGTGCCGGAAGTGCATGCGTAATGTTATAAAGTTGTGTAGGTACCTATTGTATTATATCTATTATGTTTTTAAAATTAAAAAAAAAAACTTGTTTCCAGGCTGGGGCTGACTTGGCATATGTAGTAACTACGGAAAGCGCTGCAAATATCATTAAAACGTATAGTCCTGATCTTATCGTTTACCCATATTTAAACTCCAAATATGCGTCTAAAATTAGATCATTACTACCAAAAATGGATGTAATCGTCATTGGTCCTGGCGTAGGACGAGAACCTGAAACGTTACACTTGATATCTGATATTATTGAAGATTGTAAGAACTTGGGAAAACCTTTAGTTATAGACGCCGATGGTCTGTACGCCATTGCAAAGAATACTTCATTAATAAAAGATTATCCTTGTCCTGGAGTGATCATGACACCAAATAGCCGTGAAGCAAATAAGTTAATGACAGCCGTTTCTAGAAATGATAGCAATTGGTACAGTTACTGGGGAGAATGCGTTGGTGTTTTGGTAAAGGGTGAAAAAGATAATTTCTATTCAAATAAGACTACTTACAGTTGGGTAGCAACAGGAGGAGGTTCAGGACGGCGGGTTGGAGGACAGGGTGACATACTATCTGGAGCTTTAGGAACATTTTATCATTGGGCTTTAAAAGCGGAACTTTGCAAGAACGAAAGTCACCCACAACTCGCCCAAAGTGTCGCTTCATACGCTGCTGCAAAACTTACGAGATCAAGTAATTATAAGGCTAACATTATTTATGGACAATCTATGCTGGCGTCTGATATGATCAATCAAATTCACTTAGCCTTTGAATTGACATTTTCATTGGTTTAAGAAAAACAAATCGTCATCGGAGAAATCCCAATAAAACTGAATATCAAACCCAATTTTTGTTTTGATTTTCGGTGAATTATTATATAATGATGAAAAATGAAACCTTTATTGTGTCCTTTGGCCTCATTCGGGGTCATATAAACAATATTTGAGTCAAGCATCTTTTTCCGTGTTACATCTATACAGGTATATGCAACTATCGCCTTTTTAACAACATGATGATGACGTATTTCCGCCTTCGTTCACCAGGTGGCTACAGCGCGCCAAAACGTTTATTGGCGTCCTGTTTTTCAGACAGTTCACATCTTTAAAAGTTAACGTACGATATTTGAAAAAATATTTTATAATATCACAAGTTATTTTAATTTTGGTATCGCTTTAGGCGTTCGGTATATGCATAGTTTTAAAACAAAAAGTGTTCGATTTAGTTTTTCTTAAAATGGCGGATAAAATACCGACGCGTAATCGTAAAGATTCTGTTTCGTAATCGGATTTGTTGAGTTCCTCAGGTTCCTCTGAATCATCACCGTCGGCTTCAGAGGTTGAACAGGTTGATAAATCCCGTAAGAGGAAGAAAGCGAGTAAGAAGAAGAGAAGTAAGCGTCATTGAGGGCAAAGCATACCTTGCTTTGCCCTCAATGACGCTTACTTCTCTTCATCAAAAAGCTTGCAATACAGGTGATTTGATGAAATTATATTGCTACCCTCATAATGTTATGCATTCTAAAGTATTTGCATCGCTAACCAACTGGACCGCCGAGATTTTCAGAAATCTAGGCATACGAGTAGTGCTTTTTCTCGACTATTATCTCTTAGTGGCACATTACAGAATGACACTTATAAAACACGTGGACATTGTTCTTCGAACTCTCAGCCAGTTGGGGTGGCAGGTAAACAGGATGAAATCGATTCTTGTCCATCAGAAAATAATAGAGTTCAAGTTAGAGAGCGGTTTGAAGTGGGATCCGTGGCAAGATCAGAAAATTTTACCAGAAAACAAAATTCTGAAAAAACACGAATTCAGAGAAAACAAAATTGCAAATAGTTTTGTCGAAGTTGCTCCGCCGGCGGAAGGCGTCTCTTCGAGAAATACAGAGTATCATAGGTAGGGGTTCTGAATTTTGCTCGGCTGATAATTCTAATGGGTCGTTTGAATTTTCGCCATCGACTGGCTTATTGCTATCTGGTCCTGAAAATGCCATGTCAGTCGACTTACCTCTTGCCTGCGGAAGTGCTGGAGGAATTGAATTGGTGCAAAGGTCACTATCTAGAAAAGTCCAGGCTTTATCCACCACCAGTGAAAAACTTTTTGACCACGGATGCAGCAGATTCAAGTTGGGGGGGCGGAGTTGAATGGTCTACATTTGTCGGGAGAGCGGCTTCATTCGAATCACAAAGAGATGCTAAATATTATAAAATGTTTGTTAGAGTTCGCTCCGTCTCTAAGTCATACATCTCTTCTACTGCAGTGCGACAACAAGGCGGTGGTGGCGTACTTGAGAAAGGAAGGGGGAAACAAGTCGAGAATCCTGATGGAGTTAATATATCAGATATTTCACTTACTTTAGAAATACGACATTCACGTAATTCCCCGTCACATACCAAGCAGGTACAACAATGTCACAGACGGTCTATCGCGTCATTCGACGTTACAGGAATGACTTCTGCTTCCCGAATTCAACAGCATTGTCTTTGCAAAGTGGGGTGTTCCCCAGACAGATCTTTTTTGCTTCCAGCACAGCTCACGTAGTGCCTTGCTATGTCACTCTAGATCAACGAGATCAGCAGGCATGGAGACACAACGCGTTCTTATTCAAATGGGATTTTCATCTAGCCCTGGGTCTTTCCTCTCAATCAGGCTCGAGGTATATTCCTGATTGTTTTTTTTTTTTTTTCTCATAATGTTACCGTGGAATAGGAATTTCTCCTGTTTCGTGGGTGCGTTTACAAACATTTAAATTCACATACACAAACAGCCAGACCCGGAACAACTACCTGTAGGCCATACAAATATTTGTTCCGTGCGGGAATAGAACCCGCGACACGACGCGCAGCAGCCAATCGCTCAGCCACTGCGCCAACCGTGCCGTCAAACCGAGGTGCACCGAGGTGGTCCCAAGCATTCTGGAGAGCAGACTTGGAAGACCAGAGCGAGCGCGCCTCTGTTCACGATTCACCGATTATCGAAGGTGCTAGTGGACACGAGGACCGGGCAGCCACCACCTCGAGTGAAGGAGCTGGTCTTAGAAGTAAGGAGATGTGGAGGAGGTCTGAGTCCTTAGGCGACTGGTCTGCAGAACAAAAGTCTTTGCTCAAACAAGGTTGGAGGTCGTCAACTTTGAATACCTATAGGCCAGCAGGGCAGAGATGGTTGAATTGGTGTTCCAGTTATGCTTTTAAAAAACATTACAGGAGGGAAGTGGTTCCAGCTTAGGAAAGCTCCTTGATTCATCTTTTTCAGCCAAATAAATAATTATTTCTGATTCAATGAGTATTTTTATTTATATTAAATGAGGTATTGATAAATGATAAATGTTCCCATGATTATGGTAAGTTTACAAAAGAATGATTTATGGTACGTATAAATGTTTAGTTTTTTCTGTTAAATGTTTAATAATTTTATAGTCATTCGTATCATAGTTATTTTAAATGTTATTATTTTATTGCAATATATTAGTCAATATAAAATATGTATTATTTTTTTAAACTCATTGGTTGTATTAGTTCCTTGATGTAATTTAGCTAATTTCTTTTATAATACATTGGCGTCCCGTGCACCAGGCGATAACAAACAAAGCCTCATATTGTTTATATGACCCTGAATGAGGCCGAAGGACACAACAGTAGAGATTTACCTTCAATTAAAACGCTTGTGGTGTCCGGAGACTCATTCGTGGTGATAATTTTAAAGTCTGCCTAGTTTGATTGGTTCTCAAGTTTTTGGGTTTTTGAGGCCACAATGGCGCGCTGCAGCCAGCTAATATAGGTACCTGCCTACCTACTGTTAAGGCCCTGGAAAATAACTATTTTTTGCGACTACTATCAGAAGTCAAGAGCTTTAGCAATAATTTATTATGCAAATGTATTTTGTTCAAATCATTGCATATCAAGGTCTTTACTATGATTAGAGCAGTATAGTACATGAAAAATGTTTTACACAGAAGCTTTATTTATACTTATAAAAATAATGGTGTATTTCTTCCATTCTGCAAATCTAAAGTTATTTTGCAGATCCATTTTTCCATTTTCTGCTAAAGCTCAGCTGTACACATTACAGACAAAAACAGCTTGAACCCTATTTCTGACCGTTCGGAAGGAGTTCGATCAATCTTACACCACTACTTTCCGGGGGGTACATCTGTACCAGTTACCGACAGCCTCGAGCTTCTTGGCACGATGTTGACAGCTTTTCGTCTTTTTATGGCTAAAGTCCGGTCCGGCATGGAGTATTGCTGTCACATTTTTGTTCTAGTAATTCATTGATTATTAGTAATAATTAAACATAAAATGGGCCCACGAAACACAAGCAAGCGCAAGCGCAAGTTGCGGCGGTAATGTTCTGTGGGCCAAAAATAATGTGAATTTTGTCAGATTCAGATTATGTTACACAATAAGGATTTCGGTGACAAAACTGCCATAATTGATAATACTGGAGAACTATGAAATATAAAAGTGTAAAAATTTTGATGAAAAATGTAATAATTTTTCTCTAGAAAAATACTATAAATAAAATTAGAGAATTTAATTATTTGATTTTCTTATTTGCATTAAATTTGGGATCACAGAGACATCTATCGATAATTATGAAACTAAGTAAAGTTCTCTTTGTTAAGTAAAGTAGATGGCGACTGGGTCTTTACTGAAGTTGTGTCTATTCTAACTTTCTCCCCTCTGCTGCGATATTTAATAAACAAAAGTCAACGTGCCTATATAAGCTTAAAAAGAAACAAACTTGTTTTATAACGAAGTTATACCGAGAAAGGGACGGTAACCATACTCTTGTGATTAGTGATTGATTTGCTTTTATAACATGCGACTAAATTTTTCTGTTTTTGTGTATTTATCATTACTTTTAGTCAAATGTGATGAAGTAGAAGACATGTGTAACTTTTCGGATATCAAAAATCAAACAAATACCCATAAACTTCTTATTAAATCAATTCTTCCCGATCAAGTCAACAAAGTAAAGGGGGACGCGGGTAAAATAGGAGTGATTGGTGGCTCCGTAGAATATACAGGAGGTCCGTATTTTTCGGCGATAACAGCAATGAAGGCATGTATCTTATTTAATTATAAAACTTCCATAGTTAAAAAGATGTTGCTAAGCTGTCGTAACCTTTAGTGATACATTAATTTATTCATGCACTGGAAATTCCTAAAATAAAATATAATGTTAGTGTGGGACAAGAATGACGAAGGTGCAGTATATTTATATACATCTTTCTATCCCACCGGAAGTACGTGCGTAATGTTATAAAGTTGTGTAGGTACCTATTGTAAAAAAATATCAGCTGTCCCATACATTTGGGTCGAGTAGGTATTGAAATTTAGTATGGGACCGCTGCTAATTTTTTCGCATTTACGAAATTGGACCCATGGAGGAAATCGTTCAGTTTGATGGTCTGCAGCATATCTTTTCATATGACTATACCCTTTCTGTTACACCCTGTATAATTTGTTTTTAATATAAAAACATTGTTTCCAGGCTGGGGCTGACTTGGCATATGTGGTAACCACGGAAAGTGCTGCAAATGTCATTAAAACGTATAGTCCTGATCTTGTCGTTTACCCATATTTAAACTCTAAATATGCGTCTAAAATCAGATCGTTACTACCAAATATGGATGTAATCGTCATTGGTCCTGGCGTAGGACGAGATCCTGAACCGTTACACTTGTTATCTGATATTATTGAAGATTGTAAGACCTTGGGAAAACCTTTAGTTATAGACGCCGGTGGACTGTACGCCATTGCACAGAATACTTCATTAATAAAAAATTATCCTTGTCCTGGAGTGATCATGACAGCAAATAGCCGCGAAGCAAACAAGTTAATGTCAGCCGTTTCTAGAAATGATAGCAATTGGTACAGTTACTGGGGAGAATGCGTTGGTGTTTTGGTAAAGGGTGAAAAAGATAATTTCTATTCAAATAAGACTACTTACAGTTGGGTAGCAACAGGAGGAGGTTCAGGACGGCGGGTTGGAGGACAAGGTGACATACTATCTGGAGCTTTAGGAACATTTTATCATTGGGCTTTAAAAGCGGAACTTTGCAAGAACGAAAGTCACCCACAACTCGCCCAAAGTGTCGCTTCATACGCTGCTGCAAAACTTACGAGATCAAGTAATTATAAAGCTAACATTATTTATGGACAATCAATGTTGGCGTCTGATATGATCAATCAAATTCACTCGGCTTTCGAATCGACATTTCATTGATTTAAGAAAAAATAACTTACAATCGTCATCGGATGAATCCCAATAAAACTGAATACCACATCTAAATTTTGTTTTGATTTTCGATAAGATATTATAATGAAACCCTTTTAATTCTTCTACTACATATAACTTTTTATTTTTTGAACCAATTGCTTGATTAGAATAGCTCATCTTAGGTCCCAGGAATGTATGTGCCTGCCTACTTTCTGTTAAATCCCTAGAACATTATGTAATTATGGATACTATAGTATTTTGCCGACTACTATCAAAAGTCAGAGCTTTAGCTATAGTTTATTATGCAAATGTATTTTGTTCAAATCATTGCATATCAAAAAATAAAAACCTTCTGGATCGTAATGAATCATAACCTTGTGAATCGATTCAAGATCTTAAGCGTATTGTATTGAATCGATCTTACTCGACCTCGGAAGATCGTATAGTATTTCTTTTAAAATGACTAACTGTTCCTTGTTCTACCTACTCCATGTGTTTTGTTTCTACTCTACACGTCTGTTTTAGCTTACATCAGATTAATGCCTTTGTGATGACATCTGAGATTTAAATTGGTAGTATTTCCTTTCGTTATAACAAATTGTTTACACAATTTACATTGTCCATCTGAGTAATATTAAAGAAAAAAAAATCCAAACGTTTGATTTTATTGGCGGGGCTTTATTAAAAAGTATTTTAAATCAATAGGTCACGCTCACAGAACAGATAGTTGGAACTCTTCATAATACAAAGAATTAAATAAAACGGAATGCTAACCTAGCTGACAATATATTAAACAAAATATTATCACGGTATCATCTGCCTTCTGGAAGATCGATTCACATCGGGCATCCCTACAGTAGAGCATGAAATATGTTTTACACCTTCTGTGTAAAACATATATTCCATTCTGCAAATCAAAAGCTATTTTGCAGGGACCATTTTTCTAGTTTCTGCTGAAACTCAGTTGTACACATTACAAACAAAAACAGTTTGGACCCTGTTGCTGACCGTTCGGGAGGAATCCGTTGAATTTAGCCCCTAGTTCCCGGGGTACCTACATCTGTACCAGTTACCGACAGCCTCGAGCTTTTTGGCAAGAAGTTAAGTGCGAATCTGTACTTCGGTGAATACATTGAGCCGAAAGCTCAAACTGCGGCAAAAAAACTGGGTATCCTAAATATGGTTAATCGTTAAGCCTGGACAGCTTTTAGTCTTATATAAAGCTCTACCTTTCAGCTTTTAGTCTTATATAAAGCTTAAGTTCGGTCCGGCATGGAGTATTGCTGTCACCTTTGGGATGGCTCAGCCAAATACCAATTAACCACCCTGGAATCTGTTGACCACAGAGCTAAGAGGCTCATTGGTGTCGATAACCTGGTACTGCTGGTAGATACCAGGCTTCATAGCCTGGCTCACCGCCGCAAACTTGCTTGTTTGTTGGTCTTTTACAGACTGTACTTCGGTGAGTGTGCCCAAGAGCTCCACGAGCTCATTCCATCATCTCCCTTCTTCCATCGGGAGTCCAGACAAACTGCAGGTTACCAACCATACCTTGTTGATATTCCACACGCACGAAGCGTTTTGCTACATCTTTATTATGCGCACAGCCAAGAAGTGGAATTCCCTGCTTGCGCTGGTGTTCCCACACTCATATGACCCCATTCTATTGAAGTCGTGAGTTAATAGGCTTCTTTTGGGTTAACTCGTTCCATCATCGATCTCATCTCTGTCCTCAGGACCTCATTTTATATGTATCAGTATATGCCCAGGACAAGATTCAGGTCAAGAGACAGATTTAGTAGAGTAGCTTGTAGAATTAATAATGTTTTTTAACTTTTTTAAAATAGTTTTCAATCAATCAATTACTCTAAGTTATGGCAACTTTATACCTAATGTCTATGATAGCAAGGATGGTGGACAATTTGTTACGTTCAAAAACACAATCAGTTTATATTATTTTTAGATAATTTCATTTTAATAAAATCATTGTAGAGAAACAATATTAGTATTTAAAATAAATTTGAAATAGTTGATTCCAATATAAATAAATAAAAAATAAAATTAGTTTATTTTACATCCTTTTTAATTTGTTTTGTAAAGAATACTTCAGTATTACTTTTATTGGATCATTATTCTGAACGCACACCAGTATTTGCTTGCTTTTACTTATCAAAAATATTTTGTGCAGTTTATCCATTTATTCAAGGCCGTTATGAGTTCCTCGCCATCAATGTTATTATTTTAAATCGTTATTTAAATGGTCAAGTACCATGGAAGACGAAATTGAGGAATGTATTAGGAAAAAGACACAGTGGTTGCAGTTACCTGCGCCTGTGAAGAAGGTAAATTAATATGTTATTGTTTTACAGTATCAATGCTAATAATGTTTATCTTCGGTAATTAGAGTGCAGAGTAAGTGGGGTTAATATCACGAGCTGTGTATTTCCCTATCACAAAATAACCAGTGTTACTATGTAGGTTCAAACATGACAATTGTTTCAGCTGTTGGGTGATTCTCCCAAAGAGTATGAGAGATACATATTCGAATTCAGTATTAAAAATCAATTGAGGTACAGAGGAAGTCTCGGTAAGTTTCATTAACCTATTTAATATCATGTGAAATGGAAAATAAGACAGTTTTTGTAATTGTCAAATAATTAATAAATATTCTTTTGACCTACTTAATATAGCTGTTTTATAAATTGTTATGCTTTAACAAGACTTAATATTAAATCTACCAAGTTGATATTGATAGTAACACATTCAGCTATTCAAAAGCTAATTTCTTATCTTTTATTGACAGTCCGGACAGTTCGGAAAGATGAAAAGAAGTACTATGAGACACTTATACAGAGCAGCATACAAAGACTCATGCTCTACCCCTATCACCTAGCTGATATGATTGTTAAAGGTAAGTTGTTGTCATCAAGCTCTTCAATAAATATAGGTGTATATTTTAAGCCTGGTATGGAGGTTCCATGTGGGCAATGCGTAATTCAAATCTCCTTCATATCTTTTTGCAGTCACCCCTGTTACCAACTTTTTGGCTGGCTAGAATGTAACCATGGCACGACTTAGCTTATGTGTTAGAAATATATTTAGAATATAAAACATAACCCTCTTATTGTGGCACGATAGAGTAATAACAAACAAATTAAGGGCTTCACTTAGCAGACCTTGAAATTGTTTTGCTTATGTATTGTTAAGTCAATATTCATAGCATTATCAATCCTGTATTGTGTAAACTTGGAAATGAATCAGCAATCAATAATTCCTTACTAAATAACTGCTTATCATTTCCTCAATTTCCTAAATCAGAGCAGCGTGTGAGAACCTTGTGAAAGCTGAGAAAGATAAGTAAATCAAGTATCTTGACTTGGCTTACGAGGTTGACGACATGTGGGATGTGGACTCAGCGATCGTTGTGCCAATAGTTGTATTAGCCCATAGCTTAATTGCCAAGAGCCTCGACCAATACCTGAGGAGGCTCTTGTTAGGCAGTTGGATCAAGGGCTTGATTCAGAAAGCGGTACTCCTGGACACGGCTTGTATTGTTAGGAGGTTCGTCTCTCTGGAGCCCTGACCGCCGGCAACTTTGACCCTGATTCCGATACCGGTGGGCTACAATTTTTTATATTTTTCATTTCCTCATTATTATTATGTCGTCAAATCTAATAATGGATTACTTAACAGTGAAGGTTGGCTGATGAATGAGATCCACGTCTAGTTGAAAAATTCACCCTGTATAATTTATTTTTATAATTTCTTTGCAATGTTGGAGAACAAAAAATGTGCAGTATTTTTTTTTTCTAGGTTTAAGAATAACTCCATTCATTTACTATGTGGAGGTGGTGGCACTCCTTATAGAGTTGGAGAAGAGCTATGATACTATGCCAAATTTTACCGCTGCTGATTGTAAGTATTATGATTTCATGTATTTTGCAATAAATGTTTATGTTCTTTTGTTACCTGCCAACTTCTTAGAGAGCTAAAATCATTTGTCAATATCACAAGTAACAAGCTGTGCACTCAATTATTGTATTGTCAATTTCGTTCTTATTTGTGATAACAAAGAACAATTCAAATTTTTTTTTTTTTTAAGTAATTAATTAATTGTATATTTTATTTTATAATGCTAATCTAGTGCAAGTTTTTACCTTATCTTAATTTTGTTAACATGCGGATAATGTAGTGGGCTGCAATATTGTTAATACTACATAAAGGGTGTAAATAGACCTTTAACATATTCGAAAGGCACTTGTTCTCCCCGTCTTTGCGATCATTTTTTTGTTCTAGACCATACCTGGGAACCTTCTAGTTTCGGAGATATTGGGGGTCAAAGTTCCAACTTTTTCACAAGTTTTTTTAAATACTTGTTTTTAATGTAAGATTTTTACTTTACACACCTCCACGACCCCCGTACTATTCAATCCATCCATCAGCACAATGCCTTGAATGCTTTCCATCGAGTCCTACCGTAATACGTGATTTTTCACCCCAAAAAAAGTCGATTCTCAGCAATAATTTTTGCGTAAAGTTACTTGGTTTTTTTGTACAGAATGCTTGGTTGACGGTTATGTGAAGGGTCTGTTTACACTGTATATTATTGATATTTGTATATTGTAGCTGTTTATTGTCCCATAATAAATAAAATAAAACAAAATTAGATTTCCCATCATCAAAAATAACAAACTTCCATCGTCTTCTGCCTAGCCTTTTCCCAACTATGTTAGGGACAGCTTCCAATCTAAATGGATGCAGCTGACAAACTTTACAAACTTTCATCTCGTATTTAATAGAGTTTTCATACTCCTAATCCCAGTAATTCAGGCTATGTGTTTTCAGTCAGTGAATTTAAGATTTTTATTATTTGAACTAGTAGTGCTCTTATTACAACAGCCTTGGAACTTGACTAGAACTCATTCCTCATGAAATATATCATTCTTTCCATAGGCCTCAGACTACTTGGTATCGGTCGGAATGAATATCTAGAACTGGTAGCAAAATCCCGCTCTTTGGGACGGCGCGGACGCTCCAAAGCGATCCGGGCTTTACTCCCGCGCGTCCCTCTGAACATACCCATGCAACCGTGGTGGCGAGTCGAACTTGGATACGTCTTAGAAGATGATGTGAAGGTAATATAAACCATATTGTTATGAGATTTTAGTTGAGTTTAACATGAGTTTTGTTTGTTTAATCTTGAAATTGTTTTGATTTTTGATTATCATAAACTGGAGTGTGCTAATGAGATTTGTTTACGTTAGTGTTAGCAACCAGCAGAATCTGTCGAAAGTAAAATTTACTAAAGAAACTACTTATAGATCATATGAAAATATGTTTGCAGTAACCATTTAATGAGATTAAATTTATGAACTTAAAAAATACAACTTATAGGGCATGGTATACATGTTCAAGTTGCTTACTTTGTTACACACGGCGGCACATCAAGCTATATATATCCAGTATAACCTGACCTCGCTTTGTATGAGCTCCCCGTACACTAAGAGATCAGCTTAATTTGGTTTTGTATAGCTTGAATGGTGGTCGTGCGTACGATTCCTGCCGGGCGGCAAAGTATACTTTAAAGTGGAAGTACCAGGGCTGTCAGCGAAATTCATATTTTTGTTGTTTTTTTTTTTTGCGATTTGCTGGTCAGTGTCAGGTTGTAAGTAAACTAACTAAATACATTATTAATTAAAAACTATTAAATAACCTAAAATAAATAAACTAACAATAAACTATAAGAGGGCATCAAAAAACTCCTCCTCAACGCTGTCAGCTGGCGGCGTTGCCACGTTGTATGGCAACACTTAGCCTCTGGCCAAAGTAAAAGCCAGCCCTTGGGTCACGGGAAGCGTCAACTAGGCGTTTCGAAATTTCCTTAAAAAGGCTATGAGCACTCGGACCCCACGACCCCCGAGTTTCAACCCCAAACGGCTCGAAAATATAGTTACCACAAAGGTTTCTATATTTACGCCGCTTGAAGTTGATTTAAATATGATTCGCGGCCGTTACAAATATGGATTAACAGAGATTATTTATTTATTTATTTGCGTTCTACAAGGTAAAAACATGGTGTTTTACAAAAGGCTTAAAGCTAAGAGCCGTTGTAGACCCCGTCGGGGCACAGCAAAATTTTGTGTAATATGTACAATCTTAAACTTAAAATTAAAATATACTTGAAACCAAACACTCACATTCGCGATGAAAAAAAAAAAAATATATATATATAATAATAATAATCAATCAAAATTCAATCAAAAAAGACAATATACTTAAAAGTTAAAATATCAGTCGTACAAAGCTAAAAATTTAAATAAAATTATACATGAAAACTTAATAATTGCATATAATCCACAAAACACAATAATAACATAAAATTAACAAACAACTAAAACATATAATTCTTATTATTTGGTAAGCAGCTAGCTATTTCTTATTACGTTAAACTAAATAATCTTCTTGATAAATATGTTTATATTTACTTATCATCTTTCATTCAAGTATTCGTTCACATTATAATAGCTTTTGTTAATTAGGAATAATTTTAATTTATTAATAAAGATGTTGTATTTATTTAAATTTCTTATTTCTTTCGGTAACTTATTATATATTTTAATCGACATAACATAAGTACTCGATGAATGAATTTTTAATCGGGATGTAGGTATGTTTAATCTATTCTTATGTCTTAAAGCAATTTCAGTTTGTATGTCTTCTCTTTTTGTGTAGAAATTTGGATATTTACGCACAAATTTACAGATCTCAAAGATGTAAAGGCACGGTAGGGTTAAAATTTTTTGTTCTTGGAAATGAGGCTTGCAGCTATCCGTTTGTTCAATATTTACTAGAATCCTAATAAGTTTTTTTTGTAGGGTGAATAGTGTGGGCGAGTCTGTACTATTTCCCCATAATATGACGCCGTATTTAAGCCATGCATAGGCGTATGCGTAATATGTTACCAAGGCAGTTTTTATATCTGTAGTTTTTTTAATTTCCCGAAGGGCGTATGAGAATTTTGATAATTTTGCTTGTAATTTTTGAATATGAGACTTCCAATTTATGTGTGTGTCTATGTCTATTCCTAATAGGGTGAATTTATTAACTGTTTCTAATTTGTAATTATTAAAACTGAAGTTTATATTTATAGGTTTTTTTTGTCGTGGGTGGAACGTCATTATTTTTGTCTTATTGTAGTTTATTTCTAGGTTATGTTCCATCATCCAATAAGTTGTAGCGTCAAGTATTGAATTTAATTTATCATTTAGGTTGAGATTAGTTTCACATGAGGCAACAACAGATATATCATCCGCAAACAAAACACAAGTTTCACTAATATGCTTCGAGAGGTCATTGATGTAGACTAAGAAAAGGAAACAGCCTATTACACTGCCCTGTGGGATTGAAGCGTTTATTGGTATGTTTTCAGATCGAAACGATTCTATTTCGTTAGTTTTTTGGTTAAAAAATTCCAATTCCACTAATTGCTCTCTATGTTGTAGATACGACGTGAACCATTCGTGACATTTACCGCGGATTCCTATGGCATAAAGTTTGTTTAGTAAGATGTTGAATTGTACTCTATCGTAAGCTTTCGTCATATCCAGCAGTAATCCTATTGCATATTTTTTGGAGTTAATAATATCGAGGGCTTCTTGTATGTATTTATAGACGGCTAGGGTTGTGGATCGGTTTTTTCTAAAGCCATTTTGACAGTCATTAAATATGTTGTATTTTTCACAATAAGCATAGACACGGTTGCACATGGCTTTTTCAAATAATTTTGATGCAGATGGTAGGAGAGCGATTGGGCGGTAGTTACTTGGGTCAGTTTTTGAATTTTTCTTATGTATTGGTTTTACAAGGGCCTTTTTTAAGAGGTTGGGAAAAACGCCTTCCTCGAAAGATTGATTAATTAGTTTGTAGAATGGAAGAGTTAACTCATCTGCGCATTGTCTTAGTAGTGTAGGTGGAAGTTCATCAACGCCATAGCTTGATTTATTTTTTAAATTTTTTATTAAATTTTTTATTAAGGCATTCACCTCGTAGGGATCTGTTGGGCTCAGAAAGATCGAATTCTCCGTTGTAGACATGATAGGTGTTACTTTTCGTTTACTGCCAGTTGAGCTCGTACTAGTTTTCCCAATTGAAGCAAAGAAATCATTGAAGATGTTAGCTACCTCTTTGGGCTCCGAAGTCATATTATTATTGAAATTGAATCATTAAAATTATCAATACAACCCTCTCGGTTCATTTACCCCATTGAATGACTTTTTCATGAAATAGTCATTCAATGAGATTAAACGCACTTGAAGGGGTAAAACAGAAGAAAATTTGAATTGCGCTATCTAGCCTGACGCTTCCCCCATAAGTTTATTATCATTCTCCAAGTTATTTTAATAATTAAAAAACAATCGCTCGTAGTATAAGTTTATAACAATGGTTTTGTACACGTAGCGGTATAAGCAAGTGCGCAATATATCCTAAAATTTGTTGTTTTTTTAATGCTAGACCTTGCGGAATCTGAGCTTATCTGCACTGCAAATGCTAATTGCTTTTTTGAAGCTCTTTGAGACGCAGCCTTGACGTCGATTGCATTAACTAGATCGCCTTAAGTCTAAATACAGGTTTATGCATTATGCATTCTGGGCTTGGCTCACACCTGGCATGGTCAAGCATAAATAATTCTTAAAAGTTGAAGAGAAACTAGTTACGAATAAACTCAAAACTTTCACAAGACAATCACACATTTGAACGGTTAACAAACAAATAAACAAATACAGATTTCGATAAATATTCAAATCTGATTAATAACTCTACAGGGTGGAAGGGACACCGACGCGGTTACCATGTATTCAGTACACCATTCTGAGCCCGCCCACATAGAAACTTTACATCGGTTATTAAAGAAAAAAAACAGCTGTTTCCTACAAAAGTGCAATACCTACACGGTCAAAATGTATGAAACAGCTGATTTTTTTTTAAAATAACTAATGAAAAATTTCTCAGAATGATGTATTGAATACGTATACAGCTGTCTAGATAACTGCACGTAAACAAAAAAAATAAAAAACAAGAAAATATTGATTCCTTAGCGATATGAGGGTAAAGCTCTAAGCACCTTCGGATCAGAGTCTGACTGGGTCTGGGCTGTTACTAAGGGTTATTTCAGAGCGAGACCGGCGCCGCGGCGCCGCAGGCTGCGTTCGCGCCGGTCGATTTCCGTCCGTTTCGATATCCATAGACTTGTATGATATACCAGTACCAGTTCCCCCAACCGACAGACATGACATGATCCTGCAGCTAGGATCGCCTCCTCAACGGTTGATAGCAAGGACAAGAAGCTTTGTATACGCGTTTAATGTTCATAGATAAACCCAATTTTCTTTTCATTTTAAGAAAAGCTGTTTAAAAAAATAACGTTCATTGTTAAACCTATGCCGGTCGTTAAAATAGCACGTAACGAAACGTCCGGTCTGACCTTAGACGGCACACGCAACCGGCGCCGGTCTCGGTCTGAAATAGGCCTAAGTGCTGACTTCCCTTGTGTGCAGATCGTCTCTTTCTTCTGTCTGATGTTATTAGGTATTTGTACATACTAACTATTGATCATAAGTTCATAACCCATCGCTTGTTTCCACGACAGCCTCTAGGCGAGAGCGAGAGGGCAGTAATAGACTTGTTAATCGACCGCGGATCGCAGACCGCAGGCACGCTCGACTACTATATCGTCAAGACTTTGTACAGGTATGATATTAATATTTAACATGCTTTATTATATTCCTAACACGTTAGTCCTTAGAAATTATAATTACTCATTTATTATACCTATACCTATGCAAAGATGTACGACAACTTTACGTAAGCTGTCCTACATATTTGCATATAATTCTCTTCTCGTATTACCCAGTACTAACTGGGTTGTGGAGGTTAGATAGGCAGTCGCTCTATGTAAAATACTGGTATTCAGCTGCATCCGGTGAGACGGGAAGCCGACCCCAACATATTTGGGAAAAGGCTAGGGACACTGTCTGACAAAGGGTGGAAGGGACACTGTCGTACAAGTGGTTACGGTATTCAGTACATGGAAATTTTTAACCCGTAATAAAAAATAAAAAAAAACTTTACGCCCTATTCTTCATAAACCTATAATCTTATAATTTCTCAGGATGTGGGTCATTACTTACAACTTTAAAAATAAGAAAAAGTGACACTTATTTTTTTGGTCTCGTAACAGTAGTAATTTAAGAACCCGTTTAAATTGATTACATTAACTGGAAATGTATGCAAGAGCCCGTTGCCCAGTAGTAGGACAATACAAAGCTTATTATTAGCTTATAATTTCACGAGCTCAACTCTTCCTCAACCTTAAAAAGCCACATAACACCTGCCCAACATACAAACAATTTTAAACCTTCTCACTATTACCTAACGTCTCTAATACCCGAACTGCACAGGCGCGGTCTAATATACCTGGACGTGCCGATAACAGCAGCGGACAAGGTGTCAGTGCCCCCGCTCAAAGGGTTCGTGATGAACCGAATAGCTGGGGACTACTTCGAGACGCTGCTCTACAAGGTGTTCGTCTCCATTGATGAGCATACCAGCGTGGCTGATTTGGCGGCTGTGTTGCAGGTTAGTGTGGTTGCATCTTTAGTAATTTATTCTTCGGAAAACGGTCTAATATCTAAGTAGGTTAAACTTTTAAACTCCATTGTCACATATAAGTGACAAGCAAGCGAGTGCCCTGTACGCCAACGACATAAATACGTAACAAAAAATGTGCGGTGCACTGATACCACGAAATAAACAATTAAATAGTTTTGGAATCCCTATTCTTTTTTATGAATTTGCGGTGAAATTGTGGCTTGGCGTGGAGGGCACGCGCGTGCTTTTATGATCTGGCGTTCATAAGGTTAATAATGTTAACTGAGCTTTTACAATAATTGCAATTTACAAGTTTTCTCACAAATAAAAAGTTAACAAAACATTAATTCAATAAACTTAGAATAACTGTACAGTCACGAGCACCAATATGTAAACACTTTCCTAAATTTAAAAGCTATTTCTTGAGAAATAACGTTTGTAACTTGGAGATAGGATCTTTTTCATACAAATATGAGTTCCAGAATACTAAGTTTCGTAACAACATGAAATTTTAATCAGAATAGTAGGAGAAAAACACTTTTAAAAGTTGTAAATGTTTACATATTGGTGCTCGTGACTGTACATCTATACTGCTATGCGAAAGTAACTTTGACTGTTTGTGTGTCCGTGACCTTTTCACGACTTAGCTACTAGACCATGGCCTTGATTAGGTGATTTATTCCCGTAGTATGTATTCCCGGGTTAATTTCCGACCAGCACACGAGCGAAATCAGGGGCAACAACTAGTATCCCAAAAATTGCACAATGTATTTTGTGTTTAATTTCTTTTCATTGACGTTGATTGTAAAGTAATCGTAACGAATCAACTACTAAACCAACCGTCATCGTGTGAAATTACGTAAACAACATCGCACTCAATTAAAATTTCTGTAAAAATCTTTTTTCCTCAAGTTAGTATGGCCATTTTTTATATTCGTGTCGACCTCGCAACTATTCGTATAATTAATGTCATAATGTTTAGACATTATGTGTGATAATTGAGATGGACCAGAAAATTATATTACCTATTTTTATCACTCTGTAATGGTAGTTGCAAATTGGATGCGATATTGTTAGTTTTAAAGTTCACTTTGGCTTGAAAATAAGATCGCTATTTTAGCACAATGAGGTCGTCGCACCGAATTAATTTTAATAATTAATTTGATATTGACCTGCTGCTGAAACAAGGTCATAGGTGTCATAGGTGACATCGATATGGAGAGAGCAATTTAGCGAAGTGACTGACTGACTGTTGATCGATATTTCAAAGAAGCCTCACTTTCGGAAATGGGTGGCAAAACGTCAATGACACAAACAAAAGTCATAGCGTTCCGGAAGTAAAGTAATTTTCCACATTCTTTTTTTGGAAGTCGTTTATTTTTTTTTTTCTAAATAATTTCTTTTATTTAACTTGCCTTGTGTATTGGTCGAACCTTGCAACTGAATTTCAAACCAGTTCCCCCCAACCGATTGGGCTGAAATTTTGTTCACACCTTTGGTTCTGGTGACAATACATTTTTATGACAGACATGATTTAATCCTGCAGCCAGGATCGCCTCCTCAACGGTTGACAGCACGGACACGAAACTTTGTATACGCGTTTAAATGTTGATAGATAAACCCAATTTTCTTTTCATTTTAAGAAAAGCTGTTTAAAATAATAGTTTAATTTATCTTAAATTGAAAATTTGAAAAGTCCAAATTAATCGAAGCGTTAGTGTCTCCTAATGGTCTGTCTTAGTGATTGTGCTGCGGTTTGCGGTTATCTTCGAAAATGTACCTTTAATACATACATACATAAACTCAAACCATTTTCCCACGGAGGTAGGCAGAAACATGCTACGATCCTCTCGATCCTTAGATTCACATTGTAGGTTTAATAGTCATCAAATTTTCTTTTAGCAGGAAAATAGAGCTCTGTTTGACTAATGGACTGCTTGCAGGTGGAATGCGAGCAAGTAAAGCAAGCAGTGTCTCTGTACTGCCGGCTCGGCTTTGCCAACAATCTGCAGCCGCCGCCCGTGGCGCCGCAGCACCCCACCTGGACACACGCCGTCACCACGCACAGCCATCAGCCGTTAGTATTTAATATTAATATAACAACAGGCGGTGTCACTAGTATGTTTTCATGACAGACCGTTTTCACGAAAAACATATGAACAAAAAAAATGTCTGCAAAACTCGAATCATCAGTTTAGTAGCTATTTTTATATTTTTTATATTAGCCTGTATTGTTGGACAAAGGCGTCCCCCAATTTATTCCATGTACTCTTTTCCCGCGCCTCCTCGGGCCAGCCCTCGCGGTAAGCGTCCAAATTGTCTCGTCACCTCTTTCCGGGCTGGCCTCGGCGGCGCCGTCCGTTTTCCAGCAACCATCGTGTGGAGACTTTTGCCCAGCGGTCATCGTGCATACGGATGACGTGACCCGCCCAACCCCATTTTAGCCTAGCAGCCTTTTTGCCAACGTCCACTATCCCCGTTTTGGAACGCAGCGTGGTGTTTCGAAACCTGTCTTGTATTTTGACACCCAGAATGCTGCGTTCCATTGTCCTTTGGCAAATTCCAAGGCGGAACTTCTGAGACTCGTTGAGTGACCAGGTCTGAGCACCGTAAGTTAGGACGGGCAGGATGCACATGTCGATGAGTTTGCGCTTCAGGGAGATCGGAAGATCACCCTTCATTAGCGACTTCATGGACCAGTAGCTTTTCCAAGCATTTTTGACTCGGCGGTCCATTTCTCTTCCTTGCCTATTTTCGAAAGATACTAACTGGCCCAAGTAGATATACTCATCGACATAATATATTTCCTGCCCATCTACATCGACCCTACGCTTAGTGCTGTTGGTTTGGTTTGGTAGCTACGATTGTTTTTTTTAATACTAGGTAGGCCGCAACTCGCCTGATGTGAAGCGATGAGGCGGCCGAGGGTGGAGCACATTTGCCTAGAAGAAATCAATTCACTCGAACTTTGTATAGATCCAGATTATAATGGTCAGGGTACAGAGAAGCCGGCAGTGAGTTCTACACTCTGGCGGTTTGCACAATAAATGTGGAAGCATAGCGTTAAACTGATCACCCCCTCTAATTTCATCAGAAAAAACGTAGTGTTAGTGAAGGGCAGTTTTTAAGAGAAAAGACAGTATGCAGGAAAGCCTGTATACGCCTTAGTGTACACTTCTGCGTTACATCATACAAAAGGCTTCTTATTTGTCCTCAGATACAGACAAATAGCTCCTCTGACGTTCGACCCCAACATGGACGACGACTCCATACAAATGGAACCGATCCTCATAAAGCAAACGCCATCTACTTCCAAACAGGTAAATGTATTAAAGGAATACATTACATACATTGACATTATGTTGTCAAATTCCCTCTTGAAGAGGCTTCTGATATTGTACCGATAAAAAAACAAAAAACGTCTGACAATCAGTCTTACCAAGGAGTATCGTATTACCCAGTACTAACTGGGTTGTGGAGGTCAGACAGGCAGTCGCTCCATGTAAAATACTGGTATTCAGCTGCATCCGGTTAGACTGGAAGCCAACCCCAACATAGTTGGGAAAAGGCTAGACAGACGATAACTAAATACAGACAAAATCATGTCTGTCTGCTTGTTTGACGTGTTTGCTATGGAAGTGGGCAGCTGGATGTTTTATTAGGTCGTGATTTTTATAATCTACTTTGACTGAACTTTTCAGTAATGCTTTCAATCTTTCTAGAGTCCAGAAGAAGGGGTTGAGCCTTCAAACAATAGTGGTCGAAGAGTTGCTGTTTTGTTTGATTCCACTTTAGCAGCTTACCTTATGATGGGGAATCTATCACCGGTATGGTTTTAAAAAATATATTATTAATTCGATTGTAATCTTTTCTCCAAAACCATATAGAGATTCATGGTTTACCGTTAAATGATTTCAGGATCTGAAGAGCCACGCGGTAACATTGTTTGAAGTCGGGAAGCTGCCTGACGAAAGTTTGGATAGTTTACTTATAGAGCTTGATAAGGTGAGTTGACGACATCTTAAACTGCGTCTATGCTAGGCGAGCCGAACTCGAGCAGTGCACAAGCGGAGCATAAATTCCCTTGGCGGGAGTACTCGGTCGAGGCTTCTAAGTTACGCTACGCTAAGCGAATTCGTGCTCCGATTGTGTTCGGCTCGCCTAGCGTAGACGCAGCTTTAGGATTTTTTTGTATACAGGGTGGAAGACGCACCGACGCGAAAACGGTTACTACGTATTCAGTACATCATTCTGAGCCCACATAGAAATTTTCCATTGGTTATTAACAAAAAAATCACCTGTTCCATACATTTTGCACTTTTGTAGGAAACAGCTGTTTTTTTTTTAAATAACTGATGAAAAATTGTGGGTTCAAATGATGTTGTACTAAATACGTGGTAGCCGTTTTCGCGTCGGTGTCCCTTCCATCCTGTATTTGTGTCAATTAATCCGTGACCCAAAATTTACGATGCAGGCCCTGATTTTGTTTTACCTATCTACTGCTGCTTTTCTAAATAGTTGTTTTTCCTTTCAACAAAAACGGAAAAATTTTGATGATAGCCCATTATATTTTTTTCCATAACACAAAAGAATATTTTATCATCCATACCAGGTGGTAGCCGACCCCGAGATAGAAGGCGAAGCGCGACGCTACCTTGCAGCCGCTGCATGCTTACGGATAGCGCTGCGGACTCTCCGACCGAAGTTACGGCCGCTTGATCTGCTGCGCTGTGAAGCGCTGCATGCGCTGGGGGCGGCGGCGCGGAGCAGGCTGCTGTCCACTAAGTACAAGTGAGTATAGTGTGACATAAAGACGGTGTATTGTTGGATTTTTAACTTTCATCGCTGAGCCTAATGTTGTAAATCCTGTGTTCAAATGAACTGATTGTGGCAGGTTTTAGACTTCTTTATTCACAAGTAGCGCGGCTCGTCGCGGTTATTTATAAAAAAGCCGTCCATACACAACACAACGCCGTAAATTAAACACAGTGACACTTAAAACTTAAACAAATGACCGAGCAGTTCCACTAGTTAAATTAATTTTATCCTTTGTAGTATCATTATATAGGACTAAATTAAATAATGTATAATAAATGCCTCAATTCTCATGAAAGACGTAATTAAAAAAAACATGTTCAACACTCGTCTTGATTGTTTGGCTCCATTGTAAAGGGAGGATTCTTCAACCAGACGGGTATTGTGTCTGGTGAGCTACTGCCCGACGGCTGCAGTCGGACGCAGAAAAAAAAATCTGCTGTTCCATACATTTTGACCATGTAGGAATTGCACATTTGTAGGAAACGGTTTGTTTTTTTTTTTATTTTTTTTTGTTTATTGATGTACACACAAAATACTTAACAAGACATTACATTAAGATAGAAGAGCACAAAGGTACTGCTTATTTCATGCGAAATCTCTTCCAGCAGACCTGCGAGAGGAAAGTAGGATTAGAAATGTAGACACAGTGTGTAGAAAAAACAAAACAGGAAAATTGAAATGAGAACTTAAAACAAAGTTATATAAAATAAACATACATACACATATAAAATAACTACTTGTACTGTTAATATATACCTCTAATATATATCCAGAATATTACAGTATAGAGGAGAGGTAATGTTCTTTGACTTGCTTTTTAAACGTAAATAAAGTTTTAGAATCACGAATGTTAGGCGGAAGTGAGTTCCACAAACGTACTGCGTGAACAGAGAAGGAGTTAGAATAGAACTAAATTATTTTAAATTACTTATGAAAAAGTTCTATGGAATGATGTACTGAATACGTGGTAATCGTTTGTGCGTGGTGTCCCTTCCACCCTGTATATCCTTATCTCGCGAATAACTTTAATTGTACGATGCAAATTTTTTTATTCTCATCTTGAGCGAGGAGGAGCTCGTGGCTAAATAATAACAGCCGCTCGGATCGATCATTAGGTTAAGCCGTGCTTGCCTAGGTTGGTCTGTGGATGGGTGACCACCCATTACATAACGAGTTTCCTCCGTGCCTCGGAAAGCACGCTAAGCCGTTGGTCCCGGGTGTCATTTGTAGATCTTTGACAGTCGTTAGGTAGTCAGTGGCCCAAAAAGTCTGACAACCAGTCTTACCAAGGGGTATCGTATTACCCAGTACTAACTGGGTTGTGGAGGTCAGATAGGCAGTCGCTTCATGTAAAATACTGGTATTCAGCTGCATCCGGTTAGACTGGAAGCCGACCCCAATATAGTTGGGAAAAGGCTAGGATGATGAGTCATAGATGTCGCTAGCGATATTTTTGTACATTTGGTTACGTCGCTACAACTGTCAAGTTTGAATTATAATTTTTTTTTCTTTAAAAGAAAATGTTGCCCTACACTAGGAATTCTCCTGTATCGGGGGTACGTTTACACATAACATTTAAACTCACATACACAAACAGCCAGACCCGGAACAACTACCTGTAGATCATACAAATATTTGTTCCGTGCGGGCCCGACACGCAACGCAGCAGATAATCGCTCAGCCACTGCGCCAACCGTGCCGTCATAATTTAAATGTACCCTGCGTTGATATTAAAATGTCTTTATTGTTTGTTACAGACTCGCCATATCAACAGCGCCACTGTGTCGCGAAGCCCGCGCGGGCGCCGCGGCGGGGTCGCTGCCGCACGTGGGGCCTGCGCCCCCGGAGGCCCACACGCCGTGGATGCGCCTGTACCTGTACCATGTCGCGGGGTATGGACCACCCACCTTACTGCTTATGAAGGGTAAGTTTAAACACTGTTATAAGCTTTCACGGTTTATAAGTAACTTACACTGTCACTTAAGGGTTAAATTCGTGGTTAACAATTATTTCGACGCTGTTGCAAGCGTCATATTCCCGTATTATTTTTAACACATCTTTATGCGAGCTCGCATCATGCAGAAGCGGGCTTTAGCTCAGCTTGAATTGTCGTGGTAATTAGGTCTAATTCAAACTTAAAGATATTTTTGATTAATACAAAAAGTGCGCTGCTCTTGTCCATTTTGTTGGAGTGTTCAAAACTTCAAATATCCTCCTGGGCGTAAAGAATGCCCCTGAAGCCACGGTTAAAGTGGCTATCATTGAGTCAACATAATCTAGTTGACAAGACGTACAGTGTATGAATACTATTTAAGACGAGTGTGGAATCTATCTATACTTCTATCTATACTAATATTATAAAGCTAAAGAGTTTGTTTGGTTGAACGCGCTAATCTCAGGAACTACTGGTTCAATTTGAAAAATTATTTTAGTGTTGGATAGCCCATTTATCGAGGAAGGTTATCGGCTATAAAATTCACGCGTACGAAGCAGCGGCAACAGCTAGTTTACTATAAAACATCTTTCCTCACCTGAAAACTTGTAGTTACCTACATGTATGTCCCAGGAACCCAACTCCGCGGCGTGCCCCGCCTCTTGCTGGGCTACTCGCGCCTGTCCGTGTCGTGGTGGGGCGCGGAGGCCGCGCTGGAGGGCGCAGGCCCGGCGGCAGGAGCCCTGCCCGCGGCGCCGGCGCTGCTGGCCGCCAACTCGGCGCTGCGGCGCGGGCCCGTGCTGCTGCAGGCGCTGGGCGTGCGCCAGCCCGCGCCGCTGCGCCATCTTATGTTCCCGCCTGAAGCTGATACTTGTGCAGGTGAATTTATGCTTTTCCTTTTTTCACCTGAAACTTAATCGAAGACGATTAAAGTTCTTAACTTCACCGATATTTTTCGCACGGTCCTCTCGGCCGTTTTTTAATATCTTATTCCCAAATTCCCTTTCAGAGTCCCAAGCGATGTGGTCCCGCCACGCGGGGCTGCGTCGGCTACTGAAACGGCTAAGACTGACTCGCTCAGTGGGCTACGTCACACTGGCCGACATCGGCGTGCCAGACCTGGGCTGTGCCAGGCCGCCTGCTACTGTGCAGCTAGGTAATATATTACATCACGCCTGTAATCCCCGAAGGGTTAAGCAGTGTTTTACCTACACTAGGAAAAACCCAGTTTGTCTCTCTTCAGTCCCACATGTTACGAGCGAGATTAGTCCCGCATATTGCTTGCGGGATCCCACTATTTTAGGATCCTGGTATTGCATTACCTAATCCGATTCGGCACAAACCCAGACTCCGAAACTGCTATTGAGAAATTCCTGAAAGAAAAACCCAATAACACTGCCCAAAATGGGAATCGAACCCCGGATCGCATACACATCAGTAGCGCTTGCTAGCACGACGAAATAATTTGTTTTTGTTACATAGTTTACTTACTCATAAATCTTTTCACAGTACCACAACGAAAGAAAATCAAAGAACATTGTGGCATGGCGAAGCCAGTCAGCGAAGTCTCCTTATCTTCAACAGATTCTACCGAAAAGTACTCTGAAGAGTACTCCAAAACCCTGACGAGGCTACAATCCCCCATAGAGTCACATTTCGCAGTCACTCCTACTACTGACAGCAAGAACAGTTCACCAGCAAATGGCTTTACGAGTGTGGAATGTGGCCAGTTACTGTGCGAAGAATTAGACAATCTAGCACTTGATGACGTCACCAAACACGCCCACAGCAAAGAGTCCATAGCTAACAGCGACGATTTAGTACCAATACATTCATCTTCAGCCAGTATCGAAGACTTAGAAAAGAAACATTCCAAGGAAAACTCAACCAGCAAAGAGTCTATTGCTCTATCCGACGATTTGGTTCCTATACGCTCCTCATCGGTCAGTAGCGAGAATTTGAACAAGAAGTCGGTCACCCAGTTGGACGATCTGTTGAGTCCCGCGGAGGAGTCGATCTCGATGTTCACGCAGTTGACCGACAAGTTGACGGAGATGTCGGCCGCGGAGGGCGACAGTGGGGTGGATACGGCGCACTACGTGTCCGATGATGAGGCTTGCAGACCAGAGGTATAAAGGCCAATTTCTTATTTTTTTAAATTACCTATTCTGCCTTTGTAGTAAAAATGTGTTTTTGGAAAATAATGTCAATTTCCAGATTTAAAGTTCAGTTTGCTCGACAATAATTGTTATTCCGAAATACAGTTAATTTATACAAGCATACAGATGATATTTTTTCAAGTAGAAATAACATCAATTAAAAACGGATGGGGCACCCCGACTCGGACAGGTAAGGTTCAAAGGGGGTGGCGGGGTAAGAGCGATAATAATGGAATATGCTTTGGTTTCGGACGAAATCTTCGCCAACGTCGATGGTCTCTTTTATTTTGAGGTCTGTGGTCCCTAATTCTAAAACAGATTTTTTAAAGACTCTGACAGCAGTCAGAATGTCAAACCATTGGCATATCGACTTTTAGGAAAAGGTAGTTTTTGCGAATGGATGTCTTTTTAACTTATACCTGTGTGACAGTATAGTTCTAAAACACGATGTGTCATTTAATATAACACTCGAGTACTGTATTTCAAACACTGCTCGTGCTCATTTAATGCTAAAAATGGTCTTTAACTTATCTTTTTCAGAGGTGGACGATAGTAGATCTGCAGTTCGGTATTCCGCTGTTTGACGAGACGTTATGTGAGAAGATTTGCAAGTGTACAGTAGAACGAATAGCTAAACCTGAACTGTGAGTACTTATATTCTTCTACACGTTTTTAATATTCCTTTTCCCAACTATTTTGAAGTCAGTCCCAGAGTAATAGTCGCGGCTTTTATCAAGTACGGCACGGCACGGTTGGCACAGTGGTGAGCGACTGGCTGCTGCGCTGCGTGTCGCGGGTTCGATCCCCGCACGGAACAAACATTTGTATAGCCTACAGGTAGTTTTTCCGGGTCTAGCTGTTCTTGTATGTAAGTTACAGAAGAAATTACTAATGGAGCAATTTACAAAAAAAAAAAAATATTTTTGACTTGTGGTGACTTGTCTGTCCCCTACCCAAGAAGTTGTTTTTTAGACTCCTGTCCTGTAACAACGGCCATAGACAAAGTCACGACAAGGCCAGTTTTTGTCTGTGCCTCCCGAATTACAGAGGTGTAAAATAAATGTTTCTATATTATTAACACTTTCGTATTTACAGATTAGAGAAACTGAAAGAGGACAATGAATTCATACGTTCAGATATACTGAAGTTTGTTTCACAGTGTCAGGTAATAATATTTTTTTTTTCTCAATGAATTTTATTTAGACTTCATCAATCTAAGATGTCAATGCAACAATTCTAAGCTTACCGGATTTCGACATTCGTTTTGTGGGTTCCGTACCCGAAGGGTAACCAACGGGACCGGACGGACGGACGGACAGCGGAGGCTTAGTAACAGTACTAAGCCTCCGCTGTCCGTCCGTCTGTCAATCTGTCAGCGGGCTGTATCTCATGATCCGTAATAGGTAGACAGTTGAAATTTTCACAGAATGTGTATTTCTGTAGCCGCTATAACAACAAATAATAAATTAAAAATTAAAGGTGGCTCCCCTACTACGATGGTACGAAACCCTTCGTGCGCGAGTCCAACTTGCACTTGGCCGGTTTTTTTTAATACTTTCCTTCAATGGCAATAATATTATAAAAATTAAATTATTTTCAGTACTACCCCGGCGAAGACATGGGAATCGTCAAGCGTGGTACTTTAGTTCCCCTACCTAGGAAGAACCTTTCCTTCGAGAACGGCCGCATCAGCGAGTGGACCGGCAAGTGAATGCCGTCTCACTCGCACACGCCATATCTACCATTAGAGCGATAGAGATAGATGTATGTTTGTCGTTCCGGATTTGAGCTTTACTAGACGTTATGTAGAATGTTCTTATTTTAAACTGATGTATTGACTGGATACGGAAATGGTCATTAGGGCAAATTTTAGTATGTGAATAGATACTATCTGCCATATTCTTTAAAAAAGAATTTGAAGAAATCTATGCTTATATTATAAGGAGGTAAAGTTTGGATGTAGGGGAATCTTCCAAACTACAGACCTTATTCCGAAAATTATTTTACTAATGAAAAACAACGTTATCCCCGGGGGTGATAGGCTATATTTAAAACGTTCCCGTGGGATAATTTTCGAACAGAACGCGAGCGAATCCGCAGACTAAAGCCTGTTTGATAAAATTTGCCTGAAATGTTACAATGCCATTTGTCATTTGTTGTCAAATTACATAGTGACGTTCTTTCTTTTTTGATGTTACATAAGTGCCCATGAAGGTATTTGTAGAATAGAATAGAATCCATGATGGCCATCTAATAGATAGACTATTTCCTATATACTACTACAATACAGGCTCCATATTGCGAGTAAAAAGCTTCCATAAAACGAATGTGTTTTTCAGAAAGTAGTGACTATTTACTGTAAAGCATGATCTAAATGTGAAATTAATATTTTGTGAAGAATTATGTCGGCTACCGACCGCACATCAGCAACCCTTCAACTACGAATCAGCCAACAACAACTATGAAAAAAAATTATGTGGGGGTTACCATGACGTCTTACAGTAGGAGTAATTCCAGTGTGGGAAAGAGACAGAGCTATACAGGTTGTCTAGCGCCATCTCTTTCCCACACTGGAATTACTCATGCTCAAAGACGTCATGGTAGGCCACCTGAACATACGGTAACCGTTTGTGTGTATCTTCCACCTTGTATATTAAAAAAATGTCTGATGCCTAGTATATTATATTGGAGGTACCCTGTGAGATTGACCGTTCCAGAATATGACTACACATAAAAATATAATTTTATTCCCTCTAAATGTAAAATAAAAATACATTATAAAAAAAATAGTTAAGATATTCTAATTTAAAAACTAAATGTGCAACTTTATTTAAAATTGTTTTTTTCCAACGCAAGTGTCAGTATTGTATTTGTTATTTGTTCATTATGAATCAGAGATTTATTTATTGTTATATGTTTGTACTTATAGATGCGACTTTAATGATTCCTTGTTTTTTAAGATAAATGAATGTGTTATAAATGCCTGATTTACGTTAGAGTCGACATTACTTTGTCCTTGTTTTATCTACACAGTAAACCGAATCAAGACACTATAAAAACTTTTTGAAAATAACCCAAAATTATTGGTCTTTTCCACTCCTTGGCAAAGGGCTCCCCGCTTTCATACTTTTCTCGATTAAGTCTTCTTCAATCCTTTTCAATATAAATTTTGGACAGTCTTATTCACACTAACGTAACTATCAGAGAAACGGTTCAGTAGCTGAGTGAAAATATCTGGTAGAGCACTCTTGACCCATACCGATTGCTACTCACCGTGACTATACTTAGCCAGAAACACACTTGGTACAAGTAATATAATATTTTAAACTTTTATACCCTTAAGGGTAGACGGCCATAGCTATTATACTATTAGTATGTATCCGTCCCTTATGCCTCGACTGCACTTTGAGATTGAATCCGTCAATTAGAAGAGATCAGAAGAATTTGTTTCTTTATTTTAGTTATTGTAATGTATCAGGAAGTGTGGTTAAGCCATAATACGAGCAGACTTATTTATTGTAATATAACACAAATTAATCAACTTTATGTTTTTATAGCTTACTTCTGTTTTTATTGTAAGATAAAAATAAAGTATTTGTAAATAATTCTGATGCTTTATTCCAAAACAGAACTCCATTGATTTATAAAAAAGTAGACAACTTCGTACACGGGTCCACCCTATGATGATAGCGACTAAACCATATAAATACAAACAAAACAGACCCATGGATGTGGCTACTCATGAATCCTGTTGGCGGGCTTATAACAGCAACAATTTAATTTGTGAAAAGTATTGAAAAAACAATTCATTTGATTTCAGCCGCTCGCCAAAACATCTTAGTGCGCGTTTTACACTTGTGTACTCGCACCTCGCAGATTCATAAATTAACTGGTAAAGTTTGCCGTTCATCTATTATTTGAACCTGTCTTCGCTACGCATCATCAAACAATTTGGCAAAAAGCCATTAAAATAATTAAATTTATTAGATTGTAAAATATTCAGACAGGATTTTTTTAATTACTTTCCTACCTATTACTAGACAACAGAAGCGGTATCTTATCTGTTATTAAAAAAAACAAATTACTGTCTATGATTCAACCTTGTTTTGGATTTTGCAGTGGGCGGAGATCTCTGCGGAAAACCATTCTAGCTCTTATCAGCAAGGATTAAAGTTCAAAGTCAAATAAGCATAAACTGTAACTCGATTGTTCAAATGTCAAGTTAGTTCATGACAGTTGTTCTCGTTTTTTTTTTCGGAAAGTTCAAGAGAATTTGAGAAACGTCACTCAACTCAATTTGTTTTGGTTAGTTTGATTTTGACGTCTTGGGTGAAAATTGTTCCTTCTGTTTGTTTAATAATTGTACATTTGTGCGAAATCTCTGGAAGTTTATAGTAAAGAAAACTGGCCGCATTTAAAGGGGACGATATCGACACTATGGAGGTGGATCAATTTGCAGTGGATTTATACACTGGTGAGAGCTCACGGCTGCCTCTCATCGACGAATCGGCGGCGTTCGGGACACAGGCGCCGAAAGACAGGTAACCTTCCTCGAAAAGTGCACCATAAGTGAGGGCAGCGTGACGAGTGCGAGGTGGCGGAGCGCGTGGTGAGCCTCCAAAAAAGGTCAACGCCAATCGTTTCGAGTTATAAAAAAGAGTTTCTCTATGTGCTCACCCACGCAGCAGTTATGTTTCTATGGCTTATAATTAATTACATTACGATGTTTTCTGACAATGTTACAGCTTGTCGGGCTTTTTTTGTGGTGGTTCCTTACAAGGGCAGGATTATAAAATGTAACTATAGGCATGGTAGAGTGGACAAACCGACATATTGTGTTAGAAGTCATTAATAAATACAGAGTATGAGTTATCTTTTTGTTAGACCACATAGTACAGATCAGGCACAGTCCCAGCCCAAGATTTTGAAGAGGGCGGATCACACGCGTTTCAACCAATGAGCCCCTAAGACGACCCACTGACTGAGTTCAGTACTATTAGAAAACCTTTGAAAAACGAAATTATATCAACAATCTCTGGATTTACTTTTACAAAACTGTCATAGGCGCCGACTGGTTTATTTTAAGGGGGCTGTATCTTCAGCTTCCTGAAAAGAGCTTGTACTCCACCACGGATATGTTAGGTTTTGTGTTTGTCAGTGTTGATTAATGCAAAAAGTAATTTTGTCTTCTTCCTCGTTTCCTCATAACGGAGGGTCGTAACCACTTGAGGTCGCTGCTTTTTCCACCAACGCTCTCCATGCTTGACGATTTTCGTCCATGCGGACAGATGCCTGGAAATTCCCTCTACAGACTTCCATAACCACATCAGTCCATCAGGTTGGTGATCTTCCACGGCCCCTTTTTCCTTCCACGTTACCAGCCACAATAAACTTCTCCAAGCTATCAGGCTCCCTCCTTGCCATGTGTCCGAATTTTGTCTACTTATGTATAAAAGCCTATCAATTGAGAAAAGTTAGAATTCAAGAGCGAGCGTAGCGAGCTTCTGATGTTTAGAACCCTGTTGGAATTTGATGTTTCTTATTGTCTATTAATACAGAAATTGTGTCAGTTGATAAAGAAAAAACTGAAAAGAAAGTAGGATGTCAGAGCAAGCTCAAAATGTTAGCACTACATCAGGTAGGTTTGATTTTCTTTTGACCATTCATACAGGAGTTATGTAATGCCTCTGCCTACGGCAATGCCCCTAAGATGAGTTAGATTCTCTAGTTTTAAGATGAAGAGAATGCAATCAATGAGTTCAGAATCATGATCATGGTTGACCTAGACCCAGCCCAGGGCGGGGTGCTCATGACACAACCAATTACAGTAACTAAAATTATAAAAATAAAAGAAACAATTATAACATATTAAAATATACAAAATAGTAAAGTTAAGTGAATACATAAATAGAAGAAGGTTTACAACACTTTCATAAATTCCTCTCACAGTACTTCTGACATACCCTATAAAATCTGCATCCATCCATCAGCCAACAGATTGTCTGTTGGATTAGAATCCAAGAGATCATTAATTGCAGGGTGCGAGGAATTTAATATATAATTATATTGCTCTTATCTGTACCTGGTACAGATAAGAGCCTCAGCAGATAACCAGTTCTTTTATACAAACAACCGGCCAAGTGCGAGTTGACTCGCGAGGGTTCCGTATAAACTCCTAGGTATTTTGTTATTAAACTACATATTTACAGTTTTCAGATTTTTCCTAACATGTGCTGTAAGAAAGTGCTTCTTGCCAAATTTCATGATTCTTGATCTACGGGAAGTACCCTATATGTTTTGATTTCCTTGTGACATCGTAAAATATGCGACACCAGCGCAAAACCAAAATTAAGGGTTTGTATATCGGGCTGGTGTCCGTAACTCCACACGTGCAAAGCGCGTATTTTACGTACAAAAAAAAATGATGGTTAAAATGTTTGTAATATTTTTATTAATTTACTAGCTAATCCCCGCGGCTTCGCCCGCGTGGAATTTAGTAATTATCCCACGCGATCGTACTACCGGGATAAAAATCTGTGAATCTAGGTTAAAAACTATCTGAGTGCCAAACATACAAATCCGGTCAGTAGTTTTTGCGTGAAAGAGTAAGTAGAGTAACAAACATCCATTCATCCTCACAAACTTTCGTATTTATAATATTAGTAGGATGAACGGTCATATCTTTTGATCGTGTTGACTTACTAGTTTGATGTGTTCAGTGCTCCAAGGGGTAGCAGACCAGAGTATTTGATATTAATGTCAGCTTGCTACCTCCACACCTTCCTGACAAAAAGGGCCTTGACAGGCAGACAGATAGATGGACAAAAAAGTGATCCTATAAGGGTTCCGTTTTTGCCGACTCAAGCACGGAACTCTAAAAATGCAACAAAGTCAACATATTATATTATAGAATTAATGTTGACCCTTTGACCTTTTTCTTTTTTCCTTGTAACAGTATTTAAGCCCATTTGCCAAGAGAGAGTGACAAAGTAGCTTAACAATACCCGCCGCTTTGGGACAATCTAAACATGGACGCATTTGATGAGTAAAGTGCTCAAATCACATCAAAAAATTCTCCAGCCCTATTCCCAATTAATTTGGGTACATCTTTGCATTACAGCATAAGAGACATGCTGCAAATATGTACCCAAATAGAGTCCATATTTTTTTACTGCCACAATCAATATCATATAAAAAACGCATTTGTTGTCCTACAGATTGATAGCCATACTAGATCAAGTGGAGATGCGAGTGGAGCGGCTGCGGCGTGACACGGTCCGTATTGAGGAAGAGCGCGACTCCTTGCTGTCCACCCTTGACAGCATCAAGCATTCCGAACTACTGGGTGATGTATCCGAATGTAAGTTGCCCTTGGAAATTTAACAGGAAGCTTTGAGCAGTTTTGTGTAATGTAAAACATTTTTATGAACATTCCGTTAATTTCTGGAAACCTCCAGTGTAATATTTAAATCTGCTTGTGGATATTATGTCACTGCAGCATAGCTGTAGGATAGGAAGGATTAATATTGGAGCAGGTTATGATGTTGAACCAATATTATAATTTTTCTTCTCTTAGAAAAACAATGTTTTCAAGATGTCAGGAAACAGCTGGATGAGAGTAGACGGTCCAGCAGTGACCTGCTACAGTCTCTTGAATCATTATACTGCTCAAAATATTGTTATTCACATTTTCAATAATCATTTCTTCCCGCCATCAGAGAAATGTTTTAGAAGAATATAATAACAAATGTCATCCACCACTAGGCTGGGCCTGCGTTGCATCACAGCGTGGAGGGTGCGTGAGTCCTAACATTATAATCTGTTTATATAGTTATGAATGTGTTGTCCAGGTGACAAGGACGACATTACCCGGTATGCGGAGCGCATCCTGGCGCGTGCCATGACGGTGGAAGTGGCCGTGCGCACCGACAGAGATCCGCAGCAGGAGGAAGCCTTGTCCCAGGTAAATTGATTTATTATTAATTTAATTATAGTCTTATTTTAGAGTGATAATTGCAAAGGAGAATTCAAAGGTACACGGAGACTAAAATGATTAGGCAAAGTTTCTGTGACCAGTTAGACATCTATCAGATAAATTCGAATTTCACAAAATTTAATATTCTTTCAGATTTTGAAATGATTTTAACCGTTGACTAACATTCACGTCGGCGTCGAATTCAAAATTATTCTCTTAGCACACTTTTTTGTCAATGATTTCAAACAGTTAAAAAAAAAATGGTTTTATCTTCTTTAGTTGTCAATCACATCTGTCAAGTTTCGTTAGCTATTTTAACCTTTTAAACGCCAGAGCGTAAACACATCGGCGTCCCCTCCCACGCCAAGCCACAAATTACAAAAAAATAGGGATTTCAACATCTTATCGATAGCCTATTAATCATTGCTTTTCGTCCCATTCCGTGGCTTTATCCGACCGTGGCGCTCACAAGGCTAGTTGTTTTTTATATCGTAATTGTTGACCATTTCACAAAATACTTCTGGTAAAAGAGCACTCTTTTAAATGTTGTATGAGACTGATAACATGATGCATCATTTAAAAATGGGCGCTTTATTCAGAAATACGCGACACATCTATTTAGAACGAAAAACAGTCATGCATGTTCTTTTTGGTTGTTCTATAAAAGCGTAATAATGATAAATAGTGTGACGAATGAAGCTGACAAATTAATGTTTATCAATAGAGACTCCCACTATTTATATCCCACTGAGTTTTGCCCACCTCATCGGTGTTATCGGAAATTATTCCACAGGAGCCTAGACTCAGTTCTCAGATATAAATTATCCTTTATGCGAACCCAAGTAATGGTCCGGTGTGCCAAGCTCCATTGAAATCTGTTCGGCTGTCAAAGCATGAAAAAGTAACCGGCTGACAACTCTCCAACCTAGAAAGGATGACGCATGTCAACAGTTCGTGTTTACCAAATTAGTGTTTTAGTCATGAATAAACTATAGTTTGTAGATCAAGTACTCGCATGGTGGTAAGTTTTAACGGCTAACATCGGGCTCATGACCTCTATTGTCCCCGCGAAAGGCGATTATAGTCGCCTTTCGCGGCACCCACGTTAAGTAATACGATTATTTGTAGACTAGTCATCCATATTTCCATATACAGAGTGTAACAGAAAAGCGCATTGCTTCTTAGGTGGTGATTGTAGTAGAAATATAGATCGAAAAATTGGACTTCCCATTCAAAATATCACATCGGCTGAAGCAATTGTAGACCGACCGCTTTAATGAGTCCTCCGCCTTGCCCCCATCAAAGGCACATTAAGCGACCACAAAGTCCTAACAACATTCAACAGGTCCTTTAAGTTTAAAATAACCATAATCCACGTAGGTATTACGATACTAATTGAACCAATACGTGATCAACCTTCAGAATATTCCATATAAATTGATACCTTCGCGAAGACTCATTAAAGCGGTCAGTCTATAATATAGAGAGTCCACATTTTTTTCCTTAGGGAAAGTTGTCCAGTTTGATGGTCTGAATGATCACCTAAAGAGGTATTGTGCTTATTCCGCTACACCTTACATATCCATACTAGTTTTTATAATTTTATAAAAAACGAAAGTAGCTCCGTATGTTTGTAAACCACAAAACCGATTGTCATGAAATTTAACGGAAAGATAGCCTGGATCTGGTGCAGGGTAGGTACAGGCAAAATTTCAGCCTGGACACTTGTTTAAAAAAAAAAACATGGAACAAGACACGCAAACGCTGTCGCTGGCAAAATCTAATAGTAATCACTAAAAGCCAGCCACTTGTGCAGTCTGGTATCGCTAACGACTTGAGTGTGCACTTCTAACTTCATCTATTTGATGACGTCATAATTGTCAGGGCAAGAGACATAAGATCCGGCAGCGATACTTATCAATGTAGCGTGGGAACCTTGGGGCATTTACTAACTGTAACGTTAATCTACTGTGTGTTTAAATAATTAAACTAAGATCAAGTTTTATTTGTAGTTTATGTACTCAAACTCAACTCGGGACAGGCACTTTTGAGTAGTCAAAAATAAGCTATGTATGTACAGTCCAGCCACAGCCATAATAACTGTGGATGGACTGTAGTTGCCCATTCCAAATTGTAAATCTAATGCAGAAGAATGGGCAAGAAGCTCAATGGACACTCTTTTCTAATCAACTTAGTTATTACGCAGTCTTGAGTACAATAATGTTGCTTCTTTACGTGATCACAATGTAGAAAGAGAAAAAAAAAACAATTCAAAACTTAAAGATAAGCCCAACAAACCATAGGGCACGCCACCATAGTGGCGATAAGTCCCCTCTTTGAGGAGTGGCTAGAGAGGCGCCACGGCGCCCTCACCTACCGCCTGACGCAGGTCGTCACCGGACACGGTTGTTTCGGGAGGTTCCTGCACCGAATCGGGCGGGAGGAAACGCCCGGGTGTTTCCACTGCGAGGATCGTCCGGAGAACACGGTGGAACACACCTTGGAAGTCTGCCCCGCTTGGGCGGAGCACCGCCGTGTCCTCATAGCGGCGATTGGCGGCGGCGATCTCTCGCGTCCGGCCTTGGTTCAAGCCATGGTCCGGAGCGAGAGGGAATGGGAAGCCGTCACCTCCTTCTGCGAAGCAGTCATGCTAGTGAAGGAGGTGGCAGGACGTGAGAGGGAAAGAACCTCACGTCCCAGCCGCCGCGGGAGACGCCCTGGGCGTCGGGGGTCACGTGGTGGCTTCCGACCACCGTAGGCGCTGGCCTGTGGACGGCGACTTATGGGCTAGCTCGCCGTCCGGCCGTCTTATGACGACAGGCCGTGTCGACGGCGCGTTCGTGTTCCACGCGCGCCTCAAAGAGATGTCAGCAATCAAGTAGGGGTTCGCATGGGCCGATGCCTGCCAGGGCTGCGGGACTGTTCGAAAGAGATACCGTGGCCTTGGAACACAAAGGGCAAAGAAGGAACATGGATGGGTTTTAGTCAGTACAAGTCTGACACTCCCCTCCGCTCCGCCCAGAGTGGGGGGGGGGGGGGGGGGGGTCATTTGATGATTTCCCATCCGGAAAAAAAAAGAAAAAAAAAAGCCATACAAACCATAATAAAACATCTACATGATACTCATATTACTTATGAAAAGTCCTTTCCCCATTCCGTAAGAGTGAAGTGACAAGTCTGATCTTCTTTTCAGCCTATATTGTGTCCCACTGCTGGGCAGCGGCTTCCACTTTCTTCTTCTAAACTTCTCTGTGTTATGTGATCTATGAATTTTTGCCCAGATCAATATAGGAATAATTAGGTGGGTTACATTAGCGAAGGGTCAATTTTTTAAAAAGGTAAGCCGGAGTACATATCTTTTATGTGATTAGATTATTTGTCTATATAATACTGACTGTCATTATTCAAAGGGAATCCGGTAGGAATCGAGTTGTATGGAACCTTCGCCACTGTTGGGTTATAAAACAAACGGGTGGCTCCAATATCAAGTGGGTAAAACCCCGAACTATCACAGGAAGATTGACGTCAGTTTATCAGTCCCTTATCGGAACTGTCCTAAAAACGGCCCCAAAATGACAGCTACAAAGAACGGACAGTGGGCCTATTCAATTCATAGATAATAAAATTATTATGTATAGTCACCACTATTATGTTCTGTGAGTATGAATCATGTAATTTGAAAGTTACTACAAATAAAATGACCCAACTACATTGACTTTTAAGGAAGTGCTCAACAAATGTATAAATCCAATCAGGAAAATGTTACGAATTACGATAAACGTTTTTATTACGGAATTAATTAAACAATTGCAATTTTAAATGAAGCATTGTATGTAGTTCTGAGTTCAATGTTATAAAATTATCTATACATATACAAATAAATAAAATTGAAGTGTCTGTTTGTAATTTCAAAATTACAAGTTTTTACTGAATGCATATTTATGAAAGTATATATACGGTACTTATAACAAAGAAACATTTTTTTTTATTTATGTCTGTCTGTTCCGGCTAATCACCGAAACGGCTGGACCGATTTTGACAGGACTTACTGGCAGATAACTGACGTTATAAATAAGAAGTAAATTAGGCTACTTTTATTTTAGAAAAACTATTAGGGTTCCGTGCAAACACCTCGAAATTGTTAACAAAAATCGATTCAAATAGGTGAGTAATATTCATTTAATAATTTCACCCGGACGAAGGTCGCGGGCAACACCTAGTTTCTTTCATAAAAAAAAAAATATATCACGGTAAGCAAGCTTAAAATACATTACATTTACATGTAATGTAACTGTTGACCCTGACCTCCTAGCCGGGTTAAAATGCCAATGCTAGGGCAACGAAAATAATTTGTAGTTAGTTGCTCTCGGTAATTCTTTGTGTTAAGCTTAGTTATTCGTTTTTTGTTATCAATTGAACCGTCCTAATAAGTTCTGCGCAAAAATCTGAACCTTAAAAGAAGATATAGTCGCCCCAGGCGTATGTATGTACCTCTAGGTTATTGTGTGACATAACATCACACCTGTAATCTCTCGAGGGTGAGGTAGAGATGGACCTACAAGAAACCCACATTTGGCTAGGTTACATTTAAGTCCCATGTTGACAGTCGTTACAGGTAGTCAGTGTCCCAAAAAGTCTGACAACCAGTCTTACTAAGGGGTATCGATACCCCTTAGGTATCGTATTATTGTGGAGGTCAGATAGGCAGTCGCTCCATGTAAAATACTGGTATTCAGCTGCATCCGGTTAGACTGGAAGCCGACCCCAACATAGTTGGGAAAAGGCTAGGCAGATGATGATGTAATAGGGGGCGCTCGCTTTTTCGGGGTTTGTATGCACAATCTAATCAGGAAAACGAAAAGGACATAAAACATCCTTGGATATTATTATTATTTATTTTTATTTTCAACCAACTTTGAATCATACGATGAAACTCAATTAAAAATTATTAATAAAAAAAAATTAAGAATTATTATAAAGAAATATTTGGCATACCTCGAGGATCTAAAGCTTAGCTTAGCGATAACGAAAGTTCTGGGGATCTAAAATGGCCGCTTTACTAGAATCACAACAGGATAATATTTAATATTAACGTTAAAATTCTTAAAATGGGCACCTTTAAGACCATTCCACGAGTTATAACGTAAAATCAATATGATTTACGATTCTGCTAAAGTTGTCTTTTTAGGCCCCCTGACATTTAACTGTAACACAATTGAATGTACTGTCCCTAAGAACTGTCAAATCTATTGATAAATGATGTAACACAACGCAGTTAACTAATCAATATGGCCGTCCTTATAAAGCAACAAACATTCCATTAGATACACTTGAATAAATCATGAAGTTTAGTGTCTGCTCGAGAACACTAATTAATGGCTTACAATACTTACTCACACACTTGCGATCTGTAGAAGGAATAAATAGAAGTGTTTTGACTCGTACAATTCGCCACTAGGGTATAACCAATGATATTATAATGATACGCTACATTCATTCATACTGATCGGCGTTCAAATATCGTAGCGTTGTTACGACTGCGATAGATAATACAGAACGTATGATACAGAAAGAGAGCTATTGCGCTTGAAGTACTTTAATTACGACAATTGTCTGCAACAATTTGCGCGCGTTGGTGCAATATCTACCCGTTTTTTTTATTTATAATATCATTGGGCACAACTTGTTATAAAAATGTGCAGAATGAACTGCGCACGTGGCTTGTATCTGCACACACAAAGGTTGGAATCAGAATTCTTAAACAATACAGGTGTATGAGGAAGCTTACTATTTTCCTTTTGTTCTACTGTGTGCGAGATATTGGGTGTTGCCACTGTCACATGGACAAATATCTTCTTTATTAGTAACTGGCTGTTGCCCGCAACCTTGGTCGCTTGAAATGATTTTAAAAATATTACTTCCCTATTTGATTCGGATTTTGTTATCAATTTCAAGGGTTTTAATTTTTTTGCACAGAACCCTAATACTTATTCTAAAATAAAAGTAGTCTTAGTACTCCTTAAGACATCAGCTTCTGCCAGTAAAAGTCCCGTCTAAATCTGTCCAGCCGTATCGGAGATTAGCCGGAACAAACAGTCAGCCACAGACAAAAATAAAAATAAATGTTTTTTTTTTGTTATAAGTACTGTAGGTCATATGTATATAATTTCATATGAATTCAGTAAAAAAGCAGTTATTTTGACATTAAAGACATGTATAGAAGAAATGACTCCCAAATAAATGACTAAAATCGCTCTTACCACTGTAGATACTTTGATTCTCAGGTTCGTAATTACAATGTTACAAAGGTTAATATAATCTGCAGTTATCTGCTGAACATAATTTAAGTCAAAATGTTATACTTGCTTATGCCAACAATTTAGCTGCCTTTTACGGGGGCAAGTTAGTTCTGTTTTTCTTTGAGGAACTATCACGTATCCTGGGTCAAGTTCTTTTACTTCACTGGTTCATGAACTGAAGTACCTACTACCAAGACTCTTGTTGCTACAAGCCAATGCAGCATTTGCTCCATTACATAATGATGAATTTTATGTCATTAAATGAAACATGAATCTTGCCATCTGCAGTGAACGTTAATTAGCAAATTGTTTGCTTCAATCAACTGTAATCTTCATAATTAGTTACAAAAACAAGGAAGAAATAACAAAAACGGATACAGAAGGTCGAGACGGAGAAGAGCTCATTCAGTCAAAACTTTTAGGCATTCGGAGGTGATAGCTGTATAGGTTATATAGGTTACCGATCATAAATTTAACTGTGCGTTCGCAGTGGCGAAAAATTCGCATATAACATGGAAATCTACTTCTCCTTCACTCCCCGCTTAGGGGTCGGCCTTCAATTACGTGAGGTTCAAAGAGGGGATCAGAAAAAAATCACGATTAATAACGATGGGGTAGCCGACAGAGTGACAATCACGTGTAATTTTTCGTGCGACAAAAAATAGGAACTGTGTGACTTATAAAATATTTTTTGCCAATATCGGATTTAATTTAATTGTGTGAACACGTAAAAAGAGCCGAGCAAGCGAATTTTATGTAAAAAAATCCTAATTTTTGTTTATTCATATTGCATTCTAAAAGTCTCTGATCCTTTCAATAATAAAAAATACACGTGATGCTGGGAGAGGGGAGGATGGGTGGCCAAAACCTCATGACGTATCACCATTAGCAACGAAGGGGGGCTGGTTCGTATGTAAATGTTTTGCCAGTGCAAACGCACAGTAAGTTCAATTTGGCCATTTGTGATTCGTGGTTCAAAAAGATGTAAGGTCTTCTTATTTGACGCCCATTTCTATTTAAAAGCCACGTGCAAAGTTCCACACTGTTCTAAAAGACAGTGAACCTTCTGTTCCTATTTACGTAACGTAGAAACAGTCACAACAAAAAACAACGATGACATAATTACATTTGTATGAGTGCGATGTCCTCTTCAAACGGCTCGCCATTGTTTACAAGCTACATGCGATCGCACTTACGATTTGCAATTTAGATGAACTGTTGAGTGGTATTGTGATGGTGCACTGGGGTTCTGTGATGATGATCGCTGATCGATCCTCACGAAGAGAGATTTTAGTTATTTTTTTTAGCGTGTTGATGATAATCTAAATTGAGTCGGCCCAAAATTTGCCAACGGGTGCTAACTTGCTAGCGTCCAACAGCTCCTGTGTTGTGCAAACAACAGGACACGAATCAAGTGTCCTACCGTTTGCGGCACAACACCACATTTACGCTCCAGTCATCTATGAATCGCCACTTCAACAGGTTTTCCTGGTTTTGGCCAACCTGTGTCGGAGTCTATTTAAAGACTTCCTGGTCAGTATTATGGTTACCGAAAGGCATTGATGATGGAGGCATGATCAAGTACCTATCTAGAAAATTAAGAAAATTATTTTTAATAATAACGTTGACAAACAACTTACATAATTGATGGTTTTTCGTATTTTTTTTATGATTATAGTAATACATACTGAATCACAAATTACATGCTCAACGACAAACTACATACATAAACTCACGCCTTTTTCTCATGGAGGTAGGCACGCTGCTTGCTACATACTCATATTATTATTTGAATGCTCCGTTCGATATCATTAATTTTCCCAAATATATTCATTTGGTGCTGACTGAAACAAAGGAAAAGGCTACCAAACCGTTGAAATCATAATATCGATTGTTTGTGTGGTGACTGTAAGCCAAGTTTATTCTATGCCCTGAGGTTCAATGTCACTTGCACGCCATAAAACGAACCCTGCCTCCCGTGCTTCGCCTTTTTCTTCGTGCATTCGTAACAGTTCGTCCAATTTCGAAAGCCAAAACTTCGGCCCATTTTGGCTTAAGCCGAATGTTTGGCCGCAGGTCCTAATTTTGGCCTAAGCCGAAGGTCGTAATTGTGGTCTAAGCCGAATGTTAGGCCGAAGGTCGTAATTGTGGTCTAAGCCGAATGTTAGGCCGAAGGCCGTAATTGTGGTCTAAGCCGAATGTTAGGCCGAATGTCGTAATTTTGGCAGAAGCCGAAGTTTCAGTCGGACAGTAGCAACTATAGTCAAATGTGATAAAGCAAAATATAACGAGGTCTACATAACTAAGTATATTATACAATACTTTTGTAGATTGCCGCCTTCGGGCAACATAATATTATTTATTTCCGTCGGTTCATTTACAGCTTGGCCACAATGAACAACTTATACAAGTTACTGTTCTTTCATTACGATATATTTTTATTAAAATAACTGCTTCGTTGTGTTGGCCAGAAATAACTTTCCTAATTAGCGTCTACACGTAATTTTATTATGAAGGCTCTTTACATTTTTCCAAGTGGAGTTAATTACGTACAATAATGTTATAAAAAAATTCAATGCTATGCTTTTACTATCATGTAAGTTTTTGATTATTTATAGGAATGTCACGTGTAGCTATTTAAGTATATCTGGGATACATCTTTTCAAATAAATACAATTGATATATTTGTTTGTAATTTCAAAATAACATAAATAAGTATATACGGTACTTATCACAAAAAAGTCTTTTTTATTTTATTTTAATCTGTCTGTCTGTTTGTTCCGGCTAATCTGCAAAACGACTGAAGCGATTTTGACGGAACTTTTACTGGCAGCTTAGATAGCTGATGTTAGAAGGCGTGCAAAAAATTGAAACCCTTCAAATACGGAAGTGATATTTTATAATATTTCACGCAGACGAAGGTCGCGGGCTACAGCTAGTCTTTCATGTAATTTCAGAGATTTTTCTACGAGAATTCTCTCTGCTCCAAACGCAGGTCTCTATGGACAGAAATTGTTTTTCATTAAGAGTCTATTAGTAAAGTTGTAATGAATACTAGTATCCAGTTAGGCTTACAAAAAATACTTTTTTTTTTAATAAAGACGTTACAGCGAGAGCTGTAAAGAGGAGATCTGGGCGACTAGTCTTTAATATAAGCCTAGTAAAAATAGTGTCTTGCTTATTCATACCAAATTAAAATCCAATATTATGTAATTTCCAGGTAAACATGTACATAGACCAACTGGTAATTTCGGTCCACGACGACGCGGTCATCGCGCACACCCGCTGTCAAACGTTCATGAACGCTTGCACCTCCCAGCCTGACCCCTCCACGGGCACCGACAAGAACTTCGAAACCGCCATATTGGGCTGCACACTCGACGACCAGAAACGAGTGAAGAAACGTCTCCAAGGCCTTCTAGATTACTTCGCTAAGTTAAATGTCACCACATGCTCGTGAGTAACAGCTCAGCTTGAGAGCAAGTTTGTCATTCGCTTAGCGCCTGTACTGCCAGATTCTCGTTCTTTTGAACTGTGGCTGAGTCGCGGTGCCTATTCAGCAATGAGCATTTGTTGTTACTGTAACTGAAAGACTGTGAACGATAAATTGTATGTCTTATGGTTCGTTTGTGATTTTAGGGTAGGTATTTTTTTTGTTGCTAGATCTTTTTGTTAATATTAGGCTGGGTGTACACGTTTTCTGCCGTGATAAACTACGGTTGATTCGCCGTATGCAGGTCGTCAGAGTTGTATGAATAACTATTGAAGTATAGACTAAAAAAAAACTAAAAAATGTGTGTAAAACCGGCTTTATGATGGCTGTATAAGGAATATTGTAATCTTAAGAGGTAGTGCGGGCGTTCATCCACACGTATACCTGTATCATCCCTGGATAATATCATCAGACATTTTATTTTTACCTTAATAATACATTGTTATTTTTATCTTAATAATTCTGAACCCCCACAAATAAATTTCTCGTCGGTTATTAAAAAAAAACAGCTGTTTCCTACAAAACTGCAATACCTCCATGGTCAAAATTTATGGAACAGCAGTTTTTTTTAAATTACTGATGAAAAATTTCCATGTTTGGTTCAAAATGATGTACTGAATACGTGGTAACCGTTTTAACGTCGGTGTCCCTTGCACTTTGTATATACAATATCTACCACTGCCATGTTCGTAGTTTTTTTTATTCTACGCCCGCGTTTCCTCTTAACTACTTCATTTTAGTAGCAAGTTCGTAATTGTATCTTAGTAACCTGTAATTAAATACAAGTAATTATTCGCTTGAGTAATTCTTTCATTTATGACCAGCAACGTTTTAGCGTTCGAAACGACAGTCATATCAAATTATAACCGTAAAAGTGCTGAGCAGACGTTGGACAGTATGTCCGCGGACAATTTGTAACAAACAATGGAGGAAAAAGCAACGCGGGAACAAATAGACAGAATGCATTCCAGCGGTCACTTCTGTCTGTCGAACAAAAAGTCCATCGTCTGCTCAACGCATAAAAAATCATGCTTGGTGAAAAATTCATGTTTTCTGTTTCATTATAAATTTCCTAGTATTGAATTTCTAAATCGCTTGATTCGAATCGATCCAGTCACCCATTAAAATTACATTCTTAAAAACCATAATGGGCAAATGTCCAAAAGCACGTGATGTTGAAAAAATCTCAAGTTCTTGTTTCCTATTTCCAGTACAATGTTCTATTTGTATCAGTATGCGTTCAACTCTTATGAATGTAGGTATCCGTGAACCGAAATATATGAATATTGCTGTCTCATTTTATTCAATACAGAATGATAAAGACAGGTTAACTGTCAGGATTACATAGTGTTAATAATAGGGACCGATTAATCAGGTTAACTGGTTAGATCTAGATAACCCATTTGTTTGATTAACCGTTATACGGGTTAACCCTCGTAATATATGGGTTAACCATTTAATTATTGCTGATTAACCAGTATGAAAGAGACAAAGCACCGAGCGCATATTTTATATGTACAAAAATTACCTCTATGCGTGAACCGGTTATTACAGGCTGATTAACAGTATAATACGGGTTAACCTTTATTCTTGGGTTTTTCACATAACCCGAAACACCTATAAGGGTAACCTTTTCAGTCCCTGGTTAATATTTTCATCAAAATAGGCATCTCATACGGCCCTGCAGAGATCAAAATGTTTGATAAATATGATAATTTGTTTGTATACTTTTAGTAAAAATTGTTTTTTATTATTACTTAAAATTCCATTGCTTGCCACAGTGGAATTGATTTCGTTCTTCAATGGACCATTAGATTACTACGGCGTACAGTCAGCAAATGAGATAGGTATACAAGCGATTAACTCAGTATGAATGTCTAGTTCTTAGTCTTTATCTCCACTTAAAAACTGTAGAAACAATTTAATATTGTGTCACATTCATCTTACGTAAATTTTGTTTGAAAAGTTAGCTAAGGACCTGATCGCAGCTTCAGGCGATGCGATTTGCGTCAAGCGTCGCGCGCGCGTCTTTTTTTACAATTCAACCAATTTATCTGTACAGGCAAGAAAACACAGAACTATAATAAATAAAATAAATAATAAATAAAATAAATAATAATATCGAGACTTTTTTTCTTGACAAGCAGCGCCACCTTGAACTGCAAAGTTAAAGTGGTCGTACTGTACTTTACGTACGGTCGCGTCCATGTGTCGTGGCGCTAAACAGCTTTCATTTGTTCTCTCCGCAGTGGCTGTAGCATGAAACGTGTCGCTTGAGCGTGAAGGTCGTGGCCAAGAGTTAAGGGGCCTCGCGCAACACACCCACGACTTGTCGTAGGATCTACCGCAATCTTTGGCCAAGCAAGAAAGTTTGCCGATGGGCAAGTTGCGTTTGTTATCTTCCGTCAATTCCAGCTAGGCCGAGCACTTTTTCTCTTTCTCTCTCTGTCTCTCTCTTTCTAAAACTCAGTGTATGTATAATATTTAGGATCAGAGGCCCTAGCACGAGCGCGCGGTGTGAACGTAACAAAAATACGTCGATTTTTTAAATTAAAAATACCCGTTTCACATTATATTATTTTCATAATTTTAAGAATTTATCCATATCTATGGATAATACTGATTGTGTTTGTTGCAAACAAGCTAACTAAAATGCTATAGGATAATTGTTTCAATAATCGACGTCTATTAACGTGACATTTAAACCGCGCGCTCGTACTAGGGCTTCAGGTTCTGTAATCATTTAGCATTTGTATTAAGAGGCTCAATTTCGAATTTCACAGCTTTAAAAAATGGTGTAAAAATGACTGTTTAAATTACTTATTTTCGTTTTGGTTTGGTAATAATGCTAAATTGTCGTAAGTATTTTGAAATAATGTAATACAAATTTTAAGATCACCTGTGATTTTTTACACTTAGTTAAAAATCACTGGGGATCTTAAAATTTGTAATACGTTGATTTGGTATGTATTTCATACGTAACATATACTATGTGTTTATAGGATGCCGCTTTGAACCTAGTGTCAAACCAAAATTTATATTTATCTACAAAATAAATATGTATCTGTTATCGGCCAAACCCGACTTCAGGCCAAACTAGTTTGTCCTAGGCCAAACCAGTTCACGTGAACACAAACAAAGCAATTACAATGCGCCCAACTTTGCTGTGGGGCTCATCGGCCTTCTATGCGCCCTCGGCTCGTGCGTGGTGGGTCACAGTTCTAACCTAACCTAACCCATTTAGTCAGAGTGCCTAGTTTGGCCTGAAATCGGGTTTGGCCGTTAACATATCTAACACTGTGTTAAGCTTTCATGGTATATAACTAACCTTACACTGTCACTTACGGGATATCTTCCGTGGCTTTAAATTATTCTGAGCTTCCGATATTTCGACGCTGTTGCCAACGCCATGATCGCGGCATGACTCGATCATCAATACGCAATAATTGAAAATCAAGGAAGATATCGCGCAAGTGACGTTGTAAATTTAAATATGTATCTGCCTCCTTACAGTACTATTAAAGTATATTTTGATTTTTTTAAATTAATTCCACAGTAAAAAAAAAAAAGAAAACAATTATATTACCTGTTACACTTGTAAAATATAAATTGTAATTACCACATCCAAATAAAACCTATGCTCAATTATGTATTTATAATAAAATAATAAATGTTAAAAACTATCGTCTCATTATAAATGTCAATAATGTTGTCTTGAACAAATTGCTTTTTGCAAATATTCTTTATACAAATACACTGACTAATTAATTTGAAAATATTATCTGCTTTGTCGTGCCCGCCCAGAGTGTAATTTATCTAACCCTAACTATCATCTATATCCCTCCCCCTATTATTAGGGAGCAAAAGAACAAAGAATATCTCTATGTATTTATAATATATATCGTCAATTATCACCCAGTAGGCTCATTCAATCTAACTTGAACCTTAAGCTGGCCTAGCGTAGTGCGGAGTTTCAATGAAATAAAATGCCAGCTTATACTCGTTTTGTTACCACCGTACTACTTACATCGAATCATCATTGACACGGTATGTCTTTCAAGATCTTCATAGTTAATTAAAATTGTACTTTATTACTTTTGTATTGTTTTTATATTAGGGAATCATCACAATATTTGATTTGAGAAGAAAATTGATAATTATGTTGTATGTGAATGTGTATGAGTGCTTGAGATCGTCTTAGTTCAGTAGATTTTACATTACCAGGCCTTAAATATGACTTATCAAGCTTTTGGAGAAGTTCGGCTTTATCAGTGTCTATGTTCCCACATGACAGAGTCTCTAAAGCTCGATGTCTTATATTTTTTGTCGAGTATACCGTAACCTGTAGTAATATGTGTAAGTACAACCTCTATGTAATATGCAAGTTTTCACTGATTATAACACCCGTATCTATAACCAAGTCAAAGTGATTATTTGAGTGAAAGTAATATTTTTATTCTGTAGTTTGGCGATTGCTTGAAGTTAGAACTGTCAAAAGTTAGAACTCTTAGCTTTGCTTTCTTTGACGGTTCTTACTTCGTTGAAATTCTTGTCTTTTGCATAAAAATGATTGGATAAGTAATTACTTAAAATGAAGTAATTACTTTAACTTGACTGTCAATACAGGTGTCAGCGGCACCTAATTAAATGCTATAACAAAAGCGCACTGTTGGAGTGAAGTGCTGAAAATCCGATTTTTACTGCTCCTGCTTCTATGGTAGCCTGCATCATGCCACTGCGGGGCAAAGGTCACGTCTTGACTTACAGTTATTTCGAACCAGGCAGGATCTATCCTGGGATGCGGGGTCCACATTAACCCTGGATCATCCAGGGTTATTGTGAGCCACTAATCGTTGGTTTTGTCCAGTTTCTCCCGCCAATGTCCTTCCTACAAGGTCTGCTGGGTCGACTTCTGACCGTATCAAGCCGCCACTCAGCGATTATATTGGCCCCACAGTTTATTGGAATATTCCAACAGTGAAATAATATTAACGCATTCGTTTAGATGTCGCTTATATTAGTGAACAAGAGCATTATTTAGTTACGAATAGTTTTTTAAGTCAACTTAAGGTGAGTGTACACTACTAATGTTATATCAACCGTGGCCTGAAGCCAGAAATGGGGGGCTCATTCCTTTCACAGTTAGTTTACGTCTGTCAACCCAACAACAACCTTATTGAATTGAGAATAAAGATCACTGTTATTTGGCAGCAAACGAATTGCAACCTTATTGTGAAGAAAATAGAGAGTCCTTTTCACAGTGATACCAAATCAGAAGTATACTAACTTTGAAAGAACAGCGTGTACTGTAGCCGTATATAAAATAGATTAGTAATATACATATAACCTTATTCTGAGGATCTCTCTAACATGTAAAGGCGCTCATACATTTGTTTTTTTTTTTAAATGAAATCGTGATTTGAAAATCTTATGTTTGTAAGCGACATTTTAAATACAGGGTGGATATAAATATTACAAGTTTAAAAATTGTTTTGCTGCTTAAATAGTTAATGTTATGGTTCTTTTGTCGCTTGTGCCTCAAATATAATAGTCTAGTTTCACCCTATGTTGTATAAAATGTCGTAAGAAAGTGTTATTGTAACAGCATCATTGTATTTTTCATTGCATTTTTTAGTGAATTAGCAGTTTCTTGAACAGTTAGGTCTTTAAATTGTTATAACGACGTCGTTTTAAATACATACCGTAATGTATAATCTTATATGCTGTGTTTAATTTAAAACCGACCTGGTTAGGGGCAATCCTTTTGCCTCGAGGTTTTTCCCCCTTGGTGAAACGTCGTGAGGTTTTAGGCCACCCATCCGCCACCCTCCCAGCACCACGTGATTTTTTTTAAATTCAAAGATCAAATAGTTTGAGAATCAGTTTGAGTAAAAAAAAAATTAGACTCAAATTCGTGTTAAGTATATGTTACGGCTAAAGATGGGTGTGAACATAAACTTAAGTTTAGCCGGCTAAACTTGTGTTAAGTTAAGCCGGCAAATCTTAATTTTATGTTCACATAGTAGGAGAGCCGACTGCAAAATTTCCAACCTACTTGATACCGCGATAAAATGCACAATGGTATCTCATAAAAGTGATGCTAAGTCCGAATTTTATAGTCTGCCACGGCGGAACTTGCCAAGTAAAAAAATAAGACATTTCCGGTGCGAAAAAGTGGGCGTTAATTTACCTATCTGATACTAAAATAATAGTTGGCATCAGTTAGAAATTTACTGGTAGATACAGAAAAGCGAAATCTGTCAATTTTTTTTTTGCCGGAAGTGCTTGGCAGCTCTCAAAGGTGACCATCGGGACCCTTAAATATACCCATCTGATACCAGCATGAAACCAATTCCAGTCTGTAGGTATGAACCCTCATTTCAGGAATATATAATTCTGCCAACGCTTTTTCTGCCGAAACACCTTGACAGACAAGATTATGTTACAACATCCGTAGAACCCGTATTTTGGAATTGTATAGATTGCGGACATTTTAATTACTGAAGGCTTATTGTATTGCATGTATAATCATTATGAAGGTCTGTCTTCTTCTTCTTCTTATCGTATCGTATCGATGTTCCTTCCAAATTAGACGGTTTGGGCCCAGTAGGTGGCCACGTTTAATGCAGCGGCAGAGGCGCTTTTCAGGTCGTCAAGAGTGCAGGTAAACGGACACCTGGGACACTCCAGCAGGTGGGGCATAGTTTGATCCGGAGCGCCGCACTTGCACTCGGTGTCGGAGGGACCAATAATACCCCATTTTGCTAGATTAAGCAGCCTACTTGGATACGCAGTCGATTCAGAGCTTTCCAAATAGGCCACTGTAGTTCACTGCCGGGAGCCAGGTGTTCTTGGGGTTTTAAGAAGTCGTGGGGTGGAGGACACTTCTCTTGCCATAACTTGCCGCGTACTGTGGGTAGCCTGTATTGGATTGCCTGAGTGGAGCGTAAGAAGCTTTTCCGGCTTTTTAGTCTTCTCGGGGTAAGTGTGTGGTCGTAGAGGGGATGTCGGGAATCGGATTCTTGGTCCTTATTTTCCAGCGCGCATGCGACATCCCTTCGTACAGCTGGTGGTGCGATACCTACTAGCGGGTACAGCTTATTGAGAGAAGTCGGTTTTAGGCAGCCCGATATTATCCGACACGTCTCGTTTAGAGCAGTATCTACTTGCTTTGGGTGAGCGGATCGATGCCACACTGGGCACGCAAATTCGCCAGTAGAAAAACATGACGGTTGTTCGAAGAACCTCGGGTGCTGCTTCCCAGCTCGTAGAAACTAAACGACGTAACAAGTTGTTTCGGGTTTCGTACTATGACAATGTGACTTATACGTTAAGGCCCTGTCCAGTGTGACAACTAGGTACTTTGGAAGGTCTGTGTTAGGTAGTAAGTAATAAAAATATCTTTAGATGCGTTTTTTTTTCACTAGCTGTTTTTAATATTAGCAATTCTAGTAAAGCAACTATGTAGTTTTGTATATCTTCTTTATCGCGTTTAAAAAAAAATGTCAGTAATAAAAAAGAAGAAAAGTATTTATCAGTCTGCACGGGATAAAAAAACTATAAAGCAAAATAAAATTTAAAAGAAAAACAGAACAGTTCTATTATACTTAATTTAATATAGCATTAGACGAAACGAAAACAATGTGGTACGGTTATTTTTGATGTTATATTACATGGCGTACGTGAATTTAATAAAAAGTAGATTACAAAATTGACTAAGTAATCACTTATTATTATAATTTTATTAATAGGTTTAAAAATATAAAAAAATAGTGGTTCGCCGGTGTCGGGAGCAGGGTCCAAGATACCGGTGGTTAGGGTTCAGAGACAGGAACCTCCTCACAATGCGAGCCGTATCGAGGAGTACTGCCTTTTGAATCAGGCCCTTGATCCAACCGCCAAGCGAGAGGCTCGACAAATGTTCTGATGAATGTTAGATCTTCTTCAAGATCAAAAAACTTGTTTTTGATCTTCATCAAAAACAAGTTTTTACTAAATATGCTGAGATACAACAAAATCCTAACATTTAAAGAAGTGACCGAATTTTCTCAACCATCTCTAAAAAACTTAAATTTAAAATGTCCCCATTAGCCTTGTTTATATCATTGAAACGCAACCGTCATATCTTTTTCAAAATGACGATTCTCTTCTTGAGAAACAAACAACTGGTGAAAACCATACTATTATATTGGGAGACACATCAGTATTCGAAGACCCATCGGTTTGTCTGCTTGGTGGGTCCTTGAAGACGAAGTGATCTTTAGCCGTAACATATACTAGGTGCTAGCGCAAAGGACAGGACACAGATACAAACTGCCTGCGTCAGGATGGCTGGTTGCCTGTATCGGTTCGCGTCAGGCTGGTGACTAAAAATTGCTACCTATTTGCTACCTTTTACTACCTATAGTCAATTAATTGCTACCTAACTTGGAAACAAAATAATGGGACTTCAAAATGACCAGCCATTCTGATATCAGGATGGCTGGTCAACCCTCCGTTTGTGTGAACTATTCAAATTCGTGTTATTATTTTTACTTGAATAATTGCTACCCTCGCGTATTTCAATGTCCACCTTGTAACTTTAACGAGTAAAAAGTTGTGACCATTTGATTTTTTTACAGGGAATGGATTATAGTAGGAGAGCCGACTGCAAAATTTCCAACCTACTCGATACCGCGATAAAATGCACAATGGGTTCTCATAAAAGTGATGCTAAGTCCGAATTTGATAGTCTGCCACGGCGGAACTTGTCGAAAGTAAAAAAAAAAACATTTTCGGTGCGAAAAAGGGGGCGGAATTTACTGGTAGATACAGAAAAGCGAAATCTGTCAGTATTTTTTTTGCCTTTCACTACCTGAACGCGCCCCAAAAAGTGGTAGCCGTAAGGCTAGTCCGGAGGTACCGCACGATCTCCGGCGAGGCGGCGAGCCTCCTTGCCGGATTGTCGCCATGGGCTCTGGAGGCGATAGTCCCCGCGCGCCTGCACGAATGGCGCGGAGGCACTAAGTCGGGGGGAAACTTCGCTGCCACGGCAAATCGTCGCTCTGCGGACAGACCTCCGGCGCGATTTCATGGCGACATGGAGAGAGCAACTGTCGCAACCCAATGCAGGGCATGGCACTATAGTGACTATAAGTCCCCTCTTTGAGGAGTGGCTAGAGAGGCGCCACGACGCCCTCACCTTCCGTCTGATGCAGGTCTTCACCGGACACGGTTGTTTCGGGCCGGACACGGTGGAGCATATCGTGGAGGTCTGCCCCGCTTGGGCGGAGCACCGCCGTGTCCTCGTAGCGGCGATTGGCGGCGGTGATCTCTCGCGTCCGGCCCTGGTTTAAGCCATGGTCCGGTCGAGAGAGAATGGGAAGCTGTCACCTCCTTCTGCGAAGCAGTCATGCTAGTGAAGGAGGTGGCGGGACGTGAGAGGGAAACAGCCTCACGACCCAGCCGCCGCGGGAGACGCCCCGGGTGTCGGGGGTCACGTGGTGGCTCCCGGCCACCGTAGGCGCGGGCCTGTGGACGGCGAGTAATGGACTAGCTCGCCGTCCGGCCGTCTTATGACGACAGGCCGTATCGACAGCGCGTTCGTGTTCCACGCGCGCCTCAAAGAGATGTCAGCAACAATGTAGGGCAAGGGCCGATGCCTGCCAGGGCTGCGGGACTGTTCGAAAGAGATACCGCGGCCCTGAAACACAAAGGGCAAAGAAGGAACATGGATGGTTTTTATTCAGCAGAAGTCTGACACTCCCTTCCGCTCCGCCCAGAGAAGGGGATCATTCGATGACTTCCGATCCGAAAAAAATTAAATAAAAAAAGTGTCATTTCGATATAATTACTATCAAAACTTACGAGAACGCGATAAAGAGGATATACCAAACTAGTTGCTAAACCAGAATTGCTAATATTAAAAACAGCTAGTGAAAAAAAAACTCACCTGTAGATATTTTTATCACTTACTACCTAACATATACCTTCCAAAGTACCTAGGTGTCACGTTGGACAGAGCCTTAACGTATAAGTCACATTGTCATAGTACAAAACAGAAAGTCGCGACCCAAAACAACTTGTTACGTCGCTTAGTTTCCACGAGCTAGGGAGCAGCACCCGAAGTTCTTAGAATAACCGGCATGTCCCTATGTTTTGCTGCTAGCGAATTTGCGTGCCCAGTGTGGTATCGATCCGTTCACGCAAAACAAGTAGATACTGCTCTAAACGAGACGTGTCGGATAATATCGGGCTGCCTAAAACCGACTCCTCTCAATAAGCTGTACTCGCAAGTAGGTATCGCACCACCTGCTGTACGAAGGGATGTCGCATGCGCGCTGGAAAAAAAGAACCAAGAATATTATTCCCGACATCCCCTCTACGACCGCACACCTAACCCGGGAAGACTAAAAAGCTGTAAAATCTTCTTACGCTCCACTCAGGCAATCCAAAACAGGCCACCCAAAGTACGCGGTAAGTTATGGCAAGAGAAGTGTCCACCACCCCACGACTTCTTAAAGCTCCAAGAACACCTGGCTCCCGGCAGTGAACTACAGTGGCCTATTTGGAAAGCTCTGAATCGACTGCGTACCTAATTAGGCCGCTGCAAACATAATCTGGCAAACTACTGTCCCTCCTATTACTGGTCCCTCCAACACCTAGTGCGAGTGCGGCGCTCCGGATCAAACTATGCCCCACCTGCTGGAGTGTCTCAGGTGTCTCTTGACGACCTGAATAGCGCCTCTGCCGCTGCAATAAACGTGGCCACCTACTGGGCCCAAACCGTCTAATATGGAAGGAACATCGATACGATAAGAAGAAGAAGAAGAAGAAGAGAGACCTTCATAATGATTATACATGCAATACAATAAGCCTTCAGTAATTAAAATGTCTGTAATCTGTACAATTCCAAAATACGGGTTCTACGGATGTTGCTTACATAATCTCGTCTGTCAAGGTGTTTCGGCAGAAAAAACGTTGGCAGACTTATATATTCCAGAAATGAGGATTCATACCTACCGACTGGAATTGGTTTCATGCTGGTATCAGATGGGTATATTTAGGGTTCCCGATGGGGTCACCATTGAGAGCGTCTGCCAAGCACTTGCGGCAAAAAAAATACTGACAGATTTCGCTTTTCTGTATCTACCAGTAAATTTCTAACTGATGCCATAACTATTATTTCAGTATCAGATGGTTAAAGTAAGTAAAAAAAAAAACCTTTTTCGCACCGAAAATGTTTTTTTTTTTTACTTTCGGCAAGTTCCGCCGTGGCAGACTATAAATTCGGACTTAGCATCACTTTTATGAGAACCCATTGTGTTGGAAATTTTGCAGTCGGCTCTCCTACTATAATCCATTCCCTGTAAAAAAATCAAATGGTCACAACTTTTTACTCGTTAAAGTTACAAGGTGGACATTGAAATACGCGAGGGTAGCAATTATTCAAGTAAAAATAATAACACGAATTTGAATAGTTCACACAAACGGAGGGTTGACCAGCCATCCTGATATCAGAATGGCTGGTCATTTTGAAGTCCCATTATTTTGTTTCCAAGTTAGGTAGCAATTAATTGACTATAGGTAGTAAAAGGTAGCAAATAGGTAGCAATTTTTGGTCACCAGCCTGACGCGAACCGATACAGGCAACCAGCCATCCTGACGCAGACATACAAACTTACCATGGATTCATAATTAAATATTATCTGGCTGTCGGAATGTCAGCTCTCGGTGCGAGCGTTGAAAATCCGATTAAGCGGTTTTATATAGATTAGTTACTAGCTTTTGCCCGCGGGTTCGCTTGCGTGTATGTCTAAAATTATTCCACGGTAACGCACTACCAGGATAAAAGGTAACCTAAGTGTTAATTCAGGTTATAAACTATCTATTTTCCAAATTTTATCCAAAACTGTTCAACCGTTTGTGGCGTGAAAGAGATCCTTTCATCAAAACCTTCCGCATTTATAAATGGCTTAGTGTTACTTAAGACGGGTATTACAATCTCCATTATATTAGCTTCTTAAGTTGTCAGGATAGTTTTCCTCAGTGACCCGATCCTGTAGTAAAATATTAAAACAAAAGAAAATATTTGCAAATAATTTATTTTTTTATAAAATGAATAGTTAGATAAGTACAAAATATTTACATAGCTTTGTTATTTTACTATCAACTAACTAAAAAACATTAAAATATGACTAAACAGCTTTCTTAATCGACTAAATTTAGGGTCGTTGTCAGTGTTTGATTTGGAAATTAAATAAAATGCAGGCAGGAACCGTCGTCGTGTGCCTTTCGATGAATAAAAAAAATTAAAACAATTTGCCAGCGAAAATCCACAGATACCAGTCATCTTAGCTGTCAATAGCAATCTGTGATGAGTTGGCCCAGAACTTAACTACGATTTGTGTTTTTTTTTTTTAATTGTGTGTTTAGCAGATCAAGGCCACAAAAATACTATCGGGTATTTGATAGCAGGTTAGCCTATTTAGTTAAAAGGCCTATAGTTGACCATTGAATCATTTCAAAACTCTAGGGTAAATTCCTTTTTGGAATACTCCAGGTTGGAACTCCATAGTTGAAGAGCATTAAATTAAGTTAAAAGTTGAGCAGTTCCTCAGGGTTATGTCAACATCACAGTAGTCTGCAAGCGTTTCTTAACACGTTCTTCTTTTTGCCGCCTGGCCGGTGCTTCGTCGGTCGCAGCAGGATCGTACCGTTGCTGTTGTGATTTGTAAATGTTCCTGAAATCAATATTGGTTTGATGTTAAGGACTGTTCACAAACTTCGAAGACCAGAGATACTTAGGTATAGTATAGCATACCCTTTTACAATTTAGAAGCCCTGAATTTTGAAGTAAGTATATTGCCACTTCTACTTATGACATTTGTCTCGTTTGGTGATGGATCGATACTTTGGTAGTATAACTTTTTGGAAAGGTATAAGATTTGCTTGCTTTCAAGAGTCAGAAGAATCGAGGAAACCTTTATCTTGGTCATCATAATCATCATTTTAACCAAAATAAGTCCATTCCTGGACTTATGTCCCCCCTAAACTTTGCAACGTCGCCTGAAGTGCCTGTGGGCACTTCATCATAGTACTGGGTACAATGAGACAACGAAGAAGAACTTACCTATAACGGGTGCTTGGCACGGTGGCATTGCGTCAGCGTCATCCCGCCGCATGTCGGACAGACAGCGCGCCGCCAGCGCCCTGAACACAGCGCCCACGTTGACGTCTTCCTTGACTGAAGCCCGCATCAGTCGACAGCCCAGGGCACGTGCTACCAGCTCCGCTTCGTCTCTGGAAAGTTAGACAAATGCAATATGTATTAACGTCGAGGGAGTTTATGAATGACTGAATTAATTTATTTCGGAAAACAATAAAGATCCATAGAGTGTTAGTAACTTAATATTAACTCAACTTATTATATGCCCATGGCATTTTGTCTCAGCCAAAACAGGTCACTACTATAAATAATTCATTAGTCAATCTGTACTTAATCGAACCGGAGAAAACAAATCTGTTTAAAATTCAACGGATTGTCACAGACTTATCCAAGGGTTTCGATGTACATATGCGTTGTACGGAGTAGCCACTCTACATCATGAAACGCTTGGGATTAGATTAAAATAAAATGATCTGTAAAAGAACAAACTTACAATTAAAACCAAAACGTAAAAAGACGGACAGATTATTTCCAATATCTTTGTTTCAAATGAGCGTGCCCCAGGGCTCTATTCTGGGTCCATTTCTGCTCTTACCTTGCGCAATTTATTCTTGTGCCGAATATTGCTGTTCTTTCTATTGCAACACCGTCTGTAATTGCTACAGAGATACTAGAAACTTAATGTAATTAATATTATAAGAATGATAAAAAATACTTACGGTCCGACGACGCATTGGTCCATTAAATCAATTTTATTTTGAACTATGATTGTGGGGATCTCCCCGCACTCATTCTCCACCTGGAAGTAAACAAATTATTATGTACTTTCAGCACTTCACAAGTATACATAAACTGATCATATTTTATTACCTATTCCTTGAAGATAACATGGATAAATTATTAATAACAACACGTTTTAAAGTTCACGTCATTTTAATAAGTAGATTATTAGTTATTAAACATAAAATATTTGTACGATTATCTGCTGAGACTACAATCAGGGCTTCCTTCACGTCCACTCATTATCTCTATGCTTTCCACAACGGTTTGCACTTCCGAAGAACTGGGCAGAACCTTGGAGTACAGTATCCCACGACCGCCAGCCGAACAATTGATCCCCAAAACATAATTTTCGTTCACTTTCTTAAATATATACTTCACTATATTCTTCTCACAACCACGATACATGTCCTTCACTTTACCATCGCCATAGTAAAGTAAATTGACTGTTTTCCCGGCATTATTGATGTACGTTGCTTTCATTACAGTCTCGTTTGTCGGTAAGCTTAGTTTGCTACACTCATCGCTCGCCACTGCCTTCTCTTCTTGCGTCAACCTCTTGAAAGTGATCTGCTCGCAACTATCTCGTTGCCTCTGGTTTGGTGGCCAAAAGTAGACTCCGTACATTAGCGCCGGCAACTCGTTCAAATCATAGTTTTCTTCTGAAGCATAGTATTGTGTACAAATCAACTCTCTGCTCACTGATACTACAGAATTCACTCCACACAGTAAACCTGCGACGGTAAGGAGGAACGCGTGATACCCGTGCATCTTCGCTAATGATTACAAGATCTGAGATGAATGTACCTACCCGGTCCAAATATAGTTGGGGGAATGTAAACAGTCGATGTGCGTTACTTGATAGCTGTATTACGAGGGCGGGTCAATAAGTCCGTGACTTTTGGAATAAAACACAGATTTTTTGATAAAAAAATAATTTTATTTTTCAACGTAGTCTCCCTTGAGCTCTATACACTTTGTCCAACGCTTCTCCAATTTTTTTATCCCTTCCAAAAAAAATGATTTGTCGAGGTCCTCAAAATAGGCCTTTGTTTGCGAGATGACTTCATCATTGGAGTCAAATCTTTTTCCACCAAGCCATTTCTTCAGGTTTGGGAACAAGAAGTAGTCGCTCGGAGCCAAATCTGGAGAATAGGGCGGATGAGGGAGCAATTCATAGCCCAATTCATGGATTTTTGCCATGGCAACTGCACATGTGTGCACCCTTGCATTGTCTTGGTGGAAAAGAACTTTTTTCTTGGCCAAATGAGGTCGGTTTTTTTTCAAATCGTCATTGAATCGGTCCAATAAGTTGGCATAATATTCCCCATTGATTGTTCTTCCCTTTTGAAGGTAGTCAATGTGGATTATCCCGCGTGCATCCCAAAAAACAGTCGCCATAACTTTATTGGCTGACAAACCCACCTTGGCCTTCTTTGGCGCCGATTCACCCTTAGAAACCCACTGTTTTGACTGTTGTTTGGTTTCTGGTGTGTTGTGATGGATCCATGTTTCGTCCACGGTTACAAAACGGCGCAAAAACTCCTCCATATTGCGATTAAACAACGCCAAAGCTTCCTGTGAAGTTGTTACACGATTGCGTTTGTGGTCGACTGTGAGCAAACGCGGCACCCATCTTGCGGAAAGCTTTCTCATGCCCAAGTGATCATTCAAAATTGAAACCACTGAGCCATGCGAGATCCCTACGGCTTCCACAATCTCTCGCACTTTCAATCTTCGGTCGGTCAACACCATATCGTGAATTTTTTCGATTGTTTCGGGTGTAGAGACCTCAACTGGGCGTCCAGGACGTTCGGCATCTTCAGTGCTTGTACGGCCACAACGAAATTCAGTAAACCACTTTTTTACCATTGAAATCGATGGTGCAGAGTCCCCATAGTATTTATCAAGCTTAGCCTTGGTCTCGGTAATGGTTTTTTTTCGCAAGAAATAATGCTTAATAAGCACACGAAATTCACTTTTTTCCATTTTCTCCTCAAATTAGTGAGTAGTCTGATAAAAATAGCTGTCAAACACAAACTAACTGACGCAGCAAGTTTAAATTTTGACAGGAGTCAACTGACAGATGCCTGTTGACAGGAGCAGTGTTGCTGTTTCAGTAAAGATGTCAGAAATTCAAAAAGTCACGGACTTATTGACCCGCCCTCGTAGATAGCGTAGCCGTGTCGGAACACGGCCGGCTGTGTGAGCGAGTCACGACCTCACTTATCTTAATGTGCTGCTTCAATTAACAAAATACCTAGGAACATGGAACTGAATTTTAATAGCTAGGCATTAAAATGTATGTTTTGGAGATTTATGTTCCGATAGACCGCTTTTTATGTAGATAAATGCTATGTTTCCAATAAAACACCAACGTTGCTTAAGTTTTAAATGCGAACATTTTCTTAGTAGCTCGTGACTTGGTCTCAATAAAAGGACGCAAAAAATGATCTCTATAATAACCAGAACGAGAAACATTAACATGTATATGTACGTACAAGTTAGTTCAATCGTTAACAGGGTCAAATGCGGCCAACGACCAATGTACGAGTATTAAGTATAAATTTATCTGCACTTGCCAAACGCTCAGTAATACGGTCCTATTTACATGTATATTAGTTGCGAAATCAAATCTTCTCCAACTATGTAAGATGTTGGGATTCGATTAGCGTAAAGTTGCTGTCCGAAGCGGTTTAACTGCAGAACTTCATATCTGTCTTTGATTTCATTTAAAACTTATTGAATGTTACGTGGTGAATAGGTTTATGGTTATTTATACAATAATTTCATGATTCATTTCTGCCTGAATGTTTTTCTCAATTGCCTCTATGAAAACCAAAGAGATTTAAAAGACTTATGTACACGAATGTCTTTGATGAAAACAATTATGACGGTTTATCTACGAGCTCTAAAGATTCAGTTTATACATATATCTAAGTTTGAATGAACTGTAAACAAATGGTAACATTTCTCCAATCAGGAAATTTGAATTCAGAACTCAGTAGGTATTTCATATAGCGAATTTTTTCTCATCGTTCAATTTATTTTGTGCATTCTTTATGATTTGACATTGGCAATCGTAAGGAAGGTATGACGCCCTTAGGTTAGTTGGAGCGACAATATTTGCACGTTAGGTGCAACTTCTTACAACTGGATGAGAGCAACCGAGAAATAAGTTAAAATACACTATATAGCCTCATCAATGGATCACCATTGATGAGGCTATAAAGTGTCTTGCATTGGCTTGCTATAGGCAAGGTGTGAGTAGTCGGCGATCAACTACCTATCCTGACAATGAACCTACAATCTTTTGGACGTCTCTTAAGCGAGAAAATAGTCGCTTCTTCATCGGCTTTGAGACAGGTAACGTGCCATAGGCGGATGATGTTTTCTCAAAGTTCTTGAAGTTACCTTAAGTTTCCATGAGTGCAGCGAGAGGAACGAATCGCGGTCTGTGGTGCTGAACGCGAGAACGCAGGCGTGCGCGCCGCGGTAGTACGCCTTCGTGATGGCGTCGAACTCCTCCTGTCCTGCCGTGTCCCATAGCATCAGCCGGACTTCCTCGCCGTCGATTCTGGGAATGCAGTAAAGACTATTTGTTAGTAGATATTTTTTTAAACTTCATGTACAAGAGTTGTACATAGGCGGTCTTATTGCCACAAGGCATTCTCTACCAGTCAACCTTTGGATCAAATAGAACAGCATTGTGATAGAGTATAAAAAAATTAATAAGAAAAATACCATTTTGTTAACATAAATTGATATACATACATACTAATACATATATATTGTGGAGTTAAAAATAAAAAATGGCTTCACTTCACTTTTGTAAAAAAATAATAGAATAGAATTACAGGGTTAGTAATATAGATTAAAAAAAAGGTAAAAAATACAGTTCTATATTTTAGAAATAAAAAATAAATTTTGTATTCGTGTACCTACCATGTAACCGTATTTTTTTTAATAAAAAACTATATTGTTGAAGGAATTTTTTTGTTTAGAAGTAGTACTTCTTTTTTCAAAAAATGACTTTTTAATTTCGATTTCTTTTTTTTAAAACAAAATACGCAATTACATTGACAAAATGGCTAAAACAACGTAAAATATATAAACCTATCTTTTAAATGTCCAACGTCTTTATTAGAATACACAATTAATGTACATCACTGCTGCTGACTATTATATTATTATTCTTAAATAATACCTCGATTCCAGAGATAAATGTTTAAATTTGGATCCTGCTCAAAAACGTCTGGTCGCTGCTTTCGGAATCTTTTTCAAAATGCTTGTATCACGAAACGCAGGACACACAACCAACCTCGCCGGCGACTTTCAATCGTTCATCGACATATATATATATATATATATTTTAGACGTTTTTCCAGATTGGAAACTAAAATAAAAAGGGCCTGAAATATTATGATCCTTTCTACTGATTTTTAACAAATGAAATATTCGGTTTAAAATATGAGTTTTCAAGGACAAGATCATCAGGAAGAGAAAAATACTAGGATAAATAGGATGTTCAATTAGAAGATTCAATTATCAATACGAACCGGGGGAAAAATGTTTTTTTACATCACATGCGTGATGATGATTTCAACAAATTGCCTCACATTCGGGGATTCAAATTCGTTCACCATTACTTATTCTTCATCATTAAATTTTGGTTTATTTTCCCAATCAATACTTGCTCTTCGAAGCTTGGTACACGAATGAAAAAAAAATGACAAAACCATTATCTCTCTAAAAACAGTTTTCATTTCAAATTAAGAATTGACAATTTTAAAAGAAAAGATATTTGGCCTTGTGGTTTTACCAAAAAAAAGTTAAAATACAGAGGTAACTCTGCAATATAACACATAAAATTAAATAAAGTAATATATATTATAAAAACAGATATCCCTCTACCGTAAAGCTTTTTCTCTAATTAATAAAAATCGTAAATGTATTAATTAATTCACTGATAGACAACACGTAGCCTAAACCAGAGGATCAGCAGCTGTGAAATGTTAAAAGTTCCTTGCGCTTGCCAAAGTCGGTCTGTGAATTGGTGGCCATTCATTAGGTACATGCCGAGTTTGCTACGTGCCTCGGAAAGCACGTTAAATTGCTTGTTTTCAGCATTTATACAACATCTATTAGGTATGTTCAAGGTAGCATCATTAACAAAACACGTGAGCAGATTCTATCATTTACTTAAATTATGGTCGCATGAGATAAATGTTTTTTAATGCTTTCCTAAGGCATGACCACTGACCAGTTAATTCAATTACCATCATTTCCTCCAGCCAATTGCCTTCATTCGATGACTTCTTAGGATGCTATCAATTCTACATCAGACAGACCACACCTGCCGTGCCTGCTTGATTACCCTAATTAGACTCCATATTTTGCATCTAGTACACGACATCTCAGCGTGTCTTCATCTAATTAAAGCCCATCATTATCTATAATTCTAGATAATGATATCTAGAATTCTAGACATAAATTAGTTCTTCTCGGCGATCACTCAATTATTTTTAATCTTAGTTCGCTTTGGGTGACTAACTCAAAGATTATGAGGTCTCCATTTTTATTTTTGCAATCTTTTCTAGATTGCAAAAATAAAAATGGGTCGTCCGGGTTATCTAGGCCCTGTGTTTTGATGCTAAAATGCTGTGTTTTATTTTTAAATGTATGGTTAGTAAATAGTGTTGATTGTTATAATACTTTGAACTTTTTTGGGGACAAGAAAACGATTGCCTCAAGACGTTCGATGCATTCTTTAGGTTTTACCTTATCTCATCCGGGACAGAGTAAGCTGTTTTGAAAAAATATTGGGACGCAGGAGATGTTTCCAAAAAGAAATTGTAGGAACTCTTTTAGTCATTTGAGTCTCATAACTGCTTGAAAGATCAGACACATCACAGCTCGGCTCTGTTTTTTATTAAGACTGTCAGACTCAGACGACAGCTAAAGGAAGACCAGCGAGTAGGGAAAGACGTAATACAAGCTCAGTCTATAGATCATGTCCACAGGTAGCCAAGACAAAATACAGAAGTCTGAAATCCTGGATCTGGTATTGATTCAAGAGTTCATTTATTTCTGACTGATTTTCATTCACAGATTCCAGATCTATGATTTGTGTTGGAGCAAAAATTTTGAAACATACTCAATCTGCCGTTCTGACAAGTCGTCTCCTGTGGTCTTCTTGTAGAATCTGGTAAAGATACCATATTGGAAGCTGCAATATGGTAGAGAAGATGACGGAACTGTGGATTTTAGATCGGGGCTTAATTCAAGTGTTCCTGTTGTCTCTGACTGGTCTTCATTTAGGGGTTCCTGTTCTTTCTGAATCAAATCTTCCAGCTATATTCACGAGGACCAGAAACTTAGAAAATCTGAAGGTTTATGGTACCTTTTGTGTAGATATGTGGTGTAGCAAAAATGTTTAACTTACTCAATCTGCCGTTCTAAGAAGTCGACGCCTATGGTCTTCTTGTAGTCTCTGGTGAAGGTGCCGCGGCAGTAGCGCTGGATCATGCTAGACTTGCCCACGCCGCCGTCGCCCACGATCACCACCTTGAGAGCCACCTCCAGGTCCTCCTCGCGCATCGCGCCACCGCCGACCCAAACATTAGTGGTCAGTGCTTTGGTTCTGAAAAGAAAAAAAAGTAGAATGAGACAGGCCCAAAAATATTAGTACCTAACATTGGCAAGATATTTACGAGAATTGCAGAATATGCGTAAAAAGTTGATCTTTACCCACCAGTCTGGTGCAGTTTTACAAAGGTAGGTGCACTAGTGCAAAAAAAAAAATCCTTAAGATCGTAGCAATTTAAACAGATACAAAACATGTCATTATTTATCAGGTCGTCCACCCTAAAATTGTTTGAAAGAAAGAACGAAATAAAGAAAAAAAAATAAGACAGAGCTCACAGAGCCGCTAATGCGCGAAGAAGATATATTGCTACTACATCTTTCTAAGGCGCAAAATACAGGGAGAATTTCTTGTACGTTTATTAACGGTTTCTTGTGGTGTAAACGATATATTGAATTTAAAAACAAGCAACAATCTATTTAACCCACGAAGCAAAACTGTAAAAAACCATGCCCAAACGCAATATATTATGGATATGAAACGGACAGTTAGACCCACCATTAATTTGTTACAAAGTACGCAAGTGACAGCGGTTTTGTATCAAACTTGTTTTACAATACGAATAAAAAGGTCGTAATTGGTCCGTGGCCGTAAGCGCCATATCCAATGACTCACAGGCGCCTTTAAAGTCTTGTCCAACATAAAATGACCCCTGCATCCAAACATGAACCAAGAGGTGATAGGTCTCACCTAATTAGCAGTCATTTTAATGGACTTTGTTGTTTATGACAGGTTATTTATAAGGGTAACACTTTAGTTGATTGTATTTTTTTGGATCCGAGATATGGAATGAGATATTGTGAGGCTTTTGAGGTAAGTATCTTCAGATTGATATCAAAGTAACGAAGGGAATACTTTGACACTTTTCGAAGTAGGTAGAGGAACATATGCCCTAGCACCTAGCAGTTAGAGCATTATAGTCCGAATTAGTGGAGCTCCTGCGTTTATCATTTACTACCTTTTGCTCTTGGCTTCGCTTCCGTTTTGTTCGGAAATTATCCCACGGGATTGTAACCTATGACACTCGGGGATACTGTAGCTTCCCGTAAGTGAAGAATTTGCAGAATCGGATCAATAGTTCCGAAGATTACCCCCCTACATACAAACTTACAAACCTACAAACAAATACCTTTTTATAATATTAGCATTATTGGATAAACTTATTGCGATTTGTTTCCCTTCTTATACAGTAGTGCTTATGCTCACTGTGTATTTTAAAAGAGCTGAACTAAACATAAAAAAACTGAGGATTTCACCAAGCTAATTTACAAACTATCAGACCAAAAATGAAATCCACCACAATGGACGTCGCCAACAAAAGCCAAATCATCAGCAATATTATCCTCATTAACACTAGAATTGAAAGTGTCGAAATAGTTTCTTCAATCATCCAATCAGCGCTTAGGTACACCGGAAATGGCACACAGATCCGGACATCTAATACTTAAGATCTCGTTCACTTGTTCACTTGTTAAGCATGACGGACGATATACAATTCGTTTAATCACTGTACCTAAACTACATTCGCGATTCAGTTTCTAAGCATGTAAACAAATAAGAATGTTTATTTTGGAAAAAAATCTGTTAACACCCACACATATGCATCTAAAGTTTAGATTTATTTATTGATTGAACTGCAACTTAACGGTTTTCATGATTTTTTAAACAGTGCTAGTCATGCTGAAATCAATTTAATTTACTATTTCATAAAGTTGATTTTAGTGTAACTTGAAAAACATCATTTGGAAACAAGGATTTGAGTCGAGTTTAATTTTACTTTCGACGCATTCCGCGTTTCTCTCGCGGCGCATCGGCGGCAGATTCCGCCAAGTCATGCGAGCAGATGAGCTCTCCGATTATGTCAACATTTGCAGAATGTTCGTTTTTCCCCGCAAGGCTTCGAAATGACGCGGAAGTAGAGTTATCATTTCTAAATTTGTAAAGTCCTTACAAAAGTCCGGAAATTCATTTATTTACGCCCAAAACACCCATTATTGAAATAACATCAAGATACAAGAGCACAAAGGTACTGCTTATTTCATTAGAAATTTCTTCAGCAGACCTGCGAGAGGAGAGTTGAATGAGAGACGTAGACACTAACATTTTATTGTTACTTGTTTTTTTTTTCATTTATTGTACATTTATTTTTTTCTCAAAAAGAAATCCCCTTGAGTAGAAAAGTCTGGAAAATTTGTGTAAAGTCCGGTCAAACTTCGGACGGGTGGCCAAAAAGTCGGATATACGTCCGGACAAATTCAAAAATATGGTAACCCTACGAGGAAGAAGATTTGCGATAGATCAATATTTAAACACCTGTTTAAGTAAATAAATCGCAGTAGTTTTAGGCTAGATTTTCTTAAATTTTGGCACATGTAAGAGTAAAATGACACTTTCAAAATGCTATTTCATCCGCCACGTCGTAAGATTCAATAGCTAGATAAGTACGACAATAATGTTATTGCTTATTAACTTTACAAGAAACAAGCTACACCGACATTCATGAGAGGATTTTTACTTTTATTTTTATTTTAAAGCAAAATATTACAGTAGATTGATACCAGGGAATTTATAGTCTAATGAGCTACAGACCTGCAGTATTTCAACTACAGGTAGAATATTCCAATAACGCATATTGAAAACCAATACAAGTCTACCCACATCACAGCGTGCTTCTACAGAGCCCTGATGCTTACAGTTCGAAGCGTAGACGACATATAATGCCTTTTCGAAAGACTAAAATGATAGTTGTTTTTTCGAATAAAAAAAACAGTAAAAGTCCACCAAGCCTGACCTTTAATCTTCTTCTTTATCGAGTGGTTAGTGCCTAACCTGATGTCAGAGTTTTTATGTCACTCATAAGCCTCTACTTGGCTTAACAAGTACTTACTTGGCTCAACTTTACTTGGCTCAAGAAATACTCTTAGGCATGCTGGTTTCCTCACGATGTTTTTGCCCTTCAATAAAATCTATAGTCTGACCATCGCAAATCCGCAATTTCCAGTGGAAAAATAGCATTAATCACATGGTATCATTGATCGTCATCATACAAATTACTCAGACGATAGACGAGGATGGAAAAGGATAACGGTGACTACATAAAAATATTCAGATTCAGCATCCGAAGTGGTATAAGTGCAGACTAAAACAGCATCTTTCGAGTTTTCAATGAGGAGGTCTGCTTTTGCTTGACATTCGAATGGATTTATTATACTTAGGTACAGACGCCAGCACATCGAGCTGCTATAATCTGTCAAATTTCTGTAATAGATTTTCAATTTTATCGCTAAAGCATTAGACTCAAGGTTGATTGGGAAAATTTGACATTTTCGGGTAACTTGATGTGCTGGCGTCTGTACATCTGCATTGTGTGGGTATCATTCCGTATCATGAGTACCTATCCCACGCGATTGTGCAAATTAGTTGTCTAGATTCTAGTCTAGCACTTTTAACTTTGCATTCATTAGATGTATGATCATTATAATGTAACACAGCCTGTCATTGTGCTGACGCATCCTGTCTCGTCTTATAAATATTAAGAACTTGGAGTTACGTGAAAGTATAACATTTCCGTCTGTTTTATCTCCTATAAATTAATGTTTTATTACCGTAGCTGTCCAATTAGATTGTGAAATTAAGATGTTTAATGATTGAGACGTGGAAAATTTCCTGGTCACTTAATAACACGTACTTGGTTGGCACTCCTAAAATATGACCGTATTCTTTATTTCCTTTTCGCGTTTCTCGAATCACCTGCTTCATAGTACAGTCAAGGGGTTTAAATTTCCAATTTTGCGAGTTATGTCCAATAAGTTATTTTTCTTCCGAAACGTCAGGTGCGTAATTCTCGCAACTGGCGTGTATGGCCAGGGGGTATAAAATAGCCGCTTTGACGTGACATGGGATCGCGGCAGACCACGAAGGTGATGGCGGGACGAGCTGGATGTGTTCCTTGAGAATTGGAAGACCTTTACACCTGAGAATTGGATCATATGGGGTATAATAAATAATAAACGTAATTCATAATATTATCCTATTATATTTTTGCTAAAGCGGCCATTTTAGACCCCCAGATGTATGATAGTGGGCAAAGCAGAATTATGGAGTTCCTAGGAGTGTAGCAAAATTCGTCTGCCTACGACCCGATGGGAAAAAGGCGTGAGTTTTTGTAAGTATATTATCTAGGTCCAATAAGCTACAAAAAAATGTATCGGCCATCGTCAATTACCGTGTCGAACAATTCCTAATAATGCAGTGTTGAAATGAAAAACAATCTTTAATGAATTTCCCATGCATCGTCTAAATTCATCAGAGCGTATAAAGAGGTTGATTGTGTGATTATGATTATAATCCGTGTTTGCACTTGTGTTGAAAAAGTAACTTCCTTGCGTGTTCGAGCGTTTTGCATGCTCTCTCGTTTTTTTCGAACGTCTGGTCAGTTTGGTCTACTTCTGGCACCTTGCGGACTGTGCTGGTTATTTCAAATTGAAAGATTCTAGCAAGATATTAACTAAATCTTAATTTAGGTCCAGAATTTTCCCAAGGAGTATCGTGATGCGTAGTAAAAGGGCTGAGGACTTGTGGAGATAAGTAAGGCAGCCGCTCCAAAATAATGGTAATCAACTGAATCTAGTTACATTGGAAGCCAACCCCAACTCAGTTGGAAAGGGACGCAGATGATGACGAATTTAAACAAAAAAAAAAGTAAGATTTTAAACTATCATGGTGACATTCTCATTAACGCTAAAACGGGATACACGAGAGTCACGGGGATCATGGTGCTTGTAAGAGCGCCGAAATATCGGGAACTTAAATCAATCAGTAAACATGGTAAATATCCCGTTTCTTGTAATAATGATAAAAAATATACCTAAGAGTAACAATTTACCTTATCTTTTAAAATAATAAATTAAGTACCAAAGTACCAACAAAGTACTTAAGGAGGTATGTCGTAAAATAATGAACATTATCATCGTAATAATTTTATAATCTTCACAAAAATACTCATGACATTGTTTTACGAGACTGGAAGCTATTTCAGAAACTCGTTTTGATCTGCCTAGTTTTAAATTGTAAACTTGTTTTCATTTATATTAACTACGCGGTAATTGAAAGAGGGCTTGCTTAACTTACAAGTATTTCGGTAATGCAGTTATGTTACTATTTTTTGTAATCTAGACTGTTATCCGTTTACAGATCTTGTTCTTCGACCTCGGTCTTGACTTTTTTTTCCTGTTTATAAACTGCCATAGTGAATTTTAACGGCAACGTTTCTAGAATTCAACAATATGTATGCAGCAGGCTTCTATTCTTTTTCACGACATTTTTTTTTCTTCTCGCCATGTCGTGTTCCTCTGTTGAGCAGTGAACTACCCTTTCTCTTTCCAAACCTCTCTGTCTTGGGCAGGTCAGAAACTCACTCAAGCGTTCATAGTGAGTAACGTTTTTTGACACGTTATCTAAATATTACAAATAAAACTTTGTCGGTGGTCTGAGAAATCAGGAAGAATCTCATTTGTCCATGACAGTAGAATGAGCATGGTATTCAGTTTCTGCTGAATTAGGTATACTCTCTTTACTGAATTGTATTCATCTGGCTATAGAAGTGACCTACTTATCTATGGGCTAACACACACTAAGGGCTGTTTCACACCACATGCGATTAAGTTCCCGTTAACTTACTTGGCAGGTAATTTCATACTTGATTATGTTCCATTTTATAATGAATTCGGTAAGTAGTAGCTATTTGGACATCGTGAAATAGGTTCCAATTGGCGTTTAACATTGAACATGAAGGAGGATATAATGAAGAACAAATAAATCATTGGTTACGACGGCATTGCCTGAAGTTTGGTCAGGAATGCGGCAGCCCTCGGCTTGCCTATGATTAATGCACTATTGTAACTTCAATTCGACGTGTTATTACTATAAAACGTTAACGCCATGAATTTACATTTATAAAAGTCCGGTTCGATTAGTTTTGCTTACATTGGTGGCAATTTTTAATATCCAAATTCGTTTTAATACTTACTGTTTTCTAGTTTTTTTGTCGACCTTAACATAGTTGGTTAAAGTTAATCCAAAAAAACGAGTAAATTATAGGAATCAGTCAACTAACTATTAAAACAGCCACGCATTGTCATCTTGTAGAGACAACTCGTAGATCAACGTTTCTCATACGATGAAAACATGTTCATAATTAGTTACCTCGTCTCGTTAAAAGATACTACACGTTAATTATCTATTATTATTAAAAACGTAAAAGTATTGGAATAAGCGTCAAAGTGCGAGTAAAGTGAAGTTCTGGGAAAGTGCTCGACCCAGTTTGGAACTCGAAGACAAATGGTCTTGCACGCAAGTACCTACCTGCGCAAGAGTAGATCACATTTCACACGTGAGCAACGATCCGATCGTTGATAAATTGATAGTTTCGATGATACTGAATGATGTAAGTGTAAGTAGGAAGAAAATTCTGTCGGCACTTCTTTGCGTGAGAGTTATGACTATGCTAATCTTATGCTGGGAAAGCAAGAGTTAGGTAATAGAGATGACATCGTTAATAATCTGACTGACTAAGGAATGTAAGAATCTCAGAGACGATAAATGAATGATAAGAAATGAGTTAATGAGAAAGCAAGAAAGATAAAACTAAATAAAGAAACATTTATAGGAAACAAAACACAAATTAAAAGTGCATGGAAATAAACAGGTGATCAAAGATCAAGGAGACGCAATAACTTATTGTGAAAGTAGAAAACATAAGACGCAAGACAGAGTACCTTCCTAAATATGGAAAGATTTAAAGTCACTAAACTGCAATAGAGAAAAACAAGCCGGAGATTTATTTATTGAACACAAGATACATGAAAGTGTAAGAAATCAATTCGAACAGCACAAGAAATTTCACAATAGCCCATCGTATATCTAGCAATTTCCTTACAAACCTTTAGAAGCTTTACCAAATAAGGTAATATCACAAAGGCCTGAATGGAATATGCAAATTTAATTGGCGATAAATTTGCGTCTGCGCTGATCCATCGACAGATTGCCAAACGTTTTATCTCTCTCATTTATCTATTGCAATTAGCTGCTTCCACGGCTTTGCGGATTTATGATCGCCGTAGCGAATCGCTATTAATTTGTTGCTTTTTTACTTGAATTTAGAGTTAAATGCTGCTTTTTTTTGTTCGTTTGTGTTAATCACTGCAGGCGTTTCGATGTTTGTTTTTTTAATTAGAACTACAGCTGCGTTTTGATTTGCTATAGTGTTCAGTGTATTTATATCATCAGTTTAGAATTAATTGACCGCAATGGTTGTTGTATCTGCGGTTTGTTTGACTTTAGTATTTAAACATGCTTAATGATCGTTTAATTTTTAAGCATATATCTTTAAACACAGAAGTGGCCATTTACCAAAAAGGAACTTGACAGCTTTAAGTATGTCAATACTTTTTATATCAAGAGCCGCCCTAAGCGATACTTTCTACACTAACAAACTCATCATTCAAGGTTTTGCCTCTGGCTATTTGCGGAGCCTGCCTTTGCTTTCCATCTCGACAGAACATGTACTTATATTTACCATTTATGTAGAAAGTATGCCATTGACGAGAAAATGTCGTTTCAATGAGTTGTGGCCTAAGTAACCGTCATTTGCTTTGGAAACAATGATGGTTAATTACTTCTTTTAAAACTTGTTTTTCCAGGAGATTATCATAAGTGGGAACGGGGTGGAATGCATCTTTAGAAATCTACTTAACAATTAAGTCAAATGAGACACGATTTTTTTCAATCAATCAATTTTCTTAGCGCGGTCCACTGCTGGTTTCTCCCAAGTTACCACTGCCAAATTATCCAGTAGTTCTTCACCTTCCTTTTTTCTTAAATCAGTTACCTAAAAATTCGCCGATTGTTGAACATAATTTTGAACTAGCTTTTCAAGTTCTTACAGCTCTAGTTACGATTTTGCGAGTCAATTAAAAGGTGTGGTTGATCTCTAGTAGAAAACTGCTTATCCAATTAAAGATTGCATATCGCATTACAATACTTGTGTGATTAACGAGGCGTACACAATAGGTGTAAAGATTCCCCTCTTTTCAACATTACATTCCTTGCGTTCTAGATTAAATTTTTTCAAAGACTCAGTAGTTCTAAATGTTCTAGTTTCATGATCAACTTTCTACTTTCATCGAATTGTTTGTTTAGTTATTAGCTTGTGATCGATGACTCTAATAAATAAATTAATTAATTTAATTCGAAAAGTCGATTGCAAAAATATGAACATCATGAACTTACACTGATGGTATAACTTTGGTAGTTGTAGGAATTAGTAGCTGTAATAGGCAGTTAAAATATTAGGAATGCAGGCTAGGTACATCTCTATTCGTTTATCTTTTAATTGATCTATCGTTCAGTAATTTCCTCTAGCTTGTAATCGAAGAAATGTTCTTCTTTATCAATCGCGAATAGGTTTAGTATGTATTTTGAGCATGTGTTGAGCTTTAATTCTGATGCACAATGATAACGAAATGATTTTCAACCTGGAGTACCTAAGTAAGTGTTGATGGATGGAGAGGGAGAGGAAGACCAAGGAAACGATGGTTGTAATGATATGAAAGAAAAAGAGTTAAATATTAGCGTGACGGTTGACAGAGGAGAATGGCAGCAAAAAGTGTTGCGCCGACCCACAAGGGACAAGGGCAGGAAGGGTATAATGATGATACCTTAGGTCAAAGTGTTCCAACACTAGTCCATTTTGACTAACTTAAGGCACCTTTTTTTATTGAGAATTTCTTACTCCCTATCTCATCATTAAATACCAAAATCAAAGACACATTAGGTTCTTGACGTAATGAGCTGTATAAGAAACCTAATAGCAGCTACATCTAGAAATCATGTTCTTGTATATCGGGTATCCCTTCCTCATTAGTTATTATTGGATACTATACTACCTACTTACTTACAGTAACTATTTTACGTAAGGCGGTGTATAAAGGAAATTCATGATGGACAAGTTTTTAGAAGCTTTTTTTTTTAATTGTGTAAGAATTCTCTTCTCTGGGCTGACACAATTAAGATTGCCATCGACACACTAAGAAGAAGCGTCCATCAGTTCCTGCAGTGAACAAATAACAGGACACGCAGGACACGATATTAAGTGCCCCATCGTTTGTAGAACAGCACCACAATTACACTCCAGGGTCAGAGTCATTAATGAATCTCCACCTGAGCAGGTTTTCCTTTACCAACCTGGGTCCGGAGTCTGTTTAAAGACTTCTAGCCATGGCAACTCATGTCCAGGTGTGAGTTTTTCAGCAGGTGGAACTAATGGGTTAGGTAAGGATGCACTACCTCGCCACAGCTTTAGTATTTCTTTCTTTCATTCTTTATTTAACTTGCCTTGTTAGTTAGTTTGTTCGTTTAGGTCAAATATTGCAACTGAATTTCAAACCAGTTCACCCAAACCGATCGAGCTGAAATTTTGCACACACCTTTGGTTCATGACAATACATTTTCATAACAGGCATGACATAATCTGCAGCCAGGATCTTCTCCAAACGAGAGAACTCATCAACAACGGTTAATAGCACGGACACGAAACTTTGTATACGCGTTCAATGTTGATAGATAAACCTATTTTTTTTCTTTTTATTTAATAAAAGCTTGATTTAAAAAAAAATAGATTATTTATTTTTCTTGTTTCAAGTTTAACTTAACGTAGGGATTTAGTTCTCGTAGAAGAATATTATAGTCCTGTCTTAAATTCTCATTCAACTTTGTACTATTTAAATTGCGCGTGCTACGTAATTTATGGGAAAAACTACCTACCTAAATACCTAAGCAGTAAGAATGTGAATTGTATGTTTAATGTTTTCCCATTTAATTCGAAAATACAATAATATCTATTGTGGCTCAACCATTGTTGACTCGATTCTCCTATAATGCGGCCAAGAATTCTAGCTGTGTAACACTAAATTTAAATGACAATATTTATGTTAATTAAAAGTAAATATTTCTCGTTCCAGCTCATAATCAAGCATGAATAATAAATATGATTGGTGGACTGATCTCAAAACCTCTGAACGAGCTAGTCATTTCAATTAGTTATTTTGAAAGCGATGACTCGGTAAAACCTAAATTATTTGAAATAAGAAGACTAAAACTTTCGCCTGCATACTAGCCAGTAATGCTGCAACTACATACTTAAAAAACGGTATCTACTTATTTAAACTTCGAATTCTAATTCAGAGTATTTCTATAGTTTAAAATTGTACATGAATCTTTTGGCGTGTGACCTTAATTGGACGTAATGCCGCCATTTTTTTTTTAAATACAATTTCCACAGACTGACAGCGTCCCCCTGATAATGTTATTTATTTGCAAAGAACCGTGCAGCACTGTAACTTTTGGTTGTATTAAAAAGGGAGGAAGGGACATCGTCGCACAAACGGTCACCACATTATTATAACTAGAAAACATCACACACCACTTTCGATGTTACCTTCCACCCTGTTTATCTGTGAACTTTACGTACTGTTGGTAAAACACATGCTTCGGATACAAGTCATGTGCAATCTCTAATGAAAGGATCGCTTTATGGATTGCAGTCATCAATCTGCTTTATGGGCTGTTCGGTTTATAGCTTAGTCCAGTTATCTAGTTAATACTGTCAGCAGGAAGTGCTTGTTACGATTTTTTCAATGGAATTTATTTTATTTGGTTTTCTTTTGAGTTCGAATCAAATCAAAAGTCATTTAAATCAAATTAGTCTGAGCATCAGTCGACCAAAATGCTTTTCGCATCCGTGCCTGTATTCATTTAATTTAGATTTTTACAGCAGAAGCAACCAACTAAAGATTTATTGAATTCATGAATAGGTAGACATATGAAACGGACGCTTAAATGCATCAGTATTCATTAGAGAATGTATTGACAGACATGATACAAAAAACAAAATTATAGATTTAACGCTACCGTGCCTCAGTGTCGGTTAAGGCCTGCGCAGACGAGGGACTTTTGTCCGCCGGATAGAAATTACCGTTCCTGTTTATTGGTTTTCGCTCGTTCGTTTGCCTTTAGAGTTATTTCGAAAGAGTACTCCTGTCTGTCAAATGTCATTTGCAAAAAAGTCCGTATATTTCATTATTCAGTACTCATTGAACTCTTTATAGTACCTACCTATCTTATTTATGTATTTATTTATCTAATCTACCATTACAGTATAACTTAATTGGTCTTGTTTTGTTTTTGATTGTTGTTGTCGTTGCTTGTTTGTTGTTTTTTTATAATTTATTTTCTATACTATTTTTTATAAAAAATAATAAACAGAGTTCCAGTTCTCAAGTAGAAATGTCAAGCACGGACATAATTCAGACAGGGGGTCAAAAAGCCGGACAAATCAGGATAAATTGTACCTGGGTTAGGTAGAACGATGAAATAATATTTTACGTACTGACTGCGTTCTCCAGTGAATGCGGTGGCCGATTATCGATACGCGATCGATACAGTTACGTATTCAATATCGAATGTCTAGACGAAGTTTAGCTTTTGACGAATCGTGTTCGTGTGCACTGCGGTTTACGGCAACGGCATCCTCTTCCTCCGTGTGCTTTTACAGTTTTTTGTTACAAAATTATCTATGGTTTTCCAGTGGTATTATTTCGACTAATAATTAACTACGTAACGTTTGTATTCTACATACCCTTTTTGAACCTCTTCGGGCCCCTCTTGGGGCCTTTTGGCCTCGTACAGGGCCAATTTAGTTTGTCTTATTCCTTTTTTTACATAATTTTGTTTTATTGTTTAACCATATTGTTTCTTGCGAGACAAACAAATACTTGTTTCTTTTCTTTAAATACTAATTTGGCATCGTCCACGTTCATACACCGACTGCTAATTTTACGTAAACTATCCTCATACTGCGATGATGATCAAGATTTCGACATGAAATGTATGATATGACTTAGTCGTGAAATTAAAGTACTTACTCTATTCAGTTTGAATTTATTGAATTGTCGACAACTTTTCAAACTAACCATTCGGCTGATTTATTTGCTCTGTATTATTTTCAACTTACGAATCATACAAGTTTTCCTGCTATGAGTCAGCAGTTTTAGCAAAGTTTCTCATAGTGTATTTTATCGAGATTCATATTCAATTAAAATCTATTTAGATTTGTATGATTTAATCTTGCCCGTCTTTGCTTTTCAGGTCACCTGCCCCCGTAGCATGACCACCGTAGACAAGGATTTCTTTGACGGAAGAATCGACAAAATTACAGATTGTATCGACACAATGACAGATTTCTTTGCACTATCTGTCATTTTGTCGATTCTTCCGTCAAAGAAATCATTGTCTACGGTGGTCATGCTACGGGGGCTTGTGCCTGTTTCACCAATTTTCGAATTCAATTCATAAACTAAAATACTTATACCAAACATTCCAATTTCAAACTCAACTTTGGTAGGACCATTTGTTTTTTAATTTTGTTCTGTCAAGGAGCAACTGTCAGTGACAAAGTATAGTATGACTACTTTAAGTGTACAGTTCAAGGTGGCGCTGATTGACAAGCAAAAATGCATAAATATGTCAGACTTGGTATATTTATTTTAGTTCTGTGTTTTCCCGCCTGCGCAAATAAGTTGGTTGAAGTTTAGCAGCTGCTCGTTCCATAACTTCTTATGAAGGAGAACGGAAAATAAACTAAAATGGTTGTTCTGTCAAGTTTTTAAACGGTATTCCTGAGGGTAAACTTTTATCCTTTCCTATTAACTACATGACCTAGAGTAACTGCACAACTGAATGTCCCATCATTGATTGTTACCATAAAATAGACAATAACTTGGCACATAAAATTAGTAACCATATAATAAGGAAATAACAGAAAGCTTGAACTGAAATGACTCAAGTTTTCTCTGTATAGGTACGGCAATGGAATTATTTTATATTGGCTATTAAGTGTGTAGGCTGTCTTTATATTATTGAAACGGTTATTTGTACCTTCAGTAAGGATTAGTTTCATACTGCAAGATAATATTCCTCGTTTCTGTCTAAATAATTGTATTTTCTATTTTTTTTCTTTCATAATGGTGTGGTTACGGATTGAATGCTGATAGGAAAATCTTGCAAGGCCATACCAAGTAGACAAGGGTGCCTTTGATTAGAGTAGCTGGATGTTATTATTGGGTCTAAAAATACTCTTAATGAAGCCAAAAGCTACTTGTTCTCCCTGTCATTGCAATTTTTTTTTTGTTCTAGACCATACCTGGGAACCTGCTAGTTACGGAGATTATCTCCATAAATAGAAGGTTCAAAGTTCCAACTTTTTCATAACTTTTTTTTAAATACAAGTTTTCAATATTATCATTTTGTTTTTTTTTTACTAATGTTATAAATACGTAAGTCTGTGAGATGGATGAATGTTTGTTACTCTTTCACGCAAAAACTACTGAACGGATTTGGATGAAATTTGGCACATAGATAGTTTATAACCTGGATTAACAAATATGATATTTTTTTTATCCCGGTAGTACGATTTCGTGGGACAATTACCGAACTCCATGCGGGCGAAGCCGCGGTCATAAGCTAGTCCCTTATAAATAATTGCTCGACTTTGATTCTTATTTTCCGGTACTTAGCGTATGACTGCAAACTGAGTGGCTTTCTAAACCAGTTCGGCGGTGGGCATCGATCAAGTAATTGTGACTTCCCGAAGCAGCAGGTACGCCGCAAATACGCCATGAAATGATGTTATAAATCACGTCTAATAAGGTGGACGATGTAGGTCGTGACAGGTATCTAATGATGCGACAAAAATATGCGGTTGTGTGTCGTTGGAATGTTGGCAAGACATACTGTGGCGGTGTTGATTTGATGCGCAAGTTTTATGGTTGATGATTAATTTATTTGGTATTTTTAATGTTATTTATTTTGGCAACTAAATATAGCATCAAAAAACTCCTCCGGCTTTCAACCGGTAACTTGTTGTGCGCTTAGGTTATTTTATTGTTTGCTGTCAGATTTCTCTGATGCTTATTTTTTGTCTGGCCGATTTTTCGGAAATTTTACATTTTCAATCAGGTAAAGCCTATCTAATTTTTCGAAGGATCTGGCACTTGACTGGCCCGCGTTTATGGGGTCAGTCGTGTCAACATTATAATTTAAGTAATACAAATATAGATCAATCTCCTTGTTATCGACTATCAGAATTGTCTAAGATCTACGATCTCAGTGACGAATCAGAAAGCAATCCGCAACAAACAGTCACAAGTGTCAGCCATTCTTTCTCCCACAAATAACAGCTTGGTGACGCTTAGGCATCACAATAATTATGTCGATACGTTATGACGATACCCCCGCGACCGCCATTGTCTCGTTCTTGGAACCGCGGCCATGGGAGTACGGGGTTCATTACGATGCATCGAGCACCTTTGTTAATGATCTGCGGAAGTGGGGTGCAATGTTAGTATGATATGAAGATTTAAAACGTAGATATGTGGACCAATCTTGTTACTTTTTTAGGTTTAGACCATTATTTGTTGGAAATATGTACAGGAATAGCTGTCTGTGAAGAACTGGGATGTGGAAGTCAGTTAGGCAGTCGTTCCATGTAAAATATTGGTTTTAGGCTTTCCAACCTCTGGAAGGCAAATTTCAATAGGTCTGAAGCCACGATGCAGTTATGGTTGTCACCAAGTCTTCCTCTCTCGTTCTTTGTTCTAGAACATGCTGGTTCCTTCATGACATCTTCGTACACCTGTTTGACCACTCTGGTCCCAAATGCATGACTACCTATTTGCTTGATACAAATCGAATTCCACCCGATAAAACACGACAAAGAAGAACGCTATCTGCTTACTCACGTATTTATAAGCATGCAAACCGTTTTGCCATACAAGGTGATCACAACAGTATGCAGTAAAGAGTATCGTCGGCATTGTGTAAGGTTGCCCATAACAATAATGTTCAGGCTTAACGAGCGCCATACTTCAGATCTAAACTGTAGGCTAGCTGCGCCTACGCACTAATATCTTAGTTCGTAGAGCGTGCTGCTTGTGTAATTTGTTAGCTATGGTACTGATACATAATCTGCGTTTTTTCATCTTTGGATTTAATTGAAAAATATTCTCAATATCGAGAAAACTGGAACGGAAGCCCCAAGAATGAAAACCGGAAAAAATCATTAAGTAGATAAACCATAGCATATCATGACACCTGTAATCCACGAAGGGTAAGACAGAGGTGTATCTACACCCACGTTTTCGCTAGTTATGTTTAAGTCCCACGTAAAAAGGGGCGAGTCTATTGCCATCAACCGAGCACAAATCCAGACTTCGCGGCTGCTACTTAGAAATTTCTGATGGAAAAACCCAATAACACTTGATGGAAAAATCCGACCCGAGAATCGAATTCCTCGTACGTGTACATACAATTCGTTTACGTTTACAATTTAAAAATGCTTGTAAATGGTTTAATTGAAATAAATTCTTTGAGTTTGTTTAAGTAGGTAAAATCCCATGAAAATTGCAACCACTTCATGGGACTATTATTTTTTACGGTTATTAGTAGACATTTTAGTTGGTGTGCACGACTGTACGTATATGTATTGTATTACACAAAACAAAACCTATACATATTAAGTTAGTAAGTTATAAAAACTCACAAAAACTTGTAAGTAATTTAAATATGATCGGGGTTACATTATATATGCTACCTTTTATTATAAAGGAGACAAATCGTAAGCATACAACATGAATGATTCAAAGAGGATCCATATTGGATGTAAATTCGACAGAGAACAGAACAAGGTATGATCACATAATGCCTACCTATGTACAATAATATCACGAACAATGGTTTGACCTCGACACGTAAACCGACATCCGCGAAGCTCTACGTTTTATGTTTTATTGTGAACCAATTTGAGCTGAATTTGATTAAGACATCTTCTATTGTTATTTTTTGTAAGACGAGATTTGAGATATTTTTGAAAAGCATTTTTTGTTGCGTCCATTTCCGTTAGGTAATTGTGTGGCGACATGTCATTTTAGACCTGATTGGATCATGCGCAATATAGGATCAGACACGTGATTAATCATTTATAGAATCGTGCAAAATATTTTACAAGCAAGAAATTTAATTATCATAAAATATTATCAGTTTTTTAACAAGGCTGTAAAATTCTGTTATGCATGGATGACGGAATTACTTAGTATTCTATGCTACTAGTTTACAACTACATCATCAATCACTGGAACAACTGGTTCTATGAATTTAAAAGTAAAAGTAAACAAGACCATAGACAAGGCAATAAAAAAAACCACGAGGAATTCAAATGATGTTCGATTCGAATAAAAATAAATAAATATTATGTAAAATTCGGCTGCTCAAAGTTTAAATCAAGTAGATACCTAACCAATTTTTTTGAAATTGTGTGATACAGTTTTGTTGGAACATGGTTTATCTTACCATTCCTACTTTTTTTCAGGAGACCTGAAGCTTTGACAACTAAGTTTTTCGAAAACAGATTTCTGAAATACAATTTTTGACAATATTCCAGCGCAGAAATTTATAAAATTATGTGCCTTTATGAAAAAGAAAAAAAATATGATTTACTTGATTTCAACTTTGAGCATCCAAAGCTGTCATACTGCCAAGCAATCAAGATGAAGTTGTTATAAATCTTCAGATCTTGGATGGATCATGTTAGTTAGGTGCAACACGAATCTTCCGCTATTTACTTCCTCGTCTTTCATCATCATCCCTCACAGAAACCATCCATCTTTTCTTTGGTCTTCCTCTTCCTCTCCATCCCTAATATTTAAAAATCTTTCGACATCAGCGTCGATTATCGCGTTGGTAAGTAAGGATGTGATTACACGATGCGGTGGTGAGGTGTCGGCACGCGGATGGTCATTCAACCTGTAACGGAATGCCGGCGATTGTTCCCGACACCTGATCGCAGATCGCACATAATTGTCGTGCTTTTATTATCTGTGCACTATTGTTCCGTGGAGAATTATGAACGGTGACTTCATGGTTATTCGGTTGTATGTAGATGAATGAGCTGGCGTTGTTTGCATGGAATGCTTTCTTTACTTTTATGGTCGTATCATCATTTTCTTGGAGGATATTTGTAAAATAACATACAACACAACACACAACACTTGCAGTATATCCACTGCGGATATCGGTCTGCAAATTAACTCTATTCTAGGATACGTCTTTAATTGAAAACTCTAGACTATCAGGTAACTGAATCTCTTTTGATTACAATTCGCGTAACATCTATTTGCTACACAAACACACACTATCTCATAAAATCATATAAAGCACACATGTATGTCCTTCTACAGTACTTAATTATACTTTTCTTATTTTTTATTAACAAAATTCTGTACCTAGGATTATTTAAGTAAAATAATCATGCATGAGTTGTTAATTTATTAATCTATATTAGTTTGTACACCTGTAAGTGTTGGGGGGCCCGGAGACCCGTAACACAGGTATTGTTTGGCTATTTCGGGCACCAGTCTCTCACAAATGTTAACCTTGTGTATTAGATTATATAGTTCGTGATCACTGAAACGATTGTGATGAGAAATAAACCAAAAAATAATAATAATGCCTACGGCATTAAATCCGCCTCTGTACTTTTGTGCTTGAAGTGTTATATAAATAAATAAACATATCATTTATTTATCTAAAACAGTTTCATTCAGCCTGAAGACGTCTACTATTTGATGCGAAGTGGTAATTACTTCACTCGAATTTCAAAATTAATTAAAGTATTGGAGACTCTAAAACTCAATGTTTTCTGCCATATTGTCTGCCATATTGTTTTTGTTAAGACGACCTTTTTAACATAAAATAACCATTTTGTTTCCTATAGAAAGATAGAAATAGTTGTAAACGGACACATGCATTTAGCAATTGGAATGCTACTCGCTTCCAAAGGGAAAGTGCGTGATGATATGCGGCGGTAGCCACCATAGACAGCTGCTACTAATAAGGACATTTCCTTTTACACCTAGTGGCTCTGGTTAGGTTACACCACTGCATTGAGAAAATAATTAGATAGGCAGGTAGTTTAGTCTGGCTTGAATAAGACATAAATAAAGAGGACTTTACTTCTACTGCAGAGATTTATACAACTTGTATTTATTTTACACTAAGCTTATACCCGCGGCTTATCCCACGAGATCGTGCTACCGGGCTATAAAGTATTCTATAATGTTAATCCAGGTTACAAAGTATCTGTGTGCCAAATTTCACCCAAAATCCGTTCAACCGTTTTTGCGTGAAAGACGAACTTACAATATCCATACATCCTCACAAACTTTCGCATTTATAATGGTAGTAATATTTTGATATTCATTTGTTTTTAGGCTGTTGAGAACTTTAGTAGAGATGTTTGACAATAATGACTTTCACAACTATGCCTCCAAATTACTGTGACAACTAATTTCACTGTGTAATTTATTTTCGATTTATGTTTACTTATTAGCAGATAGGAGGACGTTCCTTTAACCTTTACAATTAGAAATGGATCTTTCATCACATTCGAACCAAACTATATTTATCTATAAAAAAGTTACTGAAACAAAATTAGATTTTTTTTTTGTCCGCTAGTCTTGTGTACCATTGCTGGGCAAAGACCAAACCTCTATTTTTGGGATGTCTGGCCATGCTCGCCCCGAATGAGAACATAGACACCCAAAATAGAATACTAAATAAAATTAAAAAAAGAGTAAAACCGCATAAAATCACACACATTCTATTCTTAACTGTCAAACAAACTATCATAAACTATCCAAGCTAAACGTATGCATCTGTGTCTCATATAAAATGTCGTAACGAAAGTATCTTTATAATATGATAATACCATGAATATATTTACATACTAATTGATATACTTAACGCTTTAAATCAAACGATATTATGTAAGTTAATGACAAATTTATAGGATTATGTCAAACATTTTATTATGAACGATTCGGTAAATAAATGGCTTTATCGACATATGGTCGTGTCCCTTCCTATTTTCTTGATTTTATCGTGAATTCCAACAAGTCTTCTTTCTAATTTAGATATACATCACTGTCAACATGTTTTTAACAGAAAAAGCTTTACATGTAACAATTTATTATGAGTAAGTATTAAATATTAATCAAGCAGTATTAATATTAGTTTTAAACAAAAACTACCAAAGTAATAAATCTTGCAAAACAATCCTGTTTAACTACACTATTTCCTTTTGACGTTTGGCTTGGTAGCTTGCTGCGTTATTTCCGGTACTTTTCCACTGTGTGCAATTTACCACGTAAGATACACATAAAAGGGTATATTAGAACCTTGGTTCATGATATTATGATAAAGAAGATAAAAAATTACACACTGGCAGGATACGCTGAGCCTAAACCGTAAGGTCTAAACGCATGAAATTCTGTGCAACAGTTACATATAACGTAACTAAGCACTAAAGAAGAACTTTTTCAAGAAGGAAGTTTTCACTGGCAAAGTGGTTACATAGGCGATGAAAGTTTAAACAGATTATTCGTCATTTGGGCAGACGACATTGTTGTCATTGCGCTAATATCCTGGATGAGGCTGGCATAAGAGCGTGGAGCTTGGCACACGAGGCACCGGAGGCCTATACCCGGCAGTGGGTTAAGTCGGGCTGTGAATGATGATGATGATTTGTCATTTTTATCCATGGAAAATCCCACAAGGCCCAAGGCTTGTCTATACTAATATTTTACAGAGGTAAAATGATTTTGTAAGTTTGTATCTAGGGGGTAATCTTCAGAACTACTTATTCGATTCCGATAATTCGTCCACTAAAGGGAAGCTACATTTTAAACGTCCACGTGGGTTAATTTCCGTACATAACGGGAGTGAAGTCGCGAGAAAAAGCTAGTATAGTAATAAGGAATTTCAATTAAAAAGCATATCTTGTTCATTTCAACCCATAAAAATATAATTGCGGCGTAAATTACATTTCAGAATTCTCAACATCTGTAGTGTAATGTGTTAATGAATATTCACAATTTCAAATCCACAGCGACGCAGGCGCAGCGTTTTGTCTGCTAGCTAGCGGTTATTTGGTTTGGACCACTATTTGAACGGTACATAACACGGTGAAGCTGCAGAGTACGGACTGTCCAAATAAATAGGTGGGTTGGCTGGCTTGCGCCCGCACATCCATCAAATTCAGATTAGAGCACGCAGAGCTGAATATTAGTGATTCATCTACATACGTTAGAAGCTTCGTTTTTTGCTGGTTTTTAAGTATGAGTAGCGATTTGTGGTTTTAATTAAAATACATGATATAATTATGAGTATTTGCCTAAAATACAGGCTTTGGCTAATTTGGGCCCAATGTAAAACCTTTTTGTAATATTTTTGGCAATATAGTTTTTGTATTTGTATTTGGTACGAGTAAAATTGTAGATTTCTTGCCATAGTCGTGGTGTAAAATGGCATAGTGTCTAGTACCTATTAAGAATCGTTCAAAACTCAATTTCAATCTGTATAAGCAAACATTACGGTAAAGGCATAATTGACATCAAAAAAAGATCAATTCTTCCAAAAGTCGGTGTACGCATTTGGAATGAAAAGTAAACACTTGGTCAAAACATGAGCCATCCGTTCGTCCATCGCGCGTCGTCGTCGCGTAGTCGGTAAAACCATCCGTGACGCTTACAAAGTATCATTGACATTACATATAACGCGTGGGGTATAAAAGACGAGTATAAGTAAACTTGTTTGCAGTAATCCTGACCCAGTAAAAATACAGTTATTTCTACCCGGTGCGTCGTTATTGCATGCGCTGGATTCGCACGTCGTTGGTGAAAACAACCTGAAGTTTGCTTGGCACGTGGACAAATATGCGAATGTAAACGTAATGCGTGAGCGGCCGCATATAATGTTTAGTTGATTTTAGAATGATGTTATTGGTTGTTTAATACACACAACGTCACGCCAGGGATAGGCAGAGGTGTACAATATAGTACAGTTCACCCGCATTTCGTCAGTTATGTTTGCATTAGTATTAGCATTAGCAACAGCCTATAATGTTCCCACTGCTGGGACACAGGCCTCCTCTCTATGAGAGGGAATGGGCTATAATCCACCATGCGGACCCAGTGCGGGTTGGTAAATGTCACATGTCTTCGAATTTTAGGTTCTAGGACATGCCGGTTTCCTCACGATGTTTTCCTTCACCGTTTTGAGAGCAGTGGTGATGAAATAAATTACACAAAGTAATGCGCCTGCCTGGGTTCGAACCCCCGACTTACTGCTCGTAAGTCGGGACCGCCACCACTGGGCCACCGCTGCTCTCGTTTTAGTTATGTTTGAGTCCCATTTAATAGGGAGCGATCATGTTGCCATCAACCAGTAATCTATAAATCCAGTCTCCGTGGCTTCTACTGCGAAATTCCTGGTGGAAAAACTAAATAACACTTTGCCCTATCTGGGAATCGAACCCAAGCCCAGCTCAGCAGTCGCGCTTGCAACCACAAGACCATAGACGCAGTTGAGGCAGTCGTTTGGGTTATTATGATAGGTAGTAGGATAAATACCAGTCTCTTTTACACCTTGAAGGATTAATATAATCGACAAGAAGAACGATCATCATCTGCCTAGCCTTTTCCCAACTATGTTGGGGTCGCCTTCCAATCTAACCGGATGCAGCTGAATACCAGTATTTTACTTGGAGCGACTGCCTATCTGACCTCCACAACCCAGTTAGTGCTGGTTGATGCGATACCCCTTGGTAAGACTGGTTGTCAGACTTTTGGGGCCACTGAGTACCTGTAACGACTGTCAAAGATCTACAAAAGACAGCCGGAACCAACGGCTAAACGTGCTTTCCGAGGCACGGAGGAAGCGCGGTATGTAAGATACAGCCCACCATTTTATAAACGAAACACCAAAGCGAATTATCAAGATTTCCATAAGTAGGTTGCGTAGTAAATGAAGTTGATAGGTACAAACAGAAAACTTTTATGCATTTCTATTCGTCACACGACGACGACAATAATGTAAACGTGCCATAAAACGTCTAGACATGGAAAAAATCTGTCTGAAACTCAACCTAGGTATGTATCTGTTATAGACATAACCTAAAAAGAAAACGCAAACGGGACACACCATAAAGAACATTTCCATCATAGACAACCAGAGACAAAAGACGAGGAATGCAAACGGTTAATAAAATGGCCAATAACTTAAAGTGATTAATGTTTTAGAACGCGCACTGAAAGCAGTAACGGTGCAGTGTCTAATAGACTTACGGAGACTGGCAACACATAAACTGAACTGGACTCCATTCACTTGTTACATGCTCTTTATTTTGGATTAAAAAAGCGATTTATCTGGAAGGCAATTCAATTTGTCTCTTTGATGTATTGTTTCTAGTTATACCTAATTTGTACTAATATTGACTAAACGGAATCTGTAATAACCGGCCAAGTGCGAGTCGGAGTTGCGCATGAAGGTTCCGTACCATCTTAATACGGAAGCCCTCTTAACTTTTTTTTTTTTTTTTATAATTTGTTGTTAAAGCGGCAATAGAAATACACATTTTGTGAAAATTTTAACTGTCTACCTATTACGGATCATGAGATACAGTCCGCTGACAGACAGACGGATGGACGGACAGTGGAGGCTTAGTAATTGGATCCCGTTGGTTACCCTTCGGGTACGGAAACGTCAAAATGATACCATTACGAAAACTGTTTAAATTATAAAATTTGTGACGGATCATGGCTCATTACATGATTTAGGTTGTTGATTGCTAGTACAGTTCTGAGTATTAGGCTTTACTTAGGACGCCTGTACATCTTCTAGCTTTTAAGAATTTATATTCCTTCTTTCGTTACGTTTTTATTTTACTCAAACCTATAGATAGATTAGAGAGTTTACTCTCTGTAGTGTTCAAAAGATCATTCCTATGACTAGGTACTACCGAGTGCACTGAGGGTCTGTCACTTTACACCCTTAGTAATAAGGTTGAAAGTGGTCGACCATCAGTGAGCTCGGTAGTACTTCCAGAATACTTGTGTGATGACTTACAGATATTTATGGGTGACTCCACGGCTTCGCCGGTAATTGTCGCACAGGATCGTACTACCGGGATTAAAAGTATCCTATGTGTTACTCCATAAACTATCTGTGTGCCAAATTTCATCCATATCCGGTCAGTAATTTTTGCGTGAAAGAGTAACAAACATCCAGACGTCCATACATCCTCACAAACTTGGGGACACTTTTGCCCAGCAGTGGGTCAATACAGGATGATTGGAAGAAGTTCATTAATACTTCTAGAATTCTCTTTCTTCTATATACCAATGAAACATGTATCCAAAAACAACCAATAATATCTCCCCCCAGGTCGACAGCAACTCAATACCACCTACGCTTGTGTCGAAAGTTCGAAACCAACTCGTTTATGAATGGCGTGCGTCCTTGCGCGCGCGCAGGTGACTGCCCTTGCCGTAAACATGCGACTACAGACCCAATAACATGTGCATCTGTCATACGCTCTCTTGCTTTTGTTTTACTAGCTGCTTGCAGCTGCTGAAACTGTGGGAGCTGTTGCAGTCTTAAATTGCGGAGATGAGAGCATCATTGAATTGTGTAGGAGGTGAATCGAAAAGGCGGTTAATTGATCAGTTACATTTTTTGTAGATTAGGCAAAACGTTAATTAACTAAAGGATTCTGGAAAGTCTGTCAGTGAAATCTCACGATGCCCTTACTTACTAATCTCTAACTAACTAAAGTTGTATGAGTGGTAGAGTTAAGATCAAGAACGCTTTACTTTTTTTTTATTTGTAAGTGTAATCATTAAATGTCCGGAGGGGTCGTTTCATGATTTCCTTTCGGCTCTGGGCGGAGCGGAAGATGTCAGATTTGTACTGACTAAAACCTATCCATGTTCCTTCTTAGCCCTTTGTGTTCCAGGGCCGCGGTATCTCTTTCGAACAGTCCCGCAGCCCCTGATAACGCTATACCTAAGTTTCTGTTATTGAGACAAGTCAAACTAACTTTTCCTTAAAGACAGAATCAACAAAGGTGACCACCAAAAAAGCTTCGAGGCAATGAAGTTCAACGAGTCCCGGAGAAACATTTCACTGGTTTAGATCTCAAGTGCTTACAGAAGCAAAAATACCACAGAGAACTGTAAAGTCCTCCGATACACTGAATACGTTACTGCAAAAATATTATTTTGAAATCTTCTATTGTACCCACGTAACCGCAAAAGTGATAAACAAAGCATAATCATAATATTATCATAGCGGACCTGCATAGATCATGTGATCACTTCCCATGGCTGTTGTAAGACGTGACAAAGGAACAACTTCAGAACAAAAGGTTATAATAGTTTATAATTAAATTTCAATGTTACTTAAGTAAGTACAAACGCCAGCACATCAATATGCTACAATCTGTCAAATTTCTTTAATAGATTTTCAACTTTATAGCTAAAGAATTAGGTTCAAGGTTGATTGGGAAAATTTGACAGTTTCGTTTAGCTTGATGTGCGGTGGATGCATTAAATAGTATACAGGTCATTGAGGTATTTAAATAACCTTATAAACTAGTATTAAAAGAAAACTTGTTAAAAAGTTGGAAATTTGACCTCCAATAATATAGTCACTAGTATGGTCCTGAACAAAAAAATATCGCAACGAACAAGTGCCTTTCGGCTTCGTTAAGGGTCTTTTTACACCCTTTATGTTTCACAAATAAAGAAGCGGCATCGCCACCTAGTTTCTAAACAGGAATCAAACTTCCCTGGTCGCGCGACAGGTGCGCCGGCGCATCTGCTGTTCCGCACAAGTTTTTGTATTTCGAACAAGTTATACTAAACCTGCGTGCAGCGTGTTAAACCGGGATTGTTGGCCTTTGTTCGAGTTTCAGTATTCCTGAAGTTATTCCGTGGCTGGCTTTTGATGATGTTAATCGAATATTACTTAAAGCGACAAGTTTTATGGTATTCCAAATAATGTTACCTTAATCGTTGAACTACAGAAGGTAGATGATAAGACCGTAATACATTAAAACCTCTCATATTTTGAGAGTTGGGTTACTACGGACACTTATTTTATGAATTACTAACTGTTACCCCCGACATCATCCGCGTGGATTTGACTTAAAAAAAAAAACTCTTTTTAACATCAACTATCAGCCAATAAAAGTCCCGTCAAAATCGGTCCAGTCGTTTCAGAGATAAGCCGGAACAAATAAACAGACAGACAAAAATAATGTTATAAGTACCATAATATATACACTTTTATATATGCACTTAGTCAAAAGCTTTTATTTTGAAATTACAAACACACACTTCAATTTTATTTATTAGTATAGAAGATAATGTAATTATGTTTAAAATTCAGACATTTAAACGCTTTGATAATCCAGAAATAAAAATGGTGAATAAAACAAATGAATTGATGTTTCTGTCATATCGAGTACACTTCCAAACGTGACTGACTGACGTGTTTGACAGCTACCAACCTGACAATAATAAATTCAACAGGCCAGACAATTATACAGTGTTTACTTTCTACTACTGGTTACTAATGAGATTAATTAGTAAACATGTAGTTATACATTTCTTATTAGTGAGAATTCGAGTAAGTAGCCTAGAGGCAGTAATACTTGCCCTACCAGAGCCAAGTCATGAAATGCTAATTTTATGAATTCGTTATTCACTTACATAATCTGTCTATAGTTTTCCCACTGTTGGGACACAGGCCTCCTCTCCTGTGAGTACCTATGAGTGATTTACTTATTGATATGAACTAGCTGTTGCCCGTAAGTTTCGTCTGTGTGAAATTATTATAAAAATATTTATAACATAATCTGCCAATAAAAGTTCCGTTAAAATCGGTCCAGCCGTTTCGGAAATTAGCCGGAACAACAGACAGACAGAAAATAAAATATAAATAATTTTGTCACAAGTCTTGTATCGTATTATACTTTCATAAGCATTCGTGAAAAAGCTGTTATTTTGAAATTACAATCACTTCAATTTTTTTATTTGAATGGATAGGATAGATAGGACGTTTACTGATAAACGCGAACCTCTCAAGCTTGCAGACGGATATAGCTTCAATAAAATACCCTAATCCAGTCGAACGACTTGCAAGGGAAGCTACAGTGTGGTCCAACTATTCTTAGAACGTTTATGGACTATAACGATCGATTTAAACTCATTTATATTGATAAGATACTTTCGTACACACACAGTTTCAAGTAAAACATACTGCAGACATGTTTAATATACTATCTGATTTTATTAACAAACGTCATCTGATTACATTACATAATTAAGCGAATTTATTTAATTATTTAAACCATAATCGTTAAACTAAAATGTAGTTCTAAGATCACTAAAGATGTTGGCCTAATTAGTGATCATAAATGTCAAACATTACAACGATGTTGTAGATCGTAATAACGTTTACATTTTGTCAGCATCACTTAAGATTCAACACCCAAGTGCGATAATAAGATCAGCTCATTAACATACCTCACATCAAACTAACAATTACACCAATTTTAATTGAATTCCAATCAATCATAACGCCTGAAGCAAAATGATTGCATTCCAAAGCGAATCGAAAGTTAACTCTCATTAAATTAACTCAGGGCTCTAAACTGCCATAACTTATAAAATTTAATCATCGCAACCTCCTTTTACTTTAACTACACTCGTTCACCAACAACAGGCCGCCATAAATAAGTAAATTGATGTCTATGGAAGCTTCCGTGCTCTGTTTCCGTATTTTACATAATATTACATCATGTTTTATAATTTTTGACAGTCGAAATGTAATCGAGTGTACCCATTGTGAGATGATGTAACAGTTTTAATGAATAGGCACGTTTTATGTAACGAAAATGTCACATAAAGCGGTAATGACGAAGTAAATGGCATGTGAACATGTTGCCAGATTACGTGGCGCATGTCATTTGTCTTGTTTATGTCAAATTATGTGATAAAACTTGGACCTCGCATGTTATGACCTATTCATCATAAAGTCGCCGACGTTATGTCATGTAATTATGTCAAACGTCATCTCAGAACTGTTTATGACTTTATGAGTAGACGAAATAAGAGCTATTATTATGTTTATTTATATCCGTATCAAGTTTCATTAGTAAAGTTATAGTGGAAAAGAAAATGGGTTTTATTACTTGGAAACAATATTATTTCAAAGCCGACCGAATAAAAGATATTATTACGTTTGTTTTTCAGTATCAAGTATCATTAAAACTAAGATTTTAGAGAAAAAAGCAAAACATTACAATTTAATTAATTCAAACTTGCTACGCCGCTCCGCGCGTTGATGTCTTTTGTTCTACACATTGAATTTGGTACAAAAAATCCTTAATTTCTTCGGTTTCGAGTAACAGTACTGTAATAAACATAGGTAACGAATATGATATAGTTAGCTAAGGAGTCGGAGGCACGGAGCGTGAACCGTGACGCCTCTGGACGTCGACCCAGTAGCTGCCGCCGAATTTATATTATTCTCTTAACTCGACTTACATGAGTTTTTTGGGGGAATTTGATTCAGTAGCTTTAGTTCTACAGAAAATTGTTCTAAGAAAATCTCTTAGGGTCTAATTCTGTTGGCAAGTAACTTTAGAGTAAGCATACAAGGTGTAAACGGATCCTCAACCAAGTATTCTGTACATCAAACTTTATGCAAAAATGATTACTGGGAAACGACTTTTATATTTGGGTGAATTTTACAGTAGGACTCAATATAAACATTGTACTATTGGATGCATTGACTAGTCCGGGGGTCGTGGAGGTATTTAAAGTGAAGGTATAACATTAAAAACTTGCGAATAGGTTGGAACTTTGACCTCCAATATCTCCGTAACTAGAAGGTTCCCAGGTACAGTGTAGAACAAAATAATGATTGTAATGAAGGGGAGAATAAATGCCTTTCAGTTTCGTTAAGGGTATTTTTACACCCATTATGTAGTGGCTAATATTAGCGGACACGAGCCAACGACGCAGGACTCAGGCGATATTGTAGTCCACAAGTGTGTGCATTTTCATTGGCTTCTTGGCAATTAGGTTTAAATACTGTATTATAATTGCGAAAGTAAATAACTCTGCTTGTTACCTTTTCAAACCTTGAATGGCTGAACGGATTTAGATATTTGACACAGGGATAGACCAAGACCTAGTTAACATAGGATAATTTTTATGCCTTCAGAACGCCGCTGTAGGATTATTTCCGACCACAAGCGAAGCTTTTAACGTATTATATCCTATAGATAAAATTAATTAAATCATATTGTTCTGGAAAATTACTATAATTAATTATAAGAAAACTCTCACGTTTAATAAACTCTTAGTTTTCATTCTACAACGCTCTGATATGCGTGAGCAATATTTGATTAAATCTTTATTATAGTGAGCCATTAAAATCACGATACCAAATCTATTAATTACGTAGTTAGACTTATAATTAGAAAATTCACAAAGATAACTTTGCATGAAAACCTGTGCTTAGAACATCTTATATCTGATCTATTCATTGGGATTAGGTACTCGTATATATTATCGATGATTGTGATTTTACAAATGCAATAAAGGGTGTAACAAGACCCTTAACCGAAAGGTACTTGTTTTCCCCATCATTGCGATCATTTTTTTGTTCTACATCATACCTCGGAACCTTCTAGTTACGGAGATATTGAAGGTCTAAGTTTCAACTCTTTGACAAGTTTTTTTTTTTAAACATGTTTTTGATGTAAGATTTTTACTTTAAACTCCTCCATGACTCCCGTACTATCCATCAGCACAATGTTTTGGGTGCGTTACATTGAGTCCTACCGTAAAACGTGATTTTTCACCCAAAAAAAAAGTCTTTTCCCAGGAATAATTTTTGCGTAAAGTTACTTAGTTTGATGTACAGAATGCTTGGTTGACGGCTTCGTGAAGGGTCTGTTTACACGCTGTATACATCATCGGCCTAGCCTTTTCCCAACTATGTTGGGGTCGGCTTCCAGTCTAACCGGAGCAACTGAAACTACTGGTAGTATTTTACATGGAGCGACTGCCTATCTGACCTCCACAACCCAATTAATACTGGGTAATACGATATCTCTTGGTAAGACTGGTTGTCAAACTTTCGGACCACTGTCTACCTGTAACGACTGCAATGAAATGCAATATTAATATATGTTAATGATGTTTTAAAAACAAACAAAAATATGGTGAAAACCGCAACCAAATCCGTTCAACGGTTATATTAACAATAAAAAACGTGGTCAAATAGACACGAGAAGAGACATTAGTTTATACCTGGTGTAGATAACTTGCTTACATATAGAATCATTACATAAATAAAACTGAATAACGTCGTCATATACAAAGAGAATGACATTTATTATTTAATCCTATCATATAATGGTATATGTCTTGCATAGATTATGATCTCTCGACCGATACTCTTTTATTTATTACATGATATTTTCCACACGTAATGTAATACGCCTAGTCATAGGTTAGGAGAGAAAGTTTTGGCAGTACTGTGTGTGATTAACAATAGATATATTACTGTATTGCAGATGGACTTCGGTTTAAAGAAATTTATTTCTCAAAATGCACATACAGTAAACGGACCCTTCACTAAGCCGTCAACCAAGCATTCTGTACATGCTGCGGGACTGTTCGAAAGAGATACCGTGGCCCTGGAACACAAAGGGCAAAGAAGAAACATGGATAGGTTTTAGTCAGTACAAGTCTGACACTCCCTTCCGCTCCGCCCAGAGTAGGGGGGGGGGGGAAACATTCTGTTCATCAAACTAAGTAACTTGACACAAAATCTACTGTCGTGAGTAATTAACAGACACGGGTAAAACATACCTTCCGCCAACATCCAAACTCCAAGTTTCTACTACGAAATTCTTTGTGCAAAAACCTAATAACATCTTGCCCGACCTGGGAGCCGAACTCAGGACCCAACGCTCAGTAGTTGCGCTTACATACATATATACAGGACGTATGAAAATCTTAGTTTTCGTTTCTCCTAACCAAGCGGCATCTTTGAAATAGAAGAATAACTGCTCATTTCTTACGAGTTTACAACAATGTAGTCTCCAAGCCACTAGAGAAACCTGCGTCTATCTACAAATTCTTCACAATTTATTGGTTTTCCCCGCTTTCATAATAATAGTGACACATAAACACCTAGTGGCGATATTTTACCGACTGCGGATTTGCGTCAACACGTAGATTAACACGTATTTCACTATTTACGGCAGTTCGGACACTTTGTGTGTCTGATGGATTGCTAATTGCGGTTTATTTTATAATACATTTTCGACAAATATATGTGGCTCAAAATTCACCTATCCGAATTCCGCTCGCTGATGTAGTCATACTTGGTCATAAGATCTTCAAGTGCGCAGGTGTCAGGGCATGTAGCGCAAGATGGAAAGTGGAACATTGTCTGTGGCCACATACTTGAGAACTGAGTCGTCCATGAATCCACATCTGTAGATTTTGTCTTTGCTACGGCCGACTTGGGTTCGGAATCTATTTAGAGATTTTCAAGTAAGCCACGGTAACGTAACTATGCACAGGTGGAAGGCTTTCAGACGGCTTAAGCAGTTCCCGCCACGCGCCAGAAATTACATCTTTCTTTTATCATGAGTATTTTTCCATGAGGCAGATTTATCAAGTCCACTTACATTACGCCTCTGATTATAGAACACATAACATAACATCACGCCTGTAGTCCCCGAACGGTTAGGCAGAGGTGCACCTATTGCACACCTAATATTTTACTTACTTTACAGTTACGATAAAATAAGGGGTAGTTTACCTACTGTTATTACTAAATAGAAAATCCTCAGATCAATAAAAAAGTTTTGTTGGTCTGAGTACTCGGCTCGACGCAGCAGATTCAATAAAGCATAAAAATATGAGACCAAATAATACACAGCTCTTACACACAAAAGATAATGAGTTTCTTAATTAACAATCAACCCTCTAATTAAAACTGAGCCATTATGCCAAGGAAAACAAAAACAGTTCGAGAAAGCCCGCGTGTCATTCAGTGTTACTAAGAACATCATGTAAAAACTATGATTAATAGTTTCACCGACTATTAAAATGTGATCAAAGCCGTGAGACATAAAAATTAGCGAACGGCAGTAAAAAGTTAAAAGCTTTGCATATTTGACCTTCTTTGTGGCGATACTCTATTTGAGTCATGTAGATACGTTACGGCTAAAAGCCGAAGTAAGGTTACACCTAGTTCTAGCCGGTCAATTTAAATTTGGAAGTTTGATGCAACCAATTTAGAAGTAGCGTGTTTGGTCACAGTTCTAACCTAACCTAACCTAATCCAATTGGCCGGTGAGTCCTAGCAATAAAAAGGATACACCTAAGTATAACAAACTGTCGTAGGGGTCCGCATGGGCCGATGCCTGCTAGGGCTGCGGGACTGTTCGAAAGAGATACCGTGGCCCTGGAACACAAAGGGCAAAGAAGGAACGTGGATGGGTTTTAGTCAGTACAAGTCTAGCACTCCCTTCCGCTCCGCCCAGAGTGGGGGGGGGGGTCAAAAAAAAAATAGTATAACAAACTGTTACCGGCCGCACCTAGGTATAGCCGGCTAGAACTAGGTGTAACCTTATTTCGACTTTTCCGTAACAGATACAAAAGCAGCAACGTCCATTACTGAAATGGTTGTAGACTTTTTTTGTTTACGTCGCATGTTTCAATTATTAGTTAACTTATAACTAATGATGTTATATTTTTTAAACACTAGTAAAAAAAACCGGCCAAGTGCGGGTCGGACACGCTGGGTTCCGTAGCACCAAACAATATAATAAAAATATTTTAAACGCCCATTTATATGTGAATTTACACTCAACAGCAAACTAAATTTGTTTTCATAGTATGTTAATTAAAAGCAAAGTTATTGCTGCAGATTGACGAATGAGTCCCATATCCCAAAAACTAAATATCATGTCTTATTCAAACCAATTTCCGTTGCAAGTTTTTTTTACGTACGTTCTACAAACCTACATTTTTTCAGATTTTTCCTCCTCTTTCTTTAGGAATTAGAGAAACACAATTTTAACGGCTTTAGAAGCAAATATCTCATCAATTATTGAGTAAAGAATATATAATTATTAGACTGTATTTTGGGTTTCGTTTTAGCCATTTGGCTACGGAACCCTATTAACCTGATGACCCTGAACATGACGCTTTTCTTTGACTCATCAACAGTTCCATGCAAATAAATCAATATGACAAGAAAAGTTTACTCTTTATTGTCCTTGCCTTTAGCTCCCTACATGGTGTGCTCTATTTCGAAAGAGATGCTCTCCAGCATATCTTAGACCTACTTTTTGCTACCATGTGCTACTCAGCTTTCATTTTTATCCATTCTGTGTTTGTTTTACTCTGTAAATTACGTGATGACGCAGATATACCAAGCTTCTAATATCATAATCATTCAGAAGGATGATAAAATTATATCGGTAGGTATCATAAATTTTGTTTGAAACGAAAATACGCGGAAATTTAACGGTCTATCAATATTATGTGCATTTTTATTTAAATGAGCTTGAATCTAGATTATTTGATAGATCTAACGTAACATTATGTTTAAAGGAAGAATGTTAACTATTAAGAGTTTTGGATACTTTACATAACATTAGTTCAGTTGTGCATGTTGCGACTACAGGTCGTAACAGTAAGGTAATATAATAAAGTAAACCCCGCACTACAAGGAATTCAATCCACTGGATTAATCGGTTTAGGCGCAGAAGGCCTAATTCTCAAAATGGCAACAGAGTCGCAAAAGGACTAGTTCTCAAAATGGCAAGCTCTCTAAAAGCCTAATTCTATGAATGGCCAATTCTGTAAAAGCCTAGTTCTCCGAATGGATAATTCTCTATTGAGATAACTAAATGCATCAGGAATATTTTCCATGTTTATTAAATCATTATTTATTAACCATATTCATCATTAATATGCATCACACTCAGCCTTTCTTGTTTATCCAGGCCTTATTCCCAGTTCTTGTGGTCGGCACTAAAGGAGACACATGCTTTTTTTTGTTTTAATGTGTTTGTTATATCTTTTTATTAAGTTTATTTAAAAAAAGATGATCTTTTACTAATACGGGCTGGTGTCCAATACAATAGAAGTATTATCTTCATTGCATGCTGCATGATAATCGACATGTAGGATGAATATAGATTTGATTGTGAGATTTCTATTAACAATATACAATACCTCCTTCATCATTCTGGCCGCCTGGTTGTTTGTGACACTTTAGTATCCTTATTTCTCATCACCTACTTGTCCTTGCCAGTTTCCTACTACGTATTGTTCGATTGTAAACTCGCAATTACCTGAGGTATATACTACTAGTAAATCCAAAGCGGGGTAAATTCACATTAGTGCAAATTTTGCACAGTGTTAATATGTATGAACTACGCCAAAACGTAGCACTGTTGAGAACAGAAACCCCATAGTATATAAGTGTTTACATAACAATGTCATTTCAGTTAAAACACCAAACTACATTCAAGTTATATTTATCACTTTCGGTCGATCCTTTAATTTAAAAGTTTTTAAAATGGTTTTGATAATTCTTAAATTCTTTTATTTTGAAAATAAACAAAAGTAACAGGTATAACTTGAAATTGGCTTGATTTTATCGTAACCGACAAAATCAAACTCGAAACATTTATTTTCAAAAAATGAAATCTTTTATTTAAAAGACTACCCAATTGTAGAAAATGTGCCATTTTGATAATTAGCCATTTAGAGAATTAGGCTTTTAGAGAATTGGTCATTCAGAGAATTAGCAATTCAGAGAATTAGGCTTTTAGAGAATTTGCCATTTTGAGAACTAGTCCTTTTGTGACTCTGTTGCCATTTTGATAATTAGGCCTTCTGCGCCTAAACCGATTAATCGTACTGCGGGAAAAATTCGTCGTTCATGTAAAACATGAGTATTTAATTATGTAAGAGATAATTAAATAGGGAGGGGGATGAAATAATTTAAGAAGTCGTGTTATTTTGGCATTCGACAACGACAAAAGAGTTTTGTTTATTTTTTAATTAAATGAATGAGCAATGCTTTAATTCCAATGTTAAAATACCACCACTACTAGTGCTGGCTGACCTAATTTATTTTTTTCATCAAGTTATATGAGCCACATTTTTTCGTCCAATAAACAAGATTTAATATTACCTTATATGTATTATGTAATTTCCCGCCGCGAATGCTGATAAACTCTCCATATTAGTACCTACGATAAATAAAATCCAAGTATTAATTGGCTATACAGTAAGTTACTTCCCAACGGTATTATATTAAATTCAAATAAATATGTTAAGAGGGAACAGGGGTTGTGATTCTCCATACAAATGTAGTCCAATTTTTTCTTCCTGAGTAATGCCTCAAAATCAAGGTCTGCCGTAGACACGTCCCTGACATTTCCTTTTTTTCAACGATTAATAAATAAAGAAAAAATGCCCCATTTTTACGGCCGTGATTAGAGGACTACCAGACAAATTCGATAAGTTTTTAACATAAAATAAATTGACCAAGACACTGGACAGCTAGACATACTCTTTCTTAAAAAATTACGTCAAAAATAATTGAATCGGCTCAGTTTTCGAGGACAAAAAAGCGGAATACGAAACGGCGATCCCGTCAAATTTTTTGTAATGTAATCCGTCTGAGATGCAGCTATCCTTATCGCACTTTGCGGGAGGAGCTTGACGCAACACCTATTTTTCAAATTCCCCGCAGGCCCTGTTCCCTCTTAAAGTAAGCGAGAAAGTATTGCTAGTATTGGACGTTCTTTGCGCATAATTAGCATTTCAAAACTAGTTAATGACTGAAACTGGTTGAAGAGGAAACAATTGGCGGTCGACTAGTAGTGTGTCCTTCAAGACGAGCTTTTTATTAACATTTAGCATGAGCTTGGCATGACAACATATTTATAATAATATCTGGTGTCTATTTTTCTTCATTAAAAATATAAGCACGTTGTTTAGAGATTCTTTTTACTGCAACAGTTTAACTAGGTCCAAAGAAGATTTTCTGACATTAATTAAATTGGTGTCGCGGTTGCATGTGCGACCGCTGAACGTTCTAGGCTCGATTCCCAGATCGGGCGAAGTGTTATGTTGTTTTTTCATTAGGAGTTCCCATTTAGAGGATGAATTTGGGAGCTTGGGCAGTTCAATGATGGCTAGTCTCAGACCGAGTCTCAATAACCGTAATGACCGAATTATTATTTTGAGTAGTGCTTCTCAATTTGAGCCAGATTTTCACAAAAAGAGTTAGCTCCAAACTAAATACCGTAAAAAAACAGGACACAACAGATTCCTGTCTGCTTTTTACGACATATCAACATCTGTTTACCGGGCGGTTGATTATGAGAATATTTCTGCAAAATCGGTCATTAACCAAGAATTTAGGTACTTGGAGCAAACTTATAGGTCCTTTTCACTAGAGAAAAACCTTTGCAATCTCTCTCTGACATTAAGACCTAACTATGACAACTACAACAAGACAACTTTATCTTGCATAATTTGTTTGAACTAAGGTTCGAACTTGCTTCTGCACATAACCTGAGGACCATTTTTCGCTGCCAGTTCTGCATTGTAAACTCAATTGTCTTCATTTAATTCTCAGAATTTTCAAGCAGTTCCCCGAGTTTTGCTGTTCTTGCGGAATGTTGTTCTGATACAGAAAGCAAGAAGTTCCAGAGCGCTTTACAAAAACTGAATCGGATTCGGTGAAAAAAGTTCAATTGATTTCCCATCAAATTAAAAGAACAACACTGTGTTTATCGAGCCGTTTTTTGTTTTACTACCGTTTAATTTTAATCACTTGCCTCACAAAAGTCTGACAAACCTTTAAATGATTAAACATCTACTAAAAACGAAACAGTGAAAGTGCGTAATGTTACGAAAAACTACGGTTTGTGCGCTTGGCACGTAATTAATCATTCTTCGGCTTTTTACGTCCAAATATTTTCAACGCATTCTTCTCGGCGTCCCATTCATCAGCAATGATTTATTTACTAACAAAAATTGTGAGAATCAGTTCATTATTATGAGATGTTGAGTCAGGGTTCGGTTTCGGCTATCAATGGTTTTGTGTTGTTTAGAACTCTGTCTCATGGTAGGTAGGTAATCAAAATATAATCATGGTAATGTTCATTTTCATTGATTTGGTTTTGCATTCAATTTGGTGAATCCCAGTGTATCTGTGACCGCAACACGGTTGAATAGAGGTTGTTGCCTAGAGGCTCAGGATTTTTAAAAGTTATAACTTTTCCTGCCTGATGCCACAGAATTGGTATAGTGCGTAATTGTAGCGCAAAATAGAATCACTGTCAAACTAAAGTATTTTTTATGGCTAAAAATTAGCCTCTAAGGTTTTTTACTGCCGCTACAAATTTAAATATTTTTCTTAAACCAATGCGCGCGGTTCGTACTTTGAACCCTGCGAAATTTTTTTACCATAAGGGCTCCTTTTTTCTGCCTCTGGGTTGGCACTCCTATTGAACTTTCGCATGAACGACCGGTATAGACAGAGGCTGAAATAAATTAGGAACCCCTTGCCCCGAGGCCTTAATAGAAAGTTGCAAAAAATGGGGCATGTGGATATTTTGATCTCAAATTACATAATCATCTGAATTTATTCGAGGCAAGATGTTAAGATTTTCGAGCTCGCTTCGCTCGCTCTTAGAGCCTAGTTTCTCTTGAATCTTAACTTTGTCTATGTATAAGTCACCCAGGCAATTCCAGCAGATCGAAACAATTCTAACCTGACAAAAGGTAGGTAAAGTGTTAAAATGTTCGAGCTCGCTCTTCAGACTACTTTCTCTTGAATTTGTCTGAAAGTCGACCAAATAACTCCTGGGTGCAAAGTGACATAAAAATTTCGAGCTCGCTCTTGCAGAGCCTACTTCCTCTTGAATCTTAACTTTGTCTGCAAGTCGATCAAGTAACTCTTGTATGAAGGGTCAAAACAATTCTAACCTGTCCAAGGTCGGGTGTTAAAATTTTCGAGCTCGCTTCGCTCGTTTACGGAGCCTCAGTTCATTTTGTTCTTAAATTGTCGCCCTAAGTCGATTATGTAACATCTATTTATGAATAAAAGGACTAAAGAAAAGCTAACTTGTCTGGAGTGAAGAGTTTAAATTTTCTTTTAGTTCTTAGACTTTTCAAATAACTCTCTAAAATTAGTAACTTCTACTTCTATATAAATGAGTATCGAAAATCTAACCAATCCGAGGTAACCGAGGTACTAACATTTTTGAAGTAGCTGCATTTTAGATTCTTAGAAGAATCAACTGCATCCGTAAACAGTAAACTTAACCCTTACAAATCCGTTTTTTACTCGCACCCTTGCTGTACGAATACAGTTGATGGTAAAGATGCCAAAAATACTTAAGAGCCTGAATTGTCTGTATAAAATCTTTGTCCAACAACCTGCAAGTACTAGGAAAACATAAGTAGTGGAGCTGAGCACGACAAGAACAAGTAAGTAGTAAAGCGAAATGTTATCATTATGGCATCTGCGCCCGCGCGGACGGCGGCCGGGCTATTAGCGTCAGGTAAATGAAACGTAAAGTCCTGGGTACCGCATTATAAATTCCTCACGCCAGCGGAGGCAAAAACATCACGAGGAATCCGCTCGCGATTGCCCAAAGCTTTTTTGTATTCTAAGCAGGGCTCATGGTAATATGAAGGTAAAGTTGAGCTGGATACGAGTTTGTTTGAATTGGACAAATGACTTTGTTTTATGCTATCTTCGTCCGATTATTTTAGGCGTTGTTGAGTTATTTGGAGGACATTCTTAATGTGTTTGTAGATTCTAGTAGTAAAAAATGCCGTCCATTACATTCATCATCCATTAGTTAGTTTTATTTTCGTCATTCCTTCCTTTCGATACATTTTTGTATCCTGTTATTAAAATTAGGGCATTTTGATATATACTTAAAGCCTCGTATTTTTTTGAGATTTACGGCTTTGGGCAAATTTTGGGTCTGAGTTTGAATTCGTATTGTTTTATTACTCCTTCGCTTCTTACACCAGGGTCTATAGTTTTGTTGATAAAGTTTCTAAAAGGGCACTTTAAATCGTATTTCGCGTAAGTGAAGGGCGTGACATTTTGCGCTTAATTAATAGCAGTGTTAACTTTTTCTTATATGGTACCTAAGAACCAGAATCCTAAGTTCACACAATATTTTGGCAAGTTATTATCAATATCATTAAACGTTTAAATAGGTACTTATAAGCAAAAGCGGTAACGCCAACTTCCCTACACCGGTAGAGCCATCGGCAATAAACTTATTGCCCTTTAATCTAACCACAAAAGCTTGCAAACTTACAGTAGGCTTCGGCAGTCGATGTTCCTTTACAAGTCCGATTACCATCCCGCATTCAGATTTTATTGCATAGAATATTAATATCCACTGGCAATAACCACTTTATGATCACTTCACATATAGGTAGCACTAGTACAAGTGAGAGCATTAACTGATGTCGTGTGAAAATCGCGGAATCACGACTGAATATTGTAGTAACGTCCAACACGCGAAGAATATGTACAGAGACTGGCGTGCGCATGTCGCGCCTGGAGGCGTTTGCGCAGCCTTCGCCGGTGGAAAGTTCATCGAACGAGTAGCTCCCGCGTGAAGTGAGACGTGCGATCACATGAGAAAAAGCCTCCGAGAAAATTTTACTCACCTGTCTATACAATCAAATAGGCTTTTATTTATAGGTTTGTGTGCTGCATGTACGAATGCAATTAATGTGGATTAAGTTGCATACAAATAATATAACGTAGGTACTGTATATCATTCGAACTTGCTAGCTAGGTACGACAGCTTATATTAAGTCTATTAAATAATTCAAAGCCGTTTTCGTAGAAAAATAAAACCGGCGAGCATTTTAAGGTTTCATTTATTTGTAGACAATGCTAAATATGATAATTCTACCTTTATGTTTCAACTTATTTATCTTGTAATTACGATATTCTGTTTACACAATTAGGATAACTTAGCTGTTCAATTAAATGGAAGAAGGTTAAAAGAAGGTGTACATCAAAAATAACCAATTATAATGGAATTTAAACGTATTACTGCGTTAAACAGAACGTTTATTTTTTATCTATGAAAGTACCCTGCTGTCATTCTCACTCTATCTGTCAAATTTGTCATCAGTCCGGATGCGAATCGTGACTTTCAATTTCTTGCAAGTTTATGTAAATATCTATTAGTTTTCTACACCTCAGTGTTGCGTGGACATAATCCATAATGCCTAAGGTTTCAGGTAAATACTAAAGCTGAATACTTACTACTTTCAGAAAATGCTACATCATTCTTTTAACATTGAGGTTATAACTTTTCCAAACTGTCATTTTAAACTTTTGCTATGTATCTAATGTTATTTTACTTTTGAGAAATTCTGATAATTTGTCCAAATTCCTTGTTATTATACTCTTATCAACAATGAAATACCATTATGATTTGGTATGAAAAGTGCATCGTCATGACTGTGGCCTCTATTTGCCCGTAAAACATACCCGGCATTTGTAATGTTTTCTTGCTTTTAACACCTTATTTTACACTCAGCCGCGTATAATGTTTGTATAGTGAATTAAAAACTGCACACGATCGACATAATGTATAAAATGAATAGTAGTTACCTAAACATTTACATTTATACTTACTTTAACCCATTAAGTCCTAATACCAAAACAAAATTTTATAATCATGCAACTCTTATTAGCTTTACAAGTTCCCACATCCTTCCCTTAACTCAAACAATCTGTAATTCCAACTCATTGGAATCAGTCTGCATTCTTAGTTTGTCCCCTAAATGCAGTTGCAAGGCCCTCATATGAAAAAGGAAAAGAATGCCACACACTGCCTTTTAAGTCTAAGACCATATCTACCAATGCCATTATAGTAATTAATCATCATAGCGATTACAGTAAAGGTAAAATGGGGCAAGGAGTTGTACCCAGGCGTAGAGGTGAACACAGATGATGATCCCGTCGTGTTCAAGGCACAGATCTTCGCCCTCACCGGAGTGCAGCCCGAGAGACAGAAGGTGGTCTGCAAGGGAGTCACGCTGAGGGACGACTCTTGGTCCAACTTTAAGTTAACTAATGTGAGTTCTAGTGTTCCTTATTGTTTTTTTTACTATTAATAGTTGTTTACTGTAGAGTAGTCAGGTAAAACCAACCCCACAGCATTTTCATGCAGACAAAACATAAAAAATGAGAATGGTAGGTAAGGAAACTAAATTAATCAGTAGTAACTAATTTAACAAGTTTGCAAAACTAATGTGCTTGACACAAAAATTAAGAGGTATTTCTCAAATAGAAATGATGTGTAGCAATAATTCATCCCTATTCAAAAGTTGTTTGTGGCAAATTAATAACAGTTGAAGTAAAACAAAAACACTTCTCTATTCCAATTTTCAGTTAATATTATGGTAATTTATTTATATTGCATGATTTTCTACCTGTGTTCCTAAAATTGTAATTTTGCACCCAAATCAAGTTATTGTGGCTACTTGATAATATCACTACTGAAAGTTGATGACCTGTGTAACCTTGATATTTAATGTAAACATATAACAAGGGTAAATGACTCATTGAGTTATTTCAATACCTACAAGTTTTAAATAAACAATAGCTTAATAATTATCATAAAATTGCAAAACCAATACTTTTAATGTTTGTGTTAAACTAACAAACAAAGTTGAAAAAATTACTACATTTTATTGATGGCAATCACATATACTGGTCTGCTGTTAATCCTGTACAACACGGAGGAACTGAGTGTATAATTCCTCCAAAGAAATGTAAGGTTTCTGCAACCAGACATCTGTCTGTGGACTCTGTATATCCTGCGGTTAACTCTGATGTTTTTTTTTTATAGTTAGTGTCTCAGTCTTATCAGCCCCAGAGCTTTAATTAGAATGTTGATTTGTAATCTCTTCGATTTTCACATCCAGTGATATATTATCTCCCATTTTCACACCCAGTGATGCAGTAGCGAAGGCAAAATTTTTGTAAGGGGTAGGCCGGAGTACGTATCTTTAATCTGATTATATTATTTGTCTATAGAATACTGACTTTGCCATTTTTCAAAGGGAAGCCGATAGGAATTGAGTTGTATGGAACCTTTGCCACTGCAGTGATGTATTATTTCCCATTTTCACATCCAATGATGTATTATCTCCCACTTTCAAACAATCATCAGATTGAGGCTAATCCTGTCCTTTTCATTCGGAACACGCAGTTGTTGGTGTTCAACTTTGTTGTGGTCAGATGATTGTTTGATGCGTTGCAGGATGTGGTGCTATGTTAGATATAAACATAATTTGCATGATTGTGGCCAGAAACCATCTGGGTGAGCATATGCCTCGGATTCCATCCAACTCCATTGAGGACCCATATATAGTGTAGCTATAAGCTACAAGATCATATGAGCAAACATTGTTACTGATTGTTTCTGTAAATTAAATATATTTTTTTAAATTCTTTATTTGATTGCTCAATCGAAATTAAAAGTTGATTTTTCAAATTAGGGTATTTTTTTGAACAACATAATCAATGAACAAAGACAATCTTCCACCACTACCTAATTTATTTAGTTGAGGGTAAGAAGTGAACACGGTGGAACACACCGTGGAGGTCTGCCCCACTTGGGCGGAGCACCGCCGTGTCCTCATAGCGGCGATTGGCGGCGGCGATCTCTCGCGTCCGGCCTTGGTTCAAGCCATGGTCAGGAGCGAGAGGGAATGGGAAGCCGTCACCTCCTTCTGCGAAGCAGTCATACTAGTGAAGGAGGTGGCAGGACGTGAGAGGGAAGGAACCTCACGTCCCAGCCGCCGCGGGAGACGCCCTGGGCGTCGGGGGTCACGTGGTGGCTTCCGACCACCGTAGGCGCTGGCCTGTGGACGGCGAGTTATGGGCTAGCTCGCCGTCCGGCCGTCTTGTGACGACAGGCCGTGTCGACGGCGCTATCGTGTTCCACGCGCGCCTCAAAGAGATGTCAGCAATCAAGTAGGGGTCCGCATGGGCCGATGCCTGCCAGGGCTGCGGGACTGTTCGAAAGAGATACCGTGGCCCTGGAACACAAAGGGCAAAGAAGGAACATGGATAGGTTTTAGTCAGTACAAGTCTGACACTCCCCTCCGCTCCGCCCAGAGTGGGGGGGGTCATTTGATGATTTCCCATCCGGAAAAAAAAAGGGTAAGAAGTGACAGAACAAACTCTCCGTGCCTGTCTCTGTCATCATCATCACTCTCCAGCATGTCTTCTTCTTCCATACTTGTCTATTACTCGTCATCTCAGCAGTCACCTGATTCCTAGCCATATCATATCTGTATTGTGTGAAGAACTTAAAAAAAAAAAAATTGAATTCTTGAATTTCATATGATAATTTAATAATAATTTTGATTATCTGGGAGTTTGACAGTTAGTTTTACTATTCTAGAATGCTCTGGTGCTGGTAATGGGCAGCAAGGAGGAGGACGTGCCGGCCGCTCCCGTGGAACAGACGCGCTTCGTCGAAGACATGAACGAGGCGGAGCTCGCTACTGCTGTAAGTTTTAATACTTTTTAACCGACTTCTAAACCAGGAGGAGGTTATTTATTCCACCAGCGTCTTTTTTTTTCATGCATGTACACCGATTTCTCCGTGCTTACTGGTCGAATTAAGTAATAATTTTTTCATTTGGTAGAATAAGCTCGCGCGGTAGTTCAATTTATAAAAAGTAAATTGTATTAACTTTGCTTCGGTACTTTATGAGGTATGCTCTATAATATGCATTTTTTCTTCTTCATCTATGTGGATGATATGCTTATAACTTCTAGTTACAATGTAAAATTGATACTTTACAAGGATTTGTGTGAGATACCACAACTAAAAAGGGTAACATAAAAATTTTTTTGCAAAAAAAAATAACGGACTTACAAAAAAAAAACATTGAAATATGAAATAAGGAAAATGTGTTTGTTTTTGGAAGTCGGTAATTTTTTTGTCAAAAAAGTTTCTTATGTTGTTATTAGACGTATAACAACACGGAGAACGAAGAGAGATTGTATCGATCCAAGGGTGTTTCCCAGTATTAGCTCTGAAGTCTTACACATTCACACACTTAGACATACCGGAGAAACTTGGGTAGTCTTTAGTACCTAGTCTGTATTTCGCTGCAGACCTATGTACACCTCTGCCTATCCCTTCGTAGATTAAAGGCGTGATGTTATGAGACAGAAAAATGGAAGGGTTTCCTGTGATTTCATATTAGTTTTCCTTAGGCGCTTAATTGGAAGGTAAAACTCCGACTAACAAAAAAAGAAAGAAAAAGATATCGCAGAACACACACACAAAAAAAAATATATATATATTCATTCCACTTGATAACCTCCTCTTTTCGGAAGTCGGTTAAAAATTCTTTTGAAAGGTGTCATTTGAACACTACTCAAATGTATCATTCCGTTTTAGGTTCTATTTATGTATCGCGAACTCTACATCTAAACGAATGAATTTAGGTTATAATTATGTGTAATAATAATTAGCTGTATTGTTTCAGATGGACCTGCCTGAAGGTCTGATCAACCTGGGCAACACATGCTACATGAACGCTACAGTACAGTGCCTGAAGACAGTACCTGAACTTAAGAATGCCTTACTTAATTATGATAAGTGTAAGTTATTTATTATTCACTTTGTAATTGTTGTTTTTTACCAAAGCAAAACGCAACAGAGCTGACGGAAATTAACCTATAGGATCCAAGAATTTATCATGTCATTGCGATGAGTGTAGGGAATGTGATGTTGTAAATTATTGTTATTGGATTTATTCTATGCTTATTTCGGGAGGCGGGGTTGTTAGTTATCTACTCATGTAACTTTTAGTTGATTTTTGTTGTCCCTGGTCTGTATTTGAGACTATTTAAAACTTTCAGTGCCAAGTAGGTGTGTGTACCCAGCATATGGGTCGAACTATAAATCGTTCGTGTGCCTTCAACCCGGCGCCGAGCCGTCGCTATACTTAGCCTTGTGGTCATACCCAAGACCCGTCTAGCGAGACCAAATCTAAGTAGGCAATAAGGGTTGTTCAAACTAAATTATATAGTCTTTTTTTTAATGTATCGGGATAAACATTTTTGTAAACTATTTTGGACAACCCTGAGCCCAGCTGGCGTTCATAAAGTGATCTCGGATCCGGCTGCTTGAGCATACGGACTCGAATGTCAAGTAAAAATGGACCATGTGAACTTGGCAGCAAAAGTTTTAATAAACATCTATGAAATAATATACAAGTTTAGAGAAAAGAGACAAGCTGCCATGCACCACAAATAAATTATCATTATTTTGCCCTTATCCCAATTTATGAGTGAGTACATAGCATTAACGATTGTCATTTGTGCCAACAGCATCGGGCGGCGGCACAGCGGGAGAGCTAACGTCAGCTCTCAGAGACACCATGTCAGCCCTCGAGGGGGGCGGCGCCGGGGCCTGCGCGGGCGCCGCCGCCAAGCTGCTGCGCGCGCTGCACGCCACGGCGCCCAGGTTCGCCGAGCGCGGCGCGGGCGGCGGGCTCGCGCAGCAAGATGCTTCCGAGTGCTGGACGGAGATTATAAGGGCGCTGCAAGCGAGGCTCCCGTCTGCACCCAACACTCCCGTAGACAGGTAGGAGCTAGTTCATATAGTAAAGTAATACTGATGGCGCCATCGTGAACGGATTCTACCTTTACTTGCGTAGATTTCGGAAACGTGACGATTATGATTTTGTCACATACCATATTTGTGTTGATGCTAGCTATAGATATAAGCAGGTTAAAGAGGTCCTCGCAATTAGGCCACAATGCAGGCCAAAATATTCAAACCCGTTTCTCGTAACTAAATAGAATAAAATAGAAAAATATATAAGCCAAAATGGCTAAACCTTTTCCTATTTTAGCAAATTGTGCCATTTTCAGGCCAATGTAGTAGAATCCCCGTATTATACTATATTGGCCTGAAAATGTATATTTTAAAAATAGTATTTGAACTTTGATCAATAAAGAAAAAAAAATACTAAAGTCACACTTTTTTTCACCAGATCATCAGTGATCGAGCAGTACTTCGGCGGTACTCTAGACGTGGAGCTGGTTTGTTCAGAAGCTGACGAGCCTCCCTCTCGCACCCAGGAGACCTTCCTGCAGCTGTCCTGCTTTATCTCGCAGGACGTCAAGTACCTACAGTCGGGGCTAAGATCTGTAAGTTTTATCAAACATACTATCTAAGCGACATAAAGAAACAGTCCCCTAAATCGTATGCACTTCAGAGAGTGATCAAACTTATCGTCGCTAAATCGGCTTGATACGGTCAGAAGAAAGCTTGATCTCTAGCCAATCGTTTGGGATTGCCGTCCCGTGAGACTATGAGACAGAGTGCACCTGTGTCTGCGCACACACTTTTGCAATATAATATCACCCGCGCCGTAGGCTAATCTCTGCTAATTGGCCGCCGTGATCGAAAACGGTCAGGACGACTATACAAGGTGGGCTAAAACGGTTAGAATGATGTACTTATACGTGGTAACCGTTTTAGCGTCGGTGTCCCACCCTGTATTATGTTCATGCTTTAAAAGCGAAACAGACATCATTCGCCTCGTTCCAGTTCATCACTCCCTCATAACTTACATATGCTCACAAAAAGACCCTGTAGTACAGCAACACATAAATTTTCTTATGTTAAATTACTGCTATGTTTGTTACAGAAAATGTCAGAGCAAATCACAAAAATGTCACAGACGCTAGGAAGGGATGCGATCTACACGAAAACAGTAAGTCTCACATTATTTAAATTCATGCAACAACAAAAGCATGTTAAACGGTTGACCCTGGTTATCAACATTAGGTCTTTGACAGTTTTTATGGGAGTTAGAAGCCAGAAAGTCTGTCAAACAATCTTACCAAGGGCTATTGTCTTATCCAGTTGTGTCAGTCAATGTAAAATACTGGTACTCAGCTGCATCTGGTTTGTCTGCGAGACATGATCATCATTTCAGCCAACAACCGTCCACTGCTGGACATAGGCCTTCCCAAGTGTCGCCACATTGACCGGTCCCGTGGGTCTCGCATCCAGCGGATCCCTGCAACCTTCACCAGGCCAATGCGGTCTGCGAGACAACGCCAACATAACTGAAAAGACCAGACAGATAATATTCTGTCTCATACTCATTACTCTGTGTCCCCATTAATTCAATATTTCTTTCAGAACAAAATCAGCCGTCTGCCAGCGTACTTAACGGTGCAATTCGTGCGCTTCTACTATAAGGAGAAGGAGTCCATCAACGCCAAGATCCTGAAGGACGTGAAGTTCCCCTTAGAGCTGGACGTGTACGACCTGTGCTCGCCCGAACTGCAAGAGAGACTCAAGCCCATGAGGAACAAGTTCAAGGTAGTTTTTTTAAATCAATATTACTACTGAGAAAAGGTCTCAAGATAGTATTAGGTAGCCGACCAAATTCATCGGACAATGGGGATGGTAACTGCGAAACTAATGGCGCGAGCAAAGCTAGTTCCAGCCATCGACATTGGTTAGAAATCTGTTAATGTTATTTAATATTTCAAAATAGCTTGATCTCATTGTTCAGATTGACTTAGCTATGGTTATGCCATCTTCAGTAAACTTTGACAGGCCATCCCCTTTGACGGTCGCGATGTTATCCATAAGCATAAGCATAATCAGCTTATTAATGTTCCCACTGCTGGGACGCAGGCCTCCTCTCTATGAGAGGGACGACGAGCGATGTTATCCGTTTAGGCCGAATTCCACCCAGTTGTCTTGGTGACAGCTTAAACATAGTTCATATTCATATTGATTTTATTTTGCGTTCCATAAGTTTAAAAAGGTGTTACAAGAGGCTTACAGCTAAGAACAATTATGGACCCTATTAGGGCACAGCAGTAATTATACAATATTAAAATTAAGTTTTAAGTAGTAAATAACAACCATTTCTACTTATTATTTACAAATGGAGGGTAACACATATAACAGAGTAACATACTTAGTACAGCTACACGGTAACATTTATAGACCTGGTCATAAAGCAACATCTTTATATCAATATTATTTATAATTATTGAAATCAATTTATCTTAAATTATTACATTAGCTTTAAGGCACATATTCTGTGCAGGTAACATAATTAATTATAATATATTTATTTCAAAGTGTAAAATGGTTATTTCTTAATATAAAAAGTATATAATTTTTTTGTATTGCACTTATATTTTATCAGTTAAGTATTCATTTATATTATAGTATCTTTTTTCTATTAGAAATAGTTTTATCTTGTTCATTTTAAGTGCGACAAATTAGCTGAGCTTGAGCGACGTAATTTCGGCCTAATAATAATCAGGTCGTTGGTTTTAAGTTGTGGTTATGTTTTTTAGGAAATCGAAGACGCGAATATGGCGACGTCGCTAAGTACGGATAACCACGGCGACAGTTCAAAGGAAATTAAGAAAAAGGTCCCGGGAAAGGCAGTTCCCTACTGGTTCCCTGATGGTAGGAAACATTTTCTCATTTATTTTGTATCTTTTTTGGCAGTCAGCCTTTGTAGGGTGACCACTTGGCCAGTAGCAGCTGACTGAGAACGGTCAAGAAAATTTTAAGTATTAGTTGCAACACTGCTCTTAAAACGGTTGAAGTGAAATATCGCGAGGAAACCTCCATATTTTAGTACCGAAAATTTGTAGCCCACATTGTGTCATTTACCATTACTGGGTCTGCGTAGTACATTATGGCTCGATCCCCATTGTAGAAGTGTCCTTTTTGTGTCATAGTAGATGATGCTGATTATGCTTATGTTCATTCCAGACGTAGGCAGCAACAACAGCGGCCACTACCGGCTGCAGGCGGTGCTGACTCACCGCGGGCGCTCGTCGTCGTCCGGGCACTACGTGGCGTGGGTGGCGCGCGCGGACGGCTGGCTGCGCTGCGACGACGACGCCGTCACGCCCGTCACCGAGGACGAGGTGCTGAAGCTCAGCGGGGGCGGTGAGTCACACTCGCCTTTGTGGAACTGCCTTTGAACAGCTTGAACTCTAGCCGTGGCTTGTTTTTGCTACTGTCGCTCTTACATTTTCTGTTATTGTATGTATCAATACACATCGCATGTGATTCGTTCTTTGGTGCAGCTACCAACCATAGTATGCACAGCCCTCGAAGTGTTATTTATAACCCCACTGGAAGTGGGAAAGGGTTTATTATTTGTAAGAAACCACTTGGTATTATCACGCAACATCATACCTAGGATCTACCTAGCCTTGTCCCAAATATACTGGAGTTGGCTTCCAGTCTTGCCGGATGCAACTGAATACCAGTATTTTACATGGAGCGACTGCCTACCTGACCTCCCAGACTTGGCAACATCAACGTAAAGCATAACAACCTTAATTCAACTTCCAATTATTGTTACAGGAGACTGGCACTGCGCCTACCTACTTCTCTACGGGCCGAAGATCCTGGAATTACCCGAAGTAGTAGACAAGCCAGAGCCGATAATAACCGAACGGGATGACGAAGACCCACCGATCGCTCTCGCGTAACCCCTGCACGTTGCTACCTAGCTCCCATTTGTTCCAACCCGCTTGACTTGACTGCGACTCGCACAACTTTCTTTAGCCGAAATGATTGTGACAAGACATGTGTCAAGGTTTCGTGATATTTTTCGAGGATGTTTGACATTTGTCGCTGCTTCGTGACACTTGTCGAGGGTTAGTGACACTGATTATGGGTTTGTGACATGTGTCGCGGCATTTTTGACATTTTGTCGTAGGTTCGTGACATTTTGCCGCAGATTCGTGACATGTGTCTTGTCACAGTAGTGAAGGCTGCCTGATTCATAAGGACTAGGGTTCACTTTGAACTGTACTATATTTTAGAACTTGATATTAGCCAAAGGTATAAGCAGATTTACTACATCACCATCTTTGATTTAGACACATTGTATTGGATTGACAAAGTCCTAAAAAAAAACTAAAAAAAATGTCTCTTGAAATAGAACTAGATGTCATCCATCCACGTTTTACAGCTCTAACCTAATAATGTCGAGTTTCTGATTATTGACAATCGATCTCTGTAACTTAAGGAAGATAATATTATGTATAGATATGCATTAAAAGCTCTGCTGTAGGCTACTCTTAAAATACCTGGATGTAAATATGACACATCCGAAACAATATCTAGTAGAGCGTTGTCTCTTTCTTTCTTTTCTTTTTTTTTCTCTGTCACACATCTGTCTCTTTCGAAATTACGATGTGTCATTTGAACGACTGGGTCCTGTGTATCGCTATGCATAGTCGCTCCTACCTCGGCATTTTGTAGCCTAAATAATATCTGTAGTCTGAACTGTTGGTGTTGTCTGTGAGTCTATAAACACGGCTGGTCTATTTCATTTCAGCTTTCATATTAGTTATGTTCTGTTATAACTGTATGTACCAAGATATATATGTATAGCAAGGTTGTCTCGAATGAAATTGAAAAGTAATATACTATGTTAATGTTCATACTAGAAGTGAACCCTTATAATTATAATTTATGTACGAAAAAGAGCATTTATGTAATAAAACAGCAGCTATTAGGAACAATTTCGAAGACGACCGGAACTGCAAGCTGCAACAAAAGACCACATGGACACAACTGATTTCTATATAACATAACATCACGCCTGTATGTGCCCGAAGAGTTAGGCAGAAGTGTACGTATACAAGGTGTAAACGAACCCTTCACGAAGCCGTCAACCAAGCATTCTGTACATCAAATTAAATAACTCTACGGAAAAATGATTGCTGGGAAACAATTTTTTTGGGGGTTAACTTACAATATTGTGCTGATACCCACATTTAAAAAAAAAACTTGTGAAAAATTTGGAAATTCGACCTCCAATATCTCCGTAACTAGAAGGTTCCCAGATATGGTCCAGACCAAAAAAAAATACCGAAAGAACTGAGAGTGCCTTTCGGCTTTGTCAAGGGTATTTTTCCACCGATTAGTACACCCGCATTTCGCGTTATGTTTAGGTCCATGTAACTGGGGTTGAGCCGGCAGCCATTTTGTCATTTATGACGTGAGTTGCAGTCGCCTGAGGAATTGCACCTTTGTAGCAAAATAGATGAAATAGCAAAATTTGGTTGAACTGTGTTGAAGTTGAGACGTTAGTCGCGGGATTAGTGATTCGTTAATTTATTGTAAATTGGCATTTTGAATGCTGCTGTTTATTCTTGAGGCATTTTCGTTTGAACTCATCTCAGTAAATATCTAGGTTCTCTATAGAAGACGTATTGAATTTTATAAGACTAATTATACTAAACAATGATCGATAATAAATTTGATTATACATTTTGTTGTTGTTTTCATTTATATCTTGAGTCTAAACACCCTAGATTTTTGTGTATCAGTTTATAACTGAGTGGGTAAGGGATACGATATCTACACGTTGACCACTATTTAACGAGCTGAACAAAACTATTCATTTGAATAAAAACCACATGAAAGTGGTTTTATTTTGTTTTTTTCACAACTGGACAGTTTCCGAAATGTGTCTGAAAAATAAACTCAACAACAAAACCGGTAATCTATACAAATATTATAAAGCTGAAGTGTTTGTTTGTTTGGTTGAACGCGCAATCTCAGAACTACTGGTTCGATTTGAAAAAATATTTTAATGTTGGATAGCCCATTTATCGAGGAAGGTAAAAGGCTATAAAATTTTACGCGGACGAAGGTTGCGGGCTAGTTGAAGTAATAAAACCTCTTTTGATCATGTTTTGATCTAAAAACAAACTTCTTATTGGTCACCACAGATTAAAACAGATTGTCAATATTGTTGATACGACATTTCACAACAACATTAATATTTATTTACCAAACAGTTATACTTGCGGATGTCCTCATTTCTGATTTCATCACGCAAGGAAACTCCGAGCATAGCCCTCTCCATTGCCCTTTGGATGACTTTAAGCCTTCTGATGAGGCCCGTTGTCCGCAAGAGAACCAAGGTTACCGACGTAGCCCGAAGAATAGCCAAACTTAAGTGGCAGTGGGCAGGGCACATTGCTCGCAGAACGGATGGCCGATGGGGCCGTAAAGTTCTGGAGTGGCGACCGCGAACCGGAAGACGTTGCGTTGGAAGGCCTCCCAGTAGGTGGACCGATGACCTGGTAAAGGTTGCAGGGATCCGCTGGATGCGAGACGCAAGGGACCGGTCAATGTGGCGACACTTGGGGAAGGCCTATGTCAAGCAGTGGACGTCTTTCGCCTGAAATAATGATGATGATGAAACAGTTATAAATGTGCTTGTGTATCCAGTTATTACGTAAAATCCTAGTCAAGTCAAATGTTTTTGTCGTTTCTGTCCACCTGTGCACAGGCTGTTCTTTTCAGATTGTAATCAGAGTAGTAACGTATGATGCACGAGTTTCTTTGCGGGATTCCTTTTGGGACCGGCCTATTATTATTATTTGTTGAAGAAGATACCCTTCCCTATTAATTTAAGATTTTATTTGTCGCTAGTTTTAAGTGTATTGCTTGGTAAGTGATCGCAAATGATATTTAGTTAGCAGATAGGTTGTTGAGGAGTAAGTTCCGCCACTTATAAATAATACGCACTCCAGGTATTAATAATACGAGATGGAGAAGCGCGGGAAATTTGGGGTCCCCCAAAACGCCCGCTCGTAACTACGTCCTTGATAAAAAGCTATTTTCAGCTTTCATTTTAATAAATTATTTTAGTTTTTGACTAGTCCTAGAGAAAAAAAATGTTATATGAAGTAAAGGACGCGGGTTTGATTCCTGCACAAATCAAATGTTTTTGTGTAACCTCTCAAAATCTTCAACAGGATAGTTTTCTCAAACTGATCAAGAAAGTAAACCAGGGTGTCCTATTATGGTATAGTGGACGCAATTGTTTTTTCAAGGGCGCGCGCCTTTTTCTTCACGATGTTTTTCTTCTCCGTTTCGAGAGCAGTGTTCATGAGATAATTCACACAAAGAAAACTGCCTGCACGGGGTTCGAACTCACGACTCTTTGATCGCGGCCGTCACCCTGAGCCACCACTAATAACGATAAATTACACACCAATATAGTGCACCTCATGCCTACGACATATACCAAAATTACGATTATTACAGGTATAGGAAATGCTATATCAATACAAGTAAGATGTATTATGTATATGCCTGCTTATATTTCCGATGTATTGTGGCAAGGCTGGACGAGGAGTTCTGAAGGCAGTTATCTTGACTTATGTTGTGGCTGGTAGGAAAATACTTCTATTACCTGATTACTTTTACTCCTAGGATCTGATATGGGTCATGTCTTCCCAATTTCACTGTTGTAAGACAAAGTAGCTATAACCCAACGATGAGACGGTTGAACGGGGGGAAATGAGTACGATCCCTACTCTTCTTCTTTCATACTATTGACGTAAACCCAACAGTCAAACAACTAATAACCCTGCGAATCTCTTCTTCTTAGCGTATCGATGGCCAAAAGTTCAAATCACACATCCTCTAAAAAACTGTCATAACACAAAAATAGCACTTTTGGGATAGACGCATTTAAAGTTTTTTGTGTTCTTAACGATGCTTTGCTCCAAAAACTTTCGCTTGTGCCATTTGGCGACTTATTTTGGTGGTACTTATGGCGGTTTTTTTTTTCAATTATAGAGCAAGGACAATTGAAGTCGAGTAGGGTATTATCTAAAAATGTACATCTTTTGTGTTATGACAGTTTTTTAGAGGATGTGCGAAATGTGTTTTAGCCCAAAACTCAGCCACGCGAACCCCGCTCACTGTTGCAGTAATGAGTAAAGATATCATCAGGCGCAGCTGATAGGACATGCGGTAAAAGATGGAAAGTGGGCCATTGTCTGTGAAGAGATGCCGCATATGAACTTGAGGTCTGAGCCGTCCAAGAACCACCATCTGCAGAGATTGTCTTTGCTCCGACCGCCTTGGGTTCGAAGTCTGTTTAGAGTTTTTCATGTCGGCCACGGCAACGCTTGCCCAGGTGGAATGTTTTCTGATGGATAGTAGAAGTTGTCAGGGGGTTTAAACCGCTCCCGCCAGAGATTGCATCTTGCTGTGGAGGTGTTTAAATTAGCTGGGCTAGCTGGGTCCACGCACCCAAGAAAACTTTTAAATTATACTTATACTTTAGTCGTTATCGTCTACCCTTAGGGCTAATCAAAAACATGGGAATAAACGCAAGAGAAGTAGTAAAAGTATTTGCCTGCAGCACTCAACTGTCATACAATCTGTCCAAGGAGAGGTATGACGTGATGTTCGACCTCTTTAAGAAAACTACGCTCAGTCTGCAGAGTGAAAAGAATCAATTGAAAGATACACTGAGGTTTGGAAATACCATTCCAATTACACATTGTCCGACCCGGGAATCGAACCCAGGACCTCATGCTTAGCAATCGCGCTTGCAACCACTCGACCAACGAGCCAGGTTTTTTAAGTGTTGTTAAGTTAGTTTAACTTATGCCTTCATCATCTTTGCCAAAAGTACAATTTGCTCGGAGCTCATGATGACTTTGATCGGGGCAGTTTTGCCATAATTGTATTTCCTTGAGCTTGGTCTTCGTTCGTATCGTTCCTATATCACAGTTTACTGTTGTATTTTCGTTGGGAGTTATGAATACTAGACAGATTCCTGGAGTTGGACGCTGTTTATGGCAATAGGCTCGCCCCCTCTATGTTCACTATATCTTGCCAAACAGTGGCGTGAAGTTAAGAAATTCGTCTCTCTTTTCCGGAAAACTGTGCAAGTGAATTCTACTGAAAAGTTTTCATAAGAAGGTACTTTCTAGAAGGTATGGTAGGAAACTGCCTTTAATCGTAAATAGTTAATCAGTGTACCTACCTAGCTCGGCTACAGGCTCTTACGTCACAGCACCCATATGACCACTCGTGCGTGTGATGTCCCTTTAATACAGCTGTAGTTGACAGATGAGGCCAGCGATGAGTGCTTAGGTACATTGCATGTGCCTACAACAGAATTGCGGCATATTTTTTTTCATTATTATTAGCGGTAAAATAGTTGTACGCAATGAAATTAGAATTAATCATTCTTTATCTGAAAAAATTGCTAATGGATTATTTAGCTGAATAGGTAGATATATAACTTCTTAGGGTCGTAGTCGGCGCGTGTAAACGTACCTAATGCATAGTAATGGTCCTGCCATTATTAAACTTGAAATACCTACCTACTCATTTTCTAATTTGACACCCCACAAATTTTTGATCGTCTGCTATTGCTATAAATACGGATCATCATCATATCAGTCCGGAATCACCCTCTGCTGGTTATAGGTCTTCCTTTTTTTCTCCTGTGATGGCCAAGGTTAGGCCAAAGAAACCAGGGCCGTCCTAAAGCTGATGCCGTTGGGTTGACGATATCGTGGACGCACAGAACGGGGAAGTGTGGCAGAAATACGGAATATTAAAAGTAATTCCTAAATAGTTAAAATTCATCTGCTCAACGACGCACCTAAATAACGCCATAAATGATGTTGAATTGGATTAATAAATGGCATTGCCGTAGTAAGTGAATAATCCACAATCACTTTGCTGGTTAAAAATAAGGGGAGAAATACAACTAGAGAAGACAAGACAACGAAAATAACGACATCAGCGAACAGTTTCACAGGGAAAGCATTATTGCGCACCCTAAAATTCTATAATTGAATTGTTGGGTAAACTATCGTTAAATGTTATCTCATCTTCTCTTCTCATCGTAATTTTCGTTGCTACTCTAATAAACTTTCAGTTCAACCTTAATGCTACAGATTTTGATTTGTTTATCTGGAGCATATAAACGGCAGCTTATCATTTCACATTTTTTTTTGGTATTAGTCTTAGGTTTCGGTCCGGTGTCTGATAAACCTAGAATCATTTAATATCTTCGTCTAAGGCTGCGTTTCTACCAGAGATGAGCGAGGATGCGTAGCAAGGGATGTTCAGAGTTCAGAGTTCATTTATTTGTCAGAAACATGATTATGCACACACAAAGCATGCAAGATGTTAAGTACATTACAGAAAGGATCACAGTCATGTTTTACCTTTACGGCGTACAAATATGTATTATAATAACATTTCATCAATTATAAAATTATTGATTAATAAAACATATAAAAAATACAATTAATTGAAATTCATTTGTCAAAGATTGCAATAAATTACATTTGAATTATAATATAGGTACAGCATAGGCATATCAAATATCAAGTAAATGTGTGTGGAACTAACCAATCACATAGCTAGAATACCTCAAGGTATGAAAATGAAGCGATATTATTGTTTTTTTCACACACATCCCTCGCTACGTATCCTCGCTCATCTCTGATGGAAATGCAGCCTTAATCTTGTTTAAAAAGTATTGCGCACCTAACATTTGCAGATGGACCGCGGTTTGCGCGAAGAGTACATCGCTTTAAAAAAAGCTAAAGAAGAACTAGGCGGCAATTTAAATAATGTCACCCTGAAATACCAAGTTACATTCGAGCACAACGTGTATGATATTCAGGTAACTTAGTAAATGCTTAACGACTCTACTGAAATTCGAAATGACAAATCGTATAAAAACTGAAATAAATATTAAATCGTTAATCGAAAAAGGTTAAATCGTCTGAAACATCTTTCACATTATTAAACTAAAAATCTGGAAATAACAATAAAAACATTCCATTTTCATAATTTTATATTCAAATGGGTCTCGCCTGCTTCCAATTTTTATTTAATTTAAAATGTGCTTGTTTTTTGCTTTTCAGGTTTTCCAATCGCATTTTAGTTTTTTTTTTTTTTAAATATTCACATCGATATCCATTCATCATCAGTTATTAGTTCCCTAATAGTTATTAGGTAATTTTAGTCATTAGGCACTCAGATTAATCGCGAGAGAGAGAGACGGAGCTGTACCTACATGATCGATAGCATCCCCTTTTTCGCAACAGATTCATGTGACATAATAATTCATAGAACGGTCCCAGGACTCTAAAGAAACTGGCGAGCGTGTCCTACACTCCTTATCATGAGCATAGTCTTCGTCGCCCTGAACGTTGCCATGGCTTTACTGTTTCTTCGCATCGTAATGGCAGCCGCGTGACGTACCACAAAATGTACAATCGGCCAAGCTAAATAAAAAGTAATTAAATAAAACCAATAAAATAATTTGATTTTTTATTAGATAAACATTGGTATTGAAAATGAAAATGATCCGTCTCGTTTCTTCCAATATGTTCCTTTCTTACATTGGTTGTTATAAGGTTCAATTTGGTGGGGGCTGTATGTTAGCAAAAAAAAGTTGTGTGGCTGATACAATGATTTAATACGAACTGGTTTTAAACATACATTGGCTATAGCTATCCGTACTAGACGTTCGAATGAGTAAACCACTGTTGTTTACCAGTTTTTTGACAAAGACAAAGTTTCTAGTTGGTACGGATGGACGTAAATAATTTGTCAAAGTAGGTAGGTATATAAATTGAATCAAAGTAAAATTAAAGGTGAAGTGAATCAACATGTTGATAGTAAGAAATTATGACAACTTCTTACCGCATAACAATAACATCACTTCACCATACTTTCAATACTTTAGGAGTTGTGGTTTTAAGAAAGAGATTATTAACATTTATACCTAATTATTGCTATGCAAATATGAACATTATTTGCATAAAATAAGATTCATATTCGTCTACTAATTAAAATAAATTTCACTAATAATGAGTCGCAAACCTTCGTTTTCTATTACTTCTTGTAACCTTCTGCTCATGCTGTTAACCATATTCGCGCATATGTTACTACTCTTTGGTTCAACTGTACCTGACCAGCATCAACTTTGACAACGTGTATGATTGGATAAGAAGAGGAGAAGAAGAAGCATCAGGTCACGCTTTTGCCGTTGAAGAAGGTAATGAGATAGACTGTTCGAAAGAGACACCGTGGCCCTGGAACACAAAGGGCAAAGAAGGAACATGGATGGGTTTTAGTCAGTACAAGTCTGACACTCCCTTCCGCTCCGCCCAGAGTGGGGGGGGTCATTTGATGATTTCCCATCCGGAAAAAAAAAAAAAAAAAAAGTCTCACGAAAAGTGAAAGGCAATTTACGCAATACATCTCACATCTGCCAAACCGTATCACAACTATGTTAGTGACGGCTTCCGATCTACCATACGCAATACAATAATACCAATAATATTCCTCTTGGTGTAACATTCTTAATCAAGGACTACTTCAGGCTGTTCTGTTGTAGTTAAATCGTGTACGTACCTAAACTGCTTCAACCACAACTTTGCAAAACCCCTGTTGCCGTTGTAAACCTTTAATACCTTTCTTGTAGGACTAACGCTGTAGTAGCTAGGAATAAGTACAAGACCTAGCATGCGATGTCCATTTCAAATTAGCGGTGACGATTTTACTTCGTTAGATGGAGCGGTCCAAATACATACCGGGTGTAAACAGACCCTTCACATATCCGTCAACCAAGCATTCTGTAAATCAAACTAAGTAACTTTACGCAAAAATTATTGCTGGGAATCGACTTTTTTTTTGGGTGAAAAATCACGTTTTAAGGTAGGACTCGATGGAAAGCACTCATAGCATTGTGCTGATGAATGGATTGAATAGTACGAGGGTCGTGGAGGTGTGTAAAGTAAAAATCTTACATTAAAAACTTTTATTTAAAAAAAAACTTGTGAAAAAGTTGGAACTTTGACCCCCAATATCTCCGTAACTAGAAGGTTCCCAGGTATAGTCTAAAACAAAAAAATTATCACAGTGACGGGAAGACAAGTGCCTTTCGTTTATGTTAAGGGTCTATTTACACCCTTTAGACATTCGCCATCGACGCACAGTAAACTTCTGACGCATATCTTGAAGGTCATGCTCGAGGTGGTGACAGCCACCACCTTCGTGATGCTGGACCGCTTGTTCTATGAAGGTCTGGATGTAGTGCGACAGCATGCCCAGGTAGAGGTGCCACAGGTCACGCAAGATTTGATAATTGAGGTGATGGTTTTGACGATATCTTCTTCAACTTTACATGGTATAAAACAAAGTCCCACTGTCTGTACGCTTAGATCTTTTAAACTGCGCTACGGATTTTAATGCAGTTTTCAGCAATAGATAGAGTGGTTCAAGAGGAAGGTTTATTTGTATATGTGTATACACACATTACACCCGTGCGAAGCCGGGGCGGGTCGCTAGTTTAAAAATAAACTGTTATGGTTATGGTTGCAATTTTCTATGAAAGTCGACTATTAATTTCCTACTAACTCACTACTCATCCAATATTATGTCTTGCAAGTTTACTGAGGGATGCACGGATGCACGGTCAACAAAATCCTTGTCTACGGTGGTCATGCTTATCTCCCACATACTCTTAGGTGGAAGGAACAGGTGTACTAACCAGCCTCCTCAGCAAGCTGGTGTCCATCCTCGCGCCATGCCACCTATCTATTTCGTCAAAATCTACGGAGGATACTTGTGGATACTGTTGCTGCTTTTTCCGTATGCGATGAGACTTAAAAAGTAAAACAATAATTGCTGTAAAAGAAGTTAGCTTTTTTATTTTTTCTACCTTACTAGCTATTTTTTCTGGTTTTAAATACTTTCGTAGGATGGGGGTGCTAATTTTCGCCATCTTTGTTTTTTGCTTCTTAGGAGCACTCCCATAATAATACTAAATAAATCAACCTGCTGGTTGGTGTAACTACTGCTCATAACGTAGCTAAGGAAAACATCGTGAGGAAACCAGCATGCCTGAGAAATATTGCTAGGCCCATGGGCGGCATAAAAACTCTGACACCAGGTTAGGCACTAACCACAGGATTAAGAAGAAGAAGACATAATCACATCACGCCTGTAATTGCCAAAGGGTTACGCAGAGGCGTACCTACCTAACTATTTAGCACTTAGGTACAGGTACGCCAGTTACGTTTACAATTCATTTCAGACAAATCTGCAGTTACTTCTATCCAGCTCGTGAGAAGCAACGCGTGTTGCATCTCTACAACGATATTCTCAAGAAACGACTGAAAATAGATAAAACGTTGCGCAGCAGGTAAGAATAGAACTAGCTAACATCAATCCTCTCATTACCGCAGAGTAAAATGTAAAATTTGAAAATCTTTGGTGCAGTTGGTACATTTAATTGTTGGGCGTTCTGCTTCGAAGTAATCGGGTTCATGTTTGTTTCTAGGTGTTTCTTCAGTCGGGGTCACCACTGTTGGGTACGCAAGGTATGAAAATGAGACTCGTGGTGATGGCTGAAATATGGAATGAATGTATTTAGAAAAGACGGTCCCTTTTATACAAAATTTGTAACAAAAAATCAATGCATAGTAGGTACATATAAAAACTTAGTTTGGGCACAATATTGTCGATGTACCCTACGTACTATATTGTTACTGTGAGGATGATATTCCGCTACATAATATTATGTGTTATTAAAAAAACAGTTGTTCCTAATGCCTGTTCCATATCTATCAACAAATATCTGATATGACATCACCAAAATTACTTTATATTCAGGAAAGCGATCCAAGCCGTGCGCGCACACTGTCTCTGGCGAGAACTACCTCAGTTTGAGGATGAAGTTTCCCTACCCGCTGGGCTGGTTGAATGCCCTGCCCGCGGCAAGGATGACCTGCCTCATTTGTGGCGAGACGGAACCAAGGACCGATGAGGGCGAGCAAGTAGTGTAGGTAGTAGACGCGTGGGAAATAGACACTGACCCCCAAACAAATGGAAGCTATAAGCTCAACACACAGTCAGCGTCGCCTCTACTCGCCGTTTACCATGCTTTGTATAAAAAACTCTAAACTGCAACGTAGTTACAAGCATCACTACGGCATTGCTTCGGATTGGGATCAGGGATCGAAGAGTTCCACAAAGGTAGCCTCCGAGTTTATCTCCCACATCTACCTCCAAGGGTAAGGGAAATTAGAAGTGGCAAAAAACTCAGTGTTGTGGCTTCCTAGGCGATATCTTAATTAAAACAATGCACATGATCCTTCACTGTTCGGTAGTGCAAAAACAGTACGCTGTTACATTTAGGTGCCGTCTAATGTAAGTGAAAAACTTTTTTGCAATAAAAGACCGACTTCCGGAAGTAAAACTATTTTCCACTTTTTTTTTTTAATTGGGTTTTTGTTCCAAAAAATGTTTTTATATTTCAGTTTTTTTTTGTTGTGGTATGGTATATCTCTTTTCTCTGCCAAAGGAAAAAAATCACCTTTTCTTTTTTATTACAAAGTGGGCCTGCTCTTGACCTCGATCACGCCTGATGGAAAGCGATAGATGAGGTCTATGATGGGTCGAGCGTGCCCAGAAGATGCCTGTTCAGTTTCACTCTTGCTTTGAAGGCAGACGGGTTAAATGTGGGAGGGTTGTTAATTCCTTCACCTAATTTGGACCAGTAATCACGGAGTTATGAACAAACATAAAAAAAATACAACCGAATTGAAAAGCTCCTCCTTTTTAGAAATTGGTTAAAATAGGTATTTTTGTATACTTTTATGTAGTATAATTTTATTAACCTTTTCAGGACCACAATCATCAAACCGTTGGCACAGCTGCTGCCTTTCGAAGAGCCCGTTCGTGTACTGTGCAGTGTTGGAGGGAGATAGGCGCGCGGTGCCTGGCGTGTAACCCCAGCCTTAACGAGCAGAGCGATGTAGACACGCTCAGTGAAGATGATCAGCTCGCAGTTAATCAGGAAAGTCTTTTTTTTTTTCCGCACGCAAAATACGTGTTTTGACGTGGAGTTGCGGACACCAGCCCGTTATACAATACAAGTCTTTATTTGTCCAGAACTTTGTACTGTAATAATACTATTGTTTAAGATTAAAATATTTATTAAACACATCGACTGTTTCATTCACGTAAGAAGTAACTTCTTGGATATCAACGAAAGATTTTGTTTTATTTCTTTAAATTTCAAGTTATTAACAAAAGCAGTTTCAAACTACATTAAAAAAATTTAATGGAAAGTACTTTTTTTGAAGAATTTTCCTAAATAATTAAACAAAATACTGTTCCATGCTGCACTGCTGGGGTTAAATAGTGGGATCAATATATAACCCCACTGTTATTTTGACTCACAACTCAATATCCTCGCAGACCAATAGCCAAACGCATTATTAAAAGTAACTTTCAATAAAAATACTATTGTACTCTGCGTCAGGGGCGTGGTGTCCTGTGCACTGTGCAGGCTTGACCAGTTGTTTCGAGGGGTATAAAAGAAAGGGTGTGATCTAAGGGATCAGAGAAACGCGGGGTACGTCTGAACCCCTGTGGCAACGGGGGCCTTGCCCTTGATAATATATCCTTTAGTGCCGCCGCTTGATCATAGGTCGACAAACTATTGATCCAATATCTCTTCTTAATTTTGACACTCCGTGAGTATTTGTTATAAAACTCGAAGGATTTTTGACTAACGTCTCGCAGTAGTGAGCACTTTTGCTTTGTCCCATAGACGACGGCCATGCTGATCAAGTCACAAGCTATCGATGAAATGGCGATACACAAAAAAATATTCTTACATCGCCCTTGTGATGAGGCCACAGTGATAATAGTAATATTGGACGTTTTTACGGAGCTGCTGATACTCCTCACTTGCTGTACACGTACCATTACCACCATGGCTTTATAGCTAAGCTCATGTAGTCATGTCTATGTTCCATGGCGAGGACTACACGACTTCAATTCTTTCACAGTTATATTTTCTCTAACAGCTGTCAGATTTGTCAGTGCGCGCAACCCAGGGTCAATCTTATAGCAATAAGAATAAATTCCATTGTGATTTGACAGTGATGCGAAGTCATCGGTAAAATAACGATGATAAGACTGCAACAATGCAACCATGGTTTTATAGCTAAGCTCATGTAGTCACATTGCTAGAACTAAACATCTATATTAGGAACACTCACACGCAATAAAACAGCATTGAAAACATCTATCTTGACCTCATCTCTGTCTTCAGGACAAGATTGAGGTCAAGAGTAAAAAAAAAAACCAAGTATATTTAAAACAGCCCATACTCCAGTTGTTCACCGACAGTCAGATTGCTCACAAACTGTATGTTCTCGGCCACGTCATTGCACAAGGCTGCCAGACCGGTGACGCGGCCCTCCTCGCCGGGGTTGAAGTTGTACACCAACTGGAAACCGTGGTACAGGGGTATTGCAGAGAAAATAGAGAATTTTACTTCATTAAAACAGCCTAATTCAGAAACAGGAGTAGCAATGGACAAGTTTCTAGCGTTTCGTGTGCATAGTATAGATCTTGGGTATCCCAGACTAAGTATAAGGTCCGGACTCCATCAAAGCGGACGACGAGCGGACCGGAATGGAGACGGCCTAAATGTTTCGTAGATATCGTTGCGTACCGGCGTAGAGCTTTCGTAGGCGTCGAAGCGGCGTAGAGCTTTCGTAGGCGTCGTAGCGAGGTAGACGTTTTGTAGACGTCATTGCGTAGGCGTCGCGTCGTAGTGCTAGTGCAGGCGCACGGTCGCGGTGGTGTAGGCGTTGTTGCGTAGTAGTGGCGTCGATACATCGTAGACGTCATGACGTAGCGGCGACGACGTTTCGTAGGCGTTGTGACGTAGCGACGTAGACGTTTCGTAGATTTCATGGCGTAATGTCATTGACTCTTCGTATGCGCCATCGCTACGCAACAACTGGCAACAACGCTACCTAACTACCACTATGGCCTCTACGCAGACACTAGGAGGTCTTGCGTAGACTTTGAAGATGTCCTTTTATCGTTCCATACATACAATCATGCTAATAAAAACTGTTCTAACGACAAAATATAAACAGGTAAGTTTTTGGTTAAACTAAAAGAGGGTTATAAAAACGACCAATATGGTAATATCTCGTTTGCATTGAGCACGTTCGATGACCATTTGTTTTATTGCTAGAAAGTATATCTTCTTCTGCCTAGCCTTTTCCCAAAGTTGGGGTTTGTTTCCAGTCTAACCGGATGCGCCTAGAACGATATTCCGAACACAAATACGCTTACCGATAGAAACTCGTCGTATGTGATCCAGCCGTCGTTATCCGTGTCAGCAAGATTGAACTTCTCCTTGCGAACTTCCATGGCACTCTCATCGCCCAGACTCTCTAGAACTGCCCCGCTAAATAAGTAGACATAACCGATACCTTAGATAATTAATCAAATAGCAGCAAATAAAGCTTCATTTTTATAAAAACGAACTCGTCGTCGTGTCGTGTGGTTAGTTCTTAACCTGGTGTCAGAGTTTTTATGCCGCCCATGGGCCTCTGACTTGGCTTAACATGCCGTCAACGAAAACAAACTAAGTGCCTTGTTTTCGAAGATTCAAGTTGTCAGGATTTGTGAATCAGAGCTGAACACAGGCACTACACAGTCACAATTAGGGAGTTTAAAATTTCAGAAAGCGGTGAACGGCGAATAGGTTATACCTAGCTATTTTTATCCGACTTCTAAAAAAGGAGGAGATTATGTGTATTCTACCAGCATCGAGGAATTTTTGCAAAGAGGAAACAGACTTCCTTAAAAGTTTTTTTTAATATTAATAACAGCCTGAGGGCCTAAACAAGTGGCAATTGCTTTCAAAGCATTTCAAATTAATACGACGATTTTGGATTGGCTTTTCGGTACTTTATTTCTATCCAATATATTTTCGATTTTTCAATCATCTTTACCGCTGATAGAAGGTAACTTAAACTAATCTCTCTGGACTCTTTAGGCCCGAATTTCACCAAATCGGAGACGTATGGAGATATGCGAAGAGGCGAGATGTTTAGGAGCTAAGGTGTATCCACCGAAGCTGTGCGGAGATGCGTACTGGCTAGATCGGAGAAGAGGTGTGTGCACAGGTTCACCGCATGGCGTTCACGTCTCCGCTGTGCGTTGCTGCCGAATGTGGAGGCTGGCCTAAACAAATACGAGACATCTCCTTTCCTTTCTGCTAAAGCTAAGCGGAGACGAGAACTGTTAATTTCGAAATTCCATTGGTTGTTTGCAACACATCTGTCCTCTCGTCTCGTCTCCGCTTCAGTGGAGCCCAGGCCTAACACTAAGGTTACGCTACAATCCAAAAATTCCAAAAACGTGAAACTAACAAATCATCAAATCCGAGCATGCCGTTGGACTGGTTGTCGAAGAGTAGGAACAGGCTGTGCAGGTTGGCGATGGTGACCTCGTTCCAGCCGGGGAAACGCTCCACCACCTTCTGCATACTCCATCTGCGATCCTTTTCCTTCATCTCCTACCAACCATACCAGATTGTATCATATCAAAATCGCAAAATGAAAAACGAATGGCGGACTTGGTAATTCTTGAGCATCAAAAACCTATTTTAGTATTCTTTAAGTAAACGGCAAGGAACTAAGTTTGACCATACCGGCTCATTACAAAAAGATGAACAGCATATTAAGTCTTAACAATGTCTAAAAAGAATTAATATGAGTAATTTTTTTTACTAGCATCTGCAAGAAAACCAGTGCCCTGTTTAATAAACGTTACAAATTGAAAATTGTAATTGTAGTAGGAGAGCCGACTGTAAAATTTCCAACCTACTTGATACCGCGATAAAATGCACAATGGTATCTCATAAAAGTCATGCTAAGTCCGAATTTGATAGTCTGCCACGGCGGAACTTGCCGAAAATAAAAAAAAATACATTTCCGGTGCGAAAAAATGGGCGTTACTTTACCCATCTGATACTGAAATAACAGTTATGGCATCAGTTAGAAATTTACTGGTAGACACAGAAAAGCGAAATCTGTCAGTATTTTTTTTGCCCGAAGTGCTTGGCAGACGCTCTCAAAGGTGACCATCGGGACCCCTAAATATACCCATCTGATACCAGCATGAAACTTATTCCAGTCGGTAGGTATGAAACCTCATTTCAGGAATATACGGACATTTTAATTACTGAAGGCTTATTGTATTGCATGTATAATCATTATGAAATAATAATTAAAAATTAATAATAATTAATCATTATGAATTATAATTTTTTGGTATATTCGTGGAAATGTTTATTACATATACATAATATACATTAATTTAAATTTTGATATATATTTATAGTATTTGATTATATTTATAGTATTTTATATATCCTTGTAGTTAATCTTATTATTATTATTTAAAATTATTTTAAGATTTACACCTACCACTGCTTGTCTTTGCATCACCCAAAGGTTGACTGGTAGAAAATGCCTATGGCATTAAGTCCGCCTCTGTACTTCTGTGCTTAAAGTGTTAAATAAATAAATAAATAAATATGAAGGTCTGTGTTAGGTAGTAAGTGATAAAAATATCTACAGGTGAGTTTTTTTCGCTAGTAGTAGGTTTTTAGAATATTAGCAATTCTGGTTTAGCAGCTAGTTTGGTATATCCTGTTTAACGCGTTCCCGCAAAGTTTTGATCGACATGATACCTGGCTTAATCTTTAGGCATAGCCATAAAAAAAAACAGACGGTAAACGCCACCGCCCGCCATATTTGCATTGCCGCTTGACTTGGTGCTGGGAACTGTTTTGTTACAATGACAGAATGTTTGGTTGTTTGGAATGTCTGGTTGCTGCGTGCCGACCTCCCTAGTGGCGTCAGCGTGGTTTACTACGCTGACGACACGCTGGTGATGGCACAAGGGAGGTTGCACGAGGCAGCAGCCGAATACATAACACGCGGGGTTGGGATAGTCCTGGCAAGGATCCGGCAATTGTGTCTCGAGGTGGCACTGCACAAGTCCGAGGCCATGTGCTTTCATGGGCCTCGGAATGCGCCACCGTCGGGATCCCTACTGACGGTAGGAGGGGTTTCCATCGGCGTCGGGTCGACGTTGAAGTCCTAGGACTGGCCCTCGACAGCCGGTGGAACTTCGTGGAGCATTTTCTGCCTTCAAGCGGCTCTTCAAGTAGGCCGCTGCAAACATAATCTGGCAAAATGGGGTATTATTGGTCCCTCCGACACCGAGTGCGAGTGCGGCGTTCCGGATCAAACTATGCCCCACCTGCTGGAGTGTCCCAGGTGTCCGTTTACCTGCACTCTTGACGACCTGAATAGCGCCTCTACCGCTGCAATAAACGTGGCCACCTACTGGGCCCAAACCGTCTAATATGGAAGGAACATCGATACGATAAGAAGGATAAGAAGAAGACAGACCTTCATAATGATTGTACATGCAATACAATAAGCCTTCAGTAATTAAAATGTCCGTAATCTGTACAATTCCAAAATACGGGTTCTACGGATGTCGCTTACATAATCTCGTCTGTCAAGGTGTTTCGGCAGAAAAAGCGTTGGCAGACTTATATATTCCTGAAATGAGGGTTCATACCTACCGACTGGAATTGGTTTCATGCTGGTATCAGATGGGTATATTTAGGGGTCCCGATGGTCACCTTTGAGAGTGTCTGCCAAGCACTTCCGGCAAAAAACATACTGACAGATTTCGCTTGTCTGTATCTACCAGTAAATTTCTAACTGATGCCATAACTGTTATTTCAGTATCAGATGGGTAAAGTAACGCCCCTTTTTTTGACACCGGAAATGTATTTTTTTTTTACTTTCGGCAGGTTCCGCCGTGGCAGACTATCAAATTCGGACTTTGCATCACTTTTGAGATATCATTGTGCATTTTATCGCGGTATCAAGTAGGTTGGAAATTTTGCAGTCGGCTCTCCTACTATTGTATTTTACAAGTTACAAATCTACAAGTTTCTGTTTAATATATAATACAACTTACAATTTTATCATGGTGGAAAATTTACAAAATTGTAAAATTAAATACCTACATTTTCACATATTTCTGTTCAATAATGATTCTTTCTTTACAGGTGATTATTTACATATTTGTAAGGAAAACTGTTTTATTGAACACACAATTGTAATTACAAGTTTACATATTTTGTAAATTAAAGAACAATTCCGACAGGTGGACTCGACTTGTGTCAGAACTTAACAATTTTATACCTCAATTTAATAAGTGAAGATATTTAATTGTCATACATAAAAAATGGTTCTAACAACTAATTGTGCAAGTAATGACAGTAGAGATGATGAATGTGTTACGGCTAAAAGCCGAAGTGCGGCTACACCGAATTCTAGCCGGCTAAACCTAGGTGCGGCCAGTAACAGTTGTGTATCTTTTTATTGCTAGGACACACCGACCAAATGGATTAGGTTAGGTGAGGTTAGAACTGTGACTAAACGCGCGCGAGCCGAGCGAGCGCAAAGAGCGGTGCCACGGCAGCGGCCGGCGAGCGCTACATCCAAATTGGTTCCATGTTCTAACCGAAGATAAGTAGGATACATATAAGTTTAACCGGCCGCACCTAGTTTAAGCCGGCTAAAACTAGGTGTAGCCGCACTTCGGCTATTAGCCGTAAGAAATATATAATGTGACAGATTTTATGTTCAGCGAAAAATTTCGGGTCAGCAAAACTACCATCGAATATTTGGTAACGAAAATAGGATATGATCTCAGATAAGATTCTAAGAGAAATGCAGCCCTTACACCCACTCAGCAAATTTTGTGTGCATTGCACTGGATGGGCTGTTGCTCACAATACCATGTTATAGCAGATGCACATGGTGTAACTAAAGGAACGATACATAACTGCATAAAAATATGTCTAGTGGTTTGTGTTTTTTCAGAATTTACTCCTCTTACTTAAGAAATTAGAGGGGGACGGACGGACACATTTTACGACTTTGGAAGTGTCTATCTTTCAAACGATTGACTTTAAGAAAAAATGGTTTTAGGAACCCCAATTTAATTTTTAAAGACCAATCTATAGACACCGCATGTATAGGTATGATGAAAAAAAAATTGAGTTTCAGTTGCATGTATGGGGAAAAATCGTAAAGCGGTTTTCATAATACATCTACCTACCAAGTTTCAACCGTGTAGTCCTAATGGTTTCGGATACAGTGGCTGTGACATGCACACGGACAGATAGCCAGCCAAAGAGACAGACATAACGAATCTATAAGGGTTCCGTTTTTTGCCATTCGGCTACGGAACCCTAAAAACTTACATTTTATGTAATTTGTAATTTACAATTACAAATTTGTAAAAACAATATTGTCATCGAAATCTACAGGCTACAGGTTTTTACTTGTAAAATTATTACATAATTGTCAGGTTTATTAAACAGTACTTGTCGAACAACTTTACAAATATGTCACTTATTTACAAAATTGTCGGATTGTAAAGTTTATTAAACAGGGCCCAGGTAATGGTAATACACATCAAGTGTATATGTATAACGCTCACTGGTGTAGCAAAGAAATAACACACCATGTGTTTTCCAGTAGTTTTGGAGTAAAACACGTGTAGCGCGTAAACCCGCGCTGGCGTGACCGCGTAACGTACGGTTGTTTAGTGCTAGTACTACATAGTGACGTAGGATGTATATTTGTAAAAAATATTAGAGATTAGCAAGGTAGTAGCGGAGCTGCCTGCTCAGGGCACTCCAGACCAGTGTCGCTACATGTCATGAAAGTTCTTCGATTGCCTATCCAATAAGATAATAATCAACGTGTATTTTCTAATCCACTAAATAGACTAAGTTCTCGTAGAACATCTTACGTGGTTATATTGTCGTTGCTCCGCCAGTCTCGTATAGAACAGGTCGACAAGTTTGTCGTAGTCCGTTTGAATGTTCCTCTGCTGATCGGCAACTTTCCTGTGAGGTTCACCTATTGTTGATAGATTTCTTTGTAATATGGCATGACGACATCGGGGCAGACTCACGCATAGACGAAACGAGCTCGACGCTTATAGGATGAAAGGGGTTGGTCTACCGTCTATGTTGGCGTAAGATCGAGTTGAGTGGAAGAAAAAGGAAGCATTACATCCCTGCATTGAGAATAAATACTAGCTGTGCTGTGTGTGCATTATTTATTTATATTGGTTTGGTCAACAGATCAAGGCTCGTATTACAGAACGTCACTCAAGACTCGAGGATTGCTTAAAACTAGTTTCAACCAATCAAATGACTTGAATGTAGGTAGTTGTAAGTAATGCTTGAATACCTAGGTATTCTGAAAACAGGGATGACTTAATAATCTTTGTCAATAGGCTGACTATTCCCTTGTAAAAGTAACGCATCGTGGATAAATAAATATCTCTGTCTTGATATTTGCTTCTCACACTTCTTCAGTCCTGATGCATAAATCACCTTGATGATACCACGATGTCAGGTATACACCGGCACCCAAAGTTCTCATTCCTATTTTGCATATAAGGTAGCATGTTGCCATGGCATCTAAGAGAACAAATCTAACCTTCGCGAGCTGCTAATATTCCAGCCGCAAAATCCAACACTGTCCGGACCTGGGAATCGAACCCAAGACCGTACGCGCAGTAGCGTTTGTGACTAGTTCTTCTAAGAGAAAAGGCTAACACATTTTCAATGTTTCTAATTGTATAAAGGGAGTACATAGACCTTAACGAAGCCGAAAGGTACTTGTTCTCCCCTTCATTGCGATCATTTTTTTGTTCTAGACCATACCTGGGAACCTTCTAGTTACGGAGATATGGGGGGTCAAGTTCCAACTTTTTTTTTTTAAATACAAGTTATTAATGTAAGATTTTTACTTTAAACACCTTCTCGTACTTTAAACACCTTCCCGTACTATTCAATCCATCCATCAGCACAATGTTTTCAGTGCGTGACACTGTACACCGTAAAACGTGATTTTTCACCCCAAAACAAAAAGTCGTTTCTCAGCAATATTTTTTGCGTAAAGTTGCTTAGTTTGATGTGCATAATGCTTGGTTGACGGCTTCGTGAAGGGTCCGTTTACACCCTGTACACACAAAAAAAAGCTTTACCGGTTGCACTAAAATCCTCCTGTCTATAGAAACATATCGGTTTCCGCTTCACAGGATACTCGAAGAATCTGCCCAAACTGGAGAACATCGCACTGATTTGATGACCCATCTCAGATTTGTGCGAGATATTATTATCAAGTTTACGAATTATTAATAAATTATTTTAATAATATTTTACCGCTACGGCATTGACATGACAGACCATATTGACAGACGACGACAACCAGACCTTTCAAATCGGTTTGGCTATGATCGAGCCATGGAGCCTAGGCCTCCTATAGTAGTAACCATTAGGTAGTAACACACTTGAGTGTTGTTGTAAAGGCGCGATTCCATTAGGCAAGTCTTGCATGCAAGTATAGCGTCACATTTGCGTACAAGTTGCTTGCATTGGAAACATGTTTACAAGAGTGTGCAAATTGCACGCAGGTTTTACTTGCATACAAGTGGAAATGTTCCAAAATTGAGTAGGACACGTCACTCGTTCGCAATGCGAAACGTGCAACTAACGTTTGCGCGATCAATTTGCACGTCACTTGAATAAAAATGTACAAGTTCAAACTACAGGCATATTATACATGAAAATTGAACGTGCAAACGTTAGTTGCACGTTTTGAATTGCAGCAAGTAGCACGGGTCACAGCAGCACGTCTTCCACCCTTGATGTCCTACTCAATTGTTGAACATCTGCACTTGTATGCAAATAAAACCTGCGTGCAATTTGCACACTCTCGAAAACGTGTCTCCAATGCAAGCAACTTGTACGTAAATGTGACGTCTAACTTGCATGCAAGACTTGTCTAATGATGCACTAAAGTTGGTGACGAAGAATGGATTCCACTCTCTATCACATGTAGCGTAGCAGTGAGAACATTGAGACTCACCTGATCCATTAGAACTCGAATGGAGAGTAGTTTGAGTTGAGCAGTAATGAAGTGCTTATTTATCCAAGGACCAGAGTGTATGTGTGTCTAGGTATAATGTGTACCTAAAGTATAGTCATTTTAATGACTATTTATTCATTTGCAGAACAGGCGAGAGCGTCCTTCTTCTACAATAGTCAGCGTAGGGTAAGTGTGTGGAGAAATATAAAAGACCATTTTTCTATCAATCACTTGATAATTTCTCATACAAAATTCATTTAAAAAATTTCAAAAATTTGACATTATATAGCGTCGTACATAAATTGATAGGATTATAAAGATGAATGTAATGTAATGATGCATGAATATGTACCGAACGTAGAAATAAAGTTAATGAAATACGGTAGGCAGTAAAATAAACTAAATTAAAATATAGGAACACTACTACAAAAAAAATTCAGTCTCATTACACACATTAGAGATGATTACAATAATTACGTAAGCTAAGGTAGATAATAATTATAATCTAGCGGAAATATCTGTGAACCTTACTCTTTGTTATTTTGTCTATCAGCCCCGCTCGCCCACTAAGCGCCGCTGTTTGGGCGACGAGGCTGACAGCATCCACAGATATTCCCGCTAGACACTTATAATAGAACAAGACTGTTGTCCACTCGCTATGACGATTTGTAAGCTGGACTACACTACATGAATATATGTATATGCAATAGCTCAAGTCAAACTAAACCTGACGGTGGCAGCCTAAGATTACATTCTACAGAAAACTAAAATTAAACAAAATAGTAGACAACAGGCTTCTAAAGCGGTGATCAAACCACCATTCCACCACATGGTTACTTTTACTCCGTCAGTCTTCACAACTTCACAAAAAAGAGGTAGTTTATGGTTGATCTTTGAACACCACTAAGCGTCTCGCGGGGCGTTAGGACCAAGAGTAACTGGTCCTCGCGCCCCGCGAGTCACGTGTACAAAAATACTACTTATTACACATTGATATCGACAAAAACATTCATCTACCCTTTGCTGGCGGTATAGCGGTCCTCTGCGTGCCTTTTGGAGGTGCACGTTAAAAGAAACGAAGCAAGCCGCGCTTCAAACAATATAATGCACGGTGCCCACTAGCCAGATTTGCGATTGATCTCAGCAAGCCGAGTTTTAGCAATTTTAGCAAGTAAAACTCACAGCAAATCGACTTGCTGGAAATGCTTTTATTGTGTAAGTTGGCTGTGCACCAAAAGTTGTGCAATAAAACTTGCTAGTAGACATGGTGCATTAGGTGTGTGTCGATAACGAGTAGAAAAGCCAGGCTTGTGTTATCACAGTTGGACCACGTGACACGGGACCATTCTCCTGGCTTGTCTATGCGCTATCTATTGTAAGAAGCGCGCTTGTATGCAGGGACAGTCGCAAAGGGGTGACGGATGCACATAATAACCTACACTAAGACTAACACAACACAAGCTCCTAGTTAAAGTTACAAAAATAGCACGAAAATGGCTTTACATTCGCTAAAATCTCATAATTGTATCATTATTATTATGCAGTTTTAGTGTTGCGTCTCACTTCGCTCCCACACTCTTACCACAACATTGTGACGTGTCTCAACTAACTGCAGAAATGTTTCGAATACTTTTACAATCGTGATAGACATCAAAAACTTGTACAAAAATTATCATTAAGGTCTCAATTTTATTGTATTTATCACAAAACCACAATTATACTGCTAGCAGCTAGCAGATTTCACAAAGTAACATCGCTTCACGACAAAATATACCTTTTGATTTTGTGTTCATCTCTTAAGTATGTTTAGTAAGGTCGACATTCGTCAACATTATGCCTCATATATTCAGCACAATAATAAATTAAACGCGACACTTAGTTTCACTTTACTTTCACTTTCAATCTGAAAACCAGTAAACATACTTTTTGAATCCACAGAACCATTTGAGTAACAAAATAATTTTAAATAAAACATAACCAAATTATATTAAAATTAAATGCAGTCACAAAATTAAGTAATGCTTCAGCAGCTTTTAGCTCAGTTGTACAATAACGACCTCGGGTCTACTTCACTTAGTTGTTACCAATACTCGACTTGTCTGATGAAATAATAAAACTTAGTATTTTAAACAAAGGTAACATGTAGCTATGTGGTAGTCAAAGATCAGCGCGTAATATACCCTTCATGAGAAAGCGAAAGCTTGCTACTGCGTTTCGCGCAAGGAGCTGAGACGGCACTCACACCGATCAGTTCAGACACTCTATGCCGACGGCACTCTACGAATGCACCAGACGGAAGATGGGAGGGAGTTGCTTTGCAAATCCGTTACCTAAGTTTCAAACGACCATAGAATCAGTATTTACTATAATTATGAGATTCGTTGTCGGCTAAAAAACATACTGTGATCGAAATCGAGCAAAAAATATTGAAATTATATATTAATAATGATAAAAAAATGCATTTCATGCAACACTTTATTTTAAAAATAACGTAATACTTTAATAATGGCACTGAACAAAAAGTAAACGTTAATTCCATGACTTATTTACTGGAAAAGTTAAATATTTAATTATTAATTCATATGCGGAATTCGTCAACATCGTTAAGACGCAAGACACTGCACGTAATTAACCTAACTATAACGCTACCTCCGGCACGGTTTTCGCTTCGACTATTTCAACTAACTTGGTGTTATCATATAGGTACGTGATTATCTTATTATATTAAGGTAAACAATTCACACTATTTTATTTACATTCCTGTATAAGAAAATAAAGTAAGTCTATTTATGTACATTTCAAATGCGTTATCTGTAACTTGTTATGGTGGATACATGCTTGTGCAACGTGTAATGTAACAATGGCGTCTTGTAACATGTTTCATGGACGTTCAACGAACAAAGAACAAAAATGAAACTTATTCTATGGCAGTGATCAGATAGTCATTGGCTGGAAATCGAGCATTCCATTACACGATTATGACTGGTCGTCTAATCAGTAGGTAATGGACGGCGCGGGTCCATGATACTTCGTTACGTTAACCAGTGTTGCATTACATGTTACAAAAGGCTGTACTTAGCCTAAGAGAAGCTTTGCTTCAAATCTACGAGATGATTAATAAGAATAAATTCACTTTAAGTGGGATAAACGTGAGTACAATTATTATTCGTAAAGTAGAAAAAATTACTACATTGTTGTACCAGATAACCAGAACTTATTCACTTTGTAATGTTACTGGGCTCTGTTCCTGAGAACAGCATGTAATAAAAAGCCTGTCCGATCAATGAAGGACGTCACTAGGACCCTTATATGTTGTTTATATTACGCATAAAGAAATAAGAGATCAAAATAAAATATAGGACATTTTTGCAAGCTTAAAAGAGTGTACATTTTTGTGGTCGTACTGATCGAGTTTCTCCGTACAACAGCATGCGACTATGACACATACTAGATTTTAGACAAAAAATGCAAATTTACTCATGATTCAAGCATTGAATGAACTGGAAGTTAGAGAATAATTTAAAGCTCTAATAAATGCAACAAGATATCCACGCGGGCCGCATTTAATCGGCGCTATATCAAATGCGTCCCGCTCTTATGCTCTGCGTTACCAAGCGTCTTTGCAGAAGATACATTTAAAATTATTTCTATTCTATTTACAAGTTACGCCCCATAGGTCGGACAAGTTTTTTATTACAAAATTGTACTGTAAGATATGGCTTAAAGCGCTGACGATACACATAGTGCACCGTATAACTAGAATATTATTATGTAATATATTTGTTTACTTATTCTATTATGGGGAAAGAATGCTATTAAATGCGAAAACCGTACCTCTGCGAGCGTTCTTACACCACGATTAAATAAAACGCACCCAACATTAAACCTACCGTCTTGTGACACACAGTTTGACTTCAAACAATAATTTTCCCACCTTAAGTAATTAATTTCAGACTCATATTCCAGTCAACGTTATCTATAATTATCAGTACCTTAATTAATGTCTACTGTCCACACCGTAACTAGAAAATTTTTGTTTGAAGCATTAAATTTTTAGGAATACCACATATTATTTTAGAAGAACTTAAAAGCTATGATTATCCTAAGTACAAACGTGAAAATGTATCTCTAAACGTATAGTAACTTACAGTAATTTTATTATGCTTCTAGTTTAGTTTATGGGGGAGAAAGTTAGCGTTGATTACGCAATATACACGAGCTAATTACCGCGAAGGAGATAATAAGACCTACCGGACAAACTATACAACGTAGGAATTACTTAGTACGAATTCCCTTACTCCCAAGTATGAGAATTATCAACTGCCCATATCGAAAGCAGTAATAATGATTACATGTCCCTGTTGCCCACAACACAATCGAAACTGTGCTGCTGGTGGCACTCAAATGGACAGCTTTACACATCTATCTATGATAACGAGGCCTTGGTACATTGAAGCAGCAACTGCCTACAAGTATAGTTCGTCCATGATGTCCTCTCATTTGATCGAAGCTAAGATAATTTCAATTCACTATAAATTTGATTTACTTATACATATTTTGGGGTCTAACAAGCTGTAACAGTATTATATGTATTATAATACGTACAACAATAGCTTAATGGAAGAAAAGATTTTGCAACAAAAAAAAAACTAAGAAACGTCACTGCTATGTTTGATACAAATGTGCTTCTTGGCGGAAAGTAAACAGCCTCATACGTAAGCCTGCCTCGAGGCAAGGCACGAGGCATAGCGCGAAATTAAACGTTTTGCCTGCCTCTATCAGGCAAAAGTGGAAAAACAAAACCTTTTCCTCCCACAGCTCTTGATAATTACATTAGATATTATACCATATAAGATTAAATCCCGTATAATATACATGGTTTTCATACAATCTGTCTTAACTGAACAATTCTCTAACTACATATCATCAAATTCTCTGAGCAAATTGTTTGCAAACGATAAATTGTAGGATAACTTAGATCAGACATTGTTTTTGGAACTTGACGTTACAAAAAATAATAATACGTATATTAATAATATAACAGATTCATGCTAGGGAATAAGTGTGTCAAATTATTGAAAACCATGACGGGAAAACAGTGCACACAATCTAATACAACGATACTCGAGTGTTGACTTACCGTCTCGCGTGCAACTAAACTTAGATTTAAATTATTTATCTAACAATTAATTATATTAAGTGAACACATACTGACTGAACACATAGGGATATATCTCAAAGTCACCTAACATACGTTTTAAAAATATCATATCGATTTAGTAGTTGTTTTTTTTATTCAAAAGAATTTCACTATATAATTGAACTAAAACGAAAAAAAATGTATAAGACGTGAATAAAACTAATTGAAATCATTGTTAATTAAGAGACAAAAAAAAGTTATGTAGTAAGACGCGCGAAGTGCGTGGAACGATTCGGGAACACGCACTCACAACATATGATGCTATGTTGCATGCGGAGTGACCGTGCGCTGACTTTATGCCGTCAACAGGCATTGTTATATTATTAATAATCAAAATAAATAAATCAGTTTAATAGAACGCCTTACCATCCTTACACAGCTCTAATTCATTTCTAACATTACGTGTAATAAACCCGATCAAGCCGGCAGTCAAAGTTTTGCGACATAAAGAAAATTACGAAATAAAATAAAAATAAAACTTTCACATTTTACGTATGAAAATAAAAATATCACGTCTCATAAGCAAATATGACGATAAGATCATCAGCTTATATTCCAAACGAGGTACGTTTGTACATTTGCCAAGTGTTTCAATAATAATACTTTGAATTTTGGTTAATTCGCGCGACAGCGCCCGCAGCGACTGCCGCCGCGGCCGACGCACGCCTGTCGATCAGACGACAACGGCGCCGGCGCAACTCAACTTCTTTAAGACAGTCTTCTAAAGTCAGTCTTAAAGTTTTATTGCATTGATTCTTTTGCTCATCCATACATTTTCACATCCCATCGTATCAAGCCGCGAAAAAAACAGAAGCCTTCGAGCGATAAGAAGTAAAGTAACTAATACGAACAAAATTCTAGCCGAGCGAGCGCCGCCACAACGCGCGCCTAACTGCGGTGAAAATATTATATGCACCTAAATCATTATGCAAAATAACTCATCATAAAAATCAACGTCTGCATTGATTAGTTAACCAAGTTAAAAAACGCAAAAATTTAACAGTGTGGAAAAATACTTTTCAAGTTATCCTTTAATTTATCTTACATAAAAACATCTTTTACATCACATTGTGATACTCTATAATAGTATATCTTTACGATTTGTCTATTCGATTATATAAGCGATACATCGTAAGGACCGAGAAAAAGGGTACATTTATAAGTAATCGACATTAAATATTTAGTGCACCGACTATGAGTTGGGTGTGTTCTACGGTTATACAGATTAATGACAGCTATTTATAATCGCGGCATCTAAATTACATCGTAAATTACACTGCAAACATTGTTTGGTCCTTAGAGACTAGTCAATACGGAAAATAAATCAAAGTACTGGTAACGAAAATACATCAGGACTCATGGAGAACATGGCTGGCACATCAAGGTTTAGGTCAATGGGCTAACCAAAGTTCTCCGCGCAAGCTATGCTCGATTGAATTTTTCCAAACGTTAATAATAAAATTGGCACATTGTCAAATAAATCACAAATAAAACGAAACAAAATAAAATACGGCGGACCTTAGGTCCACGAACTTAGTTGACCTTAACCTTAGGTACAGTAATATTAATATACTTTGATGTATTGCTTGCCATGGGAAGAGATGTCTCGCGCGGTGTCGGGCAGTGTCTCGAACAGCACCACGAGACAGCCCTCGGGCGTCAGCGCCACGTCGCTGGGCCGGTCCTTGTCGTCCAGGCCGGGGCTCTTCAGGTCCACGGCCCAGAGGATGCGCAGTTCTGACGTAAACACTAACACACGGTGGTTCTTGGAATCGGCGACTATGATGCGTCCGTCATCGTCAGTCACTATCCCTGATGGGCGATTGAGTTCGCCGATTCCAGACCCTTCGCGACCCACACAGTGCAGCACCTTCGACAGAGTCGGGTCCACCATTAGCAGACGATGATTCTCAAAGTCCGACACTATAATGTTGCCCGATGTCGTAAAACACACACCTCTAGGAGTCGTAGGCCCTTTCAGCATTTTAGCTGGGTTAGCGCCTTCAAACACGAACTTAGTTATATAAGTTCCGTCACTGGTAAATAGTTGAATACGGTGATTACGCGTATCAGTCACAACTATATTTCCTAAAGTATTTACAGCTACATCCCAAGGATATTGGAATTGTCCACACTCTTTGCCGAATGATCCGAACTTGAGAATAAAGTTACCAGAAGATGTGAATATTTGAACTCTATGATTGTCCTTATCAATCACAATGATGCGTCCGTAAGTGTCCGTGGTGATGCCGGCCGGAAGATCAAACTCTCCGGACCCAGTGCCTTTCGATCCGAACATTTTCTTGAAATCTCCTCTATGGCTAAATATTTGAATGCGGTTGTTTCTTCTGTCGGCGACAATGATATTTCCCTCTCTATCTACACAGAGACCCCACGGTCTGGATACTTGTCCTTCATCCTGCCCTTCACGAGCGAACGAGAACATCGGGACACCAGGAACAGGGCTTCGTGTTGGTCGCACTGACACAGACATCCAATAGCCGGGTATCGATTGACCACAACCGCGGCCGGGGTTTGAGTCCAGAGCTAGACTTGATGAAATACTGTGGTCATAATAATTTGTCGATCTTGTATGTGGTCCATAGTCTGGTAATGATCTCAAGCTGCTAGATCCAGACATGTTATAATTTAGATGCTGAAAACTCTGAGCTGACTGTATTGACTGTAACGACAGCAAAGACTGGCGAGACTGTATCGAGGATGTTGAGGTGAGAGTATGTAATGAACTGAATGACGCGGACTGCACATCACATTGTCTTTTCAACTGGTCTACTAAGTCGTAATTAGGAGGGATGAACACGATTCGTTCCTCTGTTACGTACATGTTCTTAAACATACAAGAAAAGTAGTCAACTTGAGCTCGTCCTTTTTCTTTCGCCATAAACAAATCGATCCCTTCCGAGTCCATGCTTCGCACTAGAGTTTCGTTCGTATGAGCTAATCCAGCTAGTATGCCTCTAAGTGTATTCATATGATCTGATAACTCGTTCATTTTAGCTTGACGCATCTTTTCTACTTTATCCAATAAATATTTTTCACGATCTTCGATAGCTTGAGCATAACATCGCATCGCTTTCCTTATTTTCATATTAGCCTCTGCGGTTTCTTTCTCATAAGCCTTCGACATAGCAACAGCGCGATCTATTGCAGTTTTTATTGCTTTTGTACCCGTCTTCGTGTCTTCAATCGCTCTAAAGACACCGATACGACACATGTCAAGAGCACCTTTGATGGGTGTATAATTGTGATCTTTATGCACCCACAGCGTGCACTCCTGACATATAAAGACGATGCAAGGTTCACAGTAATATCTAACCTGATCGCCGTGTATGTCGCAGAACATGACTTCTTTCTCGATATTCACCGAGTTAGGCCTGGCCCCTATGGGCGATATTTGGTGTATAGGGAGCAGCGTGTGCTCTCTTAGTTGGCAATCAGATGTGACTTTGTGACAGCATTCGTGACAAAATAAATCGTTGCACTCGAGGCAGCGAGTCGTCGGTGTACGCTCCTCGCAGCGGAAACAGGTGATCGACACCGACGACGAAGTGCCGGGCGAGCCGCTCGAGTTATCTTCTTTGGAGTGATGCTGGTGGTTATTGTTAGAGGTAACGTTGTACTCACGACTTATGGGTCCAAGTGGATTCGGCATGGAGCTGCAGTTCGGCAGTGCCCAAATGTCGTATGGCATGCTGGATGTAGAGGCGGATGCTGTCGTCTGCAGGTTCGACGGTTTCGTCATGTTGTCGATGAGGTTGCATATGAGATGCGTCATATCCTCTTGTTCATTGGCGCTGTGACCTGAGCCGCTGGCTGCGGACGTTGAAGGCAGGTTCGATGCTAGCTGCGTCAGGTTAGCGAACGACGTCATTCTTCGCGTCTTTCGTTACGTCATGAGAACTGGAACAAACAAACGCGGTGTTATTTTCGTGAAGCACTGGGAGGTATTAATAATCATGACGGATTTTGAGATTGGAAGCGCCGCCGTCTTTTATTTGTACGTAAAATACCACATGGTTCTCGTAAAGAAATTAGGTATAGGATCCCTGCTGAATCAACAATACAGAAGGCTTTTGCATAAGCATTTAGCTCTTACGTGTTAAATAAAATTAAAAATCATCTACGCGCACTAACGAATCAGTTTTAATTTTGTAACGGTTGTACTCACAAGCAAAGAGAGAGGCCTACACCCAGCAGTGGGTGAAGTCGGGCTGTAGATGATGATGATGAACAAAATGAATCACAATTAAAAAAAGAACACTAGGAACATAATGTAATTACTGTTAAATATACAGCAAATTGCTGTCACTATCATTAACACACAACAACTCAACAACAGATATATTTTAACGAAAAACGAATGAATTAACTAATAACAAAATGGGCGCAGAAGCGCACTGTAGATGCTTCTGCGATGAACTGATGGTTGCACTGAATCTTTTCATATGGTGCAGTTTGCGAAAAAAAATCCATCCCAAAATCTTTTGTGCGCGCCCTACCACTACCCCTTGTGTTATCGTAGGTAGAGGCAGAGTGAGATAGCAACACTTAATAGACGAGGGTGCGATAGAGAACGTCTATGTGTCGCATTCCAAAATTTTCCATAATTTAGATAAGGAGGTTTGCTATGATTAGGGTTGGCAAGGGACGGGGCTATGGACGCGGGAGTCAAAGAGAGTTTCGCTAGTGTTTGGAATTTGTTTCAATGCTCTCTGTTTCCTAACCATGTGGAATCTTAGCATGAAGGTAATGTATTAACAGTGGCTTGTTGAGAGTGGGAGTTGTTTTGGCCGAAAATTGCCAGCCTTATAAAAATTTACTAAAGCCATAAAAACATTATTCAAGTTCATAACTTAATAGACCAGCAACCAAACAACTGTAGGAGCATCTATCACTGTCTAATAGTACAAAACAACGGGCGGATGTGGAACAGAGACCAACATAGATGTCATAGAAAAGAAAGGGACAGAAACTATTTCCTATTATCGAGATTTTGTATTTTGGGAGGCGCAGCGGTGGCACCGCGTGCACCGTGACCTTGTGAGGCGAATGCGCGTGAGGCAGGTCTGGGTAGACCCTACCGCGGCCATCTTGACGCCCCCGCGCTCCCCGAACTTTATAGAAGTGCGTAGGGTGCCGAAAATCGATGCCTTCCCTAGCTGCCCTTACTTTCCATGAAGGGCGAAACCGCGGATAAAAATGCTGTAATAATATCACGATAGAAACACTCCTTTGAGAGTGCTACCGATTATGGGAAATATTTTGCTCCAATTCTGAAATAATTGCCCGAGTGTTCAATTAAATTTCTGCAATCCATAGAACTAGAATCAAATTGCTTAAGCTGTGCTGGAAACAGCTTTTAATTTACAATATGTTTGTGGTAATAATATACAATATTTTTGTGGTAATCATAGTTTTGTCCCAAAGCCCACAGTGAAAACAACAAATTAAACCTAAAAGTAACGCTCGAAACCGCCAACGGGAGAAATTTAGATACCTACGAAAGGATTTGCATTTCATCCCTTTAGGGCTGAAAGGGGTAAGATATTTTCACGGACAATAATGCAGCGAAGGATAAAGACATAATAAAAATAAAAGAAGCTTCAGCTGAAAAGATTCTTGAATGACTTTGGAGTGAACAATTGAAATAAATAACACTAATTAACTAATTTTAAGACGCCGTGGTGAATTTTAATGACAATAGTTTAGGTACTATTAGTGTTTCTTTATATTTGTTTTGAGAATCTTGTCAACAATGTGGCTGACAAACTATTCGAAAAACCGCTAATAGATAATAACTATTCTAAATATTGTGATCTTGGGTATTAGCTATCTGAAATACTGCGCATATTGTGGGAGTCGATTGAAGGGGACTGTTCGGAATCCGTAGACTATGGACTACTGACGCCATTTTACGCATAAGATAACACTCAAAGCGACGCGTCACTCACGGACACATCTATAGACAGAAATCAGTTCTAAAACATCATAATCAATAGAACTAAGACAACAGACCCAACAATGGCAAAATCTTACCTGCGATGCCTGTAAAACAGAAATTCGTACAAAGAGGTAAAAACAGGTAACAGAAATGCATAGAATTATGAACAATAAACCTTTCATTTCGCACATAAACCATTATCTAAGTGCAGGTAACATTCTTGTACATATTTAGTAAAAAAAATGAAAGCTGGTGTTTTTTCTGAGGATATGGACTTGGGAGAGAAACAATAGGTTTGTGCAGACCCGGCCCGGGGATGTTACAACGGTGCTCCAGTGCCCACTGCCCTTCTCAGAAGCACAGTGGTAGTTAACATTGCTTAATTATTTTGTAGGCAACTGGCAAATAAAAATATTAGGATTCAGGAACGAGAAGCACCACAAACTTCTAAGTTCTTTTGTTGGTCCAAAAACCAAGCTAGATTTTACTGTATGTCTAAGTTGATATTTTAGTTTACCTACTCAACTAGTTTACACAATCCGTAGACTATGGACTATTGACGCCATTTTACGCATAAGATAACACTCAAAGCGACGCGTCACCCACGGACACATATCTAACTATAGACCCGTAGAATGAGCATGACAGAAATCAGTTCTAAAACATCATAATCAACAGAACTGTGACAACAGCCAGAAACAATAGCAAGGTCCTACCTGCGGCGCCTTTAAAACAGAAATTCGTACAAAGAGGTAAAAACAGGTAACAGAAATGCATAGAATTATGAACAATAAACCTTTCATTACGCACATAAACCATTATCTAAGTGCAGGTAACATTCTTTGTAAATATTTAGTAAAAAAAAATTAAAGCTGGTGTTTTTTTTTGTGGGTATGGACTTGGGAGAGAAACAATAGGATCATGTTAAGACAATGCTCCAGTGCCCACTGCCCTTCTCGGAAGCACAGTGGTAGTTAACATTGCTTAATGATTTTGTAGGCAGTTGGCAAATAAAAAAGATAAGAAACTAAGAAGTTTCTAGAGAAGCACCAGAAACTTCTTAGTTCCTTTGTTGGTTCAAAAATCAAGGTAGATCTTACTGTATTTCTAAATTGAATTTTAGTTTACCTACTAAACTAGTTTACACAATCTGTAGGGTAGGTGTAAGGAGTCTTGGAATTGCTGAAACGAAATTGATTTTCCTTAAGCAACGCTTTGACCGATATAAAAACACAATTATATTTCGAAGACGGAACCAACGCCAAGGTTAAAATGAATCTTTGTTAAAAGAGTAACAAACTTATAGAGCAACACAATTAAGTTTCAGATTAATTAAATATCAACAAATTTAAAATATTGAGCACCGCTGGAGTGCGCATGGGGAAATCTACCTGAATGAACGACCAGTTGTGGGCACACACTCTGCCAACCAAATTTCAAACGTTACAACAAATGAGTAGTCCACTGCAAAGCGCGCTATGTGCGTCTTTGAAAAAAAATGGTTAACTAACAAAAATAACAACAGAGCGGTGTTTGCAAGTTGACGACAGGATGGCGTCTTCTGCAAGAGGCAAAATGAAAAAGGTAGCGAGTTTTGAGTAGTCGAACTTTGATGTTGATTTGTACAGAGTATTGCCATTATAGCCAGTTTTATTAGTATTTCCTTTATTTATTTTTATACAAATCTTCTATATTTTTAAATATTTCATAAACTAAAAACAATATAAAAAACATTTAAAAATATAAAAAATTGTAGCCCACCGGTATCGGGAACAGGGTCCAAGCTACCGGCGGTCAGGGCTCCAGAGAGAGGAACCTCCTAACAATACGAGCCGTGTCCAGGAGTACCGTTTTCTGAATCAAACCCTTGATCCAGCTGCCTAACGTTATTAGTATTATTATTTATTTATTAATTCGATAGTACACGTACATTTTATACATTTAAAGTTGGTGCCAACATAAACTCATTAGAGTTTTACCGTGCACCAAAATCATCGAGTACATAATTTAGAGAGTAGGTACTTAGTTAAAAATACATCGACTACATAATTTAGAGAGTAGGTACTTAGTTAAAAAAGAAACTACAACTAATAATTACCGCGGGTATTAGGCGAAATAATATCTAATACTCGTACTAACGAGCGAAACTCGGTGACCAATCCGACCGTCCATTCAAAAACAGCAGTGGCGGAGGAAGTTTCTTAATTGATACAGGTTTAAGATTTTAAACTTTCATGGTCACTAAAATTATTATAACTAGACAACGGGATATTTACCATGTTTATTGTTTTCTTTGAGTTCCCGATATTTCGGCGCTGTTGGCGTGATCCATGGTGCTTGCAACAGCGCCGAAATATCGGGAACTCAAAGAAAACAATAATCATGGTAAATATCCCGTCTTCTAGTTATATTGATACAGGTTGTTCCCAAAAGTAAATGTTTTAGAAATAATGTCGTTATTATTATTTTTTTGTTTATGTGTTATGTTATAATTGTTAGGTATTACTTTTACTTCATCGTGTATGCTTTAAATTATTCATCTATAATGAATTTAAAATATACTTATATTAGTAAATCCGTATTTATCTATGGTATTTAAATTTTGTAAAAAATGTTGTTTTAATTTGTATTTATCCCGTTGGCTCAGTATCGTTAATCTGTTTCAAAGTATTTTAAATTTTAGACCGTTAACTGTCAAAATAAAAAAAAAACACTAAACTTATGACATAGCGATGTTTCAAAGTGGACTACTCAAATAAACATTACTTATAATACATTGAACGGCTTTGTTTTAAATACATTATCTTAGTGTCAAGTTCATAATGAGGATCGCTATATGTGGAAATCTCTCCATACTGGTATTCAACTGCATCCGGTTAGACTAGAAGCCGACCCCAACATTGGGAAGACGGCTAGACAGTTGATGATGAGAGTCAAAATCAAAACTCAAACACAAATACATTAGACGCTGAATGCAAGGAGATATTTCAAAAACTATCAATCGAAAACAAATAAGATCGCCAAGAACCGATGATTCTAGATTAACTCACGTTTTTTTTAGCAGCCGTAATATTATTTTAGATATATGAATCACATCACATCCATCAGGTGATTGGTCTCAAGACTAAATGAAATATGATACTCGTTGCTTCGTTTACTACGCTTTCTAGAGATGACTAACATAGGAAGTACTGGATAGGTCGCCAAAATAAAAAGCGTTGATAGCAATTTGGTAAAACGAACTTTACACTAGTGATTATGGTATCAATCTGATTAGATAAAATTGCAGGTCAAGTTGATTGTGGGTAATTTCTTATTTTAGCATAACAATTTCAAGGTCTAACAGGGTCAACAACGACTTTTTCCTAGTCTGACCACCAATTTAACTTTAGAACAGTTACCCAGCTTCAAGTCTTCGTCAAATTGACATTCCAACATCATCCTCTTCGACTAACTTAGTCGACTACCCAAAACGCAAATAAATAAACTAGCCGTGTGGTCCCGGCTCCGAAAACCGTCCCATCACGTCCTACGGGTGTCATAAAAGGCGAGCGGCCAATCATCTGTGTACTAATACCAAATTGGGGTCTGTAGTTCTACAAAATAATATGGTGTTATTGTATCCTTTCTAACAAAAGATTCGAGGGTAAAAAGAGTACTTTAACAGGCAAAAATAATTAGTCTTGCCTTATACTCGGAAATAATCCGGAACAATAGATCTTGGGACTGTCTAAGCCGTCTAAGGGCTTAGATCAGAATTACCGGAATGTGATGAATCTTTGTAGTAAGTGTTTGACGGAACAGGAAACGCCAGTTATCCCAACGGGATAAACTGTTCTGTTTGAGATACCTTGTTTTAGAAGAGACGAATTTGTGGAAATTGACGGATATCCAGCGTTAGAAAATCTTGGTTTCGCTACGCTAACGCTATGAGCCTACTTTTAAAACCTAGCCGGGGTAGATTTAGGTTAAGAAGCTGTCATTATAAGTTAACCAATTGAAAGATAATGATAAGATACTACTGTATGACAACAAAGGAAGATCTTTAGGCTATAAAATAATCTTTTAAGTGCCTAGTTCTACGCACTACAAAGGCAATAATACATAAATAATTTCTGATGTAACTATGGAAATTGAGCCATGACTCAGCTAAAAAGACATAATAACATAATCGATTATCAAAACCACTGATATCATCGGTATTTTTGTAGTTATCAAACAAAGGAATATATTTGAGACGTACGTGTTGAGCTTTCTTTTAGATCCTTGATCAGGAATGTGGGAGAAAAGGACTCTAGTACCAATATTACTACTGCCTCGACTACCGTGCCACGGAAAGCACGTTAAGCCGTAGTCCCGGCTGTCATTTGCAGATCTTTGTCAGTCGTTATGTCGTGTGCGTTACGATTGCTCCGCCAAGTTATCAAAACAGAAAAAAACTTCGCCAAAAAATTTGTCGAAATTTGTCAAAATTGAAGGGTACAAAGCAAAAATTTGTCAAAGTAGAACTGAGAGTAAAACGATATGTCATTCTAATGAGGTTAAAATGCCGAATAAATGAATGTTCACACCGAAATCCTAGCAATTATAGATAATGAGATATCAGCGTACAAAGTAACGTTTCGATCGCGCGGCCACGTACTTTTTGTTTTGGACTTATTTCGTCTGTTTAACAAAACTTTAGTAGTATTTAATGCTTTCGTTAGTTTTGACAAATTAAGACCGTTCTTCTTGTAACAGTTTTAATGTATGAAGTCTTAGGTTTAAAGAAATAATCAACAATAAAGAAACAACAAGTGGAGGATTGCGCGGCCATAACTTCCAAGGTGAATATTACGTAAAATATTGATCCAGAGCTTATAATTTTTTTTTTGACAATTTTTGACAAATTCAGTCTTCAATTGACAAAAAGAATTAGATCTCTAACCCAAGTAGTTGCTGAGATATCAATGGCCGCGCAATCCTCCACGTTACGTTCGCGCGCCAACTTAAAACCCTTATAACTTCTTAATTTCTACTTTGACAAATTTTTGTATTGTACCCTTCGATTTTGACAAATTTCGACAAATTTTTTGGCGAAGTTTTTTTTCTGTTTTGATAACTTGGCGGAGCAATCGTAACGCACACGTTATGTCTAGTCAAATGTCTGAAAATCTGATAACCAGCCTTACCATAGGGTAACTTGTTTTCTAGTCAGTTGAGTCGTGTAACTCAGATAGGCAGTCGTTCCATGTAACATACTAGTTTTCAGCTGCATCCTTAGACTACTAGGAAGCCAACGTAAATGCTAAACAGATGTGTGACTACAACCGATTGTTGATAAAAGCGTAAAAGATTCAATGTGCCGATCTCCAGTTCTGGAACTCAACTTATTTATTGTGTCAAATTGATTTCACGTTCACAAACTAGAGTCGACTGCCTCAAGTGGTCGCAAGCGCGATAGCTGAGCATGCGGTCCTTGGTTCGATTTTCGGGTAGGGCATAGTGTTACTGGGTTTTTCCATCAGGAATTTCTCAGTAGCAGCTACGGAGTCTGGATTTGTGCCCGGTTGATGGTAATAAGATCGCCCCTATTACAAAGGACTTAAACATAACTGTCGAACCGTGGGTGTACTATTAGGTACACCTCTGCCTAACCCTTTGGATATTACAGGCCTGATGTTATGTAAACTAGAGTTGAAGTCGGATCTGCTAGAACTTTACCCGTTGATCCCTTTCTCAGGCAAATCTTTGCTAATAGTGTACGTGCTTTGCCTTCTACCAAAGCGACCAATCATACCATGTTTAATGATTTTACTTTGGTCAGTACAATTAACGATGAAAGTATGAAACACAACTAGGTACTTCGTAAGTACTTAAGTAAAACTTTTGAGCAAGAATAACTGTGGAACTTTCGAGGTTCATACCGCTTGACCTTTCCTCCAGATTTAAACTTTGCTTAACAAATTGTTACCTACCTACGTCAGTCAAAAGGCAAGTTAAACTAAGGTTTCTCGATCGCATTAAGGTTTCATACTTTTGTCGGTTTTGTGCGTCAAACTACTCGATGTACGCCAGCACATAAAGCTACTACAATCTGTCAAATTTCTTTAATAAATTTTCAACTTTATCGCTAAAGCATTAGGTTCAAGGTTGATTGGGAAAATTTACTTTTTTATTTTTCGGGTAGCTTCATGTGCTGCGTCTGTACGTAAAGGTACGCACACGTTTTGAGTTAACTGGTAGGGTCAATAGCAACATTAGTGATGCATCATGCGTTGCCATGATCGTGAAAAAAAAAATACTGGGCCCTCTATGGTATTGATTTTTACTAGTTCGTTTTTTAAATGATGGGCACATATTTTAGGAAATTTCATAGGCGCGTGTCTATGCTTGGACTGATACAGAAAACTCCTGAGTGGATTTTGGTATTTCGGTACAATGTTTTATTAACGATCAGACTTTGCCGTTGTTTAAAATTAGCGGCAGAAATTCCGGGCTTCTAGTTAATTCATAAATAATGTAATGTGCAACCATCTCTACGCATAGATAAAACTAGAGGGGTGAAGCAGCGTTGGCGTATCATAGTTACCCTTTCCGCTTATAGATTTTTTTTAAAGCGTGGGACGTCAAGCAGAAGCAGCTGTCCTATATTATATTTGACTCTAAAATTGCGATACACGACTCTAAAATTAAATTACGCTACTCTAAAATGAAATAGCGTTTAAGTTAAGATCGAATATCGTCAAATAGAATACGCAGGAAACGCATTGAAGTATTGAAGATATCGTAGATGCGTAGTACGCCGATATATATGTAGTTATATACATATAATTGCGGAGTCCGCACGAGGGGTGAACAGCGCTTGGCGCATGCGATCTCGCATCCCGAAGGGTAGGCAGGATTACCTTGCTCGAGATTACGAGAAATATGCCCCCTTACACAGCTACAGAAATCAATAGTTTTCCTTAATCAACACTTGGCCTGAAGCTCCCTTTTGATTTAAATAGATTTTATGGGACGAAGATGCCTTGACTAAAAATGATAGCGAATTATGAAGATTTATTAAATTGAGTTCTGTTTGATTAGCATTTTGTCAACAAAGAGTTATTTTCATTTTATGTTTCAAATGCTCTATACATTTTTAGACGAAGTACAGATGTACTGTGTAGGTACTGAAATAAACTTACTAGGTTTCATTTTAATCCCAGTTTGTAATGAGTACCTTTAACAAAATGTTTTCAATTATGTAGTTAACATTTCAAACAATAATATTAAGTATAACAAGTACACACATGCAATAAATTGGGCTATAATTTATGGTGGGTTATTCCATGAAGCATACTGATAGCCGACTTCAACATAGTATGGAAAAGCTAGCAACATCATAATACCTTGCTCTAACATCAATTTTGCTTAGATTTTCAATTTAAAACTTAGGGCTTTATTACAGAATTTTACTGCATACTCTATGGATGTTGCTTGTCCGAAATAAAAGTTATTTTATTTTATTTAATACTAGTTTCAAGCATTTGAAACAAATTTTAGTTATGCTGGACTCTAATGGCTTGGATTCTGAATTTCCCTCCTTCTCTAGACCTGCCATTAAATATTATAACAACCATTCCTACCTCAAATATCTATATTTATAAAATGGTAAACTGACTGACTGGGTGATATATCAACACACATTCCAAACCGCTGGTACTAGAGAGATGAAACTTGGAGGGTGTGTTCTTTGTGAAAAGTATCCACTAAGAAAGGATTTTCGGGAATTCCATCCCTAAAGGGGTAAAATAGGGGATGGAAGTTTATATGAAAGTCCGTCAGTTTTGAAGCTAGGATCTTCAAATTTTGTGTTTAGGCTGATGATTAAAAATTAATTTATGTGTCTCAGCGTTTTTGATAATTCTACCGCCGAAGGGTTAAAAAGGGGGATGAAGGTAAGTAATCGGATATTTTTCGACATCCACGCGGACGAAGCCGCGGGCAAAAGCTAGTTCACAATAAGATTGTACACTAATAGGATCAGAACATCTAAAATTAAATAAAATCTTCGTTTTAGTACTTAATGCCTGAGTCACACGGCAATGCCAGTCTGTAAGGACCTTGCACTGACCCATTGAGGTCATTGATTCTCTTGTGTAGCAATTTATGATCTCTCAGATCTAATTTAATATTAAAGTTTGAATATCGCAGGTAGAATGCTATCTTCTATACTTCAACTGGGAATACTACTGAGAAAGGGACTAAACCATTTAGAAATTGATAATTTATTAGCCATTAGTATTTGGGCTTAGGTATTTATGCAATACTTAATAAAAGGTTTCTCTAATAAGGTTGGGCTTCAAGTGATTAAAAAAAAAAATCAAAGATCTTCTTCTTCTTTCTTTTCATAACAAAAAAAAAAACAAACAATTTTCAAGGATCCTAAACATAAGTAACTAATAGAGATTGTATTAACAACATGTTGAAATGATGACTATACAAATCTCATCACGTGTCAGTTATTAAAAATTTTGTATATTGCCTTGCAACAGGGGTCATTGACTGCTCACCTCAATGGCTAAATATGCAAACACAAAACACGAAAGATTAAAATTATTTTTATTTGAATTTGGAAGGGGGTGCCTGTCAGCAGGAACAAACCAGTTTATTTCAAAAATATGTGGGTACCCTTTTAAGCATTTCTAGTTATTGAAAATCACATACCAAAATAATGAAAAAATTGATTTAAGAACTGTGATATTTAACATTTAAAATTAAGAGTGTTGTTGCCTAACTAATGACAAGCATGTTTTTTTTTATTATAAAAGAAAATCTCAAGACTCTCAAGATCAATGTTGTAACTCTACCTTGAACTTTGAAGAGGGAAAGTGAAAAGGCCATGTTTTTATTGATTCTCTGTAAAACTAAAACTACTTATTTTTAGATTAAGAATACCTTCACAAAAATTAAAATTTAATCACTTTACTCCTAAATTAGAAATTGATTGGTTTTTATGATGAAACAAAGTTTTTTCTTGTTTCATACATAAACAATAACACTTTATTTTATTTTAGCCTTTATTAACCTTACCTGTGCCACAACCCCTAAGTTTTACACCTCACTGACTGAGTTTGTAAGAGTGATGAACTAAGATATCTTTAATTCTAGACTTCTACCCTACAATATTATTTTTATTAGGAAAAAAAGGTACCCCATAATTTGCATTTTCGGCAAGTTATATTCTTATAGTGTGTGTGTGATAAGCGTATATCGTGCGGGTAGTCCCATGTACTTAAATATTAATCGGGAGAACCGTATCCAGGACCTTTACAATGGAAATGCACGCAGTGATAAAATGAATCATCGCGGTACCTACCGACACTTACCAAAATATCTTCAGTCCTTGTGGGAGAACCGCTGAATCACAAGTAAACATACGTACTACGCAATACTACGCAATAATGCGTACACACTTTAAATTGTCCATTTAAAACGTATCTTATTTGTCCCGTCAAAGATAATTATTCACGAAAATATTTTCTACGATGCATGTAGATTGCACAAAGATAGCTTTTACAACGCCAATCAATATTTTAGCATAAAACATTGATTCTTATAATTTTTATTGCACTAATTTTAAATACTGCACAGCATTACAATTGCCTTTATTTCGCAATTATCGTTATATTTATTTATTATCATAAAATAACACCGTAAAAACATCAGCGGTGAATGAACGATCAATTGATTTAAAAAAGATATTTGTCTTGTTTATGGAAAGTTGACAACAATAGAGTATGGTCGAAAGACCGTCCTCCCTTCGGGATAAATTAAAAAAAAAAACAACAATAGAGTACCTCCATCCAGAGACAATTTTCTTTAGTCGATTCGCTCTTGTGTTTGCACGCTTTCCCATAACAGGGAATGTTCTTTCCTTTCATAGAATTTCTACGATACTCGACTATATCTGGAGAAATAAATGAAATTCTTGAAAGAAAACCGCCATTTGTAAAAAATATTATCAATGATTTATTATGGATCATCAAGATTGGTTAATCAAGAGATTTAATTGTAAAAATCAGAAGCGGTTCCATAATAACTAGTGAATTATTTTCTCGGATTGACTTGATTCGAAATTACGAAACTCGATTTGTGTGAACACTGACAGTTGCTGTCAATATTTCGCGCCAAATGAAAAGTAACCTATTGTGCGTGCGCCGCGTTTGTTTACAGTAATTTCAAAACAACTCTATATTTAGTTCAGAGATTAGTGTGAAAAGAAGAAATGTCTACTCCGTCTAAGCGCCCTGCATCTCAGGCGTCGTCAGATGCTCCAACGCCGTCTCGGAGGACCCGGTCGTCGCAACAACTTGTTGTTCCAGAAACACCACAGCGTTCCTCCGGCACTCCTTCAAACAGTACGGTTTACTTATTCTAGCGTAATATTTCTGTCTTATATTTGTACAAATGAGGATAATTAATTAGATTCAAATAGGAAAAACTTTTGACTTGGAAAAACATTCTGAAGTATTTCTCAAGACCAGCTGTTGAAGAACAAAGAAAACTTTCATCTTCATAGTCCTCCTTGCACCTGCTTTCCTTTACCGTTGTTAATACTGTCGGATGATACATACAAAATACAAGCTTTTGACGTGGAGTTGTGGATATTAGTCCTGATATACAATAATGTTACATTATGTTATAGAATTAGTCATAACAGCTCCACATAAACAAAACTTTAATACAATTTCTAGATGGCACACCTGGTACTCCACGAGGGACCCCACAGACGCCTGGCACTACTCGTAGGACTCCGCGCACTCCTCGTGAAGCGCCTGGCACATCACCTGCTCGTGCCATAGCTTCCAGTCCGCTTGGTATGTTTTTTTTCGTATTAAACTCAATAATTACAGTATAACATGGTCTGGTGGTCTTCTAAATGGTCTTTTTCTGGCTGCACTGAAACATTTGCAGGACATGTGGTGTTCCCAAGTTTGAGATACTGTTGGCTGACAGTAAGCCGTGATATTCTATAAATAGATGTAGGTAACTAGCTCTAATATATCTTCATTGTTTTGCAACAAAGTTTAAAAAGAAGTGAAATACATGTCTGTAAGAAATCAGTGCCAGTAATTTAATCAACCTGTTAAGTGTGTACTTGCGAAATTGTTATTCTAGTTATATCTTGAGCACATTTTCATCAACAAATTATAAAAACTCTAAATTGTTGAACATTAAATTCGAGAAATTAACCTGAATTAGTGTCAGCATTTATTAGAAATGGCCCAGTTACAACCCTGGTTGAGCTAAGTGTGCACATCACTGGAATGCCAGGTCATCAAAGCCAGTGTAAACTTAACTCAAAAAGGTTAAACTTAAAATTGTTTACTTATACAAGTTTTGTTTTGTTTACCTTTGTGTGTCTGCTGACACTACTTACCACTAAATTGTATTGCATTATAACTCATTGTATGTAAAAACTATAATGATTAATTATTTCTAATAAAAAAAAATATATTAATTTTTTTACTTACCCAGGTACAGACATAGACATGAGCTCCCCACTCAACTACGGCACCCCCAGTTCTCTGAGCACACCGCGTTCCAACCTGCGCAGTGTCATGACACCTGCGAGACAGAGGGCTGACCTGAAGAGCAACCAGCATGGCCGCAATGTGCCTGCCCCTAGTGCTACACCTACTAGAAGGGTAAGTGCATACAAATAATATAACCTTGTCTTTGTGGTTGAACAATCAGGCCCAGCCTATTCATCAACAGAAGATATGACTAATATTTGACTGCACAATTGGCGCAATGGCTGAGCTATTGCTTGGCTACTGCGCTGCATGTCGTGGCTTCGATTCCCACACAGAACACATTTGTATGGCCTACAGTTAGTTAAAGTTTTAATGTTTGTAAACGCACCTATGATTCAGGAAAAAATCCTAGTGTGGGGGCAAACTTTTTTTAAACAAAACAAAGTGTCCTGTAAGGAGCAAAGTTAAAACAAAGGCAAATATTGTTGCATTTTGTTTCTTTAATATAAATTTTAAATGAATTATTATACAACACAATCATATCAGAAAATGTATAATTCACAATATTTCAATTTGGCAAATTGTTACGGATGCTGGTGAAAAACTCTATGAATGGGATCTTGAGCCATTTCACTAACCAGTACAGGGTGGGCATAAGGACACTGATCTTGAGACAAAGTACCATTGCATTGTAGTTGAGGTCAGATTCATCCATGTTGCTCATTTCGGTGAACGTTTTTCTGAAGTCTTCAGTTGATGCTCGTTTTTCTCTCTGTAAAGTGTTAGATTTGATTTAAGGGCATTTCATGGCTCAAATCCCAAAAACAGCGTATGTTTAAAAAAAATTGTTAATGAATCCCTTCGTGCGTTTTCCGTGTAAAAAATATATGTTATAGTTAAGGTCATCACAAATAAATTGTATTGTTTAAAATTTTAATAAACTTTCTCATTTTTTTATTGTTAATCGTAGAAAATAGGTCCTTTTTCAACCTTAATTGTAAATTTTCTCTATAACGGCTGAATAGATCGGGAGGAATTTTGTAACAAAAAATACGTAATGATATACTTAACAATCTGTATTGTTTTTTTCTCTTATTTCTTTTAATATTTTTAAATAATAAATAAAAACCCGAAATTTCGCGAGAAGTGCGGGGCAAGCCCTGTGACGCATACTCGGTACCGAGATACGTCAGTGTCTTGACGACTCTTGTGAGTCCACCCGTGGACTGCACGCGTGTTATTTTTCCCAAATAAAATTCAAAACTGCACGTATTGAATGATATCTGAATGAAATAATATTGTAAATAGTACAGTTATAAATATTTTGTAAAATAAGAATAGAAAATAAGTTCATAAAATATATTTAAAGTAGTTTGTAATTTCGTTTTGTTGTTTGAACCTATCATAGAGTAAGCCTGACAGCTATACCCAAATCTGCACATCTATAATAAATCAAATTGAAATGTCTGTTTGTAATATCAAAATAACTGCTTTTTACTGTAACCTAAAATTACATAGCAGCTGTGCCCGCGTTGCGTTCGCGATGCGTTGCTATGCCTTTTTGTTTTTCAGAAACCTTCCCTGGCGTATGTAGAACAACAGCAACATTTCCTTAAAATCGGTTCAGTAGTTTAGGAGTTTAAAGGGTCAAAATCAAAATCAAAATCAAAGCATTTATTTCAAGTAGGCCAGTTACAGGCACTTTTGAATTGTCGAAACAAAGGCAACAGTAAAATAAAGCTACAGTCCCAGTCACAAGGCACAAAAACTGTGAAAGTACTGTAGTTGCCCATTCCCTAAAGTAGATCTCTATGGAGAAGAACGGGCAAGAAACTCCATGGACACTCTTTTAAATCAGAATACTTTAACAAAACCTTGGTTACATCATTCATTTTGAGATGGTACATTATGTGAGAACGATGCAGCAAGATGTGTACGTTAAAAGTGTCCATAGTAAAAACAATTCAAAAATAAAATAATTAATTCAAATAAGCCGTGGCAAATAAGAGATGACCAGTCACAACTGACAGCGCCCGTTCACGAACATGACGCATGTATCAGCACCATTCAACTCAACCATTTTGAAGGGAACTAAATGATCCGACACACGTGCCACCATCAGCGAGACATTTGAGTGAGCATGACATACTCCTAACCGCCAGGGCACATTCAAGTCAAGAGAAGACGCAGGTTTCCAGCGAATGACAGCTTTCTAGTACATAGTACTCACACAATATGGGCTAGGCGGCTATATAATACAAAAGAGATTGAATCTATACAATGCAAAGATAGTTATACAATCTTCAGCAGCTCCAACAATACTATTTAATGCTATCAATTTAGGCGCCCCTGTTCTTGTGGAGCAGGACCGGCATTGAGCCAAGCATTTTTATCAGTGATATAATCGTCCAACTTGTAATATGCTTTCTTACATAGTGTGCGTTTAATGCATGTTTTAAATTTCGTTTCATTCAGTTCAAGAATACTTTGTGGAATTTTATTATAGCATCTCAAACAGTACCCCATGAAAGATGAGTCTACTTTAGCGAGTCTGAAGCCCGGCTGAACTAATTGGTCTCTATTTCTAGTACTGTAACTGTGTCTGTCACCTCTTTTATTAAAAAGATGTAGATTTTTTCTTACATACATTATGTTTTCGTAGATGTATTGACAATGTAGCGTCATGATGTTAATTTCCTTAAACAGTTCCCTTAGAGAATCGCGCCTACGAAGATTATATATGGCTCTGATGGCTCTTTTTTGCAGAATAAATATAGACTCAATGTCTGCAGCCCGTCCCCATATTAAAATGCCATAAGACATAATACTATGAAAGTAACTAAAATAGCCCAGTCTAGCGGTATCTACATCAGTATATTGACGGATTTTTCTTATAGCATACGCTGCTGAACTTAGCCGCCCCGCAAGAGATGTTAAATGAGAACCCCATTGTAGCCTTGAATCAAGCGTAATCCCCAGGAAAACCGTTTTATCTACAAATCCAAGTTTCTCTTTATTCAATACTATATCACAATCGCTACTTTTAACATTCGGTAAAGCAAATCTTACGCATTTCGTTTTTTTTTCATTTAACACTAAATTGTTTGCTGTGACCTGAAGACCTGAAGACCTGAAGTAGGGCATTATTCACGTCATCTAGATTTTGGGCCCGTCTATTTATCTTAAAAATTAGGGAAGTGTCATCAGCGAATAACACCATATTTTGAGGTTGGTTTTTCAATAAATAGGGGAGATCAAATAAGATTTTACCAAACTAAGTGCAAGTTTCCCTAGTCCGTAATGCTCAAGTTTCAAAAGTAATGTGTCGTGATTTACGCAATCAAATGCTTTGGAGAGGTCACAAAAAATTCCAATGGCGTCTTGGGACTCTTCCCACTCAGTAAATATGTGCTTTAATAAGGTTACACCGGCGTCAGTTGTACAACGTCCCTTGGTGAAACCATTCTGTTGGTGTTAAAATGATTGAGCATTTGATTTAGCATTACCTTTTCAAACACTTTGCTAAAAACTGGCAACACGGATACAGGTCTATAATTATTTGTATCTTTACTATCTCCGGATTTAAACAGAGGTATGACTTTACTGTATTTCATTAAGTCCGGGAAAACTCCTTGATCTACACACAAATTAAAAATTAAAGCTAAGTATGGTGCTATAGTCTCAACTATGGATGTACAAACTTTGATAGACATTCCCCAAAGATCTTCGGTCAGTTTGACTTTTATTTGCCGGAAAGCTTTAATAACTATCATAGGGTTTATGTGTTTAAATTTAAATTCAGCCGGGCAGTCAGACACATTCGCCTTTAATAAACCAATTGGGATTTCAGGAGAGGAATTAAGAGCCTCCGTAGTTTTTAACGGTATATCGGTAAAGAAATTTACAAACTCATGAGCTACTTCCTGATTAGAGCTTTTAGGATCACATGCTGTATCTAATGTGTAGCTAGTGTTACGTATTTTCTTCCTGTTAGTCTCGTTATTTATGACTTTCCAAACTGTCTTAATTTTGTTTTCTGCTGTTTTGATCTTGTTGCTAATGTGCAAGGCTTTGGCAACCTTGCATGTATTTCTAAAAATTTTTGAATACTTAGCAACATACTTGTTAAAAGTTTCAGAGTTTATATAAGGCTTAAGGCCATAAAGCTCAAATAGTCTACGAACAGACATCATCATCTAGCCTTTTCTATGTTAGGGTCGGCTCCCAGTCTAACCGGATGCAGCTAAATAATAGGTCTTTACCTATGTAATTGGAGTTTTAATAACTAGCATTTTTAGATTCAATTATCTGTGGATTGGCGCGCAATTCGAAATTCAAATAAATTTCATTCGAAAGCCGTGTTCTTTTAATTTCAAATTCAGTCATTTGTTTTAAGATAGTTTTTTGTTTTTGTGAAATTGTGGTAGTTTTTGGCGCCATGGATAAACTGAAAATTCGTACAATTTTCGAATATGAGTTCCTACGTAGACATACCGCTGCGCAAACAACACGAAACATTAACGAAGTGTACGGGCCTAACACTGCTTGAATAAACACGGTCCATTATTAGTTCAATCGTTTTAAATCTGGAAATTTTGAGTTGAAGAATGAGCCTCGCGGTCGGCCGGTAACTATTGTCGACAACGACGAATTGAAGGCGGTAGTGGAAACGGATCCTACTCAATCTACGGCTGAGCTTTCTGCGGGACTTGGAATTAGTGTCAAAACGACATTGAAGCACTTGCGTCAAATCGGAAAGATAAAAAAGCTAGATAAGCTAGCAAAAAATTTTGTTTTTAAAATTTTCATATATATCTCCAATTTCATAGGTAAAGACCAAATATCAATATTTAACATGGAGCGACTGCCTATCTAACCTCCACAACCCAGTTAGCACTGGGTAATATGATATCCTTGGTAAGACTGGTTGTCAGACTTTTGGGCCACTGACTACCTGTAATAACTGTCAAAGATCAACACATGACAGCCGGGACCAACGGCTTAACGGGTTGTTTTCCGAGGCACGGAGGAAACTCGATATGTAATGGGTCACCCATCCACAGACCAACCTAAACAAGCACGGCTTAACCTAAAGATCGACCCGAGCGGCTGTTATTATTTGGCCACGAGCACCTCGAACAGACATTCATTTTATAAATAGATATGCAATTTTTATTCTATATACACAACCTATGTGTTTAGTCAGTGCACTCCTGCTTGATCAGATGGTCAGATGGGTCAGACAATGCAGGGCACTGACTACTCACTTAGCAAACAGCTAGCTCTTATCAGTCTATTGTACAGACGCCAGCAAATCAAGCTACCCGAAACTGTTAAATTTTCCCAATTAACCTTGAACCTAATGCTTTAGCGATAAAGTTGAAAATCTGCTAGGTAGCTAAGGTTAGTACATTCGCCTCACGTACCTTAAGAAAATCTACGTTATATGCGCAAGCCCGGCACAACGGACATACGATGTAGTCCGGCTTCTCCCGTATCCGCCAGTACTGTGTCAAGCATTTCTCGCAAAACTTGTGACCGCACGTCAAAGCTGCAGGGTCAAAGATCGACGACAGGCAGATCCTGCAGCTGCTTTTGATGGATGAAGCCTTCACGTTCAAACTCGTAGCGGACTCGTATTTAGGACAGGAGGGGCTGATCTGTAAACCGCATCCGGATTCGCGCATTTTTTTGATGTTTGTTTTCGTTCTCCCTCAGTTCACATTTTTTTGAAATTTTTCCATGATTTACGTACATATCAGTTGATGGTTTGTTTTTTTTTCTGTAGGATGTCAAATGATTTGATTAGGTTTTAATAAATGATGTAGAGAAAATAGGTTGAATGTTTGCTATGAGTCTGGGAGACTGTCTTCAAGCCATTATTAGATAGTTTTGATTTGATTTGATTTTTTTACTTTTACCTGATGGTATGGTGAGTCAATAAAATCAACCGCAAAAGATCATCTTCTGTCTAGGCTTTTCCCAGCTATGTTGAGGTTGGTATCCATTCCAATCGGATGCTGCTGGTTATCAGTATTTTACATAGAGCGACTGCCTGTCTGACCTCCACAAACTTGTTACTTGTTGTTACTTGTTCCTTGGCAAGACTGGATAAACTCTGAGAGAACCCTTAACAAGACTGAATATAAGTGGAAGATCCAAAGCGCAAATTCTAACAATCAGAGTTATGTACAACACCACTATGTATTTGAAGAAAACAATTCCTAATTTCTTATCAGATCGACGACACGGGTGCCGAGGTGGCATCGAGCGAGCCGCAGCTAGTCGTGTGGGGCACCGACGTCGCCATCGCTGAGTGTCGCGACAAGTTCATCAAGTTTCTACAGAGGTTCGTTGAGCCGACCGCTCTGACCAACGAACCTTTGTATGAGCAGAAGTTGGAAGAGGTGAGACATAGTTACTTTAATGAATGGTTTGCCTTTGTTAGGAATTTATCTGACTGTCTCGTTGGTAAAGTGGTCGCAAGCGCGGCAGAGCATGAGGTCCTGGGTTCGATTCCCGGGTCGGGCAAAGTGTTATTGGGTTTTTCAATCAGGAATTTCTCAGTAGCAGCCACGGAGTCTGGATTTGTGTCAGGTTGATGGCAATAGGCTTGCCCAGTATTACATGGGACTTAAACATAACTGGCGAAAGATGCGTGTACTATTAGGTACACCTCTGGCTGACCCTTCGGAGATTACAGGTGTGATATTATGTTATCTGATATTGAAGTCCATTTGCATACCATTGGCCGACCTTGGATGTGTCATGTGTCGTAATTTTACTAGTACCCTACCCTTTTTTTTTTTTTTTTCGGATGGGAAATCATCAAATAATCCCCCACTGTGGGCGGAGCGGAAGGGAGTGTCAGACCTGTACTGACTAAAACCCATCCATGTTCCTTCTTTGCGCTTTGTGTTCCAGGGCCACGGTATCTCTTTCGAACCCCACCCCACCCTACCCTTAGCTCAAAATCGAAAAAAAGGGTACAAAACTGAAACAAGCTCCTATAAAATTGTTTTATGATGTTAAGTCAAACTTGTTTCTTTTTAGATAAATACCCTAGAAGAGCCATTCTTGGATGTGGATTGTGAACATATCAAAGCTTTTGATGTCAAGTTGCACCGTCAACTAGTGTGCTATCCTCAAGAGGTAAGTTTTTGGAATTAGTCCCTTAGTTGTAGTAAAAACCGGTGGTTTTAATCAAATAAGCACTATACACCGTGTTCCGGACGATATACATAAACTTCGACCAGATGTTCAGATCACGGAAATAAGCATTTTTCATTTTTCAGTGAATTCTTATTTTTTTATTTAGTCTCCGGTCCCTCTCGTACGTGCAAATGAAATGCAAATAGCATTTGATAATTCAATTGCACTAAGCGGCAACATAGGTCAGATTAAGACCCTTTCTTACTGCATAGCATTAGAATTAAATGAAATTACAAATACCTTTGTAACAAAGCCTTTTTAAGTACTACTTCCTTTGTAAGATTTGATTTGTAAAAGCTATAGAAGCGTTTGCCAAAGTTTATGGATAAAGTGAAGAACACGGTGTATAAAAATATAGGTCGCCTAGAATATAATACAGGTAAAACCTCGCCAAAGCTTGCTAGTATTTCAATTTAAATAAGTAATCTATCTACACTTATCACCTGTAGGTGGTCCCGGCATTCGACGCGGCAGTGAACGAGTTATTCTTCGAGCGCTACCCGGTGGCCGTGCTGGAGCATCAGATACAGGTGCGGCCCTTCAACGCGCCGCAGCGACACATGCGGGACTTGAACCCTGAAGGTATGTTTCTTTCCATTCTATTCTTTTTTCATTAAAAATACGTTGCCCTACACTATAAAGGGTGTAAATAGACCCTTAACATAAACGGGCACTTGTTTTTCCCGTCACTGCGATAATTTTTTTGTTTTAGACCATACCTGGGAACCTTCTAGTTACGGAGATATTGGGGGTCGTTCCCACTTTTTCACAAGTTTATTTTTAAATACATGTTTTTAATGTAAGATATTTACTTTACACACTTCCACGACCCTCGTACTATTCAATATATTCATCAACACAATGCTATGAGTGCTTTCCATCGAGTCCTACCGTAAAACGTGATTTTTCACCCCAAAAAAGTCGATTCCCAGCAATAATTTTTGCGTAAAGTTACTTAGTTTGATGTACAGAATGCTTGGTTGACGGATATGTGAAGGGTCTGTTTACACCCGTTATACTGACTACCTGTATCGACTGTCAAAGATCTACAAATGACAGCCGAGACCAACGGCTTAACGTGCTTTCCGAGGCACGGAGGAAACACTGTATGTAATGGGTGGTCACCCATCCACAGACCAACCTAGGCAAGCACGGCTTAACCTAAACATCGATCGGAGCGGCTGTTATTATTTAGCCACGAGCTCTTTAGTGACCTCCAGTGACCTCCAGTGGCCCAAAAAGTCTGACATCCAGTCCTACCAAGAGGTATCGCATTACTTAGTACTAACTTGGTTGTTGAGGTCAGATAGGCAGTCGCTCCATGTAAAATACTGGTATTCAGCTGCATCCGGTTAGACTGGAAGCCGACCCCAACATAGTTGGGAAAAGGCAAGGCAGATGATGATGCCCTACACTATATTGGAATTTCTCCTGGTGGTATACTCACAAACACAAAGAGCCAGACCCGGAACAAGTACAACACACAAGGATAAGTAATTTGTTACTTGCTGGTGAATGGTTAGGGAGCTTCCATATATGACGTGCCCTGCTCAAGCAAATGGGATGTGAAATAAAGTCTGGGCTATGTGAGGGCATTACCTAAGGAACTAGTTGAACTCATCATCATCTGCCTAGCCTTTTCCCAACTTTGTTGGAGTTGGCTTACAGTCTAACCGGATGCAGCTGAATACCAGCATTTAGACCTAGGACCTAGTTGAACTAAAAAATAAAATTAAAATATCTGAGCTTTTTGAGAAAGTATGTAAAACCACCTCTTCTAACTTGCATTGATTTCAAATTAAAAATGTAAGGGAATCAGAAAAAATAATTTGTTTCTTATTTCTTTTTTTTTTTTGTCATCATCATCATTCACAGCCCAACTTCATCCATTGGGTCTCTCTTTGCTTGTGTCAAGGTCCAGGCCTTTTTTTGTCATACAGTCGTCTAACCACACGAATTTGTAATCCTGAAAATAAAATACTTATTCTTAAATAGAAAAGGACGAATCTAACCAACACTTATTCCTCCCCCAGACATCGACCAACTAGTGACGCTGTCGGGCATGGTGATCCGCACGTCCAGCATCGTGCCGGAGATGCGCGAGGCGTACTTCCGGTGCGCGGTGTGCGGCGCGGCGGCCACGGCCGAGCTGGAGCGCGGCCGGGTGCCCGAGCCCGCGCACTGCGCACACTGCAACACTGCACATTCTTACAACCTGATACATAACAGGTCGCATTTCAGCGATAAGCAGCTTGTGAAGTTGCAGGAGTCGCCTGGTAAGTGCATTTTTTAACACAGCGTTCAGTACGTCTAACCAAAGAAATCCGAGCAAAAAAAACACTTAAAGTGATTTTATTTGGACCTAAAATAATAAATTCTCTAGAATTTTTTTTTCTTGTAAGTATCTAATTTGTTTTTCTTATTTTAGTGGTCTGAATGTTTTTTAAAACTGGCCATCTATTTTAATGGGACCTTATATAGACATCGCGAATATCTAGCATGAGACATTATATCAGCTGTTCCGGATTTAAGGGTACGGTTTTGTGAGGCACATTGGCAATTAAACTAGAATACACACAAGCTAAACAATGTTGAATAACTGTCAGCTACGAGCGTATCGCTAACTCAATCATAGCTGCCATCTTTGATTTTAATTTTGACGACGTCCGGCATCAGCGCTCTCGAAAACAGGTTTCATGTCCGATTGAAAGCATAATAGCATAATCGCCAGTGGTAGGTAGAGGTGTACCTAATATAGTACAGTTCACCCGCATTTCGTCAGTTATGTTTGCATTAGTATTAGCATTAGCAACAGCCTATAATGTTCCCACTGCTGGGACACAGGCCTCCTCTCTATGAGAGGGAATGGGCTATAATCCACCACGCGGGCCCAGTGCGGGTTGGTAGATGTCACATGTCTTCGAATTTTTGGTTCTAGGACATGCCGGTTTCCTCACGATGTTTTCCTTCACCGTTTTTGAGAGCAGTGGTGATGAAATAACTTACACAAAGTAATGCGCCTGGCTAGGTTTGAACCCACGACTTACTGCTCGTAAGTCGGGGTCTCCGCCACTGGGCCACCGCTGCTCACGGCCACCGCTGCTCTCCGATTGAAAGTCACCCTTATAATATGATTCTCCAGACGACATGCCAGCGGGCCGCACGCCCGCCACGGCCAGCGTGCTGGCGCACGGCGCGCTGGTGCAGGCCGCGGCGGCCGGCGAGCGCGTCGCCGTCACCGGCGTGTTCCGCGCCGCGCCCGCCACCGTGCACCCGCGCAAGGCCACGCTCAAGGCGCTGCACAGGACGCACATCGACGCGCTGCACTACAGGAAGGTGCACGACGACCGGCTGCTGGAGACTGAGGAGGGGTACGTACATATGCACTGTGTTTGTGCAACCGACTATGCGTAATTTAAAGTTCTTGTGACCGAAATTCGGACATGATGGCCAATCTCCGAGAAGACTAGCCATCGATGCAGTAGTGCACAGACGCAGTCTCTCTTGGACATATCACATTTTCCAGTGGTTTTTGTTTGTTTGTAAATTGTAATAACTTCATCACATTCCAGCATCTCTTAAATGTAAAAATAACGTACATCCATCTCTCCCGTGAAAGAATGACAATGACAAATATATTCCAACATAGAATTAATTTCCTGTTCACAGCAAAGAACACCGGTTCCCACCCGAACGCATAGAACTCTTCAAGGAGCTAGCCGCCCAATCAGACAGCTACGAACGTTTAGCGAGAGCCATCGCTCCCTCTATATACGAGAACCTGGATATTAAGAAGGGATGTCTTTTGCAACTGTTGGGAGGAACCAAGAAGAACTTTAATGCCGCTGGACGGACACATTTTAGGTAAGTCTTGAATATTCCTGTTTGTTAATGAGTTTGTCTATATGGACTGTTAGAAGAACTAAGTTTAATTGATCAAAGATCTTCGTCAATACCCTAGCTGGTAGCATCTGGACTGAAGCTAAGTGGCGTGCTAGTGTAAATATTAGCTGCGGTATGCACGTTTGTATTCATCTGCATGGAGCGACTGCGGTACTCCCTTTCTTCTCCTAAAATGGTTTGTCCGAAAATCATTATCTATAACACGTTTGCTATAAACTTCAGTAACCATAATGTTCAAAATCCCGAAATTTTGTTTAACAAAATTATCTTTAGTTCTAAAAGTATTCTGTCATAATATCGAGTACTATAATAATTGAATCTCCTAATTTTACATGACATAAAGTCATGTCCTAAGTATTGTGTTAAATAATGTGTATTATTCCGAATGTTAATTTATAATAATTTTTTTAGTCCTAAAACATTTGCTAAAAATTAGATTTTAGTGACAGAAACGAATCGCTGTAAATCCGACTCCACGCAGTCTTGTCTGCTCTACCCCTAGACTGTAATTTAAAATCGCGGAGGGGCGAGGCGGCCCACTAGTTGAGGAGCAGGTGGTTGTAACACTCGCCGCCGTAGCGGATTCGCCGGCAGCCGAAGCTGCGGTGGTGAGCGTTAAACCCTTCTGCGACGATAAACTCGCGTGGGACCGCCGGAGCCGTGACAGAAACCATGCCTGCACATGTTGCATGCTTCGTGCTTGCTTGCATGCTGCTATATTTATTTATGTATAATAAAAAAATATAATTCAAAATCAGATATTTTTTGAATTATAACAAAATGATACTTAAACGTATACAATAATTATTAAATAATTTAGTCTTAATTATAATGACTAATTTTAATTCGTAGACAGATTCTAAGCTAGTTTTATATTAGCTGCGATTGCCTTCAAAAATCACATTTTGTATATTCTGATTAAATTAATAAAATAAAAACGTATTTATCCTGCTACTAAACAGAACTACATAACAAGTGAACTATACTATCTCAAAACAAGTCGGTAGAAGAAAAAATATTGCCCGCTCGTATCTATGTAACGCCTGAGAGAAGTTCATAGCAAAAACTTTGTTACACAAATTTGTTCTGTGTTTGTTTGTTTGTTGTTCTGTTTATTCTTTGTTTGTTCTTATTATTATAAATAAACATTATGTAATTTGAATTTAGGACTTATAACTTTGATTGAAAATGGTTTTATGTCTTTTGTATATTATTGATTGTAATAATTATGACAAACGGATTAATGACATATTATATATAGGGATTTTAATTTTATGGCATGTGATATTAAGTTCGGGTAAGTTATCATTCGGACAAATGATGATTAGGACAAAAGAAGTTATGGCACTTTAAATTATGGATAAAAAAGTTAGGTGACACAATAGAGAACCAGCGACGCCTATCTGACCCAGTATCCAATTTTGGTTAATTTGACGACTATGTACAATTTATTTGTAATATTCTTGGTAACCTTGCCATCTTCTATATTACAGATCTGAGATCAACATTCTTCTGTGCGGCGACCCGGGTACGTCTAAGTCGCAGCTGCTGCGCTGGGTGCACGCGCTAGTCCCGCGCGCGCAGTACACGTCCGGGCGCGGCAGCTCGGCCGTCGGGCTCACTGCCTACGTCACCAAGGACCCGGACACCCGCCAGCTGGTGCTGCAGACGTGAGTACAGCACTCTGAAAGACGTTACGTTATCCACCATGCGGTCTATTGCGCGGCTAGTTTTGGTCGAGTAGCGTCAAAATTTGGAAACTTGACATTAGCTAAACGACATGCCGCAACAGCCCCACAATACAGGATCAAGTGTGTATCAACGAGGTTCTCGCTACTCTCGAATATGTTCTTGAGTTGCGAGTCCAACGCACACATCAGCGCCCTATTTTTATTATGCATGGGTAACCGTGGTAATCAGGGCCTAACTTCGGTAGGAGTGGATCGATATTCACGAAGCGCATCTTCCAGAGCGCTCCTCCATCGGTCGTTGCACTGGCTATTTACCATAGCAACCCTATCATCTTCCTCTACAACAGCTGGGTTGAACCGCGGCGGGGTTGCGTCAACAGCTGACGCTTGCACCGCGGTTTGTGCCGGAGTTACGGTTGCTCAGTACCTCTGAGCGCAGCCTATCAAGTACGGCGTCGTCCAACATGTAATTGCATTGGATGACTCGCACATGATCCGACAGTCGTTGGGCCGAGACGTTGACGGTTGGTTCAAGTACCTGGAACAGAAACAGCATCCTAACTCGGTACGCAGTGAGGTTAGTTCCCCCCTCTGTAGACTCGTAGTATGCGCGCATGACGTTCTCGTTTATGGATTGAGTCCATCTCATGCGCTGCACACAGCGGGGTGACCCGGCTCAGGGCCGGATGGCCGCTAAGTCCCAAGCGTCTCGCTGGCCGTCCTCTCCCCTGCCGACGTACAGGTGTTGGCGACGTCGGCGGAGAGAAATATTCGTCGCTCGAGCTCGACGCAACCGCTGCCGGTAACACAGGTGATCCAGGATCCGGCGGCGGCGAGGCGGAGCTGAGCGATGAGTCCTGGGTTGTAAAGCGTGCGCGTCGGTACGCAGCTCTCGTAATCATTATGTTATAACATCATGCAGTCTTATATTTTTTTCGTATTTTTCATGTTTTATTGAGGACGACATCGACAGAATATGTCATTGTAGTAGAACAATAATGGCAACCCCGTATGTCAAACATCAGTTAAATCGTCGTAATTTCTTATTAAATGTAATATCATTGTCCCCAGTCAAGTTTCAGACAGGTTGCAAAAATAAACAAAGACATTAATAGGAAAATCATTTAATTTTCTTTTAACCCTCCAATAAACTTTTTTTATTAATTTTGGTTAGAATTCAAAGGTCTACAATAGTTACCTAAAAACAGTTAAAATAGACTTTTATAACAAAGCAAATAATAGAAAATTGGAAAAATGCGAACACAACCAGAAAGTGAAAAATTTAAACAACAGTTAGTTATTATTATTACGTTAATATTCACTGTTATTTTCTGATTTCCAGTGGAGCATTGGTTCTGGCAGACAACGGTATATGCTGCATCGATGAATTCGACAAGATGAATGATTCTACGCGCAGTGTGTTGCACGAGGTAACTATATTACATTACAGTAGAACTACTTTCCCTCTGAATAAAAACTTATATATTTAAAGACAGCCTGTATAAGACGACATCTACAGCAAATTCTTTATCTTCTAGGTAATGGAACAGCAGACCCTGTCGATCGCGAAGGCGGGTATCATCTGCCAGCTGAACGCGCGCACGTCTATTCTGGCTGCAGCCAACCCGGCAGAGTCACAGTGGAACAAGAACAAGACCATCGTGGAGAATGTGCAGCTACCTCACACGCTCATGTCCAGGTTCGTAATTACCTGTATTTATGGAGAGAGCTCCAAGATACCAAAACATAGACGTCCCTAAAATATTTTTTATTTACGAAGTGTTTTAGGGTATATGTACAATCGGCCAAACTAATTAATTTACATCGCACACATCGGTAACTGTCATTGTACGAGCCAGTAATGTTCATAGAGCCGCTCATTATTATTGTGTGCGTATACGTATACTACCCTAAACGGCGTTTATTTTTATAAACGGGTTTACAATAAGGCCCAATATTTTATAATATAAATGTAACATGGTCACCATAGCTGATTGGTGAAAGTGCTTGCGTCAGATAGTGATCTAAGCTCGACGACGTGAGTTCGATCCCAGCCGAGGAGTTATTTTTGCTGTTTATTACTTTTGTTGTTCTTTATTAAATTAATTTTGTGACCAATAAAATCACTCAAGCAAAAAGTAAAAAAGTAATTAAATAAAACCAATAAAATAATTTGATTTTTTATTAGATAAACATGATATTGAAAATGAAAATGATCTGTCTCGTTTCGTCCAATATGTTCCTTCCTTACATTGGTTGTTTTAAGGTTCAATTTGGTGGGGGCTGTATATTAGCAAAAAAAACTTGTGTGGCTGATACAATGATTTAATATGAACTGGTTTTAAACATACATAGGCTATAGCTATCCATACTGGACGTTCGAATGAGTAAAACACTGTTGTTTACCAGTTTTTTTGACAAAGGCAAAGTTTTTAGTTGGTAAGGATGGACGTAAATAAATTGTCAAAGTAGGTAGGTATATAAATTGAATCAAAGTAAAATTAGAGGTGAAGTGAATCAACATGTTAGATAGGAAGAGATTATCATTTATACCTAATTATTGCTATGCAAATATAAACATTATTTGCATAAAATAAGATTCATATTCGTCTACTAATTAAAATAAATTTCACTAATAATGAGTCGGCAAACCTTCGTTATCTATTACTTCTTGTAACCTTCTGCTAATGCTGTTAACCATATTCGCGCATATGTTACTACTTTACACCCATCCTCCATTTTTCGTCGGTAAAAATGACCACATAGTTCTCCCAATCAAAATTGATGTATGACCTAGCAAACAGTAGTCGGTTTTGTCAGTGCGTAGTGGACAGCAAACGTGCTCGCTGGCTTGCTGCAACGTAATCCAGCAGAATGTAGGTGATTTTTCACACTTTGTAAGCACACTTTTATGCGGGTGGACATGAAAGGATCAGCCTTGTACCTTGCCACAATGTCGTGGTGTTGAGCCGGTGACTTTGCCTTTGGTTTTGGCCTAAGATGTTCTACGTCTCCAAAATCCACATATCGACGGACCCATAACTGCACCGTTGTCCTCTGTGAATAAAAACAGTATTTATAATACTTATAATAATAGCTCATATTAAAATAAATAAATACTTTATTACACTACGCTTATTCAATATACTTATATATACCTAATTAATATTACTTATAATAATACAATACATAAATACAAGATATACACCGTATTGAATAATATACATAATCACTACCATGTCAGTTCGTATGCGTCGCTCTCCACCAACCACACCCATAACCCAAATGGACCAAACACAATCGGAACCCGATATCACCCAGGCAGTGGATGACCCGGAGTTTGTTAACATAAACTCACGCAGCAAGCGTCCACGATTAAATGAATCACCGCGTGAGCAAAACCAGTTAGAACAATTTGAACGATTTAAACAGGAATTTAAATCTGAAATTAAGGAAATGCTTCTGGCTTGGAAAGTCGACCAAGATGCGTATGCAGTAAAGCAATCCGCAGCACAAACTGAGCTGATATCAAAGCTGGCTTCAGACATTTCGGAACTGAAACTACAAAATATAAAAATCCAAAATAGTAATACCAAAATTCAAGAATCCAACATTGAGATCAAGAAATCCGTTGAATTCCTCAGCTCTCAATATGATGACCTAAAGAAAGAAATCATGCGCCTGCAACACGATAGCATAGAATACAAGAAGCGTATCGAGTCATTGGAAATGGCGGTCAGAGACCTTCAATATAAGTCCCGGTCGTCTAGTATAGAAGTGCGCAACATACCTACCCAGGAAAAGGAATCGTCGGCAGATCTTTCAAAAATTGTAACAGACATAGCTAACTTAGTGAACCTGCCACTAACTGCCTTCCACTTCCGAGATATATATCGCACATCGGTGAACCGCGGCACCAGCAAACCTATAATCGCTGAATTCACTAACGTCCAAACAAAGTTCGACCTAATTTCACGCGTTCGAACCTATAACAATAAAAGGACGCATAAAGAGGACAAATTGAATACGGAGATACTCGGAATCTCGGGACAAAAACAAGCAGTCTATGTAGAAGAACATCTGTCTAATACAAACAAAAAGCTCTTCTACCAGGCAAGAGAATTTGCACGCCTAAGGAAATACGCATTTTGCTGGACTTCAAATGGCAACATTTTTCTTCGAAAGCAAGCCGGAGATAAACAAATTCTGATAAAGTCTGAAACAACTCTCAAGGAGCTTCAGGAATGACTATGTCACAGCTCAGTATTAGTAAGCAGTACTTCGTTAATCTACTTTGTTTTAGTGTCTGCTATACGTAAGTTATACTACAGTATTCCCACTGATAACTTGCTTGATACTTTTATTTTGTTACATAACTCAAGTAAAATGAATCATAATAAACAACATTCAAATCCATACATAAGCCACATAATAAAACACACAAACACACATTTTGTTACGTATTTAACCCCACCTTACCTAACTAATTCACACGACAATTGGCGTACTATATCACACCACACTAGTTTCTATTGCTTGACCATGGTATACATACCAAACACACCAGAGCTTTGTACCGTGTCATACTATCGTGAATCGTTTTTTACAAATGGCTAATATTCTGCAATCTATTATTACAGCTGACTTAGATGAATTTGAAGTAGCAAAATCATATAAATGTCCACCTTCAGATTGCTCGAACTACTTAGTAGGGTTGAACCATCATATCAAAATCATCCATATAAATATACGAAGTATAAATAAAAATTTTGATGAACTATTAGTATTGATAAAATTGCTTAATGTTAGTTGTGATGTATTGGTACTTACTGAGTGCTGGCTAAGTAAAGTGGTGAATCTCCCTGTGTTGAACGGGTATAACTCGTACTATACAGAACGGACGGCCAACCAGAACGACGGTATTGTTATGTATATAAAAGATAGCATTAATTGCACTGTTAAAGAGCCCAATTTTCTAAACGGAAATTGCCTAACATGTGAAATCACAAATAAACTCGCATTTGCGGCTGTGTATCGTTCCCCGTCATATAATACTAGAGCTGAGTTCGACAATTTTCTGAATAGCGTAGACAATATCCTCTTGTCCTTAAAAAACTATAAAAATATCTGCTTAATCGGGGACACTAATATAGACATCCGACCTATTGGTTTAGAAGAACGTGCTGCCGAATACTTAACACTAAACGCCACGCACGGCCTGTTACCCGCCCACCGGATACCTACAAGAATTAATAGCTGCATAGACCATGTGATGCTCAAAACGGACAAAACAGCCACATTACTTGTGATTGAGTCACATGTTACTGACCACCTCCCAATTCTACTCACTATTAATAATGTACCCTCCGGACGATCGGTACCGGCCCGCAAAATACCAAAAATTGACTACACTAATCTAACAAACCACATCGAAACCCTAGATTTCTCGAAAGTACTGAGAACTAACGACCCTAACCTAGCATCTGACACACTTACGGAAATATTGAATACCGCTTTAATAACCCACACAAAAATTGTAACCATCTCTAAGAAAGACAGAAATATTCAACCGTGGATTACACCCGGTTTACTACGGTGCATTCGCCACCGTGATAAGCTTCACAAAAAAGCCAGAAAATCGCCTGACAGCCAAATAATTCAAACCTCTTATAAACGTTATAGGAACTACTGTAATTGTCTACTCAAAAAACTTAAAAAAATATATGAACAAAATGAGCTACGGAAAGCAAAAAACGACCCTAAAAGACTGTGGAACAAAATCAAAGAAATCACTTGCACAAATAAGAAAACCAACCCCCCCTACGAGTTATTGAGTACAGTCCCTGATAAACGCGATGCAACTAACCTTGTCTGTAACTACTTTGCGAACATCGGTCAAAAGTTGGCATCCATGATAAATACCGCGGCCCAACCTTCCCCATCACATCTCTCCCCAAGCACGTGTCCCGCTACCTCCTTCGTTCTTCTCGGAGTGGATAATGCTGAAGTGGACTCCATTATCTCAAGCCTAAAACAAGACTGTGCCACTGGCTGGGATGGTATTCCCGTCAAACTAATAAAACTATGTCGACATGTCCTCGTACCACTTATTACTCACATAGTAAATTGTTCCATAGCCACAGGCATATTCCCTAATACGTGCAAAAAAGCCGTAATACACCCAATACATAAGAGTGGGAACAGAGATTGTGTAAACAACTATAGACCCATTGCTGTACTACCTATTATGTCGAAGATAATGGAGAAAATTATCAATAAACAACTTGTATACTACCTAAACAAATACAACATAATAGCAAAAAATCAGTACGGCTTCAAAAAAGGAGTATCTACAGAAGACGCAGTCATAGACCTAACTGAACTTGTTGCTAGGAAATTAGACAATCAACATAAATGCCTGGGTCTATTCCTTGACCTAAAAAAAGCTTTTGACACGGTCTCTGTTCCCACCCTTCTATCCAAGTTACATAGCATCGGCATACGAGGCATAGTTCATGATCTCTTCAAGAGTTACTTGATGGACCGAAAAATCTGTGTGAAGATAGGATCACATATTACTGCTGATGAGATAATGTCATACGGAGTCCCGCAGGGCAGTGTCCTAGGCCCAACGCTCTTCCTTATCTACATCAATGACTTATGCACCCTTACTCTTCCATCTGCTAGTATATTTACCTATGCCGATGATACAGCCATCATAATACATGGGAAGAACTGGGATGAGATGAAAAATAACGCTGAAGAATCTTTGCAAATTGTCATGGAATGGCTTCACAAAAATTTACTTACCCTGAACCTACAAAAGACAAACTACATCCCGTTCTCTATTCATGCTAAAATGAAACCCCCAAACATGTACTCAATTAGAGCTCACACCTGTACGGAAAACTCGACCTGCTCTTGCCCAGCGCTCCCTCCAGTAACTTCTGTCAAATATTTGGGTGTGATGATCGATGATGGACTGCGATGGAACAAACATATAGAGACAACTGCCAATAAAGTCAGGAAAACAATTCACCTCTTCAAGTCATTAAGGCATTCTGCGGACCCAGAGACCCTAAAAATGGTTTACACAGCACTTTGTCAGTCCATCATAGGCTATTGTATTTTGGCTTGGGGTGGATCGGCCAAAACTAAATTCCTCGAGTTGGAGCGTGCGCAAAGGGCAGTACTTAAGGTTATGATGCAAAAACCCTTTCGCTATCCAACTCACCAGCTTTACACCGAGCTCCAACTTTTAACTGTGAGACAGCTATTTGTGCTAAGAACCACTCTCTGGAAACATAAAAAAGTACCACCCCCAGACTCAAATAAACGTGGTCAAAGAATAGTATGCCCAACCCCATATCACAGAACTTCCTTCGCCAGAAGACAGCTGTATGTGTTGAGCCCTCTTGTTTACAAAAATATTAATAAGACCACACAAATAGCAAGGCTAAGCAAACAAGATGCAAAAGCTAAGCTGAAGAACATGCTGTACCTCCTAGACTATGCTCAAACTGAGGAACTACTCACCACTCTGATATAACTCACAACATTCCATGCAAAGACGTAATGCAGTCACCCACATCTTTAAAATAAAAGTAGACACCAAGCTCGTAATAACTCAAGCACAGTCTTACACTCGACACCACTACATTCACAAACTTAGGCTCCTGATATTACACTCACACAACACAAAATACACGCATTTCTTAGTTACACACACAAACACACACAATTACACCTTGCAAACAATACACACGACTCCCACTCACACATAAAAAATCAAACACACAGTCATTTTACTTTTTAATTTTAATTTATTTTTACTTTTATTTGTTTTTCATTCTTTTCTTTAAATCACTACATAATAATATATTCTTTTTGTATAACATCACCTTACCAGCTCTTAATTTTCATAAGGGTTTATAGTGTCCAAGTGGCAGTAGAACACTGACTCCTAAGTCACAGGTATTCCTAGTTTAGGAGTCAGGGTTTCAACTTCTGTGCGCCTTTAAATATTGTGAAATTTAGCTAGATAATAAGCATATTGTAAGGAATTGTATCAATAAAGTATATTATTATTATTATTACACTGACATTAACAAACATTATAATCTATATTTATTTACTATTCAAAGGCTTTTCTTAAATCTGTCTAAGGGCTAAATCAAGCTAATTTTATCATAATCATCATACGATTACAAATTTAAAAAAAAATCTGTAATACAGTTATGATAATATATTATTATAACTATGATAGGTATTGCACTTAAGTTATTAATTATTTATTCCTAATAAACATTGAAAGGGGAGAGGAGTCAGTTAAAGTGAAGTAGGTATAATATCAACGTAATATCTACCTGTTACTCACCGATGTCATTAAGCGCCGTGCAATTTCACTTCTTAGGGCATCGATGACAATTCAAATTGAGTCAGCCCAAAATTTGGCGACGTGTTTGGCACTTTCAGTAGCGTCCTGTGATGTACTTCACAGGAGCAAACAACAGGACAGGCAAGACACGATATAAAGTGCCCTGCACTTTTTTGAACATTGATAAATGTTGCATGGTTGGATCCACAAAAATAAATCCGCACACATACGCAAGAGTAGTAATCAATAAACTCAGTACTGCAAATACTCGTAGATTAACAACTAAGAACGCTCATTTTTAATAAATTAAGGTGTTGAAAACAATTTTTTTTAAATTGTCGGTAGTTATTTAAACAGTAAAAATAAAATGGCCTGAGAGTTCCATGTTTGTCTCAAACGTTGGAAACTTCATTACACAACCATGAACCGGATCGAATCGTTATAAATTCTATTTTACGTAATGTTTTAACAAAATAATGAATACAAGAAGAAAAAGAATATGTTGTTGCATGCATGGTTTGAAGTTACGACTTCTCGTTCAATGACCAAAGACAATAGCCATTGTGCCAGAATTGCTATAGTAACATTATGCAAAATATTATATCTCCTTCAGCATCATGTGAATGATGACTATATATTAATATAAGGTAATTGATGTGCCACACGCACACCAATAAAAACCGAGCTCGCTCGTTTTATTTAGCGTTTGTGTGCATAACTATGACTTCACCCAACATATAAACTGTAAATCAAATACTTGGTTCAACTGTACATACGTAAACACTACAGTTTGTTCAAACTTTATGGCGGCTCGGTAGTTAGCTGCGAGTGACGGTCTGCGCATTATACAGTCCTCTGCGCCCCGCTGATATTTATAATTGTGTTCTGCTCAGCTTAACGTTAGATGTTACGACCCGAGATAATGTTTGAACCGTTACACCTGCGCAGACCGTCACTCGCAGCAAACTTCCGGGCCGTAAAGTTTGAACAGAACTATACCAAGTCGTACCCCGTAAGTAATTCTCTACACTCGACCATCCGTCATATTTATTCTGTCGCGATTCCTATATTCCTAGTGAGAGTTTTACCACTGACAAAACTGACTACACTGGATCGCGTTATGTAATTAAAGTATTAGAATCAGAATTATTTTTTGCAGAGGATGTAATTGATAAATTAATAAAAATATTATTCGTTATAACATACTGAGATTTCTGGTGTTAACTCAATGATATCGTATGTATTTCAGATTCGACCTAATATTTCTGGTGCTGGACCCACAAGACGAAGTGTTCGACCGACGCCTCGCGTCGCATCTCGTCTCGCTGTATTATAAAGACTTCACCGACTCACAGGACGACGAAGATATTGTTGTGAGTACTCAAAACAGCGCCCAGTTTATTCAGATGTGATAATGATATTATTAAATATTGGTATTCAATTGCATCCGGGCAGACTGGAAGCCGACTCCAACATACATGATCAAGAAGTTATTATGTCGGCTACAAAGGATGTATTATTTCGCATTTGTTTAACACCTTAAATTAGTAAATCTCGCAGTAATACCTGGGGTCATAAGTTAAAAATCGACTGTGCAATAATATTAAGCGTTTATTTAGGTGCTTAGTGTTTGTCAAAACGGGCATTCGTCTTCGTACACGTTTATACTATAAAATATTGAACAATCAACAGATTTTTAAAATGCGGGGTCCGCCATTTCCTAGACTGCCACAATTTCAAGAAAAAGTTTACAAACATGTTATTTTCTTTTATTTCAGGACATGTCGCTCATGCGAGACTACATAGCATTCGCAAAGGAACACGTACAGCCCACGCTCAGCGAGACCGCACAGCAGAGGCTCATCGACTCCTACGTCGATATGAGGTAAAATAACATAACATTAGACCCCTTCCCCGAAAGGACGTACAGAGGCGTATAGTAACACCTACATCGCCAGTTATGTTAAAGTCCCATGTAATAGCGCGCGACCCGGATAGTCTGGACAAAAATCTAGATTCCGTGCTGGAAGAAAACCCAATAACTCTGCCCTACGTGAGAATACCTTATAATCAACAGAAGCGGTTGCGGGCACTAGATCAACGAGACAGGCTAAACAGATTGGGATGAAATTTTGCCCTGGGCCAAAAGCATGACATGGGTTATGCTTAGGAACCTCTTTTGTTCCGAAAGTGCCTTCTTGTGGGACAAAATACGATCTCCACGTTTGCGAAGCCGTTTTTAGAAGCTATAATAAGTTCTTTGTTTCCAGGCGTGTTGGCAGCGGTCGTGGTCAGATCTCCGCCTACCCGCGACAGTTGGAGTCTCTCATCAGACTTGCGGAGGCGCACGCTAGGCTGCGACTCTCACCTGTCGTCGAAATCTCTGATGTTGATGAAGCCTCCAGGTAATATACACAAATACTAGTAGTTCATTGCGACTTTTTCCAAATGTAAACTTTAGTAAGACTTGGTGATATGAGCTATTAAATCCATAGTGTTGTCTTATCTACCTGTGTGAACGCAATCCTATCATCTAAACAGGTAGCAGACTTCGCAGACATCTCAATCTACTAAGTAGGCGGTAGATAAACCATCGTCTTTTGTAATTATGGCAAACTTGACAAGAATCATGTTTTCCTACTGAATTCCCTCTGCTTGAATGATTTACTAAAGCCGAATTCGCTTCAAAAAAATATGTGGTAGCTGCAATGAATCTTTTTTCTCCAGACTTCATCGCGAAGCCCTAAAGCAGTCGGCAACAGACCCGGCGTCAGGCCGTATCGACGTGGGCATCCTGACCACCGGGCTGGGCGCGGCAGCCCGCAGACGTCGCGCTGAGCTGGTGACTGCGCTGAAGGCACTCATACAGCCTTACTCCAAGCCGCATACCATCACACATTCCAAGCTGCTGCAGGAGATTAATACTAATTCGCAAGTTGTGAGTAGTTTTTACTTTATTTTTATAGTCAAGATCTTATGTAGATATATAGTATGTAATCACCCTACTGACGATGGATACAGGAGGCGGTATAAGTATTCATTTGCAAAATGAATCAAGTAGAAAGTGAAGTGCGTAATTAAAAACATTATTATGGCGTGCTCTCTGGCAAAAGTTCCATTGAGGTCACCGACCTTCCCGACAAGCTAGGCGACTAGATAGATTTCTGTAGATAGATTGTCTTGTTGGTTTGTACCAACAAGACAATCAATTTGTACAACAATAGGTTGAACTTAGAGGCTCAGCAAATTCAATACACCGGGACGTCTGATAGACGAGTTTAAGAGAAGATATGTTGCGCCCGCTTTGTGGGAATCCACTCATCTAACGACATAAAATCGCCTATACACAATTACTAACTAAATAAAATGCTTGTCTTTTATTTCAGACTGTATCCCGCGAACAGCTAGACGAGGCACTTCGCGATTTACAAGACGAGGGAAAGGTGACAATCGTGAGCCACACCCACCTGAGACTATGTTGATCTGATTTTATACCACCTCATTGATAATGTCCGATTTATTTTTATAATCTGTTCAATATAAGCCATGTTTTTTTATAAGCATTTGTTTTATTTGTGTTTCCTTGTGTAGCTGTTTGTGTGGAGCAACAAGAAATTGATTAATCAGAAATCGATGGATTTAAGTGTACTAGTTCTGTTGTGGGCGATTGGTGTCATTTACTTGCAGATTTAATAACAAAGAACTCGATAATAAAAAACATCATAATGAAAGCATTATGATGTTTTTTATTATCGAGTTCTTTAGCTAAATTTTAATTAGAACATTGTAAAAGTACAATGTTCTAATTAAAATTTAGCTACTGTTTTATTCTTGTATGGTGTAGTTTGGTGCAAGTGAAGAGAGAAGAGACAACATTATAGCTCGTAAAGTTTACAAATTTATTGTACCACTATACCATTCAATCTTCATTATTTCATTCTTTGTACAAGCAACAACCCTAAATATATTAGTTAATAGAATTTCTGCCTGTTCACAAAGATAGCAATACTCTAGGTTTGATTTACTCCGTAAACAAGGAATTAGCAGTATTATCCTGGCATTAAAAAAAAATAACGCATAAATAAATAATAATAATAATTTTGGCGCCAAATTACTTTTGATAAAGTTTGTTCAATAGGAAAATCGTGGATTTCTGCTACAAATAAAACAAGCATGTATTCAATAAATTATGTTTATTTACACAATATTTCATTCCGTGTATCAAAAAGCCTGTGGCTAAACAACAATACTCAACGAGCTCACATTACTCTACACATAGTAAAACAACACCGTCGTGCTTGTTAAGATGAAAGTAATCTTGCACAAAATGTTTTATGTTCGCCATCAGTGCCATTCAAGTATTACGTAACAGAATTTTTATCCCGCCCCCCATCCTATACTAGTTGCCATATTTGTTCAAATCAGAATCTACTAAATGTTACAGAAAAATAAACTAAATTTTGGCTGACGTCACTCTATCCAGACCCCCCGCCTCCGTGTCATCAAAAATACGCAAAGACCTCGTGGGGCTTACGGAAAACAGCAATCTGCCATTTTTGTGAAAATCAAGTTATTTATGGGCAAAACTGTTTCTTTAGAATATTCTTTGCTTATTTTATAACATCGTATCAAAAACAGCAATTCACAACTGAAAATTGAACTTATATTACTGTGTTAATATCAAATGCAGCAATATAATGACGATGAGTTTAAAAACAGCAACCTGAGAGTGTCGGCCAGTCAAAGCGTCATAATGGCGTCCGCGTTGTTTTTGTTGTAAAACTTACTAATGTATACTGACCAGCGTAATGCACAACTTGGGGTAAAATTGTCATACTTTCGACATATTTTCAACACTGAATATAATTTAGGCTATACTACAACCGGACGTTTGTTCAAAATGTCGGGAATTAAAAGAAAAGATAAAAATGGAGAAAGATGAAAATAAAAAAAATGGCTTTGTAAAACTGATAAAACGGGTATATCAAGAATTCGCTTGGTTGCAGACGGATGCGGCGGGCAAAACAAAAGTAGCATTCTAATTGGTATGTGCTGTAAATGGCTGTTAGAAAATGTAAACATAAAGAGTTTAGAATTTTTTTCCTGTTACCGGACATTCTTTTATGCCTGCTGATCGCTTTTTTGGAGTTCTCGAAAAACGCTGCGTAAAATGGAGGTAGTGCTTCATTCCAAAGTAATCATAGATATTGTATCTGAAAACGCAACATTAGTAAAATTTGGTGAAGATTACACGGTTTTTAACTGGAAGGATCTTTCAAAGACATCGTAAAACCCACCACAACTTGGAATATCCACTTCAACCAGTGTAAAAGATTCTGCGTCGTTCAAAAAAACCTGGTAACGTACTTGTCAGAGGCGAAATATATTATAAGAGTGACCTAGCTACCTCTCAAAATAACCCAGCATAGTTGCTGCTAATAAAAGTAAATTAAGTGATGTGAATAAATTACTGAGCAAACATTTTGATACCAAATGGCAAGCTTTATCAGAATTAAATTTTTATAAAGAAATATTATTAAGACAGGAGGCCTTACAAGAAACGCCTTTCTGAAGATACATATTGTGATGAAGAAGTTCAGGAACCTGACGAACTTCGAATTTAACTTCTTTAAATACATATAATTAACATTCATAAATATACAAAAAACAACATCTGTGTGAATTTTACTTTGCGTGACAACCCTAAATTAAGTATTGCGTTGTACTAATCAAAGACAGCGATCTCTGACATAGCTAGTAACAAAAGCAGCAATCTAGTATTTGTTTAGAATCAAATTCAGCAATATTTAAATTTAGTATCAAAAACAGCAATCTGAAAAATTCATTCTAATTTTATTAATTTCTTCTTAATGCAATTTACTCAATGTAATATTTAATTAAAATTCAAACCTTTAATTTACCAAATTAGATCAAAGGTGATAAATTTAAATTCGATTACCTAATGAATGACACGTTTTTTCTTAATTACCACTAATTATTGAAATGTCAGATTGCTGTTTTTGTTTCTATACGACTCCCCAGTACAACCTTCTTGGTTGCTGAACTTGGGCAAGGCACACAATAAATGAATATGTTACTAGCCAACCAGGTTTATATGATAACTGGCAGTCGTGTAATATAACGCTTAGACGAACGCGGTATCGTAATCATTTGTCTAGTTATTTTGATAGGCTAGCTACTTCACACTTAAGCCTTAGGTTATCTCTCACTATAGCGCGTCAGGCGATCGACGGTCTTCACCAGCGCGACGTAGCTGTGCGCGCGTACCAATTCATCAATATAGGGGGCCTAAAATGACCGCTTTAGCAGATAAAAAATATATAAAATTCTTAAAATGGTCACAGAGAAAGTTAATATTATTAATGTAACTTAATTCTATTATGCTGCTTCTAAAGCGGCCATTTTAGCCCCCTGCAATGTAGTCATTCATATGTTTCACTGTTTATGTTCATACGTTTTGTTATGAAATCGGCGCTCACAGTCGGTCGAGCACTAAATCCAGCCTTATGGGTTATAGAAAATTATAACAGTCTCAATAGTTTTTACCTTTGACAGTAACAACACAACAGCAATATTACACTATCAGGAATAAAAATCACTGATTTTTACAGTGATGCAAAGGTATTGATAAAATCTCTGTGAAAGAACTGTAGTCCGGCTTTAACGCACACAAAATACATTTTATTTTTATACTTTCAACATCTTAACAAATAAAGTCTCAATACTTTGTGATCCCTATATATCTGTTTGAAGCAGGTGCTGGTAGCTTCACAGGCCAAGTATAAAAAACCTTATTAGATTAGAAGAGGCGACGCCAAAAATAATAAAACTTTGAAGAACATTTTTCTAAAAAGTTTAAGAGGAAAAAGTCTACATTTGCCAAATAATGAAGAGTTATGTTTCTAATTGAAGAGAGGATTAGTTCTTAATACTAAAGGCACTGATATTTAAGTGTTAAAAATATCAGAATATGGAAGTTTTCATCTTAATATTATATTGTAGGATATTGGTCGTGTTTTAAAACTTTGTTAACTAATAATATAAATAGTTTTTTAAAACATAATTATAACATTTCATTACATAGTCAAACTTGAACAAAATCATAGCTTTTACCCGTAACCCGTAACTCATAAATCAAAATTCTCTGAAGATACACTATGAAACTCTTTTTTTAATATTTAAACATAAATACATTCTATTTAACCCTTTTGTGTTTGCTTTTTTATAGAATTTTGACGCCTAAAATGAAATAAGATATTTTTTAAATAACTAGCTTGTTAAAGTATTCAAATTAATTAAATTTTAAGTAGTTAGTCTGTTTCATTGGTCTGTATGAAGCATATCATTTATTTTTTTTAGAAAGGGTCTTAATACTTAACTTCGTACATTACTAAGCAATCTACTTTTCGCAACAATCGAGCCACCACAACAAATGTGACAGTTTTGGACGTTTTTAGTCGATTACTCAAAATCGACTAAATCATACACACACTCATAGATCTCTTAAAAAAGAACAATAATAGTAGTTAATGGAGGATACGAGACAAAGTGAAATCGTGCATATTACCAATTAAATTGTAATCCATCGGTAAAAGAGTCTCTGCTGCGCGTTTCACAAATTGTATAAAGGTGCAATTAAAACGCGGCCAACCCTTCTATGTTATTCACTTTAAAACATTATCAATTGTCGATGAATGATCGTCATCTCTCTGACACGAATTACACTGGGTCGACCTAAACGGTCGATGTGAGACCCCTTATCCTCCATTAACAATAATGCCCCCCAATAAACATACGCTCAACTCAAAACTTTACAAACGAGCCGCAGCTATACATGACCAAATGTGCGTAACAATTGTATTAATATAACTAGCGTACTTTTATTATCAAGAGCTCTGTGCTTCCGTAGAGGTATACACCTTCCCTGTGGGCTCCTCGGAGGACTTGGACGTCGCCGGTGCGGTTTCTATCGCGGGCTTGGAAGGAGCGGCGTCTATCGCGGAAGTGGGCGGGGCGCCTAAGATGGCGGGGCGCGGGTCGTGCTTGTCGGCGCGCGCGCACGCTTCCAGTACGAATTTGTTAAATACGTCCGGTTTGTCTAGGTACACGTGATGGCCTGCGCCGTTGATAACCTGTGGGTAGAGATAAAATGATGTTTTTGAGTAATTTTCTCTGGTATCAGTATTGAGCACAGCATTATACGCGAGTTAAACATAACTCTTAGTGGCAAATAATTATCAGCCGCATCAAAAGTATGCATGAGATGAGGACTAAGATGTTTTACCAGACCCGCGTGTTTTGGAGATACTTATTGATGATTGTGTATGTAAACATACAGTGCGTAAATTAATAATTAATTCCATTTATTACAACCAACGGGACCTGTGACAGAAGGTTCTCATGCAATTCTTAACCAAAAACCAAATCAATAGCGAAAATAAACCATTCATTACCTGCACATAAGTATTAACATGTCCCCGATGTTCGGCGAGCACCTGGCCACTGGAGTTATCTACCCAGGAGCGGGAGCCGTACAGCACGGTGATTGGGAGGGCCGGGTCTATCTCGTCCACACGCTGCACCATCGGGTTTTTGGCCCAGCCGAAACCTGTCATCAGGCTATGGAAGGCTGCTTCACCGCTGTGGACGATGGGAGGTTGTGTTAAAAGGTGATCTTAACTGATTGATTTTATATTTCTGATTTGCGAGTTCGGAAAGATGCAGTATGAAATGTCGGCTTTGGGAATGTCTGTTAATTTTCTGTGTTAACCATTTTGTGATTATTCTGATACAAAGTTTGGATTATATATATTTTAAAACACCAGCAGTGTTTAAATTGAACTAAAATCAATATTTTTACTTATTGTTGGCTTAGCAAGCAGACATGGGTATTGAGTCCACATAATTGATACTTCAACAAAACATAAAATAATGGAGCAATATAAAAAAGCAAGCAATTTAAAGCGTAAATAGTACTCACCTAGGTGTCTGCGAATTACATTGATAAATATACTCCGGTATAACCCTCTCCGCATCCGGCAAAAAGTTGAGGTACTTCCTCGATATATCGGGGCGTGTCTTGCTGACCAGCCACTTGCCGGCTGGCCCCGCCGCGCGGACTGCCCACAGTGGGTTCAGAGGCTGGGCGGCAGTGGCGATGGCCCGCACCCACAGTGGGAGTTGGGCCTTCTCGGAAGCGTTTTGTGGCCGTTCCGCGAAGCCCCATGGGTCGGCTAGGATAAGGTGGCGGACTCTGGAAGGGAATAATTAGTTTATTTAAGTTTGCCTATCTAAGGTAACAGAGCTACTTGTGCTCGTTTATGTACTGGCATCCAAATGGAAATTAGCAATGCACTTGAGGTCAAGACTAGTGTACATTTCCACCAATGCTGAGCTTTTATTTTAGCATCCATTGAAATGTAGCTTAACTTTTAATGAATTAATGTTTTAAAATTATGTTCCTTTTGATATTAATGCAATTAACAAATAATTAATTACACTCAATTTTTTTTTACGATTAAGCTTTGTAAATTGTAATAATATTTATGTCTGTAGTGATTATGCAATATGCATGAATATGAAATGTAAGGAATTAAATACAAGCTTTATTTATTTATAAATTCCTAAAATAAGTTGGTGCTCCAGAAAAGCCGCTATCCTGAAAAGTCTGGCTATTGCACTAACTTAAGATGTCAGTATCTCTCTTGGTTTGCCCTTCGAAGTTCTAAATTCCCAATCCGTTGAAAGCCATTTCTTGTAAATTATTGATACTCCAGTGCATACAAAAGGCTAGACTAGGTCTATAATTACCTTTCAGGGTACTTGATGGCATAAGCCGTGGCAATGTACCCGCCGAGGCTGTGCCCCAGCAGGATGAACTGCGCGATGTTGACTTCCCGCCGCCATTCCTCCACCGACTCCACCCATTGAGCCTCTGCCTTCTGAGCGTCAGCCGCGAACTTAGGACGGGAACTGCGGCCGAAACCTGAGGGAAGGGGCCGTAATTAATGGAAACGGCCACTGTGAAACTACTGGAGCTAGCGTAGTTTGATCCAAGTTCAAAATCTCATGTCAAAGCATTTATTTCAAATAGACCAGTTGCAGGCACTTTCGAAAGTAAAGTTATTTTCCACATTTTAGTGTTTTTTGAAAGTCGGTTGTTTTTTTCGCTAAAGTTTTTTATTTTAGTCTTTTTAGTTATAGCATTCCCCACAACCTGGTGAAGGTTGCAGGGATCCGCTGAATGCGAGACGCACGAGACCGGTCTATGTGGCGACACTTGGGGGAGGCCTATGTCCAGCAGAGGACGTCTTTCGGCTGAAATGATGATCATTATTCCACACAAATCCTTGTCATATGTTAATTTTATTATTTATTTGTTTATTTATTTATGTACACACAAAATACTTAACAAGACATTACATTAAGATAGAAGAGCACAAAGGTACTGCTTATTTCATGCGAAATCTCTTCCAGCAGACCTGCGAGAGGAAAGTAGGATTAGAAATATAGACACAGTGTGTAGAAAAGACAAAAAAGGAAAATTGAAATGGGAACTTAAAACAAAGTTATACCTATATAAAATAAACAAATTTACACATATAAAATAAATACTTGTACTGTTAATATTAGGTCTTTACCTATGAAATTGGAGATTTGTATGAAAATTTTAAGAAACAAAAATTTTGGTAGTTTTTTTTATTTTAGCTAATCAAAGTACTGGCCCAAATTATCTATACAATTTTGCCATTTTGATGGCAGTTTGTTTATTCGTTTACTGTAGAAGTCTGCCGGACGGGAGGCGATGAAGTCAGCAAAGCGTTTTGTACTGCCTCTTGGCTGTTGAATTTTTAAAGAGAAACAAAAAAAGGATGCTGCTCGAATACATAACCTTCTCCTTTTTTAGAAGTCAGTTTAAAAGATGAAGTTACAGTCCAGCCATAAGGCATAATAGCGTTTGTAAGGACTGTAGTTGCCCATTCAAACGCGTAGATCTATATGGACAAGAATAGGCAAAAACTTGAAGCAAGCGTCGGCATGGGTTAAAAATCTGTCAATGCCATTTTATCTTTCAAAATAGTCAGATTGCTATGGCCCCGCCACCTACGATGAGCTTTGACAGGCCTTCCCCTAAGATAAGTTGCTTACCGTTCGGCAGAAGGATCATTTCTTTGGCCAATCTTTCGATAAGTTCGAACCGACACTCCGGAGTAAAATTTAAAATGAGAAATAACTGTTTATCGTGACTAAATAATATGTATATGTATTTCATAATGTCACGTTATCATTGAAAATAATTTAACTACTGATGGCTTGTGCGAACTGAAATAGATATCAGGTCAGGTCAGGGTTTTCCGGAGTCCGGAAACCCCTGACCCAGAACTGTGTATAGAGCTCAACTAATTAAATAAGTTCTTTTTGCTTCAGCGTTTAATGTCTGTTAACAGCCTGGGTGAATGACACTTGGCTAAAGTCCAATTTTCTTCCGCATAACAGATTTACACGTGGAGTCTATGAATCACAACTAATGATGGTGAAACTTTCGTGGCTAAATAATAACAGCCACAAGGGTCGATCTTCAAGGTCAAGCCGCGCTTGCCAAGGTCGGTCTGTAGATGGGTATTATGGGTAACCATCATTACATACCGAGGTTCCTCAGTGCCTCAGAAAGCACGCTAAGCCCTTGGTCCCGGCTGTCATTTTTAGATTCTTGACAGTCGTAACAGGTAGTGACTCAAAAGTCTGACAAATAGTCTTATCAAGGGATACAGTATTACTCAGTACTAACTGGGTTGTGGAAGTCAGATAGGCAGTCGCTCCGTGTAAAATACTGGTATGGGGTCGGTTTCCAGTCTTGCCGGATGCAGCTGGCATCCGGCAAGACTGGAAACCGACCCCAATAAAGTTAGGAAAAGGCTAGGCAGATGTCATCATCTGGCGAAAATTACAGAAAACATTACATGTGTATTTAACCCCGAGCCCTGTACTCCCCAAAGGTGCACCTACCTTAAGCCAGTGCCAACAACCGAGCACGAATCTATTCTGGGCATATGTTGAGGTATTCCTGATGGAAAAACCCATAACTTTTGCCCGACCTGGTAATAAAATCTCAACACATGTGAAACAGTCGTTGCGACCGTTTGTTCTCTGGGTAGAACGCTGGACTCTTGTCCATGCAGTCTAATGCTCATATACTCTAAATCGCATTTGTATAAGAGCAACGAGGCATAGAATAATTAGCCTACAAACATTCCTACAGAGGAATTCACTCTTTGAGAGGAAGCGGGCATTCATCAAACAGGCCCAGTGCATGTTGGTGGAGCAACGGAGCAAAAAAACAAATTAAGATTTGGCTTACCCAACAAATCAATAGCGTACACTGGCCTGGTTGCCGCTAACGAGTCTAGATTAGGGCACCAGAGTGCTAGGCCCGCGCCCATTCCATGCAGCATCACCAGCGGGGTCTTGGGGGACTCGTCGTTCAACGATATCGTCCATATCTTGTCGCTTTGACCTACAACGCTGCCTATGTCCACGTAGAAACGTTTGTATGCAGTTTTTAAGCCTGGAAAAGAAGTCAGATTAATAATTATGTTTTTTTTTAGGAAAAGGTGAGTAGCCTCTTTGGTGATTTCAACAGAGAAGACTTCTAGGATTAGCAAGTAGGTGTGTTTCTCATTTTTGCAATTTAGAAATGTTGCAAAGTAAGTACTAGTTAGATATTTGTAGTCCTGAATTGAGACTGGTAAATAAAACGATGTATGATGATGTAAATAAGGTAACCAAGTAATTATAAGTCGAGTTTAGTATACCGTAACAACATATCTTTACGTCAAAATACAACCCTACTAAGTATTTCCCTCAAAACCCAATGTCATGACATATTTAAACTTCCGCATCAGTACTATTAGCATGTGCCCATCGAGCGTGCGCGGAACCTCCAATCTACAGTCCTTATCTATAGTGTCGTAAGAACTAGAATACCCTAACACGTAGGCAGTATGATACTCGCTCGATATAGCATTTTAATATGCTTCTTTTTTGTGTCGAGTCACCATCGTGAGGCAGAAAACTTGTTTGATACCATAATAACGACCAGTCATTTTTAAGTGATCTTGAATCAGTATTTTTTATTGTTTTGGTAATTAGTTACTATGCGCAGTCCCAAGTTATTAGGGAGGCCGTCGTGCCTTGAGGAAAATGATGGTTTTGTCTACTATTAGCTAGTCGAAAAAAATGGAGATGGGCCGACTATGACTTTGTCCGACTAATCGGTTGCAAAAAGACCGACTAATCGGCACTTTTTGTGGCCGACAAAAAATATGGCCGGATAGTCGGCTACTTGGCGACTCGTCGGTACATTTCTATAAAAACGTATTCTCAAGATGCCTGTTCACTCTAGCTTTCTTAGGGACGCAGACTTCAGAAACGAGTTTTGGTCGGAACCAGGAAGAAAGTTTAGTCGCACGACCGGGCTTCCGACCAGTCTTGTTCGGCCGGTCATGCGACAAGTCGTGGTCGCGTAGACAGTAATGCGCGAGATCCCTCGTAGAGAGAGGGCTTTAGATAGTATGGGAACATAAATACACACACTGGCGGTGCGTATAAATGTTGTAAAGAAGCGCGGAGTATCGAGATATATCAACCAAGTGAAGATGAAAGATTAATTTCAAGGAGATATTAATTAACTAAAGTCTGTCGCAAAGCATGTACGCACTTTAAAAGCGTCAATATTTTTGTGAAATTCGCGGAATATCGATATCATTGGAATTTATACGAATATTATAGGTATGTAGGCAAATGATGTAAGTAATAAAAAGTGATAAGATAGTTTATGTTACAAAGACGGATAAAAACGCGAAAAGGGATTCACCTACACGACGGGTAGACCAATAAAGATCAATATGATAGAATTTCTTTGCTTCTCAATCACATTAGTTCTTCTCTTACATATTCAAGCAGGAGAGCGTTATAGGATGATCATGCATAGGTTCCGGTCCTTTGCAGACCTTGTCTCCTCCTGGGTTTTGAAGGCTGACAACCCTAAAACCTTACTGAACAGTTTTTAGCGGTCTTTGCGGGAGATCCAATTAACTTAATTTAATACCAGGAAGTGTACTTAAATAATATTCGATAAAGAGTATTAGAAGATTGCCAATCGGCAAGCCGGCTAAGGTCACCCAATATATGAATAAGATGATAAATATGATAATGCCTATCTTATCTATGCATTTATAGTGGGAATTTGATAATAAACAATAATAATACATTATTGGACTAAGGACACGTGAAGGAGGAGCTCGTGGCTAAATAATAACAGCCGCTCGGATCGATCTTTAGGTTAAGCCGTGCTTGCCTAGATTGGTCTGTGGATGGGTGACCACCCATTATTTACATACCGAGTTTCCTCCGTGCCTCGGAAAGCACGTTAAGCCGTTGGTCCCGGGTGTCATTTTTCACAGTCATCATCGACATCATCTTTGACAGTTGTTAGGTAGTCAGTGGCCCAAAAAGTCTGACAACCAGTCTTACCAAAGGGTATCGTATTACCCAGTACTAACTGGGTTGTGGAGGTCAGATAGGCAGTCGCTCCATGTAAAATACTGGTATTCAGCTGCATCCGGTTAGACTGGAAGCCGACCCCAACATAGTTGGGAAAACTAGCCTTTTCCTGATTTCAGATGATGATGGACACGTGAAGGAGGCCGAAGAGGTCATGACCACTGCTATTGATGTAACGAAATTGACATGTTCACCGGGGATTAGACACAGGTGTACCCATTAGTACACCCACATTTCGCCAGTCAAGTCCCATGTAATAGGAGGCGACCGATGACCTGGTGAAAGTTGCGAGGATCCGCTGGATGCAAGACGCACGGGACCGGTCAATTTGGCGATACTTGGTAGAGAGAGGCCTATGTTCAGCAGTGGACGTCTTTCGGTTAAAATGGTGATGATCAATAGGGGCCGAGCCTATTGCCATCAAACAGGCACAGATCCAGACTCCGAGGCCACTGAGAAATTCCTGATGGAAAAACTCAATAGAACTTTGCCCCACCTGGGAATCGAACTCAGGACCTCATGCAGCAGTCGGGATTGCGCCACTGGACTAACTAGGCAGTCATACTTCATAAGCATAAAGCGTTTCTCTTTGGGAATGTCAACAACGCTTCTGACGCCGCAATAGATTTGGCCACTTACTGGGGCCTGAAATTTAAATATAGATGAACATATCGTCGATAAGAAAAGTAAAGAGGAAGAAGCAGATTCTTTTTGCGTAGATTTACGATATCTATGTAGTCTTCGCCTTGCTTTGGTATAGCCAATGCAAGGTTTAGTACTCGATTTAATTGCAGTTAAAATCAGGTCGAAAGCAACTCTCGAAAGGGATGAGGGAAAGTGGTCCGGTATCCGCAAAGCTAGTTCTCTTATCCATGCTTAACATAAATCACCGATCTGAGAATGTTGGCTGTAATTTTGAATGCCAGAGGTTCGCCTTGTCCTTTTGATCCAAAAATATGAATTATAATGGACCCAAGGAGAAAGTTGTTCAGTTTGATGGTCTGCAGCATATCCTTTCATATAACTATACCCTTTCTGTTACACCCTGTATAGTTTTGCGTAATAACGGACAAAAATTTGCAATGCTGCTACAAAATATTGTACTTTGGAGCAAATTTTGTGGGAATTTTTGTCCTTAGGGCTTTATTAAATGAATCAATATAGATTTGGTTCTTAGTTCCTGGTGGATCAAAATTCGCCCTTTCCTGCTAAAAGTCAAGGTATTGTACTTTGAAACAGATAAGTGTAGATTTTTGTCCTTCCAAAATTAATAATTCGGGATTATTTTTGGTTCTTAGTTCATCGTAAACAAGGACAAAAATCGCACAAATCTGCTAAAAGTGCTAGACTTTGGAACAGGGTTTGTGCAGATAGGTACCTAGATGACTGTACAAGTTCATTATACTCTAGAATGTGCCACTTTTCGTGCAGATAACACGTCATGCTCTTGATTGTTATCAGCACGCAGGGTCGAGTTGTGTCACAGTATAAAGAAGAACCATCAGTAAGACAACTAAGCCCTTACTGTGAAAACAAACGTGGGCACATAAGATTTTAAACTACCATGGTCATTTACAATATCATTAACACTACAAACCGGATATTTGCAATGTTTACTGATCGACGAACAAGAAAGAGGGTAGACAGATTTATCTGCTCATAAACACCCACCCGCAATAACTTCAGTTTATCCGTGATCATGGTGCTTGCAACAGCGCCGAAATATCGGGAACTCAAACGAAATCAGTAAACATGGTAAATATCCCGTTTCTAGTGTAAATGATAATTATGTAGCACTACACACATAACAGAAGAAAAAGAGGCTTTATACTTCGAAATTAACTGTACTCCGTACTGTAATATTTTCGGATTCAAGAGTTTTGAAAACACATCGGGAGTAAGGCTGTCCTTACTCCCGATGTGACCAATTATTCTTGTTGGTTGTCATTCTTTTTTAGTTCGGGCCCCTAACGAATCTTATGTCCGTGTAAGTGTTACGGAGTAGGAAACGATCGTAACTTCTTCGGCCGAAATTACAGATTTCGTGCTTAAAGAGTAGACCTCCAGATTCCGACCATTTTATCCTAGTTGACCTACTGTATGTTATCGCCAATACGTCTACTGTGGTTGCGGGCACCGTGTATATGTAACGTTTTATCGCGAGGACTACTTCCCGGTAAACAATTAAAATGATAACACTGTGTTTGGAAACAATTTGTTTTTAGAAACAGTTTTCCGCCTCTTTCAATTTTTGCAAGCCTGTATTGAATTCGCGCTGACTATTTAGGGTGCATTTCACTAATGAATCTGAACGTAACGCATCCAAACTACGTTATAGAGCTGTCGGTACCATCATTGCTATGGAATATTGCCAACAACAGCTTTTGATTGCGGTTTGAATGTGCTGATCGAGTTGTTTCGTTGGTGCAATTCGTCCTTAGGAATTGGGCGTGGTTTACAAAGCATTTTTGTTAATGTCTAGTCTTATTAGGGTTTGTTCATTAATAAGTCATGTTGCAGAAGGTTATAGCTTCGGTTTTACAGTCGGCCGCCTGCCAGACACTAACCCTACTAACCTGCGGGGGCTAAAACAGACGATCTCCAAAAATAGTTCTAAGATAAAGCTACCAACATAAAATAGTGTGTCATAGATGCGTTCGGCCTAATCCCATGCATGCAGTCCCCCACAATTATAGAGACATTACCGCTTAGTAATGGCCAGCTTCCGGTAGATCGCGTCGTCAGGGGAGGGGTGTTAAAAACACTGAATTTTGCTCGGATTTATTTTATGGTGTAGGTAAGAGAACCTTAATTCCTATCTTAAATCCTGGCTCTTGTGATACAGGGAATCCTAGTACAAGAGCCGGGGCTACACTGATGTTTGAACAATCACCTGTTAATAAAGATTTTTATTTATTTATTTAATTGTTTTCGCTGTTCGACTGCTAAAGAGGAGACATTTTCTAGAAAAGTTTTCCTGGTATGAAAATATGTTTAGGTAGGTACAGACGCCAGTAAATACTACTACAATATGTTAAATATCTTTATTAGATTTTCAAGTTTATCGCTAAAGCATTAGGTTTCAGATTGATTGGGAAAAATTGTCAGTTTCTGTGCTGGCGTCTGTACGTCATTATACCTTAGGGGCCGGACTGCTTCTCTTTAACACAGGTTTTATCATAACCTAGCTATGAGAGCAGTGCTCCTGCTCAGACACACGTTTGTAGATATAGTACCTACTTATTTAAATAAAGATTTAAAAAAAAGTATTTTTTGTGATTTTTAATAATTTTACTTTTTTATTTTTAATAATAGCTTATCAAGCTATTATTAAAAATAAAAAAGTGTAAAATAAAAAAGCCGCTAATGTTTTAAAATTATCTGCCTATTACGGCATTAACTCCACTGAACTTGGCCTGCGTGTTATTACATTACAGCGGTCAGGGTCACAAGACGCATAAAGTCAAATCGTCTTACGTGCCTATATTTTCCCAGCACTTGAAAGGTAGTAACCGTATTTTTTTAGCAACTTTACTTCCTCTTTATCCGATAAAAAATGTAATCAATTCACTGTTGTCCGAATAAAATTTAACGACACGTTTGGGGCAGTGAGTACGTAACGCGAGAATTCAGTATCGATTCCCCTAAGGAACAAATAAGATTTTTATATTTCTTACGACAACTAAGAATACACTACAAAAAAAAATAAAAAGGGAAGTTTTTAAAACATACACAAGCTCACGCCTTTTTCGCATGGGGGGAAAGCAGAACAGATGTCAGCACAGTACATCAAGTTAGTAAAATCTGTCAAATTTCTTTAATAGATTTTCAACTTGACCGCTAAAGCATTAGGTTCAAGATTGATTGGGAAAATTTGACAGTTCGCTCGTCGGGTAGCTTGATGTGCTGGCTGTCTGTACGTACTACGATCTTTAGATACTCCTTTTGTTTCGTCGAGGGTCATACATCTGTTCATATACGCACGTCATCAATTGTGATTTAAAAGACAATTTAAAAATATATTCTTACATGATAATATTTTTTTCTCGACATTACGTAGCATGGCATCTGACTGCCGGGTCCAGCTGAACCACCCACCGGTCCAACTAGAAGAACAAAAATAAAATAATTAAAAAACAGTTTTTATTGAAGGAAATTCTTAGACAAGAAGGAAGGTGTTTGTTTATTGAGCCACATTCAAGTTGGAATAAAATAAATAACTATTTCTGCCCGACCAGTGTTTTGTAAAGCCGGCAATTGGCAAAGGTGTAGTATAGGTAGGATTCTTATCATTCTTCATAGCATTTAAAAGCTAAATGATCAGGATTTGCCTCTAAAGAGTAAGGCCGCAAATTCGGAGGAGCGTTTCCTGTAGCCTGCAGCCAGGCGTCACATGGGCAGTTCAATTAAGCTGAAAGCGCCAGGGTAACCCGCGGAATTCAAATGTTCTTACGTTTTTTTGCAATTTGCAGGTCAATGTCAGGCTGTATGTTGAACAAAATATGATTCGCAACCGTAACACGTATGTAGTTACAGAATTATAATCATTAAAATCGTAAATACAACCCTCTGAGTTCATTTATTAATCTCATTGAATGACTTTTTCATGAAATAGTCATTCAATAAATGAACTTAACGCCCCGCCACCGGAGACTACCAGAAACGCTGCTCTGATTTTGTGCTTAAGGGACATAAAAACCATTGGAACATTGAGAAGTTCTATTAAAACACGTTTGTTTTGCCGGTTTTCATAAGTATTATGGCACTATACACACGGCAACACATCAAGGTACACATTTCCAGTATAACATGGCCTCGCTTTGTATAGATTTCCGTACAATGAGAGATCCGCATAAACTAGTTTTGGTCGTCGTAAGAACTAGCAAAAACGGTCATGATAGTTGGCTCAATAAACAACTTGTTTAAACAGGTCAAAACACACACTCAACTAAACAGTAAAAAAAAAACGAAACATTAAAACAATACAAATGGCAAATTAAAACAATGTAGGTAATTAGGTACTTAGTTCAAAGATAGGTTCAAGATGTTAATTTTGTTAGTACAAAGTAATTGGTCATAGCTGTTAAGGTGGAAGCGCCAGGGTAGCCTTCGAAATTCAAATTTTCTTAGGTTTTTTTTTTGCACTTTGCAGGTCAGTGGCAGGCTATATGTGAAACAAAATATGATTCGCGACCGTAACACGTATGTAGTTACAGAATTATTGTAATCATTAAAATCATCAATACAACCCTCTAAGTTCATTTAATCCCATTTAATGACTATTTCATGAAAAATTAGAGGGATTATATGAAATTAGAGGGTTGTATCGATGAGTTTAATGACTATAACTCTGTAAAGTTTTTATATATTTGTTACGGTCGCGAATCATATCTTAATCAACATAAAACCTGACACTGACCTGTAAATTGCAAAAACGTAAGAAAATTTAAACTTCGCGGGCTACTTTGGCGTTTCCACCTTAAGCTGTATTATTAGGTATTACAAAGAGTTGCAACAGCAATAAGCATTGGTTAGCCTATTACAACGATTTAAGTAAAAAGTCATCACTAGGTAGTTATTCGTGAATTTAACAAGTGGACGCTAAAAAGCTATTTTAGAGTTACAGAAGATCACGCAGTTAGTTTAATTCCCATGTATTAGTGAGCGAGCTTCCAATCCAGTGTATGGACTGCTATTGATTCTAGAACACGACGTAAAAAATAAAAAATAAAAAACATTACATAATATTATTTAGGTACTAGTGATCTGTGACAAAATATGCTGGAATAGGTCATTTTACAAACAGCGTCGTCTGTTATATTACTGCCTGAGTGTATTTGTTGATAGGTTTTGTTACATTAATCAATATTTCCTTTGTTGACCAGTTGACCAGGCGATAGAAGGTCAAGTGTAGGCGTAGTCCAAGGCCACAAGCAGTCATTATAAACAGTGACTCACGGAGCAAATGTGTAGGTTCTATAAATATTGCCTCGTCGTTTTTTAAATAGACATTCGCATTTGCCATTTCTATCCGGTGAGTCTGGAAGTCAACCCCAACTTATTTAGGAAAAGGCTAGGTAGATGTTGATTCGCCTTTTTTATTTTATGATACCTTCCACCGAGTACGAAGCGTTAGGCCTCGTTCGCACGGGCGATTTTTTAACACGACGATTTTTTTACGTGCACTGGATTTTCAACAAAAAATCGCTTTTATGGCGCGCGGGATATGTGCTGCTAGATTTTTAATGCCCGGCTCAATATCGACAGTTTAAATCCCAGTGTGCGATAAAACTGTCTGGTTAAAAATTGGCTGTGTGAACGATGCGCGTATAGGTACGATGTAAGTCAGACTCCTACCGATTAAAACCCCACGGGGTCTCTCCTGTTATCTGCAGGATTCGCTCGCGTAAGCTCCGCGACCCCTGGAGTAATTGCTTTATCATGGAACTAACTACAAAGGCAAAAATATTATTTTTTCAAAAAGGTTTTTAGAATTACAAACATTAATTTATTCGATTTTTAGGTAGACGTGAATTACTAACATAGGCAATATCCAAAGCAAGGTTATTTTTTTTGAGGAGTACCTACTTAGAAACAGTTTACAAGTTTATAGATAAAATCTTGATTATAAATGACTTGCAAAAAGGAGACATTTGTGTCACATTGGAATTTTAGATTAACTCTAACAGAAAAACCCCACAATTAGTATTATAATTGATTAAAATAAATAAATGAGAAATAGCCGAAAATAAATAAAATAAAGCATTGACAACTAAAATGGTGACACCAACTGGAAATATATCTTACTTCCATATAATGGACAGAACAGTTCCAATCCATGTCCTGCTAACTGTACTGAAATTTAAAAAGAAAAAACCATCGATATTTAATTAAAACGATATTGAACATCTGTGCTATAGTGAGTACAATACAACACATAAATTCAGTATACAATAAGTTAAGATAGCAAAATCATGCCTGCAAATTAAATAATGAGAAAAAATAAAGGAAAATGGATCATTCCAAGCTTAATATTATAGTAATCTTTTATAGTAAAATAACTTTTGCTGTGATAACATGAGAGGGTAATCATTATGATTACCATCATTATAATTATTTAGTATCTTTTTAACTCTAATTGCAGAGGGTGCACTTGTATCTAGCCGCAACATCTCCTGCGTCAATGACAGTCTCTGCTAAGATCAACCGCCATGAAAAAATTTCATCAGGGTCTATTATTATTTTTATATTCAAATTAAAAGTTTTTAAATATTACAAATTACACCATCAGAAACATCAGTTCTGGCATTTACTACTAAACATGGATGAATCACGGTAGCTTGCAGCATTAAATGTGGGTCAACTAAGCAATCATGCTAAGTCACTGACTGACAACACACATGCATACACGAATATTGACTCCTAAACACAATGGCGAGTATTGTAGACTATTGCCATTAAATAGGTAACCTATTTGGATTGGATCTTTTTATTTTTTTAATTGTTTTACATATTTTTATCTCTTTTTTTTAAATTTTATGTTATCATCTGTGTCTGTCTAACACTAGAAGTTAAGTAAAATTGTTACTAACCCTATAGACTCCGGTCTGAATTTTTTTTTTCTATTCTATTCTATTTAGGGACCATGGGGTTCTGGACCTTTGGTGGCATATGAGGAGCCAACTCGCAGAGGCCCATTACACACTTCTAATGAAATGAGGACCTTTGTTTCCCATTGCATATTGCAGGCCTTTCATGGCCGATCCTTGGGATAAAAAGAAGAACACATTTTTTTTTTACATTTTCAGTGCATTGAAAATTAAGTTCATTCATAATAATCAAGTTTAGTTCAATTTTAAATCTTTTATACTGAACTGACTTAAAATTAACTAGCAATTTCATCATTGTAAATGACTTTGCACAATTCTTATTGATTCCATCTGTCATGATGATAAGCTGTCTGGGTTGGCAACCAATCAAATATTTTCTGTTTAGAAATACAACATTATTTTATCAACAGAATTGAATCAAAACAAATATGCTCACTGGTACTATGACTGTGTATAATAAAATTTATTGCATCATTACCATATTTTTTTTTAAGTAACATTTTTTTTAATGTTATTGTAAATTATGACGGCCAGTGTGTTTAGGAGTCATAAAAAGCTTGTAAAAGAACCACAAACTTCACATATAATAAAAGGAAACACAAAATGAACACAACACTTAAGCTAAGTAACTTGCTTATTGTCGAACACCATTGGTGCTTGCTGAGTTATATTATAATCTGAAAGAATATCAACATAATGTTACTATATTGATATTTTTCTGTGTACATACACAAAGTTAAAACATACATTATTATAAATAATACTATACAGAGTAGTTCTTTTACTAATTAACAAGAAAGTATATTTTGTTCTTAAAATTGAAGTCTTGAATTTAGAATTAAATTATATAAAAGTTCTGATATGTAAAATATTTGAATCACATTTTATTTTATGTTAATAGAAAACAAATGTTATATTTTATTTCTTGTCAGTACATAAGAAACCATAAACATTTTTCTACTCATATTTACCTTATAATAATGACTAAGGAGTTTTCTTATCAATAATCTCTTATATGGGAAAATAGTAAGAATTATTTGATGCAATACTTTGAAAATTTTAATTCAATTTGCACAATGTTGAAGATAACAGATTGCATGTTTTTATATTAATTTTATAACAATTATTATACCCTATCTATTGTATAAATAAAAAAACCAGGTTAGCCAGGGCTTTAAAAATGAGATAATCAAAACCCAAATCAATTAAAGTCAAAGGGATTCTTAAACCCACCTTATTTTATTTATAACATATATCAGACACAATGTAATATTTATTATTTTTCACCAAGAATCTGTACAAATCTACCTGGTTTTCTGAGTATCTGTACAGATAACCTTATTACAAACATAGGAAGATGAAAATCTTGAAAATAATGGAGAAAGATTTGTATAATGTTCCTAAAAGCATGAGAGAAAAATGTTTAATATACAGCTGCAGTGTGCTTTCCTAGACATGTAAGTGAAGTAAGAAATAATGGTCTGATTGTGAATTACCTTAGGAAGCCAATAATGACATGATAAATGAGCGGCATGAGATACTGAGTCCAAATATAACGAATGTGAATTCTTGGCATAACAGACGAAAGGCATCAAGTGCGCACTGATGAATACCTACAAAAATATTAATTCCTCAAATATCACATTAAAAAACCATGGAAGCAGAGGCAAAGGCGGCACGATACGAAAATTTTGAAGCAATTGCGCAATAATGATAGGCCGAAATAATTCGAGATTCCGAGCTATAGACCAAAATTTAAATATTGCTAAGTACCTGGTTTCCGTAGACTCAAGATTCAATTCACTACCCATTTGGTCACTTTTAATAATTAAATAAACACATTACACTTTCGCTTTAATAATACTATTATCGTTATCGGCTCGGCTTCAAGTAAGCATGAAATTTCTCTATAGTCTGTTTTTTAATCCCTGAGACTAAATTGACACATGCAAATGACAAACTTACAAATAATGTTGCCAGCTCTTTTGTGTAGTGTTGTACCTTCGCTACCGGTTTGTTGAATCGTAACTTTTTAGTGTTATTAGACGATTAGAAAAAAAATACAGATGCTATCTATGTTGTTGCCTTACACGATAAAACGGATTTTAAACTTTATTCTCTTTCAAAAGGCAGAACTTTTAAAAAATACGACAAAAATATTGGAACTTGACAAGATTCAAACAATTACAATTTTAAACATAATTATCATAATACGGCAGTTAGTGTGTGATTTGGAATACGGCAACCCTAAATTTAAAAGGAACAACACTGGCCGCCGTTTTATTATTATTAATATATGTTTATACAACGTCTAACAGAATAAACGCAATTCCTGAAAGTAGTTGGTTCAGAATCGGCTTCTGAATCGAGATCCGTCATAAAAAATAGGTGTTAAATTTTGACGGAAAAATCTTATAATTAAATTAGAAACACAGTACCTATCATAACAAATTAATACAATCCTTAATTCAAGGAAATTGAAACCTCAACTCAGAGCAATAAAGGCAACTAAAATGCACGACATTATTTGTAGTTCGCTTATAGATAATATCAATGCATTTTACATTATAAGTAGTGTGCGTCAAATAAAGAGGTAATTTAAAAGAATTCTAATTTTATCTACAATGAGTAAGGCTTATTTGAATACACGACCTAACTTAGTTGGTTATCAGAGTATCCCTACAAACAATTTTTAGGCACTTTTACAAAATAAAATTATTTAATTTGAAGAAATTTGGAACTTATTGCAAAGACATAAAGCATTTTGTCGGCAACCTCATTGACGTTTATGCGAAATGCCGACACACACGCCGCCGCTACCGCCGAATATCCTTATCACTGTAAATATTATGATTCAAATCTTTCCGGGCGCTTCACCCTTCGTTAGTCGTTGTTTTTTAAGTCTTAGATTCGTGTTAATATTTCACTTACTAGAAAATTATCAACCATTATACGGTAAACTCAATGAAGTATCAAAAGTTATTCATAACATCAGTCTATGACATTTTAGGTACCGTACGTAAAATGCGTTCATTGAAATAACGCACATCTAATGCCTACAGCTATGGTCCGCTGGCCTCGAGTGTGCGTGTCGCGTCTTCCGCTAATATTGCATAAAAGTGTGTGCAGATATGTTGTTGCACATACGTTTTGAGTTTAGTAAGGATAACTATTTTATAAAAAAACACTAGGTTTGGTTTAAATTTATTTAATTACGGATGTTGTTTTAGACTTATAATTTAATATTCTAATTGGGGTGTCTGAGGTATTGCGCTTAATCTGTTACACGTTGTAAATAATTATTATATTATTAGTTTTTATATATATTATATATATCTTATTACTTTTGTATTATTTCGTTTTAAATAACTATCTACATCTTTTATTCAGGATAACTTATTATAAAAAACGATACCACTTGATTTTATTAAAATTTACGATAATGGCACATCACTATTTATGAATTGCAAAACACTGGCAACCCACGTAATGTCAGTTTACTCTCGGAGATTAAAAAACAGACTAAATAAGCGACGCATAATAAGCGTATAACAAAATGTCAAAAAATAGACGATCTGACAGTTCGACTGTAATTTGTCAACTTGACGTTTAAGTTCTCTTTGGGTTCAAAACATGGTATATTCTAAATACCATGTTTTGTTAATGTGTTTTGTTTTGGTTTGCTTTGTTTGTTTTGTTGATAAAAGATTGTTTTTTTAATAATGATTGTTTTTTAATTAATTTTCTAACTATAAAACACCACAAAAAATAGTTTTGAAAACTATCTTGATATAATTAAACTGCTACAGCAGATTTAACACATTGCACTGAATAAAGCAGTGGGTTTAAGAACGCATTAATTTCGAATAATTTGAATTTATACAAAAAGCCGACTGCAATAATTGGTTTATAATAAAAATAAATAAGTACAATGCAATAAAATTGCAAACAGTAATTTCGCGCAGAATTGAACAAATATAATGTAAGAAATTAGCTGTAGAAATTCACAGTGTTAAGCATACACGAATTCAATTCTATTTTCAAAGTTGTACAGAGAACTTATCGTTTCCACATTTATTATGCAGTGTCAACACACATATACACGTACCGTTAGCACAAAAATAGAACAACGTGCTACCAACTCTTAAAAGCTATTTCTTTCTTATTTCACTATGGTTCCACTCGGCACGCTACCATAGCAACGAATAAGAAAACAGTAAAAAAAAGTATAGAAATATCTTGATATAAACAAAACACGGGTGTTAACGAAATGCAACTATCAATAGTTCAGCCAGTGTTCAAATTGGAGTTGAACCATAAAGTTACGCCTGAAGTGGTGACCATTGCGAAGTACGACGGAACGCACCCCTGTCTCACCGCATCTGCTGGATACGATAAAGTTAATATTTCAACATAAATAAATACTGGCTTTCCAGCTACTGCTTCCACATGGAAAAAGAATAATAATTTCTCATTTTAGACATTGCAACAAGGGTAGTAAAGAAAACCAGGAGTTACATGTTGTTGGTAACAAGTGTGTGTGGCCACCTGACACTTTTTCATTGGTGTCATAAGCCCTGATTTTGGACTATAGGACAGACCAACCAACAATCATTTACCGATCAGTCTCCTAGTTCATTGTCCCGAGGACCGCTGTTTGGCGCGGTTACAATAGAATTAATAATGGTTCTATTGGCTAAGACCTAAAACAACAGAAATTATGACACATATATACCTTACCATAATTTTATACTGGCAGATAATAATTCACCACCCGCATGGTGGAGTGGCCAGCGGGCGAGCACAACGATCACAGGCACATGGCGAGGTGTCAGAGCTGAACCTCAGTCAGGCCATTATAGCTCTCGCGGCTGGCCCACTCCGGCCTGACACTGGCAGAGATATGCTGCTTATTGGATCTCCTACACAGATACTAGGTTGGTGAGAAGTGTTCTTTGTCATACGTCCCTTATTTTTCTAACCGGAACACGGAACAGAAAAAACAGTTTTCTCTGTTCCGTGGTATTGTAGGACTGATATATGCTGACTAGTGCCTGTACTGTATTATAGTTCCTTTCCGAATCTATAATCGAATGTATGTTGGATGGATTTTACCGACTTTAAATTCGCCTCCGGGGATTAGAAAGCGAAAGTAATATCTAAAATGATTGTCCATGTTTGTTTTGGATACAAAGGTCTTACGCCGTTTGGTACCTTAGTAGCTATGAGAGAATGGGCGTGGCCCTACCACAGCACAGAGGCAACAGTCTAGTTGCTCACACTTTCTGTTACTATGTTCCGAAATGACTTCCAAAATCTCTGTTGATAACAACTTCACTTGCAGCATACGATGTCCACGACAATACAGACCTCTTCTTCAAAGAGGCCCCCGATGGTGTCAACGTGATCATAGCTGGCTTCTTCGGCAAGTATACGGAGACTCTGGCCATCATCGGCGGCAACAGTTCCGTGCAGGCCATCGACTGGGAAGGGAACGAGGTGTTCTGGAATGTCGTCAGCGGGAAAGTTTGTTCCATGATCACTTTCGACTTTGATAAGGATGGGGAGAATGAGGTAAGAGACAGATATGAATCATGGAGTTTTAGCTTAATTTTATTGAAGTTAAAAAAAATAAGGCGTAGCTAAATAACGGGGAATTTTTAGTATTCGAAGAGACGGAAGAGATTATTATAAATGTGTAATTTTTTTATCTAATCGAATCTTGTTATGCTCCCGGCTCCGTGATACCCATTCAAGATGGATATTGACCATTTCAAAGGGCGGTTAATCGGCTACCTTTTTTATCTAGTCTTTCCTTCTTCCAGCTTCTGATTGGGTGTGATGACTCATTCATCAGAGTCCTGAAGAACAATCAGTTCATAGCCGAAATCGCTGAAACTGGGCCGGTATTGTGCCTCTCTCCGGTAAATGAAGTTAGGTTCGCTTATGGACTAGCCAACGGCACCATTGGAATCTATGAGGAGGGGATTCGACTTTGGCGAGTGAAGGTAAGTAACTGAGCCAACTGTCCCATCGTCGACGTAGAAACGACTATAGCTATCGATTATTTTCTCGCTCAAGAAACGAAAAAAGATTATAGGCCCGTTTCAGTAAAAGTTCGAACTCGAGACCTTTGTGCTCTTCTATCTTAATGTTATGTCTTGTTGAGTATTTTGTGTGTACATAAATAAATAAAAAAAAGCTGAACGATGACTGTTGCACGTGAGAACTCTATCCAACTAACAAAACTCACCTTTAGTTGCTTTAGCTCTACTTACTCGTTTTTCGCTAATCGTCGGCGGACGGATAGGTCCGAAAAAAAGTTTGTAAATGCAAACTTCCGTTGATTTAACTTTTTCTCGCAGTCAAAACAAAATGCGTTGGCCCTGCAATGGTCAGGGGAGACCCTAGCGTGCTGCTGGTCAAACGGTCGCGTAGATTGGCGCGAAGGCACTACGGGCCAGGTGTTACGACGGGTGCAAATGCGTGCCAATGCAGCAGCCATGTTGCTGGCAGACTACCGGTCCGTTGGCGTCCCGGATCTTGTCTGCGTGTCGGACAAGGGTGAGGGTGAGTAAAGGAGATTTTTCTGTTTTGAAACCGTCCGCAGGTATTAAACTAATTTTCTGGCTTTGATACGTTTAAGTCCTTATTCTTGGTTACCCGTACAATATTCCGGCAGTTTGATTCGTGAAGCTCTAAAAACATATTACTGTAACAATCAGCTGCATGATCCTACGAACTAAGTTGTGTACATTCTAACAGTGTTAGGATATCCACCCTACCAAGAGAACACCGGCTTCAACACCGCGTCCAAGAACATAAATTCGGAGGAAGACCGTCTAGCAATCACAGAGCTATTCAACACGAAGCAAGCGCTGATGATGGAACTGCAGCACTACGAGGCTAATGCTGCCAGTGGTAGTGCGAGTGTGGAGAGTTTGGAGCGCCCTGCATCGGCTATGCCAACTAACACTAGACTGCAGGTCGCTGTCCTGCATTCTCCTGATGAGGTACGTCCTAATCTTGGAGTTCGTTACCATGAATGGTATCAGAATTAAGTTGATAGAGTAAAGGAATCTTGTAGAGTGAAGACCGTGTATCGCCAAGCGTAGAGCTGGACACCCCCAGGGCCTCAGCTGAAGCACCGACGACTTCAAAAAGGTGGCTGGGACAGACTGGATGCGGAAGACAGTTTTGTGACGCGTGGAGGGCTAGGGCCAACAGTAGACTACAACAGGCTGAGTTGATTGATAAGAATTAGGGTCACGAACGTCGTTATGTTAACATTTTACGGTGCAATCGTTAAGCTGCGGACGTCTTTTCGTCGGCGCAATTACGATAGGCTGTCGCCGTCGATGAATATGAACTTTAGTTATGTTCTCAGAGTGACTGACTTCTAAACAGAAATCCCTAAGCTTAACTATTATAATTATTGTCTTCAAGGTTCAGGTTCTTACTTTTAGGGCAGCATACAACTAGCGGTATCAACGAACAACGAGACAATAGTCCGTGCCGCGCTGGTGCTAGCAGAGGGAATCTTCGAGAACGGAGAGACCTATATTCGACATCCTCAGCCTAGCCAGCTCAGGTCTCTACTGCATGTACCGTTGAAGCCACCGCGTGATGTGCCGGTTGATGTTCATATCAAGGTAGGATCCTATATTTGCTAAGAGTTGTGTAGTAGTGGTAGTAGTAGTGTAAGGTTGGTAGGGTCAGCGAAATTGTGACTGACTAGAACTCTAAAAGTTTCACACCTAACCTTGATGTTGGGGAACTGGTGAGTTGAGTCTTGGAAATATCATTGCTCTACTTCGATAGATGCTAAAACTAAGTTTCGAACTGTAATACCATCATTTTCGTTGGCAGCAGTGTGGTTGCGATCAAAATAGCGGCGGTAGTCGCGAGTTATTGGAGTTTATTATTAGTTACTGAAAATATAAATCTTTTGGTACAGGCTCTCATTGGCTATCCAGACAGCGAACAATTCCACATATTCGAGCTGACAAAGCAACTCCCAAGGTTCGCGATGTACCAGCTGATCAACAAAGAAATACGTAACAAAGGGGATAGCTTCGTCACATTTCGAATCACAGAAAGAGTACAAAGAATCTGTATCTGGGTGAACCAGAACTTTCTCCTAGAAGAAGAGTTGGACCTAGAAACAGAAGAGACCAAGGAGCTTCATATAAACCTTCAGTGTTTGAGAGACCAGTCCTTTTTGTGCATGAACTTTGGGGCTGATGGACAAGTCAAGATTAGTACCCATGATATCAGACTGGCTGGAGATTTGATACAGAGTCTGGCTGTTTATTTGAATTTGAGTGATATGCAGGTACAATCTATCTATCTGTAAGTTATATAGTAAAAGCTACATTCATGCATTTCCTCCTGCAAAATGGTTCTTGTAAATCATATTAAGTAACTGGAATGCCAACCGCAATTTTTATAAAAACCTTAATTCAAACAGACCTGCACCCAAATTCTGTACCATGCTTTTCTATCTAAAATATTTTGAAGATCATTCATGTTTTGTTTGAAAAACATGTTTACTTTAGCTGTTTTGACATGAAAAGAAAAATTCTAGTGCAAGCAGGGTTTGAACCTGCGACCTTCCGATTCAGTACACCGGACGTCTTCACCAATTAGACCATTGCACCCTGCTCACGACTCTCCTCCTCTGTACTGAATCGGAAGGTTGCAGGTTCAAACCCTGCTCGCACTAGAATTTTTCTTTCCATGTCAAAACAGCTGTACTACGCAGGGTTTGCTATAAAAATATTAAAAATTATGTTTACTTTACAACATAAATATACAAAGAATATTGATGACCAGTCAAAATAAGTAGAATTGGGATTGTGTTTCCCAATTTATTACTCTGCTGATTCACATGTACTAGTGAAATGCAAAACTATACTATCTTATTTCAGTTACGATCAAAATAAAATCACTGAATTGTACTTAAATAATTTATTATATGTTAATCGACATTGCTTACTTTCTACACTGAATAATTAATCTCACTGACCATACAGTTCAACGAAACCTACACATTTGACGGGGTTGAAAAAAAACATATTATTATGTGGAGGTTCCCTCTGGCTCACAGCTTTAACCACCTCCTGGCCGATAACACCGCCAATAACAGCTGCAGCACCTGATACTGTGCCAAAAACATCCAGGAGCAAAGCATCAACAATAAACCCAGCAGGCAGAGACAGTTCCTTCACAAGCTCGTCTCTCATTCTCAACAAAATTTTAGTATCCTCTTTCCTCTTAGCAGGGTCTGGGTTCCTATTGTACTCATCTTTGAAACGCAGTAGAATCTTCATAACAAAGTAAGAGGGGTCGCCGCGACGTAGTCTGGAACGGTATTCTGGTTTCATCCAGTCCACAGACAGAGCATTCTGTAGAGGGACGTATATTGCTCTGCGTTTCACATTAATACTGACAGTTTCTCGAGCATTCTTCTCTGCGTCGTCTGATCCGCGTTTCACAGCTTTATGTTGTACGATCTCTTCGGAGTACTCATGGTCGACGAGGTCGGCGAACATGTACCCGTACATGCCCCAAACATCGCCACACAGGAATTTCTTGTTGCTGTCGCGGCAAGCGTTATTGATGCGCTCAAGTTGTTCTTGCTTCAGGCCTGTTGCACAAACAATATCAAAGTTTTGGAAAAATTTGTCGGGGAGGTTATCAACAGACTTCGTCTCCGATGTAATCTCGACCATTGGGTTCAAAGCCTTTGCTCTCGTCAGTGAAGCCTCTGCTCTATTTTCCCCGATTTTGTCAGGCGGGGCCAAAAACTGCGAATACAGATCTATTTCCTTTAGCTTCTCATTGTCTAACAAGCATACACTCTTCACTCCGGATAAAATAACATTCTTGGCAATTTCAGCGCCGAGGCCCGCTATCCCAATGATTAAAACTTTCGATGCACGTAACCTTTTCTGAGATTCCAAGCCCCACAAACGGATCTGACGGTCATACTGCTCTGCCTCTGCTTCAGACAACTCAATATCATTGTTTTCTACCATTTTCATGTAATTTTTCACAAAAAAGCTCCCAGAATCCCGGTTCTAGCGATTCACAAGTCTGACAAGTCCCCCACGCCGGCTAAAACTGACGCGGCGCCATTTAATCCTAGAGATGTCACATTTGAAATCGACTATTTTCATTCAAGAGTAGTGAAGTTCTTTCCTTACCATAGACAAGTTTAATTTTAGCGGGATTTTATAAAACTTTTTGCTTAATTTCAGTCAGTCGCCCAATTTCCCGAAGCTGAAAAGAAACTTCGCGAGGAAATGGAGCATGTATCACAAATAGGAGAGATGAGATCTCGGTTAGCTGCAGAGACGGCGGAGCGAGCACAACTTATAACTGCCTTACTTCCAGCAGCTCAAGATGCAGCTGCCTATGATTTGTATAACTTCCAACAACTTTCTTTTTTTTCTAGTCCAGTTTGTTTAGTAACAACAATTCACATAGTTATCTCTTCTTATTCTAGAAAGGAGATGTTAAACCGTTACAAGGAAGTGGTGATGCTGAATGAAGAACTTCTCACAGGATGCTATATCAGACGTTCTACTCAAAAACAATCAGTAACTGCTTTGAAAAGTTTGCACACAATTTTGCAGCAGGCTGTTAGGCTCAGAGGTACTCTCTCATTATTCGGTTTAAGGCCCATAGGTACTAATATTTTTATTTCTAGTGTACTGTAACATTTTAAAACTACCTTCATTTCTATTACAGTTGGTAAATACGGCAAAGCAGTAGTAGCAGCAAGTAGGAAAGCAGTGCAGGACAACAACATTGAAGCCCTCATCAAGATCATTCAAGTTGGAGACTCCACAATGAAATAACTATAACTAAATTGTAAAATTACATTATATAATTTATTAAAAACTTACACTATCAGTCATTTTAAATAACAGATCACTGGGTCAACAGAAAACGTTAAAAATCATTATAAATATGTGTACTTTACAAATCTCATAATTCGACAAAAACATGTCGTGATTTTATCTTCCAAATATTTTTTTTTTTAAATTCTACTTTTGGGGATATTTATTTTTAAAATGTTGTTCTTTATCAAAGAATACACACAATCTCAATGAACATGTAAAAAATCGGCTACTTTGACTTCTACAGTCATACATTCTTTAGTCAACAACCAAGTTACAGGCATTATTGGCTTGAGACCCCTAAATACACCAGTGGACATTAGCATCATAATCATGTCTGCCTAATTTCATATCTGGACAAAGAAATCATACAGTAATTTGCTTCGTAGCATAATGCACATCATCAGCACTAATATTCAACAACAGCCTCGGTTCCGCAGGCTTAGGTTCTAGTAGCAACAGTCTGAGCGCGGCCAGTCGGGTGCATATAGCGTGCGCTTGCGACGGGGTGGGCGCGCGGATAGATGGCGCTGTCTTGTATGGGCGTCCGTCGAGAGACACTATGGCGGCCGCTGTTTGGAGTGCGCGGGAGAGGGTCGTCTCGTCTGAGCCTGTTCTTTCCACCTACAAAAAATTAAATTTAAACTTAGTAGTAGTATATTAGATTAGGATGTAACATTGGTTCATGTCACACAGACACTGCGCTAGCGCTCGCGCAGATTTACTACTTGTATAGTAGTAGTAACTTCGCGTGATGCAATTGTGCCATAATGTTGGGAGTTTACAGGTACCTAATAAGTGATAAGAAATTAAATTTGAAACGAAGTATTTTATCAAGACTAGAACGTTTCTCAGCGTAAGTAAAGTAAAACTGCATGAAGATCTCACCTCAGCAGCCACAGCCCTCAACATGAGCCTCTCAGCAGGGGAGCAGTTCCGGATAGCTCGCACAGCCGCGCTCGACGCAGCTTCACCGAGCGCTTGTTGCACCTCCTTCAGACCAGCACCCTCAGGCCCCGCCAGTTCTAAAGCGCGGGAGCAGAGCGCGAGCGCGCGACGAGCGTCGCCGGAGACTGCTGCTACTTTTCTGGAAAAGATGATTCAGAGTTCAGGGGCAAGCAAGATTGTCTTTCATTTGAAGCAACTGAAATCGGTTGCAGACTCCTGAAAAAAAGTTTACTGAAGAGAAAAGTTTCGAAGACTTGCGCGAAATTGTAGCTTAACAATCCGTAGCGGCAAAGTCGCTCAAAATCGCTATGACGAACCATAGCCACCCCTTGGTTACTATGAAAACGCTTCCATAGATCACAATGAGTTTACGGCAACAAAACACTACTCAGTTAACTAGTATTTTTTTTCAATTCAACTTTACTAAGTACGTTACCAATTTACCATGCTGAACAAGTTGGTAATTACAGGGTAATTTTTCTCTCATTAGTGACATCATTAGTTTGAGTAGTAAGCCTATTTAACTAGTATTACCCACCTGGCAATAAGCTGCACAGCATCAGCAGTAACATTAGCCCCTGAGAGCCTCGTAGCCACGATATTCTGCAGCTGCGTATGAGTGTAAGGCGGGAACGTAAGCCGGGTCAGACCAAGGCGAGAGGCGACTCTAGCCGCCAGCGCTCGTTCGGGCAGATCCATCGTGTTGGCGACGGCTAGGACCGTGAGTAGGGCGGTGTTGTGGGCAGCCCACTCCATGATGCTGTAGAGGACGTCTTGGCGACGGGTGCAGAGGGCGTCTAACTGGAAGGAAGACGTTATTATATTGATTAGATGACTATTAGCAATTTTGTTGATGATCTGATCATTTGATGGTAAATTTTAGATTATTTAAAGAATCACTTTTACTATTGCGTGAAGGCTCTGCGGGCTCTGCTAATTGCATGTAATTGTCGACCAGAAGAATTTTTAACAATTGAACAATGGATCTATCTTTTAAAATCCCTAAGATTGTGATAGAAAGTGTGTTATGCATTTGGGGTGCTGAATAGAAGAGGCATAAAGAACTTATCTAAATAAAAATAGGCTGTATATCAAAACCAGACATCTTTTATACTTACAATAGTTTTAGATAAATACAGGAACATAATAACTTACCTCATCCACAAGTAATACTGTTGGTGTTCTCCTAGGTCCAGGATTTGTAAATCTTTTCTCTAACAATGCACAGGCCTGCTCCCACACTACTGATTTACCTGTAAAAAGAAATCACTAATTTGAACCTTAAGCTTATTGGCCATAGTTTATCAGCTAAAATGATTCTAGTTTGCATGTTTTTTTTTGTATTTTCCTACAGATGTTACAAGAATGTTTAGTTTATGTATGTTAAGTTGCAAGTATTTCAAAAACATGCATCAACCAATGCAATTTATACTTTATTACAATGGGGTAAAATAATGCGCGCTCTTGAATTTTAGTATCTATAACATTATTCAAAGTAAGTTTACCAGTAAGCTGTTTGTATATTTGCACATAAGCCTGTCTGGGTTCAGCTATCCTCATGCCATTGACCTCTACCAGCTGGAAGTCAGGCAGGTCTACTTCTACCTTCAAGTACTTCAGAGCTGAGTTGACAGTTGCCGTCTTGCCTGTACCTGGTACTCCTGATATGTACATACATCTGGAAGAAATGAGAGGCTGTATTAAAATTACAGGTTTTAACTTCCGCATTGAAAAGATAGGACTTAATATGGAAAAGATCTTGCTGTTTAGATAAAGGACATTCAATCTGTCCATTGCTGGACATAAGGCCTTCCCAGTCAGTTTTATGCTTTTTGTTTCTTATTTAAATAAAGTTGGTTAATTCAGTCAGATTCAGAGAGCAAATGTCGTTTTCTTCCAGGTTTTTAAGTATAAAAGTGACTCCAATTCACAAAAAATAAATAATTTCACTGGAGGACCAGTGAAACTTACCCGCTGGTACCATCTAAAAGTTTTGATCTAACAAATGATAGAATTTCTTCCATTTGACTTTCCCTTCCAGGTAAGGACTTGTTTTCTTTTAGGAACTCTGAAAAGACAACAGAATGTAAGTTATATTAGCATTTTACTATATTAAAAGTACCTGAGCGACCAAGCTCTGCTCCGATAAAAATGGATAATTTCCACAGACCTTACTAGATCGAATTTTCGCCCCCTATAACCGCCATATTGCATTTTTGAGATTACAAATAATTATGTATATATACAAATATTGCTCATTTAATAGTATAGGATATTCAATGATTGAATCAAATAAGGTATGAAAGAAAACATTGCGCAGTAACTGGCATTTCCTAGAACCAAATTTTCAAAACATTTACTAATCTGCACTGGCCATGGTGGATTACAGCATTTTCCCTATCACAGAGAGAAGCATGTGTCCCAGCAGTTAGAACATCAAAGGTGATTAAAATTATGTTTGTTCATTAAACAAACCATGTTCAAAAGTTAGTAATTCTTACCATCAATTCTATCAATGGAGTGTGCCCTATTATGTAAAGTAGGTGTCAGCTGACTGGTCAAAATTCTTTTAGTCACACTGCGTTTAGGAGTTACAGCCGGTGTTCTAGTCCTGGGCGTCTTAGGAGTCTTAGGCGTTTTTGGTGTCCGAGGAACGGGCTTGAAGTCATCATCACTCTCTGACATTTTATGGACTGCCTTTCTAGGAGTCCTCTTTACGGGTGAAACTTCAGGTTCCTGATAGTTAATAGTAACTTTTGCTCTCCCTCTTCGAGTGGTAGGAGTACTCTTTTCTTCATCCTCAAACACTAAAACCTTTTTAGGAGTTATATCCTCATTTGATATTTTAGATATTGACTGTTTCCTCTTTGGTGTAGTAGGAACATGCTGCCTTATGATCAACGTTGGTAGCTCATCGTCAGAGTTTTCTTTCAGTTCCATAGATAAAACATCTTCTATATTATTCTTGGACAACTTCTTAGAACTCTTTGGTGTGTCCGTTACCTTTTTTGGTGTTGATTTCGGAGTTATTTTTTTAGGTGAATCTTTCTCATTTTTGTCTGCTAATATTGCTCTTTTTAGTAATAGTTTTGTACCATCATTTTTGGTGACACTCCAGTTCTTTTCTGAAATTGACACCCGGCTCATTCTTTTGGCTAAACTGTTTGGTGTGGTCATTTTTGACGGAGTCTTATTAGGTGTACTTAATAATGCTATGGCTTGTCGTTCTTGTTCTAATACAGGTTCAAATTGTACTTTACGCCTGCCCTTGGCCATTAGACGGTACCTACATATGTAATGGTACTGCTCATTGATTATTTCATCCATATCTTTGGTTATGGTCAAAGTGATGGAGCATTTTTTGAAGAATGTTTCTATTGATACATCTTGGTTGAATGGACGGTGGTCTTCTATTACCTGGAGAGGGAATTTCAATGAGATATACATTTATGAAACTTGCCCTATTACATAGGACTGAAACATAACTGGTAAAATAATGTTCAACCGTTTGAAAATTATACTGGTGTTGTGATGATAAGCAACTTGTTGAGTCATACAAGTACTGTTGACGTGCGTGTGTTAAAAATAAATAAATGAACAGTGTAACTATTGTCATATTATCTTAAATTTAAAGTAAATCTTGTAAACTCACCTCTTTTTTATAAAAACTAATAGGTTCCACATTACTCAAACACCAGTTAGGCAGGTCACTAGGCCTCGAGTACCATTGAACCTTAGCTCTAAAGGGATCATTGGTGTTGGTGGCATCTTGATACAATGAGATAATTCGAGCTGCATCACAACCTGCCTCCGTATCCGGTTCCGCGGCATCAGCGTTTGAAATAAGAACAGAATCGCCGATTCCAGCTATGATATTCCCGAACTGAAACTTCCTGGCAAACAGAAACCACTATAAAGGCCAGAAAACTAAAATAAAAACAAAGAAGAAGGAGCATGGTTCATACAAAATTAACCCACATCCTACAGTAAAGAGAAGTATTTAAAAAAAATTTATACATATAAAAATTTATAAAAAGATGGCATACTTACAAACTCCATCCTTACAGTCTACCATTAAAAAAAATTGGTAAGAAAATTCGTTCAGGGGCAGTAATATCTACAATGAATGTACTACAATATTGAGAAATACTTGGCTATCTCGTACTTCAATTATTGAGTTCATTCTTCATCATCAAGCGACAGAGGTTTTTTTCACTTGTTCGACCACCGAACATTGAACTAGTGAGAATTAAACTTGATTGTTTAATCATTAGCATTGTTAAATAGAATAGAGTTAACTAAGATATAGTAGGGTAGTCTATTATAACTATAGATACTGTTTTTTATTTAATTATTTCCTTTATTCATTTTATCAGATATTGTTTAGATTTTTAAATATTCTGATAATTATAACCAGAAACTCAGCGGGGATCGTTATATCAACAATCATTGCGCTACGCTCCAATCAATCTGTCACCACAATGTCAGGCTTATTGGCAACAACAGTCCTGTCAGAGACAATAAGTCATTACCCATAAAACGTGATACTACCATTATCTAGAACTGGGTCGGGCACATACAAAATATTTTACATAACTTTTATTCAGTTTCCATCTCGTAATACAGTATTTAAGAATTGTGCCGGATGGTTCATAGGTTCTTAGTAATATATGATCATCATAATATGAGCGCATACTCCCAGTGTTCTGCGGCCGTGTATGCTTGAACAACAATGTATAATAATATTCAATTATTGCATTTCTCCCTTCAAGTTCTCTATTGTAAAGCATATACTCTCTTCTTTGAACATTGTCATTTTCGTAACCGCATGGGGAATATGTTCTCGAAAGTCCGGTTGTGATCGTTGAAAATGTTCATTAAGAATGTGTCTACGACGCCGTCACAGTGAAAAGTTGTTCTCCATATCATCAGTGTCCAAATCACAAGGCTTAATCAATACCGATAATAACTTGGCCCGTAATAAAAGCATCCAAAAATCCAACTAATCACAATATTAATAACTTTTTAGCAATTATTAATAACTTATAATTAGAATATTTGAACGACATTAACGGCAAGTGTTCATTATATTAATATTTACTTATATTTTACAACTAAAAATATATGAAATTGAATTTTTATTAAAAAAATCTTAATGTAACAATTACTCTTTAAACATCTTACAATCATGAAGTAATAAGTTCCTCTTAAAAATACCTTTTACGGTCAATAGAGCTTTATCACAAGTCAAGATTGTTGACTAAACTTTTAACTAATCAAAAGAAAAAAAACAATAACAGTATTGCAAATAGAATTACCATTTCGATTATTATGTGAAATTTATCATAGTCTATGGTACCGTAGGACAGAGTACTCTGTCTTTGTCTACTGTATTCTATTTAACAATGCTAATGATCAAACAATCAAGTTATACCTAATTCTCACTAGTTCGATGTTTGGTGGTCGAACAAGTGAAAAAAACCTCTGTTGTTTGATGATGGAATTCATAAATTGAAATCAAGTCAAGATAGCCAAGTATTTCTCAAATAATAATCATGTAGTATTTTAGTACATTCATTGTAGATATTTCCCTGAACAAATTTTCATAGCAATTTTTTTATATGTTAGACTGTGAGGATGGAGTTTGGAAATATGCCATCTTTTTATAAGCATTTTTATCTTTTTTTAGATACTTCTCGTTGCTGTAGGTCGTGGGTGAATTTTGATCCTTCTTCTTTGTTTTGAATTTACATTTGCAGGTTAACTTACTCGTAATGGTGAAACGATGGGGTTAAACTTTGTGGTTCATGTATTTCCTCACTTAACCACGTTACAGTTTTCGGTATTACTCTTCTTCTAGGCATTTTGATTAATATTAACTTAGGAACAAATATCTTTATTTCTCACCCGGAGTTCGTACTTCGTAGCTGCCTTGATTGCTTGTCAAAAAAGTTAAATCACTAACTAATGTCAATTTTCGCGCCAATTTAACAGACATTCACAGAGCCGACAAAACCGTTAATATTGGAAATATTTGTGATGTTATAGTTTATTTATAGAGTAATTAATTATTTAATACGTAGTATTCCGTATTTATTTGTTAAAGATATATAATATAATTTCGATCTAAGACAAGACAAGTATACTGCGTAAAATGTAACTGGCACAGTTTACAAAGCTAGTTATAACAACATTCAAAAGAGCACACACACCAAATAACGTTGGATTTCATGTGTTTTACTAAAAAAATATGTTAAAATGTTTTGTTAATATTTAAGCACTGAAATTTATAAGTGTTGGTTGAATAAACGGCTTGTTTTTATCATTTTTGAAGATTAAGAATAAAATGTAGCATGCTTCGTAAACATTGACGGACAGTCAAGATTGATTGATGTTTGCGGCAGTGTGACCATATGTGGCAGGATCCTGCCTTTTTGGCAGGTTTAGTCCTTTATTTTACTCTCTGGCACTTTTGTTTGACGTTTTAGAAATCTGGCAGTATTTGGCAGTATTAGCAATATAATCCGACAGATTCCGAATCGCTTATTTATCAAATGTGTCTTTCATTCCACGGCTTTATCCGTTAGTCACGCAACCAAAGACACATTACCAAGAGCTTTGAATCAAATAGACAAAAAAGTTTATGGGTATTTTGCTCACAGTAGCAAAAGGCAGAGGGAATTTTCGGAGTTCCAAGAATTTGTAAATACAGATAAACACAAAATACTACAACATTACGATATTCGTTGGCTGTCATTCCACTCCTGTGTCAACAGAATTCTTGAGCCATGGGATGCGCTAAAAAATTACTTTCAAGGCCAATATTTGCACGACAAAAATATATCCTCTCAATTTTTATACGAGAGCTTTAATAACAAAATATTTAAACTATATTTTTACGCACTTGACTACTTTCTGCCTATTGTCAATAAATTAAATACGGTATTTCAAGGGGATTATACGACTGTACACTTGGTTTATAAAGACGTGTCTGAAATGTTTATGGCATTGTTAAGCTGCTACATGAAAATCAATTACGTTAAGAGTACAGACCCACTTCTTCTAGATCCGACATCTAGCGTTAACTACTTACCTTTGAAGGATACGTATTTAGGTGTTAACGTCAGCAGAGAAATGACTTGTATAGCAAGAGATATAAATCTGAAACCTGCAATACAAACGTTTCTTGAGCTTATGCAACCATTTCTTATTCAACTTTCAAGTTAACTTAAGCAATTACAGTTCTTAGCTCCTCAAGACGTTGTATACAAGGAGTTTTCTTCGATAGCAAATGTTATTACGCAATTCCCTAATCTTGTTGATGAACATACAATTTAAAAAGTTGACGATGAATACAGACAATTCAAACAAACAAAGATGTTAGTGATTTATTAGAATCTGGTGGAAGTAACGCTAAGCCAACTCTAAATATTGATAAATTTTGGGGTGCCATTGGTAAAATTCGAAATTCAAATGGAGACTTAAAATACGTTAATGTTTATAATTTTGTAAAAGGTTTGTTGTGTTTGCCAATGTCGAATGCTGTTTGTGAAAGGATATTCTCGCAAATCAACCTCATAAAAACAAAAACGCGGAATAGATTTATTAATAAACATGTCGCCTCTATTTTACATGTTAAACAGGGCATTAGTGAATATGGTGACTGCGTTTCATTCCAGCCAACTAAAGAAATGATTAAACAAATGACAAAAGCGATGTATAAATAAAGTGATCAAGAAGAATACGATGCTAATACGAATGTATAATTTAATTTAGTTCACTTTTAGACTTTAAGATCAATTATTTTAAATAAAACTATAAAAAAATAATGTGTCTATTTATTTTAAATTTTTAGAAATTATATCGGCATTATTTTGGCATTTTTTGCTTTCGATTTTGGCAGGATTTGTCAGTTTTCTTGCCTAAGTGGGGCAGAATCTCTAATTTAAAGTTGGTCACACTGGTTTGCGGACAGAGAACTGAGAAAGAAGAGAAGAGAGTGTATGTCAATGTCATAAACGCGTGAATTTATTTTGTTGGTTAAAACTTACAAAATATCTGAAAAATGAAGTTAAAACAGAAGAAAACACCACAGAAGCTACTCTCTGACAAAATTGCCGATGCTCTAACCGTAAAGCCTCGTGCTGACATTGAAGATGATCAAGTTTTCGGCACAAAACCGAAAACTGTTACACGTGGTGATTTGGGTTCATCAGACAGCGAAGTCGAGGCTGCTATCAGCGATTTCCGTAAAAGAAACGTAGGTTTATTGAGTGAAGTTAGTAAAAAGTATGAGGGACAAGTTGTATCGCGGAAAAACTTCGAAGAATCTGGTGAAGAAGGCAGTAGCTCAGACGATGAATTGCCACACCAAACAAAACCTCAAAAGATTATACAGGACTCGTTCGTCGACACAGATGGCTCAGACTCAGAGAACGATCTTTCTAGAACAAAAACTAGTGATGAGAAATTTTCAGATTTAGAAGATTCAGATTCAGATGCTGAAAGTGAAGATTACAGTATCACTCAGTTCCAAAAACAATTGAATGCTGATTCAGATGACGACGAAAGTAGTGGTGATGAGGAAGGCAGCAATGAAGAGGATGATGATGAAGAAGGTTATGATATCAGTCAAATGAATGAACCTATGAAAGAAAACTTTGAACATGTTAAAAAACAGAACTTATCTGAAGACGCTAAGAAAGGTATTTGTGTGAGAAATCAACTCTTGCTATGGGAGAGTTTGTTGGAGATGAGAATACATCTCCAAAGATGTGTGAATACTGCTAATCAGATGCCAATGCCTGAAGCTTATAGTGAGCTGAAGAAGAATGAGGAATTTGTAGAAGAGACTAATGCAACTAAAGCTAATGTTAACAATGTTTTGGACAAGTAAGTTTCATTCTTGATTGTTTTGTAAGACAACAAGACAATAATATTTTTAGTAAAATCCTTAAGATTTTTAGTGAAATGTTTATATAAAATGAATGTTGTTTACTAATCCATTTTATTTCATCTTTTCAGGTTGCTCTCCCTTCAGAATTTGCTTCTAAGCAAATATCCAGAAACAAAGACAATTTGTAACAAAAAACTGAGCAAACAACAGGCAGATGCACAATCCACAACAAAAGAAGACAGTGATGAAGAAATCCCAAGTGACACTGACAATGAGGAGATACCATCGGATACTGATGCTGAAGAGGAAACTATAAAAGAGGTTGCAACACCTAAAATTAAAAGTAAAACTGCACCAGCCAAGAAACGCAAACTTGAAGAGTATGAAACTGACATCTCTAAATCCCACAAAGCTTTCAAATCATTCAGAGACACTTCAATACAAAAATGGAATGACAAAACACGTATGGCCACAGCCACAAACATTAAAAATGCACCAACTAACACAGTCTTACAACAAGTATCATACATTTTGTCTGATAAAGAGAAGTTAGTGAGACGTACACAGCTAAAAAGATCCGAATATGACATCATTGGTTACAAAAAAGAAATCCCAGAAGAAGAAAGTAACGATGTAGAAGAGACAGAAGTGAACCCAGTTACAAGAGACCGTAAAGACAATGATGAATATATCCCAGAGATATTTGATGACAGTGACTTCTATCATCAATTGCTTAGAGAACTAATTGAATGCAAGTCTGCGGATATTTCTGACCCCGTGCAGTTGAGTCGTCAATGGATAGCGTTACAGCAAATGAGAAGCAAGATGAAAAGGAAAGTGGATACGAAAGCCACTAAAGGACGGAAGATAAAGTACGTAGTTCATAACAAGTTGGTGAACTTTATGGCTCCAGAGAAGTCGGGTTCCTGGAGTGATGAGAGCAAGAACGAATTGTACAGTTCCCTATTTGGTAAATTGTTTGAGCAAAACAATATAGGATTAAATGCCAATGTAAATGGTTTTAAGTTAAAAGATTAAATAAATACAATTTTATTAGACATCTTCGCCTTTTGATTGAACACCAACGAAATTGTTTTACTTTGTGAAAAGTAAAATGCTAATAAGTTTGAAGGCTGAAACAAAACTGGCCAATGAATCTTTTGATTAAAGACTTGAAACTATTTTTACTAAATAGTTAATTTTAAACAGTACAAATTCAAAGAATTTATTTCATAAATCCAGCTGTTGATTGTTAGAACAGAATCCCCGTAGTTTTAGATCTGGGTTCTTAAAATAACGTGAATTAGATATTTTGGTTTTGAAAGTATTCAAAAGTTGGTTTTAGTTTAGTGTTCAAGTTTATAATTGCAAAGTCTTAGCTATATTGTATTGTTAAAGAAAGGAAATCCATGGGGGAGGCCTTTACTCATAGTAGGAGAGCCGACTGCAAAATTTCCAACCAACTTGATACCGCGATAAAATGCACAATGGTTTCTCATAAGTGATGCTAAGTCTGAATTTAATAGTCTGCCACGGCGGAACTTGCCGAAAGTAAAAAAAAAAAGACATTTCCGGTGCGAAAAATTGGGCGTTACTTTACCCATCTGATACTAAAATAATAGTTATGGCATCAGTTAGAAATTTACTGGTAGACACAGAAAAGCGAAATCTGTCAGTATTTTTTTTTGCCGGAAGTGCTTGGCAGACGCTCTCAAAGGTGACCATCGGGACCCCTAAATTTCCCCATCTGATACCAGCATGAAACCAATTCCAGTCGGTGGGTAGAACCCTCATTTCAGGAATATATAAGTCTGCCAACGCTTTTTCTGCCGAAACACCTTGACAGACGAGATTATGTAAGCAACATCCGTAGAACCCGTATTTTGAAATTGTACAGATTACGGACATTTTAATTACTAAGGGCTTATTGTATTGCATGTTTAATCATTATGAAGGTCTGTCTTCTTCTTCTTATCGTATCGATGTTCCTTCCATATTAGACGGTTTGGACGCAGTAGGTGGCCACGTTTATTGCACACTAAGTTAAGTGCATGCCAATTTAGACCCGGTGACTCGCAACTCGAGTCAGGGATATTACCATGAGGCAATACTGACTTATATATACCTTTGTGTTCTTGCCAAGGTGTCTGTTGGAACAGCGATGAGTCTTGTAGAAAACTGTATTAATAATAATGTACCTACCCATCAACCCATAGAAGTCCACTACTAGAATTAGGCCTGTCCACTCACACTCCATTTGACTGAAGAATATACCTACATCATAAATAAATCCATAACGCGAGTGCTTCCGGGAGCATTGCGTAAGGGGCTCGGTGCGATCGTCCGCTGTTTGTTGGCGTGACGGGCACGTGCGCGTGCGCCGGTGTCCATGCCGCGGTAGTATGCCGCGATGCGATACTGCCCATACCTACATAATGTCAAGATCGGGACTTTTGATATGTGACGGACTGTGGACTGGACTTACTGAGTCATCGAGATTGTAGGTACTAGGAGAAGGGTTGCTCTGGCTTTTATGGCGGGTTAAGTTCATCTTACATTATGTCAAGGTGAAATTAATATTATGAAGATATCGTTTCATGTACATAGGTATTAGGATAGGTACTTTTTAACCTGCCTCTGTGTCATCATATCGGTTTGATGTCTGAACTTTAGAGCGCAGGCCACACCGCCAGCTAGAGAACGAGCGAGCGAGCCGGACGAGGCATCGTTTCACCTCTTTTCATACTTTGGTTCACACCGCGAATTACCGAAAGAGCCGAACGAAGTATGAAAAGAACCTCGCCCGCCTTACTCACTCACTCGTGAGCTGGCGGCAAAGAGTAAAGAAAGTATAGAGGGAAAGAGTAACAACTCTGTGGTAAAATTTGCATGTATGGAAAGTGCTGTCACCTTGAGTTTGGTGAGTGAACTAAAGCTACCCACCTACCTATAGGTACACACCTACCTATAGGTATGCATACTTCGATACTATATGGATTTAATTTAATAATCCTATTCAATTTACAGACATCGTGAGATGTCTGTAAATCTCACATCTCAATTAAGTTCATAATATTGTTATCACTTTGTTTTTCGTTGGTAATTTTTGTTGTTTTGTTATCATGAGTGAACTCCGAAGAAATAGCAGCTCAAATACCTATATTATAAAACGAATTATTATGAATTTCTTTTTGATAATAATAAAAGGACAGTATTTTGAACTTCATACGTGTTTTCTTTAAAACAAAACTTAACAAAAAAAATGTGTCCGGTCCAGTGTCCTGTGCGCTGTCCTCGGAGGATGCCGTGGAATTTGCGAAGTTCCCAAAAAAATATGATTATGTCAGTTGCATTAACAAGTACCTACACACACTGCTCTCTACGTTTACTTTTCACCACATTTTCAGACATGTCTCCAATCGTCCAGTTTCCCGCGAACCCTCAACGCGCTATCTTCTTCAATAGCTGAGGTCGCGGCGGGTTATCTCATCACCACACAAACAACACATATTATTATGTATGTGTCCATCGGCAAATAATAAACCACTTAATTTTTGAGATTTAATAACAAACACGTTGGTTAATTAACGATTTCTTAAGTGCACACGGTGATCTTGTGACCTGTCGTGATGAATCTGTCTGCTCTTAAAGCGGACCTAGTTATTCTTTAGGTATGTAAGTTGGCACTTATTTGTAAATAAGATAAAAATATTCACCAAATTTGCTATTCATGCCTGTTAATTACATTACAAACATTTGTTTTTATTGATTAAGGTATTAAATAAAGACTCCAACTTAGGTTTTTGTGGAAAAATACTTAGGTATGCTACACCATTGGGTTACCCGCTACACATAAGTAATAGGTTTACACTTACTTCGATTAAGTTAAGTAAGCATACCTCACCGGTGACGTGGAAACGTATGCATATTATGAAGAACTCAATTTTTCAACTTTTTGAATAGCTGTATCTCAGAAATGGTGATTCTTAGAAAAAAGTGTAAACGCAAATATTATTGATAATTACATGATATACAATTTTTATGATAAAACTTGCCGTTTGGCTGAAAAACCTTGGAATTTTTTTTTGCAAATGTCGGATCGATGTGGTCTTTTCACATTTCATTTGTAATGGTGTTCCCAACATACGTATCAATTTATAGCTCCATGCGAATTTTTGTAACCTTGCATGTCTAACTTGACCGGGCTTTGTTTAAAATGTTATTATGTTGGTACTTACCTAATAACTTCAGGAATCACTCGCCTTTTAACCTCGATTTATCCGATATCTTGGGTCATCGTATACATTCATAACACACAATATTTTGGAGGTTTGTGTTTATAGCAATGTTCTATGTTCTGCTTGTGACAGTTCTTTACAACTCTGGAAAGTTCAATACTTTTCCAGCATTGGATTAAGGTAGGTATGACGAGGTAGATAGATAAGTGCAATAAAATTCTAGAATTTGAAATAATGTGCCAACATGGGAGTAACTTTAGTGAAACTACCAGTAGAAAAGGGTTAATTTTTATAAGAAGTAAGCCGGAGTACATATCTTTAATGTGATTATATTATTTGTCTTTAGAATACTGACTGTACCATTTTTAAAAGGGAATACGGTAGGAATCGAGTTGTATGAAACCTTCGCCACAGGTAGGTACCTAATGTCCTCAAGTTGCCATAATATATTAACTGGTGCACGATGAGGATCTGCACTTTCTAAGAAGAAGATAACTGTAGACGCTTTTTCAGTAAACAATAAAAAATAATAAAGTTAAACATTAAACGCCCTTCCATGTGTCTTTATAGACCTCTTTTACTGAACCCTCAGTGTGCAAGTCGGACTCGCACTTGGCCGGCTTTTTTTGTCAATCAAGACTTTGTACCTAGGTATGGTCTATCTATATCTGTGCTAGGTATCATTTTTTATTTTTTTATTGCCATCTACTTTCCAGCCACTTACCTATAGCAATCGATATTTCATAGAAGAGCGTTTTAATCTTCAACGTTCGTTGCAGAAGAACTTAGGAAGCAGTTCCGACAGTGAAATTTTACGGAAAATTTATTTTTGTTACAAGAGAGAAAATCAAAGAGAGAGAACATGTGAGAGAAAATCTACTACCTCCACAGTGAGAGAAAATCTACTACCTACACAGTGAGAAAAAATCTACTACCTACACAGTGAGAGAAACTCTACTACCTACCTAGTGAGAGAAAATCTACTACCTACATAGTGAGAGAAAATCTACTACCTACACAGTGAGAGAAAATCTACTACCTACATAGTGAGAGAAAATCTACTACCTCCACAGTGAGAGAAAATCTACTACCTACATAGTGAGAGAAACTCTACTACCTACCTAGTGAGAGAAAATCTACTACCTACACAGTGAGAGAAAATCTACTACCTACATAGTGAGAGAAAATGTACTACCTCCACAGTGAGAGAAAATCTACTACCTACATAGTGAGAGAAACTCTACTACCTACCTAGTGAGAGAAAATCTACTACCTACACAGTGAGAGAAAATCTACTACCTACATAGTGAGAGAAAATCTACTACCTCACAGTGAGAGAAAATCTACTACCTACACAGTGAGAGAAACTCTACTACCTCCACAGTGAGAGAAAATCTACTACCTACACAGTGAGAGAAAATCTACTACCTACACAGTGAGAGAAAATCTACCACCTACACAGTGAGAGAAAATCTACTACCTACCTAGTGAGAGAAAATCTACTACCTACACAGTGAGAGAAACTCTACTACCTACCTAGTGAGAGAAAATCTACTACCTACACAGTGAGAGAAACTCTACTACCTACCTAGTGAGAGAAAATCTACTACCTACACAGTGAGAGAAACTCTACTACCTACCTAGTGAGAGAAAATCTACTACCTCCACAGTGAGAGAAAATCTACTACCTACACAGTGAGAGAAAATCTACTACCTACCTAGTGAGAGAAAATCTACTACCTACATAGTGAGAGAAAATCTACTACCTCCACAGTGAGAGAAAATCTACTACCTACACAGTGAGAGAAAATCTACTACCTACCTAGTGAGAGAAAATCTACTACCTACACAGTGAGAGAAAATCTACTACCTACACAGTGAGAGAAAATCTACTACCTACACAGTGAGAGAAAATCTACTACCTACACAGTGAGAGAAAATCTACTACCTACACAGTGAGGGAAAATCTACTACCTACACAGTGAGAGAAAATCTACTACCTACACAGTGAGAGAAAATCTATCTTTTTCGAAACCACTAGCAGGAAAATGGTTGGGCATTTCTTTGCGTTCAAAAACACAAATTACTGACGCTGCTCAAAAAGTCGGTAAGCTGAAGTGGGACTGGGCTGGCCATGTTTGCCGTATGCCCGACGAGCTGTGGGCCAAAATAATCACGATGTGGATTGTGGAGCCCTGACACAGCTAGAAGGCGACGCGGTAGTCCTCGCAGGATATGGCGGGACGACCTGTACAGAACCAACGACCAGGGGTCTACATGCATTAGCCCTAGATCGAAAGATTTGGAAGTCATGGGGAGAGGCTTTTGCCCAGCAGTGGGATGACACAGTATTTCTTTACCCAAAACCAAACGGGTGAAAATGAAAACACAAAGTGTTTTCTATTCTTGGGTAGGCCTTGTCTAGGTTTGTCTACTCGTATTTTTATTTTGATTATCTGTGAATCTATTTCGGTATTCTGTTTATGAATGTACCCCAGGAATCGTCACCTTGCGTTGATACCTCATACTTTCAATATTTTAACTGTAGTTAATAGGGGATCTCTGAATTTAAAGTTAGTGGAAGATACAAGATGTCTTTTGCCTTTCCAGTCACTTTTAACCTTTCTTTATATCCATAGATAGCATCATATTAGGTAAACATGATAATATTACAAGTTAATAGTCTTAGTGTAAATAAAGCTTTCTGATGAAATAAACCTAATTATTTGTGTAACATTGTGGTCGTTATTCTAGTGGCTGCAAGCGCGACTAATGAGCGTGGGAAGTGTTCTTGAGTTTTCCGTTCATAAAATTCTCAGTAGCAGCAAGGAATTTATGCTCTTTGAATAAGAAAGGATAATAAACCATGTCGGAAGAAACGGGTTTTGTCGACGGAAGAATCGATAAGGTGACAGATTCCTTTTGTTGACCTGTGTTTTTTTTTTAATTTTTTTTTATTAACTTACACGCACTATCTTTACAGGATGACCCCAATACAATAGTGGTTTGACCCCATTACATGTCTAATTGTAATTACACACCAAATAAAATCAACTTACGGCTAATACTTAAAAATCTAACAACAAAAATCTTAACACAGAATATTAATATCTAAATATATCTATATATCTATTCGTCCGTGGACAAAACCCGTTTCTACGGTGGTCATGCTGCGCGTGCTGGATTGGGCAGAAGTAGCCATAAACTGAGTTTCGACAACAGGAACGTGCGACGCGGTAGGCGCAGAAAGTAATGCGGTAGCTTCATCTGTACAGTCGCCGGCGCATCAAGTTACTACAAACTGTCCAATTTAAAATTCTCATTCGATTTTGAACTAAATCGTCAACGTTTTATTTTAAAATCATTTGGAGAAATTTGTCAGTTTGTGATAACTTGATGTGCTGGCGACTGTAGGTACAAGAAAGAGAAAATTTTAAGACGGCAGGAAAGCCATTACCCTGCAGTGGGGACACAACAGGGTCAAAGGCTTTGTCCCTATTGTATGGGGGCTTTATAACATACCAGGCGAAAAGACTTGCCTACCCCTCTCACTCTCGATATTTTACCTTGTTACAAGTAAGAGTTTCTTTACAGGACACTCATTGGGGCAGGTATTAAGTCAAAGATGGCGGTTAGGAATTTAGAGTTTTAGTAGACATTCTGAAATACAGGGATCAAACCTAACTATGAACGTACCTATTCCTTCAATGCGGGACACTTCTTGGAGAAACCTACTGAAGTTTAATACCTACATCAGGTTCATAACGCTGCACAACAGGAACGCTTATTAAAATAGTTATTAGATTACATGGGCTGATATTGGCTGATGAAATTAAAACTATTCTAAGCCGTTCAAGAATGTTTAATAAGTTAGAATTAATATCATAGTGTAGGCATGGTATGTCTTATAGAAGTGTTAGAGTGAATATTGACTGAGCATAATATATTGGGTAATTAAAATATTATTTAACATAATGATAAATAATTGTGCTTTGTGGTAGCGAGGCTTGAACCTACCTACATAATTAATTTATCTAGAAATGAGCAAAGAGTGGAAAAACTGGGTTACGAAGATTTTTCAGGCTATTCAGTCCTAACGTGCCAGTTTTTCAAGACTTCGTGAAACGAAGAACTTAATCAAGCCACGATATCTGTTTACGTAAAAAACACCCTTACTAAAAAAAATGCCCTAAAAATCTAACACAAGGCTTGGTATTTAGAGGGCTGAAATTGGTAAATATTTAGAATAATAATTTATATTTGGAACTCTCTATCTGTGTTCCCTCCCACATTTAACCCGTCAGCCTTCAAAGCAAGAGTGAACAGGCATCTTCTGGGCACGCTCGTCCCATCATAGACCTCATCTATCGCTTTCCTTTAGGTGTGATCGAGGTCAAGAGCAGGCCGATTTTGTAATAAAAAATAAAAATAAAAAAAAACTTTCCACACGACATATTCCTATGCTACGAAAGCAAGTCCACAATACAACTTGCGCTAACAACAATAACAGATAATTGCAATTGACAACTCTGACAAGTAAATCGCTATTTAATTGCAGTGACGTGTTCTGTGTTTATCGGGATTTATGGGACTATCCCTTTCGGGAATATCAGTTTTAAGGTAGTTAGAGTATGAAAAAGACAACCAATCATCATCTTCCTGCCTTGGTCCCATGCAGTGGTGGATTTACAAGTTTTCAAGGTATAGGCTAGTTTTTGCCGCCCTTGCCTCTGCAATTGTGATGTCCTACATTATTTTTACAATCCCACAATTTCGTTGAAATTGCACGTAAAATAATTTTTGGATATATTACCGATTACTGGTTGGGGGGCGGCGAACTAGCTGTTTTACTCTAGAATATGGAAGATTGCTATGACAAGTGAGAGGCGAACGTCATCGGCAAAATTTGTTGCAGACTTCTATCTGTAAAACATCAGAAAACCGTCATACCAAAATCTTTTTGATTTCTATGAGGGAGAAAAAAGAAAAATCGGTACCCAAATTTGCCGCCCCAAAAATCTGCCGTCTTAGGCTCAAGCCTACTCAGCCTGCTGGTAAATCCGCCACTGGTTCCATGTTACGTGGAGTCGGTGCAACACGTTTTTTTCTTCCATTATTCTTTGTGTCTGTCAACCGTTACGCTAACATTTATTCTTTTTGCTTTCATATTATTCCTCACACTATCCATCCATCGTTTCCTTGGTCTTAAAACATTAATATTCATCACTCTTTTAAGTCTCATGCGATTGCGATGAAAAAGACAACTTAAAAGAATCTTAAATTAATTAATTCACCGACGGACAAGGCACAGCCTAAACTAACACTGCTAGGTAGTAGACTTTTTATAAATAATATCACGCCTGTAATCCCTGAAGGGTTAGGCAGAGGTATAGCTCATAGTACACCCACATTTCGCCAGTTATGTTCCCATGTAATAGGGGGCGAGCCTATTGCCATCATCCGGGCACAAATTCAGACTGCATGGCTGCTACTGAGGAGTTCCTGATGGAAAAACACTGTACCCGACTAGGGAATCGAGCCCAGGACCTCATGCTCAGCAGTCGCACGTGCGACCACTAGACTAACGAAACAGTCCTAAACTCAACTTCAAATTTTTATGTTTTGTTATTAATATAGATTTTGAATAAAAAGTTCCTTTCGTAGAAACAACTAAGACAGCCGTAGCTTGTCTTAAACGTACTCAAAGGTACAACTACGTCAAGAAAGCAATTGTCTGTAAAGCGTCTATCTGTTTTATTAAGTAGGTAAGTTATATAAACAGAGTAGAGAAGTCGACTTGTTCTGGGTTCAGCCGATGGGATTTCAGGTTTGTGGGTTCAGTTACAGTGGTTGTTTTGCATTGTAACTCAATGACAAAGCCGTTTCATTTGACCAAATTAAAGACAATTTGAAATTGGGCTCAGAAAGAAAAAAAAATATGATCGATACACTGCGTCCGCTACTCCATGAAGCAAGAATGGTGACTAATTGACTATGTCAAAGTCCTACTACTATTTTAATGTTTTATTTCACATATTTGTTTCTTCTTATTGAAATTATTAAAATTAATCCATAAAAAGACATATTTGTAGAAATTGACACTTTGAGCTATCGAAAAGCAATTCTGTTGAAAGTCATTGTAGATTTATGAAACCCTTTGAAAGCGATGGCCAGTTTTCTAGGCCTTCAGGTATAAAAGATGTCCCGCCAGTTTATGAAGTGTGTCATATATATAAACTGGGTCGTAAATAAAGCGGGCTGCATTACAGAATGACTTAATTGACCACTAATATCAATTGATCTGTGACTTTAATTTCTCTAAATGAAGATTTTCCTTCTCGTAAACAAATTCTCTCATTACTCCTACAAGCACCCTAAATAGCTAAGTAAGTCATCAATTGCCTAGCCTTTTTATTTATTTATTTAAATGAATGAATGAATGAATTGAATTATGTAAATTAAATTGTTATGAATTAAATTTAATTGAATTAATAATGTTGTGTATGTAATGTGATTGTATGAGTATATTATTTCTATTATGAGTCAGTGATACTCGAATTAAAATGATTTTATTTTGATTTATTTATTTTCCCAATCATGTTGGCATTGACTAGCAGTCTAACCAGATGCACCTGGATATTAAGTACCTATTTTTTATGAAGTGACCTATCTGACCTCCACAGCACAGGAATTGGATCATACGATACACTATGGTAAGAATGCGCAGACTTTCGGGTTCCATAAAAAAAACATAAGATTACGTACCAGTGTTGTTTACAATACCACCTGTCCCGGGCCCTTATTCTGTTTACAAATCAAATCATACCCTTGAGTCACCTTATCAAATAGTTCTAGTAGTTTACGTAAAAACAAACACTTAAGGGGTAGGTATAAAATTGCAGACACCTTTGCAGCTCTCATCATTAAAACGGACGTGTTTACGAAGTGCTTAACGAGTGAAACAATTGACGGCAACGGGGTGTCCTGTGGGAGAGCTTGGTGTAAAGCATAAGCGGTAGCGGGGGAGTATGTACTAGATAATATCAGAAAAACCTACTAACAAGATTTGCTCAAATGTTCTTGTAGTTTTACTGGGATGGTGCACCTTATATGGGGTAATGTTCGAGTACCAAAGTAAATAAAAAAGTCTGTAACGTTGTAAAATGTAAACAGGCAGAGTAAAGTCGTATTTTTTTTCATTTGTTTCATTTTTTTCATCAGTCTTCAAAATTTTCGCTGAACTTGATTTTTTTTTAAATGACAAGCTTAACCAGAAATCACAGCAGGATTCGAGAAGACAATTTTAATATTGAAGGATGGTGTTGTTTTCGCATGTTTTAGAAAGTAAATTTTACTTATGAGAAGTATTATATGATTTATGTACTCAAACCTCGAAGATATCGCACAAAATTAAAAATTATTTGGCTACGATGCTACGCAGCAGCTACGGTGCTACGTCACTGGTATGGCTAAATGATGCACCGTAACTGTGACTATAATTATTGCAGAAAATAAAACTATCTTATAAAACTACTGCAGGTCTACAAATTATTCAGATGCTAATGAAAAGAAACTGAAATGAATTAAGAAATAACTCCACAATTTCTACTAACATACAACACCACATATATAGACTAAGCGTTTATAAAAACAAACCAGAAAAAATCAAACAATTTAATCCCCGCTTTCGCTCATAGTTCGCGTCGCGTACAATGGTACTTCTGAGATAACATCTGGGCGGGCCGCCCGCCCGACAACACAACCAGTAGCAAGACCGCGCGCGTACGAAACAAACGTACACACACGATAATCTCTTATCACTATCACAAAATCATCACTAGTGAAAATAATCGACTAAATAAATTCGTCATCAGGAAAACAATCGACTATTAAGAAAAAAAGTGATGTGATTCTATAATTGAAATTAAAAGTGAAGTGAAGTGCTGGTTGGTGAGAAAAAAGTTTGGATGTGAAAACTTTTTTGTAAGTAGTTTTTTATTTTATTTTGGAATGCTTTTACTTGGAATGTTGTAAGTATTTAGGCTAGATATATTTCCTTAGTTGTATATTTTTCATTTCAGTGCCTAATTTAATTAAAATTTACAATAGCGTTGCATAGCTTACGTACATATTATTTTTTGTCTAAACGTTTTGAAAAAAATCTGAGAGTTTCATCACATGAAAAGTAAAATGTAGGTGTTGGTACTGAATTAGAAAAAAGAACTACAAATATCTTACTAAAAAAGAAACTTCTGAAAAAGAAAAATACATTTTGTTTGTGCAGATATTTACGTATCTTACTTATAAAACGATAACAAGCATCGACTGATTGAGATGTTTTCAAGATGACTCCAATTATATTGGAGTGACATTTAATTTAAATACTAATTGCCAGGCGAGAGATATTAATACTCTCTTCTATAAACAAACGATAATAAGTCAATTGTCATACAACTTGGCACCGAGTTTTAGTACAGATTTGTTCATCAGTAACTGTTAAAATATTTATTAAGCACTTGTATTTTAAACTAAGATTACATTTAAACAGTAAACGTGTAGACGGTCCCGTAAAGCTGGGGTTTATAAGCCAGACAAAAGATCCAATTACTGAAACAATACTCGAATTATACTCGACTTGATTAGTTTGAGCTGTTCCAAATGTGTTTACTTTTTCTAATCGAACTTTCTAGCGACTCTGCTTTGCTGGTGATGGCTGAAAGTCTTCTCTTTGTGTTTTTTATGATTATTTATTGTTTTTTTTTCTGTCATGTTCGATTTAATTTATTATTTATTGTTGTATATGGATGTTTTGCCTGAAATAAAACACAATTTATTTATTTTTTTAAATATTTCAACCACGACGTACTTTCTTCTTATTACGTCAATTTCGACGTTTCGACCCTGACTCTGCCGTAATAATTGTCCTATCATAACTCACAATTAACGAGGTTGTCATCATTGTTCTAGTGTGCAGAATTGGAACACTACTTACTGTTGACATTATTTTAGGCCCATCTACACCACAAACCGTTAAACACATTTAACGTTAAATTAATTTGTATTTAGTTATTGGTGGTGTAAGCGGGCCTTAGTTTTGCCCTAATTTTGTGCGCAGTAAATCTATCTGAAATTGACTCGTTATCATAGTGATTTATTTAAGTTTAAAATGTGCCAATTTTTTCAGATATATTTTCAGATAGAGAGATTTTAGTTTCAGAATTGGCTTCATTTTTATAACTGTCTGACATCACGTTGGCATTTTTCTTTAACTAGCTTATAAATTTCCACCAACTACCAGCAACGCTTCTTTGGCACACGATTTTCATTTGATAATTGGTTTGTAATGGTTATTAACTGTGTTGATGTGACAGCGTATGTAACGTTGGACATTGAACTTGGATCGACTTTGGTGATTGTTTAGAAAGTGTAAGGTTACACGTAACGTTAATATTATCGTCAGTCAGCGTAGCATTAATGTTTTGACCATAAAAAAGTTAGGCGCCCCGAGAGCCGAGAAAAGAAAAATGTATTTTCTGTGACATTGGATAATGAATTTTATCTACAATCATCTTGAAGTACAAACGAGCCCGACCGAGCACACTCGGAGACGCCCGAGAAGTCGTTTGAAGTTTCCAAGAATATTCGTACAAGTTTGCTCTTCGAGACACTGAAGATAAAGCTCATTATTCAATGTCAACAGTAAGTCCTATCCTCTGCGGTCTATTCGGTTTTCAGAGAGTCTTAGTTGGACCTCTTGACCCAAGGAAATAATCTATCAACACCGAGTTATGATATCGGTGTCACGACCACCTAATCATCTCAGAGAAATTATTTTGCCGACTGAAAACACCGGGCTCGCCATTTTGTGTCGACAACTTCCCGAGTTCGATAATATTATCACGCCTTTAATGCCAAAAAGGATTGGCAGAGGTGTATGTAATTATAGTACACCCACATATCGCCAGTTATGTTTAAGTCCCATGTAATACGGCGAGCCTATTGCCATCAACCGGGTACCAATCCAGAGTCCGTGGCTGCTACTGAGAAAATCCCTGATGGAAAACCAACACACTAACACTTTGCCCAGCACACTCAGCAGTTGCGCTTGCGACCACACGATCAACGAGACAGTTCGGTGTTCCATAAAAACAAAATCCTAAAATAAAAATCCTTATTGTTTCCGTGCAATTTCTTGTATTTGTACCATTTAAAAAAAATCTTGGGTGAAATTTTGGTAATGAAATATGTTTTAATTTGTGCGTGAGGAAAATGGGTATGTACCAAGACGTTCCAATCCGGGATTACTGTAAGCCACTTGGGCCAACCTTGGAAATTATTATCCTGGTTTAAATATGGCAAAAATGGTTACTATGCGATTTACTGGATTTCCAATTAAATTTTTTTCGCGGGTCGAAGCAAGAAATCTTAAATAAATTGGTTGAATTTAATTCCGTACGATTTCTCATCTTGAAAACTTTTTAGTATTTTGTAAAGTTATTTTAGCAGAGGTGTACCTACCTAATAGTACACCCACATTTCACCACTTATGTTTAAGTCTCATGTAATAGGGGCCTATTGCCATCAACAGGGCACAAATCTAGACTCCGTGGCTGCTACTGAGAAATTCCTGATGGAAAAACCCAATAACACTTTGCCCGACCCGGGAATCGAACCCACGACCTCATGATCAGCCGACTGCTAATCACTATACCAACGAGGTAGTCAATATAATATAGTAGCAGTAAATAAAACCCTCTTTTCCCGTACCCATATAATTGTATTCACCCAGTATATCACAAATACAGTTAACGGATTACCAAACGTTAAGTGCCCGATATCCTTTACACGCCAACCTACATTGAAACGCCAAATTAAATAACGTGCAAATTACATTACCTTTTCGATATAGCCACTTTGATCTTTAGCAAATAAAAAGCTATACTTACGTGTATTTGAAGGCTTGAAGACACCGTGCCGTTTTCAGGGTTCCGTACCCAAAGGGTTACCAACGGGACCCTATTACTAAGCCTCCGTGGTCCATCCGTCTGTCTGTCAGCGGGCTGTATCTCATGATCCGTAATAGGTAGACAGTTGAAATTTTCACAGAATGTGTATTTCTGTTACCGCTATAACAACAAATAATAAAAATAAATTAAAGGGTACCCTACTACGATGGTACGGAACCCTTCATGCGCGAATCCGACTCGCATTTGTCCTTTTCATCTTCTACCTAAAAATATGGCCCTTCTTGTTCATTTCGCCACAGGACGAATCATAATAAAAACGAGACCTCTAGTGTGGAATCTCAGACCATGAAACTGAACAACTTTTGTTCTACGACTTTTGGGAACTCATTTTTTTTTTGTTTACCTTACACGTCGATCAGCGTCAGTTCCTATAGAAAGTCCAACTTTTTTCAAAATAAATGATTTTAAATAGTCTTTATTCATGACCATAGATACAAAGTCTTTCAATCGCATACATAAATAACCATAGCCATAGCCATAGTTTAATATATGTATGTATATAAGTATTTATTCTTATATGTTTTAGTTATAAATATTTTCTAGTCTTTTTTTTCTGTTATTGCACCTACTGTATATTGTCTCTGCATCACCCTAAGGTAGACTGGTAGAAAATGCCTATGGCATTAAGTCCGCCTTTGTACAGTTTTTTTACTTGTGCATAAAGTTTTAATAAATAAATAAATAAATTACGAATATGGCTATTTTAAAACACTATAATTAACAGTTTTGATTGTGACATTTACAAAATTATTCAAAAGTTCTAACATAAATTCATTTCCAGCCAATATTGCTTACAATATAACATGATAAAAACGCCACACTGCGTGAATGGAAATTGAAAAAGTTGAATAAGTCGGGGTCGGTATTACACGGTTGTCATGCTCTCATAATGTGAATGATATGGGCTTAGCTTCATTAAAGTATTTTAGAACTTTTAAAGCTTCGGTGGACGGAGTTGCCTTAAACCGTTTGTTATGGGTTAGATTGCTTTTAGATGTTGGTTTTATTTCATATAGAAAGTGGATTTGTTATCAAACAATCAAACTATCTAGCGAGTGTAGTATTAGTAACTTGGAGAGTCGCTCATTGAAAAAAAAAAACAACTGGCATTCGGTTAGACTGCAAGACCCGAAAATCGTTAGGTGTCCTAGTGTCATATATTTGTACTGTGCTAGTGTGGAGTGTGTGTAAGTGTAGAGCAGCGGTGGCCCAGTGGTGACGGCCCCGGCTTACGCACGGTAAGTCGTGGGTTCGAACCCAGCCAGGCGCATTACTTTGTGTAATTTATTTCATCACCACTGCTCTCAAAACGGTGAAGGATAACATCGTGAGGAAACCGGCACGTCCTAGAACCAAAAATTCGAAGAAATGTGACATCTACGCCGCACGGGGCCTGCGAGGTGGAGGTGGATGGAGGTGGGCCCATTCCCTCTCTAGAGAGGAGGCCGTGTGTCCCAGCAGTGGGAACATTATAGGCCGATTATGATGATGAGTGTGGAGTTCAGGGAATATATAAAAATGTAGCTCTCAAGTGACGGGGTGGGAGGTTGTTACTAGCTTTTTCATATTGTACCGTGTTATGCGAACTGAATACAATTTTATTTATAATTAGGTTGTGGAGATCACATAGGCAACCGCTCCATGTAAAATATTCTAAGCTAGACGGGAAGCCGCAACAACTTCAAAAACTGCAATACCAGTAACAATCTATCAATCAATCGACCAAGCGGTACAAGTGTCACAATGATCCGTCTCCCTCACTCGACCTTGCATCGAGCGAGATAACGAACTGATACACTCAGTGTTTTATATTACCGGGTCATCAAACAACATAATTATCTGGAGTGATTTATTTATCTTTTACTACATTAGATGCTTCTGTTTTTTTAATTGAATTTATTTGGACTTAACTAGCGAAATGTGGGCGTAGGTACTGGGGCTACACCTCTGCCTAACCTTCAGTGATTACTGGCGTGATTTCAGAATGATATGCACAAAAAATAAGTTAAGTGTTGTAGTTAAGTTTTAAGTATTTATTTTGAAAGCATAGCAATTTTGAATAATTCAAAGTTGCTATGCTTTTATTTATAACTAGCTGTTACCCGCGACCTTCGTCCGCGTGAAATTTTATAGCCTATAACCTTCCTCGATAAATGGGCTATACAATACTAAAAGAATTTTTCAAATCAAACCAGTAGTTCCTGAGATTAGCGCGTTCAACCAAACAAACAAACTCTTCAGCTTTCTAATATTAGTATAGATACTTCTCTTTATCCAGAAACTACAAATAGTCATACTATATAATAAGAGTAGTGTGTTATTATTTTTAAACGAAAAACAGTCGACATAAACAACGTTTAACTTATCTAAAGGCGTCGACCTACTGAGGCGTGTCTTTCGATATTCGACACTATTTCACCCGCGCGTTTGAAACAAAAACAATTTATGCTCACATCAATATTTTTGTATTCCGTGCGCATCACTGAAGCTGTCAGTGTTGCGTATCAGTGGATATGCTGCCTTATTTCTTTTACAAAACGAGATCCAAATATCTGGATATTTATGTGAAGAAAATTGACTGAAATTTTGGGAAAACTTGAGCCTCGTCCTTGAACCATATTATGGGTAGAAAATTTCGTGTAATTTGAGTAATGTAAATGCAGGGATTATCCGTCTAAATATTTTTAATGGATTATTTCTTTTTTTAGAAAAGGAGATGTTTTCGTTTTGAGTAAAATTTTCGTCAAAATGCTTTCATATAAGCTCGTGATCTTACCAGAATATTGAGATCGTCGTGTAGTCTATTCTGATGCAATATTTAACATCTATACACAAGAGGTACTATTCCAATTATGCGATTGATCCAAAGATTTTTAAAGGTGCAGCCTTATCGAATTCTCTTATAAAGGGACTTTGTTGTGTGTGTTTTTGATAACGCGTTTGTAATATCGAATGGGCTAAATTATATCTGGGTCAAAAAATGGGGTGCAGAAACCTCAACGCGTTCCACCATTGAAAAAAATCTTAATAGCTGTGTGGAGCTCGAATATTTGTTCAATTTGTGGTAATACATTCGCCTGCTATTATTACATGAGACTTTAATACGACTGGCAACATCAGGGCCACGCCAATAATGAATTTGGAAGAATTCACGCAGTGTAAAGCTTTAAAAGCAAAGAGATTTAAAAGACTTATAGAGTGGACATTGGGAATATAATTATGTAATTTTGATCCCGATAATTTTCGATTTTGACACAAGAATGCTACCTGACAAGCGGGCGTAAGTCACTAGACAGACCGATTTGTTACTAGTAACAAGTATTGGGTAACGATTTTCTTCATCTTGTCCCGTATGTATCGTTCCTAAATATTTAAATGTCTTTGGTTAAAAGCTTTGTTTAGGTCAAATGCAAATTAATTTTAGAAATTGACAATACGGAAAAAGTTAAAAGACAAAGTCTAAATTCTTCTTAAACTTTATGAATGAGCGGCAAGCTACTGCCACACAAACAAAAATTTGTTAGAAAACACGACTTTTCTTTGTATTTTTTTATGTTTGCATTCACAATCCGGGGGGATTCTCGACATTCCCGAATGCGGGATCCCGCATAACGGGATTGCTCATTCCATGACGTATATCAATATCGGCAAAGGGAATTCGTTATCGTCGGATAGTGGCGTGAATGTTAGTTTACAAATGAAATGATGGTTGGTTTGCAGTTCATATCAATGAATATTTATATTATACCTTATTTAACTTTATTGATTAAAGGTCCTAACGTTATGTCGATGTGTTTATAAGTTTCTTAGCTGTAGCTAATTGTAACCTATAGTTTTGGCTAAGCAATAGATCAGATTTTTAATGTGACTTTATCCTAGTTAATTTAAGCTCACAAAATTATGTAGCATATTTTAGGAAGTAATAAAAAAGGTTGATTAAAAATAAAAACTCTTTGAAACTGGTTCATTAAAATACACATGTCGTTTATTCATTCTTTAAAACTTCTTTTATATTTTTAAGTGTTTCTTCAAATAAAAAAACATATAAAGAAAGGAGGTTATAATGATTTAGGTTTTAACTATTTCTGTGCATTTTAATAACTATGAGATGTTCCAAAAATTTAGAACATCTAAATAATTAGTTGATTGGTATGTGTACGAATTTCTCAATTTATACTTACTCCATCTTTTATAAGCTGGCGTTTAAAACTCCACCTAGACAGGACTGACAGCACAAACAAACGTTTATTATTTGATTTGATCTCAATTTGACCATTTTCAGCGGTTTCAAATAATACCAAAAGAAATGACAAGTTACAAAAGGTGTCGGTATCCACAAAAACGTTGTTAATTTCCTGTGATGTACCAACATATGACGTAACAATGTGACGTACTCACATCGGAAGGCAAACACTCAGTTTGTTGATTGAAACTTGATCAAGTTGACGATAAAGCCCGAAATAAGTTCCTACATGGTTGACGGAAAAGTTCATTGTCCGAGCCATTACATAAAATGCCTGAGGGCTAGACAGAGTGCGCTGCGTGTCGCGAGTTCGATTCCCACACGGAACAAATATTAAATTTTGTATAGTTGTTTCGATTATGAGTGTTCGTTTTAGTGAGTTTAAATGTTACGCACGATACAGGATAAATTCGAAGAGTGGAGCAACGTTTAAAAAAAAATTGTTATAGAGTATCGTAGTCTATGATTTTATCAACGATAACACTGATTAGAAAAGTTAATTTGTTAGATTGACATAAGCAACTGAAATGTTTATGTTGAACTTGTTGAAGAATACTGATAGCTTTGCAAGTGATTCATTCCTCATTGAACAAACACATTATATAGAAGGGGTAATAATTCCAGTGTGGGAAAGAGACAGAGCTATCCAGGTCGTCTAGCGCCATCACTTTCCCACACTGGAATTACTCCTGCTTTAAGACGTCATTGCAAGCCACCAGCTTTCACTTAACCGATGTTTAGTAGCAGTAACATTGAAAAAATCGTTTGTTGACAATTCAATTAAAGATTCCTATTTTAAGGATTCATTATTTTCTAAGACATTGTGTATATAAATATACAATAGTCAGTGTGTTGGTATGATTCTAATAAAAATATAGCTAATCATATTCCTAGATAAGTGCCAGAAAAACATAAACCGTGACTTGGTATAAAAATCGTAGCAAGGTTAGTAAATTCGTAGCAATGCTACGAGAATTCGTAGCAAATTCGTAGCATCGTAGCATTAGCAAAAAAAATCTAGGTAAGTTTACTCGGCGTATAATTTGTCATACACAGTACATACGACAACAGTAAAATGATAAAGTTTCTTGTAAAAGTTGTCCTTCAATACAGTATTGCGTATTCTGTCTTATTCGATGATTGATGGTGTCAAATCAGTAGGCTTTCACGGTGTTGTTATTTTAACGCCTTCTGGAACGTCACAGAATGATATACCGTACCTTATATTAATAATCTGTGGAGTGAAATGACCTTACCGAGCTACAGTGGCTATTGCGTGCCTTAAGCGTCATTCGAGCGCAAATGACGCTTTTAGTACGCATTTGTGAAATCGTTTTGCGACATGTGTTGGAAAATAAGAGGGCGCTGTTGAACAGCGTGGAAGGGACACCTATGCACAAACGGTTACCACGTATTCAGTATATCATTCCGAACCCCAGGGTTTGAATAGAAATATCGAAATTTTTCATCGGTAATTAAAAAGAAAAAATGTGTTTCCTACAAAACTGCAATACCTACACGGTCAAAATGTATGGAAAAGCTGAAATTTCAGTGTAGGTGTTCAGAATGATGTACTAATGACGTGGTAAGCGTTTGTGCGTCGGTGTCCCTTACACCCTGTATACTGGTTTTGGCCACACGCCTGTTACATATTCGCGTAACACGTGAACCGCTGATCGCGCGTTACCCTAATTACCGCGGATTGCAACAGCGGAGACACGAGTCGCCGACGCAGCTCAACGTGATGCAGCCCGGCACCGGACATCGCGGCCTTTTTGTCGCGAATCGTTACTTTTGGCACAGCATCGGTCAACTGTCGACATCTTAGTTAATATTTTACATTGTAATTTCTGTAATTAAATTTAAGTTCAAATAAATTTTGTATTTTTTTCCATCCTCCGGCTACAGCCTTCGTAATTGGCGCAGTCGGTAGGATACTCGCGGGCCGGTTCGCGAGAGTAAATTGCTAGGATCGCGAGTCACCCGGGTGGCTTCGGGCACCGTACGAGTATCCGGAATCTACAAGAGCTGCAGTCCAGAGGAGTATCCAGACATCGATACAGAAGAGGTACAAAATCATTGCAAGTAAGTACTTTAGAATCGCTCTAGAGTCGCTTCCCTTTTTTTATCCTATAAGATTCCAAGATTTTCCATCCAAGGCAATCTCGGTCCCCTAGGTTAGGTAATAGAATTAATATTTTAGACGCTAATAGAAATATAGAGGCAGAACAGGAGGATAGTAATAGTTCATATATATCAAGTATGGCTGACTCAGTGGATCAAGTTTACAAGGCCCTACGATTGTTGCCGGAGTTCGACGGAAACTCGAACGTATTAACTCGATTTATAAAACTATGTGATCAACTAGTACAGCAGTTTATGAGAAACGGACCGGAGTTTCAATTAGCTAATTTAGCATTATTAAACGGGATTTTGAACAAAATAGTAGGACCCGCATCGCGTACGATTAATTCGAATGGTATCCCGGAGACTTGGGAGGGAATTAGAAGTGCTTTAATAAATAATTTCGCCGATCAACGCGCTGAAACATCTTTATATAATGACTTGGCACTTTTAACGCAGGGTTCGTCCACCCCGCAAGAATTTTATGAGCGTTGTCAAAACCTTTTCAGTACTATTATGATAATATGTGTATGAGCAACCACAGCGTACAGATTCTTATGTTATAGTCGAGGAAGTTAAGGATCCAACCCCGTCTGCTGAAAAAGAGGATTTTCAGAAGGACCCCAAATCAGACAAGTCAAAATAGAAATTAATTTGCAAACGCAAAGGCAATTACCATATATTCAGATTTCAAATCCCCCGCTTAAACTATTAATTGACACTGGCGCAAATCTGTCTTTTGTGAGTCCCGAAGTTGTTCAAAAATTCTTTTCCCACATACCGTGCAATTATGATCCCTTTGAAGTAACGAATATTCACGCTACCACAAGGAGTGATTACTCCATTACTTTACCGTGCTTTCAGGAATTTAACGAGGCAGGTGATATAACTCTTTTCGTTTATGCATTTCATAAATTTTTTGATGGTTTGATCGGCTATGATTTATTAGAAAAATTAGAATCTAACATTGACTTAAAGAACAGATTGTTGATAACTCGTAATTCTAGTAACCCTTTATTAATGTACGACTCTCGCAATAGTAACTTATACGAGGATATAATACCTGCTAATTCATCTAAATTAGTTAAAGTTCCTATAAACTCTGCGGACGGTGACGTTTTTATTCCTGAACAATGCATTTCAAATTGTTTAATAAGTGATTGCGTTACAACAGTTAGAAATAATAGAGGTGTAATAGAGGTAGCGAATACGTCACGTCATGACGTAGTCTTTTCTATGGATCGCCCTATTAGTGCTGAGTTGTTCAATGTCCAGTGCACGCGCACTAAACAACAGTCCGACCGCGTAAAGGAAGTTTTGTCTCGTCTGCGTACGGATCATTTGAACCCCGAAGAAAAAGCTAATTTAGAAGTACTTTGCGCTCGGTACGCTGATGTATTTTATATTGATGGCGAACCATTATCTTTTACGAACCAAGTAAAACACTCTATTCGAACTACAGATGATGTGCCTATCTATACGAAAAGTTACAGATATCCTTTCATACATAAGCAGGAAGTCCAGGATCAAATTTCTAAAATGCTAGAACAGAATATCATACGTCCGTCTCAATCTGCGTGGAGCTCCCCCATCTGGGTAGTTCCCAAGAAAGCCGACGCCAGCGGAAAAACCAAATGGCGCTTGGTAATAGACTTTAAGAAATTAAATGAGAAAACTATAGATGATCGTTATCCTATACCCAACATTTCGGACGTCCTTGACAAGTTAGGTAACTGTCACTATTTTACCACCCTTGACCTCGCGAGTGGATTTTATCAAGTGGAGATGAACCCAGATGATATTCACAAAACTGCTTTTACAGTAGAGCATGGACACTTCGAATTCCTCCGCATGCCAATGGGTTTAAAAAATTCTCCATCAACCTTTCAACGGGTAATGGACAATGTCTTACGGGACCTTCAAAATGTCGTGTGTTTAGTATATTTGGATGATATAATTGTGTTTTCAGTGTCCCTTCAGGAACACATGATTAATTTAGAAAAAGTATTTCAGAGACTTAGGGAATCTAATTTCAAAATACAAATGGACAAATCCGAATTTTTAAAGTTAGAAACTGCATATTTAGGACACATTATTAGCAAAGACGGTATTAAACCTAACCCGGATAAAATTATGGCCATCCAGAAATTCCCAATTCCCAAAACGGCAACAGAAATTAAACGCTTCCTAGGTCTGTTGGGTTACTATAGGAAATTCATTCCAGACTTTGCTCGTATAACAAAACCTAGGACGCAATGTCTAAAAAAAGGTTCAAAGATTGATATAACTAATCCTAATTACATCAGTTGTTTTGAGAAGTGTAAAACCCTTTTAATCAACGACCCAATCCTGCAATATCCAGACTTTAGTAAAGATTTTATACTGACAACAGACGCATCTAATCTTGCCATTGGTGCTGTTCTCTCTCAAGGTCAGATAGGTACCGATAAGCCCATAGCATATGCATCGCGCACATTAAACACTAGTGAAATTAACTACAGCACAATCGAAAAAGAATTATTAGCAATTGTGTGGGCAACCAAGTATTTCCGCCCGTACCTATTTGGTAGGAAGTTCAAAATTGTTACAGATCACAGGCCCTTACAGTGGGTAATGAATTTAAAAGAACCCAACTCACGTTTAACCCGTTGGAAATTAAAGTTAAGCGAGTATAATTTCACTACTGTCTATAAGCAGGGTAAGCTGAATACCAACGCAGATGCTCTGTCCCGCATAGAAATTAATAACGAAGACGCTAACTCTATAGCAGTTAACACGTCTGAAAAACCCCCTTCAGTAATTGATTCCACAACCGCAACAGCTCACACAAGCGCTGAGAACCCCATATTAGAGATACCAATATCGGATGAGCCTCTAAATAAATTCCACCGTCAAATATCCTTTATAATCGTGGGAGACATTAAAAAACGCCCAACCGTGTCTAAACCATTCGAAACTCATACCAAAACTACTATACAACTATCAGAGTCAAATCTGGAAGAAGAAGTAATTAATGCCGTAAAGGAATATGTTAATCCCAAAGTAAAAACTGGAATTCTTATACATCCCCCTCTAGCCATGTACAGCATAATTCCGATTATACAAGACAAATTTAAAAGCTCCGCCTTAAATATGGTCTTAACAAAGAAAGAGGTAGAAAACGTTAAAAATTACTTGGACCAGCAAGAAATTATTCGTAAATACCATGAAGGAAAAACAAATCACCGTGGTATAACCGAATGTTTCCTTGCTTTATCACATCGTTATTATTGGCCTAAAATGAAAGAAAATATCTCGAAATATATTAATGAATGTAGTATCTGTGGACAGGCAAAATACGATCGGAACCCTATTAAGCAAAAATTCTCTATAGTTCCTCCCCCAACCAAACCCTTTGAAATTGTTCATCTTGATCTTTTTACAGCACAAAACGAGAAATTTCTTACTTTATTTGATGCTTTCTCGAAATATGCACAAGCATATCATCTCAGAGATGGTACCGCGTTAAGTGTCGTCCAAGCACTTTTAACGTTTTGCACCCATCATGGCGTCCCCTACACCATAGTTACAGATCAAGGACCTGAGTTCACTAACGCATTATTTTCGGAGTTCGTCCGTCTTCATAAAATACAGCATCATAAGATACTTGCACATACCCCTAACGATAATGGCATAGTAGAGCGCTTCCATTCTACTATTCTCGAACATCTCAGAATCCTGAAATTAGAAAAGCATAATGAACCTGCCGTAAATCTCATGCCCTATGCAATTTTAGGTTACAACAGCTCAATACACAGCTTCACTAAATGTAGGCCTATAGACTTAATCACAGGACACTTTGATCCCCGTGATTCCCTAGATTTAAATTTATCGGAACATTTACTGCAAAATTACTTACAAGACCACAAAAAACGACTAACACAAGTCTACGATATAATAAATGAAACCTCTCTTCACCATCGGACTGAATTAACTGAAAACAGGAATAAGGACCGCGAACCTGAAAAAGAGTATGTCCCTGACCAACAAGTATTTGTCCGCAATCCGTTAGCTAGCAGACAAAAATTAGCTCCACGTTTTACCAAAGACATAGTCCTAGCCGACCTTCCCATACATATTTACACCAGAAAGAAGCGAGGTCCCGTTGCAAAATCTCGTCTTAAAAGAAGCCCTAAGGAATCTGTATTGTTACTACAGGATGTTACTGCTGCTACTACTACTCCAAATGACGCGAGGACAAGAAGTAATGATTGATCCTTTAGGGAACGGCCCTGGAATACTTCCGTTTAATCTAGGAGCGACGCGCATCATTTCCCATTATCACTCTTTTCTCAATTATGTCAACCTCGATAGTATACAATCTCAAATAGATACAGTTAATACCAGAATGACTGATGTTAGACACACATTAAATAATAAGACATCTCTATTATTCGAACCGCACATGGATTACCTTACATCCAAACTAGTTAAGATATCTGCCCAGTTAGAGTCATTTGAACATAATCGCTATAAAAGAGGACTCATTGATGGCCTCGGTTCTGTAATCAAAAGTATATCCGGTAATCTTGATCAAACTGATGCAATTAAATACGACAACGCCATAAAAATCCTTAAGGAAAATGAGTATAGGATTCAAGCTCAACTTAATCAACATGTTAGTTTATCTAAAACTTGGTTTTCACAAAATGCCAACTTATTAACTAATATAACTAAAAATCAAGAGTTAATAGGCAATGTTTTAAATCGGATAATAAATAGTACAACAGCAAATCTTGATTTAATCCACTACGCCCACATGGCTCAACACTTAATTATCTTAAGTGATAACATAGATATTTTGTCCGAAGAACTCCATAAACTAGAGTATACTTTAGCTTTTATACGCGCACTAAGCACACCGCACATGGTAGTTAATATAGCTGAAATTAAGAACATGATACAGAAACTAAGGATTCTATATTCAGGCGATGAGATCCTTGAATTAGAATTAAGAGACTATTATGACGTAATTAAGCTAGGCTACTTTTATAAAGATAATCAGATAGTTATAGTATTTAAGGTGCCGATTGCCTTCCCTCCAATCTATAACCTTTATAAACTGTCCACTGTCCCTAACAAGAATAACAAAATCCTTTTACCAACCTCACCTTTCATTGCGATTTCTGGTCAAGATTCTATGTACATGGAGGCTGAATGCCCGAAGGTAAATTCTCTGTACCTCTGTGAAACTAAATCAAAATACAAGGCCCGAGATGATCCCGATTGCATCCAGCATCTGATCTCCAAGCAAGAACTTCTCCCATTCTGTAAACTGTCTTCAGTCGCATTGAAGAAAGAAGCTGTAGAACAACTCGACGAGAAGCATTACACCATCAGTTTCCCACATCCAACCAAGGTGAAGATATCATGCGGACAAGAAACATATAAAACCCTGGAAGGAAGCTATTTGGCGATCATCCCCTACAATTGCCACATCAAAACGCCCGAATTTACTATAGCAAACTCTAACAATCACATCAAAGGTTTCGCTCTGGAGATTATGCAATTGCCCACAATTAATGAAGATTTAGAGACGTCGAGCGAATCACCAATCATACTAAACTCTGCAAATCTAGAAAATCTGCACTCCATTAACACAAAGATCATGCAACAGGCACCAGCAAAACTCAATTAAGTAGTTGATCCAGTTCTCTACCATACTACAATTCCAATCTATCTGATACTAACCGGTGCAAGTGTACTCATTATCACACTGACGTACCGACGATATCGAGCGAAACGCCTTCAAAGAAACCAAGCAATGCAAAATGATGACGCAACATCTCCAGGAAATTATGCTGAAATTCAAGAATCGCATGGAATCAGTCCCAGCAAGATAAAAATTGATCACAGCAACATTTCATCATCTCTCTCACACAAGATTTCGAAATAGTTGCTTATCTTCGGGGGGAGGTGTTACATATTCGCGTAACACGTGAACCGCTGATCGCGCGTTACCCTAATTACCGCGGATTGCAACAGCGGAGACACGAGTCGCCGACGCAGCTCAACGTGATGCAGCCCGGCACCGGACATCGCGGCCTTTTTGTCGCGAATCGTTACTTTTGGCACAGCATCGGTCAACTGTCGACATCTTAGTTAATATTTTACATTGTAATTTCTGTAATTAAATTTAAGTTCAAATAAATTTTGTATTTTTTTCCATCCTCCGGCTACAGCCTTCGTAATTCGCCACATGATCTATTTATTTACTTAGGTTAACCAACAATTGTTTACACGAAACATTTAACATTGAAGTTTCTTAATAGTACGTTTATAAGTGCAACAATTTCTTACAGGCTAACACAACACGCACCAATTATGGTTATCAATATTATAACGTAGAAGTGCAATATTACAAAAAAATATATACATTTTAAATGTTTTCAAAAGTTTTTGGTAATTTGCAATAATAACAACAAAAAAATTAAGAACATTACAATAAATTAATAAACAGATTTATAATATTAAAAAAATAAAAAAATTAAATCAAAATTAAAATTAAATTAAACTTAAAAAATTAAATTAAATAAAAATAACAAAATTAAAACATTAAAAGTTAGAATGATAATAACAAAAATCTCTTTCAATTATTTCAAATACATAATTATCATCAACTAATCTCAAAATCACAAAATCAACATTATTAGTAGAATTGGTTGTGAGAACAGTGCTCGAAAATTACTTTGTAAAATTGTCCTATGCTGTCATGTGATTGTACTCATGATGACAAACAACTTTCCCAAAGAAATAGTTTTTGAGTCACCCTTTATACCTACTCAAATCAATATTCCTTATCCTAATAATCCTTATCCTAATATTCCTTATCCTAATATTCCTTATCCTAATAATCCTTTTAAATGTCCGCACATAAAATGTCTGGAAATCCAGAAGATAGGTTTCTAAACGGTCGACTGCGAAATCGTATTAAACGTAACTTTGAAACTTCAACACTTGTTTTAAAATATTCCTATTGAGTTTCAACTTGATGCTGTCTAATAATTTTTGAACGTTGATAGTTAATTGGACTACTGAGAGTTTCACTTTGTTAAAGTTTTTGTATTTAAAGGCCTGTTAGAACCAGAACTCTCGTTTAGCGAATTAGCGGTAAATAAGTCTACATCAGGATGATTTTTTATCGCTAACTATTAGATAAGTAAGCCAACTTCATCCGCTAAACGCAAGCAGGTATAGTTAGCGGTAAATAAACTGCACATTTGCTAACGATTTGTGTTGCAAACTAGCTTAAGTCATCATCATCTTCCTGGCCTTGTCGCATTCTACTTGGGGTCGGCGCAACACGTTCTCTTCTTCCATTCTCCCATGTCAGACGTCACGGCATCATTTACTCCTTTCTCCACATATCATTCCTCACACAACCATCCATCTTTTCTTTGGCTTTCCTCTGTCTCTCTCTCCATCCATCAACATTCATGTCCATCACTCATCATTTTACATCAGCTTAAGTACTGAGTGTAAAAAAAACTTATACATTTAAATCTAGCGATCATTTATTTTTATTTTTAGAATAGGGTAAAGGCAAAGGTAAGGCAATCATTCAAATAAATTTTCAATGTCAGCAAATAAGTAGGGGTCCGCTAGGACCGATGCCTGCCAGGGCTGCGGGACTGTTCGAAAGAGATACCGTGGCCCTGGAACACAAAGGCAAAGAAGGAACATGGATGGGTTTTAGTCAGTACAAGTCTGATACTCCCTTCCGCTCCGCCCAGAGTGGGGGGGGGGGGGGTCATTTGATGATTTCCCATCCGAAAAAAAAAAAAAAGGCAATCATTCAGACCGTCCTACAACATACTCTCGCGACACTCTCGATCACGATTTTCGATTTACTCTCGTGATACTCTCTGGTTAGCTGCGGTCATATTACCTCAGGGAGGTCGGTCAAATCATGGTGATATAAGGAGAGTCGGATATATATCAGTAAGTATCTGAAATGGTCTTGGAAACTTGATATTCACCCTTTCCGTCTTGAATTTATTTAGAAATAGATTGTATTTATTATTGGATGAGTTAAGATCGTGTGGTTTTTTTAGTCTTTGTAATGTTACATCTTGCTAAATGGTTTATAAGACAGCGTTGTGCGTACGCTTGTATTAAAGGTAGGTACCCAATTTATATAAGTTCATCAAAATGTCTCGGTGCCGTTACAGCGTCATTAAAAAAAAAGAAAATGGCGGCGCCAATCATGCTCTTACTTGTTTCTTACACCTTCAACAGGCATGTATTGAAATGGCATAATGAGCGTTTTTGTTATGCCGCCATTTTCGATTAGTTCTTTAGTGGCACGGTTACCGACTAACAGAACAATTTGGCAGCAGTGATAGCCTAGTGGTGTGACCGTCGGACTGCCAAGTCATAGGTCCCGAGTTCGAACCCAAGACACCTCTCAAGGCACCTCTGATTCTTCGAATTCATGTGCGTATTGTAAAATAATCACTTGCTTCGGTGAAGGAAAACATCGTGAGGAAAGCAGCATATTTGAGCGATATTTCTCGACGGCATGTAAAGCCAAGTCAGAGGCCCATGGGCGGCATAAAAACTCTGACACCAGGTTAGGCACTAACCACACGGTAAAGAAATATTCCAATAATATGCCAAAAGGTTGCATAGTGTCAACACTTCAAATCGACTATCTGCACCCGAAAAAAGTCACGTCTACTAAATATGTCACAGTCAATACTGTTAATCAGTCAAAACTACTTTTGACCGCTGTTAATCAGTTAAAACTACTTTTAACCGGTGAAAACAATTTTAACAAGTATTATTAGCTGTGTTAGGTTTATTTGTGACCCTTTGCAAAACATTATGTTGTAGTAATTCTAGGACTAGGTAATTACATCGTTCTGAAACAACGTATTTTAAATGGAGAAAACGCATTTTAACATAATAAGGATTTTGACTGACATCAGTCAAAAGTGGTTTTGACCGATTAACAGTTTAGACTGTAACATATACATATTAGGCAAACATTGCAGATATTTAATAAAAGCAAGCTGTAGACTGCCGTCAAAAAATTATTGGGTTTTTCATATCACTTGGTGACATTTTAATATATCGACGTTTCGTGTGGGCGCGGGCGATGGCAATTTCGTTTGATAACAATAGACCACGGCTCTGTCTTTATTGTACATAGATAATATTTGTTGCTAAGAGCATTTTAAACGATTCCTCCAAATGTGGCCTTATTTGAACCATTTTTATCCTTCACTAGCTGTTGTCCGCTACATTCGTCCGCGTGAAATTATTATAACTATATTACTTGCCTCTTTGAATCGGATTTTATTATCAATTATATGGGTTTTAATTTTATGGCACGGAACCCAAATACATTTTCTAAAATCAAAGCCCAAGTTTATCCTTAAACATCAGTTATGCACCTGTGAAAGTCTCAAAATCGGTTCAGCCATTTCGGAGATTATTATAACTAGAAGACGGGATATTTACCATGTTTATTGTTTTCTTGTCGATTTGTTTAAATATCCCGTCTTCTAGTTATAATAATTTTAGTGACCATGAAAGTTTAAAATCTTATATTTCGGAGATTGGCCGGGACAAACATACAGACAGAAAATTTAAAAAAGTTTTTTTGTTGTAAGTACCGTATTCAGATGCATTCAGTAAAAAGCTGTTATTTTGAAATTACGAACAGACACATTTTATTTATTTGTAAAGATTTGTAGGGATATAAAAAAAAACCTGCTACAGATTTTTATTTTGATTTTGATTTGAGCGTTTGATGTTGCCCACGCTATACGATAAATATCTTAAGACTTTCTACGGAAAAAACTAGTTTTCTTACCATAAACACTACGACTGAATTTCCCCGAAGTGTTAGGCAGAAGTTCTTTTTATAAATGCTCACAATATTGCGTTGTAGTGCTATTTATGTTTAGAATCGGATAAAGAGCAATAAAATAGATACCAAGAATTCTAGGTCGTAGGGTAGGTTTTCCTAGAAGGTCATCCCCGCAATAATGTTACAGAGCAATAAACATTCCTCGGGTTCCAGGCGGAATCCTGAATACAATTTTTTCGGCAATGCCTTTTCAAGACAGAGGTTCTCCGAAGCAAACCTGTTTATTTTTATACATATTGAATAACATGACATCACGCCTGTAATCCCCAAAGGGTTAGGCAGAGGTGTACCTATTAGGAAACCCATGTTTCGCCAGTTATGTTTAAGTCCCATGTAATAGTGGAGAGCTTATTGCCATCAACCAGGGACAAATTCAGACTCCAGGCTGCTACTGAGAAATTCCTGATGGAAAACCCCACTGAGAAATTCCTGATGGAAAACCCCAATTACAATTTTCCTGACCCGGGAATCGAACCCAGGACCTCATGCTAACCAGTCCCGATTGCGACTACTAGACCAACGAGGCAGTCATAATTTATTGTGAAGTATAATTTATTTTTTTAAATCAAATTACAAAAATAAATGTCACTTATCATGTCATTATTTAGTTTGCTCTCTGTGTCCTGTACATAAAGTCTTTTTCGCTTAAGCAACGCGACGTGTAAACGTGTTCATTGCTTCTCTTAACATTAAACACCACAATATTCGTAAATAGACGTACTCGTAGTAAACTTGCGCATATTATATTAGCTAACAAGTAACATTTAATAAAAAATTACAAAAAACACGACTTGAAATTATATTATGTACCTATATATATATATATATATTTGTAATCTCCTTTCAACTTCCTTCATTTTGAAACCCTACTCCATAGGTTTGGTTTGAAAAAAAAATAAACGGCTTACAATTTAGCGCCAAAAATACGCCATTTTTTTTAAACACCTATCTAATCCCAAGTGGGTGTTTTTGAGACGGATCTAATGATACCTTAATCGTCGAAATCCATTCATCCATTTGAAACATACGAGGTAATAAATAAATTTACAAAGAAACATACTAGATACGCGCGAAAAACATAACCCTTCCTTGGCGGTCGGGTAAAAACAGGTTGTATGACCACAATTTGAAACTGTGAGTTGTTTACACACTGTTATTGTGTTCAGTAGTGCGTAGCGATTGACCCTATTTTGTTTGTAAACAAATGAAACCGACCCAATACAAAGCAAATAGAACTATATCCCTTTTTCGTGGTTCTCTCAAAGGTTTTGCAATAAAAAGTAAATAGTTATTGTGTCAGTTTTCCATATCACAAGTGTTTATTGAAGTGTCTGAACTATTGATTGCACATACTTAGTGGAGGTCAGATAGACAGTCGCTCTATGTAAAATTCTGTTATTCAACTGCATCTAGTTAGACTGGAAGCCGACCCCAACAAAGTTGGGAAAAGGCTAGGCTGATGATGAATTATAAAAATAAAACAGAATACGTACTCCAGCTATTTCTACTCACCTTCTCACCTTGCAACAAGAATTTTCCGAGAAAATTATCGGAGAATCGTTGCCGATTAGTGTGGCCTTAGCGTCCCGATTTTACCCCACTGGTCCATTAACCGTCAGCACATTTTTTAAACACTTCAAAAGAAGAGAAAATATTTTCATTTTTGTTTGATCAGCATCATCAATCGAAGCGATTTTTAAAAAGGTTATCAAAAACTTCAGAGTGGTAAGTTAGTTAAAAAGAGGGCGTTCACAAGGCTACCTGTCCATTAGAGCGGGCAGGGGTGGAAATGTGCAGATGTAGGAAAACCTTTAACATTCGATTTTTCGCTAAAACGTCCCTCAAGCTTCGCACTCCATCGGATAAATATTTACGTGTTTCTGTAAATTGCTTTTTAAAAAAAACGTCACAATAATTGATGTTTTAAAATTAGATGAGGAACTGAGGCCAGTGTTTTTGAAATAATCTCAGTGTGCCAGTTTTTTTAGAGTCATAGCGTTTTTTAACACGTTCATTGCCAAGCCAAAATGCTGAACTTACCTAGCTGACCAAATAAAAAAAAAAAATTGAATGTATACTTAGTGGCCAGAACCGCCACGCTGCTGAGGCCGCTATTTTATGGGTCGTACATAATTGTAAGGCTCCATCATGCGAGGTCGCGTGAACGGCCATAGCATAACAAGCCGCTTCACGCGACGTCGCGTGTGGTTTACCGTGAAGTTAATTGAGGTGTTAAAGCTATATGAGGAACATACAGATTATTGTCTAAGATGCTCTTTTGAATATAGATGTAAAGGAACGAGTGCAGTCGCTGCATATATTTCTCAGTAATCGAGAACTCTTGAGTCGAAATCGCTCACTGCTCGAAAAAGCTTATCCACAAAAACCATAACAAGAAATTAATACTAAAAAAAAAAAAAATAACAAAAGCAAAAAAAAGCTGAAAGCAAATTCACTTTTAAAAGAAAAGTGCGTAACCACTACTTAATTCAGAATAAATAGCTCTCTCTCTATTAGAAGTCGAGTCATGGTAATTATTATTAGGTTTCTCGTTTTTAATTTTGGTATTTGTTAAAATATGTATTAGTTTATAAGTATTAGTTTCATTATAAGTGCCTATATAAATTTTCGATAGCGGGAAGTTATTTTTATATATTTATTTTGTATCCTACCACAATGTTTTCTTATTTAACCCAAAGGTTGACTGGTAGAGAATGCCTTGTGGCATTAAGTCCGCCAGTGTTCCACTATTGTACATGAAGTTTAAATAAATAAATAAAAGAGGGCCTTTTGTGTTGAAACGAAACACACCTTTATATGTCAAGTATATAATGGATCCTCGTAATATTCAGAATGTAATAAAAGTTGTCTTCAGAGATTCTTTGTTGTTTTACTTTGAGATGTGGCGAGGATTATAATTACAAATGTTTTCAGTCATGTGTGTTTTTGTTATGAAAATTTTTTATTTTGTTTTTAATTGTTGTTACGACCGAGCAAGCCTTTTTTGTCAGCCATTTTGTTTAAAACTAGGTGTAATCTTATTAACCAGTACACGTGGAGAAACTTACCTTGTTTTTTAGGGTTCCGTTCCCTAATCTCAAAAAAACGGAACCCTTATAGATTCGTCCTGTTCCTCCCTCTGTATGTCACAGCCAGTTGGAATTTTTAGAGTAGATGTCTTCTGAACCGCTACACAAAAGTGAAGTGAAAATATGAAAAACAAATAGGGGTGGCCCTCCATACATGTAAGTGAGGGTTGAATAAAATTTCTACGTATTTAGCTGTGTGGGGTGTCTATCAATAGCTCTTAAAAATATTGTCGAGGTCCCTACGATATTTCCCACTTGGCCGGTTTTTCAAATAAAATATTTGTCGGTACATACGTGTTCTCTGAGCTGTACAATTTATTTGTTGAGGTAGTCGATAGGAATGGGCCCACGACGGTTCTAGCATAACATCCTATTCTACTTAAGCAATTAGCAGGCAGTTGGTCTATTCAATTGCTCGCCATTAATGGGAGAATATGTTGACTACCATAATTTTATTTTTATGACCTTTAATAATGACAACAATTAAGCAAATAAAGGCACCTATTATTTACATTGTATTATATAATATAAGTAAGTAATATAAGTACTGCACTTGCAACGTACGTGTCCGAAGCGATTCTAAGGCATTGCATTGCGTTGTATTGATTACTGGATGACTTATGTATATTCGAATAGTTAACAGTTTATCCGACCTCGAAGATACTGGGTTATTTATTTAACTCTTCAAGCAGACCGGCGTATAGAGCCGGACTTAATGCCATAGGCATTTTTACCAGTCAGCCTTTGGGTGATGCAGAGACAAGCAGGCTTATCTAGTTTGGGGCTCAATGGCAACTAAAACTCTCTATGTAAACTTCATCTGGTATAAAAATCTGTGTACCTGTATGTGTTACCTGCTATATTTGTTTCTAGTTAAAACATTGAATGATTGAATAGACAATTTTATGGTGCCCGTCACTAGCATTTCTACTGTGTTCAAATGATCATAAACCTAGATAGGACATTCAGGATTCATCCCTACATAGGACATAGCTTTAGGTTTTTAGCACAAAATAAAATACTCGCAATCTTATTTATTTCATTAAATAAAAATACATTGTATCGAAATTTTACACTAAAAGCTAACAAAACACGGCTAGGCGAAACGGTTAGGTTTATAATTTCACTCATTCTATCAAAAATAAAATTCAGTTATGCAACTCTGCGGGTCTAAAATGGCTACTTTGGCAGAATCATAATAGGAAAATATTATGATTCACTTTACAATCCCTAAAATGGTCACAAATTGACAATTCAATATGAACTGCGTCCAATTCATATCACGGAATAATTCATCTATCTGACAGTTTTGTATGGAGATTCGTAAAATGGTCCACTTAATATGAATTGCTTTGCTGTCATTTAGCAGAATCATAAGATGTTAGTAAATAGCAAAATCTTACGAATCATATTAAAGATTTTGGAAAAAAATATTTTAAAAATGATATATTTTGGACTTTACGAAATGGACAAAGGTAAAAAAATTCTGGGACAAGAAAATAACATACATCTAACAAAAGCGGTAACAACAAAAAAGAGTCAATTAATTAATTTATTGAATTTACACGCAAAATAAGGGTACCTACCTACCTTTTTTATTTGCGTGATTCGATATTGATCTGTGATTATCAAATACTATAATTTGTGTTAATTAAGAGAGATGGTTAAAAAGCTCATATGTCAACGCCATTAAAACTTCTATATTTAGCGCGCAAGTTTCTTAATTTAGCCTTATAAAATCCAAGTGCTTACATAGGGTCATCGCCATTTTGACGGCAATTCTGGCTGAGGCATCATAAAAATTGAGGTTTTCGGACATTCAAGCTCCAGTATGTTGAGAGTGATTAACTCGACATTAAATTATGTGACGAATTCATCCATAGTTCAATTTAAATAAGCAGTGGTAATGATGAATTTTGATATCTAAAGTCGGAGTTTCGCGCCAATCGTGCGTGTATATATTTTTTTTTTACATTACACCACACAGACGCGTATAGATTCGATAACAAATATCATTCCAAATGTTAGAAACAACATGAAAATGCCCAGGATCCTAGCGTAATTTACGGGACCAATAACTCGTAATATTAATTACCACTCCTCAATAAAATTTGTATTCGAAATTGACGAACATTTTTTTTAAAATTATTGTGATGTGTAGACGTGATTATTCCAATCGATTATTTTTTTTTGTAAATTTGGATTAACTCGAGTAATTAAATTAAGGAATTTAAGTTACCTATTTTTTGGAAGCGTGTAGTAATATGTATTTTACACATAATTGGCAATAGACTAACGTCGTTTTACCGACCTCAAGACAGACTTCCAACTAGTTACGAACCATAATCTTGAGTAGGGAACGGAATAAGTGTAATATAATCATAATAAATAAATAATCAATTTTTAGTCACTCCTTTTTCTTATATTTGACTGATCTTATTTTGAGCCTACTGTTGCATTTGTAAGTACTGCCTACATTATTTTAATAGAAGGCGAGCCTACTGCCATATACCGTGCACAATGCTCCAGGCTTTCGGATACTAGTTTATCCTAGTAGGTATAGGTCACTTATAGAATCAGATACAAGAAATAGGAACCCATTGACCAACTTTATTAATGTACCTAGTTACCTACATCAAAAACGAAAAATCATCTCCATCAAGGAAATTGACATCTATGCGCATGTTGCTAGGCTAAAAAAATCAATCTTCATCATTTCGAATTCCCTTTCTAAGGCCTTATTTGGAGTCTTTTAACTGCGCCATAATTGTCTTTTAATGAAATTATGTTTAACTCACTGAAATGCTTACAAAAAAACTAATTTGATTTATAAAATCTGAAAAGAAAAAAATACGGTCTTTATTTTTTTCACGTGGCAACATTTACAACAAATATAATTCAGCAATGAATTGCTTTGAGTATGATTCTGCTACTATGTGTCACCATTTTACGAAAATTAGAGGAATTGCTAATGATCTATTGGCTATTCGGAATATGAATTACTTTAGAGAAATTGCTGAAAGTGGCCATTTTAGATCCCTTGGTCATTCAAATATTTATCTACTAAGAACCGTATGTTCAATATAAAGCGCGACATCATATTTATATCATGGTATATGGCTTGTATTTTTATCACATCGTTTTTACAACTCTATTGTTTCGCACTCGCATAAAAAGCTTTACGCCGATATCTGTGAAAATGAATAAACACCTGGTAGTTTTTGTTTTTCACCTCGTTTTATTCCCAATATGTTGTACAAAACAATTCAAGTAGCTCAACGTTCAATTAATGAAATAAACGACTTTATTTGAGCCAGTGTATTTTTCACGATAGATTTTGGGTGAGCGTGAGAGAGGGTCATGGCTCAATTAGGGGTTCTGGCTAAATGTAATCAGTCACAGGGTTGATCGAAGGTTTTACTACACCTTCATTGGTCCTAGTGGCCTACCATGACGTCTTAAGCAGGAGTAATTCCAGTGTGAGAAAGAGATGGCGCTAGACGACCTGTATGACTCTGTCCCTTTCCCACACTGGAAGACGTTATTAGTGACCCCCTGGATGTCATTCACAGATCTTTGACAGTCGTCTTTGTTAGTTAGAAACCCGAAGTTAGAACCCGAGTTTACGTAAGTAATAGAAGTTTTGCATTTAAAATACATAATTAGATTTAAGTTTAGTTTCAGAATATGTTATAGATGTATATCATGCTTGTATATGACCCTGAGAGGTGTAGGCACTTGCTTGAGTAGCAGTCGAATATCAGTTACATGGGCTCGTCATGTTATTATAGAAAATAAAAACTCTCAAATAACTAAAGGTTTTTTTATTACAATTATTTCAAGAATCTACTTTTCTATTCAAATCAATGCAAGTGTCAAAAACTTCGCAAACCACACTTCAACCAACTTATCTGTGCAGGTGAGAAAATACAGAACTAAAATAAATGTAACAAGTTTGACTTATCGATGCATTTTTTCTTGACAAACAAAACCACCTTGAACAGTACACTTAAAGTGGACGTACTGTAAGTGCTTCTATGTCCTTATATCGAAATCAGATGATTTCTGTCCATTTTTGACCCTCATTCGGCAATTTTCAGACTAAGTGAACAGCAGTCTAAACATAAAATGAACAAAAATGAACGTTCACTCGTGTGAAGCGTATTTCGACGCCAGCCAAACATTACCAGTCTCTCGCAATAGTTCAAAACTCATCACATCACCAATCTCCTGCCCCTATCCCAATTTTGTTGGGGTCAGCGCAGCAAGTCTTCTTCTTCCATACTTGTCATATTCTTACATATATATTACGTGTCATCTAGTTCAATATAATTCAATACTATAATATTATAGGTAATATTACGAATCCCGTTTATGCCGCCTGTAAAAGGGTGTATCGTGAACGTTTTAAGGTCCATTACTGATCAATTTGAACAATTTTAGACGCACCGACCCATACCTACATGTTGTATAGGTATTTTGCTAGACGGTTTTTTAAAAGAGCAGCAATGGAGTTCGTTATTACGTTGACATAGGATTAGTTCAATGTTAAAAAAATACGTTCGTAATATTCATATATTAAAAATATTGATATTAAATACGTAATCATCTACATATTTCATAGATTGTAAACAAAGTTTGTTTTCTAGTGAATAGATGTTGGTACAAAAAATAAACAAATAAACTACGCGTTTACATGATTCACGATAGTAATTTTTATTACTTCCCTTGTTTGGATAAGACTAGGCATTTTTGTTGGGTTTAATCTAATGTGGTACCTAAAGCTTTAAGAATAAATCTTACAGGCCAAGCTCTTAAGAAAACTTATTTATCTAATGTCCTTTCACAGTTCTATTCTTTTACCTCTCATCAGTCATCATTGTCAAAAACAAAGTGATCTTTATTCTTGGTGTCACAAGGTTGTTGTCATAAGAAAAATAACAATTTATTTAACACTTTATTTTCAGGCAACGATGGCCCATAGATATTATACACAAAATAATTTTGTAAGTACAATAATAAACTCATAGATATTAAAACATCTACACAAACTATTTAACTACAAGACGACTATTTAAAAAAATAAACACGAATCAAAAATATATGTCTTTTGTCCAAAAATCTATGGTCCATCTTTCTTAATTCGTCAAAGAACACGAAGAAACAGTTACCTGTAAAAGATAGATACTCGACGTTACAATTAACATAAATATTTAATCGATCAACGAAAAGATGAAAGCGGAGACCTTAAATATTTTATTAGGAGCCGGCTTAAGTAGGTAGACCTCAGCTTTGATTGATTCATCTTCTAAAATAGGTACCTACTGAATAAAACAAGCTTGATAAATTATTATGCGTGCTGTTTGAAATACTCGGAATCTCTTTATACACTGTTATTTTCCCTGTTAAAATAACATTAAATATGAGTACTTAATTTTTATTATTTTAAATTAGGCCTTTTTATTTTCTCATTATCATTGAAGTAATGAGGTGGAAACAAAAAGGTCCAATGTGAAATGTTTAATTTACTTTTACAAATTCCACGAAATTCGTTCAAATAAAACAAGAAAGAGATTATTTTTTTGTTCTGGTGGTTACCTACTTAATCTCTGTTTTGTCTAATATGCCAGCGGTGTTTATTTATTTATTTAACACTTCAAGCACAAAAGTACAGAGGCGGACTTAATATAGGCATTTTCTACCAGTCAACCTTTGGGTGATGCAGAGACAAGCAGTGGTAGGTGTATATATGAAAATAATTTTGGTGTTGCCAATTTTCAGATAATATATTCAGTTACCACAAACCCTGTTTAAAAAAATATTATTATCCTTTTTGTTTGAAATTGGTTTTGTATTATGAACTAACTATTACCGCGGCTTGCGACGCGAATTATCACACAGGAAAAATCAACCAGCCAGTATAATCATAATAAGCATCCAGACCGGTCAATGTGGCGGTGTGAATTTCGGCTGAAATGATGATGATGATGATGAAGCATCAAATCAAATCAAATCTAATCATTTATTTCTTTGCAAACATGGGTAATAGGTACATAGATGTTTTTTTTTTTATAATAAGGTTCTCCACATTTTGCCGTCACATGGCCATGCAAATAGTTAGTTTACAAAATATTATAAATTTAAAATAAGCGGCATGTCATTGGAATTATATAAAATAGAAATAAAAAAAATTAAAAATGTCAACATGGTCAAAGTAATAAAAAATAAAAAATATTATCAGTAATGTCAAACAAATAAGTGGCATGTCATTGGAATTACATAAAAAAAAAAAAAAAAAAAATATGTCTGCATGGTCAAAGTAAAAAAAATAAAAATAAAATAATCCAGAGTATGGAGTCTGGAATTCTGGATGCTTATTATTCTGATACTGGCTGGATACATATTTCATCCAAATCCGTTCGGCTGTTAACGTGTGCAAACGTAACAGGTAGACAGATAGATTTACCTTCACATTTATATTAGTATGGATGGATACACGTGGCTTGGGTCTAAAAATAAGTACCTATCATTTAGTAATAATATTGGCAAGTAGGAATTTTGAATATAATAATTTTGAATTGGACTTATTTTCTACTCGTGTGACCACAACAGGCTGAACTTGACGAGAGTTAAGTGGGGCATGTCCTGAGAACCTTTAATTTCGAAGGTCTTACCTTGGAAGTTTTGTTGCGGACTTTTTAGTGGATTGCGGGTTTTATAGTACTAATAAATATGTAGGGAAGCAGAAAGCGAATAAAGAATAGAAAAAAAAAAAGTTATTAATTGACTGAGGAAAAGTGGAATGCTATGAGGACCTTTGCCCAGCTGTAGCAAAAAGGCAGATCTAAAAAAAAAATGAACTAGTGCATTTTGTTGTAATTGTGCAATTTTTATCATTGCTCGCTATGCGTTATGGAACCGAGAGTGTACCTAATGACAAATGGTCATACCTATTAAATGAAAATTTTTAACACAGGAAAAGGGAGCCTATTTCTCTATAATATCGAGAAAACCACCATCCACATTATTCGACATTTGTTATTCGCCGGGTGCTAGTAAAATAATTCCTGCAAATTAGTGAACGTAACCTACTTTCGGTTACAGTTTATCTTATCGCTATAACAAGCTATGAATTGATACTTACCTACGTATGATATGTTTGGAAGTTCATATTTATATTATTATATTTGTTTTATATTATATTATTATTTATATCTTATATTTATATAAGGTCTAACTATTCATACACGAAATATTTTCAGAGAATCATCTAACGGCTATAACGAAGCCATTTCAAGGGATTATTTTTTAATCTGAGAATATTTTTATAAAAATAAAAAATTTAAAATTAAGTACTTGATCCAAAAAATAAAAACTGGCTCCTTATTTTTGAACATTCATTACGCTACTTTACTACGTCGTATTTACTGACAGTCATTGTTAGAATAGGGAGTAAAAGTTTTATGCAAAAAATCTCAATTTTTTTTAAAATTATATTAATTTCGTAAAAACAAAAACACTCAGATAATTTTGTTTCGTTGCTATGGCAACTTTACGACTTATAGAAGTTACTCTTAAAATATTTCGTGTATGAAAAGATAGACCTTATATATATTTTATATTATTTGTTGTTGAAAGAGCCTGTAATGATGGTACGTCGAACGTCGGCGTAGCGCAGTGTGCACTCTGGGCGTAGAGCAATATGGACATTATTTTTGGGAGCTATCCTCTTGGATACTATCCTTCTGGAGAGAAAGTTATGTCAGGCGACTACCCACTGAAAACCCCACGGTTCCTACCATTGCCTGGGGGTTCAACGAACTAGCTGACCTAACTGGTTTATCTTTTCAACATTTCATCTTGCCATGGAGCCCGTGGCTAAATAATAACAGCCGCTCGGAACGATCTTTAGGTTAAGCCGTGCTTGCCTAGGTTGGTCTGTGGATGGGTCACCACCCATTACATACCGAGTTTCCTCCGTGCCTCGGAAAGCACGTTAACCCGTTGGTCCCGGCTGTCATGTGTAGATCTTTGACAGTCGTTACAGTCAGTGGCCCAAAAAGTCTGACAACCAGTCTTACCAAGGGTTATCGTATTACCTAGTAGTAACTGGGTTGTGGAGGTCAGATAGGCAGTCGCTCCATGTAAATTACTGGTATTCAGCTGCATCCGGTTAGACTGGAAGCCGACCCTAACATAGTTGGGATAAGGCTAGGCAGATGATGATCTTGTCATGAACCTCTGTTAAAGTTAACTACATAACGCCTGCTTTATTTGGATTTACTCATAAGTCGCCGCAAACTAACTTAATTATTGTGTTATCCCAAACTGAGCTGCTGTTGCCTCTCTAATTATATAATTAACTTGCGACACAAGACATGAGCTGGCTGTACCGCTGGGATACTGCTGGTGAATTATTAAACAAGAACATTGTTTCTACATTAGTTCTATTTTGGGAAATATAAGATTCGGCTTAGCTACCTTCGGCACAGGCGCTTTTTAGGACAGACGTTTTGGAATACGCAACGCGAGGGAAATCGTATCGAGATCGATCGAAAAACTTATTGATTACGCGCTCTGTTCTATTTCCAACGCATGCATTCAAAATTGGCTTCCAATTTTTGATGTAAAACATCTATTAGCGCGCTTTGGTAGTAATACCGACTAGTATACCGTGACGGTAAACGGCAAGACGCTGTCATGCCGTGATGCCTCCTCTACGCCACTGCTCTTGACTCCCTTTTTAAGCTTCAGGGATCTGATAAATCTTGCTGCATGTCGCCAGATGTAAAAAGGTTGACCAAAGTGTTTTTTGAACTGCAATTTTTATCTTTTACTGGCTTTTGCCCGGGGCTTCGCCCGTGTGGATGTCGGAATTTCTCCACGGGACGAATGAGAACGAATTACCAGGATAAATACTATGTCTTAACCAAGGTCTAACCGTGTGCCAAATCGTAATCAGATCAGCCGTTAAGGTTTGAAAAGATCACATTTAGACAGAGTTCTTTTCGCTTTTATTATATCAGTGTGGATTATAATGCGTGAGCAGTGTAACAGTTTGAAAGGACTTTTTTAGTTTGTTATAGAAATATAAACAAGTTCAGCCGAAGCAGACGAGACGAGAGGAGAGGAGATGTGTTGTAAACCACCAATAGAATGTCGTTATTTACACTTCTCGTCTCCGCTTAGCTTTAGTAGAAATGGTTGAGCAGAGAGGAGAGGAGATGTCTCGTGATTTTTTAGGTAAGCGGAGACGAGAAGAGACGTGTACGGGTTGCGTTGAGCGGTGTGCTGTGTCCGGTGATCGGTGTGCTGTGTGCGGCGTGCATCTCGTCAACTCATGCAACTCGTCACACAGCTTCGGTGGATACACCCTAGCTTTTATGCATCTCCTCTCCCCTCCTCTCCGCTTCGCACATCTCCGCTCGTCTCGGCTTTGGTGGAGTCCGGGCCTTACTCTGACAAGAAAAAAACCGGGCGCGTTGACACTTTCGATTCCATGCGATTATTATAATACTAATCGAGTTTTAAAAGTGTAAAATCGTAATACTTTTCGATAACGAAACTTGAGTGCATAATAATAAAGTAGAGTGACATTAATCGTTTGCACTAACTGCGTAAAAGATTATTCGCATTGGCTGTTCAAAGTTCATAGTGTTATCTGCGTTTAAAGAAAAATGTACAATGTACTAATTTGAGGACATCTTGTTCAACTTAGGTACCTATTTATGGTGATATGAAATCTTTTAAAATGGTGTCATCCACCGACCTGCACTGGGCCCGCGTGATGGATTACAGTCCAGTCCCTCTCATGGAGATGAGACCTGTGTCCCAGCATTAGACACATTCTAGGCTGATTATGATATGCTGTAATTTGGTTCACAAAAAATTGGTGCACAGCTCACAAAAATAAATAAACTGTCTTTTAAACAAATTTTATTAAAATTAAAAAATAAAATTAGGTTTATCTATAAACATTGAACGCGTATGCTAAGTTTCGTGTCCGTGCTATTAACCGTTGAGGAGTTCTCTCGTGAGGAGGCAATCCTCACAAGATCTAAAAGTGTGTAACGGTTGGGGGTACTGGTTTGAAATTCAGTTGCAAGATTTGACCAATATAAACTAACTAACTAACAAGGCAAGTTTATTAAATAAAAGCTTATCTACAGGATGTAACAGAAAGGGTATAGTCATATGAAAGAATATGCTGCAGACCATCAAACTGTACAACTTTCTTCTTGGGTCCAATATCGTAAATGCGAATGAAATTATCAGCTGTCCAATACAAAATTTCAAAACCTACTCGATCCAAATGTATGGGACAGCCGATAATATAAAATAGATGTGGTTTTCACATTGAACCCTTAAAACTCCAACTCCAACCATTTTGACTTTTACTCACAATCTTGAGAGCCAAAAGTGAACGTTTTCTTTTATGAAAAAATTCTTACTAACCTTTAATCAATTTGGGTCAGTCTGCGTAAAGTGGCCTCCATAAAAATGCAATAAAAAGTAATGGGATTAATTGAAAATACTTAGCGGTTTGTTTTTTACCAATCGTCGTTATGTGAGGCGGATTATGGTTCATATTATTTTAAGCAATTGATTACATGGTTGGAATGAATGAAGTTATCACAAGTCTTTGAATCGATGATTTTATCTCAAGGCTATCTGATAAATGACAAACGATCGTAATGGTTTGAGGTTTTAAATTTTAGTTATAATTTAATTCTAATACCTATTACTGTACGAATGCAGTTACTTGTATTTTCAATGAAATCAAACCTATTTATGTGTATCAACCAAATTTAATTCCTTCTGGCCAATAAAACCAAAAAAAATTGAATGACATTAAATTTTACTTTTTTTTTCTACTTTTTCTTGAAACTTTAATGGTGGCAACAATTTTTGGGCTTCATCAGGTCTGCCATTTTTTTTCAATTTATTTAAATGTTTTACAAAATATTTTGCCTACTTATAAATAAGCAAAATTATTTCCTTTATTTATATTTTTACAAATCATTGACATTTTTGAATATTCCTTAGAAAAAAACAATATAAAAACATTTAAAAATATAAAAAAAATGTAGCCCACCGGTATCGGGAACAGGGTCCAAGCTACCGGGGTCAGGGCTCCAGAGAGAGGAACCTCCTAACAATACGAGCCGTGTCCAGGAGTAGCGCTTTCTGAATCAAGCCCTTGATCCAGCTGCCTAACGAGAGCCTACTCAGGTATTGGTCGAGGCTCTTGGCAATTAAGTCATGGGCTGATACAACTATCGGCACAATGATCGCTGAGTTCACATCCAACACGTCGACAACCTCGCGAGCCAAGTCTAGAAACTTGATTTGAATCAAAATTATCACTATTTATTTGCTTTACATATCATCAAACTTAAAGAAACAACCTATCTAACCTTTAGGAATCGACTTATTTAGAATTTATTGTTGGACGGTGTCGGTCGAAAAATGTTGCCATTAAGTTTTACTTTTATTGGTTTTTTTTTCTTTTAATTTGGTAATTGGATTTTTTTTTGATCATTCGGCCTGCTATATTGATAAAGTACTTTTATCGAAATCAAACCTCTTTAAAAAACACTATAAAATATTCGAATAGGTTGTGATAGGTCAGCAAATTCGTAAATGGAAAAAAGAAAAGGAAAATATAATACGGTACCTTTTGCAATACTACAAATAATAATATGCACTATTAACGTTTTGACCGCCATTGCCACATACGTGACAAGCAAGCGCGTACCCTGTACGCCAAACGACAAAATTATGTGACAAAATGTTAGGTGAAATTGGGGGAGGGGGGGGGGGGGAGGGGTTATTGTACTGAAACACTAAAACACCTTGGCCATTAACTATCATTGCCACGTATTCACCTACTCACCTAATTCTAAGAACTTTATTCTAATGCAAATAGATACACATTTTAGAACGTGTCTGCGCTTAAAGATTGAGTTTAAGTGACACTCAACTGAAACTTTGTTGTTATTTACCTTTATTGTCTTCTTCAATAGAAGTAATGTGACTTTCAGATGACATTTGAGGAGAGCGTTACACTTCAACCAACTTATCTATGCAGGCGGAAAAACACACAACTAAAATAAAAGTACCAAGTTTGACATATCGATGCGAATTTTCTTGACAAGCAGCGCCACCTTGAACTACAGATTTGAAGTGGTCATACTATAACTGTGCTGTATTAGTAGATATGGTACGGCTACTAGCCGAAGTGCGGCTACACCTAGTTTTAGCCGGGTACACTAGATGCAGCCGGTTAAACTTAAAGGTATCTTACTCATTTTCGGTTAGAAACAGCGAGCGGTGCCGCCGCGGCACCGCTCGCTGGGCTCGCTCGGCTCGCGCGCGTTTTGTCTCAGTTCTAACCTAACCTAACCTAATCCATTTAGTCTGTGTGTCCTAGCAATAAAAAGGATACACAACTGTTACTGGCCACACCTAGGTTTAGCCGGCTAGAACTAGGTGTAACCTTATTTCGGCTTCGGCGTTTAGCCGTAACAGTTGCATTAAAATCCGTTTAATACTTTAAAAGATCTAAGCGTACAAGCAGCGAGAGCGATTTTGTTTTATACCATGTAAAGATTAAGTAGGTTAAAATCTTTTCGAACGTTCTATCATCATGTCTGAAAGAAGGCTTTGTTCAGTTTGTAAATAAAATATTACAATTTCGTGTTAGAAAACTCTCAAAAATTCCCTGAAGATCCAATGCTTTTATTTTATTTTATCTTTCAATTGATAGAAAATAAATAATTGTGTCTATTCCTGAAAGATAATCTTTGACGAATAAAATAATCTGTTATTTTCCTGAAGGTTCACATGTTGATAAACAAATAAGAGTTTGTTTTTCTAAACAAATAAGAGTTTATTTGTTGTTTTTATTTGTTTTGTTTTTTTTGACTTTCAATGTTTGGAATATACTATTTGTTTCCACAAATTCTTCGTTACAGGGTCTATTCAAGTGTTTGTCAAGGCTCGGTCAAACATTTCCAACAAATGGGAGACAAACTAAATACGAACATTATCGCGACCACTTATTAAGTTTCAGTACAATTGCTTTCGGTCTTTATTCCAGTCATAAATCCCTGTTAATAGCATAACATAATTTGTACTGTGGTGCAAATCTTACTACTTTTATAATTTGGTTCTAGGACATACCGGTTTCCTCACGATGTTTTCCTCCACCGTTTTGAAAGCAGTGGTGATGATATAAAACACACAAAGTAATGCGCTTGCGCTTCCTGCTTGGTTTCGAACTCTCAATTCTCACCACTGGGTCACCATCACTGCTCTTTCTCCTATCAATTTGTGCCTAGTGGGCAACAATACGGCAAGCCCATAAGGCAAGCAGCCTGTTCAGAAACCCTAACATCATGAAGAGTAAGGGCAAGCCAAGCTTTTAGGCTTTAATGGGAGTACCGCCACTAATTACAGCCGAACAATAATATTAGAATAAGCATAAGCATAATCAGCCTATTAATGTTCCCACTACTGGGACGCAGGCCTCCTCTCTATGAGAGGGAATGGGCTATAATCCACCACGCGGGCCCAGTGCGGGTTGGTAGATGTCACATGTCTTCGAATTTTTGGTTCTAGGACATGCCGGTTTCCTCACGATGTTTTCCTTCACCGTTTTGAGAGCAGTGGTGATGAAATAACTTACACAAAGTAATGCGCCTGGCTGGGTTCGAACCCACGACTTACTGCTCGTAAGTCGGGGTCTCCACCACTGGGCCACCGCTGCCACAATAACAATAATAATATTACACCAATAAAATTGCTGTGAACATTATTGCGACCACTTATTGGGGTCCAGTATAATTCATGAGTGCCATTAGTCTTTATTCCGATCATGAATCCCTCCTACACGGTGGATTAATATCGTTATTAAAAGCATTCAGTATAAGCTCGGGAATCAATGCGGATTAAATTTTAGTGCCTACTCTGGTGTATTTTGGCTTTAATATTGCTATATTCCTCCAATTTGAATGGAAGAAAATAAGATTTATTTAGTCTGCACACTATCAGAAAAAAAAAAAATTGTATTTTTCTGAAAGTGTATACACGGCGGCACTTGAAGCTGTACATTTCAAGTATAACTTGGCCTCGCTTTGTATAGATTTCCAATGCAATAAGAGATCTACATGAACTGGTTTTGTATAGCTTGATTGGCCGTCGTGCGCACCTGCATCCATACTAATATTGTAAATGCGAAAGTAACTCTGTTTGTTTGTTTGTTACCTTTTTACGACTGATCGGATCGTAATAAAATTTGGCAAGGAGATATATTATATCTTGGGGAAGGACAAAGGCCCTTTTTCCACTCATAGAACATCACCATTTCCACGCGAAGGAAGTTGTGGGCAACAGCTAGTATAAAATAATACAATGTGTGATCTTATTGTGAAAAGCAAAGAATAAAAGTGAACCTTTCAATGTCAGTAATGCTACGTAGTATCTTACATTTCTACGCCTTTCAATCAAATTCAATCAATTTGGCTGAACCGTGCATTCTTATCATAATCTACGACGGTCGTTGTTCTCTTGACATCAAGCTTAAATTAAATGTCAATGGAAAATGGCGATGGAATTCAGTGAAGAATTCCATGAAAGCGTACCCCTTTTATTGCCAGCCTGAATGTGAAGCTGAATGAGTACTGTAAGCAGCTATGAAGTTATAAATGTTAGGAAAGTTTTTAATAGTTTATTACCTCCATTAACACTTATGTCATCTCTTACCATAAAATGGAGTCTTATAGGCACCGAATATCTAAGGTCAAGTGGTCATAATTAAAGTAAAGTTTAGGTCAAAACGGACCCTAACAGTTACTTCAGTTCTGTTTATTCTAGCGTGTTCCACCCTATGCTGCATCATCGCTTCACATCAGGCGAGATGCGGCCAAGCGCAAATCTATTAAGTTTAAAAAAAAAAACAGTTCATTTTCTGGCAGAGTTTGATGTTCGGGGCCGCGTTTGCTGTTTGTCCTGCAAAAAAGAAAGAAAAAAATATTTATTTGTCGCAGGGACATGACGTGCATAATAAATAACAAAAAAAAAAAAAACATACATAGCTTATCAAATATTTTATCAATACAACAAGATGGAACAAAAAAGTTGACTGCTGGCACGTCGGCTTTTAGCACGACTCAGCATGATGCTGTGGCTCGCAGCACAGCGGTGGTTTTCAGTGGACATAGAAAAAAAAATTCTAGACAGCTTTTCAAGACAGCATAAATAATTAAATAATACTGTTAAGTAATTCAGGCAAAAGTAAACTGACATCCGATTCTGAGAGTATCCTTCATCTTACCATTTATAATACCATTGCTTACTATCATTCGAGGCTGGTCAAAGGTTGAAGATAATCTTGAATAAAAAAGATAAGATCTTGGAAAAATTACGTGTTGATGAAAAATTTGGGGCGAAGCAAATATTTTTTACAAAATCAGCTTTTTACCGTGGCTTACCTGCGTGGAGGTCTTAAATTATTCCATGGACCGTACTACCAGGATAAAAAGGGCCCTATGTCCTGACCTAGGTCTTAGTCTATGGTGGAAATCGGTTCAGCCGTTAAGAATTGAATAGGTAACAGACAGACAGAGTTACTTTCGCATTTATAATATTAGTATGGATGAGAGTTGAAACTTTGAAATCTGAAAAGTCCATTAGTACTGATTTCAGTTGGCATCCTTATGCTCACTGAAATGTATTGTTTTGTATAACGGACCGGTGTCTAGATGGGAGTTGAAACTTAGAAATCTGAAAATTCCATTAGTACGGATTTCGGTTGGCTTAAGGTCTGTTTTGTATTGTATTGTACAACGGGCCGGTGTCCGCAACTCCACGTCCAAAGCGTGTATTTTGCGTACACGTCTGATAGTTATATGGACTTTGCTTGTCTTTTTGGCCCGATTTAAATATGGACGTTTCCAGTAACTTCGAATGTGGTAGTGGAATTTCTATAGATGAAAATAACTAACAATTACGAGTAACTAAAAATAAACTGACACCTTACCATGGTGGTAGGTCGAAACTACAGAACGGTATGATCCTAATGGTGGCTGTACATTCTCGTCCGAGAGCTCTTTCTATGTCTCTCCAGAGAAGTCTCGCAAAAAACCGACACACGGACTGCAAGCGAGGAACACCGAGGCCATACGAGCGCTACTATACAGGGTGGAAGCGACACCGAGGCTATACGAGCGCTACTATATGGGGTGGAAGGGACACCGAGGCTATACGAGTGCTACTATATGGGGTGGAAGTGACACCGAGGCTATACGAGCGCTACTATACAGGGTGGAAGGGACACCGAGCCTATACGAGCGCTACTATGTGGGGTGGAAGGGACGCCGAGGCTATACGAGCGCTACTATATGGGGTGGGAGGCACATCGAGGATATACGAGCGCTATTATATGGGGTGGAAGGGACACCGAGGCTATACGAGCTCTACTATACAGAGTGGAAGGGACACCGAGGCTATACGAGCGCTACTATATGAGGTGGAAGGGGCACCGAGGCTATACGAGCGCTACTATATGGGGTGGACGGGACACCGAGGCTATACGAGCGCTGCTATACAGGGTGGAAGGCACATCGAGGATATACGAGCGCTATTATGTGGGGTGGAAGGGACACCGAGGCTATACGAGCGCTACTATATGAGGTGGAAGGGACACCGAGGCTATACGAGCGCTACTATATGGGGTGGACGGGACACCGAGGCTATACGAGCGCTGCTATACAGGGTGGAAGGCACATCGAGGATATACGAGCGCTATTATATGGGGTGGAAGGGACACCGAGGCTATACGAGCGCTACTATATGAGGTGGAAGGGACACCGAGGCTATACGAGCTCTACTATACAGAATGGAAGGGACACCGAGGCTATACGAGCTCTACTATACAGAGTGGAAGGGACACCGAGGCTATACGAGCTCTACTATACAGAGTGGAAGGGACACCGAGGCTAAAACGGTGACCACGTGTTCAGTACCTCTCATCTATGAATTTTGTTAAGTCCCATGTAATAGGGGGCGAGCCCATCGCCATTACCTGGGCACAAACCAGACTCCGTGGCTGCTACTGAGAAATTTGTGATGGAAAAACCCAATAACAATTTGCCCGAACCTAGGACCTAATGTTCAGCAGTCACGATTGCGACTACTAGCCCAACGAGGTAGTCGTCGTCGTCGGCAGTGTTGTATAATAAAAATATTCAGAGTCAGGAAGGAGTTTTTAAGCAAATCAACTTAAGTTCCTAACATCTTCTGAAGAGAGATTTTCCCAAAGACTATTGTCGAGAGAGATCGATTTAGTATGAATACATAACCTTCCTGTCATAGGTTCCTACGATTTACGATCAAACGGTGTATATAATAAGTATTATTCGGATGTATCATCGTCGAAAATACACAAATACTACGTAGTAACGATTTATTTTTTTGTAAATAAAGGTAGGCATATCTTTTCGTTCGTATGGTACATATTGAACTCTTTTCAAGAGATTTATAAATGTATATAATAATGTGATATGATATTAAGAGACTTCCATCCGTCGTTTATTTTTGGCGATTTGCAGAAAATATAAACGGTACTTCCGGAAACACAGCCTTTATTTAGACAATCTACACTCGCTATTAGTATTGTCTCTTATATAATGTCGGATCAGGTCATTAGTACGGACATAAAATGAATTGCGCGCCAACCACACGGTGTGTTTCTACAGAGCCCTGATGTCCAGCTCGAGGGAAGACGACATCCAGTGTCGGATCGCGACAGAATTAAGACGTCTTGGAACTGTCCCCGATTCATTGTGCCCCGTGTTATTGTGTTAAGTTTTAATCTCAAATAATTCGTTAGTTTGCGAGAAACAGTGTATCGCATCCAGTGTGTTTTCATAGCACGAAACCACTGCCTGTCTGCCCACAAGCCTAACGGAATTAACGGTAAACGGTACGAGCCTAACGGAATAAATCCTGATAACTCCGACATATTTTTTATACCATGCCTTTATGTATTTATCTTCGTAGTACAGTCTCCGTGTTTTTTTAAAACAGCTTTGTGTTTAACAGACAGGTTTGGTTAAAACTCACTGTTTATTGGTATTGATTATTTAGTAATAAGCAATACCACAAACTAAACACAAAGTTTAAGCAAAGCTGTCTGTTTCAAAGCAACAAGAAAACCTAACAATATAATATCGCCAAGTTAGTAGTAAGTTCAAGTCTTAATTGCTTCATTAACTTGGTAAATTGCTTACACAAAGCTTCTTTGCCTAACAACACAAACAAACCAAATAAGTGAGGAAAGGGAATTTAAGAGGGTTTAGTCGGACTCTTTGGTCCAGGAACGCTGCACGATACGGAATAATTCCAATTTTGGGAGCTCAGGGAAGTACGTCAGCGAAAAGTTCGGAAGTTTGCTTGTCGGGAAAGTAATATAACTATGAATTTGTGTTTTTGACGTAGTTTTGTGTTTTTAGTTTAGTCGTAAAAGCAATTAGGTCCTTGGCTCATAAATAAGTTAAATCTTAATGAAGGACGTGGTTTAACTAAAATAAATAATTGACAACTACATAAGTAATCTTTATGCCGAAAATATATAAATGTGCCAACAAAATTTTGAATTATTTCAGGTGAATTATGAGTGCCAAATGTTTTGACTCAAACTTGTCCCATTTAGGTACATACAAACGAATTTATTCATAAATAAGTTAAATCTTAATGAAGGACGTGGTTTAACTAAAATAAATAATTGACAACTACATAAGTAATCTTTATGCCGAAAATATATAAATGTGCCAACAAAATTTTGAATTATTTCAGGTGAATTATGAGTGCCAAATGTTTTGACTCAAACTTGTCCCATTTAGGTACATACAAACGAATTTATTCAAAACTTGAAAGCGATATAATTCAGTAAATATTCAAAGCTTTAAACAGATTCATCGAGTGTGATATCAATCTAAAATGTCTCCGAAAAAATAAAAGAATTTCCTTCAACATTTCTCCTGTGAAATGTTTTCGGTCGGTGTGACATCAAATAGATTGAATGTTAAGCCAATATGCGTTAGCAGTGGAGCCTGTTTCTTTGATAAATAATGTTAAAAGCAGTCTAAGGAACCGCTCACATCAATTGATCTTCAAACACTCTGTACAGTATGACCACTTTAAGTGAGCAGTTAAAGGTGGCGCTGCTTGTTAAGAAAAAATGCAACGATATGTCAAACTTGGTACATTTTTTTCAGTTCTATGTTTTCCCGCCTGCACAGGTAAGTTGGTTTAAGTTTATATGATTATGACAGCTATCGAACATCTTATGTCAATCTTTAAAATAATCAGTGTTTGAGTAACGTTGGTACAGTCACGGGCACCAATATGAATGTACTAAGTTTGACATAACGATGCATTTTTTCTTGACAAGCAGCGCCACTTTGAACTGTAAAGTTAAAGTGGTCATACTGTCTGCCTTTTTCATCATTGTTGTCGATGATATATTGTCAGTTTGTCACATTGTCCACGGCCCTCAAGGTTGAGAAATGAATGACGAATTCATACGTTTCAGTTGTTCTCCTAATATGCCTTTCTTCAAACGGCGCACCAAAAGTTGTATATAAATGCGACCTTCGACAGTACCTACAAAGGAAGGCTTTCTTCTGTCAAGCTAATGGGGACATAATACAATAGAGAAGTCGGGGGCTTCCGGAAGTATGGTAAAGGTTTCCGGTTCCACCGTTTTTGAAGAAAAGGTGTTTTTGAATTTATGTTAAAAAGACATGTTGCTCAAATCTAGCGCTTGCGACTACTAGACCTTTGAAGCAGATTAAGGTGGTGAAAAAAAGGTATTTTGTAACGCGCTCATTGAGTTGCTCAACCAAAACGGCAAAACATGAGATCTCTTTACCTAACAAAATATTATATCATAATCATATGATTGAAGCAGCAAACACATAAAATATTAGTTATAAATATATTATGATTTATGGCCACTGAAACTTCCGTGGGCTTAGCACAAATGCGCGGAGTAAACATATAATAACGTAAATTTAAACGATTTTAGAATTTAAAATGGTCATGTAAAATTTACTTAGTTTTAAGACTTTATTCATATTTATGGGATTTACTTATTTTGCTTGTTGCAAAAAATAATGCAAAATGCTATTGGATAGCTGTCTTTTCTATGCAAAAATCGTTCTTATGTATGTACGTTTCTTTTACGTCGTCCGTTCGTACTAGGGGCTTTAGTTGGTAAACTAAATACACCTAAGATAAGACTCGATCAAAACACGCCGTTTTCTGGTTGAATAATGTGCGTCAGTCAAATTTCCAGATTGTTTTCAATTGCGTCAATGTAATTTTATACACATGTTGTAAAATAAAGTCTAAACTCGAAAATATGTAAAACAAACTAATTTGAGTATTGAGTTAAGTCAATATTGTGAAATTAGATAGTAGAGAATGTTTTAGCACGTGTGGAAATTAAGCTGGCCACGAAAATAGTACTTACTCTCGACTTTTTGAGTCGTGACAAAAAGAAAAGGCAATAATAAATTTCAAAAATAGAGTAACTTTAGGTTATTCTAGTGTGATATCTTCACAATAACGCGAATTTCCCTCGTTTATCCGTTTGAAAATATAGTACGTAGTAAGTAGGTACCATTTATGAATACTGGAAGAAACACGCAAGCTAAATATACACTTGACGCCCTATATGTTTAGCATACATTTATTTGAAGGTGAATGTGATGGCCCACTGTGATAAGAAGATCGAGGTCTTATATTCATCATCGGAAAACAGAATGTAAATACATCTTTATGTAAACAAGTACGAAATTGGTAAACCTGTCCATGTCGTGTCCTGTTAGGCAATACTGACTGTAGAAAACGACGGCTTCTCCTGCCCCCGTAGCATGACCACTGTAGACAAGGATTTCTTTGACGGAAGAATCGACAAAATGACAGATAGGGCAAAGAAATCTGTCATTGTGTCGACACAATCTATCATTATGTCGATACCTCCGTCAAAGAAATCCTTGTCTACGGTGGTCATGCTACGGGGGTTGGTAGAGTTTATTGCTGCATAGACATTTAATTATCTATGTCCACTCTCTGCAGCAATCACCAGTTTATACACGATTGCAAAATAATTCAACAACAATGTCAACGAAACAGAATAATAAAGTTTGAGAAGCTCAAAACTTTATTATTTAATACCGTTTCTTGGACAATTATTGTCGCTTCAACAACAAAAAGTAAATCATAAAGTTACATAATACAGCTCATCACAGGCGGTTAGTGTGTCAATATGCCACCGACAGTCGTCCATCACAATAATTGTGCCAATATAAGTGTCTGCACGCGAATTTGATTGCCATAACTCATCGCGAAGGCTGGCGGACACTGCGCGTCAGTGTAAAGTTCATAGCGCGCAATTAAACGTACAGTACGACCAGTTTAAATTTGGAGTTCAAGGAGGCGCTGGTTGTCAAGAAAAAATGTAACAATAAGTCAAGCTTCTTACATTTATTTTAGTTCTCTGTTTTACCGCCTGCAGAGATATGTTGGTCGAGTAATTGTGGCAAAGTTGGCCGTATAACGTAGTTTGTCCTATGTCAACATTGGGGTTGTCAGCTGTTTGTAAAGTGGCCACAGGGTTATAGGTACAGTACGTCGGTGAATATAAGTCATTGAGGGTTTTAGAAAGAGACTGTTACACAGGGTGTAAAAGAAAGGGTATAGTCAAATGAAAGGATATGCTGCAGACCATCAAATTTAACAGTCCAATATCGTAAATGCGAAAAAATTATCAGCTGTCCCATACATTTGGGTCGAGTAGGTATTGGCATTCAGTATGGGACAGCTGATAATTTTTAATAAGTTTGAGTGACAGAGACAAGATGGGATAGGTAGGACGATGGTAGCCGACCTTTGGCTAAAAGTTGATGCCGTTTTTTTTGATGAGCTTGTTCAGGAGTTTATAGTTTAGTCATGCTTGTTTCGAGAAGTTTCGGATGCTGACCGAATTAGAAGTGTGTTCTTGATTACTTAGTCTTTCAGTTCTAAAGAGGTTGCTGTTAAGAATACTAAGGATAAAACTACAACATGTAGGTAACTAGGATTAGTTACGGTCAGAAATTCTGTTAGCACAAATTAAGCAATGTTTGTGTTCGCTTAAATAGAAAAGTCGTTTTAAAAGCTAACAATAGTAATTCCGTGAGTTAGTTATATTTAAAACATAACAAAATTAGATAGTGACTGTTACATAATTACCAGTCTTTTTCAAAATTCAAAAAAATTATAACAATATCTGAAATATTCTTTTAACTTACGATGGTCCATAGAATAATATATTTTTTTTTTTTTTTTTATAAAAATGATTAATTAATTTTAAACTAAATTAAAAAGTAAGCCTAACTTACCTAACTAAATAAACTACAGGACGCTTAGGCGTCTAAATACTCCTCCACATCGCTGTCATAATTGTTTTTAAAGTTGAAAAGAAGGAAAATATCAAAATGAAGGTACTTTTGAATAAATGCTTCTATTTTAGGTAGAAGGATAAAAACGTGCTTGATGTTACGTCGTACGGTGGCTTATCAAAAATGGATGCGTGGTTGGGGACTGAGTGATGTGCAAACCAAATTACTTTACTTCAGGATTATATTTAGCCGCACTCCAGAAATCAATGGAAGCGAGTATTTAGATGTAGGATATATTGGCTTCCGTATTGCTTTCGTTACAATATTTTTGCAACGTTGTTAAATACGGACAGGCACCAACAAAAATACAGGCGAGCACATTGCTGGCAGCTGCGCCAACCAACAAACAGACAACCACATTTCTGGAGCTTTTTGAGGTGGTGAGAAAACTAACACGTCAATTTAAATTACACGGATCCTGAAAAAAAAATCTTTCTTCCATTACTTCAGCACGCGTAGAATTGAAGGGACGGGTTTTGTCGACGGAAGAATTGACAAAATGACAGATCAACAAAAGAAATCTGTCATTTTATCGATTCTTCCGTCGACTAAGCCTGTTTCTACGGTGGTCATGCTACGCGTGCATGTCGTGTTGAGCGGATGGTCAATACCTAGTACTTTCCTGATATCAAGTTGCATACCGGGTAATGTAAAAAGTATTATACAAAAAAAGAAAACAAAAAAGTAAAAAAAGTTGTAGTTTGTTAAAAGTATCACCTTCCTTGACCAGGTGCCCTACCATGACGTCTTAAACCAGGAGTAATTCCAGTGTGAAAAAGAGACAGAGCTATACAGGTCGTCTAGCGCCATCTTTTTCATCATAGTAACTCCCCAGGTGTTTAACAGATCAGGTTTGTGGGTGGGAAGAATTTTTTGAACCCAGGAGAATAATTCTCCTGAATCAACCCAGTTTAAAACTTGAAAGCAAATTCCTAATTAGCAAAGAATTCTTTGTTTGATCCCTCTCATCGGGTTTCATAATACGAATTATTTTTTACATCGAAAACTTCAAGCACTTTTATGTTTCAGCGGTTCTGAAATTCTATGAATTGTTTGTTAATTCATTAATATAAATTACTAGCGACCCGTTCTGGTTTCGCACGGGTAGTAGAGCATATCATGCCTACATGTTTTGTCTTTCGTAGATTCGCATCAGCTTGATGCGTCGAATACGTGGATTAGATTTAAATGTAATATAATGTCTACACTAGGAGGAGCTCGTGGCTAAATAATAACAGCCGCTCGGGTCGATCTTTACATTAAGCCGTGCTTGCCTAGGTTGGTCTGTGGATTGATAACCACCCATTACATATCGAGTTTCCTCCGTGCCTCGAAAAGCACTTTAAGCCGTTGGTCCCGGGTGTCATTTGCAGATCTTTGACAGTCGTTAGTCAGTGGCCCAAAAAGTCTGACAACCAGCCTTACCAAGGGGTAGCGTATTACCCAGTACAAACTGGGTTGTGGAGGTCAGATAGGCAGTCGCTCCATGTAAAATACTGGTATTCAGCTACATCCGGTTAGACTGGAAGCCGACCCCAACATATTTGGGAAAAAGCTTGGCAGATGATAATGTCTACACTACTTGAAGTATTTTTTTAATATGTAGATATTATTAAACATCAAAATAATCTAAAATATTTCTTTAAATCCAAAATTGATAATTTCTGCCTGATTACGTGTAAAAACGAACATATTTTGTTAACAAGTTACACGTGACGTACACAGTGCAACATACAATTATATACAATTTTATTGTTCGTGTGAAAAGCGTTATGTGGTTAAGTCAATTCCTGCAACTTTTAAAGTTTGACCTTGTGCTTTGTTAATAGTAATTCTGTTAGGTACCTTGCGGGAGGCAAGTGAAACTACGGGCTGCTGTTAGCACACGGTGTCATTACATGTAGGCGGTCGGCCGGTCGCGCGCGCCACACACGTAAACATGCGCGCACATTCCAAAAGCTAATTTTATTGGAAATTGGAGAAAAGGCAATTCTGAGGGTATCACAGGAATTCTTGACAGTGGTCGACATTTGGGGCGGCGCGGCGCGGGGGTTATCGCATCAAGCGAGTCCCGTCTTCGGTGTGAGAAACATGCTTGAATTTATTTTCGCGCGCGTTAATTTTTTGCGATAACTTCAAGATGGTGGAGTGTGTGGGTGCGCGCGCGACCGGCCGACCGCCTACATGACAGTGTGCTAAAAGATTATAATAATGTGCATGAATGAAAAGCTTAAGGTAACTAACTTATTTAAGTTCATAAGGATTAATACTGTATCCGTCTCAATAGCTTTCCAATTACCGCATTGTACGTGACATTTTTATAGATGATAGAATGGGTATAGTAAGTTATCCTTAAAGGTAGATATATGCCATCCCGGACCTTTTTGTAGATCTATAAAAGAGGTATATCCCACCATGCATTGTTTTGTTATATCTCAAAGGGATTAGGCGGCTAGACTTTTTCCGACACTTTCAACAATTATCGTCAAATTTCAACCAATTTACACAAAACCTTGACAAATTATGTATTTAAACCTTCCTCATCACTCATTTTATCTATTGGTGAACCGCATAAAAATCCATTCAGGAGTTTTTGAGTTTATCGCGAACAGACAGACAGACAGACGCGGCGGAGGACTAATGATAGAGACTAGAGGAGAATGTCGCTTTAATTGTTTGCGTCAAAGCGAAAGTACTGCCTAATAATTTAAACAAGTAGTCAACTAGTAAAACATTTCTACCTTTTTGGTGTACACGAAATCAAGCCGTGTGCCAGGAATACTTAACACACATTAGCTACTCATCGACGTACATAGATAAACACATGTTTTATGCGAATCGAAATTCACATAAAGCCTACAGTTGAATTTTGGAGTATCTAGACATGAGTCCATCCCAACGATTTTGCTCACCCCCTTTTTTTTTGTTTAGCCCGTATTGTCCTATTCCTGGGTAAAGGCCTCTCCTATGCCTTCCACTTCTTTCGAGGGTGTGCTTCTTCTCGCCTTGGATGGCTTCACCCTTCTTACTTAAACTTGAATCTTTTCAAATCCAATTTCTTTATAACGATAATCTGTGACGATGGGTAAAATTCGGAACTTGGGTGTTCAAAACTTTTTCTTAACTAACTTCTTTCTGACGAAATAAGGTAAAAGTTGGTGATTATTTCTATCTAATAATATAAAGACGTAAAGTTTGTGGGCTTGGATATAGGAGCTGTACTCGTAATATCCGAAACGACTGGTGGAAGCGCCAAGGTAGCCCGCGAAATTCAAATTTTCTTACGTTGCTTGCAGGTCAGTGTCAGGTTGTATGTTAATCTTTTTCTTAGCGTATCGATGGCAACAAGTTTAAATATGTTTAGCCCAAAACTAAGCTACGCGAACTCCGCTCACTGATGCGGTAAATAAATCATCAAGAGCGCAGGTGATAGCATGCGGTGCAAGATGGAAGGTGGGCCATTGTTTGTGAGCAGGCGCCGCATACGCACTTGAGGTCTGAGCCGTCTGTGAACCCCCATATGCAGAGATTGTCTTCACTCCGGCCGACTTGGGTATGTGGATGAAAATATGATTCGCGAAGATAACACGTATGTAGTTACAGAATTATAATCATTAAAGTAATCAATACAAACGGCGAGTTATGGGCCAGCTCGCCGTCCGGCCGTCTTATGACGGCAGGCCGTGTCGACGGCGCGTTCGTGTTCCACGTGCGCCTCAAAGAGATGTCAGCAAATAAGTAGGGGTCCGCAAGGGCTGATGCCTGTCAGGGCTGCGGGACTGTTCGAAAGAGATACCGTGGCCCTGGAACACAAAGGGCAAAGAAGGAACATGGATGGGTTTTAGTCAGTACAAGTCTGACACTCCCTTCCGCTCCGCCCAGAGTGGGGGGGGGGGGGTCATTTGATGACCCCCCCCCCACTCGTCTTGGTGTTTTTCTTCCTTTCCCCCACTTGGTCTTTTTCTTTAAATTGTTTATAGTGAAGTTAAGCAGTTTCAATTTCACTTATTGAAAGCTCTAGGCTATTACAGTGTCCATAAGATATGTTTTCATCGACGCGGACGAATCCGCAGACAAAAGATAAATTCTTCATTTGTACAATTTTATTACATTCATATCAGGCGGGCCGCATCAATAAAATGCCTTTAATTAGCGAACGGTAAATAGCGGATAATTAAGTGTGAAATCATAAATCATTTCTGTGAAACCGATAGCAGAGTCAAGAATGGTCATAAATATGCTGATCTCTCCTGTCTCACGCGGCAAAGCACATGGTCTAATCTGTCGGTGACTAATGATTTAAATAGGGACGTATTTTTAAGGGGAATCAACTCATCAATTGTAAAAGAGAATAATAATCTATCCATCTAATGACAGATGTGATTAAAGACCTCAGTTGATGTCAGAACAAGAGACGGGTAAAGCTTCAGCAAAGAAAGGTCAAGGCTCTTTGGCAAATCAAGATCTTTGCATTCAGGCCTATTTATTTTCAAGTCACCATGAATTTATTTGTTGTAATTTGTCGTTCTTCAAGTTCATCAGTAAATTAGGTTGGTGGGACTGGTGGCGCTATCTACAACTGCAAATTATGGACTAGGCATCGCACTTCACCAGATGCAAGCACGGTAATCACAAAGCATATATATACACAGAAACCTGACAAGAACTGTAGGACTGTCCTTTACACTATCATCACCTTGACTAAAAGCTCCTGAACACTTGTGTGTTTTTATGATAATATGTCCGTATATCGTACCATGTTATTCATCATTGATGTACCTATACCGGGTGTAAACAGACCCTTCACATATCCGTCAACCAAGCATTCTGTACATCAAACTAAGTAACTTTACGTAAAAATATTGCTGGGAATCGACTTTTTTGTTTGGGGTGAAAAATCACGTTTTACTGTAGGACTCGATGGAAAGCACTCATAGCATTGTGCTGATGAATGGATTGAACAGTACGAGGGTCGCGGAGGTGTGTAAAGAGAAATCTTACATTAAAAACATGTATTTAAAAAAAAAAACTTGTGAAAAAGTTGGAAGTTTGACCCCCAATATCTCCGTAACTAGAAGGTTCAGAGATATGGTCTAGAACAAAAAAATGATCGCAGTGACGGGGAGAACAAGTGCCTTTCATTTATGTTAAGGGTCTATTTACACCCTTTATAAATCGTAAATATCACGTTTGGATAGTTTTCCTTGTAATAATATAAATAGTTGTAGTCAAATAATGATCTGTCTTGTGCTATTTGTTTTTCTGACTCTAGTCAACGAGCTTGTTTTGGAAAAGAGAACCAACCCACGTTTGGCTGTTTCACTAACAGATTTACCGGTTCCGTGCGTCTCGCATCCAGCTGATCCCCGCAACCTTCTCCAGGTCATCGTTCCACCTAGTGGGAGACCTTCCAACGCAACTTCTTCCGATTTGTGATCGCTGGACAATTTGCCCAGCTCACTGCCACATGTTTGGCAATTCCCCGGTTACGTCGGTAACCTTGGTTCTCTTGCGGATGTCTTTATCAAATGTTCTGCATACAAATGTGTTGAAGCTGTATTGTCACGGTACACTAATAATCCAAATACCATTGAGATTGTATGCGAATGTTTGTTTTGTTGATCTAAAACAGTGTTACGTCTGAGTCTGTCTCAGTCTCCGCGTTGATAGGTGCTAATTAGATGAACGTAGTCGGCGTGGCGTGTTTGTAAACAGTACGTGCCGGCTAGACGCGGTACTAAGGCGGTATTTGGCCATCGATAACATAATCAGCGAATAATGTTCCCACTGCGGGAGGCTGGGGCACAAGTCTCTTCGCTGTGGCCCGAGAGTGGGCTAGAGCATCCACGGCGTTTATAGGTTGATGTCTCATTTCATTATATTTCGAGTTCTAAGACGCTAGTTTCCTCACGGTGTTTTTTTTCTTCGAGGCCCTAGCACAAGGCTGCGGGACTGTTCGAAAGAGATACCGCGGCCCTGGAACACAAAGGGCAAAGAAGGTACATGGATGGGTTAAGTCAGTACAAGTCTGACACTCCGTTCCGCTCCACCCAGAGCGGGAATGGTCATTTGATGATTACCCATCCCAAAAAAAAAAGAAAAGGCCCTAACACGAGCGCGCGGTGTAAACGTAAAATAAATACGTCGATTTTTAAATTAAAAATACTCGTTATTATATAATATTTTCATAATTTTAACGTTTTTCATATCTACGGATGATACTGATGTGATTGTTGCAAACAATTGAAATAAAATGCTATTCTTACGATAATAATTGTATTTTCATTTCAAAAATCGACGTATTTACGTTACGGTTACACCGCGCGCTGGCCTTTTAAGAGGAAACGGTGCCTCCTCCCATGTGCGGATGGTGACCACCGGGGTGGTTTTAGTGCGGTAGAAATCCCACACTCCCCGGTCTTATCCCCAAAGACCGGTCGTCTTTTGAAGGTTTCCCCCCGAGAACAAAAAAAAGGAAGGCTTTTTAACTAACACTGATCGGAGAGCAGTGGTCGTGAAAAAAATTACACAAGTAAAGGTTCGAACCCCAGACATATTGAAACCACCATTGACAACCATAATCGACAAACATTTGAAAACATTATCAAATCACGTCAAGAGTTCAAGATCATCGGAGTTGCGTCACTACTACGTAGCCAGGAACGTAACCCTTTTATACGCAATACGCCGCGAGTACGCATAGTACGCTACGGGTATTGGCGGAACAAATCAAATTCCGCGAATAGCTCTTAAGCAGAAAGCGATATTTTATTGGTAATATCGATGGGCAACCACGACTTGTTGCCATTGAAAGTATTATTGCTAAAGGTATGTAATAATGAAATGTGTTTTAATTGATCAAGAAGAAAGATTTTACAATTACCATGTTCTCAAAAAATGTTCTCATTCAATGCTTTTGTTAGACACACTTTTGTTAGATTATAATGTTCATGTTACTTAATAAAAAAAAGGTCTGAAAGCTTGCAATTTTGCAATAGTGTTCCATTTCTAAAGAGGGTTTTTTTTTTAAATTTCCTGATCACTTCAGGGAACCCCTCTACCCTACCCCTCAAAGGGATGAATGTTTGAATGGGAGTTAGTAGTGTTTGCCGATGAGCAGTCCCTTCGGGCCCACGGCCTTCTTTTCAATAATTAAATAAAAAAGGGTTATTCGTATTTATGGTCTTTCTAAATTAAAATAAAATTATGTTGACATAACGGCAGGTAGCGTGGTACAAAGAATGGATGGACTGTTTAACCAAACTTTTTAAAGCTCTTTATGAGTAAACTCAAAGTGAAATATAATTATCAGTCATCGCTTTGTGTTGTCGACAAAAGGACCTAAATGAAAAAAATGGAATTGAAAACATGAATGCTGTTTAGAATTATTAACTTATGATCATGAAGGTATGCGGTTTAGGAAAGAATAAAATAGTCAGAATGTTTAAAAGAAAAAAGTAATAATAGAACAAAATTTTTGCTTATCCCGTTTCAGGTAAATCTAGGTATTTCATTCTAACATAAAAAAAGCAGACTACCGAAGTAACATGATTACGGTCCTTCCAGACCACTGTTATTTATATTTGTTATTTTATTTTACAGTTCACAATCGAAATATAATTTCGAAGAAGTTGTCTGTTAGCCTCAAACCACCTAGGGCTTACATGTTATGTTATAAAACCCGAACAGAAGCTGATCGGTATTACCTACATTTGTACGATTGTACCAAGAGATGAAAATACTTATAAGGATCACAAGGAATGTTCATGATACAAATTGCACAAGAAAATCTAATTTTAAATTAGTTTTAAAGAAAGCATTTACGGAAAAACGTACCTTAATGTAAGCATCTTAAATCATAAGCACATTAGTATTTTAAAATGAAATAACCATCGTTCAACAATTTAATTATTTAATTTTCTTCAAATTCTTAAACGACATTTTAAGTCGCGGTGACCGTAAACCACGCTGGAACATAATTTAATAAAAAAATGGGATAAGTGTTATTCAAGCCATTTCAACACAAGAAAACCGCGGTGAAAATGCCGTGAAAAACATTGAGAACCTAATTCAGCAAATACCATTAGTTCTCAATCAACTCGAGTTACTAATCTATTTCTACGCAAATTAGATTGAACGAATTTATGGAGGAAATGTTCCCGTCCGGCGATCGAATCGTAATTTAATCCTCCTTAGGTACTACATAGAGTACTTACATAACATAACAACACGCCTGTAATCCCCGAAGGGTTAAGCAGAGGTGTACATAATAGTACCTACACCCACATTTCGCCAGTTACGTTTGAGTTCCATGGAATTGCCAACAATCGGGCACAAAACTAGACTCCGTGACTGCTACTGAGAAATTCCTGATGGACAACCCCAGTATACAACACATATAACGATCTTGTAATTGAACCCAGGACCTCACGCTCAGCAGTCGCGCTTGCAACCACTAGCCCAACTATGTGAGTTGTCAGTCAATGTTACGTCGGTAAATTTTGCAGCTTTTGAATGTTGCGATCTTATACGTTTTATACATTAGGTATTCATCAAAGAAAATTTTATTCTCCAGCGAAAACGTCGGTAAAAGACACTGATAAAATTATTTATTGGTATATACATACCTACACGAGTTTTTATTTAATGTTATTTATCTGTTTGTACTGTGAGATTATTTACGATTTTTACTGTGTCCTTATTTCCAGCTGTAGGTATTTATTTGTTTTGGACTAACAAATAGTTACACATTAGACCTTAGAACCCAAGTAAAAAAAACAATATACACCGTGACTTTTTAGTCGTCTTACAAAGGTCGTCCACTCAATGTACCCGACATAAAATAGCTCTAGGCGCGATTTTTTTTTATCTTCCATAATAGGTACAAAGAAAAATAACAATAAAAAATTAGAATAACATTATGAAACACCCTGTTAATGATGTTTACGTGTCAAACGGGAGAACATTGCCTACCCAGCACTCGAGTCCAGTAGATCATCGCTTGCAACAGTGTTTTAACTACGTCATGCATCATCATAACACTGAATAATATTTTTATTTTTAAGTTATTAAAATCTCATAAATATCTTTTTTTTATGAATGTTAAGTAATCATTGTATACATGAAGTGGGCTGCCGTTGTAAGACGACTAAAAAGTCACGGTGTATACAATGCAAATGTGCAACTTACACCATTATCCACTGCTAACTCATATAAAGTTATCAGCAAAACGTATAAAAAAAGAAAAAAATTGAATAAAGAGAAAGAAAAATGATTAATAAAATAGTTTTATTGATAACAGACTTTTAATACTATTGATGAGGTTAGGGGCAAAGATGAAGTACATATTTGATGATTATTTTTAGCATTATAGCTTCTAAAATATTTTTTAACTAAACTTAACTAACTAAAGACAAACATCAGTTTTTCTTTAGTTAGTTTGTTTTTCTATCACGTCACACCACAAAAACTTCACAAACTTGACGGTATTTATTCTTTGTTTAATTACGATGTAATCTAGTATATGACAAACAAACTAAGCCGGTTTGCTAATTAAGAGAGTTCACGATAGTGTGATGAACCCGGCTTTAATATAAACAAGATAGGTAATTAAACTTTCCTTTTTGATAATCTGGGTTTAACTTCCCCTGATTTTATTATATTCCCTCCCCGTTTCGATATTACTAGAATAAGCACAAACTAGAATGACATGACTGTGACATATTGTGTACGTGACCTTTTAGTCTTATCGATTCAGAAATCACAGTATTTTTTGTGTTTTCTATATACGATAACGTGACACATATGACAGATGTGACGCACCCTAAGGACAAAAGTGACCTAACACGAAATTTACGTTTTGTGTGAAATAACAAAATTGTGTTCGTGTTTTAGTATGTGTTCGCGAAAATTAAAGAGACGAAATGTTTTTGTTTGTCCTTTTCTAACACGATATCGTCTTTGATTTTTGATTCACTAGACGATAGCCCATGTTATCAGAGGAGTAGTTTAAGGTATTTAACTCAATTCGCCGAAATTTTGAGTTCGGTCACTTTCTTTCTGTCTGTGCGATGTATTATATAACAAACATTGGGTACCTATTTTGTGCTGTCGTCATTTCTCCGAGATCTGACAGAAATGCTGAAAGCAGACACAGGATGAATCTCGCCACTCGTGGAGCCCAATCCACATGGATAAAGTGAACTTATTTATTTATTTATTTAACACTTCAAGCACAGAAGTACAGAGGTGGACTTAATGCCATAGGCACCACACTTAACTTATCAGGATAATCTCTGTAAATTAGGATTTTCTCTGGAGCAATCCAGTGTTTGGAAGTTGGCGGTGCGATATATCTGTGTCTCAACAAGCATGTTGGACCGTAGGTTCTGAGTTTATTCAGTTCTGAGTTAATCTACGTTTCGTTGACTCCACGTGCTAAGCCTACGGCCCCGATTTCCGTCAACTATCTAGGGACACATAATATAACAGATTGTCACAGAGGAAATTATGACGTAGGAGAATTTAATACAAATATTATGAGACGAAATCAAATGTTTATATATTTAAGTATCTACACAATGCGTGGGTATTAATCATATCATAGAATAGTAGTTCAAACAAATAATAAAATAGGTCAATAGCGTACCTCCACAACCGCTTATATGAAAAGTGGTGTAACCCACAGCTACGAAAAAAATACTAAATAAAAGCTAAATGAGTTATGTGAAAGAAGATGTGGGTAGGACGTAAGTGAACATTTACGTAACGTCTGACCTACGCGATTGACAGAGAAGTTACAATAATTGAAAAAGAGCGGCCATTGGGGAATATCATTGTAGATAGTTTGTTATTGGGAATATCTATAAATGATCTCAAATAAATTGGCATATCATCTTCCTGCCCTAGATAGCAAGATAATATTTTCATAGATCTATAGCCGTGATTGTATTACGTAGATATCATTATCCATATAACAGGGTGGTTCGTGTTGTTTCTGGTATCCATCAGGGCACCCACCTTCCCTAGACAGAGAAACACATGATAACAGCTTCATTGAATGCTGTCACCACAAGGCTCCTGTGAATTACAAGTTTATTTGTAAATCTATAGGCATCCTTCGACGAGTTCATTCGGCAAACATTCTTCCGAACCTAACATCTTTCACATAGTAAGTCCTACATGTTTGTAAAACCGATACGAGGCACATCACTCGAGTGAACGTTCTTTTTTTGTTTCATTCAACGTTTACTTTTCATTCAGCCTGTGTAGTGCGTTCAGACATTTCACTTCCAGTGAAAGATGCCGAATGAAAGACTGATTTCGAATAAATAATAAAAAATTTCTTTATTGCAATAAAAACAGGGTACAGAAAAATTTGAGACCCTGGCTCCAGAGCTAAGTTAGAGTACATTATTTAAATTAAAAACGATTAAAAATAACATAAACATCACGCCTGCAATCCCCGAAGGGTTAGACCGAGGTGTAATAACTTTTTAAATATGTTTTTTAAATTTCCAGAGCTGTGAGCAGGGTGCGATGGTCTAATTGGTTAGGACGTCCGGTGTACAGAATCGGAAGGTCGCAGGTTAAAACCCTGCTGGCACTCGAATTTTCTTTCCATATCAAAGCTAAAATAACTTTAACTAAATAAACTATCAATAAACTATAAAAGGGAATATTTATAATTAAGTACAATCAATGTGTGAAATTACTTTGTAGAAATCCCGAAATTCGAATTATTGTGTGCCATAATTTCCTTGGTAATACTAGTGAGCTTTCTCAATCTATCTTTTAATTCCTACATACATATAGGTAGGTACCTCGAAGTAGTTAAAGATGGCGGGATCGATTTAATCTTGTAGCGTTAGCGGCTCTGTCGTTCCTTTTCACTTTGACGCCAGTAAACGACCGAATTATATTAGATTATTGCTTTCTAACTACGATGAACTCCCCTCCCCACTGATCAGCCCTCCAGCTTAAACCAAACGAGCTTAGCCTTTATCTCCTGCGGCATTTTCAAAAGCTAAAGATGATGTTGGTCAAATTGAAAGAAATAAGTTAAATCTTTGACTCGACAGTCGGCTGGGGTAGTCAACCCCGATTGTCTAACAATCAGTTTTACTAAGAAAGGAGTATCTTGACACAGTATCTTTTTTGTGGAGATTAGATAGGCAGTCGCTCCATGTAAAATACTGGTATTTAGCTGGTTAAATTGGAAGCCGACCCCAACATAGTTGGAAAAAGCCAAACAGATGATGATGATCGACAGGATTGGATAAGCAGTCGATCAAGGTAAAATAATGGAACTTCAAGACTAAAAGCTAACGCCTTCATAGTTTGGACAAGACAAGGCAGACGATGAATGGCGCCAAAACTAAGTTCTTTTATTTTTAGTCAAAGACAGTTCCGACATAATTTATAAGCATTGAAACGCCTTAGTTATTAATATAATAACGAGATAAACAGATGTTACGCGGAAGTCGGTGACACGTAATTATGTTGCTGATAATACATTGAGATTAGTCGTTATTTTCTTTATGATTAAATATTCTTTTATGCATGGCTGCGATGAAATGCGAATGTGTGAATGAGTTTGTGATGAAACGACGATGTAGTTTGAGTTTTAAAAAAAGGGAGTGAGAGAGAGGAACTACAGAAAGGCGTTTTTATGTCTTCACTTATATAAGGTCCCATTAAAACAGATGGACAAACTTTTAGAAATAATTCTGACCACCAAATAAGGACGGTGGTAAAAAAAATAAGAAAAACGCATCAATCAGCTAACGAAAGTACACTAAAAATGTTGGTTACCCAATGATTTTAGGTCAAAATAAAATCACTTTAACCAGTGTGTTTTTGCTTGGATATCTTTGGTTAGACTTACTAAGCGTGTGTTAAAATTTGTCCATCTATTTTAATGAGACTTTAAATTATAAAGAGGTAAAATTTGTTTGAAAGTTTGTTATTGGTAAGCTTCGAAACTTCTTTCACTAACGGGAAGATACATTATCCCCGTGCCATAGGCTACATTTAAAACTTTCCCGTGAGATGTACTCACGGGAAAGTTCCGTACATAACAGGCGCCAAGCCGCGAGCAAACGCTAGTCACTTATGTTACAAAGAGGTAAAGTGTGTTAGTTTGGATGTAGGTGATCTACGAAACTATACTGATCCGATTTCAACAATTCTTTCACGGAGAGAAAGTTACACTTTTATTGAGTTCCGATTTTCGTTTGACCTTTTATCGGTTCTCGCTCGTTGCCGGAAGGGTTAAGTTGCCTTAATGCCATAATAAAGACAAAGATGGAATTGGAATGGCAGCTAAAATACAGTGAAATGTTTCGAGGTGATGAGTGGATGTTATGTCTATTAGTGTCACAATTTATTGTGGGTTATAATAATCAGTGTTGAAGCTGTCTGCACCGTTGGTAGTGCCAAAATTCCGAAAATATGCAGGGGAATGACACGAGGACTGATGATATTAATATTGTCGGTAAAAGTCATTCATATGTTGAGTAAAAAAATGCTATGGCTGAAAAGCGAAACTCAATTATACTGAAGCTGTTAGCCTGCATCATCCCACTGCTGGGCAAAGGCCTCTCCCCATGACTTCCAATTGTTTCGATCCAAGGCCAATGTGAACCACTCTTCGCTGGTCATGTCCAGCTCGTTTCGACATCTTCTACGAGGTCTGCCGCGACGCCTTCTGACTGTGTCAGGGCTCCATAAAGTGACTATTTTGGCTCACAGCTCACTGGGCATGCGGAAAACATGGCCAGGCCAGTCCCTCTTCAACTTAGCGGCTTTATTAGCAACGTCAGCAATTTGTGAAGTTAAATAAAAAATAAACACTAAACGCATCCCTTGAGATCGCTTGAGAACGGTTAGACAAAGATTTTTAGTTAGTTATAGTCCGAATAATGTTCTTGCCGAAGAGAACATTGGAATTTTTTTCAATATTTTTATACGCAAACCCTGCGTAGGGTGTTGGGTGGGTGGGTGTTCTATACAACATTGATTTGGCTGCAATGTCAATGTGTTGGTTTAAGTTAGTTCGATACTTTCTTAAATAGATGGCGCTAACGTCACCGTAAGACGTTATTAATAGAACGAAAATTTCGAGAGCTGTGAGCAGGGTGCGATGGTCTAATTGGTTAAGACATCCGGTGTACTGAATTGGAAGGTCGCAGGTTCAAACCCTGCTCGCACTAGAATTTTTCTTTCCATGTCAAAACAGCTATTGGAAAAATTGTCCGAAAAAGTAAACAATAATTTAGGGTGCATATTTTTGAAACAGGATAAAGTAAAATATGAAAAAAAGGTTAGAAAATGATTGTTTTGTTAGACGACGAGTGATGAGCGTGGAGATGCTTTAAGAAGGGACCTTTCGGAAATCCACCCCTATTTGGGTGTAACAGGAAGTACATTATTTAAATCCAACGTAAACCAAACTTCTTCAGTTATAAAACTTATAAATAACTAGCTTAGCCCGCAGCGTTGCTTGTTAGAAAACTGTTTGGTTTTCTAACTTTAAAAGTAGCCTACGGGCACAATGTTCGAGGCAAATCCGTTGAAGACCTTTTGACTGCTATTTTAGAGCAGAAACTGTATTCATCTGCGGAGATTCAGGCCTCCTCTCTAAGAAAGATACAGAGCCGTATGGTCGCCTCGTAGGTCCATTGGGGGATTATTTAAATATACATTAAATAGTCCAACCCATTTTGTGACCCTAAATAGCCAAATTTTGCGCACGGGTAGTTCTTTACAGGAAAACAATTTAAACTTTCAAATCAGTTTTTATTTCCTTAACAGTCAACTTATTAATAAAACCTTTTATGAATTTTGTTAAAAGACATCGGTAACTGAAAAGTACGTCCCAGATTTGACTTTACAACCTTGAAGAATAGCTACGACAATTTTATTATGTTTTGCGTGTCTATGAACTGTCCAACTTCTTTTTTAATAAAAGTTGATTGATGAAAGAAAAAAAACACATAATCAGTGATCTTCCAGGATCTCGTGGCTAATAACAGATGTTCGAGTCGATCTTCAGGTTAAGCCGCACTTGCCTAGGTTGGTCCGTGAATGGGCGACCACACATCACATACCGAGATTCCTCCATGCCTCGCAAAGCACGTTAAGCCGCTGATCCCGGCTGCCAATTGTAGATCTTTGACAGTCGTTAAGTAGTCAGCAGCCCGAAAGTCTGACAACCAGTCTTACCAAGGGGTATCGTACCGTAGTACTAACTGGGTTGTTAAGGGGCAGTCACTCCATGTACAATACTGGTACTCAGCTGCATCCAGTTAGACTGGAAGCCGACCCCAACATAGCTGGGAAATGGCTAGGCAGATGACCTTCCAGCAGACAGGCTCACCATAACAAATATATCATATCATATTTACAAATATTTTTCTTTTTAGTACTTTGACTGTTATTGCTTTTGATTTGTGGATTTATCGTTACAAATCCAACAACTGTCCTTCGTTAGTTGACAAAAGAAAAACCTCTATCCTTTTTTCTGTCAAACTCATTCTTTTATTTTTTAACAATGGCGTTTACATTTCTTGATGACGTCATCAGGGTTATACGAGTATCTCATCCCCCAGTCCCATTGTTCACGTGATAATCGGATCTAAAAAGGTTTTTGTTCCCTGAAATAAGTTTCATCGTTTTCTTTCTTGTAATGTCGATGAGAGGAACGTATAACCCGCAGACGTGGCCTAGGTTTTTTTTAAAAATATATAACGTCCCATAAAAATAGATGGACAAACTTTTAGAAATCATTCAGACTACCAAAATGAGGACAACAGTAAAAAAAAAGTAAGAAAGACGCATTAAATATTTACAAGAAAAAAAAATCAGCTAACTAAAATACAATAAAAATGTTGGTTACCCTATGATTTTAGGTCAAAATAAAATAAAAAACTTTAATCAGTGTTTTTTTTTTGCTTGGAAATCTTTGGTTAGACGTACTGAACGCTGCGTTTAAATTTGTCCATCTATTTTAATGGGACCTTATATATCTACGTATTTTCTTTTTTAAATAATAAATAGTAAACTACTTCTGTATACAGTTTTTTTTTACTCGGAAGAAATAAAAACCGCCATTTTATCCAATAAATATTATTTTGTGAATAATTTCTTATAAACTTTTCGTACTACCGAGTGCACCGAGCCTCTGAGTTTTCATCGCTAAGCCCTATGTAATACGGTTGAAATGTGTTCGACCGTCGGTGAATTCAGTAGTAATAAAATAACAAGAGTGGCAAATCCTTATTCATTGACAGTAGTGTCTAGATTTCTAGAACATTACTGTTCCACAGAATAACAATGTAGCAACAATGTTACAGAACGGTCAAGGAATTGGGCTGCGGGAATGTTTGAAAGAGATACCGCGGCCCAAAGCCAAACAAGGAACATAGATGAGTTTTAGTCAGTACAAGTCTGACAACCCTCCCGCTCCACCTAGAGCGGGAACAAAAAAAAACAAAATAGTCACGGAATTCAGAAAAGAAACACGCTAACTGCGACTAGATACTTACCTATCATCATCTGCCTAGCCTTTCCCAACTATGTTGGGGTCGGCTTCCAGTCTAACCGGATGCAGCTGAATACCAGTATTTTGCATGGAGCGACTGCCTATCTGACCTCCACAACCCAGTTAGTACTGGGTAATACGATACCCCTTGGTAAGACTGGTTGTCAGACTTTTAGGGCCACTGACTACCTAACGACCGTCAAAGATCTACAAATGACACCCGGGACCAACGGCTTAACGTGCTTTCCGAGGCACGGAAGAAAATCGGTATGTAATGGGTGGTCACCCATCCACAGACCAACCTAGGCAAGCACGGCTTAACCTAAAGATCGATCCGAGCGGCTGTTATTATTTAGCCACGAGCTCCTAGATACTTACCTATCTAGTACGTTTAAAAAGTGTTTTGAACTCTTTTCTAAGAAAGCTGGCACATTCATTTAGATTTTTCTGCAAAGGAAAAAAAAAAAGTTTCATACCTACAATTAAACAAACAAAATGTACAGGGATATGGCGCTCTAAAGTGTATTTGCCAAAATATTTCGATATAAAGTTCTCTTTTATAGATATCCGAATATCTCGGCAATCTGACAATTGCCTTTTTTTATCAAGCGGTGAAAAATTCCTGTCGCGTACCGCTCCGTCCGGAAAGATGGCTTGGTTATGTGGGGCTTACACCCACTAAAAAACACCGCCGTGAGCCGACTGTCGCCTTGGTAGATGAGCCGCGAGAACCGCGACGCATCCAGCGCAGCCCACCTCCGGGCACCAAACTCATTTGGCGATGTCCAGTCTCACCTGAGACATCACCCCCACTCATGAGGGCCGTGCAATGCGACGCCGATAGACTCCTCACTCTGACACTTGCCTTACCTAATCTAACATAGGTAACCCTAGTTTGTCTAGCTGAACCTTGAAGAGAACCGCTGATCACCAACAAGGTTACCCGGCAGCTTATTTCAACTCTATATAAAAGCTGAACCTTCTACTTCTTGTGTCCTGTGTTAGCATCGCGTGACCTCCTAATGAGAGACGCGTGAGAGATTGTAATTTTACTCGAAGCTTCTCTACTTACGCAAATTGTTTTTGTTCACCTGATGGACGTTCTTGAATGTCTAGTAAAGTCTAGTTGATGTAGTTCATGTACATGGTCGTGGCTAGCCTAGATATAGGTTGCAAGAACTATAAATAAAAATACCAATCGAATGTTCGAAAAACATCCGTTCGAAAGCATTTGTTTCAAGCAACTTCCAAAGTAAAAAGTTTGTTATAATTACTGGAGTCAGTGTCTTGAGCCTCCAAATCTAACTGTTTGACTGTCGTGAGCTTCGAAATGTAACTGTTTGACTATCTTGAGCCTCCAAATTTAACTGTTTGACTGTCGTGAGCTTCCAAATCTAAGTGTTTGACTGTCTTGTTTGTCTAGTGATCGCTAGCACTACTGGTCTTGGATTGGTTTCCCAGGTAAAGCAAGTGTAACTGCCAACTAATAGCAAAAAATAATTTCTCAGTAGCAGTGCTCATTTGGCAATAGTCGCGCCCTCTTATTACATGGAACTTAAACATAACTGGCGAAATGTGGATGTACTTTAGTTACGGTACACCTCTTCGCCCCTTTAGGCAGACATGCGTGATATTATGAATTAACTACAACAATGTCATAAGTACTTTTTTGTCTTTCGGGTAAAAAACTTTTACACCACAATGACACATATAATATCTTAGCTTAGACGTGGTCTCAAATAAATTGTCTCCCAATCAAACCGATCACTAACAGTGTCAATCAACCGGGTCAGGTCAGGAGCTGATGACGCTGTGACGCGCCCCCGCACTTGTCATAGTGCTGTGACGTCAATCGGTCAATTGGGCCGAGCCTACCGTCTGACTCTTAATACTGGCAGTAAACATGCACACACGTTCGAGAAGTGCAGTTTGAAATTACGACTCAATGGAGTAATCAGAAAATTACGCATTAGAGACAAAAATGGTGCGGTATTTCTTAATTTGTATGGAGACTATCATTTAATAATAAGGGGTTATTTCATTATTTCCGTGATGATTTGTTGATCAATTAGTCCATACGAGGAGCACATTTGTTTTTGTACACTCCTTTTAAGGCGCGATTTATACAGAAACGGCGTAAGGTGAAGGCGCGGTGCAGGCATGATGCCGCTTCAAAACGTTTTCATACAAAAGGTACGTAGGCAACGTGTCGTGAATTACACTCAAGGGACGCGGTGCAGGCACGCCGTTCTTTCTTTTCCGTATAAATTCCACGCCTGCGCTGCGCCTTCACCTTACGCCGTTTCTGTACAATTTATTTATTTTAGTACATGGAGGACTTACAGCTAATAAAAACAAACAAACAAGGAAACCATAGTCACCAGAAAGCCAATTACAAATCCTCACGTATAGACTTTGAATTAAAAAAAAAATTATGGTGTGTGCACAAAAACAGAAAATACACCGCTTTAATCAAAGTAAGAAGAATATAAATAGTTGGCTTGCAATTATATGACTAAAATAATAGAGAATAAAAGTAAAATAATAAAAACAATAATTAACCTACCGCTACTTGAAAAATTTGAGGCTTAAGCACCTTCTGGCCGAATTCACACTAATTGTGAATGGATCTAAATCATATTCGTCATTGAAATTCCTACTTGCGCGCACAATATAACTGTTCTGCCTATAATTCGAAGATGTATGAGATGTAAGATGTATGATGTAATTGGCGCCTTTAGTCGGTTAACAAATAATAAATGAGGTAATTCCTTACTACTGCCAGTTAAATTTTATTCAATAAAAACTTTATTATAGCATTACTGTACAAACATTTTAAACTAGATTTTTAATGATACAAATAAATGTAACATTACATTTGAAGTGAAACAATTTAAACTCACTTTTAGAGGCCACTGTACTTCCATTCACGAACGCTTTAGTACCGCCACTACGCCGTACGCGGTGTTATAAAATAATACTACTACTACAGATAATATTATTATCTGTGCCGCCACTGGCAGATTTTCCAGGAAGCAATTCTTGCATCCGCATTCACCGAGGCGAGACGCCCCTCTTCGTTCATAACGCCGGCATTACACACATCGTCGAACAATGCTCCATCTTATGCTATTGTGCATGAGTTGACCCACATAGCGAAGATCAGGTGCCACAAATAATGGGTCGCAATTCGATACTCCATAGAGAGATTTTGTTATTATTCTACTTGTTGCCTTGCTATCGGTTGCAGGAACTAGTAAGGATAAATCTCGACTAGGAATTCTTATAAGGATGATTGCTTTATTTTTAGGGAAAGTCTGCTCTCTTCTTTGTCCTCTCCACGTGTGCTTAGTTAAACACCAGTGTTTTTTAAGAGGAATCTAGCTCATCCCACCAATTCTGTCTAGAAACGCTTGCTACGTTAATCTTCAGTCAGCTACAGCAAGAAAATACCGCGATAATTGCAAACAGGAGTTTTATTGTTCAACGTCTAATATAACTCAAATGAAGTGATAACTGAGACCATAATTTAGACTTGTCTTTGCAATTTAATTGAATGCAGTAAAGTGCAAGTAGTCGTGTATCGCATTGCCGAAATATCTAGATCAAAGTGTGAAATATGAAATATGTTTTTTTCAGAATTTAAATATGTGCTATCTACGAATAAGACACAATACAAAACGTCGTTTATCAGGGTAACCTCGCCTTAAGATCAACCGATATAAGCTTCCCAAATAAGTTAGCATTGTAAACACTCATCTAACTTCTTTGACCGACTTTTTGGCGTATAATTCCTAACGCAGCTGATAGTAACGTTTAGAATAGGCCAGACTACTCTTGCACAAAACTACTATAACTTTTGATCGAATTACTGTAAGGAAAAGCTCAGAAAATTCCAAGCTTCTCGACCCTGTAACAGATAAAAGCACATGTGCCAAACGATCAAAGGTTTACGTGCCTTTTCGACGGCCGCTTGATCTGCTCGCCAATAAAAGATATTTATAGGTATTTCTCAAAAATACCCTCGTTAGGGACACAAAGGGATTCATTGAAAAGAAGATATTTTGTGCTTACCTCAGTTAACTGGTAATAACATCTTTGTAGTAAAAGGATTATATGTGGCCACGGAGGAAAACTGCGAGAAAAACAGTACACAGAGAGAGGGTACGATTTTTGACCCTAAAAATGCACAAAATAAGTAGTTATTTCAATGTTTTAAAACATTGAAATAACTACTTATTTTGTGCTTTCACGGTTTACAACTAAACTTATACAGTCACTTACGGGATATCTTCCGTGATTGTTCATTATTTTGAGCTCCCGATATATCGACGCTGTTGCAAGCGCCATGATCGCGGGTTGACTGGAGAATGCGGGTGGATGGAAAATAAATTGAATAAAATAATGAACAATCACGGAAGATATCCCGTAAGTGACAGTATAAGTTTAAGTTGTTATTTTACCAAATTATTTAACAACAAAACCTGTGAGGTGTGTACAAATGATGTAGATAGATTTGTTCCGTATTTTTGTCTAGAACCAAAATCCTCTCAGTTCCCAATCGTATCACTACATAATACATCTGTATGTATCACACGGAAAGACATCGTCCCAACAATATGATCCAATTTCCGTATGTTGTGCCCTTATTTGAAGACGTGACTGTGACAAAGTTGCCTCGAGTTGCTATGTCGCCATTCCAAAGTTATAAAAGATTCTTCCTTGTTCGACTTTGAATGTGCCAATTCAATGGAAATAGGAACAAAGATCGAAGTAATTCATCAGATTAAACGATTTGAGAGAATGAGTTTAAATTACGTAAAGATGGGCGCACATCAAGCTGTTACAATTTGTCAAATTTCAACTTTATCGCTAAAGCGTTACGTTTAAGGTTGATTGGAAAGAATTGACAGTTTCGGGTAGCTTTATGCTTACTTAAGAGTGAAATTATTTTATTTATTTATTTATTTATGCGTAGTCAATGTCTAGCAGAAAGAGCCGCGCGTCGATTATTTGTTCCCACTGCTGCGATAAGAACTTCATCTCTTAGAGGGAGTGAACTGTACTTCACCACTCGGACCAAGTTTGTTATCCTTAGATGTCTTTAATTTTTAAATATTTAGGAAAACATTCGGGTTTCCTCATAATGTTTTCCCTTGCCGTTTTTAGAGCGGTGGTAATAAAATAAATTAGACAAAGTCAGTGCTTTTCACATTTTCTTAATTTTAAAAAAAAAATCTATTACAAGTCTAAATTGATATCAAATCAATGTCAGTCTGATTTTTCAATGATTTTCCCCATTTTAACGAGTTCATGAGTCTTATTATCCGAGTAAACTTGATTATGGTAATTTGGTAAATTAATCACAATTAAGCCGCGGGATAAATTTGCAGTCTGATAGACGACCAGGTCGTGCTCTTGTCAGTGACCTTAGAGATATTTTGATGTAATATTAGAAACATTTATGATGTGTTATCATAAATGTTTCTAGTATAGTTAAAGTTCTCGGAAAGCACGTTAGCCCTTGGCCCCGGCGCGGCGGTCATTTGTAGATCGTTGACAGGTACTCAGTGGTCAAAAGTCTGACAACCAGTCTTTCCAAGGGGTATCGTATTACCCAGCACTTACTGGGTTGTAGAGGTTAAATAGGCAGTAGCTCCATGTAAAATACTGGTATTCAGCTGCATCCGGTTAGACTGGAAGCCGAACCCAACATAGTTGGGAATAGGACAGGCAGATGATTTGTGTAATTTCATTAGTAAGGTAACTGCACACTTGCCCAAATGCACAAGATTACTGTTTCATGTTTCTGGCAAAACTGATTGATGCTCGGAAAGCTTGATTTACATATTTCAGGGAAACCAGGGTTAGGTTTTCCTTATTTTTGCAGACACACATTTCGGTTTTTCTTTTAACCTGCTTTTGTTTTTATATTGCAGAGTGTGTTATGTGTCTTTTAGTCTGTGGTATGTTAATGCATTTTCTTTTGCATATTTTATTTATCACGTAAGACGAGGCTTTAAGGACGCATCGAGGAGAGTAAAAGTAAAGGTACGCATAGCTATTTAAAACGCGCAAGGTGAACGTGTCGCCTTAAAAATCGGCAGATTTATTTGCGAATTCCACTGTTTACGGGATCTTTCACCCTTTACGCCTTGAGATTGGAGGACGCACATACGATTACGTAGCAGCGGGGTCATAGAATCCTTGACAGATAAACAGATGTACATAGCTACCCATAGACAAAAATTTGTGCCAAACCATTGCGTGCGGCTTGTCAACGAGATTTAATCTATGGTTCAAGTGCCGAAGACTGGAGTGACTTGCGGTTACCGTGTGGTTAGGATTCTCTAACTGGAACGTGTACAGTCAATACCACAAGTAATTGACAAAAGACAAATGCATAGAGAATAACAAGTCGCAAAATAATTCATTTTCTGTGTGACATTAAAGTCAGCTAAATTGATAGTTATAATCATTGGTGACTAGGTCAGATCGTATGCGGGAGAAAGAGGACAGGGTGCTGTGGCCTAGTTTGGAAGAGCCCTATGTCCAGCCGTGGACTGGACTGCGACTGACTGAATTTATTAATAGAAATAGATGTTCGACTTCTTTGAACGACTATACGAGAAGATTTTTGACTTAGATGAGCACGCTTCTAGAAAAAAAGACATGATAATAGGGATTATTATTTAATTATCTTTTTTTTTCTATTTCTATCTACATTGTGCTCACACATAGAAGCAACAATACTGTACCTAGAACTATGTAATATCTACATTGATCTGAAAAGCGTGTCTTTGGAGTTTCTTGCCCATTCTTCTATATGAGATATTACGATTTTGGCAACTACAGTCCATTCACAGTTATTATGCCTTAGGCTGGTTGGACTGTAGGTAGCTTATTTTTGACTATGGAAAAGTACCTGTCACGGATCTATTTAAAATAAATGCTTTGGGTTACATGGGACTTATAACATAACTGTCGAAATGTGGGTATACTGTTAGGCACACCTCTGCCTAGCCCTACAGGGATTACAGGCGTAATGTTATAAAGTCAGGGGGTTTTTGACCTACATAAGGTCAGACTAAATCAGAAGTCATCGAGATCTTTGACACAAGTGTTGTTGTTCTGTCTGTACCAAAATACAAATCCCTAAACCGATTTAACTCAAACATTGTCAGGGGATTAAAGTACCCTCTGATGAGTTCATTGACCCTCCCGTGTTTAATTGTTAAGAAATTCTACATTGGAACCAATTGACTTTAAAATGGAAACGCTTTTACGGTTGGGAGGATTGTTTTGAAGGCTCTAGTGATTCCTGTTACTAATTTAATAAAAGCTGATTGCTTTTTAACCAAATAAAATAATTGTTAGTAAATAGTTAAACTAACTTGTTAGTCTAGTGGTCGCAACCGTGACTGCTGAGCATGAGGCTTCTGGTTCGATTTCCGGGTCGGGCAAATTGTCATTGGGTTTTTTCATCAGGAATTTCTCAGTAGCAGCCACGTAGTCTGGATTTAGGCCCTATCGATGGCAATAGGCTCGCCCCCTATTATATGGCACTTAAATATAACTGGCGAAATGCGGGTCGACTGTTAGGTACACCTCTGCCTAACCCTTCGGGTTATTACAGGCGTGATGTTATGTAACTATTCTACCAGTGGTGCAATAGAACACTCTTCCTTCGTGTCATAGTAAGTCATGGTTTCGAATCCAATTAAGCACGCACGTTGTCGTCAGGAAAGTTTTGATTATAAATGTGGATGCCTATAAGAGTAGAGGAAGACCAAAGAAACGATGGATGGAATGTGTGAAGGACGATATGGCTAGAAAGGAGGTGACTGCTGAGATGACGAGTAATAGAGAAGTATGGAAGAAGAAGACAAGCTGTGCCGACCACAAATGAAATGGGATAAGGGCAGGATACTGATGAAAAACACTTTCGTTTTCTGTACTTCAGATTTTCCAAATCCAATATCTCCTATTTGTAGCCTTCTAGAAGAAAAATCCATGAATACCTAAGTTTCAGTTTATATCCAATACGATATGTCGTCAGCCACCGCCCCCTCCCGACCATCACGACCTGCACTAACATGAAACATATTGCGAACAAAAACACTGGATATTATGTCGCCGTATTATGACGTCACAATACAGGTGCTCTTAACATCACAGGAATGGCGCCTTTAAAACGTGCCTATTGAATGGACGTACTCGCTAGATAGCTATATGACCTACACACGGGTGGAGGTGATACGAAAGTGGGATGAAATATATTATGACATAAATCATGATAGTTTATTTAGCACTCATCTTGATGAACAACAGCAGCTAGTGAATCATAACTGTGATGACTTGTCATCACAGTTATGATTCACTAGTTGTTGCTCTTCGTTCGCGCGAAATTTTTATATTACTTTTCTTTTTGAATCGGATTTTGTTTACAATTTCAAGGTTTTTATTCTTTATGCAGAGACAGTTAGACCTTATAACATCAGCTATCTGCCAGTAAAAGGCCCGTCAAATCGGTCAAGCAATTTCAGAGATTAGCCATAACAAACAGACATACAAAAATTCTTCATCCATATGTATGGGACAGCTGATTATTTTTTTCCAAATAGGATATTGATCCGATTAGGAAGTGGTATCTTCTCGTCCAACTTACCGCAGTGTCTCAAGATGAAAGTCTATGAACAGTGTGTGTTGCCAGTGATTACATACGGGATCTAAAGATGGTCGCTCACAATGGGCCTCATCAGAATACTTAGTAAAGTTACCCAAAGGGCAATGGAGAGGACTATGCTCGGAGTTTCCTTGCGTAATCAAATCAAAAATGAGGTCATCCGCATGAGAACCAAGGTTACCGACGTAGCTCGAAGAATTGCCAAACTTAAGTGGCAGTGGGCAGCGCACATTGCTCGCAGAACGGTGGGCCGATGGGGCCGAAAAGTTCTGGAGTGGCGACCGCGCACCGGAAGAAGTTGTGTTGGAAGGCCTCCCACTAGGTGGACCGATGACCTGGTGGGGATCCGCTAGATACGAGTCGCACTTGACCGGTCAATGTGGCGACACTTGGGGGAGGCCTATGTTCAGCTGTGGACGTCTTTTGGCTGAAATGATGATGATGATGAGAATGTTGATCTCATACAGAAAGTTGCTCAGTTTGTAGGTCTGTACCACGTGGTTTAAATATGATCACACCCTTCTGATACTCGCTGTAGATACATAACATAACATCACGCTTGTAATCTCCGAAGGGTTAGGCACAGGCAGAGGTGTACACCTACATATCGCCAGCTATGTTTAAGTCCCATGTAATAGGGGGCGAGCTTATCGCTATCGCTGGTAAGCTCTGCAAATGCCATCGCTGTAAATACGTTGAGCTAAAAGATGATTTTATATAAAACTAGCAACCCGCCCCGGCTTCGCACGGGTGCAATATATACATATAAACCTTCCTCTTGAATCACTCTATCTATTAAAAAAAACCGCATCAAAATCCGTTGCGTAGTTTTAAAGATCTAAACATACATAGGGACAGACAGACAGCGGGAATTTGTTTTAAACTATGTAGTGATACAGCTGCTATAAACGAATCCTGCTGAAAGCGGGAATCGTTAAATATCTGCAAAATCTCTGTTTATTGTCCGTTATTAAAAAAAGAGAAACAGGAATACTTTTACAGAAAGTTTTGTTGGTGAGAATTTTCCCTTTTCAGCAAAGATGTGGAGCGTGAGATAATAATTCGGTGGAAAGAAACCACTCACGCCTTTGTCAGTCATAATTCTTTTACCTGTTTCCTTGTTTATGGTAATTTATGTCCTCCTTGACAGAATAATACCTTTCATTTCTTTTGTAAGGCGTTACAGTTTATTATAATCATGTGGAAGTTGGTGAAATATTTCATGTAGGCAGTTGTGTCGTGCGCAATTCTGATGTAACACGGAGTAGTCTTATACAACATTATTTTTAGTATATGCGAAACCTGAATATAGTTTGTTCAGAATAAGTAACTGAATCGATTCCAATAATTTTTAAACCATGTTATATTTTTTCCTAAAAATCTTTAAAAAAGTTAAAATTTGGAAACTGAGTGACTTTAAGTATCTATAGCAATAATTTAGGTACCTACTGCAAAATTATTATTATAAATGAGCTCAAGACAACGCTGGAGGCGCGCGCTGCGTGGTGACCACGTTTTTGTGCGGACAACTAGGTAACAGAACAAGCGTATAACTTTGTGATTTTTATGATACAGTTTTAAATTTTGTACATAGATTCTTTACATAAAAATACTAGACACGTGTTTTAGGTTTTTAAAACTAATGTTGTATACTGCAATATGAGAGATAAGCCTACTTGTACAATAAATGTTTTTGTTTTTTTTTTTCTTGAGGAGCTCGTGGCTTAAGTTAATTTGATCCGTGGATAGATGGCCACGTATTACATACCGAGTTTCCTCCGTGCCCCGGAAATCACGTTATGCCGTTGGTCTCGGCCGACATTTGTAGATCTTTAACAGTCGTTGCAGGTAGTCAGTGTGCAGTGGCCTGAAAGTCTGACAACCAATCATACCAAGAGGTATCGTATTACCCAGTGCTACCTGGGTTGTGGAGGTTAGATAGGCAGTCGCTCCATGTTAAATACTGGTATTCAGCTGCATCCGGTTAGACTGGAAGCCGCCCAAACATAGTTGGGAAAAGGCTATTAAGATGATGATTTTTTTCATCAGGAACTGGAGTCTGGGTTAGGGCCCAGATGTTGGCAAAAGGCTTGCCCCTATTGCATAGGACTTTAAACATGACTGGCGAAATGAGTGTGTAACTGTGTACTATTGTTATACACCGTGAATTTTTAGTCGTCTTACAAAGGTGGTCCACTCAATCTATCCGACATAAAATAGCTCTACGCGCGATTTGTTTTTTTTTACCTACTACGAGTACATAGGTACAAAGAAAAATAAGTTTTTAAGTGTCAAACGGGAGAACTTACCTACCCAGCGCTCGAGTCCAGTATATCATCGCTCGCAACAGAGTGTTTTAACTACGTCATGCGTCATAATACTGAATAATAATTTTATTTTTAAATTGATAAAATCTCATAAATACCTATTTTTTTTTATGAATGTTTAGTAGTCATTGGATATTTGAAGTGGGCTGCCGTTGTAAGACGACTACGAAGTCACGGTGTATACCTCTGCCTAACTTACCTAAAGGTGTGAGGCTATGTAATAATATCAACATTTAAGAAACATACACGTCCTCAAACTTTGTTTGTGTCCCATGAGGATTGGCAGGCATGCCGCACGTGCTTCTTCTTTTTCTGACGTGTCAATGGTCCGTCTTGACAAATTACTTGGGTAATGTAGGTAGCCATTTATAGCCATTAATCGAGACGTCATCGTGGCGTTTGGCACACACTTTGGACAGTCCAGCAAGCGGACCATGGCTTGTTCGGAAGCCATACTGAACATGGTCAACAATGTTTATATGTATTCTCATGCTCGACCACGTTCAAACGGGAGCGCACGTGATATTCGAAGGACATCACCAATAAGATCAGTATAACAGTTATAGGTTATTTTCAGCAAAAGATATGAGATATTGTTCTGATAACAAATGCATTATACAATACTTGAAACCATTATGTATAGCCAGCTTATAATGTTCTCATTCACTACTGGGGCACTGTCATTCTCCCAGAGAAAGGGCGTGGGCCATGATCCACCACGTGGACCCAGTGTGGGTTGCTAAAGCTATTAAATATAAGTTGGATTGTATATTTTACCTCATTTCTTATATTGATGTTATTCCAATTAACGTTATCTTTACAACTTTGTTGTGATCGTTCGTTCAAAATTAAGTTACCTACGGGTCAGAAATGTTATCACAGTGCCCGGGAGGCAATGCAATCTGTGGACAAACAATATTGCGGATATATTAGTCAATATTGCGATATTCAGCCTCGTTGGTCTACTGGCCACAAGTGCGACTGCTGAGCGACGTCCTGGGTTCGATTCCTAGGTTGGTTTAGTGTTATTGGATTTTCCATCAGGAATTTAATTAGCAAGAACAAGTCCAGACTCTGTGACAGCGGCTAGGCGGGCTATGTCTGCAGCGTCTCCTTGATTTTTCGGCCCATATGACATGGTGTCGTGTGGCCATGGGAGGAGATGGGGTCGTCCCTACTTACTGTTCTTATCTACTTCGCTAAACACTTGTCCAGTGTACACGTAAATGTGACTGTATTGACACGAAGGTAGCAAGTGAACCACACGCGTGAGGTCGTGAACGGGGCGTGTACAAGCCCGCCAGTGCATTATTATCTGTTTATACGCAGTTCCCGAAAACACGAGCTTATCTAAAAAAACAGTTAAGTTCATTACCTAATTGTTGAGATGGCTGGTGGCCCAATTAACGACGGTTCACAACGTTCCAAAGATATACAATCTTTTGCCTGCGCACTTACGTGTTATTCTTTTCCTTTGATCGTGAAATTATTCTTCAATAATTAGGGAATGTTTTGTTGTTAACATAAATTACGTATAGCTTTTTCTTGTAAGTAAATCTTCTTTTTTGGATATGTTTTCATCGTTAGTATAAAGTACTTGTTCAATATTCCTAAGCTATATTATGTAATACCTACGTATTTCATGTACAAGAAATGTAGATAATTATTAGGAAAATGTAGTGCGGAAAATGTTGAGTATGAATGTAGATGACTATAACAGTAGAGGAAGACCAAAGAAACGATGGATGGATTGTGTGAATGATGATATGGCTGGGAAGGAGGTGACCGCTGAGATGAAGAGTATGGAAGAAGAAGACCTGCTGCGCCGACCCCAAATTAATTGGGATAAGGGCAGGAGAATATGCTACATTAGAAATACAGGTTTATTGTTTTTAAAGGATTTACTATTACAAATTACATTTCAGGAATAATTCTGGCGTCTATAGGTAGGGTCTCATATTTTAATTGGTTCAGTCATTATTCATTTCCCTGAATCTGTATTTTTGTAGGCTTTCAGGAACACTTCTGAAATGAATAAACAGACTCGGAAAGAAACTATTCACGACCAAAGTGATTAAAAGTTGTAATTAATACAAAATATTTGCGCGAATGCTGAGGCCCCGGTCTCACCGCTAACGAGGCGAGTGGAGCGACTAGCTATTAAGGTTTCTGGTTAGTTTGTATGCATGATTGCTTCCTGAAGCCTGTCGGACTGTCATGGTCACACTAGGCTTTTTTGTTTGGTAGAGGGTAGAGGTAACGATTCCCTCGCTCAAAAACACCGCTCGCGCCGGCGATTACTCCTTTATCCAAGATGTCAAAAAGAGAGTACTTACTCGTTTGGTGACGCTCGCTTGGAGGGTAGAACACTCGCTGAGAGATTCTCGCTTGGTACAAAGATACCAAGACCACCAAGCCAGCCAGCTACTAATAGATATAATACACTTTATTATGTACTTCATACAAATACGGATATCATTTCAATGTACAATTTATCGCTAGGGTGATACATTATTACGTAATTATGTTTTTCCTACTCCTCCGCTATTCTTTTCTGATTAATTTCTTTGCGGGATCCAAGACAGTTAAATTGTTTCTCTGGGACTTCGTCGAGCTTCATCGTCTCGGCGCTTTTCTAGTGGTCGCCACTGTTGATTCTGGCTTTCAGGAGTTGCTGTGGTTTGGGAATTGTGTGGCGGCTTGTCCTAATAATAGGGTGATACAATGGGCGGTCTTTTCGAGTTATCGCTAATAGCATGCTCCCGTCGTCGCCGCGCACTCGCCACTAACTCATTTTTACTAGCTTTTCGCTAATCGCTGACAGAGGTACAAGAGCCTACAGTTCGTTATACATTAATAAATGTTCACATATATACTGTACATACAGTTAGTTTAGGTAGTCTCAGTAAGTATGTTTGATTCACTAACTTATTAATTAGAAAATTGATTACTAAACTACCTCAAACTGATAATTATGTAGCGGGTACGGTGTTGACTGTTTTAGAAACTTATTTGCTTTCTACCAATTAAAATTATCAATAGTTGTTTAAGAGATTGTGTGTTTAGAAATCAATTTGATGCGTGTAATATACGCTAAGGTACAGTCACGAGCATCAATATGCATACACTTCCCTAAATTAAAAAGCAATCTTCGCGCGAAATAAAGATTGTAACGTGGAGAAAGGATCTTTTTCATAAAAATATGAGTTTCAAAACACTATGTTCGTAACAACATGACATTTTAATCAAAACAGTATTAGAAAAACACTTTTAAAAGTTGTTAAGTGTTTACATATTGCTGGTGACTGTACTTATTTGAATTGAAATTAGAAGGTATAGAACTGAAAATAGTGTGGGTGGTCTTATTTCAGACCGTAACTCAGTAAGTTCGAAAATAAATTCAATGACTGCCTCGTTGGTCAAGTGGTCGCAACTGCGACTGCTGAGCATGAGGTTCTGGGTTCGATACCCGAGTCGGGCAAATTGTTTTCGGGTTTTTTTCCATCAGGAATTTCTCAGTAGCAGCTACGGAGTCTGGATTTGTGCCCGGTTGATGGCAACTGGCTCGCCCCCTATTACTAAAACTTAAACATAACTGGCGAAATGTGGGTCTACTATTAGGTAAACCTCTGTCTAACCCTTCAGGGATTACAGGCGTGATGTTATGTTATGTTAATTCAAGATATAGTGACTGCTAGGGAACGATTGTTTATACTGACGTCTTATTCAGGTCCTAGCGGCACTATCGTGTTACTTACCAACCTTAATTTTGTATACTGATTTGATAGCATACAGTGTTAAATTCAGCTCAAAAATATTTTCTCATACATGCTTACATCTACATCTGCAATGTCGTCATCGGAAGAGGGCTATTGGTAAACATTAGTGATTGTATTGAAAGAAAAACAAGATGGCGGCGTTAGTTCCAACTATGGCCACGTATCAAAAGGTATAGGTCTACGCAGCACTGCAGCACTACATAATGTTTACGATCTGTCAAAAAGAAAATGTCATTACTTGACAGACCGATTAAAATAAAACAAAAATGGCCATTATTTCCTTATAATTTACCATTATTTTTTTTTTAACTTAATTTTACGGGGTTATTCATTTCTGGATGATGGCCTTCCCCCATCTGTTGACAGACCGATTAGAGGACCGCAACTTGTGGTCATTAGCGAATTCTGTTAGCCACCCTCTCGGCGTAATTCCTTTGTCGCACGTAATGAGAAAGCATTTAAAGTCAAAGTAATATTTGGTATATCTTTTGTTTCAGAATCACGGAAAGCTGTACTTGCTGCCTCTGATTTTGTTGCCGCTTATATTAGTAAGTTATTTTTTAACAATATTTTCCTAAGTTAACGTTATGTGTCCGGCCGTCTTATGACGACAGGCCGTGTCGACGGCGCGTTCGTGTTCCACGTGCGCCTCAAAGAGATGTCAGCAAATAAGTAGGGGTCCGCATGGGCCGATGCCTGCCAGGGCTGCGGGACTGTTCGAAAGAGATACCGTGGCCCTGGAACACAAAGGGCAAAGAAGGAACATGGATGGGTTTTAGTCAGTACAAGTCTGACACTCCCTTCCGCTCCGCCCAGAGTGGGGGGTGTCATTTGATGATTTCCCATCCGAAAAAAAAAGAAAAAGTTAACGTTATGTATAATATAATATAATATAACACCACGCCTGTAATCCTCGAAATGTTAGACGGAGGAGTACCTAATAGCACACCCACATTTCGCCAGTTATGTTTAAGTCCCATGTAATAGGAGGCGAGCCTATTGCCATCAACCGGGTGCAAATCTAGACTCCGTGGCTGCTTCTGAGAAACTCCTGATGGAAAAACTCAATGACACTTTGCCCGACCCGGGGATCGAACCCAGGACCTCAGGCTCAGCAGTCGTGCTTGCGAGACTGGACCAACGAGGAAGTCAGTTAACGTTATATTCTAATTAATACTTCCTTTTAAAATTTTCAGTGCTTAAATGATTGCACTGATGTAATGTTATGATGGTATGTTAGCTGTAGGGTGAAATCACAGTTACACGCACAGACCAGCATTGTCTTGTATGTGTTTCCCTTTCTGTAACTTATAATTATATATATATATATATATAAATATCAAATATATATAAATATAACTCACGTAAGTGAAAGGTCCAATCGCACGTTTTTACATAAGAAAGTTGCCCTGCGCTAGGAATTTCTCCTGTATCGAGGCCTGGATGTGTTTACGAACATTTAAACTCACACAAACAGTCAGACGCGGAACCCGTAGGCTATACAAATATTTGTTTCGGGCGCGAATCGAACCCGATAAACGCAGCCGATGCGAATAAATGCGGATGCTTGCAACTGGACTTCTCGCTCCACCAAAGGACGCATAATTTTCGTCGGCAAAAACTTGTATCAATCCAAGACAAATTGTTCTTTAAAGTGTGCATTGTTTTATTTCTTAACTGACAGTAAGGTCGAATATTTATTCTTTCTGGTAACCACATTTTCCTCAAGGTTTTAGCTATGAAAAGCCTTCTTACGCGATAAGGAAATTGAGGAAAATTATAAATATGGTAAATCCTAGCGAGTGATGCCACGGGCTAAAGATTTATGCAAACTTTAATAGAAAACATTTCGGGGTGTAAAATATTAGGATAAGAGAGAATTTTCATACTTCATATTCATAGTACTTATTTTCTCGATATTTTTTTTCAAATATCTCTACAATTTCCTTCTAACTTTTCTACTAAATAAACAGTGCTTTTATAGGTCCTTAACAATAAATAGGTAATGGAACCGTAATAAAAAGGTTTTTAGCTTTTTTGTGTGTTATTTAGGTTACAGCAACTTTTCTTTTAATTGTGCACCTTTCTAGATAAGTAAACAATAGATGGACTGTTTTCTACTAACTTTAATTCAAATGCTTTTTTTTATTAACTAAGAGCGTTAACTACTTACGGCATTTCATACAAAATTTCAAGTCTTTTTTTTCGAAATGACTGAACCGATATTCATGAAACTTTAACTTTTAATGATATGTAATAAGCAAAAAAAAAAGTACAACGCACAAGTAAAAATAGTGTTACAGCAAAATTAGACCGATTTTAGATTTTCCATAGAAACAGAAATTTCCAATTATCTTTTTTTTTAAATAGACGTTTCGAAATGTTCTCTGTCATATTTTTAGACCTATGTATCCTGTTTATGCGTATAAAGTTTCATTAAAATCGGTTCTATAGTTTCGAAAAAAAAAGGTCTTGAAAGTTTGTATGAAATGCCGTAAGTCGTTAACGCTCTTTACATTATGCTTGAATAATGACAATTGCATTTAAATTCTACTGATTCGATTTTTGAAATCATAGACAAAACAATACTACTACAGTTAATAATATTAATAGTATGGATTAGGCATTGTAACAGACAGCCTTGAATAGTGTGATACGTTCAACAATTTGTCTGAGAGCTTTCGTACTTTTGTTTACCTAACTTTTTACCTTGCTACGAGTACATAAATATATTGTTCAGATTTTACGAAAAAAAAACTTTATTTACATAATCTATCTACCTTTCAGAATGAAGTTGAGATTTAAAAGAAAGCTTAAAACTAGTATTTTCTCTGTCATCCCGTGGGGACTCTAAAATTATGTAGCAATGTTAATGCAATGTTAATTTCGGTCCCTAAATGTGTTACAGTAAAACCTCAGACCAAATAATGATTTGTTCAGTCACCGAGTTCATAAAAAAAATGGACAAAAGAAAAAGGTCCTTTATAAGTGACAATATATTAATAACACAATAAAGGACGATATAAGACTTCCTCGTTGGTCTACTAGTTGCAAGTGCCACTGTTGAGTATGTGGTCCTGTATTCAAGTCCCGGGTCGGGCAAAGTGTTATTAGGTTTTTCCATCAGGAATTTATCAGTAGCAGCCACGGAGTCTGGGCTAGTGCCCGGTTGATGGTAATAGGCTCGCCCCTATTACATGGGACTTAAACATAACTGGCGACAAGTGGGTGTACTATTAGGTACACCTCTGCCTAACCCTTCGTGATCTTATGTTATGTTATGCTATACACCGTGACTTTTTAGTCGTCTTACAAAGGTGGCCCACTCAATGTACCCGACATAAAATAGCTCTAGGCGCGATTTGTTTTTTTTACCTACCATAATAGGTACAAAGAAAAATAAATATTAGAATAAATTATGAAACATCCTTAAGTGTCAAACAGGAGAACATATACCTACCCAGCGCTCGAGTCCAGTATATCATCGCTCGCAACTGGGTGTTTTAACTAAGTCATACTGAATAATAATTTTATATTTAAATTATTAAAATCTTATAAATACAGTTTTTTTTATGAATGTTTAGTAGTTATTGGATACATGAAGTGGGCTGCCGTTGTAAGACGACTAAAAAGTCACGGTGTATAGGATTAAGTGTAAAACATTCTAAAATATTCCAAAACAGGAAGGTTTTGATTTTAGTTACTGCCCCATTTAATCATCAATAACACAAACAAACAAAGACACAAATAGCATATACGTAGAAAAACATCTCATCATCGTGAGACATGTTTAAAAACAAGAATATGAAACGTTATCGCAATTCGGAAGGTCGCGTGATGACCCGGCTATCTGATTGGTCAACGTGGATGGGTCGCAGTTCGGCGTGATACATACAGTAGGTATATATAGCATAGGGATGACACATAAGATTGGAAAACAGATGGTAAACAGGAAAACAAATGGATTCTTAATTTGTTATAGATTTGAATTTGCTGCATTTTATCTGCCTCCAGTATTGAACAAGAGACTCCCATCTGACTGTGAGACGAGATATTTATTCAATCAACACTTGACATATTTTATTGTGATTATTATGTAGTTACGGCTGTGTATTCTAAAACTGCCCAAGTAACAAAATTTGGTACTACTAAAGTCCTGAGAAAGATTTAGAACGTGCTGATTAGTGTTCATGATTAGTACTATAGTGGTGTTGTAAACGTTTACAGTAGCCCAAAAAGGCTATAGTTTTGTTACTGATTTATTCTATAAACATTACATAAAGGCTCTTACGGTCATAAATCAGCTCTATAGTTGAAATGTAGAAGTGTTGAGCAACGTTTTTTAGTACTAAAATAGTACTGTCTGCAATGTTTATGTCACTTTGCACTATATAACACTATAACTATAACACTATATAACAATATAACAATAACCAAAACATGTTTATAGTGCTATTTTGCACCGTAAACTATTCCAGTGATCTTTTTTATCACACGTTGTGAGTGTTCCCCAAGAAAACAATATATTTCAGTAAGTTACCCGAACCGTGCACCTTATTGTCGACGTTTTATAAGTGCCCATATAGGCCTATGTGAAATAAAATATTTTAATTGATTGATTGATTGAGTTATGCTTTATATCATTTGCAATTGTTGCTAAACGTTACATGTAATAAAAAGGACATGCTACAAAATAGTCACGGACCGTAACGAAAAAAATTATGTCGATAAAATCGTTACGCTGCACACAGCATAACGATTTCTTTTTTCTTAATTTTCGTGTTTTAATTAAAAAATATAAATTAATAAAATAAGGACTTATGCCGACTATGGCTGCAGCCGTGCTGCTAATTTGTTATCATGGCAGAAAATAGTAGCCATATTTTCACCGAAAACGAAATAGGGTTCCGTTGTCCAAATATAAAGTAGTGTAGTCAAAATAAATTTATTTGTATGAAGTTGCATTAAATGCATACTGGGGCATAATTTCAGATATGATAAATGTGCACCTAGAAAACGAAAGTAGGTATCATTTTTTTAATCATAAGATAAAAAATGTTATTTTAAAAATTCCACACGGAAACCAAGAGATTATTTATTACCATAGTTAAATTAGAACAGAAAATACGCAACTTTAGCTATTTTCCAGTTCATCGTTCAATTCAGTCACGAAACCACCACGAATGTGTAGCTAAAAAACAATAGTTTCATTAAAAAACCAATGTTTCCTGTGTGTCTTTAATGCAACCTCACTGCTTATTTTGACTAAACTAAAAGTTCTAACTATCTCATCGCATTCAGGCATGCCCAATCTCCCATCAGTAGCGCAAGAAAGTCGGTTCTTTGATAGGTAGAATATTCCAATGTTTGGGAACTTTGAACAGAGGGAATTTTTCATCGTTATTCCTGGCTTGAGAAAAAGGAACTTTATTGCTACAGCTCTGTTGTGGTAAAAAACTAATATTTTGTGCAGAACCATGTGCTATATTTTCAATGACCGTCGACAGTGTGCCACCATTTATGAAATACTAGTGATATAATTGCTACTGAATAGCTAGTATAGATCTAATTAGTCCATTAATTATTAATTTTAGTGCTTTTATGTCACGCTTTAGTCTCGTAGCAGTAATACAAACTCACTTGTTGAGCTATTTAGAATTATTTAAGTTGTTTAGCAACTGCACCAGGAGTCGCTATGGTACTATTTAGTACTATAGAAGAGTTTTCGTGACTTTAACAGAACTAGCCCCAGCGATGTTGAGGGATCTTTTAAGAAGCTAAAAGGTTACGTAATGGTTGTGAAAGATACTTTTATAGTGCAGATTGATCCTATAGTGTTTTCAATACTGCTACAATACTAGTACTTTAAAAGTTAATTTGACGCAATATTAGTGCAAAATAGGTACATATAAGTGTTAATAAGGTCGTCTACAGTACTAAATAGTACCATTATCGATTTTTTCATATCTGTTACAGTGCAACACTTTAAAGATTCTTTTGTATGGGTCTGTAAGCGTTCTAAGAGCTAAATTATAGAACTTAAATGCTCTTTAATCGTATAGAACCAAAACGCTCTGGTGGCCTACCAAGACGTCTTAAAGCAGGATTAATTCCAGTGTGGGAAAGAGTTGGCGCTAGACGAACTGTATAGCTCTGTCTCTTTTCCACACTGGAATTACTCCTGCTTTAAGACGTCATATTAACCCCCCTGTTAAAAAAAAACCTTAATAGTACAAGCAGTCACAACGGTTACCATTTTAGGCCTACTATATCACTTTTTTTGGTGATAAAACGCCTTAGTTATAGAAGCTTTTGTTACTTGGGTGGTCATCGGCGCAAATATTTGCCAAATAAATAATTAAAATGATAGAATATCGCTCTATAATGCACTGAAATGTTTCAATTGAAGATACCAAAACCATCCGAAAAAAAAAAAAAAAAAAAAAAAAAAAGATACCAAAACTCATAGCTTAAGTTGTAACCTCTATCATAAGTGTTAATTACGTAAGTTGCGGTTAACCAATAGGTCACCCCCCATGGGTGCCGCAGGGTAACTAATGGCGATTATGTGCAGAGTGGGATTATTACTGTTCATTATTAGCAGCAGGATTATTAATACGTAAGGGCCCACATACACACGATAGGACGTCTTGTACCGATGCTGTGTTATGTTGCGGAAATCTACGAAGTTTATCGTAAAATATCGCCACAAAATTTCGAGCTGTTAAAAATGACGATATATTCTTACGCCAATGATGGATCAAAAGTGATGGACCCAGATTTTTTTGTAATGCGCCGTGTGTACCTCGATACGATCTCGTGTCGTGAAGATGCAAGTACATATTGTAATTATTTTATTTCTACGACAGGAAGTCGCATCGTGACATGCCGCTCTGCGACGTCGTATCGTGTGTGCGTTCCAGCCATAACATTTGGCTATTATGGGCAAACTGACACACATTAAGATGAGAGAAGACTTTCGGTTAGAGTGAAAGTCTGACAGATTTGTTTTGGGTAACCATAACATGGCTATAACGCAGCTATTGAATCAGGAAAGCTTCGCGGAAACGTCAAGAGGGGTATCGAAATGTCTGTGACACAAAATGTACGTAGCTAGTGTAGCTACCATCCATACTAATAATACTTTACAAAAGTAACAACGTCGGTGTCTTTCTGTCTCTATTACAATTTCCCGCTTAAACGGATTTGGCTGGTTGCCGCACGGAAAAGCAACAAAAAGGCAATTTCTTCACGACACCATTACATAACCTTTTTTTTTTGTTCCGGGTTGGAATCCTCATGGATGTGAAAGGCCTGTCAGACTTTAACTGACTAAAAACCACCCCGTTGTTCTCTTCCCACACTTGCACCACCATTAGACAACCTTACACCAATCTATTCAATTACCCTCCACTAGCCCAGCTTGCTAACAAAATTCGCCAAGTTAATTTCAAGGAAATTGTTTCTTGAATATTTCGAGGCTTGGAGAAAAAATAGTCTCAATTTAATACCTCTCCGCGGCTGTCAGCGAGGCGACAAGTTCGCTCTTATTATGTGTGTAAGTACTTTAGGACAGTGATACACTAAACGATAAATTAATGTTAGAGGAAATAGGGAATCTTGCTGTGGGAGTGCGAATGTAGGTAAATATAAAAGTTTTGATAATAGGATATTGTGCCTGTAAACTAACGAAAGTTTCACAGTCATAATAAAACAAGTTATACAGACAATTTTTTTTATACAAGTAATGTTTTAGTTAGTGTGTTGTAGTTATACTAATGTTGTAGTAGTTTGTAGTTAGTGGTAGTAAAAGATAGCCATGAACTGAAGAAACTGTATTTCTTCAGTTCATACTAAGAACAAAAGAAAATCATATTGTGATATAATATAGAAACTTAAATCAGAGTTTCTTTTCGCTTTGCTATGGTAGAGATAATAATGATTCCTTAACTTTATGCTGTGGTAGAGAAAATAATGATTCCTTGACTTTATACTGTTCTGTTGAAAATCCTGAAATCTTTGCTAAGTAATTATTTTAAATTGTTAGGCAAACTAACTTAGAATCTTTCTTTTTTTTGTGTATTTTGTTCTGTACGGAATAATAATTACTTTTTCTTTCCTTCTTTCTTTTTTTATTTATTCTTGTTAGTAAACAGTTTTTCCGATTGTGTCCCTACCCTAAAGAATAATAATAAAAGACTCTTTAGCGACTCATAAAATGTGGAGTGATTAACGTTGACAAACACAAATTCTGTAATTGCGCGCTGCTTATTTAAATATGAAGAGCGATATTAAGTTTTCTCAAAAAAAGAACTATAAATATGACATAACATCATAACATTACGCCTGTAATCCCCGAAGAGCTAGCCAGAAGTGTATCTATTAATAGTTCACCTATATTTAAGCTATGTTTAAATCCCATGTAATAGGGGGCGAGCCTATTGAGAACAACCGGACACAAATCCAAACTCCGTGGCTGCTACTGAGAAACTCCTAATGGAAAACCCAATAACACTATGCCTGACCTGGAAAAAAGAACCCAGGACTTCATGAGCAGCATTCGCGCTTCGGACCACTAGCTCAACGAGGCAGTCTAGATATTACATTGCCATTTTCTATAATCTCAGTTCACAGCAGCACGGAGTCGGGATGTCGTCCAGGGCCTTAAATATAAGTGGCATAATGCGTGTTTGCTAGCAACTCTGCCCAACGGGGTAATATTACGGTGGACGGTCACTAGTACCAATATGTAAACACTTAACCACTTTTAAAAGTGTTTTTCTCCTACTGTTCTGATTAAAATATAATGCTGTTACGAACATAGTATTCTAGAACTCATATTTTTATGAAAAAGATCCTATCTCCAAGTTACAATCGTTATTTCTCGCGAAAATTGCTTTTAAATTTAGGAAAGTGTATACATATTGGTGCTCGTGACTGTACTATAAGGTACCTACGCCTCTGCCTAACCCTTCGGGGATTACAGGCGTGATGTTATATTTTATGTTTATTCAGCTTAGTTGGATAATCAGAAATTCTAGCTATACATTACGTTGAGAAGAATGAGGCCTAATTGATTCTGAAAAACACGAAAATAATTTTACATCATAAATGCTAGAGTGTTACGCGTAAGAGTTAGCGGAATCGCAATTTATTTGATTACACTGTATCAAATGGTACTGGTAGCACAACAAGTCACTGAATACTATCTAAACAAAAAAACCATTGGGTTATAGGTACTTCCAATTAGTTACGGTACAAGTTTGTATGATATTTAAATTAAAATGTAAATACTTTACAATCAGAATTTAAATGAAAGTATAAAAGGCAGAAAGCAACAAAGAATTTTGTGAGTTAATCAATTGAACCTATCGCAGATAACAGCTGGACAAAAACTTCTTTCAAGCTGCACCCTGACCATCACGTTCTGCAATCTACATCCAGTCTGATTCAGCCATCTTTTGAATGGCGTCGGTCTATACAGGGTGTAACACGACCCTTGACGAAGCCTTTACGCAAAAATTATTGCTGGAAAACGACTTTTTTTTTGGGGTGTAAAATCACGTTTTACGGTGGGCCTCAATGTAAAGCACTCAAAACATTGTGCTGATATTGAATACGGATATTGAATAGTACGGAGAACTTTGGCCCCCAATATCTCCGAAACTAGAAGGTTCCCAGGTATGGTCTAGAACAAAAAAATGATCGCAATGACGGGGCGACCTTTCGGCTTCGTTAAGGGTCTTGTTACTCCCTTTATAGTTGGAGGGTGTCCCACACCGCGCTTGCTGATACGTGCTCGTCACTCCAGGACGCGTTTTTTCCATCAGCCAACGATCCTTCGACAAACAATTGTGTTATCCTGTCTTTTGAATTCTGTTGCAGTCTTCTATAACATCGTTTATAATGTATGATTCTGAGAACGGCTCTTAGCGTCCCGCGTCGCCACTCAACCCGGCCCCAACTTGTTTAAATTACCCCTTGTTGTGTTAAATATAGGCCGAATTGCATGGGTCTAAGAGGAAATCTTGAGCGAATACATCCGTATAGATACATTGTTGATTTTGATATTTTCTCGACGGCTTCGTTTGTCTTTTTGGTCGCAAAAACGCTTCTACTTCGGTTTGGCCCAGGTCGGGCAAATTCGAAGACACTGACATCAATCAACCCGCAATGAGTTCGCGTGGTGTAGCACACAGCCCATTCTCATAATAGTTGTGTTATTCGATTTCCGGTAGTAAATTAGCCCATATCCCTCGATCCATTTAACTTTGATTTTGCAGAACACACACAAAACTATGTTAGTTTTAACCAATATCAGTCGGTAACACAAGGTCAGGGAACCGCGAACATACAAATACTGGCTACAATGTGGTCTCTGAACTATCCACGAACTATATCTACTGCAAACCGGATATGTTTAGCTTTGATGTTTATTGACTACGTTGCCGAATTTGCATAAAATAATATTATAACGGTGATCAATAATGCATGCACTTCTGTTTACCGGAACGATAGACAGAGGGCGTGCCTATTGCCCTAGACCAAAAAGATACAAACCACAAAGATACAGACTGCATACTGGAGGTGTGAATGGACCCTACATATCAAAATCGCCGACATGTCTACTGAAGTGGCTGACGTGACGCCTTTGGTGTGTAGGCACCATAAAGGAAGAACCCTAATAAGAGGCCCGACCGATAAAAAAACAAATGAAAACATAAGCGTTTTGAATTTAGAGTGTGCCACGCAATTAGTATACAGATTGGCTTACAGAAAGTACTCATTTTCAACGCTAGGCTCGATACGTACATACATACATAAACTCACGCCTTTTTCCAGGTAGGCAGAAACGACAGACCGCCACTTGCTACAATCCTTACATACTCCTTTTGCGTCGTCCACGTCCATACATCTGGTCATACATGCACGCCGGTGCAGTACTACGCACCTGACTTTTCTGAAGAATCTCACTAATAAGTTCGGTGCATGTCCTTCTAGGGCGTCCCCCCGGCGTTGCCACTTACATCTGCCATGTAAATACCTTGCCTTGCCTTACCTGCTCGATACGGTAAGTTAAAAAACCAACATCGCGTTTTCATTTAGGCAATCATTTAGATATCAGCCAGTGTTAGTTAAAACAGGCATTAGTGATACAAACAAATCTATTTACCGTTTCGTGTGTCGTAGTAAGCAGACCGGCAGACGCATGTTGTGACATGTCAAGATGTACCGATAGGACTAACGAGCTGACACCTGTCACGGGTGACCTTTGGGGTCACCGCGACCCCGCACGAGGTGCAGGACAACAACGTGGCGAAGATTCTAGACGGTACGAGACTGATAAGGAATAAACGTAGTGAAGCGTGTGTTGTGAAGGTTTAGGAGGTGATATTTCAAGCTATTGCTGTATTTGATTATGAAATTCTTGTTGTTAAGTAGCGATACAAATGATGGAGATACCAATCATATCAGAATTGGTTTTAATTCTTACATTTTTTTTTTAAAAAAAAAACGTTGGTACGTTGCCCCACACTAGGAATTTCTCCTGTATCGTGGGTGCGTTTACAAACATTTAAACTCACATACACAAACAGCCAGACCCGGAACAACAACCTATAGATCATACAAATATTTGTTCCGTGCGGAGATAGAACCCGAGACACGCAGCGCAGCAGCCAATTGCTTAGCCACTGCGCCAACCGTGCCGTCAAACTTGAACTTGAAGGTTACTTGTTAGAGTAGTCTCGGGGGTTCGTTTAGCGTACTTATAATTAAGTGTAACACTTAAATCAACGTATATCACGGCTGGTCAACTCTTTACGTGACCAGAGGGCTGGGTTTTTTTTATCCAAAGAATCAGCATTGCCATCCAACGTGGCAGCCTTCTGTGTAGTTTTTCTATTGACAGTAATCTGAACGAATTTTTTTGACATCCTGCAATTCTTTTCCCATTTTGATACTTTTACGTTTTAGATCTATTTGTAGTTTGTAAATAATGCACATGATACTGAATTCAAATACGAAGAAATAAATAATTTGACTATAAAAAAAATACATATAACTAAATAAAATTGTTAAAAATAACATATTTCGGTTGCATACAATATTCCAAGTGACCACGCGTGCAAGTGTCCATTAGCGCAAAAGTTCTTTCTTAGTATTTTCTTTATGCGTAAGTACTTTCGCGAAAAATGTTTTTCGTGTTATTGTCCTGCTACCAATAATAAGATACACTTTCTAGCTTGAGATTAGACGACAGTCTCACGCCAGAGATAGCTTAATACCTACACCCTGATAATAATGATAGTGTTATCCTCTTAACCCAACACCAAGTGAATTAATTAATTTGTCATTAGTATTAAGTTATTCATGACTTGATTACGTGGTATCAGTTGTATAGACATAAGGATGATTTCCACCAAACGGCTCGCATAGCATCGGATCGGAACGGATTTTACTATCTTTAAACGATATTTAACCGTGTACACAGTATTTAACGTCTTTTTTACCAAGTCACGCACAACAGCTAGATCGCGCGCTTCTTCCGCGACATGCGATCGTATCCGAAGTAGTAGCGCGATCGGCTCCGTTCAACTGTCGTCGTATCCGACACGGTAGAAATGAAACTATTAGACTAGGCGCAGAAACTATAAACGTTGATACGAATATAAACATATATATTTTTTTTTTAGTTTATATATCTTAGAATTATGTATTTATATAAGTATATATTAATATTTACTTATATATATATATATTTATATAAGTTAGTTAGTTAAGGCACATATTATACACATTATTCTCTTCCCTTTAACACACTATTGTCTACATTTCTTTTTCATTTCTCCTTTTTGCGGGTCTGCTGGCAGAAATTTCTTTTGAAATAAGCATTACCTTTGTACTCATATACTATAATGTTATTTTCCTGTGTTGTCTTCTGTGTGTGCATAAATAGTTAAATAAAATAAATAAACGTTTGATGGATGGAGAGAGAGGAAGAAAGAAACGATGGATGGATTGTGTGAGGAATGATATGAAAGGAAAAGGAGTAAATGATAGCGTGACGGTTGACAGAGGAGAATGGAGGAAAAAAACGTGTTGCGCCAACGCCAAGTAACATGGGTCAAGGGTTGGAAGATGATAATGACCTTCTTACGGACCCAAGATCTGTCAAAAAAGTTATTTCAGATTGTGTACTATGTAGTGACTATTGTCCGATTAATGATGAAGTTTTCCAGTGAGCGGAGTGTCAAAATCAAAATCAAAGCATTTATTTCAAGTAGGCCAGTTACAGGCACTTTTGAATTGTCGAAACAAAGACAACAGTAAAAAATATCTACAGTCCCAGTCACAAGGCACAAAAACTGTGAAAGTACTGTAGTTGCCCATTCCTTAACGTAGATCTCTATGGAGAAGAACGGGCAAGAAACTCCATGGACACTCTTTTAAATCAGAATACTTTAACAAAACCTTGGTTAAATCATTCATTTTGAGATGGTACATTATGTGAGAACGATGCAGCAAGATGTGTACGTTAAAAGTGTCCATAGTAAAAACAATTCAAAAATAAAATAATTAATTCAAATAAGCCGTGGCAAATAAGAGATGACCAGTCACAACTGACAGCGCGAACATGACGCATGTATCAGCACCATTCAACTCAACCATTTTGAAGGGAACTAAATGATCCGACACACGTGCCACCATCAGCGAGACATTTGAGTGAGCATGACATACTACTAACCGCCAGGGCACATTCAAGTCAAGAAAAGACGCAGGTTTCCAGCGAATGACAGCTTTCTGGTACATAGTACTCACACAATATGGGCTAGGCGGCTATATAATACAAAAGAGATTGAATATATACAATGCAAAGATAGTTATACAATCTTCAGCAGCTCCAACAATACTATTTAATACTATCAATTTAGGCGCCCCTGTTCTTGTGGAGCAGGACCGGCATTGAGCCAAGCATTTTTATCAGTGATATAATCGTCCAACTTGTAATATGCTTTCTTACATAGTGTGCGTTTAATGCATGTTTTAAATTTCGTTTCATTCAGTTCAAGAATACTTTGTATAATTTTATAATAGCATCTCAAACAGTACCCCATGAAAGATGTGTCTGTGTATCAATAAGGATGGATATTGGATAGTGAAAGCATAAGCATAATCAGCCTATAATTTTCCCACTGCTGGGACACACGACCTCCTCTCTATGAGAGGGAATGGGCGATAATCTACCACGCGGGCCCAGTGCGGTAGAACAAAAAAGAACTTTAAATACTTACTCAAAAAATTACTGTTTTATCGCAATCTTATTTAAGGCGTATGATGTGTACACATGGTATGTGGTTGTAAGATATATTGAGCTCGTAAGTTAAACTTAGTAACTGTATTGTTTTAACGTTGAATTTACACACTTCACAGAATCTTATTTACAAGATAGACACTACGTAAACAAAACCTTACAAAGTTCTTGTTTATTGTTGTTTACGCGTTACACCCATATGTTTACTTGGTACTTCTGAGGCTTCGAAACTAGTCGGCGTTACACGAGTAAAATATGCACGCCAAATAAACATAAATATGTGACTAAAACTAGGTTATTGCATCTCTTAAAATGATGCATCGTCATGGGTCGATGTAACGATTTTTAGGGTCCGGTCAGGTCTCGAGCTTTTTCGACACACCCTAGGCAAGGTACTGAGCAGTCAGCCCCGCTAATAATGTTTCTTAGCATAATCAGCCTTTAATGTTCCTCAGTAGCAGCCACGGAGGCTGGATTTGTGCCCTGTTGATGGCAACAGGCTCGCCCCCTATTAAATGGGACCTAAACTATAACCGGCGAAATGTGGGTGAAAAATTAGGGACACCCACTTTTCAGATGGGATTTCAGGCGTGCTGTTATGTTGTGTTGGTTTACTGGTTATATTTGTACTGTGGCGCCGGTAGTTGAAAATGTAACAATTCGCTATATTGACGAAGTGAGTGGGGTGCGCTCTGTTGCATATTTCAATGCTTAGATCAAAAGACATTCGAACCATGCTTGTATGTTTAAAATTCACATAGATCTAGATGATGATGAGAACTAGGCAATTATGACTTCAAAGTCATAAAAACTGTCTGTTTATCTCTTCTTCATAATTATCTAGTTTACCTCCTCGTTCCTCGTCAGCTTACTCAAACTTTTTAATGTAGTTTGCTTAAGTAGATAGACATTCAAAAGTTTTGCCGGGCATATTAACTGAGCTTCTAATTTAGATTAGACTTTGAGCAGGGACTGCCTCGTTGGTCAAGTAGTCGCAAGCGCAACTGTTGAGCATCAGCTCCTGGGTTCGATTCCCTGAGACAAGTGTTATTGAGTTTTTCGATCAGGAATTTCTCAGTAGCAGCGAAGGAGTTTGTATAGGTGATCGATTGATGGCAATAGGCTCGCCCCCTATTACATTAGCCGTACAACATAACTGGCGAAATATGGGTGTACTACATACTAAGTACACCTCTGCCTAACACTTCGGGGATTGCAGGCGTGACGTTATGTTATGTTAATTTGACCAGGGATTGTAAAACACTTAAAACACTTTTATAGCTGAAGTTTAGTGTTGGAAGGAAATTGAGATACGTTTTGTATACGTAAAGTTCCATCTTTTTTTCATTTCACTCTCAAGAGCAGGTGGTTGGCCCCCAAAAAAGGTTCTTTCCTTGTTTAATCTAAGTTAAACTAGAGCTAGGACGATATTTTCCGTATTAAATCTTTGTTTGATTGGCTAATTAATGGACGAAACGAACTGACTAGCGGAAAATGGTTGCCCCATTATTTACGATACGATTGAAGCCGTTGGTATCAGTTCTCATTTGTAGATCTTTGACAGTCGTTACAGGTAGTCAGTGGCCCGAAAGTCTGACAACCAGTCTTGCCAAGGGGTAGTATAACCCAGTACTAACGAGGTTGTGGTGGTCAGATAGGCAGTCGCTCCATGTAAAATACTGGTATTCAGCTGCATCCGGTTAGACTAGAAGCCGACCCTAACATAGTTGGGAAAAGGCTTGGCAGATGATGATGACGATTTAATATTATGAATAAGAAATTCAGAATAATATTCACTATCCTTGAATTTCTTTTAGAAAAGGAATTGGGTCAATCTTTCTTCATGATTAATTAATTTGCATGAAAGTAAGTCCTTGCCATTTTATATAAAAAAGATTTTCATTACATAAAATGGCAATTGAATGAATTTTCATAATATTGAATCGTATCGTAAAGAATATAAAGACTATCTTATATATTATACACCTAAACCGCCACGTTGACATCAAGCTTATTAAATTTATTACAGTCTGATAATTTTAATAAATGAGACCCAAACGAACACACCACACAATTTGATGCCATTATAACACCTATAAACATCACCTTAGGTTCGATTATTCTGCGAATATTTATTGTTATAGTGTAAAACTTGATAGTTGTACTTAATCGTGCAATTAATGCAGATAAGGCCGTAAGGTCCGCTTGTTTATAACTAGATGTTTTGCACAAAGTAACATGGCGTCTTGTTGTCGACAAGATCATTACGTTTTAACTAGCATTTATTTTTTACTCGCGGCTTTGCCTGCGTCGTGATCGACAATTATCCCGTATCTCGTTGGTACTTATTTAGAATTTTGAAGGATAGAGGGTCAAGCCCTGACTGTTCGAAAGAGATACCATGGCCCTGGAACACAAAGGGCAAAGAAGGAACATGGATGGGTTGTAGTCAGTACAATTCTGACACCCTTTCATTGGGGGGATCATTTGATGATTTCCCATACGAAAAAAAAAGCCCTGACGGTTAACATCGGTGTATTAATTAATAATGTAAAAGTGCTTCTAGACTTAATAATTGCGTTTCCCTTCCCTTGAGGTGCTCGTGGCTAAATAATAACAGCCGCTCGGGTCGATCTTTAGGTTAAGCCGTGCTTGTCTAGGTTGGTCTGTGGATGGGTGACCGCCCATTACATACCGAGTTTCCTCCGTGCCTCAGAAAGCAGGTTAAGCCATTGGTCCCGGCTGTCATTTGTAGATCTTTGACAGTCGTTAGAGAGTCAGTGGCCCAAAAAGTCTGACAACCAGTCTTACCAAGGGGTATCGTATTACCCAGTACTAACTGGGTTGTGGAGGTCAGATAGACAGTCGCTTCATGTAAAATACTGGTATTCAGCTGCATCCGGTTAGACTGCCGACCCCAACATAGTTGGGAAAAGGCTAGGCAGATGATGATGTGTGTTTCCCTTAAGGTGGAAGTGCTAGGGTAGCCCGTGAAATTCAAATTTTCATCAATACAACCCTCTAAGTTCATTCAATCCCATTGAATGATTATTTTCATTGAATATTTATTTGAAAGCAGCGGTGGCCCAGTGGTGGAGACCCCGACTTACGAGCAGTAAGTCGTGGGTTCGAACCCAGGCAGGCGCATTACTTTGTGTAAATTATTTCATCACCACTGCTCTCAATGCGGTGAAGGAAAACATCGTGAGGAAACCGGTATGTCTATGCCAAAAATTCGAAGATATGTGACATCTACCAACCCGCACTGGGCCCGCGTGGTGGATTATAGCCCATTCCCTCTCATAGAGAGGAGGTCTGCGTCCCAGCCGTGGGAACATTAATAGGCTGATTATGCTAATGATTATTTCATGGTTGTATTGACGATTTTAAAGATTATAACTCAGTTAAGCCACAGTTTGTTACGGTCGCGAATCATATTTTTATCAACATACAACCTGACACTGATCAGCAAATTACAAGAAACTGGCCAAGTGCGAGTCGAACTCGCGCATGAAGGGTTCCGTACCATCGTAGTCCCCTACTTACCTACCTATTTCGCGAGGTACCCTGGCGCTTCCCCTTAAAGATATTCCATAGTTAAAAACCCGGTAAGTAGCTATTCGTTACGTCATTCAGTCCGTTTTATTCACCAAGAGGACATAATCCTGTAGTGTAGAGAAACTAGATACAAAAATTCCATCACTTTGTAAAGGTCATGAAACTCTGACAAACTCAATTTTAGTAACTGAAGGTGAAATTATCGTGAATCGAGCTTACCGAGCCGATATCGTAAAAGTGTCGCCATCGACGTTATTTTTATTCGCAAATATCTCAAGTTATCGAGAAATTCTCAAGAATCCTTAATTTTTCTCGTTTAAACTTCCCAATTACGTTATTTAATTAGAAAAATTAGAGATGCCTCCGTTTGTTTTATCATCTTCAAAAAAATGTACGGACAAGGAAATTATTCAGCAAAATGACTACGAGTACCAACTTATATGCCAATAGCCTTGGGTGCCAATTTGCTTTAATTAATTTCGGAGATAGCACATACCTAATTATCTAAGAAAATAACTAAACTAGGAGACGTTTTTAAAATATTTAAGGTGGAAATAATACCAACGAACATTTAAAAAATTATTTAAAAAATATCAAAATCGTCTCTGCCAGCGTATCAAATGCGAGGATTTTGCCAAAGCATTATTATTATTATACTAGCGAACCGCCCTTGCTTCGCAAAGCGCCACCTATCGGGTCCAAAACTGTATCTAATGTAGCCTATATTTTAATTTACGCATCTGGCAGTAGAGCGGGGAAAACTGCGTTCAAATCCATGCAGTAGTTTTTGCGTGATGCGCGAACAAACATACAGACAGAAAGACAGACAAAAATTCTAAAAACTGTTGTTTTGGCTTTTGTTGTTATAATAAAGACCTCCCAAATGTACACACATCGGCCTGTTACAATTTTATTATATGTATAGATAGATAACAAAAATGCGAGACGCACGGGACCGGTCGGTGTGGCGACACTTGAGGGAGGGCCTATGTACAGCAGTGGACGTCTTTCGGCTGTAATGACGATGATACTAAAAATAGTCTGACGAAAAAGAAACTTCCAGAAATAATGTTAAAGCTCAAGGGAAACAATTCATACCCCTACATTCATTTACCTTCCTTGTTAATTATGAGGTAAATAAACTCGGAAAGTTGACCTCTCGTTCAACGACTTTATGGCCACAGGCTATATGAGACACAAAGACGCACAAATTACGAGATTGTCCTGTACCTTCCGAGAACTCCTTAATCAACGATGTAAAAAAGATATCCATTAATGTGTAATATTCTTAATGGGAAAGAAACTCGGTCTATTAAGTTCTGTTCAAACGTTCACACAGAGGACGCATACGTCTAGACTGTTTACTGCGCAGACCGTCACTCGCAGCTAACTTCCGAGCCGCCATAAAGTTTGAACCGATCTATAACTGATGAACGAATTTGGATCAATGGATAAACCATTTCCTGGATTAGGATGTAGACGTATTTTTATCTCGTTAGTACGAGTACGTACCTATAAGATAATTTTCGACGAAAGCTCGTATAAATAAAAGTATTTTATATATTTTCCGCACGCAAAATACGCGCTTTGACGTGGAGTTGCGGACACCAGCCTGTTATACAATACAATAAATAAAAGTAAATGATACTACGTTAAGTAACATAACATCACGCCTGTAATCCCCGAAGGGTTATACAGATTTATAGGTATCTAATAGTACACCCCCATTCGCTCATGTAATAGAGGGCGAGCCTATTGCCATCAACCGGGCAGAAATCCAGTCTCCTTGGTTGCTACTCAGAAATTTCTGATGGAAATCCCGATAAAATTTGCCTGACCCGGGAATCGAACCCAGGACCTCATGCTCAGAAGTCGCGCTTGCGACCACTGGACCAACGAGGCATTCGTACAAACTATAAATGATACTACGTTAAGTACTTTATTTTAAATATCGTACATAACTATACTAGTATTTGTAAACTACTCAGACACAGAGCCCGCTACATTATTTTTGTAACGTCGGTCTGTTTATTTGACAATTGAAATAAATACCTCAAAGGGTTTATATTATTTGTACATTTTTTTGTTGATTTGGGTAAAGTCTGCCGGTGACATTTGAAGCCACACACGTATGACATGGGTGGGTAACAGATTACGATCTTCCTAATTCCGTCCGGGTGACACATTTGTCGGTCTTTACACAAGGAAATCCCCAAATTCAACTTCATTCTTTTTTCTTTTCTCTTTGACCTTTGTTTTATTTGTTTGCTCGCTGGTCGCTAGACATAACGACATAATTTCCGTCATCAAATTATTAAGAAATTTTACAGCTGCCTCGTCGGTCCTGGATTTAATTCCCAGATCGGGAATTGTGTAATTGGATTTTTCTATTAGCAATTTCTCAGTAGCAACTCGAAGACTGTATTTGCTGGCATTAGGCTCGCCCCCTATTACACGAAAATGGCAAATGGAAATGTAGGTAACTAAAGGGTACACTTCTGTACCCTTCGGGTACTAACACTTTCACAATTTATTAGGCCTTGTGACTGTGTCTGTAGCTTCATCCTTTTGTACCTTAGACCTTCAAAAGTTCCTGTAAAGGTCTAATCCAAATGAATGCTTTGAGTTTGAGTTTGGTATTACAATCGTGGTTATGTTATAAACAGTTTTGAAGAGCTGGAACCTAAAAATACAAACACCTGGATTAAGGAAAGGGCTGTGTTTATAGCCAGCCCACGTAAGTCCTTGAGTTCAGGTTTGACTTCAAAACTCCTGTAACAATATAAGGGACAAATTTGCGTGGGCATCACTTAGGGTGATACTGTATCCTTATCTAGGGTTTAGTACCCGTAGGGTAACCAGTGGGACCCTATTACTAAGCCTCCGCTGTCCGTCCGTCCGTCTGTCTGTCATAATTCGTAAGAGGTAGACTCACAGAATGTGTATTTCTGTTTCCGCTATAACAACAAATAATAAATTATTCGGAACCCTTCATGCGTGAGTACGACTCGCACTTGGCCTGTTTCACAAATGCTGACCCTTTGGATGTGAAAACCTTGATATATGTAAGAAAAAACCCCATGAATCGGGGTATATGCACGTACATTATTCGGTCTCTAAATGACAGATATTTCACCTTTTTCGTCAAACGTCGTCTTGGAAGCCTACGTGGGCTGGGCTTTCACTTTGACAAGGATTTTAACGATTTTGGTAACGTGTTAATTAAGGAGATATTTTTAGAGAGAAAATGTTTAGTGTAATGTTGACATGTGTCGAGATCAGGGACCGTTTGTTTACATTCTTACAGGTAGACTTACGTGAATAACAATTAATTTTATCTGTGTTATTTCAAAATATATTTTAATTTAGAGAAAATTTATTTTTTGAAGATATGATTATTTTTGTGTGACATCGATCTTAGAAGTTCAGAAAAGGGAATGTTATAGATCAGAATGAAATTAGAAAATATGAAGTAGTAGCACATCAAGCTACTACAATCTGTCAAATTTCTTTAATAGATTTTCAACTTTATTGCTAAAGCATTATTTTCAAGGTTGATTGGGAAAATTTGACAGTTTCGGGTACCTTGATGTGCTAGCGTCTGTACTAAGCCACGTTGTTCCATATAATTTATCTAAGTAAAAGCAAATAATTGTTTAGCAATTTGACACACTACTTCAATATACCCTGTTACAGCCTATTCATGCAACTGCTAAAGAGTGATAATTGATTAAACGTTGTCTATTTTATTTGTTATTGTGATTTAAGTTGTGTGGTAATCAGTTATGGTGGTATGGACATGTGATGCGGAGAAATGAGGAACATATCGTGAGGAAAGTTTTAAGTATGAATGCGGATGGCTATAAGAGTGGAGGAAGACCAAAGTAACGAGGGATGTACTGTGTGAAGGATGATATGGCTGGAAAGGAGCTGAGATGACGAGTAATAGAGAAGCATGGAAGAAAAAAAAAAAAAAAAATTGGGATTAGGAGGAGAGCCAATTAATTTCACTAATTTTACATCAAGAATCTATTAAATTGACAATTAAATATTTACTGTAAACATTTAGAGTTAAGTTACAAAAATAAAACGGATAAATCGGTACTCGTTTAGTTACGCAAAACTTCAACCCAGGGCAGGTTTATCGAGACCGATCCTATTTTTGGTAAATAAGGTGCTACAACGGGTTTAAGGGGTCGATAAAAAGTTTTACCTAAATACGGCCTTCGTCGTTCAGAATTTGGTTAGAAATGTGATTGAAAACGATTTAGGACAGCGTGTAAATTAAACGCTTTGATTTAATAATGATTTTTTAAATCGCCGCATTAATTTAGTTACAAATTAATAAAATGGACGTCTAGTTGTATTTTTAATATAACAGCTTTTTATAGACGTTTTTTTGTTTTTGTGTTTTGCGTTTTTGTGTTCCGTCTAATATTCGACACGGCTGGACTGATTTTGACGGAACTTTTTTCTGGCAATGAGCTTATATAATAAGGAGTAGAAAAAGGAATAGGGATCCGTACAAAAAAAAATCCTTGAAATTGTTAAAAAACCCGATTCAAATCTATACTAATATTATAAAAAGGTAAATTTTGTTTGTAGGTTTGTAAGTTTGTATGTAGCGGGTACGGATGGCCGATGGAGCCGGAAAGTTCTGGAGTGGCGACCGCGAACTGGAAGACGTCGCGTTGGAAGGCTTCCCACTAGGTGGACTGATGACCTGGTAAAGGTTGCGGGGATCCGCTGGATGCGAGACGCACGGGATCGGTCAATGTGGCGACACTTGGGGGAGGTCTATGTCCAGCAGTGGACGTCTTTCGGCTGAAATGATGATGATGATGTAGCGGGTAATTTCCGGAACTAATGATCCAATTCTAAAAATTCTTCACTGGCACAAAGCCACATTATTCGTGGGTGCTTTAGGCTATAAATTATTTTTATATCATTCATATTAGCCGAACTATCACAATTTTTGCGGACAAAGTCGCGGGCGAAGAGCTCTAAGAGCTCGCTGCTTCATTAATAAAGGTAAAGGAATACCAAACAAGTCATCTTCTTAGCCATTACCTATTATTTAGTCGATATCCATTTTAACTAGATGAAGCTGAAAATCTCTAATTTACATCCCAGATACTGGGCAATGCCAGCTGGATTATCATCAAGAAGGCTGAATAAGTGGCATTTACGTGACCAAACTATTTTTGATAGTACTTGTCCTCGTTTACTTTTCGTATTCAAAGTGACACAAAGGTAAAAAGAAAGCCATTTTCTTATCTATCTGAAGTTATTTCCTCTGTTTCTTTTGGCATCGTTACGAGTACTTTTAGATGGACGTCCACTGGGACTTGGTAAGTTATGTTGCCCAACGTGTATACTGGAGAAAGTAAATAGGACATTTCCCAAAATAAGGTAAAATAAATTAGGTAGTGAAACTCACACGTGATTAGTGTCAACATTTTAAAACGATAAAAAATTACGGTTTTATTTCAGTATTTTTTTAAATCCAGTATTTCATTGACCGCCAATAAAAATATCAAATTAATATATTGCTTTTTTATTAAGTTTTGATACTTTTGTTTTGACCCAGTTAACTATTTAATGTATTTGTCTATTTTCAACTGACTGCGTATTTAATATCACATTTTAATAAAATATTCAGTTACTGAAAAATATTTCCCGAATTAAGAAGAATTTGTAACTAATATAATTTTGGGTCGATGCTACATTATAATTTGATATTTGTTTCCTAAAGATTATCCTCGATTGTGTATAAGATACCAATTAGGAGTCTTTATTTCATTACTGTGGATCTGATTACTAACGAAAATAATTATTATTGTGTTGGTATAACTAACGCCCAAGTGGAAATAACAATGCTACTGATTGCCATATTATTTGATTAACAGAATAGTTGGTATTTTATCGGTAAAATCCTGAAAGATTTCATTAAGATAGTTTTATCTAATGGATCTAGTAGTGTCATAAAACATAAATACGAGTGTTTGCTGGGAGCCAAACTGGCTCCCAGCAAACACTCGTAACTCCAATTTTGTCACAAATATGTATAGGTAAATTAGCTATTTTCAAAATTGGAAGTTGTATTTCACGATTAGCTACCTTTTTTACAAGATTTTATTTAACTTGCCTAGTTAGTTAGTATGTATGGGTCAAATCTTGCAGGTGAATTTAAAACCAGTTCCCCCCAACCGATTGAGCTGAAAATTTACACACAGCTTTGGTTCTGGTGACAATACATTTTAATGACAGACTTAACTTCTACAGCCAGAATCGCCTCCTTACGCGATAATGCTTCAACGGTTAATAGCACGGACGCGAAACTTTGTATACGCCTTCAACCTAATTTCGTTCTTTTTATTTTGATAAAAGCTTGTTTTTTTTTTTAAATGTAATTTATACAGGGTGTTTGGTTAAATGTGGGCAATACTTTAAGGGAGTGAAGTACTCATTACTATAAGCAACTCTTACTATGGGGCTAACTATGAAATATGATTAAAAATATCTGCTGTTGCCTACTTTTTTTCGAGTTACGCGACCAATAATGTGTGGAGCAACTGATATTTTTTTCGCGATTTCATGGTCGGCCCCATAGTAAAAGTTATATCTTATTTTCATGAGTACTACAAGCCCCTAAAGTATTTTCCACGTTTAAAAAATCACCCTGTATAGTTTCCGATATCAGTTTGTTGCAATGAATCCGCATCGATATTATGAAAACGTTTGAACAGCTATATAGACGAAACTAACAAAAATAACTGAAAGACGGAATTAGACCTTGACACTTTTCGAAAAGGCCTACCAATTGTGTTGATATGTCTAATTATGTTCGAATATCAATTACAATTCTGTGACGTCATAATTACAGGATGCCGATGTAGAAATATGTCTGATTGAAGATTTCAAGGCGAGATAATTAGAAGTCACCCCTAAGTATATGATCACAAAGCTGAGGCTGGCTGAAAATAGGGAGCTATTCCGAGAAGTGGTATTTTTTAATCCAAATTCTAAAATTAGATCCTAGATTGAATATCCTACCATGATTATATTGTAATACCAAATGATTTGAAAAGAGTAGCCATGGAGTTTCTTGCCGGTTCTTCTCCATAGGAAACGACCAACCCGAACCGTGCACCTTTTTGTCGACGTTTTATAAGTGCCCATCGAGGCCTATATGAAATCAAATATTTTGATTTTGAATAAAATATGTAAAATTATAAGTGAATATTTTTAGGATTAATAATTTTGTGTTATGTAAATTATTATGGACTTTAGATTCTAAGAAAAGTGAAGGGAAATTAACGAAATATTCTTAAGTTGTTGATTTTCTAAATAATTTTACCTATGTAAGTTTTTACTTATACTTGTAATATGTTAATTACAAATAGTATATGTTTTCATATTTCTAAACAAACTTCAAATTAAAAATAAAACCATGAACAATTGAACATATAGAAATGTATGCAGAATAAAAAAACACCTTATTTGCGGTTCATCATGAAAATATACTCGTAAATTACGAGACGCTACGTTTTCTTTGAAAGTAATTTCCACAATTATTTCACGGACCATGAAATTGTCCATAAAATTGGGTGTCAATTCCATTTTCCAGGAACAACATTTCACGCACTGATTGTCGTTTATTAATTTAAATTAAGTTCAGTACTAACTTGTCTTGGAAACAGTACCTACAAGAGTTTTTCTATGTAAATTATATTTTTGTCTAAATGATGACAAAGAAAATAAGAATGTTTAAATAAAAATCTATATAAATATGTCTCTACCTCTTTATCTTTTTGCTCTCCATGTATGTGTGTGTCTTTCTTTTTTGTTACCATGGACAAAAAAGGACATACGGATACAGCGCAGGCCACACCGCGCCGCCAGCTAGCGAGCGAGCAAGCGAGCCGGGCGAGGCATCGTTTCACCTCTTTTCATACTTTGGTTCACACCGCAAACTACCGAAAGAGCCGAAACGAAGTATTAAAAGAGGCTCGCCCGGCTCGCTCGCTCGCTAGCTGGGGGTTTGGCCTGCGCTTGAAGGATGTCAGGCCACAGGGTCAAACATATTTTCAAGGACAGCGTATCATTGCAGAAGTTCTAAACGGAATTTAAAGTAATTTACCATGAAAACTATTATTTAGTCGTTGTAGACATTACAGCATTGTTTACAAACTCACCAAGTTTAAGTTATTCTCGAAAGCTTTACATGGCATAATATCTATTTTCCTTATTTAGTAACACTCATTTACCAAAGTACTTACTTTATCGCAGAAACTTGTGTTACTTCGCAATAATATTCCAATTTGGAATACTATGTCCTAACTTTGGGAGCCTGATGGATCGTAGTTTTACAAAGTAGTTATAGTAAAACTAAGTTTAACTAAGTAGTAGTGGAGTTTCTTGTCGATTCTTCTCCATAGAGATCTACGCCTTGGTATGGGCAACTACAGTACTTTCACAAGTTATTATGCCTTGTGTCTGTGACTGTAGATTCGCTTTCTTTGTTTTTCTGACATTCAAAAGTGCCTGTTATAGTCTAATAGAAATAAATGCTTTGAGTAGAAGTAGTTGTATAGTTCGAAGTTTTACCTAAGGTATAAATTGCCAACCGCGGTCTATCAAAACGATTTTCTTAATCACGGCGCCGCCGTTTTTGCAATCTAGCAGCAAAAAATGTTTTGGAACAATTTAATGATTGTATGGACAAGTTAAATCCAATGCCATTATTACTTATTTTGGGGGCTTCTAAGTAAATGATGACCAATTTTCAGCCCACTCCGCGTTTTCAGTCGTCGGAAAACGACGAAGCACATTAAAAATTAGCTTGCCCGCTTCTGCACGACTAGAAAAGGTCATGGGATGAGTGACTGTTTATCTTGCACATGATTTGGGATGCTAGATCAATCTTGCCAAATTGGTGGGAGATCTCGGTATTACGAGAACTCGGTATACCAAGATTGCGTTCCCCCTTTCGAATTATACCTTTATTTATTTAACACTTCAAGCACAAAAGTACAGAGGCTTAATACCATAGGCATTTTCTACCAGTCAACCTTTGGGTGATGCAGAGACAAGCAATGGAAGGTGTATATCTGAAAATAATTACCTTTAGTTGTTCTCATATATTTTTCAGCAATTGTATTTACGCCAGATGTTGTGTGCGACGTCTTACTAAACATGTTAGTTAGTTTTATTCAGTTTGTTAAGCTCTTTATTTACAACTGTACATTATTTCTTTTATACGTGAGGATAAATCTTTTTATTATTGCGATTGTGTACACGTTTTTCTGGTCTTTCTAAAAATATCAAACTTTCAGTACCTTGCCAGGTCCAGAGAATAGGAACCTAAATCTATTGTTAACAAGACGCAGACCATTCGGTAATAGGGTAGGATTATGGTCATAATCATAACGTATATTTATTTGGGGAATATTTTCTTTCATTCATCAAATTCGTCATTCATTGGCTCTGTCCCACCTCTGGTCTATGCGAGTCTCAATTAGAGGGCCTTAAAAACCAATGCACATTTTTTTTTCTTTTATATACTTAGCCCACCCTAGGAATTTCTCTTGTATCGTGAGTGCGTTCACAAACATTTAAACTTACATACGCAAACAGCCAGACCCGGAACAACTACCTGTAGGCCATACAAATATTTGTTCCGTACGGGAATCGAACCCGCGACACGCAGCGCAGCAGTCAATCGCTCAGCCACTGCACCAACCGTTCCGTCAATTATTCATCATCTACGTTTTTGTCTTCCGTTCTCCCCTGCCATTACACTATCATTTGTTTTTTTTCTCCAGAGTACACAAACATGAGTTTGAATTGCTCTCTAGTGCACAAGTGTGTTCGAACAAGCATACTATTCATTTGAGACCCTCTCCTAATAGTTTCGTTGTCTATTGATGTTTCTGGTAACAATATCGACTGTGTGTAACTAAAATTTATTCATGAGATTACACGAGAAAATAGACGTGAACGTTTCTAATTGGAGACAGATGGCGCTAGCGCCACGCGTAACTTCTGCTCTGTGTATAAAAATAAATTAAAATTATAAAACACAAAGTTTAGACACAAATAAGTGATACAATATAATCTGAATAGTGTAACAACCAAACACAATTGTTATCTCAGATTAATTTACGTGATAAATGCAAATAAACAAATAAATAAAGGACAGTGACCAGAAGCTTTGTTTACATTCAGAAATATCAAGAATTGACTTTGATATAACTTTTGTTGATTAGTGCAGTGTGGTTTAAATATCAAACAAGGACAAGAGCTTTAAATGAAGTTTAAAAGAAACAAAAAAGTGTTCCCTACCACAAACTCATCCTGCTAATTGTAAGTCACGAATACTTTAATAATCATCTAAACAGTGCTCATAGTGCATTTCAATAATATAATGTAATAGTAGAACATTAAAGGTGCTAGAGAAGTGATAAACAGTAGCAAAGGGCAAACAAGTGTGATCTATCAAAGTAAACAAAGAAAACGGACTTTGAACTTTTGAACATCAACATTCAAATCCGTCCAACGGATCTTCACTACTGGAGCATACAATAGACACCGTAATTTCAAGACTTAGTTGTATGTTCGAGTGGCGCGTTGCTCTAAGAAGCGCTTAAGTAGCTAGCAAACAACAGTCGGCAGATCGACTCCCACTATCGGTTTTACTTTTTGTGTTTTTGTTTTTTCTTGTTTCTTTTTGCTTTATTATTGATTAATTGAACAATACGCATTTAATAAGTACAAATAGTAATACATTATAAAATGACACCTAAAACTGGTACAAAAACCGACCGCAAGATGCCAGAGAAAACTATATGTTTTAAATGCAAGAAGTCGGTAGACAAAAAAGAAACAGTTTCATGTTCAATATGTAACAACCGATATGAATTGGATTGTGATGGCTTCCCAGAACAAACCTACCGGCTAATGGACCGAGAATCTAAGGCAAATTGGAGATGTAAAACATGCAGGAAAAATACTAAAGTACTGACGACTAGCCGTGTATCTAACATCACAAATAGGAAACGAGGAAACCAACACCTAAAGAGCTCCTCTCCGGGAAAAAGTGTGAATGTTCAGAAAAGTAAGCAACCAGTAGCAATAAAGTCTGCCGTACTAAGCAGTTCCGACATTTTGGATTCCCACATACTATCCGAATACGAAACTTCAGATGAATCATTCAACACACCCAATAAACTCTCTCATAGCGTCGACGGCACAATTTCTGAAACATTGACCGTTCTAGAAATGAAAGACACCATAAAAGCGCTTACACATAAATTGGATAGTACTGAAAATGAGTTAGAAAACACGATACTCGAAAATAACAATCTTCATCAACAATTAAATAAGTTAACTGCAGAAATCAAAATTTTGAAATCACTTTGTAACTCTTCGTCCGTCATTGGAAATAGCCCAGACATTAAACATAAAAGAAAAAGAGACACTCTGCTACAACAAAACGCCTTTTCCACACCTTCTTCTCCCGTGGGGAATAAGTCGAATGTTAAATGTGGCAAAAGCATAGAAATAATGCATCTGCAACAAAAAATCGCGGATCTGCAACAAGAATTAATAGAAGCACAGCAGCAGATTGTAGCTCTCACGAAAATATTAGACACAGTAAAACAAAACAACAGAATACCTAAACAACCCTCGGTATCAAAAATCTACATACCAACGCCTAACCATACCGAAGAGAAGAAACATGAATCGACAAGTAGAGTACTGATATTCGGCTCTCAACAGTGCGTCGGTCTAGCAGCTGCCATAATGCACTCAAGACAAAATACAAAATATGAAAAGTATCGGATTATCGCGGACACAAAACCAAATGCACCAAGTAATCAAATAATAATGAGTTGCCGTCATGCCAAGTTGAACTACAATGATAAACTTGTGATTTGTGTAGGGGAAAATGATCACAATTTAAAATATATCTTATCCCAACTACAAATTGTACTAGATACTTTTTATAATAACCTCATTATTGTATTAAATGTGTTTAAAAATGAGTATTTAGATGTAAGTAAACTCAATTATTGCATCAAAAATGTATGTCTTAACTTTAAAAAATGTAAATTCCTAGAAAGCCAGACCCATAAAATGTCTGAATTGTGTACTAAAATTAATTACCTTATAGATTGTCATGACTATAATGAGAACTATTTAAATCCTAGAGAACTTGTAAAGCGGATAGCGAGTAACAGGTCAAGTCTTAAAGTAAATACAAATTATAACAAACCCAAAAAAGGAACAATTCCTTTCTATTTCGGTCAGAAAATCTTAAAACAACAAGAAACGGATAACGTTTTAAATTCCACCGATAAAGCAAGACAAGGAACAATTCCGTATTATTTTCCTATAATAAAAAGGACATAACGTTTTTTCGGGCCCAAAACTTCGCCATGTAGAACATATAATTTCAAAATACTCCATCAAAATATTGCTAGTCTCTTATCAAAAAAAGAACTTCTCGAAATAACCTTACAAGAACTACGTGAAGTACAGAATAACCCAGATGTAATATGCCTCTCCGAAACTTTTATAAAAAAAGGCTATGAATCTTATATAAAAATTCATGACTATGAAATGGCTGCCAACTTCTGCAGGGAAAAACAAAGAGGTGGGACCTGCATCTTAGTAAAAAAAAACATTGTATTCAAAGAACTCCCATTTATAAATACCCACGCTATTCAAAATACGTTCGAAGCATGCGGTATAGAACTAAATTATCATAAGTTGATAATCATTTGTGTTTATAGAACTCCTCAATCCGACCCCACCCAATTCCTATTTAAGTTGAATGGTCTTTTGGAACACGTATTTCATAAATATAAATCAAAATTAAATGTTGTTTTGGTGGGTGACTTTAACATTAATACTCTCAAAAAGGGCAATATAACTAATCAATTAATAGATCTGTCATACAGTCATAATCTAAAATTACATATAAATGAGCCAACACGTAAGTCATCATGTATCGATCATATTCTCAGTAATATTCCGGATGCTGTTGCTACAGTAATGCCACTTCACCTATCCGACCATGATACAGCCCAAATGTTGAGTATTCCTTTAAGACATAAGATACAAATAAAACAGGCAGCAAACTATATCTACAAAAGAGACTTCAACTTGAATAATATTCAGAAGTTTAAAGAATGTTTACAAAACGTGTCATGGTCAGAAACTTACGCAGAAAATTATGTAGATGTTGCATTCAGTCATTTTCACGAATTATTGTGCCTTTTCTATAATTTGTGCTTCCCGAAAATAAAAGTAAAAGTTAACACTAATCAAAAGAAACAAAACTGGATAACCAAAGGCTTGAAACGAAGTTGTCAAACAAAACGGTCTTTACGCTTTCAATATTATAGAAATAAAAATATCGGAAATAAAACTAAATATATGCAATATTCAAAAATCTTACAGAAATGTATCTACACATCGAGAAAAAACACAAATATTAAGTTTATAAACGAACATGAAAACAAATGCAGAGCCGTATGGAAAGTAATTAGGGACGAAATCAAGAACAATAACTTCAAGGACAGTATAGATAACATTCAAATTCATAACACTGTAGTAACGGATCCTTTTGAAATAGCAACGGCATTCAATAACCATTACATTAATATGGCGCATGCTTCTAGTACGGATATAAAAACAAGCCCTAGGAAAAATTCAGCAGCTCATTCGATGTTCCTCAAACCAGTATCTGAGAATGAAGTTAGAACGGAGATAATATCATTGAAAAACTCAAATTCTGAAGGATACGATGAGATTAATACGAAAATTATAAAAGCATGCACTATTGAACTAAGTGCAATTGTAACACATTTAATTAATTTATCTTTCTCACTTGGTACTTTTCCTGAAGCATTAAAATTATCAATTGTTAAACCGCTTTTTAAAAATGGAGTAAAATCTGATGTTAATAATTATCGCCCAATAACATTAATACCTATCTTATCGAAGATATTTGAAAAGTGCATGTACAAAAGATTGATCGAATTTTGTAATAAATTTAACATAATTAAGAAAGACCAGTTCGGCTTCCAAAAAAACAAATCTACAACACTAGCTATTTTCACCCTTATAAAAGATATAATAACGAATATTAATCAAAACCGTCTTACTACAGGTTTGTTCTTTGATTTAACTAAAGCCTTTGACCTAGTGTCTCATGACCTGTTACTACAAAAACTGGAGGCAATTGGAATTAGAGGCATAGTACTTCAGTGGATATCGTCATACCTAAATAACAGACGACAGCGGGTTACCATTACAAAAGTAGATAGAAATAATGACATGATACCACACTCATCCGAACTCAAGTACAACAAGTATGGCGTCCCACAAGGAAGTGTGTTAGGGCCAATTTTATTCCTTTTGTACATAAATTCCATTATTAATATAACCAACCATAAATGTATATTATTTGCTGATGATATTTCAATTATTGTAACAACTGATAGGAAGAATAATACGATTGACGATCATGAGACTGATATTAATAACACTATTGAAAGTCTAATTGAATATCTAAATAGAAATAATTTAACAATTAATCTTAAAAAATCAGTTTATATTCAATTTAATAAATCTAATAATGCTAAATACAATGTTAAAATGAACATACATAAAATTGATGAAGTAACACAAACAAAATTTCTAGGTGTAACTTTAGATCAAGACATAAACTGGAAAGCACATATTGATACCGTCTCCAAACGAATAAATAAGTTCGTATATGCTATTAAAAAAGTCAGAAATATAACGAACATTAAAACGGCAATAACGTCATATCATGCATACGTAGAATCGGTGCTCCGCTATGGCTTGATAATGTGGGGTAATAGCACAGATCAAAACAGAGCATTTATTGCACAAAAAAAATGCATTAGAGCAATTTACGGACTTCGACCTGAAGAATCCTGTAGACCGATATTTAAAAAGCTTGGCTTGTTACCACTACCGTCTCTTTACATATACGAAACATGTATGTTTGTGAGGAAGTATAAGGAATTGTTTAATAATGCTAATGATTTATATCCTCGTAACCGACGAGACCCCCACAGGCTAGTATTGGATGTCCTTCCAAGACTAGCTAAATATAATAAAAGTTGTATATCTATGTGTGTACGTGTTTATAATAAGATACCAAGTAATCTCAAGAATCTAAATATGAGATTATTTAAAAATAAATTGCATGAATGGTTGTGTAGTCATAGTTTTTATAGTGTCAAAGACTTCTTTGACAATAAATGTTAAATATTCTCGTGAAATTTTTGCACGCTTATTACTGTTAAGCAAAAACATGTATGCTCTTTCTTTTTTGTTTTTACCATCTTTTATACCATGTTTTTAAGCAAATAAATATTATTCTTATTCTTATTCTTATTCTAATTTAAATGCAAAGCACAATTTAGACTTATTAACACGCCTCGTGTATTGTGTTCGGGTGTGAACTTCCAAATGCCAACGATTGATACACGAACATAAGAACTAACTAATAAAGTTCAAATTATAATAGCATGCTATCCACATTCAATATCATACTAGCTTTTGCCCGGGGCTTCGCTCGCGTTAATTTAGAATTTGATAATTAAACTCTTAACACACTACTAAAGTGTCTATAATAATATAATTCAATCATGATTGGAAAGGCACGTGGCGCCATCTATTATCATAAGTACGTTATTGTTGTTTTCCTCGGGAACAGTACTTTTTTCGGGATGAAAGATACCCTATGTCCGTTTCTGTACACCTGACAACGTATACGAAAAAAGGCGTGAAAAGGTAACAAACAAATTTACTTTCGCATTTATAATATTAGTTAGGAAGTTAGGATTACGATTCAATAAAAAAGAGAACTCTGAATCAAATTAATGAGTTTAATAAAAATAGCTTTCCAAAATGCTCTTTCTTCGGATACCAAGCAACCGTAGCAATGTGTGCTACGCCGTAGCATGTGGCGTAGCAAAAGGTTACACGCTACCCGGCTTCCTTTTTAGAATGACGTGGTTACAGTAGCACTAAAGTGAACTAATTCATAAATCATGAATAATCATCATAAATCATATTTATTTCTGTAAATGGGTTTTACAAAACTCCATTCACACTGTGAGGCTGTTGTTTAGTACCTGTCTCCTCTGAGAAGAAACAACCGAAACAAACCAAGCGGTCACTGTCTCTTTTAAAGTCCAGAGATATGAGGACCTTGCAGATTAGTGTATAAATCACATCATTGTGTGCATAAATCAATATTAAAGTTAAAAATATATCTATACTAATATTATAAAGCTGACGAGGTTGTTTGTTTGGTTGAACGCGCTAATCTCAGAAACTACTGGTTAACTTTACTGGTGATTTGAAAAATTCTTTTAGTGTTGGATAGCCTTATTATTGAGGAAGGTTATAGGCTATAAAATTTCACGCGGACAAAGGTCACGAGCAACAGCTAGTCTTTAATAAAAGTGTATTTAAGGGAATTTAATTAATCGTTAAAATCAACGAGGAAAGTAAAACGAGACACGATTGAAACAAGTTAAAAGACCTAATAAAACATTTAAAAGATTTTAATTAACGTTGCGTAAATGTAAAAAAAAAATACTATCCATTTCTGTCTTTCAAGGAAAATGTGCGTTTGGGCCTGCGAAGGTTAAATTATTTTCAATTAGTTACACTTCAAAATGTCAATTTTAAAGTGTAACTAATACCAAATCCATAATATCTGAATTTATATTTCCTGCTATCAAAGGGCGAAGTTACTTCCAAAGTAAAACAGTAGAAAAGTGGTATTATAATTATAAGCAGGGGGCGCAGGGGTATCGTATTACCCAGTAGTAACTGGGTTGTGGAGGTCAGATAGGCAGTCGCTCCATGTAAAATACTGGTATTCAGCTGCATCCGGTTAGACTGGAAGCCGACCCCAATATAGTTGGGAAAAGGCTAGGCAGATGATGATAATTATAAGCAGGGCCAAAACCGCATGGAGGAAGATTAGAATTCTTACCTATACTTTTGTCTGCTTAATATAAACTTTGCTAATCTGTTGGTACCTTTTCATCACATTTCTGGGTTAGTGCCCAGTTGAAACTTCTAACAGAACCACATACTTTATCCTAATATTACCAAACTACTTAAAGAATTTCCTTAAAGTAGCTATCTACTTAGAATCAGACTAAAATGTTCATAAATATTTTGTTCAAGGGTATCATATCGTTTCACAGTTCACTGCGTTAAATTTGCGACGTCGATGAATTTCGTTATTGAAAAAACAGGCTTAAAGTATAATACAGAAGCTCAGTTCTATACAACGAGCGGAAACGTACACAGACACGCTTCACGTACAGCGAGTGCAAGCGCACTCGAGACTGGCCTTTGTTTGAGATCTCCACGCACACATAGACGCGCTACACGTACAGCGAGTGCAAGTGCACTAGCGACTGGCATTTGTTAGAGATCTCCCCGCACACCTAGACACGCTTCACGTACAGAGAGTGCAAGCGCACTCGCGACTCATTTATTTGATATCGCCGTACGTAGGCGTCTATGTGTTCGTGTGCCGTTTCTCTTGTTGTATGGAGCCTTCTGTAGGTATAGTATTCTGTGGTTATATTGAGATTTTTTCGAACATGACGTACCTTTACGTTAGTGAAATTGTTTTGGATATCAGGAATTAATACTGTATTCTTATGAGAAGTTGGAGTATCGTGTAGGTTATTATTTTATAATACAGGGTTCCCGGTGCCAAAAAAATGGGTTTTTCCATCACGAATTTCTCAGTAGCAGCCGCAGGGCTTGGATTTGTGGCCGGTTGTTGGCAATAGCTCCCTATTATATTTGAGTTTTTTTTTTTATTCGGATGGGATATAACTTTCGAAATGTGGGTGTACTATTAGGTACACCTCTGCCTAACACTTTGGGTATTAAATGATATATTATTATTTATTACAGGTGTGATGTTCTAATGGTAAAATGTAGATTGTAAAATAAAAATGTTTGTAAAACAACCTTCATTTTTGTCTTCAAGGATATCCGTTTATTTTGCCAGAAAATATTAAATTATCTATTAAGTCGTGGTTCCAATTTCCGAATACGACAAAAAAGCTTACAAAATTGCGTATTTCAATGTTTCCCCCTTATCCGGGATTAGCTTATAAAAAAAAACACCTTTATAACTTTCCTGCGACCTAAATATACCTCGAACATTACGAGCGGATATTTTGGGCAGAGATATTTTACTTCAAGATTTCATTACAGTAATCAAAAGAAGAGTTTATCTGATGATTTTATATCGGATTTTCCTGTGGACGTAAATAATACGATCTACCTGCAGTGGTCGCTTGAAAGAAAACAGATCTGAAAGGTTTCTTCTTTTTGGTTTTTTTTGGCCTGTAATAAAAAAAATGTGATTTATTTCAGGCAAAATACCCATGTACAACAATAATAAGTTGAATTAAAAAATGTAAAAACAGTAAAAAATAACATTAAAAAATGATAGTTTATGTTGCAGGGAGACTGAAGACTCTTGTCTGTGAGAGGGACTTTACACAAAGTTACAAATATCTTGAACTGAGTTTAACTAAAATCACCAGCGGTTGGGACTGGGCCCTGTTCTAAATATTTGAGGTTACCTAGGAATGTCTTCATTTACTTAAGGTTAGCCTCACTGTGGTAACGCGACCCTGATATCAGTTGTACTTTAGGGGAATGTGTCCGGGGTGCGTTGTCAGAATTCCTCCTCGTGTGCCTGATGGCTGCCGGTCCCTCTCGATACGTCTGGAGGGAATAGCAGCTGCTGGGCCGGTGCACCCTGGGCGTGGGCAGTATCCTTCCCCGAGGAATGGGAAGAGATTCTTATTCCTCGGGAAATGTTACTGCCCATGGCTAATATTCTGACATGGGGGGTCCCTCATGGACCAAGGGGGCGTTGCTCCGCGTGACCCTCTGAAAAGCAGAGGGCACAGCGGAGGAGCAAGGACGGGCTCGGTGTGCACTTACCCTGCCTCCGAGCAGACAGTGAAGGACGTGCGTCCTTCACTGTCTCCGTCGATATCGTAATCCCACCGTCGAAGTGTCGTGGAACACGTCTCGCGGCTTCGATTGGGACCGAGGGTCTTGGCTTAACCGCCCGGACCACGAGGTAGAAAACCTCTATAAAAAGTTACCCCGAATCTCAAGCGGCGGCGCACCGCGAGGAGATGTATGGCTGACGGGTTCCTTTGGAAAATCAGTCTCTAGTGCGAACCACTGCCGGGCCTGGCTATGGCTTATCTGGGTACAGGGGGCACTGCCCAGATGGACTATTTATTTCCCCCATACTCGTGGGAACAGTATGGAAGATTACAAAACCCAAAAAACGGCCGATAACGGCGAAGGAAGGGAGGAGAGGGATGCGGGGTCGGAGTCCGGTGCCGCATCCAACGAGGTGAGCGCTGGCTCAGTGTGCTCCCAGCGCGGGAGGCCCGGGGCTGCTGCGGGGAACAGGGAGTTCCTACGCAAGCGGTCCAGGCCGGTAGGCGACCGAGAGTCGTCGTCAGATGGGGAGCTGGCTTCGGCTCGCAAGATCCCCACCAGCAAGCGCGGCGGGATCCGCGGCAAGGGGAGAGGCCTCTCTGCCACCGAGAGGTCGGCGCGGCTTGCCGAGGAGGGGCGCCACCCGGGGGTAACCGCCGGTCACGAGGTGGCCCGTTCGGGCTATTCTGGCGACGAGGCGGGCGCAGATGGCGGCTCTGATGCGGAGCGTAAGGCCGGGCTCGCGAAGGAGGTGGAGGCAGCGCTGAGGGCTGTCTCCTTCAAACAAAAGCCCTCCACCAGGCAAAGGGCTATACCTGCTGCGGTCGCCTCCATTATGGCGGCAGCGGAGGCTAGATTTGCGGGGCCGCCGCCAGACGGCGTGGCCAAACTGAGGGCAGAGGTCGCTCGACTGACAGCCGCCACGGAGCTTCTCAAAGAGGAGAATAGGAAGCTCCGAGCAGACCTGGCCAGTCTGCGCGAGTCCGGCTCTCGCGAGGCGCCCCAAAATGGGGGCCAGAAGCGTCCAAGCCAGCACGTGCCGGTGGAGAACCAGGTCCTGAATCTGGTTCGGCAGGAGCTGGCTGCCTTCCAGGCGCGGTTCTCCGTCCTGGAGGGCATTGTCTTACGCCCCCCCCTGGCGGCAAACAAGGCGCCCCCGGGCCTGAGGGCGGCCTCATATGCGTTTGCTGCGGCCTCCGCACCGGGGCCGCCCAGCCAGCCCCCCGGCAGGGTTATGTCGGCCCCGACGAAATCGGCTCCGGTTAAGAAGGCGGCGGCCCTGAAACAGGGCAAGGCGGCGGCCCAAAAGAAGGGCAAGGTGGCGAATATGCCAGCGCCAGCCGCGAGACAGCCGCTATCGCCGCCCCCCCCGCCTCCTAAGCCTTCCGTGGCCGAGACCGGGTGGCAGGTGGCTGGAGAAAACGCGAGGGAGCGAAGGGCGGCCAAAAAGGCCAGGAGGCAGGAGCAGAAACGCCGGCAAAAGGAGCGGGGCGTCGCGGTTAGGCTCAGCGCCCCGAAGACCGCAGCTGTAGTGATTACACTACAGCCGGACGCGGAAAAGAGGGGCGTGACCTACCGCGACGTGCTCGCTAAGGCGAAAGCGACGGTGGATCACGGAGAGCTCGGGATCACCGGGGGCCTCCGGCTTAGAGTCACCGCAACAGGGGCTCGAGTGCTGGAGATCCCTGGAGAAACCCGTGGCTCGTCCGCTGACGCTCTGGCTGAAAAGCTTAGAGCGTCCCTAAATGCGGACGAGGCCAGAGTGTCCAGGCCCGTCAAATGCGCAGACCTGCGCATACTGGGTCTGGACGACTCGGTGACCGAGAAGGAGGTGGTGGCCGCCGTCACCAGGACCGGTGGGTGCCCTGCCGAGCAAGTCAAGGCAGGCACCTTACGTCCGGACCTGTCGGGCATGCGAACCATAACGGTAAGCTGCCCTGTGACGGCGGCGAAAGTCATTGTGGAGGGCCGAAGGCTCTTGGTGGGCTGGGTTTCGGCGCAGGTGAAGCTGCTGGAACCCAGACCTCTGAGGTGCTTCCGCTGCCATGTGGGGCACCACGTGTCGGTCCGGTGCACTTCGGAGGTGGACCGCAGCGGCCTGTGCTTCCGCTGCGGCCAGCCTGGTCACATGGCCGCGGCTTGCTCCGCCGCGCCGCGCTGCGCCGCATGTGCGGCAGCTGGCAAGCCGGCCGATCACCGGGCAGGGAGCAAGTCCTGCGGTACTCCCGCCAAGGCCAGGGGCAAGGGAAGGCCCTCCGCCACCACCGCCAAAACCCCCACCGTCGCCACCACCGCAGCCGCCGCCACTGTCGCCGCCGCTGCCGCTACTGCTGCAACTTCCGCAGCGGGGCCCTCGCAGGGGGCCCGGGAGGGGGCTGAAATGGAGTGCCAGTAACGGCCCCATTACGCCTTCTCCAGGCGAACATCAACCACTGCGCCTGCGCTCAGGATCTGTTGCTCCAGAGCGTGGCGCAGTGGTCGATTAACATCGCCGTGGTCGCTGAACCGTACTTTGTCCCGCCCAGGGATGACTGGGTGGAGGACCTTAGCGGCTCAGTGACCATAATTGCGTCGGTCGCCGCCGGTACCCCGACCCTTGAGAGTGTCAGGAAGGGTCAGGGGTGCGTAGCAGCACGGTTCGGGGAGATCGTTGTAGTGGGAGTCTACTTCTCCCCGAGCCGAACTCTCGCCGAGTTTCACAACTCCCTCACGGAGTTGAGTGTCGTCATCGGAAGCCATTCCCTCCCCGTGCTTGTGCTCGGGGACTTCAATGCCAAGAACTTGGCTTGGGGTTCTCGTTACACGGACGTGCGGGGTAGAATGGTGGAGGACTGGGCTCTGGAGACAGGCCTGGTCGTCCTAAATCGGGGTTCTGTCCCCACGTGCGTGCGGATGCGGGGCGAGTCGGTGGTGGATATCTCGTTCGCCAGCCCCGCTCTGTCGCCGCGTGTCGTTGACTGGCGCGTCATGGAGGGGGTGGAGACCTATTCCGACCACCGGTACATCCGGTTCGACGTCTCTACCCAGTCCTCAAGCGTGCCGGTCCTACAGGCCCCGAGTGGTCCGCGATGGGCGCTGAAGCAGCTGGACCGGGAGCTCCTCCTGGAAGCCTCGATCGTGCAGGCCTGGGTGTCATCACCAGTCAGGCCTGCCGACATCAACAACGAGGCGGGTTGGTTCCAGGAGGCCATGTCCGACATTTGCGACGTGGCAATGCCCCGAGTTCGGCCAGGAAGCGCCCGGCGTCAGGTGTACTGGTGGTCGCGAGAGCTGACGTCTCTGCGCAAGGCGTGCGTTGCCACGCGGCGCCTGTACGCCAGGCATCGCAGGCTCCGCATCCGCCCTCCGGATGCGGCAGCCATTGAGGCGGAGCTGTACGAGGGGTACAGAGCGGCGAAGACCACCCTCCAAGAGGCTGTCCGGCGGGCCAAGAACTTGGCCCGCGAGGAGATGCTGGAGTCTCTGAACGGAGATCCGTGGGGGCGCCCTTACAAGATGGTGCGGGACAAACTCCGCACCCGGGCCCCCCCGTTGACGCAGAGTCTCCGGCCTGAGCTCGTGGAGGACGTGGTGAGCGCTTTGTTCCCTTCGCGAGGGGAGCATCCTCCCCCGCCTATGGCTCCGCCGCCGCGTGCGGTGCCGGAAGCGGACCACACCGATGACGATGACGACGTTCCGGAGGTGACTGGGGTAGACCTGAGAGTGGCGGTACGCAGGCTGAAAACCAGAAATACCGCCCCGGGACCCGATGGCTTGCCTGGCAAAGCCTGGGTCCTGGCCTCTGAGGCTCTCGGGCCCCGACTGGAAGGGCTCCTAAGCGCATGCTTGGAGAGAGGCCAGTTTCCGCTTCGTTGGAAGACGGGGAAGCTGGTCCTCATCCGGAAACCAGGGCGCCCTGCGGACTCTCCGTCCGCATACCGGCCCATCGTGCTGCTCGACGAGGTGGGCAAGCTCTTTGAAAGAGTCATTGCCAACCGCCTCGCCGGGCACCTTGCGGGGATGGGGCCGGATCTTGCGGAACACCAGTTTGGTTTCCGCAAGGGGCGCTCGACGGTGGACGCCATCATGCGCGTGAGAGCCCTCACGACGGGGGACGCGGTGTCCCGGGGCGGGGTCGTCTTGGCGGTGTCTCTTGACATCGCCAACGCCTTCAACTCCATGCCCTGGAGCTGCATTAGGGAGGCACTCCGGTATCACCGGGTGCCGACCTACCTTCGTCGTGTGGTCGGGGACTACCTGACGGATAGAGCCGTCATCTACCCTGGTCGAAGCGGAGAATGGAACCGGCGAGAGATGTCGTGCGGTGTTCCACAGGGATCGGTTCTGGGACCGGCCCTGTGGAACATCGGTTACGACTGGGTGCTGCGCGCCGACCTCCCTACCGGCGTCAGCGTAGTTTGCTACGCTGACGACACGCTGGTACTGGCACAAGGGAGGTCGCACGAGGCGGCGGCCGAAAACATGACACGCGGGGTTGCGATAGTCGTGGAGAGGATCCGGCAATTGGGTCTCGAGGTGGCACTGCACAAGTCCGAGGCCATGTGTTTTCATGGGCCTCGGAATGCGCCACCGTCGGGATCCCTACTGACGGCAGGAGGGGTTTCCATCGGCGTCGGGTCGACGTTGAAGTACCTAGGACTCGTCCTCGACAGCCGGTGGAACTTCGTGGAGCACTTCCGACGTTTGGCTCCCAAACTGGAACGGACAGGGGCTGCCTTCAAGCGGCTCTTGCCCAACCTGAGGGGTCCAAACGCCTCCTGCCGGAAGCTTTACGCGGGGGTCGTGCGGTCCATGGCCCTTTACGGGGCCCCGGTGTGGGCGCGTTCTTTGAGGCGGCAAGCCGCCCACTACCTGAACGCGCCCCAAAAAGTAATAGCCATAAGGCTAATCCGGGGGTACCGCACGATCTCCGGCGAAGCGGCTAGCCTCCTTGCCGGATTGCCGCCATGGGATCTGGAGGCGATAGTCCTCGCACGCCTGCACGAATGGCGCGCGGAGGCACTACGTCGGGAGGAAACTCCGCTGCCGCGGCAAATTGCTGCTCAGCGGACAGACCTCCGCCGTGATCTCATGGCGACATGGAGAGAGCGACTGTCGCAACCCCGTGCAGGGCACGCCACCATAGTGGCGATAAGTCCCCTCTTTGAGGAGTGGCTAGAGAGGCGCCACGGCGCCCTCACCTACCGCCTGACGCAGGTCCTCACCGGACACGGTTGTTTCGGGAGGTTCCTGCACCGAATCGGGCGGGAGGAAACGCCCGGGTGTTTCCACTGCGAGGATCGTCCGGAGGACACGGTGGAGCACACCGTGGAGGTCTGCCCCGCTTGGGCGGAGCACCGCCGTGTCCTCGTAGCGGCGATTGGCGGCGGCGATCTCTCGCGTCAGGCCTTGGTTCAAGCCATGGTCCGGAGCGAGAGGGAATGGGAAGCCGTCACCTCCTTCTGCGAAGCAGTCATGCTAGTGAAGGAGGTGGCGGGACGTGAGAGAGAAAGAACCTCACGTCCCAGTCGCCGCGGGAGACGCCCTGGGCGTTGGGGGTCACGTGGTGGCTCCCGGCCACCGTAGGCGCTGGCCTGTGGACGGCGAGTTATGGGCCAGCTCGCCGTCCGGCCGTCTTATGACGACAGGCCGTGTCGACGGCGCGGTCGTGTTCCACGCGCGCCTCAAAGAGATGTCAGCAAATAAGTAGGGGTCCGCAAGGGCCGATGCCTGCCAGGGCTGCGGGACTGTTCGAAAGAGATACCGTGGCCCTGGAACACAAAGGGCAAAGAAGGAACATGGATGGGTTTTAGTCAGTACAAGTCTGACACTCCCTTCCGCTCCGCCCAGAGTGGGGGGGGTCATTTGATGATTTCCCATCCGGAAAAAAAAAAAAAAAAAAAGGGGAATGTGTCCTGAATAGTTTGTGCGGTTTCTTGGCACCCTTAACTTAGCTTCATTTAGTTCCATGATTGAGATGAACGGGTGAATAACCAACATTTTGTAATACTTTAATGGCTTGCTTAAATTAATTAAATCTTTTTGTAAATTACAATTTGTAGTATTCGTGAGAATTATACAAGTTGTAAACGGACCCTTCACGATGCCGTCAACCAAGCATTCGGTACAACAAATTAAGTAACCCTACGTAAAAATTATTGCTGGGAAACGACTTTTATTTTTGGGGTGAAAAATCACGTTTTACGGTAAAACTCAATATAACGAACTCAAAACATTGTGCTGATGGATGTATTGAATAGTACGGGATTAGTAGTAAAGTTATAACGTTAAAAATTTGTATTAAAAACAAAAACTTGTGAAAAAGCTGAAACTTTGACCCCCAATATCTCCGTAACTAGAAGGTTCCCAGGTATGGTCCAGAACAAAAAAGTGATCGCAATGACGAAGAGAACAAATGCTTTTCGGCTTCGTTAAGGGTCTATTATTGTATTGTATTGTATAACGGGCTGGTGTCCGCAACTCCACGTCAAAGCGCGTATTTTGCGTGCGGGTGGGAAATCTATTCGATCCACCCTAACTCCCCGAGAAAGGCCAGCAGCGCCTTGGTGTTGCTGACAATCTCGCGGAGAGTACCTGGGGTACCGAAGTACTTTGCCCTGTATGTTGCAACCACTGGGCAATGTTGAAGCACGTGGGCTGCTGTTTCGTCTTCCTCCATGCAGGCTCGGCACAGGGGGCTGTCTGTGACTCCTATGACAAAGAGGTGTTTATTAAAAGAGCCGTGTCCAGTGATGGCGACTGTAAGTGTGCGCAGCTGTAGTTTGGACAGCCTAAGCGCTCGTTTGGTGAGGCGGCCATCGATAGTAGGAAGTGCTTCCTTGGCCTGCCTGTACTCGCCATGGTCCAGCCACAGCTTGTGGTGTTGTTCGCTGGTTCGTTTCCTTACCAGCGTGCGTAGGTACCCGAAGGGGAGTGGCACAATGGGTTCGGGACCCACTGCTGCCATGCTCGATCCCCTTCTAGCGAGTTCGTCCGCTGCATCATTGCCTCGGGAATCGCTGTGTCCTTTGATCCATTGGATGGTTATATTATTGTGATTACCAACCTGGTTCAGGCGTTGATTACACTCGTGTATTAACCCAGAGTTGACTATGTGGTTGTTTAGTGCTAACAGAACAGCCATGCTGTCTGAGAGTATACGAATAGAGTGGTCCACAACCCCCCTGGCTAAGATGGCTGATGCCGCCAGGGAAATGCCCATGCATTCTGCCTGAAAAACCGTGTTGTGGACCCCCAGTGGTGTGGCAATATGGATGTTGAGATCTTCCGAGAAGACTCCAGCTCCAGTGCCAGTACCTGTTTTAGATCCATCTGTGAAGATCCGTAGTTCCGCAGGGCTCAATCCCTCGCAGCGGTGGTCCTAATGGAGTTGGATTTTGTATTTTTTGTCGAATACGAACTGTTTGGGTATCCGATCGTTTGTTGCTTTTGCCAGGGGGAACTCATTATAGAATCCCTCCAGTACGGCAGTGTGCTATGTTTCTTTCTTACCCTAAAGTTGAAGTGTATTAAGGCGTACTGCCGTCATCGTCGCCTCCTGCTGTATAAACAGATGGAGCGGTGGGAGGCCCAACATGGCTTCGAGAGCTGCGGTCGGAGTAGTCCTCATGCAACCTGTAATCGCCATGCAGGCAAGCCTTTGCATGCGTTGCAGTTTAATGGAGGCCGTGGCTAGTCTGGTGCGGGGCCACCAGACTACTGCCCCGTAGGTGATCATGGGTCGGATCACCGCGCAATATAACCAAAGTATAATTTTAGGGGATAGGCCGTGGGGCCTATCCCCTAAAATTCTTACCTATCATCTTTCTGCATTGCCAAAAGGTGATGCAGGCCCTGTTTAGTTTGTTGTCTAGATGACTACTCCAGTTTAACTTACTATCCAGGATGACTCCCAGGTACTTGACCTCGTCGGCTAACTGGAATTCTATATCGAAAAGTTTGGGTAGGCGATAGAGGCCTAGTGTTCGTTTTAGGGTAAACATGACTAGCACCGTTTTCGTGGGGTTTACTGATAGGTCGAAATCTCTGCACCACCGTTCAACGATGCGTAGCGCCTGTTGAGTGAGATTGCAGATTGTGCCCGTCACTTTTCCCGAGATGAGGATGGCGAGGTCGTCAGCGTACCCTATTGTGTAGAAATGGTTCGCGTTGAGTTTAGTGATAAGATCATTTATCACCAGATTCCAGAGGAGGGGGGATAGTACGCCTCCTTGGGGACAGCCTCTGGCTATCATGGCCATCTGCTGTTCCTCTGCAAGACGAACCACTCGTTTAATTAACATGTTAGTAATCCAGTCAGTCAGTACCTGTTCTACTCCGTGTCGAGAGAGGGCGGTGCTAATGCTGGAGAAGTTTGTTTTATCGAAGGCTCCTTCGATGTCTATGAAAGTACCCAGACAGGTGCCCTTCTGATGTATCGCTTCTTCTATCCGGCCGACCACTAGATGGAGAGCGGATTCAGTGGACTTACCCGAGCTGTATGCATGCTGATTAGCATGTAATGGGATAGTTTTTAACACGCCATCCCTCAGCTCTCTCTCGCAAATTCTCTTCATGGTTTTAAGGAGGAAGGAGGTCAGGCTGATCGGTCGGTGGGATTTGGCGTTGGTATAGTCACTCTTACCTGGCTTAGGAATGAATATAACCTTCACTTCCCTCCATCCCTTTGGAACGTATCTGAAGGCCAGGCACGCTCTCATTATGGGTACCAGTCTACTGGCGACAGAGGATCCTCCCCAATTCAGTAAGGCGGGAAAGACTCCGTCCGGACCAGCCGCCTTGAAGGGATGGAAGCACCTGATCGCCCACTGGAGTTTCTCCAGTGTTATCACTTTGTGTGCGTAGCGCCAGTCGTTTTCTGTGGGCGTTTGGGTTACCTCTGTCCAGTCAATGGTCTGAGCGAAAGCGCAACCTGGGAAGTGAGTTTCGATAAGGACGCGCATCGCCTCTTCTGGTGAGGTGGTAAGTGTGTTGTTGGGTTTCCGGAGAACTGCGGGCCCAGACGGGCTCTGCTGTGCCAGTATTTTCCTTACCCTGTTTGCTTGCTGGTAGGATTCGATGTTGCCGCAGTATTTCCGCCATCCGGTTGAGCTCCTGAATCTGATGCATTTTTTGTAGCTAGATTTGGCCGCGTAGTACGCATCCCAATCCTTATCAGCACAGGTATTCATGGCTCTGTTTAGAGCTGCCCTAACCTTCCCGCGCTTACGTTCCAGATCCGCTCCCCACCATGGTTGCTTACCTGGTGTTGTGGGTGGAGTGGATTCCGGGCAGGATGAATGGTAGCTGTCTAGCATTGATTTAGTGAGATGACTTACTCGCTCGTCGATCTGCGGCGTGTCCTCGTAGGTCATCCAGTAGTTTGTTGACGCAAGCTTGTTTTCGAGGATGCATGTATAGGCAGCACGGTCAGTGTTACGCGGGTTGCGCCGTGGCAGTATTGGAGTCACACCGACCTGTATGTCGAAGCGGATCCACCTGTGGTCCGAGCAGGACGCCTCCTTAGAGACCTGCCAGCCGGTGATGATGGCCGCTGCGCCCTCCGTTGCCAGAGTGAGGTCGATGATTGTTTGGCTACGTCTGTTTACGAAGGTTGGTTCGGAACCTGTATTAAGTAGGGTTAAGTTAGTTGTGAACAAGTAGTCAACTAGAACCTTACCCCTTGCGTTTTGCGTGTCCATGCCCCACAGAGGATGATGAGCGTTTGCGTCGGCGCCTATGACAACCTCCAGCCCTTTGCTCTCGCAGTTGGTCACGAGGCGGGCGAGGTCATGCGGGGGCGGCTCCTCTGCCTCGGGCATGTAAGCGGAGACGAAGACTACAGCTGCTTCTGTGTCCCCTCGCTGTATCAGTAGCCTAGCTGCAGAGATATCCCTGCAACAGAAATCTGTTAGTGGCTGTGTTTTTATGTTACGTGTGATATAGATGCACGATCTTGGCTTATCGTGATCTGTACTAACTAGGAGCTTACCCCCAAGATTGGAGAGACCTTGTATTCGGCCATGCCTAATCCACGGCTCTTGGATCAAGGCAATGGCTGTATGTTGAACCTCCAACCACTTCCGCAGCTGAGCCGTCGCGGTTTGGCTGTGGTGGAGGTTGGCCTGCAGGACCTTACAACAGGTCAACGAAGGGGACGCCATCGCAGGACGTTCCTTCTTCGTCGCCTTCAAGCCGCAGCCCGGCAAATAGGTCGCCAGCGTCGAAGCCGCCCTCCTCAAGGTCAGAGGCCGAGGACAGGCTACTGTCATCGGGCTCCCCACCCGAGGGGTCGGCGCCCACGCTGGCGATGGCAGGGGCGGCCGGCGCTGCAGCTGCAGGCACAACCGCGGGTGCCGCCGCGGTGTTTGTAGTGAGGGAAGTTGCCTCCACCTCCTGTGTCACGGCGCTGGTTACAGCGGCCGGATATCCCTGAGGGACGTCGACAAATCTGCCGTTCGGACCCTGGAACTTGACGTACACCGTCCCTACACCAAAAGAGAGACGGCGCCCGGCTTGCATCAGGGTCGGAATTTGGTCCTCAGGGACCCCGACCACCACGTACCATGCGTCGGTCCGTTTACTGGCGCCCAGCAATAACCATCCCCTGACGTCTATCCAGGGATTCTGGTAACACAGAGCACGCCCAATGTTGGACGGCTCTGCGAAGATTCCCTGCTCGTCGGGGATGAGCACACCACACTTTATCCGACGCTGGATCTCCGTCTGCCTCCTGATCACTAGCGAGGTGCCAATGATGGGAGCCAGCTCGGAGACCAGAGTCCCCAGCCATGACAAAGTGTGGTCGCTGCCGCACCACAGTTTGAGAGCCCCGCCGCTGAACACCGGCTTCGCTCTGAAGGTCGGTGCAGGTGAGCCCTGTATGGGTGAAGAGGCCTCGGCGACTATCCTCCTCTGGATCGCCGCGAGAACCTGGTTCGACGCCTCTCTGCTGATTAGCCCCGTGCGGCCGCAGGTGACTGCGACGTCAAGTTCGGAGCTTGCAGCTTGGGCGTAGCTTCGGTTGGCGTCCCGCTTGGATTTATCAAGACACGGCCGCTTACGCTCTCCACGAGGTGTAGTAGTCTCGTTTAGAGCCCGATTGGTCGCGGCCTGATCTCTCCGAACGGGTTGCTGTGTTTTTTTCCGGGGTCGTCCCTTCTCGCCGCTGGCTGCTGGTTGGCTTGGCCCTGGTCGGCTGGTGCCAGCCTCTGCCTGCAACCGCTTGCCTGCGGAGAAGTTGACATTACCGCTGGTCGGTGTTACCCGGCCCGCGGCATTAGCCTGTATAGTTTGTGGAGACTTACGCTTCCACAGTGTCTGAAGCCGCTGCTTCTTGGACGGCCTGTTCTTCTTCTTCGTCCTAGACGCTGAAGAAGCCGGAGCAGCTGGCGCTGACGAGTCAGCGCGGTGGCTAAGTGTTGCCGGAGTATGTTCCTCCTTCCTGCCCTTGTGCCTACTCCTTTGCACCTGCCAGGCTAGCGCGAACGCGTCGCTTGTGGTGCTTAACTCCACCGACTGACCAGTAACGGCCAGCTGGGGGGGAGCGGCTTGTATAGCTTTAGGCGGAGGAGGATGTATGAGGGGAGCCCGGCCACCGGAGTGAACCGTCGTGGGGGGCTCTGCGCCTGAAAAAGAAGGAGGAGCGGTACTAGTCCCAAGCAGCGCCGGTGTCCTCCGTTTATTACGGGACTTGGTTTTGGTCTTAGCAGCGGTTTTCGCCACTGCCGGACCGGAACCCGCACTGGAGCTCGCTGTGTTAGCAGCAGAGCATCCGGGGGCTAGAGAGGTGCTGCAAGCACCCCCCTTGGGAGCATCCTTGGCTTTCGCCTCCACTCCGGTGTGTGTGTGTGTAGTGTGCCTGTGAATGTGTGTGTGGCGTGTGTGTGTGGGGGGTGTAGGTATATGTGTGGTTGTTGTGTGCGTGTTTGGTGTGCGTGTGTGTGTGGTGTCGAATGGGCTTGAGTTGTCCATCACAGTGTTTTTAAAATTCGTCTCTCCGGCTTCCCACCCTCCATGGAGCCCGCACCTGGGAACGTCTTGCTACAAACTAGCTCGAACGTTAGGAGTACCATCGAGATATAGGGACGTGTGGCTGGCTTACAGTGCGACATCGGGTGCTTGATCGGGTTGGCATAGGGGACTGAACGCCCGTCCCTTCTGAACTGATCAACCCTCACTTACACCGTCAGCATGACCATCACCCACCGCTTCGGCCATCCTAGAACAACCTCCGCGGACCACCCGCCCCTCGCCGTGGCCCTCTAACGGGACATTATGGCCATTTCCCTACCCCTGGCTATTGGGTAGGGCCACCGTTTTGCTTGAAATCCAGACCAAAGAGGGCGTGTTGCCTCACGGACACATTACCACCAGCGCCGCTCGGCTCAACCCTCCAGGACTCCTTCATCCCTGCTTACGGCGCTCAACTGTGCAGGTCCTAGCACAGGTGACCAGATTACCTACTCGACGCCAGCTGGGTTTAGTGACGGCCGAACCCACAACCACCCGGTCACAGAGGGTCATGGTTAGGTTGGAAAGCGCCTGGTGGTTTTTTTGCGTCTATTTCTTATGGAATTAGACCAATAACAGGGCGGCAACCACGTGAAGGTGAGCCACCAGACTTGCCTTGAGGATCTACACGACTGTAGCGCTCACCCTCAAGACCACGCCACCTTACCACTTCTTAGGGAAGCAGTAAGGTAGGCCTACATCTATACTACCAAGCAAAGCGAAAGCAAAGCATGTCGTTGTGCAACCGCAAAAGCATAAATACAAGCCAGCCCTAAGCCCGTTAAGGGTCTATTTACACCCTTTATTTTACATTTATTTTTGTCTTTAGGGACAGTACTTACCGTCCGTAAACACCTGAGACACATAATTTTATTACATCTGATAGAAGCTGAAATATGGAAAAATGCGTAATATTACTGCCGCATAAACGTCATGAAAAGTTCCATGAAATATCTGGCCGTTATTTATTTTGTAAAACGATTGTGTGATGAATGCTCGATCTAAGTGACATTGGGACATTTTATGAATTTAACTAAGCACTAAATAGTCTAGCTCACTTTTGAAAACATATGCTACTGAAGTAACATTTCGCTAAGGTTTAAACTGCCTAGCTGTCACATAAATGTGACACAAAAGTACCTTGCCTTTCATGACGTGTAAGCGACATTTAGCCATAGCCCTATAGAGCAATTACGAGTTTGACTGTAGGTACAAGCTCTTATCATCTGCCTAGCCTTTTCCCAACTATGTTGGGGTCGGTTTTCAGTCTAACCGGATGCAGCTGAATACCAGTATTTTACATGGAGCGACTGCCTATCTGACCTCCACAACCTAGATAATACGTTACCCCTTGCTAAGGCTGGTTGTCAGACTTTTTGGGCCACTGACTGTCAAAGATCTACAAATGACACCCAGAACCTACGGCTTAACGTGCTTTCCGAGGCACGGAGTAAACTCGGTAGGTAATGGGTGGTCACCCATCCACAGACCAACCTAGGCAAGCACGGCTTAACCTAAAGATCGTCCCGAGCGGCTGTTATTATTTAACCACGAGCCCTCCCTTAAAGTTAAAGAAAATCAAGTATTAAAATAAAAACCAGGTACCTAATATTTTACATTTAAAACCAATATTTACGCATCAAAAGAGATAACACTGCTCAATCTGTAAGTGAACCAGAGCGGATAGATAATATTCAGGCATATTACATAATGAACGAAACACACTGATAACTTTATCTGTTTTCACACTTGATTGGTTTTACTGTTTTGGTATAACGCAGTAAGCTCTACCTTTGTATACAAATACTTCCTTATTTACTTATTGTTCCTAAAATACACAAACAGAATGGTCGATTTAATTGTTGATTAGACTAGTCGGGAGATATTGTGGGATTCTACACGTTAGCATTATTAATCGGTTGGGTGACAAAGAAAGAGTATACTTCCTCTTTCTTTGTTACCCAACCGGGGAGCCTAGGGAGTTTGGAGGCTCCCTAACGCACAACGTAAACGTAACTGAAATCTTTTTTTTTAAACAATATAAATAATTAAAAAGAACTACTATCCAATAGCATGTTAATAGATTAATCTTATTTTATAATTTTACAATCACAATTACATTGTACTATGTAAAGTGATGACCTGAACTTGCCGGATTGCCGCCATGGGATCTGGAGGCGATAGTCCTCGCACGCCTGCTCGAATGGCGCGCGGAGGCACTACGTCGGGAGGAAACTCCGCTGCCGCGGCAAATTGCTGCTCAGCGGACAGACCTCCGGCGTGATCTCATGGCGACATGGAGAGAGCGACTGTCGCAACCCCGTGCAGGGCACGCCACCATAGTGGCGATAAGTCCCCTCTTTGAGGAGTGGCTAGAGAGGCGCCACGGCGCCCTCACCTACCGCCTGACGCAGGTCCTCACCGGACACGGTTGTTTCGGGAGGTTCCTGCACCGAATCGGGCGGGAGGAAACGCCCGGGTGTTTCCACTGCGAGGATCGTCCGGAGGACACGGTGGAGCACACCGTGGAGGTCTGCCCCGCTTGGGCGGAGCACCGCCGTGTCCTCGTAGCGGCGATTGGCGGCGGCGATCTCTCGCGTCAGGCCTTGGTTCAAGCCATGGTCCGGAGCGAGAGGGAATGGGAAGCCGTCACCTCCTTCTGCGAAGCAGTCATGCTAGTGAAGGAGGTGGCGGGACGTGAGAGAGAAAAAACCTCACGTCCCAGTCGCCGCGGGAGTCGCCCTGGGCGTTGGGGGTCACGTGGTGGCTCCCGGCCACCGCAGGCGCGGGCCTGTGGACGGCGAGTTATGGGCCAGCTCGCCGTCCGGCCGTCTTATGACGACAGGCCGTGTCGACGGCGCGGTCGTGTTCCACGCGCGCCTCAAAGAGATGTCAGCAAATAAGTAGGGGTCCGCAAGGGCCGATGCCTGCCAGGGCTGCGGGACTGTTCGAAAGAGATACCGTGGCCCTGGAACACAAAGGGCAAAGAAGGAACATGGATGGGTTTTAGTCAGTACAAGTCTGACACTCCCTTCCGCTCCGCCCAGAGTGGGGGGGGTCATTTGATGATTTCCCATCCGGAAAAAAAAAAAAAAAAGTGATGACCTGAAACACAGGTTTAAATAAACCTAGATCGGGCAGGTCGCTACCAAACATTTGAATTCATGTTAAATATTTTTTAGTTATATTTTACTTATAAGCACTAATTATACCATTATATGAGAAATGATACTACTGCGTCTGAATGTATACTTTTTGTAACATTTAAAAAAAAAATATTCTTAAAAAATATTCATAAAACATATTTCGGTTTAACTTTTTGCGACCAAGTTTTAATTAACCTTAATAAATATACATATTATGCGAAACGAAATCAAAGACTTCTACGTAAAGTTTACTCCGCGTGTTCTAGCTAAGCTCAACTTCTCCTCGTCGCATCGTTTCCCTCATTGACTGAGGGTCGTAATTCCAACGACGTGAAATCATCCTCGGCTTGACGATGCTTCGCCATCCGTGGTGACAGGAAGACATTTTTATTTTATTTGTAAAAATAAAATTTTGTTAAAGCCCGTGATCTACAATGGCATTAACCACTTTGAAACACGTTTGCCGTGGAGTCCAGTAATACATCATTACATAACATATTTTAAATATGATCAAGGTTTTATAGATCGCCGGCAATGTAAAATCTTGCCTCGTGTGGAATAAATTTAATATTCGGAAATTGGTTAGGAGTTTGGAAAATAAACCTTTTGTAGAAAATAATGTTAAACTTTCTCTTCGACTGTGCATATTTATTTAGGTTGACGTTAGCTTTAGTTTAGGTCAATTTTTCTTGGAAGGTAAGACTAGAATTTGATTATACTAAAGGGTAGTTCTAGGAAATTGAATATTTCATTTCTAAAATAGTATATGAGGCTGTTCTTATTTAATTTACGTAATTGTAGACGTCGAACCGTTTATTTGAATCATGGAGCACGAAGTTCTTAAATCTTGAAGTGAATTAGCTGAAAGCAAAATGGCTTTCAAAATAACAGTTTGGAAGTACTATTTAAAATCAGACTAACTTGCTCACAAGCTAGATATTAGTAGTCATAGTAATTATTATAAGGTTTCTCGTATTTTGAACTATTTGTATGTATTATAATATTTATTAGTTTATTTCACTTTACTGTATATATGTATATTAGTATGTACCTATTTATGTTAACAAAATGGAATTTTTATTATTAATTTTTTTGTACTCTATCACAATGCTGTCTTATTTAACCCAAAGGTTGACTGGTAGACAATAACTTGTGGCATTAATCCGCCTATGTACCACTCTGTACATAAAAAATAAATAAATAAATTAGCACTTTATATTACTTTACGACGTTTATTTGTAGCGTATCTTATTGCATTGGTTGGGTAGGGTGTACTTACAATGATAAACGATAGATAAAATTTTACAATAATAATAACTGTGAAAGTTTGTGACGATGGACGTATGGATGTTTGTTACTCTTTCACGCAAAAACTACTGAACGGGTTTAGATGAAATTTGTCACACAGATAGTTTGTAACCTGAATTAACACATAAGCTATTTACTACTGCGTTCCCTTGGGTTAATTTCGGGCGAAGTCGAGGGCAACAGCTAGCATTTTATAAATACATCAATACCGATACGATTGACTGAATTATATGCTATGCCAACAACACCCACAGTGGTTTCAATATCTCAGTGGCCAGTGGCCGTCTGCCATCTCTCACTAATTACTATGAAAACCTGCATTAAGGAACGATTAAGGAAACGAGGTGATCACTTGCATGTCCGTCCCTCGAATCCCGCTAAAAGCTCAATTAAACAGACACCGGGGTCCCGGAACAGAAGCCTTTAATCACTCCAATCAGTTCAGGAACACCCGGAAAGTCCGGTGCTGCGATTAAATAACGGATCTTTTGATGACCTTCAACTTAAGGCTGAACGATGTCTTGTGGGAAAGGTATTGTGTTTCCGGGTGTCTTATTACATTTTGAGTATTAAATCAATTAGGTAAAAATTAGTTACCGTCCTTATTATTTTTTCTATAGCACCCCAGTGTCACGACTTGAGCCGTGGGAAAAAAAAATGTACTCCATTCAAATTAACTTGCTATAGAGTATAGCATAGGGTAAGTTGTAGTTGTAATAGTACATATTACTATACTCCTAACCCCACACCCCGCGATTGGCAACCATTTTGTTTTTTTAAGCGGCTGATCTAGGGTATGTTCAATGAAATGCTAATATCTTTGAATGTAAGAGACCTAGAGATGTGCAAATGATTAGTCTTATTGCAAGGTTAAACGACGAGGCTATCAAAATATTAAATAAATTTTCATGAAAAATATGCAAAAAAAGCCTAAAAAACTAAGAAATTACGAAATTTTACATGAAAATTACTTATTCTTTTTACATTTTCTACTGTAGTGAAAAATTTGCCCCCGAGAATGTACGTATGTTTTTATATTAAATGAAAAGTATTTGAGTCAACCTACAAAACATTATCAAAATCTAAACCATTTTTTCAGCCGTTTAAAAAAACAAAATTGCTGCCAGTCGCGAGGGTTGGGTTGAGAGTATTTATAAAAGTGTATTTTTCGATAGAAATGAGTACATATTATGTACTCATTTCTATCGAAAAATATCTAATATCCTTAAAGTATCGGTAACCGGTAGCCAAACATACTGTATATTTTTTCGACCGCGACTTCATCCGCAAAAATTGTGATAGCTTGGTTAATTTGCATGACATAAATATTATTTATAGGCTACATATACTTCCTGATAATTTGGCTGTCTATTGGTGAAAAAATGGTTAAAATCGGTTCAGTAGTTTTTGAGTTTATTCGTTCTAAACCTACTAAAATATAAATGTTTCTTTATAATATTAGTATAGATCACATGTATTTGCCATACATAACAAATTCCCTCATTTCATTGATTCCGTCAAGTTTTTTTGTAAATTCGAAAACAGTTTTAACGTTTATTTAACACTACACTTGTACCTAGAGTATTCGCGGGAAGTATTTCTTGTTAAACCGTTACGTCACAGCTCCAAGAGTAGTTGAATAAAATTGCATAAACTTGCAAAAGACAAAATAGTACACCCGCTATGTTGGTACTTACAGTACCCGGCCGTAATCAGGTCTCAGAACAAAAATTATATTAAACACAATGTAAATGTGGACCGTAAACAGTTGTGGAATCCTTATTTTGGTTTACAAGTTATCAATTATAATTAACATAACATCACGCCTGTATTATGTGAGTATTAACACAACAATCCCCGAATAATTAGGCAGAGGTGTACCTGACAGTACACCCACATTTCACCAGTTATATTTAAGTCTTATGTAATAGGGGGCCTATTGCCATCAACCGGGCACAAATCCAGAGTCCGTGGCTACTACAGAGAAATTCTTGGTGGAAAAACCCAATAATACTTCGCCCGACCCGAGAATCGAACCCAGGACCTCATGCTCAGCAGTCGCGCTTGCGACCACTAGGCCAACGAGGTGGTCATAATTTAATTATAATTATATGTCTGGATGGCTAAACCGCCAGTGACCGATCCAACCTTCAGAGTTTCCTCCTTGTCTCGGAAAGCATGTTAAGCTTTTGGCTGTCCATTGTAGATCCTTGACAGTCGTGTTTCAGTAGTCAGTGGCCTGAAAGTCTTACAACCAGTCATTGGCTGGGATGTGGATTCTCTCCATGTAAAATACTGGTATTCAGCTCCCTCCGGTTAGACTGGAAGCCGACGCCAACATAGTTTGGAAAGGGCAAGGCAGATGATGATGTGTTAATCCAGGCTGTAAAGTACGGCGGCCTAATGTAATTAACGTAGCCTTTGTTACCTTTTTAGTTAATTTTAAAGGAATATTTTGCTGTTTTACAGAGACAAACACGAAGTGTAAAAGCTTTATTTTCGGATGGATAAGGTTATAAGTTATTTAACATGATATTTTAATGCAGAATTATTCATTCAAGATTTGAAGTAAAGGCAAATTAAGTTTTTAATTGAAACATTTTGGTATATAGTAACCATATTTGGCAGTTAAAAGTCTAGGCCAAAATCGGAACTAACGGCGCCATCATTTTGCGGAACTTATTTGCAACACAATATTTTCCAACAGCGCCTTTTTGTCAATTTAATTCGAGCGCAAAAATATCTTTGTAGCACTGTAAGAAAATCCTAGTTGAAATTGGTTATTTATAAAAATAATTTTTGGCTTTAATATAATTTGGTTGTAAACCCACAACGTAGAAGTTAGTCAAAAGAAACGTGAATAAATATTGGTTGTTGCAAGAAATAAAAATAACAAAACAAAATAGAAGCGGTACAATTAATTCGATAAAAAATAAAATTACACCTTCGTTTTAAAATAAAAGCTAAACTAAAAATAACAAACACCTTTGCCTCACTGACCCATAAGTTATTAAAACATGAAATAGCACTTAAACTTTCCAACCTCGTCACTACAACCCGGATTGTGACGTCATTAAGCCTTGGTTTAATTCTTTCAGTGAGGCACCTGCTCCACCAACGGCGATTAGAGAGTAGCGAGTTTACCGGGCTAGCAAATAAAAGCAAGTTGTACTCCAATGTAAAAGGTCACAATGAAATATTAACACAGGGTATAAAAGGTCCCTTTAAGAAGTCGTCAACCAAACATTCTAGCAAACGCCTATTTTTTGTTGGTGTGAAAAATCACGGTTTACGGTAGCGCTCAATGAAAACGCACTCAATTCCAAAGTAGTTTAATAACTACCAACGAATAATATTTAATGGTATTTGACCCTTGGGTAGGGGAGATATTAAACAACAAAATAACATAAAAAATATTTAAAGTAAAGTTGTATTAAAAAAGCGTGTGAAAAAGTTGGAACACTAACACCCTTCGATATCTCCGTAACTAGAAGGTACCCAGGTATGGTGTGGGACAAAAAAATATCGCATTTATCTCTTTTACTGATACCTGACTGGCTGCCAGGCGGCTTCATTAACCTAGTGGTTACAAGCGCTACTACTAAGCCTGAGGTTCGGAGTTTGAACCACAAGTTCAAAGTGCAGTCATTGAGTTTTTCGCAGCAGCAGACACAGAGCTTGGATCTGTACCTGGTTTATGGTAATAGGCTCACCCCCTATTACATGGCACTTAAGCGTACCATGCAGTCACCAGCACATCAAGTTACCACAAACTGTCAAATTTGCTCATTCGATTTTGTACTTAACCATCAACATTTTGTAGTTTAAAATCATTTGGAGAAATTTGACAGTTTGTGGTAACTTGTTGTGCTGGCAACTGTGCTATCAGGTTCACTTCTGGTTATGTTATGTGACCTGCCATCTTTTGTACGTTTCGTGAGCGAAAAATACAAGTCGATAGGCTTCTTCGTCGGCAGTAAGACGGGTTCCTTAAATTGTTGGCTTGCTATAATTCGACCCTTGTCCGACGGTCCGACCCATTTATTCATTATCTCGGTAACAACAGGCTTCTTGTCGAGGTGTGAATTAAGATGGTGTCTCTTGGGAGAAAAGGATGATTGGACTAGATTGGACTGAACCCACGTGATTATTTATGTAAATTAGAGGGAGTTCGATTGATTAAATAATGGTAATCTTCTTCTTTTTCGTGTGGTTATTGCCTAAACTGATGTTGTGTTTTGTGGTGTGTGTGTGTATTTGTCAGTCTGTAAGGTATATATCTATGAGCCAAAGTTCCCTGGAAATAAATGAATTTTGTTGATGTTGTTGTTGTTTATGCCGCCCATGGGTCTCTAACTTGGCTTTACATGTCGTCGAGAAATATCTCTCAGGCATGCTGGTTTCCTGCACCGAAGCAAGTGATAATTATACAATACGCATATGAATCTGACAAATCAGAGGTGCGTGTCATGGGTTCGAACTAGAGACCTATGACTTGGTAGTTACTTGGTCAAACCACTAGACTGTCAGTCGTTATGGGTAGTTTGAAACCGGAAAGTCTGATACCAGTCTTTCCAACGGCTACCTTGTTATTAGCTACTGGGTTTTAGCGGTTAGATAGGCAGTCGCTCCATGTTAAGTACCGGAGGAAAAGACTTGGGTTGTGATGTTACGTTATTTTAGGATGTCCATATTACTTATGGTATATTTTTCTTTTTATTTCGTCGTTCTAAAATGTACGTTTTATTTGCTTGTAAATTATTTGAGATCCATTTTTGACTTTGGTAAAACTTGTTTTAGCTTAAATTCTACAGTTTGTCAAGAGAGACTGAAATCGTAACTTTGAATTTTGTATTCCATATTTTATTAGGTGTTATTTTAAATGAAAATGAATGCTGAGATTATAAAACTTCAAATCGTAATACACCAATTACCTCAGTATTTTGCAACACAAAAACAGTTAATTGCTGACCAAGTATCAAAAGACTCTCTTTCGTGAGGCAAACTGAGGCAGTTATTAAAAAACTCAGCCGAAAAATTGGAGTCAATAGAATATTCTTTTGTTGAAGTTAAAGTCTTTTTAATTAGGGTCTCGGTTTACTAAAATAATCTTAGTGAACGCTTGCAAAAATACGAACGACCTTTGTTGTTTATCAGTGGATGTTTTTTTCAGTTTGTTGTTGAAATGGAGGTTTATCACGAGCTGATAATTATGTAATGTAGATAGTCATCATCATCATCATTTCAGCCGAAAGACGTCCACTGCTGGACATAGGCCTCCCCCAAGTGTCTCCACATTGACCGGTCCCGTGCGTCTCGCATCCAGCGATGTAGATTGTAGATTGCTGAAAATGCTCATTTTCTCGAACAAAGAGAATGTAAGATAGTATTAGTAGTATCTATGCTTGCTTCGAGTACATAGAAAACTACATAATATATTTTTTTTATAATTTTAATGGTGTTTCCTGAGTTTAGTCGCGTCAGAAAAAAGAAATATTGGTTTCAACATTAAATTTTATTTGGTATTTGTGCTAAATATTTTAGACTATAATATGTGTTTGTTTATGTTTTCGATCGTATGGCACTCGTGGGCTGCAGCTGAAAACCAGCATAGCAACACGGGGTGTACGGCTGTACGCTTTATGCTGATACAATTTTGCCGTGCTGAGGGCCTTTTTACATTATTTGTTTTGTTTGTTTATTTATTTTGTATAATTGTTAAGATGTTTTTAGTGCGAAAAAAACACAATTTAAAATTTCTTTCTTTCTGTGCAAAAAACTAAGTAATTTGGTAAACATCGTTTATTTTAACAATCATTTTAAACTTTGTATGCCGCCGGTACATAGATCCGCGCAATCCCCTTATACTGCCTGAACGCGTTTATTTTTAGATAACTTTCATTTAAATGTATCCTAATCCTTACATAGACCCTTCTAACTTTTAATAAGCCTAACAGACATAATCTTGTGCTAATTGCCAGGCTTCGTGTTTGACTAACTGAAATTCAGCCTTTCTGTAAGTGCTGCGTAGGCTGAACTGTGTCAATGACGATTAATTTTATAGTTACTTCTCGTGTCTGTCTGTGTTACCGAGTATTTATTTCGAAAGGGCTAAATTACATTAATATTAACTTAAATATAGCACAGAAATAAAACACTGAATTTTAAAGTGTCGCCATTCAACTCGATCGCTCCTGCTTCGCGATGCAGCAGAGCAGTACCGAATTGTCAACAGGACTAGAAAAATGAAGCACTGTTATAAGTCTGTTTGTGCAAAGTTTATAGAGCAAATAATAATGGCGTACGTTCATAAGATAGAAGATGAGAGGAAGTTGTTTGACATAAACACGAGGTCGAAAAGACTGGAACTAAAGAGGCAGTGTTGCCAAATCAAAATATTAACTTTGTACAACCCCCTTTTTTTTTCTTTTTTTTTTTCCGGATGGGAAATCATCAAATGACCTCCCCCACTCTGGGCGGAGCGGAAGGGAGTGTCAGACTTGTACTGACTAAAACCCATCCATGTTCCTTCTTTGCCCTTTGTGTTCCAGGGCCACGGTATCTCTTTCGAACAGTCCCGCAGCCCTGGCAGGCATCGGCCCTTGCGGACCCCTACTTATTTGCTGACATCTCTTTGAGGCGCGCGTGGAACACGAACGCGCCGTCGACACGGCCTGTCGTCATAAGACGGCTGGACGGCGAGCTGGCCCATAACTCGCCGTCCACAGGCCCGCGCCTACGGTGGCCGGGAGCCACCACGTGACTCCCGACGCCCAGGGCGTCTCCCGCGGCGACTGGGACGTGAGGTTCTTTCCCTCTCACGTCCCGCCACCTCCTTCACTAGCATGACTGCTTCGCAGAAGGAGGTGACGGCTTCCCATTCCCTCTCGCTCCGGACCATGGCTTGAACCAAGGCCGGACGCGAGAGATCGCTGCCGCCAATCGCCGCTACGAGGACACGGCGGTGCTCCGCCCAAGCGGGGCAGAACTCCACGGTGTGCTCCACCGTGTCCTCCGGACGATCCTCGCAGTGGAAACACCCAGGCGTTTCCTCCCGCCCGATTCGGTGCAGGAACCTCCCGAAACAACCGTGTCCGGTGAGGACCTGCGTCAGGCGGTAGGTGAGGGCGCCGTGGCGCCTCTCTAGCCACTCCTCAAAGAGGGGACTTATCGCCACTATGGTGGCGTGCCCTGCTTGGGGTTGCGACAGTCGCTCTCTCCATGTCGCCATGAGATCACGCCGGAGGTCTGTCCGCTGAGCGGCAATTTGCCGCGGCAGCGGAGTTTCCCCCGACGTAGTGCCTCCGCGCGCCATTCGTGCAGGCATGCGAGGACTATCGCCTCCAGATCCCATGGCGGCAATCCGGTAAGGAGGCTAGCCGCTTCGCCGGAGATCGTGCGGTACCCCCGGATTAGCCTTATGGCTATTACCTTTTGGGGCGCGTTCAGGTAGTGGGCGGCTTGCCGCCTCAAAGAACGCGCCCACACCGGGGCCCCGTAAAGGGCCATGGACCGCACGACCCCTGCGTAGAGCCTCCGGCAGAAGGCGTTTGGACCCCTCAGGTTGGGCAAGAGCCGCTTGAAGGCAGCCCCTGTCCGTTCCAGTTTTGGAGCCAAACGTCGGAAGTGCTCCACGAAGTTCCACCGGCTGTCGAGGACGAGTCCTAGGTACTTCAACGTCGACCCGACGCCGATGGAAACCCCTCCTGCCGTCAGTAGGGATCCCGACGGTGGCGCATTCCGAGTCCCATGAAAACAAATGGCCTCGGACTTGTGCAGTGCCACCTCGAGTCCCAATTGCCGGATCCTCTCCACGACTATCGCAACCCCGCGTGACATGTCTTGTACAACCCCCTCATCTTTGTATTTTAAGAAATAATTACTGTAACATATATCTAAATGGTGGTAGGCTAGTAGTTAGGTATACCTATGACAGTTTTAAAAAAAATATAGTTCACTCTATCTTCTGTGTAATTCCTATCTTTTATGAATGTTAGAACCGCACCTAAGATAAAAACTTTCGCAATAATATCATCATCATTATGATAACAAGCTATTTCAAGGTTTATTAGAGAACAAAAGACAAAAGATTACAGAAGCAAAAAAACTTTTCCATTTGCCGTAGAACTAAAAAGCTTTTACGTCGTGAAGAATAAGTTAAACATTTTTGTTGAGGAATTAGTCCATTTTTAGAATCGTGTGTCATTATATCATCGAGTAACTATGGCCCATAGATAAAATACACAAAATAACATTTAACAACAATCATAAACTAAGTTAATGTATTTTTTTTATTTTTTTTATGTTTTTATATTATTAATATTTTAAGGAATATTTAAAAATGTAATTTTTTTGTTATGTATGTGTGTATTTGTACAGAAATAGATAAAGGAAATAATAAACTAATACATATTTTAAACCATATGAAACTATAACTATACACGACGCCGACAACGTAACGTATTATGAAAAAAAGTATAATAGTCAAGAAGTCTCGTACTTGATCTATACTTAAATATTTTCCTCAATTTAAGCATTTTATTCATTATTACATTGAAACAAAATCTTGTAAAAATAACATAAATGCCCATTAAAATAATATATCTGCGTACCTGCGTAGCCGGGTTAAGGCTACGTCAGCTACGACGTAGCACCGTAGCCGCGGCGTAGACAGAAATGCTTAATGGCGCCCATCCGAAATCCGATGACGCAATAACCTATTACCTAAATTAGCTTTTTTAGAAAGGCCTTCATCTTTTTATAACACGCCTATCGTTTATTTTATCTCTAATATCAGCATTATTTATCTTTCCCCAACTGTTTTGGGATCGGCAGTCAGTCTTAGCGAGAAAAATAGTGACGTAGACTAAGTGTGCGACTTAATAGTTTTTACCCAGCAGTTTCTCTAATGATCCCAGTAATTACAATTAATCTAATAATTAATTAAAATCCTTCTCCTTTGTTACAGACAACAACGAATGCGAACAAAATCGAAAATGTCAGTATCCACCTGTCTTCACAACAAATAGTGTCCACACCAACCATGGATATCGACGAGAAAGTGTCGGGGCCCGGGGGGGCCTCGCAGAAGAACTGGTCGCATCTGAATACCAGTGATGAACTGCCTCTGGACATGCGGTTCAACCACGGACATATGGTGTCCATGACAGTGTATAGTGTGCTGATGTTGATATCAGCTACAGGGAACCTGACAGTGCTGTCTCAACTGATGAAGAGGAAGCGCGCGGGCAGGGCCAGCCGGCTCGATGTGCTGCTAATGCATCTAGCGGTGGCCGATCTTATGGTAAGCGGTTATTGATTGGTATAGTAAACTGGTGGTGATAGGAACCTGACGGTGCTGTCTCAGCAGAAAATAGAAGCGACTCCATGTACTGTTAACGCTTCTTGCTGTGACTGATCTTATGGTAAGCAGTTATTGATTGGTATAATAGCTGATAGTGATATCAGCCACTGGCAGCGTGACGGCACTGTCTCTGCTGAGGTAGAGGAAGCGTCTCGGTGTGCTGCTGATGCATCTGGCTGCGGCTGATCTTATGGTAAGCGGTAATTGTAAATATTTGCTGATTGTGATGCCTACCATCGTGAACTACTTCGAAAATCACAGCTCATTCTCTGGGGGGTGTTACCCGACTGCATGATAGCAAACACTACGACGTTAATCAAATTTATTTTGGCCGTACACATTACACATTCGATACCTGAATAGTAAGCCTAACGAACAATTGACGTAAGATTTATACAACATCAACATTAGTTTTAGTATATGCTAAAACCTAAAACACGTGCCTAGTATTTTTACGTAAAGAATCTATGTACAAAATTTCAAAACTGTATCATTGTTCTGTTACCTGGTTGTCCGCTCAAAAACGTGGTCACTACGCAGAGCGCCCGCGCATGCGCCTCCAGCGTCATCTTAAGCTCATTGATAATAATAATTTTACAGGAGGTACCTAAATGATTGCGATAGGTACTTAATGTCGCTCGGTATTCAACTTGTAATTTTTTTAAATATTTTTTTGACAAAATATAAAATGGGTTAAAAATTATTGGAATCGATTCAGTTACTTATTCTGAACAAACTATATTCAGGTTTCGCATATACTAAAAATAATGTTGTATAATTGTTTAAACTCGTCAGACTCAGCAATCTAGAACTCTAGATGACTAGATGATCCGACTATCTACTATTACGTATATTTTACGATAGGAAGCTGTACGTCAGCAGATCGTTTTATTACATAGGCGAAGGGGCTGATAAGTGATTGAAGAAGATAGTAAAACTAAATGAACGTAAAAGTTTTTACAATATCGTAATATCGTATATCCAACGGTTTATAACGATTGGTATAGTAACAATTTATAATAAGCACGTTCGATCGTTTCCTTAAAAGGTGGTGTTATTCTAAAAGTTAGAAAAGTTGCAAATAACTGTGAAATATTTCATTAAAACACTGAATATTCAATTCCAAAAGCTTTTTACATCTAAATTAGTACTATTGCAACTCGTAATCAATATTGTTAGTGTAGTATATAAGGTGTAAACCGACCTTTCACAAAGCCGTCAACCAAACATTTTGTAGCTGTACATCAAACTAAGTAACTACGTAAAAAATATTGCTGGGGAACGCTTTTTTTTTATTGTTAAAATCACGTTCTACGGTACGACTCCGTGTAACGCACTCAAAACATTGTGCTGATGGATGCATTAAATAGAACAGTTTAAAGTTATAACATTAAGAACTTGTATTATGTTTTGAACTTGTGAAAATGTTGGCACTTTCACCTCAATATCTCCGTAACTAGAAGGTTCCCAGGTATGTTCCATAACAAAATAATGAGGACCAGTGCCTTTCGGCTTCGTCAAGGGTATTTTTACATCTCTGTATATCGATATTTCTTAATTTTTTGATTCTACAGTGTTCATATTGATAAAAAACCCCAATTCTGGATTAAGCGGGCCGCGGTACATAAGCTATATATTGTAATTTTATGTGTATATCTTTTAATTTTGTGTGCAAAAAAGAATAAGAATAAATTATTCTAAAGAGCGAAACATTTGACAGCTATTTGCAAAGTTACTTTTAGAATGCACAGCCTTGAACACAACAACAGCACAAGTTAAACACCCTCATAACTAAAACACAAACAATTTACCAACTAATTAGACAAACTTCGACCGACGGATCTGTTCAACTTTAAATTATTTACACAACGACCGACCGAAGCATTTAATGCAAATCGTAAGATGGTTTACATAAAATTAGAATATCAAGTGTTTCGAGTAAATAGCGGCGATTTGTAACAACCTCATCTTTTATGTATTCGGTTCAAGACCGGCACTGTTTGATGGGGGCGGTTTCGTTTGTTAAGAAAGAATATTTGTTTATGTGGAGATTTGTGTATAGGATAGATAGTTTTGATTATACTAACGTATTTTACAATCATACATTATCAGAAAGTTGAGCCACAAAGGGGATGAATGAAAGGCATTTGCATGTGGCTGAGATGAGAATGCTAAGGATGTGTGGTGTAACGCGAATGGATAAAATAAGGAATGAGTACATAAAAGGAAGTCTGAAAATGGCGCCGGTAACTGAAAAGTTGTGTGGTAATCGGTTATCGTGGTATGGACATGTTATGCGGAGAAATGAGGAAAATATAGTGAAGAAAATATTGAGAATGAATGTAGATGGCTATAAGAGTAGAGGAAGACCAAAGAAACGATGAATGGACTGAGTAAAGGATGATATGGCTAGAACGGAGGTAACTGCTGAGATGACGAGTATTAGAGAAGTATGGAAGAAGAAGACATGCTGCGCCGACCCCAAATAAACTGGGATAAGAGCAGGAGAACGATGACTTTAAAAAAAATGTGTTCGCAACATTTGTTTTTAATGTAACGTGTGAATACGATGACTGGAAACTACCACTATATAATTGGGAAAAAGTTAGGCAAATGATGAAGTAAAAATAACAATTGTAAAGAAAAAAACATAAAATGTCGTTGTGTTGTCGAGAGCCGTGTAAAAAATAAAAAAAAATATTGATTGAAAGTTATTGATTATGATTGAGTCGCGTCGCGTCCCTCAAAGTTTCCCTTCATCCTTCATGTGGCTCTCGTATGTGTCTCGGTTATGTCACGTGAGGTGAATAAAAAATTTTAACACGTTCTGCGGTATCGGATACTTTGAAAGAAAAAAGTATTTGTAACAAATGTTGGTCCAACACAGTAGTCTTAGCCAGTGGCCACAAATAAATAAAAAAAAATATTAAAAAGCTAGTAACAAAAGACAACGATCCTTAAGAGCTAGATTTTTACTGTGTCCGTGGACTCCACACTAGATTACCCTAGGTCGTAGGGTCCAGTCTCTTTCAAAGTAAGGGTAACATGATAGCTTTAACTGAACTAAATTTTGATATAAGATTTTAAACTTTCATGGTCACTAAAATTATTATAACTAGAAGACGGGATATTTACCATGTTTATTGTTTTCTTTGAGTTCCCGATATTTCGGCGCTGTTGCAAGCACCATGATCACGGATAAACACCCACCCGCAATAACTTCATTATTGCGGGTGGGTGTTTATGAGCAGACAAATCGGTCTACCCTCTTTCTTGTTCGTTTTTTGCACTCAGTACCGCTACCACTGTCACTCACAACAATAAACATGGTAAATATCCCGTCTTCTAGTTATAATAAATTTTGATAAATAAAAATAAACAAGTTAACAAACTAAAAAGACAAGCGTTTTGAGATAGCGAGTGTCGAGAAAATGCATGAAAAAAAATAAAGTTCTTTAGAGCACCACGATACAATGCGACGTGACTTCTGGAACGGCAGTACACTCGGTGACACATCAAGCTATACTTTTCCAGTATAGCATGGCCCCGCTTTGTATAGACTTCCCGTACAAAGAGAGATCCGGTTATACTGGTTTTGTGTAGGTTGATAGGTCGTCGTGCGTATCTACTCACGACCAATGAAAAGTGCGCGTGCTGCTTGAAACAAGCTGCAACGTTTGAGGCCGTGAATGGGGCCTAAATATGGTCATTTTCTCATTAGACTAGTATCCAAAATCCACAATATTATGATAGAAATCACGCGCTTCATTTTTTTCTCTGAACTCGTGCTACGCCGCTACGCCGTAGCTGGTCCTTCGCTACGAGCACGTAGTTTCGTAGGCTCCTGAATGTTTTATGAAGCTAAGCTTTCTTTTGTGTTACAAATTATAGCCCATTAGTTTAATTCTTACTGAAATATTGTTCAAGGAATTTTGTGTCCATAAAATATATTTTATTTATGTAGTTTTCCGTAACTAGGTGTCAGTTTGACTTTTAGTCAAATCTCGTGCTGTCTAAAAAATGGTTTTGTTATTTAGATTATCCAATCATAAGTCAGCTTTTTTTGTGTGTTTTAAGTTGTTTTATATTGTTTTAAGTACATAGTTTTAAGTTCGATCTTCCCATAATAATTATGCGAATAAATGATTTGATTTGAATTACAGTAATAAAACATGTTCACTTCTTTCTTAAAACAAGAATTTAAAAGAAAAAGCATAATTGCCATCATCTGCCTAGCCCTGTCCCAACTATGACGGGGTTGGCTTCCAGTCTAGCTGGATGCAGCTGACTACACAGACCAGCAAATGAAACGGCGCACAGTATTGTTGCAGGTGACCTTCCTGATGATGCCGCTGGAGATAGCGTGGGCGGGCACGGTGCAGTGGCTGGCCGGGGACCTGATGTGCCGCGTCATGATGTTCACCAGGACCTTCGGCCTCTACCTCTCCAGCTTCGTGCTTATTTGTATCGCTGTTGATCGGTGAGTGGAGATGAGGATTTGTCTTTATTTTTTTTTTGATCATCAGTCATTTCATTCTGCATGATGATAGCCACAGACCATTTCACACATGTTTACCAACAGCCTCCTGACAGTATCAAGCGCTTAAAAAAACATTCCGCACTATTCTATCCTTGCTTGTAACTAAGGAATGGGTAGGCTCTGGTGATAAAAATAAATTAAGCAAAAATGCCTCCCCATTTGACCAGCTGTGGGACAGACGAAAATGTAAAATGATGGAGCAACGTTTTCCACCTCAAATTAATTATTATTTTTTGCGCTTATTAGATACTTATGTATATCTATAGCCATATTAACATTAATTTATATAATTGAAGTCCAAAAAGCAAAGAAGTGACGCGAAGCAAAGTAGCAAAGCGAAGCGAGCGAGTAGTGAAGCGAAGTATAAAGCTATGAAAAATAGCTGCCAGCAGGAATGAAAACCACGTAAAATTCCAAACAGTTTACGTGCCTCAAGTCTTAGAAAAATTTTTACAAGCATAAATATGTACTTCAGACTTTTCACGTTGAGAGCACCTACTTGTTATGTAAAACCTAAATCCTTCAGTTGTTTGAAAAGCCCTCTACAGCAGGAGCACGACACAATTATAAAAGTTCTTTGAACTTTCAAAGAGCATTTGCTTTGAATTTTTGATTTTCGATCGGATGTGACTACTCGATCTAAATCTTAAAAGGTTGCCTTTATAACAAAGGTACTTTTAATTTCAACCTGTAATAAGTACCTACGTAAAATAATTTCAAAAACAAAACGAACAATTCTTCGTCTGTAAAAGAAAATTTCCTTAAGCAAAAGATTGCCAAACAGACAGAAGGCTTTTGGAAAATTAATATCGTTGAAGGCTAACCCCATGGTAACTCGACACAGCTGCCTTCAAATCCAAGGTCTTCCCTTACTTTGCCAATTTTGAAGACAATATTAAAAAGTTTCATGAGCTTACAATTTCATCAGTACTCAAAAATTTCTATTCGATATAAAGCGATTTTGCCGGAACAAAATTATATTGGCTGAGATGTAGCGGACATAATGAAGTGACAAACACAACGCTAGCGACATCTATGACGCAAATGCAGAGCTAAATTCAAAATCCTGCTTTTGATATCTCTGCGAGTTAAAACATATGAAAAACCCGACAATTACCGTCGGGCAGCGTACCCTTAAAGATATACCTATTTATAAGAGCTCTTTTAAGGATAGTTATAAAGAGCTTTGTTGTGAACATACTGTTAGTGACTTTAGTGTTGTTTATTATAAAACAATATCACAAAGTAAAGTACTTAATTACGTAATGAAAGTCTTTTGAGTGACTTGACTAATTAATAAAGCCTCTAAACTAAATAAATTAAACTTCTAGAGATTAACAAAAAAAACAAATATTATTAGTTCGTCATTTTAAATAATCGTTTTGTGAAAGAAAGCGTCCACTAAGTAACAAAAAGAGAAACAATAAACTATTGATATTTTTTGTTTTATTTTAAATGGACTTACTCTTGCCCTCAATCTAGTCTTGAGGACAGCTAGATGAGGTCGACGATGAAACGAGCTAACCCAAAAGAAGCCTATTAATTCGTGACTTAAATAGATTGGGGTCATATATTATGAGCTTGGGAACACCGATGTGAGTTTTTTTGGCCAATATAAATAAAAGAAAAAAGAAGAAGAATATTTCCACGCTTGTTCTTAACCTATGGGAACAAATAAAACAAGAACGTACTTATCTAAGATAACAATCCGCCCACATCGGTACTTCCTCGCCAAAATAATGACATACCCAAATATGAGTGCGCGTCGAGACGGGTCATCGAACGAGATCGATCAATCAGCTGTCCGGGTGTCCGAGTTACAAGTGCCAAGGTTGTTCCTACTCGGATTTACGCATCATACGAATGACTAACACGAAGATTTGGTTGGCATGGATTGAATTTGAAAAATATCAGCTGTCCCATACTGAATTTCAATGCCTACTCGACCCCAATGTATGGGACAGCTGATAATTTTTTCGCATTTACGATATTGGACCCAAGGAGGAAGTTGTTCAGTTTGATGGTCTGCAGCATACCTTTTCTGTTACAGCCTGTTTTTTTTTTTGGCTTGGGAATTCATCAAATGATCTCCCCCACTCTGGGCGGAGTGGAAGTCAGACTTGTACTGACTAAAACCCATCCATGTTCCTCATTTGCCCTTTGTTTTCCAGGGCCACGGAATCTCTTTCGAACAGTCCCGCAGCCCTGGTAGATCTGCAACACCCTGTATAAGCGTCTGTTTACGTACCAAGCTTAAACCTAATCAACCTAACTTTAGTTAAATGCTTCGGTGTAATAATAGCCTAACTTCAAATTAGAATTACAAGTGTCTACTCTTTGTTGTTGTGAAGCAATTAGCGGCAGTCAAAGGCAAGTTGCCAAAGTATGGGGAAAATTAATAAAGAGTAGTTTTTATTTTTCAACGAAATACAGTAGCTACAAGAACGTGTGTGTATACATTTTCAGCGTAGATTTTATAAGTTTTACGTGGTTTTAAAAGCAGCTTATATAATAAAATGTAATAATCGTTAAATGGATGTAGTTTTTGAAACATTACACATGTTTCGACTCTAGTGTAAAAAATTTTGATCGCTATTTGCCCTTTGGGCTATAAAATCGTGATGTTATGTTACAGTTGTAACTCTGAATATTATTAGTTAAGAAAGTTATTTAGTTATTTTTTTTTATAACAACATAACTCTCTCTCTTTATTACCCTCAAATGAACATTATAATAAAGCCAAGCCAAAATAATAACATTACCAATTTTCCCTTTACAGATACTACGCTATCTTGAAGCCCTTGAACGTGACATGGGAGGCGCGCGTACGCAGGGCGCTGGTCACTGCGTGGGTGTGCGCCGGACTCGCCTCCCTGCCACAGAGCTTCATCTTCCACGTGGAGGAGCATCCCGATGTTAAGGGGTAAGGGACCTTCTTCTAAGCATGGTTTATACTAAATGAAGTTAGCCCAGAACTAGGCTATGAGTAAGGCATACATCAGTTCCTGTAATGTGAAAACAAAGGACACGCACGACACGATAATAAGTGCCCCATCGCTTGTGGAACAGCACCACATATTAAGTCTATTTAATCCAGTTCATGACGAGGGTCATGTGTAGTGTAGAAATATGTTGTTTACTGATGTTTCATTTCCTGCAATGACAACTTGGTCGACTTTTATAAAACGGCTAATTTTATTTTATAATTGACGATAAATTTCAACGCTGGTAAGGATAGTCTAGATTACTGAATTCATGGCACTATAATAACCACTGGTGCAAGCCATGCTCTCACGCTGAATGTACCTTTTACTTTGAATTTAATGATTTGAAAACGATTGGCTTCTATTTTGAGCTGCAAAATAGAGAAACCGGATCTAACTTGTTACGACAAAATAGTGTGGGTAGGTATTCTGTTCTAAGCCATGCCGAGTAGAGTTTGCCGCAATGAACTCGTTCTCGTTATCAATTCATAAAATTTGAGTAATAGTTTGTTTAAAAAGAATCGATCGCCTGATCCTTCGAAAGTTTCTGAAATAAATACTTGAACTAGTTTTTTTTTCAAGATTTTCTGACTATATTGTTAAAGCTGTTTTGACATGGAAAGAAAAATTCTAGTGCGAGCAGGGTTTGAACCTGCGACCTTCCGATTCAGTACACCGGATCTAGTGTGTATAGTTCCCTACGCAGGGTTTGCGTATAAAAATATTAAAAATTATATTTTAAATTCAAAGTTCTATAAAACAGCAAAGTATTTTAATCAGACAATCTTTTTCAATTTTAAACTTTTCATTAACTTCTGTTATTTTAAATTAATAATAAAGCCCTTCTGAGTTTATTCTTGAAAGTTTGTGTTATCTTAATACAAAACGCTTGCCTGTACAAGTGTACAATGAACCAAATTCGGTTGTCGACGCTTTAAACACACAGTCCGTATACAGGCTGCATACTTCAATAAAAAAAAACATAAGATTATTTTTTTTTTAATTGTGATATTCACCCGGGATACAGACGGAGTCATTTCAAATAAATATTTTCTTTCTTTCTTTCTTTCAATTGGGCGTGGATGGCCAAATCCCAAACTCCTATGCGTATTGCTGTTTTGATATGGAAAGAAAAATTCGAGTGCGAACAGGGTTTGAATCTGCGACCTTCCGATTCAGTACACCGGACGTCTTAACCAATTAGACCAGCGCACCCTGCTCACAGCTCTCGAAATTTTTCGTTCCATTAATAACGTCTTATGGTGACGGTCCTATGCGTATTTTTCGGCCACAGACTCCTACGCGTATTTATCGCCATTTCTCATAGTTTCGGTTGTCCATCCCCGCCAAGTCACCCTAGTCTAAGCAATTAAAACCAATTTTTTTTTGTTCATTTATTCTGTTCAAAAATAGAACTAGCCATAGGAAACATTGAAATATTAAGGTTGCCTTAATTTTCATCTAAAATCTGAAACTTGTACTGGGCTCACGAACAAGTGCGTTGACACAAGATTAATATTCATCGACAATTAATGTACTGGGGGATTAACGAATTCTATCAAAAACATACTTTATTAACATAACTAAACTTTGACCGCGGCTTCGCCCGAGTGGATGTAAGAAAAAATCCCACGGGGACATATTACCGGGATAATAAGTATCCTATGTCCTAACCCAAGTCATGGTCTACCTGAGCGTTAAATTTCATCAAAATTCGCTTTCAGCCGTTATGGCGTGAATAAGTCACAGACAAACAGACGAGGTTTCCTTCGCAGTTTTATTATTAGTTAGAATTTGTTATTGGAGACGTGTATGGGTTTAATTGGGTGAATGTAGCCGCTTTGGGACTTGGAACTTTGATCGCATTTGTTAAGGTCAACGAATCGGTCTTGGTTTTGAACCTGAGACTTCAAAAGCGCTTACCTATCATAGACGAAAGAGTTACTTAAGTTATTGGATTGACTTCCACCTTTTAAACTCTTTTAGTCCCTTCAATTTAATCTCGAAAGAAAGTCGAGGTATTTTTTTGTAATATTCACGTCGACCTCACGAAAGGAGCCACTAATAATAAAAATTATTTCGTAATCCTTTCTTCCGTTAGCCTTTGAACATTTCCATGCATATTAATTAAATATTTCTTATTTCAAGGCTATTCTCGTGAAATGTTCTCATTTCTACTTAAATGTTGGAAATATTCACAAAAATATGATACCTATAAAATATGTACTTAAATACATAAAAGGAAGAAAATTTCCTCGCAAAGGTACCTCAACGAAAAACGTAAATACTTTTAGGAAAACATCAATATATTGAGATCGTATCATAATAATATAATTTCACAGATGAGTACGTAAAGTAGATATTAGCGATACAGATTAACTCTCAATGAGGATATACATGACAATACTTATATCATTATCATAAGGTAAAAATATATTTTCTATACATTGTATGAAATCAAAGTACGTTGTTCACAGTAACGTCTTATAATGTTTTATTTTTTAAAAAAGCTCTCGCACATGTCTGACTAGTTAGCAGTGGCGAAGGTTCCATACAACTCGATTCCTACCGCCTTCTCTTTGAAAACGGGCACAATCAGTATTCCTTAGACAAATAATATAATCACATTAAAGACATGTACTCCGCCTTACCTCTTAAAAAAATTGACCCTTCGCTACTGCTAGTTAGTATTAAGTCTGTGGCGTAATATATACTCAACACTATTCGAGAACGAAAAATTAAAAGCACGCGTGTTAAATACTCTTCATTGTGAACCTGGAAGCGGTGCAACCAGCCAGTGCACACTTGCAACATCACTTGTGTTAATAGTTGCAAGATAGGCAATCATTGCACTTTATGTGACAAAAACAGACACACTGTAAAAAAAAACAGTCTGCAAAAAAAAACCGACACCAAAAAACACTAAAATGTCTAAAATAATTTTGACTTTCGGAAGTCGGTGGCAAAAAAGTCAACGAAACAAACAAAGTCGGTTTTTTTAACCAAAAAGTTTTTTATTTTACCCTTTTTAGTTGTAAAGTCTTGTCATGAATTAATTTTTACATTGTAACTAGAAGTTATTAAGGGATCATCATGTCGTCAACATAGCCCATGAAGAAAACGTATTAAAGGAAAAAAAAACAAATTACTGAACCGATTTTGATGAAATTTCTATGAGACTAATCGGAAAGTATATATGCTTTCACATTAGAAAAGATTTTTTTAAACCAGTTCATAAATAATAGAGTTTTGAGAAAACAAACACAAAAACGAAAAAATAAATAAATCCGAATTGAGAAACTCCTCCTTTCTATGAAGTCGTTTAAAAAGTGAAAAGAAAGTTTAGAATAACAACAATAAATACACAAAATCATCCATTTCAATTTCGAATTGGTCTGACTAGGGGCCTAATCTATAATTCCATCTTTGCCTTCAAGAACCTCTGAGTAATGTCCTCTGCGTCTAGAACCGCCAGCCCGAATGTCAAAGAATACTATTCCCAAATGGTTCCAAATACTTTCCTTCAGAATATTCGTCTCGTTTACATCAAATCTGATTGTCATCATTTTGTGTATCTGTATTTCCAGCATTCACATTGCTGGAAACCATCATCATTATCAATTTCCCGCCGCCGCGCCGCCGCCGTCCCAGTTTCCAAACCGTTCAGCATGTCTTCTCCTTTCTCACAAACATGACATCAAGCCTGTAATCCCCGAAAGGTTAGGCAGAGGTGTACCTAATAGTACACCCACATTACCCCAGTTATCTTTAAGTCCCATGTAATATGGAGCGATCCTATTGCTATCAGACTGGCACAAATCCAGACTTTGTGGCTGCTACTGAGAAATTTCTAAAAGAAAAACCCAATAATGCTTTGCCCGACCCGGGAATCGAACCCAAGACCTCATGCTCAGCAGTCGCGATTGTGACCACTACACTAACGATGCAGACCATACCTCCATATTCTTACTTACTTACCATATTCTTCTTCCATACTTCCCTATTACTAATACTCGTCATTACAGTAGTCACCTCCATCGTTTCTTTGGTCTTCCGCGGCTTATTTACATTCCAGGAAATTCTACTACGATGATTGTTACAAGATATTTATATCAATAATATACTCGATACCGTTTGATCTGATGTTCCATAAACACACGCTATCGGGAAGGAATCCTGGCGTAATATTGGCACTGATTCAGGCAGATTGTTCTACATTTACGCTTAAAGTTCAGCCTGTAATCTAGATGATAGTGTAAATGTTTATGAGGCTGATCTATAGGGCGATGATAGAACATGTCAGTAAGTATTGAAGCTAGTGAATCGGATGTGAGTGTTTCAGAGGATAATGTGGATGGTATTAGAGGGAATGCAACTGAAAATAATTCTTGTATGACTCAATGACTCTGCTACGCTACAAACCTAAGAAACTAACAGTAGCGAAGGATCAATTTTTGTAAGAGGTAAGCCGGAGTATCTTTAATGTGATTTTATTATTAGTCTATAAAATACTGACTGTGCCTGTTTTCAAAAAGAAGCCAGTAGGAATCGAGTTGTATGGTACCTTCGCCACTGGAAACTAATATGATTTTAATGCAATCGTAACAGATTAGACAGGTATTAAACGATTGAAATTGTTAGAGTAACTGTGGTTGGTTATACCGCATTTAAAACTGAATTCTGTAGAAGACAAATCAGTAAAAATTAAACATTATAAAAGCAAGAATTGCATGATGTGTTCTAAAACTTCTAAATAATCATTTAAAGTGAATCAACAAAGTTTAATTCTCAAGTCAATGTTGTCCCCCACGTCCAACAAGTATGAGGCACCTTCCAACAAGTCTATATTCTGTAAAATTCCATCATCACCACCAACCAATACCACAGTAATAAAATTTGCATTTACGATACCAATCAGCATATCCATACATTTCACGGCCTTCCTTAAGTAAAAAAAACGCTCAGTCCTTTTACAATTAGTTAACCTCTCCGCCTTGCATCGCTGTCAAAATCACAATCATCTTTAAGCTCATAGCAATAAGGTTTTTATTAGGTTTCTGTCATGGACAAGTCTGTTAAAATTATAGTGATCTTTATTTTCGTGGTGATAAGGTTGTTGTTGGACTGCAGAATAAATGTGGAAGGACTTTAGTCGAGACAAGATGATCGTAAAACTGGATTGATGGTATAGGGTTGTTGAGCTTGCAACTAACAAACTAATAATACAGAGTACATTTATTTACATAAACATGGCTACGATCTCTGTTTGTATTGAGGGAATTTCCGCTTCATATAAATAGTTCGTGGTAATCGTGGTATTGAAATAGTTACATGGTTAGTCTGTGGTTATAATTTTTACCCGACCGTCAAGGAAGGGTTATGTTTTTCGCGCGTATCTTGTATGTTTCTTTGTAAATTTCTTTATAACCTCGTATGTTCCAAATGAATGGATGGATTTCGATGATTAAGATATCATTAGATTCTTCTCAAAAACCCAAGTGACCTAAGATAGGTGTTTTAAAAAAAACAAAATGGCGGATTTTTGTCGCTAAATTATAAGTCGTTATTTTTTTTTATCAACCAAACCTATCGAGTAGGGTATCAAAATGAAGGAAATTAAAAGGAGACATGGAAATATATCTTTATTATGATTTATGTTTATTTCAATGTTTTGGCAACCCGTAGTGAAAGGCGTCATTACATTAGTCATCCCAAAGGTTTAGATTTAGATCATCAGATTTGCGTAAACAACATGGTCACGTTCGGTTTCGTTGACAGTCTCATATGAATACTCGTGGTATTGTCTTGCTCACTCTGAAAGGGTTGGGTGAAACAGCCTCTTGCATGACCTAAGTACAGTCAAGGTAACACTAACGATTTAAATCATCCCTATATTTTACTATTTTCCAGTTTTTAAAAGTCCGGTAATTAAGCTTTACAACAAAAAGTTCCCATTTGTAAAATTTTTAGGGATAAGTAATTTTTATTCGTTCTTTTTTAATTTCCTACAGTGTTCGGAAGAATACTAATTCAATAAAAAAACATTTCAATTTGTAATATCTCCTAGAGCGCTAAAAATACTAAAGAATAATTTTATTCAAAGAGAAAACCAAACTTACCGTACCAGAATTAATTTAGGTTCAATCAATGTAAAATTTATTCAGATAACATTGAGTAGATAGATATACCTACTTTTATTAATATTCAGATAACACACCATTCAAACATAATGGCTTTTCATAAGATAATGAATGAGTAAGATATATTACTTCGTAAAAATACCTGCCTCATTGGTGTAGTGGTTAATCACGACTGCTGAGCATGAGCTACTGTATTTGATTCCCGGGTAGGGCAAATTGTTATTCACCTCCTTTCTAGCCATATCATCCTTCACACAGTCCATCCATCGTTAAAGCATAGTTTATGAGATGAAAACTCATCAGCGATGTATATAGCACTGCAGATGTCCTACAGCGTCTACCACTTAGATATAATACTGGCAATAATGTCAACTTTGATTGCCATACAATAACATAAAAAAGTTACGATTTCCCTAATATGTTTCGGTAATAAACAGTTGAAAGGTTTGATGATTGATCGAATATCAATACGATTATTACAAGTGCGTGTGTTTTATTGGTTACGTAAGTAATGGGTTACGTCAATCATTAGGACTTCAAATGGGAATATGGATTTTGTAGGTACACCAAGATATTTAACAGAGTTCATTTAAAAAATAAACTTAGTTAAATGGCAATTTTGTAGATCTACCAGACCACCTACAGGACAGGGAGACAATCAATTAACCAGAAGATAGCCAGTTGTGAAGCGAACTGCATCATGCTATCGAAATCCATTTCTTACTTCTCGAAAGCTTTAAACTTAGTTAACGAATCTTCTACTTCAGTGTAGCCAAGTAATTACTAACCACCATTTCTTTTTCTCTTCCAGATACTATCAGTGCGTGTCTTACGGCTCGCTGCCGACGGAGTGCCACGAGTTCGCGTACTTCCTCGTGAACATGATCCTGATGTACGTCATCCCGCTGCTGTCCACGCTATACTGCTCGATGGCTGCGCTGCTCGAGATTATAAGGAGAGCTAATACTTCTAATGGTAAGAGAAGTATTCTGTTAAGGATTTCGGCATTAGTAAAAACCTCGGCTGATCATTGGTCTTATGTTGTTATGATAAATATACACGTTAAATATCCCGTTCCCGTGGGATTTATGTAATAAACGTTTTATATTTTTTCGTTTTGTAAAACTTTCAAGGCAATCCTTTCACCACTGTTGGACTTTTGCGGTTACAAACATATGAAAGATGATTTTTTTAAACGTTACGATGCATCAATTACTTGTATTCTGCATCGTGGTGATTTGATTGATTTTGATTTTACCACAGATAATATACGTCCTTTTTATACCGTTGAGAAATATCTCTCACACATGCTGGTTTCCTCACAATGTTTTCCTTCACCGAAGCAAGTGATAATTATACAATACACACATGAATCCGAAAAATCAGAGGAAAAGTCTTGGGTTCGAACATGAGATCTATGACATGGGAATACGAGTTGGACTCATAATGCGTTAATTAACTTGCTGAAACTTATCTTCGTCAAAATTATAAATGTGCAATCTACTCTCTAATTTCAGTTATCACGTTTTTCCTATATGTTTACTATGATGATTGCAGATAAGATGCGTCGAAGCGGCGTGGGAATCCTGGGCAGGGCGCGGGCGCGGACGCTGAAGATGACAGTCACCATAGTTCTAGTCTTTTTTACTTGTTGGTCTCCTTACTACTGTTATTGTTTATGGTAAGTTGTTAAATTATGTGTACTATAATAGTAGCATTTATGACTCAGTTCTAACCAACTTCTCCATTATTTCTATTAGTACTTCTCAGGCTAACATTCTTACTATTACCCTACACTGTTTGATCCGCAGGTACTGGATCGACAAAGAATCTCTTAAGAGCCTGGACCCGGCCATCCAGAAGGCCATGTGGCTGTTCTCGTGCACCAACTCGTGCGCTAACCCCATCGTCTATGGAGTGTTTAACCGCAACCGGTGGACGTGGCGCGCCGGAAGGGTGAGTTACTTTGTAAGTCTCATTCATCTGGCTTTATACTCGTACTTATATGGTATATCTTAAGGGAGTTAGGAGCTTGAGTCTAAGTATCTTGCGACGCCTCTAGGCCACATGTTTCTTTTTTTGTCGTGAATATCTACAGTCGTCAGTGTTGTGAGGATCTCTATGTGTGTGTTTGTGTGTGTATGTGTGGATCTGTGTGTCCGTGTGTGAATGTCTTCAAGATGGACGCAGTGGCAATACGGCGCCGCGTCTTACCGTAGCAACGCCAGGCCTCACTTAATCTTATTTCTAAGCCCCGAATGTTAGTCTACGGGTCAATCTTTTGTAAATGTAACTTTAATGGAGCCTAAACACCAAAGCCTGTCGGCAAGTGTCGTGCACGTTCAATTGACATGCTGCCGACATGTCTGGCTTTGGTCTGGATGCTCCTTATTAGGCAATATTAACTACTACCTAGCTTTGAACCTATACAACTCCAAAGTTTAAATATAACAACGCTAAATCATAATCACCAAGCTTGAATTTTGAAGACGGCTGAGCCATTCTATAACGAACCAATAAAAACTGATCTAAAAAGTAATATGACATAATATTTTTTAGAACGTCCGATGTCGAAGCGGCAGCATGAGACGTGGATCAAGACTACCTTACGGTGAATCTATGGAGATATCAGCAGCAACACTAGCTAGAGCAAGAAACTCTATGGGAAGCGAGCGGAACGGCCGACGTGACTCCCCATACAACACACAGAACGGCTCACAGAAACATTGGAATACCATCAACAACAACCATGTTACCAACGGCATGGTATAGTTATCTCAGTCTCACTCGCCTTATAATTGTGTTAAGAAAAACTTTTTGGGAAAGTTACTACTAAAATCATTTGAGGTGCTTGGAAAAGTCGTAATTCGAAGTTTGAAGGACATTCATTTTAGGATTTTTAGTTTGCCGAATGTAATAGACGATGCACTTAGCTACCACCTTAGATTTGTTAATGTTTTGTTATGTTATGTTTAATCGAAGCCATGAAAAGATCAAGACTGTTGTATATGCTCTTGGCAGTGATGGGCATAAAATAACGGTTATTAACGTTTAACGAAAACGTTATTTTAAACGATTTCTTTTTCGAAGCACGATAGTTCGTAGAAATGAGGTTGAATATCTTTATTGAATTCCTATGTGTGTAAAAGAAAGCTTTAAGGTGGAGTCTTGAAAACATATCTAGGTCGCGATAAGTTACACAAAGACTACGGTTCGTGCGGTTTGTGCCATGCCTTGTGAGTAGGTTAAAGTAATTGTAATTGTCGAGTGTTACGCACTGATATGTAACATTCCTATAAGTGACTTAGCTATAAATATAGTCCTTAATTCTTAGCTCATAGCTAGTTTAATGAGGCTTCATCGATTGATATTGTTACTCGTTAAGGTGACAATCGACATTGATTCTCTAGTTCCTCAACACAACTAGGATACTCATGGCTTTCCAGCATGTAAAGTTAATACATTCCAATGAGAACACGCTTAAGTTATTACGTATATATTTATTCAATAAGACTGACTGACAGACGATAAGTCCTTAGTAGGTATTTTGATACCAAACACTAATTGTTATTTCTTTGAAGGTTGTTTTTGTTTAAACTATAGTTTTAAAGTAAAGATTCTTTTATTTTTTGTTTAGTAGTGTAAATGCGTACCTTGGCTGTGAGGTGATAGAGACTCAGCTCTGTAAATACAAAGAGATATGAAATTTTTGTACCAAATCTTAATCCTAAGTTAACGCAAGAGCTAATTTTTTAAATAAAAAATGAAAATGAACTTTTTTCTATTATTTATGATCCTCAGTAAAAAACAACTTTCACACAAATATTTATTTAAAATAACATCCATTTTAAATAAAAACAGGGAATTATGAGCCGACATCAATAAATAATTTGTACTCAACATTACAATATTTGGTATGATTTTAAACTCAGTAATATAAGACTTAGTGCGACAATACATACACATATCGATAAATACATTATCATAACAAAATAAGTTATTCCTTACCAAGTAAACGATATTCTTGTCAAGGTCCAATAGTTGTTGATAGACTTCCGTTAAAAATATCTTCGTCACACTATAATACCATCGAGTTTAATTTTTAACATCAATTATAATAACGGACTAATAATAATTAAAGTGCGGACTAGAGACTATTATGAACATTACGTCTACGTACATAAATGTGGTTATATAATATTTTAAATCGTAAAATATCTTATTATAATCCTTATAACTTACAGCTAAAATTTGGCCACAATTAAATGACTTTCCCTCTGCTGTGGTCGATAACATAAATTATTTTGATTTTATTTTGTCGTAACTTATTCGAATAACTAGTCTATTAAATTAAATTGCTTTAGAGAATCACTTAGTAACTCATATACTACTAGAGTCTGTTTCACCAAATCTGAGGAAAAACTAACACATTGCTTCAAAGATGGCGTAAATTTACACACACGCGTTAATAAAAAAGCGTTAGATTTTGGTTTCACTTCTGTTCTTAAATAAATATATCAATCCAGTTAATGGTGAAACAGCGAAGATAATAAAAAAAAATGTCAAACTACTAACGGTAAATTTTTATATCGTTTGTAACGATAAAAACAATCGATAACAAATGTAAATAAATAGAAGAACAACACTAAGTGTCATGTATTCGTTCGAAACAACTGGAATGCAGGCTGTCTTTAACATTACAACTCTGAAAATTTACTACAACATATTTTTTGGTTTTACCAACAGTTCAATGTTTATTTAAAACAATATAGATGGACTAAGCAATGCAGTGAAAGTATATTAATTCTTTTTCGCAATGACGTAACTTGGCGAAAAGTACTAAAAGATTCAATTGAAATACCAAAATCATTGAGTATTTCAATTTAAATACTAAATAAAAATCATTGTTGGTAAAATCAATTTTTGACGCATGTCATTAAAGTACCTACTTATAATACAAACACATTCTAGATACAATACGTACACATTCGACTCGACTAATGTACATTCATACAAAAATACATGGAAAGTTTCAGCTACAGATTGTTTTTTAAATGTCTCCAAAGATTAATTTTATATGCGTTACCTTTTTGTGCCCCATCACTCAGACAGATCCTACCTTATGTAAACTTTAAATTTTGTTCCGAAAAATTCATTGAAAAAGGCAGGGAAAAATTTGTAGTAGCAAAATAGCTGGAAATATGTAGGTAAAAATTTCATACGATATAATGCAAGTACAGATTTTCCTTAATCTCTAAATGAGAATATATCAATGACATGTACGCATATTCACTTCATACTCGAATTTTGATATAATGTAAAACACGAATAGGTGTAGAGAGTCGAAAATTCTAAACATCATCACGACAGCTACTTTAAAACTACATAAAATGGCACATATAGAACACACCGACACATTATATAAGCTCCTTCTAACGTTTACATCAATATTTAAAAAATAAATACTGTTCGGAAAAATAAATGATTATGTTCATACATTGAAACGTGAATAATACGGTGATTAGAGAGCCTTTTCAATCGTTCTAAAAAACCTTTAAAATATTGTGCATAAATTTAAACAATACCATTTTTTAAATAAAATTATGAAATGAATTAAAACAGTATTTATAAAGGTTTGCAATAAAACAAACGCTCATAAAATTCAAACATCAATATTTTACAAAAAAAAAACTCAAACATGGCCCATCACAAAAGTTTAAGCTGCAACGTTATCGTCCTAAAAATAACGGTAACTATAACTTTATTTGAACACAGAACAGTTTTCCCTATGTGACGGAATAACGATTTATTTTACTAACGTTATTTTTATTTGAAATTTCGGACACACGAACAAAAAGATTTTAAATTAACTTTTTTTTTAGAAGCGAAATCGAAGTTTTTTTAAAACGATATGATTGAATTTAAAGCTTCTGTCTTGTACTTTTTATCGTCATTAAGAGCCATATGTAATTAGATATTATTTAATCAATTATGACGTTATTCCGTATTTTGTCCACAATACTCGGTGGAGAACGTATATTTGTGATATTTTCAAAGGTCACCCTTCTCTAGTTCGGTGAGCTCGTGCGAGGTTGCCGCCCCATCCTTGTCGTTGTTGGCAGCGCGGGTCTTCTCTATGTCACCCTGGGATAGTGACGTCACTATGATGGCGCCTAGAGCATCACACACCACGTTGATCGTTGTACGGAAGCGGTCGCTGGAATGAAATATTTAAAAATAATATTATTCTGCTAAACACTTTTGTACATCGTATAATTAATTACAGTGATGAAGGATAGTCCTATGACACAACACAAATTGCTCTAATGACATCATAGCAAGAATAGCAACTGTGTATAATGTGACAATAATTAACCAAAGGGCTTGATGACACAATTCATGCTAGTGAATAAACTGGTATGAATTACTTGTAACTTTATCCTTATTCACATATTTCTATTAGTGTAGTACACGGCCTAACTAATAAATTGTAATTTAAAGCCAGCGTCATATTATGTTGCCTCTGTGGACCATCGTGTACCTTTACAGGCAAGGATAACCTACAAGAGTAATTCAACCCTATAAACTTCTTCAGGAGTCACAATATTTTGAATATCTTTCTATTATTATATGTTGGCGAAACTCTCAAAACCAAGATCACTCCTAAATTTAGACACCTGATTGAACAGTAAAAAATGCAGACTTACAGCAGCCAATCAACGGCCAGGATGATGGAGACGTCCTCAGCGGGCAGGTTCACGGTGTCCAGCACCATCACCATGGTGACCAGCCCCGCCTGCGGGATGCCCGCCGCGCCTATGCTCGCCGCCGTCGCCGTCACGCTGGGGGGGGGGGGGGGGATGTATTTCGTAGTAGTCAAACATGAAGGGGTAGAAACATGTAAATGGAAAGACTTTCCTGACTGTTTTAAAGATTTCGAAATAATAGTTCAGAATTTACCAAGGTTGTAATAAAATTATTATTAAAAATCTTATAAGTTTGTAATAATAAGCACCTACTACATGACTTCGCTGAGCTTAAAAAAAATATCTGTAACATTAGTTTAGATCATTTAAAATATCCCAGCAAAAGTATTTAAAGATTCCTTTAAGTTCTAAAGTCAAAAAGTCGCAAAACAATACTGTGGGAGAAAGAATATTTGCCTTCATCTGTGGCAACTTTAAACAGAATTTTTTAATAATGTAGCCAAAGGACACTTCGACCATTCTGAGCTGGCATAAAGACAGCGGCGATGGCCACGTACAGGGCCGTGCCGTTCGAACCCTACCTCATCAACATCATCACTTTATCTCACCTGACAGCAATAATCTTGCCGAAAGACATCTCGACCTTCCTCAACTGGGCGATAAAGATGGCGGCGACGGCTTCATACAGAGCAGTCCCGTCCATGTTGATGGTGGCGCCGATGGGGATCACGAAGCGTGTGATGCGCGGGTCCAAGCCCATGTCGTCACAGCAGCCGATCGTTATGGGCATGGTCGCTGAGCTGGAAGGTGGATTTGGAACATTTTAGCGAGAACAAAAAGACAGAGATCCAACTACCTGGATCACAAATCTAAATTGTAGAAAGATTTCTTTGGCGCCATTCAGAGCGAGTTTTCATTAGCGCTGTTAATGTGTTCAGTCATTTCATTATTAATTACACTTTAGGAACATGGTTTTATTATCCAAACTGTAGGTCAATTGAGGAATTAGTCATATACGAATTTAAATTTCTATAACCGCATTGTTAGAAACAATAGTTAATAGTTAAGAATCAGCCTTCTGAGCACTTTTCCTTTTGACAGCGATGTGGACGAATTTTTTGACGCCTTGTAACCCTTTTGATACTTGTACAGATTTGTATTACTATTACAGATTTGTAGTTTGTAAGTAATGCAAATATTCTTTGAAATTAAATAATTATAGTTAACCAATAGCCATAGTATACAGCAAACCTCTTGTTGCCCGTAATTAAAACATCTAAAATTTTAAAAGAGTAAAATAGTATTATTAGTGGTTTAACTAACCTAGAAGCAGTACCAAAAGCAGTAGCCATGACCTGTCCCATCTTCGCGATGTACCGACAGGGGAGCTTCTTCGTGGCCAGTATGAACAGGATGCTCAGGGTTCCGAACCCGTGCAGGAACAGCCCCAGCAGTACCGTCACGAAGTACAGACCCAACCGGCCCACCAGCTCCGCAAATGAATCGATCTCCATGATCTTCGCTGTTACCAAGAAGAACACACCAAGAGGTGATAACCTGGAAAGGTAAAAGATCTCGTATTTAGACAAGCAAATATTAACATAGATACCATACATAAACTTATTGTTATTTGTCAATGGGTTACTTCATTGGCATTGGACTTGACCTAGAACGTGAAAAAGTTGTTTTACTTATATATAATTCTATCAAAAATTCCCGTTAAAATATTTATATTAAATTTTCGTGCCTTGAATGTCCTAGGATTATCGTGAACCATACTACATAATTATGTTTAAGGTCAAGATGAAACTGCTGATTTCAGTCTTGCGGTATATTTCACTGTATGATGCGATTTCACACTTCGGGAAACTCCCCAAGGAAAAATGAGGTATCATTTTTAACACGATTTTATTAACCTTACCTGTGACTAAGCAAGTAAAAAAATCTTAGAAGTTTTAACCACTTCCCGATTTCCGATTGAGCTGAAATTTTGGATATCAATCGGAGTAGAACCGAAGTTTGGATGACAATGCATAGTTAGTTAAGTGGCATCATTCTAATCAGTAATCCAATATGGTGGACCCCCAAAGATGGCGGAGTTATATTTATGCATTCCCATGATATGGGTATTAAATGAAAGGATTTTCTGAGAAGAATACGAGAAATAAAATTAAGTACTACACTGTAAAGCTCGCTCGTTAGCTTTTTTTTTTTTAACTAGGTATAATATTTTATTCTTACCGACGTTCCCACAATTCATAATGATATTATGTCGTATTTACCAAATAACCCATCCAGTGATGATCATCATGGCTTCGGACAAGGCGTGGAAGAAGTCCTGCAGCGGTTTACTCTTGTCGCCCATCTTGCCCAGGGTGATGCCCAGCACGATACTGAAGCAGACCAACCCCAACACATTGCTGCCGCTCTGGTAGTCCCCGGTGATCTGATACGTCTCCAATTCACCTGGAATGTACAGAAGTTAGGATTAATAGTCAGTTACACTGCGCAGGATCAGCATAGTTTCGAATCGAAATGTTTGGGATTCGATTTTTAAAAGTACTGAAACGCACACAAAACACCGTGGAGGCATGCCCCTGTTCGGTTTCAGCTAGTGACAATGAGGCGCAGGGCTTATAACTGTGCCATGATTTTTAAAGTTAGGCTTTAATTTTGAATCATTTATGGAGTTGCAGATCTCGTTTAGATTAAGTAGATAATTCATCTCATCTCTGTAACTGCCCAGCAACTGATTTATGATAATACTCGTAGCAGCAAAGGTACGATCTCCTCCTCTATGAGAGAGAATGGGACATAATCCACCACGCGGGCCCATTGTGGGTTGGTAGATGTCACATGAATTCAAATTTTTGGTTTTAGGACATGCCGGTTTCTTCACAATGTTTTCCTTCACTGTTTTGAGAGCACTGAGCAGTGGTAATGCAATAAATAAACAAAGTAATGCGCCTGCCTGGGTTCGAACTCACGACTTACTGGCTTATAAGGCATCGCAACCACCGCTGGGTCACCGCTGATCTTCCCTTAGGTATTTAATAAACGCGGTGGCAAAAAAAAACTCCTTGTGATATGTACGGTATTTGCTTTTTGTTTCCGTCACTGATGTTTCAACCGAACGCTTTTCGAATTTGAAAAAATCGCGCCTGTTTTGAGAGCTAAGGTCTCCAACAGTACCACAATTGAAATATGCTGTAATAACTATTAATCATGACGAATTGCAGACTGTTCTATTTGTGATCTTTTGTTCACGAATAGAAGAGTCGTTCATCATCATTTTGCAATAAAAGTCATTGTTCAGTTAGCTGTTCACCAATTGTCTGCACACGCGGTTGTCTAGTGCCGCTAGGTACAGACTGATTTTGTTATTTCTTAAATCAGTGTCAGGTTACAGTTATAGAACTGTAACCTGACACAATAGTATGGGGCATTATTAGTCAGTGGAGCCATTCCCACGGTACCTATTAGAAAACCAATACTGCCGCCAATTTCTGCAAATGATTTTAAATTATAAAATGTTGCTGGTTAAATTCAAAATCGAAAAAGAAAATTTGACAGTTTGTGGTAACTTGATGCGCTGGCGACTGTACAATATTTAAAACTAAGATTTATCGCGTTAGAAGTAAAAAGGAAATAATAAATGTACCTAGTCGACTTTTAGTATCGTTCTGGTCGAAAACGAGCCTCGTGCGGTAGGACGCGATCGTCGCCTGCGCAAGGTTCTCTGGGAACACGTTTCTGAAACAAACAAACAATAATACATTATAACATCGTGTGGTTTATGTTGACACAGGTAGGAATAGTAGGATCTGTACCAAATTCTGAAAAACAAAATCGTATTATCAAGAGCAAGACCATCTCAGACACTAATCTGCATAATAGTCCTCATGTGAGTTGACCAAGATTATGCCTGTACCGTCCGTCCAAGTGGTCAAAATCAAATTAATGGTTAAAAATAATAATAATAAATAATAATAAATTATTTATTGCCCAAAGAAAGAGAAAATACATGACATGTTACATAATATCAGGCGTATGAGTTCTTTTTTACATTAATTTTATGAATAATGTCCCCTATACTAGGAAAATCCTGTATTATAGGAGCCATCCGTTCGTCCGTAATTACAATTTACAAGAATTTAGCGAACCAAATGTGTAACATTAACAATAACTTATGTACTGTGAGCACGCGTGCGAGAGTAGTATGTGTTGTGTAGTGTGTGTGTGAGTTTGAGAGAGAGAGTGTGATGGTGTGTGTATGTAACTGACGGTATGTGTGTGATAATGTCTGCGTGTGTGAATGTTTTCCATGGTGATTAAAGATTTATATGGGTGAGGGTTTTACCAGTGTTTCTGTCTCGTCATAATTTAGGGTAAGTAGAAACGTTTTCACTATTTTTTTACACTTGCGTATATTTTGGGAGTGGATATTTAGCCTTTGGTGCAATTTGTTGTAGATGCGTGCACTTAGGTAAGTGAAGTGTCGCCTAGCAAATGTAGTGTTTGTTTTTGTTGTGGGGCAAGGCGGTTTAGATCTTCTTCTGGCTGTTGGGCTGTTATTTCTGGCATACGGAATAGTGGCATGTTTTCTCATGACTGTGCGGAGGATGTAGTGTTGTCGGACTGTTAACGTTTTTTACTCATTATATAATTGCCGAGTTGGGAATCTAAATGGTTTGTTCAAAGAAACTTTTATAACTGCTCTTTGTGCTCGCTCTACCTGGATAATGTCGGTCTTGGCTGCCCCTCCCCACGCAGTGATGCAGTAATTTATTATTGATTCGCATAGTGCCGAGTAAACGATCTTAAGAATGTTGCTGGAGGCGGAAACTCTAAGTTTTTTAAATAAGAAAATTAGTTTTCGAACTCGCATTGACATTGCTTGTAAGTGTGGTTTCCAGGATAAACAGGCGTCTAGTTGAATGCCGAGATAACGTATTACTGATGCTCTGGTAACAGTAGGGCATGAACAGAGGGGAGAGAGGTTGGTACATTTGTGGGCTTTTATTGATAAAGAACCGTCTGAGGGAAGGGTGGATGGTCTTAAGCCGAAGGTAATGAAATTAGTTTTTTTTATATTTAGGGCAAGATTGTTTTTTCCCAGCCACATCATCACTTCACTGAGTCCTCTTTCGGCAATCTCTTTTGCTGAAGTCCAGTCACGGTCATACGATAGGATTGCCGTGTCATCTGCATAGGCTATTATTTTTGTGGAGGGGAGGGATAGCTGGCAGAGTTCGTTGACGTAGACTTGAAAAAGAAGGGGACTGAGAAGACTTCCCTGTGGCAAGCCGACAACCACACTACATGCGTCGCTAATATGTTCTCCAATCTTAACGCACTGCAACCTATCGGTAAGAAAATTACAGAATAGAGTCAGAGCAGTTCCTCGAACTCCGATGTTTTCTAGTTTAGAAAGAAGTAGAGGGACAGAGACAGTGTCGAACGCCTTTGAAAGGTCTAGGAAAATTCCTAAACATTTGAATTTATTGTCAACTTTATCAACAACAAAGTCCAGAAGGGATGTCACTGCATCTTCAGTTGACAATCCGCGTCTGAAACCGAATTGGTTTTGGGAAATTATGTTGTATTTGTCGAGGAAATTATTCAGGCGTTTGTACATAATTCTTTCCAGAACCTTGGAGATCGCTGGGAGGACTGATATTGGGCGGTAGTTAGTGACCTCGTCTCTGACCCCAGACTTGTAAATTGGATGTACAATTGCCTTTTTCCAGGCATTTGGGAATGTACCTGTAGATAGTGCCAGGTTGCATATATATGTCACAGGTGGAGCTAGAATGTGACTAGCGAGTATTAGCAATTTTGTTGGGATACCGTCCCATCCGGTGGCACTATTAATTCGGAGATTGTTTATTATTGATTTAACCTCTTCTTCATCTGTTTCTAAAACAACCATTGAGTTAGCCGTACTTTGCCGATCGTTGTTGGCGGCTTGGGGGGAATGCTGGGGGGAGACATCACTGGTTAGATTTAGACCTACATTTGCAAAAAAAGTGTTAACTGTATTGACGGATTTAGTAGGGCAATTTTCAATTGTCAAAAGCTCTGTTGATGTCGAGCGTATGCATTTGGTGTCAGTAACATTACGAATTACTGCCCAAATTTTTTTGGGGTTATTTTTAGCCTTTTCGAATTCCTTTTCTTCATATTCTTTTTTTAGTTTTTTTAGTATGTTATTGCAGAAATTGCGATATCTTAGATAGGTTAATTTTAGGATCTGGTTTGTTGGCTCTTTATTTGTTTTATTGTGCATTTTGTCCATATTATGTATACATCCGAAAAGGACCGATGGTGATCCATGGTTTTATGATTCTTTGTTTGCTTGGGATTGATTTCTGGATCGTGTTTTTGGATAAAACGGGTGAGATTATGTTTAGTAATTCGGTGGTGGCCTGATTAGCATCAGTCATTTTGTATACAGTAGAGAAATCACAGTTTATAATATCAGTGATAGCTTTTGGTATATTAAGGCTAGATGTTTGAAATTTAGTGTTTTTAGTTTTGGGTTTGTTGATCTCTAGGTTCAAAAGAACTGCTGAGTGGTCCATGATCGACGTTTCCAGTATTAAGGTGGTCGCTTTGTTGCTGGTTTTTAGCAGTATGTGATCAATACAACTGTGTAAACGAGTAGGTAGAAGGTAAGCTGGCAGAAATCCGTGAGATGCAGTTAGGTTTAGGTACTGCTGTGTATGGGTCATTACAATCCGGACTGATATTAATGTTCGTATCTCCAATAACAGTGATGTGATTTTGACTTTTAAGGTCTAGTATGACGTTGTTTAGGCTTTCTAAGAAAGGGTCAATGTTTCTTTGTGACGGTGGTCTATATATGGCTATAATAGTTAGGTTGTTTTCAAGGTTGCAGATTAGACAGCTGGCATCATTAAAAGTAGGTTCTGTTACAGTGTGACGTAGGTTGTTTCTGATATATATGACCAGGCCGTCATTTTGGTTAATTAAATTCTGGGTCTGATGAGATGAATATCCGTCTAAAGTAGGAATGTTTCCTGATTTTTTCAGCCAGCATTCAGATAACACTATTGCATCGCATGTTATGTTCATTGTCACTAAAAGACATCTAAGCTCGTCAAAGTTTTTATTTATGCTTCTAATGTTTAGATGTAGGACAATTAGGGTGTTTGAGACTTGTATGTAATTCGTGCAATGGTCTGGTTGGCACCTAAAGGATGATGAAACTTGCATATCGTCTAAATCGTTTAATATGTTATTTAGAGTGGCCATTTATGTATCATAGGGCGGCGAGGTATGTATGGGGGTTCGTTATAAAGCCAAGAATGGGGCATAGCGGGTTTTGAGCAGAATGGGTTGGTAATTATTAGGATTATGTAAGAGTTGTGGTAATGTAAGTATGTTAAGTGAATAATGTTTTTATATCGAATAAATACTGACGAGGCAAACAGGTAAATGGTAGGTATTTTAAATAAATTGTTATATTTTATTAAGGTAGTAGTATTAGTTATGTTAGTGTTATGTGTCGTTTGTGTAGTAGTTTTGTGTATGTAGTTTAGTTGAGTATATAATGTAGACGTATTTAGAAGCTTGTTTGCGTAGTTGAAGTCTTCTGTGTATATGTGGTAGTCTAAAAACAATAGCATGTGTGTGTAATACAGTCATTCATTCATTTGAGCTTGTAGTTCAGCAAGTGATTGTTCGGACTTAATAAGGACTTGTTTGGCACCCTCCTCCTTACGCAGAAATATATTTCCATTCGATGTCCAACAATATTTGTACTCCATTCGTTTTGCGAATTCTCTCGTGAAAAGAGACTGTGACCTCTGTATTTTTTCGGCGAAACACCGACCACATCTAGTTATAAAAACCTACTGCAAATGAGGTTTATTCCATTATCATGGCAACATGCTCAATGATTCTAATTTTCATTAACAAACAAATGCTGCGAAGAGTGTCGAGCCTGAAGCAGCAGTTTGGTTTGCCTCTTTTTTATCAAGCGTAGTTGATGCTATCAGCTTTTATTTTGCTATTTTATTGTTTTAAAAAGTATTATCGCACCTTTAATTAGACAAAATCGCCAAATAAAACATTAGCAATAGGTGAATTTAAAATAGCATACTTTTATAAATAGAGTGAAGGCCGAATCTTTTAAACATATTAAAAAGTGCACAGTGTGGTCAGATGTGTCGTGAATGGCAAGAGTTCGTCACTTCCGCCGTTATTGTTGTGTTGGTTCGTTTACTATTGAGGTGCATCTGTCGTCTGCCCATAGGTACATAGTATATTATTTTTACACGAATTATGCTTGTGTTTGGTGTTGGAGACTGGATGCTCGCCTAAATGAGGATGTATTATTGGTACACCTCCCTCACCTCCTTCTGGGAATACGGACGGGATGTTATGTTATTTACGTTATGTTATGACTAGCTTTTGCCCTCGGCTTCGTTCGCGTTATTTTATAATTTGACAATTAATTCTAAAAACACGTTGCGCTATCTATTATCTTAAGAACGTTATTGTTCATTTTCCTCGGGAACGGTACCATTTTTCGGGATGAAAGGTATCCTATGTCCGTTTCTGTACACCTGACAACGGATGTGCAAAATTTCAGGATGCCTCGGTTCAGTGGTTTAAGCGTGAAAGGGTAAAAAACAAACTTTCATTCGCATTCATAAGTAAGGAAAGTAAGAAAGTAAAGATTAGGAAATAAAGGACATCTTTGTGTCATATTTCGGAATTTTTTAATATGCAAAACTCCTTGTCCTACTCATAATTACATTTTAGAATGTTTAACAAAGATGTTACAATAACGGCTTACATCTAAGACACAATAACCCTGTAGGGTATAGCAAAGGTAATAAAAGCCACTGTTATTAGTGAAGATTCGATTTGGATGAAAATTGTTAACTTCAAGTGAATTGAAGTGGCATTTCGTCATGTTAACAGTCCAAAGCTCACACCATTATCATCTCGCAAACTTATCATTCAAACATTTGAGGCAAATAACAAAGATTCATTTAAATTAGCTGAAGAATCAGCATTTTTTAAATTTTGTTAAATTTGTTTATTTAATACACATCGTAGATCCATAAAGTTTTAGGATAGTCTTAACATATTTGTTAGTAAGTAACAAAATTACGATAAATAAAAATACATGTAAGTAATATGGCGACCTGAGCGTCTGTGTGCACACGTCTACCAGCAAAGTGCCTGATAAATTTTGTCCGTCAGTGTAGCTAGAATATTGTTATTGTTTTTTTTGAACGTCAAAAATTATAAGATATCCCAAAACGCTCGCTCTTCCACACTCTCTAGTGCTTTAACCTTTTGAACGCCATTGTCACATATACGTGGCAAGCAAGCGCTTGCCCTGTACGTCAAACGTCACAAATATGTGACAAAATGGTAGGCGAAACTGTGGCTTGGCGTGGAGGGCACGCGCGTGCGTTTATGGTCTGGCGTTCAAAAGGTTAAGGTAGAAGCGCCAAAGTAGCCCGCGAAATTTAAATTTTCTTACGTTTTTGCAATTTACAGGTCAGTGTCAGGTTGTATGTTGATTAAGATATGATTCGCGACCGTAACAAATATGGCTTTACACAGTTATAGTCAATAAACTTATCAATACAACCCTCTAAGTTCATTTATAATCCCATTAAATAATATAATTTTCATAAAATAGTTGATGATTTTAATGATTATAATTCTGTAACTACATACGTGTTACGGTCGCGAATCATATTTTGTTTCACATATAGCCTGAAACTGACCTGCAAATTGCGAAAAACCTAAGAAAAATTGAATTTCGCGGGCTACCCTGCGGACGTCGAACGAGTGCCTCAGCCTATGGTAATAGTATAACTCTCAAAAAAAAATATCTTCACTCCAAAGTTACATAAGGTTACAGTACACGTGTCTGAGGTGACTGCCCTTGAACCGGCCACAACAACACACCCAGATTGCAGAAGTGCATAAGTGGACAATAGTCACTGGCCCTACGCCAGCGACGAGCGACGGGTAGCGAGCATCCACGAATGACGATTAACCTATTTTCTTACGACGTGCGTGTCTTCAGAAGTTAACGAGAGATTTTTACGTTTGTTCGGTATTTTTCTAGGAGCTCGTGGCTAAATAATAATAGCCGCTCGGATAGATCATTAGGTTAAGCCGTGCTTGCCTAGGTTGGTCTGTGGATGGGTGACCACCCATTACATACCGAGTTTCCTCCGTGCCTCGGAAAGCACGTTAAGCCGTTGGTCCCGGCTGTCATTTGTAGATCTTTGGCAGTCGTTACAGCTTAGGTAGTCAGTGGCCCAAAAAGTCTGACAACCAGTAATACCTAGTACTAACTAAGGCAAGATTTGTCTCAAACGTCGACCCATAGGTGTCTAAAACAAAACGGTGACAGCCTGTATGACAAATACAAATAGGTATACTAACCCCAGATCATCATCAGATTCAGTCTCTGCCCTTATCACAATTATATTTATTTATTTTAAAACGCGAAAATACTGTTCTTTTAAAATAACTATACTAAATAGCGCACCATTCAATCCAATTATCCAATTTATTTAATAAACGTTGTAAAAAACAAAAAGTTAGTTTTAGATTATTATTATAACTCATAATTTGCCTATGGCATTAAGTCCGCCTTTGTACAGTTTTTTTACTTGTGCATAAAGTTTTAATAAATAAATAAATAAATAAATAATTTTAGTATATTATGATGGTGAAATAAAATGAACTAAAACCAAATATTACATTTAAGACTTACAAATTTGTTAGTAATCAATTAAATATAATTATGATCTATAATGTAAATACCACAAAAGCCATTTTACTATTTTAATTTAATATTTCTTAACTTTTTAAAAAGCGTCCTTCATCCTCTCTCATATTACCAATTAATTTAACTTTGCTGTGCCCGACAGGGTTCATAATTGATTCAATGTTCTAGCATACCAACTGTTTTATTTAACATTATGGAATGCAATAAAGTATTGAGTATTGAGTATTGAATTTGGGGTTGGCGCAGCATGTCTTCTTCTTCCATACTTCCCTATTTTGTTATTATCTTCTCATCATACATCGACCTCCCAGATAGGGGTGGAAATGAAAATAGTTACTATATAAGTAACCGTAAACCATGGGGTAAAGTATAGGCGAAGAGTAGCGTGATAAGTGTGGACGTCCGTTGTTTTCTCGCCTGTTGCCATAATCAAATCAATCAATAATTTGGACGGATTGGAAACATAACTGCTGTTTCCGATCCATCCAGCCGTCCATGCGTAGTAATTCTATGGCTCGTTTCCGTTTAGTCATTAAGGCCATGTAACAATACTTTGATAGCCCAGAATTGTAAGAGTTGATTAAAATACTACATTTATTATGTATGATTTCGTACAAGGCTTAAGGTTTAAAGTTTATATTATGTTTGTATATTGTATAACGACTAATGACATGCATGCTTGTATTTTTTTATGTAGGTTTCCTTAAAGTTTGACGTATAACAATACATGTCACTATAATATAAATTTAAAGGGATTACATAAATGTATAGACACCGGGCATATCATAAACTAAGTACGTAGTTACTACCAGGAAAATGAGTATTTTCGTAATATCGTGAGTAATAACAAACATTGCAAATCAATAATACTCTATCCTATTGGTAACAATGGTATTATTACTCACCAAAGTCACCATTTATTCATTAAGTCTATACTAATAATATAAAGAGGTATAATCTATATGTTTGTTTTGTTAGTTTGTATGTAGGAGGTAATCTTCGGAACTACTAAATAAATAATAAATAAATAATAAAAGTTTATTTGGAACAACTTTAGTTATACAGGTTACACAGGAAAAACGAAGATAGCTACAAAAGTAAAATACTGTGGCGCAGCTATCAACGCCCAATTCAAAATACATAGAATAGACATTGTTCCAGATTAATCTAAAAGAAGTTAAATTATAAATTAACAAAAAAAGGGAATGAAAAAAAATAAAAAATAATAAAAAATAAAAAATACAAAAAATATGATAATTTACAATGTTTACGTGGTTACTGTGTTGTGTATATGTAGAGTGGAGGTGGGGATGAGGTGTGTGATAGTGTGTGTGAGTATATACCGCGTTTATGACACCATACGTTGCTCAGTCTCATCATAGGACAGGCACTTAAGCCAGTTGGTCACTTTTCTCTTCAGTACATTCCCAGTCATAGGGTATATTTTAATACTTTTATTTAAGATATTATAGAGTTTAGAGCTGGTGTGAGTGAAGTGGCGACTGACCAACGCTAACCTACAGCGTTCAGTCTGACAGACTCTGTCGGCACGACGGTTCTTTGTAAGGGACTGAGGGTCGTAAGGGAGAAGTAAATGTTTCCTAAGAACTGTTTGCAGCACGAACAACTGTCTCACTGAGAGGACCTCGCATATTGAGTATAACTCAGTAGTGGGAAACCTAATCGGTTTTTTAGCGAGTACTTTCAAAACTGCTCTTTGTGCCCTCTCTAGCCGCAGCATGGATGTCTTGTGCGTCCCCCCCCCACGTGGTAATGCAGTAACTTAGGACTGATTGAACAAGGGCAAAGTAGACCATTCTAAGGCACCGGAAATCAGCAGCCGCTCGAAGTCTTTTGAATATGTAAATCAATCTTCTGACTCGAATCACAACTGAGTTAATCTGTTTTTTCCATGTCAAAAGATTGTCCAATATAACACCAAGGTATTTTATGCTATCGGACCGTTCTATTAGAGGACAGCTACAGGTGGTGGCCACTGGGCTAGCACACACATGACTCCTGATTTCAAACGACGAAGGTGGTTGGCTAAGGACACTCGGGGTGAAGGAGATGAACTTAGTCTTGGAGATGTTGAGCGTGAGCAGATTCGAAGTTAACCACATCATTACCATCCTCAGTGCCGATTCTGCCCTTTCACGAGTCTCAGACCAGTCCTTGCCATGAGTTATAAGAGCTGTGTCATCCGCATATGTAATAATTTTTGTGTTCGGAAGAGACAACCGACACAGCTCATTGACATATATGAGGAAGAGGGTTGGTCCTAGGACACTACCCTGGGGAACCCCATAAAACAAATATTCTTCATCACTTACAAACGATCCAACCTTCACAACCTGTTTACGACCCGATAGGTAGCTACGAAAGACTTCGAGGGCAATGCCACGTATGCCAATCTGTTCCAGCTTATCAATCAATATGGGGACAGAAACGGTGTCGAACGCCTTCGAGAGGTCTAGGAAGACACCAAGACACTTCTGCTTATTGTTAAGGTGTGCGACTATTGTACTAGTAAGCTCCAGGATAGCGTCTTCTGTTGATTTTCCCGCTCTGAACCCATATTGATTTTCGGCCAGGATGTTGAATTTAGTTAAGAATTTCACAAGCCTGACGTTGATAAGTTTCTCGAAGATTTTTGAGATGGTTGAAAGGACGGATATAGGCCTGTAATTAGAAACAAGATCCTTGTGTCCTCCCTTGTATATAGGGTGAACTATGGCAGTTTTGAAGACATCCGGAAAAATACCAGTGGAGAGAGAAAGATTAAAAATGTGGACAAGAAGAGGGATAATTGTATCTTTTGTGGCCTTGATTATTGTGGATGGGATTCCATCATAACCAACAGCGCATTCATCTTTGAGGGTTAAAATAATGCTTTCAATTTCGGTGTCATCGACGTCGTACATGACCATCGATTCCAACGGGGCTGTCATGGAGGAGCTGGTCACCTGTTGCAAAACGTGAAGGTCTGGACAGCTACTTTGGGATGGAGAATTCGGGAACTTGGATGCAAGGGTACTGCCCACATTCGCAAAGTAACGGTTTACCAGATTAACAGCGCGAAGTGGGTCGTCCTCACATTTCAGTAACTCTGAAGAAAAAGTTTTTCCCTTGTCCAAATGGGATATTTCTTTAATAACTTTCCAGGTTGCCTTTGGGTTTCTGCCGGCCTTCTGAAATTCTGACTTTTCATATTCGCGTTTGAGCTTCTTCAGTTAATTAAGTAATTACTGATCCGATTCCGAAAATTCTTTCACTAACGGGAAGCTACATTATCCGCGAGTGTCACAGGCTACATTTAAAACGTCCCGTGGGTTAATTTCCGTACATAACCGGAGAGAAGCCGCGAGTAAAACCTAGTTAGAAAATGTATGAACTTTACACACAATTAATTTATCTATTCACGTAATAATTGATCAACAATAATAGGCTGTTTGACCGTGAGCCGTGCGTGTAAAACCCAACGAAGAAAAAGGCGTATGAAATGATCCTAGCAGACTTGTAGTTTCTGCGTACTCTCATAGGAAAATCAGGGTGAATTTATGTGTGTTTAATGACCGTGAGCAAGAAAATGGAATTTTAGAGCAACGCAGCTTCATAAAACTCAAAAAATGTACACCAAAAAGTAAAAGGACACGTAAAAAATTAAAAGCAAATAAATCTGCGTCAAAGTTAAGAGGGCTAACAGAATTTGAGGCAAATCGAATCATTCCATTAAGAGCCGAAAGTGAAGTGCCACCCGCCTGGAGGCGAACCGCGTGTAAATGTGGTTATAACATTTGGAACTAAACTACGGCCGCGGTTCGTTTCAATTCTAACTGTGCGACTTGTGAATATTGTCTTTGTATGTCTCTGCAGTTCACAGTAGCATAATTTACAAATTCATACTTCGGCAAATAGCGAACTAAAGTACCTATATAAAAAACTTTTTTGCAAAAAATAACTGACTTCCAAATAAAACACTAAATAGTGGAAAATAAATACTTCCGGAAGTCGGTGACTTTTGTTTGTTTCATTGAATTTTTAGCCACCGACTTTCGGAAGTAAAACAAAATAGATCTTCTTGGTTTTCTTTGTACGTTATTGAGTGGCAGCTGATGGCGAGTACTGACCGCCATCTATGGACACATCCATTACCAGAGGCAGCTGCGTTGCCATCCTAGAGAAAAAAAGTAATGGCTCATTATGCCTGTATTATAATTACTTAATTACTCAAACCAAAACCAACAGTAACGGTTATTGGCAGCGGTAAATGGTATGGTGGCACTAAACTGCTGATTTTCAGTGTTCCTTGGTGCCGTCTGCCCTACAGATGAGTGTAGTTCCACGCTCAACAATTAGTGGGTCTACCAGACCCAGTTATCTGGATCCAATGACGTCACGACACCTGACGGCAGGACATCAGTCGCGTGAGCGCCATTGTCTTATTTTGATTGATGCATAGGGCTGTCTGAGTTGTAGGTTTTATTTTTCATGTTATTACTCATACGCGTTCTGATATTTCAGCAATCATTTTTGTTTTTTATTTTTTTATTTTGCGTTTTAACTTAGTTTCCTGCACTCTTCTTACCATGCAAATACTACCACATTTAAAGTAGGACATAGCAGCCAATTAGCAGCGAGAGCTTAGGGAACTTGTAATACAGGTTCTTATAGAGACCTACTACAGGCACTAGTCTCTCACAAAGTTAATTTCATGTTCGTGCTCGTGTAGAGAAAATAAATGATTTATATATTATATTTTTCATGTTATTGGCGATAGTTCAGACAGAAGTTATAGAATTGTTATCAGGAAATTGTGAATCAAAGGATTAGGACCAAAAGGAAGAACAAGGAATAGGAACACTGATGTAGGACTCTAGGAACCCTGAACGTTCGCTGAGTTATATGAAAACAATATTGACTTATTTTATTAAGCAGGCAATGGTTTTAGTAGCTGGTACACTTGGCAGCTAGGATTACGATTATCCACTGATAATCGTTTCACTAATATGCTTATTTTTGTAAATGTGCGAAATTCTTAAAGCAACGTCCAGTTTTTTTTTAATTTTAAAACTCCGATAACTGGACCAGCCATGACTATATAAGCATAAGCATAGCATAATCAGCCTATAATGTTCCCACTGCTGGGACACAGGCCTCCTCTCTATGAGAGAGAATGGGCTATAATCCACCACGCTGTCAGCTGTAGTCATTCACCATGACTATATATATATATAAGTTAATTTGTTTGTTACTCCAACGTAATAGCGGTTTCAACAAGATCTTAAGCTTTGTACAAAATAAATGAATCGTCCTGGAGCTGTGTAATACTACATGACGCCCAGTTCGGTTTTAAGCCTGGGCTGTCAACTGAGAGTGCAATCTTGTGCCTCAAGCAGACTGTCCAATACTACACAGACAGGAAGACTCCTATTTTTGCTTGTTTTCTGGATCTGTCAAGGGCATTTGATCTTGTATGTTACGATGTATTGTGGCGTAAACTTGAATGTGAAACTACCTTACCATCTGAAATAGTGTCGATATTTAAGTACTGGTATGGTAGTCAAAGCAATAGCGTGAAGTGGAATGGTTCGCACTCGGACGTGTATCGGTTGGAGTGCGGGGTGAGGCAAGGGGGGCTCAGCTCCCCCAGGCTCTTCAACTTATACATGAACCAGCTGATCCTTGAGCTCAGCAGCACCAGTGTCGGATGTCATATTGACGGGGTGTGCATTAACAATATTAGTTATGCTGACGATATGGTGTTGCTGAGCCCATCGATCGGTGCTCTGAGGCGACTGATCGCTATTTGCGAATGCTATGCGGTGAATCATGGGCTCAGATATAATGTCACAAAGAGCGAACTAATGGTTTTTAAAGCAGGAAATGTGACATATTCATGTATTCCGACTGTCGCTCTTTGTGGAGAACCACTGCAAAGGGTGGACAAGTTTAAATATCTGGGCCACTGGGTCACTGAAGATCTTAAAGATAATTGTGACATTGAAAGGGAACGTAGGTCGCTGGCTGTCCGTTGTAACATGCTGGCTCGCAGGTTTGCACGTTGTACGAAGCCAGTTAAAGTAACGCTTTTCAAAGCTTACTGCCAGTCCTTCTACACGTGCAGCCTGTGGGTCGACTTTACTCAGCGGACATACAGCGACCTACGCGTTCAATACAATAATGCACTGAGAGTGCTGCTGCGGCTGCCGTGGCGTAGTAGTGCGTCGGGGATGTTTGCAGATAATAATATTGATGGTTTTGCCGCCATTATTAGAAATAGATGTGCATCCCTGATTACTCGTGTTCGCGGCAGCACCAACAGTATTCTCGGTGTGTTCGCAGATCGGTGGGATTCCCCGATGTTGCGAAGGTGGATGCGGCTCCATGCTGTATTTTAACTTGTATATTTTCATCTGTGTCTGTAACCTACTAACACTAGAACTTAAGTAAAATTGTTACTAACCCTATGGACCCTGGTCTGAAATAAAAAGTTTCTATTCTATTCTATTCTAATAGTGCGAAAAGCTTTGCGTACATAAGCTACCTAACCTTTGTACATTATAAATAAAGCTAACCAAAGGTTTGTTTGCCCATGGGAAGCACAATGAAGTACCTTTAATTAACAGCACGTCACTCCTGGGACTGGGCTATAAGTAATTGAGTATTGAGCTATTCGAAAGGGATAGAAACCTTGTTATATTGGAATCGAGTTAGTTAAAGTGTGAAAGGACTTGCGAAGACCGTTTTCAGGAGGACTATTATGACGGGTATGGGACTGCGAAAGAGAAGGTGGAATAAAAGATCTTGGTTACAAACGGCGTTTTTTTTTAAGCATTGCCCCAGTCTAGGAATTTCTCCTGTACGGACGACGGACAATCAAGCTATAGAAATTCAGTTTATGCGGATCTCTCATTGTATAGGAAATCTATACAAAGCGAGGCCAATTTACATTGAAAATTTACAGCTTCATGTGTCGCCGTGTGTACCGTGGATGTGTATACAAACATTTAACCTCATAAACTTAATAGCCAGACCCGAAACAACTACCTGCAGGTCATACAAATATTTCGTGCGAGGATCGAACCTGCGATACGCCAATCGCTCAGCCACTGCGCCAACCGTGCCGTACCGTACCGTGCACCATGTACTGTGCCGTACTAATGATTCTATAACAGTCGGTAATAACATAGATAAACGTTAGTAGGTATAGTGAATTGTAACGAGAACTAGAAAACCTTGAAAATTTTAAGAAGTCGACTATAAAACAATGAATGACGAATACCAAGACCGCGTTGCGTTAAGATTTGAGATAGCTGAGGAACATCTGGTGTAAAAAATTTAGTCATTTCAGTATATTACAGTACTATCTAGTCCTGAGTGTGGATGTTACATGTACTCGTATAGTTTGAGATATTAGTCCTAATGCAGCCTGTGCTGATCTTTGTAACAATAAATTTGGTTTGCTGTAAGAAAAACCCAATTCTGGGTCAAGCTCGCCATTGTACATAAGCTATATTATTGCAATTAGTATGTATATTTGTTATTTTGTGTGCAATAAAGAATAAGAATAAGAAGAATAAAACCGCGACCGCTAAAACGTTTGCACGTATTCAGTACATCACTCTAGCAGCGTCATCTTCAGCGCCGATGTCCCTTCAACCCTGGATACCTAAGAGTTTCTTCGCTGTCTAGTATCTCTCTCTTTATGTATCTATCGGCACCGGCAGCCCTACGCACCCGAATGTAGGGCGCAGTAAAAATAAGCGAGTGAAGCGACAAGCGTGAACTCCGGCGCATTGCTCCTCTCACACCGCGACCGGCTGCAATTGACAAATTAGATGCTTACCTATGTCGCCATGCTCACATAGGACACGCATAGGATAGCATAGCATGTCATCTCAAACACGCATGTCTAACATGAATCATAGCGTTTGGCAAGGCAACGGTGGATTACAATCATTGAATTTTTTTTTTCGGTAATCTCCTATTATGACATTTAAACGCCATTATTATGCATTCAAGGTGTTTTAACAATCTTTTTATTATCTTGCATCATTACTTTACATAACATAACATCACGCCTGTAATCTTCAAAGGGTTAGGCAGAGGTGTACCCATTAGTACACCCACATTTCGCCAGTTATGTTTAAGTCTCATGTATTAGAGGGCTAGCCTATTGCCATCAACCGGGCACAAATAAAGACTCCGTGGCTGCTACAGCAACTTATAGTATGATGAATTTAGAAAACTACGGACTTTTAGCATGAGGGTAAAGGCACACTTTTGATATGATGGTTGTCATAATGACAAACCATTGAAAATAGAAGACATAAGTCCCCAGGTTAAAAGCAACACCTATTAATTTGGCTTTGGATGATACATCATCATTATCTGCCGGGTGCGATTGCGGTGCTTACCACAAATTATGACTCACCTCCTGTCCTGCTCTATGTGTAATTCCACCTGCACTCTGAGGGATCTGTCCGAAGCCACCACCAACGCCATCGAGGTGGCAGAGTTCTGGACGAAGCTAATTTGATTCTAATATAAAAGGGAATCATCGACTCGACAAAGAAGATGTTATGGTGGGGTGCTTCCAGACTAACTTACCTGCAGTGCAGTACCTTAGCCACTCCCTCATACAGCATCATCTCTTGAACTAAAACTGAATAGTCATATGAATTTAGTTACTGAGATAACTTGTTGTTCTGTTTTATTAATGTGACATCTCAATGTGCATGAACTTGTAAAGCTCACTGGAGTAAGCTGTTATCAGTGCAGTGTGTAGTTAAAATTTTGAGTTTTCATTGGTCGTACTATTTGAATAGTAAGTAGGTAACGTATTACTGATACCATCAGTTTCATGATGATTATCATTGCAGTGCGGCTGTTATGTATCGGCAGTGCTATCTCCGGAAATCTAAGTTTTATCAATTTATTATATACTAGCACTTAGCCCGTGACTTCATCCTCAAGAATTGAGATAGCTCGGCTAATATGCCTATAGCACCCACGATGTAGCTATCTGCCAGTGAAAAAATTTTTGGAATAGGATTATCAGTTCCGGAGATTACCCCTACATACAAATTTACTAACAAATTTACGGCGGACTTAAATGCGCTGAGCATTTCAATTCAATCAATTCTTTTCAGCGTAAAGATTCCGTCAAACTGGACTCAAAACAAACTGTGGCTCCCTGGACATCCGTCTCTGACAGACTATTCACTAAAATATCAGTCAGTGTCCGCAGTTAGTACGCAATATTTTTGTTTTCCCCGCTACTCAAATCGTAAGTTTTAAACAGCAACAAGAAAGAAAAACTAGCCACTAATAACTAGCGCCCATTACATAGCCATCAATTATCTACATAAGGATGAACGGTGTTAAACAATTGACACATTGTTACAGCGTGGAGGAGCAGGCAGAGCAATAAATCAGGTGATGGGCAATTATGGCCGATAGCGCGGCAGCTGTGACCTCAGATCTTTGCGGGACACAGGAGGGCCGCGCTAACAATTGGGACACTAAATGGTGTTAGTTTTCATAGCATTAGTAGTCTACTTTCTTCTTTATCGTGTGGTTAGTGCCTTACCTGGTGTCAGAGTTTTTATGCCACCCATGGGCCTCTGACTTGGCTTTACATGCCGTCAAGAAATATCTCTCAAGCATGCTCATCACGATGTTTTGCTTCACCGAAGCAAGTGATAATTATACAATACGCACATGAATCCGAAAAATCAGAGCTGCGTGTCTTGGGTTCGAACTCGAGACCTATGACTTGGCAGTCCGACGGTCACACCACTAGGACTAGGCCATCACTGGTATGCTATTCCTTATGCTGCTATAAGTGGTTGAGAGCAGCGGTGGCCCAGTGGTGGAGACCCCGACTTACGAGCAGTAAATCGTGGGTTCGAACCCAGCCAGGCGCATTACTTTGTGTAAGTTATTTCATCACCACTGCTCTCAAAACGGTGAAGGAAAACATCGTGAGGAAACCGGCATGTCCTAGAACCAAAAATTCGAAGACATGTGACATTTACCAACCCGCACTGGGCCCGCGTGGTGGATTATAGCCCATTCCCTCTCATAGAGAGGAGGCCTGCGTCCCAGCAGTGGGAACATTAATAGGCTGATTATGTTATGTTATGTAAGTGGTTTAGTCTGACATTATTTTAGAAAGGTTCCCAGAATCACACTTGTAACCTTATAAGTTCAAAGGAAAGGTTTTTTGTGGAACAAAGGGTCCCTTTTCAAAGGAAGATTCCAATCAATTTCTAGCATAGCTACCCATCGCACAGTTTACCCCTGACCATGATAGGTATGTCTCGGGATTTGAACACGGAGAAAGGACAAAATTACGAAAACTTAACCATAGATTCAGTACAATGACTCTAAACCAGGATTGAATTTTTTCGTTAACAAAAGTGTTTTTTTTTACCCCACAAAACCGATGAAGGCAGCAAGAAACATCAGTTTATCCAAAACTAGCTTAGGCCGCGGCTTCGCCGGCGTGGATTTCGGCAATTGCCCACGGGATCTGACTTCTGGGATAATAAGTAATTAGATAATTAGATTTATATATAAGATCTATCTTTTCATACACAAAATATTTTAGGAGTAACTTCTATAAGTCGTCAAGCCGCCATAGCAACGAAAAAAAAAATTATCTGAGTGTTTTTTTTACGAAATTATTATAATTCTAAAATTTTTTGAGAGTTTTTGCATAAAACCTTTACCCCCATATTCTAACAATGACAGTTGGTAAATACGACGTAGTAAACTACCGTAATGGATGCTTAAAAATAAGGAGCCAGTATTTATTTTGTGAGTCAAGTAATTTTAAATTATATTTTTTTTTTTTTTAAATATACTCAGATAAAAAAAATCTCAGGGAATCATCTAACGGCTTTGTTATAGCCGTTAGATGATTCCCTGAAAATATTTCGTGTATGAATAGTTAGACCCTATACAACTGTTACACATGTCTCATAATTTTAATTGAAGAGTGTGGGAAGTTTCACAGAAAATTCAACCCCACATTCGAAAAACTCTTTCATAGTGGATATCTCTTCACAAAGAATACACCCATCAAATTTCACGTCTTTAAGAACAGCAGTTTAGGTTGTGCTTTGATATATCAATCAGACAAGCAGGACTTTGAATTTTATATTGGGGGCTGATTTTGGAAAAACTGTGAAACACGATTCTCATAATTTTAAAATTTCATAATTTTTCTCATAATTTTTTTTGAAGAGTATGTACACTAACTTTCAAGTCAATCGACCCCGAGAATAAAAAATTTCACAGAAAATTCAACACCCCATTTCACCCTCTTAAGGGTGAAATTTCAAAAAACCCTGTCTTATTGGATACCTTACTCTTCACAAAGAATACACCTGTTTTGGGCGGTGCGTTGATATATCAGTCAGACAGTCAGGACTTTTCTTTTTATTTATATAGATCAATGTAGACCCATATTATACGAATAAATTATTTGATTTGATTTGATGAAATTTCGAAACGCCTAATTGATGCTTCCCGTGACTAAAGGGCTGGCTTTTACCTTGGCAAGAGGTTGAGTGTTGCCATGTCAACACCGCCAGTCTCTTGGGCACATTACCAACTGACAGTGTTGAGGAGGAGTTTTTTGATGCCCTTGTATATGTAGTTTGTTGTTAGTTTATTTAATAGTTTTTAATTAATAATAAATATAGTTAGTTTACTCTCCTCAATCAATTATATATTGCATACTTTAATACAGTTTATCATTAAATGGATAGAATTGACAACATCATCTGCGTCACTCGCGCAGAACCGGAAAATTCAACACCGTTACCTCCAAACACGTATAATATTCAAATCCAGCATATCATTTAACAACCTAATTTGGCCCGGGTCAGCCGGATGGCGAAATTACCCGCTATGTAGCACCTATTAAGAGTATTAAGCCAATCATCCCGCGTTATATTATACGAATTATATTGTATGATACGATCTAATTAATGTATGCATAATTTGTTCTAGAAAATGTCGCGCGATTATACATAGTTGTGTTGAAATGTTGTAGCATGATGAATGAATTGAACGCGATCAGCACCTCTAAGCCGCGTTTAAGAACTGACAATGTCACATAATATAACATCACACCTGTAATCCCCAAAGACATTTCTCCAGTTTTGTTTAAGTCCCATGAAATAGGGGGCGAGCCTATTGCCATCAACCAAGCACAAATCAACACTCCGTGGCTGCTGAGAAATTCCTGATGGAAAAGTCCAAAAACATTTTGCCCCACCGGGAACCGAACCTTGAACCTCATGGTCAGCAGTTGCGCTTGTCACCTCTAGACCAACGAGGCACTCAGTGTCATCAATCATGACAGTAAAATAACTTCCCGTTAACTAGTTTCGACTAGTTTAATAGTCCTGTCATGCACTGTTATAATTTCGCTAAACCGTCCTTCTGAAACATCTCCTAATTATTTCAACAATTCATGATCTTAATGAATTTCTCAAACATCATCATCTGCCTAGCCTTTTCCCGACTATGTTGGGGTCGGCTTCCAGTCTAACCTGATGCAGCTGAATACCAGTATTTTACATGGAGCGACTGCCTTTCTGACCTCCACAACCCAGTTAATACTGGGTAATACGATACCCCTTCGAAAGACTGCTTGTCAGACTTTTCAGGCCACTGACTACCTAACGACTATCAAAGATCTACAAATGACACCCGGGAACAACGGCTTAACGTGCTTTCCGAGGCACGGAGGAAACTCGGTATGTAATGGGTGGTCACCCATCCACAGACCAACCTAGGCAAGCACGGCTTACCCTAAAGATCGACCGATTATTATTTAGCCACGAGCTCCTCAAACCAAAAAATCAAATATTAATACACAAAATCAAGAAAAGAGAAACAATATCCTTCTCAGATTAAAAAGAAAAACAATCAACAACAGTCGCGTTAATTGAGGGATTAATATAAAAGCTTGCTTCATATTGCTTCGGATTACCTCAATCCCGCGCCATTTTATATTCAAAGGTCTCTCTGAAGTAATGTAAGGAGCTTTTCCTTTGCATTTTCATAGAAATGTACCTTTCATATTATGTTTCCTCTTTCCGGAAATATGAGGAAAGTGTTACCGGGCAGGCTTGCTACCCACGGGTATTGATTCTCCATGGTAACTTCAGATATATCTTAGAAGCCTGTATAAATTGTGGGTCGTTTAATATTTCTGGCCTCGTGTAAGTTATTATCGCAATTTGTAAGATATGAGTACATAAAAGGAAGTCATAACATTCAATAAAAGAAGATTACCCTAAATATATTTTTTTTACGATTAAAATCAACGGAAGACTGATATTAATTCAACCACATCAACACACCTCCCCATTAGAGACTCAATCGTAGGTCTCAAGACAACATTAACAACCGGTTCTATCATCATCTGCCTAGTCTTTTCCCAACTATATTGGGGTCGGCTTCCAGTCTAACCGGATGCAGCTGAATACCAGTATTTTACATGGAGCGACTGCCTATCTGACCTCCACAATCCAGTTAGTACTGGGTAATACGATACCCCTTTGTAAGACTGGTTGTCAGACTTTTTGGGCCACTGACTACCTAACGACAAAAATCAAAGATCTACAAATGACACCCGGGACCAACGGCTTAACGTGCTTTCCGAGGCACGGAGAAAACTCGGTATGTAATGGGTGGTCACCCATCCACAGACCAACCTAGGCAAGCACGGCTTAACCTAAAGATCGATCCGAGCGGCTGTTATTATTTAGCCACGAGCTCCTCAACAACCGGTTCCATTATATCAAAAATCGATATCAAAATCTATGCTCCTTAACGAATGGATCATCAAACCTAAACCGAGGAGTTGATTGAAAATGGCGCTGGTGACTGAAAAGTTGTGTGGTAGTCGGTTGTCTTGGTATGGGCACGTGATGCGGATAAATGAGGAAAGTTTTGTGTATGAATGTTGATACGGCTATAAGAGTAGAGGAAGACCAAAGAAACAATGGATGGACTATGTGAAGGATGATATGGTTAGAAAAGAGGTGTCTGACGAGATGACGAGTAATAGAGAAGTATGGAAGCAGAAGACATGCATGCTGAGCCGACCCCTAATAAATTGAGATAAGGGCAAGAGAATTATGAATATGATGCTTGATTGTTTTCCTTACATGTTTTTAAATCTGACGATACTGGTTTACGAATTTTTGATGAACGAAACATATTTTTAATTATCATGAGGCTGTGATAAGTGGCGGTCTTCGAGATTTAGAAAAAGTAATTTTATGCGAAACATATTAATAGTCCCAACTCTCGTGTCAACTTCGAATACAATTCGATATTCTAAAATTGAAGCCAGCTTCGAGTTTAAAATATCGAATAAATCTAGATCGCAATATCTCTATTTAGTCAGGAGAAATTTACTATAGTTTATGTCCAGCAGTAAGTTAAGTTAGTTAAGTTTATTGATTGATGCAGGCGATGCAGCCTTTCTTTTACCTCTAACATTCAAAACTATAACACAAACACTGACCTGATCAAATCCAGCAGCGTGTCTGACGTCAGGGTATCCTTTATGTTGAGCTTGGTCGCGTTGGGCTGGGTGTAGGCTTCCGGATCCTTGCCAGGCTTGATGGTGGTGACCAGGGCTATGCCCAGCATCACGGCGCACACAGTCGTGGTCATGTAGTAGATAATCGCGCGGAGACCAACCCTGGAAGTATTGGGGAGTTAGTTGCAGGTTGCAGTAAGATAATTTGTATCGGACCACTTTTTATAGTCAACCAAATCACTGTAGAGAGGAGGCCTTTGTCCAGCAGTGGGCCAATACAGGCTTGACTATAACAATAATGTAATGAATTCCTCTGGAAATAATCTATTTATTCTTTGTTACAATGTAAAACATCCTTGCTACATGCACTTAATGATGTTTCATGCAAAAATACATTTAACCAAAAACTGTCCAAATTTAGCTACGAAGAATAACACAACTGCATCGTTAATAGCTTCGTAATCAGGGCATTAAAAATGATAACCTGTTTCAATATAGCTCTTCTAGGTGTAGAAGGCATAGTTAGCTATGTCTATCATTGGACTTATTTATAAAATCTATTGACCTTAACGATACAAGTACTTAACAAATAAAAACCAACTCACTTGCCAGATAAACTCAAATCCAAGGACCCAATCGCGGAAACAATACTAGACACAAGCAGCGGCACTATAAGAGACTTCAGCATCCGGAGGAACAGCTCCCCAGGGTACTGGAAGTACATGACGTCACGGCGGGACCACTCCTGACCCGAGGCCCGCAGGCCGCAGCCCAGGAGGGTGCCGGAGACCACGCCGATGATGGTCAGCAGCGTCAGGAGGTTGTCGAGCATGAACGACGAGCAACGGTTTCTTCGGAGTTGGAGCGGCATGGTGGTTGGTTGATGTTTCTGGGGATAGAGGGAATTGAGGTTAATGGTATCTTTACATAGTATAAAACAAAGTCGGTCCCGCTGTTTGTACGCTTAGATCTTTTAAAGTACGCAACGGATTTTAATGCATATTTCAGCAATAGATAGAGTGATTCAAGAGGAAGGTTTATATGTATATTGCACCCGTGCGAAGCCGGGGCGGGTCGCTAGTTTTAAATAAAATACAAAATCGTTATTCGCTTAAATGATGTAATGAAAGTTCTTAAAGATAATTACAGAAATCTCTTATTCTGTCTATCATTTTCGCGAGCAAAACCCGTCTCCTAAATCCAAGTAAGTTGATTGATTGTGCCTTGATATCAGGGTGGGTGAGGTTCAGGGTGTTGATTTGCCGGATAGGAATCGGATATGAGTTTCGTAGCGAAAACTGTTTAGTATGACGGGTAGAATCACCTCCTTGACAGAAGGAGGTGACTAGATCGCCACCCTGTATATTTAGTGATTAATAACATAACACAACGCCTGTAATCCCCGAAGGGTTAGGCAGAGGTTTACACCAGGTAGGAGATGAGTACACCCACATTTCACCAGTTACGTTTAAGTCCCATGTAATAGGGTGTGACCCTATGGCCATCAACCGGGCACAGATCTAGACTCCGAGGCTGCTACTGAGAAATTCCTGATGAAAAAATGAAAAAACCCAATAACACTTTCCCCAACGCGAGAATCGAACCTAGAATCTCACGCTCCTCAGTCGCGCTTGCGACCGTTAGACCAGCGAGGTAGTCTAGTATGTCGCGTAGAATAAGAAGTAGTGATTTGTGATTAATAAAGGTAATTGATAAAGCTTAAGAGTATTTCCTAGTCATAAACATACATTGTTACCCGAAACTGTCAAATTTTCCCAATCAACCTTGAACCTAACGCTTTAGCAATAAATTTGAAAGTCTATTAAAGAAATTTGACAGATAGTAGTAGCTTGATGTGCTGGCGTCTGTACATACAAAGTTAGATTGTCTAATCCATAACGCATTACAAAATGTTAACCCGCTTGATAAGCTAGAAAGATCAATATGGTTTGTTAACTAACTGCCACAGAGCATTACAGAGCATTACCATACCAATTATTTAGTTCAAAACACTAATTAGTAGTTAAACTTGGTCTAGACCAGATTCCTGGGAATGTCCGGCGAGAAGATTGGCCATAAATCATAATAATTGTGCACTGATAAAATGACGAGTCAATGCCTATCGCTCGCGATGAAATCGGGTCGGGTAGGGGGGCTATACATTTGATAACTGTGGGACATCTAATGACTGCCTTTTGTAAGACGAAGTGTCTTTTTATTTATTTAACACTTCAAGCACAAAAGTACAGAGGCGGACTTAATGCCATAGGCATTTTCGATTTTGAAAATAATTTTAATTAATACTAAGATTAGCTACAAGGATATATAAAATACTATAAATATATATCAAATTCTATAAATATATATTCAAATACTATAAATATATATCAAATACTATAAATATATATCAAAATTTAGATTAATTTAACTGTTAATGGTAAATTAATAAATGATGCATCATCTATAGCTAACTTTTTTAATGACTTTTTTATTGACAATATAAATTCAGAGTTGCCACACAGTACACCAAGCAGTCTTGATACTCAGCTTAATTCTATGTATATGTATCCAATACTTCCCGGTGATGTACTTAAATTGATATTAAATCTTAAGAATACCAAAAGCACTGGATATGATGACATTTGTACAAGTATACTAAAACATGTAGCCTTGAAAATTAGTCCTGTTCTTAGTCATATTATAAATTTATGTTTTACTCATGGTGTATTTCCTGATAAATTAAAGGTAACAATAATCAAACCACTTTTCAAGAAGGGAGATAGACTGTCCGTAAATTGTTATCGCCCTATAGCTCTTATACCAGTGTTTTCAAAAGTATTTGAAAAAGCAGTACATGAAAATATTTACAACTACTTTGTTAAGAATAACTTGTTTGCAGATGAACAATCGGGGTTTAGAAAAAATAAATCGATTGATATGGCAGTCTATAATTTTTTAAATGAAGTAATGCGTAATTTAAATAATAAGAATCATGCTTGTGCATTATATATGGACCTTACCAAAGCTTTTGATAATGTAGACCACAATATACTGTTATCGAAATTGTCGGCTTATGGCGTTAGAGGCAGTGCTTATGATCTAATAAAGTCCTACTTAAGTAACAGGAGACAATCGACTCAGATCACAAGGATTTGTGCTAAGACTAAAAGAGAAATAACTTACTCATCAAAATATAGAGAAGTAAAAATAGGGGTACCGCAAGGCAGTGTTTTAGGACCACTTTTATTTATCATTTATGTGAATGACTTGCCGCGCATTACGAGCCATCCGACTGTTTTGTTTGCTGATGATGCCACTGTTGTATTCTCCAGCAAAGAACTGTCTCAACTAAAAGAAGAAGTAAAAAATACATTACTAACTATTATAGAATGGCTGACATCAAATAAATTAAAAATAAACTTAATCAAAACTAAAATTATGACTTTTAAGAATAGAAATGGCAAACAAACAAACGTCGATGTTTATTTCCAAGGACAGAAGATTGAGCAAATCAATACAACAAAATTCTTAGGCTTACATATAGACTACAACCTAAACTGGAAGTCACATTTGGAAAGCTTGTGTCTCAAATTAAGTCAGCAGTCCTATGCGTTATATATGCTTGCAAAAACGGTCAGTACCAGTGCGGTCTTAGCATCTTACCATGGTTACGTAGGGTCCTTGTTGAGATATGGCATTATGTTTTGGGGCTATTCTACAGAAAAAGAGGCTGTATTTAAAATGCAAAAGAGATGTATCCGCGCAATATGTAGTTTAAAACCAACAGATAGTTGTAAGCCCTTTTTTCAAAGCCTAAAAATATTAACACTACCATGTTTATATATATTGGAAGTCGTAGTCTTTGTAAAACGCAACTTGCATTATTTCAAAAATTATAGAAGTCAACGTAACAATAGAAAAATATATTTCCCTGACAGCAGTAGAACTACTTTGTTTAGCAATAGTATTTTTTGGATGGCACCTCGACTTTATAACCATTTACCAAAATGTATTATAGATTTAAAAAGTGTGGACATATTTAAATGTAATGTTAAAAAAATGTTATTGGTAAAATCTTATTATAGTGTTAATGAATATTTGTGTGACAAACCCTAAATAATGTTTATTACTTAAGTTTGAATTAAATTGCGTATTTCACAATGATTAATTAATGACATTTTAGCATAATAGATTAACTTTGACATTATTACTTTGACATTATTTTTATTTTGACTTTAATTGACAAATTTAATAGACATGTAATTTTGAACTTTAATGTATTTAAATTTTTAATTTAGGGACTAACCACGTTCCGTACTAAATGTTGCATGCATAGTGCAGAATATGGTGACACTAACAACTTTCCTGTTTTTCAAAAACCCACCTGTATAACTACCCATATTTGCAATAAATGAATTTGAATTTGAATTTGAATTTAATGTAAATAGACATTCACACGAATCTACTAAAATAAAAACACAAACAATGAGGAAAACATTACCGTTTTATCGTGGCTGGAATTCTAAAGGGTGTAAAAAGACCCAACATAGCCGAAACATACATAGAACATAGCCGAAAGGCACTTGTTATCCCCGTCTTTGTGATATTTTTTTTTGTTCTAGACCATACCTGGGAACCTTCTAGTTACGGAGATATTGGGGGTCAAAGTTCCAACTTTTTCAAAAGTTTTTTTTTAAATACATGTTTTTAATGTAAGATTTTTACTTTACACACCTCCACGACCCTCGTACTATTCGATCCATCTATCAGCACAATGCTTTGAGTGCTTTCCATCGAGTCCTTCCGTAAAACATGATTTTTCACCCCAAAAAGAAAAGTCGATTCCCAGCAATAATTTTTGCGTAAAGTTACTTAGTTTGATGTACAGAATGCTTTGTTGACGGCTATGTGAATGTTATTCTGAAAGGTAAATGTCTCTGGCCTAAAGTTGCCTGAAAATTAATACTTAGATGTTGTTGTTGTACTGTGTACACTTAAGTCGCATAATCAAACTTTACACAGATAATATATCAAATACTCCCAAACATTTTAAAAGTTGCACCGATCACAAGCGTGGGACGGAGGCAGGAAAATCTAACTATAAACATGGCATCTATGGCATGAAATCTACATAGTATTTTTACTCATACTGGCTCTTATATATCGGCATTTATAACTTCATTTATCACGAACGTTTTACTAATCTATATGGGTACGTCAGGTATCACAACAAATCAAAGTAGAACATATCCTGATGGGCCAGTTTCTGGTTACCCTACTGTGACCGCGCTGCGTTCCTCGGTTAATATTAGTAGTAGCTCTTGGCAGAGCACATCGAACTATTGTAGTCGCAGTCAGACCACTAACACTTAATAAACTGATGCACAAATGTCCATATGGAATCACAAACTAGGGCTTAACTAAATATACCTTAGAGTTAGTTGCGGTACTTTCATACAAACTAAGCCCTTGGCTTGCCCTTATAAAATACTAGCTTATGTCCGCGGCTTCGCCCGTGTGGAGTTCGATAATTGTCCCACGGGATCACACTACCGGGATAATTAATATACTATGTGTTAATACAAGTTATAAACTAACTGTGTGCTAAATTTCATGCAAATCCATTCAGCAGTTTTTGCATGAAAGAGTAACAAACATTCATCCATCCATCCTCATAAACTTTCGCATTTATAATAGTAGAAAGATTGTTCTTCATGATGTTAGACCCGTATTGTTGGCTCCTGTTAGAGTCTACTACCTATTCTCCAAAGATAAGGCAGATTTGTACAGTACACCCAAACCACATTGGAAACGGAATTGAAAAATACAAGCACTCTTTTCTGGTCCTGGTTATCGTTCCCAAGAATCTCGCTTTCCACCACTAATGCGAAGAGGCAGTCCTCGTACTCAGAGGAAAAATGACTAAGGTGAACTGAATCAATTACCTCGTCTTCACGTGTCAACCCTAAAGTTAGGAAAAGCTGACAAGATGGTGATGGTGTTTTTAAGTTAAGAATACTTTTATTTTTAGCTTTTCATTAATATAATAATACTCGGTTACATAAAATCATGACAGTTTTCCGTTATTTATACATACATTTTTGATCGGTTGTTTACGGACACATTTCGAACATTTTGAGTTCAGCAGTAAAACATCATTATTTTGATGTGAAAACTTTCATTCAATGACAGTACTCATTTTCGCGTTGCGATGCGCAAGCGCACGTGGGAGCGGACCCCCCGCGCGGATGTCGTCGCGGAAATCTTTATTTAGCGGCATCGCTATCAATCCGCGTCCCCCTTCGCTCACACGCACCGCCTAACTGCCTGCCCTGATAGGTAGGTAGACCTGATACTATGTGCTATGCCGACTAACTAGCTGCCCTGATCCCTGGCTAGGTCGACTACGCCAGTAAACCGGTTTGGCACTACAAACTATTGTAGCCTAAAACCTGGTTTGGCTGGTAACATATCTCAAGATAATTCAAAGAAACTCTAGAGCTGGCTCATTTTACAATAAAAAAAAGATTACTTCAAGTACTAAATAGCTGATAATCTAATATTTGCTATATCAAATGTTTTCATTAATACTAAAAACACACAGATTTTTTTTCCATTCAGAATTTCTGAGTAACCGCCCGGAACTCGAAAATTGACAGTCTTCTTCTTCTGTCTGTCAATCCTAAAGATTTCGAAGGAAATTCATGAGCCAGCTTCATACGTTTGAAACATTATCTGCAAGCAAGCCCATAGAAATAACTCAATGAATTTTGTTGAAGTGTCAAATTAAATGACATTGCTTTTGTAAGTGTATTACTAATTATAGACTGATCGCTTTAATGAGGCCTCCACCTTGCCGCATTAAAGGCACATTAAGCACAAAGTCCGAACAATATCCATAGGTTATTTGCTTTAAAATAAACCACAATCCAAGTAGGTATTACGACACTTATTGAACCAATTCGTGATCAACCTTCAGAATATTCCATTTAAATTGATACCTTTGCGAGGACTCGTTAAATCGGTCGGTCTATAGTTTCTCAGGCATTTTAGACGTGAGTTTACTAATTGGATAGTCCCGATTCGTCCGATTTATCAACATTTTCTGTTTGTAGGCTCTTAGTTAGGCAACACTTTGCTTAAAGAAATAGATAGTTTTAATGAAATTATAGCTGACCTCAGAAACAAGAGCAACAATTAGTGCAAGGACTATGCATATTTCACATAAGTTACAAATAATGTATGTACGAGTTTTACGAAAAAAAAACATTGCTAAGTTATGCTAAGATTAATTAGTCAACATGGTTGTTAGCATACTGACTAAAAAGGGTGTGCCTAATGTACACAAAAATTGAAACTCGTGGAACCTAAACACAGCCTGAACTACCTACCAACTTACCCCGGCAAACTGTAAGCTTCAGTTGGACTCATTTTACTCGGTCCATGTGTTACGGAGCGCAGAGTAAAGAGGAAGAACGTACATTTGTTTGCGCTAAACATGAGGTATTACAAAAAAAAAAAAGAGTACCCGGCCGTAAATGTAGGTAACGACCAATCAAGCTATGGAACCAGTATAAGTGGTAGTATTTATTAACCATTCGATATTAAGAACGTTCGAGTATTTAGATGTTCGACTTATAGTGGTCGATCAATTGATATTCGATTATTTGGTATTCGATTTGGCATAGTACACCCATCATTGCACGGGAAATTTATATAAAAAGAGGGCCATGGAAGAGCTCGTGGCTAAGTAATAACAGCCACTCGGGTCGATCTTTAGGTTAAGCCGTGCTTACCGAGGTTGGTCTGTGGATGGGTGACCGCCCATTACATACCAAGTTTCCTCCGTGCCTCGGAAAGCACGTTAAGCCGTTGGTCCCGGCTGTCATCTGTAGATCTTTCACAGTCGTTACATGTAGTCAGTGGCCCAAAAAGTCTGACAACCAGTCTTACCAAGGGGTATCGTATTACCCAGTACTAACTGAGTTGTGGAGGTCAGATAGGCAGTCGCTCCATGTAAAATACTGGTATTCACCTGCATCCGGTTAGACTGGAAGCCGACCCCAACATAGTTGGGAAAAGGTTAGGCAGATGATGAGGGCATGTCGCCATGATATACTCGAAATGTATAGCTTGATATGTCGCCGTGTGTACTAAGAAAGTCGGAATCTGGCGACACGTGTAAACAAGAATATAATACTGGTACTTAATTATGTGACTACCAAGAGTAGCTCAGAGGAAACACTAAAAATAAATGAAGTATCTATAAATAAGTAAATAAAGAACTAGTTAGGTACCTATCAAATGTATGTAAAACTTACTACCTACCGGTCAATGGTACCTAATAATTGTTAGTACCTACTATCTTATTATTATAATTTAAAAATGATGATACTTGCGCAAATACCTACATAATATAGTCATCACATTTAAGTATTATATTATTAACACTATGACGTTGTTTTATGTGGTTTTATCAAGAATATATCGTCCGTTTTTTAACCAACACTTTTTGTGACGTAAAATGTTTGGATAGTACTTAAGTACAGTGGATAAAATAAATATGTGAGTGCCTCACCCCTTGAAAAAAATAAACATTACCTATAGACTGTTGTTGTTTACCAACAGCGCTCCCCTGACAGTATCATTCAAGTTCCAAAAGAACCATTGCACTAATCATAAATATACATCGCTTATATGTACCTATAAGACCTTTATTTTAGCACGTAGATCCATATTTGTGTTACTGTAAGTACCTAAGAACTATATCAATAAACCACAAAAAAACAAACACAATCAGACTGACACGTGGAGTACAATCCAGTGATTAACTAACAGATCATCTAGCCTGTCTGCTTTTACATTTTGAATGCTGTTGGAGCTTGCCTGTATACGGTGCAACAATGAAGCTGTCCTCTTTCTCGTGATGGCTTAAAAATCATCCATCCGAGCTTCTGAAAACATGCCCGATGCACTGCAGTATCTCGGAAACCCGAACATCTTCAGAACATCATTATTTTGTACTCGTAGGGCATTGCCCGTTAAGTACAGCTGACCCACAGGGTCGCTTAGATGGCAAAGAATAGGTAATCCTATACAAACAACCGTACGAAAATGTAAGAAATTATCAAATACCAAATGCATTTGCATAACATTTCATAGCAAGTTAGTGAGGTCATGACTACATTCCCATCTGTTAAATTTATTTATTTATTTATTTATTAAAACTTTATGCACAAGTAAAAAAACTGTACAAAGGCGGACTTAATGCCATAGGCATTTTCTACCAGTCTACCTTAGGGTGATGCAGAGACAATATACAGTAGGTGCAATAACAGAAAAAAAGACTAGAAAATATTTATAACTAAAATATATAAGAATAAATACTTATATACATACATATATTAAACTTTATAAAGTTAAGAGAGATAAACAAGAAAAACTATAACAACTTAGTTCAGAGACGAATCTACTAACTTCTTGTGTATATATTCCCGAGCTTTCACTTTGAAAGTGAACTGACTGGTCACCGTCCTGATACTCTGAGGGAGCGCATTCCAGAGGAAAACCGCCTGGACAAAGAAAGAAGATTTTATAAAACCAGAGCGGTTAAATTCTCCGACGTTAACAAGAATAATCTGCTAATCACCGTTTATTCATTGACACGACTCGACGATGTCGGCTCATGATCACTATTAACTTGTACCAACAACAGGATTTATTAAGCTTCGAGTACTTATTACTTGTTTGTAAACCCGATTCTGGGTAAAGCGTGTGTATGTACATTTAGAAATATTTGCTATGTCATCAATCACACTCGAGCGCTTGGCTCAATGGCCATATCGACCAAGATCTTCAAGTTTCTAAGGCGAAACGGTTGCTACCACGTTGCTACATGGAAACTGAAATGAGACGTGTGGTTTGGATTTCAAGACCAAGGCTGTATGATTAGTTTTTCTTAATAATAGAGCTCCAAAAACGATACTATGGGGGCTCATCAACGCACTCCCTGCATTTTTTTTTCGTAACCTGGTGTCAGAGCGTTTATGCCACCCATGGGCCTATGACGTGGCTTTACACGTCTAGTAACTAGCTCTCAGGTATGCTGATTCTCGATGTTTTTCTTCAACGAAGCAAGTGATAATTATAAAATACGCACAAGAATTGGAAAAATCAGAGGTGCGTGTGTTGAGTTCGAACTCGAGACCTATGGCTTGGCAGTCCGACGATCACACCACTAGGCTATCACTGCTACTCCCTGCATTAATGTCACGCAATTTGTCCAAATGTCTGAATTTTAAAAGAGACTAGCTTATGCCCGCGTGGAGGTCGGCATTTGCCCACGGGATCTTACTTCTGGGATAATAAGTAATCTATGTATGTACTATACATACATAGATTTATATATAAGGTATATCTTTTCATACACGAAGTACATTAAGAGTAACTTCTATAAGTCGTAAAGTCGCCATAGCAGCGAAAAAAAAAATTATCTGAGTGTTTTTTTTTACGAAATTTTTATAATTCTAAAATGTTTTTGAGACTTTTTGCATAAAACCTTTACTCCCAACAATGACAGTAGGTAAATACGACGTAGTAAACTAGCGTAATGGATGTTCAAAAATAAGGAGCCAGTATTTATTTTGTGGGTAAAGTAATTTTAAATTATTTATTTTTTATAAAAATATACTCCGATAAAAAAACAATCCCTTGAAATGGCTTTGTTATAGCTGTTAGATGATTGACTGAAAATATTTCGTGTATGAATAGTTAGACCTTATATAATTGATACACATGTCTCATAATTTTAATTGAAGAGTGTGTACACAAATTTTCAAGCCAATCGACTCCGAGAATAAAAAGTTTCTCAGATAATTCAACACCCATTTCACCCTCTTAGGGGTTGAATTTCGAAAAATCCTTCCTTATTCCTTGTCTACATTATAAAGGGAACCTGAGCGTTGATGAGTCACTCAGTCAGTCAGGACTTTTTTTTTATTTATATAGATCTAGACCTTTGGCTTTTCTATAGTACCGTAACAGAATGAAGTCGTCATAGTTTAGTAGAACGACTTCAACATTGTTCGCACCCATGAATGACCGTTCCCTGGAGGAATGTTACCGTCAAATTCCCAAACTAGGAACCAATATTTGTAAGCCAATCTTCGTGAGGTCCAAATATTTGACCCTTGAATCGATTATGTGACCCCTAGCACAATAGGTACCGCTTCTGACTCCATTCAGGCACGTGTATTTGTCCCAATCTCGTTAAAATTGGTCTCGGATCCTCAAAGAGATACCTAACCTAACACCGAACACCGCTCGACGTCCAATTGCTTGCGCCAATTTGATGTAGGTAAGTAGAACATGATTTATTACCCGACTGTCAAGGAAGGGTTATGTTTTTCGCGCGTATCTTGTGTTTCTTTGTAAATTTCTTTATTACCTCGTATGTTCTAAATGGCTGGATGGATTTCGACGATTAAGGTATCATTGAATTCGTCTTAACATCTAAAACCCAAGTGTCCTTAAATAGGTGTTTCAAAAAAAACAAAATGGCGGATTTTTGACGCTAAATTGTAAGCAGAAAATTATTTTTTTTTCAACTAAACCTATCGAGTAGTATATCAAAATGAAGGAAATTAAAAGGACATTACAAATATAATTATATATTATAGAGGCGCATAATACAATTTGTAGTCGGGTTTTTTGATACTTTTAATTAAATGTTACTTGTTTTTAGCAACGTTACTAAATCTGGATTTTAGGTTACGGTCGGTCGGTCGGTTATTTACGTCACGAAATAAAATTACCTAGCAAACATTTTAAGTAGGTATTTACTTTCTTCCCTTTGATTTGGGAAAATGTATCAAAAAGTTCAATTTCAATATTCTAGTGTCTACACTGTTTGTCTGTAAAATATAAAAATCTACACTTATGGGTGAGGTTAAATCTCTAATCTTCGTTATGGCTACACAAAATATGACACACCAAAAACGCGGATCCAGCGCTCTATATTTCAGCTTCAGCAAAGTAAAGCTTAATCCTCACTTGTCCCGTTTCGCCTCTCTCCACAAGAAGCTGATGTCGACCTGTATTTTGAGCGGGATTTGTAGCTAATAACCCCGTCCATGTTGAACTACCTGCTACCGACTTTTGCAAGAAGATTTTGATTTGAATATTTAGTATTTAACTACATACAAACGAGTTGTAAACAGACCCTTCACGAAACCGTCAACCAAGCATTCTATTCATCAAACTAAGTAAACCTATGCAAAAATTATTGCTGGAAAACAATTTTTTTTTTGGGGGTTAAAAATCACGTTTTACGGTAAAACTCAAAGTAACGCACTCAAAACATTGTGCTGGTGGATGCCTTGAATAGTACGGGGGTCGTGGAGGTGTTTGAAGTAAAGTTACAACATTAAAATCTTGTTTTTTAAAACAACATTTGAAAAAGTTGGAACTTTGACCCCCAATATCTCCGTAACTAGAAGGTTCCCAGGTATGGTCTAGAACAAAAAAATGATCGCAATGACGGGGAGAACAAGTGCCTTACGGCTTCGTTATAGGTCTAGTTACACCCTTTAGATAACCTCACGCCTTTTTGCCATGGGGTTAAGCAAAAACTTCGGAACGAGTACGTATGACCAGATGTGTGAGGACAAAGCAAAAGATACAAGATAAAAGATGATTGAAGAGCTTTCGCACGTGACGATACTTGATTACGTCTGACAGTCAACCGCGCTACCCATGGAGACTACCTAATGTTTTCTCCTTTGTCTACCATGTTGCAGTAGCGAAGGGTCAATTTTTGTAAGAGGTAAGCCGGAGTACATAATCTTTAATATGATTATATTATTTGCCTATAGAATACTGAATGTACCATTTTTCAAAAGGAAACCGGTAGGAATCGAGTTGTATGGAACCTTCGCCACTGCCATGTTACATATCAATATGTAACAGGGCAATATGCAATATGTCTTTTAACGCGTTGCCGATGTCTGTTTAGAGTCCAGCCAATAGATGGCGTAGTTTATAAAAATATCATCTCACAAATGTACTGTTCACAGTTAGAACCTTGACAATCAGGCAGTTACATATCTATACTAATATGTATCATAAAGAGGTAAGAGTTTTGTAAGTTTGTGTGTAGATGGTAATCTCCGGAACTAATGATTCAATCCTAATCTTTCACTGGCAGAAAGCTACATTATTTGTAGGTGCTATAGGCTATAAATTATACGGGGTGAAACGGCAACGGACGCGAAAACGGTTACCACGTTTTCAGTACATCATTCTGAGCACTCCTACATAGAAACTTTTCATCGGTTATTAAAAAAAACAGCTGTTCTATATACCAGGTGTAAACAGACCCTTCACATAGCCGTCAACCAAGCATTCTGTACATCAAACTAAGTAACTTAGAAATTTCGCGTCGGTGTTTCTTCCACCCCGTATTTATATCATGCATATTAGCCGAGCTATCACATTTTTAGGGGATGAAGTCGAGGGCGAAGTACTAGTATAAAATAAAAACCTCTTATATAGGTAGGTAGACCTATGTATGTGTGTTTTTATTTAAACGAAATTCCTACTCAATTTACAACGCTATCGAGTTTCCTCATGTAAATTGACACCTCTTAACAAAGTAATCTCATGTAAAGAAGAAAATTGATTGTTTACACTTTGTCTCAAAGCCATACAGAAACACACTGTAAGTACCTATGTAGAAATATTTTAACACATCTGAACATGTCATACGATCGGAACCTAGCAACAGGCCGGGACATCATTAAAGAAGGCTTTATTTACACACACACACACAACAAAGGCAACTCAGGTGGTTTGAAGGACACTTGTTGATTCCGCCCGCCCAACCCCGCCGCCCCGCCCGCCCTACGAAGGCGGCGTGGGAAATACCCTCTCAGGCCCACTACGAGGATAAAGTACCTTATTAGGCGCTTTGTTCTGAGCCGGGACTGTGCGCCTTGAACTAAGTGTTGGATTGGTCATAGCACCAAGTTGAGTATTAAATTAAGTCTTGTTTAACGATGAAGAGAAACTAATAAGAGTTCACCTGACCGTTTCGGGCCACGGCGGCTAATCTCCGCGGAGATTCGCTGAGGTTGCGGGTGATATTATATGGGACAAGTGTGTGTGTGCAGATACAGGTGCACTCTCTCTTCCCTGACTCTCATAGTGCGATAGGACGGTAATCCGAGACGACCGGAGAGAGATCAGGCGCAGGGCCAACGGCTTAACGTGCTTTCCGAGGCAGGGGGGTATCATACCGCCTTCTTCCAACTAAAACTCTGGGCTGCTACTGAACTATTTTAATTTTGGCCGCACCACACACATCGAACCACCACCCACTACTCAGTAGTCGCACGTACTGTCGTTATACAGCCTCAGCAATGGCTTATTTGAAAATTGACATGGGCCAAGCCAACATCGTCTGGAGTATTCTGATAATGGTTTCAGGATTTTTAGCTTTGAAACTCAAAATACCTTTGACAAAAAAATTAAGAAGTTTTGAGATTTTATGGCTAAAGTTGTCAATTTCTACTTTTGAGTCGAGACGGAGAAGTCAAAAAAAAAGAGAAAATTCTCAAATCATAAACCAGCTTAATGCCCATTTCCGTATTTTTAAAGAACGAACAACATTTTATTATCAGCCTGTCCGTCAAAAATACCCTTTCGGTAATTTATTATTGACAATTTTTTGAGATTCGAATCTAAAGGTTTTTGATAATGAGAATTGATCCTCAGGTGTACCTAAATCAGTATAAAGCCTTCCGTGATATTTGAGTATCTAATAAAGCGGTGTAACAAGATACGACTCGGCAAAACTAACAATAACAATCGGCCGGCAAACAGAAAGCGCTTCCACTAAAGAAAAAGGATCACAGTCCCTTGGGCCTACACGAATCTCGGATTATCCCGGACATCAAACAAAGCAGCCCTTGTTTAGGGTTCGCCTCAGATAACTTGTTTAATTTAGTCCTGTAATATTCTATTTTTAACATAAACAGCAGCATACGAATAATGTTGGCAACACAACAGTTAGTTTATGATTAATATGACAGTTATGTCACTAATGTCATTTTCCAGTTTTATTTTGTACCATTGTCTCTGGTACAATGACGTTTATGGCATAGACAACAATAAATGAGGCACGAGCTTAAAAAAAAAACAAACCGCCACCGATTTTGCATCCATTCTGCAAGTCATATGACATCCACTAACACGCACAGGGCGCATGCAAAACCCAATAACACTTTGCCCGACCCAAGAATCGAACCAAGGACTTTATGCTCAGCAGTCGCGTTTGCGACTACTAGACCAACGAGGCAGTCTAATATTATGAGTAGGTTGATTATGCTTATGCCAAAGCATACGAAGAAAAATCTCGTGCTTGAAGTGCGTCAAACCATGTTAAGCAAAAAATTACATTTCTTGAGGCAACTTTCTATTATGAGTACATTAGTCACAATGACATCTTCACCAACCCGGAAATAAAAGCTCTCCATCACACCGTGTTTACAAGCGTCAAGCGGTAATCGTAACGAAGCATAGCGAATGCAATTTGCACCAACGAGCATTTCCGCCAGTGCCAAGGCGAAGCTGTGCCGGTGTCAACACATACGCCCCGTGCCGGACCTTAGGAAATGCAACTAACGCCGCGACTTGTGTCAAGAGACAAGCGTGTGCGTGATTTGTTTCTTTTGCGTGGGTACCTACAGTCGAGACGCAAGTCGAATATCGGTGACTCGTGGGATGCTCTTTGATGTCGAAACAAAGTTTTTCGCCGTGAAATACTGCGTTTGATTGATTCGCCGTTTGTCGGTATGGTGGTTAGTGTTGCGTTGTATGGCGGCACCGCGGCATGCTACGGCTGCTGTAATTATGTGTCACATGTATGGATCTATGTTCGAGCTCTGGGCACCCGATGTATGATAGTATATTGGAGCCCGTGCACTAGGCAGCCAAGGATGTCTGGCAGCTGCCTGCGGCAGCCATTAGAACGCGCATGATTCTGCGACAGCCGAAAGTCTGGGCGCAGCCAGAGTCACTTGTCGTAGCAGGCCGACTTAATCTGTGTTCTGAAACCGTTGATTGTAACAAAATGAGGGTGGTGGGTGCCACCTATTTGATGTGGCTGTCGACTGACCGATAAACTGGGTGCTCAATAATTCGGTTGCAGCGGCAGTAGCACTAATGCGGTAACTTACTACTACTTAACTTCCTTTCATTTGCTTTCTCCGCGGTCGTTCTCATGACACGCGTGTCACTCGGTCGTGTAGGTCGTGGCCGAGAAGTTGGACCGGCTGCATACCGGCGCAATTTATTTATTCACTTATCTAGATTATAACATGTAAGGGTGATTGATACAATGGCTGAGAGGCAGATTAGAGCAAGGTTGAAGAAGCAGCTGGATGTGCTGGGAGCTCAATGATTGAGGAAGACTTTAGATAGGCTTTTGAACTAGATAAGGATTTGAAAAAAATGCTTTTTAACTCAAGATATTATGGTAACAAACGAAATTATGAACGCAATAAACATCCGAATTGATAACCTCCTCCTTTTTGAAGTCGGTTAAAAATGCAAATACTACAATTTTTCTCTTCTTTCTACATCAAATACCAATGCCTACCCATCCCTCACATTTTCCATATTAATTCCAAAAAGAACCGTAGCAAGGCGAGGTCAATCCCTACCCTTAACATAATCCACCTTTTCAACATTCAGGGGTTCCCTTTCCTTCCCCACTTTGTCATGCGTCTCCCTTCCAGTCGGATCGCTGATTCTAATATCACTTTTCTCAACATTGAGCCAGCCACAGCATCCACTATCACAGTGACCTATTTTTACTCAATTGACACTCAACAATTTGCGGGGGGATTATATTCCCTTAGGGTTTTCAATTGTTTTTTTTTTTTAACTTGATATGTATCTTATTGTTAAGACGGCAGGGACGAAAAAAAAGAAAACGCTGAGTTGATTTACAATTTTGTGCTAAAAGGATCTTACGCAAGCCCACACGTACAGTTTATCATGACACTTTTGAACTTGGACAATTGAATTGTGTCCCCAACTTTTACAAACGAATTACTTTTATGTCACAATTTAGAAAAACAAAAAAGCGGAAGTACGTATTGTCACAATTACGACCAACCTTTTTTCAATTTTCTTGAGTGAAAAGACGAATAAGAGGAGGCTTTTGAACAATTGTGGGACAAAAGACGTTAACCAAAAAAGGTTCTACCATTGACCGGGAAAGAAGGATATTTATTAGGATACGGAGAACTTTAAATACCTACCAATAAATAAAGCAGTGGTGGCCCAGTGGTGGCGCCCCGACTTACGAGCAGTAAGTCGTGGGTTCAAACCCAGGTAGGCGCATTACTTTTTGTAATTTATTACATCACCACTGCTCTCAAATCAGTGAAGGAAAAACGTCGTGTCGCAACCGGTATATGCTACAACTAAAAATTCGAAGACATGTGACATCTACCAACCCGCACCCCGCGTGGTGAATTATAGCCCATTCCTTCTCATAGAGAGTAGGCCGTGTGTCTCAGCAGTACGAACATTATAGGCTGATTTTGTTAAATAGAATTTTAGTGATTGTTAAAAAACGGCAATAGCTGATTTTATGACCTCCACATAAATAAGCCGCAAACAGCGTTATTTACTACTTATTCATATTTTATGTATCTTGCAAATAGTGCCAATCCTGGGAAGCACACCCGAAGATATTGTAATATGTCAAAACTTTTCAGCGCGAAATAAGCGGACATGGAATATTTAAGTAGGTACAGTTGCGGTCCCTCGCAAACTAGCTGCCTGACGATTGGTAAAAATAGACCAATAGGGGGATAGAATTTGTCATTCTATCCGGCAGTGAAACCACTTGTTTTATTTATTGATATACGCAGCTGAAGTGGCCAATTCCGTGCACTGAGCTCTTCCTGCACAAATAATAATAACTAATCTGATATATGAACGTGGACGAGGCTAAAGGAGTATGTGAGGATCGTAGCAGGTTGCGATCTGTGGTTTATGCTTACCCTCATAGGGAAAAAGCGTGAGTTTATGTTTGTATGTAATGTGATCTAGATATATCAGTGCCCTAGAGTCTGAAGAATACAGACTAATGTATGATGGCCATTTTCACTAGTGTTCCTAGTGGCTGACGCAGCTCAAGTCAAACTCGATCTGCCTCATTAGACACATTGACTGCTATAGTTTTTTTTATAAATTGACGATAAACGCTAAACGATTGGATAGGTTTCATAAGGAATGTCTTGTCAAATTAGAGGATCTGCTAAGACGATGGCTAAGAATACGATTCGATGGGTGTTTCGAACCGTTGTCATGACAACTGAGTCTAACTGAGCTCAGCAATTGACTTAAGACCGGTGTATAGTTTATAGACTGCAAGCCGTGTGCTTCCCCGATGGGTCTTGTCATCGGCATCAAATGTTGAACTTGCATCTTCAATTTAATACCTTTAGTGAACATCACGCCTTTCATCCTCGAGAGGTAACCAGAGGTGACTGTAGTGCCTGTAGTGATGGTTCCCTTTAAGGAGCGAATTTTCAAAAATCCCTCCTAAGTGCGCTACGCCCAGAACCCGGGATTTAGGTTGAACGAGTTGTGCATTGTGTGTCAGTGAGTGAATTTAAGATTTTTGCTAAAATGAATGTAGCTAAGGTAATAATTATCATTCCTTAATTTCAATTACGCTCTTCAACCAAGGTATAGTTGAAGATAAAAGGTACCTAGAAAGAACATGATTGCCGATGTTGTTGAAGAATTGTTAATTTAGAAAATAAACCTGTTTCACTTTGCAATAATTTAGAAGAGGGGGGTTAAGAGAATACTGAGCTGGTTGGCCATAAGTTTTCTTATGTGACGTAAGATTTATTAACAGAGTAAACTAAAGTGCGGTTGAAATAACTCTAGTTATTTTTAAGTAATTTTACATAGAAATTGATTGCCTTCTCATTGGGCTTTTGAGTTGTCAAAATTCGTTAGTATGCTGCCGAATAAATCTTCAGGCAACTTATCTTAAAATCTAAATTAACTCTTGTAAAGAGGGGTTCCCCAAGGCAGTCTACTTAGACCATGAGTAATCCAAACGTCCTTAGAATCTTAGCAGTATTTACGAAAGACATAATAAGTTAATTCATAAAGGTAAATATGTACATCTCAAAACACACCAATATATTTTTACTCAAAGGTATTATTTTATTTATCAACGTTTTTTACGGTACATAAAACTATGCGAGTCCAATCAAATTAAGCATAGTACATTCTTTTAACAATATACTTTGATAGTGTAAAGTATTTACAAGTATACGAATAAATACACGATAGAACTCACCAAATAAATCAATGGTATAACATAGCAAGCCATTATCGTAAATAAATAATTTAATTCATGTAAACAACGATAATTGCAAGAGAAGCGTGACAATGGCACAGAATCTCGACAGTTGGCGATTTTCCCGCGCAACTTACTTCAGACAAACTCGGGTTATTAAAATTTGCTTTTAAGGAAAACCTATGATGAATACAAGACATATTTAGTATTTGAACATTTTGAACGAAAAAACACCAACTTTGTTGTATTCCTGGACCATTTTCTTACTAGGTATTATTTTTGTGATTCCTTTTCTGATTGTTTTTTAAAATCGAGATTTACTATTCCATTGTTTTTTTAACTTATATATATTTACGGTAAAATACTAACCATTAAAGTTACTTGGTTTATCTGTAACTATCGTTTGTTCGGTAACGCATTTTAATTGATAAAGAACGCAATGTTCATTTCGAAATAGCGTGTCGTTTTCCGAAAATTTTACGCCAACAAAAAGAAAATTGTTGGATGTAATAAATATGTTACGAAAATAACATTTATTCAGTACTCACCGTTCACAATAAAAACAGCTGAATACAGTACAGTTATCACAAATCACTAGTTAGTTTTAATTGTACACCGCATCACTTTCGATTTCGAGCGGTCGGCGGTGCTGGCGACACACGCGTCGCGGTCGGCAGTCGGGACCTCACTGACAAGCCATTCTGTCTGGATATCCTCCAGGCCAGGGATCACGGTGTTGGGGGGAGGGAGGGGGGACGTGACGATTGATCTGTACTTCCATGTCCTGAATGGGATGGAAAGCGCCCTATTGCCAGTCGCGGTCCTACGGCAGTCGTAACGTGTCGTTTGTTTATTTTATTTTTTTGATTTATGACATCGATGACAAGAAAGAATTTATGGAATGCGTTCGAATTTCAAATGGTTTTAGAATTGCTAGCTTGGGGACTACCGGTCAAAGAGTACTGTTACAGCTTATGGTGCTTCTGGTTTAGCTTTAAAGTCATCTTTGCAAACATGAAAAAAAAATCGATTAGAATTTATTCGATTCTTCTGTGTTGACTTCATTTGATAGGTACATTCGATTGACATTTACTAATTTATTAGCAGGTATGAACCTTGTTCGTCTAGTGGTCGCAAGTGCGACTGCTGATCGGTCCTGGGTTCGATTTCCGGGTCGGGCAAAATGTTATTGGATTTATCTATCAGGAATTTCTTAGTAGGAGTCACGGAATCTGGATTTGTGCCCGGTTGCTGGCAATAGGCTCACCCCCTATTACAAGGGACTTAAACATAACTGGCGAAATGAGGGTGTACTAATAGTATACCTCTGTCTTATACTTCGGGGATTACAGGCGTGATGTTATGTTTAAGTAACCAGCGGTTTCCTACAAAAGTGCAATACCTACATGGTCAAAATATATAGAACAGCTGTTTTTTTTTAATAACCGATGAAAAATTTGTTATGTAGGAGTGCTCAGAATGATGTACTGAATACGTGGTAACCGTTTTCGCGTCGGTTTACCTTCCACCCCATATAGTATTTAATTAGTAGAATTTAAAACTGTCATATTAGTGTTTTTTTTTTGTTTTTATAAAACATACTTCTGTATTTTATCTAAAAAAAACACAAAGTTGTCGTAGCTAAACTTAGATTGCAAGTGAAGTCTTATTACGCCTACGCCGTGCTACGCGGTCTCAGTGACGTAGACAGGTAATCGTCTCGTAGGCGGAAGCTACGAATATGCTACACTCAATGATCGTAGCCAATTAACAAAAACTGGTTACAGAAATAAAACAGTTTTAAGGAAAGCAAAGCCTATAGACAGAGTGTAAACGGACCCTTCACAAAGCCGTCAACCAAGCACTGTAAAATTGTACATCAAACTAAGTAACTCTACGCAAAAATTATTGCTGGGAAACGACTTTTTTTGGGGTCAAAAATCACTTTTTACTGTAGGACTCTAATGTAACGCACTCAAAACATTGTGCTGATGGATGCATTAAATAGTACGGGGGTCGTGGAGGTTTTTAAAGTAAAGGAATAACATTAAAGACTAGTATTAAAAAAAATGTGAATAAGTTGAAGCTTTGACCCCCAATATCTCCGTAATTAGAAGGTTCCCAGGTATGGTCCGGAACATAAAAATGAACGAAGTGTCGGGGAGAACAAGTGCCTTTCGTCATTGTTAAGGGTCTTGTTACGCCCTTTATATGTTTTTTATTTATTGTAGGTATTTTATTTTCATTCGGCTGAGATGAGAATGCTAAGGAATGGATACATAAGAGACAGTCTGAAAGTGGAGCCAATGACTGAAAAGCTGTGTAGTAATCGGTTGATATGGACAGGTGATGCGGAGGAATGACCAACATGTCGTGAGGAAAGTTTTGAGTATGAATGTGGGTAGGCATAAGACCCACGTGAGGCATGTGATTTGTCTTTGATTATGTAATCTAAAACTAACATTATTTTTAAGTGTACTTACTAACTAAATTATGGATCATTGTGTCTGATGCAAATAAATAAATAAAATAAATAAGAGTAGAGGAAGACCAAAGAAACGGTCGATGGACTGCTTGAAGGATGATATGGCAAGAAAGGAGGTGTCTGATGAGATGACAAGTAATAGACAAGTATGGAAGAGGAAGACATGCTGCGCCGCCCTGTGCCTAAACTACTGGATATATTCAAATTTTTTTTTATGCAAACCGGGAACGTCATGGGTACTCATGAGGTACATATCGTTGCATTGTCATCGCCACCCTGTATGCACCCGTGCTTGTTTAATACAGTATTTTGAATTATATGTATACGGTACTATGTTATGTCACAAGGAGTTTAATACAACAAGCGGGTTGATGTCAACGGCACGAATCCTAAGAAACTGTGTGTAGGATTTTGGGGTGAGTGTCGCATCGTATTAGTAGGTACTCGTTCTACACTCGAGTGGGTGAGAACGAGAGTGATTAACCCTTGTTTGCACTCGCAAACAAGGGTTAATAATCGTAAGAGAGGCCGATTTATACCCATTTTCAACTTCATCTCTTCTTCTCAAATTATCAGTGGTACGATTGAGTTTTCCATTCTTCTTCTTCTTCCTTTATCGTGTGGTTGGCCATGGGCCTCTGACTTGGCTATGCCGTCGAGAAATATCTCTCAGGCATGCTGGTTTCCTCACGATGTTTTCCTCAACCGAAGCAAGTGATAATTATACAATAAGCACATGAATTCAAAAAATCAGAGGTGCGTGTCTTGGGTTCGAACTCGAGAAAATATTTTAATTAATGGAAAACTCATACTCATAGCGAGTTTTATTAAAATATTTTATAACTTGCAAACGATCGTTAGGTCATTGACACTATTTGAATTCAGATGCGTTTTTACGGGTATCAGCTCTGGCACATTTATGCATTTGTCCAGTTTAACCTAGGTTAAAATTAAAGGAAACATGCCCGAAAAATGAACGCATTATCTTCAACAAAACAGCAACAATATGCAACGTCGTAGAAACCGGTCTCTGCTGATAAAGTACTTATTCATAACACAGCACAAAGACGCCTCCAGGTCGGCGTGGTGCTCTGTGTCTACCACCAATCCACCACACACGAGTACCCAAGTACCCATTCCTGGCTAAAACATAGTCCTTTTTGTCTAATGTAAATAAGGTATTATATAACAGCCTCGCTCCAAATGCTTTTTTACCGACAATGTCGCCTCTCTATTAAAAATAATGAACGCTAATTAGACGACCTTAACCGCTATAATTAGCACATCCGACTTATTTTAATTATATTCAATGTCGGTTCTAATTCATGAAACTATTCGCTTGTTTCCTGAAACGCTGACATTTTGGCGACTATTAATTAACATGTTCCTTTCCTTTTTTAAGTTTAAAATAGCTGTACCTTTTAGTAACATTATTGCCACTGCTAAACTGGAAATCATTGAACGGATTCTAGCTGGACCCTTGGTTGGCCTAAGCATGGAATTACTCAGGTCATAGAAAACTCTGCCCTGAAATATAAATGTGGTGTTGTTCCACAATCGATGGGGCGGGCACCCTCCAGATATTAAGGCGGGTTTCATCAACTAGTACTTGGCACTCGTTCTCGACCACCGCATTAACCACGACTGGGGGCAAGAGGTTCCCCGCAGTAGGTACCTTCTACCTTGACAGGGTCACGGAACTACAATACCCAATACCCTGATTATTTGAATTACTTATGATAAAAGTGCGTTTTTGGTATTTGTATTTCAATTAAGTGCTTCGTAATAATGTATTTTGAAATTGGCATTTTATTGACGGTCAAAATACATTTTCGATAGAAAAAGTGGGCAATTTTTTCACGTTATACAAATTAATGTACACTTATAAAGCTTGTAACTTAAACTTGGACCGTATTACAAAAATATCATACTTTGAAGAGTGCAAGTTTAGCCGTGCTTAGATTTGGACGCTTACGAAAACTTATTGCAGAGAACAGGCGGTACTGCGGTATTGGCCCAAATGGCGTCGGCTGATGAAACCTAGTACATTTATAAGTTCATGTAACTCATGTTGGCAACTAGGTACTTATGTAGGATATTTTTTACTATAGGCACTATAAAATAGGCCCACGAATTTAAGTTATACAATTCAGAAAAATGGGCTATAACTATTGTATGTACCTACAGTCTAATTAACATAATGAATCATTATTTTAATCTACACTCAGATCGTAAAGTTCTGATTATGGATTCAAAAATACATAGTACCATAATGACACTTTATGCTGCATGCATAAAGTGTCATTATGGTACTATATATTTTTTGTATGTATTATGGTACAGACGATAGCAATTCAAGCTACCCGAAACTAAAATATTACACGAAATTGAAAATCTGTTAAAGAAATTTGACAGATTGTAGTAGCTTGCTAGCATGTGTTGGCGTCTGTACAACTCGAATTAAATTAAAACGTTTCATTCCTAAGCACATAAAAACAACCGACTTCCAAAACAGAAACTTTAAGTCGGTGGCAAAAAAAGTCAATGAAACAAACCAGTCACCGACTTCGGAAAGTAAAGTTAGTTTACGCTTTTCAGTGTTTCTTTTTCTTTTGAAGTCCGTTTTTTTTTATTTTTGCAATTTTTTTTTTTTTTATTTTATCCTTTTTCTTATTTGAAACATTCCACACCCATTCTTATCATGTCATTGTGTTCATTTTACATTATCCTCATCATCACCATTTCAGCCGAAAGACGTCCACTGCTGGACACAGGCCTTTTACATTATAACTAGAAGATATTAGGAGATCATCAACATACACGATGAAGAAAAAATAAGTATTATACTGAATTTAAATAAAAATTATGTAGAAGCTAACTCAGACTACCCAAGCAAAGTTTTGAATTTCGCGGGCTACCCTGACACTTCAACCTTAAAGTAGGTAGGTAAGTAACCTACACTCCGAACCGAGCAAGGAGTTTTCAATTCGATTATTATCAATGGTTTACCGATGGTAATCTACAGACCCTATCAATTACTCGTTGGGTATCGATTGGTAATCTACATAAATCTCCCAAATATGTTAACAACAATCGTTCCAAATCGAGGTAACCTAAAAGACTGTAAGAAATAAGTATTTAAATGCGGTATATAGAGACTATCTATTTAATGTTACTCGTTAGACTGACATATTTTATTAATTGTCATCACAACGATCACATTTTAAGGTTGTCACTCACTGCATTGGAGCATTACCGTGCTAGTTTCAAATTCGACGCGCGAGCGTTCGTTACATCAGTGAACTTGTTTTGCTAACATTATTTCCAACAGTACAGCAGTGTGTGCGGAAAACCGATCATTACAACTGACAATGTCGATACAACTGAATCGATGTTACGCATACGAACGTTTACAGTTTGAGCAATTAATGCTCCTTGATCAGTCAATCGAGCTGGTGCGGTATTGTAACGCAATGTTCAAACGTTTATTTCTTTCATTATGTCATTGTTTGTCACACGCGAAGGCTTCCGGTGAGTGACCACCTTTAAAGGGCTAAGCATCATTCGTTAGATTTTAATGTATTTCAAATTCAACAAAAAACAAAAAAATGATACGTCACTGACGTCATGCATGTTATGAAAAGGACAGAAATAAAGTTCTTGTTCTTCTATCAAACGAAGTTCGAGACATATCAATCGTTGCAAGTCGTATGGCATTGTCAGTCTGTGTACCTTGTTTTGGCCATAGGGTGTTTATATTATTATGTATCCGTCCGGCCTGTCGAGGTTTTGGTGAAATAATTTGTTTACTTTGTTACACAATTATTGAATAAAGGTTGTAGACAATGAAATGGTTCCTTGTCCATGTTTACATCTTTTTCGGGTTGACTCTACCTATTACATGAGTATAGACAAAGTAATGTATGAAACTGCAGGGTCGGACTGGGCCGGAAGGGCCTGGTTGGCTCCCCACAAGCCCGGGGCCCGAGACTGGATAATGGTAGATGGGATAAAATCTGAAAATAATTAACTATACAAATTATAATTATAAACGATACGTATTATTACGTACCTAAGTGCAGTTCCGATTATATTCCAATAATATAACAAAAATGAAGCTAGCACATAAACATGTTTTTAAAAAGAGGAGAATTTCAGTTAACCTTTTTTTAATATCTCTGAAACAATGTCAAATGTATGTGTAAGACTAGGAACTAAAATAATTAGGTTCTCCAATCCAGACAAGTTAGCTCTTCTTTTATTGAGAAATAGATGTTATTTAGTCGACTTAAGGACACAATGTTAAGAAAAAAGCCTCCAAGAGCGAGCGAAGCGAGCTCGAAAATTTTACCACCCTACCTTTGACAGGCTAGAATTGTTTGAACTCTTTATAAAGGAATTATTTGGTCGACTTACAGACGAAGAAACAAAAAATTTTTTCATCTTGCCTCGAATAAATTTAGATATCTTTAGGTAATTTGAGATCAAAATGTCTACAAGCTCTATTTTTTGCAATCTTGTGTATCTATGCCTTATTTGCCTATTAAGGTCTCGGGCAAGTGCTCCTAATTTATTAAGCCTCTGTCTATACTGGTCGATTACGTGAAAATCCAATAGGAGTGCCAATCCATAGGCAGAAAAAAGGAGCCTATATGATAAAAGTTGTTCGCAGGGTTCAAAGAAAGAACCGCACGTTGGTTTTAAGAAAATTTGTGACTTTGTAGCCGGCGGTAGTACGAGTACTCAGAGGCTCATTTTTAGCCTTAAAAATATTTGTTTGAGAGTGAATATACTATACGCTACAATTACGTGACGTGTGTCAACTCTATCTTTCTTAGACCAATGGAGGTTAACGAGGTAAGACAGGAAATAATCTCTTTGTCCAACACTAGGTCGGAGGGCTATGATGAGATCAATACAAAAATCGTCAAAGCCTGCTGCAACGAACTGACTAGTATTCTGACGCATTTAATAAACATGTCATTTTCACAAGGCACCTTTCCTGAAAAATTAAAAATGTCTTTAATAAAGCCTTTATTCAAGAAGGGAGATAAATGTGACATCAACAATTACCGACCTATAACTCTTATACCCATATTGTCTAAAATTTTTGAAAAATGTATGTTTAAAAGAATTTGAAGATAAAAAATGTTGATGTTTAAAAAAAAAAAAAAAAAGGTTGTTGCCTTAACTTGTTTTTAAAATTTTGCATGCTATGTTTTATCCTAGCTAAACATGCTTGTGCCTCAATTTGTATTTAACACCCTTGTATACCATGTTTTACGCAAATAAATATTCTATTCTATTCTATTCTATTCTATTCTATTCTATTCTATTCTATTCTATTCTATTCTATTCTATTCTATTCTATTCTATTCTATTCTATTCTATTCTATTAAATACGTACTTACTAATTCTGTGGTATCCGTTTTAAAAACTTTTAAAAATCCCGAGCCGCGGGCCTCCTATGATACCTACCGCTTGGCTTCCGGCAAACACCGCAAGCCAGGCCCGTGGAGGGCCTGCGCAGGCTGGGGTCCGGCTGGCAAATGCCACCCTGATTATATGGCCAGTCCGACTCTGTGAAACTGCACACAAATCGGTAGGTAATAAAACACTCGTGTAATACCTACTACTACCCCAGTTTCAATAACCTCACAAACATTTTGTGGAGGCCAACAGTAGTGTTAGCCTCCACAGTAGTGTTTGTTATGCGTAGGCATATCGTGGGTAAAAAGCGGTCGTCAGAACGAAAAACAGGCTGGAGAGCTTTAAATAAATTGATCCTCCTGCCTGTGCTTCTTAGATCCAGATGGGTCCGAAACACAGAACATAATATACTACCTATATATAAAAGTACTCTGTGATTTATACTGTCCGAAAAGGCCGATGCTTGTTTTCCGATTTTATGAAACAAGAATGTCAAAAATAGAGTTCCATTACCCCGAGAGAGGAATATTTGAACTTTAACATAGCTCGGGCTATGAATTTGATTTATTGCAAAGGTAAGAGAAAGACATTGAATGCATGCTATGCATACTATGCTATGCATACTAGCATTTTGACATTTAAAGTATGACCACAAATTATATTATTGACACATGCCAACAATTTTAGTTTATTTGTTGTTGAAATCACAAAGCGATCGCCGTTGTTAATCCTAAAATAATGAAGACAAGAAAGCTCTGGGGCGAAATGGAAGAAGAAAGAACGGACGAGACTTTATTGCAGAACGTTAATTTTAACCCTATTATAGAGTTGGGTATGCAAAACATTCCGGAAATATCTATCACTGTGAAATCTTCGCCTATCGAACTCCCGAAGCCGAATTTGATAACTCACACTATACAGCTTCATTCTCATGCGCGACAACTATCAGGTATATTGGAACAAGCTGAAGCTGCCATCTATGAAGGGGCTCGCTTGGGTCCCGTGAGTTTACCTATAGAACCACCAGAACCAGATCTAAAATTAGAACACGAGACAGTCCCTCCAATCAATTTCCTCGAAAAAGAGTATTGTGACTTTTCAGTAGGCAAAGGTCCCATGATTCTGCCTTTTACACCTGAAAGTCACAAGAGAGCATTGCGACAATGTGCAGCCATAGCTCTGGGACATGTTGGAGTTTCAACAACGACTAATGTAGTTCTAACTGCCTTAGCTGATACTCTAGACCAGCATTTAACCAACATGTGCAAATCACTCCGGACAGTGGTTGATAAGGAAGCAAGTGGATTAAAATCAGGATACCCTGATGCAATTTCAAAAATATTTGCAGACCTCAATGTTGGGGATCTACATGAATTTTATGATGACAGAGTTGTGAGGTACCATGCAAAGACTAAAAAGAGATGCGAGGACTTAAGATCTGAGGTGGAAACACTAGCTATAAGGGATCTAACTCCACAGTTGAAACTAGAAGAAGTGCCAGAGTTGCACTTTCCCGCAGCCCTGGATGGGGCATTCACACCATCTTTGGAACCTGGCTTTCAAATGCTGCACAGCTTAGAACAAGAACAACTGCAAGGCTTGGAACTCCTGGATGCTGTGTCAACAGATGATATAAAAATGGAACCTACGGAGTTCTCACAACCAGAGACAACAGCAAAACTACCCATATTATCACCCAGTGCCAAGAAGAAAAGAAAATAAATCATTTTTCTGTTGTATCTGTATGTTCTTAATTATGAATCCCATATTCCTGTCCTACGACTATCTCGTTTTGGTGGCCATACTTAACATTACACCCGCATTCCCAAAGGAACAGGCAGGCAGGTACAGTTAGTACCTAGTGTACTCACATTCTATCAGTTATAAGGAGTACATTGTCCGTTTTTTACAGGCAAGTCTATTACTATGCAAGGTAAAAGTCTAGACTAAACTGCTGCTGAGAATTACCGGATGGGAAACCCTTACTGTGTTATTTGGCGATCAAACCTCCCAAGACCGCATGCTTAGCAGTCATACAGAATGCTCGTGACCAGTTGACTAATGAGGCCACCCAGCCAGTAGTTAGGGAGAGATATTTTTACATAGGGAGCCGAGTTAAGCGCAGGTCACACCGCCAGCTAGTGAGCGAGCCGAGCGAGCATCAATTCACCTCTTTTCATACTTCGGTTCACACCGGGGACTACCGAAACCGAAGTGTGAAAAAAGGATGCTCGCCCGGCTCGCTTGCTGGCGGTGTGGCCCGCGTTTTATAATCAATCATGACTCGATACCAAAAAGAAAAAAACGGACAATCAATTTTATTAGGTCGTTCGCTGGCACGTGCACGGAGCGGGTGCCTGCCTGCTGTGGACGTCTTGGTCAAATTTAAATGGTTCAAGTAGTAGCCTTCTTCAGTAAAGAAAGTGAATATGCATAGAAATAAAACGTCTTTCTAACATAGCACCAAATAATTTATTCCAATTACTGTGTTAGATAACAATAACTGCTGCCAAAACGCCGATAATTACATCACTGTATTTACAACATGCAATAATTACGATTGTCTTAGTTTATACACAAACAATTACTTGGTAGTCAAACATTAAAACAGCAAAACAGACCTGATTTAATTGCCATATTTTACATTCTAAAGTCAAAACATTTATCACATATTCTCATAACTAAGGCACTATGTGAAAAATTCCTACAAATACAGAGTGTAAGGGACAGTCCTGCACAGACTGATGTGGTGAATTCAGTATATCATACTAAGATGACCGGTACAAGAAATTATTTCAGAAAATTTCTTTATTCGCAATGTATCGTTACCGTGGCAAAACGCACGTAGCGAACGGCAAGCGCGACGACAGAGTTCGTTGAACTCTGTAGCTAGCAGGAAGTTAAGAGCTGATTTCACGCGTCGTTCGTTCAGAGTATTTCAACATCCTTTGTTGGTTTTTTGATTTTAGCCGTATTATTTACATTTAGGCCTATGTCCAGCAGTGGATGTCTTTCGGCTGAAATGATGATGATTTACAAAAATGGCGTGCTGCGTACAGGGAATGTAATTTTACATTGAAATAAAGGAATAGCAACTGTAAAAATGATAATTTTCCAGAGAAAAATTCCAGTGGAATATGATTCAAAATAAAGAGCTAAATGCACCCTAACAGTTTGTGGAGAGCTGTCACTTACACCCTGTATATTACTCATGAATCCAAATATTAATATTAAAACAAAAATTATTATTAAATGATATTACTGAATTGTATGTATTATTGCTAGAACACGAACCTTTTATTTTGTTATTTACACGTTTAAAACATAATGATTATAAACAGGGTGGAAGTAACACCGATGCACCAATATTTACCCATTTGTGCATCTGTGTCCCTAACTGCCAGTATTGTTGAAACATCAAGATGTTATGATTAAAACAAAATAATAGGTGCAGCACATAACTTGCAAAATACAATTCACGTCATGACAAGAAAAGTTATGATTTTCTTAAACATTTAATGACTAATTTAAGAAATAAAAGTAAGCATTGATCTAAAACTTTTTAAAGAAATCAAAAAATCTATCATTGTACTTGATCCAATTTGAATTATATGATCAAAATCCTTATACAGCTTTAGAACCATGCTTCTTTTAACAAAATCTTAATAATTATGGAATGAAGATCAGTAAAGCCCATACAAAATATATGTATACTATACTGTTCGGTCAGTTGGTCGTTTCAGGGGCGGATTTGTAGGAGTTGGAGTATACGCTTAGAGGCACTATGAGCAGCAAAGAAAACCAAAAAAAAAAAATTAAATTTAAAAAAAAAATTTGGGACTAAAATAAAAATAAAAACGAAGGCCCATAATTCGGAAACGATGCCTCGGAGGTCCATGCGTCTCAGAACCTAAATGGTTTCTATGGTCAAGGTGAACTCGATACTGAACTGAATAAAATTGGGAAATTTCTGCAAAATAAAACAAATTTTTAAGTCTTCGCTCCATAGCACCCCTAAGGCTACACTCCAACCTATGTTCTGTTAGTTGCTAGTGCCAAACAAGTAACAATTTATTTTCATTAGTTATGAATCTGCTGTTACTATTGACCAAAAAAAATGAATATGAAATAAAAGATTTAAGACAATATGTAATTTACATTAAAATGTTAAATATAAGTTGTTAATAGGATTTAAAAGTCATAGAAATCATTTCAGCCTAATGTATGTACAAAAATCCTATAATGATTGGTAGGATGATCATTTTTGTACCATCAATATAGGATCTAATCTTGTAGTTCAAGTTTTTTTGTTTAAACTATGCTGCAATGTAAATAATTCAAAAATTTGTACTCAACTCAACTCGTAAACTCATAATTTCAATTTATTTTTTTGATCATTAGTAACATTGTTATGGAAGCTAGAGATTCATTGTTGATTGAGATGGGCAACATTAATTAAATCTAGCATTAACCCTAATATCAATTAAGAGCTATACATTTACACCTTGCGACACTCGCTTTGTCTGATCTCACTTCTTTTCTTTCTTTCGCCTAAATAGCAGAATGTGAGGCTCTGAAACAAAAAAAAAAATTTTTAGAAAAAACAGTAATAGTAGAACAAAACTAGTTTAAGAGTTGTATTGAACATTCTGGCAAACAAGTTGTTTGGAACTTGTTATGCAAGAATTCAAATAAATAAAGTCACTTTGCTAAGGAAATCAGTCAAAATTTTACAAATTTAGCAACAGAATAAACTTAGGAAGAAAATCCTAAACTGTATTTTTTTGTCAGAACAAGTAGATGGTAAATTTCACTTTTTACATTCAATTCAAACCCTGTAACTGCTGCATGTTCATTTGAGTAAACATTTACAAAATTAGCTTAATATCATACTTATTTTGGGTTAGGCAAATGTGTAAACATATTACACCCACATGCCACCACTTTAACTGCTTTAGTCCCATGTAATAGGAGCCTAATAATATGCCTTATAATAAAGTATTCTATTGGTATTACTGACCAGGTTGATGCGTCATGTAGTGCACCCACCCCTGGCTCTGCTGCACACCAATGCCACGCCACTCCTGCTCTGTCATCAAATGATTCTTCGGAACCAACTTCACCATCTCTTTTGGAAGGACCACATGCCTGAAAACAAAAACATTTATATCAGTTGAAGTCAAAATATGTGTCACAATATCATCGCTATAAAACAATAATTTAAATTTTAATTAGTACAAATCACAATATTTTTAATTTCAACATAAACAAGTACCTACTGGCCCAATTGCCAGCTTTATCAAACTTTTGAGATCATTAATATTTATTATGAACTCAAGACTCGACACTTCACATGCAGATTTAGCAACAAAAGCCCTTGATTGCCCTGCATGAAACTTATTTTTGTATTCAAAGTTAAAGTTTGGTTCTTGAAATTTATCGAGTTTTATGATTCGTCATACTTTCATGGAAAATCGAACGTCGAAACTTTGCAAGCCGGTACCGGTCTTTCTAAGTAGAACGACCCAGAACTAAGAAATTAACCCCCATATACTTATTGAAAACTTTCAAATTATAAATAGGTTATAACTTGACTGTTGTACGTATTTTGATTGTAAATATTGTTAGTATGTAAATCAATTACCTGTATTCGTGTTCTTCATCGTAATATTTCTCAGAGTAATAAATTTCTCTCGCCGACATGATAATGACAGTCACAATATTTCAAACTGCCGAAACAGAAACTGTTCGCTTTTTGAATAGAATCCCAATACTTTTCGGAAAAGCCCTTTTGATAGTGATACAATAACTATGTTTACAAAACAATATCTTTATGCAGTTTTCGAGAAAATCACAAAGAAAACTCTTGAACTCTTACAAAACTCGACAGAGAAGCGTTAACGATTTTAAAAATTCGAAAATGTGAATGTTGCTAGAATTAAAATCCTAAAACCGGAAAGTTCCGCAAAATTGGGGATGATATTCTCGGTATACAAAAACGATAGTTATTCGTTCAAAAAGTTACTAAAGAGAATGATACAAACAGGCTAGTTAATAACTAACTAGTTAACGTGATCATAACGTGAAACCATGATAATAAAGAGTTAACATAAACATAACATAACATCACGCCTGTAATCTCCAAAGGGTTAGGCAGCGGTGTACCTAATAGTACACCCACATTACGCCAGTTAAGTCCCACATGTTAATAGGGGGCCAACCTATTGCTATCAATCGGGCACAAATCCAGACACCGTGGCTGCTACTAAGAAATTCCCGATGGAAAAACCCAATAACAACTTGCTCGATCCAGGAATCGAACCCAGGACCGTATGCTCAGCAGTCGTGATTGCAACCACTTGCTAGACCAACGATGTATGTAAAGAGTTGTAGATATGAAAACCAGCGTCGGGTACTAGCTGCTCGGCAGTTTGCTGTATAAAAGATGAGCAACTGCTGAGCTAAATCCAAAATAAATAAATCTGAGCTAAATCTAAAACCTAAATCGAATAGATTTTTCATAAATTCGTTGTTTAAAAAAAAATGTTGAGCATGGTACCTACTGAGTTTATTGTAAAAAAAGACCGCAGAAACAAAAACCTATGCGTGAATTTGTGTTAAATTGAAGGGATCGTGAGACCACGGCATTAGGCTGTGTTTCCATGAGAGGTTGCAGAGCGGTGCGAGGATGTGTAGCGAGGCTGTGGAACGGTGTGAGCGTTAACAGAGATGTGCTAGATCGCTGACCGGTGCGAGGATACGTATCGACGCTGTGCTGTGAAACGGGGCGCAGATGAGCGGTGCGATGATGTGTAGCGGGGTCGTTTCAGATTGACTGCTATTTTTTCGCTCGCGTCCGCCCCTAACACACATCGCTCGCACATATTCTTTCCTTATTTTGTATATAGAAAAACCTCGTTCCGCTGAGCAGTTTCCACTAGAGCTGCGCTGAGCGAGGCTAGGTAAATGAAGTGATTCTATTGGTTCCTTTCGTAGCTACGCATAGTCGCACATGTCTGGTGGAAACGCAGCCTTATGACGTCATCGTCGTCGCACAATACTAGTGTTGGGTCAGTGGGTCGTCACAAGGGCGAATTTGAAAAAAAAAATCTAGTCTGCACACTTAAACAGCTTATATGGATTAAATAAAAATAAGTAAAAATAATAAGACACATTTATTAGTTGCCCATTTATATCACAGGAAACAAAAGGAATGAATTAAATCAATAATCATCATAAAATAGTATTTTAAAGAACAATCAATTGACTCGCACACATTTATATTTGTGTAATACTAACTAGAGATATATTAAATAGAAAGAAAGAAAGAAAATATATTTATTTGGCACATGCCACAACAAAAAAAAAAAAGATAAAATAAAAAACGATGAAATAAATAGTACCATCATAGCTTCAATCTATAGCTAATAACTAGGTCCGTTGTTAAATAGCTAACTTACAGACATAAAAAAGTGTCAATAAAATACCGCATATTTAAATTCACAATCCTAATCTTCATGAGTTTTAATATGCTTTTCTAGCTCGCTTTTTTTATTAAATTCCGTTGGGCAATAATCACAAGAGTATACAGTCTTCTCGTGTGTGAGTTGCACGTGTCTCTTGAGATGTGAGGCGCGGGTGAGTCGTAGGCCACAGATGCAACAGACATGGGGTCGGGCGCCGGTGTGAGTTAGTAGGTGCTGTTTTAAATCGCTGCGAGTGATAAAAGCGCGACCGCACGTATCGCACTCGAAGTTCTTTTCGCCTGTGTGTCGCCTGCAATAGATAAATAAGACTATCATCATCATCATCCCGAATTCACCCACTACTTGGTATATGCCACTCTTTGCTTGTGCCAAGCTCCACGCTCTTGTGCCAGCCTCATCCAGGATATTCCCGAAATGGCAACAATGTCGTTTGCGCATATCGCAGCAGGACGACCAACATTTCTCTTTCCATTCCTTGGACGCCACTCGGTCACAGCTTTACTCCACCTCACTCCAACGAGACTAGGTTTACAATATTATCCTACTTTTAGAATACTTGCAGCCAACAAGCAGAAAAACTTTATGTAAAGTACTGGGTATAAGGCCACGTCCTAATATTAGCAATCGTCGCGTTCATTCTGGTCGGGTAACCTGAACTTGTCGTCGCACAAACAGGAATTTTGAACAAATAAGAGAAATATGAACATAAACGCGACGATCGCGTAGTCGCGCGATGATCGCTTTGGTTAGGACCCGGGTAATGCAGCATCATTTATTTAGATGGACAGACTGAAAGTTTTCATCTTCAAAATGCTTAAATTAACTTTAGCCTATCCTGGCTAAAGATATTTTTATAATTGAAATTATTATTTCGTTAAATTACCGTGTGTGGTACTGTAGGTGTCCTATAGTCCGGAAAGAGCGCGGACACAGTTTGCAATCATATGGCAGTACTCCCGAGTGCTTACGCTTGTGGGCTGCCAAACCCGCTGACTGAGCGAAAGCATCACCACATATTGGACATTGCAGAGGTTTCTCACCCTGGAAATTATAGTTTAAGTTCTTTTTTTCAAATTCGAAATAGTTAGTTAGTAGTTGAAAATTGTATAAAATATGATCATTAAATCAAATTTAATGAACTCTTTTAACATGTTTTATTGCCTTAGCATGTCTTTTTTTACAATTCTGCAAAAATCAAGAAATACTGGCTGGGCGGTTAATTGTGCCTGTGAGTGTAGTTTACCTCGTTGGTCTAGTGGCGCGACTGCTGAGCATGAGGTCCTGGGTTCGACTCCCAGGTCGAAACCCAATGTGACAGAAAACTACCTACTGTATGTGTTCTCAGATGCACTTTCAGGTTCTGCGCCAGCGAGAAGTTTTTACTGCAATGTGGACAGGAAAATGGACGCTCCCCAGTGTGAGTCCGCATGTGTGTCTTGAGGCGAAATCTAAAAAGGCGAAACGGACATTTTAGATAGGAGACGCGAAAATATAGTTTTTGTTTTAAGCTGAAATGAATGATGTTACCCTGACCCCAAATAAATGAGACAATGGGAGGAAGATGATGAAATGCTTTATGTTATAGATTAATAAATGATCATAAATAAATAAAAGGTTTATTGCACTGAACTTGTACAACTTTTACAGTAATTCTTACATAGGGACCTCCTTTTAAGTAAAAGAAATAACTATCCGTACGCAAAATACGCGCTTTGACGAGGAGTCGCGGACACCAGCCCGTAATACAATACAAGATATAACTGTGGTAGTATCATGCTCTATCATAAATGGTTACATTAAATTAACTAGCGAAACTTCACATTTATGTGATGGACATAAAGATAAAAAAAAAAACTGACTGTATACTTGCCGGGGGTAAAAAGCTATCACTATACAGGGTGGAAACTTTTAGCGGGGCCATAAGGGGAACTACCTGAACAGTTGCAGCTACACGAAAATGGTCTTAGGAGACCATCCACAATTTTTCGTGAAATTTTGATCTCCTTTCACAAGTCACACACAAAAAAAAAGTACAGTACGCAAGAAAATGGCCATTTTACACAAAACATTTTATTGATGCCCATCAATCCTGTTTCTAATACTGTTGAAAAACTTCTATGGGACCAACCCAGGTTAGAGTACTAAAAGTCAGAAATTGGAAAAAGAAAAATTTGTAAACTACTATGTAACTACATAGGTACTAGATAACCTTAGCAACTTGTGTATTTTAAAAACTAACCGAAAATACATCTAGTCTGCAAGTAATGGGCTATAACCCACCATGCGGGCCCAGTGCGAGTTGGTAGATGTCACATATCTTTGAATTTTTGGTTCTAGGACATGCCAACTTCCTCACGATGTTTCCCTTCACCGATTTGAGAGCAGTGGTGATGAAATAACTTACACAAAGTAAGGCGCCTGGCTGGGTTCAAACCCACGACTTACTGTTCGTAAATCGGGTTCTCCACCACTGGCCCACCGCTGCTAACATGTATTATATTATAATAATATAATTATCACTTGCTTCGGTGAAGGGAAATGAGGAAACAAAACCAGCACGCCTGAGAGATATTTCTCTACAACATGTGAAGCCAAGTTAGAGGCCAATGGGCGGCATAAAAACTCTGATACCAAGTTAGGCTAACCTTATAGGCAAAAAATGTAGTTCAACTATATATTCCAACAAAAAGTTTATTTGTTTTTAAAAGGACAGGAGAATGATGATGAGAATTTGGTAATTCATATTAAGTTGATTTATTCCTAATTACTTGCCTTGATGACATAACTTTTCCGCAAGTGAAGCATTGTTGTTTCCGAGTCTTCTTATTATTAATTATTTTTGACTGCATTTCTTCTTTTGTGTTCATGATTGTTTCATTTTCCATAAGTTCATCAGTTAAGGTGGAATGGTCCATAATACTATGATCTATACTTTCATCTATAAATAGTTTTTCTGCTTCACTTTTAGGCGATAAAGAAGTTTCAATGTCTGATAAGAAATTATCATTTTCTATATTTGTATTGCCCATAAACAACTTGTTTTCGAAACAGTTATTTTCGTGTAAGGCCCGTAGTTTTACATCAGATGCTTCACATAGCTCAATGAATTCTATACAGTCGTCTAGTTTTTGAACACATTTTGAACATATTCCATCTGGAAGGCCGTCTTGTGGTGCTATCTAAAAATTTAAAATAAAGATTTTTTTTTAAATAGAGTTTTTCATTTGCAAGTTTAGGTCAAAGCTGCTTTATTTCACGAAACCGCGACGAATGTGGGATTTATGTATGAAACTGTATGACTAACTCTAGCCTAATCTATTACTCAGTTAAATAGTGCACATTATACACTGTACAGCGCTGTTTCTCATAAAATTAGTATTCTTAACACTCACCGTACTGAGTCTTTTAAGTTTTCTTATAAAATCAAATAACAAAACAATAATATTATCACACTCACGTGTACTTTCGCAATAGACATTAATTTCGTAGATATCATAAGAAATCTTGTCTTCTTAAATATATCTACTAACAATTCTTGATTTAAACAGACTCTGCAAATATTTGCCGTCATCGTAAATGTATAAATCTAGTTTTTGTTATGAAAATAAGCGCGTATTCGTATTTTATTTTAAGAAAATATAAACATTGGCAATTTGACATGAGCTAAGCTTTGACAATGACAAGAGTCAAGACAGTCACACACACTGACACTTCTCTTAGAGTTGGACTAATCGTACAAGAAGTGGTATCTAACAAAAAATAACAAAGTACGGTTTTAGTGGATACGGGTCTCGTTAAAAATCTTTCTTACAAATAAGTTTCAACCATCTTTTGGATAACTATCGAAGAAATTGGTTGACGCAAAAATCAATAACACACTGTAAAATCATCCATTACGTTTTTAAAGGATGAACCTGTTTCGTTCGGCATTGCAGTTCACTGACCTTGACTGTCAATAACTTGAAGTCAAAAACTTTCAAACTTATTTTGATTAAAAAGCCCATTTTACAAATTGTTTAAAATTCTGATAAAAATGCCTGTGAAACTTTATCACTTTCCTATCAGTGGCCCATCGCGTGGAGCTTTACTTGCAGCTAGAGCAGTTGAAGTACCAATAGAAGTCGAAATTATCAATTTATTGAAAAAGGAACAGATGAATGAAAGTTTTTTGAAAATAAATCCTCAGCACTGCGTACCTACAATGGATGAGGATGGTTTCGTATTATGGGAGAGCCGAGCTATAGCGTGTTACTTAGCCGACAAATATGGGAAGGATGACCAGTACTACCCAAAAGATTTGAAACAGCGCGCTTTGATCAATCAGAGATTGTATTTTGATAGTTCCTCTTTATACGTGAAGATAAGAGCTATTTGTGTAAGTCAATAGCTTCGAAACTTTCGTCAGTAGTATTTTTTCTTGATAAGCAGTAGGGTAAACATGGTCAGATATCGCACAGCACAGTGGTTTGGAAGGAGAAAGGAGAGGCCTTTGCCCAGCAGTGGGACACTCAACAGGCTGACAAAAAGTAGGGTAAGATTATGGGTGAGCTGGTGTGAACATACAATGATCTCCCAATTTATTTTCCAGTTCCCGATACTATTCCTTGGAGAGACAGAAATAAAGAAGCCACAGAAAGATAACCTGAATACCACTCTTAGCTTCCTGAACCAGTTCCTCAATGACAGTAATTGGGTTGCTGGTGACTATCCTACTATTGCTGACACATCTATTTATGCATCTTTGAGCAGCATACTGGTAAGAACAATGTTAAAAATTGTATGTATGGAGCTAAAATTTTCTGAAGTCTTATCTTTTTGTTGGTAAACCATCTTTTAACCTATTGACCGCCACAGACGTCTATGGATTCAAATCAAGTGCTCACAATATTATTTTTGATGTGCCATGCCGTCGACGGCGCGGACGACATGGCACATCGAAAATAATGCTTTTTTAAAGTACTTGACGTAGAGAACACAGGTTTTCGTTATTGATGTGGTGGTCAAAAGGTTAAATATTGTGGTTAAGGGTAATCCTTATAAAAATTAGGACTACAATTTTATCATGGAACTTTGTTCATTAGCTTAAAATTCTAATGTACTAACAGCTTATAATAGAGGCAAGATAAGCAGAGGAATGCCAATAGCTAACACAATTTTAATAATTGGTTTGCCTATTTCGTTTGTACTTTTGTTACGTCATACCTATGTAACAAACAACAATAATATTATATTCATAAGTTGTTCAGTGTTTATTTCTTTCACTGTTTTTCAGGCTGTTGGCTGGGACATCTCAAGCTTCCCCAACATTGAAAGATGGGTGAAGCAATGCTCCTCTCTGCCAGGAGCTGCAGAAAATGATGAAGGAGCTAAAGCTTTTGGAGACGCTGTCAAAAAGAATCTTGCTTAAAAAAAGATATCATTATTTCGTTTACAAAATATATTTTTGATACAATTTATAAATTAATATTGAACTTATTAATATACAACAGTGATTGCAATATAATAGAAGACTGTTGTTTAATTTGACTTCGAGCTATAAACAATAACACTGAAGCAAATCAAAATAATATTATTTCATCAACCTGTCTTTATCAATATTGCAAATCAGGAATATCAACTTTACTTAAAAAACTTTAATACTAATTGTTTCTCATTTCGAACTTTCCTATTAATGACAGTTTCAGATTTGTATCCGTAACTATACATGATTTGAACAACTTCATCAGGAATGTTTTCTTCAATGAGCAGAAGATAGAAGATTCCATTACTGGCAAGTTTCTTAGGTATCATGTTGAGTAGCCTGTCGGTAATCTCTCGGCCTTTAGCACCACCAGCCCAACTAGCCGTAATGTCACTTCCACCACACTCCTCACTGTCAGTCACCACATATGGTGGATTGAAGATGATAACATCAAAAACGTTATCAGTAAAGGAACCAGCCAAGTTCATATTGCACGAATCTAAATTAACTTTATTGTAAGCAGCAGTTTGCTTAGACATTACACAAGCTTTAAAATTAACATCTGTGCTTATACAAAATGTGTGTGGGAATGCCATGCCAAAGGCTGTTACAACTACTCCACTGCCAGAACCGACTTCTAAACAGAATGTGGGGTTTTTGTTCTTTAGATATTCTAGGTCTTTTTCTAAGGCATCTATGAGTAGGAAGCTGTCCTCAGCAGGTTCATATACATGGTCGTAGTCAGCCTTGTTGATGTGGTTCTGATATGGGGTCTCCATGCTGTCAGTTGATGCTTCCCTTGTCTGTGACCACTCCACTGGTGCTCTGTTCAGGCTCTTGGGGAGGTGGTTCAGGCAGTACAGCTGTGCGTACAGTCTTCTCTTTGCTTACCATCCGTCTTATTTCATTGAGTCTGTCCTGAAATGGTGATAAGGATTTGATTAGGATTTTGCAAATACGATTCAGTTAATAAATTATTTTCACAAAGTTTTAACATATGGTCAGTAATTACTAGCGATCGGAATATGTCGAAGCACATTTGCCTAAACTTATTGTATTGTATTGTATAACGGGCTGGTGTCCGCAACTCCATGTCAAAGCGCATATGTTGCTTGCAGTGCCTACACTTAAATGTGATAGTGTGGATCCACGTTCCGGCCATAGTCATAGGAATGTGAATCCACACTATTGCGTTGTACTGCCGGTGTGCAGATCCACAAAAAAACGACATCATGCGTTTTATTTCTATAACTTTAGTATAGTTTGCAGATGCACGTTCCGGCATACCAAAGGTTAAGGAAGAAGGAAGTAAAATGTGGATACTACCTACCTCTAAATTTCCAGAGTATTTTTAGGTTCCAACATAAAATTAATTTTGAGGGACTAGGTAAATATGCTATACCTATTCTGCTCTGATCATAACAGTATAAATTCAAATAGGATATAATATATTTCCATTTTAAGCAACAGAAAACCAAAAGCAATTATTTTAACTGGATTAATGAAGCAACAACCAACCTGTGATGCTTGTAACACATTCAGTACTACGGTGACCTTGTGTTTGCAAGATATGAGCTTCTTCACATAGGGGTCCAAGTCAGGGTGATTGTTCAAAGCTTCTCGTACATTCTGTAGCTCTTCGTTCAATGATTCTATCTGCTGTTTCAGTTCTAACTGGGATATCCTAGAAATTTAAGATACAAGTTGAAAGGCTTGCATGTCGTATTTTTAGGAAGATATTGGTACAATATTATTTGTAAGTATGAACCATGGATCTGGGTGCTTGTGACCTAGTTTTATTGTAATTGTTGGTGGGTCGTCTTAGGGGCGGATCTTTTTTGTTTTAGAATGTACTGGAACTAATAAAGTCACTATATAGAATCTAGATATATCAAAATTGTTGTAACGAAGAGTTTCAAGAAGATGAGGTTATAACGTAGTTGTCTATTTGTCGTCGAAAATTGGATCTTGTAGTTGCATTTCAGTATAAATATTTAATGACAAAAAGCCGCTCACAATATTACTGTCGACTTTATAATAATTACCTCGTAGCTCTGACCCGGTCGTCTAACTGGTCTACAGTGGGTTTCAAAAGCCCAAGCAAACCCTCAGCTAAAGTATCCCTTGTCGGGTTGTCGCACAAGTTACCGGTGTTCTCATCAGCCGATGTTGTAGTACTCTCAGTGTCGTCCATTTCTTAATTACTTACAATCACTGCTTCATTTTAAATTGAATAATGCGGGGGATTAATACTAATTACAAAGCTTTTTATCATTTGACAACTGACTGTCAATCACAGAGTACTTTTATATATAGGTATAGAGGCTTTACTCAACGGGTTCAGAAGGAAAGCGTTTGGTGGCGCCATCTGTATCCACAAACCTACAACTTTCCTGATATGTATATAATTGTATAGATGTATACGTCTACCATCATTCTTGCTTCCAGGCAGGTTTTTATTTTAAAATTAGGTAATTTATGTTTATTAACCCCGTAATTTACTCATAGACTAACGTATATGAATAAATTAAGGAATTACTTGGCTGCAGAAAATTAAACCCATATTATTATAATCATAGTCATTTATTTTGGCCTAAGCATTGGTGCAACAGTCGTCGTAGTAGGTCATACATAATAGAATCAAATCTTTTCTTTTATTGTTAGTAATGTTAGCTTTTAGCGACATTTCGTCAAACAATAATAATAATATATAGTTTGTCGTTAACACATTTGTTGTTGTTGAATAACACATTGAATGCCTTCAAGAACAGACTGGATGATATCTCCAAATCTTAAGGGTAACAAATATTGTCTTCCATTCAAAATTCCAATTCCAATTTCTTGAAAAATAACAAAAACGACCGTCAGATTGATTGTTTGACAGCTTGCTTCATTGATGCAAGTAAAAAGTACAAAATAACTACTACGACACCAATTTAGCAGGTTTTATTTAGAGTATCACTTACATTAAAATGTATGCCAGTAGTAATGTTTTATTTGTTAAAAACATATTTTATGATTTTATTTGATATATTACGCGTATTTCGAATTTACTTAAAAAGTTTGGTAGTTTATTTAGTTCAATTATAATAAAATAAACTACTAAACAGAATATTTATTTTATTAATGGTAACATTTGGCGTTCATTTGATGGAGTATAATGAAGCAAGAATAAAATAGTCACTTCGTCAGTGAAGCTGTAGTATATTGCAATCTATTTTCAATTTAGTCGTTTAGCGTCAGCAAACGCCATCTGTATTCACAAACCAGCGATACATGATTTTATAATACGACAAAATTAAAAATGCATTAGGAGAAGGACCTGTTACTAGATTACGGTAGTCTTTTAATTTGGTAACATTATTTTCTCCTAGTTGCATGGTAAAATGTTCTAAGATTGTACAGCCTGCTGTCAATTTAGGTGTGTCATGTGTCAAGTGATTGTCACTCATTTTTGTCAATCAGCATATGCAGCAAACCCACAAACATGTGGGTTTGATGGTTGGTAGCGCTGTCATTTTGTTGCGTTCAAAATATAAAGCGCTTTTCAGCCAGTATTGTGGTTGTGGTTCTCCACTGCAAAGGAATACCGTTTTTTGCTCCTCAAAAGAAATTATTGCACATGATCAGTCCACACACAACTCAAACTTGACTTAATGTCCTATGTCCCCTAGATGGGGCAGAAGGCGTTTACAGATGTTCTCCATCGCAATCGGTCTTGAGCTTCACGCTTCATATCGATGCTCACCGCTTCTGCCAGCACGGTGCGACGCCAGGTTTGACCGGGACGGCCACGCTTTCTTGTCCTTGAGAATTCCAGTCCAAAGCTTGTTGGAGCGTGTGGCCAATCCATCTCCACTTGCGACGTTTGATTTGGCGGTCGATCGGGTTCTTGTGGCATTTCTCCAATAGCTCTACGTTGGAGACAGCGGTTGGCGAAAACTTGGATTTGGCGTGAGATCACCTTTGTGACCTTCCACGTTTCACACCCGTAAAGCAGCACGGATTTCACGTTGGACCCGAATATCTTAAGTTTAAACCTTCGGGTCAGTTTCCGCGACTGCCAAACAGGTCTGAGATGTGCGAAGTTAACTTGGACTTTGGCGATCCGTGAAGCGATGTCCTCTTCACTGCCCCCAAACTCGAAGCGGCGACAGATGGAAATACTCTCCAACAAACGGACTATTTTCGGCGGCACTCCAATTTCAATTACATTTTTTTTTTTTTTTTTTTGATATATATTTATAGTATTTTATATATCCTTGTAGCTAATCTTAGTATTAATTAGAATTATTTTCAGATATACACCTACCGCTGCTTGTCTCTGCATCACCCAAAGGTTGACTGGTTTTTAACACTTCAAGTATTAAATAAATAAATAAATTTCCAGTAAGCGGGACCAGATGCTAGATCACTTCAGCGTATCAAAGGCCTTTTCAAAGTCGACAAAGGTTAGATAAATCTCCCTGTGCCATTCTGATGCCTGTTTCAGTATGATACGGAGAGTGTTAATCTGATCCGTACATGAGCGGTTCGAGCGGAAACTAGCCTGTTCCTTGCGTAGAAGAGGATCCATGGCCTTCGACAGTCTATCCAGTATGATCTTGCAGAAAACCTTAGAGGGAATCGAGAGCAGCGTAATACCTCTCCAGTTATCGCACTGGCTAAGATAACCTTTCTTAGGAACAGTTATGATAAGACCTTTGTTCCAATCGTCAGGGAGCTCTTTGGCGGTCCAGATCTTTTCGATAAGAGGCGTCAGAACATGGACGGCGAAGGATAAGTCAGCTTGTAACATTTCCGCCGTTATCAGATGGAGTCCTGGTGCTTTGCCTGTTTTCAAAGAGCGAACTGCCTTCGCAACTTCAGAGGCTGTCGGTGGTTCCGTGTTGATGTTTAGAAGCCGGGATGGTGGGGAACTGACTTGCAGCGCATTAGGCGCTGATGTAGCTGATAAACGGAAGACCTCCTTAAAGTGTTGACGCCAGCGTAGTAGCTGCCCTTCTGATGTCACAATGAGCTGACCATCTTTGGACTTCAGTGGCTTCTTCTTTGACCTGCTATTGCCTGCCAAGGTTTTGGTAGCTTTGTATAGCTCCTTCAAGTTGCTGGTGTTTGTAGCTTGTTGAGCACGATCAGCAATACCATCAGCCCATTGCCTCCTATCTTTGCGGGCACTGCGATAGATTTCCTTGCGTTTCTGACGGTATTGAATGTTAAGGTCGGCTTGTATAGCGTCGTTATGGGTTTCTAGCTGTCTCAGATGAAGATTTCTTCTGTCTTCGATCAGGCTCCACGTGCGTTGTGACATCCAGTCTTCCCGAGAGTGTGTCGATTTGTGCCGTAAAACGGCGGAGCTGGTCTCTGTATAGGCCACTTTAATGCGCATCCACTCTTCGTCTAATGAGTCCGAAGCAGTATCGAGTACAGAGAAGCGATTGTGTAACTCGAGTTGAAAAGCTTTACGCGTGTCCGGGTCATGCAGTTTGTTTACGTCGAACCGTCTTCCAATCTTGCCGGATCCTCCAGCCGCACAGATGGTGGTCGCTATCAATATCGGCGCTCCTACGGTTGCGAACATCAAGCAATGAAGAACGCCATTTGGAACTAATGGCAAGGTGGCCAATTTGGTTCTTGGTGACCCCATTGGGTGAGTCCCACGTGTACTTATGGTGGTCACCATGAATGAATAATGTTCCTCAGATGGTAAGGTCGTGGTTCTGACAAAACTCAATAAATCGCTCCCCATTCTCGTTGCACACTCGAAGTCCCTGTGTACCCATATGTCACTCCCGGTTAGTGTTAACACTCCCAACCTTTGCATTCAGGTCCCCCATGACAATGGGTCTTGCTTCTTTATGCTCCTAAGGGTGGCGTTGAGGGCGTATAGAAATCGTCCTTGGTATCCTCAGGTGATACATTGGTTGGGGCGTAGCACTGGACAATGGAGATCTTTCGGGCTCTTGAATTGAAACGGGCATACATGATCCGGTCTGAGATCGGTTTCCAGTCCACAAAGCCATTCTTAGCTGCTTTAGAAAGGAGGAGCCCTACGCCATATTCGCGCACATCTTCCTCACTTTCTTTACCAGAATATAGCAAAGTCAAGCCCCCGGACGTTCTCAGCTTACCAAAACCGTTTCTCGTCACTTCGCTTAGACCGAGTATCTGCAGGTTGTAGCTAAGCATTACTGCTTCTGTTTGGGCTAGTCGGCTGTTATTGCTAAGCCTGCGTACTGTTATAACCGGGTTCCGGATTAGGTTTTTAAAAAGAAAAATTACTTTTGGCTAGAATAAACTTGTATATTAAAAATTACACGAGTGCAAGATACATGTGCACGGTAGGACGGTTGGGAGACGACTGGTGTGCTGGACTGTTAGGAGAGGGAGAGAGGAATGAGAGGATGCTGCGTCAGCAGCAGGAATGCAGCGTAAGCTGCTGAGTAGGCCAGAAGGGATACAGGTGAAGGATGTAACAGCCCCCCGATTAGGAGGAAACTTACGGGTGGAAGGTAAGTTGACGCCGGAAGGAAAGGTAGGTTTTCCAGGTTTTAGGTTATTCGGAGACGAGGAGCAGGAATATCTTCGACATCTGTGGATGTCATTTCTATGGGAGTATCAGGTAAAGGGGTACATCTAGATTTCTTAACTAACTTATAATAACAATACAATTTATAGGAAATAACTAGGATTATAACTAGACTTATAATAATAGTAGTATAGGAATAATAGTTACCGTAAATGACAATGTGAGGTTTTTCAATTACTCCATTAAGGTTTGTTTTAATTTGATCAGTTACTTTATTATAATTTGAGAAAAGAGAGTCTAAATTATTAATGTTTTTTAAATTAACGTAAGGAACTTTAATATTTTCTTTTAAATATGCAATGGGACTACAACAAGTATCATTAATTAATTCAAAGTGCAATATTATTGGTTTTAATTTTATTTCAATGTTATGTTTAGGTATTAACTTATTATCGTTGCAATAAGCAATACAGTTGTCTGGTATAGTTAGTATACCAGTACCGGAAATAGAAGATTCAGATAGATCTTGATTATTACATTCTATTGTTATTTTAGAATCTTGACTAATCATGTATATCCACTGATTACTATGTAATTTATGAAAGGTTTCAAAATTACCATTAATGAATTTAGTTTTGCAAAGAGGAGGAACGGAAGTCAGAGCTTTTGAAATAACCTCAGTTTCACATATTGGTACGGCTGACGTGGAGTATACATTGGAAATTTCACAAATATAATATTGCGTATTTATAACTTTACAGGTAGTGAGTGAATTTAATTTACAATAAGATGATTTATCTTTAGTTATGCCCAAATATTTAGTTGATGGTATTATTGTAGAATACAATGTTTTGTTTACAGATTTAAGGGCGATAGGATAAGGTGTAATATGATACAAGTCGAATTCTTTAGTATTTACTAAAGGCATTTGTAATACAAATATTATTTTGTTGTTTGCGTAATAACTGGATACATCGGATATGTTTTCTAGAATATGGATATTGTCTAAGATTAAGGGTACAGGTAATTGCTTAGAACTAGGAAGAAATCTATAGTTACTTACAAGATCTGAAAACAATTGTTTAGGGGTAATAATAGATGGATATAGTATATTGGACTTACTGAACATAATAGCATTAATTATGTCTTCTAACTTAAATGATAAGGTTAATAAACTACTTTCTAAAATATTCGACAGTCCCGATATTTTAGACCTAATTAATAGTTTATTGGAAACTAGGGTTAAATTGGCCATTTCCTGGTTCAGGGTATCGATAGCATAACTAAGGCTAACTTCATTTGCATTGATTTTGTCAATGACTTCTTTAAGAGACAATAGTGTGGATGTTGTAACCATCATGTTTTCTTTCATGAGGGTTGCTAATTTAGTTTGATCATTCTCTAAGGTTTGAATGGCATTACTGTATTTCTCGGCATCATTTTGGTCCATATTTCCAAACAGTTGTTTAATTACTGAGCCGATTCCACCAAACCAAGCAGATCTTTTATAAGACTTAGATATAAGATGAGAAATAGAATCAAAGTCTCTAACTATATCAGAATAACGGGACGACAAAGGTTGGAACAAATAGTGACATTCGCCTTCATAGTATGCATTGCTTTGATTACATAGGAATTTAGAAGTTCTTAGGATATCCCTTATGTTATCTAGATGTGGTTGAATGAAAGAGACATCTATGGGGATGATAATATCTAAAGTATCATCAGTTATTTTTAGAGAGCCAATGGGGTCAAAATATATGCCTGCGTCGTCTGATGCTGGCTGGATATATCCTTGACTGTTTGATGCCAGGGTAGGATAAATGTAACCAATTCTGTAAGGAAAGGAATTGAATTGAATAATATTAAATAAAATATTATGACTCATTACTAGTTGCTAATTTAAATTCGTCAAAGTGGTGTTTGACGTGACGTCTGTTAATTAATAGTGACGCGGTATTGTTGCCATGGATTTTTACAATTTTAAACGGGCCTTTCCATATAGGTGAGAGAGCTTTTCTTAGGCGTAAGTGATTTTTAAGGTAAACAAGATCGCCGACTTTATATTTAATTGGCCTAGTGTGAGTGTCATAGTAACTTTTGGAATTTATCTTTGATTTTTGTATATGTTCTATTGCTTTTGCTCGACAGTACTTGAGTCTATTTTGGAGTATGCGGACATATTCAGGATAAGTAGCGCCTGCAGTTTCCTCGTAAATGGAATCCGGTATATAGGGTTTGTTTCCAAATACAAGCTCATAGGGAGAGAAATGAGTGGTTGAATGAATAGCCGTGTTGTACGCAAGCATAGCTGTATACACAAAGCGGGGCCAGTTGTTTTGTTGCTCATTTACATAAGACTTTAGGTATTCTTTTAAGGTGGAGTGACTTCTCTCGAGAGCACCTTGAGTTTGAGGGTGATACGGGGTGGACCATAATTGTTTTATTTTTAATAAGTTACATGTTTGTTTAAAAAGCTCAGCCGTGAAGTTGGTGCCTTGGTCTGTTAGTATTGTTTTGGGTATTCCGAACAAGGTAATGAAATGAACCAAACATTCGCATGTTTCTTCAGCAGTAGTGTTAGTAATTGGATAAGCGGCTGAGAATTTGGTAAGGTCATCTTGGAGGGTTAATATGTATTTATATTTATCATTACCAGCTTCTGGTAGTGGTCCTACTATATCGAAAGCTACACGTTCAAAGGGGCGTGTGGAAAGAGATGTGATTTGCATAGGTGCACGATTAGTTCTTCTTAGGGCTTTATTAATTTGGCATTGTGGACATTTCTTTACATAGTTTTCAACGTCTACTCGCATGTTTTTCCAGTAGTACCTTTCTTGGATGCGTTTCAACATTCTACCAGAACCTAAGTGACCGGCTATAGGGAGATCATGATTTTCTTTCATAATTTTAGGGATTTCACTCAGTGATGGGTAGATAATAGTATTCTTATAAATGTGTATAGTTATTTCTGAGTTGTGAAATAATATAGGATCATGTTATATAGTTTGATATACTGATGAGTATCGAAAGGATTATTAAAATCAGATATAGCTATTTGAGGGTTATTCTGCCCTGTGAGACTGACAACTAACTCATTTCTTACGGATTTAAGACACTTGTAGATATCTTCATATGTGCATGTGTCAAAGTGATTGACCTTGGTGAAAATGAAATAATAAATTTTATTTTCGGATTCATATTTAAGGAAGGAATGTAATGTTCTTTCTAGTAAGGAAAATTCGCTCAAACTAGGAATATTAGATATTATTTCTTGGATATATGGGACGGATTCGTCCATATCTATAGATGTAGGGATGATGATATGTTTTTTATCAGTTTTAGATAGGCATTCGTTATGTTCTATTATGGTTACGTTAGGATTAAAATCCTTAGCGGTAGTTTTAAGAAATTCTGAGTAACTACCATCTGGGGTACTGGAGCTACTAGGGCTCGAGACATCAGGTGGTGATATTGGATTTGGACGATCAGTGGAAGGTGAGGGTAAGTTTTCATTTATTATATCATCTAGATCATCAAGGTTGCCTAACTCTGGCAAGCTTGTAGGCTGAATAAGGGGATCTGTGAGGTCTTCCAGTTGAATTAAATCGTCCGGGGGAACAGCTGGAAGAACATTTGGATTTGATGTTTCGTCGTAGTCTGGTGAGTTTAGATTTTCATTGGAAGTACCAAGTATAGGATTTATAGGATTGACAGATTTGGTTATAGGATAGCGGGATAATGCATCGGCGGCATTATTTAGTTTCCCTTTTCTATATATTATTTCATACTCATATTCCTCCAATTTTAATCTCCATCTCTGGAGTTTACTACTGGGGTCAGAGTGGTTGAAAAGCCAACGTAAGGGGCGATGGTCAGTAATTATTGTGAATTTTCTGCCATAGAGGTAAGGACGGAAAGTTTTACAGCCGAAAAGAATTGCAAGTAATTCTTTTTCAGTTGTACTATAATTGCACTCATTTTTGTTGAGTGTACGGGAAGCATAGGCGATGGGCTTATCCTTGCCTATTTCACCTTGGGAAAGAATAGCGCTGATTGCATAATTTGATGCATCACAGCTGAGAAGAAATGGTTTGGAGAAATCAGGATATGATAATAGCGGAGCTGTAGTTAATTTATTTTTTAGGGTTTCAAAGGATAACTGATGTTCGTTTGACCAAATGAACTCTACGTTCTTTTTCAGCAGATTTGTTAAAGGTTTTGCAATGCTTGAAAAATCAGGGATGAACCTTCGATAATAAGAGACGAAACCAAGGAATGATTTGACGTCCTTAGGAGTTTTTGGTGTAGGGAATTCATGAACTGCTCTTAGTTTTTCAGGATTTGGTTTTACGCCTTTGTCAGTAATGACATGGCCAAGGTATGAAACTTCCTTTCTTAAAAATTCACATTTATCTGGTTGTAGTTTTAATTTGAATTGACGAAGTCTATAAAATACGTTAGTTAGGTTATCTATATGAGAAGGGATATCAAATGAGTAAATCACGATATCATCAAGATAAACGAAGCATTGGATGCCTTGGAGACCAGATAAAGCGGAATTCATTAATCTCTGAAAGGTGGACGGTGCATTTTTTAATCCAAATGGCATGCGAGTGAACTCGTAATGCCCTGTTGGGATTGAAAATGCTGTTTTGGGAGAATCATCAGGAGACATGTTTATTTGATGAAAACCGGAAGCTAGGTCTAATGTGCTAAAGTATTTGCACTTGCCTAATTGATCTAGGATTTCGGCTATGTTTGGAATAGGATAAGAATCGCCAATAGTCACGTCGTTAAGTTTACGGTAATCGATTACAACGCGCCATTTTCTTTGACCAGAAGCATCGAGCTTCTTGGGTACTACCCAAATTGGTGAGGACCAAGGGGACATAGAAGGTTTTATTATACCTTGTCTCAGCATTTTTTTTACTTGAGAGTCTACCTCTTTCTTATGGCATTCAGGAAATCTGTATGTCTTAACATGGATTGGGCTATCGGTCGTGGTTTTAATTTTGTGTTCTATTGCATCACTGCAAGTTAACTGGTCGTCGGGTAGATGGAAAATGTCTGAAAATTGAGAACAAACAGAGTATAATGACTCAGTTTCTTCTGGATTAAGGTGGGACACGCGAAGCTGCTTTAGGACTTCTTCTGTGCGTTCAAGAGTTTCGGGTTCGGCTACGGTACCGATAAAGACTGCAGCTTTCAGTTCGAAAGGTTTTAAAAGTAATTTTAGATCAGACTTAATGGTTACATGTTCCTCTGAGGTGTTAACAATGGAAATATTAACACGGTTGTTATTCTTAACTTGAACTAGACAGTTTGCTACTAATAAATTTTGGGAAAGATGTTGGTCAATTATTAAACCTTCTTTTATTTCTGGATTTGCAACAGTACATTCAATTATGGTTTCACTGCGTGGTGCAATAGTGTAAACGGGTTCGTTGAAATGCATTTTAAGCATAATATCTTTTAAATGCAACACACCTTCATCATAGTTAATTTGGCCACTCATGGAATTGAATAAGTCGTTGCCGACAATACCATCGTAGGGTATGCTTAATTCATTAACTACACTGAATGTATGTGTTAGGTATTTACAGTCAATATGAGATTTGTCGTGTGTATAGATAGTTATAGGGATTTGTCCTAATGTACATAGGGGATTATCGGTAGTTGAATCGATACCTTTGATTTTGAATTTAATCGATTCGTCAATAGCAGGCATGTCATCAATGACTGATTTTTTAATTATACTTATAGATGCACCAGTATCGACGAGGAGGGATAAATCATTAGAGGAAACGGGGGAATTTACTTTTATAAAGGGTAAGTATTTATTTGGTATATTGGATGTGAATTCGTATATTTCTTTATTAATATGTTTTTCATTTTCAGGATTCTGGATTAAGTCTACGGTTTGGGGCTGGTTACCCTGTTGTTTGACTTGGATGGAATGACCTCGAGTTTGGGGCTGGTTACCCTGTCCATGTGTCATGAAGGATTTGGAGTCTACGATTTGGGGCTGGTTACCCTGTTGCTTGACTCCAACGGAATGACCACGAGTTTGGGGCTGGTTACCCTGTCCATGGGTCATGAAGGATTTAGAGTCTACGATTTGGGGCTGGTTACCCTGTTGCTTGACTCTAATGGGATGAGCACGAGTTTGGGGCTGGTTACCCTGTCCATGGCTCATGAAGGATTTAGAGTCTACGATTTGGGGCTGGTTACCCTGTTGCTTGACTCTAATGGAATGACCACGAGTTTGGGGCTGGTTACCCTGTCCATGGGTCATGAAGGATTTATAGTCTACGATTTGGGGCTGGTTACCCTGTTGCTTGACTCTAACGGGATGAGCACGAGTTTGGGGCTGGTTACCCTGTCCATGGCTCATTGTTTGTGTTTTTGCGTCGTCTATTATGGAATTTATCTGTCCCGTGCGACGCTTATTCGGGACATTTTTTAGTTTAAACTGTTGTCAACGGTATCGTAACCTTCTACATCGGTTACTGCATTAATACGGGCTTTAAAATTAGATGTGCTTGTCTGCGCACTTGAAGGATAAGATTTGTTTTGATTGTTAAATCTTTTATTATTGTATTCACGGAGTTGGCACTTTTCTAGAATATGCCCTGATTTTTTGCAATATCTGCAGAATGGATCATTTGAAAAGGGTTGTTGAGAGGTTGGTTTTTGGGATTGATTGTTATTAAAGTTACTGAATTTAGACTTAATATTTGGATCATTTTGACGAAGTGGTTTCGCGGCTAAGGTTTGTTTGTAGGAGTATTGTTGCAATTTTTCTTCGGAAATCGCGTAATTTATGGCGTCATTGAGATTTTTGGGGTTCCGACACCTAATGATGTTTGCGATACGAGGGGTAAGACCCATCGTGAACGTGTGGAGAGCTAAGTCCTCCATTGCAGCTACTCTGCCGGCTACTTCACCTTTCTTGTGACCGGATATAGAGATTTCTGTAAGCAATTGAGATAAACAGGTTTCTATTCTAAGTGAGAATTGGTTAACATTCTCCTGGGCACCTTGTCTGCAATCCTGGAGCTCTGCAAGAAGATGAGCGTAATGTTTGCGCTCTCCAAATTGGTTCTGAAGGAACTCTTTAAGGGATGGCCACGAATCGAATTCCTTGATTGAACAAGCAATCTCGGCTTTACCATCTAATTGGCTGATTATGTACTTGAAGACGATGTTAGTTTCATTCGAAGAGGCTAGGGAAATAGCATTATCGCAATTATTTATAAATGCATTTAGTTTTTCTCGACTGCCATCAAAGGGCTTTATGAATTTTAAAATGATACTTAAAGGTATGCTTTCCGCAGACTCTTCTTTCACCGCGGCTCTTGAACCTTGGGACATGGTTGACAACAAGTTTTTTATTTTAAAGAACAACTAAGTATAATAAGTCTGAACACAAGATAAGGGATTAAATTTAAGTCGACAATGTATTCTTATCGCTTGCGAGCCTGGAACTGCGACGAGCGACGAGACATAACATCCGGTGATGTGACGTGTGGATTGGAATGTTCAACTTCAAGGTAACTCGTTGAACGATTTTTAATAACTTTTGAACTTTGATCACTATTAGATATGGGAAATTTGTTCACAACTCACAGTAATATTGCGCACATGTTCTTCATGGTTTTGCAGGAGGATCTGGAGCTGGAACTGGAACTGGAGTGACCTTGAACTAGGTCAGTACCGGGTTTACCGGTGTGGTGAGTCGTCTCTGGAACTCAGGAACTTGAGTGACCTTGAATTAGGCCAGTGCCGGGTTTTACCGGCGTGATGAGTCGTCTCTGGATCTGAAGCACTTTCGCGGAGTTTTTAGCACTTTTTGGGAGGATTCCGAGGATTTTATAATCCCACCGCTGCCACCAATGTTATAACCGGGTTCCGGATTAGGTTTTTAAAAAGAAAAATTACTTTTGGCTAGAATAAACTTGTATATTAAAAATTACACGAGTGCAAGATACATGTGCACGGTAGGACGGTTGGGAGACGACTGGTGTGCTGGACTGTTAGGAGAGGGAGAGAGGAATGAGAGGATGCTGCGTCAGCAGCAGGAATGCAGCGTAAGCTGCTGAGTAGGCCAGAAGGGATACAGGTGAAGGATGTAACAGTACGTTCCAAAAAGCAATTCGTGTCCGTTCTTTCGTGCCAAAAGTCGCCGGTAAAAGATCGGTCCGGTTTCTATCTGTTTCAGTTTCAGGAATCAATTATTGTTAGGCAAGCAGGTGATTAGCCCACTGTGCCTTATTCCGATAGCAGGGCTGCGGCTTTAGAGCCTTCGGATCTGCTCGATTTTGTTTCGGGTATCCTCCCTAGTGAGGCGATTTTGTTTTAAGGCGCAAAATATTCGCCCTTCGCCCTGCATCCGTTAGCTCAGATGCAACTCGGGGTGGCGAGCGCGCGGCTTCGCGGTTGCAGCTGGTCCCAGGGAGAACGACGGGGACGTGGATGACTCAGATTGGCTAGGGTTCTACTTTTTTCCGGTACTTCGCCACGAGAACAGCAGAAAGTTTTTTGGCACTTTATAGGTTTTTCTGTTCTCACCAATAGCTATTCCCACCAAACATACCCTAGTTTCTCTCCCCTGCACAACTCAAAGCAAGTCGATAAAAAGCACTAAAGGGAGATGAAAAATGAAACTCTTAATTTGAATTTGTCCACTGGGATAGACACAATCTAAAAAAAATCCTGCGCGTTCTTTCTTGAATATTTTGTTTTTCTTTTCATCCATACTTAATTATTTCTTTGTCCATAAAAAAGTTGGCAGAAAAAAGAATCTTATAGTGTCAGCACCAATTAAAATAAAATAAATGAATAAAAGTCAGCAAGGAGGTGATCGTCTTTTCCTGGCAAGGTAAAGGAGATGGCCGAAAATTGTATGTGCCTGTTCCCCAGAATGTACATAAATATAAAATCTATGTCATTTAATAGTAAAGATCTTCTATAACAAAAATAAAAAAGTTGCATATTGCTTCGCAGTCTTGGACAAAAGTTATAAAGGTTTAGGAAGTTGTTTTTGTCACTACGGCTAAAATATTTGTATCTATATTGTAGTGTATTTATTTTAACTGTCCCACAGGCATTTAATAAACAAATTATATATTGGTTAAAAAATACTGGGAGATAATATTTTTCAAACTGAGACCACCTTTTAAGTTCTAGTGACAATACATTTTTATGACAGGCAAGACTTGATCCTGCAGCCAGGATCGATATTGATGCTCTGTGCATCAACTCCTAACGAGGGAACTCCTCAACGGTTAGTCCTCAAAGGTTACTCCTAAAAGCACGGGTACGAGACTTTATTTCGTTCAATGTTGGCAGATAAACTTAATTTTCGAGCTAAAAGACCGTTTTATACAAAAACTAGCGACCCACCCCGGCCTCTCACGGATGCAATATATACATATAAACCTTCCTCTTGAATCACTCTATCTATTAAAAAAACCGCATCAAAATCCGTTGCGTAGTTTTAAAGATCTAAGCACACATAGGGACAGACGTCAGACAGCGGGAAGCGACTCTTTTATACTATGTAATGAAGAAGTTAATTTTTCTTCCATTCTCCCCTAACTTCAACAGCTATAGCAAAAACTATAGAACTTACGGAGACGTACCTAATATAAATAAAAAAAAAAAATACAAAAAATATCTATAAATTGTTTATTATTAAAATTAAGGAGGCACATGCAGGGCAGTATATCACCTAGTACTATTATTATTCTATGCCTACATTACTCACAAAATATGGTTCTAACATCCGAGGTACTACAAAACATTAAACATGCTATTAATTGATCAGTTTGATTCCCTACTTACATTGAGCAAATTACAATACTGTTCAGTCGACAAAGTTACTGGGTTTTGATTGTTTATTGTTTTATACACTAGGTTAATAGTGTTGCAGTTGGTAAAACAAGCTTATAAAAATAACATTTGGATAGGTATTTTGTTTACAAGATAAATAACTTTCGTGGTAGGTATTATAATAAGTTAAATTAATTGACTAATTAAGTTGCCCGTGAAAAGACTAATTGTGAAACATTTTTTCTTGATGCTGTAATTAATTGTCATACCCTAATAATCTAGATTTTGGCGGCGCGATGTTTGACACTAATTCTAGTCTAAATAAAGCTATTTTTTCTATACTCATTCACATTGTGTCCATAAGCATTTTCATTTGTTCCTTTACATGTGTTTCCATGTCTGAAAAGTCCCTCAGAATGTCTTCAATCATTTCGACTAATATTGTTGGCCATTGTACTTCGAGCGCTTTAAGTCTTTGCGCAGCCCCACATGCTAATTCAATTGCGTGAGATAGTTGACCGCGGCCACGAACTCGCCAGCTCATGTCATCCTGTACAATACATTGTGTTGCAATAATGTTATTGACGATAATGAGATAAACAACGGCATTCAAGTATGTACTGAATGTTATAAGGTATACATACATATCAGCACCATTCCACAACCGTGTTAGGAGAACGTATGGATACTGATATTAATATTGATTTAATTATTTTACCTGCGACACATTTCCTTTTTTATATTGCAATGCTTCTTTTGCAATGACGTCCCTTAAAGCCGGATCAGCAGCTCTTAACCAGGCCTTAGCACTAGCAGCACTATTACCACTCCTTCCTAGTCTCGACAAAAGAGGTTGTAACGGAGCGTCAGGTATAGCTCGAAGTACAATATCACTAAGCCCTCCATAAGTTATATTTGCCAACTTGATTTCTTCATCAGTTACCTGTAGAATAATCAATTTAGTAACTGCCCAACACAAGGTGTAAACGGACCCTTCACGAAGCCGTCAATCAAGTATTCTGTACATCAAACAGCGGTACCCAAAAAGTATTAAAATTATAATATTAAAAACTTTCCAAAAAGTTAGAACTTATGTCAATATCTCCGTAATTAGAAGGTTCCCAAGTATGGTCCAAAACAAACAAAAATATCGCAATGATGGATGGGGAGAACAAGTGCCTTTCGGCTTCTTCGTTAAGGGTCTTTTTACACTCATTATATCCAGCATTTGCCACTATTTTATTTAAAACAACTTACCGGCTCATCATTGATTTCTTTTAAACCCCAATGAGCGAGCCTGTAGATAGCATATTCTCTCCAGATTTTCGCATAAATGGGGTTACCCTCGGGTAGCACTGTTAGACCGGTGACGCCTCGCAATTCAGCTAGAGCATGCAATTGTCCAAGCCATTGTAGACCCGTCGCACGAACTGAAATATGGCTGACGTTTGGAAACCTGATAAAGCAAATTATTAGTTTGTGTATAATTTAAAATAAATATTATTACTTGATCTCTTTTTTATTTACTTGGCTTTTAGCTCGGGCAGTGATTGTGCGACAGCATTATAATGTATATAGTGGTACGCAGCACGCGTGACCGTGCGCGCACGCTCCCAGTCCCAGTCACGAGCGAGACGTCGGACAGCACCAGCTCCCCATGCGCTCACCACTCCGTCACAGACTTCAACTAGATAATCAACTCCTGTACAAAAATAAAGTTGTTATGTAGGCAGTCTATATAGGATATTTGGTTTTGTAAAAAAAAACACAACAAACTACCTTGTTCCCTGTCTTTAGAAGCAGGCAATGTCTTCGGCACAGGCTCCGAGGATTTGAAGTTAGCTAAATTCAAATTTTTTACTGTCTTTGTTCTTGCAGTAGATGCTCTACTGGCTGAAGATGCCCTTTCATTTCTCCGCGATATTGTTGCACTTCTTATATTTCTACTCGTTCTGCCATTGAGGGAGCCTTCACGTCGAAGAACTTTACTGTTATGATCGCTTCCTGAAGTCGAGGAATTGGCTACAGAACCAACATTTGTACTACTTGATATATTACTCGCGTTTTCACTTATATCTGAATTCTTGGATTTAGATCTGCGACTCTCTGGATCACAGACTGACTTTGACCGCATCGTACCAAAGTTTTCACGACGCCTCAAAGCAGTTGGCATACGTCGAACAGGTCTTTTCTTCGTTTCCTCTTCACTGTCACTGCTGGAAGATGGCAGCGAGCTGAACGAAGAATCAACTACTGGTTCGACACTAGAAATACTTTCCCAGCGTTTTAGTATCGGTTCTGAGCCATCTGCCAGTTTAACGTTTTCCAAAGAAGATAGTATCGGTAGCAATATGGGCGGTAGTCTCAAATCACTACTAGTGGAAGTAGAATGAGACGCGTCTGTGTCTTGAGATGCACTTCTGTCAGAAAAATTAACTCTTCTCTCAGAGGGTTTTCTGGCTGTTGAACTTCTTTGCAATTTTTTCATTGGCAACGGTTTTGTTACATGGTCTGTGTCCGGTTTTGCATTTACATCGCTATTAATTTTGCAATCGGAGTCTTCGGTTTCGGTTTGCTGCATAGACATAACGACATCTGGAAGTGCTGCAGCTTCCAACGTTTGAGTTTCACCACTTTGCGTGATTACTGTTGCCGCTTCTATGGAGAATTCTTTTTCTGCGTCTACATTTTTTGTTAGACCAGTTGGAGGGACGAAGCATTTATTTTCCGATCTAAAAACAAAATATAAATAATTACCTCGAGTTTCATTTGTAATCTATAATGTTATAAAATCAATTATAACATACGAGCTTATACTCGCGGCTTCGCCCGCGTGGAGTTCGGTAATTGCCTCATTGGGCCGTAAAGGTTATAAACCAGGTGGTTATAAACCAACTGTGCGCCAAATTTCATCCAAGTCACATTCATCCATCCTCACAAACTTTCTGTCAATCCAGGTTATAAACCAACTGTGCGCCAAATTTCATCCAAGTCACATTCATCCATCCTCACAAACTTTCGCATTTATAATAGTAGTAAGATAAGAAACATAATGAATACCTGAGCAATTCCCAGTTAGTACGAGCATTGTTGATTATTTGATCTCGCCTGGCTTCTTGCTGTGCTGCTCCACCTAGTGCACAGTAAGCTGCGTGTGCTGCTTCTTTATTATTTCGCCAAGCCATTGCTGCCTTACGCACCTGTAGAAAACGTAATGTTTTTAATGCATCTCTTATTTATAAAGCCAATAAATTAAGAGTATTTTTGTTTTCCTACCTGTTCAGTAACATGCATGTTGCTCAATGTAAGTAAATTAGGGAGATATGACACAAGAAACGGTACGCAATCCCCACCCAAAGCTACGGGATTTCCATCTAGAGATACATCAACTAGAGATTCTGCTTCAGCAAGGGACGACATATCCTCTACACTGTAAATCAGAAATAAAAACTGCAAAATAGCATGACGTAAATAAGTGAATACGAGATTAATTAATTAATTTATTTATTTAACACTTATTTATTTATTTAAACTTCATGTACAATAGTGATACATAGGCGGACTTAATGCCACAAGGCATTCTCTACCAGTCAACCTTTGTGTTAAATAAGAAAACAATGTGATAAGGTACAAAATAAATATATAAAAATAACCTTCTTGCTATCGAAAATTTATATAGGCACTTATAATGATACTAATACATAAAATAAACTAATACATATTTTAACAAATACCAAAATTAAAAACGAGAAACCTAATAACACTTCATGCACAAAGTACAGAGGCGGACTTAATGCCAAAGGCATTTTCTACCAGTCAACCTTTGGGTGATGCACAGACAAACAGATTGGTAGTTGGATATTTGTACCTTTGTAAATCGTTGTTACCAAGATAAAGTTTATGTAATTTTGGCGTGTTTTGAAATCCAAGCAGCTTTCTCAAACGGTTTCTTTTCAAATTCAGTTCTTTTAGAGAAACAAGACCCTGAAGATCCGTTTGTCCAACACATTTGATTTGATTACCAGCTAAATTGAGCACTTTCAGTTCACTTAAGTTAGATAAACCGCAAACTTTTCCTATTCTATTTCCATGTAAATCTAGAACTTCTAACTTCACTAAGTTTGTGAGACCTTCGATCCTTTTTATCCTGTAACATTATAATATATGAATGAAAAGCCTTTATTTTAAAAAAAAATTGTCGTGGCGCTTGTTGGTTACCTGTTTTTCCCCATTAAAAGCACTCGCAAGCCAAACAGTCTTTCCAAAGAAGTAATTTTGTCAATTTGGTTGTCGTACACATCCAGAAACACAAGTTTACCTAAGTCTAAGGGAGATAATCCCGACAAACTGTTAATTAGATTGTGCTGTAAGGATAAAAGTCGTAAGCCTGGCTCTCCGACTATATGGGGTATTGACGAAAGGCCTCTCCTGAAATCAATTATAATGAATTAGCGATAAAAAATTATAACGTCGACAGATTACATAATATTGGAGGAAATGTGGTTTCATCTAAATTATAAAGTAGTACCTAACTACATGACAACTTTCATCGAGATCCCTCATAAAAAATGGGGAAAATATAGATTTAAGGACAAAGAGGAAGGGCGAAGTAAAATGTGACAAACAAAGTGTTGGTTAGTTAAATGAACAATATATGGATACCTATCCAAGCTAATCCGGTCAGGTAGTCTGTCTTTTTCTTGTGGTGTCCTAGAAAGTTGAACTTTTCCTTCACCCACAGCTTGCAAATTGATTGTTTCATCTTTGCTATCTTCTTTGAGCACGAAATCATTGCTGTTAATAGACAATTTAAAAAAAAATTGAAATAGATTACTACTACAGTAGGTACCTACCTATAGATTTACATAGATTTCAAAAGGTTTTCAAAGATTCAATTAGAAATAAGATTTTACGATGTATGTAAGTCTTTGATTTAATCTTTATTTCGAGTTACAATAAATACAAAATAGAGGATTATAATGAAATATTAAATAATGAAAGCTTCATCTGTGGGAAAATGGTTAAACGGTGGAAGGGACACCGACACGGAAACGGTTACCACGTATTCAGTACATCATTGAGTCCCCCCAAATAGAAAATTTTCATTGGTTATTAAAAAAAAAAAAATCAGCTGTTCCATACAATTTGACTGTGAGGTATTGCACTTTTGTAGGAAACAGCAGTTTTTTTTTTAGTGTTCCACCCCGTATGTTTGCCACTTACCCTGAAAGCGTTGTTTGAGATCGTTGAACTAGTGCAGCTCTCGGGTCCGGTAACGCTGGTCTTATTTGCAAAAATAAACGGCCGTCACCTCCAGCACCAGGGTCAGCCCGAGCCCCACCAGCATCAAGAGACTGAGCTGACCGACCCCTTGTGCGGAAAGCTATCTTCCTTACCTTTATTAAAAAAAATTAAGTACACAACGATCGATAGCTAACAAAAATATTAATTTACATATTTACGTAATTTAAATTTGTTGTCCTAGTTACTTACATTTCCACGGTTATATGTGATAGGCATTATTCTATAATAGTAATAATATTATAACAACAAAAAGAACTAAAACACGTACAAAAAGACTTAAGAAACAATTGGCCCCATTTGATACAATTTTATTTTATTAAAATAAATTCGTACAAAACACAGTTTTGGTCCATTTAATTCATCACTCAGACAAATAGGTTGCTTAGTAACGCTTATAACGGCCTTGCACTGTGTTATAAGTAGCTATTTATAGCGAAAAAGCTGTTATTCTAGTTTTAGTGTTATCTGTGTTTTTATCTTTATGGAGGCTCATTTAAATTACCTAAAATAAGAATGTTCTGGAATTATTTATATTTAATACTGGAGCACAATAAGTCCAGTACCAAAAAAATAAGATCAAGCGTGAACGCAACCGAATAATTTATGATTCCTGCAGTTGTGCTTGTCCGGTTGGCAGAAATGTCAATGAATGAAAATTAAATGAAAACGATTGAATTGACAAGTTCTTAAAAACAAAACAGTATCGCATCTTGCTAAGCGAAAGAAAGGTTTGCTAGAAAAGTTATTTCTTCTATATTTTTTTCTTACACGGTATTTCAGTAAAAGTTGCATTGATGCGTAGAAGTTTCGAAAAGATTTCTTCGACTGTTCTTCGTACATTTAAGAGCATTCTTACAACCAGTTTGCTGGCCCCAGTTACCTTTGAGGAAACAATGGTACGATTCTTTCTAAACCCATACGATGATTACAAGCCAGGAGAGGCTTTTACGATTGATAGAGATGACGTGACTGCTCAAATACATGAGTTCACCAATAGTATTTCCAAACGCCTGCATCCTTCACGGAAGAATGTCGATGGTGGCTTGTATGTCGGCGTCACCGGCGTTTCTTACATGTATTATAATCTATCTAAAAACCCAATGCTTTCCGATAATAAATCTGTGTATTTAGAAAAGAGCATTGAATATTTAAAGCCAGCCTTGGAGACGTCGGCGGGAGATAAGACTTCGTTTCTATTAGGCGACGCTGGTACTTATGCTTTAGCCACTGTTCTGTACAAAGAAATAGGCGATGAAAATTCTTCTGAAATGCTGAAGTCATATAAATCTCTGTACACTCAATATCTTAACCCTAAGTTCCTCAAATGTGGTGGAGATGAGTTTTTTGTTGGGCGTGCTGGCTACCTGGCTGGAGCGTTGTGGATGACCCGGGAACTTAAAAAACCAGTGTTTACGAATGAGGAATTATACAAGATTTGTGATGTGATAGTGGCTTCGGGAAAGGATTTCTCTATGAAAAATAACAGTCCTTGCCCATTGATGTATCACTACTATAACACAGAGTACCTTGGAGCCGCACATGGGATGAGCTTTATCTTACAGATACTCCTATCTGTTCCTGGATATATTAAATTTAACAGGGCTGCTGCTAATGACATTAAAAGAACATTAGAATACCTTGCTTCATTGCAAAATGATGAAGGAAACTGGCCTTGTTGTATGGAGGAAATTGGACAAACTGAGCACAAGCTGGTGCATTGGTGCCATGGTGCTCCTGGCACCATCTTTGCAATGGCTAAAGCATACTTAGTTTACAAAGATAAGAGATATTATGATGCTTGTGTCAAGGCTGGTGAACTGGTGTGGCAGAAGGGGTTGTTACGCAAGGGCCCTGGTATTTGCCACGGAGTAGGTGGCAATGGTTATGTGTTTCTGCTCCTGCATAGATTAACTGGTAATGTAAAATACCTTCATAGGGCAAAAATGTTTGCTGATTTCATCTTTACAGAAGAGTTTGTGAGAGATGCAAGGTTACCAGATAATCCGGAGAGTCTCTATGAAGGCACTGCCGGTACTGTCTGTTTCCTGTCAGATCTCCTAGTTCCTGATAATGCAGAATTTCCCTTCCAAGATGTTTTCTCTACTTACAATTTTTAAATGTGCCTGACTGGGTAATTGCTTGTCCTTTTTAGAATAGTTATTTAATATTTATTAAAATATTTCCACCAAAAACTCTTTACTTACTACTACAACTATACAATGCTGTTGCCAAATGTACTGTGGGAAATTTGCTTTATATAGCTAGTGGATAGTGTAGGTACTATTGCATGGACTATTAGAATTTGTCATAGCTAAAAGACTAAAAAGCTGACTATAAATATTCCCATTAAAACTATGATAGTTATTCTTATCAAAAGTCGACATGATGTTGACGTTAATGGACGTTCTATTAAGGTAAACAGAAGCTTTACTCATATAATATTCATAATTTCAGTTCACTTGCTGACAGTAAAGGCGCCCTCTCATTGTGGCGCACCGTTTTAAAGACTATGCTAAAAAACGTGCGCGGGTGCACGCTCGCGTCTTTAAAAATAATAGTAGGAGCAGCGGTAACGGGTGCGGGACTGCGAGTGCGTGAGATGGGTTTTCTAACTTATCATTATCGCCATCATAAACACACAACTGCTGTGTTTCAGCAGCTTCTAAACGAACACAAAAACTTTTGCGAATCTTCACATTACCTACCACGTGTAGGACTATGTACCGTCAAACGGGGTGAATAGAGACAAAAGTTTGAAAGGGATTTAAACGTTATATTGATATTTACTTAGTTATACTTAATTATTTAGAGACCTTGTTGGCAACATAACATACCGGTATTAATTCAATGTTAAAATCCCTTTCAAAATTTTGTCTCTAATCACCCCCCTGCGTTCCTATTCACCCCGTTTTACCCGGTATGCTATTTATGACCTCAACCCACACCTAGCGATTTTAGGCGGTTACTGGCTTATATAAAATCTTGCAGGACCGCCTGTGTATTATATAATTGAATTGCTTGTGGCCCTCCAAAACCGAGCGAGTGTAAGCTACAATCACTTGGTTGTGGAGTCAGTTATTGCGCCGCGGTGTCCTGCTGGCCTAATAGGCAATATTTTATAATCGCGCCCATTTTATTGTCAGTGGCGTTTCAAATTTAATCGAGTCCAATCACCACATGATTGGAGGCTTAAGTGCATTCACGAGGAACTGATTAGTACGGAGTATCAGATACTTTGAGAGGCTACAGGAGTCGGGAGTGTATGAAAAACTAACTACGGATTTAAAGTTTCGTCATTACCTCAACATGTTAAATTTGTTCTGCAACGTATTACTAACTCTTTCTGTAACTGACGTTCCTTTAATAATCGATATTCTTAAACATAAAAATATAAAAAACGGAGTAATATTTCATTGTTACGATAACTATTTCGTGAATGCTATGCATAAACTGTTCAGCGATCACGATGTCCTGATCGCGAGCGCTAAAATTAATTATAATGTTACTTATAACGTCACGAAGTCTTATCCTAGAGTTGGGTTAGTGATAGACACTACCTGTGCAGGATGGAGCTCAGTGTTGGACACAAGCATCACATCGTTTCAGGGCAATTCCTATATAATAATTACGGAAGATCTGCCGCTAACTACAAAAATTTTATCTCAATACCCAGCAGAAGTAGACTCGGATGTTATCGTCGCACACAGGATTAATAATACATTCAATCTGTATGAAGTCTATAACACTGGATCTAACTTTAAGGGGAAATACAATGTTAGAATGTTAGGAAGTTGGAATTCTTCATTATGTATCAAAGAATCGAAACGATGGGACTTACAAGGCGCGTTCGTCAAGACGGCCGTAGTGATACTCTCGGCGCCCAGGTTGGCCAACCAGACTATAGAGCAGTACATGGAGAAGCCTATTAAGTCGCAGATTGACATAGACACGGTGCATCGAATGAAATATTTCACAATGTTGAAGTTTATGCGAGATATGTATAATATCAGGTGAGTTTATAATTGCTGACTTACCGGTATCTTAGGCGTGTTGTGCTATATAGCTGTTGCGCATTCGTTGGGATCAACCCCTGAGGGCTTTATTTTTGTTAGCAATTATCATTTGTACAACTATGATCCTAGTTCTAGAATACAATAGGTACCAACCTACATACGGTACTCGGAAAATGGCTCCAGCCTGGGGTTGTCCTAATTCTAACCAGCGACGATGGGAATGTGTTAGTATTGAAAACTATTGTAATATCACGTTATAAAAATTATCGGTTATTTTTTTTAGATTTTAGCTTCAATATGAGCTTGATATGTATGCTGTATTGTATGTTCTGCGTTTGCTCAACAGCTCAGCATAGTAACGTATGGATGTAGCTAGACTAGATTCAGGTTCGAAGAAGCCTTATATTGTGTAGGTATCTATCCTACTTATTTTAGGTTTTCTTTCATTACTTTTCATTGTCAAATAGCTACATAATGTTTGTAGCTACGACTTACACAGAGTCAGTACATGGGGGTACAAACGCAATGGCACTTTCGACGGGATGGTGAACGCTCTGTATAGTGGCATGGCGGAAATAGGCGGAGCCCCTGTCTTCTACCGGATCGATAGAGGGCAGCACGTCCAGTACATCTCGGAGGTCTGGATGTCGAGGTAAAATTTGCTGCTTTACTGATTTATACATTCATTGTGAAAAAGCAAGGGAGTGACAACACTTACCGTCATCGACTTGAGCCGGTTAAAAAGAACCCTATGTCCATGCAATAAAAGTGAATAGACCCATGCGGTGTCCAGTCGCGTCTTTTTCTTACTTTGTTCGTATCTTTCAACAGTTCGTGGTGCGAACCAAAGTATGAAAAGAGGTGAAGCGACCCGTCGTTCGCGTCGGTCGCCCGCCCGTCAGCTGGCGGTGTGGCTTGCGCTTAATATGGGCACAAAGCTCTTTCTGACCGGCTCTCTTCTCTACCGGATTCTGCGTTGATAAACGGACTTAGAGTGCGACCACCTCTAAGTCCGTTTTTATAACATCCTAGGTCCAAAAGGATTACTATATAATTTACCACTAAAACAATGAGTTTTTGGTACTTCTAATATTTCTTCGTCACATAGGCACAGTTTCATCTTCCGCCACCCGAAGTACCCGAATGGATTCTACACGATCTACACTCGGCCTCTGAGCGTCGTCGTGTGGTACTGCGTCATCACCATGCTGGTGGTGACGGCCGTTACACTGTGGGCCATGCTGGTGGTGCAGAACAAAAGGGGCGATAATGAAGACTCCTCGTTGAGTTTGGCGGGACTGATCATTTGGGGGGCCATTTGTCAACAAGGTAAGACTTATGGCTAAAACGCGCTTTACGTTTCTTTGTAGTTCCTACCTACTCTGTGTTGCATAAATGTGTTGGCTGCGTCCTAATTTTATTTCGATGTTAGCTTGCCAATTTATTTGGGGTCACTTTATTGCCTGCCTACGTCTTTTTCTCATTTACATCAGTCGCCATCTGTATTCATTCAATAATTCGTCTTTTGATATGGTTCCTTTTTGCTCTTTTTTGCTATGCAGTCCGTAGGTACCAATCCGTCCCTAATGAATGTTTTTCACCTGACCGGCATCGGGACGACGACGGCCGGGCAAAGTTTAAGGCTAATAGAAGCAGCTGATACCATTACCTTCCCCAGTTCCACGGCTGGGGCCAGAAGAAATACGCTCATAACCAAAGCGGAGCGGTACGGAGACGTTTGAATGAAGTTTTGATTTGACCAATCACAGGAGCGACAATGTGGACTTCAACAAATGTGATTAGTCGATTCCCGCACAGCTACTTCCTGGTTTAGCAGAAACCGGACCTTACCTATACCTGCTTATCTTACAGGCATCTCCATAAACCGTAAGTCGACATCCACGAAGCTGGTGATCTTCACCACTTTCGTGTATGCCGTGACTTTGTACCAGTACTACAACGCCACCATAGTGTCGTCGTTGCTACTCGAACCACCCAGGAACATCAGGACACTGAAAGATCTCTTAGACAGCGATTTGAAGGCCGGCTCACATGATATTGTGTATGATAAAGATTATTTTAAGGTAAGTAGGTATTATCTAAAAGGCAGATCTCTTGTAGATCACTATAATTGTGGAAGTAGAGAAGGGTGGCCTTTGCTCAGCAGTGGGATACAAATGGCTAATAATATAAGTGTAGTCATCTGTGCATCACGATTAAGGGTATCCAGTTGACTGTTCTGTATTCCTTCATCGTCATCCGAGTCACAAGATGCACAGAGTGCTAAACATAGATTGGCGTTCCTCACACATTGTATTGTTAAACTTGACCTTCAAGTAATCTAAATATAAACTAAGGCCCATTTTACAGCGTACAACAGACCCAGTAGCTATAGAACTTTACCACAAAAAGGTGGCCACAACAACTCACTACAACTTCTTTACCCCGGAAGAAGGAATTGCTCTAGTCAAGAAAGGAGGCTTCGCTTTCCACGTCGAGACGACCTTCGCCTTCCCTTTGATTAAGAAGACATTTACCGAGAGGGAGATCTGTGAGACGAACTTGGTGCAATTGTATCCGCTGCAGCGAATGGGCGTCGTTGTTAGAAAGAACTCGCCGTATAAAGAGCATATTGCTTACGCGTAAGTTTTTATTTAGTGCTAATAGTCGCGTCAAATTGAATCCTCTCCCTAAATCTTCCCACGAAATAATTTCCATCATTTTTGAAGTCGGTTAAACTTAAAAAAGTAGGGGCTCCTGTCCCGCGTGCACATCCTACAAATAGAATTGCGCCTTTATTTTTCCTAAAATAAAGTGGAATGAAACTATTAAATGTACCACAAGTTACGTACACTACAGTCAGACCGCACCATGTGCATCTGGATTGAGGGCCCATTTTTTAAATCCTTGAGAAACGAAATAAGACTTATAGGGGAATTACTTAAAAATAGTAAAAACTTAAAGCAAAGGGCCATGAATTTCTTAAACGTGAATTAAAACTGTTATGATCAAATTACTTGGGCCCTCAATCCAGACGCGTGCGTAAAGTGGCATAGCCTAAATCTCAAAAAGTACTATGCCTAAGTTAATCATTTTTATTTAAGAATTTAGTTAAGATTTTTAAACATTTTAAGAAATTTCCAAGTCTGTAGAATATGACATACAAATTAATGGCGGTATATCTAGGGCCCTCAATTCAATCAATACCGCTATTATATCTAATACCGCCATAAATTTGTAATGTCATATGTCTTGGAAATCTCTTAAAATGTTTAAGAAGATCTTAACTAAATTCTTAAATAAAAATGATTAACTTAGAGATAGTACTTTTTGAGATTTAGGCTATGCCACTTTACGCACGCGTCTGGATTGAGGGCCCAAGTTATTTGATCATAACAGTTTTAATTCAAGTTTAAGAAATTCATGGCGCTTTGCTTTAAGTTTTTACTATTTTTAACTAATTTCACTGTAAGTCTTATTTCGTTTCTCAACGATTTATAAAATGGGCCCTCAATCCAGATGCACATGACCGCACCACTCTAGTGATATTTGATGTAGCTGTAATTTTCGCTTAGCGTAACCATATATATCAATTTTCAGCATCCGCAAGATGTACGAGGTAGGTCTCCCTCCCCGCATCCAATCAGAGATCGACGAGCCGATGCCTGAGTGTGCGCACACGCCGGACTCCAGCGTGTTTTGTGTCGGCATCCGGGAGTTCTCTACACCGCTGTTAGCGTTGATGCTGGGCATGATCACTTCTGTGGTCGTACTTGTGTGCGAGCTCGTAGTTCATAGGCTGGTTAGGAGTAGTGGGAGGCTGAGAGAGTTTAGGAATTGATTTAGTAGTGTTTAGACGGTTTTAGTTGTTGATGAGTAAGTTTAGCGTCGAGTTAAGGGTGATTTTCATTAAGCAAACAGTCGATATTACAATTTAGAAAGGAACTGCTGTTATAAAAAGTGTTCCAAGAACATTTTATAATGTAGGTATCTTAGTTCTTTAAGTATCATGCTGATGTAGATTATGCTAAATGTATAGCAACAATAAAAGAACCACAACTAATCGTCCATCTGTTTATTATTTTGGGTACATAACTTCCTCGCGTTACACAGTTACACTCCAGAGTGGATTCGTGAAAAAATTACAAATATCATCCAAAACTGTACGGATTTCCACGTTCATAATAATTTATACTATTAGCATGTATGCATATAATACACGGCACTGTGGCTGATTTCACTTGGGACATTGAAGTCGGCCACTTTGCTCGAGTGAAGTTTACATAAGATCAGTACATGGCTGACTATGAGACGGGAATTTAAACACATTGCGGATAGACGTCGCATCATGTAACATTTGAACGCACTCTTTGGCTATTTATTGTGATGTTTGTATTTAGTTTCTTGTTTACTAATAAAATGACGCCTTTACGCTGTGTTTAAAGCCCCGCCCTTTGAACCCAGTTGAACAATGTACAATATTAAGCTAACGATAATTTATCAGTATAAATGAGGATTTTAAACGCTGCACTGTATACTAACAAGTATCCTTCAATTTGACAGTATTAAGCTCACAATCGCAGGAGCTCCGTTATCCGCGGTGGGTGCGCAACGCAATATAAACACTATTAATGTACACAATAAAATTCCAATTCGAATGGTAGAATAACAATCAATGTTAAAACTCTCAATGTCAACTACAACAAATTCGTTTGAAGATACAACGCGCATTATATTACCGTGAGTTAGGGCTCAGACCGAAGTTAACACGAATTTATGCTTTATGTTTATTAGGGTAAGCGTTATATTTCCGCTAAGGCATAAACAAGTAACGAGAGTTACGCGTAGACTTCTTACAAGGCTGTCTCAGTTACGCGTCGTGTATTAGTAACTGCATCAAAGATAATATTTCTCTTACTTTTAATTTAATACTAAATAGATGTAAAGAGGCAGCCTCGAAATAAGTTCGCCTGTCTATGGAAGCCACAGGATCAGAAAATTGCAGTACTATACAACTATACTAATTCAGAGCAAATTACACAGTTATTACGATAAAATAAAATATTGGAAAACTCTACAATTAAATTGACAATCTAATAGATAAAATTGAAGTGTCTGTTTGTAATTTCAAAATAACATCTTTTTACTGAATGCATATGAAAATATATACGGCACTTATACCAAAAACACAATTTTTTCAATTTTTCTCTGTCTGTCTGTTTGATTTTGATAGGACTTTTACTAGCAGATAGCTGATGTTATAAGGCTACTTTAATATTCGAAAATAATTAAGGTTCGTGCAAAAAATTAAAACCCTTGAAATTGCTATTAAAAGCCGATTTAAAAAGGGAATTTAATTTAACCCGTAATAAGGCCAGAGGATATAATTTCCCACAAAGACTACTTTCAGAAATATTTTTTTACATGACAGATAGCCCATAGAATGAACGCAACCGTAATATACAATTTTTTAGAAGATTTGAATTTCTTAACTGACAATACTTTTCGAAATATGGCAACCTTGAGCTGATTTGTCATGTCGAAGTTCAGTGACGTGAAAAAATGCTAAAAAAGGTTGATTTTTGGTTGCTTCTGTGAAAAAAACTTAAAATTGTTCAACAAAAAATCCCGTAAGTAGATTATGTTTCCATCTTATATGAAAAAACTAGTTTAGGAATGCTTTTTATTGCTTTTATGCGTACAATATTGATCCACAACGCCAAAATCTTCGAATTACTAAGTGGGAATATTTTTCACTTATCCGATCGAGTTTTATAATTTCTTTCTTATTATATATATATCTATAAGTTTCAACTGACATACAAGTCATAGACAAAATACAAATAGGGAACAACGCTGAAATTTAAACGTAGGGTATGTAGATTCCGATTAATCGAAAATGCAGGAAATTCTGGATGAGACTGTTTTTCTTTGTTTGATGCGTCAGTAATAAACAGCTATATAACCTACAATACTGTGCATGTGGTAAGTACGCATTCTCATAGAGATTTCAGATTGCCATTGGCTCGTGACCTGATTTTAAATTACTCAAATAAGAGAACTCGCCAAGTTGTTTTCAAAAACAAAAAGGGCTCTAACTTCAGCGTACCAGGTGAGATCCGCTTGCTCAATGTCGGCATCGGACAGAGGAAGGAAATACGTACAAAAGAAGCCGATTTTGCAGCACGAAGAAAGAAGAGAAAAGGACAACAATATTATGTTTTACATGCCAAGTTGCACTATGTGCCAAGAAATGTTTTAAATTGTTTCACGAGGGTTCTGCTCAAGAATAGTTGCATTCTTGTAATAAAAATGTGATTTCAATATCGGTTTTTATTTAGCAGCATGACACTATTTATGTAAATAAAATAAAATTTCATAACCAACTTCATTAGATTTTTTTTTCTTTAAAATTACAAAAGTAACAATCGAAACCAGGGGAAATATTAGTATCTGAATAACAACAAAACTAGGGCAAAAGTCCGTATCCTAAATAGGCAAAGGGAATTATTTTCCCACTTCGAGACATAGTGCACATACATAATCAAGCAAGGGGACATTATTTCCCACCCAAAAAAAGGGGAAAACACCAACCCCTCTTTTTTTTTAATAACTTTTTTAAATTCTGCAGAGTATCAATTTACCCTATTTCCACTCTAACTTAATTTCTAGCTTTAACACAGGCTCGCGCCTTATTAAGGGTTAAATTTAATAATCATTTCACACGAACGAAGGTCGCAGGCAACAACTAGTATAAAATAATAACATCAAAAAGGCCGTAGACTCGTCGCCTAAAGAACCTCAAATACTTGTTTTTATGAAAATTGTGTGGGGTCCGTACCCTTCTGGTTAAAATGAGGAGGCTGCAGATTATACGAACGAGAATCTGAACCTGGTGGCTTCTATGTACAAACGACATACGTATAGTAATCATCAATATTATGGAACTTGGCGCAAAGACTAAATCGGTACTAAAGCCGCCATTGTTTTTTTTGTTTTGTCCACTGACAGTTCCACATGCATATATTCACCAACAGCGGCGTCTTGTCCTGTCAATTCAAGAGCCCAGAGATTCTTGGAGCACTGTATTACATTATCGGTTTTCTGGTAGTATTGAGTGGTATGCGGCCGTGTAGTGTTGCGCGGGAGTTGCGTGCGGCGGAGCGGGCGGCGCGGCTCACCGCTCCTCCAGCATCACCGTCTCTTGCGGGTACAGCTTCAGAGCCTTCAGTGTGCTGCTTGGAGATTCCAGTGTGAGCTGGAATAGAGAATGTTTACTTAGATAACATATTTGGTTGTAGGGAAAGACTAATATATTAAAATGGCTAAAAGAAGCTGACTAATAGAAAAAATATTATTCGCATAGAATGCATGATTGCCTCGCCGACGCCAAATAAATTAAAAAAAGGAAAATTTTCAGATACAACTTGTAGGAAAAAAGGGAACTTTTGTAGCATCCGGCCTAACTGTTGCCATTGTATCCAAATACCATAACTGGGAACCTGAAGTCGATAGACGAGGTCGCGGCAGACTACGGAAAAATGGCGAGACGCTTCCGTTAGCCGCCTTTGAAATTAACGAGAAGAAACGCAGAATTGAACGAAATTGTGGGGACCGGGAAGGTCTTTATAATCAAAATAAATTGTAGCAAGTACTTACATCTCTTCTAGGCCAACTGGAGATGACCTTAAAGTGTTCTTGTGGATAACCTTTAGACGCGAGGAAGTCTAGTAATGCCTGAAAGAAATAAGTTTTTTTAGTATTTAAGTGCAAACATATGAAAACATCACATTAACTTCGTCTTTTATTTGGGACTTTGAAATATTTTTTTTTTATTGTGCAGAGAATACACGTTTTTTTCAGGTCAACTCATATTTAGAAGCACTGCACGGGATCAGCATAGCCAAGTCCGAGTTGTTCAAGATTCTTTCTATAAAATTCCGTATTGGAACACACACTTTTGAGCAGCAGTACCGTAGCAGCATCGCGTCGATTTGGGATCAGCATATAAAAATGAGGAGAGGTGACCTTCCAGTGCTTATCGGTAAGCTATGAGGTTTCCTGTCTTGCTCCTTGTCCAATCCACCTGTACCTTGAAGGACCTGCCCGAGGTCACTATTAACGCAGTCGATGTGGCAGAGTTTTGTAAAACTCATCGACACGACCAAGAAGTAGAAGAACCTATGAGGTGCGTACGTACCGCGAGCGTATCGTGCGCGTTGAACCGTCTCTCGAGGCTGTGGTCGTGCGGCGGCGGCAGACGCACGCGGATGCGCGCGATGTCGCCCGCGGCCGCGCTGTGCGCCGGCTCGGAACCTATGAGGTGTGTACGTACCGCGAGCGTATCGTGCGCGTTGAACCGTCTCTCGAGGCTGTGGTCGTGCGGCGGCGGCAGACGCACGCGGATGCGCGCGATGTCGCCCGCGGCCGCGCTGTGCGCCGGCTCGGAACCTATGAGGTGTGTACGTACCGCGAGCGTATCGTGCGCGTTGAACCGTCTCTCGAGGCTGTGGTCGTGCGGCGGCGGCAGACGCACGCGGATGCGCGCGATGTCGCCCGCGGCCGCGCTGTGCGCCGGCTCGGAACCTATGAGGTGTGTACGTACCGCGAGCGTATCGTGCGCGTTGAACCGTCTCTCGAGGCTGTGGTCGTGCGGCGGCGGCAGACGCACGCGGATGCGCGCGATGTCGCCCGCGGCCGCGCTGTGCGCCGGCTCGGAACCTATGAGGTGTGTACGTACCGCGAGCGTATCGTGCGCGTTGAACCGTCTCTCGAGGCTGTGGTCGTGCGGCGGCGGCAGACGCACGCGGATGCGCGCGATGTCGCCCGCGGCCGCGCTGTGCGCCGGCTCGGAACCTATGAGGTGTGTACGTACCGCGAGCGTATCGTGCGCGTTGAACCGTCTCTCGAGGCTGTGGTCGTGCGGCGGCGGCAGACGCACGCGGATGCGCGCGATGTCGCCCGCGGCCGCGCTGTGCGCCGGCTCGGACCCTATGAGGTGTGTACGTACCGCGAGCGTATCGTGCGCGTTGAACCGTCTCTCGAGGCTGTGGTCGTGCGGCGGCGGCAGACGCACGCGGATGCGCGCGATGTCGCCCGCGGCCGCGCTGTGCGCCGGCTCGGAACCTATGAGGTGTGTACGTACCGCGAGCGTATCGTGCGCGTTGAACCGTCTCTCGAGGCTGTGGTCGTGCGGCGGCGGCAGACGCACGCGGATGCGCGCGATGTCGCCCGCGGCCGCGCTGTGCGCCGGCTCGGGCGGCACTCGGCGCGCTGCCGTCATGCGCTCCGCCTGAGGGAGCAACAGGAAGTTAGCTGTATGTACTGACATCTAACGAAGAGATTTGCGCCGTGTGATCGGTGATGCTGCATCGTACACAGTACGCTGCAACGGCTAGCGGCGACGGAACGCTTGCGCGACATACGACGGGACAGAGATGAGGCAGCGAGGGGTTCTGTGGTGCGACGTCAGAGCGGCAACGTAGCGCACTAACAGCACAACAACGGAACTTAACGGCAAGTTTGAGGTTCCTTTATGAGAATTTACGCACGTTTTTAGATTAAAATATCAAATCTAATATTCACTAAGTTATATTTTTTTAAGAATTAACTACATTTGATTTTTTAGTCCTTCCACAAGAAGTTATGAAAATAAAACTTTTTGTGAAGGTTTTCTATAAAAAAAAAAAACTATTCAAATGACGGACTGTCCGTGTCCCACCCTAAGGTATATTGGCAATTGAAAGTCTATCTAAGTGTTTTACAGATGCTAAAACACTAAATATTTTGTATTGCACTTTTGTAAGAGGTCAGCCAGGAATCCACGTTATCATAAATATATTGACCGCATTGAAAACATCCAAAGACGTTTCATAAAATATCTTTGCTTTCATCAAAATATTCCACGTCGGTCAACCGATTATCTTGGACTCTGTAAGAAGTATCATCTGCTACCACTGGTAGATCGACGTAAAATTGCTTACTGTTTATTCTTGCTCAAAACAATATAACAATATTAATAACCCTGAGTTATTGTCAAAATTTCATTTTAATGTGCCAAGTAAAACATTTCGTTTTAATCCACCCATACGTGTACCTCGTACATCTTCGAATTATAAGCAGAAAATTCAATGACATATGCAGGGAATATGATTTAGATCCATTCACAATTAGTGTGAATTCGGCCAGAAGGTGCTTAAGCCTCAAATTTATCAAGTAGCGGTAGGTTATATATTGTTGTTTTTATTATTTTACTTTTTTCTCTATTATTTTAGTCATATAATTGCAAGCCAAGTATTTATATTCTTCTTAGTTTGATTAAAGCGGTGTATTTTCTGGTGTTGTGCTCACACCATAAATTTTTTATTCAAAGTCTATACTTGTGGATTTGTAATTAGCTTTCTGGTGACTATGGTTTCCTTTTTTGTTTGTTTTTATTAGCTGTAAGTCCTCCATGTACTAAAATAAATAAAGTTAATAAGCATTTATAAGCTGCATGAGTATTTCTAGAACTTATAAACCTGGAGTAGTGAGAAAGTAATGAATGGAAATAATTTAAAGTAAATATCACTGTGGACTTTGTATTTTTAACAATTGGTGGTATTCAAGACTCGTTAGATAAATAGAGATATTGATTCAATAATAATTCATCTTAATTTGTGTTTTATTGTTAATTCTTAAGGGAAAAGTATTTGATTTCGGGGATTTTCGCGAGGAAATCCAAAATCAGAGCGTGACAACACTGCGTGCTGATACGTCAGTGTCAAAGTTCATTGTTATTTTTGTGCTGGGTGCAAAGATTTTGTTTTAAAAATATTATCTACTTAGTTCTGAACTTCTGGACCAAAGGTAATAATAAATATAACAATAAGAACGAAGACCAAACAACAAAATTAAAGTAAACAGCGTAAGAGAACTCTGAAAAAATAACCCTTAACGTGTCCATGCGAGCCTGTGATTTTATATCAAGCATATATTAAACTAAATGTAAATCATCCAGAGACGCTTATCTAAATCATCCAGAGATGCTTATCTAAATTCTGCAGTGGTTAATTGGAAATAAATATAAGCGAAGTTATGATTTGTAAACATTGATTTGGCATAAATGTAATGATTGACATTTGGTTTTATGTCAATGTTGCTTAGTATGGCTAAGGAGCAGAGCTATTATGCCTCATGCGACAAAAAAGACCGTAAAACAATTTAGACAAAAAAAATCTGATATATTCCTACAGATCCTACAAAAATAAAATACGCAATTAAGTTTTTCAAAACGGTCTATATTATCAAAAAATAAAACATATTAAGTAATACTTTTATTTAAGGCATGGCCTATTTAGGACGCACAAAGTAAGATCACACTAGCGCCCCTAGTATCAATATTACAATACTCGATCAGTCCACGGTTGCAGAGGTGCGACGCCATCCGACTTCGCGCTTCGTATTATGTCTGCAAATACGTGTCGCCGGACATTATTATGTCCCTTTTGTATTGTAGAGGTAACTGTGAAACTTAGCGCTGTTGTAGCTACTTCCAAAGACCGTCATTGGTTGAAAATCCTTTAGGGTCATTTTATATTTCAAAAAATAGCGTGACCTCATTGGTCAGATTGGGACCAATGAAAAGAGCAGTCTTCGCTTCGCTTCGATTGCTCTTTTCCATTCACAAGGCTTAAAGTACTTTTTACATCGGCCGGCGTCCGACGAACTATAAAAAATCACAATGGGGACCGTTAAAAGCTAATAGTAGATGGCGTGACCATAGCTAGGTCTCAATCTAACCAATGAGTTCAAGCTATTTTGAAATATAAAATGACAATACCAGACTGTCCACCAATGACGATGCTTGGAATCAGCTATGCTAGCGCCATGAGTTTCACAGTTGCCATCCCCAGTCCATGAAAATATGACATTTAAATACTCCAATTTCCGTTGACACACTATAAATTACGCTCAGATGCGGCCCGAAACGTGATGGCCAGTGTAAATCGTACTTTAACTTCCCTAATAGGACGAGTCTGAAGTCCATCAGTGATTAAATATGAACTTACCTCTTTCTTAGCTTCTTCCATTTGTCTTTCTGACTCTGCTCGTGCCAATTCTTGATTTCTTTCTTGTTCTATCTTTTTCTTTACTTCTTCCTTGGCTCTGAAATAAAAAACAAATCGTCACTTCATATACTGCGAAATAATAACTATTTATATAAATATATGTAGAGATTCTGGAGAAATGGACATGAAGCTAGTCATTTTATGTCCATTCTCAGGAGACGTTAATCTGAACAAGTATTTTCATACTGACAGAAAATCATATCAAGATGTCTTCAGCTGACGCTCAGATCTTGCGCTTCAGTAGAAACATTATTTAAATTATTAGTCGTACCTGTCGGCATCTAAACTGCGTTGGTAAGCTTCGTCCTGCTCCCGTTTGACGCGTTGTCGTGCGTCTCGCTCCCTCTCCATCTTGGCCTCATCCTCTCGCGCGGAGCTGAACCGTTCTAGTGCTTCTACGAGACCACCCAGTAATTCTGATACGCCGACGTTACCTGTTAACACATGGAACACTAAATGAGTTTCAAAAACATAGTAGTACAAGGATCTATTGGCGTGTGACTGAAATTGGGATTAACGTCGCCATTGTGATTTTTCGATACAGTTTCTAAAAACTTGTCAGTGGCCCGAAACTCTGACAACCAGTCTTACCAAGGGGTATTGTATTACCCAGTGCTAACAGGGTTGTGGAGGTCAGATAGGCAGTCGCTCCATGGGATATACTAGTATTCAGCTGCATACGGTTTGACTTGAAGCCGACCCTAGCAGTTGGGAAAAGGCAGTAAAAGCCCAGGTTCTAGCTTTGTGCTTGATTGATGGCAATAGGTTCGCCCTCTATTACGTGTGATACAAACATATGTAAGCAATAATGTGTGGGTGCAGTGTACAATGAGTCCACATCTGCCCAAACCTTAGGGATTAGTCGTACTGTCATTCATCTTATCAGCGTATCACTCACCGTTGATAACGGAGTATATCTCGGTGTTGGAGCGCACTCGCATAATGATGACGAGCGCGGGCATACGGTCCACCGGGATGTTGCGTATCGTCATACTCGCAACCGGCCCTAATGTGTTTGCTACTGATGATAATAACCTGGAAACATAAATACACCATTTTAGTATTTCTTTGAATCATATTACAACTAATAATGATCTTAGAGATGTTCTAGTGATGATCTGACCTTTCTAAATATCCAGATGTATGAAAGCGGATGACGTGAAAAGGGTACATAATTATATTGGGTGACTGATAATTAGTGACCGATACTTAAACACGTGATTGTACTCATGATAACAAACAACTTTCCCATTTAATATTTTTTTAAATACTTACTCATTAACTTTCATCACAACAACACAACAGCCGTATGAAACTCGCGCCCGCGCGCGCCTTTGACCTATCAGCTGTTAGCTGCCTGACCCCGTTCTGTCTCGTTACTATCGTGCCGTGCAACAGTGGGTAGGCAGGCGGCTCGCAAGCCCTCTCGGTAGGTTTTATTGTGATAAAAGTGAATGAGTATAAAAAAAAAGTTTTTTGGGAAAGTTGTTTGTTATCATGAGTACAATCACGTGTTTAAGTATCGGTCACTAATTACCAGCCACTCTATATGTAAGGATCGTAACACTGTTAGTTTCAGTCAGAAACTCTATTAGAAGACGTGAGTTTATGTATGGATTTATTATTTATCGACATTGCCGTCGTCGGGGTAATTTTTCAGAATGGCTGGGGAACAATATGATTGCGTTTATGGTCCTCGTCGTTTTCCAGCAGGATCATACCTTAATATCTCATTCTCTACGTATGATTTTTATATCTGAGGGTCTGAAGCAGTGCCTCGCAGTCGACTGTAACCCACAAGTTGTCGCTACTAGGGTAGAGTATAGCTTACATGTTATTGTTGTCGGGGTGTGTGAGGTCCCAGCCATACATTATGAAGTTGGCGGCGAGGGTCTGCAGTACTGCCTCGCAGCCGAGCAGTTGTGCGCAGAAAACATTGGATAACACAGACTGTTCATGGTGTAAGTATACACCTAGGAGTTTCCGCTGCAAAATATAAAATAGTGTCAAAAGATAACCAAATTACAAGGAGCAAACATTTTCAAGAAACGACATCTTGTAGAGCAGTACGTAACACACAATAGATTATGCTGACATTTGTACTTGTTTATTAAATAGTAGAAATTCGTCATTTTAAGCAATGTCGTTTTTAGAATCGAATCAAAAAGTAATAAAAATTGTCATCATCATCTGCCTAGCCTTTTCCCAACTATGTTGGGGTCGGCTTCCAGTTTAACCGGATGCAGCTGAATACCAGTATTTTACATGGAGCGACTGCCTTTCTGACCTCCACAACCCAGTTAATACTGGGTAATACGATACCCCTTGGAAAGACTGGTTGTCAGACTTTTCGGGCCACTGACTACCTAACGACTGTCAAAGATCTACAAATGACACCTGGGACCAACAGCTTAACGTGCTTTCCGAGGCACGGAGGAAACTCGGTAAGTAATGGGTGGTCACCCATCCACAGACCAACCTAGGCAAGCACGGCTTAACCTAAAGATCGACCCGAGCGGCTGTTATTATTTAGCCACGAGCTCCTCAGAAATAAAAATTGTATGACCCCGAAAAACAAGGAACTTAAGAAGAATAATGTTACTGTACTGAACACATCTGCCTTCACTTTTGGGGAGTAGGTTCGACAAATTGCGGACACGGCTTCGGACACTGCCAAATTCTCTATTGAAGTATCATATCTGTCACAGTTAGTTTCCACAGCAGGTCCTCAATCAGTCTGTACCAGTTTGACTGATGTTTTATAAGGGTAGTTAGGATTTTCATCGGTAGTTGTACTTACCTCTTTGGCAGGTTTAAGACAGGACTCCTTGATGGCATCCTGCAGAGTGCCCTCGAAGAAGTGCGGCGTGTTGGGCCCGTACCGCGTCCGGAACCGCTGAGAGAACTCGATGCAGCCCAACGCTTCGTCTTCCACGCTGTCGGACACTGCAACACAGATAATAAATAGGGATATAGGAAGCGAAATTAATGCATTCCGATTTTCAGTCAGCATTAAATCAAGTGTGTACATTGGTCGTACTTGACGGTTGTCTATTTAAATACCTATGTAAAAACTATCGAGTTGACGTCTCGATAGAACGTCAAGCTGGCTGTTTGAATTTACAGACAATTAAAGTCGATTGTGAATTTTTAAAAGACGTTGAGCCAACCTCAGCATAGTGGTGTTGGAAGGCTAATCAGACCGGACTGTTTGCACTGTTCAAGTAGAACGCTTGTACTTACTGAGCGGCTGTAATCTCTCGGATTGCACGAGGTCGACGAACATGTCGTCCTCGCCGGTGTACCCTTCGGCTGTGTCCTCTACCTCCTCCACCGAACTGTTTTCACTGTCAGAACTCTCCACTATTATCTGGAATTATTACATTATTCGGTATAGAGTGAGACTGCAGAGCAAATTCAAAAACTATTAAAAAAATGCGGATCATTCATAATCTTACTATTAATGACAATGATATAACGATTTTAAACTAGAATCAGTTTTTGATACAAAAATGCGAATGGAAAGTGTGTTAGTTAAAATAAAAACTGAAAGAAAAGCTTAATACCATTATTTCCCCCTCCTACTTTGTTAACTTGCATGATTGCAAGTTAACAAAGTAGGAGTATAATAAACAATATCAATAATAACTTTTCTTTCCGCGACAATACAACATAGATATGTTAGTGAAGGGTCCATTACCGTACTATTTACCCTCTTATACTCCTTCTGCTTGCCGGGCGCGCGCCTCACAGTGAACTCGTGTTGTGGAAGGTCTAGCCCGGCCATCGCCAGCACTGTTTCATCCAGCCCTGTTATTGTGGGCCAGCCTGTCCATTGCTGGGGAATACAGAGAAGAAAGAACGAAGTTAGACAAAAGATTCGTATTTCTTTTTGTGGGATGATCTTTTTTGATCGATAGAAAGTGATAGAAGAGGTTTAAAATGAATAGTCTAATCTTGGAGGGCATGAAATCGGAAGGGAACTAGAACTACACCCTCCCTGGGTGTAGTTCTAGCTCTTAGCTATGCCGTGAGCTACAAGCTCAAGCGACTCTGGAATATTTTTGACGGTTAAAATGGATAAAACAAACGAAAGAAATAGAGTAGAGATTTAGAGTATGCCAGAAGACACCTCAACGCGACTTCTAAAAATCCATATCCGTTCTGGCGTTTTTGAGTAAAAAACATCCGTCCTCTCTTTTTTTTTTGCACACATACATAAAAATTTCCACGCGAACCAAGTCGCGGGCAACCGCTAGTAATTTATTTATTTATTTATTTATTAGGTCTACCAACAATTGTCTACACTTATCTTCTAATAAAACTAACATGATTTTAAACTTTTCACAGTGCAACAATTACTTAAAGGTAAACACTACATGATCAAAAAACAACAGTAATAAATATATTGTTAGCTACAAACTATGAGTAAACTTAACAACTATCAGCAATATAAAACTATGTTCTATTACCATGAAAACACAGTACAAAAACTTTTACAATAAGTCTGATAAACAGTTCCGAAATTTAAATTTTTGCTTATTCAGTGAATCGAAGTGAAAATCAACCTTATCACTACAGCTATTTAAAACCCTACAAAACCTAGCACATGGAGAGTTGGAACCCAACACCGTTCTTCTCATTGGAGGACAAAGCGGAGTAATTGGTTTGCGCGGAATCCTCGAAGGAGCACGAAATTTAAAGAGTGCGAGCAGCGGCGGAGAGTCTATGTTTCCCTTCAAGATCTTGCTAGCAAACATTGCGTCGTTCAAACATCTTCGCTCTTCCAAGGAGTGCATTTTAAAGAATTTTAATCTATTTTTATACGAACGCACTTCCCTAGATATACCCACAGAAAAAGCCAGGTGCCAAACAAAGCGTTTTTGGACGCGTTCTAAACGCAAACTACTTGTAGCGTAGTGTGGCCGCCACACCACACTGCAATACTCTAATATGCTACGTACTAAACTCTGATAAAGTAAGATTTTAGTATTAATTTGCCGAAAACCTTTACATTGTCTTATGACGAAACCCATCATCCTGGACGCTTTTTTAGAAATGTGATCCAGGTGTGGTGCAAAGGTTAGTTTTTGGTCAAATAGAACACCAAGGTCACGTATAGTGTCCACTTCACTAACCTTGTCCTCATTTATATAATACGCTGTCTTTAGTGGATTATTTTTCCGTGTATATTTAACGTGGTGACATTTCTTCGAATTCAAATACATTTCATTACTTTTACACCATTGAATAAGACTGTTAAGGTCCTTCTGTAACAGTAAGGAGTCTCTGTTAGATTCGACAATTCTAAAAAACTTCAAATCGTCCGCATACATGAAAATTTCAGAGTGCCGTAAACAGTTGGGAATGTCATTAATAAAATAGTTAAATAATATTGGCCCTAGATGAGACCCTTGTGGGACTCCAGATGAGATATTATATACGTTAGATTGATAACCATTTACCACAACAAAAAATGATCTACCTTTCAAGTATGAAGTCACCCATTCAAGCAAACCACCAGTGATACCATAAGCACGTAACTTACATGATAAGATTTTGTGGGGAACTTTATCAAAGGCCTTGCTGAAGTCTGTATAGATGACGTCGGCTTGGTGACCAGAGTCAATAGCGTCAATCAGAAATTCCGTGAAACGGACTAGATTAGAGCTTGTGGATCGTGATCCAACAAAACCGTGCTGATGATCGCTAATGAATAATTTTAGATGGTTTTGGAAATACGGGCAGAGCAGAGACTCAAATACTTTTGCCAATGTTGAAAGGATTGAGATCGGCCTATAGTTGATTATGTCGTCGTTGTTATCTGATTTATGTATAGGTACCACCTTGGCAATTTTCCATTTTACAGGGAATACACCAGTAGATAAGGATTTGCTAAATATAAGAATAAGAGGGCATACTAACTCCTTCGCACAAGATGTAATAAATATCGGCGGTATGCCATCAGAGCCAGCTCCTTTGTTGATATCTAAACTTTTAAGTTTTCTAAGTAATGTCTCACTGCTAATTGTTGGGCTTGTTAAACATAAACTACTATTTTCGATAATTTTTAATAATATGTTGGTATTAAATTCCTTACTCAATTCTTGTTCGGGGCTATAAACAGATAAGAAGTTGGCAGCGAACATCTCACAAATTGTTGCACCATCAGATGTAGACATTGTTTCATTTTTCATGGTCAAAGGATAATTACTAGACCCTCCTCGTTTATTTTTTACATGCGTCCAAAATAATTTAGGGTTGTTTTTTAGTTCATTTTCAAGACCTTCAATATAAACCTTGTAACAAGAAGTAGCCAGTCCATCGCAACGCTTACTAATTAGTTTTAACTCAATCAAATCCATTGGGTTATTATATTTCTTGTATCGCTTTCTAATATTATTTTTTAAATTTAACATTTTAATAAGTTTAACGTTAAACCACTGGGGATATTTACATTTCTTTGGTACCCTTGAGGGAATAAACTGACGTATAGCGTCGTTAAGCTTCTCGTAGAAAACATCCAACATCTCATTCACATTATCACTACCCTCAAATAATTTAACCCAATCTATTTGTTTTAAAAAAGTACGAATTGTATCATAATTCGCGGTACGAAAATTAAGTTTAATCCGGTCACCGTTGTATGGCAGATTGGCGTCCCTACTCAAGGAAACAACTATGTCAAGAGGTGGATGCAGTTTATCAACATTACTTATTGGACTAAAACTTTTGCTCACGCTGCACAAGGAATGTGTTGACAAAACTAGATCCAAAATGCGACCAGCGTCGTTTGATACTAAATTATACTGACTCAGTCTGTTGGCATGAGTAAAATCAATTAATATCTCACTAGTACCAGGCAAACCGAGTTTATTATCCGATTTTTCCACTAAAGTCCAATCAATGTTGCTCAAATTGAAGTCACCTACAATAAAAACACTTGAATCGGAACATTGCTCAATTACAGCATTACATTGATCTAAATAGTGCTCCAGAGAAGAACGGCGTATAGGAGGAGGCAGATACACTGCGCAGAGAACCATACGGCGAAAAGTACATGATATCGGCAAGTCAATGCTTACCCACAAGTCTTCACAGTCACTCTCCCAATTCTTAATGCGTTTAGACTTGAGTTGTTTAATAACGGCTATTAAAACACCCCCCCCTTCTTTGCTTCTATGAAAATGTGAAGTTTCTCTATCTCTTCTATATACCACGTACCTATCGTCGAACAGCTCGCCGCTCAGCACAGAACCATTCAACCAAGTCTCAGACAGAATTATTATATCATAGTTATTACAGGCAATGTTACGAGATACAGTATGTGTCTTAGTTCTTAACCCTCGACTGTTCTGATAATATATTTGTAAATTATTGAATGTATATGATGAAAATTACAAATACACGCAGCAATAGTTAAAACATTTGTTTTTACAAATAGGTGTTTAATGTTATTCTAACTTATTTAAAGTGTCCAAGCTTCTAATAAGAACATGCTCGTCGCCGTCCGTCTTTCTGACAAATATTCTACCGCTCCTCACCCACACGTACTTGTATCCCTTCTCCTTCGCCTTAAGTCTTGTTGCAGCGTGAAGAGCTTTGTACGCAGGGGATAAATGCTCGGCGACAAACACAGGAGATCTATTTCCAGCTAAACCAAAATCTGAGGTATTGAGTTTTTCGTGACCTTTATCTTTATTATAATTAATTACAGCGGCCAACAGCTGATCGCGGATTCTCGGAGAAGTAAGCTGCACCACAATAGAACGAGGGCGAATATTACTCGTGTTAAGTTTAGCTACTCTTGTGCAGTGTGAAATATCGCTATCTTGAATCCCACAACCGACCAGTGAGCCCAACTGCTTGACAATGGCATACAGATTTTCCTGTTTATTTTCAGGCAAACACTGCACTTCCAAGTTGCTAGCTCGTGTCTGCTGCTCCAAATAATTCAGACGCTGACCAAGATCCGCCACTGTGGTCTGCAGTTTAATATTGTCATCTTTAAGTTCTTTGATAGCATTCTTAAACTCGGCGTGCTCCGACCGAAACTCATCGAATTGTGTCGTATGGAAATTCAATGATTCTCGAAGTTGATCCAGATCCGTGCGAATCGGGGCTAACTCGCTATTAACAATGTTTATGATCGTAGCATTTATTTGCTTGAGCATAGTAGCAAATTCCGTTTTAATAACTTCCTGCACTATTGAGCGCACCTCCTCACTGGTAACTGCAGAAGCTGGCTCCGGAGGAGAATTTAAGGCAGGCCTCTTGTTTCCTCTTGAAGCTGAGACGTTACGCTCCGGAGTACCGTCGTTTTTAGACGACATTTGGGGCAGTTTTAAGTTACGTATAGTTCACAGTATAACGTAAACAAAGCGCCGTCGCTGTGTCGCACTAACAAGCTCGCGAGAAGAAGGTCGTAAGTGATGCCTATATCGCGGCGCTTACGCGTTCCGGGCAAATAGTCAACAATAACACTCACTGACGGTATCTGTTTTAAGTTAAGTTATTGAGTTTTGATTAATATTGCAATTTGATAGCAGATTAACACTCTGAAACTGTTAAGTCACTAATCACTTTAGTACTAGGAACTGTCAAATAGTGTTTTCTTAAGAAAACTTTGTCCAACACTGCTTTTATTATTTGAATAACAATTAACGATTGAGGAGCACAATTACTATGATGTTTACTGCACGGTAGCAAACGATGGAAGACCAAATAATGAAGAATTAATTATTATTATTTTTGCTTGCCTGCTATGTCCCACTTCTGGGTAAAGGTCTCCCTCCAGTCGTTCCAGTAATTTTTAACCAAACAAAATTATCTACTACTCGACCCTATTCATTTACACTTGGTCGTTTGTCCGAATTCCATAGGCAATCGAATTCGTGCTAACGACCAAATGTAATCGCGTCATTAGGTTATTATCACTGACCTGATGTCTGACGGGTATGTCTGTGAGCGAGTATACGTCGCCCTTCACCTCCTGCACGGTCTTGGTACCCGGGTACTTGAGCGTGTACTCCTTGTCATCCACTTTCACGTGCAGCGCATATGTTGTTGTTAGCCTTTCTGCCACCCTAGTAGATAGATATAAGATTGGTAAAAAAACTAAAGTAAGGGAATTGAGTACGTAAAATACATAGATGTGCAGTGGTATTGTGGAAAGGACAAATAGAAATTGAACACTAACATTGAAAGGTTCAACGAAATTGATTTATTTTTATTCAAAGGTGCTGAATGAAGTGAGACTGACATTGAATGATTAATTTGTACGATTGAATTGGTAGCTATTGAAATTAAAGTTCAAAGCCCTGTATTCAGAATAACTTTTCCAACCGCTAAGGGCCGATTTTATCATTTCAGTTGAACGCGATCACTTCAAGCTAATCTCAGTTTAGGCATTTAACTGAGTTCAAAAGCCCAAATTGGATTTTACCAACACAAACTGAACTCAGTTAGAGCTTGAACTCGTTTAATTTCTGAACGCCCAATTTTTTATGGTTAACGTGGTTAAACGCAATCAAATGACATGTCATCTGTCATTGTGTTTTTTGATGTTGTGGAAAGATTTCGTATTTTCGAAGAAATCGACTTTTATTAAATAAAAGCATGAAAAGGGCTCTATCGCTTGCATTTGATGAAACTTACGATGAAAATACTATTCGCCATCGCCGACCAAGATGGATCCGTGAGCGAGAAGAACATTTTGACACCCTTGATGATAAGGATTTTGTAACAAGATTTCGTCTCACGAAACACACAGTGCTAGATTTATTGGAATCTATTGAGAATAAACTACAGTTTCCTACAAATATGTAAGTTCTATTTTGTAGTTTGTTAGTTTACTCTATGCCGATAGCTAATTAGAATGTTTGTTTTTTAGAAACAACAGTGTAACACCCATCAATCAATTGCTGTGTGCCCTACGCTTCTACGCAACAGGGTGCTATCAAATGACTGCGGCAGATTTATGTGGATTCAGCACTTCTACTGCCCATAGATTTGTGCATAAAGTCAGTGCCGCTATTGCTACACTTCGACCTCTTCACATTTATTTTCCCGAGTTACCAGAAGAGATCCGCCAGACAGAAGTAGAATTTTATAAAAGAGCAAAATTTCTGCATGTTGTAGGTGCTATAGATTGCACTCATGTGAAATTTATTAAATCACCAGGTTAGGTGTTGCTTTTTAATTTTCATGTTTTATAACAATATTGAAATTCATCATAAAATAGATATTAGTTATTACATTAAAATACACTAAATAACTTTTTCCAGGTGGAGATCATCCTGAGATATTCCGAAACAGAAAACAGTATTTTTCGCTAAATGTACAAGCAATCTGTAATGCCAAATTAGAATTTACCGATGTGGTTGCACGATGGCCAGGTAGCGCACATGACTCATATATTTTTAATAATTGTTATAGAAGAGCTTTGTTTGAACAAGGGCAATATGGTAATGCTGTTCTTGTTGGAGATGCAGGCTACGCATGTAACAAATACATGATGACTCCATTGGAACAGTGCAATACTAATGCTGAAAATTTTTATAATGAATCTCATATCCGAACCAGAAATTGTGTAGAGCGACTATTTGGAGTCTGGAAAAGACGTTTTCCAGCCATGGCCATTGGCTTAGGAGTGGCAGTAAAACATTCATTTCCAATAATCATTGCCACAACTGTTTTACATAACATAGCCAGAAGAAGTGGTGAACAAACACCACCTAATGGCAACGAAGTAATAAGGAAATATAAAGGGGATAAATATAATGACCACCATAAAATGCTTTGATACCCTTAGTTTTGTAACCAAAAATATCTACTTAACACCAGAAAAATAAAGTCTAAAAATACAATAGTACCAGCTATTTTAGTCACGACTCCACTTTAAATTGTATTCGACCACCAAATTTAGTAATATGATCACCAAATCTTGACGACCAAATTAATGTATTATGTTTGCCTAAATAAATCACTGTGATAGGTTAGGTTAGGTTAGTGATTATAATTTATATTAAAACGCTGGTATAATTTTGGTGATCATTTACTACTTTTGGGATAACAATGATTTATTTGGACTCATTTTGCTTAAATAGGACAGCAGAATTTAAAAACTTTGGTTAAAATTTTACTTTAAAATGTTGGTTTAATTTTGGTGATCATTTACTATTTTTGGGTTACTCATGATTTACTTGGAGTCATTTTACTTAAATAGGATAGCAAAGTGTTAAAACTTTGGTTATAATTTTACATTAAAATGCGAGTTTCATTTTGGTGATCATTTACTACTTTTGTCTGCTATTTGTTACTATATCTGGTGGTAAGTTAAACATAAGCCAAATATAAATACTGGAAATGGAGATGGAAGACTACAAAGAACCAATCCAAATCATAGAAGGCGCAATGAGTTTGTGACAAACTATTTTGCACAGTAAGACCTTTTTGAATCTATTAATAATTAGATTATTATGATAAGCCATTTCATGAAAGTCTAACCAATGCCAAAATCCACATCAAAATCTGTTAAGTACCTACTTTTAAAGACATAAGCTTACAAACCCAGACTGCCTATTGAAGCTTTTTAGAATCTGACAAGAGTTACTATTTTGAATGAACTGAGGAAAGCTACTTTATTTTATACTATGGAGAGATAAAAGAACTAGGTACCGTCAAGCTCAGTCTTGTCAGGGAAAAAATATTCTATGGGACAATATAAATAAATAAATATTCATATAGAATAGATATAATAGTAATTCCTTTTAACTTTCAGACTAGCTGCCCGTCCCCGCTTGTCACGGATATCAGAGACATTGTCATGAATCATGCTATTTATTGGTGAAACTGCATGAAAATATGTTCCGTGGTTTTTGAAATTACTGCAAGCATATTTATATTTATTTATTTATTTAATATGATTGTTAAATAACAATAAAACAACATTTTTTGTAAAATCTATTCATTTAATTTTTCCAATTCTAATTTTAAAATTTCAAGTTTAATTTTTTCTTGCTCAGTCTTATATTTTTCTTGTTTTAGTTTTTCCTTTTCAGATTCTTCTTGGAGCTGTAAAATTTTGATGTTCAGCCTATGCTCCTCCTCGGCATAGGCATTTGTAGTCAACAGAGTTTTTATTCTTTCAGCGTTTAAACTTTGCTCCTGGTCCCGCCGTAAAACCGGCCGCCGACGGGTGGTCCTGGCATAGGTTGTTGCCGAACGTGGGGCACTGAAAATATAAACAGGATAAATAAATCTGAGAAAACCAGACAAATCTATCAAAACTAATTGTATGTTTCTATTACTACAGAGATAAAATATAGGCCTTTCTCAATTTCTCAATAAAAAGTTATCCAAATAAAATAAGCGAAAATACAGACAGACTTGACGGGGGACTTTGTTTTATAATATGTAGAGTTTGAGATTAACTAACCTTAATGGAGTCTGCACAGTGGGTAGCAGATTTTGAACCTCAGGCTCTCTTAGTTCCACATCAGGTGAGGGACTCCGGCCCAGAACTGGGTTTCTTGGCTCCCTCAACATGTTTTGATTGTATTGTGACCAATCCTGAATAAAAGTGTGATATTATTAACATTTAAGTACATAGTTGGTGTTTTGCTATTGTGTGTCTCTTAATATTGCTTTTCCGATTATTAAATATTATTTATTACTCTCAGTATTTATATAGATGAGGTCAATTTTTATGCACCTAAATATTTTTTGTCATGATTCTGCATACTTACAGCTGTTAATGTACATGTGTTAGCATCAGCACTCTCCGTTTGAACTTCTGTTTCAAATTGATAATCTGAAAAAAAAATCATCTTTTAACATCTCAAGTATATTATGTATTACTTTCAGTCTATTGCATAGGTACAAACAAATCATGCTCATTAATTGTAATGATAGGTGTAATCTGTACTTATATTCAAGTAAAATAAGTTATCTTTTCATATTAACATAGCAAGTTCTAACTCCTACTTAAAAACAACAAATCTAGCAACCTAATATTTCAGAAGTAGCATCGCGTTCTGCTTCTGCAGCACTGTTAATAGCTTCTGCAGCACTGTTAACAGCTTCTGCTGTGCTGGTACCAGCTACTGTAAAAATAATGCACATAAGCACAACATCTACAAAGTATTACTAATATAAAAAGCTAATTTATTTAATAAAAATAAATACCAACCTAGAACAAGAGTCCCATCCGAATCAAATTGATTCACAAAGCCGGTCACTCTTGATTGTATTAATTCCAAAACACGTTCAGTGGCTGGATCTTCAGCAAATTTTTTTGGGAGACCTCCACCTACAACATAAAAGGAAAGTAAATATCTACCTCAAAGTTTCTAAGTACATATGTAAAGTTATCTAGTAGTTTGTATGCACTCACCTGTTCCCAAATGATATTGGTTACGCATGGTGTTCACTTGCTTCGCCCTTTTCTTTATATTCTCCCAGCATGTTTTTAAAGCTCCGGAATCTCTGGGATGGAGATTGGAGCTAGCATTAAATGCATTGGTAATTGTTTGCCACTGTTGGTGTTTCATATTCATCGTGACATGGTCCGTCTTTTTATTTTCAACTATGTTGAAATATTTCTCCACCAACTCTATTAAAGTGAGTTTTTCACTCGCGGCGAAAGTGGGGTCGTGTTTCCTTTTTGATGCCATTACACAGTCGCAACACAGAACACAGCAGTGGTCACCAGTAGCGCAAAAGTTCAAAAAAAAATACAAAGTATCACCGGTCGGTAATAAAAATATGGCAGGTAATAATGACAGAATCCAAAAATTCCCGAAAAGTGAGGTTAGTATTGCCAGTTAAGAATTAAATTTCAGGAACAAAAGATGATTTCATTATTTTAAACTTCAAATTGATAGTATTTAAGTATAATAAAATTACTCTATACTTTAATTACCAATAATAAATATATTTATAGCGATGTAATAATATAATTTAATTGAAAATTATTATAACACAAATATAATTTTCTATTTTGTTGAGGAACAATTTTGTAATCTTGTAACAAATTGTAATTGTCAAACTATTTTTTCGCGTGACGGCTATTTTGCCAACTGTCACTTCAAGTTTTGTCTATGGTTATTGCAATTGTTTGCGAGTTTACGTTCATGTTGAAAGTAAACTTAGTTTTCGTAAACGCGATCAAAATGTGGCCGGTAAAATCAATTTGTGCTTGAACCAAGATCGAACGCTTATGGAAACGCGATCGATTTGAACTTAGTTTTATTAAACTCCGTTTAATAGGCAACTGGTAAAATCGGCCCTAAGTGTAGGGTTGTAAATGTTAATTTCTCTGCTTACTGGCTAATGAAGATTGAAGATAATGAATCTTTATACTCAGATCATATAATTTTATTTTCCTTTGTTGTCTACCGTGTGTACACGAATGATAAAATAAGTAATACTCACTCATCATCCGCCATAAGGTTTTCGGCAGCTTTAAGTCGCAATACGGCGTTCTGCGGCAGGTTGAGCGACATCAGCGTCGCGTTGTTGGTAGCCCGCGAGCCGCCCAGCCCCGACAGCTGCTGTCGGCACACTGGCACGCTGCATTTGTTCTCCAATTCCTTTTTTAAATCACCTGAGGAATTAAAAAATAGAATACTCTTTAGTATGTGCACCATGCAAAGTACAAGTATGCTATCTGTGGTTGTGGTCTTCTTTTCGCTGTTTTTCTTCACCTCTGGTTTGGTTGGACAATGATATCTATTATCGATGCAAAAAATATATTTTTAGGATGAGTACTGCCAGAGATTAAAATACTGCAACGGACTGTAGCTGTGCTCAAAGATATTTGTTTGGGGTTGATGCAATGTATTTAAGCTGTTTTATACCCGTCAATTTTGGAAATGTGCGACTAAACCATCACATTGATTTTTATAAAGTCTGACATAGATATGATGTTAATGCAGTCTTCTTCGTGTCGAAGATTCCCATAGTCGTGAACACTGATAATGGGAATCATCCACACGAGGAAGAAGAAGAAGACTGCATTGACATGATAGCTGTACTGTCATTGCAGTAACAAACTACGAAGTACAACTTACGTAGGCATCAAAGTACTTACCGACTGTAGAATTTCCAGATATTTTTACTTCATGTACCTTATTGTTACAATGAACTTGTAGTTCTATTATAGGAATGGGGTTAAAATTTAAAGGCGTCGATGTTGATGCTTGATTGAGACGGTCTTCCCGGTCTGAGGACAAAACATTAAATCATAAGAACAAAAAAATACAGAGTATAATGGTCCCATCATCACAAAGCCGTCAACCAAGCATTCTACATGGGGCATGCGGAACCGGGTTTCGGTCCCATAGTAAAACTGGGTTTCGCATGCCCTAATTCTACAGAATAATTGGTTGACGGCATCAATCTAAGTAAACACTGCGTAAACGTTATTGCTGGGAAACGAATATTTTACGTAAAAATCAGTTTATGGTGGTGCTCAATGTAACGCACTGAAATTAATAAGCTGGTGGATGCATTAAATAGTCCTGTAAACTACAATACTATTGTTAAAAACAGAAACATAAATGTTTTAAATTTCGTTAGCGCTAAACGCATTTAGTAATTTACTAGCTGTTGCCCGCGACTTCGTTCGCGTGATAATTTTCTAGGGAAACTTGAAATTGGAGAAATTTCACCTGTAGCATTTGTGCAAAAAATGATATTTCGCCATTTACTCAAGCAAATTGTTGCTGATGTTTTTTGTTGAAATCAATAATTACTTTTTCAAATTAAAAAAAAAATGATTTACATCTCTTTATTGTATTAATGACATTACGACATTAGTAAGTTTTGCTGATTTTATTAGTTATAATAAATAATTTTATTGTTTACCAAATTACCATGTGTTTTTTTATGTATTTATTATATGGATGATTAAACTGACGCAAATCAGAGATGGTGTTTTATTGACATCCTCTTGACTGATCCTTTTTCATATAATCATAGCACTATGCGTATCTGACATTTTGAGTATCTGTCATTCAGGGTTTATGGCATTTTGCGTATTTGTCATTAAGAGTTTCTGACAATTTGCGAATTTGACATTTTGCGATGATGTCTGTCGAACTGACAATATGCGTTTCTGATATTTTGCGTAACTAACATAGGGCGTATAAATCGTTCTGAAGTTACAAATAATGTTTCGTACGACTTAAAGATATTGAAAAAGTGTCAATACTCATAAATACACACACATACATACTGACATAAAATCACTATTGTAGTGATAGATTTCCTACAAGCAACCCATTTTACTCTGCCTATTTAGTAAAAATGTTGGTATTTTCTTAAAAAACACTCAAGTAATCATAACTTTTAAGGAGATCACACACCACACACCACAGAGATATTTTTAGCTGCAAACAACCCCAACTATCGCCTTTTTTCCTTTGATCCACGATTTTTTACCCACCCTGTATATAGTTCAACTCATCTACCTTACAACCTTGTAGTAGAAACAAAAAGATAGACAACCCAACAGATTCTTGACTTATGCTTTGTTATTTAATTCAATTTTGATGTCTTTTGGTTTGGAAAACACATTATTTCCGTTATTTTTTAAAAAAAGGTAGCCTTTTCTAATTTTATCAGACAATCCATTTGCAATATTATATTTGTTCATGTAAATCTTAAGATTGTAAGTAAAATAAGAAATAAAGCATGTCGTCATCTTCTATGGGTTTCTACTACTTATTGGAGAAATCTTTGACGAAAAATAAAAATGAGAAAAATAGCAATGTAAAACCATATCAATACAAAAAAAGTTGGAAATCTCATAGCATCAAAAAAATAAAATTAAAAAAAATCACAAGAAGTGAAAATAATACCGGGGTTCGAACATGCGACCCACAGTTTACAGAGAGATCATGAAACCGCTACGCTGTTTACTCCGTTGACATGTGTTTTAAATAGCTGTTCTCTTGCACGACATGGCTGAAACGTCAAACAGTTGAAGAATACGTACATAATGCAAAATTGCTCGACCCTTTAAGCAAGTAGCGTGATAATATACAGCCTAACATTTGAAGAAGCCTATTACGAATATTTTTGCAAAATTTGAACAGGATCTATGTAGTACGTTTTGCGCCAAGTCGGAACATCGATTTGGATTTTTACGATTTTATTATAAAAAAGAGTGTAAATAGACCCTTAACATAGCCGAAAGGCACTTGTTCTCCCAGTCTTTGCAATATTTTTTTTGTTCTAGACCATACCTGGGGACCTTCTAGTTACGTAGATATTGGGGGTCAAAGTACCAACTTTTTCACAATTTTTTTTAAAATACTTGTTTTTAATGTAAGATTTTTACTTTACACATCTCCACGGCACCCATACTATTCAATGCATCCATCAGCACAATGCTTTGAGCGATTTCCATCGACTACTACCGTAAAACGTGATTTTTCACCCCAAAACAGAAGTCGATTCCCAGCAATAATTTTTGCGTAAAGTTACTTAGTTTGATGTACAGAATGCTTGGTTAACGGCTATGTGAAGGGTCTGTTTACACCCTGTATGTATGGATGATGCAATTGCCTAAGTACTAAAGCAGCTTTAGAAAGATGGCGTTTGAGTATTCGGCGGTAACAGTCGGCGGGTTCGCCGGTATACTGAAATGAGACTTTTAAACTTATTATGCAATTGAATGTCAATGATAACAGTACCTTTTAAACATTAACATCTTCAATTGCACAATAAGTAAATTTAAAAGCCTCATTCGCCGTTCCCTATTAAAGATAACAAATGATGACACTGTTCTGTCTCATTACTATCGTACCGTGCAACAGTGGGTAGGCAGAGTCACGCGGCTAACAGCTGATAGGTCAAAGGCGCGCGCGAATTTCATACGGCTGTTGTGTTATTGTGATGAAAAAAAAAATGATTCTTTGGGAAACTTGTTAGTTATCATGAGTACAATCACGTGTTTACGTATCGGTCACTAATTACTTTATACTTTCATTTTGAACAAATTTTCTAATAGTTGTTATTATACCATCAAATTTTAATTAAGTAATTGCTACACGTTCTGCTATCAATGCAAATGTTCCTGTTGATTAGCTCTTTTTTTTTAAACTTCTTCGTCTACTCGTGGACAGCGTCGTAGGTTCCATTATAACCAAATTGCTATTTTGTTAAACTAGTTGTAAGATCTTATAATGTAGGTAACTGTTTGCTGTACCTTTCAATAAAAAATAAAATACTAGTTGCAAGAAATTCAACCGAAATCGGACCTGCTATTTATCATAATCAGCAAAACAATATAACAATGTAGTTCATACCTGGTGGGTGAGTTTTTGGTGTTATCACAGATATATCATCGTCTATCATCTCTACATCATGCGTGTCATTATCATGTGATGCTGACGAGCTGCTTGCGTCCTGTGGCATTACTCGGTTGATGGCTGCCTGTAACAATTACACGTTAAAAGTCAGTAAGGCAGTTTGTAGACACAGTGTAGTAATTTAGTGGTGTGGTACACTAATTATTGTGTCTGTGTAGTGAGCGGCAGTAAATAAAAGATGATGTTGGTACTCACAATTATAATGTACTTACAACTGGCACGGAAACTTACACAGGAAAACTTATGATATTCCACTAATCCCGAAGGATTCGCGAATGTATTGGGAATACTGGGATAGCACGGAGTTGAGTGGGCTTCGTGCCGTGAGAGCGAGATCGTACTAAAGGTCAACCAAGGTGGCCGACCGCGCGCTGAGACCCGCGACCCCACTCTTGCGCAGCAAATACGTCACCGTGTGACGTAGGCGCGGCGCGCCTCCACAGTACTGTGTCGGTACGGTACGGGCGTTGGAATTGTATGTTATAATGTTGTTGTGTAAAATAATAATTGTATTATAATGTAAATATTGTTGTGTATGATAAGAAATGTACTATAATGTAAATGTTGTTGTGTAAGATACGAATTGTATAATGTAAATGTTGTTGTGTATGATACGAATTGTACTATAATGTAAGTGTTGTTGTGTAAGATACGAATTGCATAATGTAAATGTTGTTAAGGATCGCCACAGTGACATAGCTAAGAATACAAAAAGATCAGCCAATATCTATGACGCAAGTGAATAGCTAAAAATCCTGTCTGAAATTAGTCTAGTTAGTTTGACAACAATCATGGGACAGTTAGTAGCCCACCAGACTCAACACCCGTCTGGTCCTCTTTTTTCGACGGGGCTTGAGAAACTTCACACACTCTTCCTAATACTTCTAAAACAAGTTTATTTGCACTGAAAAACAACGGTTGATTCGCCGTAAATAGGCACAGTCCTCAATGTTGTAAGGATCCCTATGGAAGTTTGTTGACAGACACGGTGACACTAACGGTACGTCACCGGCAAAAAAGAGGTTATGTATGACAACAGGCCTAAAGGTGCTCTTCTGAAAGCGATGGCAACAGCAAACCACGACTAGTTTCTATGTAACTCTATGAAAGCCCTTCCGAAGATTATTGCTGCGTGTCACCGGTTTCACAGTGATAGCAAGCAGTCGTGTCGTTGCGGTCAGGCATTGCGACTGGGTGGCATTGCCGCTGTGATTTAAAGGAAAGAGCACCTTATGACGGCATCATATTATGAAATATGACAGCTAATTATTCGAATCTTGGGTAACGAAGCAATAACTGGCGCCATCTTTTTGATATAGGATATTTTAGTGTCGGACGGCCACTACAAACATAAAGGCAGAACATAGGTATAGTGAAAGAACGTTTTGTTTGTTGTGTGTCAGTCATGCAAATGCTCGATACAATATTCAACATTCGATGACGTCATCAACTGTCGTTGGTCATAATAATGATGTTGTCTGGATGGTGCAATCACGACTTTTTCGTCACCAGTACAGGCGCAATGGTACTAGGGGCAGCGAATCGCCAATGTGACCGTTGTGATGCATGTCACAAACAATCGAACTGTTTAAAAAATCCAGAACAATAGCGCCACCCACACACCGCTACGCGCCGTGTCCTGATATATGGAGCTTTCAAAAAGAGCAAAGTTAACACAACCATGCCAAGTGCAAAACTGAATGAGATGGTTGGCTTCAGTTTAGGGTTTCGTACTGTTTTTCCCGTTGCATTAATAAACTGCAAAGACAGGGTAACAATTTAACTTAAAATTACCACCCTGCATAAAACTTTTAAAAGTTTGTGTGTACCTAAACATTTCATTGCTTGTGACTAATCAGGTACAGAAACGTAAAACATATATAACCATAGTCAATTCCATACATGGAATGCAAGGAAAACATTGTTCTTGATACATACCTAAAGAAATATGATATAATCTATAAAAAATAAATAATAAATTTTAATACTATTTATAAACATAAGTGGTAACATTTAAAATAAGTACTTTACATATTTGCAAACATTGATTACCAGAAATAAATGCTACCAAGCAATGCTAAGTCATAATTATATTATTGTTGTTCAAATAAGGTTTCTACTTCAGAATATATTTATTTATCACAGGAAAAACCAAGAAATGTTTTATTTATATCCAAGACTTGAGTTTCCCTAGCCGTTTGTTGAGGCTATTCCAAATAGGTCAACTAGAATTTTATGTCTAAAAATAGCCAATAATAGAAATGAAAGTTATAAATAGAGGGTATAAAGACTTAATAAATTACATGTTTTGTTCCTATAAGTGGGTCTAGAAAAGCTGGTAATTATGATATTGATTGGCTTCAAGTATTATGACTAATAATTGGACTAAGTGTAACAGTAGGTGCCCTCAGCAACAAAATTGATACTTATTTTGTACTTAGTTTCGTTTTTTATTTCTTAGTCTCATGAGTTAAGTAGAAAACTAAATAAGCTAACTTCAAGACAGGTGGCACATAATAACTACACAAAACCTGCTCAGACATGGAGTTGCACATACCAGCCTGATATAGTTAACAATTTGTTAAATAGACAATAATGATAATTATCCCATTAGCAGTTAATAGGTTGCATTTGAAGGTAAAGCGATTGAGCATTCAATCAAAGAGTTTTTATATTTGAGCATTACAGCACATGCACATTCATGAGTAATAGAGAAGTATGCAAGAAGAAAACATGCTGCACCAACCCCAAATTAATTGGGATATGGCAGGAGAATGATGACGATGATAAGAACACTCAAATAACTGCAGTCTGTTGAGTAATGTGCAGTCTTGAGTGCCGTCTTGAATGTCTATTGTTGTGCTATATTTACAGTGCTTTCATAATAATGGCAATTGTTTTATTGAATTAAATACCCTAGTTAGTCGAATTCCTGAGTATTCAAATTTATTGTTAAAAAAGTAAGGAGTACTTAGAATACACTGCACTTGGCAACTAATGTTAGGACAGAAAGACGTTTCTATGAAGAAATTAGTGTAGCCATAAAACCTTTGAATCATAGAGTAGAGATGAATAACAATGATAAGCCAAGCGGATATGTTTGTGATGACATGCAGATTTTAAGAAGGTCAAACCACTATTTTTTCTACTGCAGATGGAAATATTCTTCATTATAAATTGGAATCTTTGTATAAGACTTTATTTTAATTCAAAATATTAATTTATTGAGAGTTAGATTGATAAGTAATAGGCAAAATATATCAATGACACAAGTGACATTTGAAACAGCTATAAATATAAACAAACCCGTAAATGGACATGACATTAAGAAGTTAGAAACCCTTTGTATAGAACTGATAGTTTACAGTCTGATGAATAGCATAAAAATTGACATAATATTTCATGTTTTCTAGCTTCTACAGTTTGAAATAAGAATTAATACGTAGTGTACTTACGAGTAAGTCCCAATTTGCTTCTTCTAGGTGATATATAGCTTCTGCAACATCTTCTATGGCTGTTATACCCTAGAATTATTTGTTTCATTAATATTTAACGAAGTTTAACTTTGGTATAATTACACTTACGCAGTTGAAGAACGCAGTAAACACCAACCACAAAGTTTACCTTGTAGCTCAGTAGCTGAACAAGTGAACAACGACTATGCACAAAGAAACAATAAAGGCATAACTTGTACCGTATAACACGTGTCCCAAGTATGATTCACAATCGAAAAACCTATGCAGGTATACAAAAGGGACAAAGAAAATTTGAAAAAATCTTTGAAAACTACGATAAGACCACAGCACAAAGAGATAAACGAGAATTAAGAGTCACTGTTGTTATACGCTACATAACCTTTTTCAAACACTAAAGGGTGGTGATAGGATAACTAAGATGAAGCCAACTTATAGAGGCACTCTTACCTGAAAATTTGCTAGAATTTCCTCTCTGTTTTCTGCCATCCTGATATTACTGAGCTCAAAAAATACTATGACATTTGCGATTGCGACAAATCACTCAAACATTGACCATCGACAAACGGCAGAGCAATCTTATTGCCAGTTGCCACAATAAAAAAGAACATTGAATTTTACCACAGGTTAAAAAAGCATGAATCGACGAAGTCTGTGATCGTTAAAATACACCATAGAGTTAATTTAGTGACGTAATGATGACGAAAGAATTTTGGCGGGGCTGCGATCGAGCTGGCGGGCTATTCAAACACATAGGTGATTTCAAATTCTGAAGATCATCGAACCAATGGTTTTCTTTTTAAATAATAATAGCAACGGTTAATGAAAAAAAACATGTTTTTTTGTTGCTTACGTTTATATTCTGTGTAACTTTCCAGTTTACGTTTTAGCATTGAATCACTCAATCATTGTTCACGTTTTTTTATAGGTATTCTCCTATTGCCGCTTCGATCGTATAGTCATCGTAGTTATTTAAAAAAATATATTTCAAGAAGTTACTTACTGAATGATCTGTCTACCTATATTGTAAAAACAAATATGATAACTCATTCTATAAGAAACTGTAAAACGTGTGTTTGACTCAAGATCGCGGCAGTTGAAAAGCGCGTAAGCGGCCCGCGCACGCGCACTTGTCCACCCGAGCTTGCGCACAATCGAAACTTTACGCGGGAAAATAGTGTTCCTATAAAACTTATTTAATCGCGGTAAATAATAATTGGAAATAAATTTTCTACCTTTTTCTTTTTAGAATTAGTAGGATATTTACATACAAATTCACTGGTTTTTCTTAGCCAGATCAGTTTTAATTTTAATTGAACAAAAGAAACTGCCCGTAATTAACATAAAAAATAATGTCTATGCTCTGATTCTTTTTTTAAAACATCAAATAAAACGTTTTTAATGTTAAATTCTGTAGATTACCCTGTGACTTAATATTTTATTTTAATGATAGTGTTAATATTTTTGAATGACCTACAAAAAAGCATGGTGTTTCAGCAGACATGGCTACTTCAGCCATGTTCGCGCGAGCCCTGGCGCTGCTTGCGGTGGTGGTGGTCTCCCAATCACTCACCCTGGACGAAGGTGAGTCCAATTCCAATTCCAATGCATAATAATTATTTACTACGTAAAAAATTATCACGTAAAAAACGTGATCTTCACTATCACCGATGTCATAGGGCATCAATTATTTTTATTTATCGGTACTGTCCCAAATATCTCAGCATACAAATCGATAATCAAGGTAGGTAGTGACTAAAATCAATGGCAGTATAAAAAAGGTAAAAACACTAGATAGATATAGGTAACACTATGTTAAAAGTTCTGAAATTTTTTGAATATTTTTTTTTCGAAATTTTTACATTTGAAAGCACTCTTAAAAACTTTTTAGCCGACTGCGGGAAGTCCAAAAGCAAGGTTATTGATGTTTAGATCATTGCTCTATGAAACACCAATAAAACACCGTTTTTAACTATCAGTTGTTAAGAAAACTTAAAGCAGCATTTACGAAATATCATAATAACTCTAATAATGAGTTCATTCAAGTCTTTTTGTTGGAATTTTGCTCAATCTGAAAGGGTAAGAGGTCGTTAAGATAGAAAACGTACTAAAAATAAACAATACGAGTCCAATCTTATCACTAGGCGTAGGAGTAAGTTGAAGGAATCTGAGTGGTGACTACAACAGTAGGTATCACTTTTAGGTACCTGGTAATACTGTATCTACTCGATGACTGTAGGTGGTGGCCTAGCTACTTTTTATTGGTTTGCATGCAATTACCTTCTTATGTAATTTGCGACGTTTTATAGATGTTTAAACTTTAATATGGGTTTAATGTTTTACGTAATTAATTATACGAACAAGTAGTGCGTGTTATGCTATCAGGTCTCTCAGGGATGTTTTATCTATTGCCCGACTTCGTACCTACCGTCTATTTTGCTCTAATTGAATCTAAACTTAGATATAGCATTAAATTTTGGGGAAACAGCTATAAATATAATATTAAGGCAGCCTTTACTATACAAAAGCGAGCATTAAGAACCATGCTTCGTTTAAATCAGACAGAATCACGTTTACAAATTCTAAGTTTAATAAAATACTCCTTGTATTTTATTAAACTTAGAATTTTAACGGCACCATGTCCTGATATTTTAGTTCTCCTTACTCATTTAAAATGTAATAACTTAAACGAGTTTGAAACAGACGTTGAAAGAAAAAATAGAGTAGATACTCGCAGAAAAGATCTTCCTACTATTCTGCAGGCAAAGCTTAATGTTGTCAAACACTTGTCAAGCGTGCAGTCTGTCAATCTGTTTAACAAATTACCAGCAGAATTAAAGAATATTCAGAATGTGAACATGTTTAAAAATAAACTCAGGGCTTTGTTAATCAATAAAGCCTATTACAGCATTGTCGAATATTGTAATGACATAAAATCTTAAACACTATTATTCAATTAAACTTAAATTAAATATGTGTACCTACCCATTGCTCTTTGACATTTTTATAATTGTTGCTTTTTATTTTAACGTTGAATGAATGTATTATTGTAGCATTCTCTGACTTTGTTCTGTGTCAATAAGAATATAAAAATTTGTAAAGTTAGTATTTTCAATTTGATTAGACGTTCTAACTTCGATGATGGGTGATGAACGAGGTTACTTATATTATAATTGTTTATGTGCATATTTTTGTGTATACTTACTGTGCAAATATTTCGACACAAATGTATTTTTGTTATGAAATAAATAACTTGAACTTAAACTTTAACAATGAACGAGAAAATTAAATAATGTCAGTGTACGTCAGTAAGACATGAGTAAGTCTTTGAAATCCCATACTAGTTCTTATTTAAAAAAAAAAACGTTGCCCGACACTAGAAATGTCTCCTGTATCGTGGGTGCGTTTACAAACATTTAAATTCACATACACAAACAGCCAGACCCGGAACAACTAACCTGTAGTCCATTCAAATACGATTTAAAGGACCATGGGCAATTTTCTATGAAATCTGAGCGTAAGACAAACAGAATTGAAATATAATTATCTTAGGGTGCTTAGCTTAATGTTTTCAACATGATTTGCTTAAAAAACAAATGATTGTCAAATCTTCTACACGGCTGTACCTCTGGTCTCCAGCGACTATACGGTACCTACTTTTCACAATAGTATGAATTGAAGTTACATAATATATGCTATGATTTGAGACAATTTCTATTCTGTTGGATTTACGCGGTACGCCCACCTTGACCCTTATGGACCTAATATAAAAAAAAAACCTCTGGTATCCCAACTTTGACTTAGACCATTACCCAATCTTTTATCACACTTTCCTCAAGCTTTTTTACTTTAACATTAAAATGTTCACCTCCCTCGCACAGAAATACATCAGTCAAAGTAAACATAAATTCCCATTAGGACAGCCGCGATACTATTCTTGGGGTCATTAGCGGCCGAAGAGAAATAGAACGAATGCACACATAGAATGGCATAATTAGATGGAGCGGAAGTGCAGGAATTTTCTTAGGATGTGAGCTGGAAGTTCAACGACTGGACTTTATGAGTTGCAACATTGTAAGCTTCAGTTTTTTAGGCTGGCCTGCTATTTGCAGACGGTAGGATTTTGTTTTGGTTCTAATACCTTTGCAATTTTGGTTCGTATTATTTATCAGAGGTGCGTTACGTAGGTTTTCGTATGAGTTCTATTACAAAAATAATTTCGTTGCTTCCATGTTCTACACTTAATGGTTTTAAATGTTCTTTATTAGGTAAAATTTTGAGGAGCTCGTGGCTCAGTCGATCTTTAGGTTAAGCCGTGCTTGCCTAGGTTGGTCTGTGGATGGGTGACTGACCATTACATACCGAGTTTCGTCCGTGCCTCGGAAAACAAGTTAAGCCGTTGGTTGTTACAGGCAGTCAGTGGTCCCAAAAAGTCTGACAACCAGTCTTACCAAGGGGTATCGTATTACCCAGTACTAACTGGGTTGTGGGGGTCAGATAGGCAGTCCCTCCATGTAAAATACTGGTATTCACCTTCATCCGGTTATACTGGAAGCCGACCCCAACATAGTTGGGAAAAGGCTGGGCAGATGATGATGATGATATTCGGTGCAATTTTAGCACCCTGATTTAGTTTTATTTATTTATTTAAAGTTTATGTACAAGAGTGGTACATAAGCGGACTTAATGCCACATGGCATTACTACTAGTCAACCTTTGGGTCAAATAGGACAGCATTATGAGTGAGTTGCAAAAAAAAAAAAAAAACGCGATGAATGTGGACAACCCAACAGTGGCTGGTATATGATTTATCTTGTAACACAGCACGATAAAACCTCTAAGCATGTACCTCATGTAGTAAATAACCTCCCTCTATATCAGAATTATTAGGTACTAAAAGGACCCATAGTCCCTAAAGCTCCAGCGACACGTTATTATGATAGACAAAGCCACTGAATTTACCCGGCGAGGTAAACAAACCGTCTCGTAATCTATTTGTCACGCTTAGTCGGGGCTGCGTCGACGAGTGACCTCAGGATTAAATGATATTAACATGGACGAATATTAGCCTACTGTTGGAGAAATATCTACAAAATGTAGGTCTTATTCGGTAGAGCTAAGTTTGTATGTTCATGATCACTATCACACGGAACAAACAGTAAATATCCATCAAAATCTTCTTGTTCCAAGGCTATTTTATTCGATTATTTTTGTCTATGGTGTACCTGTCTTTTTTCCTCCATAGAAGACATACGTCTCTTATTCTCTACTAGCTATTAAGTATACATTCTAAATGTTAATTAAGTTTCTGCCTTGCTCCTTCCGTCTGTCTTAGATTATTTAAAAATGATATATATTACCTATTATCCATTTGCTACCGCATGACATAGGTACCCGTATCACATTTAGCTGCGAAAAACAAAATTATATTCTTACATTCGACGAAGTTTCATGTACTGCCCTTAAATGTCACCAGCATCTATATGCAAAGTAACACAAAGATATATTTAATTCCGAATACAGCAGAAGCATCACAATAATCAGGTCAAGGGACAGATGGTAGCCCATATAGGGAGCATAATACTGGTTTCACACAATGCTCAAGCGCATCATAATGTTTACAATCTTGTTTTTAGTGTCGTAATCCAGCTGTGAGTCAAAATTACTGGAATTTGTTTACTGTTGAGGAAAAAGAACTTTGTGAATGACCTTGACTAATACTTCGTAGGTATATCATATACCTAGGTAACTACTTATTTACGTTTAAGTACTTTTACTTAAGTATACTGTAGCGGACATAATTAAGTTGACAAAAAGAACGCTAGCGACATCTATGACGCAAATGAAGAACTAAACATTAAAATCCTGAATCGCGATATTAAAGTTATCGTCGAATTAAGACCATAAATATAGAAAAAAAATCGACTACATCCGTTGCACAGCAGCCCACCAGACCCAACACCCGTCTGTTCAAAGGATCCTCGCTACGCAATGGGTTATTGAGGAATTTTGCATCGTTCCACATACTCCTAAAATATTGTTAGACATCTCATTTAGTCGACATATTTAGTGAAAGGGTCCTTCCTTTGCGTAGTTTTATCCCTGTATATGAACTCCCCATGAATTTCATGGAACATAGCAACGCAAAAATGGATGAAAACACTGTTTTAAATGAGTAGTTTCATTCGAGGCTTGTCATCTCTACGGGGCACCTGGATGATCTATGCAGTCATCAATCAACACTTACATTTTGTGAGTCTACGAATGGAGACTGATTGTTCTACTCTAGTCTAGTCTAGTCTAGTCTAGTGGAAGTTGCTTGTTACCATTTGAACACCGTTGCTATTTTTGTACTGAGTGTTGCATATTACTTGTCTTTTATCTGTCCAGATATATTTTATGGCAATACTCCTTTATAGGTCCCAAATAAATAATCCTTTAGGAAAGAAGAGTTATGTGGATCTGTTTTTTTCCTTAAACATATTCGATTTACTTGAAATAGTGAACTGTCATAAATGGTAGGTGCTATGAGCTTACCTCATACCATAATTAAATTAGGTAAGTGCATTACGCAACGAGGACGATTAGAGCGTCTGTCTGGCCAATCAATCATCATCAGAACTTATTTGAAGGCTTGTTTAAAACACTGCATGTCTAATAATAATATAATGCGGAAAGTTAATTCCAGTAAATATACAAAAGTAGCGAAGTTTAAAGAGGTAAGTGGCAGATGGACTGGCGGATATTATGATGAATTTCTAAGGGTTCTTATACTTAGCCCGTGGTCACGTCAAAAGCTTTCAACTTCGAAAGGATATTGCAAACTTGATACCTCAATTTATCTTCCTTAAGTAGATACAACATGAATTTTCGCCGAGGTATATTCACGTTTTACCTTTTGACGAAACGAGATCAAATCCTTTCCTAAGTACATTCAAAATTAGATACGAAGCCTATTTATTTCTCCAAAATTCCCACTTGATGCTCGTTTACGTCGTAAATTAATATTAATAAGTTCGGCTTGGAGGTTGAACCAGGAATTTTCTAGATATTTTCTCCGAGGCGTTCATAAAAAATAATATAATATGCTGCGACGTTGCGGGTGGTAGATATTAATTTCCATTACCCATCAATCCTCTCTTCCTTTACGTCTGCAATATATCAAGTTTAGTTTTACATGTAAATAATTAACATTTATTTAATTTATGAACGTAACTCCGTCAATATGGTAATACAATAACCTATCGAAATCGAACATTATTTCGACGTGAAATTAATATGAGCGATTATTTTGTGTACTTAGAAAATACAATTTCGTATTTCTGTCTTTGCTTTTTAAATTAGCACCATTGAGGTGCCTAATCTTAGTCATAATTTTGTGAAAATCACACAGTTGGAAAATCACCAAAAGGGTTTTTCTGCTTAGAACCAAAAACATCCTACAGTTAGCTAACGTTATCCCTTTACAAAAGTTAGCCTTTTCCCAACTATGTCCCTACATGTCGGCGTCCAGTCTAACCGGATGCAGCTAAATACCAGTATTTTAAATAGCGTGAATGCCTATCTGACCTCTACAAACCCAATGACTAGGTAATACACCCGTTAGTAGGTAAGACTGGTTGTCAGAATATCGAGCCATTAACCGAATACCTGTAACGAATCTACTGTTATCGATGGTCATCCTTTCACGGACCGGTAGCTGCTTAATCTTGAAGATCAACCCGTGCGGCTGTTATTATTTAGCCACGAGCTCGTTCAGTACTCAGCAGTATTAGAGGCTTCATGGCGTCCTTTCTGACGCTTCGTTTGGATACGTATTTATCACAATGTCAGTAGCACCTAAATTCGAATACAAAACGGTTCAGATGGCTAGCATAGCAACACATCTGGTGGGTACATTATACCTAATTTATTAGGCTTCATATGTGTTTACAAAGCCACATGAAATAGAACTTACGAAATGTTCACCAAATGACGTACTATGTGAACTGGTATTTAATTAGATTCACAGATGTGTGCCATAATTGACTTAATAGAGCATGTAGACTTAATAAAATATGAAATCTGTTGATAAGGGCCATACACAGATAAAATCATGGGAAGACAGATCGATCAATCAATTTTTTTATTCAAAGAATTTAATTTTTGAATTCACACTTATTTTATTTAGCAAGGCATCTCACTATAAAGCATTTAAGGATAGTAGGTACCCATATATGAACGTAATACAATTTCCTTTGGAGAAGGGCAGTACGTCAAAAATTAGCCTAGTTTTGGTGTAGAGTTATAGCGACAGATTTTTTACCAAAATGTTCACAAGAGCAGACATGTAAAGTGGACATTTAACTTTCTTGAATATTTTTATAAAACAGTTCAAAAGGACTTACAATTTTATTCTTTGGCGAATATTTGATATATTGAACAGACGTCTGTTCGTACAAGTTTAATATTTGTGAAAATATTGCGGTCTTCCTTCAAGAGAATTTGTAAGCAGCATGTTGCAAAATATGGTCCATATTTACATGAAAAAGATTTGTTTACTGGTCCTGGGGTATGTAAACATGGCTGAAACAAGAGACTTATTTAGGCTTACGTCACTTTATCGTCAAAAATATGTTATTTCTACATATTTTCGAACTTGAATCAAAGGTCTCTTGGTTTTATCATTAAGAGTTTACACACAAAAAAACTTCAACGATCTTATTTAAATGTTCGTCAAAAATACATTTTACGTGAGTTGTCCTCGTTTGGTAAATTCACATTAAAAATATTTCTAAGTAACGGTTTCTACGGAAAAATGTCGTATTAAAAAACAAAGTCTTAGTTTAGCCTTCTATTCAATTTTATTAAAATACCAGCCATAGTTGAGACCGTATCCATCGTCGATATTTACTTTATTTTGGATTGAAGTTAAATTAGGATTCCGCGACTCGGAAAATACTAACATCCGGATTTTGAAAGAATAACAACATAAAAGTTTTACTAAGCACGACGATTTTCAGAAACCGGCTGGGTGTTTTCAAATCCAGGAAACTTGAGTCAACACTGAACAATGACCTAATATTATTGGTGATAAATTAAGTGATGATCTAATGAATCTGTCACTAGTGCAGTCATCCAAGGAAGAATGTTTGAAGTACCAAGCGTCACGGACTTACTTAGAAACCCTATTTCCTTAAGTATTCTAAAAAGCAAGACGCTCTCGAAATCAGCACTAATCCAAATTCAAAATGACTGTATCGTTATAAGTTGACTTATTTACGATGGTTAAACATAATATATTTTGACCAAATACGTATTGAGGTTCGCCAATAAAATGCAGCAATGAGCAGGTTGCAACAATGACCTCATCGGCGCGATTTGTTACGAGCGTGCGCCTACGCATCTTGTCGGGAATGGGGTCCTACAAGTTTAATTATGTAGCCAAAGATTTATTGTTCCTTGAATATTGATAAGGTGTTTAATTTGTTTGTATTCATGTTTTGTAATTTTATTGTTTCTGTGATATATTGGTAGGTTCCTGGGGTTTTATTCCATCAGTACCCATGTTATCACTTATATGAGATTATTCAATGAAGAGTACCGATACCCGTACATTATCCGTATTTGGCAGGCGTATATGGTAGGAAGTCGGGCAGACGTTGATTGTACATTTGTACGTCACTTGCAACTGGCACAGCCATTTACTCAGTTAAGTTTGCAGTGTCAATGAGACAGTAATCAGCTGATGCCCCCTTGTCTTACATCGAGACTTTAGGACCGTCGTCGTGTCAACTTGTATCACCGTGTGTGACATTGGCATTACTTTTATAATCTGTTGCATTTATGCTTACTAACTTAGTTGGATACCGTTAAGTGTGCATTTGAAAAAGTTAGTGCAGTACATAATTATGGAAATCACAATAGTCAGTTTTGTTTTTTTTTTAATTTCGGGAAGAACATTATATTATACAACATGTAACGTAATTAACGCACACCCTCAGACACCCCAATTAGTATATTATGTTATAATCATAATACATACACTGAATTTTTAGTTAAACTTCTATGAGCATTGATTATTGATTGATTTAGTTATACTAATTCCGGAAAAATGTTGTGGTCACAGTACGCAGACAGTCGCACACGTAGGTATGAGGGTCTTGTTAGCCTAGTAGGTATTCGCTCGCGTTCGAAACGAGTTAACGAGTTTTTACTGTAATTTAAGTAGTTTTAATTATTTTTGGGAAAAAAAAAATACCTATCATAAAAATTATAGAAATTGATTCAGTAAACGATTCTGAACAAACTAATTTCAGGATGTGTGTTAATTATGTTACATGTTGTATATAGGTCCGGAAATCAAAATACCAAATTAAGGCTAAATGAAGTTGTAATTCTTGTTAAGAATGACATCATAATTGAATTAGCTACTTTAGCACTCAATTAATGTATCATGCATACAATGAACTGTTATGAAATCGGAATATGAAATCATTTATGTAGGCAGCGAATTATGATTGGTATGTTTGTATCGGTCGTTCGTTTTTGAAGGTGCTTAAAAGTAGTGGAATGCGCTGCGGGGCTGTTCGAAAGAGACACCGTGGCCCTGGAACACAAAGGGCAAAGAAGGAACATGGATGGGTTTTAGTCAGTACAAGTCTGACACTCCCTTCCGCTCCGCCCAGAGTGGGGGGGTCGTTTGATGATTTCCCATCCGAAAAAAAAAAAAAAAAAAAGTAGTGGAATGTTTTTTTTATCTTTATTTTTGAAAAAGTATAATTTAATCGCGTGGAATGATTTGTGAACACCACTTGACAAAATTGTAACAGTTTATGAATATAGGGATTTTAGTCCTGGGTTCCTTATGAGCCAACCAAAAAGGGAGCTTAGTTTACAGCCATCGCATATTATTATTTTCAGCGACAGTAGACTTTAAAATAACTCTAGAATCTATGTATTATTTTTCTAATAAAGACAGAAGCGAAAAGTGATTCAAATAACACCTACGTAGAATTCATGAGACAAGAAACTTCGGCGTAATAACTTACGTATTCTCTTCATTTTTATACTCTTAAAATTTTTCCATAATCTTTGTATTAAAAATACATTTTTACTTTGGAACAGCCGATACAATCTGTTATTATAATTTCTTCGGAACTTCAAAATACCGTGGAAAGCCTCCGAAGATATTAAAGAAAATATTGTAAATAAGAAATTTTAATCTCTGCCTTCGTTTGATTGAATCCGCGTTTCCGCTTTACGTTGATCCTGCTTTGTTGGGAATTCGGACTATCTTATTTATTTCATTAAATAGCTAATTTAAATTCCATTGTATCAAGATTTTCGTTCTGACCGTTTGAGCATTGTAAGTAGTAATTGAAATTCTGCTAAGAAAACAGGGGATAACTAGAGTCAGTAATAGCAGTTTTATTAAAACTTAGCTGGTTAGGTGTAGACCTAATTAATAAGGTTTCATTCTTCTTCTTAGCGTGTCGATGGCAATCTAAATTGTGTCAGCCCAGAACTGAGCTACTAGTTCGGCGCTTTCGGTAGCGTCCATCAGTTCCTGTAGTGAACAAACAACAGGACACGCAGGACACGATATTAAGTGTACCATCGTTTGCAGAGCAGCACCACATTTACACTCAAAGGAAAAGGTTTCATTAAAGCAACTTAAGGTGACTCAAATTGGCTACTTAGGTCATCATGGTACACTAAAAACCATTATTATTTACCTTTAAAACCCAAAATACTCCAGCCAAATTTTTCAGTCACACTGTAATCGCCAGGTCATTTAACTTACAGAAATCCTTTTATCTCTGCAAAAAAACGATAGGTATACTCTTTTTTATACTCTAAGTTCACTGACCAGCTGAAAAGGTCTAATTTAACTGTTTCGCTAAGGACTCTAAACGTATCTCATAACAATCTGCCCAAATGTCCAAAGAACCGGTATGAACAGCTGATTATGCATCCGCCAAGCTTCGTTACTGTATTAGGCAAGGCGGACCCTAACACCACCCACGCGACGGCTTGATAGCCTAATTTGTACCGCCTTCACTGTTCATGAGCCTTGTGACAAATATACGAGCAATACCTTTGTGTAATATGTAGATATGTGTAGAGATTTCCTGTTACAAAAAACGAATGCTTATGGAAATGATATCATTAATTAAATGCAGCCTAACTACCAATTAACTAGGACGGAGATAGAAAATTGGCAAGACCTTGGTGATGTAAACAGATTATTGTGAACTATTATTTTAGGTGGGAAGGAATTGAGATTCCTAATTATTTGTGTCATTGTGAACGCTGGGTCTTGAGTCTATACCTCATTCACAGACACTGATTACCGTAGCCATCTGCATACATAATATTATGCCATCTTTATGATAGGATTGCTGTCACGTGTTCTATTTTACCGCATTGTCAGATTCAAATGAAGATTTAGGCAATACCATGTCACACAACAGGTTATATCGGTAGGTAGGGCCAGTAAGGAAGTCGGAATAGCTCACATAATTACAGTAACAACCATCGGCATTGGTGTCGGTTGGTATCTGTTGGCTATCGGATGGACTGATAAACAGGACTGACGTTGATTGACGGCACTTGAAGATCAATTAAGTTTCCTTATGGATTAGAATCCTGATCGACATAAGTCCATGCAATCAAAGTATTTACTTACAAAGTTCATAACTTGTATAGCTGGTTGTCAAGTAGAATTGACGTAAGCTTGGGAATCAGGAAAGGACTTTGGGTTAATGTTTCCCATATGTTCAGTTGTTCCAATTTACCATTTTGTTCCGACGCTTCAACCTTCAAGTAGTTCAGAGAGAAACTGTCAACGGACATTTTGTTGGCGAAAAACTTAGCTGTCCACAACACATTACTAGCAACCATAAACACGTCTTCAAAGAAAAAAAGAGCATAACGCCAAGGAATCGCATCGGGGTCAGGATCGCGAGGCGCGCTCAGCAGGAAGGCCCTAGAAGGCGATGCAAGTTAACTTTTTATCTCGTACCGTTACGCCATCGGCTTCTCTGTGACATCACTATGTCGCCACAATTACTAACTGTGCGAGGCTTTGAGATCAGCGGACTGCTGTAATAAAGTAACGGGTTGTTCTATGATCCTTGTAAGGACGCAGACATGTAGGGGTAACTGTCTCATTCATGTCCAAGAGATCCTTCGTGAAGCGCAGTTTTTATTAATAATTGTCTGTGGTAATTGTACCTATTAAAAAAAAAAGATGGCGGCGTTAATTTCGACTATGGTAACGCCAAAAGATGCATGCAGCGCCAATACTAGTTATATATGTTCAGATAATTCGGTATACATATTTCAGGGGTTGCAGCATTAGACGATTATATTTCTTGATACCTTTTTCTTTGCATCCAACAATGTCATGTTTAGGTTTTGTGATTCGTTCGATGTGATCATGGTGTGATGGCCAATAAAAAAGAGCTGTTGTAAAAAAAAGGTGTTACGTTATTGTTTCTATCCAATACCCATTATTGTTTTGCAGTAGTCTAGTCCCTTGCTGTGTACATTTCACGAATATCTTGTTGGGTTTGACTGTTCCAATAAATGTGGACGTTATGGCCTCAAAATCAATGGTATTCCCTATTGCGGGACTTGGTTATAAGAAGCTGCTTCGCGATAATCATTATGGATCAATTGGTTATTCACTAAGGATGTCAAGATTAATGTTCGGTTATTTTGCTATTTATACAGTTGCATGAATCTTTAAGCTCAAAAAGCCTATAGATTCATAGAAAACCATAAGTTAACGAAGGTAACAATAAATCCACATTTAAAATAGAATTCTTTGTTGTATTGCGAAATACCTAAACAATAAAATGTACATAAATAAACAACAAGTTCGAGTGTTTAGCATTATTGAGAACGGTTCTTGTTTTACATGCCCATCAATATGTCAAAAAATTATGTAGCCTGTGATGGATCGTTCGTAATATTGAAAAGTTCCCCTTACCTAAGTCAACATCGCCCTCATGTTCAAGATTGTGCTTATACATTATATTTTACTCCATGTTTTGTTAACATGAGTTTACATATATGTGTGTTTTCTTATCTTATTCCTTATACGATTTTTACTATTTATTTTATGGTCTTTCTCATACTTACGAATTTCCAGCTTTACATTTCTAGAAAACTAACTAGGTATAGGTACCTAATGGTTAGACACAGAATAAGTATGTTAAAAGCTTTTGCCTGCGGCTTTGCTCGCGATATCTTACTATTTGACAATTAATTCGGGATGTACTCTGCACGCAATAAAAAAAAAATCAATCTTGATTTGAAAGACACGTGGCGCCATCTATTATCAGACAACGTCATTGCTGTTTTCCTCGGGAACAGTGCTTTTTTTCGGGATGAAAGATATATGTCCGTTTCTGTACACCTGACAACGTGTAATGCAAAATTTTAGGATGATTGGTTCAGTTGTTTAGGCGTGAAAATGTTACAAACAAACTTACTTTCGCATTATTAGTTAGTAAGTAAGGATTAAAGGACTGGAGTACACGATAGTTAAAGTCTTATGTGAGTCATATGAGTCTCGGTTGTGTCATACGGTTCAGAATAACTTTCCTGGCAGCCACGGACAAGCGTTTTATTGGAACTGCGTATCGTGCTCTTGTTGCTCTTAAAATACATGTGTTTTAATGTTTTGAAGATCCTGCCACTGATGGCGGCGAAATTACTAACTTATTTCTAGAGTTACACTGTCAAGCATTAAGCAAACTAAAGTATCACCACCTGTGCCGGATGCAGACTTTCGGGCAGTCAGAGGCCCAAAAGTCTGCATCAGGTTAAACTTCAAGATTGTCAAATAACTACAATTGACAGCCGGGACCAACGGCTTAACGTGCTTTCCGACCCACGTAGGAAACTTGCTATGTAATGGGTGGTCCGGTCACTCATCCACGGACCAACCGAGGCAGGCGCGGCTTAACCTGAAGATCGACCTGAGCGGCTGTTATTATTTAGCCACGACCGTTCGGGTCGATCTTCAAGTAAACTAATGCCTTTCAAATATTTATTCTATTTTACCCGTATCTGGTACGGAGTGAAGACCACTTTATATTTATAAGTAGGCACCTTGAGGGTCTTGAATTACGACTTAGATTGAAAACAGATTCTGGAAAAAATGCTGAGATTTTATTCGAAGTTGAATTATTCAAGCATAGTCCAAAGGTTGTAAGTATATTTACGTGAAACCAAAGCTAACCTGATTTATTTGCCGTATTTCGTTAGAGTAGGTAGATGAAATGTCTGAAACCAGGTGCTTGTATTAATCTCTCACCGTTAGCCGTCGCCGAGGTGACAGGTGGGACTGATTTCCGTTTCCGGAGCTTAGCATAATTATGGTAACACCTATTAATATACACTCCAAATATTATGTATAATTAGAATGTATTAGTACCTATTTCTTTTATGTACGTAGAGCCATGTTACTATAACATCTTCTAAGCTTACTAATATCGTGGCTCAATGCTTAATTAAGAAATATCGTTTAGTACTCACTATTCGATTTGGCAACAATATCCGTCTATCTGCCGGTTCAATGGGTTGACGAGCTGTTATCGTCCACAACCACGAGTCCAATACAATTTATACAATAGGTAGGTACTCTTATCTACTGAACTTGTGACCTTTGTCACAATTTCAACGAATTTCTACTCGGATCATTTCGTGGGCTTCTTTTGTAGAAAAAAGTCTTTTATTTTGCCAATCTTGCTCGCTTGGTTTAAGTTAGATTTCAGATTTCTTATCTTGCTTTTACAGAAAACTTTGCTCTTTTTACGAATTACTTTATCTTAGAGTTTTTCTTATTCCGAATTAAGTTCTACGAATTTATGGAAATCTCATAATTTCGCTGAACAATTACAAAGAAGGCATTATTTTAGTAGTTTTCGCAAAACTGAAAGTTACATTTTATAACATTAAATAGATAAAATGAATTGTAGACTAGCACTGGAAGGTACAAAAGTTCTTTGTTATCAACCGAAACGACTGAATTAAGTAATTTATTTTTTAATATAACTAAGCTACTGTGATTTCAAGAGTTTATTGCCTTTTGGGAGTCATTGATATGTTTGTTAGTAGGTTTTTTCATCGCTACAACGGAGAGGGACACAATGGACACTAACAACAACTTCCTATTCCATTTCTTCAGAAGAAAATAATACAAATTATTAAATAGGCTGAATTAATCCTCCAATAATAATAATCCAATTACGCGCAGTCAGTGATTCGTAGCACGAAAGCCCATTAGGACCCAAATCTGCTGACTTAAGTGAACGTTTCGAACGTTTTCAATAAGAACAATAATAACGAGTGCCATTATTTTTAAAAAATTCGCTTGTAAACCGACTAGAGATTTGAGTCCATTGACCTTTGAGCCTTCTCTTCAACCTTGCGTGAATAAATGATACGATTAGTAAATAGAAAGAAAGAAAGAAAGAAAGAAAACATATTTATTAAATACGAATTTTAAAGGTGTTTGGCTTACTAAGAGCTGATATAAATGTAACATTCAATACATGAAGGGTGTAAATAAACCCTTAACATAACCGAAAGGCACTTGTTCTCCCCGTCTTTGCGATAATTTTTTTGTTCTAGACCATACCTGGGGGTCAAAGTTCCAACTTTTTCCAAAGTTTTTTTTAAATACATTTTTTTAATGTAAGATTTTTACTTTACACACCTCCACGACCCCCGTACTATTCAATCCATCCATCAGCACAATGCTTTGAGTGCTTTCCATCGAGCCCTACCTTAAAACGTGATTTTTCACCCCCAAAAAAAAAAAGTTGATTCCCAGCAATAATTTTTGCGTAAAGTTACTTAGTTTGATGTACAGAATGCTTGGTTGGCGGCTATGTGAAGGGTCTGTTTACACCCTGTATGTACCTATATTAGGATTGATTCATTGAAGTGGAATATTACAAAACTTAAGTGGGCCTTCAGTTTTTATAAAACCTTTATGCACAAGTTGCGTTGGTCGCCCCTCAGCTAGATGGACCGACTACCTTGAAAAGGTTGAGCGGGTTAGGCGGTTTTCGGAAAGCGAAGGATAGGGTGTTGAGGCGAAGCTTGGGAGAGGCCTATGTCCAGGAGTTTACAATGTATCAATACCGTGTCAATATTAATAAAATTCTTCCAACCATCTTTTCAGACGCAACAGGCAGCGTAACAGCAGCAGCTGCGAATGCCCGCGACGGCGGGGAACTGGCCATACTGGTACGAGGTCTTCACGGCAGCAGTGCAAGACGAGAGGAACTGCTTCATGCGAAGGGTGCTGAGGATGTTGCGATCTCGCTTTATTACAATGGGAAGAGTAATAAGGGTGAGTACTGTAGGACGAGATACACGGTTCTGATCGATAGATGTGGTATCAGTTACCTTGTCAGTAGAGCTTTGGCTAAAAGATTCAGCCACTTTCTCAATACGATACGCTTTAGCCATACAACAATGATCAATTCATGATTAAGGTTATCGATCAGATGAAATTTTCAAACATAAAGCAATATTATTACCACCATAGACATCTGTGTTACATTATTCGGATTTAGTTTTACATGGTAACTGATGAAGAAAAGCCATGTTGAAAAAGATAAAATATGATTCCCATTCTAATAACAAGGTAGCAACTTTGAGAGAACGCGTGAGAATGTACTTCTATCTAAAATGTTTTTAAATGCGAAGGGAAAGGTAACTTAACCACTTCCTCCAAACGGTATGAATTTGCTTTTACGCAAAGGAAACAAGGATACATTCTACCTCTGAATGAACCCGTAAGCCATTTCCAATTTGTATAACAATGAATTCATCCTTCTACGGTAAACGGCTTCCTACTTACGTACGTACATTTTAAGCAATTTATGTTCTTTTTAGTACACGCGCTAGTAACTAAGATAAAAAAAAAAACGATAATACAAATACTTCCTTTGAGGAGCTCGTGGCTAAATAATAACAGCCGCTCGGATCGATCTTTAGGTTAAGCCGTGCTTGCCTAGGTTGGTCTGTGGATGGGTGACCACCCATTACATACCGAGTTTCCTCCGTGCCTCGGAAAGCACGTTAAGCCGTTGGTCCCGGGTGTCATTTGTAGATCTTTGACAGTCGTTAGGTAGTCAGTGGCCCAAGAAGTCTGACAACCAGTCTTACCAAAGGGTATCGTATTACCCAGTACTAACTGGGTTGTGGAGGTCAGATAGGCAGTCGCTCCATGTAAAATACTGGTATTCAGCTGCATCCGGTTAGACTGGAAGCCGACCCCAATATAGTTGGGAAAAGGCTAGGCAGATGATGACAAATACTTCCAAAAGAAAAATAAAGTCAATTTCAGCGTAAAATACCGCTTGTCAGAAAGAAAAGGCGTACAATTTATGTAGTAGTAACGCCAAAAGGCATTAATGTTAGAGCGGCCACATAATGTGCTAAACGGCCACATTTTGTGCTAAAACTTCCACAACATATTATGTGCCTTGTGCCGTAACGAATAAAACCACTCAGTTGTATTACCTAATCCTACTTTTATACTCGTTCATTGGGTAAACGGAGAAGCTACAAAAAATATTTGAATAATCGGAGAAAATGGATGATCCATTAGCATTTCTTGTCTTCCGAGAATGCCATTTGATATTTTTGAATTCATAGAACATCTGCAAAAGCGAATTGCATTTATGCCATCTGCTATAAGGAAAAAGTAGTGTCGTAAATATGATTGAAGACGCATTCTGCTATAAATAAAATCTTGGTTACACAAACTTGTGAGATGGGCGAGTATAGTTCAGTAAGATTCACAGTATTTAAAATAATGAGCTGGATGTCCCATGTGTATCATGTATGTGTATCAAGTATCATGAAGTTTAACAGTCTTATTGAAAACACTACCTATCTCCCTCATAGTTCACGGCATTTTTTACTGGCAGATAATTTAATACAAATCCTGTGTTTTCTCAGCAAATTGTTGAGTATTAGATATAACAACCGTATTCTTCCTTTCCGCCGTATGGCGTGAAAACATTCCTTAGTAGCACAAAGAACATCTTAGGTGTTTTCAGACTATGTATGTGTGAAGTTTTTTCATTAATATGTACTTTTTACCTAGTATCCTTGGAGAGCCTACACGGTGGTCACCTGAAGTCCGTATCCTGGGGTTTGGGCGAGAACCCTCGAGGGACCCTCGCCCTCATCATCACTCCCAGCAGAGTGAAGCTGGTCGTGGGCTGCAAACCCCTGCACTGGCACTCCATGTCCGGTAGACACGATATGCTGGCGACGTTGTCCAGTCAGAAGATAAAACTGGTAAGTGTAAGCTTTAATGTAAGAATTTTTGTCACACCAAGTATCTATTTTTATTGGAATATTCCAATTGTACAAATAAATTATGAGCAGGCAAAAGTATCTACTAAGCTCGAAACAAGTTCATTTCTCAAGATGCTCGTCAGTTTGAATTTCAATTAACTTTTCCAAGAATTTTAATCTTCTTTTTTTTAAATACTAGAAAATTTGCGAATATTTCAATCAAAAACTTAAAAGTATAATTTTGGGTGTAAAATCAAAAATGTCAGAATAGTAGCTTATGCCCGCGGCTTCGCTACTACCGGGATAAAAAGTATCAGAAGTGTTAAATCCTGGTTATGACCCTATTTGTGCCGCATCCAAATCCGGTGAGTAAAAGAGTAACAAACATCACTCAAACTCACAAACTTTCGCATTTTTAATAGGATTTTATTAAACAATGAGGGGTTCAAATAAACGAGTATTAAATACTTGAGCGGCCAGCGTTTTATTTTCAAGCACCCTTCAGCAAGGCCCAATCTAACGATACTGCTGAGTGTCCTTGAAAATTTCTAGGACTTCATTCAAAAACTTATTTAACCCTTATTTTATGAAATGGAAAACTTTTTTTGCATATATTGTTGTTAAAAAACGACGACTATCCTAATTAATTTGGGAGCTACTGAAACCTTTTTCAAGTAGCCATATCTGTCATCTTACAGTACCACGAAGAAAATGCACCAGTAAAAGTATATACCAGCCAAAAGGCAGTTTTGGACTCTCTTAATTGTGACCATCATGAAGATACCATGAGGCCACCAGCTCTCACGACAGTTGAAGAAACTGACTTTGAAGAAGTTCGAGACTTCATGGCGAAAGATGCGAGGAGGAAGCGAGAGGAACAAATGCAAGGAGACGACTTTAGGGGAAACTATATCGATCCGAACATCAATTTGCCGCAGCCGCCAGTTCCGAACAGAGGAGATATACCTTCGAACGCTATTGAGTCGTGTGATGGTAAGAGTGTTTTTTTTATGTTTTTTTCAAGCGGAATTATTTAGATTTATGTTTCCATTATTCGATTGTTATACACATTAGTTTTTTAACTAAGGAATTCTTCTTCAGAAGCTTGTGCACTTAAAAACAGTTTATATTCTTCTTCCTAGCCTTGTCTCCTTCCCTCTCCTTCCTTTCCGTCCCTTTAGATCAAATTCAGTGGAATTATTGTATTCGTTGTCAAGAGTTGCATCCTAGCTAGAAATGGTATACAATGGAAGGAATTACCTAAAATTTCAAATTTATCTTGTTCAGGCATATTTGAATGCTGTGCTATTGAGCTTACGCATTATAGGATAGTTGTAATCTGTATCTATAGAGTACCTAATGTAAATAATCTTAACTACTGCTTAGACAAACTAGAAATTGTACTGCGAGGAATATCACGAGCACGTTATAAAAACATTGTTATTGCTGGAGATTTTAACATAGATATGCTAAAAAAAAATAATCACACAAATGCATTTGAATATTTATTAATGAGGTATAACTTGAAATTGGCATTAAGGCAACCTACTCGCATGGCAAGCATGACATGCATAGATAATTTTGCGCATAATTTTAGTAAATCTTGCAAAACTGACGTGCTAGAATTTGCGTTGTCCGATCATACGGCACAGCTCCTTCACTGTCCTGTTCAAACTAAATCTATCATAAACCATTGGTATGCGGCTAAAAGGGATTATAGTATGGAAAACATAGCTAAGTTCAAAGGCCACATCAAAAATCTTACCTTTTCTGAGATTTATGACACGGATGATCCGAATATTGCTTATACTCATTTTATCGACTCTTTCAAGCTTTTGTACGATTTGTGTTTTCCAATAAAATTGATCAAAATTGATGTCATTAAAAAACCTAAGTGGCTTTCAAAAGGAATTAAATTGTGTAGCCAAAGAAAAAGAGAGCTTCTGTGGCAGATGAGATTAAACCGAAGTAGAGAAAGTAGAACTAAATTCACTAATTATTCAAAATTACACAAAAAAATTATACACTTGACACAAAAGGCACAAAACAATCATAAAATTAAATTATCTAAAAATAAATCTAAAACTACGTGGCAAATTATTAATCGCGCAAACCATAATTTACCCAAACAAAACATTTATAAAATTAAGGTTGGAGACCGTATTCTTTCAAATCCCAAGTGCATAGCTGAAGCGTTTAATAACTACTTTGTCGATAGAATTCAGCCGAAACATAATGACACCGAGGACCCCAAACGCTGTAAAGTAAACACGAGCGCGAAATCAATGTTCATGTCACCTAGTGTACCTTTAGAAATACATAAAATAATAATGACATTGAATAATACAAGTAGCGTAGGGTATGATGGTATTAGTACAAAAATACTCAAGCACGTCTCAATGGAAATATGTGGTCACTTAAGTCATATAATTAACCTCAGTATCAGCGCAGGCATCTTCCCCGATGCATTAAAAACTTCAATAATAAAGCCAATCTTTAAGAAAAATAATAGAGAATTAATGGAATTTTACCGGCCAATCGCACTCATACCTGTGATCTCCAAAATTTTTGAGAAATTCATTTATAACAAACTGTATAAATTCATTGATAAAAATAACATTTTATGTGACGAACAGAAAGGATTTAGACAACATAGAACTATCAATATGGCCGTTTATGACTTTATTTATAATGTTATGCAGAATGTTGACAAACGAATACCCGTATGTGGCATATTTTGTGACATGACACAGGCCTTTGACCACGTGGATTATGAGATTCTCTTAAGAAAACTTGAAGCTTACGGAATTAGAGGCAATTTACTTAGTCTTCTTGAGTCTTACCTTAGAGATCGAAAACAAGTAACTGAAATTTGTCAAATTAATCTAGTGAGCAAGCGCGAAGAGACATTTCGATCCTCAGACCGTGAAGTTATGTTTGGAGTACCGCAGGGGAGCGTATTGGGTCCTTTTGTATTCATACTGTACATAAACGATCTACCTGAATGCATTGAACAACCAATAACACTGTTTGCGGACGATAGTACTGTGACAATACCATGTAAAACTGTGGAGACATATGAAAGCGACATTAATAGTTGTTTAAAAAATGTTGTTAATTGGTTAGAGGCAAATAATTTAAAAATAAACATGGAAAAAACAAAAGTTGTACATTTTAGTCAACGTATTCTTAGAATTAGCCCTAATATACAATACAACAATGAAATAGTAGAAGAAGTAGAAAATACAAAATTTTTGGGACTGGTAATAGATAAAAGCCTAAATTGGAAAGCACATACCGATACTTTATGTAGGAGAATTAGTAAGTCCGCATACGCTCTACATTCACTATCCCCAATAGTATATATGGACGCACTTCTCACTGCTTATTATGGTATAGTAGAATCCCACCTACGTTACGGTATAATGTTCTGGGGTAATTCAACCGAAAGAGAAACAGTCTTTAAAGCCCAGAAAAGATGTCTAAGGGCGATGTTTAAGCTTAAATCCACTGATAGTTGCATGCCATACTTTAAACAGCACAAAATATTAACACTACCTAGTTTGTACATAATGGAAGTAGCTGTGTTTGTGAAGACGAACCCAAATCGTTTTAAACGTCTGACTGACGTAGTTCCACGTAATAGACGCGACAATAACCTAGTGTGTTCCCATCCCGCCAAAACGGCACTAATGCGCAAGAGTGTCTACTGCATGGCTTCGGTCATTTATAATAAATTACCTAAGCAATGGAAAGTATTGCCGCTATCATTATTTAAAAGCAGGCTCAGAAGCTTTTTAACGCATAAAGCGTACTATACTGTCGGTGAATTCCTTACCGAGAAAGAATTCTGAAGAAAAAAGATTTTCTGCCTTTCTTAATAATTTGTATTGTGTTTTTAGATAAGTTGTGATTTGAAACTATTTATGCTGTTACTACTAATTGACATATTATTATTCTAGTTGGCATAATGTTATTCCGTTTGACATTATTGATAATATTTTTAAATTTATTTTATTTTATTTTTTTACTTTGACCATGCTGACATTTTTTATTTTTTATTTTATCATTTTTTTATGTAATTCCAATGACATGCCACTTATTTGTTTGACATCATTGATAATATTTTTTTATTTTTTATTGTTTTGACCATGTTGACATTTTTAATTTTTTATATTTTATGTAATTCCAATGACATGCCGCTTATTTTAAATTTATAATATTTTGTAAACCAACTATTTGCATGCCCATGTGACGGCAAAATGTGGAGAACATTATTATAAAAAAAAAAAAAAAACATCTATGTACCTATTACCCATGTTTGCAAAGAAATAAATGATTTGATTTTAAATGATTTGATTTTGAAAAATAAAAAAGAGTACAAAGTCTATCTTCTCTTAACTGTTGTAATGTTTAACTTCTTCCAGACGAAGTGATCCGTCAGCTGACTCTTCTTCGTCAAACGATTGAGCTCCTTCGTCGCGAGGTCGGCGAACAGAAGGGTATCATCGACAGCTTGCGCACACAACTACGCCAGTGCTGTAACCGGGTGCCGACTCCACCTCCTGTCGATAGATGCACTGGATCTTCTTGCTATTCTGGTTATAATTATTAAACATTACTATGAAAAACTATATTATTCATTAATTCATAGTCTTGCCAGTTTTAGCTCTTACGACTAAGCTATTGAAAATATTCCTGAGATTCATATTTTGCATTTATTGAAGTAGATTTTGGCGTCTGAAGGTAGTATCGATAAGTTTACTAATTTTGGATATTGTGTTTGTGTAAAGTTTGTTAACAGACTAAAAAGATAATAATCAGTGGAAATGTGTATTAGGATCTTCCGTCTTGAATTCAATATTTTATTATTTCGCTCTCTAGCCGTAAAATTGTATGAATCTCATTAATCGTCCTTCTTTAGAATTAATATTTTGTACTTTAGCCTTTACTGACATTATATTCACATTCACTTTATAATCATCAACAATGTTAGCTTCATAAACTTTAGTATAATCACCTAGTTCTTGCCACATCACATCATCTAAATTAAGGTGTATCAAGCAACTTTTATATTCAAAGTGTGGGATTTTATTAAAAGTGTTCTTTTAAAATCGCGTTTTATTTCATATAGTTCGCACAACGACATATTCAGCTATATCTCTAGTATAACCTGACCCTTCATTGTACGGAGAGCCATACAATGCAAGGCCAGCTTATACTGGAGATGTACTAGTTGCTATGTCGTCGTGTACTAGTCCATGTGTGTGAGAACATTTTCTGCCTGCAGAGTCGCGAGTCTCGCCCACCTAATATCAAGTTGCTTGATTAACCTTATTCATATTTGTAAATGAATAACTAGATTTGTCAATTATAATGATGTCGAGAATTCGGGATGATTGGTGGCCCGTGGCTCTGTAGGCGAAAGTGTAATGATGTTTCTTGTTTAAGGCAATTCACGTGAACGATGTTTTCTTTGACTTATTAATAAGTTTCCACTTTGATATTGGAATTTATTTTTGGATCTGAAATAATTTATTTGGGTTTTGATTGAAAACTCAGTTATAAAAGGAAGATTGGCATTTGAGAGACTATCTGTACCTATCTTTTTGTCTTTGATAATGATCAAGTTAAAATTAAAAAGCCAAATGAGAACTTCCATTGAAAATATAATGTTCATATAAAAGAATGTTTATATAATAGAAAGTTATCAGCTGAGAAGAAACCAACTAATTTAAATAATTCATAGAGTATGATTTATTTTAATTACTTGATTTCTTCTTCAGATTCACAATTTCTACAAAACCAATAAGGAAATTTGAGAAAAAATGTGGGTAGTTAGAAAAAAACAGAACGCCACGTGCTTCAATCAGTCATAATGTTTCTATTTTGAAATATCTTTATTGTTATACTTGTATAAACTATGATGCAGGCGTAGAATGCCGTAACATAGCGACTGGGTACGAATGCGGCTCCTGCCCGCAAGGCATGGAGGGCGACGGCAAGAGATGTAGACCCATCAGCTGTAACAGACGACCCTGCTCACAAGGTAAGTCGTAAAGAAAAGGTAGATTATTATTTGGTGTAATACACATTTTTAGAATAATATTAAAGGATACAAAGCCAGGCTTTGGGCACGAGAAAGTGATAAAGTCCTTGAGGCTTATCCTTGACCAGTTGGTACTATGTCCAAAAAAGTAAGCTTGCAATTCGCTTATACCATATCAGGTCAAGAAGAATAAAACTTACGTGTCACACAGTCAAAACTCAGTGATTAATCAAAAACAATAAATCACTTGCAAGTTTTAGCAAAACTCCAACTCCAGATGCTAACTGTCCGTTGGCAAAGCTACTAGCAGTTGTCACATTAGATTCAAAGAACCATTAACTGCTATTGTTACATGCTACCCAGCGTCGTTTAATGGACCATGTGCGGATCGACACATCATTTTGTCAACAACGCAGCATGCGTGCTGTACCTAATCATAAGTACAGTGGAAGATAACGAATAAAAAAAAAAATGGCTTAATCTAAGAGCCACCGAGGTAGATTGTGTTAATACCTCTTGTTAATAGTGTTGATTAACAGGCCTAACAGCAAATCTATTTATATAAAATGGTAAACTGACTGACTGACTGGGTGATTTATCAACACAGCCCAAACCGCTGCGCTGGTCCTAGAGACATGAAACTTGGAGGGTGTGTTCTTTGTGAAGGGTAAGTATCCACTAAGAAAGGATTTTTGGGAATTCCACTCCTAAAAGGGGATGGAAGTTTATATGAAAGTCCATCAGTTTTAAAGTTAGGATCTTCAAATTTTGTGTTTAGGCTGACGATTGAAAATTAATTTATACGTGTCTTAGCGTTTTTGATAATTCTATCCCCGAAGACCACATACACGCGGGAGAAGCCGCGGGCAAAAGCTAGTTACTTATAAAGATCTTGATCTAGCTCTTGATTATAAAATATATCTAAATACGACAACACATCAAGTAACGTGTGTATACAGTGTAGCACAAGCAGTGACAGCCTAGTGGTGTGACCGGCGGACTGCCAAGTCATAGGTCTCGAGTTCGAACCCAAGGCACGCACCTCTGATTTTTCGGATTCATGTGCGTATTGTATAATCATCACTTGCTTCGGTGAGAGAAAACATCGTGAGGAAACCAGCATGCCTGAGAGATATTTCTTGACGGTATGTTAAGCCAAGTCACAGGCCCATGGGCGGCATAAAAACTCTGACACCAGGTTAGGAACTAACCACACGATAAAGAAAGAAAGAAAGAAAGCACAAGCTGACATTTTACGAAAAGCATTTACTGGAAATGACAAGTCACCTTGCACTGGTAAAGCTTTTACTGCATGGTATAGTGTCGGTGAACGTATCTAACGCTACGATCTTATTTCATCTGCTTTCCAGCGGAGAGATGCGTGGACACAGAGCAAGGTTACCGTTGTGAGAGATGTCCGGGACGACTGACCAGCGACGGGCAAACTTGTCGCACTGCCTGCAGTGCCAACCCTTGCTTCGGTGGACGTGAGTACTATCAGTTCTATGTTAGTGCTGAGTGCTTTTATAGAAATCGATCACCTTCTAGATTGTCTATTAGTATTAAAAAGTATATTATTTTCGTGTTATATTACAAACAAACGAGTAAGGTAGGTTTGTTTGTTGCCAGGTGTACAATGTCAGGACTTGCCAGACGGAAGCTACCGATGTGCATCTTGTCCAGAGGGTTACCATGGCAACGGAGAGAAATGCTACAGAATTTCTTGTCGTCAGAGTTCTTGCTACCAAGGTAAGCCGTTGACACAATATTTTAGATTTAAGTCTTAGTTGTATTATTAAATACTTTTCAATAATTAACCATAAATCTCCAGGGGTAGAATGCACAGAGACAGCCGCAGGTCCCCGTTGTGGCTCTTGTCCAGCTGGCTACAACGGCAACGGACAACAGTGTCAACACATCTGTGACACTCACAGACCGTGTGGCAACAGGCGCTGTAGCCCCAAGTCTAGTGCTCCGTACTACGACTGTGAGGGATGCCCCAAAGGGTACGACTGGAACGGTGAGCGCCAACAGTGCCAGCACAACTGTGACACTCACCGACCGTGTGGGACGAGGCGGTGCACTCCCAAGTCCGACAGTCCTTACTATGATTGTGAGGGATGCCCCAAAGGATTTGATTGGAATGGTGAGTACCAACTGTTCAACATCTATGAGACCCACAGATCCTGAGGGACTTAACGACGCAGTCGCCAGTACAGCAGTACGCACTATAAAGGGTGTAACAAGACCCTTAACGAAGCCGAAAGGCACTTGTTCTCACATTGAGAGCAAAATGCAGTTGCGACAATTTGGATTCTATTGTCATCTTGGCAGGATTTGTTACTGTTTTGTAACACACTATGCTTATTTTTACCATTTTCCTTTTCATATGGTGCAGGATACAACGTCTGGCTTGTAAGAAACAGTATTGTTCTGAAAATTATGCAATTATTGGAACATTTCACTTTTCGCTTCCAGGATTTGTATGCGTCGACATAGACGAATGCGACCTCATCCGTCCTTGTGACGAGGTTGTGTCCTGTCGAAACGAGGAAGGTGGGTTCACTTGCGGGGCCTGTCCCGCCGGATACGAGGGTAGCTCCGGATGGAGAGGATCCGGGAACGAACGCCGAAGGGAGCAGTGCGTCGATGTGGACGAGTGTACTGATGGGCGGGCGAATTGTCCCCACGGCAGGCTGTGTGTTAATACTCCGGTAAGTAGAAGTCAGTAAAATGGGCTCTTAGCTGCAGTGCTCAGCAAATGGATGATACGTAAATTCGGATTTCTGTTTTAGTTGCAGGCTTCTTTTTTTCATTAAAGTGTATGCCTTAAATTAGTTTGTTCATGTTCTAGGGATCTTATACCTGCGTGCCGTGTGGAGGTAGCTACTACGTAAACACGACGCGGCCGTGCTACGGGCCGGGCGAGCTCGTGCAGCGCTGCGACCCCGCGCGCTGTCGGCGGTACAACGCCGTGTGCGGCTACGGGTACAAGTGTGTCTGCGCGGTACGTATATTGTGCCACACGACTACGTGAATACTACGAGAACATAACGCGAGCACTACGCGGGCAATACATGGTCAATACATGGTCAATATGTGAGCATTCCGTTACCACCATCTAAAAACTACGTGAACTCTACGTAACTATGTGATAATTGGTAAAACTTCACCGACGTAAGCACAACAGCGCTAATTGGCGGCAGAAATAGGTTGTGAGTACTTCCCCAGAGGAGTTCCCTTCCAAAGAGCTCTACAACTTCTCTGTTACTCCACGTCGTGTAATATTCACTAGGCAAGTAAACATTTACTAACAAACTGTGACGCTCGACATGTTTGGCATCCTTTTTAACAGCGTGGGTCGTTGTCGTGGGAAGTCTACAACCGTTTGTTTATAGGATGCTAAAGAAAAGTTGTTACTTGCTACTAGACTTGTATCTCGGAGCAAAATATTTTTTGTATCTATGCAGCGTGTTTAAAAAATGTGAAAATAATCAGCTGTCCCATACAAAACTTCAATACCTACTGGACCCGAATGTATGGGACAGCTGCTTATTTTTTTATTCTACTTCTTCTCTTTTCGTCAAATTCGCAAGATTCCTCTTTTTCAGACCGGCTGGGCAGGAAACGGCACTGTCTGTGGTCCCGACAAGGATCTGGACGGATACCCAGACCACCAGTTAGGCTGTTCCGAACCTCGCTGCAAGGCTGACAACTGTCCTGACGTGTCCAACTCTGGACAAGAAGACGCTGACGGCGATGGTATAGGAGACTCTTGTGATCCTGATGCTGATGGAGATGGCATTGTTAATCTACCGGTAATTGACTTTGAGTTTGAAGTTTTTGGCAGCTTAGCGAAAATATAGGAAACTAGTCTCTGCAAGACTCTCAACTATTCATTCAGAAGTGCACAACTCGGGACAAGAAGAAGAGGTTTTGGCAAAAAATGCAGAGATAGGTTAAAACACTATTCGCTGCAAGGCTGACGACGGTCCTAACGTCTAACCTGGGACACTCGTTTGAGGTAACAAGACAAACGACTGTAACTTAAAATGCCATTTCGTGAGATTAGGCTGGCTTAGCAGATACTTCTGCCTGAATACTTAAAACAATTTAGAAACATTTTTATCGTAGGTACTGTAGATTTTTTCGGTCCCACCAAGATAATAACGAAACATTTTCACAAAAATCGGGAAGAATTTCGTCTCTTATTTATTGGTTAGGCAGATGGCTAGACTACTCGACGCCTTTGTTCTTATTTGTTTTAGTTCTCATGTAAATAAAACCGTCCGCAGTATTCACTACCTCTTAATAATTGAGACTTTTGTCTCAAAGGCCTTACTGTGCTTAAATAAAATCCCTGACTTACAATATGTTAGAATATTACAGTGCTAAATTATTCTCATTATCGCGAAACTCGGAGATAAAAGAATTGTAGAAGTCAATTGCTTTAATTAGGGAGAGACAATAACCGCCATTTTATTCATAACGAGAATACTTAATGAATACTTTTTGTTTGTGGCCGTCACGTAGGACCGATTCTGTGGAGTAGAAAGAATAGTTCAATCAGCTCGTTTACGATTCAAAGAACTTTCAACAGGCTTCAAAAACGCTTTGTTTAAAGCAAATGCCTTAAAAAATAAGTAGAGACCGTATTTTCGCGACATGCATTTATTTTAATGGTTCAGCTATTCAAGTAAGTGCATAGGATACTTATTCGAAAAAACCTTTTTCGTTGGAGATTGAATTGCAAGTGTTAAAAGAGTTGCTGTAAAATATTAATAAGCACTTTGTTTTTTATTTAAACAGTATCCAAATGGGCGTCTATAACAATGGGTGTAAAAAGCTTTAACAAAGCTGAAAGTTTTTTTCATAAAAATGTTGTTACCCAGCAATAATTTTTGCGTAGAGTAACTTAGTTTAATGTACAGAATACTTGGTTGACGGCTTCGTGAAGGGTCCGTTTATGCGTTATATAATTATGTTCTTCGATACTTGCTTAGTCTGAAAAACACTACGTTTTGAATTTAACGCAAAAGTCTTTCTCAGGACAATTGCCCATTGACTCCCAACCCTGACCAACTGGACCGGGACGAGGACCGAAGCGACAAGCGAGGGGACGCCTGCGACAACTGTCCGCGAAGGTACAACCCTGGACAAGAGGATACTGATGGAGACGGGCTTGGTGATGTCTGTGATCCTGATATGGATAATGATGGTGAGGGAATTATGATCTCTTTCTTTTGGCCTAGTTTCTCGGCCAGACCATGGCCCACTTGGTAGAGTGTCCTAAAATGTCCCATGTTTACACTTTAGAGGGTTAAATTAAAACTTTCTCTTACCATAAAACCTTTAGTATTATTGTGAGATTTCTAGTCAAATCAGCTCTTGCAAATCTGTCCAAATCCTCAAGGATTTGGGTTATAATAATCATTAGGATGTCTAATAATCATTAGAATACCGTCATCTTAACGATTATTACGATCGTAGATTTTACAAAAATGTGATTTCGGTGTCATTAAAATCGAATTTATAAAGCGTTTTGCTTACAAAGTGGTTTTCACGCCCTGAAGCTCGTAAGGGAAATTGTTTGTTAACGTTATACCTAAATATGTGGAACGTCGAGTATTCACCGCAATGGGGGACGTTGCATGATTGATAATAACGTCAGGTTTTGATCAATGCAGGCGTCTAATTAAAAGTGTTATGATTTACTTTTATTTATTTAAAATGACCCCCATATTTTTCTTCTTCAGTATCATCAAAAAACTTTGGCCCAGTTAGGTGGCAACGTTAATCGCAGAGTGGTCAAACTAACAAACAACACCTATGAAATATCTTTCAGGTATACTAAACGAGATGGACAACTGCCCTCGCCGATACAACCCGGGTCAAGAGGACATGGACAACGACGGCGCAGGGGACGCCTGTGACAATTGCCCTCGGATACGGAACCCTGCGCAAGAGGACGCTGACAGAGACGGCGTTGGCGACGCCTGCGATAGCGATATTGACAGAGATCAGTGAGTAGAGCATGTTGGCCCAAAACGATCGCTTGAAGCTTCTCGTAAAACGCTTTAATTTCATCAACGAAATTCAAGGCGTTCCACACATCTGTTTATATAGAGTCATCGTTTAAGAGCAGTTTAACATGTTTTTAATCGCTATGAGGTGAATTAGCCAAAACATAACATAAAATTCGCATGTATTTTGCTAAAAGGTGATGTTTTAGTTTTATACAATCTTCAGGATGTAGCTCTGTATACAGTGGTCACGATTTCGCGAAATATTGTTATCCCGAGTATGCGTGAAAAAACTACTACTTTTATCATTCTAGTAGATATCATAGCAACTTCTACAGTCATCAAAATGTGTCATGACTATGTTCTAGGGACGGGATCCAAGACAGCATAGACAACTGTCTGTCAGTGCCCAACAGTGACCAACTGGACGTGGACGAGGACGGCTCAGGCGACGCGTGCGACGATGATGACGACGGAGACGGCGTGCCTGACGTGGAAGACAACTGCCCTTACATAAAGAATCCAGATCAGAAGGATTCTAATAGTGAGTGCGCTTCAGCTAACTGCTAATAATATTCGAAAAGACACTTGTATAGACAATTGACTCGTAAATAATAAACTATTGTATGTAGTGTGAAGAACTGTGAACTTTGGAGTTTAACAACTTTACGGTCGCTAAACTAGACTTAGCAAGAGTTTTATTGTTATGACAGCTATAAACTGTTTAGTTTCCGAGGAGGTAGACGCAAAGAAATAATATTTGAAAAGTCTTTCAATACCTTGCAGAGTTATTTGTTTCTTAATGATATTTTTTTCTGAATTTAGACGACAGCGTTGGCGACGTGTGCGACAATGACTACGACGGTGACCATGTGGTTAATGAGCTCGACAACTGTCCCAATAACTCCAAGATTTACCGCACTGACTTCAGGTACCTTTAAACATATTATTTTTGTGTTGGACTGTTCTATCCCACTGCTGGGCAAAGGCCTCTCCCATACGTTTCCGATCTTCCTTTTGTTTTACCTTATCAGATAATCAGTTAAAAATGAGACCAAATATAAGTTATGAAATTGTTTGAAAGTATATCTCATTAGTAATGTTGGGAAACGAAGACATGCCGCCGCCGACCCCAAATAAATTGAAATTGTCGAGGACAAAACTATCCTTCATAAATCAAAAATACAACGTGTAAGGAAGTAGAATCATGTCTTACACAAACTTAACGGCGAAGACCCAGATTAGCTGAAAATCTTTTGTAACAAAATCCTAACACCTAACTGACGCTTTAATGCACTTCTAGAAGTTTAGCTCTCAAGGAGAGGATTAAAGTTTAATTGCATCGTGAAAACAAGATTGTGAACGTCTGATCGGGTTTTGCAAGTTCTTATACTGTTAGGATTTGTACTTAGATGCCAATTTCAATAGTTAGCATTACTATACAGGGTGTAAACGCACCGTTCACATAGCAGTCAACTAAACATTATGTATGTTACCGGCTAAACCTGATTTTAGGCCAAACTAGTTTGTCCTAGACCAAACTAGGCACTCTGACTAAATGGTTTAGGTTAAGTTAGAGCTGTGACCCACCGCGCGAGCCGAGAGCGCATAGAAGGCCGATGAGCCCCACAGCAAAGTTGGGCGCATTGTAATTGCTTTGTTTGTGTTAGTGTATCCTGACACGATAAACACGTGAACTGGTTTGGCCTAGGACAAACTAGTTTGGCCTGAAATCGGGTTTGGCCGGTAACATGTACATCAAACTAAGTAACCCTACGCAAAAAATATTGCTGGGAAACGACTTTTTTTTTTGGGGTGATAAATCACTTAAGGTATAACTCGATGTAGCACACTCAAAACATTGTGCTGATGGATGCTTTGAATAGTAAACGGGTCATGGAAGTATTAAAAGTAAAGTTATAACCTCAAAAAAAAAAAAAACCTTTGAAATAGTTGGAACTTTGACCCCCAATAACTCCGTAACTAGAAGGTCCCCAGATATGGTCCGTACAAAAAAATGATCGCAATGGCAGGGAGAACAAGTGCCTTTCGCCTTAGTTAAGGGTCTTTTTACACCCTTTAGATGAATGCAGTGGGTTCCTCTTAGAGAAGAGGCCTGTGCCCTACAAAGGGAACTTTATGGCCTGAATAGGATAAGCCTTATACCGTTTTTCAATAACAATATTTTTTTTTAAAATATTTTTCACACGAATTCCACAGTCGCTATGTTCTTGCCTAGCCTACTGTGACTCGAAACTGCAAAACATTTTCAAATCCTTTCTAGAAACTACATGACAGTCCGTCTCGATCCTGAAGGCGAATCCCAGCAGGATCCGAACTGGGAGATAGCGAACCAAGGCGCGGAGATCCTTCAGACCCTGAACTCAGACCCCGGCCTGGCGGTAGGCTTCGAAAGCTTTAGCGGAGTCGACTTCGAAGGGACGCTGTTTGTGGATACGCAGATCGATGATGATTACGTTGGATTTATATTTGGGTATGTATTTTTGAATAAGTTATTAGGTACTTAAGTCAAATTAATTAAAAAAAATCAAAAGATTTGGCTGTTTTAATATTTCAATGATTTATTATCTGACTTTGATAAGAGACAAAACAAAGTCAAATGGCGTTATTTAGCTATCATGGTACATGCTATTTACAATACACCACTAATTTTTAATTAGTACTAATAAAAAAATAGGGCTCTATCCTACCCGTATCAGATTTGTATAATCAAAAGTAAAAAAAAATATATGGATTTTTGAAACTTGTGTAGAACCCTTTTCCCATAAATAAAAGAATCACGCAAACGTAAAACTATTCAAAACTAAAATGTGTGGAATAGAATTTAATCAGCTTGACATGGCAAAAGGTTTCAATCAAATAAAACTTGTCGAGGGACGGCGCTTAAACTGCATATAAACCGTTAAACTTTCAAAAACTTACGTCGTTTCAATGAAAATGAATACCATACGTGATGCGCAAAGTTATTTTAATCCTATTTAATTTTAAATTCAGTTAATTTTGCTCGAGGTTTTTAGTTTTGTTTATTTAGACGATGTTGTTGTTTCATAATCCCATAAAGATGTAAAATGGGTACAAAAGCTTGATATCTTTTTATGCTGGCCGAATTTATATTAGATGATTAATGTAGAGTATTAGAGAAGAAAATAGGATTATTTATTAACGCTCTACAAATATTCATCTACATATTGTACCCTCAGGCAAACCAATTTGAATGGAGACCGCAAATTAATCTTGTTATTTACAGACTAGACTAGACTAGATGTAGTCTGGATGCGCCAATTAAATAGAAGTGCCTTATCTCCGTGCCCCAATAGCCTAATCAAGTCCCTCGTTTACTGGAAAATCTCAACAATACCAACATTAAAATAAATGAATTAACATGAGATTTAAAATCAGATGGCACCTACGGGTGACTTTGAACTAACTAGCGTCCTTCCACAGGGTGAAAGCTATCGTGAATATAAATAACTTTTATTTTGTGACCAAAGTTCTTCTGTTTAATAAATACAATTATTATATATAGGTACTTGGGAAATAGACATACTTTATTGTACACTAATCCACTTTTGTCTCAGACAGAGATAACTAACACACTAACTATACACACTTTGGTTTGAATTTCACCCTGTACGTACTTGGAGAGGCTTGTAGACACTCGATAAGTCTTTTAAGGTTCGGTTCAAGTGGTTTCAATAGATTGCAAACCGGATCCTGGACAGTGGATTCTGACAGATAATGAAGTACCTATCTGTCAGAGTCTAGTATCCATAGCCAGTCCTCAATTCATTCTTACTGGTTTATCAGAACCATTTCCTTTATTTACAAACTAGCGGTTACCCCCGACTACGCTCGCGTGGAATGTGTAACTGGAAGAAAAAGAAAGGGATTTCAGACTATTAGCTGTCGCTGTGCCAAATTTCATTCAGATCCGTTCAGCCGTTCTGGCGTTATTGAGTAACAAACATCCATCCGTCTAAACTTTCACATTTATAATAGTAGTAAGATGTTACAATTTTCCACACGCAGCTACCAAAACAACAAGCGTTTCTACGTAGTGATGTGGAAGAAGAACACCCAGACGTACTGGCAGACCACTCCGTTTAGGGCAGTCGCCGAGCCCGGCATACAACTCAAACTGGTCAACTCTAAGACTGGGCCTGGCAAGACGCTGAGGAATGCGTTGTGGAATACTGATACTACACCTGACCAGGTGAGTGGTATGAAGGAAGGTGTAATCTTTGCTGGGAGTGACCACGCCTGTCGCCATGAGCCGATCACGTATTTATTTCGTCGCGATGTCGAATCGCGTCGTCCAATCCCAAAAAGTTTCTTCGTCTTGTCTCGTCTATCGCTCGTAAATATTTGAATGTTTTTGTCCAAACCGAAACGAGACGGATCACGACGAACAGCAGACAGTTCTTCCTGATCGGCTCAAGTGGATTTCGCATCGATAAGAGTGTTGTCACTGCCTTATTTCCTAAATAGCCGTTATATTTTTTCAGTAATCATGTCGTTATATCGCCTATATTACGAATTTGCTTTAAAAAATCTCTGAAATAAATGCTTCTACATTTTTAAAATCACAATTAAGTAAGCGCCTTTGTTTCAAAACTTATCATATTATGCTGAGCGGGGCTTACTTTACCTTTGTTTTTTTCTTAAATATTTCTCAGGTAGACAAAATAAAAATATGTAACGAAGTGCTTGAGAAATAATTAAATGTAATTTAGCTAGTTCTTAAAGTCTAAACATGATTAAGTTTACCTTAGAAACTAATTTTCTTGGAATTCACCAGAGTGTTTAGTAGGGACCTGAGAAGGTAATTTCATTAATAAACTCCGTACTTAGTTGTAAAGAAAAACCCAAGTTTTTTTGTAAAGTTAGTTTCTTATTAAATACAAAAGCCATCTCGACTGTAATCTACTGGGTATGGTTACGTACTATTGTTATCAAAGAAAATTAAGTTTTAACAAAGATTTCAACAAAAGATTTAATCTTATTTCTAGTCTAGATTTGGTCCTACAAAAAGAAAATGAAGATTTTCGTAGTTTACATAAATTAGTCAGTATCTGAGATTGTAAAGTCAATCGCAATGATACATGTTCGAAAGAAAACTTGTGTTGCTTTCAGAATAAAGATTATTTCAGATAATGTTCCATTAGATTATCTACAACAAAATTACACTGATCATTAATCAATTGGTCAGTAACAAGTTTTAAACTATGATAAACAATAAAATTAGCACAAATATATTCGAGTTGTTGATAATACACTTCCATATTTACTACATATGTTGACTCTAGCATACGCATCCCGAACATGGCAAGCAATCAAACATAAGCTCGTCACGAGCCGAGGACACTCGCACACACAATGCAATTTACACTGTATTCAATTTGCGAGCCCCTTCTGTAGGTACGTCACGTATGCTAGCGCCAAGCCAGTAATTTAGTTTAATTAGTGCATGCAGACATACTACATGTAACTGTAGACTGGTAGATGTTTGTATAGTTGTACAAGAATGTATTGGCGCGTGTCTTATAACCAACTTAATGCCGCCATTTTGTTTTTCCAATATTTCACGAATGTTCACTGGCTACACGGCCCCTGTGAGTAGCGTTCATGCACCAAAAGTTCCTTGTAGCTCTGATAGACATTTTCGCACAAACGGTTCTGTTAGAATTGTCTCGGATGAGTTTGGATTTTCAATTTGTCTCTTAATTATGTCTCGGTTTAAAGATGTAGGATAGGGATGCACTGTTTGAATCTGATCTGAAGATTCAAGATTCAAGATGTGATCTTGAATCTTGAATCTTAAATCTTGAATCTTGAATCCTGATCTGAAGTCAAACCTGTTAAAAATTAAAATTTTATGAAGGAATCTATCGACTAGTATTTAATCAATATCATTTCTGTCGACATCACCCACAGCTGGATTTAGGTCTCCTCCAAAGATAGCCAATATTCAATATTCATTCTGCCTCTCCTTCTTCTTTCTTCTCCTCAGCATTTACACCGTGCATAATTGGCCACGATCTTTTACCAATATAAAACTTGTCTACTCGTTTCTCATAGGTGACACTCCTCTGGAAGGACCCTCGCAACGTGGGCTGGCGTGAGAAGACGGCCTACCGCTGGCGTCTGCTGCACCGACCCAAGCTCGGCCTCATCAGACTGAAGGTATATCTTGTTTATTGGAAATAGGTTAGAAATAACATTTTTACTGAGCAAGTAGAAGCAACGAAACAAACTCAGAAATCAAGGTCTCAAAGTTCAAACAATTTCTAGTACTGGCCATTTCAGAATTATGCATGTAAAGATTTGAGTTGACCTGTCCTCAAAGTAAACTTCAGAAGTTCAAAATCTTAATGTGGAGCTTGTTAAGTTTGGTTATCTAATCAGATCGTAAAGCTCACTCAAAGACCTGACCAACGATGCGGCATAACCAAAAGATAGAAAATTTGGATAAGCATGTATTTCTCTAACTGCCATATTTGTACCCTCCAATTGACAGCAGACAAAATAATAATATAAAACACGCAAATAATTATCATTAGGTGTACGAGAACAACCGCTTAGTGGCGGACTCGGGCAACGTGTACGACTTCACACTGAAGGGCGGCCGGCTCGGCGTGTTCTGCTTCTCGCAGGAGATGATCATCTGGTCCAATCTCGTCTACAGGTGTAATGGTAAGTTGTAGCGCTGTTTTATTGGAGTTCTGAATGTTTTTGTAGGTTTGTACATTAGTTTGTCCTGTGTAGTACATTCAGTACTTGGGCGACCGAGCTGTGCTCGGGTGAGAACAAAGAAAATAAAAACGAATTTTCCCCGAAACGAAAGCTAGCTAGATCGGCTTTTCGTCCCGGTAAAGACCTATATTGCAACTTTTATATATAATTATATACAAATATTGTTCATTTAATCGTACAGCATTTACCTGTTAGGGTTTCCGAGAGAGTTATTTTTACCACGATGTATTTTAGCGATCCTATTCTTAAATTACCGATATATTAAATATTCTTGTTTCTTGGGAACAATCTAAGTTACGATTTGTGTGGGCCTTAGGAGAAGTTAACTGGAGAATACTTTTGTTTATCAAAATTAACATGTACCTTACTTACAGGGATTCTTAAACATCCCGGCCGTTTGTCATAAGGTTTATTGATAGGTACTGCTACCGATGTTCTTCTTCTTTTACTGCTTTTTTGTATTCATATAAACTCCTTTGTATCCACAGATAAAATCCCATCGAACATAGCAACAGAGCTATCAACGAGGAACAACTTTGAAATAGACCACGATTTCGTTTATGTTTAGTCAATAACTACAATAAGCCTATAACATTTCCAGTACATCTAAATAAAAACAGTTTTTCAAAACAAACACAACATGGTAAAATAAATGAAAATTGTTGTATTTACATCGACATCGAGTACCATTTTGTAGTAATGAAACATCTTTAAAATGTCGAATGTCTGTTTCGTCAAAAGCTTTGATGCTGTAAATTCTGTTTGTTGTTCCAATAATTGAATTGTATGAGCCTTTGTGTACAATGTGGATTGTAGATTGTATTCAAATCGTGTGAATTGTTAGAAGTTTCATTTTTGATTTAAGGTTTAAGTAATGCAATAAAGTTGACACTTATATGTTTGTGTTTGTTTGTTTTTATAAATGTTCTTCTTAACATAAAATTGCAAGTCTTTATCAATGGAAATAAATCCTTGGATAGTTGATCAGTTGGTTACGGTTTTTGCAAGAATTTGCTGATTCAGAAGCGACTGCTCTTAATTCTGAAAATATGCGGTAGGGATGAACGAGAACGCTGCAGAAAACCTTGCGAAATTCTTGCGAGTTGGAGATAACAAATCAGTTTGCAATGAGGTTTGCAATCTCTGCAAACTGGCTTTGTGTACCTACCTCATTTTCATTCTTTATATAAAAAAAACGGTTTGAAAAAATTCTTGACAAGCCTGATTGTTTTTCCAGATTGTCATGTTGAAACATCAATTCTTTCGTTAGATTTCTTTATATTTTGACGGCGTATTTGTAAAACTATATTAATCATTTTGTTTATTTTCTTATTTTTTTAAGCTTTATATACTCGATATCATAGAAATGGAAGGCTATGAAGTACGTAATGCGAATGCAGACGAAATAAATATTGAACCGTCTGAGAAAATTAAACCCTTACAGCCGCCTATAGAAGTCACGCCCACAGATATGGCTACTGTAAAGATAAATAACAGGGAAGGTGCAGCAACATTTCCAATAATAGATTTTCATTTATACACTCCATCCGCATCGAGCAAGTCTAAATACAATAAAGCGAGCACAGACATTGAGACGAAGAAAATACATGAGTTCATCAGGATCCTCCGTCCCCATCTACCGAGGAAGTCAAAAAGCATGGCTTACAAAATGCTGCAGAACATTGCTAAGGGAACCGTGTTTAAGGGTTCAATTCAGCACAGAATCAGGAAAAAGAAACCGAAGAAGCGGTCGGTACGTAAGCGGAAACCTCGTCAGTTGAAGAAGCTGACGAAATCTCTAAGTATTGTTGGCAGAAACGATCGCAGTTTATACAGTTCGTCGGATTCCTGTCGGTCTAACGCGTCTTGTCCTCGCTGCGGTTTCTCCTGCTGTAGAATCGCTAGATGTTGATTTTGAAAAGGAATCTTTAAAGGTTAACCTTTGAAGATTCATTTTCCAGTGAAAATATTGTTATTTTGATATTACTATGACTGTTATTTAGTATTTTTTAATGATTATTATACTTTGAATACGTGAAACTGTCTCTTACGACCACTTACGACGTGATAGTCTGTTTGACGATGTTTCGATAGCTGTGCCTAGCCTTGGGCTTATGCAGCGCGCCATGGAGTTTTAAGTCCAGTGACGAGCCGATTTTTGAGTGGACCACGAGTACTACGATCCTTCCGAAGTTTGCCATCTTGCGTGTAACATCAGTTGTACCTAATAACTCGTTACATACTAGAATGTGACATAAGATAAACACCTTTACGCGCATTGGTAATCACAAAACTTAAACTATGTTTTATATTATTAGAGCAACGTGTGAGCTACCGATTACAGTAGCTCGGGCGTCTAAGTAAAATTCCCTATCAAATCGAGTGCTAAAAAACGTGCATTATCAAAATGTCTTGTGCAACAAGTCTGTGAAATTCTAACTGAAATAAATACGCTCAGTGATAATTGGCTCAGGCGCAAAACGTCTCTTTCGCAAAATGTCTCCTGGTAGTAAAATGTCTCTTTCTTAAAATGTCGCTTTCTCATAATGTCGGTTTCGCAGAATGACGACTTCTCAAAAGGTCGCTTTCTCACAATGCCTCTTTCGCAGAATATCTCTTTCGCAAAATGTCGCGTTAGTAACTTAGAGCAAAATTTAGCCAGGTTTAAAAAAGGTTGATTTTTTCCAATTTCTTATTCTTGGTTGGTTCTGTTCTGTTCTTTGTTAATATTGTATGGCAACGTTGTAAATTTGATTTTTCGAGTGAAATCAAAAATAAAAGTACTTTTATTATGAGTTCTTTACAAAATCTGGTATAGTGGTATAATACGTTAAGCATTTAAATAATAAAATAACATATTTTGTAAAAAGGAAACAAATCATAAACGTCTTCAATTACAAACAAAAAAAGGCAACAAATCACATACGTCTTCACTTTGGTAAGTAGGTACTGTAATCTACTTATTTTTTTATTGAATTAAAAAATGGAATAAACAATAACAAGGACTACTTTGCTTTTACACCTCTCATCTCAAAGTCACCTAATATTTATTTTGAACATTGTAAAAATATAATTCTCTTTAAAAACTCCTTACATTCTAATTGTCTCAGTAGTTTTATAGTTTGAGACACTACGTTATGTTGGACGAGAAGATACCGCGCAAGTTCCCGAACGCTGCCCAGCCGAGTCAGATTCGACGATTGAATATGTTGTAAAACTTGTAAATATTTAATAAGAAATTGGAAAAAAACAACCTTTTTTTAAACCTGGCTAAATTTTGTTCTAAGTTACTAACGCGACATTTTGCGAAAGAGATATTCTGCGAAAGAGGCATTGTGAGAAAGCGACCTTTTGAGAAGGAGTCATTCTGCGAAAGCGACATTATGAGAAAGCGACATTTTGAGAAAGAGACATTTTACTACCAGGAGACATTTTGCGAAAGAGACGTTTTGCGCCTGAGCCTGATAATTGCGTTTTATATTATGTGCTCAAGGAAAATAATATGCATCTTGCTGGGACTTATGAAGAGCTTCGCAATTTTGGGAAAACAGCTTGAATTTAATAACAAGCTTTTCTTGAAATTTTGGAACAAGGGTTTTATGTTACCATGGTTACGACTAGATAATAATATATGAATCCAGCTTAATTCAAAGAGAAGTTTAATGATTTATTTATTTATTTATTTATTTATTGACACACCAACGACTTATTCACTAAATCATTACATTAAATATTTTCTAATTCAACAGCTTTGCGGTGAATTCGTCACTTATAGGTGTGCACAGCACTTGTATAATAAAATAAGAAATAAAAATTAATTAATGATAATATATCTTAAAATAGATGTGCATATTGCGCATTTTGATTTGATTATTTGGACTGCTGAGCACATGAGCTATCGCCAGATCGCCTAACAAATACGTGTATTGGATTTACATATTATTATGCTCTATGTATGTAGTACTTACTAATTCCGTGTTTATAAAGTCCCGTCGTATCAAAAATAGATAAGTATAAATAAGATACATAATATACGGTATAGTAAGTTTAGATGATCTTCGGAGCTACAGACCTGATTGCGAAAACTCTTTTTCTAATTATCACCGAGTGTCGTATGCTATGCTATTAAACGTACTCATGACTCGACTATGACGCGGACAACAGCTAGTAGGTATCTAATAATGATGATCTACCTAATTGAAAACATTCAGATCACCATGCACCATCGGAAATAGGTACGTACATTAGTTTAGCCAAATTTCTAGAAATAAAAGATTTTCTTTTAAATTACCGAAAGCTAAGTGGCAGTGGCTAAGTGGCACGCTAAGTCTTAAGTGGCAGTGGGCAGGGCACATTGCTCACAGAACGGATAGCCGCTAGGGCCAAAAAGTTCTGGAGTGGCGACCGCGAACCGATAGACTGCGTTGGAAGGCCTCCCACTAGGTGGACCGATGACCTGGTGAAGGTTTCAAGGATCCGCTGGATGCGAGTTGCACGGGACCGGTTAATGTGGCGACACTTGGGGGAGGCCTATGTCCAGCAGTGGGCGTCTTTCAGCTGAAATGATAACGGTGATACCGAATAACGGTGATACCGAAAGCTAATTACATTACTCTAAGATAGATAGTGCCTACAGGTTTCATCCGTAATTGTTTACTACGTGGATCTTGTAGGAGCTAGAACTTTCCGTGCGTTCAAGCGTTTTACAGGTCGGAGAAAGTTTTATTGGGTTAATCCAGTATCAATGTCTTAGTAGAAGCCATATTTTTGATTGATTGAAGACAGTAAGTAAAGTACTCTTTTACGTGGAACTTAACGAAATATAAGTGAAGGCTGGATATTATATATACCTACACCTCTGCTGAACTCGGGGAATAAAAGCGTGATGTTATGTTTTATTTATGCATGTTAAGGAGTCTGCCCATTACACCATACAATACGGGTTATAAACTTGTAACCGAGTATGATGACCGTTCTAAGCCCGTTATAAACGGCACATTTTTCAACTTTTTCCTCATTTCACAATTTTCGGCGAGAATATTTTTCCAGTGCCCATACTTTTTCTGCAGCAATAGTGCAAGATCCTAGGGAAAGCAGACTGTTCAGAAACCCAACATGAAGAGTAGAAGGTTATAATGGCAAGCCAAGCTTTTAGGCATGTATGGAATACCGCCACTACTACGTGAATGGCATGCGACTGTCTCGGCGGTGACGGAACGGTCTAATGGGCATAGTACCTGACACGTTCCTAGCACGGTTATGGTATGATACGGTGCAGTGGGCAGACTTCTTTATTGCGTGTACAAGTCGAAGTTACACTTAAAAGGGAAACCACTTAGCTTAAAGCTGCTGTGTGATATTGCAACGATAAGTGCCACGGTAGCCGTCAGTAACAACGTTTCAATTTCGCATGTATATCTGGACTTACCTACAACTTGGTAAAATAACATTACTTACGTATATAGGATTACATTTCCATTTTAGCGGCGTGTTGCATTACGAGCTCCGTGTACCTACCGCAGCCTCCTTGTAGCGTTCTCGGCGCGACTTTGACCTAGTTATTTTGCGCTGTTACATGTATGCCATTTTCAATTCCTGCTGTAGTATTAAATAGTAAGATAATGACGTTTCTAGAAAACACAAATTTCTCAGAAGACGTAGTATGTACGGATACCAACAAAAATAGATTAACAATGCTACTTATACACAATATCATATAAATTGATAGAAAATGATTCGATGACCTGCTTTTTCTCATTTCATTTTAATTCGACATTTTGCTTCGATTAATATTATTTAGAAAAATTATGCGTTCATCAACTGTTATACCTACGTGTTATTCTACTCCGTGGTAGGGGTGTGTTTGTCGGCTCTCCGTAATTCGATTAACCACAAGATTAAAACGTCATATTCTGTCAGGCACACCACACTAATTTATTTGCCCCCGGGTAACAAGAAATATTAGTTCACTTATTCCATTAATTCTATATTGTTTGGCCTTAACGTTATCTTAGGGCAAAACAGTTTCAATAAATAGCTCAATTAACCTTTGTTCAAAGTTCTGAATGGAATTTGTTTATTATTTCTAAACCTGTAGAGAAGCGTCAGTGTACGAACAAGATCCTCTTAATTTTCTGTGAGTTACTCAAATTATTTTCCGTCCTGACTTTGATCCAACATTAGCTTTTCATCACATTTATTGGAAATGGTAATTTTATTCCGTGTATCTGGTAGTCGCAGTGTTTGTCCAACGACTTGCTGCGGGCTTATGCGGCAGAGCTTCACTGTATTGAATCCATAGCTGCGTGGTTAAAATAAAATAGGTATTTCATGTTTTTATAAAAATAGCTTTCGGATCTATTAATATTATGGGCCATCCTGGGTAGGTATATAACCGCAGTCCTACACTTACGGATTGGTGTAAGTAAAGAAAATCATCAAACTTTTGAATGGTACTAGGTAGCTTGTTTGTTGTATGCATCGTGTTTGGTATATGGTCGTTGTCATGGTTTTACTACTCAAACGTTGAATATAGTACTTGCCTAACATAAACGAAAATTGTGAATTGGCCTATTAGTGCAGGCATATGACATTCCAAAGTTTAATTTTTATAGAAGTTTCCTTTTCATGAGAATTATTGTCGAAAGTAATAAAACAATTAAGAGTTCGACTATACCACAGGTAGGTAGCTGTTTACATTCAATAAGGCGTTCATTGCGTCATTTAATTTTAATATTCAACTGTTGTGTTTCATTAATAAAATGTAAATCCTGAAAGCTCTGTAGCCCAATAATTAAGTACATAAGCCTGTAGGTAATTTTCAGTAGTTGCATAATTAACAAATAATTTTGTTCGGTATCGACAAAGTGACGCAGATGTTGACCGAGCGATCCAGTAAATAATTGATTGGTGCCTCTGTAATTAAGCAGTGAAATCGAGCGGCTATTACGATAACCAATAAACTGCCGATTAATACCGACACGATAGTTAATAGACGATCCACAAATATCAAAATATTACCCTTTTATCGTATTATTTATTGGGTCGCAGAAATTGAGGTACCTAATGTACTGCTGAAAGAGATTAGGTATAGAAAAGTCAATAATAAAACAAACAGGCTGTAATATCACAAATATAATATTTATTTTACCATGGTACATACTTTATATAACTCAGATGAAGTAGTTTTTTATCACTCTGAAAAATATTAATGAATCGATTCTAGAATAAAATATCCCAATAAGGACAAGTCGTTTCTCTTGAATAATCAAAACGTTGTGCTAAAGATAAAGATGATTTAAAGATTTTAAAATTATGATAAAAAGATTGTGCTGATGAAGCATCAGGATTCAGGATGTTGGAAGCGCTCGGCTCGCTCTCTTCAACATTTCATTTTGGTATAAAATAACAACTTTAACTTTTACACTTTATGTACAATTATATTATTCGCTATTCTCCGTAAAATATTTCTTATTAATAAACTAAATGGAATATAATTGGACTATTCGGAACATATAACTTGACGTCTCAATTCCTCGGTTGTATGAATCTCAAACTCAATACATGATTGGTGACATTTACTTCTATTATACAGTAATATGAAGATCAGGACATTGCAATATTCAAGAATTTTAAGTTACACGGTTACAATACTTCAATTGCTTTGAGATATTTTTCTAAAGTAAGTTAAGTATGACTTCAGGTTTCCTAATTTCTAATTTTCTCGAATTTCGAATTAAGGGCTTAAGCAATTTTTATAGTACCTTCGACATTTTTATTCAATACGCACTTTGTTTCTATTGGAATTTCTGGTCTCAGAAGACATTAACACGGGCAATGTACTCGTAAACTGCTATAGAACAAATAAAGGAGTCTGCAGAGATATATGTAACAGGAGCTAGAGTGAGCATCGTGGCCGGTTACTGTGCTTTTATTGCCCAAACTACGTATTTATGTCCCCCACAGTATTTCCCCGACTCACTGAACGGTAAATATTTCGGATACCGCGTGATACGTATTTCCAAAATGTCATCCAGATATACGACAATATGAATCTCTGTTTCCCTTGACTGAAAATCTAATATTACTAAATTATTGTAATTTTTTCAGCACTTACAAAACTGTAGGAATATAGAAATAAATGTTGTACGTACAAAAATTATTGCTTGATTGATATCGCCCGACCCAACGCGATACCGAGATATGATAAAACCCCTATTCAATGTCTACTAAAAAGTAAAATAATTTATTGCATCTGTTCACCCTAACAATACATCGATGCTTAATTATATTATAATAATCAGTATATTATTAACCTCCTATTAAATATACAATAATCACCTTCATTTTATTTCATGTTTCTAAAATCATATACAAAGATGTATTTTATTTCATTGGATTGAATTAAAATAAAAAATGGTAAAATTTGCACAAAATATTTGGTATAATTGAACACATTGTGATGACCGTCATTTATTGAGGGACTGAAAATAATTAAAATACAGACTTGATAGTTTTATTAAAATTGTTCGTCAAAGACGTCATCCCTTTTTCGGAATTATTCAAACAATATGACTCATTTGATTGTAGGCATTTCAAATGTATAATTAATAAAATGCGTTGTACATTCATATAAATTGGTCAACAATAGTCACATAAAATGAAGGTATACAAAATTAACTACGCAAGTATAAAACATTAACAATCTACGTAAGTAATGTTACATTTCAGAACATAAAATCCTTATTTTAGTAATTGTGTCTGATATGTTCAAAATGGTAGAAAGAGGTACTTAAAACAATGATGCGCTAGTTAGTGCTCACTGACCCGTTAAGCTTAGAAGAAGCGTAAACTCTAAAGTTCCAACATGTTCATATTATATGTTTCCGAATTGTTATAACTACTTTGTCCTAATTTATAAACCTCAGTACCTTTTATAAATCCTTTAACTCTGACAACAGTATGTACAACGTGAGCACTAGTATTGTCGTTTGTCTTTCCCTTAGTTCTTATTTCTGAACCGTTTTTAATCTGTACAATATTTTTATAAATCTATGTACAAATCTTGAGAGTAGGACAACTTGTATTGAAGTAATTTGTCCCCTCGGCACTTTCAACATTATGTTAATTCTTCAAAATGTTCCTTAGTTCTATTAAGAAGGTAGGTAAGTATAAAATTATCCTACTCCTTAGATTCGATCTAAGTGAAACGAGTACGAAATGACATGCATTGGACCATGTATCTACAGACGATATATTAAATAGCGACACTTGGCGTATTTACAGCTAAATATAAATTCCCCCAACGAAGAAGAACGATAGAACGTTTGAAGTGATTTTGAATCTTACATATTAAGCACAAGGCCCATTTTTGTATAATTAAAAATAAATTGATGTAATTCACAGTCTTCGTCATTGAAACGTCGTGATGAATGTTTTGTTAAAAACCTAATTAATGATCAATATTTTCGAAAATCATCTGAGTTTTTGTGAACAATATTCATTAATGCGTAATTTTTGAGCAACTTATGTTACACTTACTTAGTTTCTCCATTACAAAGAATATTGTCCATGGATATTAAAAAATAAGTATCATGACCGTCTACAGTGTTTCTCTAAGTTGAAAAATTATGAACAGATTCGTAATAACTTTACAAAACGAAACTGAACTAAACCCTAAAGTTATAGAAAATATAGTAATTGAAAAGGTCCGATATGAATACTTTTAGAATTGCGTTCAATTCAGTCTGTTAGCATCACGCAGGAGACGAGAGTGTCGAGTATCAACTAGGTAACAGTGAAAAGGGTCCCAAAAGGCCTACAAAGGGCTCTACAAGTCGTCGAAACTCTAACGTTAAGTATTTGGTGTTAACAATTATTAGGGCTAATACTTCACTAGGTCAGTCCTTCACTGCTGTTCTGTAATTTACTAATTTATTTGGTTGTCACCTTCAAGAGCTGGAGCTGGAGGTGTGATTGTTGTTGTTACCTGCAAGAGAATTTATTTATTAGAACTTTTGTTATTCTTTATTAGGTCAGTAGGATAACAAATTTTAAAGTCGTTAAGGAGGTCAAACTTTGTGTTTATATTTTCTACACTCGATTGCAACTGCTACAAGTTTCAGTACGATAACGACCTAATTCAACTAAAGCTAGTAGAACACTGCCGGCCGCCCTAGCCCCCTAGGCCCGAGCTAACCGGTGCTAACGTCCATTCGCTACGTCGACAGAAATGCAACAATGTGTCACTACAGAATTTTTCTTGTCGATTTAAGTGAAATTAGATAAAGGCGTTTGTCTACAGCCGTCGTCACCATGACGTCACCGAATATGACGGCGCCGAAATAGCGATACTACGGCTGCATGTTCAACACACGTCCGTCACACGTTACGTCGACATACATGCATTGTTATATGTGTGTTAGTGCGGACGAGGCTTTAGGGCATGGTTTTCAGAAGATATGCTTTCTCACACAGAAATCAGTAAGTCCCAGTCATTTCTTTACATTGACAACTCACCCCGAGTTGTCAATGTAAAGAAAGAATTGGAAACTAGCAATTACCAGGTCCTAGCACATGGTCTCGGGGCGCGCGGGCGCGGGCGGCTGCGTGGGCGGCCGCTCGGCCGAGCGCTGGCGCGGCAGCTGCGACGAGTCCAGCACGATGGACGGCCGCGGCGGGAGGCTCTCGCTCACCATGTGCGACAGCGACAGCTCGCTCGACGCGTTCGTGTCACCTGTGCGACGGAATAGTGTAAGAAGAGGAAGAAAACCATCTGTGTTTTTAATCTGTAAATGATACTAATAAAAATAATGGAACGATGAACTCCAAGGTTTTTTATATTAGAAATGTCATAGTTTGGAGTTCATCAAGATAAATGCAAGTTGACTCATTGTTGGCTAAAAACGGTTCAGTTAAAATGTGCAATTTGAACTAGGTTGTATTGAGGTGCAAACTTTCTCTTAAATACAAACTTTGGGGAGAAAATTGCTAAGCTTTTTTTTATTTTTCAAAGAGTGTGTTTACTGGGTAACTTCTTATATTCTAAAAGAACAGAAATTTGTAAAGATAGTTAAGTTCACATACCAGAAGGTTGCCTCGGCACTGGCAGCAGGACTTCCCCGCACGCATCGTCATCTAACAACGGCTGCAGCGGCGACGGCAGGTCGCGAGTGTCGATAGCTGACGACCTTCTTAGCGAGTGCCTATAGTGTTGACGAATGTAACATTATAATAGAGGAAAATATAGCAACGGAAGTATATAATGCATACATAGTTTGAAAGAATTAAGAAGAGAAGGAAGGTATATAAATATTAAAGACCACTAATTAAATTAAATTCAGATAGAGAATTATAAAGGAATACCAAAATGACAGCAGTTGGTAAGTACAAAGAATTCATCTAAGACTACAAAGAGAAATTACCAGAACGAGAAGACAAAATTGATAAGAATTTATTTGGACGCTCTTACGATTAGTCAATCCTGAAAATTTCCGGGTAATTGTGACCATAAACAACACAAATAATACACGGTCTTAGAGACGTCGATGCTGAAACTGTTAACATGAATTCAGAACATTATTGAACTGAAGAAATTTTGCGTCAGTAATCGCTGATTCTACATTTCTTCATCCATTTCATACAAAGTGCACCGACACAATGTATGAACAGCTGTATTTTTTAATAATGTACGTGTACTAAATTGACAGAATCAGTTTGCGCGACAATGTCCCTTACACCCTGTGTAAAGAGTCCACATGTGCATACCTCTGGTGCGACAAGCGTCTGCCGTCGCCCACGGTGAGGTGCGAGGAGGCCTGCGGCGGCACGGCGACGTCGCCGGCGCCGCTACTGTTGACGCAGACGCTGATGCTGATGCCGCTGACGCCCCCCTCCCCGGCGGCCCCCCCCTCGCCCTCCTCCTCCTCGTATCTGCCAAGCCCACCCATTTCTAGGCTACAGTACAAACGGCTGGTGAGTAAGGATCGAGTTCAGGACGCTCACAAAAGCTATAAGCCGAAGCAAGCTCAGCTCTCCTTGCCATGCCTTGCTGGTGCGGTGCAGTTCCGTTTGATTTTTTTGGTACCGCAGTTGAATGAGTTCTGTTGTTGGGTTTAGTCATTATTTCCCGCCTGCTACGACACTTTTGGGAAATGGACGGACACAAACAGTACAGGACAGTCGCACTTTCTTTTGATCGATACTAGTTAGCCATGATTAAGATTTTTGGATGCTTTCGTGTCCTGTTTTCTTCAATCTCTTATTATTTAATAAATTAAAAAAAGTTCTACTGATAAAATCACTGAAGCAAGTATAAACGATTTCCTGTATTTTAAAATTTATTGATTTAACTTTGCATTGGAACGCCTTGTCTCCTTTGTGTTTACAGTTTAACAAATAGTCTTCCACTTCAGGAACCTCAGCGAGGTTTGATCAATGAGATTTAATATGCCACGCGGGGCAACAATTCGAGAAGTTTGGAATTTGTCGGGTCGTTATTTTAACACCAATATGTCGCCTATCGTCTGAAGTTTCTTGTGGCGATGAGATAGTATTTAATAATGATTTGAGTCTTGAACTCGAGACAAATAAATCTGTGTATTTACTGTGGAGATTTTGTTTAGAAAGATTATACGAAACAAACTTAATTCAAGAATATCTGATTTATTTAGAAGTTTAGATAACGAGTCTTCTTCGAATAATTTCTTCAAAGCCGCCTTCAAAGTGTTCTAATATTATGTGCTTTTCATAAAAAAAATACAATGAAGGCTATGTTCTAACGGAGCAGCACGGGTGCAATACGAATATATTACGAAAGTCAAAATTTCACGCATTCCTTGCCATAGCACTCATAGACACATTTAAAAAAAATGCACAACAACCGCACTGCCCGGCTAGAACATAATGATACATTTACAGCAATACAAGTAAACGCATTCCCTCCACCATGGTTTCATGATCAGTGTGACCTTCCTTCGCAAGCAACGCACAATTCCGCTCCGTCTCCTAAAGGATCGCTCACCGCCTCTGGATAAGGTTCTCCATGATGATGTAGTCGTCTTCTTCGGCACCTCTAAGGTGTTCCTTCTCCATGTACAGCGCGAACTCAGGGTTGGACATCTCGCTCGCGTGCCGGCGACGGACTGAAGGGGAGGCTGCACGGGCCGGTGATAAGAGGCGTGAGGTTATTGGTGTCCTGTGCGTAAAAATGAGGATGTTTATGATTTGATACCTTGAGAATCGTCAATTCGTCATAAAAGGGGCTCGCGTTTTACTAGCAAGGCCCCCCGACATGTGTTGCATGATCACTTTTATCTCTATTCTATTTATTGATTTAATTATGTCTGCACCTATACTCTAAGATAGTAAGCAATGAGACGATCGTCGCAATTCAATCAATCAATCCAAAATATATCATACCGCTTAGTAAGAAAAAATAATCAAAGTAAGCTTGCAAGGTTTTTAATAACTATGTTACCTCTGTGGATTTAAGTAGTTATTTTTAGAGATTTTCATACCTTGGCGTATGCGGCGGAGAGAAGAGTCCATACACGGTCTCCAGTTCATCAGTGATGCTGGTGTACTCGTGCATGGCCAGCAGAAGGGATCGCGGCGCTCCACCCACTCGTCTCTGGCCTGAAGGGATACCAGTGGCACCACCCGTCGCCTCCCAACCGGATTGACGACCTGGCACAAGGGGGAAAGTTTTTTTCTGGTAAAGAATACAACGCTATCTCTCATCCTGAAAAGATTTCAGTCAGTTAGTTGTCAGTTAGAAAACGAGTGTCACAATAAATGTTTGGAGAAAAAAAACTGCGCTTGATACCCGTCCTTTTTCGACAGCCCCATGTGCAACAGTTACAGATGGGTCCTGTATTTATATGAAACAAGTTTTAAAACTGCGTAAAAGTAGTTTGTGAGAGAATGGTGTTTGCACCAGGAATACCTGCATAAGAGGTTTTAAATATGTGCAGGAAGGGATTTTTTATGGCAGGTGGCGTACTTGTCCCAGTGACGGAGTTGTGCACGGAGCCAGCGTCGACGGCCGAGTTGTCAGGCTCAGAGTGCGTCTGGCTGTGCTGGCGGCGCGGCGCCAGGTGCTGTGCCGAGTAGTGCCCGCCCATGCCGCAGTCGTTGCCGCCCTCCGAGCGCCTGGTAATGCCATGGTCGTTGTACACCTTCGACTATTTGGTAGTGAGTGTCTCACGTTGGAAGATGTGCTGACTTGGATTTTTGTTTGATTTAAGATCTCTTATAGCCAATATTATAGGTTTGTTTTTCGGATTTTGTTCTGTCTGCAATCTTTAATTTGATTTTGCAAGAATTTTGGTAAACCATCTTGAATGACGAAGTCAGCGCATCTCCTTGGAAATTAACATAATAATGTTCCCACAAGAAAGTGGTAGAACTATGTGTGCAGTGGCAGTTTAGTAGAAGTATGTAGACGTCTTAGTTGAAAAATAATAATCAAAGTGGTTTTAATTTTTGAGATTAGTTAGTAAGTAATGTGAAGACAAGACAATCGAAAATACAACAGAGAACAACAGTGACGTTAGAAGATTAAATAATTTGAATAGTGTAAAGTTTGTAATTGAAGAAATTTGAAATTCAAACAAAGCTTACCTTATAGCAATCATTGTTATTACATCGGAAAATAAAAATGTTGAAAATGATAGCCACAATATTGCAGTAAATACTTTCCAAGTTGGCATACTATGGCATTTTATGGAAACGTTATAGCTGATCAATATAAATTATTAGCCAAATAGAAAGATCAAATGTTGATATGGCTGAAGTAAGACTTGATATGTGTAGAGATGTACAGAAATTACACAGACAGATGCTCAAATAAAATTGCGTCACATTAAAACCGTGTTGTGTGTGACTGTCGAAAGTAGTGCTTGTTAATGCTAAACATATCGATATCGAGCGTGTACACAAGCTGTAGATAAGTGAATGTTTATTATACAGTAAGGCAACTACGTCTAAAACTACAATCGCTAAGAAGCTAAGCCAATCGCCAATGACTCTATTTGACTTACTGTTTCCACAACCGTCTCCTAACAGATGCAAGAAGGTAACAAAAAATAAAATTAAAAACAATTATGGCGATGATAATTTTGGTTTTATACAAATAAACACAGTATTTGCCGATTTTGTGAATGAAGGATAAAGAAATGAGTGAGATTTTGGTGGCTGTGGATAACGCAAATGATCGATTGCATTCACGAAAATCGACAACTTTTTTGTTTAGTTTCTCGAGATTTTTGTAGAAAACCAGTCTTTCTGCTTTATCATTCCATTTTACATAAAATGACATTTACATTGACATTTTACATTTTTAATAAAATGTCTTACATAAAACTTCTAACTAAGATAAGTTGTAAACGTTTTTGGAAACTATCAAAAACTTTGTGTCCAGAGCAGCCAAAACTCCATCAAGTATAGTTCTTCCAAAACAAATGAACTAATGGTTAATGAGAATGGCAATCGAGAACAAAAGGTAACGCGGTCATGCTTGACGATACGCCATTGTACCATCTGGCTGTGGTTTAGATGGCACTTCCGTAGTAGGCTGTACCTTTGTATTGGGAAACTCATGTAATGTCTTCCATGATAATGAATGCACATGCTCCTTTGAATTCTTTGCGTGAATTTGATGATTTTATTGTTTTCTTGCTTACCTTTAGTGACATGGAATTGGTGCCCAGACTATACTGAGTAAACATGTTTAGTGATATTTAGTTAATGTTATTTCTTCGGATGGGCTTATTTACATATTTTACACACACCTACTCAATTACGTCATATTGTAAATTACAGGTTAATTAATCCAAAGTACGGCTTGAACATTACTGAAACTGGGATTAATCTCAAATCAGTTTCCTCATCATCATCATCGTGAAACTCGGTATCCTGTTTCAAAGATGAATGTTTCCGAAACTTACCGTCTTGTGTTGGCAGTGCGTCTGGTTCCAGCAGAAGTGGTGCGCGGGCGCAGGCTTTGGAGATCAGTTGGTACCTCACGCACTTCCGGCAGGAAAGCATCGTCGTTCGATGACGCTATTAGACGAGGATGAGGGTAGATATCTACAAATAATAAATTTTTGAGCAATACGAAAAAAAAGTATAAGTATTTGGTATAAACGCAGATGAATTTTGAATTACTGTTTAAATTATTTTAGTAACTTACCTTTCTTCTCGTCACTAGGCTCCGTCCTATTGCTATCGGAAGATCTCTGCCTGGCCGGTGTGATGGGCGGCTGTGCCTTCACCACCGTTATGTTTGGACCCTCGTGACCTTCCCCAGATGACGTTGATATCGAGTCCGCTTCCGGATCCTTCTCCACAGCAACCTCGGGTCCAGACTGAGGCATTTCATCCTGGTAATGAGCGGTGAAGATATAGGGGGAAGGCCAATGAATTTGTTTGCGTAGAAACAATATGGAGTCAATAATACCTTGAGCCTAAACTGGCCGAGTTTAAAATTAAAATTTTGGAGTTAGGGACCACTTCTGAAGTAAAGCAATTATAAATCAAGAATTATAAAGGGTGTACCTTCAAGGTATTATTGCTTTTCGAACTTTTAATTTAATTGGTGGAAATGAAGAAGCCAAGTGAGACTGCGCCGATAAGCCAAAGAAAGCCAAAAGTGCGTACATTGTTAACGCGTGATTCAACAATTTTGAAAAGCTTCAGTGCTATGCAATAATCAAAACTAATTTGCATAATATGCATAGTACGTTTGTGAGTTATAAGTATAGATTACTTAAGAACTCACGTGAAAGTAAAATATAAAAAACTACAAGATCATGAAACTGCAGAGCTGAATAAAGTACAATAAGAAATCTGCATATTAAACCAAATCAACAAGAATAAAAAACAAAAATGGTTCACGGTGCTGTCCCACACGACACAAAAGCATAACCTACTTTTGTACTGACTGGAATTAACTTTAAATTTCTCATAACTGAATACTAATTCTTTTAGCCAATTAGTAACCTAGAGCTAGTTCGCTGGCTGCCCAATGTCCGACACACTAGTGCCGCGGAAGTTTGTGGACCTACAAGGTATAAACTGTAGCAAATGCTAAGTGTACAGAGGCTATTCTAGTTCTGTTAATTAAAAAGCTTTCATACAAAATTGCATTTGTGCACTAAGGAGATAATCCTGTTTAAGTTTCAGGTGGAACTCTAGCAGAAAGAAGCTCCACCTTAGTGCTCTAAGTATGTCAACCAAAAGGTTTGAACTTGCCTGATGTACAACCGATATTTCTCCGTCGTCCTATGGTCGAAACAAATAATTTTCATAAACATAATTTATAGAAGAAAGTAAAATTTGGAAAGAGATAACAAAACAGCCAATGACAGTCTATAAATTTTTGCAAATTTGAAGGATATTATAATGTTAAAAACAAATCTAAAGACGGTTCCACCAAACAGTCCTATCGCCTCTGGAGACGCGGATTTAATGTCAGGTTAATGTTCATTCATATAGCTTACACTTTCATCTACAGTAATCATTGGTTCTTTGTCAAGGCCTATGAAACCCGTGCAGCTTGTTCGGGCAGCTATGCGGCAGAGAGGGCCGAGAGGGGTGCTTACATCGGAGGGTCGCGAGCGCTCATCTTCCTCCTGCACCGGGCGCACGGCGAACCGCGCCACGCCCGTGTCGCTGTCCGACAGCACCTGTCGTGACGTCACACATAGCTACCTAACTAGTATTTGGGACAACGTCACGGAGATTTTGGTAGACCAAGAACTTCTTTGACACCCTGATTGGCCACCTCGGAATCAGTACCGGCAATGTAGCAAATAATTCCATACAAATTCTGGTCCATTTTAAAACTCACCAAGTAGATAGTGCCTAATCGGATACTGTGAAACAGGCTATGAAAATCTAAATGAATCTATTTATGAATGGCAATGAGAGCAATTTAATCGACTTTGTGACATATGTAGGTATTTATAAAGCATTAACTTATCTCATACATTTCACAGTTTCAGACTTTGGCAATACTCCGATTATTTATTGAATATGGCTTTATTTTCGGGAAGACAAATAGCTAGTTCAGTTCTAGCGCTGTAACTAAACTTGATTTGGAATACTAATTGAACCCCAGGAGTTTAATTGTGACATCGTCGTTCGAGATATTTGAGAAGACTAGTGTAGGTACTGTTAAATCATGGATATTAAAATATTTCCCTGTGTAATAAACATTCAACTTTAAAGTAACAGAAACTTATTTCAGTTTCCATTTCAAAATTACAATTCTCAAGGTAGGCAAACAAGAAGTTGTAAAATAACACCGGTGTAAAATACAATATCATACAATTTGTAGAAGTTAGCCACAGTTTCGTTGAACTTTGAGTAGTTAATAAGTAGTTAGCAAGAGAGAATCGAGAGAGTTCGATTGGCCCAAGTTGGTCTGTATGAGGATAACTTAATATTGCATGTTGCATATTAATGTTCAGTATAACTACATTGCATATTGATAAGATGTAAATCTCCGAATGACGCTGAATCAAATACACTAAAGCGAGTACAAATTGTCAGATCATTATTAAGACTTTCACTCATACAACTTCGGATGTTATTTGCTAAACAAGCACCGAATTAAGAATTTACATTATAAGTTATCGAATTTCTGACAATCTGCAGTTAGGTGGGGGTCACAAACATTGAATGAAAGACAAAAGTTAAAATTAGCATTAATGCAAACATCGACATAATTCACATGCTAATTAAATGATTAACATAAAACGTTCCAATTAGTGTTCTCAAGCATTCTTGTTGAGGTCGACATCAAACACAAAATGAAATTAATAGAAACATCAAAACAAAGGTTGATGAAGCTTTCATTGTAGATATGGGTTTAACTTTTCATCAGATATTTTTTTTATGATCTTGATAAGTTTACCTCGATGATATAGTAGTATTTGTTTTTAGGTTAAACAATAAAATCTTTGTTGGGGTCGAACCAACGTAGTAAATAAATATTTTTTACAAATCGATGAAAGTGACAACAATTACACACAGTTAAGTCAGGATGGGATATTCTACCACCAAGTAGGTAATTTTAACACAACTCCTTTTTCACGATCTTTACAAATCTTAACACTACTTACCTCAGAACGATCACTAGCAGTTCTTAGTCTCGCGGCTCCAGCCTGGAAGGTGGGTGGTGGAGGTCCCAGGGTGTCGGTGGACCCTCGGTTCACCAGCGACGGGTGTGTCGCCATGAACCGATGGATCACCGCTAAGTGATTCATCGTCTGCTCTGCCACATCTTCTAACTTTCTTAACCTAAATTCTACACTCTGTAAAGATTATGTTTTTTTTTTAAATTGTTTGGAATGAAAAGTTGCGAACAATCTAAAAAGTTCTTTTGTAATAGTTTTACCTGCACCGATTGTATTTGGCAATTAGCTTTTTGATTCAAGTCTTCCATTTTGGTCGTGATGTGTTCTACCCTATCAGTTGTATTTCTCACTCTCTCTTCAATAGAATTCGACAATTTAACTTCCTGAAAAAATTTATCGGATTAATTTACGAAGGCTATATTTTTATTTAATCAATGTACATCACTAGTGTTGCGTTATTACTTACTTGTTCCCTAAAATACCCTTCAACGCATTCCTCCTCAAAATCATAAAGTCTTTCCATATCCTCCTTTTCTAAAAATAGTTTGAGCCCATTGTCGTACTGGAACCGTTGGTGCGACACGTTCCTAGTCACCCACTTGCCTATCGCGTATATGTGGCACAACGTTATCAATGGAGGAGGCAACACTGGCTTCCGTTCGTATTCCATCACCACGGTGAATCTTTGGAACATCCATACCTGAAAGGTTGTTTGGCTGATTTAGGATGGGGAAATGCGGTAATCGGTGCAATTATTTCAATTTAAAACATTTTCATTAGTATTTAAATAATTTTCAAGGCGCCAGAGAAAGTTCAAAATTGGAATCTTAAAAAATCTGCATTAAATAAATAGTTACAATAATAAGTAACAACATCAAAGACAACTAATGCAGACGTATTTGATTACGAGATAATTGATCAACAAAAAGATATTGGAGAAGGTAAACAAGATCTTCAAGTAATCAAAAACGTCTACCATGCAATTTTGTTAGAATCATGAATAACTGGAACATGAATGGGACATGATTCTAACAAAATACGAAAAGCAAAATGCAAATCATTCTTGCGACATTAGTTTTCCGTACCATCAGTTAATTTTAGTGTTATGAATTAAAATAAACTTTTAGCATGGGGACAGTGTCGTAGTATTGTAGTGACTCTCTGTACAGACATAAAATATCATCATTTCGCAACATAATAACTATTCTGTAATTACGGATTTAGTTCATTAGGAGAAATCTATAATTTTAAAAAGTAAATGCCGCAAAATCTCCATATCATTAAAAGTAAAGTTTTCCAATATTGGTACGGACAACTAAAAAGCAAATAAAGAAAAAATAAAATAAAAAACCTGATGCGAGACTTCATTGACTTCATTAAATATATTGTTGAAGACGGCAATAAGTAGGTTTATGAGCAAAATGTTCGCGACGAGCAAATATATGGTCATGACGACGGGCGTGATCCACCTGCCGGTCACACACTTGGGCTCTCCGGGGTTCTTCCCGCACTTGGGGTCGATCTCAGGAGCGAACACCTCGCCATACAACATGAAGTACGGTTGGAAGAATATCTACGGACAACGGGAGCTCAAACTAAAATGCGGTAAAATAAAATGGGTAATAGTAAAAAAAGGAAATGTTAAAAATATAAAAATGTAAAGTAAAATAATATTCAATCCAACTCAATATACCGGGAAACTAAATCAACTTAATAAACTAAAACTACCCAGGTGCTAATCTACTCAAGATAATAGACGAATTACAACTATACTACTTATACATTTATGAAAGACTAGACTTTACCGTTTACACGAATCCAACAGTTACGAAAACCTATTGTTATAAATATGAAGACTGTGGGACTCTTAAAATCTCCAAATATAAAAACAATCTTTCTAAATACAGAGTGAATATCTACCGTCTACAAAATAAATCCTCGAACTCCAACCGTAACGTAATCAAATCTCGCAACAGGCACTATAACAACATCGAAGCTACGACAGTTATCGAGTTTGCCGCAAACCTGATGCGACACACCGTTGACTTCAATGAAGATGTTATTGAAGACGGCTATGAGAAGGTTGACTAGCAAAATGTTGGCGATGAGCAAGTACACGCTCATGACCACGGGTGGGACCCAGTGGCCCACGCGGCAATCCTCGAGCCCGGGCAGCCCGCAAGGGGGCGCCATTTGCTCAGCGAACACTTCTCCGTATAGCATGAAATACGGTTGGAAGAATACCTGCAAATGTTAGTATATTTGGATGGTTATGGTCTGTGATTTTGTTAGTTTTTAATTTACGTGCTAGTATATTGATTCTATTATAGTGTGGAATAAAATATGTAGATTATAAATAAATGATTGATTCTCTCTTGTTTATTGACTGATTCATCATTATGATTTTCTTGATAACAACATGCTGCCATCACTAATTCATACTTAAAGCTGTTATCACTACGCCTTTAAACAAAACAGTAACTACGATTAGCATAGGTTCAGCAACTGCAGTCATGTTCTTACTAATATCTTTGCCATGTTCTGTGTTCTTTATAATTTTCAATTACACAAAGCCCATCAATCTCAATAGCGAGTGTGTCAGACTTACTTCTCTGATGAGATGCCAGCTTGCTTCCTCGTCTGGGTACAAAATCGCTTGCCGCGCTACGCCGAAAGACATTAGCACCACCAGTAATAGCACCACGAAGTAAATCATGTTTTTTACCATCTTACCCATCATTGTGACGAGAGGACCTTTGGACGAAAATAAAATAGGTAGAAGACTAGTTAGGGATGAAATAGACAAAAAAAACAGTTGCCAAATTGTCTGTAGACTGATAAGATGGCGGATTTAAGTTTATAGTATTTTACAATACAGTCTTTAATTGTTAACCTTAGAGCATAACGGAAGTTTCTATAGCAGAAATTAACTTTGCTACAATTAGAATAGGATGAGATAGAGAGAAAACTAGAGTAGGTATAGACATAAAATTATAACACAAGACACAGTTCTTACCTAAGTACTTATTAACACCCAATATATTCAATATCCTTAAGTACCAATAAATAATATCGACGCAGTAGATGACCCTGCCTACGTCCATAGACACAGATCGCAGCCTCAAGGTCAGGCCCACCAGAAAGAATATAATGAATCCCGCGTCGTACGTGTTCCATAGATTCCACGCCCATACGCTGAACTTATGTCTGAAACAAATATTAACGAAGCTGGAGTATAAGCCTCTACAAAATAAATAACTGTATGTAAACGCAGGGTGTTGGTAAATGTTTACAATTCGTATCTAATATTTAAATTCTAACTTGAAGAAGGATACATCAATGGAATGTGAATCTCTCTCAATTTGAATGTATTGTTTTTAAAACATAAGTATTACGTCTAGCATTGTGTGATTTGTTCAAACTCCGCTTTACATCGCACAACTTTCATTAATTTCTATCTTTACTCTATTTACATTTTCTATATTCATCAAAGATAATGAACTAAAACGATGGGCACAGATTATTAGCAACACAACATAACAATCACTAAAAGCCATTTCATCTCTTTTAATTTATTCATATTTTCAGTCTGGCATTAATTCGGAAGCAAATATTATTCCAGCCAGCTATAATGACTGAAACTTGATTGAAATGCAGTTTAATTATCGAAATGTGTCCCGCATACCATAGATTAGAACGAACCACTAATTTGTAAATAGAATACTAATTTGTTATTGCTAGGCTTAATGTTTGATCGCATTGTTGCGTGGGTATATTTCTATTTGTACTTATATGCGCCTTTGTCCAGCTTTGGGATGATGAAGACGATGAATGTCTCCAACACGTGTCCTCTATGCGTCCCAAGACACGCACCTCTGATTTTTCGGATTCATGTGCGTATTGTATAATTAAGTTCGCTTGCTTCAGTGAAGGAAAATCATTGTGAGGAAGACAACATGCCTGACAGATATTTCTCGACGGCATGTAAAGCTAAGAAACCCATGGGCCGCATAAAAACTCTGACACCAGGTTAGGCGTATTGTGGACTAACCACACGATAAAATAGAAAGAAGACCATCAATGTCGTAGATTTACTTTAAAATACAGAACCCTATCCTTGTAGTAGAGTGCTAAACCGACGTGAAGTTCATATAAGTATGCTAAAATTACCAAAGTTTAACTTCAAATTCAGAGATCATCCTCAAACAATATTGATAATATGATTATTGATAGTCTCGCCAACGATCCGCAAATTAATAGAATGATTAATGGACCTATCATCTTAATTGAGATGAAGGCAACTTCAATATCAACTAAGGACGGGGGTCGATGTTATGACACGGGGATCATGGAATTTTTTGATTTGATAGCTATTTTGATCGTACAGTGCTCTTCTCGTTTAGTATAATAACGCGTTTAGGATGCTGGTGGGGCAGCCCGCTTCTGAAGTGCGTCGGGGATGTTCGCAGATGCGCATGTGGATTGGTTTTACGCAACATCCTTGCATCCTTGATGCGTAGGGTGTGCGGCAGAACCAATAGTATCCTAAGCATGATTGCAAGTCGCATGGACTGTGTTTATGTGGGTCGCTGTTGTGCAATTACTCATGCATGGGTTGTCGCAGTAATGTTTTTTTTTTTTTTTACTAACTATTCGTAAGTTTTACTAACAGTTCTTGTGTCTTGGATACTCGATTAAAGAAAAATTCTATTCTATTCTATTCTATTACGACATTCCCTCGCTGAGAGCATTCGCCTGTAATTTAACAGTTGAGATTCACTTGTTTCTGTACAAAATCGAATCTTGGATTGTTACATTACAAGCGATTTGCTCCCGGTGATCTCAGCGCTCATATAGTGAGATAATGAATATTAACGAACTTCCATCTTATGCATTGCAATTATGCTCTATTACCAACGTTAGATTTGTAAAAAGATTATAAATAAAAGTGTTATAAGCATGGTACAACTTCAAATTAACTTGAATTTTTGTTTTGGAATATTTATACACAATGCTTTTTTTAAGTTGATCAATCTGGCTAATAAAACGTTAGATTACCATATCCTTACTATCTAATAGAAACGAAAGCCAATCACTTACCTAATAGCAACAGGTTCGGACGTTATGATTTCCCTTATCTTCTCACATAAGAACGTTAATATATAACATATAGAATATATCTCGGGCCAAGACGGCGTCGGGTCCATCTTGACTAATACTGTATATGTAAACATCAATAGGAACAATATGTAGGCTATCTGGAAACAAGAATACAATAATTTAGTCACATTTAAAATAAACTCGATAAGAAGAAAATGACATCCCAGAAAAAAAATACATGCCAACGCATCAAACTCAATTTTCTTGCTCGTAGTTCATATAGGTGAAGAGTGAATCGAGATTCAAAGGTAATTTATAATGAAATACCAGGCGACTAACATAAAATTAATTGGTAGATTTCCGGAAATATAAAATGGGTATTCATCCAAATATGCATTGACCTGCAGTCTTTACTGTCAGACAATGGATCACTGCGTGAATTTTTAACACAGCAACCGCATGAAATATACCCAATTACTTTATTAAAATTAACTCGGAAGGGCATTGTAACACAATCAATGTGGTTGGATATCGATTTGTCATTACCGTGCACAGCGACAAAGTCTCTACGAATGTTCATACATATATTGTACTCATTGGTAATAACTAGAATTTCAAATAGATTTTTTGTAAGGGCTTATATGCGTGCTTTGTAGCTTATTTTTAGGGCCTATATCATAGGCAACATCAACAAACAGCATTTGAAAATTTTATGCGTGTAACTATAGACCAACCGCTTTAATGAGTCCTCCGCCTTGCCCTATCAAAGGCACATTAAATGTCCACAAAGTCCTAACAATATCCCACAGGTTATTTTTTAAAATAACCGTAATCCACGTAGGTATTACGATACTAATTGAACCAATACGTGATCAACCTTCAGAATATTCCATTTAAATTGATACCTTCGCGAGGCCTCATTAAAGCGGTCGGTCTATAGATAGAAGAACCAGAACTTTTTAGGAGATAGTAAAGCACTCGAAATGTCAAGTAAACTTAACATGTAAATACATGCAGTTGTGGCGTCGTTAACTTAAAACATAACTACAGCTTCGGGAAAAGCAATTTAGTATGCCTTTTGAGATACTGCAGTTGCTTAGTTAAAACTGTTTCGCAATTACGAATTCCCTTCATGTACGCAAAGAAGTCTTTCAACAGAATTCAAGTTGTTCACGAATAAAATTACGAAATTCTGTTGCATTTGGACAAATTGAAATGTAAGTTACATTCTGTGATTTCAAACTTTCTAATAAAATAAGGCTAATTCTAATTTAACAAGATAATAAAGTCACAAAATGAAGATTAAAAGAAACTAAGAGACTTCCGGAAGCAATGATGGAAAGCCATGGACAACAATAGAACAACAAAAGGAATAAAAGTGAAATTAGAAAAATGGGGGAAATTAAAATAATGAAGACAAAATTATGCTAATCCTACAAAGGCCACGGTCCGCAATTTCCCGACAATAATTGTGTCGGGTATGGGGTAATATGAGATTCCTTTATTCTTTCTGTTATATAATAGAATGCACGAAGAGCAAGGGTTTTCGTGAAAACAAGGGATGGTGCTGGCTGGCGAAAATTTGGACTCAATAAAGGATACATGTGTTCAAATTCAGCACTATTTCTTCATGTTTAATGCCTTAGTAAACATGGAAGATAAGTATTTAATGTTTCAGAATCCTACCTATACTTAGCAGCGTCAGAGTGTATGAATTAAAATAAATTGTTTAGCCTGCATTGGCTATTTGCATTCGAAACTTCGCAACTTTCGAATTTGAGAATTGCATAAAAATACCCAAATGCATCAAAATGTAGATCTACCAGTATTATTACAGTGAAAGTTTAAGTTACTCACCGAATCGGCCCAGAACTTGGTGATAGGCGCTGTAAAGAATTCGTAAATCTTCTTCTTGAGTCTCAGCGGCCTCATCATCTTGTCCTCGGGCGAGTGGGGCTCCGGCAGCTCTCTGTACGAGGGTTCCCACCCTATTTTACCAACTTTCCCGTTCTGATCGACACGAGTTTCGCATTCGGCCCCTGAGCCAATCAACGCCTGCTTGAGTCCAGACAAAATCGTATTTAAACGTTACAACAATATGTTCACACCGTTATAAAATAGAACAAGATTTGGTAATAAAACACATTCATAGTAAGCTTGAATTTAACAGTAAATAGTGAGTAGATTTAAACAGCTGCGGCTTCATTCTCCAAAGACCAGCCCGAGTTGACAACGAGTATAATAACAGTACGTTAGTTCGAGATTCAAGACGCAAGCATGACAATAAAGCAGAATATTGATATAAACAATGCATACAATATTCAAATATAAGCTCACGACACCACATCAAGTGTAAGATTCGACGTTTACAAGCTGAATCTTAATAAAATCATCCATATTTTGAGAATAAAGACAGTCATAAAATAATTGTAAACGTAAAGCCTGAAATGCTAGCAAATATGGAAAATATCTTTGAAATATTGAGACGACAGCTTGAGATAAAGATTGAAAATAATGACAAAATCTAACTACAGTCCACATCGACGCAAATTGAAGAACAGAGAGTTTTATTGTCACGTTTAAGCTTCACCCCGGATTTATTTTAATTAAAAACCATTTTAATTAGTGTCGTCATTATATTTTACGGCGGCACTAAACCGCTGCGAATGTTTAGAATTTTCAAACCAACCGGAGTTTCTTTAGAAAAATGTTTCGTTACAATTTTAATATCGATGTCTCGGGTAAATTAGAAAGACGTCGTAAATTGAGCTTCTTTAGAGGGTCGTCTTGTACGAAAGTGTTCTTGGAGTGCTAAAATTCAAGGTGAGCTATAAACGGATGACGTGGCCCATAAAGACGGGCGTAAAGACAGAAAGGGGGTGAACTGAGAGGCTGGAAGTATGCGGAGCGCCACGGAAGCCTAATGTCACGCGCAAAGCCATCGACGTACCGCGCAACAAATATATTGTTTTGTGTGTGCACTTTGATGTAATACGAACACAAGATGGTATATCGTGTGAAGTGTTAAGAGTCCATGAAGAAGAGACGTTCAGATAAATGACTGTGCTAATTATGATGTCATACATAAATCGGTTTTATTTCATCTAAACACGTATAGAATAGTGCAGACCTGGAGAGATTGTGTTCGACGTTATACTATTGAATGTATAGAATCTATGTTTCTACTAATGTGTAGTAAGTTTGTGCGATTTGTGTTCGTATCACAGTAGACCACCCAGGTCTCAAAGACTCGTCTACCTTTGTTACTTTACTCGGCTGTCCAGGCGGTATTATCTTCTTGATTGATAGCGTACGCCTTTTCGCAACTCCAACCTACATACGCAACAATCACATAATTTATTCTAATACTATATCTAAGCTCTGAAATATTAAAATATTACATAAACATAATATTATCTTGTTCTATATGAGTGAACGTGGAATATGGTTGTGTGAACACAAATAATTCCTTCACCGATAGTTATATGAATTAGTCTCTTTACTCAAAGTTGAAAGATATCTAATATTAGTAAGTAGTTTCAGTTTTGTTTAATTAAGATTAGCTCTACAGCAAGTTTCTCTAATGAGCTTTCAAATAAAGGTGACTTTCTTTAGAAATTAAGTTAGGTAAGTCAAAATACAGCAAAGAGACTATATTTTATATAATCCCTGTTGAGAAATGTGTATTATATTTGCAATAAAAGGTGACTAAAAATAAATGGCCAACGTGACGTCATACTTCCCATGTGAATGTAAAACTAAGATGGTGAGCAACAGAACACGAACTCTTACCTCAGCGTCGGTGGGGTCCTTAGTACTTCTGTCATCTTCGATGCTCTCGTTCTCGAGGTGTTCCTCTTCCGTCTGCGGCATTAGCTGCAGTTCTTCCTTCGACTTGAACTCCAGTCGGAGAATGTACAGCGGACACAGCAGGCTCAGAATTACCTTCACACATCACGACAAAGCCGATGTGGCAAAGGAAACGCTCGTCGATGCTAACTCACTTTGACTTAAGCGGTACATGCTATGTTTCTAATTGAAACGGGGTTTCGACGCCGATTATGTGCAAGTGAGATAGCAATATATTTTTTTTATATTAAAATCTTGCGTGCATGTCTATGAGTCGAATTAGATTTTAATCTGCCATTAATTTGACACACATTCTTCAATAAAAATATGAATTTCTGAAAAATCAAATTGGACTTGCATAAATCGGCGTCTTAAACAAAGTGCATGCGAATTTCCAAATGATTATAATATATAAAGCGACTCATTGACACACAGACATCAAATTATATATCTTTACAGTCGAGTTCCTCTGTTATGTCTAAGTTATAGTCTAACATCGAAATCTACTGATCGTGCCCTTTACTACTAACAAGGGAGACGTGTTATATTTATGTCACACCCACTCATAGAGTGAAGCTCTCTAATTGGACGTATCTTGATATACGTGGAAAACTATCACTGACTATCTACCACTATTTCCCCAAGTTACCCAACACGTCTCCTTTATTTTCGCATTCTGAAATGTGCGAATGACAAGTCTGTGCGTTAATAAGATGAATGACTAAAAGAAAAGAGATAAAAAATAGAAATAAACGGTGTTTACCTTTAGGTTTGTGTTTTTTCTTGTTCTGAGTCCCCCCATCCATAGATCAGCTAGAATAATTTGTGAGCAAGGGTGTGCGAGCAACGCGCGGTGATTGGCTGCGACGGCTAAGCTAAGACAGGTTTGACCTGACCAGTTCTGAAGCTCACAAGTCAGCAGCTGTTGGGCCTGATCATCATCTTGACGATAGCAGTAGTCTAGAAGCTCCAAGGCTAAAGACGATGAAATTTAAAATGAGTCTTGTACAAAAGTCGTTAATTAAAGTTTACGTTCAAACATATTAGGTGTCTAGCTCCCACGTCTCTAGTTTTATGACGCTGTTAAATTTATAATAGCTGTTTGACAATTAACGTTAAAGTGAACTTTTAAATTGCAATTAATTAGACGCGGTTCTTCAAGAAAGAGAACTTGTTTCTATGCGGTAAAAGTTTTAATTTCTACGAATCTTTGCGATTCACGATTATTTCTTGAACCAACTTTGTGATTGCTTAGGTACACGAGTAAGCCTTACTTGTGAACTCAGTAAAATGAGTTCGTCATATTCAAGTAATCTACGATTCCCAAAGTTTTAATATAAAATTGGTCATAAAATAAAACCGGGATCAAAACTTCGGTGATTATGGCAATTTTCCCGATTATTTTATGCTGTTTTCTTAATTTTGACAAAATGTATTTAATTCCTCAGCTTTGTAGGGTTACTTAGATATGATTTATTTGACATTCTAAACTTTCAAGTGTTAAACCCTTCTATAACTGTTTAATGAGGGTTCAAGGTAGAACATAAAATACTGGAGAAATAACTATATTAATCTGAGGTGAACTGCAGAACGGTTCGTCCTTAGTAAGAAGAACTCGTACTGACAACACAAGATTAAATACTGAAGATAGTAAACAGAGAGGACTATAATGACAAGAATAGTCAAGGAGTCGATCAGAACAACAAAAACAAAATCCTCACCTTTGTTTTCAAATTCCTTGCCATAGTGTCTTAACTCCTCATAGACCTCAGTCTCCATGTCGTCTTCAGCAGCTTCATGTGCCATCGCCTTGTACAGCTTGCAGGCCACCAGTGACTTGGCTAAAGCCTCCTCACCGTGCGTCCACATCAATAACGCCATTTGATGCCGTTTTGTTAAAACTGCCCACATCTGGTGGAAAGGAACTAATTTAAGAAATCTAGGATTTGATATTAAGTCAGTAGAAGTAAAAGTATGTTTAAGGTACGAATTATACAGAAACGGCGTAAGGTGAAGGCGTGGCGTAGGCGCAGCGGAGGTGTGGAACGGATAACGAATAGAAAGACTTGCCTGCGCCGCGCCGCTTGAGTGTAATTCACGACACGTCGCCTTCGTACATTTTGTATGGAAACGTTTTAAAGCGGCATCATGCCTGCGCAGCGCCTGCGCCACACCTTCACCTTACGCCGTAACTGTATAATTCGTACCTTATGGTGATGTGCATGGGTTACCAAATGGGTCTATATTAAAATATTCCTATTTAGAAGCTTACCAATTAAATTAGATTTTAAGGCCAAACCGAGGTTTCTCTCACAAAACATATTTAGACTTACCCTGCCAGCCGGAAATAATATTGTCAGCGAAACAAAGGACATAGAAAATACTGAAAAAATAAGGGTTTCTTACAAGAAGTTCATTAAAAGGATAGTCGAAGAGCGCCATCTCGGTGGTGACAGGCATGAAGCCGGTGATAAGAGACAGGCCACCGGCGTTGTGTCTGGTGAAGGAGGCGCTGTTCCGATGGACATTCACACTCTTGTTCATCACCTTCGCGTAGATCGGACGGAACTTGCGTCTTGTGTAGTAGCACCTAGACAAAGAAAAAGAATGATAAAATTAGACAAGAACGTGTTCAATGAACTTGGGGGTCAATGTAGCTAAAAATAAAGAACAAAGTTCAAAAGCAGTAATGAAGGTAGCAAAAAGATTTTAATCCATGCAAATATTCAAATAGAAATTTTGTTAAAAACCTAGCAAATATAAAAGTATGAAAATATGCATGTTTTATGAGAATTCATATTGCGATTGTCAAAGAATTTTAACGAGTAACGCATGGTAACGCTTCAGACTTGTTATTATAAGCTTGGAGTTTCTGCTCTTTATTGCACTCGAAGCTAAGCCGAAATAGACTTTAAAATTACTAGAAGAAAAGTCATTTCTTTTATGAGAAAGATGAAAAATGTTTTAGTTGAGGTTTATCTCGATGTTATTGTTGTTTTGTCTTTCAAAAATACAACTTTATTTTCATTTATTTCAAAGTAGTGTTTAGAAACGTACCTATATGCACCACCCATAAGCTTATTGATAACCAGCCCGATATCGTGTAAGGTGTACACATATCCTCTCGGTAAGTGTGGTCGGACATCTCTGAGGATATACCTCAAGGTGTTACTGGGGCCACTCTTGGTGTTAAACAGTTCTTCGAGCCGAGGTATTGTTAAGAATTTGCGCATGGAGACACCATTTTCTAGAAGGAGTTTGACGAAGTCTATACGATCGTGTTCTAAGGCCTGCATCATAGCCTCGTCGAGAGCACCTGGAATAAAGAAGATTAATATATATTTACATATTTTATATCTTAACATGGATGCCCCCTGAGCGGATATTGCTACTTTTATTCTAGAAAGTAAACTGCCACGCTCTTGAAATTTTTGTTTTCAATCCTTAAAAAGTAATTTGCAAGACTATGTTGTGTTTATTTTTCATGACATGAATGCTTTTAACGTAAAGTCACAAGCATAAGTACCACAAAACATAGCACTGTACAGCATTGTACTTTGAACAGTGATTACTAATTACTTCTAACGTAAAGACTATGGTGTTACAAACATACTATTTTCAAACGCAGACTTTATGATGAAATAAGCCTTTAATCAAAGTTGCAATCGTAATTCCATGAGAAATCGCTTTTGAATTTGCGATTTGTTATAAGGTATTTTATGCTCATGACTGTACGGTTATTGAACTAGCAATTACGGTATAATTCTCCGGCCTTTCTGTGCAGAAATTTAATGTTAATTGGATTAAAATCGTCCTTATTAAACCCTACATTCCTAAGGATGTCAGGGATAAGATACCTGATTTTAAATCGTTGTCTTATTTTAGAGAAACTAGTTCGGAGATGCACCTGGTTAGCTGAGATAGAGTAAATTGCATGTGTAATCGCATATTTAAATCTGAGATTATTATTCTGAGGATTAAAATAGTGAAAATACTGCCTTTCACATGTCTCCACTTTTAGATAAACCTAAATATTACGTGCATGTAACACGATATCGCAAAAAAATATACAAAATATTTTACCCTAAGTTTTCGACTTCATGTTTCTAAATAAAAAAATAAAAAAAAATTAACATCAAAGGGTCTAAAATAGCAAAAAAAAAAAAGATATAGAAGAATTATATTTCTTCAATTTGCACATCAATAAATTGTGGCTGAACATAAATAGCGATGGTCAAGAAATACAATTACTTCGCTTGGAGCTATGCAATTAACTGAGCTCTTACAAATCCACAGGAATGGAAATATTGCTGTCAAGTTTGTTTTGTTTAAATTCCCTGCTGTCTTTATATTTTTTTCTAGCGTTCAATATCGTAAATTAATAACCTAAACCAAAGAGAAGGAAGAAGCTGGTTATATTATGAAGGTACATTACTCAATTACGGCATTTAAATAAAAACGATCTGTAATCTGTGAAACATTATCTTAAAAATTATACCGAAGTAATCAATATTTAAACTTGCGCTATTAACTTTATACAGGGCTAATAATTATCTATCCGTGTAGATGTAAGAAAATGATTAATAGCAGAAATAAAACTGAAAACTACGATATTAGATCTTGCGAGCTGGTAAGTCTTTTGCCAATTTAAAACGGCTTAGGAACTGAAGCTCAACAACAAATCATCAGAGCAAGAATGCTTCGCAGTGCAGTTCAGCGTAATCCTAAAGTCGTAGACAATCTCATCAATCGAAGCGATTGCAACTTTGTAATTGTAGATCGGATCCATTTATCTAAGAGCCAGGCATAAAATCTGTTTGTAAATTAAACTTATACTGTCACTTACGGGATATCTTCCGTGATTGTTCATTATTCAAACCGTGAAAGCTTAAAACAGTGTTTGTTTGTAAATTGATTTAAGGCGTATTTGAGAGATCTCGAGCTTAGTAACGTTATCCCAATATATGTTAGTTATGTTTTCTTTTCAAAGATTGCTGTGATTGAAATGGGCTGATCTGTAGCAGTAGGTATGTACTGTTTTAGATCAGACCATTTCGATCATGCCATGTAAGTTGGGAACGTAGGAGTAGAACTTGTGGAGACGCTTGGTGGAGCCTATGTTCACCAGCTGGTTGATATTAGAATGCAAAAATCAAGAAAAGGTAACTATAATAGAATGACATTATCGTTTATGAACACAACATTACGCCTGCAATCCCTGAAGCGTTAGGCAGAGGTGTATTTACAAAGTGGGTACCAAATTATTGTGCCTATCAGATCGTCACTCTACCTTCGCCGCGGTCGACCTCGTCGGCGATGCCCACCCTCAGACGTCCAGTGAGTGACGACCTTTGCCCACCTCTTCGGGTGCATCCGTGCGACATGGCCAGCCCATAGGGCAAACGTGGCCAGAAATTGCACAGAACCATCGACCCGTGACCCAATAACAATGAAAGCTGCAATTAAAACTTGGTAATACAGGTACAAAGTTAAAGCGGGTACTTTAAATGTAGTACAACTATCGGTGTTTGTTGATTTAGTAGCCATTGTTTAGTAAAGCGGCGAACTTGTTATTTTTAGTACCTGTAGTATTAAATATTCTGTTGTTTGTTAGTTGCAAACAAAGTACATAAATGAGGGAATATAATAGTAGAGAGTGGTGGATGTGATTATGACATTGTGTATGTTAATATCAAAAATATATTGTGGCTTAATTCCGGAACACAGTGTGAACACGGACTGCCTCGTCTGTCTAGTGGTCGCAAGCGCGACTGCGGAGCATAAGGTCCTGGGTTCGATTCCCGGTCGGGCAAAGTGTTATTGAGTTGCAAAGGGTTATTGGGTTTTTCCATCAGGAATTTCTCAGTAGCAGCTACGGAATCTGAATTTACGCCCGGTGGATGGGAATAGGCTCACCCCCTAATACATGGGTCTTAAACATAACTGGCGAAATGTGAGTGTACCATTAGGTACACCTCTGCCTAACTTTTCGGGGATTACAGGCGTGATGTTATGTAATTCCAGAACAACATCTGATAGTAAACCTATCGATCGGAATAAATGGAATTTCTTGGTCAGTAAGGAAACTAATACTGATATGGTCAATATAACATTATGAAGTCGTAAATTTGTAATATCTTTCGTTTTGTCAAAGTTCATTTAGTCCACCCAAAGGTTGACTGGAAGATATCGCTATCAGCGATAAGACTGCACAACGGGATTCTTAACCGAGAGAATTAGCAATACTGTACAATAGCTGTGTACCAATTTTGGTGTACAGTGAAGTGTATTCTAACTGTCTATATCATTTTGGTAATCATTAGCTATAGGTTTGCAACCTCAATCCATTACAAACAGAAACCTACGTTACTCAAAATAATCCAGAAAGATTCTTCTTTTTAGCATCAATGGCAACCTGTAATGGAGTTGGCCCAGAACTTATACTGTTTTCGCTGTACCATGGTGCGGGTGGCATTAGATGAACCGTCCTTTTCAATTTTGAACGTTACCGCGATTTACAATCATGACTAAATATTTTAGCAGCACCCTAAATATCATTTTGTGTTGTAAAAAACGATCAAAAATATCGACTATCCATCATATCATACTAACACTATGGACTTCAAGGTCTGCAAATATAAGATTATTTATTTATTTATGGCAATTCATCCCACCACTATACATATCTTGGCGTCTAATATCACCCAAAGGCCTCCGTACTTTGCTACAACGAAAACAGTATAACTAAGATAAGATACATCTATAACTAAAAACGCTAAATGAAAAGCTCTCCATTTAATTTCCCGTATTCCTTTCTTCAAGTACGCCATTCCACAAAAATCTTCCATACTCCAAAGAGTCTCAAATGAGAATGCATATCTACTGCATGTTTTACTCGAAGCATTAGCACGAACACGCGTTGTTAATATAACATAAATTCGGACGAATTTTGTTTGGGAAATATATTCTAGGGGTTTTTCTTAGCGTAACGATCGACAGTGGGGGACATATATATATATATACATTGTCATCAGTTATCAAAAAGTTTATGTGTAGCTTATTATATTACGAACGGCTTTGGAAAATATTGCCACTAGGCCCTCTACGGCATGTGGGTTAATTAATTTCCGACAAGCACAATGTACTACTCTTAGATATGAAAGAGTTTTAAAACTAAATAAATATCATATTCAAAACAAGAATTTCCAATTAAAAAACCGTTCGATTTGACTTCGCAATAAATCCGCGCGTTCGTACTAGGCTCACGCTTCGTAATACGGTGCAATAGCGAAACCCACTACTTTCCAGCATTCGGAGGAGAACCAGCAACCGCATTAGTTACTTCACAGAGAAAAACATTATCTTTATCTACGTTGGATTCGTACCGCAAAATATACTGGTGTTTAAGACTGTAATGGTGGTACTAGATAGTACTTATTACGCCACATTTCTCTTTCAGTACTGCTATATTTGTTTTAATCTTATTTAGGTGGTAGTAAAAAAGTCTCGTTTGGATGTACAGTCAGCCTCAAAAAGATGTAAACACGGACAAGGCACCCATTACAATGTTAACAACCTTTTCTCCGCAACATTGAATCCAAGTTATAGGTACAAAACTAAGCATACAACGTATTTCACCAAAACAAAATAGTCAAGTGTACCAAAACCTTTTATAAAGGCCGATACACCCTTTGACCAAAACAAGGTAAACATGCCAGATACATAATTCTCGATACACCCTAAGACCTTAACGAGATACACAATGATCGTTAATGATTATTTATCTGAGCCGTATGAAAGTTTTACGTGGAAGATTTTACTATTGAATAAATCGCCCAATCGTAATTCGGTGAGATAAATTACGACATAAACTTGTTTTTAATTATCATCATCACCATCATCATCATCATCATCATCATGATCATCATCATCATATCAGCCCGGAATCACCCACTGCTGGTTATAGCTCTCCCCTTTTTTCTGCCACACTTTCCGGTTCTGTGCGTCCCTTATTCCCGCGACTTTGACGACGTAACGAGCTTTTTAGGACGGCCTTGGTTTCCTTGACCTAACCTTGGCCACCACTCGGTCAAAGCCTTGCTCCATCGGCCATCTCCGCGTCTAGCCTGATGTCCTGCCCGGGTCCATTTGAGGCGCACGGCCCGGTCCCCGAAGTCGTAGACTTTTGTCCAACGCGCGAAGGCGGATTTCGGTGTTACACACTCGATCTAAGAGGGTTATGCCGAGCATGGCTCGCTCATTGTGCCACTTGAACACGTGCTCGTGTTTTCTACTAGTATCAACAAATACAATTTTCTATAGAGTATTTGTAAACTTACTTCGTGTTTGTTTTTTATTTTTTCTGTGGTTTAAAAAGTCTAAAAACACAAACATGTGAAGTTATATACATATTCACAGCATCATATTTTAAACTAGAAACATACTCGTATATCCAATAAAACAAACAGTTGTGCCGTAATTAACATCACAATTGACTGCAACAATAATTTTGCCGCGCCTGACATTTATATTAGCAACAAACGCCCCAAAATTTTAACGAGAATAACCAACCCGTACATAAATGACCTAAAACTACATAGCAATTAAACTACCGCTGTTTTTCCTAATTGGCATAATTAGTCAAAATGTTCCTCCACAACTGGGCTTCCTCTTTGTGAGAGGAAGGAAGAAGACCCTGATAACCCATTCGGACCTATTGCGCATTGGTTAATGTCACAGGTCTTTGATTACTGGCTGTAGGACTTGACGGTTTCCTCTCTTTGGTCGTTTTCACTATTTTGAGAACAGCTGTGATGTAAAAAAAATTATTTCGTTTAATTCAGTAGGTGGTTCTTTGCCCAGGAGTGGGACAGAGAAGGCTAGAAAAAATAACTAGCTGCATCCGGTTAGACTGAAAGCCGACCCCAAAATAGTTGGCAAAAGGCAGGCAGACGACGAAATAATTATTTAAATTCCTTTTATTTTTATTTTATCGTGCTTGTTATTCAGTGATCCTAAGATTTCTACTACCTTTTCTGTGTTTACTCGTGAGAACCTGCATTTGGCTCTGTGTTGCACAAATAATTGTTATTCATTTGTTACAGCTGTTGGTTCTCCTATTTATAAATAGGAGCCTGCCCGAGCCATCACCATTGGGCCACCAATGCTCGTAATTTTCCTAATAGCCATGGACATAATGAAGTAAACGGTCTCGGAGTTCTTTTGAAAAGAAAAAAGACGAATCTGAAGGCAATTTAAAAGTTTGCGTCGCCATCTGAGGCTATCGCCACTTCGTTGCCAGTTTTTAGACAAAGTATTATCGTAAAGTAAGACTAGGAGTTGAAAAATTAATTCGATGTTGCCAGGATGGCAGTATATTTTAATAAAGACCGTCTAAGCGGGCAAGTTTTGCGGGAACATTATTATTTTAGACAGGGTTGCCATTTTTTGACAAAAAAATTAGATGGCCTAATTTTAGGTTAACCTTTCTTTCTAATTCTGACCATTTAAAGTGATATAGATCTACTTCTCGTAAAGCTTTCTATGATTGCTTAACTATGTCTTAAAGAATCAAATTTTCTATTCCGCTTTCAAACTATTGAATACACAGAGAAATTCCAGTTGGTTTCACCATAATCCGCCAACACTGGATTCCGCTGAGAGCTTCAATCCTTTGTGCGAGAGAGGTAACCCTTGTTTGTGTTTTGAAGCAACATCCTTATTCCCTAGACGTGACCTGTTTCTGTGTCACTCTATGGGAGGAGACAGAAAGTCAGTCCAGACAAGCGAATATCTTTTTTATCCCAAGTAGTCATATCAACTTTACCATAGTGTCCTAGGAACCGACGCGCGACGAGTGGGAAAAGTGGAGTGGAGGACTTTTAATGCAAGAGTAGATAGCTGAAATAGTTGCGGTTAAAATCAAAACCTAGGAAACAAATTAGGTTAAAGCTAAGTTAGTTTGGTGCCATCTCGAATCACTAAACACAGAAATGCTGAAAGGCAGAGCTGAAAGCCTCCGGCCATTTCTAGGAACGTCGAAATAGATTACCAAGTGTGGCAAATTCGCCCTCAACCTGATTGGATTCGACACCTGAAGCCTCTAATTAGTTCGTTCGGACTTAGAAACTATGAATAGCCTACTAATGCCCGTTCTCCCCTAATCATCAAATTAATGCCTGAATAAAAGCGCACTGACGGATTTTCAACGTTGGGTTAATGATCAGAGTTGAATTTACCTCAGTTCAAATTATAGATGTGTAGTGCAATTGGCAGCTTTGGACAGAAAGTCTAATTGGATGCGACAGTCGAAGCTGAAAACGATGTTTCTCATTGAAACTAGGGCAGTTTGTCAAGACAAAGGTTGCATTTGGATTTAACTGAATTAACGCTCTTAGGAGATGATCTAACTACGACCACGTCTTTTAGTTCATTAAGCAAACGTTCCAAATACCGAGTTACATACCGAGTATCCTCTGTGCCTAGGAAAGGTCGTTAAGCCGTTGGTTCTAGCTGTCGATTGTAGATCTTTGACAGTCGTTAAGTAGTCGAAAGTCTGACAACCAGTCTTACCAAAGGGGTATCATCCGGCATTTATTTTATATTTGTTCCTTGTAAAATACTGGTATTCAGCTGCATCCGGTTAGACTGGAAGCTAACCCCAATATAGTTGGGAAAAGGCTGGGCGAATGGTGAAGCAAAATGTTCCGTTCCAAAATATTCTACTTCAACCATCTCAGATAATTTGCATATAGTCGTCACATGATCTGGCCATATTAATATAATGTCTGTACTTGAAAATGGAAAAGAATTTCGGTGATTCTTTTCAGAGTAGTCTTATCTCCTAGTTTTAAAATGTTACTGCTATGTTAAAGTATTTGTAAAATTCTAATACCTATTTTTTATTTTTACTCTTGTATAAACTGAGTCTTTTGCAACATTTATTTCTCTGGTCTTAGTAGGCAGGGTAACGGCTTCTTTGAATCTATTTACAGGACACCTGATGCCTATCTACGTACACACTACATACGGCCCGATATTGTGTTTATGAACGTCGTAAAATATAGACGTAATAAAATAGAATAGAAACGTGCCGAGAATGGAGTCATTTTGAGGGTATCTCTGGCACTTTTGCGAAAGTGCCTACTAGATATGAATTTAGTAGTTTAATAGTAAAATAAGATGTTTGGTATTCATACTATTCATATTTTCAACATGGATGTTCCCGAAAAACATTTTATAGATTTACTAAGAACGGGTTATTCTGTACGTGTTTTATGTCCAGGATTTGCGGAAAATTAATTAATTAATTATTATATTTAGTACAGCATAAGCCATTTACACTAAATTAAATAATCTTTTTATTCGGTCTTCTCACAGAACCACAAATATTCTAACATTATCGTCTTCCATTCATCAGCAAACAAATTCAATCCAGGGTTGGTCTCCAAGAGCGCGTTGAGCATCGTAAGCATACGCGGAATAGGGGAGGTGGATCGAGCTACAGTGCGACAAAATGGGACATTAAACAATTTAAGCTTTCTAGAGCGATTATTATTATTTGGAACAAAGAATTGACACAGCTCCGCATGTAAAACCGAGGCGTCGGTATGACCATGTATAATTTTATATGCTGTTATTATTTGGTCAACAGCACGCCTAACTTTAAGTAAAGAAAAAAAAAGGAAAATGAATTGCTATACGGTTGAATTTATTGATTGTTACGCAAAAAAACATTCCATGTTTGTTGAAGCATGGACTAATTTCCTTAGAGATAGATATCCACGTACCGTGAAAGCGTAACGTTTAAGTTACCGTCTATGAATAGTATGAGTGACAAGTAGTATGAGGACCTATTTATGATCTTTATTGTAGAGAAACGAAGCAGAAATTTACAAAATACATTTCCGTATATTCTTTAAACATTCGGCACTTAAGCTAAAAGTTAACGAGCAGTAACCAGAGTTTGTGAAGTAAAAAGTTACTCTCTGACACTTGCTTTTGTAACAATGTAGTTTTTGTACTTGTTCTACAACGTTGAGTTAAGTTATAACGTGTAGAAGATAAAAGAAAAGTGTGCAAGTCTTTCAAGTGTCTGCTTGAATGGGGCACAACTTAGCAGAAAATAAAGGAAGATTCTTTATTTCAGACACGTTTTATAGTTTATTCTTTCAATAAAAGGTGCAATCAATTACTTTCAAAGTCTGAAGAATGGACAGTAACAAGTACTGCACACAATTAGTTGGGAAACTTGTTTTTGCCTATGGCTAGCTTAAGATGCAAACAAACTCAATACATAATGTAAATATGAATTATTTTATTCTACTACATTCATGCCAAATGAGCGAGCTTTGTGCATTTGGCATCACCTTACCTATTAGCACACTGTATGGAGTCCTAAGCGCAAAATTGAAAACATTCACAGCTCATGAAGTTGCTTGCATTTTGTTTTTACTTAAGAAATTCTGTTTATCCTGTAGACATGATATATTAGTGGTTCGATTCGACAGTACACCTAAGTTATTTTTTTTCATAACAAATTACATTTGTTTTTACACCAACGGCTGGAAAAGGGTTGGTCTTTCTTTCGCGGGAACAACACGACCTCGAAATAAACGTATTTATCAACGAGTTTAACAAAAACAAGAGCTACTGAATTCTCCACGACCTTTTTCAACGAAAAAAAAACAATAAAACAATTGAACCCTTAATTTTTACGGTCTGCATGTTCGTATTCCAATATTTATACAAAGTTATCCTTTAAAACTCTCTTCTTTTATTTGGTATAAAATAGTGGAATGGCCTTAGTTTCCATTACCATAGACTTTTAATACCTATTCTTTTTTAAACAGAAATCGGACAGGCGACAAAGGATGCCTTTATCTGTGCTATGCAAACAGGGTGGTAAGCTTACAATTGCCTATTGATATTTACGACTCAACAGAAACGGTTGCAGAGGGATTTTTGTATTTCTGCTGTTGAAAAGTGATCTGATTCAAAAAACTGATTGACTAGGCACTAGCTAACTAGTGAAATCTTGTTCAAGCTGGCCTAGTGAATTAGACTAAATGTCTAGAAAGTGTTCTCGTTTTTCTTAGTAGCACGTAAAGTAGGCAAGGCTCGATTGATAAGCGTGGGTGCCCTAAATGCCTATTATATTTGATGAATTAAGACCATGACTTTCAAGGTATCCACAAGAAGAATCACATTATCGTATTGTAATAAAAACGAATGATGATCTTTGTGAGACTGCGGTGAAGTTAAACAGTACAAAAAATATCATAGAAAATTATGCATTACCTTATAATAAAACTCTACAACTCATTATTAAGTTTTCATAGTAACAGGGTGATAGAAAAGCAGAAAAATTTCATTCCAGAAAAATAGAAAGCATCTCTAGGGATTCCACAACAAAAGCTATTTCGTTTTCCGATAACGCTCCTCCACGTGTAAAATATTTAATACGTTATACCACGAGGGTAATATGCCAATGGTCAGCGAAAATGGAAATATTGGTGTTATATTGACAGCAGTATGTATATTACCCATACGTGTTATATTTATTTTTCTTTATTCACTTTCTATACATACAATTTACATTTTTAACTTAGTTGGTTGTAACCGCGACTAACTCTTGTCCAAAAAATAAACTCATAGCATCACTTGCCTAGCCTTTTCTCAAATTTAATGGGGTCGTATACCAGTCTTACCGGATGTAGCTGAATACCAGTATTTTGCATGGGGCGATTTCCTATCTGACCTCTACAACCCAGTAAGAATTGGGTAATACCGTACCCCTTAGTAAGACTGGTTGTCAGACTTTCAAAGATCTACAAATGACATCCGGGACCAACGGCTTAACGTTCTTTGAGACACGAAGAAAACTCGATATGTAATGATGGTCACCCATCTAGAAACCGACCTTCGCAAGCGCGGCTTAACCTTTGAAGATCAACCTGTGCGGCTGTTATTATTTTACCAACAGCTCATCCAAAAAAAATATTTACGAACAAAATTAAATCAAAGTAATGAACAAAATTCAGTGAAACCAATAAACATCAAAAACTTCGCCTGTTTATTTTATAAACACCAAACAAAATTCACTACAAATTCATCACACGACTCACATTTGCATAACGTAGGTATCTCCAAATAAAATATTTGTGCGAATTTGCCTACATTCAATTCAAATGGCAATATGACGGTAAATCATTTTGCTCGCCCAAAATCCAATAAGGGTTCACAATCCATGAATTTATTCCGTACGGTCCAAATGTAATTTATTTGTGAATGGGCCAAGTTGGCAGGGTCTGTTAATGAATATACCCTTTAAAGTTTGATTCCACTGTTTAAACTGTGGACTAATTTAAGTTTATTAGTTTGGCATGTATTAATTTTGTGAGAGGTCTCTGAGTCTCTCTATTTACAGTATTTAGGCTGTGGAGTTTCGTAAATATGTTTGCTTGTACAGTTTATTAGGGGTAGTCCTTTAATCACGTGAGGTTCGAATAGGGAGGGGAGGAGGTCAGAAAAAAATCGCAATTAATAACAATGGAGGAGATACTGTGGCAATCACGTGTATTTTTCGTGGGGCTCAAAAAAAATATTGTATGTTTAACGAGTAAAATATTTTTAACAAAAAGGAATTAAAAAAGCGGTTGGTGCCAAAAATCGTTTTTTATTTTATTGAAACAGATTCTAAAACTATCTGATCTTCTCAATGAAAAAATACACGTGATGCTGGGTGGGGGGAGAAGGAGTAGCCTGAAACCTCACGACGTATCACTATGGGGGAACAGAGGGGCATAAAAGTCTAAGCCTAAAATACCTCACGTGATTGAAGGATGGCCCCTAATGAGAAAACTGCTGAGTTTTTACATTGGGTATGTATTTTTAATTGTACTGTTACGCTCTTCCAACGGTAGAAGAAAACATCGTAAGGAAACTGGCATGTCCTAGAACCAATAATTCAAAGACATGTGACATCTACTATCCCATACTAGGCTCGCGTGGAGGATTATAGCCCACTCCCCGTCACACGGAGGAGGTATGTGTCCCAGCAGAGGCAATAATAAGCTATTTTTGCAGTTCGATAAATTTTAATTTCCTAACAGAGAAATATGTCTAGGTTTTTCCACGGTGCTTTACTAGCTATAAAAATGTCTTCTTTACGAGTCAATATCCTATATATCTCCATTGAAGAGTTTATAATAGGTAGTAGTAATAAAGATACGGTTGTTTTTCTACAAACCCGCTCAACGATTCTCGATTTCTCTACAAATGTGAGTATTCATTAGCAACAAATGTGTTTAACTAGAACAATCCCTAGAAATAGACTAGGTGAGTAAACTTCAAACGTAATTACTACTCATACGTCTAGAGATGGTAATTATTATCCACCTGTACTTAAATTGAAATATGCTAATACCACTTCAAGTTCACGTTATTCTGGTGTGATTAATTTGTTACCTAAACGGTTCGAAGTACTAAGTAGGTCTACTAAGTACTCCGCCAAACGGTTTGCACAACTCTCTTGTTGAGACGTTATTACAAAATTAATAATGAAACTTATTAAACAGACGTCTCGTTTCAATTTAGGTGTTAGGTACTGTTTTAAGGTAAGTTATTGGTTTATGGAAAGGTGGAAGAGAGTATCTGGAAGGATATAATGTGGGGGACATTTAAAAATAACTAAAAAAGTATTTAAAACAGTATAATAATACGTACTTACATGAACTTAAATAGCTCAAAAATAACTAGTGCTGTTTTTGGCAATATTTTGAGAGAAATTAAAATTGAGTCTTATTTTATACTAATACTCTCAATTTTATTGTTCAGTTGTACAGTTATGAGTACCGTTAGTTAGGTAAGCCATTTCACGTATGCTCCTGGACCACGAACCTAAGATCTCTCTGAGCGGGTTTACCCCGTGTATAAATAAATATGCAAGATTGAGGAGAACGCATACAGAAGATTGAGTGTAAACTGAATTTATTTTAGAGTTCTTTCAGAGATGAGAGTTCGCTTTCCTGTGAGTTTAAACCGTCCATTTCAAACAACTTGGAGCCTTTTTTTAGTGCCTAACATTATAATATTCCACATACCTGGCGGCCATTCTTGTCCATAAACGAAGATCTCGGACCTGGCGATATCCACTCGGTTCCATGTGAGGGCCAATGAGAGCTGTTCGCTCGGAGACAGATGTTGTGCTCTGAATAGTGCTGTTAAGATGACCTGATCGAGCTCTTGGACCTCGCCACCTTCCGCACGCTCCTGGATTCGGAACACCGTGATCTGGGGAAGATGATAACAATTAAGAAAGTGTATTGTGGGCCAGGTCACCCACCAGGTGCTCTATTAAAAGAGACTGTTGAGAGAATCGGGAATCATCACCTTTCCGTCTATGTCCCATGTAAAGATTCGGTCAAATTCGTAAGGAAAAATAATTGCTGACGCGGCTCTGGAATCCGGACTCCGGCAGATTTTGTAAAGTCCGTCACTACCGGTTTGACGGAGTCTTAGCTCGGCCGAAACAACCACTGCCAGTGTCAACCTTCCACTATCATTCACTACATTTCAACCAACTTATGCGGGAAAACACAGAACTAAAATAAATGTACCAACTTTGACATATCGATGTATTTTTTTTGACAAGCAGCGTCTCTTTGAAATGCAAACTTAAAGTGGCCAAACTGTACTTTTTCTTTTTTTTAAAGTCCTCAGATATTTTAATTTTTACGTGGGTGTGAGTAAAAACTGAGATTCTAGACTAAGCACTGCTCAGCAGAGTTTTAGTCGATAGCAAACCGTCATAGCCCGCAAACAGACGATATTCATGAGAATAACCCCCACGGATAAAAAATAAAGAGGTTCATTCAAGGAGCGTTAGTCTAAATATTATCTTTCGTTGAACATCTTATCTTATTTCCACCGCCTTTCATTAAATCGGTACTTACCTATAAAAGGCTTTTAAAAGGAAAATTTCGCTTTTTAGGATTCTAATTATTCAGTTTCAATAAAAAGGCATTTCATTTCAATAAGCGCTTGAAAGGAATCAAGGCCGGTCGTCCATGCTCGTTAGATATTAGTATAAAACCAGGTATTATTAAACTCCTGCTTTTCATTTACTTAGTACAAATAAAAGCGAAAAGGGTCAACAAACTAACCTCAATATAATTTAACTTCGTAATCACCTCGGAATTTTAATGGTTTTATTCTAATAAACTCGGGAAACGCAAAGAATTTGACACGAACTCCATTTAATTATTTATAAAGTGCTTGCTTAGGTCGGCTATTGACCTTAAGAAAATACCCTACCTACTTAGAAGTCAGTTGACATCTTTAAGAAATTGATACAAATTGGGCTGTCCCTTACTTTTATTAGTCTAATAGATTTTTATTGATGGGATCGTTGCTGGCAATGGTGGAATTGGCTGGCATAAACAAAAGTTCGAAGGTCACTCAATGTACGAAGATAGTAAGGACACCCAAGGTGACCCATATGTCTGTCTGCTGATTTAATTTATTAGGTCCCTACATAATACATGTTAATCGGCAAACACGTAAGTATTTGTGACTTGATAATATTATTAAAAAAAAGTGACTGCTGTGACAAATATTTGCTTGGGTATGTACTTTGATTTTCTCTATCTAGTAGCTAATGGCACGATAGGGTATTTGTAAATGCCTTCAGTTTTATGTAGGTAGGCAGGAATATCGATTTATAAAAATTTCATTCATCTTTATGACAATCAGTCAAAATTTACGTTCAAATAAATGTACAACACAAGCATAATTCAGAATGAGCACAACATTTTAACTTCTGCAGTTAAACAAAACATAGCGAGTAGTAAACAGTAATAAGAATGTCACGCCCCCAATTATAATGTCAAGCGCATCTTACAAGCACAAATTATCACGTATTCACGGCTCATAGAACCAGCAAACTGTTGTTTACGAAAATACTGACACAAAAAACTAATCACGACGCTAAAATCTTACAAAAGGAATTTTCAAAAACCTTTTAAACAAAAGGATTTTTAAAAGGCGACTTGTACAACGAAATAAAACTAAAAAAATACTTTAGAAACATGGTCGACGATTTTTACGTAAAAGCTGAATGATCTACCCTGGATATCTGTAGGAGGTTTTATTATTAGTACTTAACGGTTTTTCTATGAGTATAAATAAGATTAAGTAACTAGATAAGGTGTTAAAAGTGACATTATTTTCTTACCGAGCAATAATACATTTTCTTCAAGTATTTTACTTGCTTTTTGTTGAAAGTAAATAAAAATCAATTGCTAATATGAAAGAAATATTGTATCATATACCTGTATGTTTATTATTACACCCACACAAAGACGTTTTTTGTAGAAAACTATAATGACAGCAATCAATAAAATGGACACGTATTGTCGAAACATTTAAATAGTTTTTTTTTAAACTATTTTTGCAACTAAAATATTCCATTTTTAAATCTCCTTAAATGGCGCCATAAACAATTTCGTGCTTCGTTTCAATAACTTTTTTTCTGCGTAGAGAAAGTTAGGTACTAGTACTTGCCAGCATTTCGAAGCTTGCTATCATGGTAAAAATAGAATATCCTTTATTCAATTCACTGTATAGATTGACCCGAGACTATAACCTAATTGAGAATTGAAATTAGAAACTTTTTATGGAAGCCATCACTAAACGGTCCCGAGTAACAAACCTATTTTGCGGCCAAGTAATAATACGATTGTAGAAAATTGGCGCGCGAATTGGTAAATTACTTTTTAACGAATTTCTGTGGCAACGGAAATGTTTCGGTCGGCCACAACGAACGAAGTTATTGTGAATATACTAAAATACGTTGCTTTCCATTTTATTAATTACAATCTATTTAAAGTTTATTATAGAAAAGGTCGTTTTATTTTGATAAGTAGAAACCATAGACTAAAGAAGTCAAACAGGTTAGGCCAATGAGGTCGACACAGATTCATCATTCAAATGTAATAGTCAGTCAAGCAACACTCATTTTAAATAATTTTCTAGTAAGTAAATATTCTATGTAAAGGTTGGTTTCATAAAAAAAGTTGAACTGAAAATCGGTGCTAAAAGAAGCAAATTAATTCAATGAAAGCATTTTTTAATAAAAATGTTTGGGTTAATTAAGTTAGCGGAGCTTCCGTCAAACTTTTTGGGTAGAATTACTTCGTTTACTTAATCAAGTTCAAAGTTTGCCTAAGTTATTTTGGTCATGACGTTGTTGCGTATTTTATTTCCTGTTTTTTTTTTTTTACTGTCTTATTGGCGAGGCCTGTGCCCAGAGGCAAAGGCCTCGCCATATCTTTCCAGGTACTCTTTTCTTAGCCATTTCTTCTTTGATGGGTTATTAAAAAAGGGGAAGGCTTCCATAAAAGTCGCTCCTGTATTTTTCCAGATCACTTTAAACAGCCTGTTTGTTATTAATCAGTCATACTGCCACAAATCACGAAAATACTAAACATAAGAAATACTGCTGTTTTGACATGGAAAGAAAAATTCTAGTGCGAGCAGGGTTTTAACTTGCGACCTTCCGATTCAGTACACCGGACGTCTTAACCAATTAGTCAGTAAAAAAAGAGTCAATGAGTTAGTCTTTTTCTTTCCATGTCAAAACAGCTGTAGTTCCCTATGCAGGGTTTGCGTATAAAAATATTAAAAATAAGAAATAATCCTATACACTGATCGAGAATGTCTCATGAAGTTTAAATAAATAAATAAAATACCCCATCATTGACAAAAGAATTGAAAATCGTCAGCATACTTTCTTTAACATGAATTTTGATCCCAAAAATCCCTTGATCCAAACAGTTTCAATTTATTCTCAAAGGTTGATCCATTGATACTTGTTGTTCAATAGTGTGGACACAACTGCCGTCGTCGGCGTCTAGACATAATTTAATTTCGTAAATCTCGCTCCTAGATATAAACATGGCGGGTTAGACTTAGGCATTGTTTTTTGGATGTCACTCTGAAAAGGTTTCTGAAGCGATAAAGTAGTTGAAAAGATAAAATGTACTTCAGCTCTCTCGGTAATATCTCCAAGTGTTTTAGCGTGGAAGTTTAAACGGTAACGGTAAGGGAAAAGGCTTATTGTTAGCTGTTTATAAATTTTTATCTATCGGTATAACCGCCGGTAAATATCTGACTTAAATGATATCGCGCACCTGTATTCACCCGAATAAATTCCTCAAATGACGCCGAATTTTCGTTTTTCTAGTGCGTGTTTATTATCCTGAAACACTATACAACTCTACAACTCAACTCAACTCTTGAAACGGAGATGTAACGGCTAATTACGCAAAGAAAAATTAAATCTATTCGAAATATTTATATTTTTCTTCTATGAACTTACTTCAGCGCACTCTCCGTCTTGAAGTTCCAATCGAGGAGGAGTAGGAGGACCACCAAGAAGGATATTTAACATTTTTTAAATTATTTGTAACACTATAACATCCTTCAAGGCACAGTTTAAAATTGCACTGCTAAATATCGTGACACTGTTTAAAGAATTTTAATGATTCTAAAGCGATTTCCGAATTAATAATTAGTAACTTTTTTTTTTTTTTTTCGGTTGGTAAACTAAAACCCACCCATGTTCCTTCTTTGCCCTTTGTGTTCCAGGGCCACGGTATCTCTTTCGAACAGTCCCGCAGCAATAATTAGTAACTTCTTGTAAAAGTTTTAGTAGAAAACAAAACATTGTTGGTGACTAGATTGTTACTGCAACTACTAACAGCAAGTCAGAAACAGTACCTAGTTGAGTCTAACCTCGTTTCTACATACCATGAAATCAAAATTTATGTCCATAATACATAATATAGAAAATAAACACTAAATTATATCGTCAAGGTTATCTACGACGTCTAATTTAGCATGTGCCTTAATGACCAGTCTTTATTCTGTTTTTTGATAAGTTCCAAGACGCATTTAGGTAATTTAAGTTAGCATTAAAATTGATATTTAGTCACGTAAAACTGGAATAAATATAAACATGTACATTTTTTAAAAGAGAAGTGTTTAATCTAAACTTAAAGTACACAAAAGTATTAGGATTTGCGGCCGAACTAAGCATCACCTGTATTTCAGCTTTGTATTTTTATTAATATGATATTGCAATGATCCCATGTATGAATGTATGTATCCTATTAAACATATAAAACAAAATTTAGAAAAAAATAAATAAAAATGACTACAATATTATTTTAAAAAGGTGGCAATGTAGGTGTGTAATCAGTCCTTTCTTGGTGTGTGATGGAGGTGTGCGTTAAGGAGTGTGAGCGGGTGTGTAAGATTGCGGAGCATGACTTTTTATTTTTGTTGAACAGATTGCTTGGTTTAATTTTAATAATTTAATAAGTAGTTGAGTCTGGAATTGTTTAACTCGGTATCTGAAGCAAAATTTCCGTGTCCTCATACGTAAGTTTCTGCAGGTACTCACTTACTGTAATTTTGCAAGATTTTTCGTCATCGGGTAAATGTAAAGATTTTTATTTATTTTGTTGCAAATGTAGGGGCCAATAAATGAAGCAAATCTATTGCTAAATTTTGTTCTAGAAGCGATGGGTAAGAATTCCAGTTCAACATAACACTAGGACGCGACTACAAATTAGTAATAAACGATAAGAATAAAAAATAAAATGAAATATGGACAAGCTATAACCTTACTAGCACAAAGAAGTTTAAACACAAGAAAAGATTTTATTCCGCAGACACAGTCGCAGACTTAAACTAGATTAACTATAAACAGGTAAGAGCCAAGTATTTATTGCAGGAACGTGTTCAGAACGCGGAGAAAACTTTGTTTCACTTAACCTGTAGTTTACCAGGCTATATATTACACGTAGTTAAATATAATAGTTTTTACTAGTATAAAACTATACAGCTTCTAGTGGAATGGTAGAATGAAATGACGACAGTGAAATTTGCCACATAATACGGGGTGGAAGGGAAACTAACGCCCCCACATAGAAATTTCTCATCGGTTATTATAAAAAAAAACAACTATTCCATATATTTTGACCATGACGGTATTGCACTTTTGTAGGAAACAGCTGTTTTTAATTACCGATGAAAAATGTTGTACTGAATACATGGTAACCGTTTTCGCGTCGGTGTCCTTTCCACTCCGTATAATAGTCTAGATAAAGCTCATACAATTTCGTTCTAAATGTAATAATTGATAGTAAAATACAGTAGCGAAAGTATCCATAAACCTATGGACAGTAATTTCTGGCATTAATTAGCAATAAAACGATACTGTAAAACTCTCCACTACAGCGCTTTTATGATTGTTAAAGGTGTTTTAATTTCGTGTAAAATGTGTTTTGAAATTGAATATAGTGTAGTTAATACGATGCCATATTTGAAAATACTCCTAAAGGAACTCTCATATACTCTCTAAGCCACAAAGGTGTTAATTTGATACGGGTGTCCCTATCCTTATAATTCGGGCACGGTTCCAATTTTGAACTGTAATTGGGAAAATAATACAAAACTACTACTATTGTTATACCGGCTTAGTTATCAAATCATAGTAGCTAAAGAGGTAAGGTAAACTTATTGAATTTTAGCTATGGGCTTTCGAAATATTACGTTTATTTTAAAAAAGGAACATACAAATTAGCTTAGTTAATAAATATCTAAATCTTATCAGATAACTTGCTTTGCAAATTTAAAAAACACGTAAAGTATGCAAAATTTTGAACAAGAAACATATTAATAACGATGAGACATTTTGATGCAAAGTACAATTTAACAAGAGTAGCAATAAAAAGTGCAGGACCAACAATGTCGCCCGGTGGAACACCTTCGTTTGCCGCCGCCCCGGGTCGTCCATTAAACGAACTAACGAGCCACGCCCATCAATTGGACCTTTTCATTATACAGTAAACTACCTTTGATAAAAAAATATAATTTAAAAACGGAATTCTTCATTACTACTATGATTAACAGTGTCGGACGTTTTAGCAAGAACTTTTTTTTTTTATTCTGGTCGTTTTAATTTCAATGGCGACTTCAAGACTCCTGGTTTTTATGAAATAAGAATCTGTCCGTTGTTTGTTCGTGCTTAGTTTAAAACGTTTTTTTTTTGGCGGAGGGTCATTATTATGTAGTGACACACGTTTAAATATTAGTTTCGTGTATGGAATAGTTTGTTCGCTTGTCTTCTAGGAATATATACTGTTGTTTAACAATACTTAAAAATATTAAACAATGCTTGTTTATTGTTCGGGAAATATTATCAAACAGAATCAAAACGTGACCACAATGATCACAGTGTTGGTTTGGTTCTAACTATTAATTAATTCATGGGCGGCACAGACCAAAAGAGTACCGACAACATTTGGATTTATATTTGATAAAATAAATTTAAAACTACGGTTTATACTGTAGTACGTAATTAATTTTAAATACATTGTGAATTTCGCATCCACCGGCACACATAGAAAATAATGACGGGGTATTCATTCAAATTATATTTTAATTAATAACGAAGTCATCGTATTAATATCCCCGAAACGCAATAAACTGCTATAATGATGATGACAATCAACAGACAAGCTTTTACTAAAGTACTAGTGTTCATTATGAATGCTGTTCGAATTAATGAGAATTGGTTTGATGAGGTTTTTTCTAAATTATCTACAAATAATTAAGTATCTTTAATTGCATAAAATGTGATAAATTCAAATAATTTGTACTGCAGGACCATTACCGACATATTCAGTAGCATCCAATTTATTTTAAACGAGTTGGCTGAATTTTTACGTGAAATAAGTTACCAACACTACGAACGAATACATCATATTTTTTTATAAGATAAAGCCAAAGACTACATTCAAAAGTGTAAAGCAAAGAAATCGACATTTCGAAACAAAAATTCATCCTTTTAGAGCACTTTCTAGTATAACAAATCTAAAACAGTGCAACGTAGGATCTGGGTTAAAATAAATTGAAACGTCAAGCTTTGAGAAAGGTTAACTTATGAAGGAGCACGGTGGCAATCCTCCATTATTTATTGTGCATTTGACTTTCATATTGCGGTAGTTTTTCTCGTCATTTTTCAAGACTTAACTCCACCTCCACCCAACCATGAAATTGTACAGAAAATACAATATTTTTGATGTATGAACAAGTAACGGTGTACAGTAAAGGATATAGTTAAGTGATTCTATATAAAACAAAAGTTATGCAGTATGAATGTATTAACATATGTATTGTGTAATTCAGAGTTATCGAAAATCCAATATGTGAAAATTCGCAAGCTATCATTCGTAGGCATCATATCATCATCAGTAAGTACCCTTAGTTAGATTTTCTATTTCTATTCATCTGTAGTGATCAGATAGCGGCCTACCACTACTAACCTAACCTAATGGACAATGATGGCGAGGACTTCATTAATGATTTAAAGACAAATAAATAGAGGTAAGGTACGGTAAAAGGTTCCATAGTAAAAGAATTAAATAGTTGGATTGGATGTAAAGAACATTGGGTCCATACAATATAATATTCATGAATGGTAAGTATCGAATGCAGACAGGCGGAAATGACCGATGATTGATGATTCTCACAGGTGAAAAAGAAAATAATGATCCTTTACGAATAATGAATAAGTTATTAGGTACATGCCTTTGAGGGTGGCATTGCTGCCAATAAAGGTGGCTTTCTTATGTAAGTAAAAATAGGTGTTATAAATAGCAGTATGTAGAATATTTACTGTTTAAAATAAAGTACGTAAGGTAATAGACATCGAAGGGGAAACCTAAATTAAAAATAAATTGGCCGTCACGGGACGAACGAAAGTTGATGTGAAACATCAACTGTGTGACAACGGTACCAACCCCACCCACAACTACATCGGCAACTCGCTGCGAATTCTGATAGGAAGAGATCAACAATTTTGTCAACGTTAGTAATGTACTTTTGGCCTTGCGGATATCGACTCGACTCCGCACAAGCTCGGGAGTCCTAGTTCAAACCCCACGAAGCGATCGCCCTTTTTGTACTTATAAAAGTTCTGTTTTTTTTTTTTGTCTTATTTGTTTGTTTATTTTTTTGCAAACTTTTAAGACTTAATACAATATAATTATATAAAACACTATAAATTATTTGAAATGGAATTAAATTACGTTACAACAAGAAAGCCACAACGGGCAAATTCACTCGATAATTTGTTTATGAATAACTCGACATTGCTCGATATCACAATGTCGAGTCTGCCAAGTACGTCCATGAATGACAACGACACCATCACCAACCTGAACGATACCATCAGAAGATTGACTATGGAACTTCAATCAGCACATCAAGAGATTGAGGACTTAAACAGTGAAAATTTCCGGCTAAAACTGGATATAGGTGAAGGTCAGAAAATTATTGAAACTTACAAAAAAATTCTTTCATCCGACATGAAAAATACGACACCAGTGACCTCACGCAAACGAAATCTCATTGGAATAAACAGTAGGTCTACTCATTCTACACCACAGAACCACGTTGGAAAGTCTAGTATATACACAAATTCAACGCCCATAAAGACTCAAGGTTTACCGATATTTACTTACCACGATAAGAGTCCAAGCGCATCTACACAGTATCCATCTAATCAGAGTCAAGATACTCGACATGAAGACAATTATTGTAACGCAGAAAATAAGGTTGTCATGCTTAATAAAGAAACTCAAACTTCCGATCAGACTTATGACAATACATTGACGCAGAATAAAAAACGGACTTTAATATGTCACTTGAGTGATGTTGCTATTGAAAAAACATCAGGCGTACTACCAAAACAAAAAAACAAACTGGCTATAATAAGCAGCGGTTGCACAAAAGGAACTCTACCGTTAATTGAAGAGGTCTTTTCAGATAATTTTGAGTATTGTCATTATTTGCTGCCAAACGTCATCACAGAGGACGTATTGAGCACTATTGAACACAAATTAAAAGCCTTTTCTATTAACGACTATTGCTTAATTTTTATTGGAGAAAACGATTTGAAGAATGACGACTATATAGGAATTCTTGATAACTTAAGAAAGTATCTGAAAAAGAATACCCACACCAATCTCGTTGTGTGTGCCCCGACGTTCATATGTGGTGCATTAATACATAATTACAAAGTCGAACTCTTTAACAATCTCCTCTATTGGGACATTAAAAATAACAGATATGCATATTCTTTCGATAGTAATCGCACCCTATCACTTGAAATGTTTTCCATCAATACTGGCAAGATAAACAAACACGGATGGAAAAACATCTTTGAACAAATAAGGTCCAACATAATTTATGACTACGAAGTATTCAGCTCTCAAGACAATTTGACAAACCCAGATGGCGGAAGTGAAGACCAACTACCTACCACAAACAACACGGTACCTTTAACTGATCCGAATGAATTGAGTGCAACGCAACAAACTTGTGAATTTTTTCGTAAGTAACAGTAAGAAGGAGTGTAGTTTAGATGACTTTAATAGTAGTCGTCGAAGTGATTTTATCTTACCTCATTCAACCAATATTAACACAAACAAAGACTCTGTATTATATACTATCTATCATCAAAATTTATGTGGACTTAACAACAAGAAAGACGACCTAGAAATTTATTTGAATGACTTAAAATCAAAAGTAAATTGTATTTGTATAAGTGAACACTTTTTAAATGAAATCCAAATATCACAATTACAGATGATTGAACACAAGAGTAAACAAAAAAGAGGTGGTACACTAGTGCTAATAAGCGATGACAGACAAATAGAGGACATAGAAATTTGTAAAAAGCTCTATAAACAAGATCATTTTGAAGTATGTGGACTAAAAGATTTAGAATCTAATACTAATATTGTCTGTTGCTATAGAACTCCTGTGAATAATAATTTTGATAGTTTTCTTGAAAGGCTGGAACAACTATTGAAGCACTTCTTCAAAAAACAATGTTTGATTTGTGGCGACTTCAATATTAATCTGATGAAAGATGACAAATACCGAAAATCATTTTTATCATTGTTCACATGCTACAATTTTAGATGCTTGTTTGACACTACAACATTCTTGCGTAATGGCACAGAGTCATGTATTGACAATATATTGACAAATCTAATAGATACTAATATTACCGATATCCATATTGACCACAACGGATTATCAGATGGACATGCCGGTCTTCTTTGCACAATAAATGTAAAAAAAGTAACAGGAGAAATAAAAAGCAGTAATTTTAAGTATATTAAAAAAAGAATATATAATAAAAAAAATAAGGCGGAATTTAGGAAAAAGTTGGCAGAGATAGATTGGAGTCTCGGCATAAATACATTTATAAGAAAATTTAATGAAATACATGATAATTCTTTTAAAAAAAAGCACATTATAATTAATCTTAATAAGCCTGGAAAAAGTTATTGGTTTAGCAAAGGAGTTAAAGTATCCAGCAAAGTCAAGCGCATTTTGTGCCTTATTGATAAAAAAAGATGTGATAAATCAATTTTAAAACATCGCGAAAACTACTTAAGGATATTTAGAAAGGTAGTAAGATGTGCAAAAAAGCTCGACACTAGGAAAAAGATCGATCAGGCACCTCAATCTAGTAAAGCTGTGTGGAAAATAGTGAATAGTAGACGTAATTCTAATAAAAACAAAGCACTGATATTGTAATTCTTAAACAAGATAATAAAATATATGACAGCCCCATAGACGTAGCCAACATTTTATCTGCCCAATTTGACAACAAAATTACATTAAAGTCTTCTGATCATAGCTTAGCTAAAAAATACTTAACCGACAATATGGCTAGAGTAGTCGATAACATGTTGTTTGATCAAGTAACCCCGGTAGAAATCTTCAAAATGGTTATTAATATGTGCAATAAAAGTTCTAACGGTCATGACGAAATACCCATAATTATCATCAAGGATAACATTGACATATTAGCTGAGCCAATAGCTGACTTTTTAAACAAATGTATTGAGCAATGTGTTTTTCCTGAGCAATTTAAAATTGCTCGTGTTTTGCCTATATTCAAAAAAGGCTCTAAATTAGATGCGAAAAACTATAGACCCATTTCACTATTACCGGTATTCTCTAAAATATTTGAAAAGGTGATGAAAGATAGGCTTGTCAAACATTTGATTAAACACAATATCATTAGCTATCAACAGTTCGGGTATCAAAGAAGCATAGGAACCATTGATGCAATAGACTCACTAGTGGATTATGTGGTTAGCAAATTGAATAATAAAGAAAAAGTGGCAGGACTATTCCTAGATCTTAGCTCTGCCTTCGATACTGTTGAACATAAAATCCTTTTAGACAAACTGGAACACTATGGGATAAGAGATAATGTCTTAAAACTTTTTAGTTCTTATTTACAGAACAGATCGCAGTACGTCGAAATTAAGTCAGTTGAAAGCGGACATGAAAAAATTAACAAATCTAAGCTTGTTAGAGTACAAAAGGGAGTTCCACAGGGCTCAGTCTTGGGTCCAATATTTTTTATAATATTTCTTAACGACTTAGCAAACTATATGTATAAGATAGTACCAGACATCAAAATGGTTATTTTTGCTGATGACACAAGTGCGGTTATGAACGATATCTCTGTAAGGGACTTAGAAAATAAAGTGAATCATGCACTGTCTGCTTTTGAACATTGGTTTTCCACTAACAATTTAAAACTCAATGTGGACAAAACAAAATGTATGCTATTCAAATCAACCGTGAGGAATAATGATAGTATTAAAATAGCTTCATTGGGAAATAAAGTGGAAATTGTTCAAAACTTAAAATTTTTAGGGATACAAATAGATGCGCTCTTAAGCTGGAAACAAGAGCTGGAAGCAATCACAAATACTCTCAGCAGTGCAGGCTATGCCTTGAGAAGTTTAAGGGACGAACTAACCATTGCTCAATTACGAAATGTTTATTTTGCCTTAGTTGAGTCCAAGCTGAGGTACAGTATTAAACTATGGGGGAACAGTTATAAATACAATATGGATGCAGCCTTTATCGGGAACAAGGTCCAAGCTACCGGCGGTCAGGGCTCCAGAGAGAGGAACCTCCTAACAATACGAGCCGTGTCCAGGAGTACCGCTTTGATTATTATTATGAAAAACACGTCATTTAACACCACTTTTATTTTAATGGGAAAAAGTTGATTTTACGTGGTATAGAGAAGGTATCACGCCATGAAGCGTCATGCCATCTTCCGTCATGGCATACGTGTCGGTTTTACTGCCTAGGCGCGCATATAAGATGTTTTATGCACCATGTTTCGGATGTTATTGAAAACTAAGACACAAAAAAGCCTTGGCTCCTGTTAACGAAACCTGAAATGAACTAATCATATTATACAACATGTAACATAATTAACGCACATCCTGAAATTAGTTTGTTAGAATCGTTTACTGAATCAATTTCTATAATTTTTATTATAGGTATTTTTTTTTCCCAAAAATAATTAAAACTACGTAAATTACAGTAAAAACTCGTTAAGTCGTTTCGAACGTGAGCGAATACCTACTAGGCTAACGAGACCCTCATACCTACGTGTGCGACTGTCTGCGTTCGTGGATTTGTACTGTGACCACAACATTCTTCCGGAATTAGTATAACTAAATCAATCAATAATCAATGCTCATATATGTTTAACTAAAAATTCAGTGTATGTATTATGATTATAACATAATATACTAATTGGGGTGTCTGAGGGTGTGCGTTAATTACGTTACATGTTGTATAAGAGTCTGTCTATCTTCTTTTGAAATAGTCAAAAGAATCACTCAATGAAAATACTTCGTTTCAAGAAAAACTTGCAAAAAAGAAGAAAGGAAGGCCCTCGTTATAGTTGGGTTTTTGTGCTTTAGTTAAAGTTTCCGGTGGTTAAACTTGTCTCAATTTATATCTTTTTTTGTTTTCTATTTCATTTGAGTACAAAAAGAAATGAATAGGTATCTTCTTCTTAGCGTGTCAATGGCAATCTAAATTGTGTCAGCCCAGAATTGAGCGACTAGTTTGGCTAATTGAATAGGTATTATGCTAAAACTATACAATTAATTTTTCCTATGATCAGCCTGAGGCATTGGCATGTTACGAATATGTATACCCTAAAAATATTCTGCTTGCTGAAAAAACAGAGGGGAGGGTATCATTAACACTGAAAATGGAATATTTACCATGTTTTCTATTTGTTCTTAGTTCCCGATAATAAGTATTAATGATATTGTTAGTGACCATCTCAGTATAAAAACCAATACTGAGGGAGATTTTTCAGAAATTCATTTTCGTCCGGAACACAAGGCCATCATCACAGAATTAAAACTTCTTTCTCAGTCACAAAAACGAATGTCGAACGTAAAAACATAAAAAATTGAAGAGTGCATAAAGTAGAGTGAAAATTCTCGTAATTATTTTACGTCCCGGAAGTAAAAAGGATGCTGTCATACCGAGTCTGTGGCATTTTTATTGCAGAAAGTTAACTGACGTTTTTATAATCCTATTGTAACTTAGAGTAATTTTCTTTTTACTAAATCATAATAATAATCATCATAAAACCACGCCCGTAATCCGCGAAGGGGATAAGCAGAGGTGTACACCCACATATCGCTAGTTATGTTTAAATCTTAACAGGGGGCGAGCCTATTGCCATCAGCCGTACACAAGTCCAGACAGCATGGCTGCTACTGAGAACTTCATAATGGAAATACTCAATAACAACTTGCACGACCTGGGAATCGAACCCAGGACCTCATACTCAGCAGTCGCGATTGCTACCACTAGGCAAATGATGCAGTTTTACTAAATCACTAAAATAATTATTATGAAAGAGAGAGAAAAGACGATTATTATTAAGTGTAATCTTGAAGAAACCTTGATAAGTTTTTCATAAATAAATCATCATCATCACTATTTTGGGGTCGGCTTTCAGTCTAACTGGATGCAGCTGAATATCAGTATTTTATAAGAAGCGACTGCCTATCTGACCTCCAAAACCCAGTTAGGACTGGTTAGTACTGATACCCCTTGGTAAGACTATATCAGATTTTTTTTCATAAATACTTCACGACGACAAACTGCTGCGTAGTTTGGTGGGTGCATACAATTTACAAAATGTTTGGTCCTGATTAAATGATTTATTATTATTTATTTCCTTTATTGATATTTTTACAAATCATTTACATTTTTAAATATTCCTTAGAAAAAAACAACATGAAAATATAAAAAAATTGTAGCCCACCGGTATCGGGAACAGGGTCCAAGCTACCGGCGGTCAGGGCTCCAGAGAGAGGAACCTCCTAACAATACGAGTCGTGTTCAGGAGTACCGCTTTCTGAATTCTTATTTTTATTTATTATTTTCTTTATTTATCTTTACACAAATCGTATACATTTTTAAATATTTTTTAAACTAAAAACAATATAAAAAACATTTAAAAATATAAAAAATTGTAGCCCACCGGTATCGGGAACAGGGTCCAAGCTACCGGCGGTCAGGGCTCCAGAGAGAGGAACCTCCTGACAATACGAGCCGTGTCCAGGAGTACCGCTTTCTGAATCAAACCCTTGATCCAGCTGCCTAACGAGAGCCTCCTCAGGTATTGGTCGAGGCTCTTGGCAATTAAGCCATGGGCTGATACAACTATCGGCACAATGATCGCTGAGTCCACATCCCACATGTCGACAACCTCGTGAACCAAGTCAAGATACTTGATTTGCTTATCTTTCTCGGCTTTCACGAGGTTCCCATCATGCGGGACCGTTATGTCAACAATCATTGCACGCCGCTCTGTTCGATCCACCACCACTATATCAGGTTTATTGGCTACAATAGTCCTTTCAGTTACGATGGATCGATCCCAGTACAATGTGATACTGCCATTTTCGAGAACTGGGTCGGGCACATACTTATAGTACGGTACTTCCGATTCCACAAGGTTGTATTTTAGAGCAAGTTGCTGATGGATAATCCTGGCTACAAGGTTGTGTCTATGCAAGTACTCTCCGTTAGCCAGACGAGAACACCCGGAGATAATGTGACGGATTGATTCGCCTGGACGGTGGCATGCCCGACATATGTCAACCGTACCGTCCTTCACAATAAATCTCCGGTAGTTATTCGTCATCATAACTTCATCCATAATTGCACAGACAAAACCTTCGGTTTCTCCAAAGAGGTCCCCGGAACGTAGCCAGGCTATGGACGCTGATAGGTCTACATCGGGCCCATGCAGGGCCCGGAAAAAGCGTCCGTGAAGCTCCTTACTCTGCCATACTTCCATGCGGTCGTTAGTGTCAAGCACTACAGGTTTGCGCCAGTTCTCTTTAGCCAAGGAGAGCGGGGTGAGCCCCTTGTCCACTGCGACCACATCTCGATGCATCCCCATCACGTCGGTTTCAAGGAAATATTCCCTGAGACTGTATATCTCGCGATTGTGAAGAGTCTTAGCGTTTAAAAAGCCTCGACCCCCACCCCTCCGCGGGATATACAGTCTCATAACAGAAGAACGCGGGTGATGCATTCGATATGCCGTCAACAATGTACGGACCCTCCTATCCAGGGCGTCTAGTTCTGTCTGAGTCCATTTGAGTATGCCGAAAGAGTATAGCAGAACCGGCATGACCCAACCGTTGAAGGCACGCACCTTATTGCCGCCTGATAAAAGACTATTAAATACTTTTTTCAGACGGCCAAAGAAGCGCTCCTTCAACAATTGCTTCATGTCAGCAACATTGATGCCCAGCGCTTCCGACATACCCAAATACTTATAGGTTTCAGTTGCTGAGAGGGATCTAAGATTTATGGAATCCGAGAGCTGGGTTCCCACAGATTCCACAATCTCCCCTCGCTTTACATGCATGACCGCACATTTGTCCACACCAAATTCCATCCTGATGGCGCTACTGAAAGTTTCAATTACTTTCAGTAGCTCCATCAGTTGCAAATCGTTGGGGGCAAAGAGTTTCAGGTCATCCATGTAAAGGAGGTGAGATATAACTTGACCACCTCTCCTCAACCGATAGCCTAGACCTGAATCCTCCAGCAGCGTGCTAAGAGGATTCAAGGCTAAGCAGAACCAAAGCGGACTCAAACTATCGCCCTGAAATATACCTCGCTCTATCCTTATCGGCTCGCTATTCCTCTGGATTTGCCGACATCCCGGATAGCGAAGGACTGTCCTCCATTGCCCCATACATGACATCAGGAAGATGCGCAGAGTTGAATCAACTTTATACAACTCTAGCACCCTCATGAGCCATGTATGTGGCACCGAGTCATAGGCCTTCTTATAGTCTATCCAACATGTCGACAGATCCCTTCGGGAACGGCGAACCTGTTGACTAATGGCCATATCAATGAGGAGTAGCTCCTTAGTACCGCGGGACCCGTTCCTACATCCATTTTGAGAAGCGGACATTACAGAATTGTCATCAATGTGTTTGTTAATTTTAGCTCTCAAAATGGATGTAAGAACTTTATAGACTGTCGGAAGACAGGTAATCGGTCTATAATTTTTGGGCTCCGCAGTACTACCCGATTTATGGAGCAGGTGGGTTATCCCTGTTGTCAGGAACTCTGGCAGCGACCCTGACTCTAAGGTTGACTGGAACAGGATCGCCAGGCGAGCGTGCGACCTTGTAAACCATTTAATCCAGAAGTTGTGCAGCCCATCCGGTCCTGGAGATTTCCAGTTAGGCAACGGACGGACTGCACGAACTACGTCTTGGGGGCTGATAGTGATTGCCCCCATTTCTGGTACTAGATCGCACGCTCGCTCGACCTCCCGAGTCCATTCACCCTCGGTATGGCTAACAGGCACCGACCAGATGCTGCGCCAGAATGAACACATGGCATCATAATCCGGCAGGCGCGTGTCAGCCACACCTTGGTCCGGTCGCTCCCAAGCCCTATAAACCCACCTTTCATCTCTTTGGAATGTGCGATTCTGAGTGTATCGGTCCACCTTATACCTACGAATACGGTTTGCCCATGCATAAACTTTCTGCTTCAGGAAGTCGATGCGCTCTGTGACACGGGACATGTAGTCTCGAGCACTGATATCAGTCCCCGAGAACGCCCGCCTCACAAAACGCATCACTCTAGGGCGAGTATTGCCCTCCCTGAAGCAGATCAGTTTGCCGATGAGTGCTCTGGCCTCACCAATACGTCGTTCAATCCTGTACTGCCATGACGGTACGGCTGGTTTAGGTCGCGTAGCTCTGTCCTCAGAAAATTTGACATGAGCTACACGACATGCCGCTACAGCCGCACAATACAGGATTGAGTGAGCATCGGTGAGGTCTTCGCAGTTATCAAAATAGTTTGACAACTGCGAATCCAGAACAGCCACTAGCACCCTATTTTTGTTTTGCATGGGCAAACGAGGTATGCGTGGTCTAAGATCGGGTTGCATGAACCGATATTCTCGAATCGCACCCTCCAAAGCACACCTCATTTCCTCATTGCACTGGGTACTTACATTAGGTAACCATGTCATTACTCATGTTGTTATCGTGATTTGGTATTATGGTAGACTGTGGTGGAACCACAGTCTGCGGCGGCGTGGCAATGACATGGCTACTCTGCATTTCAGTCCGCAAGCGATCAAGTACGGTGTCATCCAACATACCATTACGCTGGATGACTCGCACCTGATCCGACAGTCGTTGTGCCGACACGTTGACAGCTGGCTCAAGCACCTGAAACAGAGAGAGCATCCGAACACGGTGCGCGTCGTGCCGCTGATCTCGTCAACATTTCTTCATTCCTTTAATCTTTACTAAAATTTTTTGATAGACATTGACAGATATTGTGTCAAATCAATGGTGGTGGTGTGGTTTTTTCTTATTTTATTTACTTTTTGCATTTTCATATTGTTTCTTCATTGATTATTGTAATAAAAATTGATATTATGAAATGTGGTATGATTTAAATCTTCCGGTATACTGTAAGCAGTTAAATTTAAAAATATTTTGTAGATCTCATATGAAGACGTAAGTGTTGACGTATTTATTATTATTATTACAAAAAATATGAGAGGACATTAATCTTCTTGATGATATTGTAATACGTACACGGAAAAGGTTGCCTATTCTTGACGGGGGTCAAACTCAAATTAATGTTTATTATTAGATCTAATATTATTGGCCAGGCCGTTCAGACCCGACCATCTCAAACGAAAGGTCGTATAACTCAGAAGGTTAAGGTGGAAGCGCCAGGGCCGCTCGCAAAATTTAAATTTGCAATTTGCTGGTCAGTGTCCGGCTGTATGTTAAACAAAATATAATTTGCGACCGTAAAACGTGTGTGGTTACAGAATTATAATCGTTAAAATCATCAATACAGCCCTCTAAGTTCATTTAATCCCATTGCATGACTATTTCATAAAAAAGCCATAGTATGTGTAACGGCCGCAAATCATATTTTTATTGCTAATTGCAAAAAAAAACGAACGAACGAACCATTTATAAAAAAAACGTAAAAAAATCTAAATTTCACGGGCGCTTCCCTCTTAGGTAACTACTCCGGAATATTCCTATTTTCCTCCTTTGGTAAATATTTTTGTAGCTCGCTTACCCGGATACGGAACCGCGAAAGTAAATGGCTCGGTAACTTCCTGTCGTAAATAATACACGCGAACAGGTAAATCTGTGTTAAATCGAGGTGACCTTACATATACCTACACAAAATATGTGAGTATATCTATCTCTGCATCAAACCAAAGGTTGACTGGTAGAAAATGCCTTAAGTCCGGCTCTGTACTCTGTGCTTGAAGTGATAATTAAATTATAAAACGAAGTATTTCCAATTAAAGTAGATTCATATTCTTTAAAACGTGTGTTTTTATCAAAAATTTGCCGTAGCTTTTCGTTTTTACCTTACTTCGTCATATAGTTGAAAGGTATCAGGACACTACGACATTTGCGCGAAGGACACTTGTGCGAATCCACATGCGCGAAAAGACATATACGCGCATGGACTTTTGGGCGATTAGACTTATGCGCGAATGGACCTTTGGGCGCATAGACAGTTGCGCGCATAGACACTTGAGTGAATGGACTTATGAGCGAACGGACATTTACGCACAAAGACACATGCGCGAAAGGACTTATGCGCGAATTGTTAGGTTAGGTTAACTGTAGAGTAAACATAACACTGAGGTTCTTCTAAATCGGAATCGATTGATTAATCTTTTTTGTACAAAGTAACAAGAATGTTCTATACATCAATATACATTTGTCATAATATACATTAAAACAACTGAATGACCTTAAAAATCGACATTAATGAAACCCAAAAGCTTGAACAGCGAGTAAAATTATTTTGGTCAAAATCAATATTGTAAATCGATTAAACAATAATTATATCTGGCAACACTATTTATGATAGATACGAAAAAGTAATTTGACATGTCTCTCGGGCAGTGTTGCCACTTCTCTCGCTCTATCTCATTGAAAATAAGAAATAATATGATGTTATGTTTACTCTACAGATTAACCGTAGCCAGTCGCGAGTAAATCTAGTCGCGGAAGTGCGCAAAAGTTCATTCGCGCAAGTGTCTCTGCGCGCATGTGTCTATGCGCGTAAGTGTCTATGGGCGCAAAAGTTCATTCGCGCAAAAGTCTAATCGCCCAAAAGTCCATGCGCGCATATGTCTTTTCGCGCAAGCGGGTTCGCGGAAGTGTCCTTCGCGCTTATGTCTTTCGCGCAAATGTCCCAGATCCATAGTTGAAACCGTAACATACATTTCTACATCTTATTTTGAAAAGGTGACGCAAACTAAAAGTTGGTCCGTTGATGGTGATAAAGTCTATAAAGAACTGAACACTGAAACAAGATTCTCAAGTAAATAAAATAAAATAATCCGTATTTCATCCAGCTTTTTGATAGCAAAAATAAACGAAAGCGCCTCAGTATTTGCGAGTATAATAGTCCCGTAAACTCATAATATAAATATACCTAAAAGCCAAGGAAATAACGTAATCGTATTATATACGTACCATCTCCATTTTATTATGCGAGGGTTCACGTGTTTTCTCAAAGCTAAAAGGTATAAGTAAATCGTAATATAGGATGATTTGTTTGTATTATGAAGATAAACGTTGGTAAAAGAATTTGGAATCATTGTTCGTCTTTGATATTCACTCAGTCATGTTTATCAGTCGTGCTTACGAAACCAAAGGGTTTTGCAAGATATTCTAAAATCTTGAGTGTTGAGAAGAATTTTTTTTTAAAGTCATCATTCAGCCTTTTCCAACAATGTTGGAGTCGGCTTCCAGTCTTACCGAATGCAGCTGAATACCAGTATTTTATATGGAGCGACTGCCTATCTGACGTCCACAACCCAGTTAGTGCTGGGTAATACGATATCCCTTGGTAAGACTGGTTGTCAGACTTTCGGGCCTCTGACTACTTAACGTACATTAACTTAACGTGATTTCCAAGGCATCGTTTTTTAAATTGGCGCTTCATAAATACCTTTTTTGCCGAATTCACGTTACAGTGGTGTTCCAAACATGTAAAACTGGCTTCATATTTTAATTATTTAGTATTCTTTCTGGAAAATTATAACATTCCCGAATTTCCAATAATACGAGAAGGTGACTTTCGTAAAAAGATTTCTGTGTTCCCCCTCAAACATCACACGGCATTATAATATTATACGTATCTTGATTATTTATTTAAGAAAACTTTTAGGGCAAAACCATGTTGTTGTTTTGTTACTTATGGCATTATCAATGGGATTATGTTTGCTGCTTTATTATAATTATTTGTTTCGTAGATTCGATTTCAAGCTTTGTTTATCTTTACTAATATAATAAAGCTGAAGAGTTTGTAAACACTCTTCTATCTGCCCTCATCAATCCAGTTGACATTATGATAAGTTTTTTAAGAAATAAGGGCATCTGTCTATACAAATGAATAAAATTGAAGTGTCTGTTTGTAATTTGAAATTAACAGCTTTTTACATGAAAGTATGTATATACGGTACAGATATAAAAAAAAAGAAATTTGTCTGTCTGTCGGTTTGTCTGTCTGTCTCTTTGTTCCAGCCAATCTCCAAAACGGCTGGATCGATTTGGACGGGACTTTTACTGGCAGTTAGCTGATGTTATAAGGAGTAATATAGGCTACTTTTATTTTAGAAAAAGTATTAGGGTTCCGTGCAAAAAATAATTAACAAAATCCGATTCAAATAGAGAAGCATATTTCACGAACGACAGCTAGTTTCTAATAAGGCGACCAGTGATTTCAACTATGTTTTTATAATATTAGCAACGAACCAACGGCGTATTACTCAAAGCGCAACTATTTTTAATCGCAACCAATTAAGCGTAACAAAATTATTCCTCAAAGCGCAACCATGATGAAAAATAGAGAGGGGTATCTCTCTATTTTTCTAATGTTTGAGCTTCGAGAAATAATTTTGTTGCACTTACGAGTACTACAGGTACTGGTAACCACTTCTCATCAGCTGAGCCAGTATCCTCCCGCCTATCACAACAAAAAGAGTCTCTTGCACTCACCAGGTTCTTCTTTCTGGTGCACTGCAGCAGCTCACCGTACAAAAGCTCTGCCTGCTGCAAGCCGACTTCGAAGGTCTTCTGGATGGTGCTGATCAGGTAATCCCGCATGGACTCCAGAACCGTCTGCTCGCCTGTCTCTGAAGCATACCTGGGGTGATGAAGGGATTTTTGGTTATTGAATTGAAGAAGTGTGAAACAATTAAATGATGTTTGTTTGCGAATGTGCCATTGGGTTTTTCCATCAGGATTGTCTCAGTGGCAGTCTGGATCTGTGTACGGTTCATGGCAGTAGGCTCGCCCCCTATTTTAATGGGACTTTAATTAACATAAGTGTGAAATGCAGGTAGCTCTGCTTAACCCTTTTGGAGCAACAAAGGCGTAAGGCTTATGTTATGAATCAAAGATGGTTGACATTGGCAAAGATCAGGATTTATGACCAGACCATATAATAGACGCTGATGCGTGTTAAAAACTTAGAACGGCGTTGTATTACTGGTAGAAATGTTGAGTGAATGCATGTTAGCAAGCAATGAATGGCTTAATCGTACGTTGTAAGTTCATTTGTAAACAAGATTTATGATTGTTAATCGTGAAAACGTCATTGAAAAGGACTGACGCTTGCGGGACTGTTCGAAAGAGATACCGCGGCCTGGAACACAAAGGGCAAAGAAGGAACATGGTAGTTTAAGGTTAGGCCGAGCAAATAAGCTTCAGTCTTCAGACGTAGTAAGTAAGCTTCAGAGTAATGTAAAGAATGTAATGAAGGTACAGGATGTAAGTACTGTAGATTTTTTTAATTTACTTCATTAAACATTTACTCAACTAATAACTGATACTTGTACATATTTTTTATTACTATTTGTAAGATAAGTTAAGATATATTTATTTGCTCAAACATGTGTACACATATAATAATAACACGTGCATGTTGGATGACATAAATAGAAATTTGTTCGGACATGTTTGTTTGTTATTTGTTTGTTTGTTTGTTTGTTTGTTGTTTGCTTGTTTGTAATTAATGTAAATATTCTTTGAAATACTTGTATTTGAGATCAACACTTAGCAACTTAATTACATATTGAACAAGACTGATAACTTGAAAGAAAATATTTGCTCTAGAACTCAACTGTGTAAGTGAACATCAACAAGTATTTAACTACAAGGGTATGTACAATCAAAGTTAAGTACAACTTGACAATTTGCTTTGAGTACGTCTTAGGGTCCCTGTCCCTACTTAGTATTATAGGAAATGATAACGATCTCCTCAAAATATACCTGCGTTTATGAAGATAAAATGAAATAATCATATAAACGCGAATTTCTGATTAGATGTTTTTGAGTCAACTTAGAGACGTCTCGCAATACGCGGCAACGACCACAACTTGTCGCAGGACTGGCCGTTATCGAACAAAACTGTATGGACTCCCGGTTTTGCGACCATACTTTCTTCATGGTCGAAGCTTTTGCGGCCAAAACTCGTAGTCGTAGCCGCGTAGTGCGCGAGGTCTCTTAATGTGCGTTCCTCTTTCTTCATCATCATCATCATCCACAGCCCGACTTCACCTACTGCTGGGTATAGGCCACTCTTTGCTTGTGCCAAGCTTCATATTCTTGTGCCAGTTCTTCTCTTCTCTCTCTTAGTTGAAATCTTTCATCTCATCAGTCAGAAAGTTTTATATGATTGTGTCGCCAGGAACGCACGGTTATGTACAAATCGGTTCGAGAACTTAATATTTATTTTCATCTTGTGTGATTTTTGCACCTTTCCTTTCAATATCATACAATTTTGTTTCTGCTATTCCCAGTTTTCATAAAATGTATTCACGACATGATTGACATGAAACCAGGTTTACGATACGATCCGAATTCAATTTCTGAAAACTAGATTTCAATCTTTTCGGTACTACACTTTTGAAACGGAATTTGGTATCCAGAAATAAATATAAATCCAAATGTTGGCGTCTGAAATTGTCAGACCGAAATGTTACTTAGTTTTCACTCAACAAGTAAATAAATTAGTTCGTTACTCTTTGAAAAAGGACTCTTGAAAACTTTACAAACTTTTCTAAATTATTAAGACGCTGTTCCATAGATGTTCTCAGATAAGCAGCACACGTGTACTAAGATTTCAAAGAGCACGGAGACACCTCTACGGCCGCGCGGTATTGTCAACACTGTCAAAATTACAAACAGCAATTTTTATTGTAAACTTTACAAAGAAGTATTGTAAATATTTGCAAGTCTGCTAAAGAAAAAACTGACGGCTTTGAAGGCTTTCCGGGATATAGGACGTGCGTTCACGGTATTTTCGGCGCCAAGTTATTTGTAGGTGATGCTGGTTCTCGTCGGTGTCATTGCGGTATTCAAAATGTTGGTGGGATCGTCCACTGTGACCCGGCCACGCTACGAACGCGTGGCTAGCAAACAAATCCAGCAGTGGTATCCCGCTTTTACTTACATAACCACGCAAATTCAGAATCCTTTTGCAAATACATTTCCAATACAAATAAACAACTGATCCCCGTCTACAAAGTTATTCCGTTCTAACTCGTAAACTAAGTCTAGGCGCTTATAAAATACTTCTAGCGAACGGATATCAAAGTGAATCGGAGTTCCTTTGACAAATATCTCGGTAGTACTTGAGCTTTTTAGTGTTTATATTTCTTGATATGTGGGTAGTAGAAGGCTGTGTGGTTTCGTAATCGTTTAAGTTTGATGATTAAAGTAATGTGTAGAGGAATGAAAATGGGGTGGTTACTAGCAAGTAACAAATGTCTGACGATACTATAGTGAACCCGAATTCTTGTCCCTATGAGTTGTGTTTGTAGTGAGACGGATAAGTTTAGGGATCTTTTACATATAAAAATATAATTGTTTTTGTGTTGACCTGTCAGTTTAATGAAAGGCAAAAGTGGCATTGGAGGAAGACTTTAATCTAATCTAAGTGTAATTCCCATCATAGTGTTTTCCTATTCTAATTATTTTGTGTGTGTGTTGTAATTAAGGTTCACTGGTAGAAAATGCCTATGGCATTAAGTCCGCCTCTGTACTTTTGTGCTTGAAGTGTTAAATAAATAAATTCCCATGAAATCAGCATAAATGAAGCTGGCACCAGTGGTGTTTCGGTGAGGTATTCCAGCACGGTGCGCACTGTGTTACACCGCCTTCGATCACCAGGCGGGCATACAACACAGTATCACAATAGAAACTTACTTGTGAACAAAAGCTATGAGATCCGCCGCGCGTCCGCTACCGTCACAGACAACGACGGGCACCGGTGGGGTATCTGTGACGTATTCCAGCACGGCGCGCACGGTGTTGGTGCCGCCTTCGATCACCAGGCAGACCACGGGGGTGGAGGAGTGTGTGTCTGTAACAATAACATGGTGTTTAATATCACGTGTTTAGGAAAAACTATCAGCTAACAGACGACTGGCATGGCTGTTTAAACTTGAAACATGTTATACAAGCGGTTCGTTTGCACAAAAAAAGAATTACATTAGCTTGTAATTTGTTGATTAATAACAGCTGCTCGGGGTCGATCTCCAGGTAAAGCAGCGCTTGTTTAGGTTGTTTCGTGGATGAGTACCCATTACCCCGCCTATTACGCTTCGGAAAGCACGTTAAGCTGTTGATCCCGGCTGGCATTTGTAGAACTTTGACAGTCCTTACAGGTAGTCAGTGGCTCGAAAGTCTGACAACCAGTCTTACCAAGGCAAGGGAATCATATTATGTAGTACTAACTGGGTTCTGGAGATGAGATAGGCAGTCGCTCCATGTAAAATTCCTTTTATTTTTTGTTTAATTAAGATTTAAATTAATGATATCGAAGTATATCTAAGCAGGTTTCCAAAGTTTCGCAAAAGTTACTGCTCTCAAAGTATTTTACTTTCAGAAAATAGTTCTAATCTTAAGTTTATGACAACTTGATAATTATTTGAACAGTTAAAAAGATTTGAAGACATCTTTATTATGAAATCTTAAAACTGCAATTTAAGCTTAAAGTTCTTTAATAACAACTATGTAGATTTAAAAGATTAACGCGCTGATGTCTCAGAGATTAAGTGCTTAGCTATTTTTTAAACTTTAATCCAAAGAAGTTGTAAGCTTTGGAATGTAGCTTAAGTTGCTCTGAAAATTGTTTTTCAAATATAAATCTTGAGTAGAAGAATATAAAATTTTTTGGTGTCAAACTTTTACTGTTGATTTGTAAACGAACACCGCAAAAGAAAATGATATATAAAGAATGGCGCGAAATAAGCAGTATACATCAAAGAGAAGCCGTAACGGTCAGGCAAAGTGAAAGGTTCATTCAGTCACTAAGGAAGGGACAAAGAAAACAATGTGTCTGCAAGGGACATGTTTCAATGATCCTACAAGTGTTAATGCTACCCTTTTAACGATGCTTTTGGTCGGATAAATTTAGTTAGGACTAAGATAAATAAACTCACAGAGTTTCCCCATGGGGGTAATTAGAAACTACAATTAATGAAAGGACTCCTTCTGCTCCGTCCACGTTCCCATATCTGGTCATACACGTACTCCGGTTGCGAGCATGACCACACCAGTATTGGGTGTTAAACGTCACAATATGTTATGTAGGTCCGAAAGGTTACGTGGCGAAATGTGGGTTTACTGTATCTCCACTTCTATCAACCTCATAAGCTAGGCTTTTAATGTAGAGGAATATAAACGTGATTATATGGGAAGGATAAATTATTATACTACATATATATCAAATATACCTAAATCACTATAAAATATTTAAAATCACATAAACATAAATGAGCACATGAACAATTTGAAGACAGTATATAATATAATATAACGTTCATTAAAAATAATAGTGTAGCAAATCCTTTTATTTATGCTATCTAAGATATATGTGTTACAGCTAAAAGCCGAATGGCCGCACCTAGGTTTAGTCGGTTAGAACTAGGTATAGCCACCTAGTTCTAGCCGACTAAACCAAGGTGCGGCCGGTAACAGTTTTGTATCCTTATTGCTAGGACACACTGATTAGGTTAGGTTAGGTTAGAACTGTGACCAAACGCTACATTTAAATTGATTGCATGTTCTAACCGAGGATAAGTAGGATATATTTAAGTTTAACCGGCCGCACCTAGGTTTAGCCGGCTAAAACTAGGTGTAGCCGCACTTCGGCTATTAGCCGTAACGTAAGCACATAGTCAAATACTTAAACAGATAAGTTAAGCCCTTCACGACGCACTAAAGTCTCCAAAATCTGACAATATCTAACATCGTATAAACTGCTCACAGTAATCCAATAAAAGTTTCAACGACAACACCTGTACTAGGGTTTATGTCAAAAAGAAGCTTTTATTTGAAGCCGTAAAGCCTTTATATGTAATTTTTACGGCTTTCGGATGAATAGGTATTTTCTTTAAGTGTCTTCGTAAGGTGACTGGAACATGTGATTGTGAATTTATTTTATTTTTGAATGAAATCATTTATTTCAAGACGGGCACTTTTGAATTGTCGAAAGAAAGACATGTAGCTACAGTCCCAGTCACAAGGCATCAAAACTGTGAAAGTACTATAGTTATCCATTCCAAATCGTAGATCTCTATGGAGGAGAATGGGCAAGAAACTCTATGGACACAGAAAGTGTTAAAGGTAGCCTTAGATTGATTAGTTTAGGCACGGTAGTTAGCTAATCTTTCTCAGGCTTTACCTTTATAAGGTGCCAATAAATCTTCTGCGACATAAAACTGTGACAAGATTTATGTCCTTAATTTAGTCGCGTCTTATAAATTCTGGGCTACATGTCTTGTGCCCAAAGAAGTTGCTACGCAGTAAATTTGATATAAAGACAAAGATACTAGCTATCTAGCTGGTAGTGTTTAAGATATGTATGTATTACTAACAAATTGGATTTAGATTTGATAAAGACAATTTTTTGTTTAAACCGGAACTGCCCTTTGTTTTACAGCTCATTCCCTGTCACAGAATGGAGGCTTAAGTTCACGGCAGAGGAAACATTATAGGTTGTTAATGCAACTCAACCTCAGCTCGCAATCATACTAATAACAATTGCAGATTTACGGGCCACTAATCGCGATAAGTGGACCAATATAGGGGCGGCGAAATTTGTGCATTCGTGTTGCGGTAGACCGCGGGGGCCGCGTCGCGTTCGGTGACAAATTGCGACATGCCTGTATAATTCTGCCAGTTTTCACTAACACAAGATAACACTTAAATGAATGCCGACACAAAAGCGTTAAAGTTGAGCTAAAACGACCGACTCTGTGACCAGCTGATTTGGTTAATCAATAATTGCCTCCAACGTGCCAATGCTGCCAGCCTTATGGGCACTGTTCCTGTTGACAGTGATGTGGACTAGTTTTTTTGTGACATTTAATGCTTTTCTTCAATTCTATTAGTACATATTTTTATTATTATTTTAAGTATGGTATTGGAAAAACAAAAATATATTTTTCTTAGTAGCGCTATGTGGATGTACTATTAGATACACCTCAGCCTTACCCTTCGGGGATTACAGGCGTGATGTTATGTTATTTTTCAATAATTGCAGAACAATAATTCCCATTTCCATAAGCTACCTTAATTTTAATCATACATGGCCTCTCACAATCGGGGTTATAGGGTGTAATTTGTGCATGCCGTCGCGGTAGACCACAGGCGTCCGGTGACACGTTGTGGGGACCTCTATAGGTAGCCGTTAGGATGTAGCACGTAAGGTTGAGAGAAAACCGGGATTAACACTCTCTGGTATCGGTGTGATGTACGATGTGATGTGAATAAGCAGAACGGTGTGGATCAGCTGTGTCCTTTTCAGGACTGTAATTTCAAGTAAGAGGATAAAAAACTAGAAACTGTGGTGTTTGGCTACGCCGCGTGTGACGTGTATAACTGTGCGCTCGTAGCACAAGCACGACCTACGCCGTAGCACGACGCGTAGCGAGACAGATTTACGCAGTAAAAAAAACTATTTTTGTCTGTTTGTTCCGGCTAATCTCCAAAACGGCTGGGCCGATTTTGACGAGACATTTACTGGCAGATAGCTGTTGCTATAAAGAGTAACTTAGCCACGTACCTATTATTTTAGAAAAAGGATTCACCCCGCTGTGCAAAATAAAATAAAAAACCCTTGAAATTGTTAACAAAATCCAATTCAATAGGGAAGTCATATTTTTATAAACATTAGCAACCGCTAGTAAATAATAAGGCATTGATTTAGGTGTCGCTTAGTACAGTCGGTGAAAACGGGCATAAATGCCTGTAGGTAAATAGATATTTCTTATGTACGTCTCACTCTCGGGGGATTCTAAAGTTAGATTAGTTTTGATCCCGACAGTATACCTACCTACTAGGTGTTCCTGTCACAAGAATATAATATATTTTCTATGGAAACCTTTAACAAAGTTAAAGGTCTGCAGGTCTGTTGGTGGTCTGCTGGAAGAGATTTCGCATGAAATAAGCAGTACCTTTGTGCTCTTCTATCTTAATGTTATGTTTTGTTGAGTATTTTGTGTGTACATAAATAAATAAATAAATAAATAAATAAAGTTCTGCAGGAGTTTTAATGTTGTTGTTAGATTTCATTTTATTCTTTGAAAGTTAAAAACTTAACATTAAAAGATATTACTGTACAAAGATACCTAAGGATAGAAATAAAAGTTCAGAGTATAGACACGGTAGAACATTTCAAAGGTTTTTAATTAAAGTCAGAACTTTAGATTTCTAAGTAAAAACTTAACTTACTTTTGTTTGTAGACTGAACTTTTGAAGTACAAACTACTTACCCCCGATGGTTTGTGTGGTATGTTTAAATTTTGTGAAGAAGTTGTAACTGTGTTTAAAGAATAATAAAAAAAAAAACAATTTAAAAAAAAGTGTTTTTTAAGATTTTGCTAGGAATGGGAGAAAGTCCATTTTGATTTGTTAAAAGGCTTGGTTTTGAGACCTGGATAAAAAGGGCCTTTCTTTATCATATAGCCCGAGAACATCGACATCGATACGCATACCTACTTAGATTCACAATAGAATAGACACAATAGAATACACAATAGAATTCACAATATGCACGTGCTATTGTGAATTTAGTTATATGATAAATTAAGTTCTCCATCCACTTTGACCGTGCACCACACACTGCACCACTTTTCATGACACTTGTATGACACATCAATTTTTTTTTTAATAACCGTCGAAAAAGTTCAGCTTTTGGTGGTCTAGACTCATGTGTTGAATTCATGGTAACCGTAATCAAATTATGTTATCCATATGAACTACCTAACGAAGTACTTTAATCCTAATAGACAGCAGTGCCCAGTATACGAGTATTCAACATCAAAGAGAGTTTTTATCAAAGCCGACCACACGTTCAATACTGATCGGTATTTTATCAATTTCGGCACACAAAGAAATTCACCTTAAATCTTTCTTTATGGCCGTTATGGCCGCATTTAGGGGAACACTTACCTTGGGCACCGGTCCCACCGTTGACGACAAGCGACTATCCACTATTGTCTTATCCAAGTAATGGATAAAACATTGTAAGTCCCCAGACCATTCGTTACGTTTTTATTGTTACAAAAAGCACTACAGCAACAAAGTACAAAAAGTACTACAGCGCCATATATGCCGCAAATGAAGAACTAAGATCAAATTCCTAACGGCGAAATTAAAGTTATCCGCGACTCAAGACCATTATAGAAAAACCCGACAACAACTGTTGCCCATCAGACACTCCACCCGTCTGGTCGGAGGATCCTCCGACCAGAGAAGGTTGGAGGTCGGAGGTTGCTGTAGTGCTTTTTGTAGTGTCGCTACAGGACCAACTGGGGATCGAATACTAGAAAAGTCAGAAATCGGAATCAATTTTTCCCATACACGCTGACTGTTCACACCACCCGGCGAGAACTCTGTAAACATAACACTCGCTTTATTTGCTAACTCAACTCACTTCTCGTTAATCGCTGGCAGCGGGACCTGTGCCTTATGTCTTACGCTCCCAAGAGTATAGAAGATATTTACTAGCACGTGACATTCACACTTACAAGCTTATGGTGCTAACTGAATGAATTCTAACTCTAAGTTATTTATTGCTAAATTTTTCATTTTATAGATCCTTAGCCAAGGTACTATGTTCTGTGAAATGAGTTTGTTTTAAGAAGTTTCCAGCCGTTAATATGGCGTACCGAGTTTAAGGAAAAAATGTTCCCCGTCACTCAAACATGTGTGATAGTCTTCGTCTTAAGCCTGTCTGTATTTCACCAAGGTTTCTTTAATGTCTGACGCAGATTCTTCGAGAGGTACTATGTTTCAAGGATTTATTCTTTCTTTACCAGAAAAATTGAAATAAATGGGATTGAAGGAGACATTACGTTAGTAGTGAAATAAAATCGATCTAGGAAAGGACCTTACTTCTTTGGGGAATAAATACAAGGTTTTGTTACGACAAATATAGGTCCTACAAAAATCTACAGTCACTTTTGAGATAAACTCAACACAAGTCGATGTAAACAGACAAATAAGTATAGTTTGACCTATCTTACAAGAATATTCGTGATAACAATGAAATTATGTAAAATATCTAAGTAGCCAAGTCTAGTAAAAAAAAAGGGACCGCCATACTATCCTTTTCTCGAAGTCATTCAGGCCATTTCTGACCGTTATAATGTACCACGACAAACAGCGTACGTTACCCGTCGCGATGGTGACAGTCGAGGCTATGTACTATAATAGTTTATTTGAAAGATAAAGAACTGTATATTATGAGTCCTCTCATATAATCTGAAATTCAATCTTAAAATCACAAGCCTATGAAATTGGTAAGGCCGGGTAAGGGTTTGCTTGCATTGTTGTCTGCGTATTTTATGTTCATCCTATTGTTAAAAAAATGAAAAGAAAGGCTTGCTTTTTCCTGACCAGACAGATAGACAGTAACATTGTTCTCTTTGATGTAGGACTACACAATGCAAATGAACCACTGAAACCTTTTGCGCTCTGTTTTAAACGATCTCTGTTTTCAAAATGGTAGCTCAATACTCAATACTCAATACTCAATACTTTATTGCATTCCATAATGTATACAAGGCTGGTAGGTAAATTATAGAGAAACAATTATGGACCCTGTCGGGCACAGCAAGTTAGTTTTTAGAGGAGAGGATGAAGCGCTTTTTGTTTAAAAACATAATAATATTGAAATTATAATATTGAAATTAAGGAGTAAATCTTATATTTAGATATTTAAGTAGATATTATTTATGAGTAGATTTATATTAATTTTGTTTATTATTAATATTTCTATATTTATTTATTTATTTATATATTTATTTATTTATTATTAATAGATATTTTCTAAATTATAAATTAGGTAATTATTTTATATATTTATTTATATATTAGCTGTAATTTATTATTAACTAAATAGTAAGTAATTAAAGATATTGCACGGTAGATAAGGTAAATAGATGTATTAGGTACTACTTGGTTATTCTAATTATCTTCGTTTCTCTAGGAGGAATTTATCTTTGAAGTATTCGTCAATTGTGTAGTAGGTTTTATCTAAGAGAAATCGTTTTAGTTTATTTATAAATATATTGTTTGTTTCTGTGTTTTTTATGTGTTCAGGTAATTTATTGTAGATTTTTATTGACGTGACAAACGCACTAGAGGAGTGCATTTTTAATCGTGAAGTTGGCAGGTTGAGTCTATTTCCATGTCTAAGTTTGATTTCTGTTTGTATGTCTTTTCTTTTGCTGTAGAATTGTGGAACACAATTCACAATTCAATTGCTCGGATGAACCTCTCTTCTGGAAAGAAATTGTTCCCCTAATCGGAAACTATCAGATGATGTAAAAAAATCTCCGAAAAAGTCCTCTGCCTATAAGGATATGCATGCAAGCTGAGAGATCAACCGAAAATGCCCATCCAAATCCGTTCAGTAATTTTTGCTGGAAAGAGTAAGAAACATCCATCCATCCTCACAAATTTTCGTATCTATAATAGTAGTAAGAAGTAAGATAAGATGATATGCTATGCCCAAGTAAAGCGTGCAGTACAACATCCTCGTACCCACCAGTAAAGTAATCTTTTCTCTACAAGAAACTAATACATATGTCCACGTGGTTTATTCCATAGTGCGGACAAGCCTTAACCCAGAGCTTAGCCCGCTTTCCAGTGGAATTGTAAAATGACAGAGCTAAATGAAATTGGAATCTCTTTGAATATCAGTTTTTCCCGCCGACTTACCGCTCCGTTGAGTTTATAAAAGATGTTCAGATTGCTATTCTTAAAACTTAAGGATAATTTAATTTCGTTTGAAAAATTATTTAAAACATTCAATGTTTTAAAGACTGATTTGTACTAAAATAAAATGTTCAAAAATCATTTGTGATAGTAGCGATAACATCCTAAAACGATTGAAAAGTAATTTATGGCACAACAATAATAACTAACCAAAGTTTAACTACCCACTTCTGATGACATCCCAAAAACCGCACGTTAATAAAAGCCCATATCTTATAATACAGAAATACAAGGGGCTCATTCCCATGGATTTCGTACTGAATATGAATGGCTCGCGTATAATGGAACATGGGAAGCAATAATGTGGCAACTTTTGTTTCCTCTTGTGTGTTTGTCGGATATTACAACATACGATTTGTTTATCTTTGTATAGAGAATCTTGGATCTTCCTATTATTTGGCTCATAAAGCTCTGATGATGGTTTCATTTCGTCAGTAAATAAATAGCACATTTTGACACAAGTGGAGAAACTTTGTTTTTGTAACCGAGGTGAAATTCGCGGTGTTATTTAGCCGAGAACTGCGGTGACAAATGACCACGTGAATCAAACGGCGTTTTTCAATACACTTGCAAAAAACTGAACGAAAAGTAATTTCGTCATTAATCATTTTGAAACTATTTTTTCAGCACGCTTTGCCTTCGCATGTTGAAGGAGAAGCAAAGGTATGAAGCAGCAAAACAGCCTAATATTAAAAATAAGAAAATCTAATATTTTTCAATTTAGGACACAAATAAATGTTAATTTATTGATAAAAGCAAATTATTTTACAAATAATAATGTTTATTTACGATATTCTGTTCCTAAAAATAATTTAAGTTTTCATTAAATATGTATTAAGGCCTTAAAAAAAGCGCCTCTTTGTTGAGATTAAAAAAAACAATCACTGCCGATGCCGCTACTATAGGAATTGAACAATTGTTTATGGTTATCTTTGGAAATAAAACACTAGTTGTAATAAATGAAAAAAATCCACAAGTCATCATCATCTGCCTAGCCTTTTCCCAACTATATTGGGGTCGGCTTCCAGTCTAACCGGATGCAGCTGAATACCAGTATTTTACATGGAGAAAAAAAAAAAAAAAAAAATTTAAAAAAATCCACAAGTGTGAAAAAAAAATGCATGTTGAACCTAATCATAGTGCGATAAGAGCCAGTTTTCGAGGAAGTGTATAATTAAATATGTTATCATGTTGGGTGATTGTTTTTTAAAAACTGATGTATTTTTTTCTCATAATTCTAATCAAAATAACTGAGGGTTGCATTAGGATCTTTGAACTTTCGATTGTCACTAGACCACACATAGATTTCTCACACTTTCACTTTCAAAAGTACAGAAATATCTTTTATATAGCTATCAATTTCTCTTCGGAAATGCTGGCTACCATGACAGGCACTTTGTGTGTTCATCCTCACTTACCATGTCGTGGATTATAGCCGGATAATCCATCAAGAGAGACAATGTAAATAAACTTTTGTATATTATGTATATCTTGGGGACGTAGGCACATAAGTACCACATGGCATGTAGCTTTTGTTATCAGCATGTTTTGCACCTGTAGGCTATTGTGTTTGAGCCTGACCCGCTTTAGCAGTTAATGTAATTTTATGTTATACATGGTTGTATTTTGGAAACGCTTTTCACGTAGTCCCCTTTAATTCTTGGGTAAACTTATACGGAGTGGAAGGGACACCGACTCGAAAACGGTTACCACGTATTCAATACTTACATCTTTCTGAACCCCCCTACAATCAGCCTGCTGTTTCCTACAAAAGTGCAACAGCTACAGCCAAAATGTATGGAACAGCAGATTTTTCTTAAATAACCGATGATTAATTACTATGTGGTGGGGGTTTAGAAACTTTGAGTTTTACTTCAAATTGCAGCCGTTTATTGCGTGATGAGAATGAGAGTGGATCTGTTTTAATCACAGATACCGATATATCTAGATAACGCAAGAGCACTACTTCGCTTGTCCGGCTTAAGCACTTTATGTTTAACGTGGCTACTAACGTCGCAGCAAGCTAATTTGTTTTAACAACAATGTTACAACTCAAAAACTCAATTCTAGACATTTAAAGAACAAAAGCGTAGTCTATTTTGTATGGTAAAATAGTGTTTATGACGTCATAGTAGGTACTCGATAAATGCACGCTTGGTTTTTTATACGGATCCTGATACTTGCGTTATCTTAGTACCTATATCTATAGGTATATGTGGTTTTTATAGTGATAACGATGTAGAAGTAGAAATTGGAATAACTTAGGTTTCGTATTATAGTAATTAGTGGCAGTATTGCGAGAAAAGAGATGCAAAAGGCGAATTTAAGTGCGTAAGAAGACTGTTTTTTAACGATGAAGACAATGGAGAGCTGTAAATCGAAATTACTAGTTATTCCTTTTATTTACTTTTACTCACTAAAGGCTTATTAAAAATACCGTTGCCACGGAACAAGCCATTACTTTTTTTTTCTAAAATTATACGAGCTTCCGGCAAAAATGTCAGGAGCTAGGGATCCCTCGTTAAAATGCTTGCAAATTGCATGCTTTGTAGCCAAGGACAGGCTCCTAATGATGTAAATATTTATGACCGACCTCTTTGTCTACTTTTGCTTTTATTTTTTTTAAATTAGCGTTTCTGGTTTTGTGGTATTTTGAGAATTGGAGTATTTATTTATTATTTTGTTCTGGAGTTGACTCTAAAGCTGTATAAATTAGGCTGTGTTAATTAAGCGTAAGTTATGTTGTCTTATTCTGGTTTAATTTTCGTTAGTATTATTGTAAGTGTAACAGCCACTTATTCGATAGACAAGTATACCTACTGATATAATAAAACTGCTAGTTTTAACCATCCACGAATCTCTCCAAAACACGCTTCCGTACAATAACATTCTCGGCTATCCAGTGAGTCGAGCACGCGTATCGACCGTGCATAGCAACATGTTAGCGCACTCAAATGAAATGTACCGCGTATAGTCAGACAGGCCACGGCGGGGGACGCGACGCAAGCGGGGTGCAGAGGCGGGGGGCAACGTGCGCAGTGCCCCAGCCCCACCCAACACGCTCAGTGACCTGCGCGCCGCGCCGCTTGACGAACGCGTACCCGCCAACAAAATGGCCGACGCAGTAAATGTGGTCTTCCCGCGCAAATTAGTCAAGGAATTCATCACCCTGTACCAGAATCTACCATGCCTGTGGGATAAACACTGCATTTCATACAAAATGAAGCACAGAAGACACGAAGCAATCACGAAATTGACGCAGCTTGTTCAAGAATACGATCCGAGTGCGACCCGAGTGCATGTGTTGAGGAAGATTGAAAGTCTGAGGGCTTGTGTGAGGAGGGAACATAAGAGAGTGGTACATAGTAAGAAGATTACGAAGAATGAAGAAGATATCTACACTCCACATCTGTGGTATTACGATCTGTTCTCGTTCATGTTCCAGACTGATGAGATGAATCAGAGTTACGATAAATCGACAGGAACCACTAGCTCGCCTCAGCCCGATGAAGAGGATCGTGAGGTAAGTGAACTCGTACACACCGCGAAACATCAAGCTATACATATCCAGTTTAACCTGACCTCGCTTTGTATCGGCTTCCCGTACAATAAGAGATCAGCGTATACTGGTTGTCACATCTTGATTGGTCATCGTGCGTACATGGCCGGCTGATTAATCTACCGGTATGTTACAAGAGAGCTGTGGTGGCGCTGTGTTATCGCCTCTGACGTACGAGTTGAAGGCCGTGAGTTTAAACCCAGGCAGGCGTTAGGTACTTTGTGTAATTTATTTCATCACAGCTCTCAAAACGGTGAAGGAAAGCATTGTAAGGAAACCGACCTGTGTCCCAGCAAGGGAATATTATGGGCTAATATTGTTATGTTAGCATAACAAAATCTGCCACGTTGGTACATTATAGTCGGACACGATAATTACATATTTTAATGTAAAATTATAAGGAAACTAGCAACACTACCGGTCTACATTTTCCTTTATCATTCTTATTTGACAGCCGTTGCGTTGAGCATAAATCATATTTTAGGTTAGGAAAAAACAAATATTTAATTGAAATCATTCTTTTGTGTTTTCTGTGAAGTGTTTTATCGGCTTTTGTTCCGGAACTCCTCAACTAGGCATTATACCTAATACTCGTTTTATTTTTAATTAAACATGACTTTCATAACATCACGCTTGTATTCTCCGAAGGGTTAGGCAGAGGTGTACATAATAGTGCACCCACATTTCGCCAGTTATGTTAAAGTACCATCTAAGGGTGTTACCACACTAATCGATCGATCGTCGATCAAATCATCTTCATAAAAATTTATTGAAATATTTAATTAAACATGTCATAAAAAATAAATATCATTATAATCATTATTATAAGGTAGAATTGATAAGTCGGCGCCGATCGACAGTTTCTATTACACCAATTGATTGATTCTCGTCATTTCTACCATCGATCGATTGGTGTGGTAACATCCTAATAGGGGGCGAGTGTTTTGTAGTTAAACTTATTAGGTACTTTTTCCAAAATCGACTAGCGTATTAGGCCTATTGTCGGTTTTTTTGGATCGAACTATTGCGCCGCTCTGTTTTAACACCTTTCAAGAGGAACCCTCAACCAGTGCTGTAATAACTAAGAGCCGGTTAATTATTATATACCCACGTATATTTGATGTAACTGCACCTATAGGATATAAAGGGTGTAAATAGACCCTTGACATAAACGAAAGGCACTTGTTCTCCCCGTCACTGCGATCATTTTTTTGTTCTAGACCATACCTGGGAACCTTCTAGTTACGGAGATATTGGGGGTCAAAGTTCAAACTTTTTCACAAGTTTTTTTAAATACATGTTTTTAATGTAAGATTCTTACTTTACACACCTCCACGACCCTGGTACTATTCAATCCATTCATCAGCACAATGCTATGAGTGCTTTCCATCGAGCCCTACCGTAAAATAAAAAAAGTCGATTCCCAGCAATAATTTTTGCGTAAAGTTACTTAGTTTGATGTACAGAATGCTTGGTTGACGGATATGTGAAGGGTCTGTTTACACCCGGTATGCAGCTGCGCTATGCAGCTAAAATATATAAAAATGCTGTGTGAATGTAAGGAGTATGTTCTTTTGTTTACTATAAATAAATAAAATTCATTTATTTCAGATAACTTCCATTAACCATACAGTCCGATTTAAATTGAAATAAAATAAATCAACATCAAAAATGTAAAACAAAATTAACATTAGAATCAGTATCAAATAAATTAACACCTTTGGAATCAAAATAAAATAAAATAAAATGGATAGCTGAAATTAACTAGCGAATTGTAGGCATACCATTGGTACCTACCAATAATACGCCTACAATTATCTATTATTATCATCATCATCATCATCCACAGCCCGAACTCACCCACTGCTGGGTGTAGGCCTCTCTTTTCTTGTGCCAATGTCCCCGGTCCTGTGCCAGCCTCATCCAGGTTTTTCCCCGTATGGCAACTATGTCGTCTGCCCATCTCGCCGCCGGACGACCCACGTTCCTTTTGCCAGTTCTTGGACGCCATTCGGTGACAGCCTTAGCCACCTGTTATCACTCTTGCTAGGTGTCCTGCCCAACTCCATTTGAGTTCCGTAACGAGATTTCCAATATCGAAAACCTTTGTGCGTTTTCGGATCTCGACGTTAGGAACTCGATCTATTTACTATTATAATACTTGGAACTAACTTATAGTGTCAGTAAGTGTAACACCTCGCTGTTATAACTGTTATAAGTTAACAGGTGATTGTTAAGAGATGCTGAAATCTGCATACCAAAGATGAATGAACTGATATCAAAAATATAAGTCAGTATGAGTACCTTTTAATAAAGTTATACTAACAGAAAAAAACTTGATCAAAATAACTAACTAAACGAAACTAACTAAGAAGACCGATAAAGTAAGAAAAACATACGACATCGTAAATCCAGTCAAGAGCCAACAAAACTAGGGCAAGAGTACAAGACCTAAGAAATCTAAATCTAGAACAAATATTGTTTCAAACTGGTACGGCTACTTACAGTACGAAGTTATTATAAATAGCGAATATAAGATAGAGAAAAGAAAGTTTTTTCTTTAACTAACAAGGATAATTTATAAAAAATTGGACTTGACAAAGTAAAATGTAAAGCAGGAGTAATTCCAGTGTGGGAAAGAGACAGAGCTATACAGGTCGTCTAGCGCCATCTCTTTCCCACACTGGAATTACTCTTGCTTTAAGACGTCATAGTAACCTCCCTGCTGGCCTACCATAAGATGTTTAACATAATATACTTTATATACTTACTTATATACAAAGTTTCCATCCATCCATTCTCACAAACTTTTGCATTTATAAGTAAGATAGACGCTACCGCCAAATTGCTTAAAGTTAAAAGCTCCAAGTCAAATCAGTCGCGTTAAATCATCCAACTTACATAGAGGAAACTGAACTTCTGAGTAAAGTTACCTACAAGTAGTGGTACGGCACCAGCTTATGTCAAAGTCAGAATAAACTTAGTTAGGTCCGTTATACTTGTGCATGAAGAAGGTATTACTTGAAATTAGTACTGTCAAAAGTTAGAAGGGTTCTTACTTCGTTCAAAGTCTTGTCTCATCATCTGCCTAGCCTTTTCCTAACTATTTTGGGGTCGGCTTCCAGTCTAACCGGATGCAGCTGAATACTTTTACATGGAGCGACTGTCTATCTGACCTCCACAACCAAGCTAGTACTGGGTAATACGATACCTCATGGTAAGACTGGTTGTCAGACTTTCGGGCCACTGACTACCTGCAACGACTGTCAAAGATCTATAAATGACAGCCGGGACAAACGCCTTAACGTGCTTTCCGAGGCACGGAGGAAACTCGGTAAATGTAATGAGCGGTCACCCATCCACGGACCAACCTGGCTTAACCTTAAGATCGACCCGAGCGTTCAAAGTCTTGTCTGTTGCATAAAAATGGTGAAAACCGGTTTGGTTACACAGGTTAGGCAGCGGTACGGGTAATGAGCACTTCGCGGGTATCCCGAAGTAAAACACTGATTGCCCGCATCTGGTTGGACCGAAATCCGACACCGGAGTACTTTTGAAAGAAAGTTGGGACGAGTTGCAGTATGTTTCGGCGACGACCCAGAGATGGGACGCTGGTGTAAAAGGGACGAAGGGGTCGTCTGACAGATGTCGACGACCGACCGACCAGCTGTTGATGTCGATGTCTGTGTGTGTGTGTGTGTTGTTTTATTAGTATAGTATTTAATCTACATTGAATTATCGGATGACATGGTATTGTAGCATCAAAGAATTTTAAAGATTGGTTGGGCTTTAACAAAGTTAGCATTAACAAAAACATTAGCTAACCGTCTCAAAAACACCGCTCGTCTAAATGGTTTAATGAAAATGGTAGGTAAAATACCCCACGCTTTAGATCTTCAATATTTGCATAAAAGCACGGGTCTTTAACATTTCCAAACGTGAAAATATCGAAAGATTTTGTAAAAACGTGTTCTCAAGCAGATAACTAGTTTTTACGAAATATTTCGATATTGTTTCGATAACTTGAAAAATTTCAGTTTAATTATTATTTATTATATGTATTATTTATTTATTTTTTATATTTATATTATTTTCGACATAAATCATTTTCTCTAAATTCACATCACTAAACATAATCGCTAAAGTTTTAGTAGACTTAGCAATCTTGAGGGTTCACAGCCAGGTGTGCAGGGGCATTAATTTTGAAAGGTCCCGCCCAACTTTGAGGTTAAAACAAAGTTGAAATTCATTTAGACTATCAAGATATGTCGACCTGATGTAAATGGGACGCTGCTTTAAGGGCAAAATTAAGGGGATGCAATCAGAAAGCTGGCAACGTCGCGAATAGCTGTCAATTATTACGTTGTGCTTATGAGAGCGATCAGGCACAGGAACCAATGTCCAACGTCGAACTAGTAAGAGTTGAAGGAATTGATAAAAACGTTGAAAAATATCGCTTTATAGATTTACATTTTTTAGCACTAAAAATAAAGATATTTTATACCAATAATAAATATCATCATCGTCTGCCTAGCCCAACTATGTTGGGGTCGGCTCCCAATAATAAATATTGTGACGTTGCCAACTTTCTGATTACTATCCCTTTTAATGGACGAAGATAAGGAGTTGGCTTTTTTGAGGACATTTATTTTTAGCTGAAAGTAAAGTTTACAGAACTTTAAAAGTAGATGCTTTTGGTCAATGTTTTTTCCGCTGATTGTTAATTTGCCTGACCTAGTTTTAAACTGTTAACTAGGCGTGTCTGAAGCGATGTTCTGTCGTAATTGGATAGGGTTTTCCCTGAAAACTTGATCAACATTTTGCAATTAAGACGACGTTATTGGAGATCATTTTGGAGTAGCATTTCAGGTTAATGGTAAACAAACAACTATTAAAATTACTGAAAAAAATTGACGTATTTTTTCACTAGTAGGTACAGTCACTGCCCTGTATTACTCCCCCCCTCCTCGAACCCGTCTTAAAAAGAAAAAGAAGAATAAGGAAGAGTGGTACAGGACACTAAGTGTATTTGATTATTGTTGCAGAACCTGCAATTTTAACTGCGTTAATCATTCGCTAGCCATTGCCGCTTACATATTACATTACTTACATGGATGTAGTTTCTGCGCCGCGATGTACTTCTCAAGCTTCCGCCTCAGAACGATCTCAGCCCCGTACCGGCCGATGGAGCCGTTGTCTACCAGAAGGAAGTAAGCGTGCCTGTTGTTTAGAACTGCTAGTTTTGATCTGAAACAAAGAAAATCATACATCAGTACTCAATAGCTAAGTGGACGAGTGCTTGTAAAGGTACTGGTTTGCCCTTCCGGATTTGACGGGACCTGGTGGCCTACCATAACGGTTTAAAACAGGAGTAATTCCAGTGTGGGAAAGAGACAGATATACAACATTATTGAATATAGTTTGTTCAGAATAAGTTATTAATAAAATAATTTTAATTTTTTTTGCCTGCCATAAGACGTCATAGTAACCCCCCAGAAAGTTTGCATACTTTTATGCACCAGTTTTTTATGTGCGACCTCATACTCAAAGTATGGGACGATTTTACCCGCACTGATCGGTACCGACCCGTTCTAAATTGACCGTACTGGGAGCGTGTATCTTTGAGCAATCCATGCACAGCACACGGATAGACTCGACGCCTCAGCGGCCGCTGCTGGAGACGGTAATGTCAACACTTTCTTTATAAAACCAAGCGTGTCAGTGGAGGTCATCGTTTAGTCATAGAAACTGACACCCGTAACAATTCTACCCTTTGGTCGCTGCCCTGTAACAGTTGAAACATGCGTTTAGCGCTAATTGTGCGGGCATGAATAGGGGAATACGATTATTATTACTCCAGGTAGCGATTAAGTGCTGCATTCTGTTAATCTGCAACGCCGTTGCCGTCTGTTCGAGCATGTTGACGGATTTGCAATCACTCTAAACAGATGTAACTAAACAAAAAAAAATACAGTATTGAACTCAAAAAAAGCTGACACAATATACAAAACTAGTGACCTGCTCCGGGATCGCACGGGTGCAATATATACGTATAAACGTTCCTCTTGAATCACTCTTTCTATTAAAAAAAACCGCATCAAAATCCGTTGTGTAGTTTTAAAGATCTAAGCATTCCTAGGGACAGAGAGCGGGAAGCGTAAGCTTTGTTTTATACTATGTAGTGATTAGTCTGAATAATCCATGGGTTGTAATATACAGACGTAAGATACCATAAATCCGACCACTTCTCCTAGCAAAAGTTGTGGAATCCGGTGTGAAACCTCCCAAAGTTTCGAGATTAGCCCGAACATATTGGCAGACAAGTTTCGGAGGATCCAGAACCACATACTTAGGAAGTTTGTCTAAACATGACGTAATTAGTGGAATTATAAATCAAAACTGCTTTGGCAGATCACCAAATTCTTTGTAGGAAGCAGCAGAAAGCAGCGGTGTAAGTCGTAGGTTCGAACCCAGGCAGGCGCATTAGTTTGTGTAATTTATTTCATTACCACTGCTCTCTAAACGGTGAAGGAAAACATCGTGAGGAAACCGGCATGTCCTAGACCCAAAAATTCGAAGACATGTGACATCTACCAACTCATGCTATGAAGGGGTCTGCAAAATGATATATTATATAGGTACTGAATTTGTATATGAACGAAGCACAACAATGAAAACAAAAGCACATCATCCTTTGGTGTATAAACGTCTTTAGATAAAGCTAGGTTAAAATTACAAAGGGCAAGTCATAATGGCCTTATGTTCTCAGTATTCCCAGATTAATTACAATTAACGACTCTTGGCGGCTGTAGACAATAAATTAATTTGTGGGTACAATGGTATAAACCTAAACTACGTTAATGTTTCGACTGGTATTGGGAAATTGCAATTTAATCGTGCGACTTTGAACCTAAATCAAGTATTTACATTTGGCAATTAGGGCCATTTGTATTTTTAAGATTATGGAAAAAAATCACATTTCAGCCTACAACCCTTCTACATCTATTTTACCACTTTCTTACATCAACAAAAATAGTAACCCATCAGCAACCAATGATATTTAAACTATAGATACGTTGTCCGCACTCTAAAATGACAACATGAAATGAAGCCAATTGGCCACATCGCGCTTAGTTACGCACCAACCTGTCGCGCGACGCTACGTTTGTTATTAATATTATATCGTGTGTGTAAACCAGTGCAAAACATAAAGAAAACATGCCGTCGTGTGTTTTCAGACGATGTACAAATTATACCCCAAAAGTTAAAGACAAAAATGTGTCATTTCATGCGTAAGTTCACAAAACTACCTATTTTTTATTTCATTTTATTCGACGACGTCGTCTAATGGCGGCCGGCGCATGAAGTTAGTAGTCACGTGCCGTTAGGGGAGGTTGGGATACTATTACACTAGTGTTTTTTTATTTATAGAATTTATAATATTGTTTGAATATAATATGTACTTGTTATGTTATAAATATTAATTATCGTTTTCCTTTTTATTTTAGATTGCCTAGAGATGGGCTAATAAAAGAAAAGTGGCTTAACATAATAAGGGTTCAAAGACGTGAAAACGATTGGCTACCAACGCCCTATACTAAAGTTTGCTCAAAGCATTTCTCAGCTAGCGATATATATGTGACGAAGAAAAATTATCGAAGAATAAAAAAGACTGCAGTTCCTATTATTATGGTAAAATTATACGTCATTTTTAAACACATTATTTCAAAGTATTGGTTTTAATGAAATAACCGGATTGTTTTATATTTTTTTTAGCAAGAAGCACAAAATATTATTTCATCACCAACAAGTTTGGAACATGTTCAAGTGTCAGAAGAAGGTTCAATTTTTGAAACGCCAAGGAAAGCTATTTTGAAGAAAAAGATTAGTAAACTTTCTTTAGAAAAACGCAAGTTACAGTTTAAAAATTATAATTTAGTAAGAAAAAGTAAAAGGCTTAAAGAAAAATGCAATAATTTAAAACAAATAGTTTCTGAGCTCCAAAAAAAAAATTTTTTTACTATTGACCAGATCAATGAACTGAATCTTAAAGTAGAAACAGTAGAATTTATAAATAGACTGACTCAAAAGAGCAAGATTAAAGGCTATCGCCAAAAATATACACCAGCGTTAAGAAGATTTGCAGTCACCCTGCACTATTATTCCGTAGCTGCCTACAAATATGTAAGACAGATATTTAATGGATCTTTACCACATCCTCGTGTCATAGGGAAGTGGTACGAAAACAGTTCGGGTGATCCTGGGTTTAATAAACAAGCCTTAGATGTTTTAGAAAAGAAATATAATCATAGTGGCCAGCGAATATTGTGCACGTTAATTGCAGACGAGATGGCTCTCCGTCACCAAACTACGTGGACAGGAAAAAAGACTGCAGGTGTCGTGGACTTTGGTGCTGGATCAGCAAAATCGTGTGAAATAGCGACTCAGGCATATGTTTTTATATTAGTATGTATGAACGAAAGTTGGAAAATCCCAGTAGCATATTTTCTTGTTAACGGACTGTCGGCTGAAACTCGGGCAAATTTACTGAAAACATGTCTAAGTGAATGCTACCGTGTGGGAGTTGACATTGTAGCGATAACATTTGACGGCTGTGCATCTAATATAAATGCAGCTAATTTATTAGGTTGTGATCTTAAACAACCATCACAACTTAAAACAACATTCAGACACCCGGAATGTGATTTAGATGTTGCAATTATGTTTGACCCTTGTCACATGATTAAATTAGTAAGAAATTCATTTGAATCTAAAAGACAATTATTTGACGGGAGTGGAAGGAAGATTCGCTGGCAGTTATTAGAAAATTTAGTTAAGCTTCAAAAAAATGTTGGACTGAATTTTGCTAACAAAATCACCCCTCGTCACATTTATTTTAGAAATGAAGTGATGAAAGTCAAATTGGCAACACAAATCATGAGCATGAGTGTTGCAAATGCTCTCAAATTGTGTGACGAGATTTTAACATCTTCGCTTTTCGTGGACACTAAAGGGACGGTAGATTTTATAGAAATTTTTAATCATTTATTTGATGTTTTTAACTCTAAATCATCCGATTTGTACGGCATGAAAAAACCACTTTCTCAAAAAAACGCCAATGACATCATAGCTTTTCTAGAAAAAGCGAAACTTTATATATTGAATCTTTACATTTTTATTAAATATAGACGCGAGGTTCGTAAACGAATCACCATAAAAATAATTAAGAAAAAAAATGTTGAATCTAAAAATAAAACAGGCTTTTTGGGCTTTCTCATTTGTATAGAAAGTTTAAAACATCTATACACAACGTTGGTCGAAGGACAACGTTTGCGATATATCGCAACTTACAGGTTGTCTCAAGATCACATTGAAATGTTGTTCGGTGCTATCAGGCGACATGGAGGTTATAACAATAATCCAAACGTTATCCAGTTTAAGGGAATTTTCAAAAAAATCCTTCAACACCTGGAAATGAAATCTTCGTTTTTAGGAAACTGCTTACCATTAGAAGACATAACTGTATTAACGTGTTCGTCTGCAGTTCACAACATAAATTCTACAGTAAGTAGAAGAACTATGGATGAGGAGATTGACTCTATCGAGAATGACACTGAGTTAATAAATGCAACTGCTGTAGAAAATGCTATCGACACAAATGTCGAAGTGTTTTCGACAATGTTAAATCAAGAAAGCATTAAAAAAACCACTGAACAGATTATCGGTTATATTTCAGGATGGGTATCCAGAAAACTGGCTTCAGTATTGAAATTCGACATGCACCGATAGTCTGTATTGTAATAACAAATTGTGGTTTCATAAATTGATTATTTTAAAAAATGTTGGTGGACTATGTTTCCCGAGTGAAGATGTGTTCCAAATCTGTCTGAAGTCAGAATCTATAATTAAAAACCACATTAAAGAAATGGGTCACATTATCCTTCCCGATCACAAAGATATCCAAATTTTAAAAAACCGCATTTTAAAGTCGTTTATCAGCTCCAACGACGTATTTGGTTCTTTACATCAACATTCTTTAGAGCAACATCCCACATTTGATCATAGAGTGCACCTTATTCGCGCGGTCATTGAGAAATTTATCAATGTTCGCCTACATTTCGCACACAAAAGCTCTGAATCAAATTATAAGAGGCAAAAAAGAAATAAATTAAGTTTGTTTGAAGGGATTTAAAAATATGTATCTGCAACATAAGTCGATAATATATGACTTCGATTACCATACTGTTCGATTGCCTATCAGAATGTTAATGTTTTTTCATTATTAAATAAAAGTTTTTTTTTATGTTTATAAAGATATTTTGTTTTATTTTTAATTTAATATGTAACAATAATTACTGTTGCGGAATACAGCATTCATATTTTAAAGATTAATATTTTTATTACTTTATACGTAAAGTAGGTAATACGTTATACGGTATATCAACTATTTTATTAACTCTAGAAAATCGAATGTCCTTTTTTCCCCATATGCCTCTGATAGCTACGTCACTCATGCGCTCGACCAATGAGCATGTAATTTGACTATTACTTATCCTGTGACGTAACTGAAGATGTATATTTATCTCCCTCTAGCAACAGGCATCCCGCCGTACGGTGTCATATTTTCTTTCTCTTTCTTCACGCGTATAAGTAGTTCTAGTATTTTCGCCGTTTTTAAGCGCCGCAATGTTGGTTCATGACGTGTCTATATATAATACGTCATTGTCAGCAACCTTATAGCAACGTGATGAAATATCAAAGTGACTTTGACAGTAATTTAAAATCCCATACACATCGTGTTTTAAGTAAACATTCGCTACACACGGTTTGATGCGGTAGGAAAAACACTAACATAAAACGTTAAAGAAATTATAAAGCATGTATCGTAAGAAAAATATGTACAGACGCCAGCACATTAAGCTACCCGAAACTGTCCAATTTTCCCAAACAACCTTCAACCTAATACTTTAGCGATAAAGTTGAAAGTCTATTAAAGAAATTTGACAGATTGTAGTAGCTTGATATGTTGGCGTATGTACCTAGACGTTATTAAATACTAGTAACAAGTTTAAATAAATAAATAAAGTTAAACAGTTGCTCTAAAATACTTGGCATAAATAAATTTTACCTCGTAAGCTACAGACAAGCACCTACTACTTGATCAAAAAAACTTGAGATATCAGGGTGGCGCTGCTTGCTAAGAAAAATGTCATCCACTTGTCAAATTCAGTAGTACATTTCATTTCAAACGTAGTGCCAAATTCTACCACGTCCCAAGGTAAGATGGTCTAGTGACTGGCTGTAAATATGTACCTCTTGTAATAAGGGCCGTGTTCACTCGTGTAAGATCTATTAGATAGAATAAATTGTTTCTCTTTTTATTGTAATAGGATTTAGGTCTCATTATAAGCTTTATTGTCCACAAATTAAAAACCTTTTTTAGGAGCTCGTGGCTAAATAATAACAGCCGCTCGGATCAATCTTTAGGTTAAGCCGTGCTTGCCTAGGTTGGTCTGTGGATGGGTGACCACCCATTACATACCGAGTTTCCTCCGTGCCTCGGAAAGCACGTTAAGTCGTTGGTCCCGGGTGTCATTTGTAGATCTTTGACAGTCGTTAGGTAGTCAGTGGCCCAAAAAGTCTGACAACCAGTCTTACCAAGAGGTATCGTATTACCCAGTACTAACTGGGTTCTGGAGGTCAGATAGGCAGTTGCTCCATGTAAAATACTGGTATTCAGCTGCATCCGGTTAGACTGGAAGCCGACCCCAACATAGTTGGGAAAAGGCTAGGCAGATGATGGATGAAATTAAAAACCTTTTTTGTCTTGTTTGGGGTAGAGAAATGTCCACCTAGTAGATTATTTTGATGTGATTTTTTTTTATTACAGACATAAAATATGCACACTATTCATAAGCATGATTTGATTGGTTATTATGTACATTACTAGCTCATGCCCGCGGGTTCGCCCGCGTGGACTTCGCTAATTGTTCCACGGGGTCGTACTACCGGGATAAAGATTATCCTGGTATGTGTTAATCCAGGTTATAAACTATCTATGTGCCAAATTTCATCCAAATCCTTCAGCAGTTTTTGCGTGAAAGAGTAACAAACAAACATCCATACATACATCCTCACAAACTTTCGCATTTATAATAGTAACGGGGCTATCATGCGCCCGTCTACGTGAGTTTCGAAGTCCTATTTGACTCTGTTGGGGATATAATATGTGATACACGTATCTCATAATTTTAATTGAAGAGTGTGTCCATCAATTATCAAGTCAATCGATCCCGAGAATGAAAAGTTTCACAGAAAATTCAAACCCCCATTTCACCCTCTTAGGGGTGGAAATTCGAAAAACCCTTTCTTAGTGGATGCCTGCTCTTCACAAAGAATACACCCTCAAAATTTCATGTCTCTAGGACCAGCGGTTTGGGCTGTGCGTTGATATGTCAGTCAGTCAGGACTTTGAATTTTATATATATCGTTTCCCTTATTTATTTTCTAAACATATATTTACATTTTTAAATATTTCTATACAAAGTAATATAATAAAAAAACATTTAAAAATATAAAAAAAATAGTAGCCCACCGGCATCGGGAACAAGGTCCGAGCTACCGGTGGTCAGGTATATATATACAGGGTTATTTGTAAAACACCAACAACCTCGCAGGAGTAGATTACTAACATCATAAACAACAACATTTGTTCTAAGTTTTTCCCGAAAACAGACAAAAAAAAAACGACTTTTCATACAAAACTCGATCAGCTGTTCGGACATATGTATGGAGAGTTGAATTTTTTTTGTCTCCTTTCGGAAAAGTCTTAGAACAAATGTTGTTGTTTATGATGTTAGTTATCTACTCCTGCGAGGTTGTTGGTGTTTTACAAATAACCCTGTATATTATTAATATGAACAATATAACAAGTAGCTTAAATCCATATTTCGACACATAACATAAACTCACGCTTTTTCCCATGGGGTATACAGAAAAAACAGTACACATGCACAACACGCACTTTATATTACAGATCTCTCTTCATAACCTATCAACCCGACCACTATCACACAAAACCGTATCAAACTATTTATTTACAATAAAATCGATTAAAACGACAACACGACACGAATACCAGTACAAACATGTCCCAGTCCCACAGTGGACCAATCAGCTAAACGAATTGCAATTTGCTGTACAAACGTACTGTACATTTTAACAAATAAAACGGGCATTGCACTGTGGGGTCTTTCCAAATAATTGCTTTTTTTTCGATTGGATGTTTAATTCGGGGACCACTAGGTACTTTAAAAGAGATCCTGTTGTAGGTTTGAATCGAGCAATATCTTTGCCGAAAACATAGCTAAGCAATTTAATTTTTTCTAGTTTGAACTTCAGAATAAAATCAGTGCGCAAAAAGGGCGAACTTCACCATGAATCAAGTTCAAAAGCTTCCAGTGTCAATTGCAATGGAATATTGATACTGATAAGTGATAGGCCTTGAACGCCGTTTAGTGCTGATCGCTTCAGTTTTATTGGACATCAACTCACTCAAGTATGCAGTGTGTTAATCTTTGCAAAAATTATATCCCCCATTTTTAACACCCGACGACTTAAACGAATACAAAACGACGGAATTTTATAGCTTTATGACAACGTAGCTCCTAAACAAATGAACTGATTTTGACTTATTTTTTGTTTGTTTGCTTAGCCTTAGTTATGATTTAAGAAATCTGTTTATTTACGTGTAATAAGTTTTTTTAATTTTTATTTGTTGTTCTCTGTTTTTTTTTATATATTTTTTTTAATTTTAGTTAATTATGTTTTTTTTTGTTCTGTCTTGTACGAGTCTAATAAATATTTTTTTTCTTTCTTTCTCTTTTTATCTAGTTGCGGTTATCGTTCCAATAAGATTTTTTTCTATTTTTATTTATTTATTTAAACTTTGACTTTTACTTTGGACTTAATTTCACAAGGCATTCTCTACCAGTCAACCATCCATCCATCCACCATCCGTCCATTTTTCCTACCTAAACTTTTCTCATTTTGTAAATGTAAGTGCAAAGCACTTTTGAATAAAAAAAACCGTTTGAATTGAACTCAGGTAGCTCGAGTGACGTTAATAAATGTTTCACTTTGAATGCACAAGAGATGGATAAAAAACTGTTTCTTCTGTAATCTCTTTGTCTACTTTGATATCTTTTGTCATCATTTGTCTGTCTCCTCGCTAGGTTTTTCAGATATAATTATTATTAGCCGCGGGCGTGGGTCATCTTTATTAATACATATACAACATTAGATATTATTGCTCCGTGCAATGTCACGTTGGTCTAATAGTCACAAGCGGTACTGCTGTGCTCATGGGGTCTTGGGTTCGATTCTAAAGTCGGGCAAAGTGTTATTGGGTTTTTCTAACAGGAATTTCGCAGTAATAGCACCGAGTCGGGAATTGTGTCCCGTTGACGGCAGAATGCTCGCCCCCTAGTACATGGCGCTTTAAACAACAACATATTGTACACGTCAATGCATGAGGTCCTGGGTTTGATCCCTGGGTCGGGCAAAGTGTTATTGGGTTTTTCCATCAGGAATCAGTAGTAGCCACGGAGTCTGGATTCGTGATTGTTGGCAATAAGATCGACCCCTTTTATTGACTTAAAACACAACTGGCGAACCTCTACCTAACCTTACATGAATTACAGCTGTGAAGTTATGTTAAGAAATTATTTTCCAATATAAATGTTTTTTTGCAAAAGCTATACAAGAATCTTTTCCATTTCCCCTGAACTCTAAAACGCGCTACCTGTCGCATACAAATGTGTATCTTTGTATGCGGCGAGCACTCTCGTTCTAAAAGACATGTTTGACTTGCCCACCACGATTCGTGTCGTGACACACTTTAAACCACATCTTTAAACTTTCACTGAAAAAAAAACTCATGATATTTCTGACGTGCCTTAACTTGGCTATAATATTCTAATGTGACTGAGGATGAATTGGGTAGGATTAATTATGTTGCAACCTAACTAATGTTATTAATTTCAAAGTGACTTTTTGTTTCACACTTTTTACTCCGATAATACGTCCCTGTGGGTCAATTTTCTAATTCCGCGCGGGCATAGCCGCAGGTATAAAGTTAGGTTTTAATGTATTCGTCAGAGCCGATCTGTGACCTTAATGTTTGAAAACGATTTATGTAGAATTAGATAAAGTTTTAACATAAAGTTGAGAAAAAAACTTAAGTACACATATAGCTAACTTTAATAACTATTTTGAAATAGATGGAAATCCAGTAAGCCATAATTTTTCCGACGTAGATTGACACCCGTATCTATAGTCAAGTTAAAGTGCGCTTATACAAACATTTTTATGCAACAGACAAGAATTTAAATGAAGTAAGAATCGTCAATCATATCATCATCATATCATTGCTATCATGTTAAGAATTCTAACCTTTGACAGTTTGAACTTCAAGCTAAACTTCAATTACAAAACTATACAGGGTGTAAACGGACCCTTCACGAAGCCGTCAACCAATCATTATGTACTCGTACGTCAAACTAAGTAACTTAACGCAAAATTTATTGCTGGGAAACGACTTTTTTTTGGGGTGAAAAAATCACGTTTTACGGTTGGACTCCAAATATTGTGCCGATGGATGGATTGAATAGTACGGGGAGGTGTATAAAGTAAAAATCTTGCGTTGGAGACATGTATTTAAAAAAAACTTGTGAAAAAGTTGGAACTTTGACCCCCAATATCTCCGAAACTAGAAGGTTCCCAGGTATGGTCTAGAACAAAACAATTATCGCAAAGACGGGGAGAACAAGTGCCTTTCGGATATGTTAAGGGTCTATTTACACCCTTTATTATCACGAAAAGCAGAGCTACAGGTACCTTCAAAACATGTCTGTTTTGTGTTGTGTACTGTGATGTGCCCTCTAGCGATACAAACACAGGTGGATAACTATAACACAGTAGTCACATTATTAACATTAACACACAGTATTTCAACTATGTAGTGGCATCGAGTTACCGTGTCTGACATACCGCTGTTAAACCCGCGATGGTTTGTATTGGTATATTTACGTTAACACAAATGTATTATGACCTAATTTTGAATAATCAAGGCAAAAAAAACTGGGGATAAATTGTCAAAATTGGCTGAAACACACCTCCAAAGCGTTTAAACAAAGCCTAAGCTATTGCAAGTAACAGGGGTTAGGGGGGGGGGGGTTGGGTGGTTCGAGGTTTTCAGGTTTCAGATTACTCGTGAGGAAGTCGCAGCTATCGTATCAAGAAAAGTATACGTTTAATGTGTGTAGTGCTTGCTACACCACAAAAAAAAGTTCTTTTGCAGGGTGCGATGGTCTAATTGGTTAAGACGTCCGGTGTACTGAATCGGAAGGTCGCAGGTTCAAACCCTGCTCGCACTAGAATTTTTCTTTCCATGTCAAAACAGCTGTAGTTCCCTACGCAGGGTTTGCGTATAAAATATTTAAAAAAAAGTTGGTCGTCATGGGATGCGGATGTGAAATATCTATGTGAATATTAGAATTCATAATTTATTAATAAAAACCTATAACGAAATATGGAGTAAAATAAAGAAAAAAGTGTGTAGTATACGTGCGCGCACACACAAGGGAGTCGAGAGCGGTGGCGTAGACGCATCACGCCATGACAGCGTCATGCCATTTCCCGTCACGGCATACGAGTCGGTTTTACTGCCAAGGCGCGCCTATAGATGTTTCACACCAAGCTGAACGCCCTTACACCTTTCATATCTCAAAAAGGGCCTAGTTGATTTACTGGTTCCCTTTATACTGTGTTTATAATATCAGAACCAGTAGCTGAAATGTATGCAAATGTAAACATTATATTAGTACCTATTGTGAGCGGTATCAACGGTCTGTTAGATTTGTGAATTTTAATTAATGTATCGTTTGTGGCATCGGCATCGGTATTTTAGTTATTAATTTGAGGCATATGAGTGAGAGTGACCCATCAACACGGAATGGCACGATATTAGCATTAGACTGTTGACTGTTTAAGATAGTTTGTGCAATTCTCTATTTGTAAGAGGTAAAGCGAGACAATAAGAATCATTCGTCATAACGGGAATGTGAGAGCAGCGGTGGCCCAGTGGTGGAGACCCCGACTTACGAGCCGTAAGTCGTGGGTTCGAACCCAGCCAGGCGCATTACTTTGTGTAAGTTATTTCATCACCACTGCTCTCAAAACGGTGAAGGAAAACATCGTGAGGAAACCGGCATGTCCTAGAACCAAAAATTCGAAGACATGTGACATCTACCAACCCGCACTGGGCCCGCGTGGTGGATTATAGCCCAATCCCTCTCATAGAGAGGAGGCCTGCGTCCCAGCAGTGGGAAAATTAATAGACTGATTATGCTTATGCTTATAACAGGAATGTTTCTAATTGGAAGAAACGTTGAGCATGGAAATAAGGTGAAACTGAAATAATTCAAATATTTATTATCAGAGCCTTCCTATCTTATTAAATCGTCAAAGGAACTGAAAGGAATAATGATTTAGCGGGCCCAGAACTTAGCTGAGCGATTGATGCTATATTCTCCTTGTTTAGCAAGTCTGTAAAAGTTTAAAATAAATATGTAACATCATAACATAACGCCTGTAATCCTACCATCAACCGTGCGCAAATCCAGACTAAGCTGCTACTGAGAAATTCCCGATGGAAAAACTCAATAACATTTTGCCCGACCCGAGAATCGAACTCAGGATCTCATGCTTAGCAGTCGTGCTTGCGGCCACTAGACCAACAAAGCACTCTCCTAGTTTAGTAAGTCTGTAAAAGATTAAAATCAAAATTGAAAATTAGAAAAAAAACACGTGAATAAAAATATCAGAACTAATGAACCCAATTTCCTTTTTATCAAAACTGATCAAACATCAGATCGAAGTCTCAAGGACCTAAAAACAAAGACACTATCCTCACAGAATCTGCTCAGACCTTGCAAGTCACGTCAACTTTGACCCAATTTGATCTCAGATCGTCCCCAGAGCTTAGCTGACGATGTTACGAGGATGCTGTATGGATTAACTTTAATCGTTTCTTTATACTTCGCCCCTTTGTTATCTTGAAGACTTGAACTCGTTTTAGCGCTGAATTTCGGAGGCAGTGATAGGAATCTTGAACTAGTGGGATAGGATGGAAATATTCGAACGATAGAATATTCATAACAAAGAAAAGATATAACAGATATGTATGAACTTTCGTTTTACCGAAATAGTTTAATGTATCAACATAACTATCATCATTCTCTTGCCCATTCATTTGGGGTCGGCGCAGCATGTCTTCTTCTTCCATACTTCTCTATTACTCGTCATCTAATCAGACACCTCCTTTCTTGCCATATCATTCTTTACACAGTCCATCCATCGTTTCTTTGGTCTGCCTCTACTCATATACCCATCCACATTCATCACTAGTTCTACATAATTACAGCACACTGCCCTGGAGTGTAAATCTGGTGCTGTTCTACAAACAATGGGGCACTTAATATCGTGTCCTGCGTGTCCTGTTGTTTGTTCACTTCGGGAACTGATGGACGCTACCGAAAGCGCCAAACTAGTAGCTCAGTTCTGGGCTGACACAATTTAGATTGCCATCGACACGCTAAGAAGACAGCACACGTTTTGTCCGTTATTCAATAACATGGTGTTTTTTTCCTCAAAGGCAAAACCTCTTGAGCTGGTTAATCAATCACTTTATTTCTTCTTTTTTTCTTCTTTCTTTTACCCGATTGCAAGGGAAGGGTTATGTTTTTGCCATAAAATAAGTACTTCCAAATCTCGCATATGAACAGGCTAACAATAAATCGCTATATTTCGATTTCCCATGTCAGTATACCAGGTGTAAACAGACCCTTCACATATCCGTCAACCAAGCATTCAGTACATCAAACTAAGTAACTTTACGCAAAAATTATTGCTGGGAATCGACTTTTTTTTTTGGGGTGAATAATCACGTTTTACGGTAGGACTCGATGGAAAGCACTCATAGCATTGTGCTGGTGAATGGATTGAATAGTACGAGGGTCGTGGAGGTGTGTAAAGTAAAAATCTTACATTAAAAACATGTATTTAAAAAAAAACTTGTGAAAAAGTTGGAACTTGACCCCCAATATCTCTGTAACTAGAAGGTTCCCAGGTATGGTTTAGAACAAAAAAAATATCGCAGTGACGGGGAGAACAAGTGCCTTTCGTTTATGTTAAGGGTCTATTTACACCCTTAAGATAGATAAAATATACTTTATTGTTCACTAAAATGAATACACAGCTATTTTACAATCTCAGCTACCTGCTGCTATCTCAGCTATTTTACAGTCTATTTACAATGTTGCTAATTCTATGGGTACAACGGCAGTCGTATCGCTGATAGTTATATTTTCCAGACAATCATTGGATGGACTAAACTAACTACTCAGTATACTCTCTAACTATGCAGAAAACAATTTTGGTTTCAAAAGAGAAGAGATTTGAGTCAACACAACATAGAAAAGTTTATGTCATGCATATCGTCTCTTTCCTTTTCAGAAATATACGAGTCAGATGATACTGATATAGCATTCAATCACTTTCATGATACACTGTCCCTTTTTTATAATCTCTGTTTTCCCTTAATCAAAGTAAAAATTACAAACAAACCTCCAAAAAATAAATGGATAACAAAAGGAATAAAACGATGTTGTGTCAGGAAACGAAGTATGTACCTAAAATATAGACTATTAAATTCAAATAAAAATCAAAACCTAAAGAACTACCAAAATTATAATAAAATACTGAGACGATGTATATTACATGCTCAGAAAATTGATAATACTCGTTATATTCTCCAATCGAACAATAAATGTAAAGCCGCCTGGGACATTATTAAAAAGAATAGTACAGATATCGATAATAACGTTGAAATTACCTCTATCATAGATGATCAGTGCACATACACTAATGCCGATATAATTGCCAATAAATTTAATGACTTTTTTATAAACATGACAAACATCCCTAATTCTGAAACACATATTGACTACAAACATACCCTCACTGACATATCGGATACCGTTTTTTTGACTCCAACTAGTGAAGATACTGTGTTAAAAATTATTAATTCTTTAAACTCAACGAACTCAACCGGGTATGACGACATCAATACGAAAATTCTTAAACGTTGCTCTAAATATATATCACATCCACTCGCCCACATTGTTAATCTATCGTTATTTCAAGGTTTATTCCCCGCCAGACTAAAATTTTCGATAGTAAAACCTTTATACAAAAAAGGAGATAAGAATGACATGAATAACTATCGACCGATTACTCTAATACCCGTAATTTCTAAGATTTTTGAAAGAATTATGTACGATAAACTGCATTCCTTTATAATAAAACACTCAATTTTAAAAGAGGAACAGTTCGGTTTCAGAAAAAATAAATCAACAACTCTTGCATGTTTCTCTCTTGTGAAAATGATTACCTCTAGTCTGAATGAGAAAAAGTCAATAGCATCGATTTTTCTCGATATGTCAAAAGCGTTTGACTTCGTAGATCACAAACTGCTTCTCTTCAAACTGAATCGTTATGGTGTTAGGGGAAACGCATTACAGTGGTTAGAATCTTATCTAAATAATCGCCAGCAATGCGTAGAAATATCGAGGCATACCTTATCAGAAAATAAAATATATAGATCCGCCTATCGTCAAAACTCATGTGGTGTTCCCCAGGGCAGTATATTAGGACCCTTTTTGTTCTTGCTATATATCAATGATTTGCCCAACGTAACCCCATATTCTTGCGTTCTGTACGCCGACGATACAACTCTTAGTATTGAACTCACCGATAACAATATCACCAAATACGAAAAAGAGATTAATAACACGTTAAATAAAATAATAGAATGGCTTAAAGACAACAATCTACATGTCAATATTAGTAAAACCAAACTTATACAGTTCCAAACTTACAATAGCAAACATCACCAATTAGAAATCAAATATGTAAATAACCCTGTAGAAGAGGTTGAAAGTGTTACTTTTTTGGGGATAACATTGGATAAATATTGCAATTGGAAAGTACACATTGACAAATTATGCTCTAAGCTGCAAAGATTTGTATTTGTCTTAAACCGAATAACTCGCGTAGCTGGTATCACTGCAGCACTTTATGCTTATCATGGTTACGTAGCATCAATTCTCCGCTACGGCATCATTATTTGGGGAAATTCTGTTGACACTACTAAAGCATTCCGAGCCCAAAAAAAATGTATTCGATCCATGACTAAAGCCCATCCATTACAAAGCTGTGTCCCAATCTTCAAAAAATTAAAAATATTACCACTCCCATCTTTATATATATTCGAACTCTGCATCTTTGTACGTAAAAACTTAGCACTATTTCAAGTACACAATGATGTTGTAATACGGAAAAGTCGAAATATCCACAAATTATGTGCACCCCAACAGAGAATTAAACTATTTTCGAATAATGTTTACTGTATGGCAATTCAAATTTATAATAAATTGCCTAATGTTTTTAAAAGTCTTAACCTCATGACATTCAAAAAGAAACTATTTAACTTTCTGTTGCAAAAGTGTTACTACTCAACGAATGAATTTTTAAATGAAAAATTTAATTCAAAATTTAAATTAGATGACGACTTACCTCCTAATAATTGAATTTCTATGATATTGTATTGTTTTTTTTTTTTCTTCTTTGTATTGCATAGTTCTTGACTTTATAATTAATAACCCTTGACATTGTATTTAACCATTTTTGACATTGTAATTAATAACCCCTGACATTGTATTTCATAGTAGTTAACATTTTCCTTATTCTCGACATTGTATGGTTTAATATTAATTTTAATTCTTTGAAATATTTGTACGCTGGAAACAGCAGAATATTATGGACATCATATTATATGTAACACCTATGTAACAACAATATTCTAGCAAATAAATTTATTATTATTATTATTATTTCGAGTTCTTTCATGTTCTTCTCTCGTAAGAGAGTACAAAAACCCTACCCACGGGCCGGAGCCAAGTTTGTAGGGGGTGTTTAAATGGAGAATGTGGATGATATTGTAGAAGAAGTAAGGAATTTCCGGGTGATGCGACAGGTGTTAAGAATTGTGGCTTTTTGGAGCAGCTGAAGTGTGTGGGAAGGCATGTGTAAAGTATTAAGGCTTTGCATAAGAGATTTTGGTACTATACCGGTGGAAGAGAGCACTATAGGGACAATGTGGACGGTTTGTGCTTTCCACTGGGTTTTTATTTCTATGGCGAGGTCTTGATATTTACTTAGCTTTTCCGATATTGTAGTTTGAATGTTGTGTGAGTTTGGGATAGCTATATCTATTAGGTAAACTGTTTTATTGGCTTTGTCGTGGAGGGTTATATCTGGTCTATTGAAATGTATGGTTTTGTCTGTTATTATCGTCCGATCCCAATAGATTTTCTGATTGTTATTGTCTAGTATTAGTTCCGGTTTATATTTATAATATGGTTTCATCTCACTTATGAGTTGATATTTGAATGCTAAGTGTTGATGTATAATAGAGGCAACTTGGTCATGTCGATGCTTATAGTCAGTCTGTGCAAGTGATTTACAAGCTCCTGTAATATGTTGTATGGTCTCGGAGGCAGTGTTGCAATGTCTGCATAAGTCAGTCGGCTGATGGGGGTCTTTAATTATGTATTTCCTGTAGTTACGAGTAGCTATTATTTGGTCTTGGATCGCCAGCATAAATCCTTCCGTCTCGGGAAACAGTTCGCCTCGTTTGAGCCATTCGTTCGACTTAGCTTTGTCGACGTGTGGCTGGCTCATATTATTATTATTATACTCAGTATTGGACTTATAACTCGTCCATCACAGTGAAATGAAACCGTACGACAACATACTTGCGGTTCATTTTGTGTCTAGCAAAGCCGTAACACGGGAAGATTGCCATTGTGGTAAAAGGATTGAACAATCAGTGTAGATACCTCGCTGATAAGCCGGGGTGCGCCGGTCGCATAGTCACGTAAAAAGTACGTTAAACAAGAAAGCGTCATACTTAATGAAAACATTGATTGGAGATTTCAATCTTACTACTATTAAAAATACGAAAGTTTGGATGGATGGATGGATGTTTGTCACTCAATCACGCCAGAGCGGCAGAACGGATCTGAATGAAATTTGGCACTGAGAAAGATTAGAGTCTGAAATAGCACTTAGGCTACTTTTTATTCCGGCAGAAACACATTAAAATTACCACGCGAACACAGTACCGTACATTTATATGTAGAAAAGTCTCCAGCTCTTCTTCCTGACCTAATGTTTCATCGTATCACTTCGTCATGTAAGACTTTCAATTGTATTGATGATGGTCTCTAACAGTCATTTAATAACATCACGCATGTAGCTCCGAACTACAGGCAGAGGTGCAGACTATACCTTGCATAAACCCATATTTTCAGCAAACCATTTTTGTCCTATGTAATAGAGATCGAATGTTAATATTTTTAGTCGTTTGTCTACTACCAGATAATAATAAAAAATCTCACTATCCCAGGAATCAGAAGCCGAAGAAGAACCTTTAGACAACGATGATGCATCATTGAGTGCTTCCACCGACGATAACAGCCACTCACCAGCCCCCTTCAGCATCGCCAGCAACATCGTCGAGGTACCTGAGAGCACCTGCGGTCCTGCCCACACCTCTACTAAGAGGTTCTTGGATGAAGATAAGAATAAACGTCATTGTACTGAGGTGGATGATGAATATGATGCTATTGGTAAGTTCTTATGGACTTCTTGGCGTGTAGATGGATAATAGAGGGTGGAAGCGACACCGACTGATAAACGGTTACCACGTATTCAGTACATCATTCTGTAAAATATTTTCAGAGGTAATTTTTTTTTAAATCTGCTGTTTCCTACAAAAGTGCAATACCCGGTCAAAATGTATGGAATGACAGATTTTTTAAATGAATGTAAGTAATGGAATTACGGTCCTATTTTCAATGCAGCCAGTAAATTTCGCGAGGATGGTTCCGCTCTGTCTGGACTGACGGTAAGGGCCTTATTAAATGAAGAGCTTCAAGTTATTAATATAGGGTACCTAGTTGGTTATGTACTCAGTATGAGAAAAGAGGCAAAAAGAGAAGAGACTTATACACAAGAGGTAGTTAAATTACACCAACTGACCTAAATATAGAGGTGCTGAATTTACAAAATCGTATCTCTTATGTAAAAAAAAAAGGTACCGAGCTAACTATTAATAGAATTCTTTGTAAAATCTAAATCAAATGTTTATTTTTTCAAGGTAGGCTTTCTAAATGCTGATGCTGAACAGACATCCAAAACGCTTAATTTTCCAACTTCCTAGCCTTTTCGCTGGAAAACAACAAACTCCTAAATAAATGGGACATACTAGATAATCTCACACAAATGAGACCACAATTACGCACCTCAATTGACGTGTAGTTAATTGGACTGACGACTCGGTTCAATGAACTTCAATACAGAACGGACCCGTACCCGAGCCTAAAATAACAGTTCCCCAGAAACATAATCAACAAGAACTCATTCATATACGGATAAATTAGTTCTACATGAAATAGCTTGTGAATCGAAGGAAATAATACATTTAAAGTGCCTTGATCCCTTGTTATATCATTTATACGGGATATTATAAGGCTGCCTCGTTGGTCAAGAGGTCGCAAGCGCGACAGCTTGGGGCCTGGCAGCAGCATGGGATCCTGGGTTCGATTCCCGGGTCGGGCAAAGTGTTCTTTGGTTTTTCCATCAGAAATTTCTCAGTCTGGATTCTTGCCCGGGCGATATGCTTGCGTACCCTATTACATGGGACTTAAACATAACTGGCGAAATGTGGGTATACTGATAATACACCTCTGCCGAACCCTTTGGCGATTACAGGCGTGATGTTATGTACGTTACAAGGCTTTATAGTTGACAAAGGGCAGTTTTGGTCCAGTGGTTACGGCTTTAACTTACAAGTTTTAGGTTGCGGGTTCGAACCCAGGCAGGCATTTAACTTTGGGTAATTTATTTAAACATTACCGAGGCCCCAGCACGAGCGCGCGGTGTAAACGCAACGTGACATCCACGAACTCGCACTGGGCTTGCGTGTAGATTACGGTGCACACCAACTGTAGCCTGTACTGTCCCACTGCTGGGCAAAGGCCTCCCCCAATTTCTTCCTGTGCTCTTTTTCCGTTCCTCCTCGAACCAGCCCACGCGGTACGCGTCCAGATCGTCTCGCCACCTCATTCTGGACCGGCCTCGGTGGCGCCGTCCGTCTTCTGGCAACCATCGTGTGACCAGCCTAACCCCATTTTAGCCTAGCAGCCTTCTTGCCAACGTCCACTATGATACGAACCCTGTGACTGATATCTTGAACATAACTAAACAATAAAATAAGAATAATGGCCCATTTAGGCTTACGATATTGCCCATTTTCGGACGTGAATGGTGTGCGTAAGCGATAACCGTTATGTTATGATGCACTCCTGGGCATCTACATGAGGCTAGCCAAAACAAGCTTTTGTTGGTATTGTTTCTCATCGATACTTTATGGTTGATTTGCCGTTTGAATAACATTGTCACCGAAGGCGCTGTTGGTAAACATCTGTGCAACAAAAGCTGTTCAGTATCATGGTTTGAGTGACCACATGATAGGTGTGCGTTTATCATGTTAAATCTTGTGTGGTCTGGGTGTCCTCACAAACGAAGTTTTTCTAACTAGCAAGTTCTTGCCATAAATATTCTTTTTTTTTTCCTTCCAGGTGTGAACGTAGCTGCAAAGCTGCGAAACCTCCCCGAAAACATGAGGATTCTGGCAGAGAAGCTGATCAACGATGTGCTGTACCAAGCTCAGACGAACGGATTGTCAAACGCTACTTTTATCACCACACCTGATCCCTTTAAAATTTGAAATATATAAATTTGGAATTGAAAAAATAAATAATATAAAGTTGGAACCATACGATAGCTCACAAATTCGACAGAATGGAGATGTGGCTGTCCGACTCGATATTGATGTGCGTTGAAACGTCTCTATGCGCGATATTTCAATATCTAGGAATAATCATTTACATCCACGATGAATTTTCTCGAGTTAAACTTATCTCGGTTAAGGATATAAGGTACTATGTATTTTTTATTTGTATATTAATATTTTTAAATATTTGTGTAGTCTTTCAATAGTTGTGAAATAAATGATGTAATAAAACTATTATTTTTATTATCCTAAGGGCCTATTTCACGATGTTTGAATAGAAGAAAACAAAAAAAAACACAAAATAAAACAGAATTTGTATGATATTATCTGCTAAGAAAGTAAATGGGAACTTGATCCTAGGTGACGAGACAGGCCCTAACTCAGCAAGTAACACAACAGCATCGCAATTGCGAACACACACTTCTGATCACAGCGAAGGATTTTGTAGACAACGTCAATAACACAAAGAAAACTCAATTATCAACATTTTAATCATTTCGATATAATACTCTTACAAGAGTATTATCAATAACCCCACAGATTTTTCTTAAAAACTAAGACTAAGCGTGGTAATCAATGCTCATACCTTCTCAAATGAAAAGAGGTCTTTGCCCTGCAGTGGGACATTAATAGGCTTTATTATTATAGGCAGACAGCATAATTCTCCTAGTATCCTCACCTTCCTCTACAAACAAAGAAAACTAGTCCATTCGCATTCTACACTTCTGACACACTAAGACATAAACACCGACCGCCACCCTAAATATGAACACAGTGAGAAAATAAAGAGAAAACGTGGACGAAATTGGTCTGTCTCAGCCCTAGCTATATAGTGTGTGAATTCTTTTGCAGAAATTGCTATCGTGATAAGAATCCGGAATGTAAAAAGATTTTCGCGAATATACCCTGGGATAGGATCTTGTAGTGAGCACCTTCTTATAATGGGTTCAATCCATCATAAATAAGTTTTATTGAGCTGTCTGGAGCAGTCAAATATCGATCAATATCATCTGCCTAGTCAGCTAGCAGCTGATTACCAGTATTTTACATGGAGCGACTACCTATCTGACTTCCACAACCCAGTTAGTAAAACTGGTTGGCAGACCTTCGCCACTGACTACCCTACCCTAGACAGCCGGGACCAACGGCTTAACGTGCTTTCCGGGGCACGGAGAAAACTCGGTATGTAATGGGTGATTACCCATCCACGGACCATCCCAGGCAAGCGCAGCTTAACCTGAAGATCGACCCGTATATATATATTGTTCAATAGGAAAGCTCAAATATGATTTTATAATTCATGATTGATTTTATGATTCGGGAAAGGAAACATAGAGTTAACGTTTCTCAGTTTGAAGTTTTGTGGTGGTGTGACGATCTGATCTTGTTTGCAGGGCAGACATGGCCGAAGATCGCACAGGACAGAGAGGTCTGGAACGAGAAACGGGGAGGCATTTGCCCAACATTGTAGGCTAGCAAAGAAACTAAGTCAGCACTAAGTTGGTAACATTGTGTCATGGTCTACCAAGCAAGATTACTAAACCTTCCAAATAAGCTAAATATTCAGGTTCCATCAAACAAACAAGCTGCTTAAGAAGCTTGAGCCACCTACAGTAACTTTCTTCATATTTACTCGAAGGTTTATGTAAATAAAAACACCGCATCCAAATCGGTTCACCCGTTTAAGGGCTACGGTACCACAGACAGACACACATACCGGTCAAACTTATGACACCCCTCTTTTTGGATCAGGGGTTAACTAAACATTAATATCTATTTTACTTTAGTAAATAAGCTTAAAATACATATATTTTTACAATTTAACTGTAGGTACAATAAAAAATAAGAATTAAAATGAATGCAGTGTGCAATATTTATATTATTTAACTTCAGTTTAGTCCTGCAAGATCTTGGAACAAAGCAAACAGAAAAGGACAATACCTACTAGTAAATACTAGGCACACATGTAGTCCTGTTAACAGTATAAAGACCTATGTAAACATTCGGTAGTGGAGCGAGCGCTGCCCGTGCGGTCGGGACGGACCAAATGTTGACAATACCTACTTAGCTGTGTTTGTTTCTAGTCTAGGTGGCTGTTTTAGGTTTTGTTGCTTATTTTAACAAAGCTCCTGGGGCTTAACTGATGCTAACAATGTATTTTCATTGTTGTGCTTGTTATGAGGGAACAGGGGCTGCGATTCTCCATACTTTTTACTTCCAGAATAATGATCTTTTTTTTTTTCATAAAATCGAGGTCGGCAGTCAACACGTCCCTGACATTCCTTTTTTTTTCAGCAACTAAGAAGTAAAGAAAATATGACAATCAAAAAATTACAAAATATGCCCCAATTTTATGGCCGTGATTACTGACTACCAGACAAATTCGAAAAGTTTTTAACATAAAAGAAATTGATAGGAACTTAGACATACTCTTTGTTAAAATTTTAATGTCAAAAATAATTGAATCGGCTCAATTTTCGAGGAGAAAAAAAGAGAATATTTTTATTTTTTATTTTTATTTTAGTAAAACTTTGCCCCACACTAGGAATTTCTCCTGTATCGTGGGTGCGTTTACAAACATTTAAACTCACATACACAAACAGCCAGACCCGGAACAACTACCTGTAGGCCATACAAATATTTGTTCCATGCGGGAATCGAACTCGCGACACGCAGCGCAGCAGTCAATCGCTTAGCCACTGCACCAACCGTGCCGTCAAATCAAGTCATATGAAACATCAATCTCGTCAAAAATTTTGTGATATAATCGGTCTGAACTGCAGCTGTCTCTATCGCACAATCATAATGATCCTACTACTTTATCAGAACATATATGTATCTGTCATAACCGTTTCCACCCTTGTCAAAAAAGATAAAGAAAGAAACACAGTACACTTCAACCAACGTGTCTGTAGGCGGGAAAACACAGAACTAAAATAAATGTAAACCAAGTTTGTTATATCGTTGCAAATTTTTTTGACAAACAACGCCGCCTTGAACTGCACATTTAAAGTGGTCGTATTGTACTGACTTAGAACCGGCCCATTCGTATAGAATCTGCCACATACACACAATGGCTGGAAGTTTTCAACAGACTTTTTTTTTTTTTTTTTTTCGTATAGGAACTCTTCAAATGACCCCCTCACCCTAGGCGGCCAACAACCTAAAACAACCTTAAACAACAGCCTTTGTTTTACTTCGGGATAAAGTAAGATGCTGTATTTTGGGTATAAGCATTACAAATAAGAATAAATTAGTGTGGTAAGGAGCTGTGGCAAACTAATCGATCAGATAAAAGAAAAAAAAAGTTAAAGTATTTTCTTTTATCGATATCTATCGATCAAATCTGCATACGACCTAACTACGTCACTAATTGAGTAACGTGGAACTTTCAAAAACGGAATATGTAGATCAACAATCGCTCCAAAACAAACTCTATTGTAATGGGAAAAAAATGTTTTACGTGGCATAAGAATCATTTCACATTAAAAACGTTCCACATTAATAAGTTTGGTTTCGAATTTAGAACCAAACCAGCGAATGTAGGTATAATCTTTAACCAATTAATTTGTGTAAACTTTATTAATATTCTTACCTTGGTGAAGCTATCGCATGATACGGTACATCTCTCCCTCTGCCGATGAGTTCGTTGGCACCCTCGACGATGCCCCAGGGAGCTATGCCGATGCTGACCACTCTGCCGGCTCGCTGTGACCGCTCCAGTTGTAACGCGTCTCCTACTTGGCGGGTGACACCTGTTGGAGAATACAGGGTAAGTAATAATGTACTGTGCAAGGGAAGAGTGCCACGAAACGGAGGAGGCCTAGTATAAGTATTCAGCAGTGAGTAGATGATGATAATAATGCACTGGCTATCTGCGAAACTATCATTTGTTTTAAAACGTTGCCTCGTTGCCTCACACTAGGAATTTCTATTGTATCGTGGATGCGTATAGAAATATTTAAACTCGCACACACAGACCCAGAGCAACTACCTGTAGGCCATACAAATATTTTTTCCGTGTGAGGATCGAACCCGCGACAAGCAGCGCAGCAGCCAGTCGCTCAACCACTGCTACAACCGTGAAAACCTTGAATCATTGGGTGGAAGACCCACAATAGACCACGACTACTACCCTCACTTCACCTGAATTAGACTTGCAAGGACCAGGGAAATATGGGCCAAAAACGACCTTTCCGAATTCTCCTATGAATTTTCTTGTTCTGATTTAGTCATAATTTTAAATATGTTTTTTACGCAAACCCTGCGTAAAAAACAAAACAGCTGTAATTCCCATTACAGCTGTTTTGATATGGAAAGAAAAATTCGAGTGCGAGCAGGATTTGAACCTGCGACCTTCCGATTCTTTACACCGGACGTCTTAACCAATTAGACCATCGCACACTGCTCGCACTCGAATTTTTCTTTCCATATCAAAACAGCTTTAGTCATAATTATTGCAAATATTGTAATTTCTCCTTCAACATTATGTTCAATTCGCTGGAATGACTTTCTGGGATGACTTATTTGATCCAGAATACTTTACATCATCAAATGATAATGGCAGCTCAAATAAACACAAAAATAATTAAATGAAAACAAAAACCACGCCCCTAATAATTTAACAAAAACAGAAAATGCTTTCATATAATTGCATTGGAGGCACTGCAAGGAAAAGTTCTGGACAAATTATAAAGTAGTTTTGTTTCATCTGTTGAGTCCAACAATGCGAATAAAATGCTCCGAGTACAATTCATTGTTTCGGTTAAATGTTTTATTACTAAAATAAAACTTTTGAACAAAACATCATTGTTATATCCACGATAAAAGACTCAACAGGGTGTTTCTAACGTAGTATTATTTAAATGTAGTTTATAAGTGTCATTAAAACAGCATCACACTGCCTCAAACCACCTCGTTGATCTAGTGGTCGCAAACGCGACTGCTGGAAGAGAGAAGTCCTGGGTTTGATTCCTGGGTCGGGCAAAGTGTTATTGGGTTTTTCTATCAGGAATTTCACAGTAGCAGTCACGCAGTCTGGATTCGTGCTCGGTTAATGGTAATAGGCTCACACCCTATTACATGGGACTTAGACATAACTGGCGAAACGTCGGTTTACTATTAGGTACACCACTGTCTAACCCTTCGGGGATTACAGGCGTGATGTTATGATGTTGTTAGTACCAGTTAGGGTGTATTGCAGTTTAGTCTGCACACGTGTCTGTGTCCAATAAACTGAGTGTCTATGCGCAATGGAGACTTTAACTAACTTAGGAGACCGATAAATGGATGCTCTTGTTGTTGCATAAATGGTTGTTTGCTTTGACGGGAAGTCTGGTTACCCAGCAATTTGATGATGTTATCTAGACGATTTGTCAACTGTATTCGATGGCTTTCTAGTGTAGTGCTGATCTTTCATGTACTCTCAAGTGATTAGCATAATCAAGTTTGGCTAAAAACTTCGAGCATGTAAGAATACCACTGCCGACATTACGACGACTATGGAAGGCGTTTGGCATAGTATTATAAAAAGGTAAGAAAAAGAAAAACTTATCTTCTTTACACAACTATTGCTGCATGTACTGATGCGATAATCACATTCAGTGATGTGTGGTGCAATCGGACCTAAAAGTGTGCCGGTACACTTTTTTTTTCGTTAGGCTATACTGTACCACTGCTGGGCACAGGCCTCCTCCAATTCATTTCAGGAAGTCTTATTTCTTATTACATGAGAATCAAACAAGCACTCGCCTTGGGTGGTCCGTGAATGGGTGACCACCCATAGCATCCCGAGTTTAGTCCGTGCCTCAGAAAGCACGCTAAGTCATTTCAGATAGTCAGTGGCCCGAAATTCTGACAACCAGTCTTAGCAAGGGATATCTTATTGCCTAGTACTAACTGGGTTGTAGAGGTCAGATAGGCAGTCGGTCTATTTAAAATACGGGTATTCATCTACATCCGGTTAGACTGGAAACCGACCGATCACCCCCTCAACTACATCGCAGGTGACTAAATCCAGTCTATGAATTACCTTCAATCTAGAACTTGGTCAGTTCACATCACAATACACGAACTGCATTGCGCTACCCACACCATTGGTGTCTAAGTGCAAGTCGATGTAGGCAGCTAATGTTATTACAGTATGCTCCTGCAGCTAATGAAATTTTACTACGACGGCGCTTAGTTCCCCAGCTTGCCAGCACTAATAGGCAGTGGAACTTTTGGGGATGAACGTTACTATTGTGGAAGCAGATGTTCTACGATAAATTGGAGTTATAGATAGGCATACTTTACACGTTGACTCAAATAAACATAACAGAACATCACACCTGTAATCCCCGAAGGGTTTGGCAGAGGTATACCATCATTTCGCCAGTTATGTTTAAGTCCCATGTAATAGGGGGCGAGTCTATTGACATCAATCGGGCACAAATCTAGATTCCGTGGCTGCTACTGAGATATTCCTGATCGAAAAACCCAATAACACTTTACCCGACCCGGGAATTAAATCCAGTATCTCATGCTCAGCAGTTGCGCTTGCGATCCCTAGATCTAGTACCTGTACCTCTGCTTACCTAGAAGTAAACTTGGTAGTAATATTTAAGTTCATTCAAAAAATAAGAGAACTTATTTTCCAGCCACTGGACACAATCCAGACAGATTTCACAGTAGCAAACTTCTGGGAAATTCCTAATGTAAAAAACTTAGAGATACTTTTCTCGACCTTGGGATTAATCCCAGGACCACATACCACGAGCCACCAGTTACTTCCAAACCAACTTGTATCTCTAAGTTACTTCCATAGCCAAGTTACTTCCATACAAACTTGTAACTCCTACAATAGTCCTATCAGTGGCGAAGGTTCCATACAACTCGATTCCTACCGGCTTCCCTTCGAAAACGTGCACAATCAGTATTCCATAGACAAATAATAAAATCACATTAAAGACATGTACTCCGGCTTACCTCTTAAAAAAAATGACTTTTCGATACTGAGTCCTATACAGGGTGTAAACAGACTTCACATAGCCGTCAACCAAGCATTCTGTACATCAAACTAAGTAACTTTACACAAAAATTATTGTTCGGAATCGACTTTTTTTTTTGGGGTGAAAAATCACGTTTTACGGTAGGACTAGATGGAAAGCACTCAAAGCATTTTGCTGATGGATGAATTGAATAGTACGGGGGTTGTGGAGGTGTGTAAAGTAAAAATCTTACATTAAAAACATGTATTAAAAAAAAAAAACTTGTGAAAAAGTTGTAACTTTGACCCCCAATATCTCCGTAACTAGAAGGTTCCCAGGTATGGTCTAGAACAAAAAAATGATCACAAAGACGGGAAGAACAAGTGCCGGATTTGTTAAAGGTCTATTTACACCCTTTAACCTCTTCCATCAGCATCATCATCATCATTTCAGCCGAAAGACGTCCACTGCTGGACATAGGCCTCTCCCAAGCGTCGCCACATTGACCGGTCCCGTGCGTCTCGCATCCAGCGGATCCCCACAACCTCTTTAGTGGAAGAATTTATGAAAATTTTTCTTAAGTGCTCACCTCTTTTAAAGAAACACCTTGCTTCCAACCTAGCTTATACAGTATGACGTTTTTAAGATTGCAGTACAAGGTGGCGCTGCTTTTTTATATTTAGTCAAGGAAAAAAATAATTTAAATGTCAAACTTGGTACATTTATTTTAGTTCTGTGTTTTCCCGCCTGCACCAGCAAATTGGTTGAAATGTACGCGTTGTTTGCCTGGGAATTAATTAAAGAGGATTCGCTAAGGTTCCCCGCCAAATTTTCCTCTCTAAATACATACGTAATAAGGTTGCGAATCATATTTCATTCAACATGCAGCCTGACACTGACCAGCAAATTGCAAAAAAAAACAAAAAACAAAATCGAAGGCCTCCCTGGCGCTTCCCTTAAGTAGATAATTTACCTGTGTTAGTGCCTCCAGTAAATATCCACGCTCCAGTGGTCTTCGCGGCTTTCAGCAATCCTTTCCTGAGCACCTTTTTAAGCTTTGGTTGCAGGTCGAAGTTAGCCTTGCCACCCTGGATGGTGATGAGCAGCTTCGGTCGGTCGAGGGCCCATTCTCTTGTTAGCAGCTGGACTATCAGTTCGGGTCGTGTGTCGTGGGAGAGACGGACATACTGGAAAAAGACATAAAAAATAACTATACTGATTATGGTGTGTCTAAATAATGACAGCCACTCGGGTCGATCTATGGGGTTAAGCCGCGGTTACTTAGGTTGGTTTGCGGATAGGTTCCATATGCGGTATGGACCATTCGTCACATACCGAGTTTCCTCCATACCTCGGAAAGCACGTTTAGCGTTTAGTCCCGGCTGTTATTTTTAGATCTTTGACAGTCGTTACAGGTACATTGTCAGTGTCCCGTAAGTCTAACAACCAGTCTTACCAAGGGATATCGTATTACCCAGTACCAACTGGGTTGTGAAGGTCAGATAGGCAGTCGCTCCATGTAAAGTACTAGTAGTCCGGTTAGGCTCTGTTGGTTGAAACCAAGGGTTGAAACTCACACATTCGTTCATGACATTCACACTCATTTGTGAAGTTGTCTATGGTAATTGTATAGAACAAGCCAGATATCGGCGTTAGTTCCGACTATTGGCACGCTAAAAGAATAACGACGCACTCCACAGTCCCTTTGCATTTATTTTACCTCTGACATTAACCTTAGGACAACTGGAATAAGGACCGGAGTCCACCAAAGCGGAGGCGAGCGGAGATGTGCGAAGCGGAGAGGAGAGGAGATGCGTAAAAATACTAAAAACTAGGGTGTATCCACCAAAGCTGTGCGAAGATGTGCACAGCGGAGAGGAGAGCATGTGCAAAGCGGCACGCCGCGCGCCGCTCACAGCACACCGCTCACCGGACGCCGCACACAGCACACCGCTCACCGCATGCCACACACAGCACTCCGCTTACCGGGCGTCGCACACAGCACACCGCTCACGTATCTTCTCGTTTCTGCTGGCCTAAGCAAAGCGAGACATCTCCTGTCTTCTCTGCTTAACCGTTTCCACCAAAATCTAAGCGGAGACGAGAAGTGTGAATAACGAAATTCTATTGGTGTTTTACAACACACGTCCTCTCCTCTCGTCTCGTCTCCGCTTCGGTCGAATCCGGCCCTAAAGGCCACTGTTCACTGTCGCCAAAGAGGAAAAAACAAGGTTACTGCGCCTGCCACCGCGTGGTTCTGAATGGCACTTTAGATAAGACAGCGCATTCCAAAAACTAGTAACAGAGTATTTTTTTTACAGAGGCAGTTTATTTTAGCCGGAGAGGTTAGATGTACTCTGGACTACTTTTTCTAAAAAAAACTCTCTTCCGTGATATATTCTGTCTTTGGGTGAGTGGAACAGTTAAATATCATTTCATTATCATTCTCCTTTTTTTAAATTTTTTACTAGCCTTTACTGTCCCACTGCTGGGCAAAGACCTCCCCCCATTCCTTCCATGTGCTCTTTATCCGTGCCTCTTCGAACCAGGAATCATTCTTTTACTCTTTTTAATTTTTTGTTAGCCTATTGAGTGACTTTTACCCTTATCCCAATATATATTTCGGTCAGCGAAGCATGTCTTCTTCTTCTATATATTTACTCGTCATCTCAGCAGTCACTTCTTTTCTAGCCATCTTATCCTTCACTCAGTCCACCCATCGTTTCTTTGGTTTTCCTCTACTCTTATAGCCATCCACATAAGAGTAGAGAAGGTTCAAACTTACATATGTACCTACATATCGATGATAAATCCTCACCTGAGCTTTGGTTGGATGCGGTCCACCCTGGAACTCGACGGTTCCATAGGCATCGGTTGGAGCTGACTGCGTATGCCGTGCTGGTACCCATGCTTCCCCAGGGTTGGCGGTCTGCGTGCTGGAACCATGCGCTGTCTTGCTAAGCCCGCACCAGCATCTGTAAAGAAAAGAATATTTAATTTTTCGTCCACTGCAGCAAGATACCTAAGTAATATATAAAACACTAGCTGACCCGCGCAACTTCGTCTGCGTCACATAAAAGAGAGAGAGGGTTAGAGAGAGTGGGTCGTAGGCACCTATAGTACAATTCTAAAAGAGCACATCACACACATCATTCCGCATAATGAAAATGCACGCGCGGAATTTGATCTTTATTTTGCTGCGGAGTTATTTAAAACAGTGATATCTCCTAAGATATTCATTGAAATCAAATGTTGTAAATGCAGTTTTGTTTAAAATTAAATATTTGTGATTAATAACGTTACATACGATAATAATCACAAATATTTAATTTTGATTTTTTGAATAAGGATAAATATCATGTTTACGAAAACCTTCCCCCCTTCGCAAATAAAGCATTATTTTGGAACAAAGATTACTTGATTATTAAAAAAGGTTATAGTGAGTCAACCATTATGGTATTACAGACTTTTTTTTAGAACTTTTTAAGAGATTATATATTTTATATAGATTCATACATGATTGTTGCGTAACTTTAACCGTTTACGCAGCGCACGCACCGGAAGCTCTCTAAAGGAATAAATATTCCCCGTTTTTGCAACATTTGTCATTGATGCTCCTCTCCTCGTTGTAACGTGATGTTATATCACCTATATAGCCTTTCTCGTCAGATAGGCTATCCAACACTAAAAGAATTTTTCATTTCGAACCCGCAGTTCCTGAAATTAGCGCGTTCAACCAACAAAACAAACTCTTCAGCTTTATAGTATAAGTAAAGATTAAAGTAGGTAACAATTATATTTCTTGAATATATTTGCATTTATCGCTAAAATATTCTACGTATGCTTTTCCAAATAAGTGGTTCCCTCGACAGCCTTACGTCTTCATCCACACTTACACTCGATGACAGTCATACTCCAGCTATGTTGAAAGTTCTCATCAAGGTGCATGAAATGAGCCGAAACACGATAAAGCTGCTGTAAACTGTTTCGGACCTCTTTCAACTGCCTTCCGACTCCATCGTCAGACCTTCGATGACAGTTATACTCCAGCTAGGTCTAAAATTCTCATCAAGGTGCATGGAATGAGCCCAATAATAATATAGCTGCTGTAAACAGGTGGAGGACCTCTTGCAACTGCCTTGCGTTTTTATCGTTAAACCATAGATGATAGTCATACCCCAGCTAGGTCTAAAGTTCTCATCAAGGTGCATGAAATGAGCCCAAACACGATACAGCTGCTGTAACTATTGCGGACCTCTTGCGACTGCCTTCCGACTCCATCGTCAGACCTTCGATGACAGTCATACTTCAGCTAGGTCTAAACCATCGATGACAGTCATACTTCAGCTAGGTCTAAAGTTCTCATCAAGGAGCATAATTTCTTTTTTCTCAAACGATTTTTTTTTAAAATGGGACCAACTTTAATATAATTATACACTTTTCATTAAAAAAAAGAAAAAATGTGCGTGGACTTGCATTAAAAAAAATATAAGCGTCGAAAATGTCGAAATAAGAATCTGACACAGGCGAGGGTCATTCTTTCACAGAAAATTTTAACACCGCGATTCAGAAAATGGAGTCAAAAGAACAACGCCATCTATATAGCACGAAGTTAAACTGCTAAAATATAATGGCTATGTAGATTTTTAAAGCAGCGCGCAGCGTAGTGCAGCTGCGCAATAAATAATAAGATTTTTTGATGTGAAACATCTATAGCCGCACGTAAAACCGATTTCTGGCGTGGCGACGCATGCCGTGGCGACGCGTCGCCACGCTATATGATGGTATATATATACAGTCTATATGCAGTAGTGTGTACGGTGCGTCACCTGCTGGATGTATCTAGAGGCATTACAGTATACAGTGTTGTTTACTACAGTACACAAAACCTGTTTTATTTATTTTTTTAAATTAATTTTTTTAAATTTTTGTATTTAATGAAAATAAATGTTTATTCAATAAATAGTCATCGTTATCTGGAAAAAAATCCTAATATTTTATTTTATCATTATGACATATTTAGTTCCTATCACAATCTGTTCTTTTCTGCATATTACTTTTACAAAATAATGTCGATGTTTCACATCTGCCAGGCGTCCCGTGACGGCTCAATTTTTTTTTATTTTGATTTGTTAATAAAAATATATTGTACCGTTTGCTATCATAACTTTTTTTAAAAGCCGGTCAGTCGATTTAAAAAATATCTTTTGAGCACATTTTTATTCTTTAGTACTATTTTGGTTCAATAGATGCCGTTGCATGTATGATGAGTTCTTCTTGAACACGTTAAATTCAAGCCGTTAGAGCGTGAAGGAGTAACAAACATACACACATACTCACACACATACAAAATTTTGCATTTATAATATTAGTGTGATGCAATGCGGTGTGACGTCGTTCCGCTGAATACTAATTGGTACTGGTTTTGTTTTCTGAATTAAATCGCAATGCCAATCATCATCTGCCTAGCCTTTTCCCAACTATGTTGGGGTCGGCTTCCAGTCTAACCGGATGCAGCTAAATACCAGTATTTTACATGGAGCGACTGCCTATCTGACCTCCACAACCCAGTACTGGGTAATACGATACCCCTTGGTAAGACTGGTTGTCAGACTTTTTGGGCCACTGACTACCTGTAACGGCTGTCAAAGATCTACAAATGACAGCCGGGACCAACGGCTTAACGTGCTTTCCGAGGCACGGAGGAAACTCGGTATGTAATGGGTGGTCACCCATCCACAGACCAACCTAGGCAAGCACGGCTTAACCTAAAGATCGATCCGAGCGGCTGTTATTTTTTAGCCACGAGCTCCTAAATCGCAATGCCAATACGACTTCGAAATAGCAAACGCGAGAACCTAACGTGCGCCAACGCCTACAAAAACGACATGCTTATGTTATGTGTTCTTACTCTGAGGTTCAATTTCCAGAATTCAAAACTCAAAATGGATTGTCGTTCAAACTTTTTTCTGTCATAATGATGTTCTTCATTCTGACGCAAATAAAAAGAATAGTAAATATGAAACAAGTGACAATTCGGCTATGACTTTTTAAAAATTTAGACGATTTTTTTTTCCGAGGTTTAATTTTAATATACAAAATTACCAGTTATATCTGGAAGCTATTGGCAATGGAGGATGAAGCTACGAAGGAAGACCAGCCTTCTACGAGTAAGAAAGATAGTCAGAGAACAAATTCTAGAAACGACTTATATGACAGGGGGGGACACGATGAGGACGCGTCGAACAGTGAAACATCGGTGACTGTCACGTACTCCGCCAGGAGTCAAGCAGAAATGCTGGACGCCCGGCCAGAGCCTCCCAAACCTTCGACGACTCTTGGCAAAAGAGAGTCCAAGGCTCCTGAGAAGAAAAAGAGAGGTAGAAGAGGAGGGAGAGTGGAAAAGAGACGACGATCATATCGCCGCCACATAAGAAGAGCCCCTTTGCGGAGGAAGCGAGGAGAGAGAGAAGGACTGACACGTCAATCCAGAGCAGGGGAGAGAAGATACCGCGAGCATTCAATGTCAACAATATTCTCCAAGTTGACTTCTCGAAGCGGCTCGAGGATTTTTGGCTGCGCTCATTGTGGGCACCGCTGCTGCCGCAGAAGGTAGACGAATTTGTGTTTTGAAATGTAAAGTGGATTTTGATCAATAAACCTTTTTATTTGTATAAATACTTTGTTTGATTCAAAATTCCTGAGATAATGCGAAGCGGTTTGTCGTTAGAGTCAAGAGATATACGTGCAAAAGAATCAGAACCAGTGGAAGGGGGGCTAAAAAGTTGAAGAAAAAGCCGGAGCTGAAACCTCGGCTTACAGGTTAGGATCCAAAAATAACATGATTATGAGCGGACTCCAAACACACAAACAAGCCTAAAACATTTACACTAAAGAGACTTTACACACTAGAGGAACTTTAGGGATATAAGTATTTGCAACGATCACTGCCCGTCGTGTGTGAAACAGCACTACTATGCAAACGAATTTGTTCGTGGTGATTGCAGTATGTTGGTATTATTAGTAAAACACAGTTCAGGTTGGTGGTACCCGGTAATGTCATATACAGTACAGATGTGATATAATGTCATAACAGATATGACACTAACATCACGCCTGTTATCCATATAGTAGTGTTACTATAGTATAGTACCCCACATTTCCATAGTTATATTTTTAGGTCCAATGTGTGAGCCTATTGCCATCAACCGTACACAAGTTCAGGCACCGGGCTGCTACTGGGAAATTTCACATGGAAAAACCTAATAACACTTGACCCGAACTGGGAATCAAATCTAGGACCTCATCTTTAACAGTGGCGCTTGTGACGACAAGACTGAAACATAAGAGAACAATAAAACGGAATTGGATCCGTATTCCCCATCCAAATCTTCGACCACCCGTCAAAACATGTTGTTTGTGTCTGTTTGAGCTAGTGCCTATTAGCATCATGTTTGATGGTTCTTTGTTCTCGTGTGTTTATACTCTGGCGCCCTAAGCTGGCGCCAATGCGTATCAGTTGGTGAAAATGGAAGCTTAAACAACCTCTTTGGTGCAGCATTAATCTCGAGTTGCGGATGAGAAAGCGATTGTATGAGTTTTTTGTAGCTCATTGTATATGAGATGGATTGGTGGGGTATTGTACTGTGCGAGGGGGACAGATAGCTTGTAAAACAAATGAACTTTACACCGAAACTTTTCAATGTAAGTTAGGGGATAGGCAATCCTTATACAATCTTTAGTCGATGATGTAGATGTAGGCGTCGCAAGGCAAGTGGGCCTTGTCACAATGTAGATTTGTGCCCGATTTAGGGACCTCGCGCACTACGCATCACGACCACAATTTGGCCGCAGAACCTTTGACCGGGAAGAAAGTTTGCTCGCACGACCGGTCGTCCGACTAGTTTTGTTCCAGAAAGCGGCCGGTCATGCGACAAGTCGAGGTCGAGGCCGCGTAGTGCGCGGGGTCCCTTATGTATAGGGTCGCCACCTATAACATGAAATTTAAACAACTGAACCTTACAAATTTAGTTTACATGTCAAAATAGAACTTTTTAAAATAATTTTACAGTCTTTGAACTGGAAAGAAAAATTCGAGTGCGAGCAGGGTTTGAACATGCGACCTTCCGATTCTGTACACCGGACGTCTTAACCAATTAGACCATCGCACCCTGCTCACAGCTCTCGAAATTTTTCGATCCATTAATAACGTCTTACGGTGACGTTGGCGTTTGACACAGGGTTTGCGTAAAAAACATATTTAAAATTTTACAGTCCTTTCAAAGGAGATTCAGACAGGCTCCCGGAGCCACATGCTGTCGCCTCTGTTTATAAACACGAACTCAACTCTTGACGCAAAGGTGATCCTGCCAGAGCAAACGTGTTGTGAGGTAAGTACTATGTAAATCAAGAAGAGTATTCTTTTAAAAGAACATACATTTCTTAGGGGGTGTTCAGAATGATGTACTGAATACGTGGTAACCGTTTGACCGTCGGTGTCCCTTCTACCCCGTGTAGGTAGAAGTGCACACTTTATGCGACCTATGCAGCAAACGGGCTGTGGATAACAGAGTGACCGCTCTTAGCGACGTGGAATTGACTTGAGCCGATCAGGAAATACCTTAAGTCTAAAAGCGTGAAGACAGAACATTTCATTTACATTTTTTAGCAAACATAGCATAATCAGCCTATTAATGTTCCCACTGCTGGGACGCAGGCCTCCTCTCTATGAGAGGGAATGGGCTATAATCCACTACGCGGGCCCAGTGCGGGTTTGTAGATGTCACATATCTTCGAATTTTTGGTTCTAGGACATGCCGGTTTTAGCAGTACAGACTAGATTTTTGCTTGTTTGGTGGCAATAGGCTGAACGTGCCTATTGGCATCAACCGTGAAGGGACTTAAACATTACTGGTTTGAAATGTAGTTGTTTTTTATTAATTTAGCACTTTAACTTTCTAGCTTTTGTGTGTATTTTATTTTGTATCTATTCTGCTCTTAGGTGACACCGGATATGATCTTTGAATCGATGCGTGTCCTCAGCTTATGGAGGCAACAAGTCCAGACTAATCTCATATTGAAATATATAGTGGTTAGTTTATTTTATTCATGCCTTTGGCTTGTATAGTTTTTCCCGCCAGTGTTTAAAGCTGCGTCTACGAATACGTTCAGAGCACGAATGTGCTTAGCTGACACGGCCTTAGAAGCCTCGTCACAGCACTCCTGCCAATGGAACTGTGCTCCGCTTGTGGTCTGCACGTGTTCGGCTCGCCAAGCATAGACGCAGCTTAAGGATCTTTGCAGATGGCGTTCTCGACTTTCTGCCTACCTCGCTTAGGAAAGAGGCACGTCTTTAAACACACAAAAACTCACGAGTTTGTATAATTATGTTTTAAATCATGCTCCTGCTTTTGCGTCTTGTAAAAGTTTTTTGATTATTTGATCAAGAATTTTGATTGAACAATACAACGTTTCTAACTGATCAAAGTCACGCAAACACGCACGCAAATTACTTAGAAAGAACGAACAATTAATAAAAACTTCAAGCAAGATTACCTTAGAAAAATAAACAGTAAATAAACGGTAAATTAGCTTATCACAATATCAAACAAAGTCAACAACTCATTCAAAATGGAGAATAAACTCCATCTTTTGACGACGCAGTTCCAATCGCACGCTAATTGACTGGGGACCTAACAGAGCTAACAAATGAAACTCAACACTAGAAACAAAAACAATCTCCTCAGCGAAAACTGCACTTTGTTTATAAGAACAGAGAGTTGCAATTTAAATGGCGATGTTTGTAGTATCAATTAGGTTTAAGAGAGTCTTCGTGGAATGCAAGATATCTGTATGAAAAGTACTTGTGAACCTAAATGCAGCTGTTTGCTGTGATTGGCTGATATCAGGCGATATGTTACAAATGGCACTACTTGTACTTATGTCCACGATGTGTTTGTGGAAATAGATGTAGGATATAATTGTGTAGGTATACTAAATGTTCTTAGTTAGGGAGTAAACAAGGTCGTAAAGGATGAAATATATATGTGTTGTTCCAGTTGTGACCTAGAAGTTTCGCTTAGAAGTAATGTTAGAAGAAGTGCCACATTTATTTGATGGAGATATTTATAGCTGGTTCTATCTACTACTATCTAGGGAGTTTTTTGGCCACAACAACATAACATCACGCCTGTTATCCAGAAAGTATTAGACAGACTAGCGTACTATAGGTACATACGCTCACATTTCGCCAAAGAAGGCGTGTACGGCTGAAATGTACTAATGTGTTTATTCCTATAAAGATATTACCTAACTAGTAAATTAAATAATGTGATCCCTTCTCGCTTGCCTTAACCTACATTCCTCGAAAATACATTTTAATTGGTTTAATATCTCAAGTATTATTAATACATTAAAAACTTTATAATAATAATTATCCAGGCAAGTCTTTGAGACTCGATTTCACATTTGGCTCATTAAATAATACTAATTAATCGTACAAAAGGAACAGCAAGCCGATTACAAATCAAACCAACATTGAACAGTTGTTATTGAAAGCAAACGATTTTAAAATAAACTTCCTAAGACCGTTATCACACTGATGATTTGCCAGCGTTTTCCAAGCGAGGCGATTTGTTAACGTGCTCTACGCGTGTGAGAAGCGAGATAGCCGCGATTACGCGACGAGTTCTCCGCGATTTTGCAATATTTTATAATCTCTTGTCTCGTAGGAGCACGAGACTAAATAATAACAGCCGCATGGGTCAGTGTTTAAGGTTAAGCAACGCTAGCCAAGGTCGGTCCGTAGATGAGTTTCCTCTGTGCCTCGAAAAGCACTTTGGTCCCGGCTGTCATTTGAAGATCTTTGACAGACGTTATTGGTAGTCGGAAGCTTGAAAGTCTGAAAACCAGTCTTAATTATGCGTGTATTGCCCAGTTACTGGGTTTTAGAGGTCAGAGATAGGCATTCACTTCACTCCATGTAAAGTATTCAGCTGCATCCGGTTAGACTGAAAGCTGACTCAACGTAGTTCGGTAAAGACAAGGCAGACAATGATATACTTGGTGGTCTCGCTATCTTTTGTACAATGACGTCAACCGGTCCTGTCAAGCAAATACGCTGTGCACACGTGGCTCACTACGAACACGTGAGTGTTTAAACAACCGAGAAAGAGTGTTAATGGAGTGTCTAGCCCATACTTCTACACAGAAATCTATGCTTTGGAATGGGCACCTACAGACCTTTAACACGCTATTATGTCTTGTGGCTGTTTCTTCATCTTTTGTTTATTTCTATTTAAAATAAATGGTTTGAGTTTGAATTGCCTCGCAAGAAACACGCTCTCAAATCGCCGGTGTGAGCCGACCCTAATTGTTTGATATTCGAGGGATACTTCTGAAGTACTAATTAATAATCCGCGCGATACATAAAAGTTTGGGCGTTTGCTAATTGGGAGGCAATTCGATTGAGAAATAATTAGATCTTTAGAGGGGACCGAATTTTGAATGATGGAAAGTCTTGTAAGTAAGGTTAGTGTGGGGTTATTATTAAAACCGACGGCACGGTTGGCGCAGTGGTTGAGTGATTGACTGCTGCGCTGCGTGTCGTGGGTTCGATTCCCGCACGGAACAAATATTTGTATGGCCTACAGGTAGTTGTTCGGGTCTGGCTGTTTGTGTGTGCGAGTTTAAATGTTTGTAAGCGCACCCACGATACAGGTGAAATTCCTAGTGTGGGGCAAAGACTTAAAAAATAAAACATAACAAAGAGTTGATGATTGGTAATCTAAAGCTGAAAAATGTTATGTCCAACAGTGGAATTCTAGTTTCAGCATAAATTATGATAATCGTTGGTGTTACTGATAAACCTTTTGACTCGCAATATTTTACTATGCGATGTTTCAAAATTTATTTATTTCTGAAAAAATCAAAACAAAAAATATAAGACAGCTATTTGCTACTTTGCTTGCCAGCTTTCAGAATGCACCCTTCTAAACAAATTAAATTATAAATACTAAGAACCTCTGAGATTTCATAACTACACAGATTAATTGAGATCCTCATTCATCTGAATCAGTATGAGTTAGAGGTCGAGTTTGTTATAAGAAACCACGCTACTATCAGATAAAAAAAAAACGCGGCAGTTGGCGCAGCGGCTGAGCGACTGGCTGCTGCGCGTGTAGCGGATTCGATTCCCGCAAGGAACAAATATTTGTACGGCCTACAGATAAGTTGTTCTAGGTCTGGCTGTTTGTTAGTTTAAATGTTTGTAAATACATCCACGATATAGGATAAATTCCTAGTGTGAGGGTACTTTTTATAAGGAGAAAAAAAACACACACATAAACAAAGAGATTACGACAAAGAGTATGGGTTTTCTACCTCTAGTATCGACCTATGAGTACAATACATCGATATCCAAGATACGTATACCTTTACGAAACAAGATCAATCTGACACGATCTATCTGTGCACGATCTATCTGTGCACGATTGGAACTTTTAATATCAACATGTTACTGCCATAGGAACATGTTGCTGCATTGGAAAAGGTACAATAGTTACGTGTTCGATGAGAGCCTGCACTGCCATTATATCAGACTGTAATATGCAGCTGTATTGTTGCCGTGTAGCGAATGTGTAGCACGAATCTAATATAGGGCAAACGTTGTACGCTTTACTGTTTTGAATGTAGATATATTTTGCTGTACTGGTCTTTGAATTTGTATTTGAAATAAACTATTCATAGTCAACATTCTTCTGAACAGTTATTTGTATGCTTACACTGTCACTTATGATAGGTATCTTCTGTGATGATATATCAGCAGGTGTCAACCCGCGATCATGGCGCTTGCAACAGCGTGGCATCGGAATATCGGGAACTCAGTATAATTGATATTCAGAGTGACAATGTAAGTTTAGTATAAACCGTGAAAGCTCAAAACAGTTATTTGTATCACCAGAGGTGCTGTTATGTGCTTTTATAGCGCTACAGAGATCTTTTGGCGGTCCAGTGACGTTGACAGAGGGGGGAGGCACTGTTTGTGAACAATAATTGTGAAATGTATTGAAAAACCAAGATGGAGGCGTAAGTTCCGATTTTGAATACGTGTCAAAAGATCATATGATCATCCTATATGATCCTATGTTTTAAGCCAAAGCATTCGTTTGTAATAGCAGTGATAAGCAGGGCTTGAAACCGGTTTAAAAAGAGCGGTTAATTTCGATTAAATTCCGGTAAATATATCGTTCCTTCATTTATCAGTTAAACAAGTGAACAGTTTTTATGTAACCCAAATGATAAAGGTTACCGGTTACATAAGCATAAATGGTTTTGACATCCAAATTAATCGGTTAATTGCGTAATTCGTTATTTTTTTTTTCATCTACAGCAACGTTCAGACCGTGCAAGCGACGGTGGCGGGGGCCGGGGACCCTATCAAACTTGATTTTAACCGGTTAATTTTCGCTATCAAAATCAAAATTCATGAAAAACCGGTTTCCGTATAAACCGGAAAAGTGCAACCTTTACCCTAAATCGATTTCGGTTTGGGGTCAATGACCGTAACCGGTTAAGAATTTCAACCGGTTTCCGACTCCTGGCGATAAATAGTCAAAACAAAAAAACAAAATATTTCTAATTCAAATACATAATTCTATCCATCTATGAATTATGGTTCCATTAAAAACTGTAGCATTCGATGACATTCTTCGTTAAATAAAGCAAAATTTCATTCCTTTACCAACTTATCTGTACAATTTCCGTCTTCCGCTAATAAGGAACAAAACAAAAAATGCAAGCCAGAAATAATAAATCCTTTCTAATTAAAATATTCTTTCACGGAGGAAAAAGTCTGCTTTTGTTCGTCGCTGGGGCGACCCACATTAAATTTTAAAGTTCGCCGACTTTTGCCAAGACTTTGGACGTAACAAAGTACAGAAGTCCGATTCAATTGAGAAAACAGAGGCACGCACACTTAGATCGCTTTCACGGCCTCGGGCAATGCAACTTGCTTCAAACGACTCCTACACGTCACGGTTACTTGTTTCCGTACGTCACTCCGCAAGTCCCGACACGGTGACTCATTGCCTGCTCTTAACAACTGTTTCTATCGCAAGATGCTTGTGGCTCCTGGCCATGGAATTAGACTCGTAGGTATGGCGATTTCAAACAAACGCCAGTCGCAAGTGCACTTGCACTCGCTGCACGTAAAACGTGTCTAAGTGTGCGTACGTTTTAGTTTGTTGTATCTAGCCAACCTTCTGTCTCCCAACTATCTATTCTGTGTCTCGAATGGGGTGAAATAACAGCCGAGGGGCCAAGGGTACAGAATACACGGAGGTGCTACAAAGAACTCTTGTGTGCCAAGCTCGTATTTTCAGAGAGTTCGCGCGCTGAAAACAGAAAAGTTCGGCCTTTTTAGTCGTATTTGCATTCGCTGTTTGATCGATTTCTCTGTCTTGTTTGGCAAATAGCTTTATCGGGAAATTGAGGGTTATGTGTAATAATATTTGTTTTGAAGAAATCGTACCTACTACAGAAAATTCATGATTCATGCGTAGGTACTTTTATCCCGGCAACTTTTTTTTTTTTTTTAGTTTTTGTTAACAATAGTTAAAGTAAATTTTGTTGTTTTAGAGGAACTACCCAGTGAATAAGGTAGAGAGTGAGTTGCTCGTCGAATTAACGGAAAAACTAAGAATAGCTGCTATTGTTGGTAAGATTTGTGGTTTAGAACAGTAGTTTATGGCCAGAATATTCATAGCCTATTTCGGACGAAAAATTGGACAACTATAAAGTTAACATCTTTCCCGCTCTATTGGTGGGTTCGTTTATGACGGGTTTTGCTGTGCATGTTTTACAATCAATTTGGCTAAAGAACTTATAATACGTCATTCCATTGAACTGATCTATCTTTGTAACCAAGAGACAATTTGGGGACAATTTGGGGTCTCGGGTGTTTACACAACTTTTCAGATTAAGAGGCTCTTAGGGGAACTCCATGTCAACCATGGGAACTCACCTCCCTAAATCCCTAACCTGTTGATATCCGGACTTTTTCTGGTTAATTTATCTTTGTAATACGTCTACTTATTGGGAGGACAGGGGTATCTTCACAATGCTCCCGCAAAAGAAAGAAAAACAAGGTGCCTGGTCACATCTTTCTGCAAACTGCTGTTTCTTTTCAATTAAAAACTTAACAAATTCCCTTACCTTCCACAAAGATTTAAATCAAAGATATAAAAGATTTATTAAAATAAGAAAGCGTTGTCATTTTCAATGTGTCTTAAGCTTTTATTTATCTGATTTCAGAAGGTGGGTAATGTGTTCCGTAGTTTTCTGCAAATATTGTCGGGTCGCATTTTATGTGCATTAAAAGAAGATAATCCCAACTTTATTATTCCGTCAATACTGCCATTTACTTATTTGAAAAATAAATAAAACTCTTGGAACCGAAAATTACTTAACACGGAGCGGCTTTTCACGGCACTGTCCTTTACGATATTTTAAATGAAAATAAATACGGTATTAAATTGTCATGTGACCCAACATTACACACTAGAACATCGTACTGATCCCACCAAAATATGATATTCAGTATTCTGTCTGTTGGATTACCAAATAACCCAGATTGACCACAATCCCGCGAGGTGGTAACGAACATGATTGCATTCGACCGAACGTGGTCGAAATCCACAGTTCCGCGAATTTAAAAACTTTTGGGGTCAGCCAAATTCTCTTTTTGGGAATTCCGGATTTTTGAGGTTCTTTAGCAGTAAACATGTCCAGAGCCATTCCCTGGAGATGTTTCTGAACGTGTGTTTCATAAAATGAAAGATGTATCTACATATAAATGTAAACCATTAGACTTAGAAAACAAAGTCGCTTTTTGCGTGTGTCTGTGTTACAAATTTTTAAAGATTTTGAAGTAATTTTTAACACAGAAGGTTGATGTGTAGATTCATTATAATTTACTTAACGTAACTTAAACATAATATATACTATAGCACAAGTATCTTTATGTTTTGACGTATTGCTACTGGAGTGGGTCTAGTATCTACATAAAATGGCTAATGACGTACAGTGAATGCCAGTTCACCCGCCAGCTGCTCTGCGCTCAAACTCCGGGTGCAAGCGATTTTCACTTTAAGGGTGATCACCCGCACCACCAGAGCGACCGAACTCTCTGGTGGTGCCGTCGATCTGTCTATGTTTGTACGTACTTAGGAAAAAAAAGGTGTAGAATTTGTAAAACTAAATTGAATATCCTACACTGTGTCCTAAAACACATGTTTTCCTCGCCATAATGATTTCTTCTTTGCCAAGGCATCGTGATGCAGATAAACGACGACCTCTGGGCCCTGTCCGGTGAGCTGGAAGAACGCAGATTGACGCCCAACCATGTGACGCTCTTCTGGCAAGCTTACTCCGACACCCTCAGCCCTATATCCAGGAAGGAAACGGTGAGTTCGTGCTTATTCCGAAGATTACCGAAGCCCATATACTTTCTGGTTTAATTATACTAATAAGGCATTTATTTTTGTATAAACATAATTTACAAATGATTAACCGTAAATAAAGCATACAATACAAATAAACGGTGTAATAAAACCTTTAACGAAGCCGAAAGGTACTTATTCTCCCCGTCATTGCGATAATTTTTTTGTTCTAGACCATACAGCTGGGAACCTTCTAGTTACGGAGATATTGGTGGTCAAAGTATCAACTTTTTCAGAAGTTTTTTTTAAAACATTTTTTTAAGGTCATAAATTGACTTTAATTACCTCAATGACTCGTTTACTATTTAATGCACAATATCAGCACAATGTTTTGAGTGAGGTTTATTGTAAAACGAGATTTTTCACCCTAAAAGAAAAGTCGTTTCTCTGCAATAATTTTTGCGTAGGGTAACTTAGTTTGATGTACAGAATACTTGATTGACGGCTTCGTGAAGGGTCCGTATACACCTTGTATTTACAAAAAAATAAATGTCTAAGAATAAAACTAAAACCGAGTACATATTGTATACCACCACGACAATAGGACGCTTAGGCGTCAAAGTACTCTTCCGCATTGCATATCTGTACTTAATTTCACTTTGTATGAACATATAAGGAAGATCGTTCACTCACGCACGCGACAAACGCCCACGGTCACACTCCGCACAAGTGAGTGGCTAACAAAACATCCTACGTAACATAGGACCATCGACTCTATAGCCAACCACTTCTTTCACGTCTCACAGTTGAGAGCATATGAATCCCCCATAGACTTTCGCTCTTCGTAATGTGTTACCTTTTCTGACCAATCCATTTTGAATGATTTCAAGTCATCATCACATCACACCAGCCTTTCGTAGGCCTCTCTATTTTGGGTTGGCACAAAACATTTTTTTCTTCCATACTCCACTGTCTGAGGTCACGGAATCATTAAAAAAAAATACTCCTTTCTCTTTCATATCATTCCTAACGAAATCCATTTATCTTTTCTTTGACTTTCATAAAAACCGTTTGAATAATAACTTATACAATGTTTTTTTTTTCAGCGTCTTCAAACTAACAGCTCTGTATAGCCATCAAAAACAATAAGAGGGACCGATAGCGGGTATAACCTCACTTAAAATGTTTAAAATGTATTGAATAAATAAATAAATAAAAAAATAAAAAAAACATTTTCTATCGTTGCATTAGCTGGTAACAAAAATTAATAAATTACATTAATCATCATACAATCTTGTTGAAAAACGTCGTATCTGAAATGGTGCAATTATCAGATTGCACCTGTCTTGATCAAATTGTTTTTTTTGTGTGTTTATGGCCTTATATGTCCCACTGCTGGGCAAAGGCCTCCCTCATATCCTTCCAGGTACTCTTCTCCTGCGCCACCTCGAACCAGCCTTTGTGATTTATATTAAATTGATATTTATTGAAAAAATTAATTGAATAAAACCAAAAACTGAAATGGTAAAAGTGTTAATTATTTTGAAAGACTTGACTGAAGACGTTTAAGGTTGTGTTTCCACCAGAGTCAAGAGGGGATGTGCAGCGAGAGCTTTACTTTATAGTAAAGCTCACCAATCACATAGCTAGGTTAGCTCGTCAAGCCGTGAAAAGAAGCGATATTATTAGTTTCACACACATTATCTACGTCTACCTACCTAAGAGGGTGAAATGGATGTTGAATTTTCTGTGAAACTTTTTATTCTCGGAGTCGATTGACTTGAAAATTTTTGTACATACTCTTCAGATAAAATTATGAGATACGTGTATCACAGTTATTCCAAAATCATCCCCCAATTTAAAATTCAATGTCCTGACTGGCAGACTGATATATCAACGCACAGCCCAGACCGCTGGTCCTAGAGATATGAAATATGGAGGGTGTATTCTTTGTGAAGAGTAGGTATCTACTAAGAAAGGGTTATTTGAAATTCCACCCTTAAGAGGGTGAAATGGGGGGTTGATTTTTCTGTGAAACTTAATATTTTCTGGGTCGATTGTCTCGAAAATGACTGATATATCAACGCACAGCCCAGACCGCTGGTCCTAGAGATATGAAATTTGATGGGTGTATTCTTTGTGAAGAGTGGGTGTGTTTTTCACTTTTTTTAGTTTTGCGAAATTCCACCCCTAAGAGGGTGAAATGGGGGGTTAAATTTTCTGTGAAACTTAATATTTTCTGGGTCGATTGTCTCGAAAATTGGTGTACACACTCTTCAATTAAAATTATGAGACATGTGTATCAGTTATTTATAAATATATGTACCTACTATACATACATAGATTACTTATTATCCCAGAAGTAAGATCCCGTGGGCAAATCCCGAACTCCACGCGGGCGAAGCCGCAGGCATTTGCTAGTCCTCTTATATATTTACTCGTGAGAACCTGTATTTGGCTCTGTGTTGCACATATAATTGTTATTCATTTGTTACAGCTGTTGGTTTTCCTATTTATAAATAAATAAATATAAAAATCTCGTGTCACGGTGTTTGTGGTCGCACTCCTCCGAAACGGTTCAACCGATTTTTATGTACCTATATTTGGTAGGTATGAGAATAGGTCGTAAAGTATTCACACCGCTAATTTCACGCGGACGATGGTCGCCGGGCACAGCTAGTATTGCAATATAACCTTATTTATGCTACAATCTTAGAGTAACTGGCAGACGAGAAAGGGGGTTGAAAAGTTTTTTTCAACCATTAATACCCACTTCCGTTTTTCGATCAGATATTGTCGACGACGCTCATACATATTATGGTCCAAGGACAAATGCAGCAAGGTAGGTATTTGAAAGGTGTTAATGCGTCATTACTTTTTACATTTGCGCCAAAGGAAATTTGGGCGAAGGGCGAATTTTACACTAGGGTTGAAATTAAAGGTTTTGATCCCGCAGCCTTTTCAATATATATATATATTGACAGCAGAATCCCGCGGGAGCCGGGGTTGAGGTCAGGAATCCCGCAGGCCAGTAAGTGGGGCAGAATCCCGTTTTGTGGGATTGCAATACCTAGTTGAAATATTTGAATTACAGCTCGGGTTCGTTTAACGCGTGAAAAATTACGCGGCATAACCAATACGGGATCATTTTCATTTTACACTCGGTAATAAATTATTCTTTTTCACGTTCGACACCCGTGTCTCGGGGGGTTCGCCATTTTTTGACATGGGTAGCTGGTGTTCCGATTTAATGGAAATTACTGTCAGTCTGCAGATATCAGAGCAGCTTCACCCTTCATTTTAACCTTATTAGTAGAATTACATCTGGGAATTATACCTGCATCAATTTGTGATGTTTATAAATCACATTAGTTGATTACTTGCCTCTAGATAGTCCATTGAGATAACATATGGTAAAAATCGTTGAGAAATTGAAACGGAGTAACATTTCATTAGTGAGGGAGCTCTTTAAGGAAGTTGGTTACAAGTAGACTGCCTCGTTGGTCTAGTGGCCGCAAGCGCGACTGCTGTGGATGAGGTCCTGGGTTCGATTGTCAGGTTGAGCAAAATGTTATTGAATTTTTGCATCACAAATTTCTCAGTGGTAGCCACGGAGTCTGGATTTGTGCCCGGATGATGGCAATAGGCTCGCACCCTGTTACGTGGGACTTTTTTTCCAAAAAATTTATCATGCAACAACTTTCAAAGGGTGGACTCTCACTGTATCAGTCTGTTTGACGTAGAAACTCACCGAGGCATACAAACCTACATACGTCACGATCCCAGAGGAATTCTAAGACTTCGAGAGTAATGCGGCCTCGCTGGCAAGAATTGATAGTTTATTTAACGCTTTGCCTGGAGAACGGTGGTATAGCCTATCTTCGCACGGGCCCTGTTTTACTATTACGTTACTGGTTTTTCAATTCTAGGTGAGTAAGCCGAGAGTATATTATCGTGTGGTAAAAAACCGGCGTGTTAAAATATCGCCTGTGCGATTGTGAGCTTGTTGTCTTATTTTGACAGTAGGTATTTTATTCGCTGCCTTGTTCGACTACTGGTTGCAAGCGCGACTGCTGAGCTTGAGGTCCTGGGTTCGATTCCCGGGTTGGGCCGTGTTATTGGATTTTTCCATCAGGAATTTCTCAGTAGCAGCAACGGAGTCTGCATTTGTGCCCGGTTGATGGTAATAGGCTCGCCTCCTGTTACATGTGACTTAAAATATAACTGGCGAAATGTGGGTGTAATAATACACTTCTGCCTAATCCTTCGGGGATTCCAGGCGTGATGGTATGTATTTTCTTTACCACTTAAATTATTTAATTCCTTGCTTACTATAAAATCATCAGTCTCCTGCATCTATCCCAATTTACTTGAGACGTTTCTAATTTTTTCCTCGCTATCAGTCGTAATGTGTGTATGGTCTTCTTCTCAAGTCATACTATGTATTTAACATCATCATCATCATTTCAGCCGAAAGACGTCCACTGCTGGACATAGGCCTCCCACAAGTGTCGCCACATTGACGGGTCCCGTGCGTCTCGCATCTAGAGGATCCCTGCAACCTTTACCAGGTCATCGGTCCACCTAGTGGGAGGCCTTCCAACGCAACGTCTTCCAGTTCGCGGTCGCCACTCCAGAACTTTCCGGCCCCATCGGCCATCCGTTCTGCGAGCAATGTGCCCTGCCCACTGCCACTTAAGTTTGGCTATTCTTCGGGCTACGTCGGTAACCTTGGTTCTCTTACGGATTTCCGCATTTCTGATTTGATCACGCAAGGAAACTCCGAGCCCTCTCCATTGCCCTTTGGGTGACTTTAAGCCTTCTGATGAGGCCCATTGTGAGCGACCACGTTTCGGTCCCGTATGTAATTACTGGCAACACACACTGCTCATGCTCATATGTATTTAACATAATTATGGCTAATTATTTGTGCTTACCTGCACTTTAGAGGACTGAAAAACGTCTTAGACGCCGTGATTAACGTGACCCCATACTGGGTTCAAGAAATTTAACGTAAATTCACCGTCGTACCATTGATAAGAATGAAGATTTGTACTTATCGCTTCTAACTGCATAAAATTGTGAATATCAGGATGATGAGTGTACGACTGTACGTCAAAAAACAGTAATTCTATATACATTAAAGCAATGTTCCAGCAATCTACGTATGAAAACCTTAGCGTTGCAATATTCCAGCAATATGCTCTAACGTATCAAAAGCAGAATCAGATGCGGCAAAAGGTTTAAAAGTAATTTTGAAATTAAAATTCTAAATTTGAACTCCTGCGCATTTTATACTGGCAATCACGACGAATTGTATAGAGGAACATTTGAACAACAAATGTTTCATGTCATCATACGTTTTTAATATACAACATTTATTTATTTTTATACATATAATTTACATTTTTAAATATTTATATACAAAGTAATATAAAAAAACATTTAAAAATATAAAAAATAGTAGCCCACTGGTATCGGGAACAGGGTCCGAAATACCGGTGGTCAGGGCTCTTGAGAGAGGAACCTCCTAACGATACGCGCCGTGTCCAGAAGTACTGCTTTCTGAATCAAGCCCTTGATACAGCTGCCAAGCGAGAGCCTCCTCAGATGTTTGTCGAGGCTATTGGCTATTAAGCCATTGGCTGACACGACTATCGGCACAATGACTGCTGTACTCACGTCCCACATGTCGACAACCTCGCGAGCCATCTAGATATTTGAATTATAGATATGTATATATACAACATTATTTTTAGTATATGCGAAACCTGAATTTGTTCAGAATAAGTAACTGAATCGATTCCAATCATTTTTAAACCACGTTATATTTTTTCCCAAAAGTATTTAAAAAAATTAAAAGTTGAACACCGAGCTAATTTAAGTACCTATCGCAATAATTTAGGTACCTACTGCCAAATTATTATTATCAATGAGCTCAAGACGACGCTGGAGGCGCGCGCTCCGTGGTGACCACGTTTTTGTGCGGACAACTAGGTAACAGAACAAGCTTATAACTTTGTGATTTTTCATGATACAGTTTTGAAATTTTGTACATAGATTCTTTACATAAAAATACTAGACACGTGTTTCAGGTTTCGCATATACTAAAACTAATGTTGTATAGACGCAATCACAGTTTACTTTAGCAATTATACATTACATAAGGTAAACTTAATATCATAAACGAATTTTACTTACAAAACTGAAAAAGGCTTCTGGATTCTTCTGTATGAAAATCCAATCTTTAAATCTCCTTTTCATTTCTACGGCATATTATACTCGTACGTATGCTTCTAATTACCTTTCTGCCCAAATATATGAGAGCATTATGTTACAACTCATTCATGGAACGTGGCTTTAATTATCTGGTGCCAGTGGTTCGTTCCGGAGCTTGGGAGGTTCGTTAAAATTCTCTTATGCATTTTTTATAGGTACTAATCTGAGTTATATACGAGTATGTACTCATAAGAATTATGTGTTCTCATTTGAGATAAAATACGACTACGTGGAAGTAGGTATATACACCACACCTCCTTTCTTGCCATATCATCCTTTACACAGTCCATCTATCCTTAATCTATACTAATATTATAAAGCTGAAGAGTTTGTTTGTCTGGTTGAACGCGCTAATCTCAGGAACTACTGGTTCGATTTGAAAAATTCTTTTAGTGTTGGATAGCCCATTTATCGAGGTAGGTTATAGGGTATAAAATTTCACGCGGACGAAGGTCACGGTTAACAGCTAGTACAATAATACTCGTAGGTTACATAATAAAAAGCTTATAAATAACATATTATTTTATATGATTTCCACACTGTAGCCACATTATCCACCAGAAAATAAAAAAAAACAACTTTTGTTTTTGTTTTTCTTTTTATAGGCAGTGTTCTAGTTCTATCGACCCTTTACAGTTCATTTACCTTTTTATGTAACACTTTTAGAGCAAAAATAACACTACGTAAGAGGAAGAAGGTTACTTTTGAAATATTTTCAAAAGTAACCTTCTTGGCAAGGCGTCTTGAAGCGCGCCATTTTATCTCATCAGCGATAACTACCGAAATGGTTCGTCGTCTTTACGACGTGCCATCAACGAAGTTGTACGAAGATGCACGAATATTTACGAAGTTACTTGTCTAAGGCGGGCTTTAATACCAGCCTATGTTAAGGCTAGTTTAAACTTCGTTCTTTTCGAATTTCAAACTTTAAGTACAACAAGCTCATAGTAAAAAACATTTTAAAAAACCAGCTTTTAAATATAGGTATGACGTCATTATTTTTCATTTTCTTCTCATCAAACCCTTTTAACTGTTATCTATATCATTGGGGTGCATAAAAAATATCGAGTCCGCCATATTGGATTTAGAATGGCGACACTTAGCTAACTATGCATTGCCATCCAAACTAAACGTGTATGCACAATTTTAGCGCAATCGGTTAAGGATAACTGTTTTAAAATTCAGTTCCAAGGATTGACCTTAACAAACACACAAACAGAGCAATATAGACAAAAGCTTGTAAAATAAAGCAATGCGTTTTTGATCCAGCTACTGCTATTCCACTGATAACACTGCTGGGTAAATGTCTCGAGGAGTGATAGCCTATCTGACCTGCACAACCCAGTTCATACTGGGTAATACGACACCCCTGGGTAAGACTGGTTGTCAGATTTTCGGGCTGACTACCTGTAACGACTGTCAAAGATCTACAAATGACAGCCGGGACCAACGGCTTAGCGTGCTTTCCGAAGCACAGAGGAATCTCGGTATGTAATGAGTGGTCATCCATCCACAGACCAACCTAGGCAAGCGCGGCTTAACCTGAAGATCGACCCGAGCGGCTGCTATTATTTAGCCATGAGCTCTTCCTAAGCTCCGGTACACCTCTACCTAACCCGTAAACAGACGTGAAGTTGTGATCTAAAAAAAAAATTAAAATAAAGCTAGCTTCTTTTTGTCACGAATAGTGTAAAAGTATCCTTACTCAGAATGTTGGCGTAAGGCCGTCTCTAAATGAGAACATAAACCTCCGGTATTTAGAGTTTATTTGCTGCCAACAGCCAGGTCAGGCGAAACGGGGTGTTTGTCTCGTTACGCGTTTATACAAAATTATTTTTAGTATATGCGAAACCTGAATATAGTTTGTTCAGAATAAGTAACTGCATCGATTCCAATAATTTAAAAAACCATGTTATATTTTGTCCCAAAAATATTTTAAACAGTTATAAGTTGGACACCGAGCGACATTAAGTACCTATCGCAATCATTTAGGTACCTACTGCCAAATTATGATTATCAATGAGCTCAAGATGACGCTGGACCACGTTGTTATGCGGACAACCAGGTAACTGAACAAGCTTATAACTTTCTGATTTTTCGTGATACAGTTTTGAAATTTTGTACATAGATTCTTTACATAAAAATACTAGACACGTGTTTCAGGTTTCGCATATACTAAAACTAATGTTGTATACACTTTTTACAGTGACATAGTGACTGTATACAGTGTGGGAGGGACACCGACGCTAAAATATATCATTTTGACCCCCCCCCCCCTCACCCCCCATATAAATTTTCGCAGCTGTTCCGTACATTTTGACCGTGTGATTTTTTTTTTTAATAACTGGTTAGGGTCGGTGTCCCTTCCACCTTGTATACTAATATAGCTTCATATAACTGACGGCATATAATATCAAGGAAAAACACGAGTTTTCGTGTTTCGATAATGATGTTTTTATTACTCAAGGTGATTCCTTAAAATGCTAAGTTTCTAACTCAAGTCAAGGGCTACTTAATAGAATCACTTTAAGTAATACTAAATTAGATATTATTCCCCCAGAGAGATGAGCAACGATCGCCACTCACTGCATGCCTGTCGGAGGATATCACCGTCGAGGTAGACCGCGGCGATGGTGGTGTGACGATCTGATCTCGCGGGACGAACATCGCCAGATATTGCACAGGATAGAGAGGTTTGGATGGCGAAAGGGCAGGCCTTTGCCCAGCAGTGGGACACTCAAATTGCATAACAAAAAAAAAGTAGATATTGAGATGTTCAAATGCTCAAATCAGAAAACGAGTTACCTTGTAAGCAGAATTAAGTTCTAAACATATGCAGTCACGTTCTATAAACAACTTCTGTGTTTTACTTCACCATTAAATGTTTCATTTAATGGTGAAGTAACTTGAAGTGGTAGAAGTAATAACAACAGAATAACGATTTCGTGGAAAAGTCATTCAATGGGGTTAAATGAATTTAGAGGGTTGTATTGATGATTTTAATGATTATAATTCTGTAACTACGTGTATGTAGGTGTTACTACCGCAAATCATATTTTCATCAACATACAACCTGACACTGACCTGCAAATTGCAAAAAACGAAAATTTGAATTTCGCTTACACCTTAAGTAAGCCAATGGCAATGCCTTAACCCTTATGCTTAGCAACAGCTTGACAACAAAGTTGAACAGCTGCTTACATTCCCACTGTTCTTACAATACTTGGAATACATAAGTCGAAAGACTTGACAACTAGCAATTGCAGAAATTCAAACTAATATTATAAATGCGAAAGTTAGTTTGTTTGTTAGTTACCTTTTCACGCCTAAACCACTGAACCGATCATCCAAAAATTTTTGTAAATACGTTGTCAGGTGTACAGAAACGGACATACGGTACCTTTCATCCCGAAAAAAAGTACTGTTCCCGAGGAAAACAACAATAACGTTCTTATTATATTAGGTGGCGCCACGTGTACTTCGAATCATGATTGAATTATATTATTACAAGCAGAGTACAACTCGAATTGATAGTTAAATTCTAAATTAATGCGAGCGAAGCCGCGGGAAAAGCTAGTGATTAATATTTTAATGATAATCGTAGTTACAGGCTTGTTTTTTTTTTTTTTTTTGTTAGTCTGTACTGTCCCACTGCTGGGCAAAGGCCTCCCCCAATTCCTTCCATGTGCTCTTTTCCCGCGCCTCCTTGAACCAGCCTTCGCGGTACGCGTCCAGGTCGTCTCGCCACCTCTTTAAGAGGAAACAGGCTTGTTAAAGAACAAATAATTGAAATGATAAAACCTATTTTGTAGTCTGACTTAATAACACCCATTACATACCGAGTTTCCTCCTTGCCTCGGAAAGAACGTTAAGCCGTTGGTCCCGGGTGTCATTTGTAGATCTTTGACGGTAGTTAAGTAGTCAGTGGCCCAAAAAGGCTGACAACCAGTCTTACGAAGGGTTATCGTATTACCCAGTTCTAACCGGGTTGTGGAGGTCAGATAGGCAGTCGCTCCATGTAAAATACTGATATTCAGCTGCATCCGGTTAGACTGGAAGCCGACCCCAATATGGATGGGAAAAGGCTAGGCAGATGACGAGCTTGAAAGCTATCTGTGTCTGCTTCAGCAAACGGGCCCGATGCGCTAAAGAACGGCAAAGCCAAAAAAAAACCGGCCGGCTGTAAAAGTACAGTCATGGCCGCCACTTATTTGTTTTTCGCATAAACATGGCTTACACAGTTAATCAAACTACCAATTTAATTAACAACTCCTTCAAATTGCTTAAAACTAGACCAAAACGGTGGCATTAAAACTTGTTAGTTACCGTTAACGCTGCCACGATATTGAGCATAACTCAGTAGCAAGTTGACGACTAACTCGTTCAGCCATACGCTGTAAACTAGTTAGTAGTTTGGAAATTATAGTCTTGTTACATTGGAGTAATAGTAGTAATAGTTCCTGTTGGAGTTAATTCCTGTGATGAGAGACGGCGGCAGGTGCATAGGACTCGATTCTTTAGTGGGCAAATTTTATTTGAACTCATGGTAGTTCAAATAAAATTCAGTAAACATGGTAAATATCCCGTTTCTAGTGTTAATGATAAACTTTATTTGATTTCACGACCGCCTTGACCAGTACGTAAATACAGGGTGTAAACGGACCCTTCACGAAGCCGCTAACCAAGCTTTCTGTACATCAAACTAAATAACACTGTGCAAAAATGGGCTGGCAAAAGGTTTTTTTTGGATAACATGCATTAACTGATACATGTATTGAATAGTACACCCCTGTACTATTCAATACATGTATCAGTTGGGTATTAAAGATTTTTTTTTTTTTTTGTAAAGGCCTCCCCCATTCCTTCCACTTCTCACGATGGTGTGCTTTATCTCGCCATTTTTAAATTAAAAACTTGTATTTTAAAAACGTGTGAAAAGGTCGGAACTTTGACCTTCAATATCTCCGTAACTATAAGGTTCGCAGGTATGGTCCAGAGCAAAAATAATAATCGCAATGACGGAAAAAGTGCCTCTAGGCTTCCTTAAGAGTATTTTTACACCCTCCATGTATTAACTACTTTTCGGTAGAAAACATAGTTACGAAACGGTTATCCTAGCCATAGAGCATAGCATAGAATAAAAAAATTCAAAGATGATTATATGTGACATCAATCAATCCGCACTGGGCCCGCCTAATGGATCCGTCATTCCCTCTTATAGAGAGTAGGCTCGAGTCCCAGCAGTGGGAATGATATAGACTGATTATTTGTCAAATTACGAACATATCAAAAAAAGAGTAAAATGTCAAATACCTACGTGTAAGGATTAATTCACAATCATTATTTACTCCGGTAATATCATAATCCCATATCAGTTAGTACCTCATATTAATATAGTCGCAACAGGGAATTAGCTAAACGTTCGCTTAAATATTTCAGTGACAATTATTATTATTGCTTCATTTAATTATTGGTGTTTGCAATGGCATTATGATAATTAATACCTAGTAACCAGATGTGTCATTGTTATGGAATACTAGTTTTAAATGAAATAACACTGAGGTGTGATTTTTATAATCAGCTTCAACATTCTTCTTCTTAGCGTGTCGCTGGCAATTTTTATTAGATATGTTTGGCCCTAAATTCAGCTACGCAAACTCCGCTCGCCGATGCAGTCATAAGATCATCAAGTGCGCAGGTTTTAGAGCATGCAGCGCAAGATGGAAGATGGGCCATTGTCTGTGGAGACACGCCGCATACACATTTGAGATCAGAGCCGTCCATGAAGCCCCATCTGAAGAGATTATCTTTGCTACGGCCGACTTGTGTTCGGAGTCTATTCAGAGATTTCCAAGTCGGCCACGGCAAAGCATGCCCAGATGGAAGGCTTTCAGACGGCTCGATGAAGCCGTCAGGTGGCTTAAGCAGCTCTCGCCCTTCAACATTTAGCTATCGTTTTCTTTCCTCAGATATGGACGGTTCCAGCGCAGGGCTTTTTACCCTTCTAGTAGAACTCGTTCTACCGGTTAAAGATAAAGCTATGTCCTGACCTAGGTCTGTGGGGTAGAGCAACAGATAGACAGTGTCCCAACAGATATTGCATTTATAATATTAAGAAATATGGGATTTTAAGAAGGAAGCTTATTACTTTTAAAGTAACAAGTAATAGGCAAGTAAGTAGTGTTATTGGGTTTTCCCATCACAGTTTCTCAGTAGCGGTCACGGAGCCTGGGGTTATATGGGACTTAAACATAAGTGGCGAAATGTGGGTGTACCTACTATTAGGTTCTCTGCCTAACCCTTCGGGGTTAACCGGCGTGATGTTATGATTAAAACAACAACAAATTTTGATTACAAGTCTCGACATAAAATAGATTAAGCGAAACACAGACAGACACGTTTTTTTAATGTAATAAGTTTAACTTGAAATTCAATAAATGCTCCGAGAACTTATTTAATTTAACATTTGGCACCATCCGCGCTCACGTTTCGTGAGTATTTCATGCCTAGCCGCCAGATGGCGCTCACTGCCATTGCACTACATGCTGACATTTATTAGACTGCGCTGAACGTTGTTCAGACAAGGCATTATATGCTTTTATGGGGTTAAAATTTGGCTCAGTTTAGCAAGCTGTGGTAAGAGTTTTATAAAATTGGATGGAAACTGAGGAATAACTAAGCTGATCTTTTAACTGCGTAAATTAAGTATATAAAAACCAACATTACAGACTTTATGACCCTGCTATCGTAGAATAGTTAGTGAGTATGCACTAAAGCTCAGTGCTTGCTACGCCAAAGCTTAGCGTGTACTACGCCGTAGCTCAGTGCCTGCCAGAATGGAGCTTAGTGCATGCTACGGCATACCTCAGTGCGCCCGATGCTGCAGCTCAATAAGTGCTACACTGAAGCTCAATGTGTGTTACGTCGAAGCTTAGTTAATTGTACGCCAGATGTAAGTGCGAGTTACGCCGTAGGACAGAGTGTGCTACACTGTAGCTCATAGAGCGCGCAAACAGAATTATTTTTACACACGTAAAAATAATTCTGCTTTTTATCTTCCAAATTCATTCTTTAATACTTTGTTGTTTTTAAACTCTAGAGCGGCTTTTAGAAAGTAAGTACCAAATTCTGGCTCATTATTTCTTGTAACTCAAAATGGATACTCATACAATTGTACACAAATCCTCACTTCGTTTAAATTTTAATTAAACAGATTTCCTTCTTTGTCTCACGTAATTGTTTGTCCCGAAGTTTGTTCCGTAGGCGACTTCTCTGAATGTAGATAATTAATATTTACGTCGAGTTGTTTAGGAGGTAATTAATACTCATTGAAGCTTGATTAACGGTTTATAGGGTTGGGTTACAGTTTCATCATTTTGGAAGCAAATGGTTTGTTTAAAATACAAGACAAGGTTTGCAAAATGATTTAAACATTTCTGAGCCGGAAACACACCTCGTGAGTTCACTCAAGTCACTCTTGCGATGCGGGTCCCCGGCATCTGGAGGGTCCACCACCCACTTGCAATATGTATGGTGGGATGGCACATGTACTCTATGAAACTGAAGTTAAATAGCAATTTACAGTGCCTTTACGGAAGAGGGACTGTGGATTCCTGAATACTACAATATTTTAAGAGCTTTGTGTATATATAGGTATAGAATCAAACACATTATTAGCAACCACAAAAAAACAAACAATAAAATTGAAAAAAAGACAATCAAGCTTAATCTTAAACTATTGAGATTTTGTCTTAGCTACGTACTAGCTAAGACAAAATACTAGGCTTAGAGCTTATTTGCATTATAAAGAACACTTTCCATAATTCATCAAAGTCAAATCTTCATATTCATTGGCATATTTCCCCTTTCTCATTCAAGTATATAAGCTTCTTCACGTCGCTGCCAACTCTATCTCGACGTCACGTCGTTTAAAATACATTAGGGTATGAATTAAATTCTCTCTTGTTTAAAGAAAATGTGAGAAAAATATCAGAGAAGTAAATGATAAATTATATTTATTTATACCAGTAAGTAGGTTTATACAAACAGTTCAACTCATTTACAAAATTTTTAGTAACTTATCCAGTTTTTTGTTGGTGTTTAAGAACGCACACACACACAGAGGTCACAGTGAAGGAGCTCGTGGCTAAATAATAACAGCCGCTCGGCTACAAGCCGCGATTGCCTAGGTTTATCCGTGGATTGACCACCCATTACATACCAAGTTTCCTCCGGGCCTCGGAAAGTACGTTAAGACGTTGGTCCCGGCTGTAAGTTGTAGATCTTTAACAGTCGTTACAGAAGCAATAAAAGTATTGATTAAGCCTGAAACCCCAAAACTAGTCTTATCAAGGGGTATCAGGGGGGTATCTGGGTAATAACCCAGTAACAACTGGGATGAGGAAGTCAGATTGGCAGTCGCGCTATAAAATACTGGTATTCAGCTGCATACGGTTAGACTGGAAGCTGACCCCAACATAGGAAAAGGCTAGGCAGATTATGACACTCAGAGTTCAAGTCAGTCAAGGCCAGATTATGTGATAATGATGTAGATTAGTGTAGTACATTAAATGACTTTTTGACGAATGAACCACATAGATTTGAATGGATCTGTACAGTCGGTGCTCGCATATGTCGTCCTGAAGCACCACTCTGAATTTAAGAAAAGCAGTGACGAAGGTATAACTTATGGAGTCCTCATATTGAAGTCCATGTTTATTGTATTGAATTGTTTGTGCCTAGGTCTTGAGGGACTACAAATGCCCTGCCCGATTGTATTGGCTGCTGCTATATTGGTTTTATTTAGAATTGAGCCTAGGGAATATTGTGAAACAATGAGAATTTTTTATTTGGTAATTTTGTTGGAAGATTTTGGTACCTATGGACTCGCTGACAATATACAAGGTAGAAGGGACACCGACGCTAAAATGGTTACCACGTATATAGTATATCAGTCAGAACCCCCATATCGAAATTTTTCGTCGGTTATTGAAAGAAACCGCTGTTTCCTATAAAATTGAAATACCTACGTGGTCAAAATGTATCTGACAATAAAGAAAATAGAAATAAGCACGTGTAACTTCGGAAAACTGTTAATATAATATTATTTTCTCTTGGCTATAAGCAGACAAAAATACGATTCAAATGTTAGTGCTAAAGGTACTTCTGCTCCACGACCACCGTCCTTCTTCATCTTTTATTTTTACATTACGCTTTTCTTAATGTAACGAACGAAACGCGAGGGCTTCGAAAATGGAACACATCTGACCCAATCACAATATCCTCTGAAAAAAAAGGACTATTTTCGTCTTAGGCGCAATGCAAACAGACAGATAGGCAGTATGCTCTTCGATACCGCAGTGATACTCAGAGATTGATATTTTACATTATTTCAATTGATACAGCATAAAATACAGAGTATACAACACGCAAACTGATACCATAAATGCAGCATGCATAAGCATAATTAGCATAAAATGTTCCCACTGCTGGGACACAGGCCTCCACTCTAACTCTAGAGAGTATGGACTATAATCCACCACGCGGGCCCAATGCAGTTTGGTAGATGTCACATGTCTTCGAATTTTTGGTTCTAGGACATGCCTTGCCGGTTTCCTCACGATGTTATCCTTCACCGTTTTGAGAGCAGTGGTGATGAAATAAGTCACACCAAGTAATGCCGCCTGGGTTACGCATAACTTTTTGTAATTTATTTATGATATTACGAATTCAGCTTAATATTATGCTTCTAGACAAAGAATAATCACCATTTCCTTGACCAGATAGATTTTTTTTAACTGTTTTTTTTTTCCTTTGGTCTTCAATCATGAGTTGAATTCGTGGTAACAGAGTGCGTAAAGTGTACATTTTTTTAAATAAAACTCCTTAGCTATCACGTCCACCGGTTTGCACCCATCCCGAACCATGCTCATATAAGCCTATACTCACACATGCTCATCTTTAGCGCTGGGCACGAAGTATTTGCACTCCCGCTTCTGAAACGTGCTCTCGATCCAACTGCGTGTTGTTTTCTGTAACAAAAAAAAAATATTTTGATTTAGTTTCGAGTGTTTTTAGAGGATCGGCGATCAAGTGGCTAGAGGTATTGATGTGAGGGTTTAGTGGCTTTATACAGGGTGTTTTTTTAAACGTTGACAATACTTTAATATCAGCTTCTGTCTACATTTTTTATTCTATATGATTCAATCTCTCCTCTCCAACAGTTCCGTTTTGCAATTCTTCTTGCAGAATAACTTAGAAGGTTAGTTAGTAAGATCATTTCCCATGTTCATTGTCATACGTATTTCACACAGAAGTACTTTCCCTCGTAACCCCAAAAGGCATACTTATCAAACTAGTTCTAATTTACAATTTTCGGTCACCAAAACTTAGCATCCACGAAAACCCACATTCCTCCCGGGAGAGTTTCGTAAACTATAACCGGCATTTTGTACTACGACCGGCTGTAGGCTGTAGTGTAAATAGTTTTACTACTAGCTTTCGACCGGCACTATACCCGACAAAATTTATCTCGAGGGATAGCCGGACTGAAATAATGAAAGCTGAAAGTTATCCGACCTAAAATTTATTTGGGTAAAAGAAAAGTATGGACATATTAAACGAAAATTCTTTCATGTAAACCCAAAGCTGGCCTGCTTTTGTCCAGTGGTAGCAGCCCAGACTTTCTTGCCGTTTGTCATGGCCCTGAACCCAGCCTTCCTTCCCCAGGGGCTTGCCGTGTGTCCCAGCAGTGAGAGCTTCACAGACGGATTATACCAGGCTTGGCTTGTTTTTAATTTCAATAACTGTGTTGTGTGTTTGCACGGTTTGCTCACATGCATAGCCTTAATAGTTAAGGCTTCTGGCAGGCAAGAGGTCAAGCAATCAATCAATCAATCAAGTATTTATTTGCACGTTGGGCGATCGAACCCACCCGTCGTACCTAAGTGATTGACGTGAACCTCGGTAGGTGTAACTATGCTATCCATAGTAAGGGCGCTTATAAGCTATTCCATTCATGCAAAAATCCATTTTGACTACATGACAAAAAGTTGAAAGTTTGAAACTACATAATGTTACTTTACTTTGTGTGAATATACAGGGTCACCTCTGCGGAGTATGGCTAACTAATCAAATTTTACCTTGTATTTCTAGTTAATCAACTCGGTCTATAGCAGGCCATTGCTTGAGCAGGAGCAAACAGTCGCGAAAAGAAAATGCTTTCTTTACATCTAAAATCATTAGCTCTGGTAATTTCCATTCGAAAACGTAGTAGGAACATGACCTTTCAAACACAATTATGTTACTAATGATGTTGTTTACTCCACAGGTAGGTCCTCAAATATTCCTTATAAAGCAAACAACATCATTACTTTAAGGTCAAAGGTCTTCTAGGTTGACCTTCGTCACCTTACCTCTTTGTTACGGGTTATTAACACCCTCCCATCAAGCTGGGGTCAATTCCCTGACACGGTGAAATTGCTGAGGTCATCTATGTGATGTACGGCTTTCTAGACACAAGATTTAAAGACTTGATGTATTGGTTAAAAAAGGGGGAGACATATTTAGTGTTGCATGATGTTATAGTAAAAGAAATAGAGGTCGACATCGCAAAAGATGGGAGGACGAACTCAAGGTCACAGCAGGTCCAAACTGGGCAAGCGTTGCAAAGGACAGAAAGCAATAGAAATCGTTATACGAAGCCTTTGCCAAGAGGCACACTGAACTCCGAGACATACTGTCGTAACCCATGGAATGAAAAGAACAACAATAAAAGTAACAAAACAGAGGAGTTTTCACGATAAAAGGGAAATTGAAATTGATGTTATAGTACCTTAATATAAGTGATGGCATAATGATGGCCGCGACTTGCGAGCCGGCGGACATTTTTGGGTCGTGGGTTAGAGAACCAACCACTGCTCTCAAAACGGAGATAGAAAACATAGTGACGAAACTGACATGTACTAGAACTAAAATTTTCAGTGACATGTGACATCTACCTACCCGCACTGTGGGGATCACTCCCTCTTAGAGAGAGGAAGCCTGTCATGTAATCCAGTAGTGGAGATATTATAGGCATTCTAGTACCTAGCTGATGAAAAACTGTGTTTCTACCTAAATAGCCACAAATAATCAGAAACTGCTCCGAAATAATCAGTTGAACAACTTTATCACATCCAGTCTTTATCACCAATACAACTCATCCACACCCGTTCACTTAGAAAGCGAGAATATATTCTTGACAATAAAAAACGTAATACATTGCCAGTCCATAAAACAGACCCTATTTCACGGATTCAATATGAAAGACAATGAATACTTTACATCTCAATATTGTAGCAGTGGGTTCTGCATACGGTGTGGAATATTTGGGACATAAATATTGTAGATTTAAATGAAGTCGACAGCGCGCGACGACAGCCAGGATTGAATATTAAACAGTTTTCAATTGGTTTATTTATCTGTCATATGTTTTAAATTCATTGGCTGTTTTATTAACTCGAACTTAAAATATTCTTTATTCGAAGGATATTATTTGGTATACTTTGGTTATCATTTTTGGTTATTGAATTGTCACTTTTCTCACAGTCTTGTTCAAGTCATTGTCTAATGTTCATACCATACATGATGATCATGGTATACTACGAGGAACTGAAAATAATACAATGATCTAAAGAAAATAATGAAGGGGACAAAACAAAAAAATAAAAAATATATATACAGAATGAAAAACATCGTATCGTGTGGTAACCAACAGCGTAGGAAAGACAGAAAAAAAGATTTCGAAAGTAATCTTTAAAATTACCCTATTCCGGGAGTTTCCCGACAAACTGATAATAGCCTATTATGTCCCCCATTAAGATCGAATCGAGATTCGTCTCTTTAATAAAAAAGTTAGAAGGGTATTCATTCTTCGATTCTTCATGCTGTCCGAGGAAAAAGTGGTCCATTACACAAGTTTTAGGTTCCTTTGATGGACTATTTTGAGATCGAATTTTAGTTGAATCATAAGCAGGGATAGGTAGAGTTTATTTGCCTTTAAGGAAGTAATTAAAATGTGGATGATACATAACACAACCTCACGCCTTGTAGGTAATCCCCGAAGGGTTAGGCAGAGGTGTACCAAAAATTGTACTCCCACATTTCGCAAGTTATGTTTAAGTTCCATGGGACTTACTTAAATGGAGGCGAGCCTATTGCCATCAGCCGGGCACAAATCTAGACTCCGTGGCTGCTAAAAAGAAATTCCTGATTGAAAAACCCAATAACACTTTACCCGACCGGGAATCAAACCCAGGACCTCAAGCGCAGCAGTCGTGCTTGCGACCACTAGACCAACGAGGCAGTCTGAGGTGGTTTATACCTCTCTATAAAATCCCCTTGTGATTATTAAGTTCCGACGTAAAGCTGTTAAATTAGAGGAGGTATTATCCACATGTTACTTACTTACATAAGTAAACTGCTACCTATTGCGTTGTCTGGTGCTAAGATCATTTATGTCGTATCAAAATACATTGTGTTACAAGTATCGACTTCCGAAAGCTGAATAAGTAATACAAGATTCATTGTCAGACGTTTGTGTTTTTCCAGGACCGTTTACGAGGTATGGTCAACGGTTACCGAGTATACTGATGCTAAGAGGGATAAACCTTCTGTTGTGAATGGTTTTTAATTCCTACATTACATATTAGTGACAATTAGATCCTTAAGCAAAAACGTGGTATTTAAACGTATAATATAATAATGGTATCTATCAGTAGCGAAGGGTCAATTTTTGTAAGAGGTTAGCCGGAGTAAATATTTTTAATGTGCTTATATTATTTATCTATAGATACTGACTGTGCCATTTTTCAAAGGGAAGCCGGTAGGAATCGAGTTTTATGGAACCTTCGCCACTGGTATCTAAACTGTTCTATTTTCAAAGTCAAAGTCAAAATTATTTATTTGCGGTAAATGTGGTACAAAAGATGGTAAAAATATCATGTAACACTGGCAATGACACATTTCGCCATAAAAATGGCATGCAAGGTCCTTTCCTTCCATGTGGCATAGCGGAGGGACACCCTGTATATTATTTTGTTCCCTTTGTGATGTTGAATTATTTTTGGTTTTCTATTAAACTATAACTACGCGTCTTAGAACAATAAACATTTCTTTGTTTCGATTCAATCCATTTGTGAAAATATATACTGAATGTACAGTCACGAGCATTCATATGAGTGTCCTATTATAATAAATAAGTAAGTGATACTACAGGAGCAAAGCGTATTTTCAAAAACTGCTTAGTACAAACTGTAATCTGCCAAAAAAGTCTATTATACCTGCGTTATCGACCACCTTTTGACACTAATTATCGAGATGAATTTGAACATATTTAGGTACAAAAATTCTGCTTTTTAGTAACATGTGAGATATCACAAAACATGATCTTCCAAAAAAGGCACCTTATCATCATAATTTTCAGATTAATATCCCTAACCTTTCTCCCCCACGTTATGATTCCTGATGAATGATTGGCGCGCGATGAATCACGCCGAGGCCCGTAATTTGCACCTCCTGACAAATGGCGACCTCTATCGGGCCGTTCCCTTTACTACCTTTTGTATAATCACTTGCTAAAGTGATATTGATGGCATGATTGATGGGTTTATAAGACAACAAGTCAATTTGAATTGAGAAGACAGAATTTTGAATAATGAGAGAGCTGAATATTCGAGCTACATCATTCTGTAATCTGTTGTGGACTTCTAGTGACAGGGCTTGTGTATAGAAGGTGTTAATACCACTAAGGTAGTTTCACTTGGCACCGCCCGTCCGCGCGGTCGGACGGTGAAGCGAATCTCACTTCACATTGTCTTGTGATGCCTAACTCACGTACTCCGCCCAAACACGGCGTAAAGGTTCGCGCAAACTTCGTCGGGCACCGCGGGTCGGGTCGCAGCGCAAAACCCGCTCAAATCGCTCGTATGTATTTTATATGAACTATCACACACTAGCCGGGGCGCAGCGGGGCGCATATTCCGCCGTATTTGTACTATGTAAGCATTTTGCGCTGTGCGCTCCGCCCCGCTCCGCACCGCTGCGACCCGTCAAAATGTGCGCGAACCTAAAAGCGGCACAATCCGCTTCGCCGCGCCACTCGTCCACACGGGCGGGATGTGTACGTGTGAATACCACCTAACCACGTCTAAATATATCTCGATGTGCTGCTAAGCAGTATTTCATCTTTGGTAAGGAACGCACTACAAACAATAGACTCAACACACACTGAAAACCTCTTGGAGTTGCAAAGTGTCTACAAAGAGGTGCAAGACAAAGAAGAGTTCCCTAATAATAAAGAGTGCAGGTAGACTCGCGTTCTGCAGGTTTCGTCTCAAAAAGCAAAGATTTTCCTTTAATCTGAAAATCTTGCTCTAGGATAAAACAAAAAGCAAAACATAATTTTCTTAAAATTATTATCATTTTCAGCCCTATTCCGCAGCCCTCGAGCACATTAGCGACTACATTAAAGATCTAGCTTATTCCCGCAACTTCGCCCGCGCGGGGTTCGGTAATTGTCCCACGGGACCGTACTACCGGGATAAAAAGTATATTTTGTATTAATCGAGTTTATAAACTATCTGTGTGCCAGATTTTATCCAGATACGTTTAGTAGTTTTTGCGTGAAAGAGTAACAAACATCCATCCATCCTCACAAACTTTCGCATTTATAAATGTAGTAAGAAGGATAAGATGATAATAAACACCCGTACTCTTTATGACACTCTCGAGATTTAGTCAACAAGATATTACGCTGGTGTATGAAATTACCCGTCTGTCTGTGGCCCGCTTTATCAAGAGAGAATTTTGTTTATAGGCTCCTTCAATTGTCTCTTTATTTGATGCTGTGCCAGTGACAGTGTCATACAAAATACTAAGTTTCTTACCCATTCTTCTCCATATAGATTTACGCTTTGGAATGGGCAAGTACAGTATTTTCACAAGTTATTATGCCTTGTGAAGTTGTGACTGGAACTGTTGCTTCATCCTTTTGTTTTGTGACCCTCAAAAGTGCCTGTAATAGTCTAATTGAAATAAATGCTTAGATATGGAGTTTGAAAAAGAAAAGGTTTGAAAGTTATGAACTGTTTACGATTAATAGCATAGCAGAATACTATGATACTTATCACGGCGTGTGTGAATGAAATTAAAATACATGAGGAATAGCAGTGGGGCGCTGCCTACTGGTGTTACGGTCCTCGTAAGTATGATCCTTTAGGTATGTTTAAGATTATTGGTTCTGAATTTACGTGATCATAAAGTTAAACATGTAAACATGTAGACTAGGAACCAACGATTTTCATGATAAGTTGTAGGTCTAGTGTGGAGCTATAATTCCTGGCACCATAAGGTTGATAGTAGTTGATGATAGTAATTTTTCCATGTAATGTAATACTTATATTCAAATCCATCTGGTTCTGGTTAGCCGAGAAGTCAACGTAATATAACATCACGCTTGTAATCCCCGAAGGGTTAGGTTAGGTTAGGTTAGGTTAAAGTCACATGTAATATGGGGCAAAGTCTTACCAAGGGGCACCGTATTACCGTGTACTATCTGGGTTGTGGAGGTCCGATAGGCAGTCGCTTAATGTAAAATACTGGAATTCAGCTGCATCCAGTATGACTGGAAGGCGACCCCAACATAGTTGGAAAAAGGCTAGGCAGATGATGATGTAACAGGAGGCGAGACCAGACTCCGTACTGAGAATTCCTGATGGAAAACCCAATAACACTTTGCCCGACCTGGGTATCGAACCCAGGACCTCATGCTCGTACTCGACCAACGAGGCTGTCTACCCCTCTTAATATAGTTAGGAGTCTATTCCACAACCTCGTAATATCTTTTTTAGTCGACCTCTCCAGCTGTATCTCACTAAAAATAAGGTTCAAATGTAATTTACTCGGCGGCAATGTCCGCACCATTTCCTTGCAACTTGGCAACTTGCCATCGGGCTGTTTTGCCTTTGACAACTTTCAGGAGAATAACTCGATTTTAAATATCGCTCCTACAATACGGTCTCGGGAAGCAATTTGGAATCCTTTGAACTTGAGGATTGATCGGAGATTGTCGCTCAACGCGGCGTAAGTGGCACTGAGTTAGTAAAGGTATTCCCCGTTTTCATTTAAACTAGGTGTACCTACCATGTAACATGGGACAAGGTCAGGAAATTGATGGTGATGATGATGATGACCAGACGGGTGGTATCGAATTTAGGAATTTAAACTAGACAGGGTGTAAGGGACAGCCTTCCACAAACTGGCAGGTTGCATTCAGCTCCTTATTTTGAATCATATTCCACCGGAAATTTTCTCCGGAAAATTTACCTTATTTTTTAAAATAATCTGTTACTATTTCATTTATTCCAATGTAAAATTACATTCCCTGTCCAGACTCCATTACTAGCACTCCATTTATGTAAATAATACGGCTAAAATAAAAAATGGAACATTGGATTTTGAAATAATCTAACGAACGACACGTGAAATCAGCTGTTCACTTCCTGCCTAGCTACAGAGTTCATCGAACTTGTCGTCGTGCTTGCCGTTCGCTACGTGCGTTTTGCCACGGTAACGATACATTGCGTATGAGGAAATAAAACAAATCAAATTTATTGGATTCCCATAACATCGCTGAAATAATTTCTTGTACCGGTCATATTAGTATGATATACTGAATTCACCACATCAGTATGTGGAGGGCTGTCCCTTACACCCTGTATACATATCTGAAAATGTAGCATTTGCATTGCATCACTGGGTTTAATTTTCACATTTCAAAATGGTGGGAATAGATATCAAGGAGCTGAAATTCAGGAAGAGCAGCTCTTATCGCAAATGTTTCTTCATTTACATATTCAGGAGTTTCAGCGAAGTTTGGTTCGAGAATTCGGGATCCAGCGCAGTGTATTTATGTAAAACAGTTTAGTCGCGGAAAGGGTATAAAAGTAGACAGTGTAGTCTGCCGTTTTCGTCGTCAACGTGGCTATAAAGACGTCTACTCCGGAATATTGGTATCGACTTGAATTATTATTGATATTGAAAGAAAAGAGATAAAGAAAGAAAATAGGTTTATTTGGAAAACTAACAAGAAAATAGAATCTTAACACAAAAAAAGATAATTATTGTGTGTCTCACGGCTGCGCCAGATAGGCCCAGTTCAGCAAACTGCCGAGCAGCTAGTGCCCGACACTGGTATTCAACTGGACCTGGTAATTATAGTGATGTGAAGGAGGTAAAACAGTTTCATACTTTGGGCCAAAGTGTATACTTATTTGAAGAGGTGCTTAAATAAAGTAAGATTGTGTAGAGCAATACATAACAATACCGAGATAAGTGCAAAATAAAACAAAAAAGTAAATAAATGGGATGGACGCATGACAACAGACATTACTACTATTTTCACGGACAGTAGTAATCCAGAAGAAATGGCTACAATTTTGAGTCGAATAAACCCTAAAGCTCGTAATTTCAACCTGTCTGGGTTGGAATGGGTTGGTTGACTTGTCCCTGAATTTTGTGTAAAATATTTTATCGCCACCTACCTCCACTTTCTGAAAGTTGAAGAAGTTTAAAATGCGGATAAATGTGATAATGACCCTTACTGCATCACACACTACATCTCATAGAGGCGAAGCCTGTCTAGCCGCACTGGGATAGGTCTCGAGTTCGAACCCAAAACACACACATCTGATTTTTCGGATTCGAGTGCGTATTGTATAATTATCACTTGCTTCGGTAAAGGAAAGCATCGTGAGGAAACCAGCATGCCTGATAGATATTTCTCTATGGCATGTAAAGCCAAGTCAGAGGCTCTTGGGCGGCATAAAAACTCTGACACCAGGTTAGGCACTAACCACACGAAAAAAAAAGCACTGGGAACTTTAATTCCTTTTATTTGTGCTACTTATTTATTCTACGAAAGCAGTCGTAATTTATTATTTTAATTAATTAATTTATAAAGAACAGAAATCACCTCTCTATGATTTTCCACACTATTTTATTTGTCTTTTATCGCTGGTTTAAAAAAAAAAACATTTTTCTAAAAGAGAATTCCGTAAGTAATCCTTTTTTACTATTTCAAGGGCTAGCCTTGTGAAATAAATACTGAGCGACAGGTGAATGGAAACCACAAAGGAGTTTCTTTTGTAAGCAGTTTTTCTTTTTCCTGTACACATAGAAAGGTGTAAGTATGCATAGTGGATTTGTGCGCTTATCTTGTTATGTACTCGATAGAACTCCAATAGGGTATTTAGAAATGAATTTTATTCTGCTGAAATAAGTATCGATAAGTTTTTATTCTTGTCTTCTTTTATGTTGGTACTAGTATTTATCTTTTCGGTAAGAAAATCAAAGAATTCTTCGTCGTAACAGCATTTTGTTTGAGCTAAAAACATTCATTGATAATATTCAAATAAGGATTTCGACTGATTGAGAGGTGGCTCCCATGGACCCGACATATTTATGAAATATTTTTGTATGGAGGTTCCAGGATTGGAAAGAGAAGTGTTGGTCGTCCGGCGGCGAGATGGGGGGACAACTTTGTTGCCATCGCGGGAATATCCTGAATGAGGCTGGCACAAGAACGAGAGCGTGGCACAAGCAAAGAGAGGCCTATACCCAACAGTGGGTGAAGTCGGGCTGTGGATGATGGTGATAACCCGTGTCCGGAACCGCGGTTACCATTTGTCCGTACCGATTTGACCAATCATTTATTCAGTGATAGGATAGATTTTTGAGAGTATTACCTACTCCGATTTGAAGAGTTAACAACGAATTTATTATCAAGACCTTTCACATGCATTTAAGCAACCAGATAATTAACATCAGTATTTAAACTTTCCTTTATATTGAATACTCCAAGAGACTAATTAACTCCATCAAACATCCCAGTGTCAACTTATTCTTACTTCTCAATCACCTCAGTAAATATTCAACTTAAACACACCGACCTCCTTTATTTCACTGCTACTCGACTTCGCAAAGTGTGCTGAAACTTTTCAATCAAACGTAAACTTTATACCAGTTATCGCAAGTTCTTTATTTGCTTGAAGTTATCGTACGAAGTTAGTACAGTTATTCTAAGTGAAGTGCTTATGTGAGATTAGTGTGTTTGTTCTAAGTGAGAGATTATTTTATGACGGGTTTCAGTTGTTTTAAAAGTGAATTTACTGTTCTGGAGTGGAGATTTAGCGCCGTATTGTCAGGCGTTGCACTAATGTTTATTCACCCATGGAACGAATTGGATTTCAAAAATATACATTAGAAGCCTTTGGTTGAGGAATAAATGAGGGCGGGCAAATTGGTATTAGGTTTTTTTCATCAGGAGTTTCTCAGCAGCAGGACACAAATCAAAACTCCGTGTCGTGATTTGAGCCCGGTTGATGGCAATAGGCTCGGCCCCTATTACATGGGACTTAAATATAATTGGCGAAAAGTGGGTGTACTATTAATAGTAAGGGTTAGGCAGACGTGCACTTAAGTACACCTCTGCCTTACCCTTCGGGGATTACATGCATGATGTTATATTTATGTTATGATTTGAGACAAAAAATATGAAAATAATAATAGAGCTTTTTAAAATAGCTTCTTAAAATTCCAACTCCTTTTTGTCCAATAGATATCATATAATATATAGGCTTTCTTTCATTCATTTCGACTGACAAGCAATTTGAAGTATGCTCAAGTCTTGCACAAAACATCCATAAGCAGATCATTACATAATAACCTTCATCCATCATCATCATGTGCCTGGCCTGTTCCCAAGTACGTAGGTACTCATATGTGTTGAAGCCGGTTTTCAGTCTAACCTGACTGTATATCTGATCTCTTCATGGCATGGCATAACTTGTTGGAAAAAATATTTCCACCCATTTCTCAATTTAAAGAATAAAAAAATAACCTTCTTTCTGCCTCACAGGGGATCAATACAAATGATAAATACCTGACGAAAGATACAGGGTGTAAAATATAACATAATACGACCCCTTGCGGACAGCATCCCTTCATATTTTATTGATGGATAAACAGGGTAATAAGGTTTTATGCGAAAGCGGAATGAAGTAATTCTATTGGTGGAGATATTGGGTTTCACTTTACTTGTGAGTTATGTCTTCTTTTCGTGCTGACAAATTTGAAATGTTGCTGGGCAAAATGTTTTACTTCTTGATGAACCTTTTAGTACTTTTAAGAAGGACAGAGCAGCTGTGGCCCAGTGGTGGCGGCCCCGACTTACAAACAGTAAGTCATAGGTTCGAACCCAGACAGGCGCATTACCTGTGTAATTTCATCACCATTACTCTCAAAACGGTGAAGGAAAACATCGTGAGGAAACCACTGGGCCCGTGTGGTGGATTATAGCCCATTCCCTCTCATAGAGAGGAGGCCGTGTGTCCCAGCAGTGGGAACATTATAGGCTGATTATGCTAAGCAGGACGTATTACTAACTAATTTAAAAATAATGAAATTAGTTTACTTTATTTTGCTATTTTTACTATTTTTGTGGGACGTTGTCAAAATCACGTTTCTTAGCTGGAGACAGTTCTTCAGCAACTCCTCAAACATAGCCATGGGACTTGAAGACATGGTGTTTTTCATGTTGTGCCATCTGTCATTATGCTGAGTTGAGACCCTTCAGGTATTGCAGCCATTGTTTTCTCTCAGTTTTCATAGTTTTAAGTAGATTTTTATTTCATAAACTATACGTCTTAATCAGAGACCATATTTCAGCTTCTATATAATATTTGGATAGTTTCCTACTAACTAAGTCAATTCCCACAGTCGAAGACACACAGCATACCTGTAACATCGCTGCAGAATACCCGCACGAAAAAAAAAACGAAAGAGTCGTTCATATTCTCTAACTGAATATGAACGACTCTTTCGTCGAATATCACCAAACTAGCCACTTTGAAACTCTGTCGTCATTAAGTTAAAATTATGCGTATATTAGCGTGGTGCAATCCCATGGGTGCCGAATTCCGGCAGCGTCCGGATATGTGTCCGGAAACTATTGTCCGCAGCGCAAACGTTGCGTAGTCGTACTAACGCTTAGTGGGGCTTTGAAAACTGGAGAGAATGTGGACGTTGAGAACTAAGGGGTATGTTTTGAAAGTGGGGAGCGTTTTGTTTTACTTGTGTGGAATCTAAATTACTGGCGTGGTTACTAATATTAAGAGCGTTAACGACTTACGGCATTTCATACAAGTTCCAAGTTACTTAGTTACTTTCAAGTTCTTTTTTTTCGAAATGACTGATCCGATTTTAATGAAACTTCATACGCATAAGCATGATACATAAGTCTAAAAAGTTGACAGAGAACTTTTGGAAATGCCTTTTAAAAAAAAAGATAATTGGAAATTTCTGTTTCTATGGAAAATCTAAAAATCGGTCTAATTTAGCTTTAACACTATTTTTCGAAAATGTTCTCAGTCAACTTTTTCGGTGTACAAACATGAAAAAAAATATGCTGGTGGAATACATTACCTCCTCATTTTTAGAAGTCTGTTAAAAGTGCTTCCAACTGGTAGTATGTTGTTCTACCATTGTCATATTTCAAGGCCTTGGCCTATCTATCAGGTAATCAGGTTACTTCAAACAGGCGGGTACCAATTACGCAGCTTGTATGGGAAGTACCCTCGACCCTTTGTATCTCGTATTCCGTTTGAATTGACATGTTTTTACAAGCCCCTGTTGATTGTGACTATCCCGTATTCACGAACATTCATGATGTTCAAATTGTTCAACAACTGCACGCGTAGCATGACCACCGTAGAAACGGGTTTTATCGACGGAAGAATCGACAAAATGACAGATGAACAAAAGAAATCTGTCATTTTGTCGATTCATCCGTCGAGTAAACCCGTTTCTACGGTGGTCGTGCTACGCGTGCTGGTTAGAATAGATTCAGCGGATTTTACAGGGTGTAAGGGACAGCCCTCCACAAACTGACAGGGTGCATTCAGCTCCTTATTTTGAATCATATTCCACCGTAGTTTTTCTCCGGAAATTTTAGTATTTTTTTTTTTTTGTAATTACTATTCCTTTATATCAATGAAATATTACATTCGCTGTACGCACCACTTCATTTATGTAAATAATACGGCTAAAATAAAAATTCCAACAATGGATGTTGAAATACTCTAACGAACGATGCGTGAAATCAGCTGTTCACTTCTTTCCTAGCTACAGAGTTCATCGAACTCGTCGTTGCGCTTGCCGTTCGCTACGTACGTTTTGCCACGGTAACGATACATTGCGTATGAGGAAATAAAAGAAATAAAATTTATTGGATTCCCATAGCATTCCTGAAATAATTTGTTGTGACCGGTACATTCTTGTACCGGTCACAACAAATTATTTGAAAAGTTTGATCTTAGTATGATATATGTAATTTACCCCATCAGTTTGTGGAGGGCTGTACCTTACACCCTGTATTTTTGATTGGCTTATGTTGTAACGCGGAAAAAGAATGAGGGATAACGTACTTAAATAAATATTTTTCTAATTTTAGTTATGTGTTGGGGTGCTCGTGGCTAAATAATAACAGCCGCTTGGATCAATCTTCAGGATAAGTCGCGCTTGCCAAGGTTAGTCTGTGGATGGGTGACCACCCATTCCATACCGAGTTTCCTCCGTGCCTCGGAAAGCCCGCTAAACCGTTGGTCCCGGCTGTCATTTGGAGATCTTTGACAGTCGTTACATGTAGTCAGTGGTCCGAAGGTCTGGTAACCAGTCTTACCAAGAGGTATCGTATTACCCAGTAAAAACTGGATTGTGGAGGTCAGATAAGCAAACGCTCCATGTAAAAGACTGGTATTTAACTACATCCGGTTAGACTGGAAGCCGACCCCAACATATTTGGGAACAGGCTAGGCAGATAGATGAGAGAAAGGTTGCGAATCATTGCAGCAGCACTCGGACCCCACGACCCCAGAGTTTCAACCCCAAACGGCTCGAAAATATAGTTTCCACAAAGGTTTCTATTTTTACGCCGCTTGAGGTTCTCTGCAGCCGCAGCGAAAAATAAATGAGAAGATGTTAAACTATGCTGTCCAAGGTACAATTCGGGGTGTTTTACGGGGTGTAAGTGATACACCCCGTATAGGTTACTTACTACAAAACCCAGACCTTATAAATCAGAAACCATAAAACCATATCTTAACGAAAAATCCGCTTCATTCCAAGCTATAGACAAAAGGCAGTTCCTATTCACAGTTACCTATACGTAGATATGTATCCATAGGGCTATGTTCAGTGTCATCACAACACAAGAGGCCATATAAAGGCCATTGGCACGAAGCTGTGATGTCCCCTGACACCGACAATGAATTGCCGTCAATTGCACCCCCCGGTCTGCGTGGGGGTCGTAAATTCATATTATACACCTTGTTTCTCAAAGTGTTACGACTTCTGGGGGTAGTGGCTTAGTTGTTGGGATCTTAGACGTAATGATGCAGAGAGAAATGACATATGTTTGGCTTTATTTCCACTGTGTAGCATGATAACGGGTTATCTCGTACCTATTTGTATTTATATACTATACATGGTGTAAACGGACACAGCCGTCAACCAAGCCTTTTGTACTTACATCAAACTAAGTAACTTCACGCAAAAATTATTACTGGGAAACGACTCTTTTTTTTTAGGGTGAAAAACTACGTTTTACGGTAGGACTCAATATAACATAGACTGATGGATGGATTGAATAGTACGGGGGTCGTGGAGGTGTTTAAAGTAAAAATCTTACATTAAAAGCTTATATTTAAAAAACTTGACCCCCAATATCTCCATAACTAAAAGGTTCCCTATGGCCTAGAACAAAAAAAATATCGCAATGACGCAGAGAACAAGTGCCTTTCGGCTTCGTTAAGGGTCTTGTTACACCCTGTAAAAGTCTGAAACTGTCGAGCCTCCTCCGTTTGATTCGTGTTTAGTTTAATAAGGTTTTTTATATATATTAGTTTATTATTTCATAAGATTATTTTGTGTATTTTTATCTATGGGCCTCAGTTGCCTGACAATAAAATGATTGATTGATTTACCTTTCAGTGTGATAGTAAAAAGCTGATGTTAGCATTTCTACCGCAAAACAACATTGCTGTCAGTTTTGAATGAATGTTCTACGCAATAATAATGTTCAGCGTATTCTTTCTGTGGGGCTAGCGTCAGTTTGTTTTACTGTCAAAACCCACTCGATAGCGTTAAAGTAAACTTCCTCTTGTATGGAATAATAATTTTAGACCGACCGCTTTAATGAGTCTTCGTGAAGGTATTAATTTAAATGGAATATTCTGAAGGTTGATCACGTATTGGTTCAATTAGTATGGTAATACCTACGTGGATTATGGTTATTTTAAAGCAAATAACCTGTCGTATATTGTTAGGACTTTGTGGACGCTTAATGTGTCTTTGATGGTGCAAGACGGAGGACTCATTAAAGCGGTCGGTCTTTAGTGTGTTTCATTTCTTTGTCACGGGCGCTAGTCCAGTTTCAGTACAAATTGACGCTAACACTTGCACAAAATATAAAATAAGTAAAATAAATGAGGACGAAGTAAAAGTAAGTAATCAGTTATATCAACTGTATAAGCGTAAGATAGATTTTTGCAGTTTTCCAAGTTTTGCGGTTAATAACTTTTCGGAGACTAACTCAAATTGACTTTTAATAGCTTTTTATTTTCTCAGTCGGAGAAAAGTTTAAGGCGTTTAGTTAAATTAGCTCTTAACAGATCTAAGAGATTTACTGAGTTTGTCGAGAAGCGCCAAGATAACTTGTAGTGCCTGGGGGCTTTAAGCCAAACTTTGAGAACCACAGAATTGTGTTCTTACTGATAGACGGAAATGCCTAAAAGTTTTTAAAGCCAATTTTGAGACAAATACTGCTAATAAATTTTGTTTAGCTCGTCTTGTAAGCGCAACTGATGAATAAATGGTTTTAAAGAAAAATACAAATACGTTTTTAGTCCAGAGGCTCTAGCCGAGCGCGCAGTGTAAACGTAACGTAAATACGTCGAATTAAAAATACTCGTTTCACATATCATATTTTCATAATTTTAAGAATTTATTCATTTCTACGAATGATTCAGATTGTGCTTAATGTGAACAACTTAACTGAAATGCTATAGGATAATTGTATTTTCGATTAAAAATGTAATTTACGTCGTGTTTACACCGCGCGCTCGTGCTAGGGCCTCAGTTCCCTCGACTGGACCCTTGAAATCGAAGGCTATTTAGAAGGCCTAGTCACGTTGTAATCGCTAGAAGATCCTTCAGATAACTTTCATCAGGATTAAAAGAAACTATTGGGTAGCTTCAATCCAATGGATTATTGACTATACACTGAAAAAACATCACCCCTAGGTACTCTTGTCCTACGACGCTTCGAATCAGTTTTCATGGTAAGCGTCAGTGATTATATTTATTTTTATTTATTTATTAAAACTTTATGTACAAGTAAAAAACTGCACAAAGGCAGACTTAATGCCTTGGGCATTTTCTACCAGTCTACCTTAGGGTGATGCAGAGACAATATACACTAGGTGCAATAACAGAAAAAAAAGACTAGAAAATATTTATAACTAAAACACATAAGAATAAATACATAAATACATACATATATTAAACTTTATAAAGTTAAGAGAGATAAACAAGAAAAACTACAACAACTAGTTCTGAGACGAATCTGCCAACTTCTTGTGTATATGTTCCCGAGCTTTCACTTTGAAAGTGAACTGACTGGTCACCATCCTGATACTCTGAGGGAGCGCATTCCAGAGGAAAACCGCCTGGACAAAGAAAGAAGATTTTATAAAACCAGAGCGGTGAGAAGGACTTCGTAAAAGACAATTATTACCGGAACGAAGATTCTTGCTGTGCGCAGAGCATAAATATTGACAATTAGACGTCAGATAAGAAGGAGAAGTGTGTTTGTGAAGAAGAGAAAACAGGGTTGTCAAAGCCCACAATTCTCTGCGCTGCCGGATGGGCAGCCATCTTAAAAGCGATCTATGCGTAGATACATGATCATACTTGCGGAGATTGAACACGAATCGAATGCAGTTATTAAGAAGTCGGTCAAGTTTATTGAGCAGATCTGCATTCAGGTCGTAGTAGCACACATCACCATAGTCGATTATGGGGAAGATTAGGGACTGTACAAGCATTGCCTTAACGTGTGATGGGAGAACATTTTTCAACCGATAAAGCGACCGCAACACACAAGACACTTTCAATCTCCAGGCACTTTTGCTTCAATTAATTGTGAAAATCACGTAGAAGATGCCTATCATACTTAGAGCATAATGCGCTAGCTCATACAGGTGTCGTTAATAATAACAGTAGCAAGCTTTGTTGCATGTAATGGTTTAGACAAAGTTTGGTGCTTTGACCGTGCGCTCGTGGCAAAACTATGCAACTGTCTAGGCTTTTAGTTTGAGGAGCTTCGACTATTCTGATTATTTGTTAAGACAGACTAAGTACTTAAAATATGTCGAGTTATTAATCTATTTTAGAACTATGTTTAAGACAAGGGTATGAACGCTCTTGGAGGCTATTTAACCTTTTGAACGCCAGAGCATAAACGCACGCGCGTGCCCTCCACGCCACCTACCATTTTGTCACATATTTGTGTCGTACAGGGCACGCGCTTGCTCGTCACGTATATGTGACAATGGCGTTCAAAACGTTAACTACATTAGTACCTACTACAATGTCGTGAGGAAAGTTTTGAGTATGAATGTGGATGGGTATAAGAGTAGAGGAAGACCGAAGAAACGATGGATGGACTGTATAAAGGATGATATGGCAAGAAAGGAGGTGTCTGATGAGATGACGAGTAATAGAGAAGTATTTAAGAAGAAGACATGCCGTGCCGACCCCAAATGAATTGGGATAAGGGCAAGAGGATGATGACGATGAGTACCTATTATAATGCACGGAGTCACAACCGGCAGTGTTTAGACGCGAATATCAATTTATCATCTGTCTAACCTTTTCCCAACTATGTTGAGATCGTCTTCCAGTCTCACTGGACGCAGCTGTATACCAGTATTTTACATGGAGCGGCTGCCTATCTGACCTCCACAACCCAGTGTGTACTGGGTAATACGATTAACCTTGGTAAGAGTGGTTGTCATATTTTCGGGCCACTGACTACCTGTGACAACTGCCAAATATCTACAGATGATAACCGGGCCAAGGGCTTTACGTCCATTCTGAGGAAACTTAGTATGCAATGGATGGTCACCCATCCACAGACCAACCTTGGCAAGCACTGCTTAACCTTGATTATCGACCCGCGTGGCTGTTATTATTTAGCCATGAGCTCCTCGACCTCTTAATATAAATTACCACAACAAATACGTCTACAATCGATTACAAATCACGAAGAGTCACGTACCCTTATTATTCCAACCTGATCCAATTTATCGTTATTACCTAGACCACTTTAATTACAAAGTCGTTTAGATAAACGAAGACTTGTAATTCAGTATTTGAAGACTGCGTACCATTTTTATTTTAATAGACAATAGTTTCGTTAATTTGAATCAGTCTAGCCTACCAGCAGTACCTATGTTCTCTTTATTATTTTGGAGCCAAGACCATCAATTAAATCAATTTTTCACTGAATCTTGAAGTGTCTGTTTGTAATTTCAAAATAACAGTTTTTTCTGAACGCATATGAACGGTATACGGTACTTATAACAAAAACATTTTTGTTGTTTTTTTTTATTTGTCTGGGCCAATTTGACCAATTTTGACGGGACTTTTACTGGTAAATAGCTGATGTTACAAGGAGTAACCTAGTTTAACTTATCTTACTACTTTTATTTTAGAAAAATAATTAAGGTTACGTGTAAAAAAATTAAAACCCTTGAAGTTGTTAACGAATTCCGAATAAAAAGGAAAGTAATATTTTTTATGATAATAATATTTACGCGGACGAAAGTCGCGAGTAACAGCTAGTCTACTAATAATGTTATTAAGTTAATTAGCAACTGTCTGTGTGTTAGTTTTATAAGATATATGGCACACGGATAAATAAACTATGAATGACACGGGTTAGGACATACAATAGTTTTATCCTGGTAATTATGTTCTCGTGGGGTATATGTTTGGTCTTGACACGGTTGAAGCCGCTGGATTTTACATAATATTTGATGTTATCGGCCTGCACTACAAAATTATGTAAAATATCTATCTATATTTAGGGATAGATCACCAGCCTTCGTGCTGTAGTGCTGCAGTGGAATGCGGGCCATCTTCGCTTTCTCATTACTATTAACCCTGTTCAAGAAATCACCGAAGCATTGATATTTATTTATTATTTTCTCCATCTTACGACTATCATTACAAGGTTACCTAATGCGATAGTGTACACAATACCAATATTAAGTTTTGTAACTAATTACAAACAGTGCACTTTTTGTAAACTCACTCAGAGAACAATAGAATACATCACTAGCTATGAGGTTGAGAGTGCGGACTGCACACGTCAGTGGCGCCTCACGTAACAGATTGGTCCGCGCGCGCGGCTCCGCCAGCCTGCGTGGCTGGCGACATCGCGGCGTCGCCCCACGTACCTGTCCGGAACACACAAACCTATCTGCCTTAAAATGTAGGCTGTTAAATCCCAAAATACTCCTTATTTAACTGAATACATAAAAGCCTTATCACGAACCTCTATTAAGCCAGCCATCATAACTGTCATACCGTTTCACCCGTTCTATAGACTTGTCAATTATATTGTGTACCTTCGTTAAGGGCCACTTTGGAACCAAATAGCTCTATACAGCTCTATCGGCCCCCAAAGGTCCGAAACTGACCCCCATATATAATAGGTGGCCAGTGAAGGGTGTGATCGGGTAAATATTCTAACTGTTTTGGATAAGGAAGTACTTTTGTGTGTTTATCGTGTTGTTACGCACGGTGAATTTTAAGTTGAAAAGGAATTGATGTTACGTCGAATTAAAAGATAATTTGTTAAGTTATGCACATCATTTAAATCAAATACAACACTAAGGCTGCCATCAGACAGACTGTATCGCAGCACCATTAGACGGACTGCATCGCAGCAACCGTGCGCAGTATACAACATGTAACATAATTAACGCACATCCTGAAATTAGTTTGTTCAGAATCGTTTACTGAATCGATTTCTATAATTTTTATTATAGGTATTTTTTTTCCCAAAAATAATTAAAACTACGTAAATTCTACCTTTGTATTGGTTTCCCTAAATCCGTTACATTAATCATTCAGTTTCGGGATCATTCGGGATCTATCCGTTTCTCCTGTTCCGGGGTCTTGCCTCCGGCACTAATTGAGACCCGGTCCTGTTACAGTCACAAGGTATTATACTTGTGAAGGTCCTGTAGTTGCCCTTTCTAAAGCATAGATCTCTATGGAGAAGAATGGGCAAGAATCTCCATAGACACTATTTTAGAGGTTCGCAGGTGCCATAAACTACTATTTAAACCACTATGCGCAGACCGTCACTCGCAGCTGACTTCCGAGCCGCCATAAAGTTTGAACCGAACTATACTAACACTTTAGATATTCAAAAAACGTACATATGTACACGATTACTGAACGGGTTTGTACAAATTTTAATATACCTAATGATCTAAAAATGGTCTAAAAACGTTTTGCCTTTTCTAATAAATTAGTATTATTGTATTGTAAATTGGACCTTCAAAATTAAAAGGTTAAAATAAGCTACCTCGCAAAACTATTGAAAAACGATGTTGAATTTTTCGTTCGTTTTGAACGAAATATTTCATTGTTGTGATAATGATAATGAACCACTTTCACATACATTTTTTGCTACGAGTGAAAATTAAATCAAACCAATTTACTGCTACCCTAAACAATGTTTTATCACAAGATACAGCAGCTTATAAATTATGTATCCGGATTAGTGCTGATTCAGGATAAGGGGTTTCTAACAAAAGGGTGCAAAAAAAGGTTTCTCGTCCCTGGATATATTTATACGAGTATATCGGGTGTGATAGTATCTGCCAGGTCATATCTCCTAGTGTTAAAATAACTTATTTTATGAGCAAACGTTGGTTGCTTTTTTAAGTGAGCAATTCTGTTTATTTTGAGCGCGGTTTTTATGATTTTTCTTGTAACCCAAATAGATAAAAAGAAATTGTTGAGTGGGTAGATACTGTTTAGTTGGTATTCTAGTCTTTTACCTAATTTGCAAGTCAAAATAACCAAATCAAAATTGACCAGAATCGGTCGCTGAAAATATTTTGTTCACAAACACATTTTCTCAATTTAATCAAAACAATGAACAAGACATCGCAACAATTTTACCAACACCATTATTTTAACATATCGCTCTCTTAAAACATAAGTGGCACTATACAAAAAATGTCATTTTTTAGTTAAGTATACAGTCAAAACGCATAAAACGAAACGCGCCTAATGCAAAGACCCCGGTAGCTCTAAGGCGCCAAATTTTCGCTAGATGTCGCTAGTGTCACTTATGAATTTATCACAATTTGTCCAGTCGGTAATTGATAAACCGGCACTACGCAAGTTCGCGTCAAGTCTCCGGAGGGAATCCTTGTCGAGGGGAGTTAAAAAATGGCACTTTGTGTAAAGTGCCTCTTATTTAATAAATTTGCTTTCGAATATTTACAGTGAGTAAATGCATAAGTGGCAATTTGAATATAATGCCAGTTATTTAATAACTTTAGCGTGGATTTTGTTTTTATATGAATTCAATAACGGGCATTTTCTGTAAAGAGCCATTTAATCAATAAATATGCTTTCAAATATTAGCTGTGCGTAATTGCATAAGTGGTAGTTTGAGTTTAGTGTCAGTTATTTTTTAACTTTAATTAGGATTTTGTTCTTATACGAATTTAATAACGGGCATTTTCGGTAGCGCCACTAAAAGGGTCAGTACAAGGAACCAGCGGACTCAAGAACTGCAACAGCTGTATAACCAAAAGTTGAATTTATCTGAAAGAAAAAAGAATGACGTGAAAAGCCTTCTAGATGCTGGTTTGATCCCCAATTTTTACAATTCCTACTTTGATAGTTTTGAACTAGGCAGGTAGAGTAGTGAGAACGCCTTTAAAAAAAACTGTTGATTTATAATTTGTAAGAAGAAGTTTTCGATAAGTTTTGTGATTTATGTGCGAAAATGTTTTTAAGTTACTGTTAGTTTATTAATTTTTTTCTCGGTTCTAGAACTGACGTTAACGACTAAATTGCTAAAAAGCTTTGCTGGTTTTTTCGTAATTCAGTTTTTACAAGATTTTATAGTATGTACAAGATTTTGATACAATATTTTTATAATTTCTTACGGTTTTTTGTAAAAAAAACTATATTTTTAAATTACTGCAAGATTTTTACTGACTCTTATGATAATTAAACCTTTAATACGCTGATTTTTACGTAACTTTTACAGTTCCTACTTCGAAAGACTTTTAACCTTAGCAGATAAGTTGAAATACCTCTAATAATTGTACTGATTAGTAAGTAGTAAGAACAAGTTTTTAATATTAATGTTATTTATGATAAAATGACGAAGTTTCTGTTATTTTGATAATACTTTTATCTAGATTTAAACAGATTTGTTAATTATGAATATGTGTGATAATTTTTACCGAAAACTGTGGGCATGTGCCAAATAAATATAATTCTTTATTATTTTAGTAGTTATATATTTTTATTTCTCTCTTTTTTATCATAACAATGTAGGTAAAATAACAATTTAGAGGTCATTAAGCAAAAAGTTTTGAATAACTAGAAAACTATAACCGACACTATGCTAAACTTTTTTTTAAATGCTTCTCCATTGATAAATAATCAATAATTTTATCGTATGCCACTGGATACTGAAACAGCGTTAGTTAAACTGTTATTTTAAGCCGATCACAAAGCTTTATTTATATTTTTTTAGTTCCATATCACCCATTCAATTCTTAAAAAATCTTAAAACGGCCATACTGTAAAATTAACATTTTCGTTTAGTGCCATTTATGTTCTAAGGGTGCGATATCATCACGCTTGTAATCCCCGAAGAGTTAGGTTAGACATCCACAAACACATTTCGCAAGTTATGTTTAAGTCCCATGTAATAGGGGGCGAGCCTATTGCCATCAACCGGGCACAAATCCAGACTACGTGGCTGCTACGGAGAAATTCCTGACGTGAGAATCGAAGTCGTGCTCATGCAATAGCACTAGCAAACACCAGACCAACGAAGCTGTCCGAGGTAGTGTAATAGGGGGCGAGCCTATTGCAAACAACCGGGCACTACTGATAAATTCCTGATGGAAAAACCTATTAACATTTTGCCCGGCCCAGGAATAGAAACCAGGACGTCATGCTCAGCAGTCGCGCTTGCGACCACTTGATCAATGAGGCAGTCAACACCAATTACAACAGTAAAATTACTTCACACATATTTCTCCATAAATAATTTCCCCTCCACACTCCAATTCAGCAAACTAAACTAATTTATATCACAATATCCCGCGTCATCACACAACTCTGTCTACCCTTCAAACTTCTAAAATTAACCGCTCCGTCACGGAAACACCGGAAATAAGGAAACGGAACCGGAAACCAGCCGGGACGTAAAGCCTCCACGACCCAGCCCGCTGACACGTCTGTTCAGCAAAAATGTGGGTACTTGAATATGCAAAAATGAGGGTAACATACTGAAAAAGTGGCGTTTTTAATTGCAGTATTTTATTGACTAGCGACCCGCCCTTGTTTCGCACAGCGCCACCTATCGGGGCCAAAACTATATCTAATGTAGCTTATATTTTAAGTTAAGCATCTAGCAGTAGAGCAGTGAAAACTGCGTTCAAATCCATGCAGTAGTTTTTGCACAGAGACATCCCCATTCCTGACATATCTACCATGCCTCTGCAATGACAAGCAGCTCAGGTACTAAGCCACACTAATACGGCTTTAATGATCATCAAAGGTACAGTCATCTAATCTTTCAAAGGAGATCAACCACTAGTGTTACCACACGGAATATAATCCGTGGAATATTCCAGTTTGTTAAAGAGCACGGAGAGGTTTGGAAGATAGCTGCTGGAGGTGGCATTGTCACACTCACAGCCACAGATATAGATATGCCTTCATAACGCAAGAGCATCACTTCACGTGCCTGCTGTCGCAGCTAGCTAATCTGTTTAAAACAACATCGTTACAACTCATTATTTTAATCCTCGTGCACTTTTTTGATGTCACTGAATTAAGCACTGTATCAGTATTGCCTTTTTTTTTTCTTTAAGTATAAAATTCGACTCAGACAGTAAGCGTCTCCTCGCGCGTGCTTGAAGATGCGCGAGCGCCCAATTAAGCTGAAAGTTATCTTTATACTGCCGTCTCTAGACGATATCTATCATCGTGGCGCTGCCGTGTTCTATGATGTTGTGACATTATCCTACTGTTTATTCAATTTAAACAATCATAAACTTTGTTAAGTAGGTCGCGCAGGTGAGCTTATTGAAAGTTTAATCTTTCATTTCATAGATGGCGTTGTGAGAGCGTTAGGTAGCCTAAATCCCACAAATGAAGTTTTCATGTCATTAAGAAGTTAAAGAAAAGTTTTAACGTTAAGCTTAGTTCGATGTTTTTATCCTCAATTATTCTGAAATACATTCAAACGCTACTAAAAATAACTCTGGTTTTCAAAAAAATAAAGAATGATGTAAAATTGTAAAGATAAAAATATTTTATTTCTGTTTTAATTACTACATTTACCAAAAAAAAAACAACATTTAATAAATTGCCTATTTGCCAGCGAAGTGACAGAGCTACTTATTCGCGCCATTCACATTGTTTCCCGTCATGCAACCAAAAAGGATTCAATACAAACAATTCAGGCAAATAATTAAAGCGATCCATTGTGCTGGCTGGCAATGGTATAAATTCCTTAATTATCTGTCCGCCATTTCTGTTCTGTACGAAAAGCGCGCGCTTTTCAATTTTGTCTGTGAACGTATCCCTGTCCCCTATTCAGCTATTGTCGCAATGGGTTGATGCCATGGCGGATTGTGGCTTTTTAATTAATAATATACCATTTATATTGTAATGTTCAGTTTTAATTGGGTAGATAAGGAAATTAAGTGGACTTTGCGGATTAATTTTATATATCTAGTAATTATGATTTTGAATAGAGATTTTGTTGCAAGTTTCATCTTTTGGCTTTTTGAAAAGTACCGCACCAAAGGTCATGACGATGGGCATAATATAACGTAACACCACGCATATAGTATGCAATTAAAGAATTTCATAACTTATTCAAATTATTTTACAATCTGTGTTTTCCTTTAAAAAAAATAAAAAATGTAACTACTAAACCACAGAAATGGATCACAAAAGGAATTAAACTGTGCTCTAAACGTAAACGTGACATGCTATGGACTTTTAGGCGGCATCCAAATGTAGTCAATAAACAAAGTTACAATTCCTATTCCAAACGTTTAAAAACAATTATCAAACTGACCCAAAAATCGCAAAATAGCCATTTCATCAATAACGCTGTAAATAAAACTAAAGCAACCTGGAGGGTTATAAACTCATCAATAAATAACATTCCAAGGAACAGTCCTCATAAACTCCTTATTGACAATAAATACGTAAGAAATCCAACTGACATTGTAGAACTATTTAATAATCATTTTATTGACCAAATACAACCAACAAACAATTCTGACCATAAAATAACAGTAACAAATTCAATTATACCCGAAGTGACGTGTACACACATTCCGCCAGAAAATGAGCATAAATGCACAAAATTAATTATTACTACACTAGCTGTTGCCCGCGACCTTCGTCCGCGTGAAATTTTATAGCCTATAACCTTCCTCGATAAATAGGCTCTCCAACACTAAAAGAATTTTTCAAATCGAACCAGTAGCTCCTGAGATTATCGCGTTCAACCAAACAAACGCGACAATCCAGGAGCTACTGATTCGATTTGAAAAATAATATATTATATATATATTGCTATATAATATTATAAAGCTGAAGACTTTGTTTGTTTGGTTGAACGCGATAATCTCAGGAGCTAATGGTCTTTCAACATCGTAAATATAGACTACCACAAAATTCCAAAACAAGAATATTTCAAACGAAAATAACTCTCAAAACTCTTCAAAGGCTCCCTTCCTTTACTCCGGCGGGTTTATCTCGCGTATCCATGGCAATCAGTCACCCCTTTGCTAGCAGTCAGCATCCCTCCTACTCAAATCTCGCAGGATCTCTCTCTCGGGTCAAGGTATGAATTATTTCACCCCTAAAATTAATGCTCAGTGAATTTTGTTTAGCTGCTTATTCAGCCTTTTAATAAATTGTGTGGAACCTTATTTCTGGCGGATTGTGTTGTTTTTGAATATGGTTTCGGGCTTAGTCGGCTCAGAATTAGGGCCAGCCTGATGTTGTGTAGTTTGATCAACTAGGCCCAACGTTGAAAAGGTCTAATGAGAAAATCTTTAAGAAACTAAATACCATATCATTAACACGTCTGACATGTCATACATGAGACCTAAACAGTACTGGCAATATGTACCCACATACACCCCCGTCCACTAGTACACTTTACTATTAGATACATCTCTGTCTAACCCTTATGGGATTACAGGCGTGATGTTTATGTTGAAGTCAGCCTAATAACATTAGTTACGTGTATGTGACCCATCATTTGTGCATTTAAGTTTAAATGAGTAACAATCTGGAGTTTTCTATGGCGGCGTTGTGAATATTAGAAATAGTCCTGATAAATTAGGACTTGCTATTTGGTGTCCTGAAAGCCAAATACTATAATTATTATTTTCTTAAACAGTACAATAATTGTACCACAGTTATACCCCTTAAAAAATAACTTGATTAAAACCTTTTACTCGGCCGAAACGGGTAAAAATAAACAGAAATAAATTCGTTTTAGAACATTTTTCATTGACGGATTTAAAAAGCTTTTAGAGCAATTGGAATTTATAGGGATCATAACTCGGTGTCGCAATCCTCGACTGACATTTTGATGGACATTATCGAGTTTGAAGCGAGCTATGTTTATGATACTGTTTGTTTCGATTGTTTTTTGAACAAACAAACGATTTATGAGCTTTAAAAACATAACCTCAAAAATTGGGTAAGTGCCTAAAATAGAACATAGTGCAAGTTAAATAATAATAAATTAAGATAAAAAAACCGGCCAAGTGCGATTCGGACTCCGATACCATCGTAGTAGGGGAGCCCCCTTTAAATTTTGATCTAATTTTATTTTTTGTTGTTATAGCGAAAACAGAAATACACATTCTGAGAAAATTTCGACTGTCTACCTATTACGGATCATGAGATACTGTCCGCTGACAGACAGACGGACGGAGAGCAGAAGCTTAGTAATAGGGTCCCGTTGGTTACCTTTCGGGTAAGGAACCCTAGTAAATATTTGACCGTGCTAAAACCTCAATATAAACTGTTAAATACCCGCAAAGCTTTATTCTTTTAATTTCAACTTTGAGAAACAATTTGAACACTTAGTGACAAGTTAAAATTTTGCTAACTGAAAATCCAATTTAACTTTTGCCAAATCCAACCCCAAAGGCGAAAGGCAAGCTAACTGCCGTACAACCAATCAAAAGCGTTAACTACAAAATTCAATGTTTTTACAAAGTTCAAATTAAAAGTAATTTAATTTCGTGGCTAAAAGGTTTATGGGTGTATACTAAGACGCACTCAATTCCACGTCGCCGGTAAACAACGGAGAGAGATCTTCAAACGTAATTTAGCATGTGATTTGGCTTAAATATGTCCCCGTCTCTTTCTTGCACTCGTAGTACGACAGTTGTGCGACAGCAGAGATATACATAGATATAGCTAGATAACGCAAGAGCACCTACTTCGCGTGCCCGGCTTAAGCATTTTATGCTTAACGTGGCTACTGTCGCAGCAAGATAATTTGTTTAAAACAACAACGTTTCAACACAAGAACTTAATTCTAGACATTTGAAGAACAAAAAGTAGTCTATTTTGTATAGTAACTTGTTTGTATAGTAACTAAATAGTGCTTATAACGTCATAGTAGGTAGTCAAAAATGGCACTCTTAGTTTTTATTCGGATCGTGATACTTGTGTTATCTAATATCTTTGTGCGACAGTGACAGTAATAACGATAACTTGAATTGCGTGCTAAGTAACGGTTATAGAACTCGGCTTAAGTTTCATGGTCTATCTTTAGCGTGTTAAAGAGACTTTAGATCCTCTTGAAATTAAGTGTATTTGGAGGGTTCGAGTTTAAAAAGGTTTAATAACCTAAATCGAACCATTATCAACGTGAGCAAAAACACTCACCCTCGATTTTCTTTCAAAACTCAGTCCCAGAACGCTCGTTCCATTTGACCCATGCAAAGAAAATATGTAAAGTACTTACAGCAGGTTTTCGTATGGTAATTTGTACAGGGTTGAGTGAGGGGGTGAACCCGCCCCCCGATGGGGAGGAGGGGGTGACTTAGCGCAACAGTTTGGAGGTGTAAGGCGGAACTGGGTGACGTGATGTATCGGCTTTCGGTGAATTTTGACTTGTTTGGGGACGAGTTAGGCAGCTTTAGACAGGATGGTTCCCGGATTTGTATAGGTAAATAGTTCCTCTTGTATTTCAGCGAAATTGGTGATATCATAATGTAGTCGGGAGACTTTATAACTTGAGTGAGACGGATTAAAATAAGGCTATGTTGGTAACACGTGTAAATAAACATTTAACAGGGTTTAACTTAATTTTAAATAGTATGTGATCACAAATAGCAAAGTAAAATAAATTAAACTAGACTTCAAGTTATTTAACGACTGAAAACGGACAAAAATACAAGGTAACGTGCAAATGTATTGATTACTAGCGTTTGCCTGCGGCTTCACTCGCGTGATATTCAGGAATTATACCTCGGGCAAGTAATTCCGGGATACCTTTATTTCTATCAAAATCCGTTCAGGCGTGAAATGGTAACAGACATACACATAAAGTTACTTTCACATTTACAATAATAAGAAGGAAAGTACAGATGCTAAAGAAAAAGTTAGCCAAACACACAAGAGACGACGGAAACATCTGGCGAACCCGTCCTGTTAAAAAGAAACCAACAATTCTATTCACTAAAACACATTCGAAAGCGTACACAAACAAAGACTATGTGCTTACCGCTTAAAAGCGTGGTCTCGGCTTGTCCGATAAGATTTTCAGCGCTTTATTCGCTTTAGAACTGCAAGCAACACAAAGCGCTTGAGATTGCACATTACACTAAGCGATGATGGATCGCTGTGGTCAGATTCATTTTATTTAATAATATTTTTGCGGAAGCTGGGTACACAATATGCTTATAACTTGCAAGTAATATTAACTTTTCTTGATACTCGTAAGTAAAAAGAGAATTGAAAATTTATAATAACGAACGAATGAACAATCGAACGATTTTGTTTTTATATAACATATAGATAATATAATTTGACGATCCTCAAACGGCTGAAAAGATTTTCTTGAAATATAGCTAAGAACACTCTCGATCAATGGAGACCCATACAAATTAAAAAAAACCAAATGTGTTCATCCGTTTGGGAGCTACAATACCAGACAGACTCATTCACTTTTATCACAGTAACACAACGGCCGCATGAAATTCGCGCGCGCGCGCCTTTGACCTATCAGCTGTTAGGCTCATGACGCCGTTCTGTCTCATTACTATCGTACCGTGCAACAGTGGGTAAGCAGAGCACCCGAGCGGCTCGCAATCCCGCTCCGTAATGCTCTCCGCTGTTGTGTTATTGTGATAAAGTGAAAGAGTATTAAAAAAAATGTTTGTTTGGGAAAGTTGTTTGTTATCATGAGTACAATCACGTGTTTAAGTATCAGTCACTAATTACCAGTCACCCTATATGTGGAGGTCAAATAGGCATTTGTATCATGAAAAATACTGGTATTCAGTTGCGTCTGGTTAGACTGGAAGCGACCAAAACATAGTTGGAGGATTATGAAAACGGCATGACACTGTTAAAACGAACGTTAAGTTGCACTACTTTTTACCAGTATAATCAGGTAGGTCAGGCTCTAAAATAGCTGGGTACCTACCGGTGGGTGACAGAAAATTGAACACCGTTGTAACTCGATCGCCAATACGTCCACTCAACCTTTTATGTCTATTTTTCGCAGTTTTATCGATAAAAGTCTAAAATAGAACCTTTTAGACAGACACTTAGGCTATGTTGGTTTTAAGAAACGATTAAGTATTTGAATTTCAATATTTTTGAATTCATTGGTATTTCAAGTGTCTACTATTTGATTTAATGGATTAAATATGAAGAGTGTCTACCAAATATTTAAATAGTTTCTGTAATCAATTCATCAAAATCTAGCACTGAGTGGCATTATCATTGGATTTTTGATAATATTGATTCGCAAACTAAATAATAAGACTACTTTCGAATTAGTATAATAATAATTAAACTTGCATAGACACAACCTTGTAGCCAGGATTATCCATCAGCAACTTGCTCTAAAATACAACCTTGTGGAATCGGAAGTACCGTACCATAAGTATGTGCCCGACCCAGTTCTCGAAAATGGCAGTATCACATTGTACTGGGATCGAACCATCATCACTTACAGGACTATTTTAGCTAATAAGCCTGATATAGTGGTGGTGGATCGATCAGAGCGGCGCGCAATGATTGTTGACATAACGGTCTCGCATGATGAGAACCTCGTGAAAGCCGAGAAAGATAAGCAAATCAAGTATCTTGACTTGGCTCGCGAGGTTATCGGCATGTAGGATGTGGACTCAACGATCATTGTGCCGATAGTTGCATCAGCCCATGGCTTAATTGCCAAGAGCCTCGACCAATACCTGAGGAGGCTCTCGTTAGGCAGCTGGATCAAGGGCTTGATTCAGAAAGCGGTACACCTGGACACGGCTCGTATTGTTAGGAGCTTCCTCTCTCTGGAGCCCTGACCGCTGGTAGCTTGGACCTTGTTCCCGATACCAGTGGGCTACAATTTTTTATATTTTTAAATGTTTTTTTATGTTGTTTTATCTAAGGAATATTTAAATTTTTTAATGATTTGTAAAAATATAAATAGAGGAAATAATAATTAAACTTTTGCGAAAGTCTTGGCTGAATGGATTTCGAAGGAATATGTAGGCAAGTAGACCATTTGGCTCGGTAAGGGCTCTCTGTCCCTTTATATCCCTTTAGTACATTCTCGTAGGACAATTTTCAACATTTACATGGATCTATGTTCTCTTTACGTTTATAGAGCAAAGCTTACATAAAACTTTAGGTACTGGCCATTTTATTTGTTTTTCGGCAGGCAGACAAACAGATGTTTGTTTACTGAATATTGACGCCTAATTATTTAAGTAAAGTCTGGTCCTAGACGCAAACAACAATTATTATTGTGTACAATTCTAAACAAAACTAAAGCACACAAACTAGAAACATTTTGTTTTCTTATGTAAATTATTTTGCGCTGTGAACTGTACTGTACTAGAGTATTTGAACTTTATGAAGATTTCGTAGAATGATTCTGAAATATTAATAGATTAATTTCGTTCTGAAATTAACATGTTTATTAAACCAGCAGTGTCTGGAACAGCGATTCTCAAATGTTTTGGAGTGGACAAAAAAAAGTATATTTTGACGCAAGTGTGAAAAGTTTGTTATAATAATCAAGACGGATGCAGTCCGAGCCGTAGGTGCAATAACGACGATTACACACTCGCGTAAGAATAATGTATTATAATTATTAACTTTCCACCAAGACAATAAGTTAGACTAAAACTTTAAGCTCATTGTAATTTATTTATTTTATATTTTATCGAAAATAAATAATTAAAACTTGTGCCCTAAAATGTTCGGCCAAGATGTCAATTCAGCTACAAGCCTCTTAAAAAGCTAATATACACGGCATAATCGTGAGAAGAAGTAGATCATCCATAAAAGGTATTGCAGTGCGCAAAGAACAATCAGGCGTGGAGTATTCGGACTTGCTAGTCGGGTGGTAGACTGATGTCTGTCGTTAAGCCAGCATCAATCAGCGCCAGGTGCACCGAGAACAGTTAAGGTTGGCATACTATTATTATTATTATTTCTTTATTTCAATCAACTTTGGATCATAGGTACAATTAACGAAATTAAAATCACAATCAAAATTAAAACATAATCAAAATGAAATTTAAAACAATATCCAAATTAAAATTTACAATCAAAATGAAATAAAATACAAAATCAAAATTAAAACAATATTTTAACATTAGTCAGCACGTGAACCATGCAGCAGTGGTTCACGTACTGACAGTCGAAACGTTCAGCAAACGCTTTCAGGATACTGTTGCGGCTGGCCCACACCCTTCGAACCAGGGATGTGCACCGCTTGCGCATGACTGTGTAGAAACAATCCACACTCGCCTCGGCAAACATCCCCGCCGCACTACAAAAGCGAGGCAGCCCCAAGAGCACCCTGAACGCGTTATTGTATTGGACACGCAGAGCGCTGTACTGTTTCTGCGTGTAATCCAGCCACAGACTACCGGTATAAAAGGACGTACAAAATGCCCTAAATAGGGCTATTTTGACGCCCCTCGAACACCGAGCAAATCTGCGGGCTATCATATTCGCACGAACAGACAGCGCCCTACGTTCCCTTTCAATGTCTGCATCGTCTTCCAGGTCCGAGGTCAATAAATGTCCAAGATATTTAAAAGTATTTACTCTATTAAGTGGGCATCCGTTGAGCTTAACTGCCGGGAAATAATCTGGACAGTTCCTCTTAGCCCGAAAGACCATGCACTCGCTCTTGTTCGTGTTATACAACAAACCATGTTCTTCAGCATACTTTTCACAGATGCCAATCAGCCTTGACACACCACAGACAGAGGCGCTCAACAGCACCATGTCATCAGCGTAACTGATATTGTTTAGGCACACATCCCCAATATGGCAACCGACATGCGTGCTGTTGAGCCTCTCTATCAAAGCATTAACATACAGGTTGAAGAGCTTCGGTGAGGTTAGCCCCCCTTGCCTCACGCCGCACTCCAACCTGTAAGGGGCGGAGTAAGCCCCCGACCATCGAACAACATTGATCTGATTATTGTACCAGTATTGGAAGACACGGATCAGTTGGTCTGGCACTGACGCTTGCTGCAGCTTTTGCCACAGCAGATCGTAGCAAACCAAGTCAAATGCCTTCGATAAGTCGAGGAAACAAGCAAAGACAGGTGTACTTCTATCAGTGTAGTACTTGACAGTCTGCTTTAAACACAATATAGCTGTTTCCGTAGAGTGACCGGCTTTGAAACCAAACTGGTTATCATGTAATTTCAAGTACCTATCCAGCTGAGTGTTAAGCAAACTGTCAAGCACTTTCGAAATAACAGTGGCCAATGAAATAGGCCTATAGTTATTCTTATCGCTGACATCGCCAGTTTTATTCTTAATAATTGGCACCACCACGGCTTTCATCATTCGCTCAGGCAGATACGAATGTCCTATACAAAAGGAGTAGAACATCGCTAAGACTCTGGGCAGATGATGACCAGCGTGCTTAAGGTGTTCAATACTTAAATCATCGTGGCCTGGAGACTTGCCCCTTGACATAGACATAATGACTTGTCTTACCTCCTTTGCCGTAAACCGGACACCGAACTCCTGACCACTACAACCAGCACTGCCTGTAAACCGTGACGGTCCCAACGGTGACGAAACAGCGAAGTGCTGCCTAAATAGCTCGGCAATCCCTGTGACATCAGCAGCGCCGCCGACACTCACCGGCAGGCCGGGCCTACAATTGAGTTTATCGGTAGATTTCCAAAAACCGCGGAAGTCGCCCTTAGAATGATGCGACGCCAACATGTCCATTTTAATTTGGTCACTATTGTCCTGGCACCATCGTAAGCGCGACTTAAAAATTTTACGACTTGTTTGCATTTCAATCCAAACACGACCCTCGCGCGGTCTGCCATAAGACACCCACTGCTCAAACTTTAGCCTGGCCTGCCTGTGAGCATCACTCACGTGCTTATTCCACCCAATTACGGGTTTTCTATTTCGCACATGATTTATTTCGCAACTTTCAGAAGCTGCTTGGCATAAAATATTAACAATGTCATTATACATTTTATCAATAATAATTCTGTGGTCCAAATTATTACAAACATAATCACAACACGCACTTAATTCAATTGGAAAGTCAACATATTTTAAATGATCATTACAAATTTTAGTATAAATGTCAGTTTGCTTAGGTTTTCTATCGCCCCATTTTATTTTATTACATGTCAGATTTTTATTATTATTTGAATTGTACAATTTTGGTTTGATTTTATTTAAATTGCATTGTATTAAGAGAGGGAAGTGGTCGGACCAAAGTACATCATGTTTAACATTAACATTAATAATAGTAGACATGGCTGCTTTCGTAGCAACACAGTGATCTAGCCAACGTCTCGAGCCGTTCGCTTCGCTTATAAAAGTATAAGTGTCAGAGTTTACTCCTAACAGTTCAACATCGGCACATAATAACTCAGATTCCCGACAAAAAGAAACCAATTCACTATAAAATTGTTCATTGGGATGCGAATTAAAGTCTCCGAGTAGAAAAGCAGTTTCGATATTGTTATCATTGATTATAGCACTCACCAGGCTGAGGCAGTCCGTAAAATCCGTTAAGTTCGCACTATTATCCGTCGGCATGTATACACTGAACACTAGAAACGACCCTGATTTCATACAAATTTTAACGGCACATACTCGCGGGTTATCGCACTGCACCACCGACACGTTACCAAAAACACTTTTCCGCCACAGCAGTGCAACTCCGCCGTAGGGCCGTCCTCGTAGCATGCCAGCCGTGGTGTCCACCGCCGACGTCCCGGTGCACCCGAAGTCAGCGTCGATTTCGCTCAGGAAGGAGATATCGTGGGGCAGCAACCATGTTTCTTGTAAGGCAATTATGTCTGACGTGCTACATAGTTGCCTGACACTCTCGACCGAACGTTTTATACTCTTACAATTGTAGCTTACTAGATTATACATTAATATTTATTTTACGCCGTTCACAGTACCGCTGTTTGCATCGTTCGTGTAATTTCTCATTTTAAAATGTACGAATTTCCTGAAAATAATTCCTTCGGGCCACAGCTTACTATCAAGAAACATTTCCAGTTTAGTTTCCGACACAAAGAATTTGTATGCGTTATATTCTTTGGGATATTTAAACGATATACTTTCAAGCGTGATCACTTCGCCCGTTTTACGATACACATAATCAGAAATATCTTTCTCCGTCGTATCCTTATGCACTTTGGTAATGAAGATTGGCACTGTTTTTATTGCAGATTTGAACTTCCCTTCATTGTCCCTGGCGGTACCCGCTGTGCCCAGATATCGGTATCTCATACTCCGTTTTTTACGGTGTGAAACTTTTTCCCATCCGTCATTATTATTGTTTTGCACCGGCTCACGTACAATAGGCACGGTCGGTGTAACTGCCATATGCACGACCGTTCGTCGCTGTGGTGATGTCACGTCCTTCTGCCTCGTAGTAGTTGAGGTAGGGGCGACGACAGCGCGGGCGCCTGCGGCGGCAGATGAGGCGCCGCAAGGGGAGCGCTCGGCCTCTCGCCGCGGCAAGACAGCTGACTGAATACCACGGTCATAAGTTTCTGCGACTACCTCCTTTATTTTTCTAAATGATTGTTCGTTATTTTCTAGTATTTGTAACGAGGAATTATCGATACAATTACTGCAGTCATCTATAATTGATGAGTTATTGATGTGGGATAATCCAATGGGACCGCCGTCCACATGCCATTCGCCTGGTTTCATGTTCACTTTACACACAGACGCCGCCGGTAAAAATGAGTCATTTTGTAATTTCAAAATCTCCGTTTTAAAATCTTTCAACTGTGTCTGCGTCACATATACTTCTTTAAATTCTTTGACTTCATTCTGAATTCGAAGCAAATCCTTTAGAAGTTTTGTGCAATCGAGGTGGTCAAACAATATTGGAGGTAGCTTTTCCAAGTCCTTTGCAACGAAAATTGGGAATTGATCCGGCTCCACTGACTTAAAAATGTTAATTATGTCCACTAGATCTCGTTGTTCCTTGCCTTTGTTTTTCCTCTTTATTTTTGCCTTCTCCACAGGAACCGATTCGTACAGCAGTGTTTTAGATTTTTCGATATCTTCACTTGTAAACGTAGATGTACATAACCGCACTAGCGTGTCTTCATCGATCACTGATATTTTATTTTGGATATACGACAACAATTCATCTATAACTACGTTACAGGAAACGCATTTAACCACTGTCGTCATTTTTACAAATACTGAGTTTCGTTCGTCAGAAATACATCCTCACCGGAGAGATTCGCGCGCGCGACTGACGGGAAAGCTGAATATTTTGCGTTTTTTATGGTATATTGGTAAAAAAAAAGGTCTAAAGGAATACTGTAGCCATGTTCTCATTCAAGTTCTACATTGAATTGAGTGTTGATACAATTACATTTGAGTGTCCATGTCGTTTGTTGCCCATTCTTCTCCATGGAGATCTCACTCTTTGGAATGGGAAAATACTTTCACGCTTTGTGAGCGGGACTGTAGCTTCATTCTTTTGTTTTTGACCTACAAAAGTGAGTGTAACCAGGGCTTGGAAACGTTATTTAAAATAACGTTTTGAACAGTTTCTTTGTAGATCATTTTGTTCGGAACGAAAACGAAATGAGAACGTTTATTCCGCAGGGTAAAAACCGGTTTATTCCGGAAGACGTAGCCGCAGACGGCGGCCTGCGACAAGCATGAACTTTTTTAGTTGAATCGGGTACCGTGTGTATGGAATGGAATGAAAAAAAAACGGTTAAAAACGTTTTATTAACCAAAAACGATTTAAATGTTGCTGTTCGTCAAAAACGTTTTTTCTAACGTTCCGTTCGAACGTAACCGAAACAAATCGTTTCTTAGGTATTTAAGACGATACCGTTTCGGAAAATATACCTGTGTCCGAGCCCTGCCTGTAACTGAGTTTGGGCTCATATTACTGTCCATTCTGATGCAGTATGTCAATTTTCATGCATATTGGCAACATTAAACTGTTACTTATAGTGGTATAAGTAATAGTTTAATGTTGCCAGTATGGCATCAAAATTCTCATAGTTCTTGTCAAAACTCAAAGAACATCTACACAGGTGCATCCATCACAGGTATTGCAGTCGGCAAAGAACAATTTGGCGTGCAGTATTCAGATTTGCAGGTCGAGTGGTAGACTGATGTCTGTCGTTAAGGCAGCATCGATCAGCGTCAGGTGCGGTGAGAGCAGTTGAGAGTGGTTTACGGGGAAGCTGCCTATTTTTCGTTTTTGATTGTATATATTTTTTTTAATACGGCGTTTTAGAAAGTTTTAGTACACAGGTAAATGTAACCTGGGCTGTTTTCAAAGTTCTAAAGTACGAGTATGTTGGTACAATTGTAATTGCATTAAATCATAATTCGGTTCGTTTAAGTCTTGAGACGTTAATGTTGGAGGATTGAAATGCCTGTATAACATAAAGCTGTTGTGATGTTGATGATTAAAATAATGGAAGTTTATCTTATATATAAAATTCTCGTGTCACAATGTCCGTTCCCGTACTCCTCCGAAACGGCTTGACCGATTCTCATGAAATTTTGTGAGCATATTGAGTAGGTCTGAGAATCGGCCAACATCTATTTTTTTACTATTTATATGGCAAAACAACGTTTGCCGGGTCAGCTAGTTTCATATAACATTATACATTTGCTCTAGACGTTTATCGAATGCAATTTGACCCCATATTCTTAGTAACGCTATCGAACCATTTACCTACTTCTTCGTTATGCGATGCATAAAAATAATTTCGCTTATATATAAATATCTCCCATGAAAAGCTTATGACCTTCTCCAGCTCTTAAGCTGCTTATCGGGCAAATTTCTTAACGACCTGTTTAGTGGTCTAGGCATTAAAGGTAACTGACAGACAAAGTTACTTTCACATTAGATTTGGCCCGCGGCTTCGCTCGCGTGGTGGCCAGAAATTGTGCCCCAAGGCACGTACTACCAGCAAGCGTAGCATGACCACTGAAGAAAAGGGGTTTTTTTAGACGGAAGAATCGCAAAATGACAGATTGTGTCGACACAATGACAGATTTCTTTGCACTATCTGTTATTTTGTCGATTCTTCCGTCAAAGAAATCTTTGTCTACGGTGGTCATGCTACAGGGGCAGGTGTAATAAAACTCACTAAATGTAGACTAATATTATATTTTTCTACTATATTTTTCCTTCAGAGATACAGTACTTACACCAAAATTGATCTCTCTCGGCCAAGTGACATCCTTTATAAACTACCCCTTCACAACAGTGACGGTTGGCCAGTGTTGCTATTTCTCAAAAATACAAACGAATTATTAAAATCTTTAAAACCCTACTATGCTATATCGTATTCTAGGTAATGGTCTATCCGTGTGCCTTTTATCCGGATCCGCGTAACTGTTAAGACGAGAAAACAGTTACTTTTGAATATTAGGTACGTCATCATAAATTAATAATTAACGTGATGTCTATCTCATATCTTTCTACGATATTACTAATTAATTTAGACATCCATTAGACATCATACCATTGTACAATTTACCTGTTATGTAATTAATCAAGTAGGTGGAAATAATAAACATTTTCTTGGAAAGTTGATACCTAATGTATCGTAATAATTATCATAGAAAGTCTTTTTATAGGACCTACCCCTGTAGAACTCCTCGTTGGTCTAGTGGCCGCAAGCGCGACTGCTGAGCATGAGGTCCTGGGTTCGATTCCCGGGTCGGGCAAAGTGTTATTGGGTTTTTCCATCAGGAATTTCCCAGTTGCAGCCACGGAGACTGGTTTTGCGCCCGGTTGATGGCAATAGGCTCGCCCCCTATTACATGGGACTTAAACATAACTGGCGAAATGTAGGTGTACTATTAGGTACACCTCTACATAACCCTTCGTCGATTACCGGGGTGAAATTATGTTATGATACCTCTGTAGAATGTTTTTCTGCGAAGGTTATTTCTATCATGGAAAATTGAAAATGGTTTATGGAACACATTCTATTACCAGTTTTTTTTTATAGAATGTGACTCAAAGAGCAGTGAATATAAATGTTGATGGATGGAGAGGGAGAGTCGAAGAAAAGATTGATGGATTGTGTGAAGGAAGTTTTTGTATTGTATTGCTGGTGTACGTGTCTCCAGCTTTCAAAATAATACTTCATATTTATTTTAGTACGGTAGATTCAGATTCATTTTGTAGACAGACAGACAGACAGACAGATGTTTTTTTTTTTGGTAAATTATTAGACTCAGCAGTTTTAATTATTCACCCAGATGAATCAAAAGTGCTATGCAAACACTCTAAATGAAGTTAATTAAAGCAAAAGATTCTGAAACAACAAAGTTGTTTTGCAAACACATTACTATAAGGGTGAATGGTCTAGACTTATCTTATAAATTCTCAATTAACTGTGTCTGGTGCAACGCCATCATGCTGGTGTTAAATCAAGGACTTAGAAATAAGTTTGCAAATGGTCTTAGAACTAGCTCTTTGTCTAGACATGTTCGTTTGATTTGAGTAGTAGGTTTTGTTAACAACACACATCTCGTCGTACAAAAGTATAATGCCTGCCGACCCAAATATATGAGACAACTGATTATTTTTTAGCGATAACAGGTAAATGTAGTGAGGAAAATTTTGAGTATAAATGTAGATGGATATAAGAGTAGAGGAAGAACAAAGAAACGATGAATGGACTGTGTGAAGGATGATATGGCTAGAAAGGAGGTAACTGCAGAGATAACGAGTAATAGAGAATAATGGAAGAAGAAGACAAGCTCCTCCGACCCCAAATCAATTGGGATAAGGTCAGGGGAATGGTGATAACAATAAGGGTTTCATGGAGAAAGTTGTTACTCTATACCACAACCTTAAATGCCCACGTATTTATGATACACGATGTATATCTTCTGTTCGGTTGTGCTTAAAGTTGAGAATTTCTTAGCTGATCTACACTGATATTTCTTTAGCTGGGTTTAGTATTGTAAGTCGACCGTCCACTGCTAAAAAGGATATGCACGGAGAACTGGCGTTACACAGGCGGTTCATTGACTTTCCATCCACGGACACCCGCGTAGCGGGGCTGTAGGCCACAATGCATGATCTCGCCTACATCTATGTATAAAGCGAAGCTAGAAGACGACGTGCGGGAATTGACCAATCACATTCGTTGAAATCCACGTCGCGTTTCTCGTCTCTCCTGAGATTGGTCGAATCTTGCATTCTCCGCTCTGATCATCTCTGCTTACGAGGAAGCACAGCCGTAGACAGCTATGAAGCGGTAAGCGGTAACATAGTTGTTGCCGTGTATTTTAAGGAAAATGTACTTTGTTCCCGGAATGAAAGAAGAAAATTTTCTGTATTTACGCTACAGGTTCCGACTAAAAGTTTTACGTGTGCGGACAAGAGTGGATTGAATATTTTATCAACAGTTTTGGTAGGTCGAGGTCCGTGTGGCCCGGGGTTAAAGGGTTCACGTTCACGAGAATGTAACATTCAACAGGCTGAGGGTTGCAATGGGTTTTACGATAAGAATTTGCGGAAAACATGAAAGTTATTTTAATATTTGAGTAAATCTTACTTACTTAAAAATGCGAAAGTTTGTGAGGATGGATGGATGTTCGTTAATATTTCACGGAAAAACTCCTTAAGGAAGTTTGACACACAAATAGTTTATAACCTGCACGCGTAGCGAGCGCACGAGTTTTGTCTACGAAAGAATCGACAAAATGACAGCTCATCTTTTGTCGATTCTTTCGTCGACAAATTCCGTTTCTACGGTGGTCATGCTACGCGTGCTGGATTAACACAAAGGATACTTTTTTATCCCGATAATACGATCCCGAGGGACCATTACCAAACTCCACGCGGGGGAAACCGCGTAAGCGTAAGCGAAGCTTGTAGAATATAAAATATTGTTTTGCTGAGCATAATCACACTGACTGACAGTGAGGCGACATAATTACCAGGATTTCTGAATTGAGGTAAATTTTCAAGCTATAATAATGCCTACTGCCATAATTACACACAGGACTCATTAGTGATACTAAAGACAAATCAAATACAGGTTGTAACAAGACCCTTAACGAAGCTAAAAGACACTTGTTCTCTCTATCATTGAGATATTTTTTTTGTTCTAGACCATACTTTACGGGAACCTTCTAGTTACGGAGGTATTGGGGATCAAAGTTACCAGTTTTTCACAAGTTTTTTCTTAGTACACGTTTTTAATGTAATATTGACGTTGATGCCTAGCCCTCTCCAGTCTAGAACCTTGAAGACATCCTCCAGTGCAGCTGTGAACATTTTCGGAGATATGACGTCTCCCTGTCTTACACCTCGCTGCAGAAGGATAGGTTCCGAGGTCTAGTCCTGAAGTCAGACTGAGATGACGTGACATTTTACTTTAAACAACTCCACGACCCCCATACTATACAATTCATCCATAACTCCCACTTTGTGCTGATTGTCACCCCAAAAAAAAGTCGTTTCCCAGCAATCATTTTTGCGTAAAGTTACTTAGTTATATGTACATAATGCTTGGTTGACGGCTTCGTGAAGGGTCCGTTTACATCCTGTAAATTCTAGTAATTTTCGTATAACATTTTAATACTATAAACCGAGTAATAACACCAACATAGGCGAAGTTTCAGGAACTTGAGCCCCAATCTAACTATCGTAATTAAGGCCAGGCTATCTAGATCGTGGCCTGACGATGTCACACTAGAACACGGTCTCAGTATTTCACGTGTTACGTATGTTCTGAGTCAGTGGTCTGGGAGCTTTATGTTCCCATTTCACGGCTCCATTCATCACTTCAATTCATTACTTCGGGACCCGATAAGCCTTTGTAAAACTCCACCTTTCATTTGTAGAAAACCTTTTTTTAATTTTTAAATAATGAAATTTAATCGTGTTTTTCTTGTTTCTTTGGTTTTTATGGTACTTTTTTTATAGGAATAATAAAATTAAAAGAGTTTTTGTTGTGTACAACTGTGTTCTCTATGTTTGTTCTGTATTCTATAAGGTAGATTGTTTATTTCGTTTTTTGTAATAAATAAAATAAAAGAAACACTTTATTTAAACGTTGCCCGACAATAATTACAAGAAGACAGCATTATTATTAATTACGAGCAACTACAAGAATGTACAGCCTGGGGTTGGTAACAGCTACATGCGTACTCATTGGGTTTTCCTGGGTTTCCTTAGCTATGACACAACAAAATTAGGTCAATCTTACTCTTACTTAATATAATAAATACAAAAGTTCGAAGAAATACAGAAGTTCAAAGTTCGTGTTAGTTCTAAAACTAACATTATTTTTAAGTGTACTTACTAACTAAATTATGGACCGTTGTGACTGATGCAAATAAATAAATAAATAAAAGTTCATGAGGCTGGTAGGTTGGATGAATTTCTATTACTCTTTTACGTAAAAACAACTGAACAGATTTGGATGAAATTTAGCACACAGAAAGTTTATAACCAGGATTAACACATAGGATAAACAACACATAGGATACTTATTATCCCGGTAGTATGATCCCGTGGGGCAATTATCAAACTCCACGCGGGCGAAGCTGCGGGCATAGCTAGTATTTTAAACAAAAGTAAACACAATATCAGACCAATCCCCATTTTATGTTATCACACGCATTTTCACTTGTCTAAGAGTCGTTATCATCAGCCTAGCCTTCTCCCAATTATATTAGGGTCGGCTTCCAGTCTTACCGGATGCAGCTGAATGCTAAAATTTTACATGGAGCGACGGCCCATCTGACCTCCACAACCCAGTTAGTACTGGGTAATATATACCCCTTGATAAGACTGATTGTCAGACTGGTTTCTCTAAAAATACCTTAACGTAATTAACAAAGCAAGACTTCGTCCGAATGTTCGTACACGTATGTTTGTGCGTTCTACAGCGGTTAACACAAAACCTAATGAATGACTGAACCAGCTTGAATTAACAATGAGCGATGGTAAGCAAGCCTGTTTGATGTTGGTATCAAATATTCACGCGCGTACCAAATGCTTTTACGTGCGGCCACGAGCGTGGCCGATGCGTTTACATTGCGTTTACACTGCGTAACCTTCGAACTGGAGTGTGGGAAATGGAGGTATTAACATGAGGTGTTTTGTTTTCAGTTTAATTATTGAGTTACTGTAATTCAGTTTACAGTCTTTGGGTACACAATATGCCGTAAATTTTCGGACGATAAATAAATGAAAAAAAAATCGACATTCAGTTTTGGAACTGCTATAACTATTAAAGTAAGCCAAAACTAATCTTACTGGTAAAATTTTATAAAAAAAAGTGTTAATTTTCAGTTCCGCAAAAAATAGATTCTGGATGTTCATATTTTTGCGAGTAGAAAGAAGTATGGCAGTGTTTTCTACGAGTACATTCAAGCTTGGATCTTATTTCTTCAAAATTAAGACTTAATATTTTTAATAATATTTTCATGTCATGGATAAGGTAACATCAGATTCCAAATCTTATCTAATCTTATTTCTACCTCACTATTTTGCTAACAGACAGATTTAAGACTTAAGTATATTAAAAACCGCACTGCCCAAAAACATTCTAATTTTCATAACATAATTTTCACACTCTCTTATATACCATAATTTATTTGTGTCCTTTCACGAAATCCCAACAAAACAGAATAAAAAATACATGAAACTCCAACAGGTTGAATAATGTAGATTTGTCTCACAATGCAGGATCATTAATTTTATACGAACGCGTCGCTGGTGGCACGAACTGTTTCAGAAAGATACATTTATTCTTTTGGTAAAACCACTGTCTGAATCTAGTACGAAGAGAATAATTTTGCCTAGGTTCAAGATTGTTATCTACTTTTCGGTTTTTGTGTCTGGTCGTTGTGACATTTCAATTATTAGTGTGGTTAGTGACGTCGTTTGTCTTAGTGATCGTCCTTGTGTGAAAGACGTGCTTAAGCTTCAGTAAGAAGAAAAACTAGGACTATTTTTAAAAAGCCCTTTCGAATTCGAGCATTGGTTTGAGAAGCCTCGACATTTCTTAAAAAGAGTAAAGCCGATAACGGTGCTGCTCCACAGCACCCAAACTGCTGTGTAGGCGGGATTATTCGCTGCGCCACACAACCACACTACGCACGGATGCATGGCTTACAAACAAATTGAACTGTGTAGCTAACGATAGTAATTTTTCCGTTCACTTCCTACGTAGTATTGGACGGTCAACACAATATTGGGTGTTGAGAATTTTGCCGTATCAAAATCAAAAGTAATTTATTACACTACTTAAAAATTCGCCAGTTCCAGTATTGGGAGAAGAAGCGGCGGAAAAACCCAACTCCCCAGCAATAAGATAAGATACAGCAGTCCACTGCTGGACGTAGGCCTGATCAATCGCACGCTATTCGATTGTCAGCAACTCTCTTCCAGTTGCTACCAGCCACCCTGCAAAGATCGTCGCTCCATCGAGCTCGAGGGATCTATGATCACAACCAATCTTTATAATGTAATCTTCTTTGAAGAAATAAGAAGAATGTAATCTAGTACCAACATTCTGTAGAATTTGTCCTAAATAAGCACATCACACTTTATCACGGAAAATAAATTACGAATCTCTTAATATGAAGCTATTCACTAACTAACTAATGTTCAGGGTCTAATTAAAATTTATTTGTGCTGGCAACCTAAACTAATTTAGTAGCTTGAATCTTTTTATCCCCAAAGTGATGTTAGAAAGCCAGTTCATTTGTGAAGAAAATTGTTGTTATTTTAATCAACATTTCCTGTCTTAATGAAGTCTTTATATATTAGAGACTGGAAAAGAAAATTAAGTTAATAGGTACGCAGAGAGTTTAAAGAGCGTTGATTTTTTTTTTCCGGTACCCGAAAACTGACACGAAAATTTTCATCATCATCCTCATTTCAGCCGAAATACGACCACTGCTGGACATAGGCCCCAAGTGTCGCCACATTGATCGGTCCCATGCGACACACATCCAGCGGATGCCCGCAATCTACACCAGGTCATCGGTCCACCTAGTGGAAGGCCTTCCAACGCAACGTCTTCCGGTTCCAGAACTTTTCGGCAGCATCGGCCATCCGTTCTGCGAGCAATGTGTATCTATCAAGTTAAAATTATTACTTGAGTTTAAGTAATTATTTATGCAAACATAGCATAAGCATAAGCATAATCAGCCTATTAATGTTCCCACTGCTGGGAACATTAATAGGCTATTAATTTATGCAAACATTTGTATGCAATAGACAAGAATTTAAGTAATTACTAAAGTATAGAATAAAAATCATATCTTAAATAATTACTTTTACTCAAGGAATCACTTTTAATTGTTTAAAGATACGGTTGTATGAGGAACGACACGTCCTGTGTAACCCTGGTTCAAAGACTAAGTAGGACCAAACACATTATAATTATCAATAGCAATGCCTTTCATATTTACAACTCAACAATATTCGTTGCGTTGTTTACACACCCGCGCCGATGATTTTTTCAAACATACTCGTAATATGAAGTAAGCAATACATTAGGAATTTCTTTCAAAATCTTTCTGATTGTGATTGACAACATATTACGCAATTGAATGCTGAAAGCGTATATATATATTATATCACTGACGCTATCGTGTTCCGTATGGTGTCGGACGTAAAAGAATAGCACCATCCCATATCTTCCCGTGGGTGTCGCGATTAAGGGACTTACCAGAGAATGGGCAGCAGCGTTCTCTGTGTTTTTCGTTCTTATAACAACCGTACTGCGATTGCCAACCCGCCTGCCAAGCGTGGCGATTATGGCAAAAACCCCCCAATGATGAGCGCAACAATGTGGCGACACTTGGTCCCGCAAGGCCTCCCGGCCTATGGCCAGCAGTGGTCTTTCGGCTGCAATGATGATCACTGACGCTTTCAACTGAATGATGACTATTAAGTAAACAAATGTACGATATCATGTGTGCAGAAGCAAAGTCTAGACAGCATCATCATCACCATTCTTCTTCTTTGTTATCGTGTGGGTAGTCCCTAGCCTGGTGCCGTCGAGAAATATCTCTCAGGCATGCTGGTTTCTTCACGATGTTTTTCTGCCCTCACCCAAATTTATTTGGGGTCGGCGCAGCATGTCTTCTTCGTCCATAGGTACTTCACTATTACTCGTCATCTCAGCAGTCTCCTCCTTTCTAGCCATATCATCCTTGTTTCAGTATCGAAAAGTCGTACCTCACTAAAACACGACTTCCAGAAAATAAAAATATAAGTCCAAAAAGGCCTGCTTTTAGTTCGAAAAGGAAAATGGCGTCAGGTCTACGTGCTCGAACTACCGTTTAGAATTCGGTGGGCAGTAGTCGTTTAGCGCAAATGGTTCAACTTCGCATAAAGTTGGCTCCAAAACTGAACTATTTTTAATATTTAAAAGCAAAGCCAAGCAAAGCCTTTGAAAGCAAATATGCACCGATCGAACGCGGATGCACTAGGTCCTATATTTTATGTTGGACAAATTTAAATAATATTGGCCTGAAATAAAAAACTAACCTATGGATAGATAGTAAACAAATAATTTTGGAATAAATCATTAGTAAACTCTGTATTCATTTTCACGTGTAGGCTTCCGATAGATGATTTTTCAAGTGACCTTAAAATCTCTGCAGTTCGTCTTTTTGGTAATATTGCGGCTGAATTTTAGGCGTATCAAACACAACATAACTAAGTCATCTCTACCACTCCAACGTGTGTAAGGGCTGGACTCCACCGAAGCGACGAGAGGAGATGAGATGTGTTGTAAACCACCAATAGAATTAGTTTTTTTCACTTCACGTCTCCGCTTAGCTTTAGTGGAAACTGTTGAGCAGAGAGGAGAGGAGATGTCTCGTAATTGTTTAGGCCAGCATCCGTACACGGCGGTCAAGTGCACAGCGGAGACGAGAAGAGACGTGAGCGACGTGCGGTGAGCGGTGTGCAGTGTGAGGCGTGTGGGGTACGGTGTGCTATGAGTGGCGTGCGATGAGCGGCGTGTGGTGCACATCTCCTCTCCTCTCCGCTTAGCACATCTCCGCTCAGCTTCAGTGGATACACCCTAGCCCTTACGTATCTCCTCTTCGCACATCTCCGCTCGTCTCCGCTTCGGTGGAGTGGGCCTTAAATTAAAGCGAGATATAAACACTTTCAAAAACATCCAGAGAGACATTCCATTATCCGGGGTAAACACACAACAGCAAAGAATGCCGACTCACCTCCTTCGCCTTTATATCCCATAGTGTACCATCTTACGGTGTCATGGCAGCTAATGCGTGGCCGGCTATTAATATTTTATATTAAGTCGCTTCATCCCGGTACAACCATTTGCGTTAGCATGACAAATGAGCCTCCCTGGCCGCGTGAAGTAGGTTAGTGTTGTGGATGTAGCAGCTTCTAGATGAGGCACTATTTCAGTGGGACTTGGTTCTGTCATGAGCCGAACTAATCCCACATTCTACTTATATGCACTCAAGCTTTTTTCTCATGAGGATAGGCAGAAACCATAGAACGCCACGTCTTTGCGAGTGAGCTCAATTTGTGGTTCTGACAAGTACTTTTTAGCACATTATTGTAACTGCTCGCTGATAGGGTTCGGTAGTTTTTTTCGTGACTACTGGAACAGATCTTCCACTTTCAGTTAAGGTACAGCTTTGGTCTGAACGCGTGGGATTTAAGCAGTGATAGCCTAGTGGTGTGACCGTCGGACTGCCAAGTCACAGGTCTCGAGTTCGAACCCAAGGCACGCACCTCTGATTTTTCGGATTCATGTGCGTATTGTATAATCATCACTTACTTCGGTGAGGGAAAACATCGTGAGGAAACCAGCATGCCTGAGAGATATTTCTTGACGGCATGTTAAGCCAAGTCAGAGGCCCATGGGCGGCATAAAAACTCTGACACTAGGTTAGGAACCAACCACACGATAAAGAAGAACGCGTGGGATCAAGTTTGTGCTGTTGTGAAGTTAGTATTTATTGTCCGTGTTATTTTCCACATAATATACCCTCTTCACTGAACTGTTCGTTCATTTGGAAAAGTTACGATACACGTGTGACCTTTTTATTTTTGTTGCGAACGCCTGCTGCTCGCTCCGTATATTTTTATAATTTTCTGAACTTCTTTGTACCTTGATCAATTGAATAAGGTGTGCAATCTAGAACAGCCAAGTCTTCAGATCGGTTATGTGTTGCTTTTCGAGTAATTTCTCCAAAGAAGCTGAACGTCCTCAGCAGTTCTGAACAGCGTTCAAGGCTATTATTGCCACGGAAAGAAGAAACCATTTAATATTAAAAGTGGCAGCTCTTGAACACCGTTTAGATATGCTGATCGTGTTCAGCTTTATTGATAAAATCGCCCTTAGTCTGGGTTTAAGAAAATGAGTTTTATTTCTTACTGCATACGATTCTATTTCGCTCAAATTCTAACCAGCTCCTATCGCATCTAGTGTTGCTGACTCAGCAAAGCATGCAGGTGCGGTATCGCAGACTTTACGAGGGAACCTACCGCAGAACGATCATGTATACCGCATTACAACCGTATGTACTGCTTTCCGTTTCTGTCTAAATGCTGACGCCTACTTTGTTATATTTTTATAAATAATAGGCGAAATTATTAAACGAATTTCAGAAACGTTTTCAAATTTAAAAGTATTCGCAAGTCCTGGTCTCCCAACACAAGCTAACTTTCGGTTTCAGATAAGTGTATTTTTTTTAAATGTGGCGCGTCTGTGGACTCGTAAGCGAGCTTATACGCGCTACAAAATACACTAGTATGAACTACTCTGTAGTTATCTCTCTCTCTCTATTTTAAAATCACGGAGCGTCGGCGTATAATCGTGTCATTAAAATTAATTTAACAGAAACCATATTATGCTCAGCGGAACATTTTTGCAAAGTAATATCTTATTATAAGGATCGCCTCTATATATTTCCATCAAAGTCAAACAAATATAAACAATGCCTTACAAGACTGTATTGTTTACCAAATCTCTTCTAAGTCAATGATCTTCAATACTACATAGATTGACACATCGTGTTCAAGATTGATTGTTCTATTTTGTAATACTTCCCAAAAATGTGTTAAACTAGGACTGCCTCGTTGATGTAGCATGAGATCCTGGGTTCGATTCCCAGGTTGGACAAAGTGCAGTTAAGTTTTTCCATCAGGAATTTCTCAACAGCCACGGAGTCAATTGGGTTTCACCCATTCACGGACCAACCTAAGTAAACGCGGTCTACTCGGTAGATCGACCCGAGCGGCTCTTTTTATTTACATAACAATAAGTTTCAAAAATTGTTTGTTTTTCGCTTCATGCAAGTTTTGTTCATGATCATTCAGCTGTTTGTTTCTATAACAACATGTTACTTAGCTACTAAAAAGTTTTATCAAATGCAGTAGGTACCAAAAAATACTGCAAAAACCTTGTCATTTTCTCCAGACACTGATGATACCAAAAACTATGAGCTATTACGAGAAACTTTGTAGACACGACAGCATGTCACGCTTTGCTATCAAAAACTACTTAGGAAACTGTAGTCTAGAAAAACTGCTAGATAGTACAGAGTAAACTAAGTGGAAAAATGTACTTGAAGTATTTTTGCACGTATGTTACACGTGTACTCTGTACAGTACACTTCTAATTCGCAAAGTTTGGTATTACAGGTATTTTACAAGATAAAAAAATATAATAACTTTCATAAGGTATCCTGAAGTATTTTTGCACGTATGTGACACGTGTACTCTGTACAACACACTTCTAATTCGCAAAGTTTGGTATTACAGGTATTTTACGAGATAAAAAATATAATAACTTTCATAAGGTATCCACGCTAAACTCTGGCCACTAAACGACAGCATTTCTTACGGCCCTTCTGAAAAAAACTTTAAGCTACAGGTATGTAACATAGCACCCAGCGGAGCTGGGGAGTGTAAGAACACCTAAGTAGCCATAGCCAGTACAGCCAAGAAAGAATATTGTACTGATAAGTTCTCGAGCCTACAAAGTTCTAACAGTAAACAAAATAACTTGCAAAGCTCTTAAGAGCTCTTGAAACAGTTGAACATGGAAATAAATACCACCCGTACCTGTTACATTAGGTATTCATTAAAGTTGTTCTCATGTGCTCCGTTACTTAATTATCTCCGGAATAATTCATTATTCTCTTTCCGTATGAATTGAATATGAAGTTCAGGACTTTAATTGAGTTTTTGGTGGGCGTTAAAATGGCCTGATGACAAGTGGATTTTGCTACCACGAGATAATCTGGAAAAAGCTGACGTAAGTCATTTTTGAGGCTCATTGTTCAACACAAACTTTTTGAACATAACTGTAAATATAACTGGGCATTTTTGTATGTAGTCAACTATTCTTTACTTTTCAATTTGTTGTATTGTTCTTTTTTGGCTACATTTTTATTATTTTATTATTATTATTTACTTTATTTATTTTTATACATATTAAATACATTTTTAAATATTCTAATGTAAAACAATATAAAAAAAAAAAACATTTAAAATATAAAAAATTGTGGTCCGCCGGTATCGGGAGCGTGGTCGAAGCTACCGGTGGGTAGGGCTCTAGAGACAGGAACCTCCTTACAATGTGAGCCGTATCAAGGAGTACTGCCTTCTGAATCAGGCCCTTGATCCAACCGCCTAAAGAGAGCTTCGAAAGATGGTCGTCGAGGCTCTTGGCTATAAGGCCATTAGCTGTCACGACGATCGGCACAAAGATAGCCGAGTTCACATTCCACATGTCGACCACCTCGTGTGCCAAGTCGAGATATTTTTTATAATAATATTATTAATATTATAATTTGCTAATTTAATAAATTAGCTTTTTTATTAATTACTACAGCATTTTGATTTCAACTTGCTGTAAAGTGGTCCTTCGAGCCGGATAAACTATGCATCATAAACGTTTAATTACTTTACCTTGAAACAAACAAAACAGTAGACTTTTTATTTCTCTGACTCCCAAAATACGCATAAAAGAAACCTCAGAGCCAATTCATCTTCTCAACAAAAGTAGGGTAAAAGACACGATTGATGTCCTTTGCAGACTTTATATTCATAGATTCAAGGTTTATGGCTCACCCAAAAGAAATACAGTCAGGCTTCAACTTGGTTAAGAACAAGTGCTTTTTTTCTGTCAATGAATAAATTCTATCTCCGGCGATAATTTATTGTTACATTTTAATAACAAGAATAAGAAAGTATTTAGTATAGCTTTCTTTCATGGTTTAGTTTATAAACATTCACTTATAGAAAGAACAGAGTATTTCATGCGAGAAAATCCAATTAATATAGTTTTTCAGGTCTCTGGTTATTGAAAATCAAAAATAAATATTTGCGAATGGCAAAAATCACTTCATCATTATCATCAAATGACTAGCCTTTTCCCAATTATGTTTGGGTCGGCATCGCGTATGACCAGATGCAGACGGTCAGAGGGATATCAGTATTTTACATGGAGCGACTGCCTGTCTGACATTCACATTCCCGTTACTGGATAACACGATAAAAATACTAAATAACAATTTCTTATCGAGTTTCATTTCTAAGTAAGTGGCTGTCACTCCAACTTACAACGCTGAGCCGCAGTCTCGGCGGTCCTAGAGTAACAGGTGGCGCCTTAGTTCACCATTTAAAAAATAAATTGAAACTATCTATCGCGAATATAAATACATAGGTAAGTTCTGTCTCATGTTCAAGATATTGAATTTAAATGCAATTTTCTTTTATTCAGCATAATAACGGAAATTTATCAATGGTGACTTACTGTTTGCCCCGGGCAAAAAACCATTCCTTTGTTTGTGAAGTGCGCTCAATTCGATCTTACTTGATCAAAGTCCTGTCCATAACACAGATTTGAAAACATAAGCCCAAAGCGATAGCCGATTAGGTTAAACAAAGCCGCCAAGCCAAAAGACATTCCAAAACGACGGAGAGAAAATTAAAAAAGCCGTTGAAACTACAGCACATTTCATCAAACCAAAATTTAGTTTACTGTCTAAACACTCCTTCCGCTCACAAAGTTACACATTCTCAATTATGTTTAATTACATTATACTGAATATTGAATCAAATGAGCACCCATGTTGAACATGCCCGTTAATTGGGACATTTACCTTGCGTGTATAAACAACGACCTTCCTGACGTTTGCGAAACCATTGCTTGTTTTGTTGGAAATATTTGTTTGCTGTTCTTTTTACAAAAGCAATGGATTGTGTATAAGGGGCGGTGTTTGAGCGTGTTTTGTTTCGTTCTAAAGGGCTGTTCCCCAGGGTTGAAATATTAATCTGCGTGTGGCCAAGCTCTCGTTGTACCTTGATGAGGTCCAAAATTATATCCCCAAGCTTGTTTACGGTGGTTATACATTTTGTAGGACCGTACATCGCCTTGGGAGGCATTTTTATTGGCCCTTACAATTTATTTTCTTATCTTTATTAACGAGCTTAGTCTTGCCTTGTTTTGTCTTGCGTACCAACCCGCAGAATTTTTTTTCCATTTTCCGAATTGATTGTAATTATTTTGTAAAGTTAACGCCAATTTAATATCTATTCTAAGATTACCTTTTGGATGTGTATGAGAATTATTTTACTGGATGGAGCAATACACCACACTTAAAATGTTAAATTAGTTTGACGTATTTGACTAATAGCAACAGACTGAAAAAATGGAAACAGGGAAGGGAGGCCTTTGTCCTGTAGTGGGACACATTAATAATAATAAACTGAATAATTGGCTTAATTGCCAAGAGCCTCGACCAATACCTGAGGAGGCTCTCGTTAGGCAGCTGGATCAAGGGCTTGATTCAGAAAGCGGTACTCCTGGACACGGCTCGTATTGTTAGATTGTTAGGAGGTTCCTCTCTCTGGAGCCCTGACCGCTGGTAGCTTGGACCCTGTTCCCGATACCGGTAGGCTACAATTTTTTTAAATTTTTATTGTTTTTTTTTTAAAGGAATGTTTAAAAATATAATTGATTTGTACAGAAATAAATAATGGAAATAATAAACTGAATAAATAAGAGATTTTGGCAGAACTGAATCACTTTGCATATTTTAATGATGAACGAATTTATTGAAAATATTACTATAGGAAAGCATTATATGTACATAATTTGAGTCTTATTAAGGCTGTAAAAACAGTAAAAGAAAATTCGAATTCTGATAGGCTACACACAAAGCTTCCATAAATTTTCTGTCGCACATACAACACAACTCAACTAAAAAAAACCTGTTTGCCCCGACAAGCACACAAATCACTTCAATTTTGAAGGAAATTCCTTCAACGAGAAAAATCTTCGCGACTGGGCAGCAAATGGAGTGTGCGGTGAAAATCCAGAAACATACGACCCCAGTGAAGAAATACGGTTTTTGTACAAATAAGGACCGCTCCGGAATTCGGAATCCGCCATCTTGGAAAATATTATTTTGTTTTGAATGCATCTTTGTGTCAGCTTTGGAAGGGTAATAAGGATTGGAGTAGGTACTAGGTACATGTTAATATGGACATGCATCCGCGATTTGAAAACTTCAAGATTTTTGTCCACAGGATTTTGTAGAATAATGATTATATTTAGATATTAAAGAGATAAAATTACTTAATATTATTTTAGACGTCAGAGTAGTAGTAAGTAGGACAGGTAGTTATATTTACTATCGGAAACCTGCTTTTTGTTGTCCCCGTATTGTTCTAATTACTACCCAATAATACATACACTAGTATAAGATACATAACTTGGCAAAGAGGGTGATTTGTGTCCTTATCTTAGAAGGGAATTTTCTTTTTTTTATGGTTAGTCCACAACTGTTATGATCGCATATTTCAAATGCTTACTAAACAATTAACCTACCTACGACCTTTGGTAGTAAGAAAAAAATAACAAAGTAAAGAAATTGTTAATAAGAATAAACCATAATAGAGGATAAAAAATGGAAAAAACCCGTTTATATCAAAGCACCCACTTTCGTCTTGGAATCATAATTACATAAAATCTCGTTTCTGTAAACAAAGCTCCATAAATTTCAATTAAAACGACAAAATTAAAAGCTTTCTATGATAAAGAACCAATCATAAAGAAACCCCATAAAATCATAAAATAAATTAATATACTGATGGAAAACCGACCATTTTAATAAGTTCAAAGTTCAGAGCAAAGTTTCCATTGCAAGGGGAAGGAAATTGAAAAGCGTTTTCAAATAATAAATAAAGTTGGTATTCTTACTGAGCTAGATTAAATATTTGTTGTTAGCGACGGCAAACGAACTGCTGTTAGGAAATTTACGTTAGAATATAATATATATATTGCTGTTTTATTTGAGGAAGATTTAAATACGCGGCAGGATTTTTGATCAAGTATTGTATTATATGTGGGACCTTGTGAGTATGTGTAATAACTATGTAAAAATAGGTAATGCTTGTTATAATCTAAAACTTACAAAGATCAATAGAAACAAAATGAAATAAAAAAAAACTACACATTAAGAATAACAAATCACGAAAATCTTATTGTTATTAAAATATTTATTACTTTTTTTGTCTAAGTAATCTGGTTCCCGATTTGCACATTTTAGCGTGTGCCAAAATCTTGTTTTTCCATACACTTCGACTTTTATTTCACCCGCAAGTTTTCGTTTTCAATCTCTTTCAAATTAACTTATTATGTTTGAACTTCGGTCCTTTACAAAACTTCAACAAAAGACGTCGTGAAAGAAAGATCTGAAGTTGCAAAAGATGCAACGACTTGTGAAAACTTTGGAGACCAATTATTTTGAAGAACTTTATTCTAACTAGACTCTTAGAGTTCTAGACAATGCAATTGGCCTGAAATTGATATTGGTTATAGATAGAACTCCGAAAAGCTAGTTTGTTTTAATGGATCTAAAAAAGAAATTGGATCGTTAGAAGTTTTTCAGTTATTTTATTCCTATAGTAATAAATAAATTTATGACTTATTTTCCGTGCCTCGGAAAGCACGTTAGGCCGTTGGTCCCGGCTGTCATTTGTAGATGTTTGACAGAAGTTACAGGCAGTTGCTCCATTTAAAATACTGGTATTTATCTGCATCCGCTTAGACTGGAAGCCGACCCCAACGTAGTTGGGAAAAGGCTAGGCAGAGAAGTAGATTTACGTAGTAGTTTTTAGAAAAAAAAAAAAAAATACATTTATAAGGACGACAATAACAAATCTGAGAAAACAAGCAACGAATAAAAATAATGTGTGTTAAATAAAAATGTATTTTCAATTCATCAATCTAGAAAATACACCGAAGTATACAAAATAATAAACCACCCTGACTTTATCCACGTGTGAATTATTTCACTGATATTCCCTTTGTAGAATGTGTATGACGAAAAACATAAGGAACTGAGATATTTTTCAAATAAGGATTTTTTCAAGGACCATGTTTTTTTTTAATCTAATAAATTTATGTACCCAGTCCAGTCCAGTTAAATTAAAAAGTCAGATTAAACTTCTATCTCATCAAATAGTTGACGAAACAAAAACAGCAACTTATCTGTTATATTACCAGGACGGGTTTTTCGACCCGAATATCCACTATAGTCTACTGCGTCAACACGTCTGGACAAGCATAAAAACACAACTTGTGATATTATTTACCTTTCATACACAAACAAACGCTTGCATATAATCAAGTTGCTTCAATTGAATCAACCCTCACAGTTCACCGACCGTGGAAACAAAATTACCGCTAAATTGAATCACTCAGCAATTCAGTGTTGCCAACAAAAACATAATACTACTACACAGTAATGAAGTTAATCAGAAATGTTTGCAACAAGCTGTTGTGTCCACTACTAGATGTTATTACTTTGAGATGGAACTCAAACTTTTTTATTGCGTTAGAGAAAGTCAAGCCAAGTATAAAACAATGTATCTGAACTGGATATATTTTTAAAACAATGTACAATTTTGCATAAGAGACGACCTAATCCTGTAACTCCTAAAATCCATGTTATTCTATTTGTGTTCTGTAAATGAATAAACAAACCTACAAGACGGAAATTGGATTAATCGTGCCGTTATATGGAATCTACTGGGAAATTCAACCACCGTTGTGAAGATCTATTCTTCTGTGTATTACAAACCTAAAAATGCCACCCCAAAGACCACTTATCCAGATGAAAACAAAATAACAATGGTGAAGTAAAGCAAGTTAATATGAACTTCCCAGGTATTCTAGGTGTGGACTTTAACTGGCGATTTAGATCTGAATCACATCACAAGCCAAACCATAACAATATTTAATAACGTCACCGTAAGACTTTAATAATGGAACGAAAATTTCGAGAGCTGTGAGCAGGGTGCGATGGTCTAATTGGTTAAGACATCCGGTGTACTGAATCGGAAGGTCGCAGGTTCAAACCCTGCTCGCACTAGAATTTTTCTTTCCATGTCAAAAAACAGCCATAACAATATTATATACATTTAGAAATAAAATAACCTAAAGTAACTAGAAAATGCCGTCAATAAACTCCTCCTCAATGCTGTCAACTGGTAATGTCCCCAAGAGAGTGGCGGTGTTGCTACGTTGTATGGCAACGCTAAGCCTCTGGCCAAGGTAAAAGCCAGACCTTGTGTCACGGGAAGTGTCAACTAAGCGTTTCGAAATTTCCTTGAAAGGCTATGAGCACTCGGACCACGGTCCTAGATTTTCAACCCGAAACAGCTCGAAAATATAGTAAACAATAAGGTATTTATTTACGCCACTTGAGGTTCTCCGCAGCCGCGGCAGCAGCCCAAGCACAAAACTACGCGCTAGGATGCGATACGATGCTAATAAATGTGATTCAAGCTTTAAAAGCACAAACGTAATTAAAACCGTCTGATTTTGGTAAAGTCGCAACCCAAACACAGAACAGTGAATTACCCTTCTTTTCTCGTACGAATACCCAGCTAAGCCAGATTTTCAACCTTTCCAAAGCCCTTAGTCATGAAGCCTTTGATATCATGTTCAACAAAACATTTAAAAGGCAAAAGCCTCGATTTAAGAGGTCTATTTAAAGACAGATCAATTAACGAAGTACCTACAGGACGCTTGACCTTTTCTAAAAGTTTAATTAGCTTTTAAAATAGGCAATGAGTGGCTCAGACTTGATGGTACCGTGTAGGTAGAAAGATTAGGTTTCATTAGACAAAAGGTCTTTCTCAGGGAATGTTTTGGAACTAGAATGGTAATCGAAATTCTTTGTTATATTATTTTTTAACTGCGATCTAGCTATGATCATTCACGTTAGCTATTGATTGGATTTTTTCCTATCGCTTAAAGATATTTGATTCGTTAGATATCTTTTTTTCGTCTAGGTTACGCCCGTGTTCTTAGACTTATAATGAACCGATTCATTTTCATTTTAATTCACCTTCGCTTGTCGATGGCATTCTAAATTGAGTCGGCACAGTATTCGTTTAATCAAGTCTACGGTGAGATACTATATAATCAGAAGAAAAAAAATAAACTATCAGAATAAATTAAAAAAATTAAGATTCCATGTAACCAAACCTATGACACGGCACGTTAGTCATTGTATTAGCTTTGTCTCTGTATAGAAAGTATATTTAAATGTCTTTGTTTTTACATAAATGACACTGCATGTCAATTTTAATCGAGTGGTATCACTGTACAACGGACGCCCCGACTGCAGCCAACTCAAGAGCGAAAATTTCGTGAATGCCAGCAGTAGTTCCCGCGACAATATTAATCAACGTCTGGAAACACTTTGTTTAGGTTCTGCAGACATCTGGCTTTGCAGCCCGAATTCGAAAACCGCAGCCACACTCCATATTGACTTTACTTTTGCTCGCGTTCGTCTTCCGTAGAGAAATGCTTAAGTTTATGTTGCAGCTCTGAACAATAGTCGTATGTTTTAAAATGATCAAATACGGTTTTATATTTTTTCTCTGGTCGCATCCCACAGAAATTAAAATACTACATAAGTATAGAGGCTTATCAAGTTATCACAAAAAAATAGGATACTTCAGTGATATTTGAAAGCAAAATGCAATAACTTAATTGCCAAGTCTGACACGATGTACTTGTACCTGTAGCACCCAATTGGCTCTTGCAAGATGATTACGATTTTTTGACTTATTCGTCAACTGGCGAGTGTGAAACTCGCGAGTGCGCGCGAGTTGGAACCTTCCGATTTTACCTATTTTTTTTGGCATCAACTCGCTTGACCTTGGAAATTAGTCGTTAAATACGTCAGATGTACAGTTAGCTACAAAAACTTCTTATAAAATGTATTATAAAGATACCCACTTTAAATGTATAAGACATTTTATGCATACTATGCTTGGGTATCATGCGTCGTCGGCCGCATCCCCTTCGCCTCATTCCGCACCTCCAACATAGGTTTTAACGTATTCCGAAATCTAAGGAGATAGTCGGTACACTCGGTACTTAACTGAATCAGCCAGCGCGGGCAATAGCTAGTTATTTATAATTATTAGTTTCAATCCGTTTTCATTTGACTGTACTTTATAATATGCGAGCTAGTTGAATCGCGCGCACTCGCGAATTTCAGACTCGCCAGGTGACGAATAAGTCGATTTTTTTTCACGGTATCCCATTTCTTGTAGGTACATTTTAATTTATTTGCCGCATACTTTAATCATTTTAATCCAACCAGTTTTGTGAATGCGAATTATGTGATATCAATAAGCCACAGCCCATTTCGTGAAAAATATCTTTCCTAAACAAAAACTCAGAGAAAAGGCCAAATATCTATTGTGTATTCGAAGTTACAACATCCCCAAAATAGTGAGCAACAAATCCAATTCATGTGACGTCATTCGCAGCAGAATCTGAAACACATCTAGGACATAAAATACAGGATAAATGTTGGGCCAACGTCAGGTTGTTTGCACAAACTTTGTGGACATTTATGTTGGCCGCCAACTCCACAACTATTTGCCGTACACTTTTATTGCCGCCATTTTTATTGTAAATGTTTGTAGTTGGTGTTGGTAACAGCTTTGTTCTGTGTCTAGATTTGTTCCCTTTGTGGTATCGGAAAGCTTTCTCTTATTCTAGCGTTGAGATTGTTTTCATTCAATGTCTTTCATTGTCAAAGTTAGCTATGTGATCAGTAAATCTTTTGTGGGGAAAACTGTTAAAAAATAGGATTATTCTCGTATCTGTTCCTAGACCTTCATCATCATCATTTCAGCCGAAAGACGTCCACTGCTGGACATAGGCCTCCCCGTTGTGTCGCCACATTGACCGGTCTCGTGCGACTCGCATTCAGCGGATCCCCGCAACCTTTCCACCACAACTGGTCCACCTAGTGGGAGGCCTTCCAACGGTACGTCTACCCGTTTGCGGTCGCCACTCCAGAACATTTCGGCCCCATCGGCCATCCATTCTGCGAGCAATGTGCCCTGCCCACTGCCACTTAAGTTTGGCAATTCTTCGGGCTACGTCGGTAACCTTGATTCTCTTGTGAATGTCCTCATTTCTGATTAGATCACTCAAGGAAACTCCGAGCATAGCCCTCTCCATTGCCCTTTGTGTGACTTTAAGCCTTCTGATGAGGCCCATAGACCTTCGTCATATCGCAATACATCAAATATTTACATTGCAGAATTCAGGACGGATTTGTCTACCCTAACCAACATTATCTCTTATGCTTTACGTAGATAAATTCATGAAGTAGTAAACTAATATATTATACCTATAACACATATGTAGTTTGCAAGCGGTTAAAACCGCAAGCACAACCTATTGCCGAATAAATTGGTCTGAAAACAACAAAATGAGCCAGCAACAGAACCGCATTTTGCCAGAAAACCTGCAGCAATTACTCTGCGGTTTTCTAAAATTAAGCCCAGACTTTTTACAGCCGAAATAAAGGGTTGTTTTCGTAATTATGTTGTACTTACTTACAATTAAGGGATGATGGTTACGACCGTCAAACTGTACGTGAAGGCTTTTTGAAACCACATCAATCATAACTTGTACTGTACTGGCATGCAAGCTCTGCGTGGTAGATGATGACTTGATTGTTTTGTTCATTTTCTGCAAGACTTTTCGTCGTTACAGTTCTAACACCGCGTAAGTCAGAAATAGCAACTTTACAGTATACAATACTATTTTATAACTTGTGTTCACTTCAAATTAGATAAAGACATTGCTTGTTCCTGATTGGCTGAAACAACGCGTGTTCCGATTCCTTAGCAAACGGTTATCAAAATGTCAAAACCGCCAAAAAAATACTTTTAACTTTACTCCTAGAAAGACTGCGAAACTCCTAGAATATCTAGGAATAAACGCAGCTCAAATAAATGAATAATTCTCCGAAAAATGAAGTATTGTTATAAAAAGGAAAGGAAATAGACCGCCTACGTTAGTCGTAAAAGTGACCAAGCATAACTTTTCTCTTATTTCTGGGTTTGGTATTCGACTCAAATGACTTTGCCAAAATGTAGCTTTCGTATTCCAACATAAAAGAGCGTATGGACACTCTTTTAAATCAAAATATTGTTACAGTTTCTTGCCCATTCTTCTCCATAGAGATCTACGCTTTGGAATGTGCAACTACAGTTCTTTCTCAAGTTAAGTCTTGTGACTGTAGCTTCGCTTTTTTTCCCTGGAATGATCTAATTGAAATAAATGCTTGGAGTTTTGAGTTTGAAACTCCATACTCTGCGCAAGACGTATTCGGACTGAAAATTCGACGACGCGACGATAAGACAAGCATGAGTAAATTTTTCACCAAAGGAATTTTAAACTACCTCCTTCATCTGAAACAAGTGTCACATCGCAGCAGGGGTGGCACCTTCCGAATATAAATTATTAAAATATAGTTCGGAATTTATTCGGGGAAGTTCAGGGGTGTTCGCCACCCTGGGGTGAGCAGTCACCCTCTTGCCTTTAGCTCGTATTTACTGAATTTGCTGTAAAATAGAGGAAATAAATAATGAAGCCTTCTTGTTGAATTGTAGTTGCAGTGAGGATTAAATATTTTCTTTGAGTTGATTTATTTGTAAGATTGAAAAAAAAACCGGCCAAGTGCGAGTCGGACTCGCGCATCAAGAGTTCCGTACCATCGTAATAGGGCCCCCTTTAATTTATAATTTATTATATGTTGTTATTGCGGCAACAGAAATACACATTCTGTGAAAATTTCAACTGTCTACCTATTACGGATCATGAGATACAGCCCGCTGACAGACAGACGGACGACGTACGGACAGCGGAGCGGCTTAGTAATAGGGTCCCGTTGGTTACGCTTCGGGTACGAAACCTTAAAAACTAATTGACTGAAGCAATCAATTTGCTGTCAAATCTTATGTTAGCTGAACAAAAACCAAACTAAAATGTTGAAAACTGAAAAAAACCAATCAGGTTTTTGATCGATTTTTAACATAGTTTGTAGTCAGTGACAGTACAGTCGGTACGACAATGATTAAACAAATTAAACTTTTAAAACTCCGCTAAAATAATAATAATAATAATAATTATTATAACTAGAAGACGGGATATTTACCATGTTTATTGTTTTCTTTGAGTTCCCGATATTTCGGCGCTGTTGCAAGCACCATGATCACGGATAAACATGGTGCTTGCAACAGCGCCGAAATATCGGGAACTCAAAGAAAACAATAAACATGGTAAATATCCCGTCTTCTAGTTATAATAATTTTAGTGACCATGAAAGTTTAAAATAAAATAATAATAATGTTTTATGTTGTATCAGCCCATGGCTTAATTGCCAAGAGCCTCGACCAATACCTGAGGAGGCTCTCGTTAGGCAGCTGGATCAAGGGTTTGATTCAGAAAGCGGTGCTCCTGGACACGGCTCGTATTGTTAGGAGGTTCCTCTCTCTGGAGCCCTGACCGCCGGTAGCTTGGACCCTGTTCCCGATACCGGTGGGCTACAATTTTTAATATTTTTAAATGTTTTTTTATATTGTTTTTAGTGTATGAAATATTTAAAAATGTAGAAGATTTGTATAAAAATAAATAAAGGAAATAATAATGTAATGTCTTGTTAAGTATTTTGTGTGTACATAAATAAATAAATAAAAACATTTTATATCAAACAAATATTTGTACACCCTATGATAAATAAATAAATAATAATAAAGGGTTAAGTTAGTTCCATGTTCAAAACTTTGTACTTACATTCAATAAGTTTCATAGTGTCATCCATCAACCGTTTAACAAAACTAAGTCTGTTGGTCCTCGTGACACGGAAGCCTTCAGAAGTCAATCCCACCGCAATGGAATGTCATCCCATAGTTCACGCACCGAAAATTGTCGAAAAAGGGAAAATTAATGAAGACGTATCTGTGAGGACAAGGTCGGCGGCGTCGCGAGTATATCACGGAGGATTTTGAAGATTTTTGGAGCCAATGTCGTAATAAAAAACGAATGTGTCTTATGTGTTTATTGCTTATTGTTTTTGCTTAATTGCGCTTTGTGCTTATTTGTCTTGACTTGTGTATGTTTGTTATGCGTTGTATGTTTTTTGTTTATTTAATTTTTTTTTCTTATTTTGCTTGCCTTTCACGTCCCTGCGACAAATTAATATTTTTTCTTCCTTTCTTTTTCTTTCGTAGAAAAGAAAGAACATATGAGCTTTTCCTACAAGAATGGTTGGTTATGTCACGTACAAGAGTTACCTATATGTTACTATTGAGCGGCTATCGGAGATACGTCTAACACCCGTATCTATGGTTGACTACAGATACGGGTATTAGACGTTTCTCCTCGTGACACGGAAACCTTTAGGAGTCAATCCCACCGCAATGGAATGTCATCCCATAGTCCCACGCACCGAAAATAGTCGAAAAGGGGGAAATTAATAAAGATGTATCTGTGACAACAACCTTCCGACCTTCAGCATCGCGAGTATATCACGTAGGATTTTGGAGAAGAAGATTTCGAAACTAATGTGGAAATCAAAAAACGAATATGTTTTAGGAAAAGAGAGGACGCTTTCGTATAAGAATGAATGGTTATGTCACGTCAAAGAGTAACCTATATGTTACTATTGAGAGGAACGGATTAGAGATACGTCTAACACCCGTATCTATAAACAATTCAAAGTGATTAATTGAGTTTTGATTGAAATTCTGTAACACGGGTCTTAGATAGGTCATAGAGCAAGATAACATAACTAGCTTGACAGTTGGTACTATATCAAATATATTACGATATTGGTCGTGTTGACCCGTCACTCGTAAGATATTTTAAAATATCTTTGTATTAAATAGATCTTAAATGATAAGAGATAGGTAAAATAATTTAATGTAGACTTACAGTACACCAGATCATTTTCCTGACTTCAACCCATATTAGTTTTCAGGATTTGCCGAATATGTAAAAAAGTACTTGATAATCACAAGAACAAATAAATCCCGAAATACACACATCTAGATTTGCTTATGAGTGAGACAAAAAACTCTTAAACACAAGTTCACAATGTTTTTTAGTGTTCATTTAAAAACTAGATAAAAAGATGCCATAAACTATCAACAAGTAACAAAATGCAATATTGCAACACAGTAAAGACAATAGAACTTAGTCATCAGATCGTTAAATGGTAAATCACGGTGTAATGGTAATCGACCATTGTATCTGGTGGTAATTTTTACCGCAGGGTCAAAAGAAGGTTACATGCAATGAGGTTCGAACGTAATTAATAAATTGGTGATAATTGTTTTAGGTCACTTTTTGTAGTAGGTTGCGATTAAAGGGTAAATAAATTCTATGGAAATTAAAAATGATAATGAGGAAATTAGAAATGTTAATAAAAACATTTCTGAAAAAAAAAATGACCTAATGTTTGACCGATTTAGATTCAATTTCTTATGTGTGCTTAATCCTGGATAAAATTTCTAATTGGATCCGGTAGGTGGAACTGCTATCGACATCCAGAAAGGACAAGACAACGTCTGTTGGGTCAGCTAGTATAGTAAAAAATCTTCAAAGAACTTTTCAAACGTATGTTAATAATGTTGCTTCGAGCCGGATAAATTCATAATGTAGGTATCCGACTCGAAGGACCAACAATTTAAATCTGTTTTTTTTTTGTTAATTATAACTATAATTGTATTAACATAAAACACACACACACACACACACACACACACACACACACACACACACACACACACACACACACACAACACACATAACACACACAAACACAACAACAAACAACAACACATATGACGTGTCCTGTTGTTTGTTCACTTCAGGAACTGATGGACGCTACCGAAAGCGCCAAACTAGTAGCTCAGTTCTGGGCTGACTCAATTTAGATTGCCATCGACACGCCAAGAAGAAGAACATAAAACATAAATACTATGACACTTAACGATACCGTAGTTTACTATTTGGCCTTTTTTCAGAGGCAGAATTATAAGAAAAGATAAAATATTCGACTGCTTACAATAACGATCAAGTTCAAAGGGATTATAATTAAACAATGCTAAATACAATTTACCAGCTGGCAATTAACAAGCAATTAAAGTGATTGCGTTTATCATGAATACATTACAAGGAGATGGTTTAAGGATAAACGATCAGTATAAAATGATATTGAACGATCTATCTGACACAGTTCAACTTCTTCTTTGGATTGAAGTGTTTTCAGCGAATATTGTGAAAGAATCTCTTGGAGAAGTAAGTAACAAATAATAAAAAATTGGGTAGTTCAAGATTTTCAGAACTATAGATTCTGGGAAAGCAAGCAGCGGGACTATTTTATGAAAAAATAACTTTGAAATTCGAATGGGAGCCATCAAGCAATCAAAACCGTTTATTTTTTAAATCGGTGTGTTCTTTTCAGTGTAGTCGAAGTGGACTTTACGGAATAAGATGTCTCCCGATTTGTTTTAAAGTTTTAGTTTAATTAATTTCCGAAAATTGCTTTAAAAATGTTTAATAAGCCAGGAACAAAAAGTGAAATTCTGACATTTAACAGAAAAACAGAACGACCATTACAACTTTATAATGTTAATGTTTATTTTATTAAATGAAAAAGTTAGCAACAATATTTCATATCGCAACACTGCACCGTCGGGGGTCATAAACATTTGGCTCAGTATACATTAAAAAGATAAATGTTTTTTCATGTTTAGTATTTACCGTTGGGTAATAAAACTTTTTCGGTTTTTTTCTAGAGTTTCACTCCAAACATCTAGGTTAAATTTTATCCCACACCTTTTGCTGGCGAAACTTAAAAACTAACTTACGTCTTAAAACACCCTTTTTAATACCGTCATCGTCCTTTTCATTTGTCGGGTAAGCTTACCTGAAAACAAAGAAATAAACACGTTAATAAACCATATTTTGCAACGTACCTAAAACAATGATAAATAACTTTGACAATGTCTCTGTAAGGTGATTCTCTACCTTTTCTTTTATGAAAGTTATCAAGATGAGCTGTTTTGTTTTTATAAGTATTTTGTGCTAGACTACACAAAAACATAATTTGCAAAAGAATCTCGAAATGAATTTGTTCACTCAACATAAAGTTTGTCAAATGTAACACCAGATGGCGGTAATGGGACTTCAGTTTTGAGGATAACACGGTAACTTTCAGTATCGTATTGTTTTATTTATTTATTTTTTATTGTAATTGGTATCATCGACAACACAATAAATGAGGACGAAAGGACCTAAACAAAAAATAACAACAGAATGTTTGTGCTTTTTATTTCAGTAAATAAAGTGCACAAAAATATTCAATGAGTGATTTCGGGTGGGCAGATTTTAGAACTTACGAGTGCGCGCGAGTTGGCACCTTCCGATTTTACCTATTTTTTTTTTTTCGTCAACTCGCTCGACCTTAAAGATCTGGCGTTAAATACGTCAGATATACAGTCAGCTACAAAAACTTCTTATAAAATGTATTATAAAGATACCCACTTTAAATGTATAAGACATTTTATGCATGCTTTGCTTGGGTATCATGCGTCGTCGGCCGTTTCCCTTTCGCCTCATTCCGCACCTCCAACATAGGTTTTAACTTATCCCGAAATCTAAGTAGATAGTCGGTACACTCGGTACTTAACCGAATCAGCCAGCGCGGGCAATAGCTAGTTATTATTTTCAATCCATTTTCATTTGACTGTACTTTAAAATGAGCGAGCGAGTTGACGACAAAAAAATTAGGTAAAATCGGAACGTGTCTTGCGCGCACTCGCGAGTTTCAGACTCGCCAGTTGACGAATAAGTCAGATTTATGACTGCACCTAGTACTTACTTAATCAAACCAGAATAATTTCCACTTTCGATCTTCATTGTGCACTTAGTCCAAAGATGGCCTTATAAACCTGATTTTTTCTAAAAAAATCAAAGCAAAAATGCCACCCATTTCCTTTCATGTATTCCAGGATGAAACTCATCCTAGTAGCCGTCGCCATTGTCCTGGCCTGTGTGCAAGCTGACGAGTACTCCAGCAAGTATGACAACATGAACTTGGATGAAGTTCTGGGCAACAAGAGGCTGTTGAATGGCTACATGAAGTGCACCCTCGACCAGGGACCTTGCACTGCTGAGGGCAAGGAGCTTAAATGTGAGTAGACTAACAAAATGTTCAGTCCGGTCCTGTATTTTGTTATGAATGAACTGAATCAAATCAAAACATTTATTTCTTTGCAAATATGGATAATAATTTATAGAGACGTGAATATGAAGACATGTTTTGGAAAACGAATATATACAATATCATTTTTAGTATATGCGAAACCTGAATATAGTTTGTTCAGAATAAGTAACTGAATCGATTCCAATCGTTTTTAAACCATGTTATATTTTGTCCCAAAAATATTTAAAAAAAATTACAAGTTGGACACCAAGCGATATTAAGTACCTATCGCCTACAGCCAACTAGACATGATCATTCATGTCTAGTTGGCTTATTTCATGTGTATTAAATTTAGAGCATTTAACTTTGGGGTCAAGCATGATCACTTCGAATGAACATTTCATGAATTACAGCATTGATATATATGCTCTTCCTCACTCCAGATTACATTTCCGACGGCCTCAAGACCGGTTGCTCCAAGTGCACTGGCCGTCAACGCAAGGGCATCAAAAAAGTCATGAACCACTTAATCAAGTATGAACCTGAGTACTGGAAGCAAGCAGTCGACAAGTACGATCCTCAGAAGGTCTACAAGAAGTATGAGAAAGAAGTGCACACCTGGCAATAAATATTTAAAAAAATAGAACAAGATGGCGGCGATTGTAACTGTAACAGTTTGAATTGAGAATAGTAGAGAATTTATTTATTTAAGCAAGGATTGTGGAATGTAAATGACTGGTAATCATACAAAATTGTTTATGGAGGAATGTTGGTCGTCTTTGTTTAGAATCAAAAGCTTCAGCATATTATCTGTAGGCGACCGGTGTCCTGATCAGATTTTTCCGTGTCGACGGTACCGAACCGTGACTGATAAAATTACTATTGAAAATCTTAACCACGGGAGTGGTTAAAAATGTGAAGAATCATCAGGAATAGCATAAAAGTACGTTTGAAGTTTCGTTAATTCGATAGTCTATTACTTATGCTGACCATTAAAACTGATTAACTGTCGCAATTAGCCCAAGTTTATGACTGTCCCGATTTAAGTAATTAGCATTTAGCATAATAATTACGATCTTCCGATTTTTCCATAGTTTGTTACTTAATATCACTGTTATTGCCTGTTTTAGATATCTTTTATATATTTATTGACTGCTTATAAAGGTCGCTTTTCTTGCATATTTATTAGAATCTTTTAGTTTATGCTTTTTCTTTTCTGTCGCTTTACTAACATATTTTTTACTACATGCAATTCGCAAAAAAATTTCAATTTCAGATCTTTCTTATTTAGTAGTTTGTGTATCTTTGTTATCGCTTATCCGAATTGATATTGGCTTTAGTGGAATATATTGTAATAATTGCAAGATATGTATAAAAACTCTTTCTTGTGATATTGTAATTTAATGTTTAATTTATTTTGTCTTTGTTGTTACTTAAAACTGTACCTAATAACCACTGTTATGTATTTATTATTAATTTATTTACAATAAAAAGCATTTGAAAACTATTTAGTATTATAATTACCAATCCTATAAACGTCAATTATTGTTTTATACTTTTTCTTTCACGAAATAAGCATAGGCAATGTAAACACTGAAACAAATACGATTTGGAAATCTTCGTCGATTTTTCAGTTAGTATTCTGGAATACCAATAATAATTAAGAATTTAATATTTTATTTTTTATTTTAAAACAACACAGTTTATAACCGGCCAATGAAAACAATTTACTACCAACCAGTGAAAGCGATATTTTGTTCCCAATCTTTTAATTATAACAATTTCCCGCTAAACAACACCAAAAACTTTTTAATGTTTACAAATACAGCCTTTTAAAATCATTTGGCGCCTTCCATTACCAAAAAGTTTGTCCTACAAACGATCTTTGAACTTTTGACATTTCGAGGGCAATTTAAAAACGTTCTAAAATTTCTTGCTTCCGTCCACTGTAAAAGAATAAAGACTTAATTGTTCGATGATAGGGTCTAAAATTGTTTAGCTGAATAAAGATTAATGTAATTAACGGCGAAATTTAGTGTTAGGTTATTTAGTGCGAGGCTAGTCATTTCCAGGGGTTCAAAACTTTTTTGTTTATTTTAATATGTTTGCGTGTTTTGCTTGGTCAAATTTATACCGGAAAACATTATACAGAACCGTGTATTTGTTAAATAAATTAAAACGATTATAATGCGTGCGAAAAGCGATAGCGGACGTGTATGACCCGTATGACCTTCGCCATTTTGAAGTAACTTCGTGATTAACTTTAACAGAAAAACCTTTGCCGTTTTATCAAGTAACGTCACGTATATTAGTAATTTCTACGTATGTAACTCAAAGAAAACGCTTCTGTACTATGGGGACATAACATAGTTCCTGTTTTTAAGGTTCCGTACCCGAAAGGTAACCAACGGGAACCTATTACTAAGCCTCCGCTGCCGGTCGGTCCGTCCGTTTGTCTGTCTGTCAGCGGGCTGTATCTCATGATCCGTAGTAGGTAGACAGTGGAAATTTTCAAAGAATGTGTATGTCTGTAGCCGCTATAACAACAAATAATAAAAATAAATAAAAAATAAAGGGGACTCCTACTACTATGGTACGGAACCCTTCATGCGCGAGTCCGACTCGCACTTGGCCGGTTATTTATTTTCAGAGTTATACAGAAACAAGTCGTGTAGCTGCGGTCAATCAGCAGTTGGACGGCTCTGCTGCTGCGGCTGATGTCGTCTTCGGAAGAGCGCGTTTAAGAAGTTATTGCTTGAAAATTACATACCACATTCCCAAACTACGGAATCCTCTAGTAAATGTAGGTGCTAAACATTTTCACATTATTTAAATCAAGTCATAAAAATGTGACAAACACGAGCAGTGTCATGAGAATGCCCCACTTCCTACTAATTAAATAAGCAAAAAAATACGGCCGAATTTCATGTAAAATATACTCGAGTTTCACGTAAAATCGCGTGTTCTGTTAATATTATTTGACCAAAAGCTAGTGCTTACATGTGATTTCCATTATTATAATTAGGACTGAAAATAGGCAATCACTATATCTGTCTTTAGAGAGAACATGCCACACCCTGTCGTTATACAGGGTGGTGATTTAGTTACCTGAATGCTTCAAGGAAGTTACACTACTTGTCATATTAAACAATTCGTGAAAAAAAAAACAGCCAAGTGCGAGTTGTTGGAATTTTGTTATTAAACTTATACATATTCACGGTTTTCAGATGTTTTCCTTAACATGTGCTGTAAGACATTGCTTCTTGCCAAGTTCATGATTCTAGGTCAAAGGGAAGTACCCTATAGGTTTTGATTCCCTTGTGAAATCGCAAAATATGCGACATAAGCGGTCATATCTTTTGATCGCATTGACATACAAGTTTGATTTTTGCACTGCTCTAAGGGCGAGGCCATAACACTACGTTTTTGCGTTACGACGCGGTAACGCGTTGTGGTCTCGCCCTAAGGGGTAGCAGACTTGAGTATTTGATATTAATTTCAGCTTGATACCTCAACACGTACCGGAGAAAAAGACGGTCATACAGACAGACGGAACAAAGTAACCCTATAAGGGTTCCATTTTTGCTGACTGAGGTACGGAACCCTGAAAAACAAACTTCTATACAACTGTAGTCAGACTGTTTAGATGCATTTATGAAAAGTTTCATTTGTTTCATGAATAAGGTATAAGTTTCTTTGGGAAAGTTCTTAATATGACGGATAGACTCACCTCGTTGAAGGACGTAACAAAATCGCCTCCTGGTACACACTTAGCTAGCTGTCAAGGTGTGGGTCAAATATTTTTGTGGTGTAATAAGAAATGTGAATGGATGAGCGTCTTGTGGCTAAGTAATAAAAGCCGCACAGGTCCATCGATCAGGTAAAGCTTCGCTTGCCGAGGTAAAATGCAGAGATCCCTCCGTGCCACGGAAAGTACGTTAAGCCGTTGACCCCGGTATTCATTCATCGTCATCCTTGATAGCCGCTCCATGTAAAATACTGGCATTCAGCTGAATCGGGTTATACTTAGAACTCGACTTTAACATATTTGTGGAAAGGCTAGGCAGATGATGAAGTAATAAGTGTCCATGGAGTTTCTTTCCCATTCTTCTCCACAGAGATCTACGCTTTGCAATGGGCAACTATTTTCACAAGTTATTACGCCTTGTGCATGTGACTGTAGCTTCGCTTTCTTTGTTTTTCTTACATTTAAAAGTGCCTGTAATGGTCTAATGGAAATAAATGCTTTGACACTAGAAACGGATGTTTACTGTAAACATGGTAAATATCCCGTTTGTAGTGTTAATGATAATCTTAGTTACCATGATAGTTTATAAACTTTTAAGAAATGAGAATTAATAAAGTTATAATTAACTAGCTGTTCTGTTTATGCGCTGCAATGCACCTTTTTCTACTACCTACCTACTACCCACCTACTACCCACCTACTCCTACCCACCTACTAACCACCTACTACCCACCTACTACCCACCTACTACCCACCTACTACCCACCTACTACCCACCTACTACCCACCTACTACCCACCTACTACCCACCTACTACCCACCTACTACCCACCTACTACCCACCTACTACCCACCTACTACCCACCTACTACCAACCTACTACCCACCTACTACCCACCTACTACCCACCTACTACCCACCTACTACCCACCTACTACCCACCTACTACCCACCTACTACCCACCTACTACCAACCTACTACCTACCTACTACCCACCTACTACCCACCTACTACCCACCTACTACCCACCTACTACCCACCTACTACCCACCTACTACCCACCTACTACCCACCTACTACCCACCTACTACCAACCTACTACCCACCTACTACCCACCTACTACCCACCTACTACCCACCTACTACCCACCTACTACCCACCTACTACCCACCTACTACCCACCTACTACCCACCTACTACCCACCTACTACCCACCTACTACCCACCTACTACCCACCTACTACCCACCTACTACCCACCTACTACCAACCTACTACCCACCTACTACCCACCTATTACCCACCTACTACCCACCTACTACCAACCTACTACCTACCTACTACCCACCTACTACCCACCTACTACCCACCTACTACCCACCTACTACCCACCTACTACCCACCTACTACCAACCTACTACCCACCTACTACCCACCTACTACCCACCTACTACCCACCTACTACCCACCTACTACCCACCCAAAATGAATCCCTCAATTTGTTGCGCTTAGCAACAAATTCAGGGATTCATTTTTATATTATGGATTAATTAAACCTAATGTGGAGCCAGTAATGACAGAAGTTTTGCGTTAATTTATTAACTAGGTACTTTGTCACTATTCGTCAGCTTAAATTTGACATCTACCAACCCACACTGGGCCTGCGAGTTGAATTACGGCGTTTTAGCGCCCACTCCCTCTCATAGAGAGGCTGCCTGTACCCCAGTACTGGTGATATCATTATAAGCCGACTAGCTTATGCCCGCAGCTTTGTCCGCATGGGGTTCGCTAATTGTCCCAGGGGATCGTACTACCGAAATAAAAGGTATTCTATGTGTTAATCCAGGTTATAAACTATCTGTGTGCCAAATTTCATACAAATACGGTCAGTAGTTTTTTTTCACAAACTTTCGCATTTATAATATTACTAGCTGTACCCGGCTTTCGTTGTAATGCAGCTTTTTCTACCTACTCCTCGGGGTTTTACTACTCTACACCTGTCCTATCTACCTCCGGGAACGAAAGTAGCCTATGTGTATAATCCAGAATATAAGCTATCTTGATACCAAATTTCATCCAAATCCGTTAAGCCGTTTGAACGTGAAGGAGTAACAAACATACACACATTTACAAACTTTCGCCTTTATAATATTAGTGTGATGAGGATTATACTACGCTGTCCACCTGATTAGATTTTCACAGCTGTGGTTAAAGTTAAACTAGGAAATGAACAAAACAATGGTCCAAAATCACAAAGGAAAGAACACCCATTGTCTCCGAAATTGAACCTTCACAACTTTTTAAATTTCCGCAGCCGAGTTGTATTACAGCCATAATAAATTTAAACGGAAACAGAAACAAGTGGCGCTTTTATTTGTAAAAGGTATGAAAAACCGGTGCGTTTTAACAACATAACGTATTTACCCGGGTTCTGTAAGGTACGACTTGTTACACAAAGCAATTATGGATCTTGCACACGAGTTTATTGTGTAGCTGGTGAAATGTAGAAACAATTTCATTTAAAAACCGGTAACGTATTTCGTTTGTTCATTTTCTCACTTGTTTGGTAGGTACAGTCACGAGCACCAATATGTAAACACTTTCCTAAATATAAAAGCAATTTTTGCCTAAAATAACGATTGTAACTTAGAGATGGGATCTTTTTCATAAATTATGAGTTCAAAAATTTCATGTTATTACGAACATACTATTATGTTCGTAACAACATGAAAATTTAATCAGAACAGTAGGAGAAAAACTCTTTTAAGAGTTGTTAAGTGTTTACGTATTGGTGCTCGTGACTGTACACCTAGTGATTGTTAGGTAAACTTACTGGCAAAAATGATGAGTACTATTTACTAAATCAACTTATTCTAGCAATGAAAACATTATAAATATCGATATCTAAATACGATAAAGCGAACGAACGTTGTTCTTGTCATAAAATTCAAACTTAACGTTAAAAATTGGCATTCTCAAAGTATTTCATCATCATTTCTGGCGCATTACCTTATAAATGTTCCGATGAAATAAAATATCAGTTTTACGTCTTTCTAATCAATCAATTTGGACGTAACGATAATGTTCCAAAAATGTGCTGAAACTCACTGGCAGACCACTAATCATACCGCTTTCCATTATCACAGTACTTTCCGATTTTATCGGAATAACCTTCGCAACGCAGCCCAACGAAAAAACAGATATTTTTAACCCTCGCACAAAACCCACTTCGCATTAGAGAAACCAATTTACTTAAAAATATATGTTAGTATCTTTCTTTTGGACAAAACAAACTGAACGATTTTTCATTTTTGTAAGTTGATACAATTATGTAGGCACTTAGTAGAGGCTTATATCATAAACCTACTAAAATACAGACTTTAGACGTAATTTTCGACAATACATATTCACCTACAACAAAGGCGTACTTTTGATGTGAATAATCCGAAATAATTTTGCTCAAAGCCTCTTTTCGGGCACGCAGATATCACGCAGCGTTTTAGGGTTAAATAGTATTTCGCGTGCGTATTTTTGGGATCACGAACGTGGCATAAATAGCGCGCAATTACCCAGAGATTAGCTTTTCAGTTTCTACCTCGTAATATAATGGTATAAGGTAAGTAGCCTGAAATTATTTCCTTCATTATAGTTACGAAGTTTACAAAAAAGAAGAATGATGCGTGAGTATATAAAGTTACCTATATAATATGTACTGTACATTTTACTTGTTTACACAAAATGGATTTTCGAATTTATTGCTAAGGGACAGAGGTCTATGATGGAATGAAAAGAGACAGTGAAAATAATAGTTGATCGTACCTTCCGATTACGGTGTTGCCGCTAGGGTCTCATGGCGAGATCAAACGGTCTAAGAAAAATGATAATATGAAAAACTTAAGATGGGTGGTTGGATTTAGAAGTAATGATGGATTGATGGATGGATATCCATCCATCCATCATTACTTCTGACACCATTCAGTACAATCCTATACTGAATGGTGTCGGAAGTAAAGAATAGCACCATATCTTCCCGTGGGTGTCGTAAGAGGCGACTAAAAGAATGGCATCAGCGCTCTTTGTGCTTTTTTAACAACCGCACTGCGAGCGCCAACCAGCCTGCCAAGCGTGGCGATTATGGCAAAAAGCCCCACTTTGCGGAAGGTCTATGTCCAGAAGTGGACGTCTTTCGGCTGAAATGATGATGAACTGATTAAGGTATTGTCGGTAGGATCTCATGGTGAGATCAAAAGAAAAAGTTAAGATGGATATTTGACCTGTAGCCCTAACCATAAAACCCAACTGGGATATAACTAAAATAAACATTCCTGAACCCGCAGGCAGATCGACCTAAAATCTAAGCGAAGACCAATTAAAGCTAATAGTTAAATAGTTTACCTCTACAATTAAGTTGAAGACTACTTACTTAAGTGGCGGTAAGTCTTGTACTTTAAACGGTCTACAAGTCAAAGAGTCGTCTCTTGAGGTTAAGTACTTTTTAACATGCTCTGCTTGGGTCACAGTGGTTAGTCGCGTGAGTGTTTTTAGATGGAGATAGGTCGGTACAAACATAAAAATTGTTTGTGAAAATAAAGAATATTACTATTTATTTATGTACATACAAAACGGACCCCGCGCGGGACCGTTCAATGTGGCGACACTTGGGGGAGGCCTATGCCCAGCAGTGGACGTCTTTCGACTGAAATTATGATGATGATACATACAAAATACTTAACAGGTCACTAAGATAGGAGAGCACAATAGTACAGCTTCATCATCATCATCTGCCTAGCCTTTTCCCAACTATATTGGGGTCGGCTTCCAGTGTAACCGGATGCAGCTTAATACCAGTATTTTACATGGAGCGACTGCCTATCTGACCTCCACAACCCAGTTAGTGCTGGGTAATACGATACCCCTTGGTAAGACTGGTTGTCAGACTTTTTGGGCCACTGACTACCTAACGACTGTCAAAGATCTACAAATGACACCCGGGACCAACGGCTTAACGTGCTTACAATAGTACAGCTTATTTCATAAGAAATTTGTTCCAGCATGGCGAGGGGCAACCTGCACTAGAAATGTAGACAGCAGTGGCGAAGCTTCCATACAACTCGATTTTTACCGGCTTCCCTTTGAAAAATGGCACAATCAGTATTCTATAGACAAATAATATAATCACATTAAAGATATGTACTCCGGCTTACCTCTTACAAAAATTGACCCTTCACTACTGGTAGACAGTGTGTAGAAAAGACAAACCGGAAAAGAAGGAAGAAATCTCTATTGGAAGGATCTTGATACGGGACAGAAAACACACTTGTAGATGTGACGCGGAATCTGCTTGAGAATCCTGAAATAGTTCTGAAATAATAGTCTCGTATACCGAGTAGGTGAATAAAACCCGATAAATGGTTATGGACTTGTTTTCAATAAAAATTAGTAACAAGAGCGACCATAACACAGATTTGCCACATTTTTATTAGAGTACCTAAGATTTCAGAAATCGGTTTTAGCAGCTTTTGGCTGAGTCAGAGAAGTTTATCATGAAGACATTTATATACTTTAACTGGTTGTTCAAAGACTCTTGTAACAAAAGTCAAATCAACTTCAAGACTAGAAACGCTGAATATTTCAGCACGTGACCACTCCACATAACTTCACCATTTTTCCTCAAAAACCGTGAATAAGCCGTCAGTAAACCGTCAATCCGGGCTAAATTGCCGTGAGACGGACCGGAACGATGGGGCGCGCACGGCTGATTCCGATGCGAATCAACCCAATCATCCGGATCGAAGGACCACGATTCCTTCACTACTAATTCTAAGATATTATTATTCGATTATCCTTGAACATTCAAGATTGGTTTTAAAATTGAAATGGAAATGTATATTTATTAAATAGTGATCTTTTATTAAATTGTGCCTTGAGATTTATTCCTAATTTTGTTATTGAGGGTTTTATTAAATGATGGTTTGATTATTTAATAAATTGAAATGCATGTAGATTAAATAAATAATCACCAAAAAATATTGCTTTGATCGAATGTACATCATCTGCCTAACCGTTTACCTGTCTAACCGGCTGCAGCTGAATACCAATATTTTATATGGAGCGACTGACTATCTGACCTCCACAACCCAGTTAGCACTGGGTAATACGATACCTCTTGGTAAGACTGTTTGTCGGACTTTCGGGTCTGTAACGACTGTCAAAGATCTACAAATGACAGTCGGGACCAACGGCTTAACGTACTTTTCGATGCACGGAGGAAACTCGGTATGAAATAGGTGGTCACCCATCCACGGACCAACCGTGGCTTAACCTTCAGGTTAAGCCGTATCTTCAGATCAACCTGAACGGCTGTTATTCCAGCCATGAGGTCTTCCTTTCTCTAAGCCTAGCCAACTTAGCTAAACAATGGCATGCTCAAGCTAGAGTGGGATCACGTCAATAGAGCAATTTATGAATAATATTGACTTAATTACAAACTAACTCGAAGACGGAATTAAGCCGCTCTGTTAAACGACAGTTGTATCTTGTTTGGCTGAGAACAGACAATACAACAACGTAAAGGGAAATGAAAATTAAACCATATCCGCTATGTCTTCATGAACATTACTAGTTTTTTTAGGAACTCGTGGCTAAATAATAACAGCCGCTCGGGTCGATCTTTAGGTTAAGCCGTGTTTGCCGAGGTTGGTCCTTGGATGGGTGACAACCTATTTCATACCGAGTTTTTTTCGTGCCTCCGAAAGCACCTTAATCCGTTGGTCCCGGCTGTCATTTGTAGATCTTTGACAGTCGTTACAGGTAGTCAGTGGCCCCGTCAGCTTAGTGTTTTAAATCCCGCAACGAAATTAATCAGCAAAGAACAGCGAAAGAGATACAAAAAAAAATAACGGAAATAAATACTCTCTGGACTGTCCTCGACCTGAATCAGGCATCACAGGTAACGCTTTTTTAGATATAAATTAATAGTTTTTGAAAAATAAAGCTACATCGGTTCTGCTTAAAACAACTATAAGTATATCGCTGTCCACAGCTACTAGGCCCGGACTCCACCAAAGCGAAGACGAACGGAGCGGAGAGGAGATGTGTAACCCCTCCTGTGATTCAACCAATCACAGGAGAGACGGGAGACGCGGTGTTTTGATTTCAATAAATATGATTGGTCGGTTTTCGCACGTCTCCTCTCCGCTACGCACGTCTCCACTTTGGTTAAGTCTGGACCTTATAGGCCTTTCGTCCACATGGAAGGGTCTCTTATCACGTATATCGAATCGAAAGATTGAGTTTTTTTTTAATTTTTTTAATTAGCCTTTTCTTTCCTACTGCTGGGTAAAGGCATTCCCAGTCCATTCCAACTTTGCCTTCTCTGGCCCATCAGTCAGGAACGAGTCCAAAAGAAAAGAAAAGAATTACTTCAAAGAAAATCTCTGAAAAGCACTTTAATCAAAATCTTCCCAGCACGCTAGTAGCCAACATACAATATTACAGCAACACCATCCCATTATTTTTCAACAAACAAACCTTGCCATTAAATCCCTACATTCGTAGGAACACCGCATTCTACAGGTATGGCTGAATAAATTACTAACTACTGCCCGCGGCACTGTTGGCATGGAATTAGAAATTAAATATTTAGCCTTATCCTCCCGTCTATTGGGATTAGCGTACCACTCGACTTTCCCTTAGGAAATGAATTTCCGCAATGAAGGAATTAGTCACTCATTTGAAATTAAAAGTTCAAATTAAAAGGACTTTTGATGGAGAAAATTGGTATTCGCAAGAATTTTGTTAATTTCATTTGAGAATAAGACAGGATAAGCAGATTTTATAGGCAGTATTTTGTACCGTAAATATACTAATAATACCGAGACAGATTTAGAGTAGTGAAAGACAAATTTTTATACCGTTTCTATAGCAACATAATAAAATAGTTTTTACTGTACTGAAAGGTCTTTCTAAAACGAACAACGCGCGTAGCAAACCGTAGCCGGGACCGTAGCGAGCGTAGCCTTTTGGTTCTTTTGTTGCAATTTGACCTTTTTAAAGTTAGTGGAATTTGTTCCTGGTAGTTTTTATTTGATGTTAAGCTGTATTTAGATTTTAAAAAAAATCTATCATTTTAATTTGTGTTGGAAAAAAGATATTTTATTAGAAGTCTAATTTAAAGTCATCAAAAAGCCAAAAATTAATAATCTTCTTTGGGACCTTAAGTTTTTTTCTACAAAATGTATTCATAAACAACACCCTGTCCTACGCTCAGACTTCGTACTAGACTGACCTACTATATATAAAGAAATCCTGAACACAAACAAACATACCCGATCAACAGTAAATATCAACGGAAATTGGTTCCACTACTGCACAGATTTATTGAGCCATGTAATTTGTACCTTTATGTTTTCAGTTCATATGTGGAGCACATCTAACACATATGCTATACGCATCGGTTCACTTAGCTCCAATCAATAGTCAAGCTCTAGTGTACAGCCACCAAATCCCTAAACATACATTAAACATAACATCACGCCTGTTTATTGTTTATTTTTTGTAATTTTGTATGATGCACGTCATGTCCCTGCGACAAATAAATATTTTTTCTTTCTTTCTTTCTTATAATCCCCAAAGGGATAAGCAGAGATGTACACCCACATTTCGCTAGTTAAGTTTTAGTCCTATGTAATAGGGGCCAGCCTATTGCCATCAACTGGCCACAGACTCAGTGGCAGCTGCTGAGAAATTCCTGATGCAAAAAGCCAATAACACTTTACCCGACCCGGGAATTGAACCCAGGCACTCATGCTCAGCAGTCGCACTTGCAACCACTACACCAACAAGACAGTCTAATGATTTTAATTTATGTTAATACATATAAATTGATGTGTCAATGTGGCGACACTTGGGGGGGCCTATGTCCAGCAGTGGACGTCTTTCGGCTGAAATGATGATGATGATGATATAAATTGCAAAAAATGTAAGAAAACGTGAATTTCGTAGGATACTCCGGCCCTTTCGTCTATAGCTCTTATCCTTTATCTCGATAAATCACAGGTAAACAGTTGTATTAGACAATTCCATTGGCTCGTATGCAGGCGCCCTACGCCGCAGCACACTCGACCCAAATGAATCGCTCTTCTAAGAGCCGCCTTACATCTACGTCACTGCCATAGAGCTGTACTTCTAGGTCTTTAGAAATACCCCGCGAGATTCCGGGAATAATACCTGACAACCATTCTTAGGAAAAATATTTTTATACTTATTTCGCTTTCTATGATGTTTACTAAGCAATGTTCAAAGAATGATTCAATATAAATTCTGAAGAACTTGCTTTTTCTAGTAAAAATCTTATGCAAAAGATTTTGTATCGGTTTCGCTTTTAAAGGAAAGCTGTTTGAAGGCTTATTGGGCTGGAAATAACTCTAGAATTTACCATACACAACAATATACAACTTTATCTGACGCTAAAGATAATTAGCGTCAGTTCAAGTTGTACTGTTAAAGCCATTAATACGTATGTATGTACCACACGGAAGATTGTTTTTTTTTTTTAAGAATGGAATATAATATTGTTGGTGAGCCAAATAAATAAAATAAAAATAAAATAATATTCTTTATTACGTACATTGTACACCATACAAATCTTTACATAGTATAAAACAAAGTCGGTCCCACGGTCTGTACCTTTTAAACTACGCAACGGATTTTAATGCATTTTTCAGCAATAGATGGAGTGATTCAAGAGGAAGGTTTATATGCTGTGCGACGCCGGGGCGGGTCGCTAGTAACATTATAAAAGATAACTTTTCACATACGGTGACTCAATGGGCGATCTTATCGCTAAAAGCGATCTTTACAAGATAACCTTTGGATGTATTACAGGAAGACGGAAAGACAATACTGCAGGTAGTCTGTGTGGTGTACTAATTACATATCAATATACATATTATACATAAAGTATATTCAAATCTAAAGGGTGTAAATAGACCCTTAACTTAAACGAAAGGCACTTGTTCTCCCCGTCACTGCGATCGTTTTTTTGTTCTAGACCATACCTGGGAACCTTCTACACAAGTTTTTTTTTAAATACATGTTTTTAATGTAAGATTTTTACTTTACACACCTCCACGACCCCCGTACTATTCAATCCATTCATCAGCACAATGATATGAGTGCTTCCCATCGAGTGCTACCGTAAAACATCATTTTTCAACCCAAAAAAAAAAAGTCTATTCCCAGCAATAATTTTTGCGTAACGTTATTTAGTTTGATGTACAGAATGCTTGGTTGACGGATATGTGACGGGTCTGTTTACACCAGGTATATAAATATATACGAGTAATAGTCATGTAACCAGATCAAAGAACCAAGCAATGCCTTCACACGGCACAAATTCAAGAAGGTACTCGACAAAAAGGTATAGGTATTCCTAGTTACATTTGCGTAGGTGCTATTAAATAGTGCTATTTGGCTCGGAGATCTCTCGAGACGTCTCGATAGCTGGTCCTTTGAGCTCACGTCTCAAATGACCCCAATTTACTGAAATCTCAGAGGACTATTGCGTGGGCGATGGATTGGAAACTATTTTTGAAATGGTTTGTTTTTGTGGAAAGTTGAGCTACCAATAATGCTGATACGGTCAGTTTAATGTGAAGAAGAGTTGTATAACGTCACAAAGGCTTTTGGGAAATAACCAGCCAAAGATATTAACTTACAAAACCGGTGTAAATGATAGCGTGACGGTTGACAGAGGAGAATGGAATAAAAAAACGTGTTGCGCCGACCCCAAGTAACATGGTACAAGGGTATGAAAATGATGATGAAACAAAACCCTACAGTCTAAAATCACAATCAAAAACCCGTTCATTTTGAATGTTCGGTAGTATTGATTGCGTCGAGTAGACGATTTTTTAACCGTCGAATAAAAAAGAGGACGTTCTCAATTCGACAAGTTTTTTTTTTGTGTATGACCACGCATAAATTTTACAGCATGGTCCGATTTGAATGATTCTTTTTTTATTAGAGAGCGTTTACCTCAAAGTTGGTGCCATTTAAAATTGAAAAATAAAATCGACCTCTAAGTAGGAAACAATGGGTTGATTTTTTACAAATAAATATGATAAAACTATTAAACATTCATTCCCTTCAAAATGGAGAAGTAATGAAGTGGTCTCGCAGACTCACACCTCGCACTCAACCAACAAGAATTCTCTATACATGCCAGCACTATTCCCGTACCACACATCCCGTGAGTGCACAGCACTATATCAAGAGATGTTATCGGCTCGACATACGTAAACATAATTAAACAGTTGACGGATCACACAAGTTACTGCGATATCACACGGATAGTTCGGAACACGTACAGAATTAATTCATGTATGTCTGTTTGTTTGACTTGATAGTAAGGTAAGGAATGTATGTCAATGTGGCTCATAGCATAAGCATAGCATAATCAGCCTATAATGTTCCCACTGCTGGGACACAGGCCTCCTCTCTATGAGAGGGAATGGGCTATAATTCACCACGCGGGCCCAGTGCGGGTTGGTAGATGTCACATGTCTTCAAATTTATGGTTCTAGGACATACCGGTTTCCTCTCGATGTTTTCCTTCACCGTTTTGAGAGCAGGTGATGAAATAAATTACACAAAGAGAAGCCTGGGTTCGAACTCACGACTTACTGCTCGTAAGTCGGGACCGCTACCATTGGGCCAACCACCATGTGGCTCATTGCTAAATAATAAATAAGAGGCGCGTGGATCGATCTTCAAGATTTTACAGAAATGTTTGTGTAGGACAGCGGTTGGATGACCATCCATTACATACCGAGACGCCCCGTGCTTCGGAAAGCACGTTAAGCAGTTGGCGGGACCCTGTCATTTGAAGATCTTTGACAGTCGTTACGGATAGTCAGAAGCCCGAACGTCTGTCAACCAGTGTAAACAAAGGGTATTGTGTTACCCAGTAACTCAGATGTAAAGGTCAGATAGGCAGTCATTTCATGTAAACTACTGTTACGGTTAGACAAAAGCTGATCTGTGATAGGTCAGGCAGATGATGGTGTCACGTTTTTTTTTTTAATCAGGAATTTCTCCCGAATCGTGGGTGCGTTTACAAACATTAAAACTCTCATACACAAACAGCCAGACCCGGAAAAACTGTCTTTAGGCCATACAAATAAATTGTTCTGTGCGGGAATCGAACTCGCTCAAGCAGCGCAGCAGCCAAGCGCTCAGCCACTGCGCCAACCGTGCCGATTTAAGAAAGGAGACCAACACGCTCAATGTAACGCCCGTATTTCCCGAGGGGCGTGCACAATATACCGATATCATCAAAGAAGATCGTATCCTAATCCTAAATAAAATTATAAATACAGTAGTTTGTTTGTTTACAAACAGTAAGTTTGTTTGTTTGTTTGTTACCTTTTCACGCCTAAACCACTGAACCTATCATCCTGAAATTTTGTATATACGTTGTCTGGTGTACAGAAACGGTCATAGGGTACCTTTCATGCCGAAAAAAAGTACTGTTCCCGAGGAAAATAACAATAACGTCCTTATGATAATAGATGGCGCCACGTATCTTTCATATCATGATTGAATTAAGTATACCGGGTGTTAACAGACCCTTCACATATCCGTCAAACAAGCATTCTGTACATCAAACTAAGTAACTTTACGCAAAAATTATTGCTGGGAATCGACTTTTTTTTGGGGTGAAAAATCACGTTTTACGAGGACTCGACGGAAAGCACTCATGGCATTGTGCTGATGAATGGTTTGAATAGTATGAGGGTCGTGGAGGTGTTTAAAGTAAAAATCTTACATTAAGAACGTGTATTTAAAAAAAAAACTTGTGAAAAAGTTGGAACTTTGACCCCCAATATCTCCGTAACTAGAAGGTTCCCAGGCATGGTCTAGAACAAAAAATGATCGCAGTGACGGGGAGAACAAGTACCTTTCGTTTATGTTAAGGGTATATTTGCACCCTTTATTATTACAAGCAGAGTACAACCCGAATTGATTATCATATTTTAAATTAATGCGAGTGAAGCCGCGGGCCAAAGCTATTAAAAAATAAGTACAAAAAGTAAGTGAATTCTAAATCTCTGGAACGCCATTTTAGTTAAGTCAAAATGCCAACAAATCCGATTCCTTTGAGTTTACAGTTGAAAACGTGTTCAGGACTTTATAGCATTAACTAAATAACGTTAGCACCTAAGTTGGTATGTAGACAGCTTTCACATGCGTTAATAATTCTTAGCTTTTCGCGAGTAAATCAGTATTTACACAGAACTAAGTAAGGCTGAATTTTACTAGCATGACTTTAATTAATTCCAGTATTCTGACGAGGAATTAATGAGCATTACTGGCGAAAACCGTTGGAATAGACGTGTTCTTGAGTGGAGTCCGCGAATCGGCAAAGGAAAGGTAGGACGCCCTCAGGCGAGCGTGGCGATCTTTGCAGGGTGGCTGGTAGCAACATGAGAGTCGCTGAAAATCGAGATGAATGGCATGCGATTGAGGAGGTCTATGTCCAGCAGTGGACTGCTATAGGCTGATGATAATGATAATGACTGGCGAAATATGGATGTTCTATAGGTATCACTCTTGCTTTCACTTGCTGCCGTGCACACTTAGGGTGCGAGGCTTAGAGGAGACCTCTTTACAATCACAGCACACAGGGGCAGCACAGAGGGGCCTTCGGACTTTTAAGAGGAAAAGGAGCCTTCTTCCATGTGCAGTGACGTGGAAATCCCACACTCCCCAGTCTTATCCCCAAAGACCGGTCGCCTTTTGAAGGTTAGCCCCATGATAAAAAAAAGGTACTACTCTGCTTAACCTTTACTTTTTTATGGTATTACTAGCACTCCGCCCCGGCTTCACTCGGGTGCAATTTACTAATCGAGAAAATGAGAAGTGCGCTTAAATTATCTTTCATACAAATCTTTTCTTGACAATTACGAACAGAAAAAAAAACCGCTCAATCGGGTCGAGCTGTTATCAGGTGATGATCCTTCATCTAAGTGGCAATTCATCATCATCATCATCATTCTCTTGCCCTTATCCCATAAAAAAAGAAAAGGTTAAGCAGAGTGGTACCATTTTTTTTCATCTTTGTTATTTGTGGTCGGCGCAGCATATCATCTTCTTCCATACTTCTCTATTACTCGTCATCTCATCAGTCACTTTCTTTCTAAATGCGGCAATTATTTTTTTAATATAGATGTCTGGAATCAACGATTTCTGCATCTTAACTACAACATTGACAAAATACTGCAAGGATTTTTCTTTTTTCACCAAGTATTTCATAAATCGAAAAATCCATCGCTCAGCGAACCAAACAAAATGGCTCTTGTCCTTCAGAAAAGCCAAACACCGGCACTGTAAAATCATCCAGCGGAAACTGCAGTGTCTTATCCAAGCTGCAAATAATTCAAGCAAAAATACAGCTTAGTAAAACAAGCTCTAAGCTTTACGTACTTCGAATATTTTAGCTAAACAGCGCCATGAAAACTTGAGTGCAAAAACCAGACGGAGGGAATGCGGTTTGGAAGTTTGAATAAAGAATAGAGGTACCAGCTGCTTGGCTTTTTATGGACAAACTTTTTTTTAAGTTTAAATTTGGAAGGGTTTTTTTCAGATATCTAAGGTTAGAAAAATCACGTGGTAGCTTGATACAAAAATAAAAAGTTATAGTGCAGCATGATTAATTTGGCGCTTGTTAGAAAACATTTTCTGAAATTGCCTGTTTTTTTTAAATTATAAAAACAAGATGGCGGTGTTAATTCCAATTAAGGTGGAAGCGCCAGGGTAGCCCGCCAAAGTCAATTTTTCTTACGTTTTTTTTGCACTTTGCAGGTCAGTCTCAGGTTTTATGGTAATAAAAAATATGATTCGCGTCCGTAACACGTATGTAGTAATACCAATATATATAATCATTAATACCATCAATACAAGTTCATTTAACCCCATTGGTTGACTTTTTCATGAAATAGTTATTCTTCCACCTTAAGGCCAAAATAACCATACAGCACCTTAACTACACCGTCGATCCATGTGCTTGTCAAACAATAATTAGTTTAAACAAAGAGAACAATGTTATCTGCATAAAATAATAAGCCTTTAAAATTTCGCAAAGAGGAAATGAAAACATCATACTTGATATCCATTTGTTCGTACAGAACGTGCACATCCGATATTAAAATATGAATCGAGATATTTGCGGTCCACTTCCATATTAAATTAATGTATGCTCAACGATTCAGATTTGGATTTGGTGGAAATCGTTCAATGAATGTGACGTCATGCAATTTTAAGACCAATGAGGTCCATTATTAAATTTTCTTGACTTTTGAAATAGCAAAACTTACTTTGGGTTTATTAAATCACCAATTTAAACACTATTTTAAGCTTTAACGGTTTACTACTAAACTTATACTGTCACTTACGGGATATCTTCCGTGATTGTGCATTATTTTGTTTCTTTTTATTTGTCTGCTCTTAACAATTTATTTTCCATCCACCCGCATTCTCCAGTCAACCCGCGATCATGGCGCTTGCAACAGCGCCGAAATATCGAGAGCTCAAAATCACTGAAGATATCCCGTAAGTGACAGTACAAGATCGCCAATTTAGACCAGCTTGGCGAGAACCCCCGAGGCGATTGCTTTCCGCGAGGAAATAAAAACAGGAGATTTTTTCGGTCAGAAAACATTGTCCGTTTAGCGAAAAAACAAGCATATTCACAAAACTCAGTTATTTAAAACAGCATTTTTGCTGACGCAGACGAATTTCAGTCCTGGAAATATCTTTTTCACATTTTATAAAAGTGGACAACTAGTTTAATACAGCACAGTCTGCGAGAAAATTCAAACCTTCGTCGTGAAAAGCTGCAGATTCCAATAACGAAAAAAAAAACAACAAAATTCAAATATAGAACGACCGAGTTCTGAGAACTTTTTTAACACTTGCATCAGCTAGTAATGTGGTCCGGTCTGGAACGTAATGTTCCAAGTTTCTTTATGCTTTACAAAAACTAGACGTTTACTCGAGGCAAATTGTAAAGCATGCTTTTGGAATGTACTGTAGTGTGTGTACGTCTTTAGTATGTAAGTATATGTAAACCTAGATAGTTGTTATATGTATGTAGCTAAGCTAAGACACTGTACTTGCGAGTCGACTGTATTTATGGTAGAAACACTTTGTTTTTTTTTTTTCCACACGGAAGTGTCGGCGTCGTTGGGTTTCTTGAAGTAGGTCTGCCTACGACATATGGACCTGCGGTTCATCTGCCTCTCCATCCATTTTACATGCATCTTCTTATAATAATAACAGATAGCATAGCATGCCGCTGCCAACAGGACAACTGTGATTAGGGTGAGGAGGATATTTGTCGTGCTGATGCTGGAGTAGCCCAACTCGGCTGTCGCGTCATTCTTTCCATCACCAGCAGCCGTTTGCGCGATGATTGTTTCTTCTTTAGTTTGAGTAATCCCCATGTTTCAAAAATTTACGTTTGTTTACACATTTCACAACACTGTGCCACTGTCTATATTTTTATTTTGAAGTGTCCGAAATTAAAATTATTTTATTTTTCTTCACTGTCCGTATTTCACTAACGATAAGACCTTGTACTTTGAATGGGTTAAAATACGTGCCATGGCAACCTTGTAAATAATTTCTCTATTGAAACCTTTTCTAATGAATCTCATTTCTTATTAAAGCGGTCTTGTTTTGTCGTTTTACAAGAATTTATTTATTGTACTCAACGTAAGTGTCAGACACTTCGCAAAATACCATTTTGTTTTGCAATGAATTTTTGCAAAATTGTCGCCGGCATTGTAGGGTTAAATGGCGTGTAGCGTGTTCGAAATTCAATTTTAAAATTTAAAGTCATAAAAGTTGCGCTACAGTTACCAATTATCGTTTATCGAATGGAAATTCGGAATATTATTATAAGGTTTAATTAAAAACTGAAAAAAATCAAAAATTATTAAAAAGATACGTAAGAAAAAGATGGCTTCATGCGCTGTCAATCTAATGTCAGGAAAGATGTGATCGTGTGTGGTCGTGTATCGTGTATAATAAAGGGTGTAAATAGATCCTTAACATAACCGAAAACAAACTTGTTCTCTCCGTCTTTGCGATCATTTTTTTGTTCTAGACCATACCTGGGAACCTTCTAGTTACGGAGATATTGGGAGTCAAAGTTCCAACTTTTTGACAAGTTTTTTTTTAAATACATGTTTTTAATGTAAGATTTTTACTATACACACCTCCACGACCCCCGTACTATTTAATCCATCCATCAGCATAATGCTTTGAGTGCTTTTCATCGAGTCCTACCTTAAAATGTGATTTTTCACCCCAAAAAAAAAGTCGATTACCAGCAATAATTTTTGCGTAAAGTTTAAAAATTCTGTAGTTAGATGTACAGAATGCTTGGTTGACGGCTATGTGAAGGGTCTGTTTACACGAAACGTAATGAAAGCTTTTACCACTATTATAGGCTCTCAGATTTATCGATATTTACGAAATATGAAGATATCTTTTTAAATTGAAAATGAAAAACCATGCCCAAAACCAAATACGAATTTCTTTCGTATTACCATAATAATCTATGTTCTATGTTCGGAAGCTTAATCAAAAAACTTGGCGACAGTCCACAAGTATATAATCACTGTTTGAACAAGAACTTGTCCCAACATTAATGAGTATTTCGAACATGATTAATACTTCGGGTCTACTTCGGGATGTCTCCGAAATATTTTGATGACGTCATCGTTTGAGTGTGGCGAATTGAATACAAATAAAGTTGAATGACTTTTATTGAAAAGGAAATGATGGTAAGATTTGAATGAAAATATGTTTCTACAGTCCTTTCAAAAATAATGTACCTGTGAGAGCAGCACTACTCCAATAACAAAAACAACCTTATTGAAACAAAATTAGTTATGATTTTGACAGCAATGTAATCTTCTAGCTGTCCCCATGGTATTGTCAAGAAATTTTCAGTAAAATGTTTCAAGTAGACGTTTTTGTGACAAGATGAACCTATTGCCGTTACTGACATGACAATAAGACATCGTAGTTAGTTATCTATTTTAATTTTTGTTATAAGCCGAACTTTAGACATACGTGTGACGTAATTTATAAACTGATGGACACTACTGAAAGTGCCAAACTTGTCGCCAAATTGCCATTTGTCACAAAAATGTCCTCAGACTAAATTTATTACGCAGCCACTACATGTGATGTGATCCATCAAAGCAAAAAACTACCACCACCAAACCCTTTTCACACCTAAGCAAAAAAAAACCCGCAAGAATAAAATACAGTAAACTCACAATTTGTCCACACAAAATATTAGGGACACCACAAATCCCACGTAAAATTCAAATTGCACCCTTTTGTAAACCATTGGACCACGTAATCGTATAATCCTGCGTCCCTGACCGGCCACCGATGGAAGATAACCAACCTTGAATTTATATCGTGTAAAATTGTGCGAGGTACGTACCTAATATGACAAGCCTAATGGAACTTTGCAAAGGGTACAGTCAGCTCAAAACTCAAACTCACTTATAGCACCAAAAAAAAATTTTATAAGCTCTTATAGTTAAAGAGTGTCGGTCAGTTACTTTAATAACTTGAAGCTTGTTTAGAACTTGAAGCTTACTTGAACTTGTTTTGCAGTAACACTTGTATAAATAATCGAGTTAAAGTAATTACTTGACTTTAAGTAATTACGCAACCATTTTTAGGCAAAAGACAAGAATTTGAACGAAGTAAGAACCGCCAAAGAAAGCCAAGCTAACTTTTGACAGTTCTAACTTCAAGCAATTACTAAACTACAGAATAAAATCGTAAACTCATACTCTATCTTCCGTGATTGTTCATTATTTGGAGCTCCCGATATAACAGACAACAGACAGACAGACAGTAGCAGTAGGCAGTTTAGTTGTAAACCGTGAAAGCTTAAGCGTGTTTGATAAAAATCGTATCTTTAGTAATTACTTTTACTCGTAATCGCTTTGACTTGTTTATATTATAGATACGTGGGTTATAGTTAGGTTTGATAACTAAATAAATAAAAACAATTTTTAATTCCACCGTGCTTGAGATTTTGTAACTATGTAGTTGAATTATGTACCGAAATTATGAATACAAGCAATAGTGCGAAATGTGCCAGCTATGCTGGAATCATTGTGAAAATTGTTTTAGTGCTTGTCACGCCCACCGTAACATTAAACAAACATACTCTACAATGTTTGATTGTTAAAGTTACTGTTGATTATAAACAAATATACTTGCTGCTTTTGTTGACTGTACATGAAAAAACGTCCACGTGGTAAATTAAATGGAGTTTAAAATTATCGCGAATTAATGGGTTTGTGGTATTCTTTGGCAGTGGCGGTTTTAATCTGTTGATTTAGTTATATGGTACTTTGTCTGCTTGTTGACTGTTAAGGGCTCAAAACCTTTCTACCTCCTTCAGTTAAACCGCACCTGTCCCTACATTCAATGGTAAATAACAACATTTATTTGTGAGCACGGCAGGTGATACATAAATTACGGTTACAAATAGGTAAAAGATTTTCAGAAAAGTGTTAAGAGTGTTTACGAGTTACGGCATTTCATATAAACTTTGAAGTTCTTGTTTTTCGAAATGACTAACCGATTTTAATGAAACTTCATATGCATAAGCAGAATACATAGATCTAAAAAAAATTATCCAGAACATTTTAGAAATGTATTTAAAAAAAAAAGATAATTGGAAATTTCAGTGTCTATGGAAAATTAAAAATCGGTCTGATTTAACTATGACACTATTTTTCGAAAATGTTCTCTATAAACTTTTTAGAGCTATATATCCTGCTTATGCGTATGAAGTTTAATTAAAATCGGTTCAGTCATTTCGAAAAATAAGAACTTGAAAATTTGTATGAAATGCCGTAAGTCATGAACGCTCTTAATAGGTTCCGATATGTAATACAGCTCTCATATTTTTTACAATTCAAAACTCACAATCTACAGATATTTTTTTCTTAAAATGTTTGCTCCTAAGTGAACTATTGGATATTTAATAAACCTGGCAATTCGTGTGAAACTTGTAACTCCATTTCATTCTTCTGAAACTGCAAAAGTAATGTAGGTACCACCAGGTGGGTTTAAACGCGGCTGGCCATTCGTAAGCTCTTGCAATTTTTAACGCCAATCCATTTAAAACTTGGTTCAAAAATCTCATCTCTTCATCCCGTCTCATTTTCTATGCAAAAATATTGCAAGCTATACAAAACAACATACGTTTTTATTTTATTTTCGACACGAAAATCCCTCGCTGTCATACATCAAAATTAATAATGGAGATGTCATTTCGACAGAGCCGACGATAACCGACAAACACCGAGTATACACGAATGAGGCTCGGCCATTTTTACAAATTCAGAAGTAATTGGGATTGTTAAATGATGTGTTGTGCGCCCCTGACAGATATTACTGCAGTTTTTTATGATCGATGGTGTGTATAAAACGGAATGACGTTCACGATAGTATGTTATCGGTGAACATTTGAACGTACTGCTATGTTTAGCGTTCCGAGCAAATATGTCAAATACCGGGGTGGGATTTTATATGACAACGCAGTTTGTTGGAATTACTTTATACAGTACAGTTTATGAATTTCAGTTTTTGAAATGGCAGTCTTTCTTTCCTAAAACTACCGCGAATCCACGATCGCTCCTGTTTTCTCACTAAAATTGCCGTGTTATCGCCGTTCCACGCGATGATGAAGACTTTCAGTTGTCATTTAGGGAAAATTTAAGTCAGCCAATTCGTCACACAATACATTTCCGTGACTGTACTTACATCGAAACATTATTTCCATGAGACAGAGGTCATAAACATTTGGTATCTGTGGACAGCGTCTAGCTCAACAAGTTATAATGAGGATTCCAAGTGCTGCAAGTGATCGTAGCTGATAACCATTTATTATCTCAGAATAATAGAACGCCGACCTCTATGGTCAGAGCTTTTGTTTATACGAATCCTGTGTGAGCTGTTTTGTGTAGGGAAAAATAATAAATTAAATCCAACCAAACGGAATGTGCTGGTATGAGGTCCTGGGGCCGGTTCCCAGATCGAACAACGTATTTTAGGATTTTTCCATTGGAATTTCTCAGGTAGCAGCTACGGAGTCTGGATTGGTTCCAAGTTGATGGTAGATGGCTCGCCCCTTACTGCAAGGACTTAAACATAACTAGCGAAATGTGGGTGTAGTATTAGGTACACCTATATTATGCCAAACCTTTGGGGGATTATAGGCGTTATGTTATAAAGACGACGCAAATCAATGTCAGCAGAAACTCTTCTTGATTTTATTTTTACGACATGACACCTATTGCTTACAAAAGGTCTACTAATACTCGCTAATACTCTATTGAATTAATATGATAGATTACACGCAATATCAATCAGTAATCCCAGAAGGATCGTTCACTAATCAGATTGCTAGTTATGATTTCCTTTACATCGTTGATCTATTTCTGTCAATGACTGTCTTTAGATGGTTGACATGTACTGTACAGTTAGAAATATAACTGTAAAAGGATTTTTTGAAATTGGAATCAACGCCGCCATTTTGTTTTGTTTTTCCATGCAGTTTTGAAATGTTTTCTAACAGTGCCTCGCTGTACTGCAACCTGAAACGGGATGTTCACAGTTATTTTTTTGATCCAAATCTATTCAGGTATTAAAAGGCTTGCGATATCAGAAATTTTTGAACAAATATAATTCCCTAAAAAAAGGAGGAGAAATGGCAAAACAAACTCCTCAATAAGACGTTCCTATCTACTCTAAAGAAAGGGTTTTTCTTATTTCCATTCCTTGAATGCCACACAGGCTTCAGGCCGCAGTAAACCAAACAAAGACTATATACGGAAGTAAAAATCAAAACAAAACGATTGAAAGAGATTTTCAGGGGAACAGATCTTGTTTTTTTTATTTCTGTGACTTATCCGGCCATGTTGGAAAACGTGACAATTTGAGGATTTCAAATGTATTCGTAAAAATCACAGAAATGAGAACAGTGACATGATTATCACTTGAAGAAAAATGAAAACTGTTTTTATTTTTTATATTTTTTTACATTTATTAGCTTTAGCTTATAATTAAGATTGTTATTATTACTTACAACTCAATAACTGTATTGTTTATTAACTTTGTATTGTTTGTTGTTTTGTTTACCGTATATTTTATTAAAGATTTAATATTAGGTTATTAGCTGTAATAACCTAGTTATAGTTTTTATTTAAGTTTCAGTTTTTATACACATAAAAAGTACGTGCAGGATTTATTGTGTAAACATTATTTGCACGCCAAGGCAGCATATAATGACACATAACTTTTTTTGATAACACCATGAATTTATATATTTATTTATTTTTTACTATGTGTCACAAATAAACATATTTGAACAACAACAAGTTTTTTTTCGTTCTGGAAAGAACTATAATGTAGATGGTGCCTAAATCAAGTAACAATTTACCTAAAAGTGATAACCTTTTCGTTTTCCGACTGTACGTATTCTAAATGCATGATGGCGTCGTTGATAACTGTGCATGAACCAACCAAATGTTTACGACTCCGTCATGTTTGTGTTACATCTAGCAACCGCGGAGATTTTATGCGGCGCTCGCGCTTATGCACACAACGAGAAGTAAACATGGTTACGGATGATGCCAAAGTAGATTATTACAGGGGAATATCGCAGCGTAAAAGCGTGGCTAAACTGGCAAGGAAGTAGGTAAATTGGTTCAAAAATCCTCTTATCAACCTCGCCCTCTTTCTCTCACTTTGAACAAATGAGTGAGAAGAAGAATGAATGAGTGGTTGAGAGATGACATGGTAAAAATGTTAATTTTGGGAAAACAAGGATGAACTTTGTCGACTGTCGATAAAGAACTATCGACCCAGAGCAGTGTGGTTGCAGGTTCTAGCTAAAGCTATAGCAATACAAACTAGAACGTCATCAGTATGAAGATAACTCCAAGACTTAACAAAACTGTATGTTTTAACTTTAACTAAAGACATTCAAATATTAACGAGCGATAGACGGGACAAGACGAAGAAAATCGTAATCTCATACTTGTTACTATTTAGTAACAAGTCGGTCTGTCTAGTGTCATACGCCCTCTTGTCAGATAGCATTTGTGTGTCAATACCAAAATTTTTGTGTGACAATATTCCCAATAATAATTACTCTATAAGTCTTTTAAATCTCTTTAGTTTTGACGATTGGCCAAAAAGTCTGACAACCAGTCTTACCAAGGGGTATCGTATTACCCAGTACTAACTGGGTTGTGGAGGTCAGATAGGCAGTCGCTCCATGTAAAATACTGGTATTCAGCTGCATCCGGTTAGACTGGAAGCCGACCCCAATATAGTTGGGAAAAGGCTAGGCAGATGATGATGGTTTTGAAGATTTGGGTGAATATTTAATCACCTAACTAACTTAACAGACAGATGTGTCTGTTAAGAGTTAGATTTTTATACTAGCGACCAAAAACCTAGTTCATAAAGGCAAGAATTCAATCATGCGCCTATCGGGTCGAGTCTGTGTTAAAGCCATATAATGCAGGCAGAATATCAGCTATGCATAATACATCTGCCTCAAGATTACATCACTAAGAACATGTAGCTCGAAGCTAAATCTTGTGGGATCTGAACAGCGACTATCTGAGTGGCTGTTAGCCGGAGTTGATCACTTAATACTGGTATTAAGACTTGGGACTTAGACATTAGACTTCCGATTGATTGCTAGTACTGACTTTGTTTTCTAATTAGACTGTTTGCTTGTTGAACGTTGATATTAGAATGTAGTTGTTGTGACTACCTCGTTGGTGGCGGTTGCAATCGCGTCTGCTGAGCAAGAGGTCCTGGGTTCGATTCCTGGGTCGGGCAAATTATTATTAGGTTTTTCCATCAGGAATTTCTCAGTAGCAGCCACGGAGTCTGGATTTGTGCCCAGTAGATGGCAAGGCTCGCCCCCTATTACATGGAACTTAAACATTACTTTCGAAATGTGGATGTACTATAAGGTACATGTCTGCCTAACTCTTCGGCGATTACAGGCGTGATGTTATGTTATGTTTCCAGTGTGTATTTGAGATCATTTGCAAGCAAGAGACGGACTAAACTGCCGAGTAACACTACGCTGTTACTTTGTAAGTCTACGCAAAAGTATGGTTTCTACATCTTTAATTTAAGTACACACAAATAAGCAAAAGATAACTTTTCTTTGGAGAGAAAAAAGACAAAGTTATTTTCAAGTTTAGGTAGACCATCCGTGCCAAGTTCATATACTTTAGTATAGTTGACAAGAATCTAGATTGACATTAAAAGTTTCAAGTTTCCAACAATAAAGGAAGGTTCTTGCTTCTAGTAAGAATATAATGGAACAAAAAAGTCACTAGTTTTTGCTACCAAGTAGTTACAATGACAGCATTTGCCAATTAGTACCTATTTCTTATAGAGCAGTGGTGGCCCCGACTTACAAACAGTAACAGTAAGTCGTAGGTTCGAACCCAGGCAGGCGCATTACATTGTGTAATTTATTTCATCACCACTGCTCTCAAAACGGTGAAGGAAAACATCGAGAGGAAACCAGCATGTCCTAGAACCAAATATTCGAAGACATGTAACATCTACCGACCAGCAACGGTCCCGCGTGATGGATTATATCCCATTCCCCCTCACAGAGAGGAGGCCTGTGTCCCAGCAGTGGGAACATTATAGGCTTATTATGTTAGACCTATTTCTTGCTGAAAAACACTATTGTCTACTAGAAAAAATGTGTCATCAAACGAAGCAAGTCTTTTTAAATGTTTTCCGGCTTCGCGCAGATCTCGTTTCGCGACCCCATTAAAAGTTTTGAACAAGATAAATACGTTACTTTTACCTGAGCTATAAGAAAATAAAGTGCACGAATGCGGAGGTTTTTAAAAGTAAAAGTTTTTACTTCGGTATGCTGAGTCGAAGGAAGCTTATTGCTTCAGCTTTACTTTTTGCTATTTGGTATTGACGGTTTTGCATATTATAAAATAAGTAATATAAGTTGTGTGGTAGGTTGTGTGTAGTCGTGGCTAAATAATAACAGCCGCATGGGTCGATCTTCAAGGTTAAACCGCGCTTGCCAAGGTCGGTCTATGGATGGGTGACCATCATTACATACCGAGTTTACTCCGTGCCTCAGAAAACACATTAAGCCGTTGGCGACGGCTGTCATTTGTAGATCTTCGACAGTCCTTACAGGTAGTCATTGACCCGAAAGTCTGAACACAAGTCTTACTAAAAGTTACCGTATTGCCCAGTACTAACTAGGTTGTGGAGGTCAGATAGGCAGTCGCTCCTTAAAATAAAAATAAAAACTAATATTTAGCTGCATCCGGTTAGATTGGAAGCCGATCCCAATCAATTTGAGAAAGCTAGGCAGATGATGGTGTGGTAGTCGGTTGTAATGGTGAATGACGTCAGGAAAGATTTGTGTACGCATCTTTCATCATTGCTTAATTGCCGGTCGTAGTGAACAGACGTATCGAACAATTATTGCAATAAACAAATAATCACTTACGAAATTGTGACCTAGTTACCAATAGCCAGTAGTAACGCATACTCATACAGTACATTTGTGTAAGGTGTATTATTGGTAGAAATGACCGGTGTTTAACAGAGCCAATTTAACCTGCTTCATGATGGAGGATAGTCCGTTCAGCCGGAGCAGTAAATGTGTTCGCTCCCCGCCTTCAACACCTGTGCCCGTGGTCGTGCCTGTTGTCGTACCCGCCTCTACCCCTCAAGCGCCTATCCGAAGGAACGATGCCCCTGAAGTTGTGTCGACGTCAGAAATTCAAAACTGGATGGCTAGTATCGAACAGAGCCTGAAGGAAGTGTGCGCTATTGCAGCTGAGGGAAAGCTGAATGTGGAGCAGAAAATGCGCATCACTAACCTATGCCGGAGGGTTAGTCACGGGACCTCGCAGATGGCCGTCATGTACCAGTCCGTCAAAGCTAAAGCCCTCCAATCGCACCACACCGTCAGAACTCTCGAAAACCAACTCAATCTTTCGCAGCAGCTACAGAACCTTAAGCTGAGTATCGAAGATTCGACGAAACCTGCCCAGGCATCTTCCTTTGCTGACATGGTAAAGAAAGGTGCCAACAGTTTTATCCAGCCAAGTTTTGTAAGTTCTGTGGCCATCTATCCGAGTGACAAATTGAAGACCAGCGATGAGACTAAAACTCTTGTCCAAAAAATTATCAGCCCCGAACAAATGAAGCTCCACGTGAGAGGCCTGCGCAAGACGAAGAACGGCGGTGTTATCATCAGCACCGAGACGAAGGACGACATCGAGAAGCTGAGACAATCGGTACAGCTTACCAAATCAGGCCTAACAGTTGACGAGCCCCATAAAAGGAAGCCTAGGGTTGTAATTATAGGAGTGCCGACTTCCATGCAGGAAAATGAGGTTTTTACCTGTGTTTACAACCAGAACCTAGCCGAAAAACTTCAGGATTGCAGCCTTGAGACGTTTTTGAGCTTAATTAAATTAAGTCATAAGTCAGGGAAGAAAGACTCGGAGACATGTAATTACATTGTTGAAGTATCTGCAGTCATACGAAAAGCCCTGATATCGCAAGACCGAGTTTTTGTAAATTGGTCATCATGCCCTGTGAGAGACTTTACTTTGGTCACACGATGCTATAAGTGTCAGCAGTATGGACATGCGGCCAAGTCATGTCGACAGACATCGTATACCTGCAGCCACTGTGGTGATCAAGGTCACTCTGTAAAAGAATGTCCAAAGAAGGCTGACGAACCAAAATGCGCTACTTGCTTGCATTTCAAAAAGCCAGATAAGCATAACACAGGTGCTGCTGACTGCCCGGCGAAAATAATGGCTGAAAAAAGGTACATCAATTCTGTAGATTATGGAGGCGCCTAAGAGCGCCGTTAATTAGTTATTTTTCTGACCTTTTATTTTTTATAGTTTATATTTTTATTTAATCTACCATTATGATAAATAGTTTAATTAATGATTTAGATAATTTCTCTGTATCCGAGTCCAAAGTTTGTGAAGCGGAAAACTGCAAACAATATCTATCTGGCTACAAATCTCCACTAACAGTATTGACACAAAATATTCGCAGTGTTTTTAAGAATTTTGATAGCTTTAGTACATTTCAGCAACGGCTAAACATAAATTGTGACGTTATTGTTTTAACTGAATGCTGGCTTGCCAAACATTATAACATACCACTCATCCCGGGATATCATATGTATAGGAGTACCATAAATTACAACCAAAATGATGGTGTGATAGTTTATGCAAGAAATCATCTGAACGTCTCTGTTGAGGAACCTGATATGCACGACTGTAACAGGTTGTTAGTTAAAATTGGATCGGAATTTGCGGTATTAGCATTATATCGACCTCCGTCTTTTAAAAATACTAGCAATTTTACTGACTCTCTGAATGAGACCTTGCAGAACCTGTCATCTATCAAAAACACGATTGTAATTGGAGATATTAATATGAATATTCTTCCAGGAAGTGCTGATGCTTCTGCTCAGGACTACCTCAACCTATGCGCTTTTCATGGTCTGCTCCCAGCACATAGCTTTCCTACACATCACAGTGGCTCCTGTCTAGATCATATTATGCTTAAATCGAATTTCCCTTCTCTTGCACTTGTTGTTAACTCAACAATAACCGATCATAATGCTGCCCTACTAACCTTAAATTGTAAATTACCTAAACAAGGCACTCGCAAAATTTCAAAACTGAATATAAATAGACTTAAAGAAGATTTACGCGTCATCGATTTTGATCCAGTCTATAATTCCGCTGACCCGCAGTTTTGCATGTTGTTTGTAATTGAAAACTTACGAAATGCAATTCAAAAAAACACAGTCGTATCGCAGTTGAGCAACAGAAATTACAATATAAAACCATGGATAACAACAGGTCTTATTCGCTGTATGAAACATAGGGATAAACTGCATATGAAAGCAAAATCTAATCCAGAAAATGTAGTATTGCAACTTTCGTATAAAAGATATAGAAATTTCTGTAATGATCTCCTTAAAAAAATTAAAAACAACTACGACAAAATGGCATTGGAAAAGGCTGGAACAAATAGTAAAAAAATTTGGAAATATATTAAAGACGCAACTTATACCGCAAAACAATATGAGTCATCTTCAAGTTTATTACAAGCACACTCGTCACCGGTGGAATCCGCTAACATAGCAAATAATTTCTTTGTTAATGTGGGTAAGTGTCTGGCAGAAAAAAATCTGGGACAATCCCAAAACCTAACGAGCACTCCTTTACCATCTAACACTGCTTTAACATCCTTCGCGCTGCTAGATACTGACGAGACTGAGGTAGAAGGTATAATAATGACCTTGAAAGAAGACTGTGCAGTTGGCTGGGACAACATATCGAATAAAATTATTAAAAAATTCAAGGACATTTTGGTACCACCACTGACTTATATTTTCCGCATTTGTTTATCTTCAGGTCATTTTCCAGAGTGTCTTAAAAAAGCTGTAATTGTCCCTGTCTATAAATCAGGCAGCAAAGAGCAAGTGACAAATTACAGACCTATTTCTTTACTACCTTCTATGTCAAAAATATTGGAGAAAATAATAAATAAAAGGTTGTTGAAATATTTGGAAGATAAATCGATTCTGTCTGAACGGCAGTTTGGATTTAGACCTAAAGTTTCAACTGCCGATGCGGTACATCATCTGACTGACTATCTAGCGCAAGAACTTGACAAGGGTAACAACACAGTTGGAATTTTCCTAGACCTTGCCAAAGCTTTTGACACAGTTTGTATTCCAATTCTGTTGCGCAAGCTTGAGATCATGGGTGTGAGAGGCACCCAGCTGAAACTATTCCAAAGTTTTTTAGAAGACCGTTCCCAATGCGTAAAGATTGGTGATGTTGTCAGCTCTGTTAAAAAAAACACATTTTTTGGTGTTCCCCAAGGAAGTATTCTAGGGCCTACTCTGTTTTTGATCTACATAAATGACCTTTGCAATCTAAAGCTAGAGCATGGCACTATTATAACTTACGCCGACGACACTGCTTTACTTTTTTCGGCTGATTCAGAAAATGAAGTCTACAATTTTGCGCAACACGGTTTTAATATTGTAAATAAATGGCTTCAAAATAACTCACTAACTCTAAATGCAGGGAAGACAAATTATATTAAGTTTTCGATGCACAAGCATACATCGAATGTCCCTTCAGCGTTGCGTGCTCATTGTTGTCCAATTCCTGCAGATAGCCAGTGTAAGTGTCCCAATATTAAGAAGACTGATAAAATAAAATACCTGGGTATTATAATAGATGAAATCCTTTCCTTCAAACAACATATGGAAGCTCTAAATAGTAGAATTCGTAAGCTGATATTCGTATTCAAAAAGCTACGATTTATTACAGATCCAAAAGTTCTTAGACAAGTATATTTTGCTCTTTGTCAGTCAATTCTGACCTACTGTATTTCTTCATGGGGTGGCACGAGTAAAACTCTGTTATTGCCCATTGAAAGAGCTCAAAGAGCTATCCTCAAGGTGGCTACTTGCCGCCCTTTCCTTTTCTCTACCAACCTCCTGTATAAATCTTGTGAAGTACTAACAGTTCGACAGTTATTTATTATGAGCACTGTACTTAAACAACACGCAGCACTTCCATACAGCACTGAATTTACTAAAAAAAGACGGAAAGATATAGTTTGCCCTCAAAAAAGTACAAAACATGCTTTCACAGCGAAGTTTCATATGTACCTCGGACCGCTGCTATATAACAGGCTAAATGAAAAAATAAACATCTACTCTTTAAATATCAGTAACTGCAAGAAAACCCTCAAGGAGGCTCTTCAAACTATGTCCTATGAAGATACAGAGAAGTTATTACTAGTGCTTAAGTAAATATTGTTCGAATTATTGTTATTTTTTAATTAGTTATCTAAGTTAAGATAATATATTTTATATGCCTTTTTTACATAGGTATAATACATACTACATAGTTACCAATAAGATTAATAAGAAAATGTGATTATTTTATCAATTAATGTTACCTCCAATCGCCTGAAACACAGGATTACCTAGTTCAGGCACAAATCATGGGTGAACTAGACATAGATTTAAGAAAAACTGTAAAAGTTGTACTTTATATTTTTGAATAAATTTATTTATTATTTATTTATTTATTTATTATCATCATCTGCCTAGCCTTTTCCTAACTATGTTGGGGTCGGCTTCTAGTCTATACGGATGCAGCTGAATACCAGTATTTTACATGGAGCGACTGCCTACGAAATAAACTAACGAATCAAGCTTCGCTATCGTGCTTGAGTACAAATCTTTATGGTTTTAAAAATAGGGGACCAAAGGCACGATGTATGGGACTGTACGAAAGATGATATGACTAGAAAGGTTTGACTCAGACCAGACAAAACAGATGACGACTAATAGAAGAGTAAGGAAGAACAAGACAATATGCTGCGGCAGCAAGGTCGGCGCAGCATTGCTGAGCCGGCCTCGCATAAAGGATGAGAAGACTATGCTAAGAAATACCGAAACAATCTCGGAGGTCGCTGTGTTTTTTATAGTCGAGACATAATCTTGGTCAAGCCATATAAGTAGTCTAGGACACTAGTGTCTGAGATAGTCTTTTGGGGAAAAAACCACACAGACTGACTGGAGAGGTCCACTCGCCAATCCAATCAGCGCACGCTTTTGTCAAAAACGGTGTAGCTAAACGCAGAACTTAAGGAGCTCAACGCATCGACGAACAATATCAAAAAAATAAATAATATTACCTTGTTTTTGCTCGTGTTTTCTCATTACGACCCCTCGTGCCTATATACTAGGGTGCAAAACAGATAGTAACGTTGGAGGCTCGCCAAGCCAGTGAGCCTATCTATGGGACACAAAATAGACCTTTACTGTGGTCTCATATTTTAGAGTTATATCCGCTGAGAGCGCGTACTACTTATAACTTTAAGGGCCTGTTTCACCACCCGCGATTAAGTTTCCGTTAACTTACTTAGCATATAATTTCACACAAATTCCGTTCTATTTTTGAATTTATTCGGTAAGTAGTGGCTTTTCGCACAGTGTGAAATAAGCCTTAAGTCTCTTGTTTTTTTTTCGGTTAAGCAATGAGGCAGTTGTACTTATAGTCCTTTCAGCTGCATCAATAAGCAACTTTCATTTTCACGATCATAAAGATCACTATAGTTTTGACAGACTTGTCAGTGATAGTTTCTAGAGTAAGGATCATTGTGAGTTTGACAGCGATCGAAAAGTGGAGATAAAATAAGTGTGCCAGGAGTGTACTAATAAACGTGGGCTGAATCCTGGCACATAGTGAACTTGGCTTTATGAGATTTTCCAAAACAACATAACATAACATCGTGCCTGTAAACCCTGAAGAGTTAGGCAGAGAGCTTAATGGTACATTCCCATTTCGCCAGTTATTTTTAAGTCCCATGTAAAATCTGGCGACGCCATGGACTTCGTGGCTACAACTGAGAAATTACTAATGGACAACCCAATAACACTTTGCCAGACCTGAGAATCGAACCCACGACCTCATGCTAAGCCGTCGTGCTTATGACCACTCGACGAACGACGCAGTCCAAAACAAATGACTGAGTAAAGGCAGCACACTCTCAACTAGGTTTTGAGATGGTCTTTAAAAAGCCTTAAAAGGCGAATATTGCGAATTTTTAGTTAAGGTCAAAACAGGGGCAAGGTAAGTTGCTGGTATCAGTCGTTTCTGTAACAAGAGTATCAGTAACAATAACATCCTTCTCTGGACTTAAAGCAAAGAGCCTCGACCCTCGACCAACACCTTAGTCAGATACAACATATTTAAAGGTGATCTCAATTAATACAACTGCGGAATTAAACAATACCATGGTGTCCCGTCACTGTTTCATATGGACATAACGACTTGGCAAAAAAAGTTTAATATTCATGTTTTATACAGGGTGTTACAGAAAGGGTCTAATATCGTAAATTATCAGCTGTCCTATACTAAATTTCAATACCTACTCGACCCAAATGTATGGAACAGATGATAATTTTTTTCGCTTTTACGATATTGGACTCATGGAGGAAGTTGTTCAATTTGGTGGTCTGCAGCATATCCTCTCATATGACTATACCCTTTCTGTTACACCCAGTATATAAAGTCTGAAAATTATGGTGAGAACCACATCAAAATCCGTTTCGTAGATTAGAAGAACAACGAGTGCACACAGGCTGATACGAAAAGCGTACTTTAACGTATAAATTTATGTATACGTAGGTAGATGGATAGATGAGAGCAATAATTATAATATGACCTCTGACCTTTATATACTTGATGACAAGTGCACACATTGTGTCCAAAAACTGTTATCAACACTCCACAAAAATACACAGTTTTTATATCACTTTACTGTCATCGCTTTTGCACATTTTTTAACACTTCACACATAAAACAACTGTATTATTTGTATTATATTTATCACAAATATTAATTAATATTAGTAGACATCACAAAACTAAAATAAGTCTACATCACTTTTAAAATAATATTTTTGTTTATTTTCTAAAGACTGTTCACACAACAAGCGCGCACGCATGCTTCTCCGATGCGAATAAATACGAACATATCCCTCTCCCTTTCATCACCCCACAATCCATACTATTGTCCCTTTCTCACAAATGCCCAGTATAGTTAGACACATCCTGGTTTACTTAATGTAAGCATTTGCTATTACTAAATCAATAAAACAAGGGCTCTTTGATAATTGGCTTGTTATATTTGTAAGCGAAAAGGAGTCATTGTAACAAATGGATCAAGGTTGGGGAGCTTCGAATTAAAAGATGGAGAACAAAGAAAACGAAGGGTGCCATAATATTTTTGTAACAGTGTACCTGCTAAAATATGGGACCAAAAATTTTAACGTGGCAATTACAAGTTCCCCAAAATTAAACGCAAAAAGAATCCATGCATTTTTTTTAATTTGTACTAATTATACGTAGGCCGCGTTTGGCCGCGTTTGTCTGATGTGAAGCGATGATGCGGCTTAGGGTGGAGCCACAGATAAAGGGTGTAAATAGACCCTTAACATAAACGAGAGGCACTGGTTCTCCCTGTCACTGCGATAATTTTTTTGTTTCAGACCGTACCTGGGAACCTTCTCGATACGGAGATATTTTTTTTTTAAATACATGTTTTTAATGTATTTTTTTTACTTTACACACCTCCACGACCCCCATACTATTCAATCCATGCATCAGCACAATGCTTTAAGTGCTTTCCATCAAGTCGTACCTTAAAACGTGATTTTTCACCCTGAAAAAAAAAGTCGATTCCCAGCAATATTTTTTGCGTAAAGTTACTTAGTTTGATGTACAGAATGCTTGGTTGACGGCTATGTGAAGAGTCTGTTTACACCCTGTATAGATGGAGGTCGCTTGCCTGGACGAAATATTTTTTTTTATATTTAAACAGGAAATAATAACTCCATCTGAGTTATATATCACGAATGGCTGAACTGATTTAAAATAACAAATGAAACCTCATCAAGATCATTTCTTTTCCTGCAACACTATAAGATCAGAAGGCTGGCTTGTTCTTCCATTAACGCTGTAAACACAATTTGGAAAAAAGGGGTATTAAAGATCCCTCCAACATACATTGCGAGTGTGCTGCTCCCGACCACACGATGGCCCATTTACTGGAGTGTCCGAAATGTCCTTACACCTGCACTTTAGAGGACCTAAAAAAGGCCCCAGACGCTGCGATTACTAGGCCCAAGAAATTTAAAACTAGAAATAAGAGCAACTAGGTAAACCATGATATACGACAGGTACTTTCATATTGATAACTAACTTAATCCTGCCTCGTTGGTTTAGTGGTCGCAGGCATGACTGCTGATCACGAGGTCTTGGGTTCGATTCCCAGGTCGGGCAAAGTGTTATTGGGTTTATTCTTAGGATATTTCTCAGAGGCAGCCACGGAGCCCGGATTTGCGCCAGGTTGATGGCAATAGACTCGCCCTTTTGGACTTATACATAACTGTCGAAACGTGGGTGTACTATTCGGTACACTTCTGCATGTATGTATGTATGTAAGTTACTTAATTTCCAACCACCACGCGTGCGACCGGGGCCAAAACCAACTAAACAAATAAAATAATACCTTATGTAGGCATTTTTATACCCACGAATAAACTTAAAGCCACTTATCTAGAACCTTGGCGTATAAATAGTTACTTACCCGTAGGATCGAGGTCGTTCAGGCAAATCGCTGGCAATTTGTATGCTCTATTTAAAATGCCGTCGTCTTCAGGAGCTTAATCTACTGAAAGGTCTCGTAATTATCTGTGAGGACCACATGGATGATTAGCCGTGAGGGAAGCGGAAGGGAGTGTCAGAATTCTACTGACTAAAACCTATCCATGTTCCTTCTTTGCCCTTTGCGTTCAAGGGCCGCGGTATCTCTATCGAAAAGTCCCGCAGCCCTGACAGGCTGGCCCTTGCGGCCCCTTACATTATTGCTGACATCTCTTTGAGAAATAACGACTCTTTCGTAATTGTCGCGCAGTCGGGTAAAAGATTTAATGCACTAACTCCTAATTATGTACCAAATTCATTCTTTAATCCAGTCCTACCATTAACCAAGCTTTTACATCTCCAAAAGTCAACAGCAACCTCAACAAAAGCCTCTTATTTGACGAATGGATGTTCTTGAATGATATGAAGCAGAAACGATCATACAAACAGCCATTCACGAGTTAATTGGACCTGTTTGTTGACCGCTGCTGTATTTAGATCAAAGAGCTGCCCTTTCCTGAGCAAATAGGGCTGCTACGTTGGATATGGATCGCGAAAATTAAATTATAAAATTATTAGCTTCACTGGTCTACCATTGAAGCTTGGAAGTTTGGCGGAGCCGGGAGCTAAACTCCAGACTTCATGGATATTGTCCCATGACAGTACTACTGGTATAAAACGTATCCAGCTAGGTCATGGTGCACCTATGCGACAAAAATTAAAAGCCGTGTCAAAAGGTAACAGACATAGGCTAGACATATTAAAAGGACATAAGCATTTTAATAATCAAGTAAACTAACTGCAATTCCAGATAAGCCTGAACAGTTGTTGGTTGTATTACTTTGTAATGTATAATGCGGTTAGTACAATTTGTTACCACCAACATCACACCACAATTGTATGCATATTGCAGTGAATATTTTTGATAGGTCTAACAGTAGCCCAGCCACGGCTACGCTACGCCCGAGTAGGTAGATAGATGGGTTCGCTTACTGCGATCCATGATCACCTCATCAACAACTATTGCTTGCGTGTAGTCTAAAAAGGCGCCCAAAGGTTTATTCAAAAGTATGTTTAAAAGGATTAGTTCCAAAAGGCATTTACAAAATGTGATTGGCAACGCCGGGACACTCACCTTATTGATGATGTTTTTCAGAAAGATCAGATAATCAATACGACTTGATTCATCATCATCATCATTTCAGCCGAAAGACGTCCACTGCTGGACATAGGCCAGCCCCAAGTGTCGCCACATTGACCGGTCCCGTGCGTCTCGCATCCAGCGGATCCCTGCAACCTTCACCAGGTCATCGGTCCACCTAGTGGGAGGTCTTCCAACGCAACGTCTTCCAGTTCGCGGTCGTCACTCCAGAACTTTCCGGTCCCATCGGCCATCCGTTCTGCGAGCAATATGCCCTGCCCACTGCCACTTAAGTTTGGCTATTCTTCGGGCTACGTCGATAACCTTGGTTCTCTTACATATTTCTTCATTTCGTTTTTACGACTTGATTACCAATTAGTTAAAGCTCGACTTATTTGCGCAAATTTTTACAAAGACTTAAAGTCGTAGCTTTAATCGAAAACACATTTGCTTTTAGATAAATCAACATTGCAACGACGTGCTTTAAAAGTATTGCCATTGAAATCCAAGGATGCGGACCGTCTGTACTAGTTCGGTTTTCTAAAGTCTTTTACAAATTGAATTTGCTGACAAATACAGTTCGAATACAGCACTAAACTTCAAAAAGATTTGCAACTCAGCGTTCCTAACATTCTGTTTGATAAGTTTGGAGGGTGGCAATTGCATTGACACAAGAGCGAGTGAACCAATGACGAAGCTAGGAATTATACCGTTTTCATTAACGTACGCCGAGAGTTGAAAATACAAAAAGTGCTTTTATGTTTTTGAATGCGACATTAAATTAGGTGTCAGCTATACCTAATTTGTCGCTGAGTAATAACAGGGAAAACTGATATTAGTTCAAGATAAATCTTGATGATTTTCATTTATGAATCGCATAAATTATTTCATGTGCTGTTTAGAAACGGTCTCAGAGGCACATCTGATTTTTCGGATTCATGTGCGTAAATTACATGAGATTTATTTTTTACCATAACAAGGCTGAAAGTTATCAATAGATCGGTTATGTACATTGTATAATTATCACTTGCTTCGGTAAAGCAAAAGATGGTGAGTAAACCTAACCAACATGCCTGATACATATTTCTCAACTACATGTAAAGCCAAGTCAGAGGTCCATGAGCGGCATAAAAACTGACACCAGATAAGGCCACGAAAAATAAAAAACAATTTTTAAGATGACGCCAACTTCATTTGATTTTCCAAAATACGTCGACTTCACATTCCAACTTATTTTAAAGTGGTATTCTTATTTATTTATTTATAAAAATACAAAATATTGTTTGTGGAAACCCTAACAGCATTGGCAGTTGGCACAAGAGCGCAGCCCTATTGATTCTGATGAACCAGAGATGTACCGGACCGTACGAATGAATAGAGGGTCGCAAGACGCAGACAAGCCTCTTCATGTGTGAATGTGTGTAATTACTTACGGATGACGATAATGATGTTCTAGTATTGTTAGTTCTGTACGGCTTACCTGGAAAAAGAAAAAATAATATTTAGTCGTTTGGAAATCAGTGATGGTGGAATATTTCATAAATGTATGTAGTTGCGATTTAATTGTAATTTCTGACGGATGTCAAGCTGCAAAAGGCGTGTCTGTGCAACACGCCTTTTGTGCGCTAGGCGCTCTACACATATTTGTAGATATTATCATAACGCTTGTACGAGTGTACATCTTCGAAGGGATAAGCAAAAATGTACACATATGTTCCAGTTATGTTTTAGTCCAATGTAAAAGGACGCGAACCAATTCCTATCAACTGGGTAGAAATCCATACTCCAGACTGTTACTGAGAAATTCCTGTTGGAAAAACCTGGGCATCGAGCCCAAGGCCTCAATCTCAGCAGTAGCGCTTGGGATCACTGACCCAACGAGACACTCGTTTAAATATTATGAACATTTTTACTGGATTTATATCAAGTTCAGCTCCAGCTACACGTTACCCTAACTAATATTATAAACGCGAAAGTAAGTTTGTTTGTTCCCTTTTCACGCCCAAACCACTGAACCGATCATCCTGAAATTTTGCATATATGTTGTCAGAAGTACAGGAACGGACATAGGGTACCTTTCATCCCGAAAAAAAGAACTGTTCCCGAGGAAAACAACAATAACGTACTTATAAAAATAGATGGCGCCACGTGTCTTTTGAATCATGATTGAATTATATTATTACAAGCGGAGTACAACCCGAATTGATTATCAAATCCTAAATTAACGAGGGCAAAGCCGCGAGCAAAAGCTAGTAAACCCATAAACCCAGTCATAAAGAGAACCCCATAAAATGAAAAATAAAGCTATTTTAATTAAGAAAGAGCACGAAAGCGCTTTCAATGCAGAACGCTTAGTATTCTTCGACGTGGCTTGCCGATAATTGACTGCAAATTGGATGCCTCGGAAGGTGATTGGAATTGGTGCGGTAGATATTTTTAGGTTTGATGGCAATGGCAGTGCAGTTTCAGAGCTTTTTAATATTTTATTAGTAACAGAACGCAGACAGATAATGGCCGTGAGTTACAAAGTGTAGCTCGTAAGCTTCAAGCCATTTTATAGCTCGATCGGTCGACGATGTCGTCAAAATCGCGGGAATCACCTGGATAAGGGACGCACAGAACCGGTAAGAGTGGCAGAAGAAAAGGAAGTCCTAAACCCAGCAGTGGGTGATTCCGGGCTGATATGATTATCACTCAATCGGCTTTGGTGAACATCGCGAAGAACCGGTATGGTCCTAGAACCAAAAAAACGGTCGACTTGTGACAGTGGACCGCACAGGGGCCGCGTGGATTACGATCCACACCCTCTCACAGAGAAGGAGCTTGTGTCCCAGCAGTGAGAACATTAAACGCTGTTTATGTTTTTAACACGCTTTTATTGGCTTCATCTGTAACTAACTAAACATCTATGTAAAAAATCTTAGAAGTTAAATTAGACCCATTTCCCAGCTTCCGATTGAGGTGAAATTTTGCATACATGTTTAGTTTGGATGACACTGCATGATTTTTTTTATTGATGTGGCTAAGTGACGTCATTCTAAATATAATATGGTGGAATCCCAAAGATGACGGACTCGTCATTTTTTATTGCATTCCCATGACATGGGTATCAAATGAAAGGGTTTGCTGAGAAGAATACTAGAAAACATGTTTTTTTTTTAACTATATTTATTATTGTTATCACCAGACCTAAGAAAATTATGGAAATAGTCTTTTAGGAATTAATGTAATCCATTATTTCCTTAAAGATTTCTTTGTTCAGTAATTGAGCAGACATATTTTGTTTAAAGATGTCGATACTGCAGTATCATTACATAACTCTTGCAGCACTGCATCAAATCTATGTAGTCAATGGCCAGTAAAGATGCAACAATCGCGTTTTATTGCTCTCACTCCCAACGCTGCTAGTGATGGGTAGATATTTCAATAACTAGCCAAATAGCAGCTATTAACATAATAGCCACGGCTATGATATCCTGGCTACTGGCTGGCTAGAATACGGCTCAGCGGATAGTCGCCACAGAGTATAATATAACTACTACGTTTTGCAGCCGTCCCGGTATTCGGTAGCCGGTTAGCCGGAGTTGCCGATAGCTGACGAGCTGTGTGCGCGCACACTGCGCTGGGTAGTGTGAGACGCGACTGCAAACTTCATTCGTATCGCACATCTCTTTCTCACAATAGTCACAAAATAGAATAGAGAAAGATAGGGCATTAAACTTAGTAATTTCGTTCGTTTAGTATACGAATTAACGAAATACGATATTTAGAAAGGTAGTAGTTGGTTACAGTCAGATGTAAGGAAAACAAAAGAAATAAAGATTTATTAACATCTTGTTGCCGCGGCGAGGATCAGACTAGAATCGCAGGGCAGTTGAGTCCTACCTACCTAGCTACGCCGCCAGCGAGCGCTAGTTGTTTGTTGCTCAATAGCCAAGTAGCCAAAATAGCTGGCTAGCTAGCTGGCTATTCCACCATAAATAACTGGCTAGCTAGCTGGCTATTCCACCATAAATAGCCAATAGCTAAGCTATTGAAATATCGGCTAGTTACCCATCACTAAACGCTGCCGCTGCGATCGCTTCAATTCAAGGCATTATTAATGAAAAGCAAACCTGTTGCCGATATGAACGTTGCGATATTAATCCCCAGGATTCGCTCAGTCAAGACCGTCATTTATATTTAGGTAAGAGTTTGAGGTCCTGCTCTTAAAGATATTGGCGAGTTCACAGTTAGATTTTTATTTCAGGAGTAAATATTGAAATCATGAAATGTGCCCTCGCCGTACCTAGGTCGCGGGAAAAAGTGTTTGCTCTGAGAATAGCGAGCTCGCAGTCTCGCACGTCGTGTATGGAAGGTTTAATTTTCAGAATGAGTGAGCGAGAGACAATTTTCTATTAGAGACTATTCGAATGGGAATGATGATCACTTTTTAACGCAGGGCGAACCTAACGATTGTAATCTTTGTTTAAGAGTAAGTTACTTAACATTTGTAACTTCGAGATGATATACAGGGTGTAAACAGACCCTTTACATAGCCGTCAACCAAGCATTCTGTACATCAAACTAAGTAACTTTATGCAAAAATTATTGCTGGGAATCGACTTTTTTTTTTGGGGGTTAAAAATCACGTTTTTAGGTAAGACTCGATGGAAAGCACTCAAAGCATTGTGCTGATGGATGGATTGAATAGTACGGGGGTCGTGGAGGTGTGTAAGGTAAAAATATTACATTACAAACATGTATTTAAAAAAAAAACTTGTGAAAAAGTTGGAACTTTAGCCCCCAATATCTCCGTAACTAGAAGTTTCCCAGGTATGGTCTAGCTAGAACTAAAAATGATCACAAAGACGGGGAGAACAAGTGCCTTTCATTTATGTTAAGGGTTTATTTACACCTTTTATAAGTATGGGCGTGCAAAACCAGCGTATGCAAGTGTATTGTTTCGCAATTCTTTCTTTTATAACACTTTTTAAAAGTACATACATATACTCTCACTCACGATTATTCCCCATAGTGGTAGGCAGAACCCACAGCACGCCACCTGCTGCTATCCTTACATACTTTTGCCTCGTCCCCGTTCATACATCTGGTCATATAGTCGAGTGCAAATCGACAATACGGTGGAACGAACTTTATAGTGCTCGGATGTTCATGAGACTTTTTTTATTGAGTTCCTAGAGGAGTGGAGAAGAGAGTTAAAATTTCGCCGCTCGCATTTTTTTTTTTTTAAATTTCCTTTGGAATATTTTTTTTCTAACTTCATATTGTAATAGAAATGAGGAGCTTGTGGCTAAATAATAACAGCCGCTCGGGTCGATATTTAGGTTAAGCCGTGCTTGCCAAGGTTGGTCTGTGGATGGGTGACCACCCATTACATAGCGAGTTTCCTCCGTGCCTTGGAAAGCACGTTAAGCCGTTGGTCCTGGCTGTCATTTATAGATCTTTGACAGTCGTTAGGTAGTCAGTGGCCGAAAAAGTGACAACCAGTCTTACCAAGGTGTATCGTATTACCCGGTACTAACTGGGTTGTGGGGGTCAGATAGGCAGTCGCTCCATGTAAAATACTGGTATTCAGCTGCATCCGGTTAGACTGGAAGCCGACCCCAACATAGTTGGGAAAAGGCTAGGCAGATGATGATATTGTAAAAGTAATAGTGTGACCTGCGTGCATCCATTATACGCCAATTTGTTCTGTTGTGTTGTTAATTATCGATTTATTGCATATTTCATGTATTTTTGGAAAATGCCACCTTTTGAGTAAGTTTTTAAACCTCCAGGTTTAATCAGAAACCTTATATGGGACTTTGACCGAGGCATATACAGCGTACCTAGTTCATTATATGTATAAAACGCCAGGTATCGAGCAGTCGACGCAGAATAAATCCAGCTATAATTGGCTGACTACCGCAACCCTGGTCTTGCGTGCTGACCTTCGTAACTGCAGTGAAGGACACACCATGTAGGCTATAACGAACATAAATGCAGAAGAGCAACACCATGCAAATGCACGAATATTAAATAAGTTTAGATTTTTCGATACAAAAATTTGGATGGATGTATGTTAGGTACTCAATCACGCCAGAATGGCTGAACGGATCAGGATGAAATTTGGTACAGAGATAGATTCTATAATCTATCTCTGTGCCAAATTGCATCTGGAATAGCACATAGGATTTCTTTTTTCTCACATCACTACTCTTCAAAATTTCCATGCGAACGAAGTCGCGGAGAAGGATGTTGACGCCCACTTTTTTTACTGTCCAGGGTGGTTACTATGACGTCTTAAAGCAGGAGTAATTCTAGTGTGAGAAAGAGACAGAGCTTTACAGGTCGTCTAGCGCCATCTCTTTCCCACACTGGAATTACTCCTGCTTTAAGATGTCATGATAGGCCAGCAGGGGGGTTACTATGACGTCTTAAACCAGGAGTAATTCTGGTGTGAGAAAGAGACAGAGCTTTACAGGTCGTCTAGCGCCATCTCTTTCCCACACTGGAATTACTCCTGCTTTAAGATGTCATGGTAGGCCACCTGTTATAGTTGGACGGTTTTCTCGGAGTAAACCTTCTGAAGCCTCATTTATTCGTTAGCATTTGCCTAATAAGTTTTTAAAACGGTATACTTAATACGTGTTGCGTTTAATAATTAGTTGAATAAATGTTTTTACTGAAAGCCTTGCACATTAAATTCTTTAGTAAAGGTTGTATAATTAGCTGCCCTCGCAATACCTATATAGTGTATAGTGTAGCTTTTTAAGTGTGAAGAGTATTTTTAGAAAAGTTTGATACTAATTTCAATAGCTGTGTCAAAAATACATGTAATAATATGCAGTAGGTATTGCTTCTTTAGAGCTCTTACTTTTATTATAAACTGTTATTGTCGGTGAAGATGGACCTGAGATCCAGAGCAGATTGGAGAAATGGCAACAGAAGCTGGAGAATGTTGGCTTGAAAATCAGCAGAACTAAAACGGAATACATGTTCTGCGATTTCGGCGGTCTCTCCAGTTCTGGAGCCATAGCGCTAGATGACGCGTTTCTTCCTGTCTGCTCCGACTTTCGGTAACTCGGTTCACTCGTGCAAAGCGATGGCGAAATAGATCGTAGTGTAAAGCACAGAATTAACACGGGATGGATGAAATGGCGGCAGGTCACGGGAACAATCTGCGACTCCCGCATTCCCCTTAAACTTAAGGGGGAAGATTTATAAAACAATGGTTAGACCTGCTGTCTTGTATGGATCAGAATGTTGGGCCACAAAAGGGATGAATGAAAGGCATTTGCATGTGGCGGAGTTGAGAATGCTGTTATGCGAATGGATAAAATAAGAAATGAGTATATAAGAGGAAGTCTGAAAGTGGCGCCGGTGACTGAAAAGTTGTGTGGTAATCGGTTGTCGTCGTGTGATGCGGAGGAATGAGGAAAATGTTGTGAGGAAAGTTTTGAGTATGAATGTGGATGGGTATATGAGTAGAGGAAGACCAAAGAAACGATGGATGGACTGTGTAAAGAATGAGATGGCAGGAAAGGAGGTGTCTGGCGAGATGACGAGTAATAGAGAAGTATGGAAGAAGAAGACATGCTGCGCCGACCCCAAATGAATTGGGATAAGGGCAAGAGAATGATGATGACTTTTATTATAAACAAATGAGAAAGTTTGTGAGGATGGATGGATGTTTGTTACTCATTCAAGCAAAAACTTCTGAACGGATTTGGATGAAATTTGGCATGCAGGTAGTTTATAACCTGGATTAACACCTTTCTCTTAAGACGACCTAGGATACTTTTTATCCCGGTATCACGATCCTTGGGACTATTACCGAACTCCAAGCGAGCGAAGTCGCAGACATAATTTAGTACTACCTGTATAATTATTATGATTCGATAGTTTTAGGAGGAGCTCGTGGCTAAATAATAACAGCCGCTCGGATCGATATTTAGGTTAAGCCGAGCTTGCCTAGGTTGGTCTGTGGATGAGTGACCACCCATTACATACCGAGTTTCCTCCGTGCCTCGGAAAGCACATTAAGCCGTTGGTCCCGGGTGTCATTTGTAGATCTTTGAGTCGTTAGGTAGTCAGTGGCCCAAAAAGTCTGACAACCAGTCTTACCAAGGGGTATCGTATTACCCAGTACTAACTGGGTTGTAGAGGTCAGATAGGCAGTCGCTCCATGTAAAATACTGCTTTTCAGCTGCATCCGGTTAGACTGTAAGCCGACCCCTACATAGTTGGGAAAAGGCTAGGCAGATGATGATGAGTTTTAGGCACCAGTGGAGCATCTATCATACCCAACCCAACTTCTTTTACTTTAATATTGATAAAATAAGTAGGATCTTTTCACATCATACAATATTAAAACATACATAAATCGCTCATTTCCATACAAGCAATCACAAAAGATTCCTTCTTACTTTTAACTTTACCTCTAAAGAAATATAGTCCTAATTCCCTTGAACGTCTTCGCTCTGTCAGCGACAGAAACTAAGTTTAAACGATCTTATTTTCTTAAGAATAAGGTTCAAAATCCTTTTATAATTAGGGTAGAAGTAGCTGGAAGGTAGGTTTAGTTAATTGAGATTACTCAGCGCTAAAAAAAGCTAGGTGAAAGGGAGCACTACTCGTTACTACCTCCACTTAAAGAACCTATTAGAAATTACCTAGTATATTTTTACGGAATATATTTTACTAAGGATGATTTTGGAAAAACTGTGATACACGTATCTCATAATTTTAACTGAAGAGTATGTACACTAATTTTCAAGTCAATCGACTCCGAGAATTAAAACACCCCATTTCACCCTCTTAGGGGTTGAATTTATAAAAATCCTTCCTTATTCCTTGTCCACATTACAAAGGGCATTAGGCTGGGCGTTGATGAGTCAGTCAGTCAGTCAGAAAGAATAAAGGCTTTTCAACAAGACTCTGTACATATAAGTAAGTAGTAACGTAGTTATTTACTTTCTTATTGTAAAATTCAGTAAACTTAAAGAACGTCATCTCCTGCCTAGTCTTTTCCCAACTATGTTGGGTCAGCTTCCAGTCTAACCGGATGCAGCTTAAATTTACAAGGAGCGCTGCCTGTCTGACCTACTCAACCTAGACTGGGGAAAACGGTATCCCTTGGTAAGAGTGGTTGTCGACTTTCAGAATTCCGACTACCTGTAACAACTGTCCAAGATCTACAAATGACAGCCGGGGCCGACGGCTTAACGTGCTTTCCGAAGGATAAAGGGGTTTCGACATTAATTGGTGGTCACCCATCCAGAGACCGTCCTTGGCAAGCGCAGCTTAACCTTCAATCGACTTGTGCAGCTGTTATTATTAGCTACAAGACTTTATTTCTTACTTTTCTTATAAAACTCAGTCTGAAACTCTGAACATCTGAAGTGGTAGTAGATCTTACTAATATTATAAATGCGAAAGTTTTGTGAGGATAGATGGATGAATGTTTGTTACTCATTCACGCGAAAACTACTGAACGTATTTGGATGAAATTTGGCATATAGATAGTTTACAACCTGAATTAACATATATAATACTTTTTATCACGGTAGTATGATTCCGTGGGACAGTTTTCGACGTTCAGCGAAGCCGCGGGCATAAGCTAGTTGGTAATAATTGTTACTTCTGGTAACCTTACTTACTTTTAACCTAACCTAAATAAGAAATAAGTACCGAGGTCCACTTTCCTTATAAAATCACAAGCACTTCGCCCGCGACTTTGTCCAGAAATTTGTGATAGCTCGGCTGATAGCACCCACGAATAATGTGCCTTTTTAACAGTTGCTTTTTTTTTAGAATTGGTTCATTAGGCGTGGAGATGCATATAAACTTTCAAACATATTTCACCTCTTCATAATATTAGTATAGATATGACTTTATTCAATAAATCTGAAGATTCGACGAGATCATTAAAGTACATTATTTTTCAGCAGGTACAATGTCGATAACTTCATAATGGGCTTAGTTTTGGTACACCGCAGGATAGCTAGTTATCCAGCTCGAGCTAAGTAAGCCTAGGTATTACAAGAGCTTTGTTAGGAATTATCGCTGCCGTCTATAATAATGTTTTCGAAGTGTGTTGTCTGGATTTCAGGTTTAATGAGAGAGGTTTTTTGTGGCTGAAATATGATCACAAGTCGGGTAATCCCGACTTGTGATCATGAGGGCACTACTCATAGCATACTATCAGCGACGTTGATGAAAAATAAAAAAATAGGTATAACATAAGCTACCGATATAATAAGCCGGCTAAATAATAACAGCCGCTCGAGTCGATCTGTGCTTGCCTAGGTTGGTGCGTGGAGGGGTGACCACCTGTGGTGACCACTTATTACATACTGAGTTTCCTCCGTGCCTCGGAAAGCATGTTAAGCCGCTGGTCCCGGCTGTCATTTGTAGATCTTTGACAGTCGTTACGGGTAGTCAGTGACAACCAGTCTTACCAAGGGGTAGGTACTAACTAGGTTGTAGAGGTCAGATAGGCAGTCACTCCTTGTCAAATGCCGGTATTCAGCGGCATCCGGTCAGTTAAGTGAAATTTTCGCAAGCGCGAATGCTGAGCATGAGGTCCTGAGTTCTATTCCCAGGTCGGGCAAAGTGGAATTTCTTAGTAGCAGCCACAGAGTCTGGGTTTGTGCCCGGTTGATGACAATAGGGTCGTCCCCTATTACTTGAGACTTAAATCTTACCGACAGAATGTGGGTGTACCAATGGGTACAACTCTGCCTAACCCTTCGGGGATTACAGGCTTGAATTAGTATTTTATGAACTGATTAAACAAAACACCACAATATTCAACACGTGTAAGTCCAACACAACAGTATATTAAATAAAACATAGGTACTATTCAACATGAACAAAGCAAGATTTAGAGTCCTTATCGCCTGTTCCCTATACCGACAGAATCTGTACCAAGTAATAAATCTATGATTTCGCTAGGCTCGGTCAGCGGTGAACCGTCCGTTACCTATTGTAGGGCTATTGTTTCCATTCAACAGAGAGGTATATTGGCATAGCTTTAGGAGGCAGGTATACCTATAAATTTTCTTCAATAAGGAGCAAAATTATTAAACCTGTGGATTGTGGATCGCTCATGGGTAGGTACGCCTTCGGGCAAAAACGATGTTAATTTATTGTTCGACTTGTCCCCCATTTTAATAAAACCGTAGTAAAGATAAACATTTGCATTAATAACATCAACATCTCACACTTGAGATTTGCAGATGACATCGTCATAGAGGCTGAATCGCTGCACGATTTGCAGCAGTTGCTGGATGGCTTAGTTGAATCTTCAATAGGTATGCTTTGTATCTACACACCCTGTTTTAGGGTGAACTTGGACAAAACCCAGATTATGTTCAACGAACACTTCACCCCAGGACCTATTATTGACAATGGCGGTCCTCTCAAGGTTGTTTGAGAATAACAATAACATAAATTTACCTCGGGCCAACTCTGCAGTTTGTTAAGAACAACTTTGAGAGGGATGCTTACAGAAGAATTCAGCTGGGCTGAACAGCATTTGGGAGACTCCGTCGAGTCGTCTCGTCGCGTATTCCACAGAGCCTAAAGACTAAGGTCTTCAACCAGTGTCTCCTGCCTGTTTTGACTTACGGGGCCAAAACGTGAACACTCACGGTACGGCTGGTCGATAAATTCAAGGTCTCTCAGCGAGCTATGGAACAGGCTATGCTTGGAGTCAATCTGAGGGATCGCATCCAAACCGAGGCGATCCGACAGAGAACCAGAGTTGTCGACATAGCTCACAGAATAAGTAAGCTGAAGTGGTAATGGGCTGGCCACCCTTAGAACTGATGACTGTTGGGGAACGTGTTCTTGAGTGGAGACCGCGAATCAGCAAGCGACGCCCTCAGGCTTGGTGGAGCGACTACCTTCGCAGGGTAGCTGGTAGCAGCTGGATAGATTTGCCGAGAATCCAGTTATGTGGTGTGTGATTGAGGAGGCCTATGTCCAGCAGTGGACTGCTGTAAGCTGAAGATGAAAGATAAACCAAAAACTTTATTCATGTTCGAGATTTAGGTACTAAGGAGACTGTAGTGTCGCCCGACAAAAAGCGTTTCCATTTTGAAAGCAACCATTTGAAAATGTTTTTATCAGCAAATAAATGAGCGTAACAACTAAACCTCAAAAAACTTTTACCTACACATCATAAAGTTCTAACAACCAAGTAGTGTGTCAGCAACTAACGCTTCCGAACGGGTCAAATAAATCCGTGAAATTCCGGATATAACTCCGGAAATCCGCTCCGGAATTCCCAACAAGATCCCGGATGTAAGAGGCCGGATAATTTCACAGTAACGTTAAGTTAACGCTATGATTGGTATGTTATGTAACTTATGTATAAACACAACTGAAACTTATGTCTGATAAGGGGTACCGTATTACCCATACCCAGTACTAACTGGGTTGTGGGGTAAGATAGGCAGTCGCTCCTTGTAAAATACTGGTATTCAGCTGCATCGAGTTAGACTGGAAGCCGACCCGAACATAGTTAGGAAAAGGCTAGGCAGATGATGGTCTGAAGGCCCATATTCCATAAAGATAATTTGATTTTACTTTTAACAAATGATCCGCTAACGTGGATGAAAACATCTGGCAATTTGGCATAAGTAACGAAAGACTTGGCTTACTTTGGCACGTTACCAACTGGGGCGAAAACGTAATTGTGAATGTGTAACCACTTGTTAAAGTACCTGGACTTGACAGTTTGTTCCGAAGACTTCGTTGTTTTGGCAGCCTTCTGGGCTGAATTTACTTAAAAGTAAGTGTGTCTTCTTTCTTTATCGTGTGGTTAGTGCCTAACCTGGTGTCACAGTTTTTATGCCGCCCTTGGGCCTCTGACTTAGCTTTACATGCCATGTGGAATTATCTCTCAGAAATGCTGGTTTCCTCACGATGTTTTCCTACACATAAATCCGAAAAATCAGAGAGGCGTGTCTTGGGTTCGAACTTGAGACTTGGCAGTCCGACGATCACACCACTAGGCTATTACTGCTTAATTCTGCTCACTTGAAAGAACTTGCACTATTGTAAACTGCAAAAGGTTAAAAGAAGGAAATGCACAAAGGCCTGTTTTTTTTTTTTTAAACCTTTGCCCTACAGTTGGAATTACTCCTGTATTATGGGTGTGTTTAGAAACATTTAAACTCACATACATAAACAGCCAGACCCGGAACAACTACCTGTAGATCATACAAATATTTGTTCCGTGCGGGGATCGAACCCGCGACACGCAGCGCAGCAGCCAATCGCTAAGCCCAAGCGCCAACCGTGTCGTCCGTATTACCTCGCTTAAATTTTTAATAGTATCCTCTCAAGATTTAATTCAAATTATTACTTATAAAATACCATCACGCCTGTAACCCCGAAGGGTTATTAATTACCCTCATGTGAAAAGGTAGGTAGGTTGGTATTATGTTACAATATTAAGGCCAGCGAATGAGGAGCTCGTGGCTAAATAATAACAGCCGCTCGGATCGATCTTTAGGTTAAGCCGTGGTTGCCTAGGTTGGTCTGTGGATAGGTGACCACCCATTACATACCGAATTTCCTCCGTGCCTCGGAAAGCACGTTAAGCCGTTGGTCCCGGGGTCATTTGTAGATCTTTGACAGTCGTTAGGTAGTCAGTGGCCTAAAAAGTCTGACAACCAGTCTTACCAAGGGGTATCGTATTACCCAGTACTAACTGGGTTGTGGAGGTCAGATAGGCAGTCGCTTCATGTAAAATACTGGTATTCAGCTGCATCCGGTTAGACTGTAAGCCGACCCCAACATAGTTGGGAAAAGGCTAGGCAGATGATGATTAAGGCCAGCGAATGACATGAAGCCCGTAAAGTCACAGCAATACAATTCTGCCTATCCCTTCGAGGGAAACAGACCATCGTCATCGTCCTGCCCTTGTCCCATTCTTTTTGGAGTCGGCGCAACACGTTTTGTTCTTCCATTCTCTCCTGTCAGACGTTACGACATCATTTAGTCTTCTTTCATATCATTCCTCACACAATCCATCCATCTTTTCTTTGGCATTCCTCTCCCTCTTCATCCATCAACGTATTATCCCTCCTCATTACACGAGGGAAACAGACCACTTATTATAATTTATAAAAAAAGAAAAACGTAACGTTACACCCATTTTTCAAAAAAAGCCCGACAGCATATCAAGGAAAATTATTACAAATTCTATTCAAAACACAAAACTAGTTAACCTCAAAATTCACGCCTATTAGGGTTGTGAGGTGAACTAGTTCTGTGTGTGTGACACGCAAATACCAACTTTTATATGTGCATAAATAAATAATTAACATAGAGGTTACTACTTGTTCGCGTGACTGTACTACATGTCATCGAAATACCGCGAAAGTTACCACCGAATAATTAATGGACTTTTTTGTTTAATAGTCTTATTATTACTCTTCTCTCTGATTTCTTTCCTTCCACTTATCCCTATCCAATGCCTGTTATTCGCGAAGCCTCTTGAAAAGAGTCGAGTTTGTCCCGCCATCTCCTTCTGGGCCTGCTGCGTTACCGTTTGCTGCTGTTTGGGACCAATTTTGTGGTTACTTTGGCCCATAAAATAGTCTTACGAGACTTAATAAATAAGGGAGTGACGACACTAATCGATGACGTGGAATCGACTTGAGCCGATCGCGTATTACCACATTTTGTCGCATCAGTCCGGCGCAGTTCAGTCACATCGTCCGAACTGAATCAAAGTGCAATAAGCGGCAAGTCAATTTCCATCATTAATCAGGCACGTATTCTGACCCCAACCTGCTTCTTTGAATTGTATAGATAACTAGCTGTTGCCTGCAACCTTTGTCCGTCAAAAATTATTTTAAAAAAATACTTCCCAATTTGAATCGGATTTTAATAACAATTTCATGGGTTTAAATTCGAGTATAGTGTTATTGGGTTTTTCCTATTAGAAAATTTTCAGTAGTTTCCCAGAGCCTAGATTTGGGCCCGGTTGATGGCAATAGGCTCGCAATCAATTACGTGGGACTTAAACATAACTGGCGAAATGTGGTTGTCGGTACCATAGGTACCACTCTGCCTAATCTACCGAGGAATACAAGCGTGATGTTATGTTAATTTTAAAAGTGTTTTAAAATATTATAGCTTCTACTTACCTAACACCTAGTTAAAATTAATGACTGTCGGATTTGCTACAATTTTCTGCTACATGCAACCACGAAGGCGCATTTTACAACCAAGGTCAGCTCTAATCGATTTCAGTTGGAACACCAGCGTTTATAATGGTTATAAATAGGGATTATTATAGTTACATAATGTTACTTTACTTAGAAACTATAAGTTAGTACTGCGTTTTGAATAAATTGTTGGTTTTGAAAAAATAAGATTAAAAATATATTATTATTTCTTTTTATTTATTTTTTTTTATTATTTCAGAAAATAAGATTTATTTTACACTAGCTGATGCCCCCAACTTCGTGCGTTTGGAAATTTTGATGTGCAAGTGTGAGAAAAAAATCTCTGTGCCAAATTTCATCCAGATCCGTTCAGCCGTTCTGGCTTGATAAGTAACAAACATCCATTATTTATAATATTAGTATAGATCAATTATTAAAACAAATCATAACTGTTATGCCCGAAGTAAGGTATATGGCAAACCTATTGTCATCATTTGGGCATAAATCCAGACTCCGCGCTGGCACAAATTCCTAATAGAAAAACCTAATAACACATTGCACAACCTGGGAATCGAACCCAGGATCTCATGATCGAGATTTTAGTTATAATACCTAAGAGTATAATATCGAATATTATACAGGGTGTAAACAGACCCTTCACTTAGCCGTCAACCAAGCAATCTGTACATCAAACTAAGTAACTTTACGCAACAATTATTGCTGGGAAGCTCAGCGAACCAAACAAAATAGATCTTGTTACCTATCCTTCAGAAAAGCCAAATATCGGCACTCCTCTAAAATCATCCAGCGGAAACTGCAGTGTCTTATCCAAGCTGCAAATAATTCAAGCAAAAATACAGCTTAGTAAAACAAGCTCTAAGCTTTACGTACTTCGAATATTTTAGCTAAACAGCGCCATGAAAACTTGAGTGCAAAATCCAGACGGAGGGAATGCGGTTTGGCAGTTTGAATAAAGAATGGAGGTACCAGCTGCTTGGCTTTTTATGGACAAACTTTTTTTTTAAGTTTAAAATTGGAAGGATTTTTTTCAGACATCTACCGGGTGTAAACAGACCCTTCACATATCCGTCAACCAAGCATTCTGTACATCAAACTAAGTAGCTTTACGCCATAATTATTGCTGGGAATCGACTTATTTTTTGGGGTGAAAAATCACGTTTTACGGTAGGACTCGATGGAAAGCACTCAAAGCATTGTGCTAATGGATGGATTGAATAGTACGGGGTCGTGGAGGTGTGTAAAGTAAAAATCTTACAATCAAAATATGTATTTTAAAAAAAACTTATGAAAAAGTTGGAACCTTGACCCCCAATATCTCCGTAACTAGAAGGTTCCCAGGTATGGTCTAGAACAAAAAAATGATCGCAAAGACGGGGAGAACAAGTGCCTTTGTCAAGTGCTATGTTAAGGGACTATTTACACCCTTTATAAGCATATTCCAAGAATGTATTTAGACTGTAGATAACTACTTTAATACCTATGTGTGTTCATCTAGTACAGCTCTCTCCATCAAGTCCTTGACCAGCCTATCGAGAGGCTCTTCAGATATTTGTCAAGCTCTTAGGCACTAGAAGCAGAGCTCGTCGAGTCTACATCTCATGTCTACATCCTCAAGTGTAAGGCTGATAGACGATAGTAAATAAGGTTAGAAATTCTAAAGGCTTGAACTCGGTAAGAAACGATTTAGGGACCTCGCCCACTACCACGAGTTTTAGTCGTAGAAGCTCCGACTAGGGGCCTACCTTGACGTCTTAAAGCAGGAGTAATTCCTATGTGGGAAAGAGATAGAGCTATACAGGTCATCTAGCGCCATGTCTTTCCCACACTGGAATTACTCCTTCTTAAAGCAGGGGTAATTCCAGTGTGGGAAAGAGACAGAGCTATACAGGTCGTCTAGCGCCATATCTTTCCTACACTGGAATTACTCCTTCTTAAAGCAGGGGTAATTCCAATGTGGGAAAGAGACAGAGCTTTAAAGGTCATCTAGCGCCATCTCTTTTTCACACTGGAATTACTCCTGCTTTAAGACGCCATAGTAACCCCCAGGTAGAAAGTTTGGCCACGCAACCGGCCGTCCGACCAGTTTTGTTCAAGTTAGCGGCCGGTCATGCGACAAGTCGAGGTCGTGGCCGCGTAGTGCGCGAGGTCCCTAACCAAGTAAAACATTACTTAAGGTGGAATTGCCAGGGTAACCCGTGAAATTTTTAGAAGCTTGTGTAGCTTATGAGTAGAGATACTCCCTCTAACAGAGGAGATATTCCCTCTTAGAGACAGAGGGCCTATGTCCCAGGAATGGGAGGGTTATATATAATGCATATTTTAAACAACAACTAAAAATAAAGTAGTTTTTAATCGCCCAAATAATAGGGAACGCGTCACATGATTTAATGGATTTCTGCTCTTTGTATCGATGCCTAAGAAACGTACCTAATAGATAATTATCTTAATTTCTTTTAAATTGTACAGATATTTATTAAAAACGTATTAAAGTTCTAGAACATGACGTTGCATTTAATGCATTATTAATTTGTCATTGCCTTTGAGGGAAAATCTTCACGTCTTATTCTTGAATAAAAGATATCTTACGCAGTACCTTACCCTGATAGATTCGTTATGTCTGTCTGTCTGTCCGTATATCACAGCCACTTTATTCCGAAACTATTAAGACTACACAGTTGAAACTTGGTAGGTAGATGTATTCTGTAAACCGCTTTACGATGTTCATACAAAAATAATAAAAAAAAAAAAGATTAAGGCTCCCCATAAATGGAATGGAAACAAAAACAAAAAATCATCAAACCAATACGTGCGTGTCTATAGCTAGGTCTTTAAAAATTACACGGAGGTTCTTAAAACCATTTTTTCTCAAAGCCAATGGTTTGAAAGATGGACACTTCCAAAGTGGTAAAATGTGTATTCCCCCCCCCCCCCCCGCCTCTAATTTCTAAAGTAAGAGGAGGAAAATTCTGAAAAAATGTAGGATTCTAGAACGTAAAAAAAACTTTCAACAAAAATTGGTTTGAATAAGATCTGATGTTTATTTTTTGAGATATGGGACTTTTTCATCAAACTGCAGTAGTAACTTTGTTTTTTATTAACTTACTATGAAAAACAAACTTAATTTTGCTAATGAATGTAATACAATACAACACCTGCCTTCAAAATATTTTTATTATATTGTTTGGTGCTTAGGAACCCTGTGTGCGTGTGAGTACGACTCGCAGTACTAGCGTCCCTTCTTCGCACGGATGCAATGGAAACATGACAAAACATTAAGATTAATATTATGCAACAACAACGCCACCTACTGGATCCAAAACCAACCTATTTATCAAGCTGGAACCAACCCTATAAACAAACAAAATTTCACTGAAATCGGTCGGGTGGTTACGGAGACGAAGGAAATTCGGTATCACTTTGTGACATTGAGTTTTTTCATCAGCTATTTGCAACTATGTTTATGTCGTCTTACAGTCTAACCGAATGCAACTGACCACCAGTATTTTATACGGAGCCACTGCCAGTACTTTATCTGAGCTTCACAACCCACTTACCCCGACCACTAGGAAATACTAGTTGTCATATTTTTGGGCTTAAGACTACCATGATAACCCTAAGGAACTTCGCAAAAGATGATTCAAAAGGATATTTATCGTTTTATCAATCCATAAATAGACAAAGAATGTATTGACAAATCAAAATAAATCAAACAATGACACAACCACGACTTCCACAAGACTCCGAAAACGTCACCCCGGGAAGTGCCTTGCCTCGCGGTTGAATTAATTAGTACCTAATTCATGTATTGAAACAATCATAATTGAACTGATGGACAGTGTAACTAAAGTTACTAAAGGAGATATTTACATGTGACTTGATGTGAAATAGCCCACAGTTTTGCATAAATCCACAATTCAAATCTCACGTCCACCGTAGCCAGGTACAATCAAGGAATTAAAATGTTAACAACCTTATTACAACCAGTACAATTTATTATTCTGAATCACAACTCTATGAACACGCCTCCATAGAGGACGACATTGCCGCCTGTTACCGTTTTCATAGTTACATTTGGGAGCAGGAGTAGCTCATTTCTAAATAATAACAGGCGCTCGGATCGATCTTCAGGTCAGCCATGCTTACCTAGGTCCGTGGATGGGTGACCACCCGTTACATACCTACCTACTGCGTTACCTCCGTGCCTCGGAAAGTACGTTAAGCCGTTAGTTCCGGCTGTCAATTGTAGATCTTTGACAGTCGTTACAGGAGTGGCTCGATAGTCTGACAACCGGTCTTACCAAGAGGTATCGTATTACCCAGTACTAACTGGTATGTAGGCTAGCTGCATCTAGTTAGACTGCAAGCCGACCCCAACATAAAAAGGCAGTTAAATAGCTAGGTAGATGATGACATTGATAGAAATCAGACACGTTGCTGCGGTTTATCATAGCGTTTGGACGGAATTTGCCACCATCTTAGATGGTTTCCATACGTCAACACTCGTCCGCGCCGTCGCGAGTCGGGCGTTGAAGCGAACCTCACGTTGCATCGGCTTGTTTGAAAATCATCATACACATTTGTCTGAATATAATCTAACTAAATGATATAACAGGTGGCCTACCATGACGTTTTAAAGCAGGAGTAATTCCAGTCGTCTAGCGCCATCTCTTTCCAACACTGGATTTACTCCTAGTGTTAAAACGAAGCCAAAAGTCATTAGTTCCCCAGTCATTGTATTTTTTTTGTACTAAAAAAAACTACCAGATGGTTATAGAGGTATTAAAGGTCAAACTTCCAAGTTTTTCACACGTTTTTTTAACGATTATAAGATTTAAATGATATAACCTAACTTTAACACACCTACCACGACCATACACACCATGGTGGTGTAATATGATAATATACACCTACCAATGTGTATCTCTGCATCACCCAAAGGTTGACTGGTAGAAAACATAAATACAAATAGTTTTATTTTTCTTTCACAGGGTTTGTACTACATATATAGTGATAGAAGTGTCCTTTTAAGCAAAAAAAAATGCCTAGTCCGCCTCTGTACTGTGCTTGAAGTTTTTAATAAATAAATACCAATTATACCCGTTGCACATAGGATTCACTAATATTTTGTTGATTCTTTTTCCAACTGATATGAAAACGACCTTCTAATTTCACCTCTACGCCTGCGTGGGCGCAGAGATCAAATAAACAGAATCAAAAGCATATTTATAATAACCTAAACACACATTATGACTTAGTCACCTCATCATCTGCTAAGCCTTCTACCTCTCCAGTTACTGGTCAATACGATACCCTTGGTAAGACAGGTTTTCAAACTTTCTGACTACCCCTTACAATTGTCAAACATCTACAAATGACAACCGGGACCAATAGGTTAACGTGCATCAGACACGGAGGGATCTCCGATAGTAATGGAGGGTCACCCAGCCATGGACCGCCCTCACCAAGTACTACTTAACCTTGAAATCGAACTTTGCAGCTGTTATTATTAAGCCACATTATTAACGTAGTTTATGGTAGGTACCATAAACTCCAACGTAGGTATTGTTGAAATAGTTGCTTGCACTGCAAACAAAGGTGAAAAAAACAACAATTCCATATTTGAACTGTCTCCCATCCTAAGTGTAAGTAAATTATATAATCTCTGCGATGACGATGCCCTCATTGATAAAAGCAGGCCCTGATAATACCAATACAGGCAAGCGTAGATAAAATACGTATCATCTGTCATCATTCGTGCACAGTCGATCGAAGGAAGAGCACGCGCGCTCTTTTTTTAAAAAGTTTTTTTCTTTGTGTGTTTAACCATGCTACTGTGCGCATTGTTTGTGGTATCGCTTGCGTACGCGCATGGTTTAAAAGTGAGTACTACAGAAGGTGCTGTAGAAGGATCTAAGGCTGCCGATGGAGATTATTTTGTTTTCCATGGTATACCTTACGCGGGACCGACTTCCGGAGTAAACCGGTATAAGGTGAGCATAAACAAGACCTTTTTTCGTGCAGGTAGTGTGTACTTTAAGATTTGTATGAGAAGAAGGATCAACGGCGAACCTCGTTCGAATGTCTAAAAATAAGGTGTTTTGGTAATCGCATAAGTCGCTATACACGATTTTCGATGTTTGTTTACACATTATTTAGAGAACATAATGGCGTCATGTGTTGTTCCATTTTGTAAAGGATATGGGAGGGTAAATCTCGTACTGATAACAATATAGGTATTGCTACGTTTTAGATTCGCCCCTAACACGACCCACTGACCGATTATTATAAAAGTATAATTCAGTCAGTGACCAGTAAAATTCCCCAAGTCAGAGAAAATTTTATTGCATGTTGTGCAGTTTCTTTTTTATTAAGTGACTCATAAACAAACAACATTTTTTTTTAAACGTCATTCATTTTGTTCCCAACGTTTTGTTTATTTCTAATAATAACTGTTTGTTTTTCCTATTTAATCCGTTCACTCAGCTTGACAGTCAATGATTTTTCTTCTGACGGCTTTCGTCCAAGTTGGCTTCGCGCCAAAGTTTTTTTTCGTACATTCTCCCCAGTCAGTTATGTTTATCATTCATTTCTCTCTCATTCACATCTTCCCCGATACAATCCATCATCATCTGCCTAGCCTTTTCCCAACTATATTGGGGTCGGCTCGCAGTCTAACCGGATACAGCTGAATACCAGTATTTTACATGGAGCGACTGCCTATCTGACCTCAAAACCCAGTTAGTACTGGGTAATACGATACCCCTTGGTAAGACTGGTTGTCAGGTTTTTTGGGCCACTGACTGCCTAAAGACTGTCAAAGATCTACAAATGGCAGCCGGGACCAACGGCTTAACGTGCTTTCCGAGGCACGGATGAAACTCGGTATGTAATGGGCGGTCACCCATCCACTGACCAACCTAGGCAAGCACGGCTTAACATAATGATCGACCCGAGCGGCAGTAATTATTTAGCCACGAAAATAATTATTCCTCCCCGATACAATCCGTTCATGTTTTATTTGTTTTACCTTTTAATTCACAAAACGCCTGTACTATCCAAAACGGTGTACCTACATAATAGTACCCACATTTTGCCAGTTATGTTATGTAAGAGCAGCGGTGGCCCAATAGTGGCCCCGACTTACGAACAGCAAGTCGTGGGTTCGAACCCAGCCAGGCGCATTACTTTGTGTAATTTATTTCATCACCACTGCTCTCAAAACGGTGAAGGAAAACTTCGTGAGGAAACCGGCATGTCCTAGAACCAAAAATTCGAAGACATGTGACATCTACCAACCCGCACTGGGCCCGCGTGCTGGATTATAGCCCATTCCCTCTCAAGGAGAAGAGGCCTGTGTCCCAGCAGTGGGAACATTATAGGCTGATTATGGTATGCAGTTATGTTTTAGTCACATTTTGTGTCATAAACGTTATCATACTGCAATCAGTGTTATATTATTGCATTATCACCAACATTCTAAACAGTCACGTCCATGCTTTCACAATACGTAGGTTTGTTTGACAAAACAAAATAATAATCCTTTACTATAATAATATTTTTTTCCCGCGGCTTCGCTTGCGTTATAATAGGAAAACATCCTACGGGAACGCTTTAGTATGTACCCTGTGACACGCAGGGATAATGTAGCTTTCTTTTACTGAAAAAGTTTTGGGAATCGGATCAGTAGTTCCAGAGATTACCCCCTACATACAAAACTTACGAACAAAATTTACCTCTTTTTAATATTAGTATAGATAGAGATTGGTTGATTGATTGGTAGAACATGTCTATGGCATTAGGTCCGTGTCTGTAGGTCTGTGTGCTTGAAGTGTTAAATTAACAAATAAGTACCGAGTGATATATTTAGCTAAAAAGACTACTTTTCTGTAACGAAGAAAATCTCATTGATAATGTGTAGTTAGAATTACCTTTAATTATGTATTACATAAGTACTTAAGTAGTCATAATACCTCTTCAAGGAAACGTTTCTGTAGATATCTATTAATATGTTTACTTCAGTATGTTTACTTTCATGAATAAATTATGTTTCTTATTTTATTTAGTAATACTTATACGACCTTTTCGGATCGGACAAGGTTTTTTTTTAGTATTGTAAATAGGTCTATGTAAAAGAGAAACATTAATTTGAACAGAAAACAAAAGTTGAGTCAAAATATGACAAAGTTACAACGTTGTCTAAATCGTCTAATCCATTAACACAAATTGCTAGAATGTAATAAAAAATCGCTTAGATAAACTAATGAGGTATTTATTTATCAGTCAGTTCTTTCAATTAAACACATAGTTAAATGTTGAGTTTATTAAATGGACAAATAACTTTGATAATCTTTTATTTATAAATACCTTCTCAGTTAATTGTTTTTCAGAACCGATAACAAAATTATGAGAAGGAACAGACAATTAAGGTTCCATTGTGTACCTTGACAACATGATTGCTTAAAAAACAATATTTCATAAATTTCCACATGACAAAGATTAAAATGGCATACTATACACTGAATGTCTGCGTATTGATAAAACGACGGTACAAGCAGATTATGTCGTGTATTGAGCAAACAAGAATAGCGTAAGCTGACGAAAGAAGTCACACACGGCACGGTTGGCGCAGTGGCTGAGCGATTGACTGCTGCGCTTCGTGTCGCGGGTTCGATTCCCGCACGGAACAAATATTTGTATGGCCTACAGGTAGTTGTTCCGGGTCTGGCTGTTTGTGTATGTGAGCTTAAATGTTTGTAAACGCACCCACGATACAGGAGAAATTCCAAGTGTAGGGCAAAGTTTAAAAAAAAAAAAAAAAAAACTTTGGCCGTACAATTACGGGCAAAATACGTTCGTCAGCTCGCGCTACTTTATTACGGTGTAAAATATTTATCAAACCACATTCTACAATCATTGTCAATTATTATTGTCAACCACACATATTTTGTATGAATTTGAGTCACCAACCTGATTTGAAATTAGTCACTTTTTAAACTACTTATACAAGTAAATAAGGGTCAACATCAGCGATGTTATTTTAGTTTGAATGTAATTAATCAACCATATAATAATTGATATCTTCTGTCCATGTACATGGCACTGTTTTATCTGACAGATAAGCCGATCAGTAGACGATGCAATAAGTAGTATCATTCCTTACGTACAAGTCAATGTTATGTTTGTCAACATTATGTATTCAGTAATTTTATCATGTTTATAGAAGATAGATAGAGGAACGTGAGGGAGAGGAAAGCAAACGAAAAGATGGATGGATTGTGTGAGGACTGATATGAATGAGAAAGGAGTAAATGATGCCGTGGCGTTTGACAGGGGAGAATGGAAGAAGAAAACGTGTTGCGCCGAGTCCAAGTAGAATGGGACAAGGGCAGGAAGATAATGATGTAATAGCATTAGCAGCACTACAGGACGAGAGGCCATTGCTTTTAAAGTTTTTCTTATTTCTACAGAGATTTTCCACAGGATTGACTATAGCTTTTTGGTATATTTTCCTTATCATTATTACTGTAGATATAAATACATTTTGAGAGCCTTGAGCTTCTGTGCTACGAAATTCTAGTCGAATTATGAAGAAAATGAAGAAGAATTATAAAAATAGTTTATAAACGAACAAGACAAAGAACCAATACATACTTTTTCCTGTGAATGCTTATTACATTTACAATTATGTTGTTGGTACCTGGGTAATACGGAAAACTTAAAAACAATGCCATACTGCGAAGTAGAATTTATAAACACTTTGTTTCAAATTCAATGACAATCGATCCTCCAGTTCACTTACAGGTAACCGAGTACTTTCTACAACTGACAATAACTGATTGAACTGTGGTTGTACATTACAAAGATAGTAAATTAGACATTAAGAATTAATTGATAAAACCTCTATAAAGGCAGGGCCGTACTTTATCACCGCTATAAGAAAGTTGTTTGCGTACCTTATCTATAAAATGGCGGCACACCTTTACCTTATCTTGTTCAAAGTTTGATTTGTGCTTGAAATATTTTCCAGGCGCCGGTTCCACCGTCTCGCTATAATGTACTCGCGGCCAATGACAGCAACATCATCTGCGCCCAGCCTACAGCTCGGGGTCTCGTCGGCGTTGAAGACTGCCTCACCCTGAGCATCTTCACCAAAAACACCACCATCCTTAGACCAGTTATCGTGTGGCTCAACGCAGATGAATACACCAACTCGAATACTCAAGTTATCTCTGCCCGAAGATTAGTCGAACAAAATATTGTTTTCGTCAAATTGAACTTCAGGCTCTCCATTTTCGGATTTCTATGCCTACGCGTTCTGGAAGCACCAGGCAATGCTGGCTTGAAAGACGTCATCCAAGGATTGAGATGGATGAAAGAGAATATTGGTCAGTTTGGAGGCGATCACAATAACATTATTCTGATGGGTCACGGATCTGGAGCAGCTATGGTTGACCTGCTAACTCTGTCATCTGAAATAGAAAACCTAGCGCACAAAGCTATTGTTCTAAGTGGCTCTGCCTTAGCTCCGTGGGCAGTAGCTTACGATCCTATCGGGTATGCAGAACGTTTGGCAAAAAAACTTGGATACGAAGGCAAGAATCCAGCAAAACTAGCTAAACATTTAGTCGACACTGATATTTACGTTTTACAAACTGCGTTGAATGAATTTCAGTTTTACAACAATACGCCTCTGTTCGCACCATGCATCGAGGATCCTAAAATAAGCATCAACGACACTTTACTGCCAGATGCTCCTATCAATATTCTAAGATCAGGCAAGTTCGCCCAGATTCCGGTCATATACGGATACACTAACAGGGAAGGCACAATGAGGGCAGAACAGGCTGATTTTGGAAATTGGCTGAGCCTCATGAATTCAAACTTTAGCTTTTTCCTACCGGTTGATTTAGACCTGGGTAAGAATAAAACCGCTGTAGCTGCGTCTATTCGTGATTACTACTTTAGCAATGGGTCGGTTAATATGGCGCTTATTGAAGATTTCTTAGATTATGAAGGAGATACCCTTGTGCTACTCTCGACTATCAAAACAGCTACAGAAAGAGCCTTGACATCAACGAGCGAAGTCAGATTATTGGAGTTTGCATATTTGGGAACTAAGAACTCTCGCTGGATTCACAACCAGATTCCTCTGAGTGGAGCATCACACGGAGCCTTCTTGAACTATTTGTTTGATGACGATCTGCGGCCCGAAGATGAAGCTGTCTGCAAATCGCTTGTGGGACGGTTCAGCGCATTCGCTTATAACTGGTAAGAAATACTCTTTTTTTGTATTCATAATGGTAAAAAAAATGAAAGTAGGTACTTATTTGTGTAATGTGTACTATAGGTACGTACATCTCTGCCTAACCTTCAGAGATCACAGGCGTTATGTAATATTATGTAAAAACGAATGTCCACCAACGTTACTCATCATCATTTGCCTAACCTTTTCCCAACTATGTTGGGGGCGGCTTCCAGTCTAACCGGATGCAGCTGAATGCTAGTATTTTACATGGAGCGCCTGCCTGTCTGACCTCCACAACCCACTGTAGTACGATACCCCTTGGTAAGACTGGTGGACAGTCTTTCTGGCCACTGACTACTTAACGACTGTCAATGATCTGCAATTAACAGTCAACGTTACTAATTACTGTTAATTCTATAATACGATTTCCTCTACTCTTTCCAGGACCAATGGCACCGGCAACGTCAACAACACGGTACCGTGGGCTCCAGTCAACAAAACCAGCACTAATTACCTCTACTATGGTGGCAACGGCGGCCCTACTGTCAACAACGCCTTGATCTACGTCGAAGAACCCAGGTTTAACCCTCACGTCCAGAGGACTTCTTTCTGGGGTACTATCTACTCGAAGTATTATGTTGCTCCCGGGTTACCGTCTTCTTCTAGTGCCACTTTAAGTTGTATCTTATTTGTTATGCTGTGTCAATTGATTGTTCGTTTGTTTTAGTTATTTTTAACCTTTAATTTAGACTTTGGGAAATTTTGCTCTTAAGGACGAATTTTGCCAATCAAGATAGAGTCATTATTGTTTTTGTGGAATATTGACGCAGGCAGCTCCTGGATGCAGTTTAGGTGCTGATAGCGTTTTCATAGGTGGAATTCTCAATAGTATGATTACTTTTTATAGAATTTCAACTCTTATTTTTATGATGGATATTGTGTACGAGTGCAACATTGTTCGCGTCCTTCTTTTTTATAACGCTGTGAGAATTGTGCAAATAAATTCTAGAACCAGTTCGTATAAAACGAATCTCGAAAATGGTCCTCTATTCTTCAAGTTTAACTTCATAACTGTCAGATAAGAAAGAAAAAAAACGATTTCCAAGCCGCACACATGGTTGTTAATTTATTGTAAACTAGCGATCCGCGCCGGCTTCGCACGGGTGCAATAGATACATATAAACCTTCTTCTTGAATCACTCTATCTATTAAAAAAAACCGCATCAAAATCCGTTGCGCAGTTTTAAAGATCTAAGCATACAAAGGGACAGACAGCGGGATGCGACTTTATTTTATACTATGTAGTGATATCATAAAATGTTCACATTTCATGAAACAAATAAATCTCTCGATGTAAATGAGCAGGCAAGTATCAAATGAAAGTTAAGTAGGGCCTTTCGACTAAGTATTTTACAAGACTTTAAATGCATTTTATGTAAGTTAAGATAAGGTATTATGATAGTAATTTTAAAGATATTAGCATCGTGACGACTCAATAATGTCGCTTATCTAGTACCTATCTACCACTTTGAGTATTAAATCAACTTAGAGTTATTTTATTGTTAAACACATTAAATTGTTATTAAGAAAATTTTGTTTTACTGTTAACTGAATTTAATTGCGAAGTGCGAGTCGGACTCGCGCATTAAGGGTTCCGTACTATCGTATTAAGGGAGGGCTCCCTTACTATCTTTTATTTTAAATTTACTTTTATTATTTTTCGTTATAGCGGCAACTGAAATACACATTCTGTAAAAATTTCAACTGTCTACCTATTACGGATCATGAGATACAGCCCGCTGACAGACAGAGGGACGGACGGACAACGGAGGCTTAGTAGTAGGGTCCCGTTAGTTACCCTTCGAGTACCGAACCCTAAAAACTAACACAAGCTAGTATTGTCAATTTCTTGAACTGGAATAACTTGAGGCTAAGACTAACGTGGCTTTCAATGAAACTTTAATCGTACCTTATTAGAAATAAAACTTATTTCTGATTGCGTTCCTGAATTTAGAATAAACAACTACAAACTGAGTTGCACTTAGTTTGTTAGGAACTACATTGATCTATTTCGAAAGTATCAGATAAATGAAAAGGTAAACAGATGGATCAGAAGACTTACGTCACCGTGTGACTACCAATTGATGGGGCTACTTACAAATTGAGAGCGTTGATTTGATTATTTAAATGCTGAACTTGAAATAATTGTAATTCACTTTAAAAGATGTTTTTCTTCAGTTTCCTTCGACGATTTACAATCACAATTTAATCATGTATGCAAACAACTATTGTCGGAAACATGGTAAGTCAATATACGGGGTGGAAGAGACACGAACCCGAAAACGGTTACCACGTATTCAGTATATCATTCTGAGATTTCCACATAGAAATATTTCATCACTTATTAAAAAAAATAAAACAGCTGTTTCCTACAAAAGTGCAATACCTATGCGGTCAAAATGTATAACGTAGAACTCTTTTTATACGTCTAAAACTCTTACAGCAAAACTCACACAACAGTCGCCGGTTTGAGGTCGATTAATAAAAATTAAACATAATAAAATAAAAAAGTAGCTCATTCATAAGATCATAACTGAAATGATCTTAAAGCATTAAAGCTTTTACAAATACAGTATTTTAACGGTGATTTGACAATTAAAATACTGTATTTCTATAGTTTTCCTTGATTGCCTGGACACTACTGGGGGGTTACTATAACCTCTTAAAGTAGGAGCAATTCCAGTGTGGGAAAGAGACAGAGCTATTAAGGTCGTCTAGCGCCATCTCTTTCACACACTGGAATTACTCCTGCTTTAAGTCGTTGTGGTAGGCCACCTGAACATGGTTTGTTTAACACTTTTGGAACTCATTACACCTACATAGGTACACTTAGAATCGGAACAGATAAAATTAACTTTAATCGGAGCGATGTCTATTGATTACTAATTTAAACACATTATGATTTTCATTTATGTAAAGAAATACAATAGATATTATTACCAAGTATTTTTATTATTGTTTTATATGAAATAAAATACAGTTTTTTTTTTAATGTTTCCTTTTTATCCTACATACGGAAAATAAATAAAAAATGTGTTTGATTTCACGTCAATCCGGGATAAAACTATCGATTCTATAAGATGACAGATGTCATATGGACCCAAGGGACAAGGGGATTTAAGGTCCAAACAAAATATACGCCCGAATAAAAAATGTCACTGAAAAAAGGATTTTCAATCTTATATCTTGAGATGAAGGTGTGATTATTGTGTCAGCAGTGACATAAAATAAAACGTTTTACCTTTATCAAAGAATTAGGTATATATGTCGTACTGAATCAAAAATGTGACGCAGGTTTGAATGTGAATATAAACAAATAATATTTTATATATTTCTTAATACATATTTAACCTGATAATAAAAACAAAACATTAAGGGCCTATTTCACGATGTCCGAATGACTTGTTCGTCAACTGGCGACTGTGAAACACGCGCGTGCGCGCGAGTTGACACCTTCCAGTTTTACAAAAAAAATTGTCGTTAACTCGCTCGCACATTATAAAGTACAGTCAAATAAAAACGAATTGAAACCAATCACTATAAGTAACTAGCTATTGCCCGCGCTGGCTGATTCCGTTAAGTACCGACTATCTACTTAGATTTCGGGATACGGCGAGTGGGATGCGCCCGACGACGCATGATACCCAAGCATTCTATCCAGCGTTGCCAGAATGTTACTTTTGTAACATTTTACGTTACTTTTGACCTTTTCATGTTAACTCCGTGTTTTATTTTAAAGTCAAGTCGTATAAAATGTCTTATACATTTAAGGTGGGTACTGATATTATACATGTTATAAGAAGTTTTTGTAGCTGACTGTACATCTAACGTATTTAACGTCAGATTTTCAAGTTCGAGCGTGTTGACGACAATAAAAATAGGTAAAATCGGAAGGTGCCAACTCGCGCGCACTCGCGAGTTTCACACTCGCCAGTTGACGAATAAGTCGTCCGAATAGCCACTACTTAATGAATAAATTCAAAAATGGAACAGAACTTGTATGAAATTATCTACGAAGTAAGTTAACGGGAACTTAATCAATGACATCAATGACGGTGGTGAAACAGGACCTCAGTTATATGCAGTTGTAAACATACCAATAGGTCAATGACGACCAATTAAGCTACACAAAACCAGTTTAAGCGGATATCTCATTGTACGGGAAATCTATACAAAGCGAGGTCATCTTACACTGGAAATGTATAGCTTGATATGTCGCCGTGTGTATTACGATAAGTATGTTATTAAAACCTAGGTACTTACAGAAATAGTAGTGTAAAAACTAGTTTTCACAGCGATCAATAAATGAGAAAGTTTCACTCGACTTACCTGAAAAGAAAAAAACAATTAAACATTGAACTATGACATAATAATTAATAAACACACCAAAGAAGAATATAAATCATACATACAACAAAAAATCAGTAAAGTAATAAAACGCGGCAGCATTTTAATAAAAATACATCACCGTTTCAAAACGGTAACATATTATAATTTCCCTCGAGATTTGTTCAGCAGTTACGTGTTTCGTGTTTCTAATAAAGTTTCATGGAGTGTAGGCCAACGATAGTCCACCTCTACCCCGTTTCAAACATTAAAAGCCTACAATGGAGGAGCTTAATCAGAAAATGTGTAAACCTTTTTTTTTCTTTTTTTTTTTTGGATGGGAAATCATCAAATGACCCCCCCACTCTGGGCGGAGCGGAAGGGAGTGTCAGACTAGTACTGACTAAAACCCAACCATGTTCCTTCTTTGCTCTTTGTGTTCCAGGGCCACGGTATCTCTTTCGAACAGTCCCGCAGCCCTGGCAGGCACCGGCCCATGCGGACCCCTACGTGGTTGCTGAACATCTCTTTGAGGCGCGCGTGGAACACTAACGCGCCGTCGACACGGCCTGTTGTCATAAGACGGCCGGACGGCGAGCTGGCCCATAACTCGCCGTCCACAAATGTGTGAACCTTTACGACATTGTCTTAACTAGTCTTTCGTAAAAATGTCCAGAGCGTGCAGAACTGAGGGCACCTATCCTGGCATTTACTTTTAAAAACAACCTTAAAAAAACTCATGCAAGGATGAAGCCAACGAGTATGTAAGGATTGTTTATAGCAGGAGGCCTTTCGTAGTTCCTGTCTGCCGCGTGGCAAAAGGCAGGAGTTGATGTATGTATATTTTTGTACCACCATGAACCTCCAAGTCCAACAGAGGAGCTCGTGGCTAAATAGTAACAGCCGCTCAGGTCGATCTTCAGGTTAAGCCGCGCTTGCCTAGGTTGATCCGTAGATTGGTGACCACCCATTACATACACAGTTTCCTCTGTGCCTCGGAAAGCACGTTAAGCCGTTGGTCCCGGCTGTCATTTGTACATCTTTGACAGTCGTTAGGTAGTCAGTGGCCCAAAAAGTCTGACAACCAGTCTTATCGAGGGGTATCGTATTACCCAGTACTAACTGGGTTGTGGAGATCAGATAAGCAGTCGCTCCATGTAAAATACTGGTATTCAGCTGCATCCGGTTAGACTGGAAGCCGACCCCAACATAATAGGGAAAAGGCTAGGCAGAAGATGAACAGCCTACAATGCTGATCAACAATGCATTGTTGATCGAAGCTACAACCTATCCGATCACTTAACATGAGATAAGACAACAGATTCAATTTGAATTAGTTGTCAGAAACAAAAATTGCCTAGCCACGAGCTCAACACAAATAATCCTTTCAAGAGTTCCGTTCCTGATCCCTCTCTTTTGATTCTATTCACAATTCCTTCTAAAGAAACAGTTTATCTGAAGTAGACAGAACGTAAAGATCAATTGAAACCAATATTTACAGCTAGATATACCTACTTCGAGGAATCCTTTCATCCATCTAAAAAGTAAATTGTTTTGTTTTAGCGAGACAAAGTGAGAGGTAATGGCACGAATCGGTTTTGTTTTCTGTCTAGACTAAAAACTAGGGGGTGACTTGGAAATGGTACACGAAGAAGCTTAAATGTTTCATCTGCAGGAAAATGTTCTGCTATCTGCATTACGATGCACATAAACCATTTCCGTAATTACAAAGTGATTTGTGCCCGGTTTATGGCAATAGGCTCGCCCCTGGTACATGGCACTTAAACATAACTACTATACTAACACTGGATTACCAAAAGACGGAAAACTTAATTAAAGAACAATATCAATAATGCTCTTTAATCTGTTCTCTGATATCAATATAATTAATGAACAATCGAGATTATTAATAGTTAGGTAGGCAAACAAGTCTCATACAACCCAAGTCCAGCCACCATCACACACACATAGACACAACACACTCACATATTCACACACACACACACACATAGACACAACACACTCACATATTCACATCTACGCATAAACACACGCACACACACCACACAAGAGCACGCATGCACTATTTTTAATGATTATTTTTTTTTTTTATTGTTTTTGTTGCATAAAATGTCAAAAACGGGTGAAGACACTGACTCCTGGTCTCACCTAGCACAGGAGTCATGGTTTCAAATGGATTAGTTTAACTTTTTTCTTTGTGTCAATAAAAGTATTTATTATTTATTAGATAACTAGCGAAATGTGGGTGTACTACTAGGTACACTTTTGCCTAAACCTTCGCGGATTACAGGCGTGATGTTATGTTATGTATGTAATTGGTCGATTCCCACACGTTTTCGTTTTGCAAGAAAACCGGGCCTAACACTGGAGAATGCGATGACAATACGGGAATTCAGATATTTAGATTTTGAAAAGCATTTCAATGTAATACTACCTACATCTTACGATGGCCTGCTAAGAACATTTTATTGTGGATGCGACGGTTACCATACTACCCTCAATATCACTTTAGTGTGTGAAACAATCTTCAGTGTGTTGTCAGTTTTTCACCGCCAACATCGAAATATTGAACGAACGAAAACATAAATTCCCGATACGTTAGTTTCAGGAAATTGAATTGTCAACTGGCTGGCCTGGTGAACCAAGCTGGTTGATTTACAACCGCGGTCAGATCATATCGAGCCGGCTGGTTTATCACTGAGGAAGGAAGGTCAGACTGACTCATAGTTTCGATCAGCGATACCCAAACTTGCATTTTCTAAGTACGGTTTGTTACTGCCATGCCTGGTTTTGCTAAGAAGTACAAACTTTTTGAGATGGAAAATCTATAATACAGGATGTAAACGGACCCTTAACGCAGCCGTGAACTAAAGCATTCTGTACATCAAACCAAGTAACTTTACACAAAAAATATTGCTAGAAAACGACTTTTTTTTTTGGGATGAAAAATTACGTTATACGGTAAAACTCAATGTAACGCACTCTAAACATTGTGCTGATGGGTGTATTGAATAGTGAACGGGTCATAGCGATACGAAAAATAAAGTTATTACCTTAAAAACTAGTATTTAAAAAAAAAGTTGGAACTTTGACCTCCAATATCTCCGTAACTAGAAGGTTCCCAGGTATGGTCCAGAACAAAAAATGATCGCAATGACGAGGAGAAAGAGTACCTTTCGGCTTCGTTAAGGGTCTTTTTACACCCTTTATAGTGAAATCTAAACTAAATTAAAATCTATCGAACATTCATAGTTGAGCCGTGAAAATAATTAGAACTCAGCCAATGGTGACAGGCTATATCCAATCTTATTCAAACACGAATAGACCTTAAATCGCCGCAGAATTTTACACGAAGTTAAAGTACGGGTGTATTTCATGTTATTCTAAAGATAAAAGTTTTATTCTTCTCTGATTCTGGTTATGATCATACCTTCACACTCAAACGAGCTACTCAGTAACTTAACGACATAACTTCTTGCTGATAATGACAAAGCGTGTTTTGTTCTAGTTTCTGGTTGTCAGTGGATATCAATTAAGTATTCTTGTCAAGTCACGTCGTGTTTTAAGAGTTAGTAAGGAAACTTACTTGCGAATGACTGAGTCATCATTCAGAATTTGTATGTGGGGGCACATAGAAATTTTTCAGCGGTTCCAAACTTTTTGACCGTGTAGGTATTGCAGTTTTGTAGGTAACAGCTGATTTTTTTAAACAAACGACCAAAAATTCCTAGGGGTTCAGAGTGATGTACTCAATATATGGTAACCGTTTTAGCGTTAGTGTCCCTTCAACCCGTGCATGTATGCATGTATTCAAAAGATGTGGTCATTTAGTTGTCAGAAAACTAGAGCAGGAGTTTAGTGGTGTCTATGGGAAGCCTTACAGACATGATAGTGACGTGTCTGGCTCGCCAATTAATTGATTTAAGATTTTTAATTTTTGTTATGTGAATGTCTTGTTATTTATTTTGTATTTCGATTATATATAGATTATGAATTTGATAATGATTAATAATTTTGATTTTATATTTTTTTTTTTTAAATTAATTATGTAAATTTATGCTATGGATAATTTATAATCTGAATTAAACGTTTAATGATAATAATTAAGGGAGTGGTACATCACACTGATTCTGCACACTGATAATACAGGATCATAAAAATAAACTTTGTCCGTGTGGCCAAAACAGTAGACACGAAAAAAAAATTTTTTCCATACATTTGGGTCAAGAAGATACTGAAATTCCATATAAAAGTTTAGGAACATTTATTTAGGCATTAATTTACGCGTCGCCCAGACCCAGTGAAAATTCTCGCAATCGAAGGTCTAAGATAACGGGAATAATTGACTTGGAAACAGAATATAACTGATTCTATAATTCATACCTAATCTTGTAAAATAAATAAAGACCCAAAGACTGACAGAAATACTTACAATGTTTAGTATTTCCCTTAGACGTGTCAAAATACTAATTACTTTTGTAGTAATATCTGTGTTGAGCGGTACCTAATTGAGCAATAAATAATACTTAACGGTACCTTGAGAGAAAGACATCATTGTAAGAGTACTTCTGTATTGTTACAGACAAAAGCCACCTACATTTAAAAAGATACTAATTACCTAATGCTTCGTTGACCTCAACTTTAGTGAAAATCACAATACTTTACAAGACAAAATGTTTTATATTCCATGGTACATAAACTGATCTAAGGCCGCCATCTTGTATTTTCAATACCATTCCCATAGACAATTTCATAATTTGTTACCAACAGCACCTTCATAACAATGTCATTCAAGCTCTAAATGAACCATCATCATCATCAAGCCATCGCCAAGCATTTTCCCAACTATGTTAGGGTCTGCAACCAGTCTGAATTCCAGTATTTTATATGGAGCGACTGCCTATCTGACCTTCATAACCCAGTTAGTACTGGGACTACTGGGTAATACGATATCCCTTGGTAAGACTGGTAGTCAGAATTTGAGCTCTAAATGAGCAATGCTGTAATATAGTTTTATGTTTAAGTGAAAAAATCTCTGAGCAATAAATAGACAGAGATTGGAACTGTGCTCGACAAGTAACTACAGGCTTTTACACTATCTTATAAGGCTTTAAAAACTTAAAGAATAGTACTAAACAAAACTACCTACCCCAATGGTGAGTAAGTTTTGATATGTGTGTTCCAGACGTATACGTACCAGACGGCTTAATGAGTATAAAACAATAAGTAGGCACTGAAAATTATATCTGCATTCTTCACTTTCAAAGATCTTTGCTACGTGTTACAGTTTTTAAGCAAACAGACCTGCCCCCGTAGCATGACCACCGTAGACAAGGATTTCTTTGACGGAAGAATCGACAAAATGAAAGAAAGTGCAAAGAAATCTGTCATTGTGTCGACACAATCTGTCGTTTTGTCGATTTTTCTGTCTAGGGTGGTCATGCTACGGGGGCTGGGGGATTACTATGACGTTTTAAAGTAGAAGTAATTCCAGTGTGGGATAGAGACAGAGCTATACAGGTCGTCTAGCGCCATCTCTTTCCCACACTGGAATTACTCTTGCTTTAAGACGTCAGAGTAACACCCTGAGCCTCCTACTGCGCACATGTTAGTATAAACTTTTATTTCTAAATTCAAAAGTGTTAAACACGGAAAGACACAACAACAGCTTTGAGCATGACACAAAAGAATTCTTAAAATGAGCCTAGATTGTTATCCAAGTCTGCACTCTGCAAGCTAGTTTCTGACGGCTGTTTTCTGGCTAATTGGGCACTGCCTTTCAAACTGAAGGCTGAGCTAGAATTTGTGATATTTTGTGAGCCGAGTTTCAGTTTCTAGGCGTGTTCAAGTAAACTTTGTAATAAAACGTATTATATAATCATAATGGTTGTATGGACGGCACGTTTGGCGCAGTGGCTAAGCGATTGGCTGCTGCGCGGCGTGTCGCGGGTTCGATCCCCGCACGGAACAAATATTTGTATGGCCTACAGATAGTAGTTCCGGGTCTGACTGTTTGTGTATGTGAGTTTAAATATTTGTAAACGCACCCACGATACAGGAGAAATTCCTAGTGTGAGGCAACGTAATAAAAAAAAAATGATAAAACATGGGTTCGGTAATACTATGTTAGAAACAACATAGAGTTTCTTTTTTTTAGGGTATTTTGAGGGAAGAACCACAGAGCTTTGAGTGGACCTGTCTAGTAAGTTGCAGTTTATCTTTAACATTTCTACAGGTGTTCACAACTGCTTAGTACCTATCTAAAAACGATGCCTTGTTTAGTGTATATAAGGTCCCAATAAAATAGATGGACACATTTTAACACAGCGTTCAGTACGTCTAAAAAAAAATATCCAAGCAAAAAAAACACTGATTAAATTTTGTGATTTTATTTTGACCTAAAATCATTGAGTAACCAACATTTTTAGTGTATCTCGTTAGCTGATTTTTTTTTTGTAAGTATCTCATGCGTGTTTCTTATATATTTTTATTACTAGTGTCCTTATTTTGGTGGTTTGAATGATTTCTAAAAGTTTATCCATCTATTTTAATGGGACCTTATATAGTTTGTACTAAATAAGGCCTCGAATCAACACGTTGAAACTCAACTACAGACTCAAACAAACGATAAATTACAGGAACACCACAAGTAGACATAACCATTGTTTCCACTTTGAGGCGCCATTTAGTTTCCACGTGCATCGCTTCACCAACATTATTTAAGTAAACACCATTCAACATACAATAGTTTCCTGCCATTTGTTATATAATCCATCATCATTGTTCATACACTATAACAACTGCAGCCCTCACGTCATGTGACATCTGTGCAGTGGTTATTAGCGGACCGATCTGTGGACCAAATATTAATTCGGCTTCGTTCAAAATCTAATCGGCTGTCTCTTTAAGCCAAGGTCTCCATAAAGTGCGCCCTTAGCGAGCAGTCGCTTAGTTTTTTGGCCACCCTAAAGGTCTGATTTATAAGAAATCTATAGGAAAGCCAGTCAAAAAGCCTACAAACCCTTCGGTAGACCAGAGAGATGCCATAAAGAAAACGATGCAAAACGAACTGTCTTCTACGTGGTTTTGCGTATTGGTAAATGAGAATGTCACTCTCAGGCTAGATGGCTGCAGATCCCGCTGTGCCCCAACACAAGTGTGCGAGAGATCACCGATGTGGTTTTAGTCAGTACGAGTCTGAAAGACCCCTCCGCTCTCCCCAGGACGGAGGACATCGCTTGAAAATGTCAAAATCGAGAAGAAAAAAACAACTTCTAACAGTTAACCACTCCAAGCTACTAGGGTAGGTATATCCACAGTGGTCAAAAGAGTGCTTAAGCCATCCAGAATTTAAAAATGGTTCTTGATACCACAGTAGTTCCAGTTATACTGTTGATAACACAGATGTAAAGCATTAAATCATTGTATAATTGAGCCGGAACAAAGGCATTACGACCATAATTTGCAATTGTAATGCAGCTTCCGTACCAACCCTCTGGTACATCGTAATCGACCACAGATTACGTCTATCAGAGTACCTACAAAACAAGAGTTTTCAGATCCAAAATGCGGGAATTATTTTTTTGCTGAGCGAAAAAAAAGTCCAGCATTGGACTTGGAGGTTCATATCATCTGCCTAGCCTTTTCCCAACTACGTTAGGGTCGGCTTCTAGTCTAACTAAATACAGCTGAATACCAGTAATTTACATGGAGCGACTGCCTATCTGACCTCCACAACTCAGTTAGTACAGGGTAATACAATACCCTTTGGAAAGACTGACTTTCGGGACACTGACTACCTGTAACAACTGTCAAAGATCTACAAATGACAGCCGGGACCAACGGCTTAACCTGCTTTCCGAGGCACAGAGCAAACTGTGTATGTAATGGGTGGTCACCAATCCACGGATCAACCTAGGCAAGCGCGGCTTAACCTGAAGATCGACCTGAGAGGCTGTTACTATTTAGCCACGAGCTCCTCTGTTGTACTTGGAGGTTCATGGTGGTACAAAAATACACATACATCAACTCCCGCCTTTTGCCATGCGGCTGGCAGGAACTACAAAACGCCTCCTGCTATAAACGATTCTTGCATACTCCTTGGCTTCATTCACTTTCACACTACGCACCCGACCTTTCTGAACAGCACCAGGAAGGTCAGTGTTTGTCCTAGTCCTTGCATGAGTTTTTTTAAGGTTGTTTTTAAAAGTAAATGCCAGGATAGGTGCCCTCAGTTCTGCACGCTCTGGACATTTTTACGAAAGACTAGTTGAGACGTCGTAAAGGTTCACACATTTTCTGATTAAGTTTTCAAACTGTCAAGGTCACTAACATTATCATTAACATAGAATGGATCAACATTTATTTATAAAAATCTGTAACATATTTTTACCCTATGTTCACAAAATTAATATATGAATTTGAATTTAAACACTAACCGTGACCGTGAACTGTAACTGTTTACCATGTTTACTGTTGGTTTTGAGATACCCGTATATCGGTTATAGAATAGAATAGAATAGAAACTTTTTATTTCAGACCAGGGTCCATAGGGTTAGTAACAATTTTACTTAAGTTCTAGTGTTAGTAGGTTACAGACACAGATGAAAATATACAAGTTAAAATACAGCATGGAGCCGCATCCACCTTCGCAACATCGGGGAATCCCACCGATCTGCGAACACACCGAGAATACTGTTGGTGCTGCCGCGAACACGAGTAATCAGGGATGCACATCTATTTCTAATAATGGCGGCAAAACCATCAATAGTATTATCTGCAAACATCCCCGACGCACTACTACGCCACGGCAGCCGCAGCAGCACTCTCAGTGCATTATTGTATTGAACGCGTAGGTCGCTGTATGTCCGCTGAGTAAAGTTGACCCACAGGCTGCACGTGTAGAAGGACTGGCAGTAAGCTTTGAAAAGCGTTACTTTAACTGGCTTCGTACAACGTGCAAACCTGCGAGCCAGCATGTTACAACGGACAGCCAGCGACCTACGTTCCCTTTCAATGTCACAATTATCTTTAAGATCTTCAGTGACCCAGTGGCCCAGATATTTAAACTTGTCCACCCTTTGCAGTGGTTATATTTACTGATTATATAAAAAATCAGCAGCGGTGGCCCATTGGTGTAGACCCCGACTTACGAGCAGTAAGTCGTGGGTTCGAACCCAGCCAGGCGCATTACTTTGTGTAATTTCTTTCATCACCACTGCTCTCAAAACAGTGAAGGAAAACATCGTGAGGAAACCGGCATGTCCTAGAACCAAAAATTCGAAGACATGTGACATCTACCAACCCGCACTGGGCCCGTGTGGTGGATTATAGCCCATTCCCTCTCATAGAGAGGAGGCCTGCGTCCCAGCAGTGGGAACATTAATAGGCTGATTATGCTATGCTATGCTATATAAAAAAATATCCTGATTTCAAACGAGATTTCAGAGTTTGTCTGAAGACAGACAACACTGACCTCGGCTAGTTTTACGATTGAAAATGTTCTGCAAATGTTTGCCTAATCTATTTTCTTCCACTTATTTCTTTTCTTCATTGTTTTAGTCCGTCCGGTCTTGAAAATCTTTCGTCTGCTCTATATTCTCAAATATTCAGTGATTCATTATTCTTTGCTCAAGCTTACAAACACCACGCTCTGATTAGGCAGCTTTAGTGAGCTCTCTAACATCATAAAACCCTGAATTCCATTCATTTCACTTCCAACAATCTCAACAACGTATCCAAAGGATTTCGTCAGAATCCCATTTGCAGATGCAGTAATCCGATTAGGAAAAACAGTTTGTAACATCAAAGAGCGTTGCCACACTGACGACTTGACGAGTTCCTAGCGCAGCGATTTGGTAACGTGCTTACAACGCGCTCTTCGTGTATAATCAGCTGCACATCAGTTTATAATATTAAACTAAGGGCCTGCGCAGACACCCTCGTCTGCGCAGTCCCCTAGAGCGCCTTTATGTCGTAGTAGTAGTGCAAGTATTACCATTATTTTTTCTCGGATGGGAAATCATCAAATGACCCCCCCCCCCCACTCTGGGCGGAGCGGAAGGGAATGTCAGACTTGTACTGACTAAAACCCATCCATGTTCCTTCTTTGCCCTTTGTGTTCCAGGGCCACGGTATCTCTTTCGAACAGTCCCGCAGCAGTGGCAGGCATCGGCCCATGCGGACCCCTACTTATTTGCTGACATCTCTTTGAGGCGCACGTGGAACACGAACGCGCCGTCGACACTGTCGTCATAAGACGGCTGGACGGCAAGCTAGCCTATAACTCGCCGTCCACAGGCACGCGCCTAAGGTGGCCGGGAGCCACCACGTGACCCCCGACGCCCAGGGCGTCTCCCGCGGCGGCTGGGACGTGAGGTTCTCTCCCTCTCACGTCCCGCCACCTCCTTCACTAGCATGACTGCTTCGCAGAAGGAGGTGACGGCTTCCCATTCCCTCTCGCTCCGGACCATGGCTTGGACCAGGGCCTTTATGTCGTAGTAGTAGTGCAAGTATTACCTTTATCACTTTTGTGCGGTTCACCGTGTAACACACGGCGACATATCAAAACATATATTTCCTGTATAAGATAACAAAACCTTTCCTTACAATAGGCTGCCAGTGGATCCAATGTTTGTTTATAAAGTTCCGTACCCGAAGAGTAAATTCAAAACTCAAAGTCAAAGCATTTATTTCAATTAGATACATAACAGGCATTTTGAATGTCAGAAAAACAAAGAAGGCGAAGCTACAGTCACAGACACAAGGCGTAATAACTTGTGAAATTACTGTAGTTGCCCATTCCAAAGCGTAGATGTCTACGGAGAAGAATGGGCAAGAAACTCCATGGACAGTCTTTTCAATCAAAATATTGTTACAAGATCTTGGTTACATCATTCATGTTGAGATTATACATATATGTGAGAACGATCTAGAAAGACGTGCACATTAAGAGCGTCCAGAGTAAAAGATTAAATCAACAATTTAAAAACAAAGTAGTTAAAATAAACCGTGGCAGCTAAGAGATGACCAGTCCCAACTGAAAGCCCGTCCACGAACGAAAGCTCAACTATATTGCAAGGAACTATATGACCCAACATAACCGCCACCAACCAACGGGATCCTATTACTAATCCTCCGCTGTCCGTCCGTCTGTCTGTCAGTGGGCTGTATCTCATGATCCGTAATAAGTAGGCAGTTTAAATTTTCACAGAATATGTATTTCAGTTGCCGCTATAACAACAAATAATAAAAATAAATTAAAAATGAAACGGGGCTCCCCTAATACGATGGTACGGAAAGTCTTTATACGCGAGTCCGACTCGCACTTGGCCGGTTTTTTTATCACTGACAAGAACTTTCTCAGTTTTATCATCACATCAGACAGCACCAGTAAAACTTCAGCACAAATTGAAGTTTTTGCTAACGTGATCGAATAGGTATAAACTTACAGTAAACACTTAGCTTGTATAGGAAATGTACAGTTTGGTGAATTTTCATGTGTACACTCGGTTTTTTTGCTCTCTCTTGTACAGCATGTACCAGATAGATCTTAAGAATGTGGTATAAATAGATAGACCATCAAATTGAACAATTGGTTTTTCCGCAATTACTGTTTTGATTCCATGAAAAAAGTTGTTCAGTTTGATGTTCTACGCCACATTTTAATACAGTCACCTTTCTAATACATGCTGTACACATCCGTCGATTGCACTAGTAGCCAATCGCTAAAAACACGCTCGTAATTCTCCAGTGTGCGAAGGCTCTAAACAGTACAGTGGCAATCGCATGTGTTCTATTTACTGCATTGATGAAAACCAGGCTTCACGTTGAGCTTTTGTTTTCACCTGTACTGTTATATCAAGTTGGATAGAGGGACGACACTTTACGGCTTGGATGTATTCTTTTTTCTTTGCAAATGGAAAATTGCCTGAACATACGTTTACTACGTACTGAGGATGCGGTCTTGGGTTCGATTACCAGGTCGAGCAAAGTGTTATTGGGTTTTTCTATCAGGATTTTTTTAGTATTCCCAGATTTTGAGTTTGTACATGATTGATGGCTTAAGGCTCGCCCTCAATTTTATTTAAAAAAACAGCCGAATTAAGCTTGTCTAGCCTTTTCCCAACTATGTTGGGGGTCGACTTTCCAGTCTAACCGGATGCAGCTGAATACCAGTATTTTACATGGAGCGACTGCCTATCTGACCTCCACAACCCAGTTCACAATAACTACTACAAGGCCTATATTTTTATTGTGGTAATGGCAGATGAGGATATTTAAACAGATAGATAGATAGAATAATTATGTACACCATATGCCACCATTTATTATGTACACCATACAAATTTATTTATATAGAAGACAAATTTCGCTTTAACACTTCAAGCACAAAGCACAGAGGCGGACTTAATGCCATAGGCATTTTCTACCAGTCAACCTTTGGGTGATGCAGAGAAAAACAGACAAATTTAAATTTACATAAAACAAACATTTCACATAGGGTGACACAAAGGGCGGTCTTATCTCTAAAAACAATGTTTTCAAGACAACCTTTAGATGAATTAGAGGAAGACGAAGAAACAAATTACACAGACAGATCATCATCATCATCATTTCAGCCGAAAGACGTCCACTGCTGGACATAGGCCTCCCCAAGTGTCGCCACATTGACCGGTCCTGTGCGTCTCGCATCCATCGGATCCCCGCTACCTTTACCAGTACATCGGTTCACCTAGAGGCCTTCCAACTCAACGTCTTCCGGTTCGCGGTCGCTACTCCAGAACTTTTCGACCCCATCGGTCATCCGTTCTGCGAGCAATGTCCACTGCCACTTAAGTTTGGGACTTTGTCGGGCTACGTCGGTAACCTTGGTTCTCTTGCGGATGTCATCATCTCAGACAGATAAAAGATTAATTTACTCAGCTAAACACAGTCAAGTTATATTCTGATCATGTGACCCGCATAAAGTCCAAATAAAATCTTCAAAATCCAACTTAGAAAACTTAAACATTCGCAACAAACAGCCCAACATTGAACTTATCTTCAAAATGTAAACAAAAACCTCCGCAGAGTAAAATTAAACTCAACTCAAAACTTTAGTAACGGATCCCCTGAGATTGAAACCCGGGATACGGAGGGAAACGAAGAGAATCCTCGCTTGAATTATATAAAGACCGTCTTTGAACTTCTGGTTTTTACTTTGAGCCTGGTAAATAAATTGTAGTAGCTATTTTAGGGTCAAATAGAATAGCACTAATGCTGTTCTATTTACTATAAAATGAATTACAAAAAGAAATAAATTTACTATATTTATAAAAATTATATATATTAATTCATTAATTAATTATTTTATTTTTATTAATATATTTAATTATATTATTTTTATTTTGTTTTTTTTTTAAGCATAAATATAGTAAATTGTTTTTCTAAAACGCACTAAGGTGGTTAACCTTAGTGCGTTTTATAATAGTTTTATAATAGTTTATATCCTGTTTAATACAGTTAGTATCAATATCATCATAACCATTCTCCTGCGCATATCCCAATTTATATGGGGTCGGCGCAGTCTTCTTCTTCCATACTTCTCTATTACTAGTCCTCTCATCAGTCACATCCTTTCTTGCCAAATCATCCTACACACAGACCATCCATCGTTTTATATGTTTTCCTCTACTAATATAGTCATCACACACTCAGAAGTTTCCTCACGACATTGTCTTCATTCCTCCGCATCCTTATTATTTACTGAGTCAAAAGTAAAGCCAAATGATAAAGGGCTTTGAATTATTTGACCTGCCTAACTTCTGCCGTTTTATTTTATTTTCAAAATGGTGGCCACGCATTAAGCGAACGTAGACACATTGTTACTTTGATGGCTTATACCTCGAAAACGTGACGCTTCAGTAGATTTTTTCTACCACAATACTTGTTTGTATTTATGCCAGCTATTCATTGATGTAGGTTTTATACGCGGCTAATAAAATTAAAGTTGTACTAATTGTGCCGTTAGTGAATAGATTCTAACTTTTATAGCCTACATCTCGGAAACGTGACGCCTTAGATGTGTCGCATACAAAACTTTTTTGTATTGATTAATACAGGTTTTATGCGTAGCCGTTATTTTGAAAATAAAAATAAAATGGCGCAGTTAGGCAGGCCACGCTAAATACAAAAATATTTCAAATCCTTTAGTTTACGAATTACAACTACCTACCTAGTATTACTGCACATAATTTGCCGACCGTATAAGCTTTGATAGCAGATTTATATTAATTAGGTTTTCACTAACCGACCGGACAGAACACTAATTGATCGATTGATTGAATTACTTAGTGCAGAAGCTCAGTTTAAATGATATGGCGTGGAACATAGATAAATGGGCAAGTTCTCTCGCGTGTTGCAGGAGCCGACATACAACTAATGACACAACCGCTTGTATTTACATTGTGAAAGAGCTCTAGTTTCACAAGTTTTCGTAAAAACACGTCTTCTCGAATCGATGATACATTTGTCCCGGAATAGGATCGCACCTCTTGACGTATGTACCTGAAGCTCTTTCTGAACGGGTCGTACCGAATCTTCATCGATAAGTATTGTAACTTTCTTAGCTAGATTTTCTTTGGCCCAGTAGACCTTGTCAACGCGGCGTCAGATATTTAGGGACTTGGCACACTTCAACAAGTGGGCCATCGTCTGTTCAGGAAATCACCAAAGTACGCACTCACAAATACCAAGAAGTTCCCATCAATCAAGGCATATCATCAAAGTGTTGCCAATGTTGATGCACATATCCCTTTACTGGACTATTATCCCCTTTATTGCTCTGTTATTATGATAATAATGCTGGCCGACAAACAATCGACTGTTTGCACAAAATAGATGGAAACAAAAGGACAGCTCAATAAAACGAGTGAATACGGTCACACCAATTGCAAGCATACTCGCCACTGGCATTGGTTTAAGATTTGTTTAAGATGTGATGTGATATGTTTAAGATAAAATGGTTTTGGAAAACAAAAAGCTAATAATAAAGAAGAAAGTTCATGGTTCTAGCAGATCTTTTTCGATCTTAACCCGGCGTTCAATTTCCGAATATAGACGATGCTTCCCGAACCACATAGGTTTCCTTTTAGGGTTGTGCAATTCCATGTTAACCGGTGTTTTCGCTCGTTGCACAAAGTCAACCTTTTGTACTAATCTATTTATTGTTATTTGCTTTGGCAGTCGAGATCGGATCGTTATTCTTATTCGATCCGCTTCAATGGATAACAGTGCAGCTTTAATTTAAATGCGAAATATTGCTTTGATTAACTTAGTCGATTGTTAATATTTTTATACGCAAACCCTGCGTAGCGAACTACAGCTGTTTTGATATGGAAAGAAAAAATCGAGTGCGAGCAGGGTTTGAACCAGCGACCTTCCGATTCAGTACACCGGACGTCTTAACCAATTAGACCATCGCACCCTGTTCATAGCTCTCGAAATTTTCGTTCCATTAATAACGTCTTACGGTGACGTTAGCGCCATCTATTAGTCGATTGATTGTCGATTGTCCATTTGTCGTTTTAGTCGATTGTGTTGTATGAGATCATTCAATGTTGAAATTTCTTTGCTAGAATGCGGGACGTCTTAGAATAGAATAGAATAGAATAGCATTTATTTGCAAATATGGGTTGTACATAATTAGGTAGTAGTAGGTTTACATCAGAGTTCTGCCATATTTCACCATTCGGCATGCAAACATTTTTATTATATAAAATTGTTAAAATTTAAATTCTTATTGGAACATTGAATTAGTCATTCTCATTAAATAAAATTATTAAAATTCAAATATTCATTAAAAAAAAAAAACTTAATTATTACATTAAACCTCAAAAATTGTCAGTAACAGTAGGTCAACAAGAAATACAAAATCGTGGTCCGAAGATAAATAAACAAACAAATATTAAAATTCCAGGTCATAGACAATACACCATAATTATTCCGTACTAAATAAATTAATCAATTAACAATTCGAGGTAGTTTGATAAAAATTGTCCGTTAAAAACTCAGTTACACTGTAATACGTTTTATCTATTAATAATTTACGAAGTGTACTTTTGAATTGCACCGTTTTCAAGTCTTTCCAAGCACTTGGCAATTTATTATAAACAGCTGGGGCCATGCAATAAATACTTTTGCGCATCATAGTGGTTTGACACGGTACATTATTTAATTTTGAATTGTCACGTCTGTTTCTTGGGTATACATCGGCCAAACGTTCAAAACGATTTGGATTGTTCTTCACAAACATAGCCACTTCAAGAATATAGATAGAAGGAAGGGTCAATATGTTGTACTGCTTGAAATATGGCTTGCAACTGTCGGTGGTTTTTACTTTAAACATTGACCGGATGCATCTTTTTTGAGCCTTAAATGCTGTCTCTTTGTCGGTGGAGTTCGCCCAGAAAATGACACCGTAGCGTAAGTAAGATTTAACTATACCGTAGTAAGCCGAAAGAAGTGCTTTTGTATCTACTACTAAGGATAATCTATGTAAAGCAAATGCAGACGAACTCAATTTTTTACACAACATGTCGATATGTGCTTTCCAGTTTAAACTGCAGTCTATTTGTAATCCTAAAAGTCTTTCGATATTGCAGTGTCTAATTGACTTGTTTTCTTTCGCAAAAACTCTTTAAAGATAGAAAGAAAGAAAAAGTATTTATTAGACTAACACAGGACAAAACAAAAAAAAAAATTGTTTGAATGAAAGAAAAAAGTTCAAAACCAGAAAGTATTCATTATAGAATACACAGAAAAGATGACCCCATTAAATTACAAACCCCCACTTTGAAAAAGACAGTCGCACTAAAACCGCTAAGCAAAATTTAACTCAATTATTTACATGAAAAAGAAAACGTCTTTTAATTAAAAACCTCCACCGTCACAAACACATATGCAAAGCAAAGTAAAACCTTAATTAATTAATCTACGGCCTCATATAATAAGGAAGAAATACCCGTATTTCCTACAAAGGTAAAATGCATTTCTCAATTATACCCAGGCATGGTCAACAAGGCTGTTACAAAGGTATTCTTGGAGAAATGACTTGTCCTGGCTCATAGCAAAACCTTTTTATTATTTACCTCATAATGCTGTAAATTCTTCATGTCATAATTTAAATACTTAGTGCTTTCCTGGAAATGTGCATATTATGAGAGAACACTGGTTGAATTGTCAGTTTTAATTTAACTGTGGTCTACGTTTGCGAAGAAAACTTGACGTGTTTTTTGTAGAGATATTATAAGGAACAGGGTGGAAAGTTCTTTAACGTTCACAGGCAAAGGACAACAAAACATACAGGGTGGAAGGGACACGACAACTGTTACCACGTATTATTACATCTTTCTGAGCCCCAAAAATTTCTATGTGGGGGACATAGAAATTTTTCATCGGTTATAAACAAAAATCAGCTGTTCCATTCATTTCGAACGTGTAGGTATTGCACTTTTGAAGGAGGTTTTTTTAGGATGATGTACTTAATACATGGTAACCGTTTTCGCGTCGCCGTTGGTGTGCCTTCCACGGAGACCAGCCAGACGGGTGTTGTGTCTAGCGGTCTACTGTCCGACGGTTGTTATCAAGTTTCTATAACATACATATACGCGCGGGTAACTCTGATATCGTGATACGACTGCAGGTCATATAAATAGACTCCGGACACAGGTTAACCGAAGCAAGGAATCTGTTCAGGTGGAGATTCATAGATGACTCTGGCCTGGAGTGAGCATATGGTCCATATATCCACAAACGATGGGACACTTGATATCGAGTCCTGCCTGTTCTGTTGTCTGCACATCACAGGAGCTGATGGACGCTAATGAAAGTGCCAAGCTCATCGCTTAGCATAAGCATATCATAATCAGCCTATTAATGTTCCCACTGCTGGGACGCAGGCCTCCTCTCTATGAGAGGGAATGGGCTATAATCCACCACGCGGGCCCAGTGCGGGTTGGTAGATGTCACAGGTCTTCGAATTTTTGGTCCTAGGGCATGCCGGTTTCCTCACGATGTTTCCCGTCACCGTTTTGAGAGCAGCTTTGATGAAATAGCTTACACAAAGTAATGCGCCTGACTGGGTTCGAACCCTCGACTTACTGCTCGTAAGTCAGGGTCTCCACCACTGGGCCATCGCTGCTCATCGCTTGGTCTGACTCAATTCGAATTGTCATCGACCGCTAAAAAGAAGTGCAGTTCATGTAGCGGTATAGGTGTTGCCACAGGTACCTTCTCTATACGTATTATTTCAAATACTTTAAGGTATTTACTACTCTACTTTGTAGAAATATCCTGTTTGACCTACTTATAAACGCTCCTGGTATAATAAATAGTCAATAAATCAAATCCAGCTTGTTTGTTCGTCCATTACTCACAATTTCTCTGAAACCTGCTCGATTGTGACTCAACCGATACAATTTGCTTTATACTTGGAACCGGATCCCGATGGATTAAAGTACTTTATCGATAATCGAGCTGTAGACGAAAATAATTTGATAATTTGTTGTGTTTTTAAGTAGGTACATTATTTGCTAGGGAAGTCCCTGTCTTGGGTCGTTAGTTGTCAACGGATATCGAATGAGAAGCCTACTTGATCGAACAATCTGGATAGACGGACACAAAATGTCTACGTTCAGAGTACCTCCTTTGAAGATCCACGCCTGTATATTCCTAAAGGGTCAGGCAGATATGTACCTTACATCCTACAGTATACCCGCATTATCGCCGTTTTCTTAAGTCCAATTTTCATAATTTTTATCGCTGCTAAAATGACACTGTGTCAAGGCATGAATAAGCTTTGCTAGTCAGATCCATCACCTTTATTACCGTTGAACACTAAAATCAATATGAAGCCGTACTCAAACCGAGATGAAATCTGTCTAGAGCACAAACAGCTGAGTGCTGAGGACGCATTACGTGCAGCGTTCAGTAATCTCCAAAGACGCTCAGAAGCAATCTCGGATGTACCGACAGCAGCCGCAAATCAATTGATCTGAAATATTACTTGTTATTGTTTGTCCCATGCGAAAATATGGAGTGAAATCGCAGAATATGGGATATTAAAATACCCTTAACGAAGCCGAAAGGCACTTGTTCTCCTCGTTACTGCGATAATTCTTTGGTTCTGGACCATACCTTGGAACCTTCTAGTTACGAAGATATTGGGGGTCAAAGTTTTAACTTTATGATAAAACTTTACTTGAAATACTGACCCGTTTTTCGGTCATGTCGGCTAGTCTCAGCGATTAACAGGCATCGAGACTTCTCACACTCTCATAAAATTATAGTGGTATAGCGGCAATCCGACATGACCAAAGTGAGATTGGTGCACGTTGATCGTGCACCAATCTCACTTTGGTCAATGTTTGAAGTTATAGTGCAAATTGAAGTCCATGTAAGGGTTTAATGCTGTTTTTTTTTCAAAAACACATATTTGTTGGAATGTTTGGAGACTAAATCGCGAACGTACTTTATACATAATTTATCGCTAATTCGCTGCGTCAAACATTTAACAGGCAAGTAAGGAAGCGAACAAAACAAAGCAATTATGTAAACATATCCTAAAAAGGCGCCATTTTGATTACACTTTTCACCGAATAAGATGACACTTGGGACAGCTATTGTTCTCCAAATACGAAACTAGTTATCTGGTTCACTAAGCATATCCAGGGACCGATACGCAATCGAGAACTCGTCTTGAAACAAACGATTACTATTATCGAATGTTCCGATTACATTCCGGATTTGGTATGACCTTTCTATTATAAGGAGGTTGAGATCATTCAGGTGAATTTAGTCTTTGGAATTACATAGGTAATTGGATATGTTTGTTTCAGTGACCGCACAAAACCTAGTGAATTGTCTTAATGGCGTATGTGTGTGCTTTTAGGTAGATAGGTAGCGCGCGCGCAAACTTTACCGCGACGCGTTGAAATCAATTATACTATAAATAAAAAGAGGTAGATATCGCACTAGCCCGCGCAAATTGTTGCAGACAATTGTCGTAATTTAAGTACTTCAAGTGCTTAAATAGCTTTCTCTTTCTGTATCATACGTTCCGTATTATCTATCGCAGTCGTAACAACGCAACGATATTTGAACGCCGCTCAGTATGAACGTAGCGTATCTTTCTTTATAATATCTTTGGTTGTGATCGCATTGTTTGCAATCCATTGCGTGGTCAAAAATGTAATTTTTTAAACCAGAATTAACGAGATGACTGACTTTCCTAATTTAAATTAGGGGCTAATATAATCTGGTTGGAATGGATAAAATAAGAAATGAGTATATAAGAGGAAGTTTGAAAGTGGCGCCGGTGACTGAAAAGTTGTGTGGTAATCGGTTGTCGTGGTATGTGATGCGGAGGAATGAGGAAAATGTTGTGAGGAAAGTTTTGAGTTTGAATGTGGATGGGTATATGAGTAGAGGAAGACCAAAAAAACGATGGATGGACTGTGTAAAGAATGATATGGCAAGAAAGGAGGTGTCTGGCGAGATGACGAGTAATAGAGAAGTATGGAAGAAGAAGACATGCTGCGCCGACCCCAAATGAATTGGGATAAGGGCAAGAGAATGATGGCTAATATAATCTGGTTCGAAAATCATCTGTCCTAACCGTTTACACCCTTATAACTGCTTTATGGAGTGAACATTATCAACAAGTAAGATTTAGCAGATTGCTTAGTAGATGTTTTTGGCTAGTGCATGTCCCAAAAACGTGACAGGTTTCATTTGAATTTACCACATATGCGAAGCCGGAGGTAAAAGCTTGTATTATTATAAAATTCCATATGTATATGGGTGTAAATAGACCCTTAATGAAGCTGAAAGGCACTGGTTCTCCCCGACATTGTTATCATTTGTTTTTGTTCTAGACCATACTTTGGGAACCTGCTAGTAACGGGGAAACTGGGGGTTAAAGACCCACATTTTCACAAGTTTTTTTTTTATACTAGTTTTTACGGTTTCCCAGCAAAAAATTTTGCGTAGGGTTACTTAGTTTGATGTACAGAATGCTTGGTTGACGGCTTCGTGAAGGGTCCTTTTACAACTTGTATAAAAGAAATAATACTATTTGTAGTTGTTTCTATTATAGAAGTATGACGACGGATGGAATGTTTCTCATCCTCAATTGATGAGGAGGATCCTCGTACCAGACGAGTATTGTGCCTGTTAGTGTACTGCCAAAACTTTTTCAGGCGTTCTGTTGTATCCTAGTCTTGATAATCCAAATGTTCGTTATAAAATCAGACATTTTCAGGTTTTTTCGTTGATGCTATCGCTACCAGCAAATGAGACGGATGCGCGCCGCTCACACGTGCGGTATTAGCGCCCTCTGCAGCCAATCTCCGGACTTAGCCTTCTGCTAATGTTTAGAGCAGAATGTAGTCTCAACTACATTTTTGGATGGCTTTTCTTTATACAGGGTGGAAAGGACATCGACGCGAAAACAATTACCATTTATTCAAGTACATCATTCTGAGCCCCCCACATAGAAATTTTTCATAGGTTGTTTAAAAAAAAAACAGCTTTTTCCTACAATAGTGCAATACCTTCACGGTGAAAATGTATGAAACAGCTGTTTTTTTTTTTTAATAACCATTTTAATAATGTAGTGTAAACCTACGTGGTAACCGTTATCGCGTCAGTGTCCCTTCCGCCAGGTATAGCCTCAGTAGGAACGTAATCAAAGTCAAAATATAACTACATATTTCAGTTCGTAAAAGACATCATTAAATAAAACATAGACCTTTTACTTCACATTTTGCAGGCAATATTGATGAATTTTACGATTGGAAAGCCGGAGAGGAATATTCCTCGCCCCTAATAGCTGATTAAGATTGTGATACCCCCCCCCTACCCCCGCTACCACCTTTAAATTCAAACTCTGGGCTAATATTGAAAATTTCTCACTTAATAGTTTAATTAATACCTACTTATTAACTGGGACGTCAAAAGCATGACATTGACACGACTTAGGTATAAAGTAAAAATAACATGTGTTCCCAATTCTAATCTACTTAAATATCATCATCATCTGCCTAGCCTTTTCCCAACTATATTGGGGTCAGCTTCCAGTCTAACCAGATGCAGCTGAATACCAGTATTTTACATGGAGCGACTGCCTATCTGACCTCCACAATCCAGTTAGTACTGGGTAATACGATACGGTAAGACTGGTTGTCAGACTTTTTTGGCCACTTACTGCCTAACTACTGTCAAAGATCACGGAAAGCAAAAAAAAAAAAAAATCTAATCTACTTAAATATACCAGCCATTAAAATAACACGTAGTTTTAAGGCGATTCTCCCACTGCACCGCGCTTCGTCGCGTAGCGCAGAAGTCTGTGTATCACAGGTGCAACGTTGTCCCGTCGTAAAGTGTATAAGCTTGAGTCGGATACTAACTGCAATTGTTTGCATTCGCACCTCTAACTAACCCTAACGCTACCCCAACACAGGGATGTCAAATTAATACGGGTCTTATTTAGTCTCACTAAATAAAACATTAATACGGGCCTGTCGGTTAAAATATACAGTCGTCAACACGAGAATCAGAACTCACATTTAAATCCTTGGATAAAAAGGGTTGACAACATAAAAAGATATTGTAAAACAATTTATAATGAGTACCTAATCTGCACACTGTTTTGTCAAGCGCCAAAGGTGTTTCATCCCTGCCTAGCTTTACTCCTAGCATTTCTCTAGCCGTTTGCCATTTACACAACACGCTTGCACTGTCTATTGCTACTTACAAACACACACAGTTTCCTCAACTATTTTATATTATAGTTATTATGAAGTTTAGTATGCACATCTTGTCATAAGACCTGATTACAGTATGGGGCCGGATCTTGCGGAACACCAGTTTGGTTTCCGCAAGGTGCGCTCCACGGTGGACGCCATCATGCGCGTGAGAGCCCTCACGAAGGGGGACGCGGTGTCCCGGGGCGGGGTCGTCTTGGCCGTGTCTCTTGACATCGCCAACGCCTTCAACTCCATGCCCTGGAGCTGCATTAGGGAGGCACTCCGGTATCACCGGGTGCCAACCTACCTTCGTCGTGTGGTCGGGGACTACTTGACGGATAGGGCCGTCATCTACCCCGGTCAGAGCGGACAATGGAACCGGCGAGAGATGTCGTGCGGTGTTCCACAGGGATCGGTTCTAGGACCGGCCCTGTGGAACATCGGTTACGACTGGGTGCTGCGCGCCGATCTCCCTACCGGCGTCAGCGTAGTTTGCTACGCTGACGACACGCTGGTACTGGCACAAGGGAGGTCGCACGAGGCGGCGGCTGAAAACATGACCCGCGGGGTTGCGATAGTCGTGGATAGGATCCGGCAATTGGGTCTCGAGGTGGCATTGCACAAGTCCGAGGCCATGTGTTTTCATGGGCCTCGGAATGCGCCACCGTCGGGATCCCTAGTGACGGCGGGAGGGGCTTCCATCGGCGTCGGGTCGACGTTGAAGTACCTAGGACTCGTCCTCGACAGCCGGTGGAACTTCGTGGAGCACTTCCGACGTTTGGCTCCCAAACTGGAACGGACAGGGGCTGCCTTCAAGCGGCTCTTGCCCAACCTGAGGGGTCCAAACGCCTCCTGCCGGAGGCTATACGCGGGGGTCGTGCGGTCCATGGCCCTTTACGGGGCCCCGGTGTGGGAGCGTTCTTTAAGGCGGCAAGCCGCCCACTACCTGAACGCGCCCCAAAAGGTGATAGCTATAAGGCTAATCCGGGGGTACCGCACGATCTCCGGCGAGGCGGCTAGCCTCCTTGCCGGATTGCCGCCATGGGATCTGGAGGCGATAGTCCTCGCGCGCCTGCATGAATGGCGCACGGAGGCACTACGTTGGGGGGAAACTCCGCTGCCGCGGCAAATTGCCGCTCAGCGGACAGACCTCCGGCGTGATATCATGGCGACATGGAGAGAGCGACTGTTGCAACCCCGTGCAGGGCACGCTACCATAGTGGCGATAAGTCCCCTCTTTGAGGAGTGGCTAGAGAGGCGCCACGGCGCCCTCACCTACCGCCTGACGCAGATCCTCACCGGACACGGTTGTTTCGGGAGGTTCTTGCACCGAATCGGGCGGGAGGAAACGCCCGGGTGTTTCCTCTGCGAGGATCGTCCGGAGGACACGGTGGAGCACACCGTAGAGGTCTGCCCCGCTTGGGCGGAGCACCGCTTGTAGCGGCGATCTCTCGCGTCCGGCCCTGGTTCAAGCCATGGTCCGGAGCGAGAGGGAATGGGAAGCCGTCACCACCTTCTGTGAAGCAGTCATGCTAGTGAAGGAGGTGGCGGGACGTGAGAGGGAAAGAACCTCACGTCCCAGCCGCCGCGGGAGACGCCCTGGGCGTCGGGGGTCACGTGGTGGCTCCCGGCCACCGTAGGCGCGGGCCTGTGGACGGCGAGTTATGGGCTAGCTCGCCGTCCGGCCGTCTTATGACGACAGGTCGTGTCGACGGCGCGTTCGTGTTCCACGCGCGCCTCAAAGAGATGTCAGCAACCGAGTAGGGGTCCGCATGGGCCGATGCCTGCCAGAGCTGCGGGACTGTTCGAAAGAGACACCGTGGCCCTGGAACACAAAGGGCAAAGAAGGAACATGGATGGGTTTTAGTCAGTACAAGTCTGACACTCCCTTCCTCTCCGCCCAGAGTGGGGGGGGGGGGGGTCATTTGATGATTTCCCATCCAAAAAAAAAAAAAAAAAGACCTGATTACAGTACATCGAGGATGACTGGCAGGCTAAAAAAAAAACATAAAAACTAAATACTGAAAATAAAAAAAAAAATCTAAGTAACCAGCTTATTTATAATCAGGGTCAACACCATTTAAGTGAGCGCTGCTGGTAAACATTGATGAAATAGTTTTGTCAATTGAAAAGACAAGATGGCGGCTTCAGCTCCGATTTTGGACAAAAGATCCATACAACTGTACATTTCAGGTCCCTCAGTTCCTTTGCAAGCACCAAAACGGTGAGGAATGCAACGTATTATTTTATTATAATATAAGATAAATAAATTTCTGACGTCTGTAACGAATCGGTCGGGTTAACGGCAACCAAAACCGAAGTACACTATAAATCAAATAAATGTAAACAATTCCAATAATGTATCGCATAGAATAAGCATCGGAATCTATTCTATTTAAACTATGTTTACACATAGTATTTGAATATACGAAACTTTGAAAAGGAGCTCGGAGCTAAATAACAGGACGTGAAGATGCAACAGTGTGAGAGGTAACGTATTTTTCGCAGCTCATTTGTTTATGGGTGACCATGCTACATTGTCATTCGCAAGGATTAAAACATATTCTGCTATATTTTTAAATGCGTTATCCAGGAAATAAAATGTTTTCAATCCCAGCTTTTCAGGACTACAAAGAGTATACAAAAGATTTAAAATGGCCTCTGTCGAAAATGATCTAGCTTAGACCATTTTACCGAATTAAATTAAATACCCACTCAATTTTGTTTTATTTTTATCATTTGTTTAACCAACATAATAATTAGAAGACAAGTACCTAACTAACTGAGAAAGCTATTTCAAAATAATTCTGCCCTTTAAATAAAAAAAACTTTTACTCGTTTTTCATCTATACAATCTTTACAAATAATTGAAATTGAAGTGTCTGTTTGTAATTTTAAAATAACAGCTGTTTACTGAATGCATATGAAAGTATTTATACGGTACCTATAAGAAAAAAAAAAACATTTTTTTATAACTGTCTGTGTGTTCCGGCTAATTTCCGAAAAGGCTGGTCCGATTTTGACAGGACTTTTACTGGCAAAAAAACTGATGTTATAAGCAAGTTTAATTTTCGATAAAGGATTAGGGTTCCGAGCAAAAAAAAAACTCTTGAAATAGTTAACAAAATCCGATTCAAATATGGAAATAACATTTTTATAATAATTTGACGCGGACGTAGGTCGCGGGCAACCCCTAGTTAAATAATATAATAGCATAATAAGACCTACCAAACACTTCGTTCAATAAAAATCCTTAATGATTCGAAGAGAGCGATGAAAATTTAAAAATGTTATTTGCCTCTCTGGTAATCGGGATACGGCCGGAAAAGAGCAATGAAAACGTTGTCTTTTTTGTTTGAAAAGGATTAAACGTTGTAAGCTTAACGATTATTGGTAAATAAATAATAACGAAATAAAGACTGAAAAACTTCAGTCTATACGCTCACAAAATTGATTCAAATAAAGCTAATTTGGTTTTGTCACCAAAGCAAAAGTAATTCCAGTGTGGGAAAGAGACAGAGCTATACAGGTCGTCTAGTGTCATCTATATCATATTGTGAGGTCCGTCACTCGCTTTACTTAGGACATATGCGACACCGGGAATGTCTGGGATTTTATAGGTACACATACGGATAACAAGTCATTGTCGCGGTATTTAAATTTAAAAAAAAAATACCAACGATTCCCGTAAACACTCATATTCTTCCGTAATCGTAATACGTAAAGCGAGTGCTCACAATAATTGAAAATCATGGAAGATATCCCATAAGCGACAGTGTAAGTTTGGTCTTAAATAGGCTAAATTCCTATGAAGTCTCAGAAATCGTAAGTATAAAAACTTGTTCTTCGTAAAGCGAGAGCTCACAATAATTGAAAATCACGGAAGATATCCCATAAGCGACAGTGTAAGTTTGGTCTTAAATAGGCTAAATTCCTATGAAGTCTCAGAAATCGTAAGTATAAAAACTTGTTCTTCGTAAAGCGAGAGCTCACAATAATTGAAAATCACGGAAGATATCCCATAAGCGACCGTGTAAGTTTGGTCTTAAATAGGCTAAATTCCTATGAAGTCTCAGAAATCGTAAGTATAAAAACTTGTTCTTCGTAAAGCGAGAGCTCACAATAATTGAAAATCACGGAAGATATCCCATAAGTGACAGTGTAAGTTTGGTCTTAAATAGGCTAAATTCCTATGAAGTCTCAGAAATCGTAAGTATAAAAACTTGTTCTTCGTAAAGCGAGAGCTCACAATAATTGAAAATCACGGAAGATATCCCATAAGCGACAGTGTAAGTTTGGTCTTAAATAGGCTAAATTCCTATGAAGTCTCAGAAATCGTAAGTATAAAAACTTGTTCTTCGTAAAGCGAGAGCTCACAATAATTGAAAATCACGGAAGATATCCCATAAGTGACAGTGTAAGTTTGGTCTTAAATAGGCTAAATTCCTATAAAGTCTCAGAAATCGTAAGTATAAAAACTTGTTGTTCTTACCTTACAATACACATGGCTCAAATTCACCGGTTGCATCAAAATGGGGTCCAACACATATTGCAGCATTTTCGAAAACGTTACAACACACAACTTCAAAAAATTAATCATTAGAATTCTCAAATTTCCTTACACTATGACATCATTATATTCTATTCTTTCTTTCTTTCTTTATGGATACACGGCAATCTGCGCCAGCGCCGCGCACTCACTAAAATAGGGGATTTTAACCTATTTTAAAATCCAGTGAGAAATTCCCGTTGAATCCGTAAAAAGGTGAGCAAACTTCCTAAATATTTACTTTTGTTCAAGGTACACACTGAAACGGATATTTTACGTTAACAAGTGAATTCTTAGTGAATGTATTTGAATGAATAGTATCGTGGAATTTAGTGTTGCCTTACAAGGTTTTAATTTTATCAATGTAATTATTATCTAAAATTGAAAAGTTAGAATAAAAATATTCTACTTAGAATGGATAGCTCCCTACCTACAAATATCTATGTACATTTATGTCGACAATACAAGTTCCATCAATCACTTTAAGACCCTCTTAACAAATACACGCGCAGGAGAAATTAATAATTTAGTTCAGTTCAATCAAAGCGATTGAATGAGAAACCCGAACAACATACCGAAACTTCAACCATTCATTCGTGAATGAATCATCTCAGACGTAGTCTACAATATTAATATTAAAAACAAATGCCAGTTTCTAATAACTCCCGAAACAAGAGATAAGGTATACATAAAAAATATGTTTTATTATCTTTTACATAGTAAGAACAAGCATCGTTTTGGCAAGCCGTTCAATTTTATGGTAATAAAAATGTGAACTCGACTGTACCAATATATTCTCAAAATAGAGACAGCCTTGTACTTGAGTATGTATGGATACGTCACCGGTGCAAGGTGTACGATTCGAGCGATTTTTCAACATCATTTCACTTAATGTATCACTCATAACATAACATAACATCACGCCTGTAATCCCCGAACGGTTAGGCAGAGGTGTACCTAATAGTACACCCACATTTCGCCAATTAGGTTTTTAAGTTCTATATAATAGGGGGCGAGCCAATTTCCATCAACCGGCCATCAAATCTAAACTTCGTGGCTGCTACTGAGAAATTCCTGATGGACAAACCCAATAACAATTTTCCCAATCCAGGAATCGAACTCAGGACCTCATGCTCAGCAGTCGCACTTGCGTCCACTAGACCACCGCGGCAGTCTAATTAAAGAAATTATCAAAGGAAAATTATAAGACTCATTTTCCTTTGATAATTTCTTTGTTTTCTTTAGTTTTCATTTTCGTATTATCCGACAAACTTTAAAATAACTACAAATAACACAGTTCCCTATCCTCTTGGCGTAACTTACAATTTCTACCCACGCCTATTCTATTACAGATGTGACCTTTTCATACCAAAAGGTTGTAATCCCGCAATATGTCTTATTTAGCAGCAATAAATTATTCCTCGGGCTACCAGCTCGTTTCTTCACTATCTTAGCCTCAATAAATTATAGATTAACTGTCACTGCCTGTGTATAAATTCTCTCCAATAGACAAGGCTAAAATTTTACCATAGACATTTTTCCTTTACATTTTCTGTTTATGTATTTTGTATAAAATATGTCATGACTTTCACACACATTTTTTTTTTTTTAATTTAAAGTTGGTTAAGATGAAAACAACCTTGATAATAGGTGTTTAACTATGAAATTGCTGTTTTTGTTCTATTTGTAACTTTGGCGTATAGAGTTTAAAACCGTACTAGTAGTTGCATATTACCTCATAGGGTAGTGTGTCAAAACAGCTGTTTCAATGTGCCGTCGGTTTCTCTACTTAAAGTAGGTATATTTTTGTCGTAGACTATGTTTTGAGAATTTAAGATAGTGCGGCGCAGTTTTTTCTTTCCAACTATTGCAATTGCATCATACATAATCGGTTCAGACGTTTTCAAGAAAAAAAAAAATGTTAGTATGGAAATATCCCTTTTCACAAAATCGTCCATACAAATCGGCAATTTCATACTTTAATCACTAATATGACTTTTTGCCTTTGAAAAGAAAACTCAATAACAGAGCAAAATGAAGTAGTTAGACGAAAAAAGAAAGACTAACAAATAAGGAGAGATAGTCTTACTTTTATCAATGCGAAAGTTTGTGAGGATGGATGTATCATGTGCGTACGGATGTTTGTTACTCTTTCACGCAAAAACTCCTCAACGGATTTAGATAAAATTTGGTACACAGATAGTTTATAACCTGGATTAACGCAAAGGATACTTTTTATCCCGAAATTAGGATCCTGTGGGATAATTACCAAACTCCACGCGGGTAAGCCGTGGGCCGCTTAAGCTAATGAGATATAAAGTCATCCGCTCCCGCTTGTAACTTGTCCGATCCACCATGCAAACGTAAAATCACTCGCTGAAATTAGATCACCATGTTTTTATCAGAAAAAAGCTACCGGATGATTACCTTTTCTCCTGTATTCATTTAAGAGAATCAGACAGGCCTGTCTTATCCTGTCCCAGCAGTGGCTGATTATGCTATGCAATGTCTTATAGGGCACTTAAAAATAAAATACCAGTCGCGTTTGAAACTTCTAGATGTTTGCATGAAGTTTAGCATAATCAACATGTTCCCACGGCTGGGACACAGGTAAAAGGTAGTGGGCCATAATCCCGGCCGACTGAACCACCTGTTCATAAGCATAAGCATAATCACCCTATTAATGTTCCCACTGCTGGGACGCAGGCCTCCTCTCTATGAGAGGGAACCACCTGTTCACATGAAGTTAGCATTTGTTTCCCTTACTTTTTATTTTGATGACCAAGACGTACTTTTAGCTAGAATTTGAGACAGAATATTAAGTAAAAAAAAACTTGCTGATTTGACTTTTTCATTCTGACAACACCTCTTAGTACCTCAAACATACGTCATGTTTCAAATGAAAAGCCACTATCTAAAAGCTCCTTACAACATTTTCGATTGAACAGTAGGTACCTACCTATCAACTTTATGTGCATGCCCTACTTTTTTATCGAAATACACAACACATAAAATTGAAACATAATAAAAAGGTTTCTGAAACTAATTCTTGCAATGAAAAGGTTGGTTACAGAAGTTCTGTTTCACGCAAAACTTGATGAAAAAATAAAGAAAGCCTAGCATAAAAAAAAACAATAATTTGTGTGTATACCACACAACTAAAAAACCCGACTACTGAAAAATTACGCTCTAATTAAAATCGGGCGGGACCAACAGTTTAACGTGCTTTCCGAAGCACGGAGGAAACTCGGTATGTAATGATGGTCACCCATCCACAGACCGACCATGGCAAGCGCGGCTTAACCTTGAAGATCGACCCGTGCAGCTGTTATTATTTAGCCACAAACTCCTTAGCATGAATATGGAAGTATGGATAGTATGAATGCTGGCAAAAAAGACAGATACCGGGTGTAAACAGACCCTTCACATATCCGTCAACCAAGCATTCTGTACATCAAACTAAGTAACTTTACGCAAAAATTATTGCTGGGAATCGATTTCTTTTTTTGGGGTGTAAAATCACGTTTTACGGTAGGACTCGATGAAAAGTACTCAAAGCATTGTGCTGATGGATGGACTGAACAACACGGGGGTCGTGCAGGTGTGTAAAGTAAAATCTTACATTAAAAACATGTATTTTAAAAAAAACTTGTGAAAAAGTTGTAACTTTGACCCCCAATACCTCCGTAACTAGAAGGTTTCCAGGTACGGTCTAGAACAAAAAAAAATATCGCAAAGACGGGGAGAACAAGTGCCTTTCGGATATGTTAAGGGTCTATTTACACCCTTTATATCCCTTGTGAATGATATGAAAGAGAAAGGAGTAAATGATGCGGTTACGTCTGCAGGGGAGAATGGAAGAAGAAAACGTGTTGAGCCTGATGATGATGATGATGGTATTCCTTGTGAATGAACCTTCTTTATTTTACCAGTCATAGGTACAGAAACAACTGTACCTATAGGTACAGAAACAACTGGAGGAGCTCGTGGCTAAATAATAACAGCCGCTCGGATCGATCTTTAGGTTAAGCCGTGCTTGCCTAGGTTGGTCTGTGGATGGGTGACCACCCATTACATACCGAGTTTCCTCCGTGCCTCGGAAAGCACGTTAAGCCGTTGGTCCCGGGTGTCATTTGTAGATCTTTGACAGTCGTTAGGTAGTCAGTGGACCAAAAAGTCTGACAACCAGTCTTACCAAGGGGTATCGTATTACCCAGTACTAACTGGGTTGTGGAGGTCAGATAGGCAATCGCTCCATGTAAAATACTGGTATTCAGCTACATCCGGTTAGACTGGAAGCCGATCCCGACATAGTTGGAAAAGGCTAGGCAGATGATGATGAGGTACAGAAACAACTGGCTATATAAAAGCATTGCATTTGGCTAAGCATTAAATTCTGACCTAACCGTAGCTCTAGGCACTTATGGAAGTACTTAGTAACATACTCGTACATAACATTACGGCTGTAATCCCCAAAGGGTCAGGCAGAGGTGTACCTATAAGATGAAAAGCCTTCTGAATACTTTTTTCGGTAGTACCATAGTGGTCAACCTTGATACTACATTATTGTAATGTTTCTGTACTATTTTTATATTATGTAACGCCAGTTTTATATATTATAGCTTTATTTATATATAAGGTGTATCTTTTCATACACGAAATATTTTAAGAGTAACTTCTGGAAGTCTTAAAGTCACCATAGCAACGAAAAAAAACAATATCTGAGTGTTTTTTTTACGAAATTTTTATAGTTCTAATTTTTTTTTTTGACTTTTTGCATAAAGCCTTTACTCCCATATTCTAACAATGACAACAGGTAAATACGATGTAGTAAACTAGCGTAATGGATGTTCAAAAATAAGGAGCCAGTATTTATGTAGTGGGTTAAGTGATTTTAAATTATTTATTTTTTTGTAAAAATATACTCAGAAAAAATAAAAATCCCTTGAAATGATTTGCTGTTAGATGATTCTCTGAAAATATTTCGTGTATGAATAGTTAGACCTTATTATATTTGTGGTACTTTGATGGATTGCATCAGTATAATATAAAGGAAGTAAGTTGTTACTACAATATTGGTCTTTGCGTCATTATTAAAAAAAAAAGTATACGGGTGGAATATTTTGCCGTGACTTTTTGCTAGATAGTACCCAGATATCTAATTAATTCATAGACCTTCCATTCCATTCCATTCTATAATTTATTATAGACAACAAGCCGTGTGAATCTAGATTTTTTTTTATGGCAATAGTAATTGCCATCAACCGTACACAAATCCAGACTATACAACATTAGTTTTAGTATATGCGAAACCTGAAACACGTGTCTAGTATTTTTATGTAAAGAATCTATGTACAAAATTTCAAAACTGTATCATGAAAAATCACAATGTTATAAGCTTGACCTGGTTGTCCGCGCAAAAACGTGGTCACCACGCAGCGCGCGTCTCCAGCGTCGTCTTGAGCTCATGGATAATAATAATTTGGCAGTAGGTACCTAAATTGTTGCGATAGGTACTTAAATTAGCTCGGTGTTCAACTTTTAAATGTTTTAAATATTTTTGGGAAAAAATATAACATGGTTTAAAAATAATTGGAATCGATTCAGTTACTTATTCTGAACAAACTATATTCAGGTTTCGCATATACTAAAACTAATGTTGTATATACCCTCTATTACAAGGGGCTTAAAAACATAACTGGCGAAATGTCTGTTTACTATTAGGTACACTTCTGTCTATCCCTTCGGGGACTACAGGCGTGATGTAATGTTATGTTATGTGTGTGTTTATACATGGTGTAAGGGACAGCCCTCCGCAGACTGATGGGGTGAATTCAGTACATCATACTAAGATGACCAGGGCAAGAAATTATTTCAGGAACTTTATGGTAATCCAATAAATTTGATTTGTTTTATTTCCTTATACGCAATGTATCGTTACCGTGCGTCACACTTGCTGACGAACGGCAAGTGTGACGACGAGTTCGATATACTCTGTAGCTAGGCAGGAACTGAACAGCTGATTTCACGGATCGTTCGTTAGACTATTTCAACATCCATTGTTGGATTTTTAATTTTAGCCGTATTATTTACATAAATGGAGTGCTGCGTACAGAGAACGTAATTTTACATTGAAATAAAGGAATAGTAAACGAAAAAACGATTAAAAAATTAAAATTTTACTGAGAAAAATTCCCGTGGAATAAGATTCAAAATAAGGAGCTGAATGCACCCTGTCAGTTTGCGGAGGGTCGTCCCTTATACCCTGTATAACGTGTCTATTTCAATTACATATCCAGTATCATCATCATCATCATCCTTTCAGCCGAAAGACGTCCACTGCTGGACATAGGCCTCCCCCAAGCGTCGCCACATTGACCGGTCCCGTGCGTCTCGCATCCAGCGGATCCCCGCAACCTTTACCAGGTCATCGGTTCGCGGTCGCCACTCCAGAACATTTCGGCCCCATTGGCCATCCGGCCATCCGTTCTGGTATGTTATATCCAGTATGTTTCCATCTAATCAATAGCCACAACGCATTAGTGAACTGTAGTTACTTTGATACAAACAAATAGTGTTATATTTTCATTCACTATGCTCATTCCGAACCGACTAAACATATTTAATGTAAACAACATAGATATTTCCTTGATAAGTAGACCGGTATTGATATTGGTGAATTTCTATTTTTCAGCTGACTTTTCCTTGAGTGGAGTTTGATGACCTATGTAAATGTTTATTTATAGATGTTGGTATTTGGTAACTGTTACAAAACAAACTTGTAAGTTTACATTTATTTTCGTGTTTGAATTAATTATTACTATTTTGATCAATTGACACGTGTAGGACGCGCGGGGCTACATAATAAAATTACCAATGAGGTCAGTGTATTATCATTAACACTAGAGACAGGATATTAACCATGTTTACATGTTTTCTTTTGTAAACATGGTAAATATCCCGTTCTTAGTGTTAGGGATAACGTTAGTGAACATGATAGTTTAAAAACTTATAGATCAATATATGTCCTTCTAAGTCCGTCTTACCTTTTGTTGACCAAACCATTGCAACCGAGTTCACTGACGGTCGACCACTTTTCAACCTTATGACTTCGGTCAAAGGGTGAAAAGTTGTCTACCACTTTTAAAGACGATTTCACTGACGATGACTGTTTTCTTTATTTGTCATTAGATACCACTTCTTCTAAAACGCAACGTTGTTTTATCAAATCATTCCTCAATCCCTCATTCATAGTTACACCATGTGAAACGCATTTCCACAACATTTAATGCATAAAATCAAACGATTACGGACTGACTTTCAACACAACAAGAATTTGTGTGGTATACCGGGTGTAAACAGACCCTTCACATATCCGTCAACCAAGCATTCTTTACATCAAACTAAGTAACTTTACGCAAAAATTATTGCTGGGAATCGACTTTTTTTTGGGGTGAAAAATCACGTTTTACGGTAGGACTCGATGGAAAGCACTCATAGCATTGTGCTGATGAATGGATTGAATAATACGAGGGTCGTGGAGGTGTGTAAAGTAAAAATCTTACATTAAAAACAAGTATTTAAAAAAAAAATGTGAAAAAGTTGGAAATTTGACCCCCAAGATCTCCGTAACTAGAAGGTTCCCAGGTATGGTCTCGAACAAAAAAATGATTGCAGTGACGGGGAGAACAAGTGCCTTTCGTTTATGTTAAGGGTCTATTTACACCCTTTATAATACTACAACTAAAAAACCTGATTATTGAAAAATCACGCTCCAATTAAAATCAGGGTTTACAAGGTGAAACCGACTCCTCCTATTGTTAAAGTCTGTTAAAAATGTAGCCTATGTTACCCGGGCTATAATAACGAATCCATTGACACTTTATTCATCAAAATCAGACGACTAGTTTAGGCGCTACGGAGGAACATTCGTAAATACAAACATACATAGATTGCTAAAATCATAACCCTACCTTTTGGCCTCGCCGTAGTCGGGTAAAAAATACATATTTCGAAGTACTCGTAGGTACGTAGTTATCATTTCATATCTAGACAGCTATTTAATCCAGACATTCGTTCGACTAACAGTTCAGGACTATCAGACATCTACGTCAAAGAGCCATTGATCACATACAAATTGCATGGCATTACCTCAAATGCGAACTTCCAAATCCATAAAGACCTTAGTACGTCCACACATCAGGCGATTATAAACGCTATCATAATGGTTTTAGTCAGGGTTTTAGATTGTGGAGTTGTGGATAAATTGCTTTCTGATTCATATGACAGTAAAGGCGTGTTTCCGCTATACGAATACGCGATTTAAGTTGATTTTGATCTGGGATTGCGTTTAAAGTTGATTTTATTTTAATTAGACTGCTCGAAAGCTATTTTCCACGCTTATTACCAGTGTCAGACCTGGTATAAAATGGTCCCGATACAGACTACAGGATAAGAAGCTCTTTTCCTACAAAGATTCTGAACTACATATTTTATCAGAGTGACCTAATTGTTTTAGATAATTGGAAGAAATCCATCGTAGACGAGCATTTGCAGATACTCATCACGACGGAGTCACCAGTTTGGAGGTAGAGAAACGAAAAGACATGCGTAAATCGGACTATGCAAACAGACGATCCAGACGCAGCCACACACAAGCCAAACGAGGTGTGTGTCTGGCTGCAGCATAACGTTTAATTTAGAAAATACGTATGTATACAGATTTTTCAAAAAAACACAATCCTACGATAGTCATCAGATCTGTCTTATCAAGGGGTATCGTCGTATTATCCAGTTCTATCTGGGTTTTGAAGGTCAAATAGGCAGTCGCTCCACGTAAAATACTGTTAAGACTGAAAGCCGACGCCAACATAGTTGGGAAAAGGCTAGACAGATGAAGATGACTATCCTACGATACATTCTAAAGTATGACAAGTTAAGCATATTGTGAGACGATTGCTAGACAAAACAAGATGTCCAAAAGGTGGCTGACTAAGACTGGTAACGGATGGCGGAGGTCAGGGTCTCACGGTGTAGCTTGAGAAAGACGTAGGTCCAGCTGGGGACCACGATAACCTGAATCAATTGATTGATAAAACTTAGATACACGAAACAGCTCGTCCAAAAATACCTCGCCTTAACAAATGACAGGGCTGTCGAATGTTGATACCACAGGAAAAACACGATCAATTCTATGGCGTCGTAAAAACCCCATATAAAAGCTATGGTTGGACCCAAGTGGTGAGGATAAATATATTTTATCTGCTGCCAGTTGAGTTGCCATCAAATCGTTAAAATCATCCTTGTACTGTTATACCGTACTGAATAATAATCAGGAGGAATCTCTTAACCGTTTGCAGGCCCAGGTTGACCAAAAGGTGAAATGAACCGTCCCAAATAGAGTGGAACCCTTCTTCAGGATATGCCCCACCTCCTTTCTTGCCCATCCTGCACAGCCACCGGACCTCCTGCAAGGATATAAACCAAGCCAATCAAAGAGCTGTGCAGGTGGCTATATATATACTGGTCGCGTATTATTTGGGTCCATCGACACACAAAGTAGAAGAAGAAGAAGCATTTACAGATTTTCAAGTACATGGTCTATTCAACATACTTAATACTCTTTTTGTTGCGAGACCATCTTGTTTAGTTAATAACTAACGACCAGCTCTTGCTTCGCACAGCGCCACCTATTGGGTTCAAAACTATAACTAATGTAGTCTGTATAGGGTCTAACTATTAATACACGAAATATTTTCAGGAAATCATCTAACGGCTATAACGGCTAATCATCTAACGGCTTTGTAACAGTAAGCTACGTGACATTGATTTCCCTCCTGATTTTCAAGAGTGTAGCCATGGTTTTTGTAATTCAAGCGAGCACAAAGCTATTTTAGATGACTTATACAGTAAAATATCATATGCATTATGTGATGCCGCCGAGCAAACATATGAAAAGGTAGGGACTGTAGGTAGGTGTAGGAACCACAGGACAATATGCGGGTGGAATTACCATGTAAGAGATACACACCGGGAGGCCAGGCTTAAATATGAAATGTGGGTTTTACACAATCGGCCAACCTCTGGAGTTGTTTTTGAAGAAATGCGAGTGGCCCGTAACATCTTCAAGGCTCGGCTAAAATGGTGCCAAAAAAACCAGGAGCAAATAAAGATGGATACGATTGCAAAAGCAAGAGCAACAAATAATTTTGCTAAGTTTTGGAAGTCCACGAGTAGGCTTGATATTAAGCCTGGCCTGTCTGTGAATGTCGGTGGGAGGAGCGATCCGTGGGAGATTGCAAATATGTTCAAGGAACATTTTACAGTGCAGTCTCCTCTGGGTCCCTCAGTTGGTGTGATCAATGCTGGGCCTGAAATGACCGGAGTGAATTCTTTAATGTTCTTTTCGGCCAGACAAGTTGCAACAGTCATTGAAAATATGAGCAGAGGCAAATCTCCCGGCCATGACGGGCTCAGTATTGAGCATTTCAAGTTTGCTGGGGTTCATCTGCCAAGGGTTTTGTCGCTATTTTACACCATGTGCCTAAGTCACTCTTACTTGCCCGCAGGACTAATGAAAACACTGGTGGTTCCCATAATTAAGAACAGGACGGGCGACATTTCAGATAAGTCGAACTATCGACCTATATCTCTCGCAACCACAATGGCAAAAGTACTGGACGGTATGATTGATTCTAGCTTGAAGGAATGTCTATCCGTGCATGACTCACAGTTCGGGTTTCAACATGGACTGTCAACGGAAAGCGCCATAGTAAGTCTCAAGCATACGGTCCAGTATTACACTGATCGAAGGACGCCGGTATACGCCTGTTTTCTGGATCTCTCCAGAGCTTTCGATCTGGTAAATTATGATGTACTCTGGAGAGAGCTTGAAGATAGGGGCGTATCGGTAGGTGTCCTCAGGATCCTACAGTATTGGTATGGGAACCAAGAAAATGTTGTTAGGTGGTCCAATGCACTCTCTGGGACTTATAGGTTAGAATGCGGTGTGAGGCAGGGTGGTCTGACCTCCCCTAGGCTATTTAGCACATATATAAATGGCCTAATCGTGGATCTCAGCAATATGCGAGTCGGATGTAGCGTCCATGGTGTAAAAATAAATAGTGTCAGCTACGCTGATGACATGGCGTTGCTGGCACCGACGGCAGGTGCTGTAAACAAAATGCTGCGGGTCTGTCAGGCGTATGCTGCCTCGCACGGACTTATTTATAACGTCAAGAAGTGCGAATACATTGTCTTTAAGGCCGGCGGTGAATGCCCAGATACTATACCTAACATTACCCTAAACGGCTTGAACGTCAAAAGAGTGACAACATTCAAATATCTAGGGCATCTTCTCGCCGACGACCTTAAGGACAATGTTGACATTGAAAGGGAGCGTAGGGCGCTGGCGGTCCGAGGTAACATGTTGGCCCGAAGATTCGCTCGGTGTGGCAGTCAAGTAAAAGTAACACTGTTTAAGGCATATTGCCAGAGCTTTTACACGGGGAATCTTTGGGTCAACTATACCAAAAGAACGCTGGATGGCCTACGCGTTCAATATAATAATATTTTTAGGATGCTGTTGGGACTGCCTCGATGGTGCAGCGCTTCTGCGATGTTTACGCAAAACCGAACTGACGGCTTCCATGCCGTCATTCGCAAGAAAACCGCGTCGCTGTTGTCAAGGTTGCGGGCGAGTGCCAACAGCATTCTTAAAACTGTGGCGGAGAGTATCGACTCTCCGATTATTAAAGGTTTTGTGAGAAGGACAATCACTCAACATTAATTTGGGGTTGTCCTTTTCACAATACTATATTATTCTGTGTCTCTATTTTAGTTTAAGTACTAACACTAGTAATAAGTTATTTTATTGTTTACTAACACGTTGGATCATTGTTGTCCGAAAAATAAAGAATATTATTATTATTATTATTATTATTATAAAACAAAGCCATTTCAAGGGATTTTTTTTATCTGAGTATATTTTTTTATAAAAATAATAAATTTAAAATTACTTGACCCAGTAAATAAATACTTGCTCCTTATTTTTAAGCATCCATTACGCTAGTTTACTACGTCGTATTTACCTACTGTCATTGTTAGAATATGGGAGTAAAGGATTTATGCAAAAAGTCTCAAAAAAGTTTTGAATTATAATAATTTCGTAAAAAAAAACACTCAGATAATTTTTGTTTTCGTTGCTATGGCGACTTTACGACTTATAGAAGTTACTCTTAAAATATTTCGTGTATGAAAAGATAGACCTTATATAGCAGTAGAGCGGTGAATACTGCGTCCAAATCCATGCAGTAGTTTTTGCGTAATGCGCGTACAAACAGACAGACAGACAAAAATTCTCAAAACTGTTGTTTTAGCTTCGGTTGCTCTAATAAAGACTCCCATGTAATTTTTTTTTCAATAACTTTGATCGCGACGATAGGCCGTCGTGGAAAAAATTCCGTCCTTTTTCGCATTATATCTTATATACAGTCCACTACACGTTTCATTTTGCTCCACCACGGAATATCGCCGCGATCAACCTTCAATGCACAGACGTCGGCCTGTTACAATTTTATTAGATGACTTCTCATTGCTAGGTATAATAATTATAATCTAGGTACAGAGAAACCAACTAACGTTAGATCCTCCCAGATAATAAAACCAGTTACAACTTCATAGTTATTCATAGACAAACAACTCTATTAAAATGGCGCGCATGCCTCGTAAATACCAGAGGATCATTCACATGCGCATAGGCAAATAGAACATAACATTATCACAGATCTAGCGCTGATAACATCACTGTACCTAGGCAAAATAGAGGTACTTCGGTGATAACGGAGATTGGTAAACAAATGTATGAGACCAGGACCCACCCTCCAATATCATCCTGCGATATAACCATGGGAAGATTTTTACTTTACAACTCCACGACCCCCGTACTATTCAATTCATCCATCAGCACAATGCTTTGAGTGCTTTCCATCGAGTCCCACCGTAAAACGTGATTTTTCACCCCCAAAAAGGAAACTCGATTCCCAGCAATAATTTTTGCGTAAAGTTACTTAGTTTGATGTGCAGAATACTCCATCTCAATATTTTTCTAGATAAGAACAATTTCTAATAAAAGTGTCAACTTGTCAATGATAAATCTACGAGTATTTGCTCGGGTGTAAGCCTCTTACGTATTTTCCTATTTTCTACAATATGTAGGCCATAGACGTTTATATGACAGGAACATAGATTATTAGTATAGTCTCTAGTTACCTAGGCTCACTAATAATACAGCAGTAATATGTCCACAGAGTACTTTTAGAATATGTCCCATGGGACATCTTAGCACGCGCTACGCAATGAAAGGAAACAGTGGTTTATCCATAACTGAGCTATGGTTAAAATCATGATCTATGAAAGTCTGTTTAAGATTTTTATTGTTCGTAGCTATTAAATACATACTATGTAATAGCCTTATTGGTAGAGAATGCCTTGTGGCATTAAGTCTGCCTATGTAGCACTCTTGTACATGAAGTTTAAATAAATATAATTCCGTTGTAACGTTGTTTCTTTGAAAATTACTGGTTTATGTTGACATTTAAATACAGACAAGAAGAAAGGAATTGAAAAAAGTCTTTTGGCATAATTTTGAGTGATGCTTATTTCTAAAGAAATCAATTAAATCAATTCAGCATTCAATTTATCAGTACAGTTTCCAGTTGAACCTAAAGCTGCCACGAACTTTTTAATATCCCTCTCCTATAGATTTACTTTAGGACCTAATTAATAATTATCGGTAAACTTGGATAACTTTATTCTAGTCTAAAGATTTCAGCAATGGGTACAAACAATGAATATAATATACTTTTTTTCTCTCTTCACAAGGGTTAAGTTATAACAAATATAATTGTAAGAATAACATTTTAAAGAAATACATAGTATGTGTTCCTTTGTGAGAGACTGGCGCTCATACTAGAATACCTCGAATTAAATGTAGTTAACATACAATGCAATAGCTAATACATACTCAGACAAATCAGACAAATGATTTATTTCAGAAGAGAAAAAAGCAGACATGAAAGACAATGTTCCGTATTATTGGTACTTTAGTTAGCTAAGTTAAGATATTATAATTTTTATATACCTTTTTGCATAGGTACCAATAAGATTAATATAATTTGTGATAATTTAATCATTGCATGTTACCTCCAATCGCCTGAAACACAGAAATACCTAGTTGAAGTATAAATCATGGGTGAACTACACCGGGTCTAAACAGACCCTTTTTTTTTTTTTTTTTCGGATGGGAAATCATCAAATGACCCCCCCCACTCTGGGCGGAGCGGAAGGGAGTGTCAGACTTGTACTGACTAAAACCCATCCATGTTCCTTCTTTGCCCTTTGTGTTCCAGGGCCACGGTGTCTCTTTCGAACAGTCCCGCAGCTCTGGCAGGCATCGGCCCATGCAGACCCCTACTCGGTTGCTGACATCTCTTTGAGGCGCGCGTGGAACACGAACGCGCCGTCGACACGGCCTGTCGTCATAAGACGGCTGGACGGCGACCTTGCCCATAACTCGCCGTCCACAGGCCCGCGCCTACGGTGGCCGGGAGCTACCACGTGACCCCCGACGCCCAGGGCGTCTCCCGCGGCGGCTGGGACGTGAGGTTCTTTCCCTCTCACGTCCTGCCACCTCCTTCACTAGCATGACTGCTTCGCAGAAGGAGGTGACGGCTTCCCATTCCCTCTCGCTCCGGACCATGGTTTGAACCAAGGCCGGACGCGAGAGATCGCCGCCGCCAATCGCCGCTATGAGGACACGGCGGTGCCCCGCCCAAGTGGGGCAGACCTCCACGGTGTGTTCCACCGTGTCCTCCGGACGATCCTCGCAGTGGAAACACCCGGGCGTTTCCTCCCACCCAATTCGGGTGCAGGAACCTCCCGAAACAACCGTGTCCGGTGAGGACCTGCGTCAGACGGTAGGTGAGGGCGCCGTGGCGCCTCTCTAGCCACTCCTCAAAGAAGGGACTTATCGCCACTATGGTGGCGTGCCCTGTGTAAACAGACCCTTCACATATGTTTTTTGGGGTGAAAAATCACGTATTACGGTAGGACTCGATGGAAAGCACTCATACATTGTGCTGATGAATGGATTGAATAGAACGGGGGTCGTGAAAGTGTGTAAAGTAAAAAATTTAAATGAACATATTTTAAAAAAAACTTGTGAAAAAGTTGGAACTTTGACCACCAATATCTCCGTAACTAGAAGGTTCCCAGTTATAGTCTAGAACAAAAAAATGATCGCAGTGACGAGGAGAACAAGTGCCTTTCGTTTATGTTAAGGGTCTATTTACACCCTTTATTTCTGAATAAATTTTATTTATTTATATATTTACAATAAATTACCCTCCTTTTGGAATTCGCCGCAGTTGGGTAAAAAACAAAATATTTGACCGTCATGAAACAGAAAAGGCAGTTCCACGCTTACAAGAGTTTTACTAAAGAAGAAGACATAATCAGTTCAAAATCCCGGCTTAGATCACTGACCAGAGAGTGAGTACATAATAGAAAGACGTTCCAACCATCTCGTCGGCCACAAATTAAATTGTGCGGTATTTCGTTGCATGTGCCCAGTTATTTGTTAGATTAAATTCTTATTTGGTAAGGAATTTTGCAGATTTGAGTATTAATTTAGCTGGTTTTTAACTTTAAACCTTGCAATGCTGAGTGAGGAGCTCGTGGCTAAATAATAACCGCCGCTCGGGTCGATCTTGGGGTTGGTCCGTGGATGGGCGACCAGTGTGACCACCCATAACAATACCGAGTTTCCTCCATGCCACGGAAAGCATGTTCACAGAAGCATGTTGACAGTCGTTACAGGTAGTCAGTGGCCCGATAGTCTGACAACCAGTCTTAACAACGGGTATCGTATTACCCAATACTAAATTGGTTTGTGGAGATCAGATAGGCAGTCGCTCCATGTAAAATACTGGTATTCAGCTGACCCATCCACGGACGAACCTAGGCAAGCGCGGTTTAACCTGAAGATCGACTCGAGCGGCTGTTATGAGTGTAGTATAGTGTACACGTGTCTAACTATCCGAGAATTACAGGTATGATGTTATGTTATCAATATTCCCGTACGTCATAGAAACAATATTTATTTATATTTTACGCTGTTATCAATTGAATCAGAATAAATAAGAATTCATGATGAATCTCTAGTCAAACACTGGACTTTGAATATTAATTTTTTAATTCCTCGACGCGACAATGACGTCTATTTGGGGATGCGTGACCTAAATAATCGTTTACCGTCAAAAATTTACGCGTCAAGCGATATTTGGGCTTTTAAAAGGTATTTTAGTCTAGTTAGAATATTTAGGTGTTTTGTAAGAAATGTGTATTCCCGTTAACCGCATCGCAATCAATTCCCACTGGCCCCACCAGTGAGCCAGTGGGAATTGATTAAAAAAATAAAAATTGTTCCGTTGGCCCCACCGTATTTTTGAGTAATAAAATATTACTCAAAAACATTGCATGGGATCGAGTTTTGTTAGTACAGTTGTGCTAGTTATGGGCAGTTACCTTACGAACAGTATCCAAGAAGGCATTTATTAAATAAAGAAGAGTATACTCCGTTCCATAATTTCGTGAGGCACATTGATTGGTGCCAAGCCGCTTAGACAAAGTAAATAGCTAGAGCTGCCTATAAACTGGATGAAAAGACGGCAAGGTTGGCGCAGTGGTTTTGCAGAAGTAGGCAACACACACAGCCATATAATAATGGAAGGTCATACCTACCGCACGCCGCATCAGAATATAATTGGGAGGAAATACGAGTATCTACAGATCGGGTTCCAAACAACTGAAACCGGCCACGCTGTAGGTCCAGAAGGAGATGGCGTGATGAGAATGATTGCATGTATATTAACATGGTTTTTATTTATTTATTATTTATTTATTTAACACTTCAAGCACAAAAGTACAGAGGCGGACTTAAAGCCATAGGCACCTTTTTTTTTTTAAGAAATTTTTAGAGGTATCTTTGTGATTTTTTTCTATCGTAGCAAATTTATAGCATTAATGTTTCAACACACTATCGAACTAGCATAATTATATCCTGTAGAACACCACATATTTTTCTTTTTCTTTTTACTGCAGTGGATCATATACTTTAAGGCATTATAAAACATGGTTTTAGCTCCTGTAGTCCCCTTAAAGGATTGGGCTCAAATAGCTGAAGACAGAAACGTGGAAAGACGGAAGGGAGGCCATTGCCCTGCAGTGGGAGACAACAGGCTCTTAACAAGGACGATCTTAATTACGAGAATTTCTATCTCAATGCAAAATGTTTAACTCGTTATCATCGCTTGTTGCTAGACTGTACTCTGTTAGTTAAAAAAGATAAACATCCTTTTTTGAAGTTGAGACAGAAATATAAGATTTAAAACTCCCATGGTCACTAACATTATCATTAACACGAGAAACGGAATATTTACCATGTTGTTGTTGTTTGTCAAAGAAATCAGTAAACATGGTAAATATCCCGTTTCTATTGTTGAGATAGAAATTCTCGTAACTGAGCGCTGCTTCTAATGTAACGTAGAATCAGCAATTAAAGAGCATTGTTATAACAGTTTCTACAAAATTCCGAAATAAAATACGAAGCATATTGAAACTGCCTCATAACTTCATAAGGCATGAGGTCCTAGGTTCGATTCAGTGTGTTATTGGGTTTTCAAATTAGGAATTTCTCAGTAGCTGCCACGAAGTCTGAATTTAAGCCCGGTTGATGGCAATAGACTCGCCCCCTATTACATGGCACTAAACTTAACTGGCGAAATGTGGGTGTACTTGTTAGGTACACCTCTGCCTAACCCTTCGGGGATTACAAGCCTATTGCCATCAAAAAAACAAATAAGAATATTTTTTCATTCTTTCTTTTCTTTTATCAACCGGGCACAAATCCAGACTCCGCAAAAGATATTTCTTTGTTTTTTAAACTTATGCACAAGTAATAAGGCTGTATAAAGACGGATTTAATACCTTTGGGCATTTTCTTCCAGTCTACATTAGAGATCATAAATAATTCCCTAAATATCACAGTAAATAAATCAATGAAAACCATAGCTAATCGACGACTTGTTGAACCGAACAAGGGTTCACTCAAAATCGTGTCGTAGGTATTTGTCGTAAAGGTACATTTTTATAAATAAAAGAACTAACACTTCGCCCGCGACCTCGTCCGCAAAAATTGTGATAGCTCGACTAATATGCATGATATAAATATAATTTATATCCTACGACATCCACGAATAATGTGGTCTCTGCATGTGAAAGAATTTTTGGAATTGGATTATTATTTCCGGAGATTACCTCCTATAAAGGGTGTAACAAGACCCTTAACGAAGCCGAAAGGCACTTGTTCTCCCCGTCTTTGCGATATTTTTTTTGTTCGAGACCAAACCTGGGAACCTTCTAGTTACGGAGATATTGGGTGTCAAAGTTACAACTTTTTCACAAGTTTTTTTTTTAAATACATATTTTTAATGTAAGATTTTTACTTTAAGCACCTCCACGAACCCCGTACTATTCAATGCATCAATCAGCACAATGTTTTGAGTGCGTTATTTTGAGTCCTACCGTAAAACGTGACTTTTCACCCCAAAAAAAAAGTCGTTTCCCAGCAATAATTTTTGCGTAAAGTTGCTTAGTTTGATGTACAGAATGCTTGGTTGACGGCTTCGTGAAGGGTCTGTTTATATCCTGTAATTTATAGCCTGTAGCACCCACAAATAATGTAGCTTTCTGCCAGGTGAAAGGTTTTTTAGAATTAGATTAATATTTCCGGATATTACCTCCAATATACAAACCTACAAACAAATTTTACGTCTGTATAATATTAGTATAGATGGCTTTTTAATGATCTATCAATCATGACTATCTGATGCTAGCTACACAAATAGTCAACTAGTTAGACGTTGTATTTATTTTTATATTCGTTGATTATTTTGATGACAAACTTGTAACGTTGGTGATAGAACAGCAACAAAGTAAAATAAAGCTTTTCATGTTTAAATGAGGTGTCAATAAAAATGTATTGTTCGGAAACGATTTTAATCAATTTTTGTTTGTTTTTTAACGATTTTTAGTACTGGGTTTCTATTTATCGCATAAAATAGTTTTAAATAAAGCTATGATACTTTAGTCATCTTTTTGGAAAACCTTCCATTGATTTTTGGAAAGCGGATCATAGTCTTTATTCAGTAAATCAAGTTTTTCCGACCTGCAAGTACCTGAAGTGTCTACCTCGTTAGTCTGGTCGTCGCAATCGCGACTGCTGAGCATGGGTTCGATTCCCGGATCGGGAAAATTGTTATTGAGTTTTTCCATCAGGAATTTCTGAGTAGCAGCCACGGAGTTTGAATTAGTGCCCGGTTGATGGCAATAGGCTCGCCCCCTATTAGAGGGGACTTAAATATAACTGGCGAGATGTGAGTGTACTATTAGGTACGCCTCTGCCTAACCATTCGGGGATTACAGGCGTGATGTTATGTTAAGTTTATGCCATGTCCGCCGCTGTGATAGTTTACTACTCCTCACCATCATTCCAACTAAGTTAGAGCTAGTGCTAAGTTAGTTGCTAAGTTAGTTTGGTTTATAGCTTCGTCAACTCTTACCTGACTTAGTATTAATTAAGTGTTTGATTTGCAAACTTTCAAATACCGGAATATACCGTAATTGATAGATATAAAGTTGATTATTGCTTACCTTCTTCACCACAACTTTGACAGTTTTCTGCGTATACGCAGACGTGAACAATATGGTGTGGACAGGAGCCTCGGTGGGGATCCCCAGAGACGTCATCCTCACATGTCTCACTCAACCACTCATCCAGTTTGATACACTGTCACTATTCGAAAGATTATTAAATCACTCTTAAAACCGTAACTGTGTATTACACTTTCAATTGCTGAAAGACGTAGAAATTACATATCTAAGAGCTAATTTGACCAATGAATGCGACTGAACCGCGTTCAAGAGCAATATTCCAAACCACTGATAGCTCTAAAACGCAGTTTAAATGTGCTGATTGCGGTCACTAAGATTGGTGGACTTTGCCCTAATCCATTGCTTCGTGGGTATAAAAATATTGTGTGCTCAAAACGTAAATAACGTAATTAATGTTGATGAACTGTCAAAGCAGAGGCATTGTCATTACGTAATTACCCCGCTGATTTGCAAGCGGCCTATGTCCGTCAATGGAGAACAATAGAACAGTAGACTGATATAAGACTTATAGGTTAAAGTGGTAACTAAACAGAGGTGGTAACTTACTCGATATAAATGAGTATAGTATGACCACTTTAAGTGTACAGTTCGAGGTGGCGTTGCTTGTCAAGAAAAGTTGTATCGATATGTCAAACTTGGTACATTTATTTTAGTTCTGTGTTTTCCCGCCTGTACAGATAAGAAAACTGTCAAATTCCCAATCAACCTTGAACCTAATACTTAAGCGATACAGTTGAAAATCTATTAAAGAAATTTGGCAGATTGTAGTAGCTTGATGTGATGGTCTGTACCTAAGAGTGTTTATTTCTGATTTCAATATTTGACAGTTTTCCCGCTGTATATGTTAAGAGTGTGGTACTCAAAACATTTAAAAACAATCACTTCGAATTTGATGACAAATATAATTAGCTTTTTTATTGTGTAAAAAAGTGTAATGTAAGTAAGAACCCTACAAAAATGTAAATGAAACAATCACTCTTTTAAAACTAGGTACAACAAATAAAAATAATTCATTACACCAAAGCCTCAAGCAATTAACGACTAGATACTCTATCCATTAATTTGTATTGAATTGCAAATGGATGTGCCCACTTCAAACGAATACTAAACTAGGGTTTATGCTAATGGTTGACGGTATGCACAGAGGACCGATAAAATAAACTATTTAAAAGACCTACGCAGGTAAGGGTACTTTACATCTTTGGTTCTTTGTTTCCTTTTGTAAACCCAAGTTGTTCCAAATAAACCTTATTACTATTACTAAAGAGTTAGAACTATGTACTGCAAAATAGAACCATTCGTTTCTTGATAATGATTTTGAATTAACTTAAAACACTGTTTACAATTTTTTTCACCACATTCACAGACGTAATTTCACTAAAAACATCACAGTTCAACTAAAAAAATAAATAGGTACCACAAAAAGAACACTACCGAATGTTCGAATTAAGAACAAATTCAAAACTGGAAATTCTCAGACGCAACGAATCAGACTAACCACAATTTAAATAAACGCATCCTTCTAACAGACGCGACGACGTAACCTAGTAATGTGGGCCACTTTAGTTATTATTATTTACTTTAAAGATTGTGGCAAGATTACTATAGTGTCAAGTAATTATTGTTTTATTGAATTATCTTGTTTGATCAATGAATTATTTACTACGCCCCATTCATTGGTGATTGAATTATGAATTAAAAAAATGTCATTGCGTGTTTATTAATCGATGTAAGACGGTCAAATTACAAGGGCAGACTCCTCTTTCTGTCAACTATGGAATACTATTTTATGGAATACGTACAAAAAAGGAAAAGAGATTCAAGGTCCTTTCAGAAAACTATTAATTGAAAAGTAATTACATCCAAAAAAGTGACTAGAAAAAAATATCACAAATTTGTTTTTGAAACCTCAATTTAAATAACAATATCCTTAGGGACTATTTAACAGATCTTCAGAGCTATTTCATACATTCCTAAAATAACACTTACTAGAAAATAATGGCTTACAATTAAGACCTTGTTGGTGAAATTATTTCAATAACGTGACGTTTGTGCCCTTCGTGTACATGGAAATTATCATAGATTAAATTGCTCTAGAATTCTCGTTATGAGAAAACGGAATTTTGTAGCTCGTCTTTTCAAAGAATTTCTTTTCATTACTTTGACTTCCTACTTCTCATATTTATAAACTCACAGAAATTTAAATAAAATCAAGCGCAATGTTTGTCCTTATTGTTATGTGGTGTACCAAAAAGTGTTAAATAAATGACTTATTATGAATAATTCCAAGAACGAATGTAGATAAAATATGGAGACCCGGTAACCCAATTTAAATTACTTCAAAAGATCAAAATAAAAACACAAACCCACTACATTTCAAGCAAAATCTCAAAACAAAAACCTTTCGAATGGTTGTAATTACTTAGAGAGTGACCACTCCACTCCAAAGGTCGGTTCACAAAGGGCTGAAGGATACAATGCGTCACAACACAACTCAAAAAGAAGGTTTGACCTTCTTATCCTGAAGTGTCAACACTGAAACCTACTAACACGTTTATGCTTTGTTTTTTTTTTTCAAGGCGACGGTGCTGATTTAAGTTCTGCCATCACTAGCGTAAATGAGGTCACATTCAGCAGGAAAATTTGTATTGGAGAAGATAGTATGGTGCAGTAGTAAACTGGTATTCGTGTATTAAAACGTCACGTGACTAAAATATAAACAGGGCAGTTTATAAACTATGTTTCTGAATCTTAACTTATAATCTGTCTGTTTATATGAGGTAATCTGTGGGAGAGCTACTCTGATTTTAAAAATTCTTTCGCTGATAGAAAGGTACACTATTGCCAAATGTCTTAGAAACATTACCTTTTATTATACACGGTGTAACATAATAAACGCAAGACCTCTTGTGTGGTCTCTCGGACCATAAAATTGTACAACTTTTGTTTTACGAGTTCTTAAAATTCGCAAAAAAAGAATTGGACTCTATAGGAATTGACGCGATCTGCTGATCAACACTTGATAAAACGAAAAAAAATATTGAATTTCCAAAAGTCACATAACAAAAGTGGTTCAGTTTCATGGTCTGAGTCCATACGAGAGGTCTTACGTTTATTATGTTACACGTTGTATAGTTACAGTAATATAGCCTATATGTGTAGTGTATAATTGATTGAATTCTACAGCCTAATGGAGCGGCTTGTTTAGAATATTCTCGAGTGTTAATCTCTAGGACTTGGTTGCGCATAACCGTGTGATTAGCCAAGCAAATTATTTTATATAAATCGCAGGCTGCATAACAAACGACCGACGGGTACAAATGGGTTGGCTGGGATCTCATACTATACATTTACCCTAACTGGCACATAATCTTTATACATTTTGAAACGTGTATTCTCTGATAATGGCTTCTAAAATTCAACGACTTGAGACCGTCGTTCATTATGTCATATTCTTCATAACATGGGATAGCCATTAAACAATCTTCACCATCGGTATAAAAAGCAACTCCCCATTTATCTTATGAATATCCTTATCTTTCGACTTCAATTCCAAAAACCTTATTTTTCATCTCCCTTATAACGTCTTTTCTCTCAGATATCGCAAGGCACACAAATACTTAGTTCGCCTATATCATGACCCAACTTCCTCATAACCTAAAAACGACAATGTCGTTTAGGGACTTAACTCATCCCTTACATATTACGTAGAAATACAGTCCCGAAAAGCGAGCCCTAAAGGCCTTGCAAAGTGCCTCGCCAAGGACCCCAAAAAGTTGGGACATCATGCGAAAATTGACTCCCTATGACAATAGTGGTGGCCCTCTTGGGAAACTTTTAGGATATTTTATGGGTGTCGTAATTTAAGGTTAAAATAGCAATTTTGTTTGAGAAATCAATTGACACAGAAAAATGTATTTTAGGTTCTGACGTAAAGAGGAATTGAAGAGCGTGGGAATATACTCGCTAATCGCCATACATTATATGAGTTTTAAACATATGCAACGGATAAAATGTGGGTACACATCTTTTTTTTTTAAATTAATTTATGATATTATAGCACAGAGGTGTTGCTTAATTCTAAACTCGCCAAGCTTTTACGTTTGATGGCGAGAGGCGCTCTTTTACATAACAATGAACCACCTTACTTAAATAGCTACTTCTTATAAATTCTACTGCTATGATTTAATCATATCATAGTACATTTTGATATAAGTGGGGAAATCCTGTTACTGCATTCGAGGCGGAGTTAGCGTAAGTTAACAGCCCAATATGAAAAACAGAAAATTCATTTTTTTTTTTTAATTTAAACACAAATAAATAAACACATGTTAATTTGTTATGCCTAAACTTTCGGGAATTACAGGCGTGCTGTTTATGTATAAGTTACGGTTAAAAGCCGAAGTAAGGTTACATCTAGTACTAGCCGGCTATACGTAGGTGCGGCCGGTAACAGTTGTATATCCTTTTTATTGCTAGGACACACCGACCAAATGGATTAGGTTAGGTTAGGTTAGAACTGTGACCAAACGCGCGCGAGCCGAGCGAGCGCAGCGAGCGGGGCCGCGGCAGCGGCCGGCGAGCGCTACATCCAAATTTGTTGCATGTTCTAACCGAAGATAAGTAGGATACATCTAAGTTTAACCGACTGCATCTAGTTGTACCCGGCTAAAACTAGGTGTAGCCGCACTTCGGCTATTAGCCTTAACATATACAAATTAAACCGCTATTCATTTGTGGGCTGTAATATCGTTTGCTAGACACCATCATTTTCAATGTGCACAATTATATTTTATTTCCACATGCCTTTCCACTTAGGTACATTAGTGAACCTATTGTAGGTCCATTACCTCACTTAATGTAGCTACGAACAAGTAATTAATGTTTTCTGTTCATGTTTTGAGCTTAATTAATTCTAAGCTCATATTCCTGTAACATTTTCCCTTCGTTTCGATGCTTATCGCAGCGTAGAAGAGAAAAATGAAAATTTTCTTATAACTTGAAATGAGTTTTTCGCTGGACGATTAATGTAACGGTACGAATGCACTTTTTAAAGTAATATTGCTTCTTTTTCTGTATAGTTTTACTTCAATAACATGGCGAGCATTTTTAGTTTGGGTGTAAATATGTATAGTTAATTGAACAAAGGAGAATGGCCTGCTGCCTGCCTGCTGGTACACCCCTCATATGTCATTGGATAGGTCTTTTTAACTGTAACAATATTGACTACTACAGCTTTGTTCAAATGTTTGTCCATTCTGAGTTTTAGGTTAAAAACAAAGGTAACAATGAAAACCTATTAATATTGTAATATCTTAGTGTCTGGGAAAAATTAACACGACGACGACTGGAACTTCTTACTGTCGCAAACTCTTACCGAAGATGATAGTGGCAAAAACTTAAGGGTTTAAACAAAACGCCTTGCTTTTAAAAAATAAACAAACGATACCACATAATAAATAAATTTTTATGAAGCTAAAGATAAATTGTTCATAACTTACGAAACCTTTGAAAATCCACTCAGATGTTAAAAGGTACAAATCGCAGCCTCCTTTCATGTTAAATATCCACCAACATACTTATTATACAAGAAAAAACTCAGACTCGATGGATAAAAGAAAACATGCGAGTGAGTACCTACCAATATGTTTCTTCCGCAAAGGTAATAAAACCGAATGAAAGCCGAGAGCTTCTTTTTAGCTGTCAAAGAAATATGATGGTTACTCAAACGATATTCTGTTCTTTTTTTATGTAACTGTTTATTGAAAACGTATAGGATTTATTCAAGTTTAGAGGCTCACTGGATAAAATAAAAATGTTGTCCTATTTAATCCAAAGCTTTACTGTGATAGAGAATGCTCTGTAAAAGAAGTTCAAATAAATAAAAAAAATAGGACTTAAAATGTAAGTGGTGGTATGTAGACAACACCTTTTCTGTCTTGGATGAGCATAAAGTTCAATGAACATTTACAGGAAAACCAGAATAAACAGAAACACTATTCTGTAAAATATTCATACAGAGAGAAAACTTAGATAAATTGTCCGCGAGTTCTGCAGATCATTGTGTGTTTCAAGGTGAAAACGGATAGAGAGTGACATGTTAGAAGTGTGTTCAGTTTGCAGAATAACCGCTTCGCCACAAACTGCACGATCAAGCTACACGCGTCTTGCGACAGTGACTGGGGATAAAGAAACGAAAGAAATAGTTCAGAGCATGGCACGAGCCACATCGATGCGACTGACGAACACGGGTGACATGCGCGCTTGTTGCTTAACGCAGGTGGCAACACAAGTAGCGGGATAGAAGATGTTAGGAATATTATTAACACATTTCATTTCAAACTTTTCTGCCGAAGCCGTGAGCGGGGTGTAAATCTAGCTGGGCTTAGTTCTCTGACCCCTAAGAATATCAAAGGTAAAGCATATTCCACGCACAAAACCTCCACAATATGAACGGTACAATACTAACAACGAAAGCGTCATGAATAGGCGCCGCGACAAGATTAATGATGCTGAATCACTTAAAAGCATAATCAGCGAGATATGATAAAATAATGTTGAGAAGGTTTTAAAATGTAATATTCAGTAAGATTTTGGCTGAAGTTAACATGATGGTGTTAGTCTCCTCCGTGTCTCGGAAATCGCGTTAAGCCGTAGGTCCTGGCTGTCATTAGTCTGGATTTTGGAGGTCAGATCGGCAGTTACTCCGTGTAAAATACTGGTATTTAGCTGCATCCGGTTAGGCTGGAAACTGACCTCAACATAGTTGGGAAAGGATTAGGCTGATGATGATGAGGATGGTCGAAGGCCGTTGAAGACGAAGAATAAGAAACGATTAGTTTTTGGTAAAAAATACGATTAGGTACCTATTTTCATAAACAGAGAAAATCTTATGTTCTATCTTCATTGATTGAAAAGAGATTCATTCAAGTATTTCCAATACACTTCAGTTCGTAAAACAGTGTTTTAAAAAGCGATTTTAATATCCAATTTTCACGATACTCGGGAGAAAAGCGGAAGAACCTTAATGTCTATCAGGAATGGATAGCCCGTAGTTCCTGTACTAACGTTAACTTAAAATTTTACGTTCGTAAGTTTACTAGTGCAAATTCAATCTCCGATAGTGATTTTGCAATATTTTTAAAATCCAAACTCCTAGCACAGTAAATATAATCCGAAACGTTAATAAATTCGTTCATCATTTTGGTAAATATTTTTTTACAATAATAAATCGGTGTCCAATCTCCGTTTTCAATAAAAAGTTTCTGAAAAATTGAAAACATTTTTTTGTATTGACTCAGACTTTTTCCAAATAAAATTCTGAATTAAATGTGTGTTTGACCAAAATGATGCATTAAGTAATTGCTTTCAGTACTTCAATTATTTAATTTCTACATCGAGACCGTTATTCAAAAAAATAATTAAAAGCAGGTAAGTAATTGTTTTACCTTTTTTTATTTATTATACTGACAACGTCCAGCCTGCTCAGAAAAAAAAAATAAAGCTATGAGCAATGAAAGCGGGGATGCGGGAAGTGAATTTTCCTTTCTGGGGATGATGTTATCCCCAGAAAGGAAAAAAATCACTAACTTCTAAATCTTTTTATTTATCTACCGCCATGTCATATTGACAGTTAAACTTTTAAATATTTTGTTATTTTTCTATATCTTTCATAGTTTGTACATTTAGCAGTACAATGGTTTTAGACGCTTGTGGTAAAATCGAAACTAACGGCATTATGCTCTTTTAAATACTATTTTATTTTATTTTTTTAAATCTCATTAAAGAAATATTCGTTGCCGCCGCTACAAGCATACTTCATTCGCCCGCCGACTTAACTTATCAAGCGCGTGTAAATAAGGGTACCACAATCAAACAATTTTGTGTAATCAGAGCTACTACTGTATAAGTACATACAGGTAAGTAGGTACAGGTAGACGTGGAGCTGGTAGATCACTGATAGTAGTAATTGTGAGAGGAAAGTTTTGTTTTACTTGTGAATAAATATTATCGTGTTTATTACAGAAAATGAGGTCGACAATCACTGGAAGTCCCGTTAAAGAATCTGCAGTGTTTGGTCTTGTATAAGTAAGTTATGTTTAAATCTCATGTAAAAGTGAGGGCGAGGACGCGTGTAAAGTTTCCAAAAAAAAAAAAAAAATTTTATACTTTTTGCTGTGCCCTACAGGGTCCGTAATTGTTCCTTAGCTTTATGCCCATTGTAAGATCGTCATGCATTATGGAATGCTAATAAAGATATGAATATGAATATGATATGTCGCCGTGTGTACCTACCATGTCTAATAAATCAACATGTGTTAAGGAATAGAACGTTTCATTATCATGCGCCTGACCCTGCACGACCTCCACAATCCTCAGTGCCTTTGCGCACTGCTCCCGATCAGAATACAAGAACATTCATAGAAATATTATAAATGAGAAAGTAACTCTGTCTGGCTCTGTGACACCTTAATGGTTGAACGAATTTCGATGAAATTTATCGCATAGATTGACCATGAGCTGGGCTAAATAATTGAATACTCTTGATCCTGGTGGTACGTTGGCATGGGATAATTTCCGACGTCCGTACTAGCGAAGACGAAGGCAAAAGCTAACACCACATACCTAATTCAAGGAAAATGTATAATTCCACGAGAGCAGCGGTGGCCCAGTGGTGAAGACCCCGACTTACGAGCCGTAAGTCGTGGGTTCGAACCAACAAGTTCGAAGTGTTCGAAGGCACATTACTTTGTGTAAGTTATTTCATCACCACTGCTCTCAAAACGGTGAAGGAAAACATCGTGAGGAAACCGGCATGTCCTAGAACCAAAAATTCGAAAACATGTGACATCTAACAACCCGCACTGGGCCCGCGTGGTGGATTATAGCCCGATCCCTCTCATAGAGAGGAGGCCTGCGTCCCAGCAGTGGGAACATTAATAGGCTGATTATGCTATGCTATGCTATGTATAATTCCACGCGTTTTAAAATACATAGTTGAACTTGGATGCAATGCACTTTTAATATGACACACATCCAATTTTATAATTTTCGATGGCAATGACAATAATTATCCTGCCATATTTTAAAAACGCCAATCACATTATTAAACCTAATCCAGCCCCAAATATGAAATGCAAAATAAATCGAGCCGGAGATCGGATCTTGATAAAATATTCGGATCAGTGTACCAAATAAACGGATAAAAAACTCATTTCGCGATTCCGTTCCATAAGCCTATTGAGATTTACAACCGGCCGCTGACATTCGCCCGAAACGATTTGGTACAGCCTGAATAACTAAAATATTCCACACCCTAGATTTTTCATGCATTAATATGCAAAGCCAGGATAAACTGATCTGAATAAAATGTCGGCAGTCTATTATTATATGTGAATCTCCTGTGAACTCAAAGAGAAAGACTTGTTCACAGATTAATTCCCCTTTAATAAAATGTTGATGGCATAATAATGATGTCTATGAAAAGGATCAACGATTCTAAGATAGGAGATTCCTAGGTCATAGCGTTTAGTCCACTCTCGGCCCCTCGACCCCTAAAAAAATATTTGTTTATTTGTATCCTCTCAACCCTTAAACATAGTTCACACTCGACCCCCAGGGGGTGAGTTTGAATTTTCATACAAACGACAGGCATACCTGATTCACTTTCAACCCCTATATTATTTTGCCAAAAATTCAGTTTAATATCCCAACATATTGTGTGTACGAAACTACAAACAAACTCTCCAATAAATTCGTTGTATTTTATTGAAATCTTCATCACATATTTGTTAGGCACTGTTGCAGATTCAGACATTATTATTAGAGGCTATACAACAGTATAAAACTACCGAATACACTATAGCCGACAGAAACGTATGTTAGAGGCATTTGTTCTATTTAATTACCACGATTTGGCAGCTTCTGCAGAACATAAAGTAAAGAAGAATGGTGAATTAAGTGGTTTTTCTCATTGAATGGAAAATTTGCATGTTCTGTGTTCGTAGCAGAATTTAAGAGATGATGGTTCAATGAATTTTATTAGTTTGTAAGTATTGTTTCAGCTGATCGTACGGTAAATCATCATGTACCTAGTCTTTACCCTGTCTTTTGTAAATCTGTGACATTTGATTCGTAACGGGCTTAACCCAGATGTAAACATCCCTTTGTGCCTATTGGTTTTGTTCTGTTCTGTCTCTTGCTGGTATGGAGGGAAGTGGAAATTATATTTTTCCTATTCCACCGTAATTCCTTTCTGATTAATTTCGTTGCGGGATCCCAGACAGTTAAATTGTTTCTCTGGGACTTCGTCCAGCTTCATCGTCTTGGCGCTTTTCTCATGGTCACCACTGTTGATTCTGGCTTTCAGGAGTTGGTTTGGGAACAGTGGAGAAAGCAGCCCAAAATAAAAATTTATACGTACAGTAAGAAGCTCCTAACTCTGAAGACAATTTTTTACCAAATGGGCCTCGTGTTACCTAGTAAATGCAGGCTGTCGCTCTTTGTCAAATATTGGTCAGCTGCATCTGGTTAGACGGATTCTCGGACCACACGGATTTTTTGTATGGTGGGCTACTGCTCGACTGTTGTTTTTTTTTTTGAGGCATCTCACAGGTCAACTTACGAGCCCTAGGAGGTTGTCGTGCTGCTTTCGGGTTTCTGTTTATATGTTAAACGCTCCGATAATATATGTCTATAATAGTTCATATGTCGCGGTCTACATGTATATTTTGTATGTCGCTGTTCTCATGGCCCACGCCACCGTCGGTGTGCGTGACATTCTCCCGAGGATTACTTACCTGGCTACAACTAGAGCGGAGTGAGCGAAGCGAGCAAACGAGCACTCGTTTCGACTTCCTTATCGCGTGTTATTGTAGCGACGACAAATTAACCCAATATCTGCGGATATTTTAAGTACCTATACCATTGTTGTATTTCACAAAAAGGCTGGTAACAGATGAGAACTTAGCACCTTCATACGTCTACAAAACTTTCTTTCTTGGTATTACAGTTTCTCTCGGTGTTTTTCGGTGTTTTTAGAGAGTTGGAAAGGAATGGGGGTGGTCTTGCCCAGCAGTGGGACACCATAGGCATAAAAATAATAGTTTCATTGAATTATAACTGACTCTGAGCTTGAGGTCATGCGTTCGATTCGGGTCGGGCAAAGTGTTATTGGGTCTTTCCATCAGGATGCGCGAACACCCAATTATAAACTTAAAAGCAATACAGATACAGTCCTTTACTCAGTGACATCAAAGAAGTGCGCGAGGATATTTCCGCTTGGTGGAAACTGACGCTTTGAGGAACTCGTGAACAAAAACTCGACCTTATTGATTCAGACGTTGAGCTGTCTCTCAGTTAATTTAATATTTTAGTAGAAGCTCTGTACCTCCACACTTCTCTCTTTTTATATCAGAAAATGCATCTTTCTCGGTCTATTTATATGCGTTTTATCACTTACATGCCACATGTATATGTGCCTAGTAATCGTTCATATTATAATACCGGTCCTCCACAAACACTGTCCGAGGTGACTGATGTGTGTGTACTGCTTTATCTTAAGAAAACACCTTTTTATATCAAGCGGAAAACAAGTTAGAAAATATTTATTTTGATCAAAAATTTGGCTACGGTTATTCAGAATCAGGTTCCTTGTTAATTTTAAGGACCAAGTAGATCATAATAACCCCTAGACTTTCTGCACTATTTTTATACGACAGCTTAGAATAACTCGTAGCTTAAAAAACAGCCGCGCGGATCAATCTTCAGGTTAAGCTGCGCTTGCGTAGGTTGATCTGTGGATGGGTGACCATCCCGTACAGAGTTTCCTCATTATCTCGGAAAGCACATTAAGCCGTTGGTCCCGATTGTCATTTGTAGATCTTTCATAGTCGCTACAGGAAGTCAGTGGTCCGGAAGTATGATGAAGTGTAAGAATAATTATGTATGCTCCTTTAGTTTAGTAAGTAAGTACGCTACTTTATAACCGTATGTATGCTGAGTTTGCACTATACCTTATATGCATTATTTTATATTATTACGAGTGCATTCATTAAATAGTACGTAACCGATGTGGTCGTTTCCTTGAATAACACCCATTAGGAACCCCAACATTACATGGCGACCCTGCCACGGGACTCTGCCAAGGGGATTGTTAGTTTTAGTATAGTTAACATAACTACTTAAATAGTATAAATGTGTCGGTCAGCGGTGGAAAAAGAAGAGGTTTTCCTCAGCCAAAACGCGGCTGGAGGCAACAACGACGCCACGTTGAAAGAAATCGGAGGCCACGTGGAGCGGCTTAGCATCGTGACCTATATTGTTCTGGCTATTATTGGACTCGTAGTAGTTTATGTGGGCCTGCGGATGTACAGGACCTGCCACCGCACATGGATCCAGCAGGAAATTGGGATGAGTACCATGCAGAGAATCAGATCATCCATCAGAGGGCGCACAGAAAGTAACGAGAACCGGTAATTAGAAGTGAATTAATAGTGAAAGTGAAAATAAAAGTGTTGTGGTTTGTTCATCTTTTCGTAAAAGTATAATAAATATCAGAGAGTGAGCTACTCGTAGTTACGCGGTATCATATTTCATTACGCTATAAGTCTAAAGGTTCTAAAACCGTGCGCGGACATTCAGCAATAAGACACCGAACGGAAACAAAATGCAACGTCGGACTTTTTTCTTCGCATTTATGTAGAATGAGCAACATTTGTGTAATTCTATTATTAGATTAAGAATATTATGGTTGATATTTTGGAGAAAAATTATGTCTTTTTAGTAGAAATACGTAATTATTTAGTAAAAAAGGGACAAATTAGATATAAGGGTAATGTAATTTCTACTAAGTTAGATCAAGCAAAAAGCGCATACGAAAACTGTTGTAAAATATATTTACTTATTGAGAAAAGTAAAGATATTAATTTGGAATCAGCAATAGATCTTTATCAAAAAATAAAACAAAAGTACGAGGAAATAGAGAAATTGTGTACTTTTCCCGTAACAGTAGATTTAGACTTAGGCAAAATGGATTTCGACATAAAGGTGGCGTGTAGTTTGATTCCAGTAATGGACGGTGTAGAGGCCACCACTAAGCGCTTAATAGACTCAGTGGAGATGTATGCTGACATGCTGGACGGTCCAGGTAAAGTATTATTAATTACTTTCGTTTTGAAAAGTCGGTTGAATGAAAATGCAAAATTACGAACTGCAAGCTCATACAAAACTATCAAAGAATTAATTGATGATATGAGGAAATTTCTTTTACCTAAAAAATCATTTATGGCCATACAGACGAAGCTTCAAAATATTCAACAAGGCTCGAGATCCATTGAGGATTATGGTACGGAGGTAGAAAAGTTATTTACAGAGCTGACAATTACCCAGGCAGATGGAAAAGAGGAAATATTTTCGATTTTAAAACCAATCAATGAAAGTTTTGCCATAAAACGTTTTTCAGATGGTCTGTGTAGCGCGAAAATGAGCACCATCATCTCGGCACGCGGCTTCAGCAGCTTGAAAGATGCCATACAAGCAGCGAAAGACGAGGAGTGCACGTCTTTCCAACCTCCAGGTAACATTTTGTATGCATCTAAAAATGGACGCCACTCGTCACACGATATTAGACGTTCTCAAGGTCAAAGAGGTATTTACCGTAGTCAATATGGTAACAATTACCATCGTAGGCATCAATTTAATAACCACTACAATCAAGGACATGGTTCTAGAGGAAATACTAGAGCAAATTATCGGCCTTCATACAATAATCAACGAGGAAATAGAGGTTCTAGATATTTTAGGAACCGTGGACGAGGTCAAAACACATTTCCAGTAGAGAAAGTAGCTGACACTCGTCAATGCGATAAAGATGACAACGCAGGTACATCGAATCAGTTTTTTCGATCCTAAGCATTTTATATTATCATTACAAGGTGATGCGAAATATGTTACTTTAAATATTAAAAATATTAAATACTATTGGCTTGTTGATACGGGTGCAACTTTGTCAATTATTAAAAAAGAAGTATTACCAAAAAATATCATTGTTAATAGAAATAATACTATAATAAATGGAATAGGTGGTCAGCGACGCTCTCAAGGTTCTGTAAATTTAATATTAAAATACGACAATGCCACGTTTCAGCATAATTTTCTTGTTTTTGATTCGCTACCACTAAAAGCGGACGGAATAATAGGTTTAGACTTTTTAGAAAGATTTAGTGCGAATATTGATTTAGGTTCAAATAATATAACACTTTTTAAGGGTAATAAACAAAATTATCTACATTTTGTTGATGAACATGATAGGATGAAAAATTCTATGATTATTCCGGCACGCTCGGAATCAATTCATTTTATTATTGTGAATGAGAATGTAAATGGAGAAGTAGTAGTATGTAGTAAAGAATTAACAAAGGATGTCTTTATAGCAAACGCTATAACAACAGTAAGTAATAATAGAATTCCAGTAAAAATTCTTAATGTTAGTGACAAGGAAGTAAGCTTGCCATCTTTCACACCAGATTTGAAAAGTTTGGACGATTATAATATTTGTCAATTTAATAAGACCAATATTGACGTTACTAGGGTTAAAACTTTACTATCAGAATTAAATTTCAATTATTTAGACAGAGAAGAGAAACAATCAATTGAAGCAATTTGTGCAAAATATTCTGACGTTTTTCATTTAGAGGGAGATAAGTTAACCACAACTAATATTTATGAGCAATCTATAGTTTTAAAACCAAATTCTAGTCCAGTTTACGTCAAGCCTTACAGGTTACCCCAGGCATTAAAACCAGAAATAACAAAGCAAGTTGAAAATATGTTAGAAAATGATATTATCGAAGAGTCAAATAGTGAATGGTCCAGTCCAATTTTATTAGTTCCTAAGAAAAGTAGTAACGGTAATGAGAAAAAATGGCGTTTAGTTGTAGATTACAGAAAATTGAACGAGGTTATTTGTGACGACAAATTTCCTCTACCAAATATTAATGAAATTTTAGATACGCTTACTGGAGCCATTTATTTTACTCATCTTGACCTTCACCAAGGTTACTATCAGGTAAGTTTAGAGCCTAGTAGTCGTAAATTAACAGCTTTCACTACAAATACTGGTCAATATTGCATGAAACGTTTACCAATGGGCTTAAAGATCAGTCCTAACGCCTTTAGTCGTATGATGTCTGTAGCGATGTCTGGCTTAACTTACGATAAATGTCTAGTGTATCAGGACGATCTCATTGTATTTGGAAGGAATCTATCTACCCATAACAAAAATTTAATAACAGTCATGGAGAGATTGAGAAAAGTAAATTTAAAACTAAATCCACAGAAATGTGAATTTTTAAAGAAAGAAATTCTTTATTTAGGACATTTGGTCACAGAAAAAGGTGTTTTACCAGATCCAGAAAAAACAAAAGTATTACGAAATTATCCTACTCCCAAAAATGCAGATGAAGTAAAACGGTTTGTAGCATTTTGCAACTATTATCGTAAATTTATAAGAAATTTTTCGGATATAGCAATACCTTTGAATAGGTTAAGTAGGAAAAATGAACCATTTATTTGGTCCGATGAATGTCAACACGCTTTTGAATTTTTAAGAAATGCTTTAATATCGTCACCGATTTTACAGTATCCCGATTTTTCCGAAAATCATGAATTTATTTTACAAACAGATGCTTCGGGTACTGCTATTGGTTCTGTATTATGTAATAAAGATCTTAGACCAGTTGCATATGCCAGCAGACCCTTGAATAAAGGAGAGAGAAACTATCCAACTATACAAAAAGAACTTTTGGCAATAGTGTGGTCAGTTAAGTATTTCAGACCATACTTGTATGGAAACAAATTCACCATAATGTCAGATCACAAACCTTTAATATATCTTTTTAGTATGAAAGATCCATCAAGTAGATTACTTAAATTCCGATTAACTTTAGAAGAATATAAATTTAAAATAGTCTATGTGAAAGGAAGAGACAATGTTGTGGCAGATGCTTTATCGAGAGTTTGTATAACGTCTGATGAACTTAAAGGTATGAATGAACAAGTAATGGCTGTAATGACCAGAGCGCAAAAGAAAAAGCTGAATGAGTTAAGTAAGAGTAAGAATGACGATGAAAAGAAGGATCTCAATAAATCTACTAACAATTGGACTGATCAACCAAGAGTAGTGGATATATTAAGAAAACCGTGTGATTCAGTAGAGATGTGTTTGATTGAAGGCAACAAATTAAAACGATTTAGAGATAATGATATGATAACTGAAGAATTCGAATGTTTTACATTTATAGAGGGTAAAAAGACATTATACATTAATCTTGATTTCAAGGCGCATTTCTCGCGAGCCGAATTTGTGCAGAAATTAAGATATTTTTGTGAAAAGATACGTATCAATGAAGTGTGTATAATTAAAAATAACGATAATATAGAATTTATCAAGAGTGTTTGTGATGAAATAACAACACTTAATAATTGGTCCGGACCGCGAATATGCATATTACGAGGTGTAAAAAGAATAGATGACGACAACGAAAATACACTTATTATGAACGACTTTCATTTACTGCCATCCAGTGGTCATGCTGGAGTGCGCAGAATGATAAATACAATCAAAAGTCGATACTATTGGCCAAGTATCGACAAGGATGTCCAGGAATTTGTCAAAAAGTGTACAAAATGTCAAAAACATAAATATTTACGTAACATAAAAGAACCGATGGAAATTACCACAACAGCTTCCTCGGCTTTTGAAAAGATATATTTAGATGTAGTGGGTCCTCTAGATAGAGACGAAAATGGTAATTGTTATATATTGACTATGCAATGCGAGTTAACAAAATTTGTACAAGCTATTCCTTTGCAAAACAAAGAAACAGTGTCCATTGCAGATGCATTTGTTAGAGAGTTCATATTAAGATTTGGTATTCCGGCGACAATAGCTACAGATCGTGGAACAGAATTTATTTCTGCAACCATGGAACAGGTTTGTAAAATACTTAATATTGAAAAATTATCTTCTACAGCCTATCACCATCAGTCAATAGGAGCTCTTGAAAATGCTCACAAAACTTTGGGTGCATATTTAAGGATCCAGTGTGACAATCATACGGATACATGGAGCTATTGGTTACCATTTTGGTGCTTCAGTTTTAACAACACAGTCCATTCAGAAACAAATTACACACCATATGAACTAGTTTTTGGAAAACTTTGTAAAATACCTGATAGCATAAGAAATACCGTAGAACCATTGTATAATATAGATAATTATCCATTACAGTTAAAATACAGGTTACAATTAGCTCATGAAGATGCAAAGAAAAATTTGTTAATTAATAAACATAAACGGAAAGAAATATATGATAAGTCTGTCAATTCTGCAAAATATGAGAAAGATGATTTGGTTTTAGTAAAAAATGAAGCACGTAGTAAATTAGATGCAATATTTAAAGGTCCCTATACAGTTATAGAAGATTTAGGTTGTAACGTAAAGATAATTAAAAATAATAAAATTGAATTAGTACATAAGAATAGGACTAGGCCTTTTTGTCAATAGATTAGAATGTAAGATTTAATTTTAGATAACATTGCAATGTATAATGATAAGGATAAATTTATTTACCATTAATTTGTAATAAGTAACTTTGTGTATTAAACACTATTATTATAAAAGATGATACTTCAAATAAATATCTAATAATAATTATGTAAAAAAAAAAAAAAAAAAAGTATGTAGGTACCATTCTTTTTTTTTCTATGTTCCCGGGAGGTGAAGTGTAAGAATAATTATGTATGCTCCTTTAGTTTAGTAAGTAAGTACGCTACTTTATAACCGTATGTATGCTGAGTTTGCACTATACCTTATATGCATTATTTTATATTATTACGAGTGCATTCATTAAATAGTACGTAACCGATGTGGTCGTTTCCTTGAATAACACCCATTAGGAACCCCAACATTACAATGACAACCAGCCTAACCAAGGGGTATCGTATTACCCAGTACTAACTGGATTGTGGAGGTCAGGCAGTCGCTCCATGTAAAATACTGGTATTTAAGCTGCATCCAGTTACACTGGAAGCCGACCCCAACATAGTTGGGATAAAGCTAGACAGATGGCATATGCTGATGAGCTTAGGACATGTATCTACAACACATAACTAATAAAAATATTTTGGCCTACAGTATATTCTGCCAGGTATGTTACAACTACAAGTGAAATATACTCGTCCATACTTACGAAAGAAAACCCAGGGATCCCGTTGATAGCCAAAAATGCCACACCACAGGGTACTCAACCAAAAAAATCTCGTTTAATTTTATATGGCCATCCCGTACCGTCCCGTGCTATTTATATCAACCGTGTATCCTACGCCCTATTGAAACGATGAAACTGTACCTAACACAGTAAATTGACATTGGACATCGCTAACGAGAACGCTTGCAAACAAGTGCCAATTCAATTTAATTCACCTATAGTACGGCCATTTTATCACACGTACATATTAACGCTAACGTCTTGGCCACGAACTACGCGCTCAAGCGAGACGCGTGTCCACAAAGATTGCGGAGAAAATAAATGAAAGGTTTTTTAAGAAAACCTTGCCTCTCACTAGGAATTTCTCCTGTATCGTAGCTACAAACATTTAAACTCACATGCACAAGCAGCCAGACCCGGAACAACTACCACACAAATATTTGTTCCGTGCGGGAATCGCACCGGCGACAGCACCAAATCGCTCAGCCACTGCGCCCACCGTGTCAAATGTGTCAATTGCGACTTGCGACGTGGCTGTACTCACGCGGAAGAAAAAAGGTGACACAGTTGCGTGTCGCTCGACTTGCCCCGTCGTAAGCCGCATCACCTCAGGGTGTGAACGGGTCGTGATGACAGCCATGCAATCAACCTTGCGCGTCTACCATGATTTATTATCTGTTCACGATCATCATGTGTCTGGGATTCCCTTTGTTGTGTGTACAGTGACCCACTTCTGCCGACAGGACATCCAAATGTACGTCCGCGTCTAAGACGACCTTCTGACTCGTTTTTCTATCTCAGTTCTCAGTAACTATTTTTTTACTTTTATTATATAATGTTAGCATAAAATTATAACAATATACAATGGACAGCCAATTGACAAACTTTGTAATTGGCTATGATAATAATTATTATTTAGCACGTTAAGCCGTTGGTCCCGGGTGTCATTTGTAGATCTTTGACAATCGTTAGGCAGTCAGTGGCACAAAAAGTCTGACAGCCAGTCTTACCAAGGGGTATCGTATTACCCAGTACTAACTGGGTTGTGGAGGTCAGATAGGCAGTCGCTCCATGTAAAATACTGGTATTCAGCTGCATCCGGTTAGACTGGAAGCCGACCCCAATATAGTTGGGAAAAGGCTAGGCAGATGATGATGAATAATTATTATTTACTCATTGTAGTACACGTTTGAAATACAGTTTTACAAAATGTAGGTTTATATTTATTTGTAAGTGTTATTTATACAGATGTAATACCTGTTCAGTTTACTTAGTTAAATTAATAAATTGGTAACAAATTATGGTTGGCACCAAGACTTGAGGCATTGTAACTTGTTAGGTAGGCACCAGTAGCGAATGGTCAATTTTTGTAAGAGATAAGCCGGACTAAAGTTCTTTAATGTGATTATATTATTTGTCTATAGAATACTGACGTGCCATTTTTCAAATGGAATCCGGTAGGAATCGAGTTGTATGGAACCTTCGCCACTGGTAACCTACAGCACTCATGCAAGCGACAACTGTTTGCCACGTTGTGGGAGTGCAACCCATTCTCTTCACCACAATAACTACAACGCTTTATCTTAAGTGCTCATAATTGTAAATAAAAACACTGTAATATTTATTAAAATCACACTAACTAAAAAAAACTGCATTACTCACTGCTTAAGAAATAATTCAATATTAGGTGGACCTTTTTTCATTCTTAAAAATCCAAATCACATATGGATGGAATGAAGATAAACTATTTTATATCGTAACCTAATCTTGGGTACGGATCTCAGGGAAGATCCTACTGAAAACGCTTCTCTACCTTTCAGGGGTTATCCTAATTTGCAAACATCGCGTCTGAATTACGATTTTAAGGCCCCTCGCCTTCTGCGACTTTTTATAGCGATGCTATCAGCGTTTTGTAAACACGCTTCTGTATCTCTACTATCGCGCGGAACAGAATTGGGCGAAGGTGTACAGCCAGCGACAGCATCCCTACTGCATCGCTACAGAAAGCCGCCGTGGGCGAGGCCTCTAAGATCTCAAAACTTGACAAGAGAGCCGTGATTGATGGAAACAGATTTCAAGAGGGTTAAGTTAAGAAAAACCAAGCTTACAAAGGCTTGGTCGTATTTTTACAGGTGGACATCAGGAAATCATTTGCCTAGTGTGGCTTATTAGTGTTGGAGCCCCTTAACAGGCACAACTTTTTAGTATCGCCGTCCATAGTTCTGCTTCCAATGTAAACTGCTAAACCAAATCCGATGCAAACATGCTAAGAAACCTCATCAACGCACCCCAAACTACATGCTTCCAAAAACCAAATAAAAAATGTTAAAATTTCTGAATAAGTATTTTTCAATGAAAATGTACGTCTTTCTTTATGTAAGTCAAGCTGTTAATAAACCCATGAAGATCGTCTATTGATCATGCGCAAACTGTACCGACTTTATTTTTCTCAAGCACCGGCACGGATAGCGACAGCACTGCCAGTCCGACTCTTTTCAGCCCACTATGGACGCCCTGTTGGATAGAAATAGGAGAAAATAATATAAATAATTAATAATAGGAGAAAATAATATAATTAATAACTAATTGCACATGCTAAAGCGTAAACATATACAACGTGTAAACTGACCCTTCACGAAACCGACAAGAAAGCGTTCTGTAAATCAAACTAAGTAAGTCTACGTCAAAATTATTGCTGGGAAACGACTTTTTTTTTTGGGGTGAAAAATCACGTTTTACGGTAGGACTCAATGTACTCCAAACATGGTGCTGGTGGATGCAGTCAATAGTACCTACGGGGGTCGTGGAGGTATTTAATGTAAAGTTATAACATTAAAAACTTATACTTAAAACTTAAAACTTGTACTTAAAAAAAAAAAACTTATAAAAAATATCGCATTAACGGGGAAAACAAGTGCTTTTCGGTTTTGTGAAGGGGGGTACTTTTACACCCTTTGGATACACAAACGCTCAACTCCATGAGGGAGGGCAGTGATTACAGAATACATGGGGCAATACATCAGGGCGATGAATAGCATGCTCATAAGCAAAGCATTGTCTATCGTTCTTAGCTGAATAAGAACGAGTGTTTTAGTGCATTTACTTAAAAGTTTTCCAGGAACAAGCGAGCCTAAAAATAAGCGTAGTATTTAGTACCCTTTTTAAGGTACAGTCGCCAGCACATCAGTTACCACAAACTGTCAAATTTCTTCAAATGATTTTATACCATAAATTGTTCGTGGTTAAGTTCAAAATCGAATGAGAAAATTTGACAGCTTGTAGTAACATGATGCGCTGGCGACTGTACGATTAGTAACATCATATTCTGCAAAGTAAGAAAAATAATTGATTACAATTAACCATGCGTTTCAATTATTAAGGTTTTCCTCAAGATGATTTTAAATCAAGACGATAAATCAGTTAGCATACCTATGGTGGTAATTCTCACAGCTCAGTTATCAGTTTCTTTGTTTTCAAACTGCTTTCAACATAAAAAGAAAATCACCATAAATCAATCTTCATTATTTCAACCATCACTTTTGACACATGTTTGTTTATCACTGAATTCTTTGTTAATCACTTGTCTAGTCTTCATAAAAGCGATCACCTGCGCCTGAGTGCGAGTGCGTCTGCTATTCTTCCGTGGTTGTCTAAACAAGTCAGACTTATGAGCATGTTTTTAGACAGTTGTTACACAGGTTTAATTTATGAACCTGGTAATACGTTGTGTTTTATGAAATGGGTAGCAATATTTTTTTTCATCACAAATTCACGATACAAATTCACATTTTTTTTTTTAATTCTTGTCTTTTCTTTTAATTCTTGTCTGTTTTTAAGTCTTGTCAGTTGTATATTTTATCCTTACTAATATTATAAATTCGAAAGTAAGTTTGTTTGGTACCTTTTCACGCCTAAACCACTGCACTGATCATCCTGAAATTTTTCATATACGTTGCTAGGTGTACAGAAACCTACATAAGGTACCTTTCATCCCGAAAAAAAAATACTGTTCCCGAGGAAAACAACAATAACGTTCTTATTATAATATATGTCGCAACGTGTCTTTAGAATCATGATTGAATTATATTATTACAAGCAGAGTAAATCCTGAATTGATTGTGAAATTCTAAATTAACGCGAGCGAAGTTGCGGGCAAAAACTAGTCGTCAATAAAACCCTAAATGATGTTAAAATTCTAAAATATAGTTATTATCTAGATAATTAATCAACTGCTATTTATCAAACAATAGGTTCACTAATAGGTTATAAGACAAAAAGAACGAATAACTAAGTCCGCAGTTTCAGAAATCTCATAATCATTTACATAGCATAGCTCTCAATTAATTTATGTCTAATACAGGCCACGTCTTAGCCATCATCTTAATTCCGTTATCTATAAATCCGTCGGCCACCCGCAGCAATGTTTACGCAACGCATGCGCGCTTTGTAAACATTGCGATAGGGACGCGTGCGCACACCACCTTTACTGGACAGTCGGCGCAAGATCTAGATCTTACATGACAATAGAAGGACGGACGCGTTTATAAGTTTGTTTAAAAAACAATATTGCCTGCCATAACTGTATAATTAATTCAGTTTAAAGTCAACCTACAATTATAAACTACCCACATAAATAAGGAATAATTAAAAATGTTAAAGATTCGCACAATTTGAGAAAAAAACACTTTTTTGCATGTTTTAACTAATTCTGGAAAACCACTAAATGAAAACTAATTACATGGCAACGAATTTATAACGAGAGTTGAAATCTCAAATTTAAATTCCAACATCGAAACAATATTAGGCATTCATATATCTGTGCTTACTGTTAGTAATAGCAGGGCACGTGCTACCTAGTTACTGACATTGAAACAGCGTGCCCCGTAGCCAACTAGTTGATAGCAGGAAAAAAATTCAATGTTACAAAATATACTGGCTAAATAATAACAACCGCTTGGATCAATCTCTGGGTTAAGCCGCGCTTGTCTAGGTTGGTCAGTGGATGGGTGACCCATTAAATACCGAATTTCCTTCGTGTCTCGGAAAGCACGTTAAGCCGTTGGTCCCAGTTGTCATTTGTAGATCTTTGACAGTCGTTACAGGAAGTCAGTAGGCCGAAAGTCTAGAAACCAGTCTTACCAAAGGATATCGTCTTACCCAGTACTATTGTATTGTATAACGGGCTGGTGTCCGCAACTCCACGTCAAAGCGCGTATTTTGCGTGCGTACCCAGTGCTAACTGGGTTGTGGAGGTCAGATACGCAGTCGCTCCATGTAAAATACTGGTATTCAGCTGCATCCGCTTAGACTGGAAATCGAACCCAGGAAAAGACTAGGCAGGTGATGATAACTACCCTATAAACTTATAATTCTTAAATTTCCCCTTTTTTTTCAAGTAGAGACTCGAAACTTAATCAGTTCAATAAAACACGGACTAAGATTTTATTTTACTTGTCCAAGTCTCAACTAACCACTAATAGCAATAACATTATTGATAATATTTTTAAATTTATTTTATTTTATTTTTTTACTTTGACCATGCTGACATTTTTTTTATTTTTTATTTTATCATTTTTTTTTATTTTTATTTTATGTAATTCCAATGACATGCCACTTATTTGTTTGACATCATTGATAATATTTTTTATTGTTATGACCATGTTGACATTTTTAATTTTTTATATTTTATATAATTCCAATGACATGCCGCTTATTTTAAATTTATAATATTTTGTAAACCAACTATTTGCATGCCCATGTGGCGGCAAAATGTGGAGAACATTATTATAAAAAAAAAAAACATCTATGTACCTATTACCCATGTTTGCAAAGAAATAAATGATTTGATTTGATTTGATTTAACTATATGAACAGAACACCACTGAACAACACGACCAGCACCACTGAACTGTACGATTTGAACTTGAGTTGTGAGTTAAGTTCATACTCTGGGAAACTGGTCCCGCTTCATCCAGCTGAAATATGTAAAAAAGGTGTAAATAGACCCTTAACACATCCGAAAGGCACTTGTTCTCCCTGTCTTTGCGATATTTTTTTGTTCTAGACCATACCTGGGAACCTTCTAGTTACGGAGATATTGGGGGTCAAAGTTCCAACTTTTTCACAAGTTTTTTTTTTAAACATGTTTTTAATGTTAGATTTTTACTTTACACACCTCCACGACCCCCGTACTATTCAATCCATGCATCAGCACAATGCTTTGAGTGCTTTCCATCGAGTCCTACCTTAAAACGGAATTTTTACCCCAAAAAAAAAATCGATTCCCAGCAATAATTTTTGCGTAAAGTTTCTTAGTTTGATGTACAGAATGCTTGGTTGACGACTATATGAAGGGTCTGTTTACACCCGGTATGTACAGAATATATCCGGATGTCAGTTTCTTGTGTGGTAAGTTCTGGATCCTTTGAGATTTCGTTTAGTTGCAGACTGACAAAACTTAAGAGTAAAAGTTTAACCCTAGAGTTTCGCGTCGTGGTTGTTGTTGGATGTTTGGTCCCAAGTGTTCAGACGAGAACAATTTGAATGGAAAACAATGAATATAATAAAACCATCAGCATAAATTAAATAAATTATATGATATAAATTATTAATGGGTTTCTCCAGCAGGAATTTCTTAGTAGTGGCCACAGAGTTTGGTTTGTGCCCGGTTGATGGAAATAGGCTCGCCCAGTCGCCGGGGTGTACCATTAGGTAGAGTGGTAGACCTCTGCCCAATCCCCGGAATCCGGAAATGAGCCCCCGGCGTCCCCGGACCGCTCTGTGTTCAGTCGTGAAGATAATCCGATTTTTAATATTTTATACGCAAACCCTGCGTAGGGAACATAGCTGTTTTTGACATGGAACCTGCTCGCACTGGAATTTTTCTTTCCATGTCAAAAACAGCTATAATCCGATTTGTTGAGCGTAATAACTGTTGGCTCTACATTCTACAAACAACTCTAGTCACTGGGTTTTTAAGTTCTAGCGGCCTTAGTTGAGAATATTTGTGAAATCATTCATTTAAACCATTTCGGGGGTACGAAGAACAGTGTGTAAAGTTCTTCATCCCCCAAAGAAAAGGGAGAATCCTCCGACCAGAGGGGTGTTATGTCTGGTTGGCTACTGCCCGACAGATGTTTTCGGGTTCTAAGTCGCGGAAAACTTTACTTGCGCTATGTAGGATTTAGGCGTATTTTTTTTTTTTATAATGAATGGGCTTACTTTTGACCTCAATCTAGTCCAGAGGACAGAGATGAGGTCGACGATGGAACGAGCTAACCCAAAAGAAGCCTATTAACTCGCGACTTAAATAGATTGGGGCATATGAACTTGGGAACACCGACTTATTTCGCAGTTTAGTTCATCGTCTGTGTCATAGATGGCGCTGTAGTACTTTTTGTTCTATGTTGCTGTAGTACTCTTTGTAGTGCCTCTACACCATGAATATTAGGACGGTAACCAGTTGGTTCACATTTAAAGTGACAGCTCGAGAACATATATAATACACACAAGAAGTTGGCAGACAGATTCGTCTTGTAGTGTTTCTTGTTTATCTCTCATAACTTTTTATATTTTGTTTATGTATTTATTCCTATATTTTAATAATAAATATTTAATTTGTTTTCTGTTATTGCACCAACTGTGTATTGTGTCTGCATCACGCTAAGGTAGACTGGTAGAAAGTGCCCAAGCCCTTAAGTCCGCCATTGTACAGATTTTACTTGTGCATAAAGTTTTAATAAATACATAAAAAGGAACAATTCTGAAGGCCACCTCAACCACAAAAACCACAGCGGCAAAGCCGACTGGAAGCCGCGCAGAACAAAATGCGACATGTGGTGATCAGCTCATTCGGATTTCGCGTCAGTCAGAGTGATGATTCCCATAAACGGAAACTTAAGGCTGATTTCCACCAAACGGCTCACATCGCATGGGATCGGAAAGGATGCGAGCGGATGCGGCGACAGCCGATCGCATCCGGCAGGATGTCGATGCACGCGATTGGATACGACGCGTCGCTTGCGCACGTCATCATCATCATCATTTCAGCCGAAAGACGTCCACTGCTGGACATTGGCCTCCCCCAAGTGTCGCCACATTGACCGGTCCCGTGCGTCTCGAATCCAGCGGATCCCCGCAACCTTTACCAGGTCATCGGTCCACCTAGTGGGAGGCCTTCCAACGCAACGTCTTCCAGTTCGCGGTCGCCACTCCAGAACTTTCCGGCCCCATCGGCCATCCGTACGCCCGGCCTTGCGCACGTATTCGTTTCAAATTCAAAAAAATGTGAGCCGTCACGGGACGCCTGGCAGATGTGAAACATCGACATTTTTTTGTAAAAGTAATATGCAGAAAAGAACAGATTGTGATAGGAACTAAATATGTCATAATGATAAAATAAAATATTACGATTTTTTTTCCAGATAACGATGACTATTTATTGAATAAACATTTATTTTCATTAAATACAAAAATTTACGAATTTATTTCAAATCGTGACTACTTAATTCGTTTAATCAGTGACTTCGGTAATAGTTATAAATAATATTATTATTATATTTTATTATTTTTTTTTATAAATCTTTTTTTCTTGCAGACCAGTACCAAACTGAATTCGGGATTGACCGTAGAAAAGCTAAATTAGACTCTATGCAGCTGTGAATATACTCTTCGGATTGAACTTGTTCCTTAGTTATATTGGTATCTGTACCAACATGTCTAAACGCGATCGTTAAACAGTCACGAACTCGCAGTCTCATTATTTTTACAGCCATATATAACAAATGATGGCGACGCGTCGCCACGGCATGCGTCGCCACGCCAGAAATCGGTTTTATGTGCGGCTATAGATGTTTCACATTAATAGCTTCATTCCTACCGTATCGAATAAGACGACAGGTAAACAGAGCCGATCGCGCGTCGCAGCTTACTTTCGGCTACGATCGCGTGTCGCGGAAGACGCCCGCGGTCAAGCTGCTGTGCGTGGCTTGGTACGAGTACGGCTCGTAATATAGACAAAGATTGTAAAATCCGTTCCGATCCGATGCGATGCGAGCCGTTTGATGGGAATCATCTTTTAACCGATGGTCTACTGCCTAAATAGTACAGTGCCACTGAGCAAAACGATGTTTCGGTAAAACTACATCAAAACCGGTTATACTTGTTTGCAGATAAAATACGGTATATATTATGTATATACTACTTTCCAGCAGCGTTCATGAAAATATTTTTCATAAATTAATATTTTAAAAGTGGCAACACTTTGCCAGGGTTTATCTTTGTCCATAAATTCGATTCAATCTCTTTATATAATGAATGCGTTTTGCCTACATACATTCGTGGCTCATATGTATTATTCACATCCAATTTACATGTCTGGACAATTTTAAATGGAAATTTTAAAATGAAGGCCTGTCTGCCGAGTTTATAATAAAAAGTTAATAATGTATCTTTAAATTAACGCCTCTTTGTTCTCGGGGGCAAAGTTCACTTAATAGATAAGTAGAAAAATATAAAAAAATATAACGACAGTCTTGGGTTGTCGAGGTAGGTAGACAGTCACTCCATACCAAAATACTGGTATTTGACCATTTGAAGTGTTGGATAGCCCATTTATTGCCGAAGGCTATAGGCTATATAACATCACGCTACGACTAATAGGAGCGGAGCATTAATGAAAAATGTTGCAAATACGGGAAAAAATTAATACGCAGGCGAAGTTGCGCGGGTCAGCTAGTCGTAACATAAATATGTACGTAAATATGTAAGTTCTACTAATTATTACGTGCGTATCATCTTACAGATCGTAAAAATAGACTACCAAGATAAAATAACGATGCCACCAAATCAATCGAATGTAAAATGTTAATTGATATTCGAGATCGGATATTCGGATGCATATTTACCAAACTTTGTTGACTAGTATGGAGTGCGAGTTCGAGTATCAAAATAAACATTGTTATAAGCCCAGTCATATTTTCCATTTTATTATATTTGAATTTTCAGCAGCAAAGTTTGCATTCAGTTATTTATCAGCAATTTTTTTAATTTGAAGTATTTTTTTTTTTACTTGTTTCCACATGTTCTTACCTAGTTTTTAACAGAATAGAAATATTTATGATTCTTAGGAATACTACATTTTATGTACACTCAATTTATTTATGAAATTCCGCGAAAGCCGGGAAAAATAATATTATAAGAAGCCGTTTCCACACTTTTGTACCCTTTGCCGAGAAAAAATGTACCTTAGGTAAATATACATTCAAATATTGGATCCCTAATGATATAACATTGAAAAAAATAAACGATTTTTTTTTAACGTAACAAATCTCTTTCTTATTTTTCAGAAAACCGTAAATAATTTATTGTTCAAACATTGATAGTTTATGTGACTGAAAACGTTAGCGTTGTTAAACTAATAGTAAAATATAGCTGAAACATCATGAAATTATATTTATTGAGTGAAAAATAATGGAAAAAATACCGTTACTGTAGTTGGTAATAACTATACAGTATTTGTATGGTTTAGTAAACAAAGTGTTTTATGTAATATCATAAATAATGTTCGTTTGCTTTGTGTTGTGTTTAAAAATGTAGATCATATGCTGTCTGTGTAAATATGGTGTTGTTCCACAAACGATGGAGCACTTAATATCATGTCCTGCGTGTCCTGTTGTTTGTTCACTACAGGAACTGATGGACGCTACCGAATGCGACAAACTAGTAGCTCAGTTCTGGGCCGATATAATGTAGATTGCCATCGATACGCTATGAAGAAGATTGCTGTCTGTGTGTGTGTACACAGCGGATTGATAGTGGCCTAAATAGTGTAGGTACCTGCTTTATGCTTTTTCCTAATGTTCAACATACGCACCTGAATATTGAAAATAATGGCATATATGTCCAAATCCGTATAATCTATTCACTTGTACTAATTAATAGCTTATAGAAATACAATGTTAGATACGGTCACTAATGAAATGCTAACACCACACATGCAGTGTGGTGTTACGCGAATGGATAAAATAAGAAATGAGTACATAAGAGGAAGTCTGAAAGTGGCGCCGGTGACTGAAAAGTTGAATGGTAATCGATTGTCGTGGTATGGACATGTGATGCGGAGGAATGAGGAAAATTTCGTTAGGCAAGTTTTGAGTACGAATGTGGATGGGTATATGAGTAGAGAAAGATCAAAGAAACGATGGATGGAGTGTCTGATGAGATGATTAGTAATAGAGAAGTATGGAAGAAGACCCCAAATGAATTGGGATAAGGGCAAGAGAATGATGATGTCACAAATGAAATCATTTTCTTATTAAGTGAAACAAAGAGCCACTGTACGTGTACAGTGTACACATACATGGTTAGTAGTTAAACGTGACTAATTAGCAATGCCTGAATTACAGAAACGAGCAAACTGGTTCTTTATCAATGCATTTTCAGGTGACTTGGTGCGCCAACTAACACCAATATGTCCGTGTGCATTTTTTTATTAAAACCCGAATACGGGTGGACCTAGATCTTGAACAATGTGAAATTATCATGCGATAGAAACTTTGTTTCTGTGAAATCTTTTAGGCTTATTCCATGACGACAGGACATGACCTATTCTGAATTGGTCTTCATCATTCTCTTGCCCTTCTTCTTTCTTCTTCTTACATTCGGGCTCGGCGCAACATGTCTTCTTCATCTATTCTTCTCTATTACTCGTCGTCTCATCAGACATCTCCTTTCGTGCCATATCATCCCTCACACAGTCCATCCATCGTTTTTTTTGGTCTTCCACTCTTCCAACCCATCCATATTCATACTCAAAACTTTCCGCACGACATTTTCCTCATTCCTCCGCATCATATGTCAATACCTCGACCACCGATTATCCCACAAGATTTCAGTCACCGGCGCCACTTTCAGACTTCCTCTTATGTCCTCATTTCATATTTACAATATCACTAAATTGCACCGTATGAGTTTGAACTCAAATCTATACCAATCTATAAAATCTAAAAGTGCGCTTTTTAGATGTCGCTTAACGTCAGTGAAAACGTACAGAAATAAATATGTATTATGGTACTAGATTAATATCACAGACTGCTTCGTTGATCTAGTGGTCGCAAGCACGACTGCTGAGCTTGGAGGTCCTGGGTTTGATTCCCGGGTCGGGCAAATTGTCATTGGGTTTTTGCATCAGGAATTTCTGAGTAGCAGCCACGGAGTCTGGATTTGCCCTCGGTTGATGGCAATAGGCTCGCCCCCTATTACATGGGACTTAAACATAACTGACGAAATTGGGTACATCTCTGCCTAACCCTTCGGGGATCACAGGCGTGATGTCATGTATGTATGTATTAATGTCACACGGCTGCTTAATGAATCTCATTCCTCATACATCATACAAAATATAAAACTCCTATCGATGTCACCAAATAACACAAAGCAATCACGTTTCTCGCTAATGAGGTGCCAGCAATAGGGAGAGGTAGACGTCGGTCCCTTTGTAGATGTAGCTAATACTGATATGTAGCCGTATCTCATATCTGTACGCCGAACATAAGAGCAGTTCAAATAAATTTTGTTGGACATGGCTGGATACATTTAAACCATCAAGTATAGTAAGTAAAAACGCAAAAAGTACGATAAAGAGCAGTCGTGTGCATTGAGAAATTATGTATTTCAGACCTTTAAAATAGAAGGTGTAACTTGACCCTTAACGAAGTCGAAACGCAATTGTTTTCACCTTCATTGCGATCATGTTTTTGTTCTAGACCATACATGGGAATTTTCTATGTAGTTACGGAGATATTGGGAGTCAAAGCTCCAACTTTTCCCCAAGTTTTTTTTTTTAAATACATGTTTTTAATGAAAGTATTTTACTTTAAACACCTCCACGACCCCCGTACTATTCAATCCATTCATCAACACAATGTTTTGAGTGCGTTACATTGAGTCCTACCCTAAAACGTGATTTTTCACCCCATAAAAAAAGTCGTTTCCCAGCAATATTTTTTACGTAAAGTTACTTAGTTTGATGTACATAATGATTGGTTGACGGCTTCGTGAAGGGTTCGTTTACACTCTGTATAGTCCTATGAGTAGCCTAATATTTCAACGAACTATCAGCATAACTTAACGGGGTTCAGCGCCCCTGTTGAGCTTGAGGTCCTAGCTTCGATTTCCATGTCGGGTAAAGTGATACTGGGTTTTTCTGTCAAGAATTTCTCAGTGAGCCGTTCTATGTTTGTGTCAATCTCCACGTTCCTGCGCCACACACGGCCAAGAACTACAAACCTAGTTATAAAGTATTTACATACATACCTAAGCTCACGACTTTTTCCCCTGGGGGTTGGCAGAAACCACCTTCTACGATATTTGTAAAGAGATAGTGGCAAAGTCCCTGTAATTTAGATAACTCCTAGGGAAGACGTAATTAAGCTTATCAACAGGTCTAATTTACGCCTACCAAAGAAATTAAGGATACCTATTATAACAGATGCTAGACTGGTGTCAAATCTGACGTGACATGACGTTGACGTCAAGTTTGTCCGTCCGTATGTTTTCATAACACTCGAGGCGCGGCCGAGCACGGTTTACGTTAATTATTCATATTTAATTTTAATTAAGTTTGTCGACTTGATTTCGCGTGTAACATACAATAAGATTTATGTTGTAAAGCTTTGTTTGATAGTTATAATTTGTGGTTAATTATTTCAGAGTAGAGAGAGGTGACGGTGATCGACGATAACTGTAGGGTTCTGTAGGGTTCTATATCGATTTATTCATAATCATTGACGGCACGGTTGGCGCAGTGGCCGAGTGACTGGCTGCTGCGCTGCTTAACACGGGTTCGACCCCTGTACGGCACAAATATTTGTATGGCCTACAGGTAGTTGTTCCAGGTCTGGCTGTTGTGTGAGTTTCAGTTTGAGGCAAATTAATCGCTTTTTTTTTGTGTGCCATCTTAGTTTGCGTCTTCCCTTAGAGCATTTATTCTGGAAGGTTTGTGTTGAATACATTTTGAATTTAACTTAGATATATCGATGTTTTGACAAGTCGCATAACTGTATTGTTTTGTCAAATTCAAAATGTTCCTACTACTCGTAAATACTACCTTCCTCATCACACTTACTCATCATAGCTAATTAAGCAAATGTGTTCTTACACAAACTCTTCAAATGCTTCAAAGTGTAGCCATGCTTTTGAAGGCTTATGTCAAGTCTTCATTCTTAAGAATGTTTGCATAGACACTAATATTAGTGCCACGAAACGGCGGTTCAGCATTTCCGCACTCAACGTCCCCGCCTGTACTTTTCAGCCGTATGTTTCCCTGACACGTGAGATGTCGTGTCACCGTGCAGGGCTCGCGTGAATAATTAATTAATTATTATAGCCGGCGACTTGATTACAGGCGCAGTGAGTAGTCGGCTTAATGAATAGTTCAACTGTGAGTTACATCCCTTAGAAAGTCTAGGAGCATAGAATATAAACATCAAACCTGTGGCTACAGTCCTTTTGCAAGTATTTTACGTCTGATATAACAGTTATGACAACTAGAATAAGGATCTCTGTACTGCCAAATAACATATGACAGTACGAAATTAATTTGTCCAGTGAAAAGTTTTAAATCGTTCGCTTCGCCCTCAATTCAGACTATCGTCATCTACTGCTGGACATGTGCCTCCCCTAAGTTGAGCCACATCACCCAGTCTTCCGCCTTTCGCACCAGTCCGACCTAACCTCATCATTTCTTTGGTCTTCTCTAGTCTTAGAGCCATCCAGAGTCATACTCAAAACTTTCCTTATGACATTTTACTTTACTGAAACAAATAGTATCCTAGTAATAATTTAGACACAACTAATTAACTATTAACACAAATAATGGCGACTGGATCCCACGAAAAGCAATAACAATAAACATTATAACCAATAGCAACTGAACCCATAAAACTTAATACTTAAAGCCTGTTTAATTTGACCAAGAATCTTTTTAAAGCTCTATAAAGGCTGTACTGCGAAATCCCTATAGAACTGCAAGCAATTTAAGAAAAGCGTCAAGCGTGAACCCTCATCTTTGTTATCTGTCGTCAACACAGAGCTGTACCTAAATAAAGCCCCCCCGTAATAAGAGAATGGAAAAATGTTTCTTGAAGTAAAATTTTATAATTATGTCTAAGGTAACATCGCGGCTGTATTGGGCTGAACAGGACTAGATGATGTAAGTAGTTAGGTACCCATTGGACAAAAGTTGTACCAGGAAAAATTTTACAGGAAAAGGAAATTTTGAAGGAAAAAACACTTTTGCCTGCTCATTTGGCTTAAGGTAATTCGTAAGTTATGCGCTTGGTTAACCTTTTGAACGCCAGAGCATAAACGCACGCGCATGCCCTCCACGCCAAGCCACAATTTCACTTACCATTTCGTCACACATTTGTGTCGTTTGGCGTACAGGGCACGCGCTTGCTTGTCACGTATATGTGTAAAAGGTTAACCGCCTTTAGGTATAAACCGGTCAATGAACTAAAAGAAGGAATATTTCCTTCAAAGTTTCAAACCAAAGAAAATTGAGACCGTTTGAAGTGAGAGAAGGCAAAAGTAATGAAATATCCAAGCCAGCGTTTCGTCAGTCTGCATCAAACGTTACACTAAAGAAATCCTCCTATCCTCCTTCATTTAAAAAAAAAGCCATGGCTTAATAATGAGGTAAACAAAAGAGTATTAAACGTAAGATTGTATTATAATACTCTTTCTCGCGAATCTCATTGTGAAATGAATACGACATCAAAATGTAAGAGGTAAGGTTCAATAGCATTTATGTTTGAACGTGTTTTGTTGCTATTGTTATTGATCAGGCGTTCGGTTTCAGGTGATACTGGGTGGATACTTGTTTTGTAAAAGACCCGGTAAAATGTAAATTAGATTTGTTAACGTTGATAAAAAACGTTAGGTGTTTATTTTAGTGTCTTCTTTGTGTTTTGTTTCGACATTCGATAACACATGTGGGAAATTCGCTGCATAAGAGATAGATGCAAGAATAGCTGTTGTGGTGATACTTGGGTAAGTCCTATCTCCAGCAGATGGTGATATGGCTGAAGAAATAACCAAAGTGGTTCTAGTTCCAATGACAACACAGAGGAAAGACTGAACCGAAGAATTAAGGGTCCTTCAAGTATGGATATCATAAAATACAATGGATTATGTCAAGAACATGAGCAGCAGATTCATTTAAACGGTAATTAGTTAACAATTCGTTTGGGCGTGCGCCGAATATTGCTCATTTTCGCAGCGGTCTTAATGTTTTCTCGCGACCTTTAAATTGTGAGGGTTTGTGTTGTTACGAGAAACATATATTACCATCCATGGCAGTTAACTTTAGCGGTAGTCACAGTTAGAAACCCGAAAGTCTGACAACCAGTCTTACCAAAAACAACGCGAAACTTTGTAACTCGGTTACGGAGGTCAGATTGGCAGTCCTACCATATAAAACACCCCGACCCCAACATATTTGGGAAAAGGCTAGACAATTTTTAATTTTTCTTTTTTTTTTTTTTTTGATAAACTTTTAGGCCCGCTTGCACCACGAATTGCTAAACGCGTTTAACTCTAAACATATTAGAACATCATTCTGCCTCTGTCATCATTAAACGATGGACAGAAACAGAACGATATTTTAAATGCATTCTACGTTCAGAGCCCGAACCAGAACAGCATAAACAAAACAATTAAAATTCGGTTTGTTTTAGTGATGTAACAACTACATAAGTGACACTGTTTTAAGCTTTCACGGTTTACAACTAAACTTATTCTGTCACTTACGGGATATCGGGTTTGTTTATTTTCCATCCACCCGCATTCTCCAGTCAACCCGCGATCATGGCGTTTGCAACAGCGCCGAAATATCGGGAGCTCAAAATAATGAACAATCACGGAAGATGTCCCGTAAGTGACAGTATAAGTTTATATGTTTTGACGGCACGGCTGAGCGATTGACTGCTGCGCTTCTGGTCGCGGGTTCGATTCCCGCGCGGAACAAATATTTGTATGGCCTACTCTTCCGGGTCTGGCTGTTTGTATATGTGAATTTAAATGTTTGTAAACGCACCCACGATACAGGAGAAATTCCTAGTGTAGGGCAAGGTTTTTATTTAAAAAATAAAAAAAAAACATAAGTGACGTCAAACAGTCAAACCAGCTCATAAAAAAACGTAATTACCTACATTGATATATGTATTAAAAAACCATGATTACCTAGCTATCTTTTTGTGTCACTAACCGAAATCTAAATTTGCAGAGAACATTGAAATATAATTTCTAAAGCAAAACCGTAAGACACTATCTAGTTTCACTCATCGATCATATTACAAGATAGTATATAAACAAAAATTGAGTAGGTATCAATATATTTACGTACCTAACGTTAAGAAATCGTGGGAAAATTGTCGGGACATACAACTTGTGAACTTTTTGTTATTTTTTTTATTTTTTATTCATTTATAGCCTTATTTGAGCAGCAAGTTAGACGTAGGTAGTTCCTGCGTTAGACTACAGAGTACAGACGATAGACGAACGACGATAACTGTCACTTACGTGTTATCTACCGTGATTATTAATGTTTTTGAGCTCCCGATATTTCGACGCTGTTGCAAGCGCCATGATCGCGGGATGACTCGGGAGCTCAAAATAATGAATACTCACGAAAGATATCCCGTAAATGACAGTATAAATTTAGTTTTAAACCGTGAATGCTTAAAACAGTGTTTGAAAATAATGCTTGTTTATACTTACTTCCGCATCATGTGAAACGCCACAACCCTACCAATTTGAACATGTTTTATGTGAACATTTCGCCACTGAGAAAGCATACGAAGAAATTGTCAACATAAAATGTGATATGATAGGTCTATGCACCAAGTACAAACCTTACGAAGAATGTCTACATAAAAGAAAAGTACTACAAAGAAAAAGCCTTCAGTTCTTTGGCATCCCAACTAGCCGACTCAGAACATTTTTCACATATTTTCGACAGTGATACATAAAACATACATCAAGTAGTAAAACAGACATAAAACCACAATCTATATTTAATCATAAAAATAACACGGTACTGCATGACGTGTGTTGCATCCTAACCAAAGCGAATCGGTCGCGCGAATACACGAAGATATACGTCACTTCATCAGCATCATCATCCACAGCCCGACTTCACCCACTGGCAAGTAAATGCCCCTCTTTGTTTATGCCAATCTTCACGCTCCTGTGCTAGCTAATCTAGCTTTATAACACTTATTTGGTCGGAAACCCGAAAGAAAGAATGAAAAAATATTTATTTGTCGCAGGGACTTGACGTGCGTCACACAAAATTACAAAAAAATAAACTATAAATTCAACAGGACGGAACAATAAAAGAAAAAAGTTAACAGCTTGCACGTCGTGACTGCGACAAGCGGGTAAAAAAGAAAGCGCGGGGAAAGAAGATAGCGCTTCCAATTTTTGGTTTTCACCGGCGCGACGGTGTTCGCAAGACAATCGCTTCGGTTAGAACGAGGCCTAAGACAGCACATCAATTTCATGGTCCAATGATTTTTATGTGTAAGAAGCACGTGGCATTTCAAAATTAATATTAAAGTAAAACCTTTTTGTGGTTTTCGTCTACCTATAAATAATATTTCCATGTGAATAGGTCAGGTATCCTTGTCAATAATGAAGGTACGTCAAAGGAATGATAAGGTCAAGTAAAGCTCATTATTCATTTAATTAAATATTGAAGAAGAGTCCCTAATATATCTCCTACCTTTCTCGTATACGTTACCGGCTAAACCCGATTTTAGGCCAAACTAGGCACTCTGACTAAATGGGTTAGGTTAGGTTAGAACTGTGACCAACCACGCGCGAGCCGAGGGCGCGTAGCAGGGCCGATGAGTGCCACAGCAAAGTTGGGCGCATTGTAATTGCTTTGTTTGTGTTAGTGTATCCTGACACGATAAACACGTGAACTGGTTTGGCCTAGGACAAACTAGTTTGGCCTGAAATCGGGTTTGGCCGGTAACATATACATGATTTTGAATGTGACTACTTAGCGTGGCGATGGCAATCTATGATGAGCCGGCCCATAACTTGGCTACGGGTTGTTTTAAAATGGAAAATAATCGACCAAGCATGGTTATCAAGATGATCCAAATTCAGACCATTAGGTATCTATGTTTTCTCATAACTCTTGGATTTAATTCTGCATCTTTGCCTTGAGGATTTGTACGATGTTGAATTCCTTAAGAGGATATCTTTGCCGCACTCAGTTGTGGAGGTCAGATACGATATTAGGCAGTCGCTTTATGTAAAATACTGTAATTTAGCAGCAAAATCAAAATCAAACATTTAATTACAAGTAGGCCAGTTACAGGCACTTTTGAATTGTCGAAACAAAGACAACAATGAAATGTAGCTACACTCCCAGTCATAAGGCACAAAAACTGTGGAAGTACAGCATCTGGTTAGACTGGAAGGCGACCACAACGTACTTGGAAAAAGATCAGATGCTGGAGGGCAGATGATGATGATGAAGAAGAAAGAAAAAAGAAAGAAAGAAAACATATTTATTTAACCCATGCCACAAGTGCACACAACAAGCACAAAAAAAATATTAAAAAATTTAATATCTTAAATTTAAGAGAAGACAGGTTCTTAAACTTACGTTTACCATGGGCACGTCAAGGGCAACTGTTACCATGAATTCACCACATTGATTCCAGACCCAACTCGTGGCTAAATAATGACAGCCGCTCTGCTCAATCTTCAGGTTAACCAACGCTTGCCTAGGTTGGTCTGTGGATGGGTGACCCAATAAATACCGAGTTTCCTCCGTGCCTGGGAAAGCTCGTTAAACTGTTGGTCCCGGCTGTCATTTCTAGATCTTTGACAGTCGTTACAGGTAGTCAGTGTCCCGAAATTCTGACAACCAGTGTTACCAAGGGGTATCCTATTATCGTAATACCCAGTACGATAATAATCAGGGTTCCGTGTAAAAAAATTAAAACCCTTGAAACTGGTAACAAAATTCGATGGAAAGAGGATAGTAACATTTTTTAATAATATTTTCACGCGACGAAGGTCGCGGGCAACAATTAGTTGTAAATATGTTTCTTTTAACTGTGCAATAGCTTGGATTTATCCGTTATATAATAGGACTGTACATAATTTCCCAAATAAAAAATATAAATTGTTAAACTAATGATCTAAGGGAGAGGAAAATGGCATTATGAGGAAAAACTATCGTGTCATACAATAATAAATGTACCTAAAATATAATAGCTGATATACGTGGGTACAGAGTTGATTTCAAACTAGTTTTTCCTCATAAGGCACTCGGTGATTTGTTGCGCAGTGGAATTGGCGCCATTGACGCTAATTACTGTGGTTCTATGGAAATTTTTAACTGAACCTTTTCATCATCACATTACGCTCACAAGGGTTAAGGCACAAAAACACATTATTCTCTTCCTTTTCTCACACACTATCGTCTACAGTTCTTTTTGATTTTTCCTTCCGGTCTGCTGGCAGTTTTTTTTTATGAAATGAGCAGTACTTATGTACTCAAATATCATATAGTGAGCTGCGCTGGGGCGGCTGCTGCAGGTGCTGAAAACGACAAACGGCGCAAATACAATAATTTAATTGGTAGGTAGTTATGTGTTTCAACCCGTCAGTGTGGGCACACTGCCCTCCTAATATTTCGGGAAATCCCCAAGCGGTTGTTCGACTCTTCACGTTACCAGAGGGCGAGCCTATTCTTTAGCCAAAGGCGGGTGGCAATGCTGTTTGCATTGCCATCCAACGTAGCAATGCTGTCAGCCTTCTGGGCCCTTTTCCTGTTACCAGCGATGTAGACGAATTTTTTGGCGCCCTGTAACCCTTTTGATACTTGTAGATATTTCTATTACTATTACTTAAAGATTTGTAGTTTGTAAATAATGTAAATATTCTTTGGAATTTAATATCGTGTATTGTGTTGTACTGTGTACACAAAAAAGTAAAATAAATAAATAAATCATCATTATACCACGGTTTTGTTCTTCCATTCTCGCCTGTCAGACGTCACGACATCATTTACTCCTTTTTCTTTCATATCATTCCTCACACAATCCATCCATCGTTTCCTTGGTCTTCCTCTACCTCTCCATCCATGGTAGATTTTACTTCTCTTTGGTTGTTATGTGATGAAGATTTAGCAAGATGAAGGTCAGCCTTTAGCTTATTTTGCCCGCAGCAGAGCTTGATCCTGTGTTTCAATCATTGATTATTCTTACCTTTCCGTAATATTTACGGGAATTATCAATGTAAGGTAATAAAAAGTAATGTAACATCTGCATGTTTAGTTGTGTGCTCACATAATATCACGTCTTGTAATCCCCGAAGGATTAGGCAGAGGAGTATCTAACAAGTACCTACACCCACATTTCGCCAGTTATGTCTAGAACCAGGCATAAATCCAGACTCCGTGGCGGCTACTGAGCAATTCCTGAAGAGTGGTGTGCTCATAACTCGAAAATCAATATAATGAATATAATCCCCATATCAAATTCATTAGATGAACTAGCGAAATGTGCGTATACTAAAAGTGCAGCACATGAAGCTACCCGAAACTGTCAAATTTTCCCAAATAACCTTAACTCTTTCAGGGGCACTTTCATATAAGTTACAATATACGTGTTTTTATGTTTTTTCTAGTTGTATTTAGGCTAAACATTACTGAAAACATGGTTCAAAAAAATATCTGAGTGAAGGCTTTTGAGGAATCACATGGTTAGCTACGATTTTTTATTTTTATTTTTTTTTTTCCGTATGGGAAATCATCAAATGACCCCCCCCCCCCCTACTCTGGGCGGAGCGGAAGGGAGTGTCAGACTTGTACTGACTAAAACCCATCCATGTTCCTTCTTTGCCCTTTGTGTTCCAGGGCCACGGTATCTCTTTCGAACAGTCCCGCAGCCCTGGCAGGCATCGGCCCTTGCGTAGCTACGGTAACCACCGCCGCTGTACAACAAAACAACACTATGAAAAATCGTAATTTTTTTATCATGAATAGAGAAAATCTTCGAAGCAGGACTTTCCTTTACGCAAACACAGTGGAACATTGCAAGTTTTGCATTTCCAAACCGTACGTACTGCTTTTTTCCGAGCACGTTACAAAAACAATGTCAACGAATTTTGTTCAAACGAACAATACAAACACAAACGATTATCGGCGCCACTTACTGCCTAAACTAAATCGAGCATAAGGTGTATTTCTATGATAGTTCAAGAAATAATTAGCTAGCGTAGCTAACCACTGACCCTGAAAGAGTTAAACCTAATGCTTTAGCGATAAAATTGAAAATGTGCTGGCGTCTGTACACTTCTGACATACCCTTTGAAAAACTACAGAACGTGTTCTTACAGAATGTTGGCGACACTTCAATGATTAAAATCTATTGTTGGACTACAACTACGTATTGAATAGAGGGATACATACGGAATTAAGCAAAGGGTACATATACATATCGAGTACAGGTTGTGTGGTCCACAAGTCAAATAAGGACCCACCTGATGGTTTTGGGGCAATATGAACGCTGCCGATTATGATCATGTACCGTGAAAACTCACGACGTGGCTCCAAGAGGGGAGGGTCTATAAAAGGGGCCTAAAAAACCTCAAGTGATTAATGGATGCCCCCTAGCAGTAGAAATAGATACGGTCACATTGACTGAAAAATTGTGTGGTAATCGGTTGTCGTGGTATGGGCAGGTGATGCGGAGGAATAAGGAAAATGTCGTGAGGAAATCTGAGTATGAATGTGGATGGGTATAAGAGTAGAGGAAGACCAAAGAAACGATGGATGGACTGTGTGAAGGATGATATAGCAAGAAAGGAGGTGTCTGATGAGATGACGAGTAATAGAGAAGTATGGAAAGCCAGACATGCTGCGCCGACCCCAAATTAATTGGGATAAGGGCAAGAGAATGATGATGACTGTGGTCATATTTTGGTGGCATACCTACCCGAATCAACTTGTTCATCATCATCTGCCTAGCCCTTTACAACTATGTTGGGGTCGGCTTCCAGCCCAACCAGATGCAGCTAAATCCCAGAATTTTACATGAAGTGACTTTTTTAACTCTTTTGCATATCTGACCTCCACAACCCAGATATTTTTTTACTAAAATAAAAATACGACGAGTTAGACGCTTTGTTGTTTGCGCAATGCCATTTAAATTCATAGAATTTTTTAATAATATTCTACCTAGATATTACCTAGGTAGATATTTGCACCAGCATGCAAGTATTTAGTGCACAACTAAGTTAATTGCCACTTAATTACCGTTATCTCAATAGAAAAGATCACGCTCAGGCGGCTAATCTGGTAAACCAAAGACTCTTCTAGAACCATAGTTTTACAAAAATGAGCTAGGACCTCCAACTAAATTCTAGAGTATCGAAATAACAACGGGAACAAATTTTAATAATTTTAATTACACCTAACATTTTTCTACACGCTTGTACTCAAATTTGAAATTCGATGCCATTTTTTTTTAACTTTTTCAGCGGGTCCAATCGATAAAAGAAAAAAAAAAAAAAATGACATTTAGTACACTCATCCCGCGGGTCCCAAATGAGTGGGACCAGTTGAGTAAAGAGCCATATCGTCGGGGATAGTGCAAATCCGAGGAACTAGCATTGGATAATTCCGCGTATCTGACAAATGTAGCCAATTTCAATTAGGCATTGTCGTAGCGACTAAATTAATGATGTTAATAGATTTATACTGTTAACAATACATAGAACACATGTATTGTTACTATTCATGTAAAAATTAGGTCGAAAATCGTTGAAATAAAAAAAAATATAAACTTATAACCTTCCCCTGTAAAACTACTCGTAGTGTAGATACGCGCAGTTTACTTAAGGTAGATTCGCGAATTTTCACTATCCCCGACGATATCATGATAGGATAACCTAAGACTCGCTCTCAAACTTTTTAGTGATGAGATCAGGGACTGTGTGTTGCTCACAAGACTTAAGTCTCAAGAATGATTTTCGACGTATGTTGTCTCGACAATCAGTCTTACCAAGAGGTATTTATTGTATTACCCAATAACTGTGTTGTGGAGGTCAGATAGGCAGTCGCTCCTTGTGAAATACTGGTATTAGATGCATCGTGTAAGGCTGGAAGCCGACCCCAATATAGTTGGGAAAAGGCTTGGTAGATCACAAGTTTACAAAAAAAAAATGATTTCGTGTTGCCGTCGATATTTTTAAGGGGTTTTTTATTTATATCATATAACTTAAGAATAAAGTCATTAGTTTGCCAGATCAGCTCTAGTTTTTTCGTTATTAGGGTATGTGTAGGATATACTTGGGCTTGTTGGGTATTACATTTTTATTTTTTTAAACCTATTCTATCCCACTGCTGGGCAAAGGCGTCCCCCATTTCTTTTCAACTCTCTCGGTGTTTTGCCTCCTCTGGCCAATCAGTCAGGAACGAGTCCAAATCGTCACGGTCGTCGGGTATTACCTAAGCATAATCAGCCTATAATGTTCCCACTGCTGGGACACAGGCCTCCTCTCCTTATGAGGGAATGGACGGGCGGGTTGGTACTATTACATGTTAAGTGTAAATATGAAAGTAAGGCAGAGGAATTCATTGCCCAGCAGTGGGATAATAGTCTCGAAAAATTAGATAACTTTTATACCTATAGATATTCATTGGGAATAACGATCAAAAGTATTTTTTTACTTTTCTTGATGCTCCCAAATCCCAACTCCCAATCGATGTAAAACATCCTCATGACTTTTCATATCACGCATCGCTGACTTTTTCGAAGGTCATTTTATTTCTTTTAGTTGTCACTCGTAATTTTGAATCGAAACGTAGGCAACCTAGCTAAGTATAAAAAGCTGACAAAATGGTCGAAAACGAAAGTGTCCAAAAAAGAAATAAAAATCCTGACTCATTTACAAGCCAAACTTATTCTATCCGAAACAAAAAAATAACAAAATAGCCAACATGTCATGTACCTAAGTACCATAATAAATTTGTGCAGGGTAAAATTAAATATTTATCCACCATATGTAATGATAGAATGTAAGGGGGCCATTATAGTTTTAAGATCATACCTATAAACCTACATTCTTGCAAATAAATGGATTTGAAACACTTAGAGAATTGTTATTTTCCCTTCTTTTTATAGCCATTTGCTACCTTTCTAAAGTCCACTTTTAACCCCTGTCTAAAAACACCGTTATAAGAGCAATTGTCACTATAGCTCACGTGTCCTGTGCGGTCAATTGTGTACCGACGTAGATAAGTAAATATATGTGTTTTACATAAACATAGTCCGCCAGCTGATTAACAACCAACATCGTTGACTAACAAGGACAGATGCTATATACGTCGCATAAGACTCGTCTTATACGACTGTAATGAGAAAATACAACACCTAACTTAATTTCAAAACCGTAAATGATTTTGTATTTATTTTCCTAAATATCACAGCGATTAATTGTGTTAAAAAATGCCATATTGCATTCACCGCAACAACGGAAACGTTTCTCGTGTGACGTAATTATTTTACATATAAACACGCTCCGAGTTTATATAGGTTTCGTTACAAACACCAAGTAAGTTAAAATTTGCAAATCGTCTCATTTGCACCAAAACAACGCACAACTATCTCGAATTCACTTCACTACAAACTCTGACAGAGGGATAAAGAAGTTACCGAAGTGCTAACTATTGTTTTCTTGAATAATAACCTAGAAACATAGCTTTCCTTTCATCACAAGGTCGCTTTTAACGCCAAACTGTGTTAAAGTGTACGTACCATCACCACGTCGCTAGTACTCGACTTGGTAGTCGACATCGCCTTGATCATCCTGCTGGAGTTATCCAACAAACACTTTTGGATACTCATAACTTCTTTTTTATGCAACACAACACAGAAAAAATATTCACATCATTGGCACAGCACAGCACGTGCACACAATAATAAGTGATTAACAGGCCATCGCGACGTAAACACAAATAAATCACATCTTATTCTTAATATGCGAAACGCGCGTGTTAGGTTATATCCATTGATTTGACGTAAGAAAGTTTTTGATTTATGGGACGTGGAGTTACCACGTGGTACTTCGCCCGTTGACGGACCGAGACTGCGGACCGACGTGAACACAGCTGGCGCGCCGCAGCGCCCCCTGGCGCCCGGTGACAGCGAGACAAAGACCGGATGCAGCCACACCTATAAAAAACTACACACAAATCATTGAACTTGAACTGATGTTTAATACTGCAAGAGTGCAAACATTGTGACGTCATGTAGTATGACGTCACAATGTATGTTTGTTAGTCCGTGTGACATGGACACAAGGTGGATTATGTTTCCGATTGGACGCGGTACGGAGAACCAACAGTAGCACAAAAAGATCGTTTGTTACTTGAACTTTGGTTCAAAGTACATTTCTGTTTCTCGTTTTAAGTTTCCAAACGAATTATGTAATGGACCCTGAAACGTTAGCACTTTCCGGGAGAGAATAAATGTCGACATTAAAATGAACCACTTTTGCTGCAGTCCGTAGTTTAAATATTCGCATAATAATATTATTTTATACTCGGACTTCCCACGGTGCACTACAAACAGTCTGCTTAAATAATGAAAACTTTGAAGAGTGTTATTTTAAGCAAAAACTAAAACGGTTAAGCCCCGAGCGTGTGAGTACAAGTTATATCAATCTATTATGTACATCTGATAAAAAAAAAACCACGAAAAAAACATGTAAGTACAAGAACCAAAGGCTTGCGGTTTTGGGATTTCATAACAATATTCATACCTATAATTATGAAGATAATGATTGGTGTGCTCATACTAAACAATTTTACATCAAGATACTTAGCGTTACCAAGTTACTAACAGTGCTCTGCCGTTGTCGGAACCGGCTTCCTTTCTTTTAGCTTAAAGTCATCTACCTAGCCTTTTCCCAACTATATTGGGGTCCAGTCTAACCGGATGCAGCTGAATACCAGTATTTTACATGGAGCGACTGCCTATCTGACCTCCACAACCCAGATAGTACTGGGTAATACGATACCCCTTGGTAAGACTGGTTGTCAGACTTTTTGGGCCACTGACTACCTAACGACTGTCAAAGATCTACAAATGACACCCGGGACCAACGGCTTAACGCGCTTTCCGAGGCACGGAGGAAACTCGGTGTGTAATGGGTGGTCACCCACCCACAGACTAATCTAGGCAAGCACGGCTTAACCTAAAGATCGATCCGAGCGGCTGTTATTATTTAGCCACGAGCTCCTCTATTAGCTTAAAGTAGATGATGGTAATGAGAACTTAAAGATTTAGGATGTTCAGGGCCCTGTCTGCTAAATGCTTTACGAATGATCAAATCAAAGCACTTAATAAGAGTGCAATAATGAATATAACAAACATTTGTGAGTGGCACAACAAATCGCACGTTTTCTGATCGATTTGTTTATCCTTTCATCAGACACTTTTGGCACAGACCAGCCCCTTGGTTCTCATTATAATAAATACTTCACTAAACCGTGAATGAGCTGTAAAACTAGATACACATGACACTCCCAGGACTGATTAATGCTTGCTGTGTCTACCGGATTTAATTATAGTTTTTCCTGTGCTATTTATGGCGTTAATGTTCCTCGGCTGTCAAGTTATCGACTTCGTATTCTGCCAACAGTTAAGTACATTATTTAATGTCACGGAATATTATGTATTTAACTGTCTTCTGATTTCATTTAACAAGTTATGCTCATCTTGTTTGGTTTCAAATCTTTCGCCTGATTCGTAATTAAGGTACCCAAACCGATTTTTTGGTGGAGAAAACGGGAAGCTTATAACCAACTCTTAAACCACACCATTTTCCATCTTTCACCAAATGACGAAGACCAGGGCATTGAATATATTTAAAACCCAAAACTAACTACCTTCACTTTGTAAATGAAGTTGTAGCATAATCATTTATACATTTAGTGTTAGGAGCCCCCTTTTAAGCATAATTATAACTGTTGAACAAGCCACAGAAACCAAATAAAAAATCTTGTCGTCGTGTCTCTAATATCACAAGCGGTAATATTATTGATACCATTACGCACAGAACAGTAAAAAAGTTACCTATTATCTCGTGCAGAAATTAATTAACCCAGTTTTTATCGCTTCATCTGCTCAATGTTTTTTGTACATCGGTGAGCACCTGTGGCATATTCTTATTGAAATATTGACAAAATAAATAAAATACAGTTTCTTCAAAATAAAACTTTTAATTCCGAAACATTTTATCACAGAGTTTAACTTCATAATATATATTGTTCATTCAAAATATATTATGATTTTCAAAACATGTATGTAAATTAACGCATTATGGTCGCCAAAATCTTCACCTCGTCAACGCAAGGAACGTTCATCCACGGTATCCACCGTATCCACCATAGCCGCCGCCGCCGCCGCCCTTGCCCTTCTTGCCAGCTGCGGGGCTGCGAGCCTCCCTCAGCGCTGGCTGTAGGAAGCCTCCGTCGTTCGCTGCTGCCTCTAAGTGGCCGCCTCCGTGACCTCCATCAGCAACGGGGCTCGCGCCGGTCAGAGCCAGCACGGCACATATCAGTAAAGCGAAGATTGCGAACTGGAAAAAATATTGGGATTATCTTTGAGCTGATTGTTTTAATGAAAACGAGGGGTTTTCATAACCAGTAACTGATGATAGCGATGAGGGCCCGTGCCTAAGTCGTAACAGCCGGGATGATTGAAGGTCAGCTCATGGATGACAATTCATTACTGTATTTTGTGATTCTTTCGTGCTCCGGGAATCACAACGAGTTGGCCTCTGCTGCTAGAAGTCCGACGTCTGACAGCCAGTCTTATTTTTTTGCAAAAAAGTTTTTTATTTACACTTTTTAGTTGTGGTATCTCACACAAATCCTTGTCAAGTATCAATTTTACATTGTAACAAGAAAATACATATTAGCACATCATCCACACAGACGTAAAAGTAAAAATGCATAACAGAGAGTTACTTATGAAGTTACCTAACAAAGTTAATAGAATTTATATTGGGCCACCGCGCGAGCTTATATGGGGCCACCGCGCGAGCTCATGTGGGGCCACCGTGCGAGCTTATATGGGGCCACCGCGCGAGCTTATGTGGGGCCACCGCGCGCGCTCTTATGGGGCGACCGCGCAAGCTTCCTCTACCATACGAAAAAAGAATCACTTAAATTGGATCAGTAATCACGGAGACATCGGTGAACATACTATTTGAAATAAATGATGCTGGTGGAATACATAAACTCCTCCTTTCTTTAGAAGTCAGTTAAAAAGTGGTCAAATTTAAGGAACAGAAACGTCCGAACCACTTAGAGAAAACCGGATATATATCGGTGACGAATTTGATGATATTATGTTTGTTTCTATATTTACCGTCTCGACTGCTTCGTTGCTCTAGTGGTCGCAAGCGCGAGGCCTGGGTTCGATTCCCGGTTCAGGCAAAGTGCTATTGGGTTATTCTATCAGGAATTTCTCAGAAGCAGCCACGGAGTTTGGATTCGTGCCTGGTTGATGGCAATAGACTCGCCCCCTATTATATGGGACTGGCGAAATGTGGGTGAACTATTAGGCACTTCGTGGATTACAGGCGTGATGTTATGTTCCATATTTATAAGTTGTTGCACTATTACTTGTTCCGGGTCTGGCTGTTTGTGTATGTGAATTTAAATGTTTGTAAACGCACCCACGATACAGGAGTAATTCCTAGTGTGGGGCAACGTTTTAAAAAAAAAAAAAAAAAAATCACACAATCTACTTAATCTTCTTCTTATTCTGGTGCCTCTTCAATTACTGAAGGGTGACCACCATCTGATGATAAGCCTATTCTTTCCCACAGCTGGGCAAAGGCTACCATCTTCTGAATAAAAATGCTTGCTTAGCATAACAGTTTCTTATCCACCGAAGCAAGGAAATATTTTTGAAAATTATTCCTTAAAGATGTTAAGTAGAAAATGAAACTGGTAGAGAATTTCTTGTAGCATTAAATGCAACCCTATGTAACACTACTATACATGTAGTTTAAATGAACGAAAGTTCATAAAGGAGTTCGTTATATGTTTTTGGTGGGAAATTCCATCGGTCGCACGGCTTGAAATGGCCATAACCAATGACGTAATAAGTTTTTAAATAAACGTGGTGTCTATTTAGGAACTATTATTAACACAAAATAAGAAGGATTTAAAAATAACATAACACCAATTTTATATATACTAATATTATGAAGGAGTAAAATTTGTGTGTAAGTTTGTATGTAGGGGGTAATCTCCGGAACTACTGATCCGATTCCAAATTTTATTATTGAAAAATTCTTTCACTAGCGAGAAGCTACATTATTCCCGAGTGTCATATGCTACTTTTAAAACGTCCCCGTGAGTACATTCCTTACATAACGGGAGCGGAGCCGCCAGCAAAAGCTAGTCCACAATAACTAAGTTTTTCAAACAGTCTGATTTACTTAGATCATCAATTAGTTACCTACATACATTATCACACATGAAAATTAAGATGAGAATATGAAATTGAACTTACCAGTTTCATGTTTATTATACAGCTCCTGTAGAAGTATGCGGGATTCGGTCTGATGGACGCTTATATAAGTTACGTGGCCAAGGTCAAAGGAACTGGTAGTACATAATTATCACAAAAACATAACAAAACCGGCTAAGACCGTTTCGGATCACGCGGGGCCCGTAGTCGAGAGGAATACTTACGTGTCTATTGATTTTACCAACCATTTATGGAAAAATCTATGGAAAACAAAGTTGTCTTTTATTGTAATGAACAAGTCACTAAGAAAAATTATCACCTCTGAGTTAGTTACAGGAGCCCACACGCTTACGTGGTTTTTTTTTTAATCCACCGAGGGTCATAGTTTTTAAGTAAAATATAATACTAACCTTTGACAATATTTATTTTATTTTTTTTTTTTTCCGGAGGAGGTACTTATGTATGGAGTATGTTCAATAAGTTTGTGTTACAGAGTTGTATAGGTCAAATAGGCAGTCGACCCATGTAAAATATTGGTATTCAGCTTAGAAGTCTAGCCGGATGCAGCTGACTGCATCCGATTAAACTGGAAGCCGACCCCAATAGATTTTGGGAAAAAGGTAGGTGATGGGTGGTGGTGGTGGCTTATTGGGAGTGCCACACGATTGCTTAACATTGCACAGAATACACCTCTCCAATATTCATCAATACAAGGTGTAAACAGACCCTTCACGTAGCCGTCAACCAAGCATTCTGTAAATCATACTTAGTAACTCTACGCAAAAATTATTGCTGGGACGCGACTTTTTTTTTGGGGTGGAATATCACGTTTTACGGTAAAACTTATTGTACGTTGAAAGGTAAACGGGTCGTGCAGGTATTTAAAATAAAGTTATGAGCTTAAAAACTAGTATTAAAAAAAAAACTTTTGATAAAGTTGGATCTTTGACCTTCAATATCTCCGTAACTAGAAGGTTCCCAGATATGGTTCAGAACAAAAAACCGTCTGTTAACCCTTTTACACCCTTTATAAAGGGTCTATTTACACCCTTTATAAAGGGTGTAAATAGACCCTTAATATAAACGAAAGGCACTTGTTCTCCCCGACACTGCAATAATTTTTTTGTTCTAGACCATACCTGGGAACCTTTTAGTTACGGAGATATAGGGGGTCAAAAATCCAACTTTAATTTTTTTTTTTTTTAAATACTTGTGTTTAGTGTAAGATTTTTACTTTACACACCTCCTCGACCCCCGTACTATTCAATCCATTCATCAGCACAATGCTATGAGTGCTTTCCATCGAGTCCTACCGTAAAACGTGATTTTTCACCCCAAAAAAAAAGTCGATTCCCAGCAATAATTTTTGCGTTAAGTTACTTAGTTTGATGTACAGAATGCTTGGTTGACGGATATGTGAAGGGTCTGTTTACACCGGAGGACACGGTGGAGCACACCGTGGAGGTCTGCCCCGCTTGGGCGGAGCACCGCCGTGTCCTCGTAGCGGCGATTGGCAGCGGCGATCTCTCGCGTCCGGCCTTGGTTCAAGCCATGGTCCGGAGCGAGAGGGAATGGGAAGCCGTCACCTCCTTCTCCGAAGCAGTCATGCTAGTGAAGGAGGTGGCGGGACGTGAGAGGGAAAGAACCTCACGTCCCAGTCGCCGCGGGAGACGCCCTGGGCGTCGGGGGTCACGTGGTGGCTCCCGGCCACCGTAGGCGCGTGCCTGTGGACGGCGAGTTATGGGCCAGCTCGCCGTCCGGCCGTCTTATGACGACAGGCCGTGTCGACGGCGCGTTCGTGTTCCACGTGCGCCTCAAAGAGATGTCAGCAAATAAGTAGGGGTCCGCAAGGGCCGATGCCTGCCAGGGCTGCGGGACTGTTCGAAAGAGATACCGTGGCCCTGGAACACAAAGGGCAAAGAAGGAACATGGATGGGTTTTAGTCAGTACAAGTCTGACACTCCCTTCCGCTCCGCCCAGAGTGGGGGGGGTCATTTGATGATTTCCCATCCGGAAAAAAAAAAAAAAAAAAAAGGGTCTGTTTACACCCGGTAGTGCCAACAGTCTCCAAATAAATTGGCTGTGCGCAATTCCAACAGGTTAGGCAGATTTGCCATTTGACTACGGAACCCTAAAATCGCAAAAAAATCTATCGATGGACATTTATCAAAATGTTGTTTTGGATGTTGATTCAATAGTGGTTTATCTTAATAAAAAATTAAAATGGTCTCGTGTAAATACGGGTTATCTTTAAGTAGCTCTTATACCCTTACATAGACAAAAAACAAAAAAAGGTAAAGAACTGCGCACACATTTTTTACAAATATATTTGTTTATTGTTTGTGTTGTTACGAGTTCCCTTGCTAGTGTGTGCGTGTGACATACATTTTTCAGTTTCAGTTTTCATTGCGCAAGATTCGAACATTTATTTCCAAAGTTATCTTTAGGAACCTTTTTATATCTGGAGAAGACATGACAACTTCGAATACCAAAAATCACCAAATTTTTTTACATTCACCAATTTGCGAAAACCTAAGAATTTGATTTATAACATCTAAAGCTAAGACGCTAACAGCTGTGAAACCTAAATTCAGATAATTCCAGCCTTATGCCATCGTAGATACACTCGCTGTCAAAAAATTGCCAATTATTTCGTTGGGTTTTAATTTCTTTTCAGGGAACTCTCACCCTATTTCTAAATTAAATTTGACCTAAGGTACTCCTTTAACATCCAGCTATCTACTAAAAAAAAGCCCTGTCAAAATCGGTTCAGCCGTTTAGGAGATTACCCGGAACAAACAGACGGACAAAACTTTAAAAAGTATATAAAGTAATTAGATATATAGTTTCACATGAAAAATAAAAAGGTGTTATTTTGAAATTACAAACAGACACTTCAATTTTATTTATTTGTATAGATGCATAGATTAGTATCTAAATGAGTACAATACGAGGTAGCATCATATATTAAACAAACTACCTGAAACTAAGAACAAAATAACCAACCCATTTTGAAATGACCGCCAGACACTAACTCATTTACATTTTATTACATCGTTATTTCAGGCATTGTGCTTTTTTTTTTTTATTTTTTTTATTTTAACGGACATGTACGAAACATCTATACACTAGTCGTTGCAGTCTTTATAGATAGTTAAAAGCGCGAAAATCTGATAATCAGTCTTACCGAGGTGTTTCTTAATAGAAAGTAACTAGGTTGTAGAGGGCAGATAGGCAGTCGCTCCATGTAAAATACGAGCAGATGATGATATTACCTAGCTGTTATTTCAATATTCGGGCTTTTGCAATCTAGCTTTAATAGAGCTTGTTATAGGACTAAAAGCCAAAATAGGCTAGTTTATACGTTCCCGGCTCGGGCAAAGTGTTATTGGATTTTTCCATCGCTCAGTAGCAGCCACGGAGTCTGGATTTGTGCCTGGTTGATGGCAATAGGCTTGCCCTCTATTACATGGGACTTAAACATAACTGGCGAAATGTGGGTGTACTATTAAGTACACTTCTGCCTAACCCTTCGAGGATTACAGGAGTGATGTAAACTTATGTTAGTTTATTTATACGTTTAAAAAAGAGTCGGTAACAAAAAAATCAGTAGGTTCCTACCGAACGTTGTCTAAAAGCGTAACTTGATCATCTAATCAAGGCCTGCGGGGTTATTGCGTAACACACTCGCAAACCCAATGCTTATTCATGTTGGCAATTCAACAATATTCATTGCGCTGTTTACGTTGTCGAACAGATGAATGTTTAAAACATACGCAGCAATGGATTACGAATTGCCCTCAAACTCCTTCGGATCGTGATAGAAATTAGAGCTCTACGCAGCATCTAAACTTCTATCTATTAGTTATAATCATTGTGCGTGTTCGTACCCATCAAGTATGAACCACAGTTATTGGGTCAACTAGTTAACTGCCTCAATGAGATACCGTCTTTATTCCTCTTTCACTTTTATTCTTCCTGTGTTACGTAGTTCAATAGTTAATGTTAGTTTTAAAGGAACACTTTACGAATAACAAAGCGTTCTTCGGCAACCAAGGCTTACTTAGATTGCTTAGAATCTTTGCGCGAAGTTCGTGCTAATTCGGAAACACGAAGAAAACCGAAACCCGTGCCTTTTCTGGTATAACTGCACAGAGCACACTTCTCCTTTTTGGGTTCCGTAGCGGAATGACAAAACACGGAACCCTTATAGATTCGTCGTGTCTATCTGTCCGTCCGTATGTCACAGTCACACGGTTGAAACTTGGAAGGTACATGTATTCTGTGAACCGCTTTACGATTTTTATACAAACATTATAAGATTAAGGGAAAGAATTTTAGTTAGTATCAGTTCCATGTATGGGGGAGCCCTCCCCATACATGGAACTGAAATTAACTAATTTTTTTTTTCGATCAAACCTATACGTGCGGTGTGTCTATAGATAGGTCTTTAAAAATGACACTGAGGTTCCTAAAACCACTTTTTCTCAAAGTCATTCGTTTAAAAGATAGACAAAGTCGTAAAATGTGTGTCCGTAATTTATAAATTTTGTAATTTTTAAATTAACTTTATTTTTTGAATTTTTGAATTAACTATTGACGATCGACAGATACATAGACATAAACACAGGCATTTTTTCCCATAACGTAGGCAGAGATCACAGAGCGCCACCTGCTAAAATCCTGATCCTTACTCCTTTCGCCTCGTCCACGTTCATACATCTGATCATACACGCACGTGCCGCTTGCTAGTACTACGCATCTGACCTTTCTGAAGGAAGAGCGTCACCAATAAGTTGAAGACAAATGATAAGATCTTACTTCTTACTTAATATTAAAAATGCAAAAGTTTGTGAGGGTGGATGGATGGAGGAATGCATGTTTGTTACTCTTTCACGCGAAAACTTCTCAACGGATTTGGTTGAAATTTGGCACATAGATAGTTTATAACATGGATTAACATATAGGATACATTTATCCCGGTAGTATGCTCCTGTGGGACAGTTACCGAACTTCTCGCGGGCAAAGCGCGGATTTATAGCTAGTACGGTAAGAAGATAAAGTTTAGACAGATAATTAATAAGAAAAGACAATGGATGAAATGTAGATAAAAACTACCGATGTAGGCAATCAATTTTTCCACGAGGTAATGTATCAAGTTAATGTTCGTAATTCAAAAACATAATCTTCAAGTGGCCGGCTTTTAACAAGAAATAGATAACGCTGATTAGTCATGTCGCTGATTAGATAAGAAAATAATAGCTATATTAAATTATCTTTTTATCAAAAAACAAGCCATGCGCCCTATGAAATCATCTGTACTTAAAAATGATGAAGTTTAATAGGTACGCGCTTTCATTATCTGTTTGCATGCGCTGAGATAGCCCGCGAAATTCAAAATTTCTAACGTTTTTTTTTTTATAATCTGCAGGTCAGTGTCAGATTGTATCGGTGTAGTTTCAGGCACATGAGCCCGTTTACTTTAGTCGGTTTATTCCCGGTCGTCCCCACTGGGCACGAATGGGGAAAAAAACTTTCGTTCCTCCCCAGTGGTGACGATTGGAACTTTATATTTCCCACTCGTTCCGCTATAGACCGAGAGTCAAAATACAGTAATGGGAATTATTCTGATAATTTAAAAAGACTGAGGCAATTAGTACAGTATTTGTGAAACTTAAAACTCTAAGATTTTATGTAAATAAGTTGATTATCTGTGATACATAATTTTGACATTATATAATAATTTTAATTCGTTGATTATCTGTGATACGCACCTTAAAACTGTAAGAATTTGTGTAAATAAGTTGATTATCTGAGATGCATAATTTTGAGAGAATTATTGTAAATTCGTTAATTACCTGGGATTGTGACTGTACTAATTGCCTCTGTCTTTTAAAATTATGTTTAATCAAAAACATTGTTCACTCTTGGTCAGAAAGACGTAATTAAAACATTTTAACAATCCGTGAAATCTCTTATTCAAATCCCCATTACCGCATTTTGACTCTCGGTCTATAGCGGAACGAGTGGGAAATAACAAGTTCCAATCGTCACCACTGGGGAGGAACGAAACTTTTTTTTCCCATTCGTACCCAGTGGGGACGACCAGGAATAAACCGTTTTGTCCATGGGATGCCAACGCATCTTCGATACCGTTGGTACTGCAGTTATCTGTAGGCAGTGGTGACTACTGGTGCTGGTGATGGTGTGGTGCGCTGGCAGTGGTGTGGTTCTTGAACAAAAGTACCTTATTTTATTAGGTATGTTTTAAACTTTCGTGTTTTTTAAAAGATGTAAAAATGGATCTGGGACATTAGCGTGAAAGACATATGCGCGAAGGACACTCTTCCGCGAACCCACTTGCGCGAAAAGACATATGCGCGCATGGACTTTTGCGCGATTAGACTTTTGCGCGAATAAACTTTTGCGCCCATAGACACTTACGTGCATAGACACATGCGCGCAGAGACACTTGCGCGAATGGACACTTGCGCGAATGAACTTTTGCGCAAAAGGACACTTCCGCGACTAGATTTACTCGCGACTGGCTACGGTTAATCTGTAGAGTAAACATAACATCATATTATTTCTTATTTTCAATGAGATAGAGCGAGGGAAGTGGCAACACTGCCCGAGAGACATGTCAAATTATTTTTTCGTATCTACCATGTATAGTGTTGCCAGATATAATTATTGTTTAATCGATTTACAATATCGATTTTGAACAAAATAATTTTACTCTCTGTTCAAGCTTTTGGGTTTCATTAATGTCGATTTTTAAGGTCATTCAGTTGTTTTAATGTCTATTATGACAAATGTATACTGATGTATAGAACATTCTTGTTACTTTATACAAAAAAGATTAATGAATCGATTCCGATTTAGAAGAACCTCAGTGTTATGTTTACTCTACAGCTAACATTCGCGCATAAGTCCTTTCGCGCATGTGTCTTTGTGCGTAAATGTCCGTTCGCGCATAAGTCCATTCGCTCAAGTGTTTATGCGCGCAACTGTCTATGCGCCCAAAGGTCCATTCGCGCAAAAATCTAATCGCCCAAAAGTCCATGCGCGCATATGTCTTTTCGCGCATGTGGATTCGCGCAAGTGTCCTTCGCGCAAATGTCTTTCACGCTAGTGTACTGATACCTGTAAAAATATTAAGACTGCTACAAAATTTTTGAGTACTTGAAAATTTCCCAAACATTTTTACAGAACATAACTTTTATATAATGAGCTATTATCTTTTAGTAGAGAAGTTTTGCACTGAAGCATTTAATGTTGGTAAAACAAAGACAAACTTATGAATTCCGGGCAATTTGAAACCCTTAATCAAATTTATGAACATTATAAAATGCAATTGAGTTGCCATGGCTGACCTGAAAAACCTAATTAGCTCCGGACCCATTTTGGTCGCAAGGAACACCTCTCAGGTGGGCATTCATTGCTGACTCTGTCCTGGAGTATAAGGTGGTGCTATTCCACAAACGATGGGACTCTTAATATTGTGTCCTGCGTGTTCTGTTGTTTGTTCATTACAGGAACTAATGGACGCTGCTGCAGGCGCCAAACTAGTGGCTCAGTTCTGTGCTGACACAGTTTAGATTGCTATCGACATGCTAAGATGAAGATGATGAATGCAATACCTAAATTAACGTCGAAGGGCCGCTTCCACGCGCGCCTCAAAGAGACGTCAGCAACCGAGTAGGGGTCCGCATGGGCCGATGCCTGCCAGAGCTGCGGGACTGTTCGAAAGAGATACCGTGGCCCTGGAACACAAAGGGCAAAGAAGGAACATGGATGGGTTTTAGTCAGTACAAGTCTGCTCCCTTCGCTCCGCCCAGAGGGGAATCCGTTGAATCAGTTTGCCATGACAGTTTTTGTATGGATAATGTGTCAAAATGTCAAATTTACTCTTCAGGTAAAAGTTATCTAATGATTGAAAAATCGGCACTAACACGTTTAAATTATGTACATATTTCAGCGACTAATCGTTAAGAAATTCTTCATGCATCCTTCAGTGTCACCTACTTAGTACATTCAGTGTACATAAGCAGTACATACTTATATGTTTGGGTACATAGAGACCGTGTCTTTACATTGCCGAGAGTAAACTAATTTGCATGCAAAGGAGATGCCGATCTGTCACCCAGCTTATCTTCAGCACATTACAGGTATGTAAGCAGGTAAATACATGTATACTTAGCATTATATTTATTGGTATAATATGAAGTAGGTACTATATATATTTAAAACATCGTGAGGAAACCTGCATGTCTTAGAAGCTACGAAGATAATAAAATTATGTGACGTCTACCAACCCGCACTGGGCCGGCGTGATGGATTACAGCCCACTCCCTCTCATAGAAAGGAGGCCTGCGTCCCAGCAGTGGGAACATTATAGGCTGATTGTGCTTATGCTATCTTTAAATAATCGGCATTCATCGTCAAAAGTCATTTCAGGAAATAATCTGAAAGGTTTTCCTTTTTAAGGAAAAATTGGCGAGGAATCGAGCATATCCTAGAACAGCTGAGCAGAGCTGTCATCATCTGTCAGCTGTGAAGCTACCTTTCATAAAATAAATAAATAGAAGAACTTATGACATCCAGTTAGCTGCACGGGGCCGCGTGGTGAAGTAGGTACTGTGTCCCCTTGGACAGAAGCCCGAAAATTACAAGGTCAAGGTCAAGGTCATCTATGGAGGTTTGTGCACTCTACTCTCGTTTTCCCCTCGAGTTACACATTCATTAAGTGCTGAATTGAAAGAAAGAACATAAAATCATCATAACATAACGTCACGCCTGTAGTCCTCAAAGGCTTAAGCAGAGGCGTACCTAACAGTACACCCAAATTTCGCTAGCCATGTGAGTCCCATGTAATAGTAAGCGCGCCTATTGCCATCAACCGGCTTCAAATCCAGACACCTTGGTTGCCAATGAGACATTCCTGATAGCAAAAGCCCTAGCTGGGAATCAAATCCAGGACAGAAAATGAAATCTATAAATAAACAAACCTCTATGCATAAGTACAACAACCATGAACTAACAGTCAACAAGTATACCTATTTCAAAAGAAAGGCCCGTGTTTGCACACTGAGACCCGGGGAACAAACAAACACAGCCTAGTTTACCTAAGCTTATCACCAGAGGTCGGAATTAGGTAGAGTTATTTATGTACTTGCATCGAAATGTTGATATTAATATGGATCTTCCCGGGATTTCCCGGGATTTATAATACAATCCCGTGTGGCCAACAATATTACAAATAAATAATAATAAAAACTTCAGAGATAGATAAGACAAATAAAACAAAGATAATTAACTTAGTCATAGTCATTTATTCATTAACATTAATTTGTTTCTGAATTTTTAACACATAAATTACACAATTACACAGTACATACACTAAAATAAACAACATTTAAATGTCATTAACTACATCAACAATTTCAAAATAATAACTTCACAATTCATCAATATATTTCGAAAATTTAAAATAATAACAATAAAATAAATAACCAAAGATAAATTTTCATAAATTGAGATAATTAATTAAAAATAACAATATTAAATTTATAGTTAAATTAATAAATCAAAATTAAAAAAAAAAAAATACAATTCAATACAATTACAGTTCTTCTACCGCATACAGACACTTATTTAATAGGAATTCCTTTAGTTTAAGTTTGAAGTTGCTATTATAGACAGCACTTTTTATGTCTAAAGGCAGCCTGTTGAATAATTTTACGGACTGGTATCGTGGACTGTGTTTAACAATTCTTAGGTTAAGAGAGAGATACAATTTTTATTAGTATTTACATTAATTCACAATACAATACGATTTTTTCCTGTAACGGGGATGCATTTACAAAGATTTAAACTCACACATACACAAATACCCAGACCCGGAACAACCACTTGTAGATCATACAAATATTTGTTCCGTGCGGGAATCGAACCCGCGACTCATTAACTGCTGCGCTGCGTGCGCATGATGTCCGATGTCGAATGGTTTAAATTGTGTAAAAGTAAATAACTTTTTTATTTAAAAAATCACGGGATTTTTCTGCTCTTTAAAATAAATCTCGGGATTTGAGGCATATCCACTTTATTATTTCGGTGTATGAAATCAGTGTAAGTACACAAATAACTCTACCTAATTCCGACCTCTGCTTATCACACTGTTAGTCATGAAAGAAATATATGGAGAGAGATACCTACTGTTTTTGATGTTCCGACTAAAATGGCCAATTCGACAAACATAGTTTTTTTTACCCGACTCGCAAAGCGCAAAGGAAGTGTTATGATTTTAGAAGTCTATGTATGTATGTGTGTAACATTTGTTTCACCATAGCGCCTAAAATAGCGCGATTTTGATGACCCGACACGTATTTGTATGTCATGTATGATGTAATATACTAACGTGTAGCACTGGTTACACAAAAACTAAATTAATCGACGTTGATGTCTTGTTTATATATTATTTATTATCGTTTTTTCCTGAGTGTGCGTAGTTTTTTTTTATTTTAATTTTTTTTTATAGTTCAGAAACTATAGTAAACTTTCAGTTAGCGAAATCTCACCGGACCAAGTTGTACCTGCAGCGGACCACCTGACTTCGAAGTCGGTTTTGAGTCTTCCACGTGGGCCATGGCTTTGGTGACCCGCTGGAAACTAAAAATAAAATACCCACAACCCTAACAGCTTAGTTTAGTTTAGTTTAGTTTATTTATCAAAAATTACAGGTCATATTTTGAAAAAAGTAAAAAACAAGTCATTATACATTAAAAAGAGCATTTAACACAAATGCAAATAAAAAATATATATAAATAAATATATGCACACAAAGCTAGATCGAATGATGCATATCTTAATGGCAACAAAACGGATGATAATAAAATAAAACAAACGATATTATAATGTACACGTACATGTGAGCTGAGCTGAGGATCGCTGTCTGCGTTCTTGTTGCATATCAATCATCTCTGGTTTCAGAATCCGACACATTTCGTTTATTACAAACAATTGTCAAAGGAATTAGCTTTTGTATCGACACCGGAAAGCGATTTTGTCTACCAAAACAAAAAACGATATGAGAAAAATAAATAACTGTCCTGCCCCCGTAGCATGACCACCGTAGACAAGGATTTCTTTGATGGAAGAATCGACAAAATGACAGATAGTGCAAAGAAATCTGTCATTGTGTCGACACAATCTGTCATTTTGTCGATTCTTCCGTCAAAGAAATCCTTGTCTACGGTGGTCATGCTACGGGGGCTGAACTAACAGGGGTTCATTTAATATTTTATGGAAGTCACCAGATGTTACTTTTTAGGGTTCCGTACCCGAAGGGCAACCAACGGGACCCTATTACTAAGAGCCCCTTCACACTAGCTTATGTCCAGCGTAGGCGTTCGATGCGCAGCGCGTCCACGCGAAATATTCTCATACATTACAATCAATACTTCAATGTTTATTCACTTACCATGGAAACTTCCAAAGCGCTGATTTTCACTCAAATCCTGATATCAATTCGTTATCGCTGTCCCCATTTTACGGTCCCGTTCCATCGTAACACCATGATAAGGTAATGGGGCTGTCAGCTGTGTTGTGTGACACTTCAATCAGTGGATTTTTAAGGTCATCCACACCTGTCATCCATGGAGGAAATAGATCTTGAGTAGCACGATCTGTCATCCAGAGGAATCTTTAGAAAAGTTGATATGCTATCAGCTTATAGATGATGGAAAAGTCAGGAATGTAAGAGACTGACCTTGGTTAAAGTCTAACAACCAATCATACCAAGGGGTATCGTATTACCCACTGAGTGACAGGTCAGATAGGCATTCGCTTCATGAAATTCTGCTGCATCCGGTAAGACTGGAAGCCGACCCCACCATAGTTGGGAAAAGGCTAGGCTGCTGAAGCTGATGGTGTATGGGACTGACCTAAATTACAATAAAAGTAACCGTCAAACTTATTAAAAGTTTTAGATGGGCGTAACTATAAGCTATTGCCACTTTTCCAGGCCCGCAGATCATCCATGGTTAAGTGCGATGTGCAGTTGTGCTAGGCGTAGTTTACCTCGCACCTGTGACGTTCAATTATTTTCCAGACGTGCGTAGTTGGTCGCCGTGAGTCGTAGTAGAGAAAGGCGCCTACATTTTTATACCAAGCAAAGCTAAGAACACGTGCAAAACTTTGCCGTGTGACGCTGTGGAACATCTACTCCTGGTTACGACACGTATAGCGAGGACGAGGATGTCCCTCTCTCTAGAGCCATGACCATAGTTAGCTTGGAACTGACCCGACGCTAACGGGTTATCTGCATTTTTTTAATACTTTTTACTTAACGAATGTACTTTAATCTAAGTAGGTACTTAATTTTATCGCATTGTAATCAATCTCAATAGTGTAATCATTTCGCGATTAATGCCACGTCTTACTCTATATTTTTTTTTACGTGAGTTAATCTTGATTTAGTTGTCTGCGTCCTGTCTATTTAAGATATCTATCAAACTACTGATAACTTTAAGGAGTTCAACTTAGGTATTTCTGATTGTCGTCTGATGAGATAAGTATCCATCCGCTACAGAGTGGTTAGCTTTATTAGCTTTTCCGAGATGTATCAAAGGTGGGTAGGCTGCGCCCTTTCGTAGCCTGTCCCACATTTGTGATACTAAGAAGGAATGTGTCTACGTAAACATCAACTTAATACTTAACTTCTTTATCTCTAGTCTTACATTATACCGTCTACTTATTTGGCCCAGCTAGTTGATTTAATGGTCGCAAGTGATACTGCTTAGTTAGAGTCCTGGGTTGTATCCACAGAGTACTTTTATATATAAGTAGTTGTATCCCCGTGTTGGGCAAAGTCCTATTGGGTATTTTCATTAAGAAGTTCTCAGTAGCCCACTACAGTCTGGGTTTCTGTGCCAGGCAGTAGATTCGTTATTACATGAGATTTGTACACCTCTTCCATATACCATTCTACCCAATACTTCTGGGACTTTTTTTTTTACACAGCCATGAAAATGATGTGAATTACGCTTCACAGCGACATCTGTTCTCAATGACAAAAACAAACTGACAGCCACTCGACACTTTTATTTCAATTTGGTAGCTTCCTACGTAGTACATCACTATACCAACAGATGGCGTTACTAGTATGACCACGTGTAACAATAATGTGACTGAGTTTGTTTTGGTTTGCACCCGTTTCACGTTATATTATCATTTCATATCGTTTGATTTCATATCAGTCTGCTACTAACTCACTGTGTATTTTGTCGTGTCACCCCGTAAGTTAATTTTACATTATCATTTATTAATTTTAGTTCTTAACAAACAACTCGTGACTGTACCTAATCTGCTGGCTTTTGACCTCGTTGTTATTGTGTTTCTGAGTTATTTCCCTTAAGAAACTAAATTCTTAATGGTGTAATACTGTTTACTAAATCGTCATAGGTTGGTTTGTTTCTAATTTCCAGATTCGGCAAAAAACTGACCACATTTAGCTATTTGCACGTTCTATTAAAATCCTGTGTTGTTAAACGGCTATAAAAAAAAAGATTCTGTTATTTATTATTAGTAGTAGGTAACTAAAGTAAGATGAGTAGACATGCTTGCATAATCACTCACCTACCACTTACATAATATAAATTGAGTCTAGACCGTTAGGTCCCGGAAGATGTCCCGGTTTGAAACGTTGAGTCCCGGTCAATAAGTGACGGTCAGTAAGACCAACCAACTGATCTGTGGGTTGGTCTATCAAAACAGAATCGTGAAATTTCGCTCTCGCTCCGTTCGCACGTTTTTAACACTAACTGTTTTAAAAACGCTGCTCCCATAATTATGTTTATTTTTTTTATTTTTTTTTTATTCTACTCATATTACAAAATAATGCCCTGGTCGGCGTTGTAGCATTAATGGAAGCCCTACCGTAGGTACTCGGTGAGTGCATAGGTTAAGCACCACTTCATCGATTAAACCGATCTAAAACTAAAACACTTATTTCAGCCTCAGATAAAAACCAAACTTAAGTAAATAGGTAGCTACTTATCTAATGGTTTTGGTTTACAAGCTAGCATAAGCAAAATCAGCCTTTAATGTTCCCACTGCTGGGACACAGGCTTCCTCTCTATGAGATGGAATGGGCTGTAACTGTAATCCATCGCGGCGGCCCAGTGTGGGTTATAGATGTCACATGTCTTCGATTTTTTGGTTATAGGATATTCCTTCAGTTTCCCTCTCGATGTTTTCCTTCACCGTTTTGAGAGCAGTGGTGGTGAAATAAAGTACACAAAATAATGCACCTGTCTCGGTTCGAACCCAAGACCTGCAATTCGTATGTCGGGGCCGTTATCACTGGGCCATCACTGCACCAACTAGGTACCTACCTTATTTCAAGTTCTGATAGCCCCAAAACTCTCCCCAATAAATTAATCAAGCCAGTGAGCCCCAAAGTAATAAAATCATCGATAAATTACCTAATTCCCATCATAATTTCTGATTTGACCTTAAATCCTCATTTTTGGACCATATTTCAAAAGTAACTGCATCCATCATTATCATTGATAAATTAATGCCCACTTAAAAGATGTGCCCATAACCGACCTACACGGTTGCCCAATCAATTATACTGCCCGATATTAAAGCCCTAAAATATTGGAATTTAGAGCAAACTTCGTAACTTGATGACCGACATTTAATACTGGTTTCTGGAACGATAAATAACACAAAAATTGCCAACAAATTGGTTGTCATTGGACTAGTGTATTATTAAAAGTCATTGTGGGATGAGTTCAATTAAATTGTCTTTATTAATAAAAAAATAGTACAATTTAGCGTCTTTTAGCCTTCCACCTGGGCATGCTGTCTTTGGACGGCTCAGATCTCAAATAATAAATAAATGTATACAGCGTGTCTCCACAGACAATAGCCCATCTTACATCTTGCGCTGCATGCCCTAACACTTGCACACTTGACGATCTTATGACTGTATCAGCGAGCGGAATTCGCATAGCTGGATTTAGGGCCAAATATATTTAATAAAAAAATTCCATCGACAATCTAAGAAGAAGCGTCTTTGGTTTTCGTTCCTGAAACCGGTTGTTAATCAAATAGACTCCATCACTTGTGTCTGTACTAGACAGGTTCAATTTTATCACGGAATAAGCTATTTTCTTTTAGATTAAGAAAGTTTTAAAACCATATGTTTATAGAACATTAAATTAGACAACCCATTAGCAGTAAGTAGGTACTTATCAGTAGCGAAGGGTCAATTTTTGTAAGAGGTAAGCCGGAGTACATATCTTTAATGTGATTATATTATTTGTCTATAGAATACTGACTGCGCCGCTTTTCAAAGGGAAGCCGGTAGGAATCGAGTTGTATGGAACCTTCGCCACTAGTACTTACCCGTTTATTTACACACTAATTAACTTAATAACAATGCTAATCGTTAAGATACATATTACATAGGTACTACTACAGAATTTCTTAGTCAAAGGTTCTTTTGTACCAAAATAGAAAGAAATAAAGAAACAGTATTTATAAGACTCGCACAGGACAAAACAAAACAAAATTAAATAAAAAAGAGAAAGAAAAAAACTTACGCAGGGTGGCGGTAGTTTAAAATTATTCCTGCGAACGCACGACGGCCAATCAAGCTATACAAAACCAGTTTATTCAGATCTCTCTTTGAAATCAATACAAAGCGAAGAAGCCAAGTTATACTGGAAATGTACAGCTTCATGTGCCGCCGTGTGAACTAGTATTACTAGTGTTTTCATTTACTGTCGTATTGTTGGCGCGACGTTGTATATAATACATACATTAATGTAAATTGGTCCTGCAAAATAGTTAACCCATTCGAGTCCACCCCCGTTTCATAGAACTCATGTGCCATCCCACCATACATATTGCAAGTGGACCCTCCAACACGTGAATAACCGGGTTTTGTCGACGGAGCAATCGACAAAAAGACAGATCAACAAAAGAAATCTGTCATTTTGTCGATTCTTCCGTCGACAAAACCCGTTTCTACGGTGGTTACGCTACGCGTGCTGGTGGGTCACTGGCATTATGTTTACGGCGCTGAATGTGTTAATCTCCTATCATTTTTTCAGTCACGTTTGGAGACAGCACCAATATAAGCTGGGCGCTTATTCCATTGAAACTCTGTACTATGCTAGGCCACCTCAAGAACCTAACCTTACCTAAGCAGGCGGCAGCTAAGTGCATTCAAGTATACAATGTGTAAACGGACCCTTGACGAAGCCGTCAACCAAGCATTCTGTACATCAAACTAAGTAACTCTACGCAAAAATTATTGCATGGAAACGACTTTTTTTTTGGGGTGCAAAATCACGTTTTATGGTAGGACTCAATGTAACGCACTCAAAACATTGTGCTGATATTACATTGAACAGTAAAAGTAATGCTATAAATAAATAAATAAAATTAGTTTAATTCAAGTAACACAAGACTCATAGACAAACAGATACATAAAAGGATACAGACAGGATAACAAGCACAGACAAAAACGAAACACTGACATGGTAACAATATGTCTGCTACAGCATTGCCGGATATAAGGGCAATCCAGTCTGTTGGCGATCATCGCCAGAACTATATAAAAAAACTTGGGAAAAAATTAGAACTTTGATCTGACTAATGACTAGAATATGCCCAGGGGCTGCAGTCTCGACATAGATAGCGACAAAAATCGGTCGTTAAGTCATAACGATGTCAAATTTCTTTAATAGATTTTCAACCTTAAAGTTTCGAAATAAAGTTGAAAATCTATTAAAGAAATTTGACAGGTATGGTCTAGGACAAAAAGACTATCTCAATGACAGAGAGAACAAGTGCCTTTCGGCTTCGTTAAGGGTCTTATTAAACGCATTATTCTTTCAATCAATCATCATCTTCCTCCCTTGTCCCATGATACTTGTGGGCGGCGCAACACGTTTTTTTCTTCCATTCCCCTCTGTCAACCGTCACGCTATTATTCTTTCTATCAATGTAACAAACACAAACACTCACACATATCGTATCGTATTGTGTAGACTCTTATAGAAGCCTAAACTGTGCCTGATATCTGATTAGTTACTCCTCTAACAGTCAATAATTGATCTTCTAGAACCGCAACATGTCGAAGATAACTCCTAATCCAGCTAAAGCGCTGCTGAGGACAGAGATAGCAGCACGCATCGCAGCACTCACCACCGAGGAGAAGAAGCGACAGTCTGATATCGTGTACGATAAGGTAAGCTATAAGCTAATCAGGAACGTAATTCTCTTTGGGAAAATGAGAATAGGAACTAACGCACACCTCAAACACACATAGACGGAAACACATACTGCTCCACGCATGCACACACATTTCGCCTGCACCACAGCCCTTATCACCTCTCTAGTCTTCACTCTGGAAATCAAATACCGAGCCCCAAGATACAGACTCACTGCACACACTACGGGCTCACTAACAACAACACTATGTTATATTTTTTTAAATGGATATGGTCACTAACACTTACACACTACACAGTCTACACACTGTGTTAACTAGTTTTAGAATATATTTTAAGCCACTTCGGCCACTTTTAACATCTCTTGTGTATAATTGTACCTGCTTATGTATTACCTCGAATATAAGCAATTTTCTACTTCAATAGGTTCAACTAACAATTCTAACAACGTTATAAATTTACATAAAAGTTCATCAACGTTCTCACTGCCCCTCTCTGTGGACTCTAATCATATAGTGCGTATTGTAGATGTCACGTGTCTTCGAATGTTTGGTTCTAGGACAGGCCGGTTTCATCACGATGTTTTCCTTCACCGTGTTGTGAGCAGTGTGAGAGTAGTGATGAAATAAATAACACATAGTAACGCGCCTGTCTAGGTACACAACTTATAAGTCGGAGCTAGTCATGGGCCACCGCTGCCCATTACATTCGATAAAGTGGTCTCTGATATTTTGAATCCAGACTTTTTAAAACTGACCTGATAAATAATGTCACGGTCACCTATCAACGTGATGCAAAGAATTGTATTTAACACTTGTTGATGTGAAACATCTATAGCCGCACGTAAAACCGATTTCTGGCGTGGCGACGCATGCCGTGGCGACGCGTCGCCACGCTATATGATGGTATATATATACAGTCTATATGCAGTAGTGTGTACGGTGCGTCACCTGCTGGATGTATCTAGAGGCATTACAGTATACAGTGTTGTTTACTACAGTACACATAACCTGTTTTTTTTTTTTTTTACAGTCACATATTTTCAATAACTTTCAAAACCAATAAAGACAAACTACCATTGATTTTAGCTGGGGATTTCAATGTAAATTTTGGAAAAGATGAATCAACGCCATTAATTACGTTTCTCCAAGAAGAATTTCAATTGCAAATTAATAACAATCCAAGAGAACCTACCACCAGATACGGAACAACAATAGGTGCTGTATTTATTAGATATCTTGATAATGTTATGTCCAATACTTTTGTAACATACTTCAGTTACCATCGACCAATTGTCACAGTAATACCGTCCTCAGAGGCAATATCGAATATAACTATTACCGAAGTCACTGATTACACAAATTAAGTAGTCACGATTTGAAATAAATTCGTAAATTTTTGTATTTAATGAAAATAAATGTTTATTCAATAAATAGTCATCGTTATCTGGAAAAAAAATCGTAATATTTTATTTTATCATTATGACATATTTAGTTCCTATCACAGTCTGTTCTTTTCTGCATATTACTTTTACAAAATAATGTCGATGTTTCACATCTGCCAGGCGTCCCGTGACGGCTCACATTTTTTTTTGGATCGCAAATCACTCTATCATAAATGCTGTTTTGGTATCCAATCGTCAATCATAATAATTAAATAAGTGCCCAAAAATTTTATTTTTATTCAACAAAAATGATCATAATCTTCCAGGTAATCAACCACCCTTGGTACAAGTCAGCGAAACGCATAGCCCTTTACATGAGCACAGACCAGGAGATCAACACGGCTCCAATCATCAGTCACATCAAGACTCGAGGAGCCTCTGCCTTCGTCCCGCAGTATGCTGGTGGCGTGATGAACATGCTTCTTTTGGAGCACGATGATGAGAAGAATATGTTCGTTACTAGGCATGGCATAGCACAGCATTCCAAAGATCAGAAGAGGGAAAATGCTATTGAGTCAGGTTGGTTTGTACTCTGTGGTCTATTCAAAACCATATTTTGAGTTTTAGGATATTTTCACAAAAGGAGTATCAGTTGATTTTAGAACCTTGATAAGAACTATGTAAATGTCATAACTGTAGAGATGCCTTCAACAACCACACACACACTTCTTATGTATCAAACTGCTGAAGATAGGTTTCATCCATAGTTTTCCACCCTTTCCTATAACCTAAGTGTGCCAATTTCCCTCTAAGGGTGAAATCAAATTTGCACGAACAGATTTCGAGTATCTCTATCACATTCTGTCACGTCCCAAAAGTTCGGTCCAGTCCCAAACATCTGCATATATTTACATCGGAAGCACTTTAAGTGATGCCAGAAAATGTTGATCAGTGCGTTTAAATGTGACTTCACCCTAAGTCATCACGCCAGCGTTTGCTAGGCCTTCCGCGGCGACTCCGCCCGTCTTTTAACAACTACTGCGTGACGCATATAACACGAAAACGCACGAAATAGTTTAAAAAATTAAATAGAATTCCTGCTGCTGGACTAGTGGTACGAGTACCTATAGCTAGATTTACCTTTTGTATCAATTAAAAATCATCTATTTCTCAGGAGGTCTGGACCTGGTTATAGCCCCAGGAGTAGCGTTCTCCAAGTCTGGTGACAGATGCGGCCACGGAGGCGGCTACTACGACAAGTTCATCGCAAATCTTAGGAGTAACCCCGAAACTGCACCTAAGGTAAGCTGTCACACACATCAGACATAAGATCACGCCTGAAATTCACGAAGAATTAAGCAGACGTGTATCTAATAGTACACCCTCATTTCGCCAGTTATGTTTAAGTCCTATGTAACCTCTTACATGGAACTTTAACAAAAGGCTCACCCGCGAGTGAGCCTTTTGCCATCAACTGAGCACAATTACAGTCTTACACGCACCCATAAATACAGCATAATCATCTTGCAATTTTCTCGCTGGTCGGAGGATTGGCCTCGACTCGGTTTGAACGGACGTCGAGGAACGAATTGCGCAAGTATTAACTATAGGGTAGTTGAGAATCACCAATCAATTACCTAATTACTTATTATGAGCTGTACTCGATCTCCCATAGATTTGGTACAGCCATTAGCTACCTTTACACTATTAATTTGCCAACTCAAAAACTTCAACAATTTTTTTTTTAAATTTCAGAGAAACTAAATAATCAAATTTTACTGTGAATTGAAAATTAATCGGGCTTTTTTTTTAAAAAATACTTTGCCCCACACTAGGAATTTCTCCTGTATCGTGGGTGCGTTTACAAACATTTAAACTCACATACACAAACAGCCTAAAACAGCTTGCAGACCTAAAATAGTGTCACTTTAGCGAATGGTGTCAGATACCTAATTGTTGAACTTCATTTTCCAGGTGGTGGCAGTAGCATTCTCGTGTCAGGTGGTTGATGACGTTCCAACCAACGAGCAGGACCAGAAAGTAGATGCTGTCATCTTTGCCGAATAAACGTTATCTTACCTAGCACTGACTATTTCACAGAGCGACGTAGGGCTCCCGGGAGTCTCACAACAATTATGATGATTTTTGTCCCATTAGTCGATGCTTGCGATAGGTGCGCAACGTTTCTGTTGTATTTATTGTTTCTTCGTATTTAAATATTTTATGCCAAATGATATTTTTAAATATTATTTAGACTGTATCTGTTATCTTGTTCTAGTTTAAATAAAAAGCCAAAGAAATTACACATGATTTATTTAATTTATATTGATAAAATACATTCGCACTTTGTGCAGACATTTAAAATGATCAATACAAATTAACAAAAGTCGAATACTTAGAAAAATATACTAAAAGGTACGATACATTTATTCCAATCACAAACGTTTACTTTTAATTTTATAAGGCCACAGTAGATACTATCAATTTTTAACATGGCAATAGTGTTGTCTGCTGACTCTATTATATTATTATTTCATAGAATGGTAACACTTACTAATAATAAGCTAAATAAAAATTTGATGAAAAATCTATGCTATGGTCATGGGTCTATGTGTAGGAAACCTAACACTTTCAATAAAAAATACAACATTTAAATGTGGGTCATCATATGCCTAGCCTTTCCCAACTTTATTGGGTCGCCGGTCGGCTTCCAGTCTTACCAGCTAAATACGAGTATTTTACATGGAGCGACTGCCTAACTTACCTCCACAACTCAGTTAGTAGTAAGTAATACGGTACCCATTGGTAAGACTGGTTGTCAGACTTTCGGGCAACTGACTACCTGTAAGGATTGTCTAACATCTACAAATGACATCCGGGACCAACGGCTTAACGTGCTTCCCGAGGCACGGCAGAAACTCGGTCCCATCCACAAATTGACCTTGGCAAACGGAGCTTAAATTTGAAAATCAACCCGTGCGACTGTGATGTGGGTGTTTTATGCATTTATTTTTATTGCATGTAGCCATATTATCTTAAAAACTTAACAGACAATATTATAGCTATTAATGGTTTTTATATAAAATAAAAGAAAGGAGAACACAAGTAAATACTTAAATTAAATAAAGTGTTATGGTTTAGTATGGTAGCGTTCGTAATATAATGTTTTATGGCACCAATCCAATATTAGTATATTTTGAATTTCTGTTCATCGTTGTTCTATTGAACAACAAAAAAAACTACTGTTGCTACTACTGTTCTATTGAACAGTCAGTTTTTTCCATTCCATTTTTAATTCAATTTCGAATATTTCTTAATAGGTAGGTACACATTTTCTTTTATACTTCAGATATAATATTATTATAACCTACTTATAGCCATCAAGTTGGTATGCCTGTATAGATCAAATCAAATTATTTCAAAATATTTACGAAAAAAAAAACATTTTAAACGAATTTTTTTTTTTTACGCTTTATTTTAACTACTCCAATTAAGATTAATATTAAGACAAGCTCCTCTTGTATTGAGAACAGCAAATTCCTTAAAAATATACATACAAAAGTACCTAAAATAATAATAATAAAAGTTAGTCAAAAAGATTGTATCCCACTATCAAAGTTCGTTTTAATACAAACTAAATCTATGAAACAATAATAAAATTATGATAAATACTTACCACAGCAAATAGTTCTATTTATTTATATTCGAAATTAATTTAAAAAATATTTGCTATCATGAGCAAACATACTGAGATTCCCAACGTGTCTCTTACGTCGTTTTTAGGGCTCCAGAGCCCTAAACTTCCTCGTATATGGTAATTTCTTACTTTATTTTATTATTTATTAAAACTTTATGCACAAGTAAAAAACTGTACAAAGGCAGACTTGCCAGGCGAAAATCCCCAAGGCATTAGCCGTGGGCATTTTCTACCAGTCTACCTTAGGGTGATGCAGAGACAATAAACAGTAGGTGCAATAACAGAAAAAAAGTTTATCCATTTTAGTCACTCCAAACTTCCATCTCAACATTCTCATCATCATAAAATTTAACAGGATTTAGTTAGTAAGTTTAATTTCAAATCATCTGCAACAGGCAACCGATATCCTGAATATAAATGGAGTCCCACAAGTCTTTATGATTAAACTTAGTTTCTCTCTCTCTCTTAAATCCTTCAGACAAAGGAAGAAGAAAAAAAGGAGTTACTTAAATTAAAAACATTTCATAATTCTTTGTAATTATAAAGATTTTTCGGTTATTCTAATCCAAATTAATGATCGTCTAGTTTTTATGAAGCTACTAATTAAGCTACTTACTAATTTGAGAACCTCTGCCAGTACCTAGTTTTCATGTTATTATATATGTTCGTTTTAGCCTAGAACTAAGTAGGAAGGCACTTAACATAGATAAATACTTTTATTTTAGCTTCGAATGGTCCAAATAGAAAAATATATTTACAGAAATTAACTACTTAAGAGTAACTTATTACTATTTTCGATAGTGGAATCCAAATCGTTTGCTTTTTAAGCATATAATTTTCAAACTTATCTACATTTTCAAAACAAGAATACTCTTATGTATTTGCTTAGCTCGGTCTTATTACCTAAGTTACATAAAATTAACATACCTACATAACATCACGCCTGAAGGCCCCGAAGGGTTTGGTAGAGGTGTACCTAATAGTACACCCACATTTCGCCTGTTATGTTTAAGTCAAATGATGTTGATGGCAATTGTGGCGAGCCTATTGCCATCAATCGGACACAAATCCGGACTCCGTGACTGCTACTGAGAAAGTCCTTGTGGTAAAGCTCAAAAACTCTTGCTAATTAACATTGTTCATTGTTCCAAAGTTGCGCCGTTATACGTATATTTTGGAATAAAAGTTGTCATGAGTACCTATAGTGTAGAATTCATGTCTATGGCAGAACCCACATAACCAATTGATTAGATACGCAATGCGTAGAATGATGGTAGATTGATTGTAATCAACGACATCCAGAAAATATTGGGACAGGACAACGCCTGTCAGGTCAGCTGGTATGCCAAACAGCAAAATGAGAAATACGATAGACGTAATAAGGGAACAGTATAGGTTTGAGGTACAGGATGTCTTCCTCATCTTCCATAGAAAAGGGAAGATCCTCCGACCTGGCAGGTTTTGTGTTTGGTGGGCAGTAGCCCGACGGTTGTTGTTGGGTTTATCTAGCGGTAGAAACCTATCCTCAGCAGCATCTAGCCAGGCTCTAATAGGCCTCGCCCACGGCGACTTTTTGTAGCGATGCTGTCGCGCATGTGTATCGATACAGCCGCGATGCTGTCGCTGGCTATGTACCTTTGCCCAATTCTGAACGCGCGATAGTAGTGATGTTGTCGCGCGTTTTGTAAGTCGCCGTGGGCGATGGGCCTAAAACCAAGATCTCAAAACATCCCACGGCTCAAATCTCCGTGTCGTGGACGTGAATACTAAGGACTAGGCATAAGTGCCAACATTCCTGACAACTCTTGCCGGTGCGGTCTTGGCAGGAATTTTAGATATTTCATAAGGAGACATAAAGCAGTCAAAGAGTTAGAATACCTAATGCGGACTTTCTATTAAGGCTGTAGAATCTAAGGGCAAATATTTTATCGATGCAAATAACTTAATGTTGCACTAGCGACCCGCCCCGGCTTCGCACGGGTGCACTAAGCATACATAGGGACAGACAGACAGCGGGAAGTTTGTTTTATACCATGTAGTGATGTTCAACTGCATTATTGGGTAGCTGCTTATTTAGGCGGTGTAAGGGACACTGACGCCCAAAATGTTATCTACCGTGTAATTAGCACATGATTGTATTAAACTCTCCAGCGTGCAGCGTAGAATCAATTAGTTGTTTAAAAAAAACAGCAGTTTCATGCCTTCTCATAATGTACGGGGTGAAAGGTACACCGACGAGAAAACGGTTACCACGTATTCAGGACAGCATCCTGAGCACCCACATAGAAATTTTTCACCGGTTATTAAAAAAAATCTGCTGTTTCCTACAAAAGTGGAATACCTACACGGTCTAAATGTATGGAACAGCAGTTTTTTTTTTTTAACAACTAATAGTTGTCGATATTTCTTACACCGTGTATAGAAAAAACCCTAGAAAAGGGGGTACTGAATAATGCTAGTAGGACCCTACATACCAATAAAGGCTAAAACACAATATGGGCTAATTATACTAGCCTAATAAAGAAGCGTTATGATGCTGATGACGATGGCGACAACCGAAGGTTGTTCTACAATGTAAAATAAACTAAACAAAGCATTTTTGTGAACGTATAAATGGATGATGCCCAATTTCTGAAGACCTCAAAGTACGTACTCAAAGGCAAAGGTATATTTGAATAAAATGTTTTTAGGAATGAAACAAAAACACTATCGAAAAAGGACAAACTATGGTGGTACTACCGAGGTCACTGACGGTCGACCGCTTTTCAATCTTATTACATAGTGCATAAGGGTGAAAGTGGCAGACTGTCAGTGAACTTACCTGCCTACATCAAAAATCGGGCTTGAATAGTCTAGAATATAGTCCTTCTGTCAATTAATTCATCACCGTGATAATTTCCATCCTTCACTCAATGTTTTTCATCGCAACACAGCACCAAAAACTCTCTGCCCCCTCGACATGAGGAGTTCCACAGCTCCAACCGCTGCTAGAAGTAGGAGCAGGGCTATGATGGCCAGGGCAGCCCTGCATCGGCGCCGTTGACGTTCACTGCGGGCCAGACGGCGGGATAGAGCTTCGCCCCGCGCTCCGTCGAGGGTGAAGAGTGCGCTGGCTGCCTGTGAATAAAGAGGGGGTTATATAAGAGATACATTAGGTAAAGCATCACACCTGTAATCCCCAAAGGGTAAGGCAGAGGTGTACCTAATAGTACACCCACATTTCGCCAGTTATGTTTAAGTCTCATGTACTAGGGGGGCACCCTATTGCCATCAACTGGGGCACAAATCTAGACTCCGTGGCTGCTACTGAGAAATTCCTGATGGAAAATAACAATAACACTTTGCCCGACCGAGAAATCGAACCCAGGACCTCATGCTCAGCAGTCGCACTTGAGAACACTAAACCAACGAGGCAGTCAAAAAAACATATGAAAAATTTTAACATTCATAGAACCTTTTCAAAGTACTTATAGGCAAACGATGACTCCGAAAAGTGATCAGTATTTTCGTAAATTCTCGTACGTGCAGACAGAGACAGTGATAGTTGCATAAGCTTCAAATACATAAACGGTGGGTACCAATACCTTTTCATTTGGATCTAATGGGAGGTTGTTTGAACGACCATAAACTTAATAGGTATCTATAACGTAAAAACCACTTTAATATTTTTGGATATCTTACATAAAAAGTTAGGAGTGAAGATGCAATGCTATTAAAAGTCTTTACTCGTCTATTTGATGTTATAAAAAATAAACCAACAATAAACTATAAAAGGGCCTCAAAAAACTCCTCAACGCTGTCAGCTGGTAATTGTGCCCAAGAGAATGGCGGCTCGCGGCGTGTTGCCACGTTGTATGGCAACAATTAAAGAAACTAAAAATTATTGGTTATAATAAAATAACCCGCCTTGACAACCTTGGTACAGGGTAAGGGTTTGGCTCTGTCCTTACTCTTGTCCTAAAATAATGAGTTCGGCTCTTAACCACTTTTTTATTAAGAATATGTCAATGTTATCTTAAAGTAAATAAGTATATTCATACATTTATTACCTTTTAAATCAATAAAAACAGATAATTTCGTCAAAATCTTTGATATGACGATCAATTAGAGTCAGTAGGTCAATCAGACAAGTACTTAAAAATTAATAGATGTTGCAAAATAATAAGTCTTAATTTATAAGAGTTAACTAATGTCGTAAAAAAGTTATATGCTTGCTTTAAGCTGTGAGTGACACACAGGCTTAATGTTCGGAGAGCATGTTGGGCGAGTACCATTTCAACTTGTTTACCGATAAGCCATGTTTCCGTCGGTCTGTGTCATTTGGAGACAGTGCCGTTGTGATCGAGTGGTGGCTGCCTCACCCGTCAGGGACCACATGCATCCTGTTTCTAAAACCATATCATGTAAAACGAAATGCAAGAAACGTCCTATATTGTAAATTGTAAGTACAATGGAGCATGCTTCTAGTTAAATTGGTTATTGAATAGTAGTTTCCGAAGTCTATTAAAAAGAGATAAAGTTCGTTCAGTGTTCTATAGTTTCACAAACTGAAACTTTAATATTATTCGCTGAACAACGCAACCGTATGATACCAAAAACAATAATGAAACTAAATTAATTACTTGTTGTATAAACAATCTCATAAAAATGGGTAATTTCGTGAGCTATTCGAACAATGTGTTGAGAAATAGGCAAGGGTGTCAATGATATACTTCAAAATAATACGATTGATAAGTGATTACAACACACTTGAGTTTGCTTTGTAAAAGTATACCGGATGTGTCGGGAGCCAAGGTTTCGAGTAAGGCCGTTGAAAGTATGATAAAGGATGTTAATAATGCGGTTTTCACACTCAAAATTAAGACTAAGGTACCCGACAAGAAGGTCGAACAAGATATATACGAGTTAATACAGAATATCCACAGAAAACAATGTAAATTACTGCTTTGAGATCCATGTATGAGAAAGAAGAAAAAGACGCTCAAATTGAAAAGCAGCAGACAACATTGAAAAAGTTAAATAAATAAATAAATTCATTTATTTCAGGTGAATAACACCGAATGCCACACGTAAATTGATAGATCCCAATCTAAGATCAGATAAAATTAAATAGAATCAAATAAAATAAATACAATTACATTAAATCAAAATAATTCGAATAAAGCTAAATCAAATCTAATTTAAAAGTTACTTACTGTGCTTGCTTACTTACTTCAAAGTTTCTTTATAATTTACTGCATTCCAAAGAAAAAAAAGTAATTAATTTCAAAGGTCTACGTTCCCTACATCCTTGGCCAAGCCCGTAAATTATCGTCTTATACCTAAAATTACAACTAAATTAAGCAATTTTCGATTACCTAGGCTGGCGTGCAATCTTTGACAATAATTGCAGACTCCATTCTCCAACTGCTTACAGGTAGGCTTTGTAGATTCCCAGCTGCTTGTTAACTTTTTATTTTGTTTTACATTTTTTGTGTAGTAAGCAACGACTTATTGTCGGGCCTACGCTTAAGTACAAATGCTACGTCCCATACTTAAGTACAAATACTGTATCCATGATAATATTGTAATACCATATGATTTGAAAAGAGTAACCATGGAGTTTCTTGCCGGTTCTTCTCCATAGGAAACGACCAATCCGAACCGTGCACCTTTTTGTCGACGTTTTATAAGTGCCATCCATCATCATCATCTGGCCTTTGTGAAATAAAATATTTAGATTTTGATTTTGATATGTTTCATAGTTAACACAAAGCTTTAAATATATTGTGTTACTCGCAGAAACGTATTAAACGAAGCAAAACGGATCGTAGCAAGCGGTGTTCTGTGGTTTTTACATTCTTCCATGGTAAAAAAGGGGTGTATGAGAAACAGGGCCAAACATAAACATAACATCACGCCTGTAATCCCCGAAGGGTTAGGCAGAGGTGTACCTCCTAATGTATCGGGGTATCGTATTACCCAGTACTAACTGGGTTGTGGAGGTCAGATAGGTTGGTAAGACTTGTTGTCAGACTTTCGGGTCACTGACTACCTATAATAGAAAAGTAATGTAAAAGTGAAATAGAAGAACGTAATGATTTAAATAAAATTACAAACTTAACGAACTATGAGACCGTGTTTTAATCAAACCTGGAGAACACAACGTGATCAAAAAAAGACTTCAAGGCAGGTAATTCATCCAGGATTTGACCGTGACAAGAGTGACTTAACCTCGCTAGATTGATCTGCTCGGTAGCTAGGCATGATTCCTTCCATTGTCATGCACGTCAATTCTAAATCAATCTTATTAATAATATAAATCTTTGTCAGTTTTATATTACTCCGTGTCTGAGCATAAATCTAAATATGTGCAGTTAAAGCTGCATAAATATGTTTTGGTTCAAATCATATCACTGAAACTCTTCGTAGCATTAAACAAGTAAGCTTTATTCAGAATTCTAATAATGGCAAAAACTCATCATGTACCTAGATAGATGATTAATTCTTGCCATTAGTAGAATTCAACATACAGGCTTCGGCTTCCAGTCTAACCGGATGCAGCTGAATACCAGTATATTACATGGAGCGACTGCCTATCTGACCTCCACAACCCATTTAGTACTGGGTAATACGATACCCCTTGTAAGACTGGCAAAAACAAACCCCATAATAACTTCATGTCCGTCTGACTGGCCGTCTGTATGTCACGCAGCTATTTTACTAGGAGACTAATTAGCATTTTATAAAGTGTGAAATAAAATTACATAAAAATAATCAGACCATCGAATAGCCATCAAATAACTGGGAAATAGTATAAACAAGTATGTTTGGTATATGCCATATCTCTGCGTATAAAGTTAAAACGTCTGTCTTCTTTGCCCTTGATGTTCATAATCAAATATTTCATAATCAAGCAAAGTCGTAAATAAAGGCTAGTTTCGCGTTAAGATCAGATCAGCTGTCGTTCAATAAAATATATTATATTGAATATAATCGTTTGGCTCCGATCGTCATTGTTACATCTGCTTTTACGGTCCGTCACGACTCCATTAACAGTTACTATTTAAATTTATAGCACACTGAATTATTTATTTCCAGCCTTGGATTTGTTACTGAAAGGATCACCTGGTAGCAAAGGTGTATTAATTTTGATTAAAGTATTGACAGACTATGAATAACATTGATTACGCGAATGATTTGACTAGATTATCATGTTTTGGTTAGGCATTCACTGAGTCGTAATCATCACTCATGAACTCAGATTAGGCTAAGTATCAGAGGTATCACTCCGTGTAAAATACTTCAGCTGCAACAGATTGGACTAGAAACTAATCTCAACATAGTTGGGAAAAGGTTTGGCAGATAATCAGAAATATACATAAAAAGGTTTTAAATCGAGAAGAGTGAACTCACATCCCGCTCGAACGATATTCAGTACTGCGTCAAAAGGGATGGCACAGCCACACAGCCAGAAGTGAATCGGGCGAAAACTTTGAAAGGGATATCAACGTGGAATTAACATGATATTATGTTACATTCGTTACGTAATATGTAACCAACTGAGAGATATTTCTCGACGGCTTGTAAAGCCTAGTCAGAGGCCCATGGGCCGCATTAAAACTCTGACACCAGATTATTCACTAGCCACACGATAAAGATAGAAAGAATAAGTAATCTATTTTAATTACTTAATTATTTAGAGACCCTTGTCAACGTACCATATTAATTAAACGTTTGTCTCGATTCACCCCTGCGCTTCTATTCACGCCATTTACGGTAGATTACAAATCAGTACCACAAGTTTCTTTCATTTCCTACCTACATCATGTGACCATGTATCTATTTCTCTAGACAGACTGCTCACATATTGAAAGTCATTAGCTAATCTCCTAGCTTACCTGAGGCGTTGAAAAACAGACAATGAGTAAAGAAACTATTGACCTTTCAGAAAGCTTAGAGCAAATTGATTGTATTGTTTGCCAAATTATTTGGTACTTGAACACAATAGGTAATCAGGTAGAAACGTTACTGTGGTTGCGGTAATTTGAAATAGTTATTAGATTCGGCAAACGTAAAATGGGACGCCCTCAAGCTCGGTGGAGCGACGGTCTTCGCAGGGTGGCTGTAGCAACTGGATGAGAGTTGCTGAGAATCGAGTTGAGTGGCGTGCGATTGAGGAGGCCTATTTCCAGTGGACTGCTGTAGGCCGATTATCATGACGATTAGATTCAGTGAATCCCAATTTTAAATTCAAGATTGTACCAACTGGCAGAATATGAGAACGCGTCAGGCGTAGAAGGTAGTGACTTGATGAACTGGAATAAAGTTTAACGGTCTGGCCCCGATTTCATTTGATCGAGAAAAGTGTAGACAGGAAAGGGATGCCTTGCCCCTGCAACGTGATGAGTGACAGCATTGTCTTATAATAGAGAGCAGCGGTGGCCCAGTGGGAGCAGCGGTGGCCCAGTGCGAGCAGCGGTGGCCCAGTGCGAGCAGCGGTGGCCCAGTGGTGGAGACCCCGACTTACGAGCAGTAAGTCGTGGGTTCGAACCTAGCCAGGCGCATTACTTTGTGTAAGTTATTTCATCACCACTGCTCTCAAAACGGTGAAGGAAAACATCGTGAGGAAACCGGCATGTCCTAGAATTAAAAATTCGAAGACATGTGACATCTACCAACTCGCACTGGGCCCGCGTGGTGGATTATAGCCCATTCCCTCTCATGGAGAAGAGACCTGTGTCCCAGCAGTGGGAACATTATAGGCTAATTATTATGACGAGAAAATAGTTATTAACGAATATTTTCAAAGAATAGATGCCACGAAAATGTCGTGGTTTGCAATCTTTATGGACAGGCAGAATGTCCTACAAAGAGATGATTATCAACTGTTAGGTTCAAAACGTCCGGTCACTGCTATAACACAATAGATCAAGAAGTATCTATTACCTCATGATGACCACGCAAAGGTACAGGTCAAAATAACAATGCAGGCAACGAGCGCCCAAAGCCACTCGTAGCGAACAAACCTTATTTATTACTCAACAAATCATATAAGGTCCGCAGTTATGCAAAACAATTTGCGAACTAATGAGGTAATATGTCAATGTAATAGCAAATCTACGTTCCAAGTGTGGGTTTTAGCAAATTGCTAGATTATATTGTTGATGGTCAACATGGATATTTTTCTTGTACTGTACCCTTTCTTAGGTTGAAAGGAATGCGGGTATGGGCCGTCTTAAATGGCGACACACCTTGGTTGCGTGGACATTCTTTACAAAAGATGTTTGGAACTTGATACAAAAGCTTCTTTTGAGAACTTAATTGACGGCTGTGTAATTGAGGTTGCAAAATGGATTGACGCATGGAAGTTTACTTTTAACTCGCGATTGAATGCTAAAATTAAGTGTAGAATAGATTCATGACTATACAACATTAGTTTTAGTATATGCGAAACCTGAATATAATTTGTTCAGAATAAGTAACTGAATCGATTCCAATTATTTTTAAACCATGTTATATTTTTTCCCAAAAATATTTAAAAAAGTTAAAAGTTGGACACCGAGCGACATTAAGTACCTATTGCAATAATTGAGATACCTACTGCCAAATTATTATTATCAATGAGCTCAAGACGACGCTGGAGGCGCGCGCTGCGTGATGACCACGTTTTTGTGCGGACAACTAGGTAACAGAACAATCTTATAACTTTGTGATTTTTCATGATACAGTTTTAAAATTTTGTACATAGATTCTTTACGTCATAAAAATACTAGACACGTGTTTCAGGTTTCGCATATACTAAAACTAATGTTGTATATATATACTGGTAAGCTCACCTAGCGTCGTCAATATGTGGATTAACTGTACAAACATTATAAGTCCTGTGAGTAAAGTCACGCATTATTGAATTATCATAATCCGCTTCTAAACTTACATTAAAGTATAATACTAATAGAAAAGTAACAGCATCGCATGTATGGTAGATTTTTACTATGAATAGCTGTTCAAAATGTTCCTATGAAGCTTTTTGAACGGATGTAGTCGTCTGCATACGTTCAAAAAGGGTTGTACTAACTTCAATAGTAGTAAAAGCAGTAATTTTAACAGAACAAAATTGGTAGATTTGCAGGAGTTGCAGTGGCTTGAAACAGTGGGTTTGTGAATAAAACGCGACATCCAAACTGTTATAGTCCAGCACCAAAAGTCTCTTCAGTTAGTTCAAGTCATGGATTGCAACATTTCAGGTGTCCTTTGTAGACCCAAGGTAGGGATCTCGGTCACTACGGCCGCGACTTGTCGCATGGCCGGCCGCTATTTCGAACACTGGTCGGACGGCCGGTCGTATGACCATCTTTCTTCCTGGTCAAAACTTCTGCGGCCAAAAGCCGGTGTTAGTGGCCCCGTAGTGCGCCAGGCTCCTTACCTTACGAGGAGCTAGGTTACTTCATTATATTGTTAATGTTGTAAAAGATAGCGGTAAACATGGACCCTACTAAACAAATAAATTAATCAACTTTACAACACTCCCGTATAAATCAATCACCCAAGCCTAATAAAGCACGGGTCATCAAAACTAACGCAATATTTATGTCACAAGTTAACGGACAATATTAGCCAATGAGCTTTCACCAGATGAGCGCAGGCGCAACGCTCAATTAACTGCGATTTGACGTTTGTGACGTAACACGTGTAGTTGACGTGGCGTGACGGTTGAGTGGCATGCGTCAAAAGAGCTTGACGTGCTTTCATGATACGAAAAGCATATGCACATAGACTTAGTATAAGTCCATGCATATGCATGACTCGAACTATTAATAGTGACGATGCGTAGTGACGAAAATTTGGCGTCATTTTGACGTAGTATAACCTTATTGTGTCACTGACGTAGCCTCTTCATTCGTCAGACAAAACCGCTCCTTTTACTATATTAGTCCGAAGTTATGAAATATGTCAAATTGTAATCTTAATTTAACCTTATGTAATTTTGTATTGTATTGCTATTATTTTTTTTTTTTGTTTAATTGCAAATATCTGGCATTAGTCCGTTCGCATTTATTTATACAAATATCCCAGTTATACAGGGAAACCTATAATTCGCCATATTAACTGTAACACGTATATTTTGTAAAATAATTTTATGGATCGCTGTTGGTTACCTAAATAAATAAAATAAAAATAAATAAATGTCTTTGAAATGACTAAAAATACACGTCGATCTTCTTAACATCAGATAGTTGAACAATGCAATCTAAATAAACTCTAAATAATTCTATGGACGAAAAACACCTAAAGAATCAAAGAATTAATTAAATCCATGAATGAAACGTTTGATTCTGTAATTACCTTTACCAACAGCACACCCTAAGCTTGTGTTGTCGTCGACACAAGAATTCGAGAATGCGATAACTAATTAAATAATTGCGAAAATGTCCAAGACCAAACGTGTCAAGATCACCAGTAAATAAGATGGCGTAAGCATAGTATGTTTACTTTGATATCGCGTTAGGAATTCTATTTTCCATGGTTATTCTGTTATAGGATCATCGCGAAGGGAAGAAAATTACGGCTTTGACTGTCTAACAGGATAGGTTAAAATACACCAGATGGACACCAAGACCCGCAAACAGCTAACATCAAGAACGAAGACGTGCATCGAAAAAACTGTACTACCCAATTTTATTAAAATACAACCCTGTCACGAGCAACCGTTGATTTCTGGTCATTTACTTGCTAAAAATGAGCACTATGACACCATTTCAGAAAACATGAAACAAGAAAGTCGTTTCTGTAATTTGCAATACAAGTGTGATACATTTATTTTGAAAAAACTGCCTCGAAAAACAAGGGAAGTTTCAATTTCCTAAAACATTAAAAGTTTGATTTCTCCAAAGCAAACCAGTTTGGACTCCAAGTTATCGGATCAAAATTGATGTTTTTTTTTTTTAAATAAAACTTTGCCCCACTCTAGGAATTCCTCATGTATCGTGGGTGCGTTTACAAGCATTTAAACTCACATACACAAACAGCCAGACCCGGAACAACTACCTGTAGGCCATACAAATATTTGTTCCGTGCGGGAATAGAACCCGCGACACGAAGCGCAGCAGTCAATCGCTCAGCCACTGCGCCAACCGTGCCGTCAAAATTAGGTCATGTATCATGGTGGTGGTGTGTGGTCATTGCAAGGAATGCACCCAATTATCACCCTGTATGTTATATGGAGTGAGCCTATTCCAATCAACCAGCACAACTCCAAACTCCGAGCTTCTACTAAGAAATTCTTGAGGACAAACTCAACAACTACTTTTTGGACGACCTGAGAAATGAACCCAGGACCTCATAAGCAGCAATAGCGCTTGCGATCACTAGCCCAAGACATTGAGGAGTTCCATTTGCCATAATTATTCTATAGAAGAGTTTAAAGCAATTTGACAACCGAGTCACACACAGATGTGGTACAAATAGACACTTATGAAAACTAACAAGCATTGGTTGCGTGTTATTTTCTATGTGTACGTCGTATCTTTCTCTGCGACAATATCTGTCTTGCAACATGATGACTTGCTGATGTATATTTCAATTTGCATCCTAAGGTGTAATGTATAATCGAGCAGAACTTTTTATCCGATGGCTTACAAATTACTAGCTTCCTGTTGACTGATGACCAAAAATTCTACAAAATTATTAAAAGTAAAGAAGTCATCATTACAAGAACCTAGAACTAAAAATAACTAAGTAACAGTTACCTATTTGTTCAGCAATTTAACACAATTTTGTGATATTTTCGGCTGTTTATATTTACTCTGTACTTTGATGCCACATTTAGGAAATAACGAGCTTCTGTTTGTTTATCTATGCTCGATTTAAGGCCAAGGATGCTTCAAATCGAATTCCGAGTAGTTTGTAAATATTTTATTCCAAATTTATAATACTTAACAGTGTGACACTATTGTTTACACTGTTTCAACCTTTCACGGTTTAAGCCCGTCACAGACGTAGATATAATATATATTAATATAAATCATAGCAAGACATATTACGACATATTTTTACATAGATTCTTTACATGAAAAATAATAGACACGTGTTTCAGTTTTCGCATATGTAAACAAAGTGCTTGACACTTCATTTAAGTATGATTGAATTTGCCGCGTAATAACTTTGATAACTTTGAATATTTTATCTGTTAGTGAACTTGGTCGTTTCTGAGCTGTCTGTCAGATTGACGTATTGAATACCGCATGCGAATTAGGTTATGAAAATTAGATTGAAATATGAATATTTAAATAATACTGATTAAGAACTGGTGAAACAATGGCTTTAAATGTTGTTTCTCTTTTCAGGTGAGTTTGTTATTAATTAAGGTTAAAGAATGTATTAGTGTTAAAACTAGTTTTTGTCACTAAATAAAATGTTCTCTTTTCAGAGCAACTCAATTTAAGTTAGAGTTTTACTGTTCACCATAGTATCCAAGGATACATAAACAATAAACACATTATACATATACTAAAACTAATGTTGTATATGGGTTTGACGCAGAATTTCTACTTCTTCCATATGCTCTGTTGCTATGTTGTATATATTCTTTGTAAAGTTTCAGTTTACAACAATCTTACACCTATGTAAAGAAGCACCCTCCAAAACCTACTTCACAGCTCTGTCAGTCGTCATTTTAGGCTTCTTTCACACCCTTTCCAGCCACATCATATTTCACACAATCCATGCGTGAACAGACCACTGTTTATTCATAGCCATTCCCATCATTCACAAAACTTTACTCACGAAAATGTTTACTATTACAATTACTAGTTTCAATACATTATAATTATTATGGTATACATTGTACGTCTTAAATTCTCTGTGTAATTATAACTCGTGCCACTTTCTCATGCGTATGATCATCGCTCGTACATACCACGTAAACTAGTTCTACGTAGTAAACACTGCATTCGGAACTGCGCGGGAGCAAGATTTATTGCAGTTAGGCCCGGTTCCCACCAAAGCGGAGACTAGCGATGCGTAGAGGAGATGTGCGGGAATCGATCGAGCACATTTGGTTAAAAACCACGTCGCGTCTATTCTGTGATTGGTCGACTTTTGCACGTCTTCGCACCGCTTCGTTCAGCTCCGTTTTTAAAACCAGGTCTTCAGGTAAATTTTATGCAGCTACACACTTTTAAGCTATTATGTGTTTGGTTGCGTCTGTACGTATTTTGATAGGATTTTATGTCATTGTGTTGATAGTATTTTCTTTTCCACCAAAACGTTGGAAATCAAGGGATGCTCATCCTTATTCGATTACTTTGGCTCCGATTTTGTTGGGCAGGTACATATATCTAATTGAGAAGAAAGTATTTTTAGACTAGCTTTTGCGAACAAACCGACAAAAAAACAGAGTATTTTTGCGTTTATATTATCGTATGAATTGGTCCAAATTAGTTACCAGAGGCATAATGTCTTTGCGAAATCTGATGTCTATATTACGCTAGAGCAGAAGAATTTAATCAATACATCATGACGTAGCGGCAAACCACCAGTTTATAAGTAGTACCTAGACTACGGAAGTGGGTGTACTATGGTTACTAGTTACATCAACGGCATTCCGAGCTTTACGTACCTCGAGAAAACTGTTAAACAGCCGAGGATGCCGGCTTAAATGGTGTTATGTATGAAATAAGTTGTGCGTAGCAAAACGAGATGAATGTACTTTCATGCCTTTGAGAGTACATTCATCTCGAGAAATGTGTAGCTGCATCGTTAGTCTAGTGGTCGCAAGCGCGGCTGCTGAGCTTGAGGTCCAAGGGTTTTCCCACTAAGAATTTCTCAGTAGCAGCCATGTAGTCTGGATTTGTGTCCGGTTTACATGGGACTTTAACTGGCGAAATGTGGGTGTACTATTAAGTACACTTCTACCTAACCTTTCGAGAATTAAAGGAGTGATGTTATATTATACATGTGTGGCAGTTCCTTTGAATACTAATTGGGAAATTCCAATATCCTTATAAGAAGCGCTAACAGTGCAGCGTGCTGTTGCAGTTTCTTTGAGTTTTTGTTCTAAAACAAGATACACGCAAAAATGCAAGTTGCAAGACGCATAATAAAAAATAAGTTCCTTTTGCAAAATCAGACTGACATGACATTGAGATTGAACCCTGTAGATGTATGTTATTATATCCTCTCTAATACCCACATGTCTTTCAACTGAATTGACAAGCTTTTCGTTTCATCGTTATCTGGCTTCAAAATGTCGAATATCAACTACTAAGATACACATTAATTTGGTATAATTCCAATGTACACTTAGAGTCTCTGCAGACTAACTGCTTTCTTTGGGCTGATACCTAGTTTAGCCGGGCTCTTAATCAGTATATGAACTGTTTTTGACATGGAAAGAAAAATTCCAGTGCGAGCAGGGTTTGAACCTGCGACCTTCCGATTAGTTAGTTCGATACTTTCTTAAATAGATGGCGCTAACGTCACCTAAGACGTTATTAATGGAACGAAAATTTCGAGATCTGTGAGCGGGGTGCGATGGTCTAGTTGGTTAAGACATCCGGTGTACTTAATCGGAAGGTCGCAGGTTCAAACCCTGCTCGCACTGGAATTTTTCTTTCCATGTCAAAAACAGCTATGTTCCCTACGCAGGGTTTGCGTATAAAATATTAAAAATTACTATATGAACTGATTTTAAACTCTCATGGTCATTAACATTATTATAACTAGAAGACGGGATATTTACCATCCGATTTGTCTGCTCATAAACACCCACCCGCTATAACTTCAGTTTATCCGTGATCATGGTGCTTGCAACAGCGCCGAAATATCGGGAACTCAAAGAAAACAATAAACATGGTAAATATCCCGTCTTCTAGTTATAATAGTATATGAACATGTATGCTAATGCGCATATTACAACGTTTCGGTATCCTCCGATAAAACAGTTTGATGAACTACACGATTGCCTTCAAACTATACTATCGGCAAACTATCAGCCAACTACTAGATCTGTATGGCGCTCTAATCCCGCGCGCACACTTTCCGTTTGTTTTATCGACCGACTCTGCGAGCGCTCTCTTCAAAAGTCGCCTACCAACTCCTAAATTGTAAAGCATTCGACCAACTGTTGGTCAGGTTTGCGCATTTGTCACCAGTCCGACTGATAGAATCGGAATATAGAAACTCTGCAGTCTGCGGGGACTCTTAGAGTATTCAATTCTAATTTGGTCTGAACTATTTTCGATTAAAATTCAATTAAGTACTTAAAAGCTACGAATAATTTACGAAACGCATGTTTTACGCTGATCACAGCTTCTTGAACCAATATTTTAGCAATCGATACAGAAACCAATTACATCCATATGTAATTATTTATGCAAGCAATCAGCCTCATTGATTCAAACTCTTAGATAAACCTTATAACTATACTAAAACCATTAAAACTATAAACTATAACGTATGCTAGTAGTTAAGTTTACGACTAGATTGCAGCGCACATCATTATTATTATACGAGTTCAAATGAAACATGATCATTATGAAAACAATTTAAGACTAATCCAAGTCACGGATTAACAATAACTATTGTTTTATGATGTTAAAGGGCTTAAGACACGACTGTTGTGATGACTTGATCATAGGTAAGAACTTGATGATGTAGGTACTTATCAGTGTAGGTATACTGATGAGGAACTATGATGTTACACAAACACACATACTTCCAAAAAGAGACTGGGGAAATAACTCAAACTCAAAGCATTTATTTCAATTAGACCATTACTGGCACTTTTGAATGTCACAAAACAAAAAAATCCAGCGTAGCGGTGGCCCAGTGGTTACGAGCAGTAAGTTTACGGTTCAAACCCAGCCAGGCGCATTACTTTGTGTAAGTTATTTCATCACCACTGCTCTCAAAACGGTGAAGGAAAACATCGTGAGGAAATCGGCATGTCCTAGAACCAAAAATTCGAAGACATGTGACATCTACCAGCCCGCACTGGGCCCGCGTGGTGGATTATAGCCCATTCCCTCTCATAGAGAGGAGGCCTGCGTCCCAGCAGTGGGAACATTAATAGGCTAATTATACTATGCTTATGCTAAAACAAAAAAAAAGCGAAGCTACAGTCACTAGAAGTTCCTATGTTAACCAAAGACTAAGCACGTAAAGAAGATAGCTTCTATAAAAAAGTTTATTATTAAAAAATCTTACAAAAGAGTACTCATACACTACCCGAGCAATGTGAATAAAATTAAAATTTGCTGAGCTGATTCCAAATAAAAAAAGAAGCACGTACAGTACAGTGAGTGATAGCAATTAGCTAACCCACCTTTGTATAAATGATTGAATTTTTTTAGAATACGAATCGATAGAATTATATATTATATATTTTTTATATTTATTTATTTGAGCAAACCAAGTAAAATATTTAAAAAAAATAGCTAATTGCTATAACTCACTGTACCTAACCAAACGGACCAGTAATCACGGAGCTAACAAGGGGGTGGTAACAAACATTTGAAAAAAAAAACAGTCGAATTGAGAACCTTCCGTCCTTTTTAGAAGTCGGTTAAAAATAAAGTCACCTTTCGTGTATGTCTGTGACCGCTTTGTTCTTCTTAACTACATTCATATTATTAAACTCAGCAAAAGTTATGTTGTGTTATGTATGTCATTAAAACCATGGTAAGCAGGGGCGGATCGCGTTGTAGAGAGGAGTAAGAGGCCACTTTGCTGAGCTGATGGTGTAATCATGCCCAACATGTTCTTTTAATAACTGCCAAGTCATAGGTCCCGAGTTCGAACCTCTGATTTTTCGGATTCATGTTCGTATTGTATAAAATTATCACTTGCTTCGGTAAAGGAAAACATCGTGAGGAAACCAGCATGTCTGTGAGATAGTTCTCGACGGCATGTAAAGCCAAGTCAGAGGCCCATGGGCGGCATAAAAACTCTGACACCCGGTGAGGCATTAACCACACGGCAAAGAAAGAATAACATAACGTAAGTAACTGGCTAAATGCGGGTACCATTTGTTAGCATAAGAACAGATTCGCTTTACGCCAGATTCGCGTTAGGCCAGATTCACGTTAGGTCAGATTCGCTTAAAGACAGAAGTGCAGTCGGATAAAAAGTATTTTTATTCATTAATACAAAGCATCAGAGAAAGAAAAAAAAACCTTACAAACCAAAAATAAAATTCCCTGTACTAATTTTTAATCCTATTTTTTTTCTATATTAACCAAATACTCAAAAAGTTTTAAACATTCTAAAGTTGAAATTTATCCCTGTTACGCATTGTTGACAATCTTTTTTATCCTTTTTTAAGTCTTCTAGCTTTAGTCTTTTCCCTCATCTACATAGACTTTGTTTAGCAACAGAAAAAAATAATATAAAGCTGGTCTGGGCGGTATTTTTGAATTCAGTCTACGATCGTGTCCCTCCACCCCATTTGTTGTCTCTCTGTATCTTTACTCCGTAACAAGGAAATTGTCAAGCGAATCTGTCCTTATGCGAACAAAGGAACTTTAAGTTGCGGTCTGTACATATTCTGTCTTTAAGAGAATCTGACCTAACGCGAATCTGGCGTAAAGCGAATCTGTCCTTATGCTAACAAATGGCGGGTACACTGTGGTACACCTCTACCTAACCGTGTAAATCGTGGGTGCAGACAAACCTCACATACACAAGCACTGTTCATTTAATAATGAAATAGCCTATCACAGTTTCAACGTACCTAAAGAATTTTTAAACTCTGTGGAAGATTCGAAACCAAAATATATCGATATCAAACTGCGATACAACGTATTGTATTCAAAAGGCATCAGAACCAAAGAGGACCAAAGAGTATAAACTATGGATGAAAAATCTATACGAAAAGAAAAAGAGGTGCCTAGGCCAACGTTGACCTGTCAAGCAGTCAACCGCAGAAACTCAAACCGCGAGGCTCGTCTCGCGTTGTTACACCACGTCATTACATGGTACAGACGATATAATGCATTAACAATGAACAAACAAATATTGCAACACAGTAGTACATATTTTCCTATTGTGTGTGCATCTTGGACTTCTATCTAGGGCTGTCGACGGTGGTTAACCGTTCGGAAACGCCGAAATCGAAATAAATATCGTCACAATTACGCAATTCTTTTTATGAAATTTGCATTGTAGTCTCAGCAATAGTTGTAAGTTGATAAAAAATATTTAGAAAACGTCTCTACAGCCTTTTCCCAAATGTTTAATATCGACTTTTAGCTTAAAATCAGCCAAGCATTATCATCAGGTTCTTCTAAACATTTCGTTGATTTTTAACAGAAAAGTGACAAAACTCTAGAAATCATCAAACCTTATTTCTGGTTCTTTAATTATTCAACACTTTCATTTTGAGCCAGTATTTCTTAGAGATAGATTCGTGCAAGAGTATTTGACTACAAAGAAACTTGGGCAACCCTACAGCTCACCGATCACCCGCTCCGTGCTTAGCCTTCATTTATTTTGTCACATCCATCCGTTCTCCAGGCCTCGATTGTCTAGTAATTTGCTTCGAAGCGTATAAAGGTGTTTCGAAATCTAATAACTTAGGCACATTAAATCTTAGGTAATGATGACCACAAATAGTTTAATAGCTACCGATTTTGTTGCAGGTTTCAATTCGGTATTAATTTTGGTCGTAAATTGTTAGTTTACGTTTATTATTGGAATGTAATTAACGTGGCTTATATTGCCGTTTTATGTGATATATGATTATCTATATTATGTAATATATAGTGCGTAGCGTCTTTTAATACTTCAAAGGATCGTAATGTATTTATGAGTTTTACATTCGAATTTCAGGGTCCTGGGTATAGTATACCTACCTTTGCAGTATTTTTTCTTTTCTAGCTATTTTAATTTATATTTCAAGTAATATCATAGTGATAAATCACAAGTTGACGTTTCATTACAACTAATGATCACCTGAAATCTCAATATTTTGTTGTAAGTAGATAAGCTTTCATAGTGGAATTTGGCAATAATTGGGGGAAACCAGTCTGCCCAGTCTTGCGATGTAAACCTTAACAGTTTAAAATATGTTATGCATATTCGATTACAATTCCATTAGTTAATTAACTGTCTGTAAGTACTTACATAAATACGTATTTATGGAGGCAGTTATTTATTAAATTATTGATATACTTGCTTGTGGAATTTATTGCGACATTATAATCGAAATAATTATAAGTATAACAGCTAAATTAATTAATAATTAATTAAGCTTAATTAAGCCTACAAATACCTACGTACCAATAAGCTCTATTTTTTTTAGTAGTGTAGTAGTCATTGTTTTTTGATATCGCTATTTTGTATCATATATTATGTAAGTATGTACTCGCAATGACAGTAACTTTTTATTTCAAAATCAAATAAGAACGCTCGCCCGCCTTTCAGCACATATTTACCCCACAGCAGAGGCTCGTACCCCACAGAGTGGCCTTAGCGTGTAAGCGCTTAGTTTTTTAAGCCCCTAGCTAGAGGCATAAACATGACATGCGAAATCCCGGTCACACACAAAAAAAAATAAACAAATTCTGCCCAAATGACTATGAAACAGCAAATACATCGTTACCCCGTGGCGATGCGTACGCGCAGTGCCGCGGTCGCTGTGAGCTGTCGCAAGCGCAACCGGCCTCGCCCGCGGCAAGGCAGCTTGCCGGTCAGTGATCATATGACTTCACTATACGCTGTGCAGATAAGTTTACAGATAGGTACTTGGAATTGATGGATATTGTAGAACATCTGCCGTTCATTTTGCATGATGCTTTTTCGCTGATTCAATGCTTTTTGCCAAAATAATACAAGAATATGCAAAAAGCACAGAACACACTGGTTTTTGGAAGTACCAGTAGATCTGATTTCATTATCTAGAACAAAATTTCCTCGATAAAAATGAAGATCTTTGGCAAGCAGAAGTTGATTATTACAGTTTACAAATACTAGAAATATTCAAAAGAATATTTTTTTTTATTTTCAGATGGCTTCATTGCTTGTTTTCCATTTTTTGTTTTCCGTTTGCGGGTTACTTTTAAACAAACCAATTTGTGTTTCAAAAATGTTTACAGCTAGAAACCGGTTCCATGGCGTGAGTTGAGAAGGTTCGTAACAGTAACCTAATTCTACAATCGTTAGTAAAAGTAAGAGCCTAAACTTTAGTATTAGCTTATAGGTACTATCCGATGAAGACAGAGTTCGCTGGTAATTCTGTCTGTCTTTGAAAATTAACTTAGTTGTATTTATGTTCGAAATAAGGAATTCTTAATTAATATGAAAAAATCAAACTAAATCCAAATTATTTTTTTTATACAAACGTCAGTCTAGCATATTACGTGAAATCAAACAAACGATTTGTCACCATAGAACTTTATAACCTAAGCAAAAAATCGAGAAGAAAACACCATCATACACAAGGTGTAAACGGACCCTTCACGAAGCCGTCAACCAAGCATTCTGTACATCAAACTAAGTAACTCTACGCATAAATTATTGCTGGGAAACGATTTTTTTTTGCGTAAAAAATCACGGTTTATGGTACGGACTTAGTGTAAGGCACTCAAAACATTATGTTGATGGATGCATTGCATAGTACAGGGGAATAGAGGAATTTAAAGTAAAGTTATTAAATAAAAAAACGTATTTTTTAAAGTTGAGAAGATTTCGAACTTTGACCTTCAAATCTTCGTAACCAGAAGATTCCTAGGTCCATGTCGCAATGACGAGGAGAAGAAGTGCCTTTCGGCTTTGTAAAGGGTCTCTTTACACCATTATAGTACTTTATCATATTATAAAGAGGAAAAGTTTGTATGTTTGTATGTGGGGGTGTAATATTGGGAACTACTGACCCGATTCCGAAAATTCTTACAGTAATAAAAAGCAGAAAGCTACATTATCCCGGAGTGTCATCTTTAAAACGTTGCCACGCGAACGAAACCACGGACGAAAGCTAGTAGATAATAAAAGATGAAGAAAAATAAGCAGTACTAACTAGTTTCCTCAATCTAAGACAATTACATTACATATCGGATCACTTGCACAATAGTATTGGTAACGTTTATGTAACAATATGTAAGTCGTGTAATATCGTATAAGTGCATACGTCACTGGTACATAACACATAACTCCGGCTTATACAATAAATTGCTCAACGGTATATAGAGACTGATAGTCATTTTGGCCATGAATATGCTCTATGGTTATTGGGCAAATTTTGATGGAACACATGAGATTAAAAGAGTGATGAATATAAATGTGGATGGATGGTTAGACCTGCTGTCTTGTATGGATCAGAATGTTGGGCCACAAAAATGATGAATGAAAGGCATTTGCATGTGGCGGAGATGAGAATGCTAAGGGGGATATGTGGTGTTACGCGAATGGATAAAATAAGAAATGAGTATATAAGAGGAAGTTTGAAAGTGGCGCCGGTGACTGAAAAGTTGTGTGGTAATCGGTTGTCGTGGTATGGGCATGTGATGCGGAGGAATGAGGAAAATGTTGTGAGGAAAGTTTTGAGTATGAATGTGGATGGGTATATGAGTAGAGGAAGACCAAAGAAACGATGGATGGACTGTGTAAAGAATGATATGGCAAGAAAGGAGGTGTCTGGCGAGATGACGAGTAATAGAGAAGTATGGAAGAAGAAGACATGCTGCGCCGACCCCAAATGATTTGGGATAAGGGCAAGAGAATGATGATGATGATGATGGATGGAGAGGGAGAGGAAGACCAAAGAAAAGATGGATTGATTGTGTGAGGAATGATATGAACTGAAGGAAAAAGGAGTATATAATAGCGTGACGATTGACAGGGGAGAATGTAAGAAAAAAACGTGTTGTGCCGACCTCAAATAACATGGGACAAGGGTAGGCAGATGGTGGGCAAATTTTGGATGATCTAAAATAAGCCACTATTGCTGTTACCCATTTTATCCCACTTGCTGGGCAAGGTCTTCCAGTTCTTTTGATCCAGGGCTCATAAGCTTTTAGTCTTGTTAAAAATAAAGGGTGAAGACCCTTATTTTTTCTTTTTTTTTTCGGCGGTGCTCCGCCCTAGCGGGGCAGACCTCCACGGTGCGCTCCACCGTGTCCTCCAGACGATCCTCGCAGTGGAAACACCCGGGCGTTTCCCCCCGCCCGATTCGGTGCAGGAACCTCCCGAAACAATCGTGTCCGGTGAGGACCTGCGTCAGGCGGTAGGTGAGGGCGCCGTGGCGCCTCTCTAGCCACTCCTCAAACAGGGGACTTATCGCCACTATGGTGGCGTGCCCTGCACGGGGTTGCGACAGTCGCTCTCTCCATGTCGCCATGAGATCACGCCGTAGGTCTATCCGCTGAGCGACAATTTGCCGCGGGTAACAAGACTCTTAACGAAGCCGAAATCATTTGTTCTCCCTGTCATTGCGATATTTTTTTTGTTCTAGACCATACCTTCTGGGAACCTTCTAGTTACGGAGATATTGGGAGATATTTATCCAACTTTTTTTTAAATACATGTTTTAATGTAAGATGTTTACTTTAAACATCTCCACGACCCCCCGGACTATTCAATCCATTCATCAGCACAATGTTTTGAGTGCATTACATTGAGTCCTACCGTAAAACGTGATCTTTCATCCCAAAAAAAAAAATCCTAGCAACAATTTTTGCGTAAAGATACCTACTTAGTTTGATTTACATAATGCTCGGTTATAGGCTTCGTGAAGGGTCCGTTTAGACCCTGTAAATTGAATATAATATCATTAAAAATGTTGTAACCACGCCAGCAAACTTAATCAGTTAATAGAGATATAGGAAATTTTACATTTTGTACCGATTTGTACCACATAAAAATAAAAATATTCCCCTAAGTTCTACCGTACAAATGTGTAGTAGAACTAATGGGAATGAGCCTAATGTTTAATCCTGATCCTCCGTTTTTATTGCGAAAACCAAAACAGTTAAATTGTTTCTCTGAGATTTCGTCGCCACTGTTAATTCTGGCTTTCAGGAGATGCAGTGTTCAGTGGCCAATGGAGATGTAGGATGGAGATAAAAAACGTGATGCGGCAATTTCAAAAAACAGGGAAGAAGCTGGAGAATTTTATAGCAGACATGGACTTTGTGAAAGATGATATGGCTAGAAAGAAGGTTAATACCGAAATAGCGGCCGAACGCGATGAAGCCTAGAAGAAAATTCGAAGCCATTGCAGCACCGACCTCAAACAAAGTTGGATTAGATGAATTGAGATTGGTAGGTAATTATTACATTTATTGCATAACTTGTACATCATTGATTTTGAAAATGCCGTTCCGTGTACCAGCATTAAATCATCATCATCTGCCTAGCCTTATCCCAACTATGCTGGGGTCGGCTCCCAGTCTAACCGGATGCAGCTGAATACCAGTATAATACATGGAGCGACTGCCTATCTGACCTCCACAACCCAGTTAGTTCTCGGTAATACGATACCCCTTGGTAAGACTCGTTGTCAGACATTTTGGGCCACTGACTACCTAACGATTGTCAAAGATCAACAAATGACACCCGGGACCAACGGCTTAACGTGTACCGGCATTGAATATACAATAGTATTTGAAAAGACATTAATAAGGTTAGGTCACACATGGTTGCACACATTAGACACATGAAACTTAACTTTTTTTTTTAAATAAGGTAACTTTAGTTATTTTTAAATAGTTTCAAGAGTCTATTGTCACCCAAGAACTGAAAAGACATACCACTCAATAAGACAAACGATAAAAAACACTAGAACAGTATAATATTTGTTCTACAAGTCTACATTCATCGCCATATCTCTCGACAATTACAAATGTATTGCCAAATCGAAACATCAATCAAGACTTTATCGATACTATAATGTCAGGAAACACTGACGTCTATTCGATTATAATCGACAATCGTCAATCGTATGCCAATAACAATAACGATTTTTATCGCGAGTAATATGTCGGCTGAATAGCTTAATGATTTAGTTTGTAATGTACAATTGCTATAATTTAATTCTACCTTTTGTTAAATTTTCTTGTCAATAATAGTCAACACCATTCAATATGGGTAATATCGAATGGTATTGACGATTGTAGGGTAGTTGATGATGAGAAATAGTATATACAAATAGTCTTTGAAAAGGATAGGATATACGATGAAGGTCATTCTATTACACATAATAAACCAGGTGGTCTACCAAGCAGGAGTAATTCCAGTGTGGCAAAGAGATGGCGCTAAACGACTTGTATAGCTCTGTCTTTTTCCAACACTGGAATTACTCTTGCTTTAAGATGTCATAGTAACCACCCTGAACATAATCCTTACAGTGACGTTGATAGCAGATAACCTGGGAGTTAAGAATGTCACAAAAATAACAAAAACCGGAGTTGAGTTCCTACAAAACAGTAGCCTTTTTTCAGATAGCAACCGAAAATGCACACGCTATAACGTGTTGAAAAAATAAAATAAAAAACCAACGACTATTACCAACGGTGGCGAAAATAATCAATCACAATCAATTATGCACACTAATACCATATAATTAAGATTCAAGAAGCCAAAAAAAATGATTTTGCAAATTGACACCACGAAACGCGAGACGAAAGTTCGCGGTCATCTGAAAATGAATTTTAATTCTTTGAGATAAGGTTGAAATGGATGGTAGAAGTAAGTTGGTCGTGTTATATGCAAAATACAAGCCAGTGTTGCCACAGCGATCTTGAACTATATACGTTCACTCGCAAACGTAGTGGAAATAAAGTTGGTGGCGAGAATTGAGCAACTAGTAGCACTCACTGCGATCCTCTATCACTTTAAATGTTACCAATCTTGTAGCTATACAAATAGCGAACGATGTTTCAATTACGCACGCGCAGAAATAAAACTAAAACATTAAGTGAACCAGAAGGGTCCTAAGCGCCTTAAATCGTACCGGAGATTGGATTTTCGACTGATTTTCCATTATTGATCACGCAAGGGATTCATCAGATGTTAGGGAGAAACTAAGTTGAGATAAACATGTAATTTCAGTTGCCAAGCCTGCATTACCCAAGAGTTGCTGAAACGCTGTAGACTTACAAAATAGAAAAATAGATACATTATGTTGGGTATAAGAAATCGGGGTGAAACTTTTAAATGAACACCGAATCGAAGATGTACGGACTTTGTCAAGAATGAGAAGAAGGACAGGGGAGTGGACTGAACTGTGTAGCGAACGATAAGGAAATGGACGAAACTGGAGAATAGAACAAATAAACATAATAAACAAATGAAATGTCTGTAGTAAATCAGATATACAATCTAGATACAAGTAATATTGTGATATTAAAAGTCTGTAAATTGCTTTCACATTTCTTGCTTTGACGGCACGGTTGGCGCAGTGACTGAGTGATTGACTGCTGTGCTTCGTGTCGCGGGTTCGATTCCCGCACGGAACAAATATTTGTATGGCCTACAGGTAGTTGTTCCGGGTCTGGCTGTTTGTGTGTATTCATTTAAATGTTTGTAAACGCACCCACGATACAGGAAAAATTCCAAATTTCAACATCATTTAAAAAAAAAAAATGCAAAACTGACTATAAGCTCTAGTTGGTTCACTCTGCCATTGGTGCTTTTGAGTTTTAAGACATTGCTCTTTCGACTCGCTTAACTTTTTACCGACTATGTTGAGGTCGGCTTCCAGGCTAAAGGCAGCTGGAACTGAATACATGGCTCCTTATGGACCTTATTCTTCTTAGAGTTTCGATGACAATTCAAATTGAATCAGCCTAAAATATGGCGACGAGTTTGGCACTTTCAGTAGCGTCCATGAGCTCTTTTTATGTGAAAATAACACACGAAATCAAGTGTTCCATGTCTCAACACCACATTAACACTCCAGGGCAGAGTCATCTATGTATCTGCACCTGATGGACCTAATTACCAACTTTCCCTAGTATAATTTCACTAAGAAAACATATGAAGTATTTTGGACGCAACATATTCCGAAAGATATGTTGCAAGTATATGTGAAACCAGTTTGTATGCCACATTTCGTGATAGCGATCTCGCTAGTGATAATCGGTCATCGGTTCCTCGGACCCGAATACTTCGTAACTCGATAATAAATGGCGCTAAAATATTTGAACATTCTCCAATTGAAATTAATAGATGTTGATTTATTGTGGTCATATTTTTAACTGGTCTTAGCCATGAATTAACTGTAAATGTTACAGATAGGCATCGGTAAAAGAGATAACATCTTGATGGTTATTTAAGATAATTAGATGTGAGTTTGGTTTATGTTCATTACCTGGTATGGTAAATGGTCGCTGAATAATCGTTATGGCTTTCCGTCACCGACAATGATCGACGAAGTTTTATAGACATCGGCTGCAACGAAGGCGTCATAAAGTGAAGAAGAGTCTTGATGACTTACTATTTTATCATAGCTAAACAGCCTACCATTGCAAGATTACCATGATCTAGATTTCTAGAATTCGTACAACATCACAAATGGAACGAAAGGAAAGGAGACTGTCCTAACAAAACTCAATCCAGCTGGAGGAAATGATGTATGCCACTAAATACAAAGGCAGGGACTGCAGGAATACCTTCAGAGCATCTGGTGCTGGGAGGTACGATAAAACCACCTTTTAACTGCATTCAGTAAACCAAACATTGACACACACAATCTTGGTTAAAATGAACCTAATGTTATTCAAAAATACCAAAGTAATGACGTCCATTTAACACTTAATCATTTTTTTCGTAAACTAATATAATGGATATAACTTTAGATAAGATCGACGAAGTAATACTAACATTAGTATTCGAGATGTTACAAGCGTTTACAAATATGCCAGTAAAATATCAAGGCTGTAAATGCTAAAATTATCTAATTTAATATGAATAAACATAAATGATTTCCTAACTTTGCAACCGTTGAAAATGACTGTGAAGACTTTGAGGTACAATTCAGGCATAAATATTAAATACGACAAAATAATTGTTTTTGACATGGAAAGAAAAATTCCAGTGCGAGCAGGGTTTGAACCTGCGACCTTCCGATTCAGTACACCGGATGTCTTAACCAACTAGACCATCGCACCCTGCTCACAGATCCCGAAATTTGCGATGGTCTAGTTGGTTAAGACATCCGGTGTACTGAATCGGAAGGTCGCAGGTTCAAACCCTGCTCGCACTGGAATTTTTCTTTCCATGTCAAAAACAGCTATGTTCCCTACGCAGGGTTTGCGTATAAAATATTAAAAATGACAAAATAATTGGTCACAGAAGCATAAGTAGTAGACCCTTAGTAGATCAAATGATGAAGAGTATGGAAACAGAAATGTAGCAGCGGCAGGTATAGAAAGAGAAGTTGGGATGAGCTGAATTTCTTTTTTTAAGAATTGGCATAAAATCGCAGAAGACCAGGATAAGTAAAAAAGGGAGGCCTTTTCAACACAGTGGAACAGTACAAGGTCATAATAAAAATAAATACATAAAATTACATTATAAGCAAAGACTGATAAAGAAAGACAAGCATAGAAATAGAAAGAGGAGTAATGTTACTCAAAAAAAGATAAATAAGTAAATTATTTATGAACGTCGAACGGTTGCAAATTCACAGGCCAAAAGAGCATATTATTTGTAAAATTACAAAACGTATGCCCCGTACTAACTAACTCTCAGTGCGGAGCGCCGCAAATCTACACAGACCAGAGAAGGAGACAGAAGAACGAGTGGAATTCCCTGCCTGCGTCGGTGTTCCCAAGTTCATATGCCCCAATCTATTTAAGTCGCGAGTTAATAGGCTTCTTTTGGATTAGCTCGTTCCATCGTCGACCTCATCTTTGTTCTCTGGACTAGATTGAGGTCAAGAGTAAGCCCATACATTATAAAAAAAATAAAAAAGAAAAAGAACAGAGACAGAACTTTTAATCAATCTTTTTATTGATGCCAATTTTACCATAACAATCAATACAGTGTGAATAAATTAATTAGTTCACAGTTAATCAAGGAAATCAACAGCTGACTTACAGTAGATATCCCAGCGTAGATATGAAATATCATCGAACGTCAGAAAATGGAGGAAAAGAGTTACAGAATGGTAATATTTTTTTTTAATTCCTTTCTATACAGAGACAACAAAGATCAGACTGTCTAGTCAGATAGGCAGTCGCTCCTTGTAAAATACTGGTATTCAGCTGAGTCCGGTTAGACTGGAAGTCGACCCCAACATAATTGGGATGGTTGGGAAAGGGCTAGGTAGATGATTATGACAGAGACCACAAAGCAGAGTTTTTATAACCCAATAGAAATAAACTTAAAAAAATTTGGCCTTTCTACACCCCATTAATTTTCATCAGAAAACATTATCTAAACGCCTATCACATCCTCTTTAGTACGAGTAATTTATTAAAATAATGCATCATTTTAACGCTGTTATGATCATTTCAGATGCCCTTTGATTATTATCTTAAGAATTAAGATATCCTCTATGAACCGCCCTTGGTTTGAGGATTAAAAGAAAGAATAGATTTTTGAGCATCATCATCATTCCTGAGCACATAAAGTCAAAATCAATAGTGGCAAACATTTGGGGTCGACGCAGCATGTCTTCTTCTTCCATACTTTCACTATTACTCGTCATCTCATCAGACACCTCCTTTCTTGACTTATCATTATACACACACACACACACACACATAACATACACAATAACTTACATAACACACATACATAATACATAACACACACACATTTTTATCAATTCATTTTTTTCATTTTACATTCATAATTTATAACTAATATAATTTCCACATCCTTCAATATCAAGGAGAAAGCACAGAGCAGTGCCAACTAAAAAGGACACAGAAGTTAGACTAGTTGTACAGAAGAAAGCCACAGCACCACGTTCAAATTATTATTAAAGTGTCCATTTGTGAGCTACACTAACTCCATCTGAACCCACCGACACAACTATTACACATTATCATCACACCACAACGTAGCAATGACCGAGTTGCTTGCACTGTCTATAGTATTTGGTATTCCGACTGCAGCGATCATTAATATTCCTCCAGTTTCTGAAATACGGCTCGTATGTCAGTGCATGCATTAAACGAGGCGTTTTGAGATACTTACTGCCGATTGTTTGGTCTGTACGAGTAAATTTAAGTTATTTTAGGAGTTATTTCATAGATGACTCTGCCCTGCCCTAAAGTGCTAATGTATTTATTCCACAAACAATGAGATACATACAATGAATGATACAGCCATACAGTGTCCTGCCAGTCCTTTTTTTTCGGATGGGAAATCATCAAATGACCCCCCGCTCTGGGCGGAGTGGAAGGGAATGTCAGACTTGTACCCATCCGTGTTCCTTCTTTGCCCTTTGTATTCCAGAGCCGCGGTATATCTTTCGAACAGTCCCGCAGCCCAGGCAGCAGGCATCGACCCTTGCGGAACCCTTCCTGTGTGCTGACATCTCTTTGAGGCGAGCGTAGAACAAGAACGCGAAGGACGCTACTGAAAGTACCAAACTCGTCGCCGAATAGACTGAGCCGTTTAGACTACTATCGGCACGCTAAAAAGATAGTAGTGTTGCAAGACCTAGCTATTAGATAACGACTGAACTTATTTCAAGTAGTTTCTGAATGGCAAAAAACCTGAAGCTCTGTGATTTTTCTGGTCTGCTAACAGAGTAATCGGAAAAGTTTTAAAGTTTTTGGTTCAGTGGATGTTCTCAGACCACAGGCCCAAGGCTCTCTTCTGCAAGAAGGTATGAAAAACGTCAACTACGTAGGTCAACCAGTTCGGGTTTCATGACATTACATGACGAATATATTATTACAGTTCTAAGACATGAGGCCCTAGCACGAGTTTTGACGTTTTCACAACGTGAATACGTCGATTTTGAATCGAAAATACAATCATTCTACATCATTTCAGTTAAATTACAGCACAGCACAGTCAGAATCATCTATGGATATGAAAATATTATTTGTAGAACGAGTATTTTTAATTAAAAAATCGAAAAAAAAAAATTTGAATATTACACACCGTGGCACATGAAGCTGTACATTTCCAGTATAACGTGGCCTCGCTTTTTTAGATTTCCTATACATTGAGAAGTCCGTATAAACCGGTTTCGTAAAGCTTTATTGGGCGTCGTGCGCACCTATTTACGTTACGAAAAACGTCAAACTCGTGTTGCTTTTTCTTGATGATTTAAAGTCTAATATTTTTTTCCCATGAAGTGGTTATGTTTAATATAGTATAATTCTACGTAGGTACCATACAAAAACCAACACATACACACTGTTCACGTGAAAATTCAAGTAATTACAATATTGAAAGTTACTTTGACACGCAAAACTCGTAATAGAAGAATAGCAGTAGTGTACTGCTGTAATTCTTATAGATTTTGCATGTTCAATTTTGTTTACGTTTAAGTCATTGTTAAACAAAACATTCGCAAGTTTTATTCCATAATGAGCTAAAGGTACTAAAGCCCTCTTGCACCAAAAATCGCTAAACGCGTTTAACCTAGAACGTATTTAAAACATTGTTCGGTTTCTATCAACCGTTTAAAGATGACAGAGAGAGAATTATGTTTAAAATATGTTTAACGTTAAGCTCGTTTAGCGATTCGTGGTGCCAGCGGGCCTAAATCTACGTAAATCTTAAATTCATTCAATCACTGATGGACAACGCAGAGACTAAACTACTTGTTCTAGAAGCATCAGCATTCGCTTAAGAATTTCTTAATAATGCAAGTAAACAATAAAGAAGGATTTATGAAAATGCATCCGCAGAAGTTGATAGTTTTGTGCGAAAGTTGGTTGTTAATGTTGTTATAGCCGATAAGAAATCCCATCGACAACACAGCTTGTTACTCAATAATTTGGCACGGTACATCAACCGACTAACTCGCCAGATTATTCAATAAAAAAACCTGAAGCCATACAAAAACGAACAAAACTATGAACTTCTATCAAATTATGATTTACAAGCAATTTATTTGATTGACATGTAGCTCTAAACAAGTGTTTGAAGAACATTTAAATAATTGAAGATAAACGTCAGTGAAATCACAAGTCGTCAGTATCTACAATCAAAACATAACATTTTGAAAATGAATAATATTTTGTTGATATATTTTTACAAAACATCGCTAGCTCCTTGTCTAATGAGCCCCTGACACATCACGCCCACGTTTACATGACAGCTCTTCGATTAACAAGATGCATTGCAGTTTATCTTATACATATGGTATTTAGGAATAGCTGGTGTAGTAGGAAATATATCAGACAGTCAACAGGTTTTTTTTGTCTTTGGTAACCTAATTTTGAGAGGTTTTCAAAGAGTGCGTTTCGTTCGTTCTTAGATCGAGATGGCAAGATTCGAAAGAATACCGGTCCCACTTAAGAGGCATGAATAGAGACACATGAATTGTCCATACAAACGTAATACTAGAATCGTTTAGTTTATTTAATTCAATTATAATAAAATAAACTACTAAACAGAATATTTATTTTACTAATGGTAACATTTAACGTTCACTTGATCTCCATCAAGTGAACGTTATAATGATACAAGAATAAAATAGTCACTTCGTCACTGAAGCTGTGGTATATTGCAATCTATTTTCAATTTAGTCGGTTAGCGTCAGCAAGCGCCATCTGCATTTACAAACAAGTAATACATGATTTTATAATACAACAAAATTAAAAAAAAAGTATTAAGAAAGAAGGTTCTGTTACAAGATTACGGAACTCTTTCAATCTGGTAACTTTATTTTCTCCAAGTTGCATGGTAAAATGTTAGGTTGTGGAGATCAGATAGGCAGTCGCTCCATGTAAAATACTGGTATTCAGCTGCATCCGGTTAGACTGGAAGCCGACCCCAACATAGTTGGGAAAAGGCTAGGCAGATGATGATGCATGGTAAAATGTTCTAAGATTGAACAGCATAGTTTCTGGTGATCCACGTAAGTATGAATTCAGTACAGTTCCGCGCGAGGGTCATGCGACGACGGAGAATCTTAACACCGCGATTCAGAATCGTGACGTAATTGTACAGTGCCATCTTATTTGGTTTTCGTAACTAAAACGTACGATGTTACAAGACAACCAAAAGAACTTGAATATAAATTATACAGATGTTAATGTCAGCAATTGTTAACAAAACAAATAAATATACAAATATATTTCCTGGTGCAGATCCCTTCGTGCGCGAGTCCGTTTTAAACAACAAAGTTAATTTTAATTTAATTCCAAATCCTTGTTTTTCATCATTCTCAGAATTAGCTTAACTTAGTAATTTATCCTATGGACAGTAAACTTATTTATAATAGGTACCTAGATTTTCTCTACAAGACCTAGATTTAAAGTTCATAATATCTTGTGATGTAGGTATTGTATTTTCAGAAATTTCCAAAAAAACGCATTACTAGTCTGTACATTCACTAACGATTCCAAAGTTAACAAAAATAAATCAATTAATGAAACTAAAATTACAAAAAACATAAAAGCTAAATGTATATTAGTCGTTATGAATAAACCGTATAGTTGTTATACTACACACACGGCAGCGCACAGCGACCCGAACGACAGTCAAATAGAGGTAGCACAATTCCGTAAAATTTTTGCATTTGCCTCAAATCGGGCCCGCTTCGCCGGACCCTTAAATATTATTCAGCGAGGGTAGATGCTGAACGTCATTTGCATCTCTGCAAGAGCCGAATACGTTAGTAATCGAGTTGTTTTTTTTTGTTTATCAAATAATTCCGAATTGAAGGCGATGACCTAAACAAGTGCCTCTAACCAAACCTAACTAAAAAAACGCCAATGAGATACAAAAGATTCAAATTCCGAGCAGACAAATACATACGCACATACTAGTTTTACTCAATAAACTAACAAATTAACTGCTTCCTTACTGCAGTTTACTGCAAAGTTGTGATCGCAATCTTTTCACTTCAGCGCCGATATAGGTTTACCATAGTACCTGAACTTGAAAAACTTTCTACGAATATAGCTCCATCAGCCGAAGATTCGAGATGAAAAACATTAAAATATAATAGGGGGTTAGATTTATAGATATATAATATTTATATCTATAAATCTAACCCCCTCTCATCAAATCTCTGTTTTTCTATCTATCTCCTCTCACTAGAGCCATGCGTGTGATGAACTAGGTTCACGAGAGGGTTGATGTATTGTGTTGCAACTTGAGTGAATTCGCAAAAGCTGCATTATATATAATATGTTATTTAAATGTAGGTTAAGATTTAGGATATAGTATGTAATTTTATAGGATGTAGATTAAGAATTTAGCATGTAAGGCCACTCTATCGCATTGGATCGCAGATCTGTAATGGTAGTTGTAGGTAAGAGTTCGTAAATAAATAAATAAATAATAAATAACCAGTAAATATCAACACAAGTAAAACCCATTAAATATTGTTGAATCTAGAAGTTTAAGATTTTTTATTTGTCTAATTAGTGCATATCTTGGCAGTTATTCAATGCCTAAAAAATACATCAATTACCTACCTATGATAGTAAAGAACCAAGACATTCCAGCATTTACTTTAATAGATGGTCCCACTACTGAGAGTTTATGACAGCAGAGCCTATTACGATTATTATAGTCTCGCAGCTAACGTGTCTAATAAAAATAAAAGTTGCAATCTCTGCTAAAAATTAAGGCCACGTTATTGTGAATAGTTGAATTAAACCAACATTTACACTATACCTTTTAAAAATACTTTTAACAGTGCTTTTAGTCTGAGAAATCATCCTCATCTACGGTTACTACAGGATATTGTCAAACGGTTGGTCGACTTCAAGACATAAAGAAAATACTGTTATTCAGCTTCGTCTGGTTAGACTGGAAGCCGACCACTATACATAATTATACTATTGTTTGATGAAGGATACGCAAATGATGATTTCTCAAGATTATACAGGACCGAATGGGAGAGAAAATTGCTAATTTTCTACAATTTTTTCAAAACCAAAAGATATTTCTCCTTAAACAGTTTTCCTTTAGCCACAACCGTTTAGGTTCTTGACCTTGCTGCCCCATCTAAAAACCTACCTTTTAACAGCTTAATAAAAAATATTTGATCTCGCTTACCAGCAACGACATCTCTGTGTTCTTCGGCATCATGGTGACGTCTCCGGGCCTGACTCCAGGCCCGCAGTAGGGCAGCGAGGGGCCCCTGTTGGGCAGACGCGGCGGTGGCTCGTGCAGGGCCAGCAGAGCCGCGTGGAGACGAGCCCGCGCCGCGCTGATGCCTCCTGCACCCCGCACTGCGGCTTCCACCACATCGTTCACGTCTTTCTCCCATCTGGTGTGAAAAAAGGCTTGATAGAAAGAAACATAAATGTGTATGATGCCATATATGAACCCGGTATAAAGATAAACACCTTTTACCTTTAGTGTCAAAAGAAGATTAATATAATATTATTATATTCATCAACTGCGATCCAGGGTCGCTGGTTGGATAGAAACATATGTATTCAGATGGTTCGAAGAAATACAAGGAGTAACAAGTTAGTCAACGCAGCACACGGCGAGCAAGCTTTCTAGTTTTACCTAAAACAAGAACTAACTATGGCAAAACAATACAAACTTTTGAAGGAGCACAACTCTATAATAAATTACCATCCTGTATAAGAAATCTACAATCTTTCAATGCATTCAAAACGTAACTTGGCCAGCACATAATTGCAGATTGATCACTTGTGGAGAAATGAATGCATTGGATGGGTAACTGTTAACTATAATACTGATGACGAACTTTTTGTAATTTATATAAGTATGTTTTTTAGTATTGTTCTCAGGTGACATATGTCTTTATTGAGAATAAAGTTTCTTTAAACCGAAACCGAACACTGTCCACGAACAACGATTTAAGATGCTCTCTAAACTGAGGTTTAGGTACAGAAGAGAAATAAATGATCAGTGAACAGAGCTATAATTATCAGTATACGACTTGTCTTTCCCCAAGGCGGGATCAACGTCCGATCTAAGTTAGTTGAAATGTGAAAAGTGGAAGCAAGTGCCATTTCACTTGATATATTTCAATAGTCGTTGTGTACGATACCGACGAGAGAGAGCGGTATAATATGCTGTACCGTGGCCGTAGGCAGCACAGTTTACATGGTCTATGTGAACTATATTTTACTTATAATTGAATGAATTTTCATTAGAGAACTGTTTTGGAATAGCTATCAACCTGAAGTAGATGGAGTAACGCGATTAAAACAACGGTGCCGTGAATATATTTAATATTATAAATTACTCCACACTTCTAGTTGGTTAAAGGTTACAAATTGAATTGGCGACCAATATACTGAATGAGCGACTATTGTACCAAGTAAGCAACTATTTATCCGGTCATTGCGGCAAGGAGAATATAGGAAGCAAGAGCGAGCGAAGGCTGAGAGAGACTTGTGGCACACCGACTCGGACAGGTTAGGCTCGAAGGGGATGGCGGGGTCTAGTGAGCGAGCGAAGTGAGCGAACTAAGACCCCGGAATCCCTTTCGTGTTAGGTTACTTTAAACCCTGCAAACAGAAATAGGAGCCCCGCAGCGGGGCTGCGTCGACTACGCCTTATCTACAATCCAGTGGTTAATTTGTAGCTGCCAACCTATTATTTTTGCTACCCATTTTAATTATTTAGAAAACCCTAAATCAGATTAGTTTGTCGCCGCGTTAAATACATGCCCATTGATAATAGTAATGGCAAGTCAATTGTTCCGACGAGTGTCGAGGTTGCCCGAAGGGACCCGAAGTTGTGTTTGGATAACAAGCGACCAGTAACCAGTAGATGGTTATATTTTGAACAGTGTAAATATTTATTAGTATCTATCACTAGTAGATATTATGATATAAATATAGCAATTAAACAAATGTGTAGATATAATTCTGTTAACAAACGTTAGTTGCTATACGTTATTATTTAGACAATGATCGTGTTTCGTGTTTGATGTCTAAGATAATTTGACGTTTGTTTAAATTTGACAGTTTTGTGTAACGGAAAAATAACTTATGAATTGTGCAGTGTTTACAATTTAGATTTTAAGTTTTAATTAGTTTCCAAATGTAGCGATGATACAAACCTATTGATTTCCTTCGATCAATAATTTTGACAAACCAAACAGATATTATGCTACGTAGAAATTTGGTACGCTCGTATAGCACAAAATAGAAGCAAAAAATTAAAAAAGTGTGTCAAGCAGCAGTAATCACATACCTGCAAACTCCTAAACAGGACCTGATATCCTCCTTAAGGCTCCTACTAAGCGTGCAAATCGGACTGGCGTCGGAGTCCGAAGTTGTGTGAGATCCATCGTTCTTGTCCGAGGACAGCCGAAGGGCTGGCGGCTCGAACTGGTCGCTCTTTGGTAGGTTGGGGGACACCCGCCCGTGACTGCCGCCGCCGCTGCCGTAGCCTGCCGGGATAGAATTGTAGGTTTATGGATTAGAAGGATGGTGATGTAGTTATGTGGATTGGAATTTAGCCACCCTCTTTCACGGTTGGTTGTCGTAAAAGATGACCCGATACCACGGTGTCTTGAAGTCTGGGTATAGCAGATTTTATTAATATTTATTTAAATTTTATTATACTGTGGTCTTTAATTGATGCTAGCAACTTGGGTAGTGATGTTGAGTTTAATATTGAATTGAGTAGGGGGTTCTTTCTTCCGCTATCAATTAATAAATGAAAGTATATTTACAAGTTATCCACATTGGATCCTTTCCCGCGAATCCAGATATTTTTATAATGAAGTAATCTTCTCATGCAAGTACATCTTTAGTAACTTGCGTGTGCGTGTATGCGCAACAGTTACTATAAATATTGTCCAGCCGAATTTCGGCCACGACAGTCATTCTCAACGGAGATCAGTCAAGCACGCATGAGATATTAGCAGTCTCTGTTCCTTTACTCTCCAATGCAACGAGACCGGGGAGTGATTAGGCACAGGACCAACGGCTTTACATAATTTCCGAGGCACGGGGATCACACCTAAAGGAAAAAACAGAAAAACACTTCCCGACCCGGGAATCGAACTCGACCCTACGCTCTGTAGTCGCGCTGGAGCATGGGGCAGTCAAAGAAAGTTGCTGTGTACTCGGTTACTGACCTGAGGACGTGGAGGGCGCCCGGCGCGGCGTCCGCGGCGGCTCCGGGACTTCGCCCTCCGCCACTTCGTCCAGCGAGTCCACAATGATCACTACCTCTTGCTCCTCCTCTTCTGTGTACAAGGGATTCGACCTGGCGAAATAATATAGAATCTTCATAAAATAATTTTGTTGTTGAGGAACGTTTATTCCCATCCTTCTTCTTAAATGTGTCGATGGCAGTGTAAACTGAATCGGCCGACATTCAGTAGTGTTCATTTGTTTTACACAGTTGGAAACACACTCTACCATCTCTTCACAGAAGGCTATAAGATAAAACAAATAATACAAAAATAGTTCAATGTACCCTTTACCGACATACGATTCGAAGACATACAGTTCCTCATAGTAACACAAAATTGCAGACCACTTTAAAGTTCAATAAAACCTGTTTAGGTATAAATATCCTTAAATGGCTAGTGAATTCACCAGAGCTACAAAATTATCTACCCACTCAGTACATAAATAATATTTTCTTCCAAATGCCAAAGATACCAGTGTTTTCGAAAAACGCATAAAGCTTTTTTTTTTCAAACATTTGATGACACGTACGTACTCAGACCTACACATTCCTTCTCCCAACAATTTTTGGCGTCTGGTTCTAGTCTAACCGGATCTAGCTGAGTAACAGTAATATACATTGAGCGACTGCCCATCTGACCTCCGCAACCCAGTTCCTACGTAAAACGTACGACACCTCTAGGTAAGACTGGTTTTCAGACTTTCGAGCCATTAACTACCTGTAACGATTGTAAAAGATCTACAAATGATAGCCGGGACCAACGGTTTTCGAGGCTCGAAGGAGTCTGGATATGAAAGGAATGGTCGCCCATCCACGAACCTACTTCGGCAAGCATATCTTGACTTAGTTCACCGTGCAGCTGTTATTATTTAGCCACGATCCCCTACATATAAAACCTTCTAACCCCTGTACGGGGTGGAAGGGACACCGACGCGAAAACGCAAAAACTCAGAATGATGTACTGAATATGTTATAACCGTTTTCGCATCGGTGTCCCTTCCACGACCCCGTATGTAATTATCTCTATCCTTGACCGTCACGTGGACAAAAGCGCCAATAGTGGAAAAATTAAGTATAATCACGAACACAATCTAGATACCCTTTGTGAATGCAAAATTACTTCAAGTCATCGACCTTTTCATGGAAATAGAAACAAGCGAATATCAACCTTGTTTCCTTTACATAATGCTATAGAGTATTGGTATATTTAGGGTCTGCTGTGAGTCAGAATTTCCTGGATATATTCTGACGGCTAAGGCATTGTTTGGAAATGTTCAGTTATTTGTGGTTAGGTATTGTTCTGACTTACAGTGACTGTACAATTTGGAATTTTAACGATGCCTTCCTCCTTTCCATGGAATTGTCAATGCAACCTATGTGTAGTTACAAAACCAAATACTAAAAAAGCGATAGAAGAAGAACCCAATCTCACTCCTACTATAATAGTAGATTGCAAACAATGTGTAAAAGCAACCAACAACTGCTGAGTAAAAAACAATATGTAGAAGTTTGGCACAAGAAAAGAGAGGCCTATACCCAGCAGTGGGTGAGTTCGGGCTGTGGATGATGATGATGATGATGAGAAGTTTGGTTAATTGCTTGCCAGCCATGTATTCACCTGTCTGTGTAGTATAATAGCACAGTTTAGACCCCAACTGATATAGTACTGATTCTTCTGGGTCTGCCGCGCTGCCGTTTGCTGCTGTTTGGGAACCACTGATGACAAAAATGAACCAGTCTTACCAAGGGCTATCGTATTAACCAGTACTAACTGGGTGGTCAGATAGGCAGTCACTATAAGTAAAATACTGGTGTTCAGCTGCATCTGGTCCGACTGGAGCTGGGCCCACCCCAGTTTATTGGGAAAAGGCTAGGCATATGACGAAGTGGTTCTTAGTTGTAATGTACCTGAGTAGAGGCGGCGGCATTTGGTCAAGCGCGTGCAAGGGGTGGTGCACAAGCGGCACGGGAGGCGCGGGCGGTGCGCGACGGCCGCCGCACGCGCACCCTGCCGCCTCCTCGCACTCGCGTCGCCCTCCACCCTGAGGACAAACAAAAAAGCATTCATAAATAATGGAAAGATACATCAACGGACTCCTGGCTAAATAATAACAGCTGCACTGGTCGGATCTTCATGGTCAAATATCGCTTGCCGAGGCCGATCCGTAGATGGGTAACCATCTCAAATACCGAGTTCCCGCCGTGTTTCCGAAAGCACGTTAAGCCGTTGGTCCCGGCTGTCATTTGTAGATCCTTGAAAGTCGTTACGCGTTTTCAAGAACGCCAAAATCTGACAACCAGCCTTACCAACGTATCGTATTACCAAGTAACTGGGTTGTAGAAATCAGATGGGCAGGCGCTCCATGTGACATACTGATATTAGTTGCCTCTGGTTAGACTGGGAGCCGAACTCAAAATAGTTGAGAAAAGGCTATATAAGCAAATTATGATGGAAAGAAGGAAGTCTGGTTGAACATAATATTGGTAGAACTTCGTTCGCGTGCTTAGAGAGATTTTTAATGGTACAAGTAAGTAGTTTAAACTGGATAAAATCTCAGACCAAATAAAAAACCAAGACATAGCGCTGTGAAAACGGCACGGCACATTGACGGCACGGTTGGCGCAGTGGCTGAGCAATTGGCTGCTGCGCTGCGTGTCGCGGGTTCGATCCCCGCACGGAACAAATATTTGTATGATCTACAGGTAGTTGTTCCGGGTCTGGCTGTTTGTGTGTGTGAGTTTAAATGTTTGTAAACGCACCTACGATACAGGAGAAACTCCTAGTGTGGGGCAACGTTTTTAAAAAAAAAACAGTGAAGCATCCGCAAAACAACGCCTCGCTCTGTGCGTATGTAGGTACGCTAACACGCACACATTTACATCAAACTACATCTAAACTACGCTCAATAGCACCTATTGAGCGTAGTTTAGTTTAGTTTCTGTGCACCACACATGGTCAGAGGATAAAATGTTGTAATAAAAATGAAACTAAGCGATATCCAACCATAATGCCGATTGATTTACAATAAAACTTTGGCTATTGTTATCCCGGACTGTGAGCTTCCTCAATACCGATGATTTCCTGATAATCTTTCGTCGTACTCGTGTGACTAATCGATGAAAGACAAATGGATAGTTATAGGTAATGATAGCCGTGAGAGCTGCTTATAATAGAAAGGCAGCACGTCTTCATAAAATAGGATGGATTCTGGCTCAAACAGTCCTCTTATAAAGGAAGCCTTCCTTTCGTTGAGCTTTTGACCCAAATCTACATATTCTGAAACATCGTCATTGCACCCATGTGAGGTAGGGACAGATCACTAATTATATCTTCAAACATCAAAACTACCGCGACTGCCTCGTTAGTTTAGTGGTCGCCAGCGCGACTGTTGAGCATGAGGTCATCGGTTCGTCCCAAGTCGGGCAGTGTTTTTGGGTTTTCCATCATGATATTCTTAGTAGCAACCACGGAGTCTGGATTTGTGTCTAGTTGATGACAATAGGATTGCGCTCCCTACATGGGACTTGAAACATAACTGGCGATATGTGGGGTACACTACACCTCTGCCTAAGGGACTACCCACACTTATTCAGCTCTTTTCAGCTTTTGTCAATAGAAAAGCAACGATTTTGTATGGAGATGCGTACGCATCCGTTCAGCTTTCCGCGTCTATTCAGTTGCATACGTGTCTCCATATAAAATCGTTGTTTTCTATGAACAAAAACTGGACAGAGCTGAATAAGTGTGGTTAGTCCCTAATCCTTCGGGGATTCGATCGTCATAAATACATTTTTTAAGGCCGCAAATCGAATAATTTACAAGAGAGATACCACTATACTAAACATAACAATAAAACAAAAGCAGTCTCACACGATTCTATAAAGGCATATCTACATCATCGTAATGATACCTACAAGGCTCTAGGCAGCGGGTACACAGTCAATTAGTTTAACTTACATAATGCCAAACAAAGAAATACACTCATTGTTTCATAGTGCACCTTCTTGATACAATCTCTAGGCATAGATTATAAAATGTTGTGTGGTTCAGAGTGGTCAAGTCTTTTTAGGTTTAGTACCAGCACATAAAACCTTTCTTGTGTACTTGTAGTACATAAGCAAAATCATCGGCATCCTCTTGTGGCTAAATCCTGTTCCTGACTATATTCTGTAATGGCTAGTAACCCCTAGGAAATGGAAATATGACACTGTAAACTCTATCGGTTGCTTACTCGCTTCCATACAGCAGCTTTAAACTTCATAAGAGAGGCTCAGAGCGAAATAAATTGGAACACAAAAACGTTTTTGAAAAAAAAAACCGAGTTCAAAACACCCAAAAACAATGAAAAATAAGTTTAGCTTCAGAAGTCGGTGACTTTTGTTTGTTTGATTTAGTTTTTTGTCACCGACTTCTGAAGCTGTTGCTATTTTTCACATTTTTTAGGTTTTGGAAGTCGGATTTATTATTGCAAAAAAGTTTTTTTAATTTTCCAAATCGGTTTAGGCGTCTTCGAAAAAGTTTCCGACGAATTGAGAACCTCTCCTCCTTTTTTGAAGTCGGTTAAAAATATAGAACCTCCTCCTCTTTTGAAATTGGTAAAAAAACTAGAAATTCAAACCAATTAGAAATGGTATTCGCACAATTGCTAAACATCAATTATAGGTTTACAATATTACTTCGAAATCCTAACTAATACTGTAAATGTGAAAGTGATTCTGTTTGTTGGTCACTCCATCACGCTTTAAAGGCTGCTGAACGGATTGCCTTGGCCAATAGGGAGACCATGACCATGAGTCATAGGATACCATTTATAGAACGTAGTAGATTCCCGCGGGAGGAACTCGTGGCTAAATAATAACAGCCGCTCGGGTCGATCTTTAGGTTAAGCTGTACTTGCCTAGGTTGGTCGATAGATGGGTGACCGCCCATTACATACCGAGTTTCCTCCGTGCCTCGGAAAGCACGTTAAACCGTTGGTCCCGGCTGTCATTTGTAGATCTTTGACGGTGGCCCAAAAAACCTGACAACCAGTCTTACCAAGGGGTATCGTATTACCCAGTACTATCTGGGTTGTGGAGGTCAGATATGCAGTCGCTCCATCTAAAATACTGGTATTCAGCTCCATCCGGTTAGACTAGAAGCCGACCCCAATATAGTTGGGAAAAGGCTAGGCAGATGATGAGTAGATTCCCGCGAGATAATTTCCGAACTCCACGCGGGAGAAGTTGCGTACGTAAGCTATCCTAATTTTTAATTTGACCATTAAATTCTGTTGACGTTTTATCAAGTGTACCATCTGTTTCATCCGTTTATACTTTGTTATCAGTTCACAAATCGCATTAACTTTGAATAATTCATGAAGAATCTCGGAAGTGAGTTGTGCATTGTTTTTTTTTCACAATACTTTGAATTTTATTGAATCAAGGAACGTACGAATGAATATCTTAATATTTTGTTTTTGATGTAGATATGGTTGTTGGTTTTTACATGCTGCAGAAACATTAACGAGATAAGAGTTAAAATAATACCACTACTGATTTCATGCATGTGTCACAGCATTTTTCAATACAATTTGATTGTGTGCTTGCATTTCGTGATCTCAGTAAGATCACTTAGTTAGAGAGTTTACTTAGGCGTAATATAAGTAGGTTATATGATTTTGTCCATACTAATATGTGTTGTAAACATGTATTTGTTTGTAAGTTACAAATCTACGGAGGGGGTAATCTACGGAACTACTGATCCGCTTTCGAAAATTCTTTCACTAACGGGAAGCTACATTATCCCCGAGTGTCATAGGCTAGGTTAATTTCCGTACATAACGGGAGTCAAGCCGCGCGCAAAAGCTAGTTGTAAATAAAGTGTATACCATCTATGTTTTGTATTGCTAGAAATCGTTATTATATGCAAATGTGACATAATGCTCACCAAGCAGACTGGTCAGAGCCCAATCCATTTCTGGCCTTACTTGATAATTCTAACTCAAAACCACATATCGAACCAAAGTGTACCACGCCATCTCAAACATTGATTGAAAGAAACATAAAGACACATCTGGGTCAAATGATGTCTCCCGCTGGTCTCCTCTCGACCGCAAAATAGGACAGTCAAGTAGAAAAGTGTTTAATCACGAGATACACAACAATTATACAATTATTGTCGCTTATAACGGATGTTAATTTGTGAGATCAACTAGCCAGATCGCCCTCGTTCCACTTGTCTGTACCGTGGAAATACAGTATTAAGTAACATTTAATATATACTGTTAAGAAATTACTTATTGTCTGTGTTTACACTGCACAACACATGTAACGTGTTTGAGAATTACGTTTGAATTGTTTTCATGTGCTTGTGCACGCAAAAGTGCTTGCGTGTATAGTTTTGTACATAGAAATCATGTAATGTTTACTTGTCTTCTTCATAAGGAAAAGTTATGTTATTGATTGCTTGACTAATTTGATTATTGCAATGTCAATACCAATGGCATTTATATGTTTTATTATATAAGGTCTAAACTAAAGGCCTAATTTAGTGATGCAATTTAATCGTCCATTACTACAAAAAATCGATTAGAGATTTTTGAATAAACAAAAATCGATTTCACTAATGTCTGTTTGTTTTTTTTTTCGTGGAAGCTCATCAATCAGGACTTAAAGTAGATTGAAGTTAGTAGTCGCCTCCGTGATTAGACCACAAGTCAATATTGATCGAAATCCATTTAATTATTTAATCTGTTAATTGCCTGGAACTAATCCAAACATTAATCATTGTTTGATGTGTTTATTTGGTTCAATTGATGGCTTATTGACTTATCTAATTAAAGTAGTTTACTGGTTCGTTTCGTCTGGTAGTATTTAAGAAGCCTGGCGATATACATGTACATATGACTCGGCTTAGGCTAGGCTTCATTTTAAGGTAGGTAACGAATTTGGGTCTTCTATTCTATTAGAACAAGTTTAGTTTGTAAAATTACCTAGTACTAACCTACACCTAAAATAAAATGCATCTAATATCAAGAGACACTTTTAGACGTTTGACTTAGGCAGCACTTGTAGGGTGTTCTACGACCCTGTGATGACTACTGTAGTGCCACTATGACTATGCAGCTATCTTTAAAGAAGACTTAAATTAATAAAATTAAATTAAGAAACCGATTTTTAATCCAAATATAGAGCAACCAATTAATAACATAAACAACACTTTAAAAACTTAACTTGATCGAATATATTCCCTAAAGAAACAGTTACATAATAAATCACTAGAACAAGCTTGCTAAGATGTTGTTCTAAAACTATTTGTAACTATTTCAAAATGGATTCTCTAACTTCGTTAATTAATCACAAATTCACAATGCTGAATGCATATCGATATTTCATAAGTTGTACGTTATTTTTATCTTGTACAAAACTGAAGGTTATCATTAATAGTCATTATAGTTACAAATCTATTGGAAAACGAACTAATTTAAAAAATCAAATTAATTACGAGAGCACAAAGCAATGTTTCGCAATATAATTTTATAGCATGTTACACAATAATGAATCAAATAAAAAATATTATGTTCGAATAATTGAGATGTTCCATTTTCGTAAACATTATCCGTTGGCCGAGAGGTGTTATTCGATTTATAAATCGATTCGTGATCGGACAAACACAATTAGTGCGTGACTGTACATTTTGAAATCCAATAATACGATTGGGCAATGTGTGTTGTATTAGTTACAGTATCGAATTAAATTAAACTTTATTGGATCACTAGCTGTTGCCCGCGAGTGCCCGCGACCTTCGTTGGCGTGAAATTATTATAAAAAAATAAAACTTCCCTTTTGAATCGGATTTTGTTGACAATTTCAGGGGTTTTATTTTTTTTTGCACGGACACCTAATTATTTTTCTTAAAATAAAACTAGCACAAGTAGACCTTATAATATCAGCTAGCTGCAGTTAAAGACCCGTCAAAATCGGTCCAGCCGTTTCAGAGATTAGCCGGAACAAACAGACAGACAGACAAAAATTGAAAAAAATGTGATTTTGTTATAAGTGCCGATATTTTCATATGCATTCTGCTGGGCAAAGGCCTGCCCCATATCCTTCCAGGTACTCTTCTCCTGTTGTTTTACATAAATAATCTGAAAAATATGCAAGAAAGTGACGGAGTTTGCCCGCGCTCGGTGGTTTGTCACTTTCATTCTTTTTAATCATCAGAATTTAAACCAAAAATCGGTCCCTGCTGTTTCGGTACCCGAAACACAACAACGATGGTCGCAGATACAATGCAGCAGACCAGTGGGCCAAGTTTGTATCGCTGACAAAATACCGGGTGTAAACAGACCCTTCACATATCCGTCAACCAAGTATTCTGTACATCAAACTAAGTAACTTGACGCAAAAATTAATGCTGGGAATAGACTTTTTTTTTTGGGGTGAAAAATCACGTTTTACGGTAGGACTCGATGGAAAGCACTCATAGCATTGTGCTGATGAATGGATTGAATAGTACGAGGGTCGTGGAGGAGTATAAAGTAAAAATCTTACATTATAAACATGTATTAAAAAAAAAACTTGTGAAAAAGTTGGAACTTTGACCCCAAATATCTCCGTAACTAGAAGGTTCCCAGGCATGGTCTAGAACAAAATAATGATCGCAGTGACGGCAACTAAACTTTAACGGCAATTAAAGGCAATTGTTCTCCAACAAGTGCCTTTAATTTATGTTAAGGGTCTATTTACACCCTTTATACTTGTTTGCGCTAAGGTGGAAGTGCCAGAAAAAAGTAAATTCGCGGGCTACCCTGAGGATTCCACCTTAACGTAAACTTAATATTTGTATGGAATTATTGTGTTTTTAAGCTCTATGTTACGTTTAGAGTCTCTACTAAAAACATATAACATCACGCTTGTGATCCGGGAGGTTTAGGCGGAGGTATACTTATAGTACATCCACATTTCGCCAGTTATGTTAAAGGCCCATGTAATAGGGGGCGAGCCTATTCCCAGCAACCGGACACAAATCCATACCCCGTGACTGCTACTGAGAAATTCCTAATGAACAAACTTAATAACACTTTGCCCGACCAGGATATCGAACCTAGGTCCTTATGGCCAGCAGTCGCGCTTGCGACTACTGGACCAACGAGGCAGCCTCAACTACTACTAAAACTACTTCCCTCCTTGATTCTGAACCAAACAAAAGAAACCCATTCTTCAACACACACATTGAACACAATCATTCATTCTGACAATCGAACATTAAGTTTGTGTTCAGCAGTAAAGCCGGCGATATAATCAGTTCAATTTGCGCACATCATATTTCATATTAATGTGTTAAGTAAGGACATCGCCGCCATCTTACCTCCTATTATTATATATTTACGAGCATTACCGATTGTAGATTAAAAATGAATGCACAATATATCTTTTTAAACAAGCCATTAAGGCTCTTGCACAATATCTACATTATATGTTCGGAAATATTGTTGAATTAAAACGATATTGTCTTGGGTTCGAACTTGAGACCAATGACTTGACAGTCCAAGGGTCACAACACTGGGCTATCACTGCTCATAGTATGATAACTATGTAATGTCATCATCAGAGTTGCACTCATTGAAACGCATATTCATAACGAGCTGTCATCCTGTTAAACCCCTTCTTCAGGGGATTATTTTACAAAATCCCTCCTTGGTGCGTCGTTTCTAAGTTTACAAGGAACTCTAGTACATTTCCTACTTCTAGTTCCAGCAGTTTAGGTTATGGGTCCCATTTTATTTAGTAGATTATTAATAGTATATATTATTGGGTTTTTCTATTACGAATTTCTCAGTAGCAGCCATGGAGTCAGGATTTGCGCCCGGTTGATGGCAATAGGCTCGCCCTCTATTACATGGGACTTAAACATAACTGGCGAAATGTGGGGGTGTTATTATATTAGGTACGCCTCGGCCTAACCCTTCTGGGATAACAGGCGTGATGTTATGTTACGTTATATAGATTATTTAGAAATTCATTGTCAACACGATAGAGCTGACAATAAGGAGCTCGTGACTAAATAATAACAGCCGCTCGGGTCGATCTTCAGGTTAAGCCGCGCTTGCCTAAGTTGATCCGTGGTTGGGTGTCCGGTTAGACTGGAAACCGACCCCAACATAGTTGGAAAAAGCTTAGGCAGATGATGATGGTGTTAAAACAAACGAATGCAAGCCATCTCAATGTCTGAAGAAGTGACTTGATTAGCTAAATTCTAATGTTTTTAATTTAGAAACTGCGCTAATAATGTAAATTAAATTAAAGCGTTATAGGTCAAAAAAACAATTTTTAAATTAATTTCGAATAGAAAATTAAAAGCAATGCAACAAATATTTATTTTAATGTGCAAGACCTTAACAGCAAACAATAATACAGATGTCTAAATCGTGACTCGATATTAAATCGAAATGATAATCGATAATACATTATTCTTTAAATCGATAAAAACTTGAAATATTTGAAAATTGACATCAAGGCGATGATAACGACATAATGAGAATGCCTTGACCCGCGGCTTTGAATGCGAAAATCACATTTAAGTATCTTAAAATAATATGTTTAAGATTAGTCAAGGTAAGTAATTGTTCGTATTCTCTTACATGCATACCAACTAAAACACGAATAAGAGTTAGTGTAAAATTCACTTTTTAAAATGTATTTTTTCAGTAAAATATTCTGTTGACTGTTTATTTATTCCACCTATCCAAAAATTTTCAAGAATATAATTTTCTTAGTAATTTCAATGTGGGTAAAAAATCTTTCTGACGTTGAGGTCATCATTTACATTCTCCTGCCCTTACTCCGAATTGGGAGCGACGCAGCATGTCTTCTTTTCTTTTTTCTCAGCTGTCCCCTTTCTAGTCATATCACCTTTCACACAGTTCCTCTATCGTTTCCCTTAGATACTCTTATCTCATCCACATTTCTTTCCACTCAAAACTTTTCACACAACATTTACCTTATTCCTCCGTATCACATGCGTGGTGCATTTATTTTTACGTCTGATTGGAGGTAACTAATCAAGACGAACTTACATACAATGTAAGACTTAATAAATTAACTTCAGTCCTCAGCTGATTAATTGTTTTTAAATAAATAAAAGTCGTTAACCTGTCCTGTCAGAAAAGAATTCAAGATGGCGTCACAGAGGCACATGTTTCCAGTGAGCAGCATAACATTTATTGCACTTATCGCTTAAAATAAATGGAGATGTCAGGCGCAGTTCATGCATTACGCTGATATATTTTATAATTTACTTTAGTATAGTCGATAACAATTAATTGTCATACAAAAATAAATGTATGATAATGAATTGTTTTCGACTATATCACATTTTACCATTACTAACTACGACAAAGCTGAAGCTGTTCCCAAGCGATGTGGGAAGATGACTGTCACATCACATCGAAACACCACTGAAGTATCCCTAAACGTGCGGTCAGAAAATTCTGCCACCAAACTACAGCAGCCAAAATAATGTTAGCCTCACTATGAATCCTGTGGTACCTTTGTATGCACATAATACGGCTTGTTTCAAGTAATCATGGCTAGTAGTTCGTAGACGAAGTTGATGCAATAAGGGTCAAAGGTCGATAATCATGTATTTTAGATACAACTTTATAAATTAATCATAAGATGCAATTTCCCGTCCATAAAAGCTCAGTATTTAGTCGTTAATATTATGGTCCTAAGGCTTCTAAAGTCGTTGGTTTGTGTTCGATCGTGAGTGCATTAGCCTAGTGAACTATTGTGTAAGCCTGGATCTACAGCAGTAGTTTTAACGATCTAGTAGCTAAAGTACCTATTGATTAAGGGCTCTCATTTATTTCGAAACTAATAGGTCTATTCAATTGCCGTACAAGCACCAGAAGGATTTATCTGTACACTGCACCAGAAGTATTTGGTGAAAATGTAAACGAATGGGTCACTCAGAAAACGTACATGTGGATACCAATTTCACAATTTATAGTGCCTACGTGTAGAGCTTGGAGTTGAATTGAATACTTAAAGTACGGAAAAGTGATTCTTTTAAGCTTAACTTTCGTCGTCGATTTTTCCATTACAATTTGTTTATGTTATTCAAATGGCTGCAAAAAGTGGTTAAATACAAGATGTAAACGAACCTTTCACGAAGCCGTCAACCAACCATTCTGTACATCAAACTAAGTAACTCTACGCAAAAATTATTGCTGTGAAACAACTTTTGTTTGGTTTAAAAATCACGTTTTAGGGTAGGACTTAATGTTACGCACTTGAATAGTACGCGGGCCGTGGAGATATTTAAAGTAAAGTTACAAAATTCAAAACTTGTGAAAAAGTTTGAACTTTTACCCCCAATATCTCCGTACCTAGAAGGAATGGTCTAGAAAAAAAAAATATCGCAATCATGGGGAGAACAAGTGCCTTTCGGCTTCGTTAAGGGTATTTTTACACCTATTATATTACCCGAGTAACAAACCCAGTAATAAATGGACCGGTATTGTACATGGAACGACGGCCCATTAGACCTCCATAACCCAGTCACTGGATGATACTATAGGAGAGAATGATTAAACTGAATATGACCAATACAAAAGATACTGTTCCACTCTCTTGTACTAAAAGTTAGTAATATTATAAGAGAATCTAAAATTTACCAGTAATTCGGGTCAATTAACCTATAACAATGTTTATAATCGTTAAATTTTCGACTTAAAAGCATTGAAACAATGTACTTTTACACAAAAATGTGTGTCTTTGTCCGGTATGATGTCATTCGACTTCTGACCCCGACTTCCGATGGTGCAGTTAGAAACAACATTAACACTTATTTCTTTAATGTTAAGATGTAAGCTGGAAGCGGATTGAAAATTTAAGTGAAAGGCATTTGCCGCTTGAAGCTTATCTCACAAGTGAAATACTCATGCACGTTTTACAAGATATTTATACAAATTTTCACTTTAAAACGGTATATTGACCATGTTTCACCAGGATCGAGATGTGAGTGACAGTGGTAGGGGCACCGAACGCGCAAAACGTATAAGAAAGAGGGTAGATCATTTCGTCTCCTTATAAACCCACCCGCAATAAAATCAGTTCATCTGTGATCATGGCGCTTGCAACTGTGCCGACATATCAGGAACTCAATACAAATCATAAACATGGTAATTCAGTGTCAGTGATCATGTCATTTTTAAAACATCGCGGGTCTAGTTCTCCTCTATCCCGGATTATCGCTAGATAAGAAAAATCTAGTGATTCCTATTGCTTCTTTGCGATTGTGTAATGTATACCAACCTAACAGGCTTACCCGTAGATGACGCAAATGACAGAAGAAAATAAATTCATGTTTGCTCATTAAAAAAACTAACTAGCCCCCGTAGCATGACCACCGTAGACAAGGATTTCTTTGATGGAAGAATCGACAAAATGACAGATAGTGCAAAGAAATCTGTCATTGTGTCGACACAATCTGTCATTTTGTCGATTCTTCCGTCATAGAAATCCTTGTCTACGGGGGCAGGTATAGGTACTACGTTGTTGTCAAGACGCCAGCACATCACGCTACCCGAAACTGTCAAATTTTCCCAATCAACCTTGAACCTAACGCTTTAGCAATAAAGTTGAAAGTCTATTAAAGAAATTTGACAGATTGTAGTGTTAATTTTTAAAATGTTATAATCACCAGACGCTTATCAATTGCACCGTACCCTTACATTCTCATAGTATCGATTATGAATCCAATTATACTACAAATTGATGTTACTACAATACTTTATACTTTATTCATATATACGCTGACCTAAATATTTACTACTATTCAGTTTTTAGAAGAAAACCTTGAATATTACTAAATAATAGACGAATATAAATCGTTAACAATCACTAATTGACATTTAAAGAAATGTAATTAATTATTTTAAGACATATTTCTGTAATCATGTTATTTATATGTAATTTATCATTTTTGAAGGGTATCAATGTTTAAAAGTTTTGCAAGAGTTGCTGTGATATATGGCTATGCTCTTATCTTGTTTCTATGCTTAGGAGGCAGACTTATTTTTTTTTGGGTAATAGTAAAAAAAAATTGTCAGTTAATTATACATGTATATTTTTTTTGTAATTAATTTTAACCAAGCTTAGTAGTAAGAATAAGGATATGAATGTGATAATCACCTTCGGTGGTGTGCACAAGTAAGGTTATGTGCGCGGTACTCGCAATCTACGACGTGCGTGTACCTCTACCATGAGATGTCATCGAAAAAGCTCAAAATGTAGTGTTATCGCTATGCTAAAAACGTTAAGACAGTCAATATCACAAATTAAACCGACAAAATAGAAAAGTTGACGGTTAGTGGACTACTTATGGTATTTAGTGGTTTTTGAATTTTTATTCCTTATAATATGTCACTATCGCCATTCAATTTGTAATTTTGTTTGTTGACGTTATGTCACAGAGTGCTTTGTGTGGTTTGAAAGTTTAAAACAATAGATTATTTGGATTATATTTTAACACAGTGAGGGCCAGTGTCTCACAGTTTCAATTGTTGGTGGAGTTCATAGAAAGGTATGTTTCTACTTTCTATTAAATTATTTCAAAACGTATTAGTTACAGAATTCCCAAATAGTTGCCCCTCAACGCAGGTAGATATGCCAAGCCATTTGAAACTTTGAAAGTGTAATAAGAACAACAACACGAATTCTCATTTTGGTTTAAAATTCACGTTGTTCACGTCGTTGGTCTTCAAATTCAGCGGCCACTAACATATTCCATGCTAAATAAGCTCTTGCAGACATTATTTTCGCTTTATTACACTCAAAAACATATATAATTTTAATGTAAACATATGTTTCACACGTCAAAATGCTAGTGAGCCACATAACTACTATAGCAAGCCTATTAATCGATAGCTTCTGTGGAATTAGTGTGTCATGGTACCGTTTTGTATGGCGACAACTGAAAAACGTTAGTAACTATCGAATAGATTACGTTAGGTTTTTAACCTATCGAAATCTATAGTGCTCATGGTACGTATTTTAATTCATTATGTGACCGCTAGGGGCGCTATACAATATTTCATACAAATAATTTACGGGGACGCTAGCGAGTTTTGGCTGCGTAAACTCATGGTAGAGGTACAGATGTATGAACATAGACTAGGCGAAAGGAATATGTAAAGATTGTAGGTGTCCTGTAGTTTCTGTCTTGCCCATGAGAAAAAGGAATGAATAACATAGTACATGATTATGTACTATGTAAAAAAGTTTATGCCGGGACAAAAATGAAAGTCAGTACTATTAGGAAAGCGGTAGTTAGGTAGCAAAGCTTACTACCTAGGATGGGCTGGACTTATATTCCATGAGGCGTCACTGTATTTACCGTCAATATTTAGTTTACATTAATCCTCAAGGCGAATTCGGCGGGTACTAATATTGCCATTGTACCCGTTTAAGAAAAGCAGGCGATGCACAACTTGCACCAACTAATAGACGTCAACGAATGGATGTAAAAACAACGCTGCAACCAATGTACAGGACCGATCATTTTTGTCCAGCTAACGAACAAATACTCCATGGTCTGCTCAGTCCTTTAAAACCGGTCAAATTCGTACACGAAGGCCCAAGTTTAGTAAAAAACACCTTTCTTGTATGAGAACCTCTTTAATTGTTTTACTTAATTTTTTTATATTTTTATACGCAAACCCTGCGTAGGGAACCACAGCTATTTTGACATGGAAAGAAAGGAGGAGACAGGAGGCAGCAAACCCTGGTCGCAGGTTCAAACCCTGCTCGCACTAGAATTTTTCTTTCCATATCAAAAACAGCTGTTTTACTTAAATTTCATTATTTTTCCCTTATATGAGTTTCAAGTGTCTGTGGCTGGGCTGTAAGTAACTTATTTCGGATTGTGCAAGAGCCTGTCACGAGTCTATTTGAAATAAATGCTTTGGGTTTGAGTTTGAAATGTCTACTCATTACCGTTCACAAGATATAGCCCTGTGACAGACGGAGAGACAGCGGACCTTTAGTAATAGGATAGTTTAAATACAGTAAAAACCCACAAGTAGAACAGGAAGACGACTATTCAACATCACGATACTCTAAGAACCAAATCTTACATCACAAAATTGCCACTTATTTTGCTACATCCCCAATTCTAAATGGACATAAGCACGAACACAGTCGGAATAACTCTAAAACACGTGATGGCGCGATAAAAACGCATTGTAGCTACATTCGACCATCATCACGCTATCACAGCGACATTTGAATGAAGCCAGCATCCGTTTTCTCATAGCATTTATCTCAAATCCGACAATTATGAGCAAAGAGTAATCTCAGAACTGAGAAACAAATATTCGAGTAGGTAATTCATACAAGGTTTTGAGAATACAATGCTAGTTGCTATTGAAATATTTGATTACGTAAATTACGTACACATTAATTTTATACACATTAATGCATGTTAATTTTATACAATAGCGCATCTATAGATATTTTCTTAACTAATAATTTTAACCAACTCACTGAAGCTATACTTTAGCCATAATTATTTATCATTCTGCTCTTATAAATTTGTTGTCAGCGCAGCATGTCTTCTTCACCCACACAGTTTTAATCAGATTTGATGAAAATGAAACATAACTAAGCTGGGTTTGTTAATTTGCTATAAAAAGCGGACTCTCCCGGGTGTGAGGCAAAACCTTAACTTTAGGCGTCGAAAGGAAAATGACGATAATTCTATAGGGTATGAATTAAAAAAATGCAACATTTTTGAGAAGTCAGAAGTCTTGAAACCATTTCCGAACCAATTATGTAGACCAAATCACAGTAAAATGGGATCAATAGTTCAATAGGTACCTTCCCAATACTTAACATAAATGTAATTAAATCAAGATGCCTTCTCGAAGCCCTCTAACGTCTGTAATTATGACGTATAGCACTAAAATAGGTATTAAGAACGTCAATAAATCATTTGAGCGTAATTTCGGTGCGCGTCAAACAAAGAGGAGAAAGCTGTGCGCACGCATGGCGACCGCAACTCCGGACGGGATGGCTTTATACGTGAGTGAAGTATGATAATAATTAAAAACGTTAATTTAATTAAATAATTGAATGGTGTTTAGATGGATGAAGTATGTTATGACATGACAGAAAAAGGAGATAGTGAGGGTTGCCAGGAAGATATAACATAACGCCGATCCCAAGAAATATGGGACAAGACAGAAAGATGAAAGAAATATTAGAAAAAGATTAATATTATACATTATAATAAGGCACGGCCCTGAGGGTTAGTCAAAGTAAACGAAATGGTGACTATTACTTAGCTAAGAATTCTAACTTTTGATAGTTCTAACTTCAAGTAATTACTAAACTACACAATAAAAATCGTTATTAAGTAATTACTTCTACTCAAGTCATCACTTTGGCTTGTTTATAGATACGGGTGTTACTAACGCCTGGACACTGTACTACGCATAAAGCTGTATGGATATCTTGAGGCGTGAACACTGAACATAGTCGAAACTAACAACGCCATCTTGTTTTTCAATATAATTTCTACAAAGAATTTCACAAATGTTTACTAACAGGGTTTTTCTAACAATATCAAACAAGCGCCAAAATACCATGATGCACTATAGGTTTAATATACTTTATTCTCAAAAAGACATAATAATAAGACACTATACATTCTTAAACAAGTTTAGTGTCAACCAATGTTGCACTGTATATGTCTGACAATCATTATTAACTCAAATGTCCGTAGTAATTAACGTTCCCGTACAATGTTATGCTTCATTAAATTCTTGATTGATGTCTAGAAAGCAAGCAAAAGATTGATCGATCTTTACCAAAACATTCGATAAATAAGTAGCTGCTTAAGTATTTTTGTAGCACAATGAGTTTATCTTATATTAATTAGCTTTAGCGTTTAGGTTTCAAACGTCATCATCATCATTCTCTTGCCCTTATCCCACGATACAGGAGAAATTCCAAGTGCAGGGCAATATTTAAAAAAAAAAAAATCATTTGGGTTCGGCGCAGCATGTCTTCTTCTTCCATACTTAAAACGTAGTAACCTTAAATGAATTAACTTTTTGGTCTTTGTGTACGTACAATTTATTAGTTTATGGAATTGTTCATCGTCTAGGTAAATTAAATTAAAGATGCATCCACGCCGCCTACTGTGTGTTTTAGCATAATCTAATTCGATAAACCTTACTTCAATGGAAACTTTATTTCGAGATAGTTCATCAGTTTTTTTTTTTATTTTTTATACAAGTATGGGAAAAGGATAATTTAAAAACGAATCTTTTTTATTTATTGACTTGCGCATGGCGGCATGTCGCATGAACTCGTCCTGCGCTGACGCAACGTCCCGACTACACTTTTCACTGGATTACAGCATATTATACAAATGACATTGAGACCGACTGACCGCGTTCTTATGGTGCGAGTACTCTACTCGATAACGATATGGGATTATCTTGAAAATGAGTACAAGTTTGTTTTATATTTTAGGTAAGTACTGGTTTTTTATGTTGAAGTTGCCGGCTTGAGGGAGTAGGTACCTATGCTCAGTAATGGACGACTTTGGACTGAGATCTTCTTTTCGTTTTTTTTTTATCAGGAGTCTAGGATCTACAGCAGTGTCATTGGCGTCCATTCCATTAGATCCTCAAAAGTGCAGTAGCAGTAGTATGGACACTTTTGTTCTAATAGTCCAGTAAGTGGGTAATGTTTTGTTTGGTCAGCAGCGTACTCACATTGTATGTTAGCTGAGATGATGAATAACTAAAATACTATAAGTATAGGTCCACCTGTCTATTGAAATGACAGATTTTGTATATTTTTGAAATATGAGGAATTTGATGAGCTCATTGTTTTAAAGATTGAATACATATCGTTTGAAAGGAATCTATGGCCTGTCTTAATGATTTGACAGCTGCCTCTTAAGTGGTATTTAGATACATCTCAAGAGTTGATTTGATTGATGATCGACAATTTAATATTTTCAAAGTAGGTATTTTCTTGAGCATTTTGACATCGTTTAAACACGGCCATTTAATACCTTTTAGGGTGTAAACACACCAATCGATCGATCGTCGAGCGATGCGCGATGGTAGAATGGATTAAGGTCACAGCACACATATCAACTTGGAAAGGGATCGGCACCGTATCGCCTTTCGCCTCGCCGTCAAACAGGCGTCAACCTAACGTAAGCAAGCGGATCAGCAGCTCCGATACGTCGACTAGGTTACGGCTAGGCGACGTATGGCAACAGTAGTGTGCGTAAGAGTGGACAAAGAGACTTAAGATCGGGTACGGAGAGACGTAAGCGCGGGGACGAGCCGTAAGCGACCACACAACTCACCGCGGATCGTGAGGTTGTCCCGAAGCGAGGTGATTACGTTACGATTCCGATTAGTGTGCGTTGCACTAGGGAGTTTCATACAAAGAATACTGAACGGCTCGAGTTGGTACGGTGACGATCCCTTTCCGAGTTGATATGTGTGCTGTGACCTTTAATCGAAAGAGAGAAACTATAACTCACCATCGATCGCTTACTGTGGTAACACCCTTAGACTCGTTACATTGAAAAATAGAACCTCCATTCCTGAGGACTCCAGATTTCTCTAACGCTTCATAGAGATCTCCTAGAATCAGCCTAGCTAGCTATCAAAAAAGTAATTTAAATAAACTATAAACCCGACTGAAAAATCTGGGAAAAACATGCAAAACAAAAAAAAGCTTCCAGGGGAAAATTATTGTTAAAATGGAATAGGTCCCACCAGTGTTTTTTTATTTCTAGCTTTTCAGTTTAGTAAAGAAGAAAGATTTCGCAGTTGAACTAACATTACTTATTATACGATTTTTTCGCCTTTTGTCATTTCAAATTACTTTTAAACAAACAAGTTATTTATATTTTTTTTAACATCTTTTTATAAGTACACCAAACGACGGGTTAGGTAGGAAAAAATAAAAATTGAACTCCACAATGTGGCGCCTAAAATCCGCCATGTTTTTTTGTTTTTTAAGTTTATTTAGCCAGTGACACTCGCGCCACCAAGACGCTATTATTCAAATCAGTTAATCCGTTTAGGAGTTACGAGGTTGCCATGGAACGGACATACACACAGACGCGCGAAAAACATTACCCTTCTTCTGGGTCCGTCGGGTAAAAAGTCATTCATTCAATTCGATAATTTCACCGTAATATACACGTGTGATTTGTGGTTAGAGATATTGGTTACAATAATTGTTGTGATAGTTTTAACGGTTAGTAAGCGGGTATCCTCCGTCGAAAGATGTAGGTTATGGATGAAGAAGACATGCTGCATCGGACCCAAAGACACGGATAACAAATTACAGGGACCATTACTATAAGAGTAAGTTTTGATCACACAAAACTTCAAGTAATTAAAACAAAGTTGTCTGAAAAAACCTCGTTGTTCTAGCGGTCGCTAGCGCTACTGCTGAACATGAGATTCTGGATTCTCCATCAGAAAATATTTCTGAGTAGCAGCCACGGTGTCTGGATTTGCGCCTCGTTGATGTCAATAAGCTCGCTCTCTATTACATGGGACTAAAACATAAGTGACGAAATATGAAAGAACTATTAGATACGTTATTAACGCGAACTTAAAAAAAAAAATGCCTTCAAAGCCTTACAGATTGCAGCTCGGTGAATTCGTTCTGTTTCATTACTGTAAGGAACATGGCCATACCAAAAGTGATAATTGTCATGCAGTGACCGACGTTTAGACTGTGCAGTAACCAGGTCATGTTTCATAACAGCAGTAAACTAACGCACTGCTATGTGGTACAACGAAGGGTCAGATCTTGTAGACTTAGTGTAAGATTGAGCAAGCCTTTAGTGCTGGATTTGCAACTGACATCATACTTTTTGTTTAATCTTTCATCATATCTGCCTTTTGCCTCTATGTTGGGGTCGGTTTTCATGCTAACTGGATGCAGCTGATTACCAGTATTTTACATGCAGCGACCGCCACAAACCCAATAACAATGTAGAAGAATACCCCATGCCAAGACATGATTATCAGGTTTTTGGGTTTTGCCTAACCATGTCACATGGTTAGGCAAAACCAACCAAGAGTGATGAATAAAAATGTTAATTGATGGAGAGGGAGAGGAGGAGCTCGTGGCTAAATAATAACAGCCGCTCGGATCGATCTTTAGGTTAACGCCGTGCTTGCCTAGTTTGGTCTGGGGATGGGTGACCACCCATTACATACCGAGTTTCCTCCGTGCCTCGGAAAGCGCGTTAAGCCGTTGGTCCCGGCTGACATTTGTAGATCTTTGACAGTCGTTACACTCAAAAAGTCTGACAACCAGTCTTACCAAGTTGTATCGTATTACCTAGTACTAACTGGGTTGTAGAGGTCAGATAGGTCGCTCCATGTAAAATACGGGTATTCAGCTGCATCCGGTTAGACTGGAAGCCGACCCTAAAATAGATGGGAAAAGGCTATGCAGATGGATAGATGGAGAGGGAGAAGAAGACCAAGGAAACGAAGGATGGGTTGTGTCAGGAATGACATGAAAGATAAATCAATAAATGATAATTAGCGTGACGATTGACAGGGTAGAAAGGAAGAGAAAAACTAGTTGCGCCGACCCAAGTGACATGGGACAAGGGCAGGAAAATGAGCAGCCGAGACCAACAGCTTAGCGCAGGAATTACTTAGTCGACTTACAGACAAAGGCAAGATGCAAAAGGAAATAAGCTAAAGAGCGAGCGAAGCGAGCTCGAAATTATTTGACACCTTGCCTTGGACAGGTTAGAATTGTTTCGATCGTTTACACAGAAGTTACTTGGTCGACTTTTAGACAAAGCCAAGATTTAAGAGAAAGTAGCGAAGTGACATTTTAATCACACTACCTACCTTGGACAGGTTAGAATAAAATTGTTTTGACCTACCGGAGTTACTTGGGTGACTTAGACACAATGAAGATTCAATATATATATATTGATAAAGGATGCTGCAAGAGCGAGCGAAGCGAGGTCGAAAATTTTTACATCTTGCCTCGAATAAATTCAGATAATGTAAGAGATCAAAATGTCCACAAGCTCTATTTTTTGCAACCTTGTGTATACATGCCATAAGTACCTATTAAGGTCACGTGGCAAGGGCTCCTAATTTATTAAGCCTCTGTCTAGCCTCTGTCTCTGTATATACTGTCGCTCACTTGAAAATCCAATAGGAGTGCCAATCCACAGGCAGAAAAAAGGAGCCTATATGATAAAAGTTTTTTGCAGGGTTTAAAGAAACAACCGCGAGTGGGTTTTAAAAAAAATTGTAACTTGTCAGCGGTAGTACCAGTATTTTAGTTTGAGAGTGATTCTACTATGCACTACAATTAATTACGTACTTACTGATTCTGTGGTATCAGGCAGAATACATTTTAAAAACATTTAAAATCACGCAAACGCCACCCTGACTATATGGCCATTCCGACCCAATTTCACACCAAAACTCTTAACACGCGAAAGAGATCTAGCAATATTTTTGATCTGGATTCCCCGATACCGGATTCCGTACAGACGATGTTGACAGCCGGCCGAGAAACAAACATAATCTAGGTGAAATGTATAAGAGGTTGCGACATTCCGGCCTTGCGATTAATTTCGGCGTCCGCGCATGCCGTTGCATCTGTCGAACGAACGCGATCGAATATCTTTCAAAAGACTCAATCTTTGTATTGAATTTTGGCTTCTAGTTTTTGAAAAAACTTGGTGATGATTTTGACCAAAAGAGTCGCAATGTTGCCTACTTTTAAAACTCGATAAAGATTTTGGAATTTATACTTCCAAATTTTTTTTTATCTGGGCATGGCAAGAGAAATCCATAAACAAATTTGAAAGAAGTTATGGTGAAAATAATTTAGTAATTGATAGTCCAAGCGGCGGCGATGACAAGCGTCAAATCAAATCAATGTTCAATTGTCAGTAACAAAATTCGATATGTTTACCTTTAAGATGAAGTAATTTGGCACTTGGCAGGAAGATCCATAACAATAATATTGAACATTATGTTTTTAAACGACATATAGGTAAGTTAGTTAACGCAAACATGACTCACATTTGAAAACATAAGTCTTATTGGATATAGATACGGGTGTACTGTACACCTTATCTATCGAGTTTCCCAAACATAACGCCAAATGGTCGGTGTTTTGATAACTAGCCTAGGAAAATGAGGAGTTAATCAGAAACAATTATCGTATTCGCATAAATGATAAGCAAGCATATTACAATTTGGACGATTATATCGCTGATAAAGGACAAAGGACAGGGGCGCATAAATTGATAGCATTAAATAGCATTGTTGGAGCTGCTAAAGATTGTACAACTATCTTTGCATTGTTTAAATTCAATCTCTTTAGTACCTACTATACATATAATCGCATAGTCCATATTGTGTGAGTACTATGTACTAAAAAGCTATCGTTCACTGGAAACCTACGTCTTTTCTTGACTTGAATGTGCCCTGGCGGTTGAGAGTATGTCATGCTCACTCAAATGTCTCGCTGATGGTGGCACGTGTGTCGGATCATTTAGTTCCCTTCAAAATGGTTGAGTTGAATGGTGCTGATACATGCGTCATGTTCGTGAACGGGCGCTGTCAGTTGTGACTGGTCATCTCTTAGTTGCCACGACTTATTTTACTTTTGAATTGTTATGTTTTTGTTTTTACCATGGACACTTTTAACGTGCACATCTAGCTACATCGTTCTCACATAATGAACCATCTCAACATAAACGATGTAACCAAGGTTTTGTAAAAATATTTTGATTTAAAAGAGTGTCCATGGAGTTTCTTGCCCGTTCTTCTCCACAGAGATCTATGCTTTGGAGTGGGCAACTTTCATAGTTTTTATGCCTTGTGTCTGGGAGTGTAGCTACATTTCATTGTTGTCTTTATTTCGACAATTCAAAAGTGCCTGTAAGTGGCATAAATGCTTTGATTTTGACTTTGCTTTCTGTTGATTTTGGTGCTCTCAATTAAACTTTTACAATAACGTAGTGTACACTAGATGTTTTCATAAGCAAAGATATTGTGATATCGCCAATTTATTTTTAAATTGCGGAAATGGCGTTTAAATTTTATTCCAACATAAGCCGTGTGATTATTACACACAATAGAATATCTCATCGGCAAAAATATAACGCCTGCGATCATCGCAAAACCGTATGCTTCAATGTCCCTCTCACCGCACTGACTTCATTCACCGATCATTCTTTGTCCAGTCTATTTCTCTGTGGAATGCGCTTCCCCAGGAAATCAGGATGGCAACCAATCGCTTATCTTTTAAAATTAAAGTTCGTGAGTACATTCGGAAGAAGCTGGCAGTTTCGTCACAACGGTAATGTTTTCCCCATGGTTTGTGTTTTTATTTTAGTATATTCGTGGAAATGTCTATTAACATTAATTTAAATTTTGATATATATTTATAGTATGTGATATATATTTATAGTATTATATATATTCTTGTAGTTAATCTTAGTATTATTTAAAATTATTTTCAGATATACACCTACCACTGCTTGTCTCTGCATCACCCAAAGGTTGACTGGTAGAAAATGCCTATGGCATAAAGTCCGCCTCTGTACTTCTGTGCTTGAAGTGTTAAATAAATAAATAAATAAATAACGAACTTGTTCTGAATCTGAATTGCCAAAAATCCCTCCGTGTCACTAACCGTCGTTATACATGTAGGCAGCACTCGCTAGAGCAAAATATCTTGCCTCTAGACCCCGCAGTTTCGGCTACACGAGAAGGTGTACGTTGTCTGTTAGTGAATTAAGCTATTATTTTATTAGGTAAGTTAACTGAAAGCCTTGACAAACGGCCTTGGAAATCAAACACCAATACAAACGGATGCTTAACACTAATTTTTAACTACCTTTCATGAAGGCAAAGGGATCAGTTACATAACACACCATCTCAAATATCAACGAAACTGTATAAGTTCAAAACATTCTTGTAGTTCGATGATACCCGTGGACAATAACAGTGGAGACTGATATGCATAACAAATTCATTTATCATTAACACTACACCGTGCAGTGACAGCCTAGTGGTGTGACCGTCGGACTGCCAAGTCATATGTCTCGAGTTCGAACCCAAGGCACGCACCTCTGATTTTTCGGATTCATGTGCGTATTGTATAATCATCACTTGCTTCGGTGAGGGAAAACATCGTGAGGAAACCAGCATGCCTGAGAGATATTTCTTGACGGTATGTTACGCCAAGTCAGAGGCCCATGGGCGGCATAAAAACTCTGACACCAGGTTAGGAACTAACCACACGATAAAGAAAGATTAACACTAGAAACGGGATATTTACCATGTTTACTGTTTTCTGTTTTTGCGCCGAAATATCGGTAACTCAAAGAAAACAGTAAACATGGTAAATATCCCGTTTCTAGTGTTAATGATAATCTTATTGACCATGACAGTTTAAAATCTTAAATTCATTTATGAGTTTACTTTTTTCATTTATTTTTTTTAGAGTTTCAGGCATCAATTTAGCTAAAACGATTTTACTATTATTATTTAGAGAAGTTAACTTGTTTGGTTGTTTGCAAGGCAATTCTGTCAGAACTTTGTCGATTTGGAGGTGCTTTTAGCACTCATTTTGCTTAGGTACTAAAGTTTCTAGAATAGATTTTACAGGCCATTCGTTTCAATTCAGCGGCAAAATAAGCGGGACCACAGAATAAATAAAAAAAATAGTTGTAACAGTTTATGCTAATTGCATTGTTACAATTTAACCTTCGCACATTCTAAGCCTTTCTCCCGATTTCAAAAGTGTACAAGTTTAAATCCGGCTACCATTTTAGGATGCTAAGATAATGTTAATAAGTATTACTGACAGATAATCCTAATCCTTTCTACACGACGTTTTAATGGGGGATAAGCCGGTTTAAGAATAAGCCTTTAAGACGTGGACTCGTGAATCTAGTTTTACGTTACGTGTATTGCATTTTTTGGGTAATAGATATGAATACGTTTGGTAACTTTAAGCATTTGCAGCTGAAATGCCGCGTGCGAAAAAAATAATAATAGGAAAACTATGGTTTTAATAAATATTTTTTTTTTTTATGTTTTAATTTTGTTTATTACTAGCTGTTGCCCGCGCCTTCGTTCGCGTGGATGTTTTGGTGTGACGTATGTGTGAGACTGCCTCGTTGGTAGAGTGTTCGCAAGCGCGACTACTAAGCATGAGGTTCTGGGATTGATTCCCGGATCGCGCAAAATGTTAATTTCAATTACATAAACTTATCACACTCATGATTTGGAGATCACCTTTTAAGCAAGGAGATGTTTGGGTTAGGGGGGGCGTTCATTAATTCCGTGAGGGCGTGAGGCAATTGTGGCGATTTTTCGACCCCACCTCCCCCCCACCTTGGTTAGATGTCGTTAGATTTGGCTTGACCCTCTCACCCCCTCCTAATCTCATGTTAGATTTATTAAAATGCGTAGTTTTGTATAAATACAGTAATCTATGCTTGATTGCGTTGAATTCCTTTAAAAATAATAATTTATAAATATTTCAATTTTTTTTCCATATTTGGCCATATTTTAGTAGAAAAACCTGTTTACTTAATCAAACCCAGTTTTCTCGCAGTTTTACAGTTTCTAGCGGGGAAAAAAAATACGTGATATTTGCCGAGACCCCCTCTTTCCCTCGTTAGATTGGGTGAGATTCGGCTCGACGCCCTCGTTTGAATTTAATTTAATTGTATTTTCTGTTTGTTGTGTTATAAGCCATCAATAAATGTTTTTTGAACACATAGGGTGCGAAAGCGATTATATTTCCACAAATCGGCCCTGTCATGAAATCTGTTCCTACCTGACATATCATAGTCAAGTCTTAACTATATTCTTTATCTCTACCAATTTTCAGGTACAAAAAGCCCAAGGATTTCATATAAACTTGCGAGAGCCCTTACTCCAGGCTGTCACAAAATTATTTCTTAGCTAATGTGTCCTACTCATAAACTCTAGACTTGCTAAATTTAAGGTCGGTAGTACAAAAAAAAACAGAACTTTCATACAAACTTGCGAGAGCCCTTAGACCTCCTTAATCCGACCCTGTCGCAAAATCCGTTCTTAGCGAACGTCTACTAACTATTAACTACCTCTCGGCCAAATGTCAAGTTTGTAGCACAAAAAATGAAGGACTTTCATACAAATTTGCGAGAGCCCTTAGACCTCCTTAATCCGGCCCTGTCATAAAATGCGTTGTTAGCAGACGTCTACTAACTATAAACTACCTGCCTGCCAAATTTCATCTTTATAAGTCAAGCGGTTTTCGATAATTCGTGATTATACGTGAGTGAGTGAGTGACCTTTCGCTTTTATATATTTAGATTTATGTTTTTAATGGTAGTTTTAGGTCAGAACAATTTAATGCATTGAGAATGAGATGTGGTGAGAAATATTTGAAAAAAAAGAGTGGGAGTAGAGAGGACTGTACAGAGAAACAAAATATGCCCATGTCATTAGGAATAATTAATTATACAAAACCACACTCGACCTTATTAAATTGACAAAGTTGTGTTGAAATTGCAGTTTTAAATATTTATATAATATATTTAATGTAATGTCGTATTTAATTATTTATTATATCAAGCATGATGAGCAACGTCTTCTGTATTGTGATTAGAAATCATACATTTTGATTAGGCGAGAAGTAGCGAAGAAATTTGTGATATCAAAAGTATTAGGTCAATTACGTGATTTGATCCATAGTAGAGACAGTAATTTTCGGAATAACATGTTGTGTTTACGAATAAGTTTACGGTCCTTCCAATCGATTATAAAAACCCAAAGAATATGACTGTGTGACTGTGGAAACGAACGAAGTCCCACCTACTGTCCTGCTCTTTGTGCAAGTCCACCTGCACCTTGAGGGATCTGTCCGAAGCCACAAGCTCTTGATGTGGCAGAGTTCTGGTCGAAGCTCATCAAAAGAACCATCGACAACGAAGAAGGCTTTATTAATTTAATCCCACAACAAAAGAAGAGGTTCAACGTCCTCCATATTTAAATACATAATTACAAGTAATAGACGGGACAAGACGAAGAAAATCGTAATTCAATACTTGTTACTACTTAGTAACAAATCGTTCGTAAACATTATTCGTTTTTAGTATTTAACATCAAAATTTTGTTTTATGTTAGTTAATTAAACTTAGTAATAGTCTAACTAAGCTGTTATAAATAAATAAATACTTCATTAAGTTAGCTACCTAAATTAATGTTTGTGTTTAATAATATTTGCATGCTATTTTATGGCGAAATGTGTCATTGCACTTCATGTCATTTTTACCATCTTTTGTACCACATACAGAAATAAATAAATTTGACTTTGACTTTGTTCTGTCTCTACGTCCGCTTGTCAGGTAGCATTCGTGTGTTAAAATCAAAAATATTCGGAATCTAAATTTTTGTATGAAAATATTCCCAACGTCCGCTCAATAAATCTTTTAAATCTCCTTTTTCAAAACAAGGCCAAAATGCGCGGAAGCAATATTAGAAGGAACACTCATCAGATGCAAACTATGCTTAATACCGATCTATTACTTAACACTGACCTTTGACGCTAAATCGTCTAACAAGAGACTTGTTTGTTTCAATTTAGACAGGGAAACCTATTCAAAACTGTCAGTTACTACTGACGCCGTTGAGTAATGCAACCGCAAGCGAGCCTTTGGAAACTTCACGACTTTCCGTCACGGACGCTAACGAGCATTTTATAAGCCTGAAACCATTAAAATGAATTTGAGAATAAAAGCCTTGGCCAATGATGGAGGAACAACAAATAATGTCTTAACATACTTCGAACCAAACTTGTATAAAAAAGAGAGAATTCTGTACCTACCAAGCAATTTGTATTTAAATATATAATACTTGCTCTAGTAAACTACTTATTTGTAACAAAACCGATGAAGCAATCAAATCACATGGAATCTGTGTAGGAAATAGGTTGAACATTAGAATTTAGAAAACCATAAATGACACAAGAATGTGATGGGTAGATTAGTACATAGTGTTCGAAATGGTTAGCACTACAATTGATGACATGTTTAAGGTGTCCCACAAGGTCATAATTTGGGACCAACTTTTAACAAGGCTGCACTTTTGCCCTTGCTAACGAACCACCTTTCTCAATTTTTAAGAAGCAGTCTGATTCAGTGGGAAACTGTTGCTTCTTCCATATCAACACCTGTTTAGAGTTCGTGCCCTATCTATTTCCGTAGTTGTGACATACTAAACGTTTACATTGTTATTATTAAAAATTACCTTCTCACGATGTGCAGTTTCTTAAAGCAGGTGACAGTTCATAATTAGTCACGGATGATAAGGTTATTAGGTTACACTGTCAGATTCAGCGCCTTTATCGCTTAAAATCTGGTTACCATTGTATTTCGTTTCTATGTTATGATCTCGTGACAATTTACTTTTATTTAATAAAACCTTTTACTCAGAAGCCAGTCGTTATACAAACAAATAGACGGTACTTTTATTACTTTATTATAGTGGATGTGAGTTTAAGAATTCATTTTAATGATCATTCAAATTCTGAGTTACAATCTCGTGTATAATTTCGCTGTTGCTAGGGCTGTCAATTGTCTAATTTTTATAAATTAAGTAGGAGACGAAAAGATTTATCTTTTGTTATGCGGAAACTCAGTAAGTTTATCAATGAGATCAAAAAATCACAAAAGATTGTCTTTAAATTGGCCTGAGAATGTTAATTATTGTTAATTAGCCATGGTTTCGTCGTTCATTAAACTGTTATTTTCATGAATGTTAAATATTACTGTTTTATATAGTGATTTTTTGGGAAAATTCTTTGCACTCATATTTGTAACATCCACGTCAGACGACCATTGTACCTAAACTACAGACCTTTCCATTTTAGTTATTTTACCTTTAATTTTATATCACGTCTACTAAATTGAAGTTCTCTTTATTCTCGTGACAATAAGGTTACTGCTGTCAGAGATAAATAAACTATGACAGGACTGTATACTATTTCTGCTAGCCCTATTAATGAAAGACACGGATGCAAGCACAGTGTGCGAAGCGAACCATCTCCCGAGCCAAATTGTGCGTCAAATTCGTTACGAAATACCATTACCCGAGCATAATGGAGGAAAGTTAGGTCGAATTTAATTGAACAATTATTATTTTCATTATTACGCAAATGTTTGTGAACTTGTTTGAAGTGATTTTATCGTCTGAATGACTATGGGTAGCTTGTGAATGCTCATTGGACTTCATTTAGTTTAATTTAAGAACTCTTTTAGGTTTGAGTTTGTTTTTTTTGCGTTTTATTCTTAACGATATCTTTCCGAATGTCATTCAAAATTAGAATAGAGGTAATTCTATAGTTATAAGTTCTCAAAGCAAAGTTTGCTGTCGCTAATTAAGTAAGTTCTTTCTCCTTTCTACCCGTTAACGACTTCTAAACTTGACTTACCAAAGAGATTTCGTCAAAGTAAAGTCGATGCAGTACCTTTGTCTTTTTCTTTCACATATCTCATCAGTCGTCATCTTATTAGCTTCCACTTTATTGTTCCTAGCGTATTGATTCATATCATCCACTTCTTTTTGTCCATTACTGCTTTACATATTCTTTCTCAACACATTCCTCAATTTGTTCATAGATAAGTATTTTTTGTTAAACTTTTAATAAAAAATGATCAAAATAACACTATCGATGTAACATGCATCTAACACAAGTAGGTACTTAGTGGGTGGACCTAGTCAGATTTAGGCAGGTGCCTTAAATATCTATTATATCATAATGATCACTGCCAAAACCGAGGTCCTACTCTTGAATGGACACAGATTAAAACGAACTGTGGGTGTGCATGTAGGTGGGCAAGACATTCCTCCCTTTTTGAGCGAACTAAGGTAAAATTGGTACCGGAATTTGGAACACAGCTTAGTAATAATAGAGGAGTTCCCCAGGGTACTTCACTGTGGCCTGTCTTTTGTTTAGAAATCGTTATGCGTATTAGGTCTGGTAAGTTGGAAAAGGAATGTTGGACTCATACGGTAACCTTAATCTAACGCAAATAAGGAGGGGTTGAAGATCTGTAACGGTGTGTACAAGTGGCACGCTATCGAGCAACAACTATTAGAAGATTAGGTAACTAAGAAAGCAAAAGAAATGTATGAGTTTTATTCCCTCCTCGCATTAACCCTAAAAGAACTGTAAGGTAAGACCTGGGCCCCAACACAACTAACTTAAAAACGGTACAGTGATCTGTCAATTTTCTGTTTTTCAACAAAAAATAAACCGCTAAACCGTGAAATAAAACGAATTTCCTACAACTAGGAAAATCCACTTACAAACAGAAAGTATCTATGTACTATACGGGTGTGACTAATAGGTTATAAGTTTAAATGAACAATTTTCATTTAAAACCTGTAGCTCTTATGGATGCATCTTTCTCGATTGACCTTGATCAAATTGAAATTCAGGTCAAGATGATAAAATCAACATTAGGTAGTTAAAGAACTTTATCTTACAAATTGTCATTGTGATTATTTAACACTAAAGGAATCATCCACACGACGAAAAAGAAAAAGACTCTGCATAAAAAAGACAGGCGAAATGTTGTTGTAGGTACTAATAGGAACACCTCTGCCTAACCAGGATAATACAGGCTTGATTTTTCTGAAGCCTTTGAACCTAGTACACACATAAGTGTGTATGTGTGTACTCAATGGTTCAAAGGCTTGACCAAGATTTTCGTAAGCTGCGACTTGCGACTGCCGTGACCTATTGAATAATTTCTTTAATTTTGCAAACGGCTGTTTGGCCATCGTTCTATTTAGTACCATTTACTAACTCATTTTATTATTATACCACTGTACCTACCTACTTACTATTATATAGATTTAATAAGTAAGAACCATATTGTTGTTGTTTTTTTTCAAATATTAAAGTAAGATTATTTCACGCGGCATAATTAAATAAAAAGAATATTATATATTATTATGATAACAATGTCGTTATCGTCATAGAATCAATATCATTGTGTAATACAAACGGTTAAGGGGTCATAGTTGACCTATTGTCGTCTAGAACTTTGATAGTCTCTTCCTGACTCCGTGCCCATGATGTGCCTTTTTCACTCAGGTCAAAGAGAAAACAAAGGTTAACTAAGAAAATAATGTTGCCCTAATTAGGTAGACGTAGGCAACTGCGTTAATAGTTGCCAGGTAAAAAAATGGCCATTTCATTGAAGTCTGATAAATGGAAGTAAACGAAAAAAAAAAACGAGTAGGAACATTTTTTTTTTTAAAGTTAACTTTGTCGTAAGTTTTCTTAATTTCAAATAATAACAGTAATACTGTTGAGACGGAAATCGAAACGGGATCCGAGGTATCCATAGTTATTGTAACAACTGGTTCCAGTCCATTAAAAATGTAGGTACCTACTTATATACTCTTTTTTACCAGTAATTAATTAGGTATGTTGTAGACATACCTAATTATTGTATATATTTATATTATTATATACATATATAAAGGGCGCTCTTTTACATAGGTAATGGGGCATCCATTAATTACGTCAAACGATTTTGTTGATTTTTTGAGCCCCTACATTTCTCGCAATTTTACACTGTATCTTGCGGGAAAAAAATACGTGACATTTCCCTCTCCCTCGTGGGATTGGGTGAGATTGGGCTCTAACCGCTCCCCCCCTTAAACGCATCACATAATTAATGGACGCCCCCTAAACCCTCCCTAAACCAACCTACATAATGGTGAACCTGAAAAGAAACATACATGCTCATGGCTAAAGATTGAGAAATAATTTGAAATATTTACTTTTCGACAGATGGTGCCTTTTTATGGTCCACTTCACGAAACAAACACATCACAGTTTATCACAACAACATAACACTGAATCCTCGCGTACATTACTAAATAATTTCGAAAAGAAACACCGACAATAATTCCCGCGCAAACAAACTTACAAAATACAAAGTGCCGCGAAAAATTTCAATCAAATCTGTAGCGAAAATTTGACACGATTTGCGCAAACAGATAAGCAAATACTTCTTTATCTGCGTTCGAATTTTGTAAATGTTTTTTTTTTTAAGTGTGCCAGCCAGACGCATGCGGGCGCGGTAAAGTTGCGTAAGGTGCTATGCGTGTTTGCTGTTCGAACAACTTGTAGAAACTGAAAGTGGAAGTGGGCTCCAGACGAACGTCTTGCTGCAAGGGATGTGCGGTAATCTGCGACTGGTGAGGCATCCGCATAATTTTAAATATCTTACCGCGTACTTGAGGCTCTTTACGAAAGTTTTGACAGCAATTTAGTTACAATAACTTGAGCTATTGCATAATTTGTAATGCAGTAGTTATATTTTTATATCGTAAAGTTAGAGCAAAGTTCAATAAAGTAGTAGCTTTAAATCTTTTGCCAAAAATTAAAAAAAAATATTGACCCAACATTTTGTTAATCTAACTTAGGTACCAAATAAACAGTTGAAAAATGTGGGAACCTGTAGTACGGAGTCCAAAAAATAACGGTCGTCAATGGTTTTGAAAATGATCAGGAAATACAACAAACAACCATTGAGCCTTGGAATCATAACAGAAAAAAAATCCCGCATTTTCTTTCAATATCCCGCGATATTCGAATAAATCCGCATGCGCTACATCACTAGAAACCCCCCGAACGGCGTCGCTGTGGTTAGGTAACACCGAGTTATTTCCATTTAATCCCATTTCCATAGAAGTTACATCCGATGTTTTTGCTAATGATAATAACCGATGCTTTGTTGACAATGCCGGTGTTGCGGTACGAGTTCTGCAATCTATTGTTTTGTCATTTTGTAAGATGTTTTATACCTACATAGGTAAACTACAGTCTAAAGTCGTCGTATAGTTAAACTATACATAATTATTATGTAGTGTACAACCATAGTTTTTGTTTACCCTAAATCTTAGGGACTAAGCACACTTATTCAGCTCTGTTCAGCTTTTGTCCATAGAAAACAACGATTTTGTATGGAGATGCGTACGCATCCGAATAGACGCAGAAAGTTGAACGGATCATTTGATGTGTATGTGTACGTATTCCCCTGGAAAATAAAACAAGGACAATTTTTTTTTCTATAGTATTTATAATCTATATCCATCCCTACCATGCCTCTGTTCGTTTCACCCCTTAAATTATTATCTATTAAATATAAAAAATGGCCTATAGGTAAGTATTTGATTATAATATTATATATAGTAAAAAAAATATTTGTTCTAGTTTTCCTTTCCTTTCAAAGATAAGCAGAACAGTGACCTTGTTCAAAAACTTTTACTTATGGGAAGAATCTTGAAATAGAAAAAAAAACTGCTGTAATAGTTGCCATAATTATGTGAACACAAATACAACAACACAACAGAATATTTTTCTCTTTTTTTTTATTTTATTTCTTTTTTTAGGATCTCCAACAAAGGATGTACACAAACACACGAAATAAATAACCGACGACAAAATTATCACGTAGGTGTACTCCTTCACTTACACAGACCACAGCATGCATAATAAAATGTATAACTAAGCTAACAAAGATATACTTAGTAGTTTTAAAAAAATAAAATCAAAACATATTAAGGTAAAAAAATTAAATTGAAAAAATAAAATTACAAATAACAATGTCAAAAATTAACAAGTCATAGTAAGAATTAAAAAAATCAAAACACTTTGGTAATAAAATTAGAAAAAATAAAATTAAAATAGCAATTAACAAATAGATAATTCATTGAGGCATTTTTTATAATTTGCGAGAGATTTACAGATGTCAAGATTGGTGGTCTTAGCTATTGTGTTATATTGCCTACAAAGTCTTGGCACAGAGCGCGGCGTAATGACCTAAGTTAGTTTTGGAGCCAGGAATGTAGAATAACTCATATGTATTATGCCTGGGAGTCCGAGTAAGAATTTTAATCTCTAATGAGCTCAAAAGTGCACTGCAATCTATAGCTCCACTAAATATTTTGTGTAGGATAGTGAAGTCCAGTTTGTTCCTTAGACTGGCTAGTGTATCCAAATGATAATATTTCAACCTGTCAGAGTAGCTAGTCAGTTGTTTAGCCAAGTGTTGTCCGTAGCACAGATGGTAAAGGAACCGCTTCTGGACACTCTAAGCGCTTAGTATAAACATCGTAATGCGGATTCCATACCACTGCGCCATACTCTAAGATTGGACGGACTAGAGTGTTGAAGAGCTTTATTTTTGTAGATGGTCTCTTAAATTCTTTACTGTTTCGCAAAACGAATCCTAGTACCTTAAAGGATTTAGCCACAATATTTAGAATGTGCACATCAAACTTCAGTGCTTGGTCGAGTTAAGACTCCAAGATCGCATACACTACTCAGTTTCTGTACTTCAACCCCGTCTATGTAGTATTTATTCTCTTACACCTTTTTGTTTCAAGTGAACTGGATGTAGTGACACTCACTGATATTTAAGTGCATGTTGTTTTGCGCACACCAGTTTGAAAGTCTGTTGATGTCGTCCTGAAACATTATGGAGTCTAGGTTACTCTGAATTGGCTTCATTATTATTAAGTCATCAGCAAACAAATAAAAACGGAAGTGTTTATTTGTTTGCTTATGACTTATGTTACCGTAGGAATAGGTATATTCAATGATAAGTACGGTAGGTAAGTAAGTTTTTCCCGAAAAACTAAGATTGCTCTAATAAAATTCTCCATGTCGCATGATCTAATCATAAATAACCATTATTTTTAGCTTTGCCGTAGTTGGGTAAAAACTAACCTGATCGATAATTTTATTGGACACATACCTACCTACTGTACCTACATCGACTGGTACTTTTAATAAGTAGAAAAACCTATTGATTGTCCACAGCCCGCATATTATAATGGAGTTACGAAACCCCAATCGATCAACCTGCACAAATATTGATGCACTAACCTTCACCTCGAAGGCATGGTGCCAAAATCAGGTAAGTACCTGATGAAGACGGATATAGTACATTTTGATATAAGTGGGGAAACTTTGTTGTTACATTCGAGGCGAAATGCGAGGTTGTTATGGAGCCGAGATTTGCAGTAACAAATCCCTACGGGTATGAAACGACGTTATTCAATACACTTTCGAAGAAATTAAATATTAGAATGAAAAGTATTTTTGTCAGGAATTATTATGAAACTATAATTTAATTTGCTTCTTTTCCGCGTTTTCTTTCGCCAGGTTGAAGAAGAAGCAATTTAAAGGTACGATGCCGCTAAACAGCTTAATATGAAAATAGAAAATAGAAAATTCAAATATTTTTGAATTTAGAACACAAATAAATGTTCATTTGTTCATAAAAGTAAATAGTTGTTTTAAATAAACATGTTTATCTATTCTATTGAATATATTTCGTAATTTCTATTTATAAACACAATTTAAATACTCAAATAATATTTACGCCATAAAGACGCATATCTCTTTGCCGAAATTAAAAAAAAAAACACTCACCGCCGACTACAGTCATTGAACCCATTCGGAATTAGTATAAATTACTTTTTACTTATCTGTGGAAATTTTGATTTCCGCACGTGTCATCATCATCATCTGCCTAGCCTTTTCCTAACTATGTTGGGGTCGGCTTCCAGTTTAACCGGATGCAGCTGAATACCAGTATTTTACATGGAGCGACTGCCTATCTGACCTCCACAACCCAGTTAATACTGGGTAATATGATACCCTTTGGAAAGACTGGTTGTCAGACTTTTCGGGCCACTGACTACCTAACGACTGTCAAAGATCTACAAATGACACCCGGGACCAACAGCTTAACGTGCTTTCCGAGGCACGGAGGAAACTCGGTAAGTAATGGGTGGTCACCCATCCACAGACCAACCTAGGCAAGCACGGCTTAACCTAAAGATCGACCCTAGCGGCTGTTAATATTTAGCCACGAGCTCCTTTTTCCGCACGTGTGCGGAAAAATATTAAAATCTACGCATGTGAAATACTTTGCTTGTTGAAACTAATCGTAGTGCGATAAGAACCAGTTTTCGCGAAAGTGGATTGAAAAAAGCTTATCCGACTCTCAGAAACCTGGCATAAGTTTAATAAGTATCTGTTGTCGTCATTAAAGCCATAATTATTTCTCCTTGTAAATTGCAACATAATTGCATTCCGCGAAATGTGGAAGGAGGGACGGGAGGCCTTTGCCCTGCAGTGGGACAATATAGGCTTATAATAATAAGAAAGTTTATGCAGATAGAAGAGAACGAAATAGGACCTCATCACAACACATAAACAATCACGAAAAATACACACCACACGCTACATTTGCTCTGACTTCGGCCCGTAAATTTAGCTAAAATCCAGTCTAAGGGCCGAGAAGAAAAACACTTACCGGAAATAATAACATTAAATTGCAACATTGTTCTAAGAAATTCACACGGATATAGCTCATTGTAAATTTGTCGTGGCTTACACTGCCATTGTGATCATTCCCATCTGTCATTACGAACATGCTAATTACAGAAACAGGTACTTCGTTTGTTATTTGAGCAGCCGAAGTTAAACAGCCGTAGGTAGAGTGATGTTTGTCAGGCGTTACGGGGAGTCAGTAGCCCCAAGTCTGACAACCAGTCGCGCTAAGGGGTATCGTGATAACCAGCAACTGGGTCGTGGACGTCTGATAGGCAAACGATCCACGGAATTAGTGGTATTCAGTTACATCCGGTTAGACAAGATGATCCCAAAATAGGTGGGGAAAGTCTATCCATATGATGGGGTAGAACGATATTTCAGGGTGAAAATATCATATTTGGGACCCCTTGATGACTGTCAGTTAATTCTAAATACAAAAGTGTTGATCATGCATGACCATAATGCCATGGAAGTTGGGTAGACCTTCGTGTGGGATGCAACTTGCGTTGACAGTTCGACACCCTTGCGCCATTTCATCTTTCCAGCATGGTGGACTGCGCTGGGACGGCTGCTGATACTGAAAACCTCAAACGGCGCAAATACAGTAACTTAATACGTAGTTATGTGTTTGAGCCGTTTGGGGTTGTAAGGTTGTAACACTAGGGCCATGGGGTCCGAATGCCCACCTAGTATTTCGGGATAATCGCCAAGCGGGTCGAGTCTTCACGTGAGCAGAGGGCTGGCCTTTTTTTTTTAAAATAAATTTGAAACCCGAGCAATCGACTTTTTGTCTAAAAATCCTTTTTTTTTTAATTATAGTTAACTGACTCTAACCCTAGCTGATCTTTTCAATAGTAAAAATACACTTGAAGCTGGGAGGGGATGGAAGGGGTACCCTTAAACCTCACGACGTATCACCACGGGCGAGGGAGGGCTAAAAACCCTCTCGTTATTATAGGATGGCCCTTAAATACCATTCTTGAAGCTTAAAACAATTCCATATTTTGTAAAATATTTGCAAATAAAAAAAACTGGTAAAAATTATATTCTTTTTATACTATATTTTGTAAAATAAAACAAAAAGTTTATGCATAATTCTGTATTTTTATTTACTTAGTTACTAAGAAAAATAAACAACAAATAAATAAATAACATTGTAAAGGAGTACACAAAAATCCTCACAATTTTTGTATGAAGCGTGGTCTGCCTAATTGCCATTTTATTTCATTTTCAAAATAGCGGCCACGTAGCTGCTGCAATGGGTATTCAGAAGGGGAAATGATAGACACACACTCACTATAAAATGATAATCGTAATAATTAGGAAGGAAGAAGAAAGGGCATGCCTTTGCCCAGAAGTGGGACACTCAAACAGGCTAACAAAAAAAATAATAATAATTAGGAAGCCGCCAACAAAGAGATCTGTCTCCGCACGACTCACTCATAGACTACTATAAAGGGTGCAAAAAGAACCTAACGAAGCCGAAAGGCACTTGTTCATCCCCGTCATTGCGATCATTTGTTCTAGACCATACCTGGAAACCTTCTAGTTACGGAGATATTAGGAGTCAAAGTTCCAAGTTTTTCACAAGCATTTTTTTAAATTCATGTTTTTAATGTAAGAATTTTACTTTAAACACCTCCACGACCCCTGTATTATTCAATCAGCACAATGTTTTACATTGATTCTTACGGTGAAATGTGATATTTCATCCGAAAAAAAAGTCGTTTCACAGCAATAATTTTAGCTTATTGTTACTTAGTTTGATGTACAGAATGCTTGGTTGATGGCTTCGTTAAGGGTCCGTTTACCCCTGTGTATATACTAGAGGCTCCCTCCAAAAAGTCCCTCCACAAGCAGGAAGTCAAACCACCATATCTTTTTTATTATTGTAAAATATTCGTAAGGGTCAGCTCACACAGAGACGCGACGCGACGCTGCGCGCACAGCCACAAGCCACAAGCCATTTTATACTTTATCTCCATTAGAAAATGCATAGTATCGTTTGAAAGACTCGGGCGCGTGACGTCTCGCGGCGCCGCGCGACTTTCAATCGATACTATGCATTTCCTAATGGCACACACACGGTGACAGATTTGTGTCACCGTATCGTATTGTTTACTAACACTTAGTTTTTATCGAAATACGTATCAAAATATCCTATTGCAGTGTTCGATTCAAACGTGAAGAATAAGCAAAGGTAGCTCGCAATATTCGACTTTTTCATGAAATAGTCATTCAATGGGATTAAATGAATTTTGGGGGGTAGCATTGATGATTTTAATTAGTATAAGTCTGTAAATACATAAGTGTTACGATCGCGAATCACATTTTGGTCAACATTTAGCCTGATACTGACCTGGCAAATTGCAAAAATCGTAAGAAAATTGAATTTCGTGTCTCTCTCCAGTCATTTGTTTAGAATCTTCCTGCTTTAACAAAGTTACTCGAGCAGGATTCTTTTTCAGGTTTTTTTCCAAAATGACAGGTCGCACATTTTTTTTATTTAGAGCACATTTACAACATATTACGCACTAATTATTCGTATCAGAACTCAATTCATTCTAGAGGAGAATTTCCTGCTGGGGTCACGCACACCAAGTATGGATCGAAGTTGGAACATCATGGTAAGCGGTGCATCAGGCTCTATTGTGTTAAAATACTAGTCAAGAACTAGATCTATGGTCAAGGAGAAGTAAGCCTGGAATAGAAAGAATCAAAATAAAACAAAAACAATCAATATAACCTTTTATTTGTCGAATTTTCTTGACAAAAAATATCACTATATTAAACTCCAGATAAATAATCTTATTTAGAATAATATACATAACGGGATTTTAGATGAAACACCCACATTCATCACAATGTGCTTGTGACTAGCTTTAGCACGCGACTTTGCTTGCTTCAAGTAATTATCAAGATAATTTGCATTAAAAATAAAAGTCTAAATTCTTCTACAGGGTAGAAGGGATATCGACGCACAACGGTTACCACGACCAGAGTATATCATACCGAACTCACCGCCAGATAGCGAGCGAACGAGCGAGCCGAGCGAGCATCGTATCTACTCTTTTCATACTTCGGTTCGGCACTTTCGGTAGTTCGCGGTGTGAACCAAAGTATGAAAAGAGATGAAACGATGCTCGCCCGTCTCGCTCGCCACCCAGCTGGCGGTGTGGCCTGCGCTTTATACTAAAATGCATGGGACAGCACCTACACGATCAAAATGTATAGAACAGCGGATTTAAAAAATAAAACCTCGGAAAAAAAATTATGTGATCGGAACGATTTACTGAATACGTGGTAACCGTTAGTGCGACGATGTACCTTCCACACTGTTTACTTGGGGTAAGATGACCACTATAGATAGGCCCCGCGGACACGAAATATTTCCATACAATTCTATAAAAAAAACATAAGATGGTCTTTACACTGTCATTATGCACTGACAAGTTTTATTAGACAAATTGAGAAATGACAGATGAATTTACCACTGACAGCCACAACACAATAGAAACTTTATTGAATGTGAATAAAGGTGATTTTGGCGGTGATGCTAAATCAAATGGTATGTTCCGTCAAAGGACTGTGAACATCGTGCATGTGGCCAACTTACGTTTTTTTTCTTACAAAAAGGTTCTCCTTGAAAATATAATCTTTCAACAATAATAACGGATGTTATCGAATACCTGGTGGAAGGGACACCGACGCTAATACGGCTACCACAAATAAATTTTTCGTCGGCTATTCCTACAAAACTTCAATACACGTCCAAATTGTATGGAACAGACTTTTTTTTTTTTAAATTAGAATTTTTGAAGAATTATTTTGGTTCATAATGATGTACTGGATACGTGGTAACCGTTTTAGCATGCGACCTTGTATACACACATTATTTTCTTTAAATATTGTAAGAGCTATTGCTTCTAATGCCTGTTTTCACTCATATATAGGTGTTCCCTAAATATTTTGCAGTATTCGATTTTCAACTTTCCGCGTTGGGCCGACTGTCACAAGTTTAGTTAAGCATTACATTTAGGGAGCGCCTATTGACAGTGAAAATTGACATACATGTATATTAATTTTATTGTAAGGGTAAAGCGTATGTTGGAACCTAAGCCTGTTTCGTCTGTAAGCCTGCCTTATCACACTTAGTTTTTTTTTTAATGATTTTATTGGACATATGATAATCTTGATGATCTTGTTTTAGTTTATCTCACATTTTACTTTCCAAAATTTTATTATACTTACACAATGTGATAAAAATAAGAACTTCATTCACTATGATGAGTATATTTATTTTATCTAACTCTTCTTGGCGTTTAAAGAACAGTACTGAATAAGTGGCCCAGTGCGAAAGGGCAATCTCTATACGTCCTACATAGCTCCATCTCTTTCACGCACTAGAACAAAGAAGGTTTTGACACTTCTCTATACGATTCCTGCTCTTATTCTGACCGCATAGTAGTTTTCATTAAATCTCCTTAATTTTCACCTACTCCACGGTATTCATTCTACTGTAAATGCGAAACATTAGTTTCAATATTTTTATTACACCATTAGTTTTTATATTAACTTTTACTTTCAGTTTTTATCTTATAAAACAAAATTGAACACAAAATGAAAGATATGCATGTTACACAGTAATTATGTCATTCGTTTCCGTTGTCGGAACAAAATTACTTAAAAATATATAGATGAATGATATTTTTTTAAGTCTATGGCAATAATATCAATGTTTTGGTTAGTTGTGATAAAGTGAATATCATTTGGCACACTGTGGTATATTGTTAATTTGTGTTTTGAGTCAAAGAACAAATTAGCATAACATAATGTCTTAGCTACCTTTTAATAAGCTGTACAATATTACACATTAGACAGTTTTATCTGTTTACCTTTACAGTGGCGAGCAAAAAACTCACCTGCTGTGTTAAAAATATTGCTTTGTTAATTGTGCAAAATGGGTGTATTTTTTGCTCGCCACTGTACTTAATTTTTAATATCCTTCTTCTATTGCTTTCGATTGTACACAAACCAGGTACATAGGGTAAGTACATATTCATGGCATTGATTAAGAAAATAGCTGAATTTATAGAAAAATAATATACTATACACAGTATATAAATAGTTACCATCAAATATATTTTTGTTGATACAAAAAATAAATCATTTATTAGGTATTTTGCTAATTCTTTTTTGGGACCTCGTATTATTTAAAAAGAGTAAGAAAATATGGATCAAATTAAATTTGATAAAATGTCCTGAAAATCAAATATCAATTGATATAGTCATGTCTAAATAATATTATTGTTAATAATCAAAATAACTGAAAAGATTACGAATTAATTTGAATAATAAATGATTCCACTGAGAGACAATTCCTTTAGAGGTAGTGAATATAATATTAATATTCAGCTTTTAAACGAAACACTATTTCTCTATCCATTGCGTTATTTCTAAGATATGCTCATCGCAAGTTTGCTAAGCAAGTGATTTAAAAACGCAATGAAAACTAAACACCTAATTTCATTGTCGTATTGTAAAAACAGTCAAAACTGAAACATTTTTAAGAATATTGGCCTAAAAATGCAACTCCAATCTTCAAATGAGTTCCATTCTAATAAGAGATCAACATTTTTGTAGCTACATTTATAGTAAACGCCAAGAGTCGTGGCAGGCGCGGTCCTAAAACGTGCGAGTAGGACGGTGAATGTAAATTTACTCGTGTCGACTTGCTCCCTCGTTTTATGACCGATACTGCTACAAAATTGACGTTAAGTATAGTTTTATATTCCATAGAATGTTACAGAAATGTTAACAAGTATATTTTTGACTAGAATTTAAATGAACCACTATACATTATACAATGACCTAAACGTCATACTACTTTTCGTACATTAAGGAACATTAAGTCTAACGAATTGTTCTATAGGCCATAATTTACTAAGTGATAATTTGTGCGATACAAAGGCGATAAAACACCAATCACGTTGACCGGTTGGTTTTAACTTTGTCGGGTATCATTTATTTATAATAGCTTTGCCTATAACATTTTAAAGCAATTGTTCTGATATTCAGTGGTGGTTAATGCAGCGGTTAAGAAGTTTATGGTAAAGTTGGTAATGGCGAAAAATATAATGTACAAATTGTTATAAATATTTAATAAAAAAAAAAAAAATAGAAGACTTCTCAAAACAATTGTATTTACAAAGAAAACTAGAAAACAAAACGAAAAATAAAAAAAAAGGAACATTACCGCCAAATATTTTGAAAGTTCCGCCGCCGGCCGTCAACAATCAGTCAAAACTATTCACAAAGAAAAATTCTCTCGTCAATTTATTATCGATTATGTGCGTTCATATTAACAAATAACTATATACAAAGTCTGTAAATAAACGCGTCGTTTCTATATCTGTCTCACTCTCTAACATTATAAACAAGTCAACATGCCAATATAATCTGCCTCAACAAGGCATTACTAGCAGTGTTCGTTCTATTCTTAAAGCTAATATTCTATTTTATTATCACAATACGTCGTTCCCTACGATTCGATTATAATGACGGAACATTATTAGTCGATTTTTTTTAAATCGTTTTTTTTTTCAATTGATCGTTCTTCACTATTCTAGAGTTTGAGCCACGCTTTGGACAATATCGTCTGAACACATTAAAGCTCTGTGTTCTTTTTGAACTACATACTTTTATTTTAATATACTTTTTGAGTTTCATTTAGTTTCTCAGGCTAAATGGAAGCGTATGTTTCTGAAGTATTTTGTATGATAGTAATAGTATTATAGTTGAACAAAAAGATTAAAATTTGACGTTCTTTTTCTAACATAGCTTGTAATTATTTAGTCTTTTCTATTATATTTTTTTTTGTCACCGTTATATTGAAGAAATATATCTATAATATCAAGCTTACATTATATTTTGGCTGAGTTTTAAAAATAAAGAAAGTAGCTTAATATTTTTGGAAGATATTTACAGACGTTTTTAAGTGTTTTAGATTTGGCATGTAGCTTACTATATTTTAAAATTGTAGAAGAGATGAAACTTAGCTTCATTTATATTTCATTTAGCTAGTTGATGAAACCGAAAGTATTCATGAAGGGGTTTATTCACAAGCGCTCCTTAAAGTTAAGATACGTTTAAACGCCATAAAATGTATGGTTAAACAGTCGCTAATCATTACTGAACTTGAAGCAGCACTACATAAACCCTCGAGTATGCAGTAATATCGTCTACAAAATAAAATACGATATAATTGGAGCGTAGTCCGTAGATACGAAATGATGATACTTCCATGCGAGCGCGGATAGAACCCGAGGCGCGAGTGAGCGATCCGGTTGTCTGAGTGTGATAGACGGGTTATAGTGAAGATTTGTTGCTCCTTCATTAGGGTATGACGTCATCAACGCATCAATATCATATGATAAAGCGAGTCTTATAGCTGTTTCACGCAGATTTGTTTATAGGACGGTTTTCACTATTTCCAAATAATGGTGGGGATAAACAGTAGAATTGAGAAAAGAGTGAAGTTTTCAGCATTTTCGTTGTATATTAATGTCCCTAAGATTTATTCTGCGTGAGACTTACCCCGTATACCGAGAGCCTTTTCAATTTAGGACTTTTCATATTAGGACGCCTAGCACGAATGTCAAATGTCGAATGTGTGGCTTATCATGATTATTCGTTCGATTCGACACTACCTAGAACCTAGATAGTAACAACTGGATGACTGGCATATACAGCATGTTTCAGAAATCCGTGGCCCTTAAAAATGTGACCAACATCGTAATCGCGAAAAAATTATTTGCTGTGTGTTTGTTTGCTACTGTTGTGTGTAGTATTTTTTTCTGATTATTTTGTCGAGATTGTACCATGGAGAATTTCATTTGTTCAGTTTGGCAGCGTGTAGCACACCCTTCAATACGACCACGTTTTTATGATACACACTGTATTTATTTACCTCGGGATGAGCTATTTGTTCAGTCGAGGGCGGTTCCCGGGAACATCAGAGTACCAGGCGCGCAGTATATGATGGAAGTATGTTGATCCCAGCTGTCTTTTTTGTAGATCTTTGATAGTCGTTACGGTCGCTTACGACCGGTGCTACCAATGTGGTATTATTTCCCAGGGGGTAGATTGTTGCATTCGGTTAGACTGGAAGCGACCCCATCTGGGAAAAGGCTAGGCAGACGATGATCAGAGTAGGAGGCGCCGGGTGGTCGGGTCGTGGTGCTAGTGCATGGGGCGCACGCCGTGCATGGCGAGGAAGGCGTGCAGGTCGCGCGGCACGTGCTCGGGCCGGTAGCGCGCGCCCGCGCCCGCCAGCGCGCCGGCCGCCAGGCACGACAGGCGCGGCCGCAGCGCGCCGCGCACCGCGCCCTCCGCCGGGCCTGGGGGACCGAGGGTCATATACTGTTCCCACGGACTACTCTTTTGGCCGTCAAAATAGATAGCTTAGAACTACACCGAATAAAGCACACGAGTACGTGGTACTTTTAATCAGTTTGTGTGCGTTGTGCAATGCAGCTACGAGTGATCTATTTCGAGGGATAAAAAAGTACGCCGAGGACTGTGCCTCGTTTGCGCAGGTCTTTCCAGAGATATACTCACCGCCTATCGACGCGACTAGCGGCGTGATGCCGTCCGCATCCATAGCGTCCACGTGCGCGCCGCTCACGATCAGCTCGCACACCACCGCGCACAGGGACTCGCTCCACTGCTCCCGGTCTGTGAACAGCCTTAGGTTAGCTCACAGTCTTGACTGAAGGAAAGTGACGAACTGTACAAGTACTTTAGCACCCAGCCAAAGGTAGTCAAAGAACAGTTTGTGGTTTTGGTCAGTAGGAGTCTGACAGACCCCTTCAACACATCCTGGGGATACAAGGATATCCACAAGCAAAAAAATAAACGATAGTATTGTGCAGATAGATAATATGTGATACGTTCTGTTGCAGAATGGGGATAAAAACATTGTGTAATCTGCATTCATCATTATTTAAAAACCATTTCTACTACGGGAATAATGCTGAAATCTAAAAAAGTATGCTGTTCCCTTTTTGACGATTTATGCCAACACGAACGACGTATGGAACGAACGATTGTTTCTGATGAGAAGGTCTACCAGCCTAATTTGTATAAGGAGGTCGGTAGTTGGTTAGTTAAGAAATATCTCCTTAAAATAATAGCATTTTGATCAGTATTTAAATGCAGTTAGAATTAAGCACACAGAATAAATATGAGCAACTGCGCCTGAGCTAGGCTGAGCCTGTATTTCAGGTCACAGTTCTCTTGCCAGAGTTATGAGCGGTATTAACAATGGTTAGACATTTCAGTTAAGGACGCTATTACATTTTTCTACAAATAACAGTGTTTTTCAGGTACCATTTTAATCGCAAATGTCAAAATATGATGGTCTTAATTTAAAGATAGTATATTCATCTCCAGATTGGCATCAGAAAAATTGTATGACGTCATACAACATTTTCGCACAAATACGTTTTTCCCATCACAATAATCGCAGAAAATTAAAAAAAAATAGGGTCAGAATAGGTGCCAGTTTAGGTAAATTTACAGCATATTTTATCTTACAAAATATAACAAATTGCGGTATATATAGTCCTTTGTAGGTTCAGCTAATTATTTTGTTTCAAACTCAACATATTTTTCCAATTATTAGCTAAAATAAAAACATTTGCCGAATTCTTCATACATTTTGCACTCGCGGTTCATCAATCAGCGCTCAGAAGCACACGTGGAAGGACGGGTGTATCGCACTCTCGCAAAAAATAAATACGATAAAATTACTAGAAAATATTGTAGTGTGTATACGTGTGTGTGTACCGTCGTCGTATAACGTAATCGGAAGGAGTGGATACTTTTTCGGATTTAAATAGAATTAAGTACGAGTTTCATACTTTATTTCCTTTATTTATCTTTACACAAATCTTATACATTTTTAAATATTTCTTAAACTAAAAACAATATAAAAAACATTTAAAAATATAAAAAATTGTAGCCCACCGGTATCGGGAACAGGGTCCAAGCTACCGGCGGTCAGGGCTCCAGAGAGAGGAACCTCCTGACAATACGAGCCGTGTCCAGGAGTACCGCTTTCTGAATCAAACCCTTGATCCAGCTGCCTAACGAGAGCCTCCTCAGGTATTGGTCGAGGCTCTTGGCAATTAAGCCATGGGCTGATACAACTATCGGCACAATGATCGCTGAGTCCACATCCCACATGTCGACAACCTCGTGAGCCAAGTCAAGATACTTGATTTGCTTATCTTTCTCGGCTTTCACGAGGTTCCCATCATGCGGGACCGTTATGTCAACAATCATTGCACGCCGCTCTGATCGATCCACCACCACTATATCAGGCTTATTGGCTACAATAGTCCTGTCAGTTACGATGGATCGATCCCAGTACAATGTGATACTGCCATTTTCGAGAACTGGGTCGGGCACATACTTATAGTACGGTACTTCCGATTCCACAAGGTTGTATTTTAGAGCAAGTTGCTGATGGATAATCCTGGCTACAAGGTTGTGTCTATGCAAGTACTCTCCGTTAGCCAGACGAGAACACCCGGAGATAATGTGACGGATTGATTCGCCTGGACGGTGGCATGCCCGACATATGTCAACCGTACCGTCCTTCACAATAAATCTCCGGTAGTTATTCGTCATCATAACTTCATCCATAATTGCACAGACAAAACCTTCGGTTTCTCCAAAGAGGTCCCCGGAACGTAGCCAGGCTACGGACGCTGGTAGGTCTACATCGGGCCCATGCAGGGCCCGGAAAAAGCGTCCGTGAAGCTCCTTACTCTGCCATACTTCCATGCGGTCGTTAGTGTCAAGCACTACAGGTTTGCGCCAGTTCTCTTTAGCCAAGGAGAGCGGGGTGAGCCCCTTGTCCACTGCGACCACATCTCGATGCATCCCCACGTCGGTTTCAAGGAAATATTCCTAATTAAATATTCATACTTTTATTATTAGAAAGTGGTTTAGAAATTATATTGGGTAAGATCGGAATTTGGACGGGTGATGTTAAGCAGTCGTTGACAAGGTTGCGGAATGGATGGGTGGAGTTAAGCAGCTCTAAGTAAGGTTAGGATTCGGATGGATAAGGTTAAGCTGTCGGCGATGAGGTTTGGAAGTGGATGGGCGCGAGGAGGGTTATGATGTTAACCGGTTTGTATGTATATGTGTATGACAAATATGGAGACAAAATCAAAATACAAGATGGTGCCGATAAAAATTTGGCAATTTTTTGTCATGAGTGTTATTTTCATAGTTTTTGGGGTCGCAAATATCGGATATATGATAATAACCAAAGTTTAAAATGGCGCCGACAAAAATTTGATAACTTTTCTTCATGGGCTTATATCAAACATGGGGTCTTAACCAAAATCCAAGATGCATATATACTAGATTATGCCCGCGGCATTGCCGGCGTGATGTTCGATTATTATCCCACGGGAACGTCATACGGGGATAAAAAGTATGCTGTGTGTTAATCCACGTGCCACTATCTGTGTACCAAATTTCATCCAAATTCGTTCAAAATTGTTTTTGCGTGAAAGAGTAACAAACATCCATCTTCCAGAATAAAATGAAATAATAATAAAATGGACCAAGATTATTTAAGTGAAGTATAAAATCGAGCGCTCAGAGTTGTTCAATGTGTGCGTACGCGTAATGTTGGTGTGTGCGACTTTAGTTACCTAAATTTGAGTTCATCGAAAATGTAACAGCGTCCTTAATCGCTTTTTATATGCAGAAATAATAAGATTCATTTTCCTTAAAGTTGGTTTGATGTGAGTTGTGTTTGTGTGTGTTGTATTGTGAGGTGTTTATATGGATGGAGTTGAATTTTGCTTAATATTTTTTTGATTTTATTTTGTCTTAAAGTTTTAAGTTGTTACTTATAGATCGATAAACAAATAGTTTTAACTGACCAGGTATAAGTTGGTACGATATGAGTGCGACGTGCAGAGCCGTCCGCCTCGAGTCGTCGGACGCGTCAACTTCCGCGCCACATTCTAGAAGCAACCGCGTTGTTCTACAGCATGGAAACCTACGAACAATATACACGATAGAACTCTCATAGAACTAAAAAAAGCTGAAAGCGGGCGTAAAGTAATATTTACAAAGTTAAGTCGGGCGCATCAGGGTGCATTTTCCAATGTTTTTATTTCAGTCTTTTAAAAATATTTCAAGGGGACAAAAATCAGATTCTTTCTTATTATTCGGTAACGTGAACAAATTATGAATAAACACTTATACCAACGTTACCGACGTAGCCCGAACAATAGCCAAACTTAAGTGGCAGTGGGCAGGGCACATTGCTTGCAGAACGGATGGCCGATGGGGCCGGAGAGTTCTGGAGTGGCGACCGCGAACCAGAAGACGTTGCGTTGGAAGGCCTCCCAGTAGGTGGACCGATGACCTGGTGAAGTTTGCGGGGATCCGCTGGATGCGAGACGCACGGGACCGGTCAATGTGGCGGCATTTGTGGGAGGCCTATGTCCAGCAGTAGACGTCTTTCGACTGAAACGATGATGATGATAACTCACTGGCACACATCACTGGTATGAAAGTCGTCGACGGGCGTCCGTCTGTCCGCCGCGAGGTGTAGCAAGGTCTGACCGCTCCGTAAGCGCACGTTCCGAAGCCTGAAGATCGCGCGCCGCACTAAACTAGTCGTTTCCTGTCAATAAACGTATCGATGACTTTAATCCTTTCAAAGTTTATTTAACGCTAGCCATTAAGTTAGCTAACCTGAGGGTCTTTCATAGATCAATGTAGATGGCGTGACATCTATACAAACAAATAAAATTGACATCTACAAAAACAATTAAAAGTGTCTGTTTGTAATTTCAAAATAACAGCTTTTTACTGATTGCTTATGAAAGTATTAACGGTACTTATATTTATTTCTAAATATTTTTCTGTCTGTGTTTGTTTGTTCCAACTAATCTCCGAAACAGAGAACTTTTACTGGGAGATAGCTGATGTTACAAACGGGTTACTTACTTATATTTTAGAAAAAGGTCCGTGTAAACGGATCAGGGTGTCGCGGTTCCCCTTAAGTTTAGCCAGCTTATCTTAAGATTATTATGACAGCCACCTGTAACCGTTACATAGATATACTGACCTCACTATTGGCCACATTCTCCAGCAGCCGGGCGGCGACGGCGACCAGGTACAGCGCCGTGCGCACATTGCCCTCGTACTCGTCCTGCAACATGAAGGTGCGCACCAAACTCTACGCGTCAATACTCGCTACGTTACACGGAACAGATAGCCATAATTGTGGACTGTGGGTGATAATATGTACAACGTCAAATTTAATCTGCTAGCGAAACTCTTTCAATGTTTTTATTAAGTAATTAACAATTCAAATTGTGTTTATTAGAGAAAGAGAAAAAAACAACAAAAAAAAGATTTGATTATGTTTTGGGGGCTGCAGAAGTAGGTACTTACTTACTCTGCAGTTATTGACCCCCAAATAAAACTAATATTTCAAGTACAGTAAGTACTTGAAATATTAGTTTTTAATGTAAACTTTACAGACGTGAAGGGTATATTTATTTTACAGTGACATAATAATAATCCCTCCCGTTTGTCGAATTTCGCTAGTTCATTGAATTTGAACCTGTATTGTATGACCGTTAATAGCTACACTATTTCTACTCTCACTACGCAGACTAGGGTGAAATAGTGGGAAAACTTTGTTATTGCATTCGAGGCGGAATTGACACCCGAGCCGCAGGCGAGGTTGCTATATGGAGCCGAGAACTGCAGTAACAAATGCCCACGTGTATCAAACGACGTTTTTCAATACACTTTCGAATAAATTAAATAATAGAACGAAAAGTATTTTTGTCATGAATTATTAAAAAACCATGATTTAATTTGCGCTTTTTTCCGCATTTTGCTTTAACAAGATTGAAGAAGTAGCAAAGGTATGAAGCCGCTAAACAGCCTAATATGAAAAATAGAAAATTAAAATATTTTTGAATTTAGAATACAAATAAATGGTGGTGGAAGTAACACCGACGGACAAATGACGCACGAACATAGAAATTTTTCATCGATAATTTAAAAACAAATCAGCTGTTCCATACATTTTGATCGTGTAGATATTGCACTTGTGTAGGAAACACTAGTTTTTTAATAATTACCGAAGAAAAATTTATATACGAGGTAAGCCTTTCTGCGTCGGTGTCCCTCTCACCCTGTATACAGGATGACTAGTACACCACTAGTGTAATTAGTGGCCGATACGTAAACACGTGATTGTACTCATGATAACAAACAACTTTCCTAAAGAAACATTTTTTTTAACACTCATTCACTTTTATCACAATAACACAACAGCAGAGCATTACGGAGCGGTATTGCGAGCCGCGCGGGTGCTCTGCCTACCCACTGTTGCACGGTACGATAGTAATGAGACAGAACGGCATCATGCGGGTAACAGCTGATAGGTCACAGGAGCGCGCTCGCGTATTTCATACGGCCCACTGTTGTGTTATTGTGATAAAAGTGAATGAGTGTTAAAAAAATGTTTATTTGGGAAAGTTGTTTGTTACGATGAGTACAATCACGAGTTTTAAGTGTCGGCCACTAATTACCAGTCACCCTATATGTCTGGACTTTAAAAGAGACGGTTACCTCTTACTATGTTTCTTGCCAGAGTAAACTGATAGGAAAAACCGACCCCAACTCGTTTTAATACATAAGTTATTTTGAAGTATTAAAGTTTCTTTTTTACAACAAATTTACGAAAATAAATATCATTTTATTTCAATTTTATGATACGCTTGATCACAGTCGCTTGTAGAAATATGCACATTAACTTTATACAAATAAGGTTTATTTTCGCTCTGTAAATCTCAGCTTTAGTAACTTGAATAATAATTGCTCTTCTATGTTTACACTATTCTTTAAGTGTGACGTGTTTAATTTATGTCTGACGTCAGCAATCCAACATCGACCTTATTTTGACGAGATTTAAGATTAACATAATTTTGACTGACTCGTCAGTGATACCGACCTAACAGAAACCTTATTGCCTTAGGTATAAAGAACATTATGACATGAGAAGCAAAGTGACAGAGCTTACAGAGTAGCTACATACTACTAGGGACTCCGGGTCGTGGTTCGCCTGGGGCTTCTCCAACCGCTTCGTGCCTCTTAGGAGCTCTTCGGCGCACGCTTCTAGTACGAAACACACCTGTGTCAACAGAAAATTGTGTGTTGAATTCAGCATCTCAGGTAATAATAAAGTTTTTAGGAATAAGAACTCAACATTATAGAAAACAAAGTTCAAGTTCCATTGCGAAAGAAATAATTATATTGAGGAAGTTTATTTTTTCCTAACGATGAATAATAAATCAACTTAGATTTCATAACGCTTAAGTAGTTCGTATATTAAACAGCAATACATGAACAATTGTGTATTAAAAGGTACTAAAAACATAGTTGCAGAACATGTTTTTATAATGTTGGAAACATGATTTACATCAAAGGGCTCCTCAGCATTGTTTGCACTTCAATGTACTGACAATAAAGTTCAAAATACTTTTTAATTTTTTTTTTTTTTCATCTGCACTCTAAAGTGCAAGCAAGTAAATATGATTCATATTATATATTATATATTCAAGTTCATATTAAAAATATTTACCTGACCGAGGGGCAATTCAATTCCTATGTGTATCATTTGTGAGAACACTTGAGCAAATCTGAGCAGATCCTTTGTCACTGAAACCTGAAATGAAGAAATATACAAACTTAGTTTTTGTATATCTAAAAACGTTTTTTCAAAATTGAAAAAAACTGCTGTCCAGAACGTTTGGTGGTTTGTGGACACTGTCATCTGAATTGGACTATTATTACTTGCAACTGTTGAATATATTTTAGTTATAGTTTACTTAAAAGTAGTAATTATACAATTGTATGAGAAATAATACTACTGCGCCCAAATGTAAACTTTTTTTAATACTTTTTTTTTTTTCCTGGCTTCAAGGTTGTGTCTATGCGAGTACTCTCCGTTAGCCAGACGAGAACACCCGAAGATAATGTGATGGATTGAATCGCCTGGACGGTGGCATATATTATTTATTCTTATTTTTTATTTTATTTTGGCGATTTTATTGTTTTTCGTTATTATCGCAACACGAGCGGTCTCTGCAACGCAATGACGGTGCTACTAAGTCGCAGCGTTAAAAATCAACGATATTCCAAACAACAGTACGTTGTGTTGCCGCTCCGCAGCACCCCCCTCCCAGCTTCATCTCTCTGTCCCCTCGTACGTCGCGCACGCGTTCCGTCGCCGCACTGCATTTTAATGCATCGGTCTGATTTATATGTATAGCGACGAAGCGTTACCGGTCAGACGTCGCCACGTCCCGACATCGCATCGTGTGGCATGGCATCACCTTTAGGTAATACAAAATATACCCTATATTTATGGGGATAACGTTAATTTGAGTCGGAAAATGACCTCGTTGTGTTGCCTGAGCGCCAGCGCGTGCCGCCACAGCGCGAGGCAGCGGTCGAAGCGCGCCTCGTCCGCGAACACGGCGCCGCGGAACACGATGGGGTGCGGCAGGTCGGGGCAGCGCGCGCCCAGCACGCGCTCGCGCACGGCCAGCCCCTCCATGTGCAGCGCGTGCGGGTTGCCCACTAGCTGCTCCACTTCCTGAAATTAACGAGTAAAAAATCGTTAAGGCAATGGGAATAGTAAATGTAAAACTAATGGCACTAATATAGCTAAGTCCAAGCGTTGGTTGATAATCTGATAACGGAATTTTACACAGGATGAATTTTTTAAATGGTCATGAATGGCCAAATCCAAAACTATGAGAAATACCGAATAATACTCAAAGCAGTCTGGAGTCCGATTTTGATGAAAACTAAAACTGCATCATCGGATTTTGGAGAAATCAAAGTTTGGAAAGAGGAAGAGGAAGTCTTTACCCAGCAGTAGGACATTAGAAAGCCAAACAAAAAAAAATCGTATTAAAATAATCGTCTTTTGGCTAAAGATGATGATATAAGCCTAAAGATCCTTACCTCTACCGTAGTGCTCTCCTTCCAATTATCATACGCTGGTATAGGATCCGCGGGTTTCTTCAGCAGCAACCCGTAGCGGGTGTCATACCGCATCGCCATCGCTCTGTGAAGGTACTGGTACGCCATCTGTGAGCAACGGCAAAAATTGTACACGGTACAAATCAAATTAGCTAGCGAAACGAAATTGTCTTAATTTAAAAAAAAAAAACTGATATAGTGAGTTTTTAGTTTGTCGTTTAGTTCGTACGCCTCGGTGGCTAGTGCTCGGAACACTTTGGGAAACATCGGATACCCCCCCTCCCCCCCCCCCCCCCTACCAACGTCATGGTCACTTACCCTGAGACAATAGTACTCCTTGTCATTCGCAAAGGAAGCCCCGAGCAGTTCGTAGGCCTCGATGGCTTGCGCTCGGGACACTTCGGGTCTCGACGCTAACATTTCTACTACGGAAGCGCGTGCACGCTCGGCAGCGCATTGTAAGGGTGTCATACCTGGAAAAGATGATATTTAAAGACAAAAACATAGGTCACGCGCGTAAGCTTAGAAAGGGTAAAATACGGTTAAATCTTAAATAAATTTAGACCCCGTGTAAAAAAAAAATTATATTAATAGAATTGCTCAGAATAGGTAGGCTTGTTGTGTATGTTTAAAGTAGACTGACATTCCGCCACTAACATTAACTGGCCGATAGTCGTATAGTGCTAAATTAAATCAAATAAAGGGCAAAAAAATTATTAGTATAAATACAGTTGATCGCTGACTGTACACACTAGGAACTCTCCAGTTGTGTGTGGTGCATTGTTCTGCAAAAATGTAGTAATCCACATCATTTCTCCGATTTTACGGAGTAATATTGTACTTATTGATTTTTGATATTTCACATTAAGTACAATTCTGTTCTAAGCATTCCCTTGGGAAGTATGATGGACCGATTTTGCTAGATAGTAAAATACCACTTTCAGAATGTTGTATTAGGTTAACGTAAAATCGGAACTATTATGAGATGGGTTGGCGCATATCGGCTGAACTAAGCTCTGCTCTAGAGGAGCTACTAGTCGCTGGCTTTACTCGCCTAATCGTAGGCGGTGGGTTAGCTCAACATGTGTCACAAGGTAGGTATGTACTTACCATTTTCATTGGTAAGGATCTTAGCCTGATGGTCTATGAGTGCGCAGACGACGGCCGCATGCCCGCACTCGGCTGCAAAGTGCAGCGCCGTCGCGCCGCATAACGCACGCTCGTCGACGCGTGCGCCGCTGTCCAATAGAAACTGTACCTGGAAACAACGGTTTTCAAACTCTAAGTATTCTTCAAACAGACCATTACAGGCATTTTTGCATTTTCAAAAACAAAAAGATTAAGTTACAGTCCCAGTCAAAAGGCATAATAACTTGTGAAAGTACTGTAGTTGCCCATTCCAAGGCGCAGATCTCGTAGGTAACAAATCTTTCTCAATTAATATTTATTGTTAAAAATTGCGTAGTAAAATTATACTACAGAATTCAAAGAAAGAGAAGAAATTTCCGCAATTTTCGGTCCGGAAAACTTATGTATACATCTGGGAACCCTAAGCAAGTCGCATCGCGGTGACTCGTGAGATGGGATGCTCTTAATTACTTTTTTTCTATTTGTTTTGTGCGCTGACGCAGGACTCGTGTAGCTAGTTGTCAAGAAGTAGAAGCCTTATTGGTAGTTAACCTTTTGACCGCCAGAGCATAAACGCGCGCGTGCCCTCCACGCTAAGCCACAATTCATCTACCATTTTGTCACATATTTGTGTCGTTTGGCGTACAGGGCACGCGCTTGTTTGCCACGTATATATGACTACGGCCGTCAAAAGGTTAGGACAAAGGAAAGCTGAGGTTGTGTAGTGTAATTCTTCTGACCACCAAATCAAACTACGCGTTCCCAACAAAATACCTATATTCCACTTCGTGATAATATTCTGAACCTGCAAGTAGTAATTATAAAGCAAAAGTGGGAGATAAGTGCGAAGTAAGTGACCCAAGAGCGTAACCCTTGATACACAATCATGAAACGTAGTTTAATTTTCATTTAATGAATACGTCAATTATAAAAATAGATTATTTACTTTTGTCTTTGTCATCATCTGCCTAACCTTCTCTAAGGTGTGGGTCAGCTTCGTCTAACCGGATGCAGCTGAATACCAGTACTTTACATAGCACGACTGCCTAGCTGACCTCCATAACCCAGTTAGTACTGGGTAATACGATACCTTTTGGTAAGACTAGTTGTTAGATTTTCGAGCCACTACTTGTAACGACTGTCAAAGATCTGTAAATGGCAGCCGGGACCAACGGCTTAACGTGCTTTCCGAGGCACGGAGGAAACTCGGTATTAAATGGGTGGTCACCCATCCACGGATTAACCTAGTCATGTGCGGCTTAACCTGAAGATCGCCTCGAGCGGCTGTTATTATTTAGCCACGAGCTCCTCTAATCTCCTTTTGTCTTTGTCCCCGAACATAAATCTTCCTCAGGCCTTTCACAGATATTTTACGTTTGACAGCAACAAGCCGACAGCAACTTTAACGTAACGAGAATAAAGTTCACTATGATTTTAACATACTTGTCAGTGGCAGCCATTATACGAGTACAGCAATCTTATTTCATGTATACAAATAAATAAAATCGAAGTGTCTGTTTGTAATATCAAAATAACAGTTTTTTACTGAATGCATATGAAAGTATATACGGTACTCGAACATATTTTTTTTAAGTTTGTCTGTGTGTCTGTCTGTTTGTTCCAACTAATCTCCGAAACGGCTGGACTGACTTTGACGGGACTTTTACTGGCAGATAGCTGATGTTACAGGGAGTAACTTTTTAGAAAAATGGTATAGAGTTCTGCGAAAGAAAATTAAAACCCTTGAAAAATAACAGCTTTTTACTGAATGCATATGAAAGTATATACGGTACTCGAACATTTTTTTTTAAGCTTGTCTGTATGTCTGTCTGTTTGTTCCAACTAATCTCCGAAACGGCTGGACTGACTTTGACGGGACTTTTACTGGCAGATAGCTGATGTTACAGGGAGTAACTTTTTAGAAACAGGGTATAGAGTTCTGCGAAAGAAAATTAAAACCCTTGAAATTGTTAACAAAATCCTATTCAAATAGGGCATCAATATTTTTATAAACATTTCACTTGGACGAAAGACGCGGTCAACAGCTAATAGTAAAATGAAGGTACTTACAACATCTAAATGTCCCTTATACGCCGCTATCATCAAGCACGTATTATTATACTTGTTGGCTTTATGTATGTCCGCGCTGTGCCTGACCAGGTACTTGACTATGTCCAACCGACCGTCGAAGCAGGCGGCTCTGAGCGGGGTGCTTAGTGTCTTTGTCGCATGGTTCACGTTGGCTCCAGCCCGCACTAGGCGCTTCACGATGCCTAGGTGGCCAGCACCCGCAGCGCACCATAACGCTGTGGCTCCTGAAAGAGATTTTTTTTTAATTATAAGAAAGAAAACATATTTATGTGGCACACACAAAAAAAAACCTTAACAGAAAATAGAGGTAATATTTTGAGTCTCACGGCTCCTCCAAATAGGCCCCGTTCAGCAAACTGCCGAGAAACTAATGCCCGACGTTAGTTTTCAACTGGACCTGAGATGGTGATGTGACGGACATAAAACAGTTTTGTAATTTGCAAAAGTCAAACTCAAAGCAAATAGACTAATTACGGGCAATACAGATAATAGTCAAAAACAAGAACATGACGCTACAATTCAGCCACAGGCATAATAACTGTGCAAGGGCTATGGTTGCAATTTCCAATAACATAAGGGTGTTACCACACCAATCGATCGATCGCCGATCACCAATCGATCGATGGTAGAAATGACGACGCTCGATCAATTGGTGTAATAGACACTGTCAATCGACGTCCACTTATCGACTTATCCATTCAACCATCGATCGACCGATAGGTGTGGTAACACCCTAACATGTCATGCTACTGCTACCAAGTGACTACACGCTAAGGGCATATCCTGTGGGCTACGAGTTTCGGCTTAAAGTATCACTGGGGGGAGGGGGGGAGGGGGGGGGGTAGCAAGGGACAGGCTGGATCGTATCAAGTATTTTGAAACGAAGGCATGAGTCTTTCTTATAATGGGTGTAAAAAGGCCCTTAACGAAGCCGAGAGGCACTTGTTCTACCCGTCATTGCGATCGCAAAAATTATTGCGTAAAGTTACTTTGTTTGACGGCTTCGTGAAACGTCCGTTTTCAAATATGGTAAATATTAATATTTTGTATGTACATTATTTCTGTCGCTGTCGACAATTTTAGACTCTAATATGTGTTTGTTTATGTTTTCGAGCGTATGTCACTCGTGGGCTACAGCTGAAAATCAGCGTTAGGTGGTACACCTTGTGTTGCCATCCGGCATTATGCTGAGCTGAGACCCTTTTGGCATTATTAGTTTTATTTGTTAAAATAAATTTAATTTTCTTTATTCCAATTCGTTCACCAAAGACATAAGAGCACCCGAACAAAGCCATACGAGATGACTAGCATTCAATACAGACTTTAGCAATACACAATTATATAAAATAAACACCAGCCAAATGAATGCCCATAAATATTTACATTAGCGCTTACGTAAAACTCGTTAATAGTATAATAACGACTTTTACCAAACATTTGTACGTTTCTTCTTGCCTGTAATACATTTCCTCATAAGACTGGAGACTATTTTGACATGAAACTAAACGGGTACCGGGTAAGATCTCGAGGTCGTTTCAGTTCCTGTGTCCCAGTCTGCACTTTTACTTGGGATCGGCGCAGCGTGTTTCTTCTTCCATACATTTCGACGCATGGAAAAAGAAAGCACGCGACGCCTTGTACATTGACGGAGACCATCGTTCTGCAGGTAGACTGCGTTTACCGAGCTCCTTAAAAATGCGCACAAACCGAATAGCATCCAAACGAAAATCGGAAGTAGCTAGTTCTGTGAATATTTCAACGAATTCTGTGATTGTAAGTTCGGTCGAGATTTCGAGAGACATTCCTGATTGGTTAGGCAGTTTTTCGTATACCCACGATTCAACGATGACTGGCTTTTATTAATCACTATTGCTAATAATATCATACCAAAATACATTTCAATGTCAAGCATTGAATGTTTCATTAAACAAATCATGATAGAACCAGCAACTTGAATCATTCGTTTTGGTACGGAGCTACAATCCAGAATAAAATATGAATAAGAATTTCTTAGAAAGTTAATATCATATACAAAAGCTGGTCTAATTCTTTATCACTATTACGAAGTAGGAACTGCATGCAGTCACCGCGAGCCATGCCAAACGTGCAAGTCCTTTATAATGCTGGTAAATCATAAATACGGGAAAACAAAGAGGTTTGGAAGTCGGCCAGATACGTACCAAAACGTTCCGAGAGACGAGTTTCAGTTTCTTTGTGTGTAAACTTTCACACATTTCTATATTTAAACCCGTGAGTTCCCGACTTAGACAAAAATTAAGAGTCAATGCGCTGTGCGACTGAGGAGCACGTTGGCCGTTGCAGGCCGCTTTGTGTGGCTGTGCACCCAATGACGTACCCAATGCTTTATTTGGGAAATAACATTTGACATTGGCGTTAAATTATGTTGCACGGAATTAAATCTGTGTTCTGACAACGCGAAGAAATCGTGGGCTGATATATGCGACGAAGAGTAATTTTAAAAATTCTGAAATGCTTTCGATGGTATACAAATCGCAGCTGAGTGCGAAAGTTGGGTGAAGAAAACATATAAAACACAAATCAAGACAATAAATTAGACTCACACAAAGGTTGCTTTCAACGAACAAATCATCTGAACGTAGCGGTGATTATTCTATTAGATATAGTAATCAAATATGAATTTCAGTAGGTGAATGTTTATTGTTTACAGCTTATTCTGAAAACACACGCTTCGGTAATCGACTCAGAGGGGCTACTTCAACTAGAAACTATTAAAACCATGCTGTATATCAGCTCATGATTCTCAGGGAGGAGTCAAATCCATAATAAATTAGAAGAAATTATACTTCTTGGTAGCGCAACTTCGTGTATTGTAAGCTCCGTCGCTGTAGGCTGCGTGGTGCGACCACACATATCGTCCGAAACGAAGCGACGTATTTTTGGTTTTTATTGCATGGAAATACAAGCTCTTATTGACCAGCTCAAGCCGCTTTCGTGTCGATAAGGTCACTCCATAAAAGCGACAATGCATGGGGGATCAGACGAAACCGCAACGGTTCGATCTCAGTGGATACTTGCACGAAACGATTCGACTGTTTAATAACTATTCTAGTTGTAATCGGTACAGCCGTCATAGGTGATCTTGAGATCAAAACAGCCACATAAGCATTGTCAGCCAAAATTTTGAAAGCTGGAACACATGCTTTCTCATTGAGAACGAGCAGGCCGTAGTCCATAACGCGGTTTCAGGGGCTGCAGTCTCGACATAGATAGCGACAAAAATCGGTCGTTAAGTCATAACGATGTCAAATTTCTTTAATAGATTTTCAACCTTAAGATTTCGAAATAAAGTTGAAAATCTATTAAAGAAATTTGACATCGTTATGACTTAACGACCGATTTTTGTCGCTATGTATGTCGAGACTGCAGCCCCAGTGTGTTAGTGAACGTGGATATGGTGTCGCTACAAGTTACAACAGGGATTATGATCAGATCGATTGAATCGGAAGCCCCTGCAAGCCCCTGAGGCCGTCAGTTCTACTGACCGTGTATGAGGGCCATTTACTATATTCTATGTTTAGCGGGATTGGTTTCCGCACTTAGGCCTACAAGTGGACCAATGCACGTGAGCCATAGCGCCCGTCATTTCAACCAGCCCACCTTCCTCCAGTGTCGATTAGTTCTCAGAGTCCGCTCAAAACATCTGTAAAGATCTGGGGAGCCTTATCCTAGCGTGGTTTTGATTGCTTTCGAAGAATTTGCTACAGGCAACCAGTCAGGACCAGGACAGTCGCCACCAAAATGAGGGTAATAGCGCGTTAGTAAGTTTCGCACGGACCTTTATTGCGTATTGGCTTATTGCTCTGCTGGTATGAAAAACCCAGTCCGGTTAGGTCAGGCCTTGCTAGGTACAGTACTTGGGCCTATAATATAAAAGGGTACATGCATAACATGAATTAACGTGAATGTTTCGCTAGCGCACATTAAGGCAGGTTTATATTGAGACAGTTGCTGTCGACAGTCACAGCCCCAGGAGGCAGGATCTCACTGGCGGGAAAAATAGACGGGCGCTCTATTCGATTCAGTGCTGCCTGCCAGCGCTGGACTGGCGCAAAAAATGTGTTTACATGAGGCCACAACCAAGCTAGCACTGTCGCGACAGCGATGTTGTCCACAAACACTGTCTTAATATAAATCGCCTTTAAGAGTTGCATTCTGGACTTAAACCACATGTCAGTAATATAAATCTGAGAGCTGCCTGGCACTACTAACCTTCAATGACATACTCGTCAAATTTAACAGTGCCTTCCGTCTCAAGTCTGACTGGTGGTCTAAACTTTTCTACGAGGATCCTAACTGCAGCTTCGCGGCCGTGTCGTGCTGCTGCTATTAAGGCAGTGCATTTGACTCCATCGCAGCATACATCCTGTGGATAGAATTTTTTATGCTATAGAAGTTTCATGATGTACTCATAAACAGCTAAAGGTCAATTTTACCACACAGATAGCGGTAATGGATTGAAATGTAAATAACATAATGCAAGTTAAGCAATAGCCACTTCTGAATAAACACTTTCTGCTTTAAAGCCCAGAGCCCAGAGGATCTTATTTATTCTGAAATGCACCAAAATTACATAATCTTTTACCTAAGTTAGAGATGTCTATTTCTCTATAACCAACACTGCATTATAAACATAGTTTACTAATCATAAACCTTAAAAGATTGAACTTATTGTTTCACAAAAAGGCTACAAATTGGGGCATAAATATAAACCCTAAGGACATGTTTACATTTTAACACATGTTGCATCTTTATTTGTTGTTCACAAAAAAAAACGTGACATTCCCAAGTTCACTGACATGTCATTAACCCACTTCTCTGTATGTTGTGAAAAACAAAGGGAATGTAATTTTTGTTTATATAACATACTTATATTTTCTGTCTAGAAGTTGTTCTGATAAAATGTAACTGACATCTTCATTGTGACATTGAGTACATTTTGTCTTTGTCTTATGATTGGTAAGTTATCTGGCTTTGTAAAGATATTTCTATCAAATATACCTACTTAAACAACCGTTTTTGTCCTGATTTTGGGCAGAAAATACTTGTTTGGTACCTGATGGGAAGCATATATTATTTGTTAGCCATTTTTGCAACTCTAACAGCCCCTAACAGTCAAAGCTTGGGTAAAAGTCATTATTTATGATACAATTTTTATCCTGTAGGTTAGTGATTGCTTGAAGTTAGAACTGTCAAAGGTTAGAATTCTTAGCATAGCTTTCTTTGATGGTTCTTCCTTCGTTTAAATTCTTGTCTACTGCATAAAAATATTTGCATAAGTAGTTACTTAACCTATTGACTGCACGGATGTCTATGGATGTCAAATCGTTAGTGCTTTAAAAATGTGTTACTTCCTACGTGCCATGCTGTCCGAGGTGTCGTGAGCACTTTTTGATTTGACGTCTATAGACGTTCATGGCGGTCAATGGTTAAACTCAAGCAATAACTTTAACTTGACTATAGATACAGGTGTAAGAGTGGGTCCTGATTGACAGCACATTGTAATATGTAGGATCTGCGGAGTATTTAGATTTATGGTTATACTGTTTTGACTTGTATCCAAGTACCTATATGTGACTTTGATGTTTTTAATTTATTATTTTTTTAATGCTGTGCAAGCTTATTCATTAGTTAACTGTTTTACAAGTAACTCTCTCTCAAGGATTGTTTTAACATGACTACTTATTATTAATGTATTGAAAATACAGTCACATGTTGCACAGCACAGCTGATTCATTTACAAGCTGATGAAAGTGTAACATCAAACAAAATGAATGTAAGCAACTTTTAGTCATGAACCCAAAATACCTAGTTGAACTCTTGCACACAATAACACAGTGCCAAGGAATAGGAATTTTCCAAAACTGTTTAAAAAAAGGTAAACATATTTTTGTAACATCATCATGATAACAATCAAGGCAAGGCAATTGTGTAGTAATTGCGATTTTTAATTAAATAGACGAGCGAGCGACCCCGCACACCGGAGTCTTTCGCAACAACCACCTCACGGACTCAAGGAAATGAAACTGGCAAGTGGTACCAAGGTTACGAAGACGATTTATGTGCGTTACGACGCAAAATCACATTCCACGACGAATAAAAAATGAATTAATAACTCACACCGACCGTATGTAACGCGCAAAAGGTAACGCGCCGTCAATTTGTACGATAAAAATAGATTATCATCATTCTCAACAGAAATATTAAATAACATTAACCTGGATGGCCAGATACCACTTCTGATGGATGATGAATTAAACGTGGATATCAGTACTTACGCTATTCAATACGTCGTCAATTTCATCTGTGTTTTTCTCGTATAATAAAGCGTAAAGGGTTAAAGACATTCCATCTCTGGCAGCGAAAAACACCCGTTCTCGCAAGGAGCTGGTCACATCTTGTAACATCAATTTGTCTTCCATTATCTAGCCACTGTTCTTTGTAATACACAGTCTTATTTCATCAACACAACACGGGCACGTATGTCTATTTATTGATAAATTTGTAAAACAACTCAGCAGACAAATATCAAAAGTAATTTTTTCACAAATAAAAAACTGACGAATAGTGATGCGCGTTGTGTACGTTTTAGAGTGCGTGACCAAATATCAACGATATGAACTAATCTTGAATTTGGACAAACATTTAGGCACCAAATCAACTATTTCAGCCGAAATCAATTTGTTTGGAAAGTCAATAAACATCGACTATGCATGTGTTTCAAAATTCTATTGGGTGCAGCACTACATTCAACAGATACAGAAAACCGTAATTTTTAAACCAAAGGTTGCGCTATAATAAATATGTCTCATTTTAATAGCAGTTTTTACTCATGTCCGTTGTTCAAAATGCAAAATAATAAAAATTAATTAAGAGAATTAATAAAATTACTTTACACAATGTTTCAAAAATGCATTCTTGATCTTGATACAACTGCAAGTTAGTACTGCCACGTTTTGTCCAAGGTGGAGTTTCTAGACCAATCAGAAAGAAGTTTAGTTTTTTTTGTGTATTCCAACATCCGCATACTTCGGAATTAAAAGCATAGATATTTTTCACTGAAAGCACATTTAGCAAAGTGTGAAGCAGTGTTTATGCTAAAGATATTCGAAAATCCTACGGCAGCACTAAATTTTTATGGTATTTGTTTGGTTTTGACGTGTAACCTATTACTTTGATGCTTTCCCTTTATTTACAAAGAATTGTCTAAAAATCTGTTAAGAATCTCTCTAGTAATGTCGAGTGGTCAATGGGAAGTTGTTGGGAAGAATAAGAAGTCGCAGAATGGTAAAGTTAAAACTAAGGAAGAAGAAAAGAAGGCTGTGAAAAATGGGCCGAAACTTGAGGATGTCGGTGGGTAACTTTAATTTTGCTTACAACGTGATTAGCACTTGTTCAGTTAACAATTCAATAAATGATTCTCATTCTTTTAATAGCTGTAGTTTTTACACAGAACACGTATGTTTTGTTATTCATTACTTACAGTATCTATAAAATAAAACTTGCTCTAAAACAAAAGTATCTAAATTATATAGCATAAATGGTACTTTCACGAGTTCCTCATGATAAGCCGGGTCAGCCACACCAGCCGACAAATATGATTTTTTTTAATTCAAGACTTACTGTACTATCTAAGAAAAAAAAGTAACATACTTGACAAAATTATTATTATTATAACTATTTCCACAATGCTGTGTTATATCGGATCGTCACAAATTCTTACAGCTGTATTTGAGTACCTGACATTTTCATTATTATCAGATAAAAAGATTGTTACTGTTTGTCTTTATACCCACTTAATTTAAAAGGATTCTATACCCTTCCTCAATGAAAATTAAATTGAAATAACATATAAGTAAATAAAGAAAAATGTATCATAAAGAAAAACATTATTTTTATTATTTACCTATGGTTAAAAGTCATTTACACAAAAGTTTTAAAATATTAGAATAATCAAAGAAAAACTATTAAAAGAGATGCTTCATAAGTTCACTAATTAACTGCCATTTCAAATTACAAAGATGTTGATTTTTTTTGTTAGCCTTTGTTTTGGCTCACTGCTGGGCAAAGGCCTCTCCTTTCTCCTTCTAAACTTCTCTATCTTGTGTAATCGCTGGTCATTTCAGCCAGCTGTTCAAAGGTTTTATGTAGTTATTATGTCTAAATGAAAATCAGTAAATAAATCTTAACTTTTCAGTTCCCCACTCTCAAATAAAGTCATTCTATTCTGGCATGGAGATTGATGATGAGAGGAAACCTCCAAAAGATAAAAAGAAAGAAGGTGATAAGAAAAAGAAACAAGACAAGAAAAATGCAGAGCCTCCCAAGCCGAAGCCCCCTAAGACCATTGAGGGAGCTCTTGAGGCTGTAAGTAACTGAATAATATTTTAGAAGAATAAACCGAAGGCTTTTTTCCTCAAGCTAAGGCACAAACTACAGAATGCGACCTGCTACTAATCCTTACATACCCCTTTTGCCACATTCACATTCATACACGTGGTCAAACTCGTGAGGAGCTCGTGGCTAAATAATAACAGCCGCTCGGATCGATCTTTAGGTTAAGCCGTGCTTGCCTAGGTTGGTCTGTGGATGGGTGACCGCCCATTACATACCGAGTTTCCTCCGTGCCTGGAAAATACTAAAATACTGGTATTCAGCTGCATCCGGTTAGACTGGAAGCCGACCCCAATATAGTTGGGAAAAGGCTAGGCAGATGATGATATGATTATTTCTTAAATCTTCATCCTCCTCCCCTTATCCCAATTTATTTGGTTTTGGCGCAGCATGTCTCCTTTCATACTTCTCTATTACTAGTAATTTCAGCTGTCACCTCCTTTCTAGCCATATCAATTCTTTAATGTCATACTTATAAGTGGTCATAGACAAAGTTAAAGCTCCACACAATTCTTTACTCTGTTTCTACATAGTTTTAAATACAAATTCCTGTAACAAATATGGTGTTAACTCATAAAGGCCAACTTTTACTGAAATTGCAGTAAACACATCTGTTATAAACACTCTTCATGTTTCAGATTGACGCTGCAGAGCTAGCTAACATAATAACAACGAATAAGATCCGTTTCTCAAACGCTCCTCTTGTATGGTTGAAAGAAGTAGCGGCTTTCCTCAACTCCAAAACTCAAATAGAAGTAGATGATCCAACATTTTCTTCGTACCCTCCCCTGTACCCACTGTCTTCCATCCCTGAGGAGATCAGAACATCTCTGGCTGAGGTGTTGCAGGACGCTGGGAAAGCAAATGCTCAGCTGTTCTTTGATGTCACTCTTACATCACTTGCAAATGATATGAGCAGAGGTTTGTTTTTTTAGTATGAGTTCTTTTATTTTTTACTTTCACTTTTATCTGAATTTCATGGTTGTTGGTTTTGTGATTATATAACAATATGACAGTTAACAAAAGAGGTATGCAGACAAAAAGTGTTAAGTGAAGGGGTAAGTTTGAGAGTTTTAAACAGTTTTGTAATAGCATCATTAAGCGCGGGCCACATCGCCAGCTGGCGGGCGGGCGAGCGACGCGAAAGACGCATCGTTTCACCTCTTTTCATACTTTGGTTCACACCGCGAACCATCGAAAGATACGAACGTAGTATGAAAAGGGCGTCGTTCGCGTCGCTCGCCCGCCCGCCAGCTGGCGGTGTGGCCCGCGCTTTAGACTTGACTACTCAGCCAATTTAAATTAAAAGTAGTCCCACCATATCCATTATGCTATGTGATTGGTTTTACTCTGATTTTTATTATCAGAACAGACACATTCATTATGATCTTCCTGCCCTTGTCTCATATTAGTTGGGGTCAGTGCATTTTTTTTTTCTGTCTTTTGTCCTATCATCTACTCCTATTTTTTTTATATCAACAATCCCCTCATCTTTTCCTTGGCCTTCCTCTCCCTCTATTAATATACAGTGAAAGAAAGATATTAAACAGAAGTCTTCCTTTCCAGGGCAATCTGTAAACGGTCACAGGTTACTATTGCAGATGTTAGCACAAGACTACCCAGAGTTCTGCATTACGTCCATCCAGAAGAGTGCTAGTCTCCGCAACTCCTACCAAAACAGGCCTCCTATTGGACTCTCCTTGCTATGGGCTTTTGGTCAGGGTGGAAGCAGTGATTTTGCTGTTGGTCTTAAGGGTAAATTATCTTATTTACATTAATCTTCATATTAGTCAATAATAATCTGCCCAGAATTTTATTGCTAGTTGTAGTTAGTTTGGCGCCATCAGTGGTGTATTTTACATTTTTAAAACAAGAATAATTGTAAAACCTTACCTATTGTTGTCTTTATCGTTAATCAAAACATCATGTTATTTAAAACATTCAAACAATTCAGCAACAATTTCGGTTACATAAAAAAAGATAAGAGTGAAATTACGTGAGGCATAGGCCAAGAGTTTTGGGTCAAATCTTATTGAGATTATGTTATCTTGTCTTTTTGACACCTCCCAAGGTAAAAATGATAAATCTAGATTTATCGGTTAACAGGTTAGGTATGTGTTCATTTGTGGTTCATTTAGTTTCAAGTCAGTGCAGCATTAAAGTATTTTTAATTTTGTTAGTGATCTGTATTCAGTTTTTGTTTTTGTTTAAGGTTATAATATTTAAAGTGCCTGGTCCTTCGAACTTGAATTAAATCCTGATTGATATGGTACGATATTTGCAGTCTCATTATAAACCAATTCAGAGTAATTAACTAAACATTTAGCCCAAATGTCGAGATAAAAACAATTCATTTCATATCAGAATCATATAATATGATTCTTGCAACATTTCATATTTCTTGTACTACGCGAAAAAAATGAAAACCTTTTTTTTAACGGTTATTTTTTCTTTTCAGATTTTATTAATCGAATTAGTTTTTTTTGTAAGCATTTCAGTGATTTAAACATTATTTCATTAAAAGACAATTATAGCATGGTTAAAAGACTGCAAATAAGGCCTTAGAAAGGGTCTTCGAAATGATAAAGATTGACTTTTTCGTCTAGTAACATGCGCATAGATGTCTATGCTTGATGGAGATGATTTTTAGTTTTTGATGCAAGTACTCTGATAAAGGTCATCATAGGGTATTTGTTGTATCTGATTCTATAGGTGACCTATACCTACTAGGATAAACTAGTATCCGAAAGCCTGGAGCATTGTGCACGGTATATGGCATTAGGCTCGCCTTCTATTAAAATAATGTAGGCAGTATTACGAATGCAACATAAGTAGGCGCAAAATAGATCAGTCAATTGAAGAAAAAGGAGACTCCAAAAATTGACTATTTATTTATTATCATTAGATTACATTTATTCCGTTCCCTACTCAATATTATCGCACGAAGCTAGTTGGAAGTTCACATACAAAATGATTGGCTTGGCTGTTTTTCCCTCTCGTGTGTAGTTAAATACTATAAAATTATTCCGTCTGAAGATTTATCCTGACCGATCTCAGTCGGCAGGTTTCTTGTGACACAGCGATCATTAGAAAGAGTCATGGAAATGAAATCAACAAGCACTAAACAAAAATCCGAATAGCATAGGCAAATCGTAGTTTGTCGAAACACAAGTTGCTGTTCAGTAACAGAATGATTCCAAAGACCACATCTAAAACAAAGATTTTAGTTGAAAACTATGTACCTACCTTTAATATGACACGAAACAGCAAATTATTTCCTGGCAAAATGCAAGTTGATAATTTGACATTATTATGAGTAGACAAATAAAGCGTTTTTTTAAATTATTTGAGGAATCGGTGATTTTTATGGTTTACAGAAAAGAGTATTTAATAAAAATTTAAAATATCTATTAAAGTTAAACGCATGTAGAACTTTTAAAATCAATAGATATCTCTTATTCGCCCTTGTAAGATGCCCTTACTTTGCGTGTAAATTCAATAAATTATTTGGCTCTTTTTTGTCGTAACCTCTTTTTTTGGATGTTAATTTCTTGACCCAGCTACTTTTTTTTACCTTTGTCCATTTCGTAAAGTCCAATATATATTATTTTTTCAATATTTTTTTTTACAAAATCTCTAAAATGAATTGTAATCTCAAATCTCTTGACAATCTTCTTAGTAATATGTTTATTGACAGCAAAGGAATTGATTTTATGTGGACTATTTTACGAATCTCCATACAATACTGTCAAACCAGTGTCTGACAGATTAATTGCGTGATATGAATTGGGCGCAGTTAATATTATTATTTTATTGTCAATTTGTGACCATTTGAAGAATTTATTAGGATTCTGTCTAAGTGACCATTTTAGACCCGCTAATCTGCATGTAATCAAAAATTTTTTTGTGTAGTATCATCTTCATTTCAGCCGAAAGACGTCCACTGCTGGATATAGGGCTCCCCCAAGTTGTATAGTATATGAAATTCGGATTTGGATTTACTGGTGTTCTCTTTTTAGCTTGGCAAGACCTCTTCCTTCCTATCATCGAGTTGAAGAACTACTCTAAATACGTAGTAGGGTACTTGTCGAACCTTCTAGACGAACACGGTGCCATGGACAACACTAAAGTTAGTCAGGATCAGCTTTTTGCCATGATTGATATGGTAAATAATAAGAGAAGTGCACTGCCCAAGGATCTGTCAAGTGACCTTATCAAGCAATTAAGTAAATATAAGGTATGGGCTTTAGTTACTTCCAACATATTTGCATAAGCCTGCTTTATTTGGGTAACCCTCAGTCAGTTATAAATTGAAATGACTAGATAACGTTGCCATAGTAAAAATTGGTAAATTTTTCCTCTGCCTGCAGCAACTTGGCACAAGAAAATCTAAATGTATTTTCAATTACTAACATAGTCATCTGTTTCAGGATATATACTTTAATAAAAGCAATAATAAGCTCCAAGTGACTTTCAATCAACTAATGAAGAAGTTGCCCAACCAGTACCTGAGTGGTCTGTCCCTGGATCCTTACCATAGGGTCCTCGTAGACTGCCTGGTGGACTGCCTCGTGAGAGATGACTCCTGCAATGCTACGTGGCGACAGCTGTTCCATCGGTGCAGCAAACAGTCTGCTACTTTAGTTGATTATATTGGTAAGTTTCAGTCTATTTATTTCTAGCTGGACGCCGCTGTTTTACCAACCTTTTCTGACTTTTTTTCTTTTTGCTCGGCTCCCAAGGGTCGTAGCGTGATGTAAAATAAATACCTAATCTTCCTCAAGAATGAGGCTATATTATGCAAATATTTTTTCAAATCTGACTGGCAGTTCCAGAGAATTAGCATGTTCAGACAAAAAAACATACTCTTCAACTTTATAACATTAGTATAAATAGTAAACGCTCTGTATACAAGATAGCTGTTCTGCTTTTATAAACAGTCTTTGTTTAAAAACATGCGAATAAATATTGGTTTTTCTTTTCCTATCAGACAGTAGCTGGGCTGAAGTCAGTAAGAAATTGAGGCAGAAATCGTTAAAAAAGACTATCTTGCAATACAAAGAAGTCTGCGGCGAAGCTTTAAAAGGCAAGAAGAAGGATGAGACTGTTGTAAGAACGAATAAAATATGCCAGGTAAGCGTTGGAAATTTAGAAGTCGAAACAATTGTCAATTATAAAATTATTAATACAAAAAATGCACGAAATCCATCCAAAAACAAATAAAAACCCTGTAGATTTTATTTCATGGTATGATTTAAAATAAAAAAAAACACCGCTCATGCACGATTAAGAAATCGACTACAGATAACCGTAACTTTGATGTCATAGGTAACCTCTAAGTAGGTACGTCCTACTATTGAGGTCAAATGTCATGTCACGTCCTTATCTTCTTGAAATGTTGCCAACACACTTTTTTTTGGGTAAATTGATTTATTTAATATTATTATTATTAATGGGAAATACTATTTTGATTTAGGTGTATAAAGTAAGTCCGGTAAAGTCAAGAAAGTCAGTAAACGTTTCCTAAAAAAAACATAAAATATGGCTTCTGCTGAACCTATTCTCAATAAATGAAGTTGCCTCGTGTAATATTATATGATAAAAATACATTATTTTATAATTTTTCTCACATTATAACTCGTAGTTAAAGTTTTATCTCAGAGAATGAGCTTATGGTGCTTATTTTTTTTTAGCAAAATGGTAATTAATTTGTCTTAATTGTGGCCACCCTAAGTTTGGCAGTAGAAAAGAAACGAGTTTCGAGGGCGACATATTTTTTCACTGTCGAATCTATTTTCATTTTCGTAGTGTATTCATCATTCGTTAAAGGTAATTATAATATAAAAACTGTAATACGATATATAATATATCTCCAAAGACCGAAAAAACGTTAACCAGGTGTGCGTAATTTGTAAATGGTTGTGTGGTACCTATCAGTGCGCAAATAGTGAATCAATTCAAAGAATCGCGCAGTTAGCTTGTGAATGGAAGTTGAAAAACTGCTTTAGGCGTTGTGTGAACGCGGGCGTAGTGCTAACAGTAAATGTTGATGTGTTACATCCGTTACTCTGCGGGAGGCATTTCACGCAACGCAAGCTGTTTCACTAATAGTGTTTGTATAAAAAATCCAGGTAAAATCAACATCATTTACGTGCATTTTCTAAATTCTTTTTAAAGTGCTGTTCCAATCGGACTACATTTTTTGTGAAAACTGTATGTTTCAGTAAAAAAGTTCTCTTGAAACCTTTACAAGTGAATTAACTGTTTCTAGCATAAGATATATGTGATGGTGCTACATAGTGTAACCACGGAACAGGAAATTAAAAAAATAATATTCTTAGAAGTCTAAATCCATTAAACATAACCAAAAAAATTTGATCCTAAATTGAAAATGTGCCTTTGAAAGTTTTCCTGTTTAATTTCCTTATTAAGTAGCAAGTACTTCACACAACTGGTTTACATTTCACTAATATCCATTCAAGAATTGCAAATTTTACTGTGGTTTTTATGGGTAAGCTTGTGTTCTCATGCCCATTTTGAGCCTATTTTTTAAATGTGTGATCAGGTTACATCAGCAAAATAACTTCTACCTTGATAGAGCTTTATAACAGTAGTCTCGCAAGTCAGCTGCTGTGATCAGCTTAACAAAATATTAAAAACCAAATATATTTTAACCTCGTAATCTGTCTGCCTAAGTGCCTAGCCTTAGCCCATCTATATTGGTGCTGGCTTTCAGTCTAACTGGAAGTAGTTCAATCCCAATAAGGTTGGTAAAAAGGTAGGCAGGTAATGAGTTCATCTATTATAAATTTTACTTACATGTGCATTGTGAATATTTGTTTGTTCACACATAGTTTAGTCACAGAAGTTGTCTCCAAAAGAGAATTTAATGAGATTTCAGCAGTTTTTTACATAAGTGTACCAAAATGCCACTTTGTGGTGTTTTTTTAGCTGGAAATAAAGAAGAGGCAAAACCCCTCTAGCAACAAAGATTACAAATTGTAATAAGTATAATTACTTTACACCTTTTACTGCATCCAAGATTTCCCCCTACTAGTATACCAATGTCGAGTAATTTTAAAAGGTTTTTATTCTCCTAACCAGGACATTCTAGACAGAATGACAAGCACTAGAAGGTTCCCTTGGATCTGGGCCAGTTTCTTCCTACTGGTTGGCATAGCTGGGCTGGTCTCATACGATGTCTCTAGAGCAGGTGGCAACTTCCCAAGTAAGTGTACATTTATTTAATAGGCCCTTTTTTAATCAATTTTCTTTAATACTGTGATATTAATCTGACTTGTTTTTTACAATAATATTTATGAGCTTTCATCCAAAATTCTCCACAATGTTTTTGGCAGGTTGACAGTTTCAGTTTTTTTATTTCAACATTTTTCGGGAAGTTTTCTTTATTAATGAGTATCTAGGCTATGAAATAAACCCTGTATATTTAATCAGAAACTATTTATTTGTTTCAATAGTCATGTTTGCAAATGAAAAAGCATTTAAATACTCCTTACTCACAATCAACAATGGCTTTGCCATTACATTATTTATAAAAGAAAAAACAAATGTAGGTACTCTATGGTGTGCTTTAATTTGTTCTGTCAGACATAACAACTATGATACAAGATGTCAGGTTTTAAAGTTCAATAATGAAGTTTTAATCAGGCTTTAACCTTTATTATATCAAACTGAAGATAATATTATGTATTGTAATGAAATCCAGCACTTGTAAAAAATTAAGATTAATATTTCCGAAAAATTATATTAGTGTCCTGCTGATACAGCAAATTGTAGCTCTCTGAAAACTCAACGAATATGCCATTTGCTCCAGCTAAACAAAAATCATGTTTAATAACATAACATCACGCCTGTAATCCCTGTAGGGTTAGGCAGAGGTGTACACATATCACCAGTTATGTCCAATCAACCGGACACAAATCTAGACTCTGTGGCAGCTACTGGGAAATTCCTGATGGAAAAACTCAACACTGCCCGACCTGGGAATGGAACCCAGGACCTCGTACTTAGCAGTCGCGCTTTCAACCACTAGACCAACAAGGCAGTCATGTTTAATATCTATCTAAATTAGGAAGCTTATATCAATATTTCCAATACTCAAATCTTACCTCGAGGATAGCATATTTTATGTGGAAGAAGGTGACGCCACCTCTGAGTTCTGAGAGATTGACGCCGGGGGACCAGTATGTGAGACGACTAAAAGGTCATATCCTAGAGCTAGAAGTCGGGCAGTAGCTCTGGGCAGCAGATGAGTAGATGCTTCCATTGGGAAGCCACTCCGAATACCAGCATCACAGATCGGATTTGCCCATAGTCTTAGGGCTGATTGCAAATAAACGCAGAAAAAAATAAAAAAAAAACAATATTAGGAAACTTTTGTTCAACTTAGCAGAACTTGTAACAAGCAAAACATAAGCAGAGGTTGACTCGATAGTTCATCATACAATGTCAAATATGTCTCGAGAAATCCGTCCAGTCTCGCCTTAAACCATTAAAATCCATATGAACCCGAATTCGTAGCTAAATAAAGTGTCGGTCGTCTGATAATAGCTGTATAAATACTAAGTAGATAACCCAAATTTTTATTTGTTTTGGTAGCTTCCCTTTGGACCTCTCCAAAGGGAAGGGCTGCCTCGTTACACCCGTATCCAAATATGTAATGCGTCTTTTTATTCTACATAATATTTTTATCTAGATATAATAATATGGCTAAATAAGTACAGCTGCTTGTTTCGATCTTCGGGTAAAGCCGCGCTTGCCTAGATGGCTTCGTGGATGGATGACCACCCATTACATACCGAGGTTCCTCTGTGCCTCGGGAAGGACATTAACCCGTTAGTCCCTGTTGCCATTGTAGATCTTTGACAATCGTTACAGGTAGTCAGCGGCCCGAAAGTCTGACAACCAGTCTTACCAAGGGTTATTGTATTACCAAGTACTATACTAACTGGGTTGTGGAGGTCAAATAGGCAGTCGCTCCGGTTAGACTGGAAGCCGACCGAATATTGCAACTGAATTTCAAACCAGTTCCCTCCCAACCGATTGAGCTGAAATTTTGCACACACCTTTGGTTCTGGTGACAATACATTTTTATGACAGACATGACTTTAATCCTGCAGCCAGGATCGCCTCCTCACGAGAGAACTCCTCAACGGTTAGCACGAACACGAAACGCATACGCGTTCAATGTTGATAATTAAACCTAATTTTCTTCTTTTCCTTTTAATAAAATCTTGTTATTTTTCAAACAGATTGATTTATTATGACATCAGTGAGCGAGAATGAAACAATTCTATAAAAAACAGAATGCCTCCATAACGACCATGGCATGGTCTGTCACATAGCAGTAATGACTGTATTATTATCGTGCCAGATAAGGCCATGTTTTTAAACGTAACATTGTTGGCATTGATAAGACGGTGTTATAAAATACAATAAGTAACCTACGGCCTGTGTTCCAACATCTCGGAATAAATACGAAAGAAAACAGGTTTTGTTAGTCCATTAAACTTTGTAACCTTCAACTTGATATTGAAAAAAAAAAAATGTTTATGGTAGACAAAGTCAGTTATTAAGAGTGGTTGTTGATTACATACCTGTAAATAGCTCAATATCCTTATACGTAGAATATAAATCGAGTGATTTGATTTTCCTGTTTGATAGTAGGTATTTACAATATTAGTAAAAACAGATTTTACTGGCAATATTTATTCCAAGTGTAATTAAAATCTGTCTGTTTATTACCATCTGTTTGCATTCAATTAAGTAGGAAACTGTTATAACTAGTGTTAATAAACGTTGACCTTTATCGATCCATGGCAATTGAGCAATGGAAAATTACAGGAGTTTGTGTATAAATGACAAGGACGTCACATTCAATCCACGGTCTCCCTTATCGGATTATTTTACTGTTGTAAGCTTTTACTTAAAATAATGTATGATGTAAGTTTCACTCAATACTTTGATTATTCCACTCGACCCCACCAGTACGTCCCACCATTGGGACTCATTTTGTCCCACTAATCAAAATAAGTGTAAAAATTTAACTAGGACTTGTAGTGTTACTTTTAAGAAAACTCATAATTATGTTATGCTGTTGGGAGTTTGGGACAACCTAGTAGGGATGAGCAGAGTGGAATAATCTTAATATTTGAATGTAGGTACGCAAATAGAATGCTGGAGTTTTTTTTTATAAACCGGGCACTTTCCAAATCAGACGTTCTGCGTCAAGAGATACCTGGTCAAGAACTCAAGACTATGTTGAACAACAAATGAAAGGTGTCTCAACTAAAGTAAAACTAAAAAAATTCGTAACACTAGTTTCTAATCCACAGAAAGCACAACAGGCCGTTTACTAAACGACCTCGGAGTCCTGGAGCACAGTCAGCTCGCTTGGCAGAAGTCCTTGTCCACATCAGCCCGCGCGTACCTCTGGCTCGAGAGCAACGCACCCGTGTACTACACGCAGACCGTTGAAACATGCACACCTTACGTGCTCCTCTCGAGAGAGTTCGCCTACTTGGCGTTGAAGAAAGCGGGCGTGTTATATACCAACACTAAGGACTATGTGGCCGATAAAACCCCGGTAGTGGTAGCTACTATAGAGCAGTATGCACCTGGCCTAGTCGGCAACATACAGAGCTACACAGCGAGCGGTCTGGAAGCAGTCAAGAAGTATTCCAGTGACTATTATCAGCTGACGACACAGTACTTGACAACTAAAGTTTTTGTGTAAGTTATTATTTTTTATTTAGTTAATCATGGACATGTGCATTCTTCCCATTTTGACATATGAATCCCAGACTTGGTCTTTGACTAACATCAAAAAACCAAGCTCTGTTTGCCAACGTGCAATGGAGCGCAGTATCCTAGGCGTCAAAGATACTGACGTTGCTCAAAAAGCCGATATACTAAAAGTGGGACTGGGTTGGCTACGTCTGCCGCAAGCCCGACGAGTTGTGGGCCAAAATAACCGCGATGTGGAGCCCTGACACAGCCAGAAGGCAACGCGGTAGACCTCGCAGGAGATGGCGGGACGAGCTGGACAAAACTAACGACCAGTGTTCCACATTGGCCCTGGATTGAAGAATTTGGAAGTCATGGAGAGAGGGCTTGGCCCAGCTGTGTAACAGTATCAGTATAGTTACAAATTTTCGTGCAGTATTCAACAGTTCTTCTTTCGTGGCGATGGTACGTCCCATCAAATCGCTTGGGCCCAGTAGATGTAGGGTTTTTCTAAGTCTCCAAAAGTGCAAGTATACTGACACTTAACAGTTAATTGAGTTTTAGAAAAAAAACGGATAAGAATTTTCGCTTGGATAAACTATTTTGCAATCAGAAAATAGGCATGTGTTAGCAATCAAGTAAGTATCTGTAAGGAGTCAAAAGTCAATCATTATATATGTGTGACATTGTGATAAAATTAGTTTATCTTTACTTGAGTGCACCACGTTGGGAAATTGATGAAAGCCGGTTTACAACTGATTGAGTTTGGCACGGTCAATAAAATATCTAAAATGTCAAAATTCTTCAAAAGCAAGGGTGTGAAATGTTGTCATTGCCAACTATGTATATTTGCAACAACTAACGTTTCTCGGCTTTTACGAGCATATGACGATAAGATACTATTTTAAGATTCCCATGCCTATTTTCACGAATACTAAGTGACACCTAAATGAAAGCCAAAGTATAAGCGCAGATAGCTCAGCTCATCATTGAGAGTTTAAATTACAGTAATAGTTAATCCTTCATTTAAATCTCGTTGGAATTTAGTAAGAGCGTCGTTTAATCGTCGATTACTTTAAATTAAAATCTTTGTGGGGCTTGCCAAAGCTGTTGATAGAGTAAGACTTATTTCAGCTTCAGCCCGTCACAATATCTTTCAATATTTATAAAACACTCTCAAATATGCTAGGCAAGTGTCGGTGAAAACACCTTTTAACTGTTGTTCCGTGAAACCTGTTATCAGGTGATTTAAACGCGACAATTCAATATTTATTTTGCGGACAATCTTGTAGGACATTAAGATAAAGAATGCCGTTTTCCGTCTGTATTCTATTGTGTTCATGTAAATCCCGAGGTCATTTGAAATGTTATAAATTGCTTAGTTATTTTCAACTGACGAAAAATGAAAACAGTATCAGCATCATGTTAAATTTTCTTGATTACCACCTGGCTTTTGTAACTGTGATTAATAACATAACATTACGCCTGTAATCCCCGAAGGGTTAGGCAGAGGTCTACCTAATAGTACACCCACATTACGCCAGTTATGTTTAATTCCCATGTAATAGGGGGCGAGCCTATAGCCGTCAACCCGTATCTGCTATTGATAAATTCCTGATAGATAATCCCTTGCTCAACATGGGAATCGAAACCAGGACCATAATGCTCAGCAGTCACGCTTCCGACCACTGGACCAAAGAGGAATTTTATATCTAACCACACTAATTAATAAATCGTCATGTTTTCAGAGGTGAATGGGCGCCAGAGATCCTGCAGAACAAGACCGAGACTGCTCTCAACGTTACCCGGTCCCACGTGACGTCATACTTTCACTGGTTCCGGGAACAGGTGCACATCTATTCCAAGATACCCTGAAGAGTAACTCTCCACTTTAGTGATAACTGTGCTACACAGACAGAGGACTGAGTTTAACGTGTTATTTGTGTTCGTTTTCTACAATTCTTGTGAGTCTTCAAAATCTGCTTCTTCTATGTGTTCATTGACCGAATTAGAGCTTTTTCTACCAAGGTATTTATAGATATCAGATAATATACATAGATGGCACAATTTTGAACTGCCGTAAGGGGAATTGAACGTGTACTAGTTTCCCACTTTCAGGTTAGCTCTGAAAATTGAAAATCCAACTAACACTTAATTTCCCCTACGTTACTTTATAATCCCATTATCGATATTTTATAATCCCATTAGCGATATTTAATTTTGTAAGTTTATTTAGTATACACACGAAAGTAGTTATGTCTTTAGTCAGATAGGAAAGTTCGGTCAATTTATTTAATAAATGTTTAAGAAGACTCTAATATAATTTATTTGGTGAATTTTGGGTAAAGCATTATGTTTATCCATCTGTTTGAACCATTTCTACATTACCAGTTGACTTTAATTTATCCAAAAATGGACGTTGCACAACACGAAACACAGTCCTCTGCCTGAACGTGTCTTTATCAATTCTGTTTTATTTTATTTATCTGTTTCCTTTAGGAAGAAAAATTTAAATCGAGTACAATACACAGCTAATGACTGTAACAACGAACGGACCTATTTACAACGGAACAAACTATTCTTGGCACACATTGATTACAAAGGTATATAAAAGTGTCTAAGAACACATCTAATTTAAGATTGGCCTTTTTGTTGCCATCCCACATAGATCTTATTACTAGTGCCAACTACTACTATCGATAAATAACGATTAATTAACAAATTACATGTGTGCCAAAAATAGCTAGTTTCAACGTCTTTATTTATATCTGCGATACTTCACGCAAATTAAGTCATGCAATAATGAAATCATATCATTGAAGAATATATTTTTACAAAAATTTAATCCATGACAACCATCTATGAAATTTATAGTATTTATTTTAAATCAAAATCCAGTATTTGAATACATTCCCGATGATGCATTTAAATACCTAACAGACTGGTATCACTTCATAATGAATCATTAAGTTACCTCTTATTGTCATCCAAATAACTTCATTGTTCATATTATTGAATCTTTAACAAATGATATATTAGGGGTATAAGCTTTTTGTAGTATATTTATTTTGTGTTGAGAGATCGTGTTTTAAAGGAAATGATAGAGGAACAACATAAAATTGCATTGTGTAGATTATCTGTAATTGACCGCCGGAGCAGCATTTCTCATAACTATAATTTTCGCCCTGCGGTTATCGTCTAGCATACAAAGCATCCCATCTATCAGTCACAAAAAACAACTTAGTTTCTTGCGATTCCATCTTATTTTGATGAAAATAAATGTAAGAAAATGTATATTCACACTAACCCCGTCTGTAAGCTATTTATTTGAGTGAATGAAATATGGATCCGGTGGACATCAGAATTTTATTTAGATATTGTTCCTCTGAATAAGATGATAAATGTTGTGTTGTACGAAATAATTGTAAGAAATCACAATTAAATATTGTTAGTGATTTATCAAGAGTTTAATTTTCAATCGCATCCATTTAGTTTGTAATTACATACATACATAAATTCACGCCTTTTTCCCCCCATGAGAATAGGCAAAAGCCACAGAAAGTATTACACAGGCGATTCTCCCACTGCACTGCAGATTTTAACATTGTAAGAAAGTATCTGAATTAGTTTAGAGAACACGCCTAGGACAACACACTGACAACGCGTCGGCGTATAGTGTAAAAATCTGCGACTACGCAATGGAGCGCGGTGCAGAGGGAGAATCGCCAATACTCTCCTTTCGCCTCGTTCACGTTCAAACATTTGCACACACGCACGCCGATTGCGAGCTACCTATGCACCTGACCTTCGCAGATTAAGGTCCGCTTGCACCACGAATCGCTAAACATATTTAAAACATCATTCTGTCTTTGTCATCTTTAAACGGTTGATAGAAACAGAACGATGTTTTAAATGCGTTCTACGTTAAACGCGTTTAGGGAATGGTGGTGTGCAAGCGGGCCTAAGTGTTGAACCACATCTATCATTTGCTAAAGCGAGGAACAGAGAGCTCAGTGTTGTGTGCGTTCGCGCAGCGGAATGTTGTTGAATTTAAAGATATTAATTATGCAGATATTTAGTGTATGACGTCGTATAATTGTGTATGGTAAAAAAAAAATTGTGTACGCAGCCATTGTGGAGAAATTCACCAAAAACTGATTCCGCTGGGCGAACGTTGTCCTGGCGGAACTTATTTTAATCCATAGACTTTAGAAGAAAAGAGGTGTGTCCAAAAATTAGTGTGTATTTGTGTGTAATTGTGTATGTATGAATAAAATGAGTGCATGCATAAACTTCGGAGAAATTCAAGTTTCCGCTACGCGAACGTTTGGCCATTAGCTAGTTTTCATATAAAGCGCTTACATAGAGAGCTGTAGATTTTTACATACGTTGTTTTGAATTTGTTTATATTTGTTTAAAAAACAGATTTAGAAAAAATCGTAGGGCTTAAAAGATAAAAATATAAACGTAAAATACACTTAATAGGTCTTAGTTCTTAAAGTATGCACTTTGGGGTCTAGATTTTCACGTTTATACAAACCTTGTAAGTATCTGAAACATGTTGCCAAGTATCAATGATGTTCCGTTAGTAATTAAAGAGTTAAAGGACAATTTTACCATGAATAGATCACTGTTTACAAAACAGTCAAATATCACGACGTTCTAAAGGAATTGCATGGTAAAATGTATGCCAAAAATTAGTTTATTCATTCAACTATTCACATGCAAAATTTCATGTCATTAAATTTAGTAATTAAAGAAATCAATTAAAATACTGACGAAGCATCGAAAACCTACATAACCCGACCAAGTTCGGATAGCTACAAAAAAGCGTCCATGCAATATATTTAGGTAACATCCCAAAATTTACCGTATAATACCGGTATTGAATTGGTATAGGTGATAACACAATTGTTGTTTCGATATAATTTAAAGGTCATTTATTTTTGTACACCAAATTTTTGTTCAATTGTTCTGATTTTTCAGCTCCAGAATTGACTGGAATAATTCCGGAGTTCCGATAGGTATTCACATTTTTTAAAAGTTAATATTTTGATTTAATTATATTCTTGTGAACGCACGTAATTTAACGTCTGTGGAATATTCCACAAACTGCTAGTCGAACAGGACGCGCGCGGCTTCCCGCTTGAAACGGTACTTCCATCCTTGAAGAAAAGAGAGGGCAATAATATGTTTTCATTGGCCGCGGCCCGCGCGTATTCGTTTTTGCTGTTGAACTTGAACCTGATTTTGTTTTTTATCCCCAGTCACAAACAAATGTGCAGTCAAGGACAATGTGCGTATGCGCTGTTGTTTTGCTATGCATCGCCAATTCTCGATAATAATAATATTGACAAAGTGTGTTATTAATGTTATAGTGTAACAGTGAAGCTTAACATAATTATGTAGTAGGAATATTGAGTCAGTGATAGTGAGAAGCTGATCACAGATATAAGGTAAGATTTTATAATAAATTAATAACTATACACTTATTCATTTACGTAGTTTATGAGGCATATAAATTATAATAATTGTGTTACGTTAACATTGGACAGACACCATAAACCCAAGTTAATATCTACAGATTGATCTAATTCTATTTAGAATTTAAATTCATAATAATAAATTATACTAGACATATTATAATGGCTTTTTCACTGTTCGTGCTGTGCGTCTGTGGAACTCACTCATTCGTTACGCGATAGCCCTTCGTTGGTAGTTTTGGAACATTTTTTGTCAATATAAACTGTAGTTTAAGTATATATTTATAAGTATGTATCATTTGAGTATATATTATGTTTATGTATTTGTTATTTGTTTAGTTTCTATCTGTAGTTTATTTTATGTAGGTACCTATAATATTATAATTAGAGTAGTTTACCTTTTTTTTTCCCCCCTTTCTTACTATGTACACTTGTTTTCTGTCCTGTTAAGAACTATCTCTCTTTCGCTCTAGGTTTGCTGTCAGAGAACTCATTAATGAGTTAAGCTCGCCTTTGTACATTATATTTTTTTATTGTAAAATTTATGTATTATTTTGGTGTGTACCTTAAAGTATAATAGTAATAGTAGTAATATATTATAATAAAATCGTAACCAAGTAGATGTTTTTCCTGGTTAAAGACAAACTACTGAATAGAAAATTACAGAATAACTACTGAATTAACTAAACGACCGACTAGATTGTAACGAAATGTTGAAAATAAATATTGTTATTGAATAATCACCTTATATTTATTACCAATATGCAAAATACATATACGTATAAGGCAGATGTTTATTATTGACTTTCTTTTTGTGGGGTTATGTGTAGAGATGGCAATAACGGCTGTTTTTCAATAATTAATTATGCATATGATTCTATATCACTAAGACATACTCCCCTTAAAAGGAAAGCAACTAATAAAGTATCACAATTTTTCATTATCTTTATGTAGTAATCCATGTACCTATGTAAATGTATACTTTTTATTAATGTTTCAGATTATAATGGCGTCTTAATCTCACTAGAAGCGAACACCTCAACGACCTAATTCTACAAACCAAACCAATTGATCCAACGCATCGCGCGGCGCTACCGACGCCGACGGGAGGAAAAATTTAAAATGGCCGGCAGAAAAAGTACTATACCGTTAAATAATATGAAAGTAGTAGTACGAATACATAAAGACACGTTTGTTAAATCTGTTCCTCCTGTTAGCCATGAAGTGTATGACAGTATACAAAAGCAGTTAGCTGAATTATTTAATTACCACATGAAGAAACCTGCCATACAATTGTCAATTAAACGCCATTATAATTATTTTTTTGACCACTGTGAAAACATACCCACCAGTAAACATTATTTTGATGATTCTGATGAAAACAATGTTGATATTACAGACGAATCTGATGAAGTTCAAGTAAAATTTCTAATGGATTATTATGAGTACAGAAATATAGAACCAACAAATCACAAGTTGTTAAAAAATAATTGGACGAATGAGCTACAAGACCACATATGGGCAAAAACGGATATTCAATGCACTTTTTCATTTAAAAGCAATTACGTTCCTTCAAATTTAAAGCTAAATAATATCAAATGTGATGGCAAATGTACCCAATGTGGAGCAAATATTTTAGTCACTATTGATCCAATAACTAGTAATTTCATAGATGTTACTTGTTTGCTAAGCCGATATAAAAAAGATTTTGTCCATGATTCGACTATAAAGAATAAACTTAATTCTGTAAGAAAACAAAAATTAGCAGTAATGTTAAAACATAATAAGGCATTAGCAGTTAGAGCCAAGATGGCAGACAAAATTATAGGCATAAATGATCCATGTGAACCTCCAACATTTCCGAAATTTAGTACTTTGAGGCGTATACGACACGAAGTTAAAAGGGCACTCCAATTCGATAAGAATACAATTCTCTCCATTTATGCTATGTCACAAAGTCCACCTTTTGATTCTTTTGTTCAAAAATTTAGTTTAGTCCCGTTTTTTTTATATTTTTGGACCCAAGAACAAGGTAAATATTATGATGAAGTATTAAAAAATACACACATCGTTTTATCCATCGATGCAACCGGTTCGATTTTTCAAGTAATTGCACCGCCAAATGTTAACGATAATTTAAGAACTAAAGAACCCAAACATACCTTTTTGTATGCCGTTGTGGCATACACTGCAAACACAAGTATACCTTTATGTTATATGGCGTCCCAGTCCCATACTACTGAAACCACGTGGTTAAGCACATGGGCGCGTAACCGTAATACGCCGAATGAAATTATCAGTGATGATTCGTCTGCCCTATTAGGAGCAATATGTCGCAGTTTTTTAAACACCGACACAAACAAATATTTAGCGCAGTGCTTTTCGATATTAGAAGGTGAACATAATTCTATACCAGCATGTTACATTAGATTGGATAAGTCTCATTTTTTCAAAAAATTATACAAACAAAGCTGTTTCGATAAAGCGACAGAAAAATGTAAATACTTCTATATAAATTGTATAAAAAAATTCACTTGCTTAAGTCCTATGACGAAGTCAAATCAGTAATCAAAGATATCGTTACTGTATCTTTACATGAATATGTAACCCTAGATTTAGATGGGCATTCATGCAAGAAATATGATCAAGCTGTAGCGTGTTTAGCGAATATAAGCGAGTATAAGGTTGACATCCAAGATTTAGATAACTGTAACGATGATGAGGCATTATGTTCTGTATTAGCCGATGAAAAGAATGACACCAACAATGCAGGTACAAACCCACTCATTCAATATTACGACAATATTCTAGAAACCGAAAAATTGTATTTAATGTTAATTGACCCGAACGAACATAAAAACGAATATTATCTACCAGAAATAAATGATACATTAAAAAGACTATTGAGAAAGTTGCCAATGTGGAGTGGCGTTATGGATAAGTATTTTCGTAATGTTAGAAATGTTGGGAGTAGCTCAAATGTTGAAAATCATTTCAAAGATATAAAGACCATATATTTCAATACAAAGCAGGAGCGAATACGTTTAGACGAATTTTTAATACAACATTACACTTACATTAATGGAATGATCAAATTAAATAAAGCTAAATATTCTGAAACTGCTACTAAGATAATTAAGAATAAGAATGAACATATGATTTTAAATCAAGTTAAACAGACGAAAATTATAGGTGATTTCGAGGAGCAATCTATTTTTCAAGACAATCCTGTTGAAATAGAAAACTGGAGAGGTCTAGTTATTCCCAACACAAAAACTATCTCGTCGAAGCCTCTTTACATCTTACAAAATGGTAACGTATCAATATCGAAAGACATCAAAAATGTAGTGACTAATACCTGTGCATTTGACGCAGTGGCTCAAGCTTTCGCAGTCGCATATACTGACCGTATCTCTTTCCGTAATTTTATAGATTCCTTGATTAGCAAAGATTCATTCACTCGTTTTTTTATCCTATTATCTAATACGAAAAAGAATTGCAAAACGTTATACGCAAAACGAGAAATTTTACTAAATCCATTGTTTAATGTTAATGACAATACACTTGATGCAAGACAGTGCCAAATTATAGATTGTGCATGCAATGTCACAAAAATAATTGAAGACATCTGTTTGCCATACTTTTCTGGAAACAGAAAGAAATGTTGTTCAAATAAAGAATGCCTTGTTTCCATAAATGACAGCAATTTTAAATGTAAATACCTACCTTTAAACATTGATATCATTAAGTGTAAAGGCATTGCCAAATTGCAAGAGTCTGTAGAATCTGGTATGAGGAGTGACAATCCTCCTATTTGTAATTTTTGTGGAATAGGCACTGTCGATTTTAAATATGATTTAAATGATTTAATTATCTTTGAACTACATAATTTGTACATAAATCTAGAGGACATACCTCGTAATATTGAAATAAATAATAAGCTATTTTTAATATTGGCTATTATTGAATATGTTCCACCTTTACAAATGCCAGGTATTGGTCATTACAAGGCGCATTGTTCGAGACCCCCGTACACTAATAAATCATTTCAGTGTTACGACGATTTATGTAGCAAAATTCAAAATAGTTCCAAAAACATAATGCCTCATGCAATAATTTATACAACTGAATAGTCTAGTTATGTGATCTGTGATTGTTAATCTGTGATTTTTTTTTAAGCTAGTGTACATTATACTTAGAAATGTTGAGGTTATTTACTGTATTTGCTACTCATTTAAGAATATTTTCTTGAAAATACCTTTTTTATACCAATGTTTTAGTTTATAAGCACTTTCTTAATGTTGATCAAATCTAAACAACTGAATAGTCTAGTTATGTGATCTGTGATTGTTAATCTGTGATTTTTTTTTAAGCTAGTGTACATTATACTTAGAAATGTTGAGGTTATTTACTGTATTTGCTACTCATTTAAGAATATTTTCTTGAAAATACCTTTTTTATACCAATGTTTTAGTTTATAAGCACTTTCTTAATGTTGATCAAATCTAAACAACTGAATAGTCTAGTTATGTGATCTGTGATTGTTAATCTGTGATTTTTTTTTAAGCTAGTGTACATTATACTTAGAAATGTTGAGGTTATTTACTGTATTTGCTACTCATTTAAGAATATTTTCTTGAAAATACCTTTTTTATACCAATGTTTTAGTTTATAAGCACTTTCTTAATGTTGATCAAATCTAAACAACTGAATAGTCTAGTTATGTGATCTGTGATTGTTAATCTGTGATTTTTTTTTAAGCTAGTGTACATTATACTTAGAAATGTTGAGGTTATTTACTGTATTTGCTACTCATTTAAGAATATTTTCTTGAAAATACCTTTTTTATACCAATGTTTTAGTTTATAAGCACTTTCTTAATGTTGATCAAATCTAAACAACTGAATAGTCTAGTTATGTGATCTGTGATTGTTAATCTGTGATTTTTTTTTAAGCTAGTGTACATTATACTTAGAAATGTTGAGGTTATTTACTGTATTTGCTACTCATTTAAGAATATTTTCTTGAAAATACCTTTTTTATACCAATGTTTTAGTTTATAAGCACTTTCTTAATGTTGATCAAATCTAAACAACTGAATAGTCTAGTTATGTGATCTGTGATTGTTAATCTGTGATTTTTTTTTAAGCTAGTGTACATTATACTTAGAAATGTTGAGGTCTTTTTCTGTATTTGCTACTCATTTAATAATTGGTATTGAGTTGTAAATACCTTTTTTATTTTATAAGTACTTTTTAAATGTTGATTTATTTTTATATTAGGCAGACTCTCAAACCTAAACAACTGAATAGTCTAGTTATGTGATCTGAGATTGTTAATCTGTGATTTTATTATTGAAGCTCTAAATATTTTACTTACCCTTATATTCATAATCGTTTATTAAACCTATGTTAGTTAAAACACATTTAAGTTTATTGCTGTCGTTGCAAGCGTTTGTTAACGTTATTATAATTACTTATTTAAGTGTGTAATGAAACATAATTAAGTATGTACTTAATAAAAAAAATTTTTGTACACGGATATTTAATTAAAAAAGTACTTGTTAATTGAAGATTTGTTTTTATCGTAGATAGTTGGGTTATTATTAAAAAAATATTTTTAATTCAAGAAATGCAATTGTTTTATTTTTTCCTAACGCTTGTGTACGGAACTGTACCATATTAGTAAATACTATATTGGAAGGTTAAGAACGTCTCTTAGATATATGGCTGGGCCGCTTTTTTGTAGCTATCCGAACTTGGTCGGGTTATGTAGGTTTTCGATGCTTCGTCAGTATTTTAATTGATTTCTTTAATTACTAAATTTAATGACATGAAATTTTGCATGTGAATAGTTGAATGAATAAACTAATTTTTGGCATACATTTTACCATGCAATTCCTTTAGAACGTCGTGATATTTGACTGTTTTGTAAACAGTGATCTATTCATGGTAAAATTGTCCTTTAACTCTTTAATTACTAACGGAACATCATTGATACTTGGCAACATGTTTCAGATACTTACAAGGTTTGTATAAACGTGAAAATCTAGACCCCAAAGTGCATACTTTAAGAACTAAGACCTATTAAGTGTATTTTACGTTTATATTTTTATCTTTTAAGCCCTACGATTTTTTCTAAATCTGTTTTTTAAACAAATATAAACAAATTCAAAACAACGTATGTAAAAATCTACAGCTCTCTATGTAAGCGCTTTATATGAAAACTAGCTAATGGCCAAACGTTCGCGTAGCGGAAACTTGAATTTCTCCGAAGTTTATGCATGCACTCATTTTATTCATACATACACAATTACACACAAATACACACTAATTTTTGGACACACCTCTTTTCTTCTAAAGTCTATGGATTAAAATAAGTTCCGCCAGGACAACGTTCGCCCAGCGGAATCAGTTTTTGGTGAATTTCTCCACAATGGCTGCGTACACAATTTTTTTTTTACCATACACAATTATACGACGTCATACACTAAATATCTGCATAATTAATATCTTTAAATTCAACAACATTCCGCTGCGCGAACGCACACCTCAGTGTTATCGCACTCGGCAGCACCAAAAGTGCGTTTGGCAGCATGCTCTGTTTCTCGATCTCGGTTCTTAGCGACAGAAAAAGATAGGAGCATGGGAAAATGAAATTCCGTGCTGCTAGATGAGACGCTCCGTCGTCGTCTGCAGTCCGTCGCTCTCAACAATTCGTAAATCTATCTTTTTTTGGCATTACGAAAGCGAGCGAGATAGACGTGCGACTTTCCGAATCGAAGCATTTGTAAATACGGAGCCTAAAGTATTCTTGAACCGTTTCTACTTTCACAACCGTCATTTGCCAAAGTAAGAAAAACGACTAAAAAGAACTAAGTGTCTTTGAAATAAACGGATACACGTGCTGACAACGGTCAGTCGGATGATGGCTGCTACACCAGTCTCACCAAATCTAGTTTTTAACTGGTTGTGGGGGTCATCGAACGCTTTTTACATTTTCAAAAATCAAAGGATGTGATGTGAAACAAGTTAATCGAGTACCATTAGACTAAAAGTTGGAGCGAAGTTTATAGTGGTCGGATTTTCGTGGGACATTTTTATTTAGTTCCTCTAAAAAAAAACGCTTAGATTATTCTAAAATAGTTACACCTATATATTTTTATGAAAAAGTCATTAAATGGGATTAAATGAACTTCGAGAGTTTTATTGATGATTTTAATACTGTAACTACATACGTGTTACGGTCGCGAATTATATTTAATTAAAATACAGCCTGACACTGACCTGTAAATTGCAAAAAGTGTAAGATTTAAATTTCGCAGGCTGCCTTTGCCATGATTGGCAATTTTTTTCCAAATATTTCTATGAAACTCATTTGTAACAATTATTGTTCAAATTCATTTGTGTAGCCATTTAATAAGGCATTGCACTCTGCTAAGTATCAAGTTCAGATTTTGGAGAAAGAAAACACACTCTTTGTAACAAAACTTTTCGCTTATTTAATAACTATAATAAATTGTTTATTTTTATTTATTAAAAAATAATCTATTAGTATTGTCGTAAATGGCTGCTGCTAACTCATCTGGATTTTCTTTTCGTATCGCTGCTAAAATCTCCAGAACTTGCCTGAAAAGTAAAAAAAAGAAACGTGTCACCTGAATCTATTTTTATAAGTGGGATTTTCTCTATGTACTACTACGGTCTTTCTTATAATAATCGCGACTCTATCCTCCTTAATGTGAATTACCATTACTGGCTAAGAAGTGTAACAACCAATGGACACTTTAAGGGTTGAAAAAGGATAGGAGCATGGACAAGTGCGATTCCGTGCTGCTAGATATGGCGCAACCCTAAGCGTATGTAGCATTACACTGATGACGAGGTTACACATTATTCTCAAATGCTGCTCCAGCTCCACAGTCGAAGAGTGAAAAAAATGTTATGCAATTTTCAAAGGAAAATAATTAATCGGGCGAATAAAAATTTAATTGGCGACCAATATACTGAATGGGCGATTATTGTACCAAGTAAGTAAGTATTTATCCGGTCATTGCGGCAAGGAGAATATAGGAAGCAAGAGCTAGGTTAGGTTACTTTAAACCCTTCAAACAGAAATAGGATCGGGGCTACGTCGACTACGCCTTATCTACAATCTAGTGGTTACTTGTAGCTGCCAACCTATTAATTTGCTACCCATTTTAATTATTTTTAAAACCCTACATCAGATTAGTTCGTCGCCGCGTTAAGTACATGCCATTTTCAAACAGTTCATCCCGTTTTCCAATAAAACTTACACAATATTGACTGGTTCATTCCTGCCTTTCACCTGACTGTCAGAACAAAGAGAGTACTTTTCTTTATTTACTGCGGGGTACTTCGTCACCACATGGGCGTAGCCAGGGTGTGTCGGCTTCACTTCGCACCACGGGCAGTCGGTCTCGACCATAAGCTTGTCTTGAGGTATTTTTGATGCCACTGCTAAATTTTCTTTTGTTCTTAACGAACTGAAAAAAAAAAAATGTTTACTGATGTGGTAAATAGCTAAAGAAGTAGTAAATGATAGCGTGACGTCATAGAGGGGAATTTAAAAAAAAACGTATTGCGCCGACCAACCCCAATTAACATGATATTGTCAAAAGCCAGACAATAAGTTGGCAAAGACAAGAAAATAACTGTGGATCCTGCTTCGTTCAGCATTCCATTTAAATGTTACTAAGTATTGTTACAAGCTAAAAACTGCACGTTTTCCGTCAAGTAAGTCAGCTTTGGGTAAATATAGTTTTTTAGGCGGCTTGGTACGCGTCCGACATGTCAGCGGATTTAGTGTGTAATCCTTTATACATATCGTCAACTGACCATCCATTAATACCTATGTACATCCCCAAGTCGAGTATCTTTTGCAGAGCATCTTCGTTTCCGTCGAACGAATGCACGACTCCGCCTACGACTGAATCGCGGTTTTTCTCCAGAATTGCGACAAAGTCGTCGGCAGCCGCGCGACAATGCAGAAACAACGGCAGACTGAATTCACGACTCAGTTGCAACTGGTACTCGAAATATCTGGAATATATTGGTCACTTAGATTTTGTCATAATTATGATTTGATTAGGTTTCGTGTAGAAGAATGAAATTCATAGGGTATTCAGTATATATTGCGATAATATTATTCCTAATCTAAGTAGCAGTAAGGCACATTCACATTAATTACAAATGCGTTGAGAATTCGTAACCCTTAAAACGGTCTCCCCAAGCCAGGGTAGCAGAAAGCCATCAAACCCATTTCGACAGATGCTAAAATCTGTGCCAAATTTCATCCAGATCCGTTCAGCCAGTGTTTGCGTAACAAACATACATCCTTCCATCCATCCAAACTTTCGCATTTATATAGTCAGGAAAATAAAAGCAAATAAAATATTTGCTAAACTACCTACTTTTTCTTTTAAGATTAGTTATTTCTGATATTGGATCTTCTATAACACTACTTCAAGAACTTACTTAAGCTGAACATCTTTATCGCAGAAGTTTAGCCTGTCATAGTCAAGTCCACACTCTCCTATAGCCACTACTTTATCTGTATTCTCTGTTATTAGATCTCGGAGGCTCTGCAGGTAGGCTTCAGCATCAGGCAAGAAGTCTTTACACCTGGTTGGATGACAACCTACTGTTGTAAATAATCTAGCTGAAATCAGACTAAAAGATTAACTAACGGAAATAGAGAAACAGCAACAGATTGGGCATTTATTTGTCTTTCGAGTCGGTCTCACGAGAGAAGTCCTGCAACACTAAGTGGAATTGCATGACAGTAGTGCAGAGTCTGGGACACATTTTTTTTGTGAGATGGCCTTTACTTTAGTGCTCTAACAATCAGACCCTGCAAAATGATTGGTAGACTGGTAATTAACATTAATTATTCTATGAGACCCTATCAAAGGCACATTAAGCATCCACAATATTCCATAAGTTATTTGCTTTAAAATAACCATATTCCACGTAGGTATTACAATACTAATTGAATGTGATCAACCTTCAGAATATTCCATTTAAATTGATACCTTTGCGAGGACTCATTAAAGCGGTTGGTCTATAGTCAACTATATATAACCATAGGTTTAAGTCTTATTTACTAACACAAGTTTTGTATTTACCTTATATTTGTTAGTTTATAAGGTATATATCTATGGGCCTTTGTAGCCAGGAATAAATGATGTTGATGTTATATGTACCACCATTCTCAATCCAATAATATCTTACATATAGTTCAGTATCAAATGCTAAGCCCTTGTGTGAATGAAAACTTACAATCAGACCGTGCCAGTTCAATAGCTTTGAAACTATCAGTCAAGGAGCCTCCAGTGAGGATCATCTTATCCAGCCCTGCAGCCCAGCTTCGTGCCAGCACTAAATCTAAATCAGGATCGTGTTTCTTTGAACCGTGGTACACGCCCTGATACATTTCATCCGTAAGGTTCGCCCCAATGTCTGTGTTAAAGAAAAAAAGGTAGGTGATAGAAAGTTACGAGCCTGAACAACATTTATTATTCCCTTTCTTTTGGCTTTTCCGTAGTCGGGTAAATACCTACTTAGTCTATTGAATGTTTGTGCAAACCTATTCATGAAAAAACAAGGTTATTCTGGGAATAATGTATGAAATATTGACTACAAAAATTGATAAATAAAACGATTGAAAGTAAACTTACCAATGTATCTCCTTAACGTGGTCATTCTTTTCATGGAAAATAGAGCGGTCAGAGGGTCGTTTTACCGCAGTTAATTATAGTAAAGACAGGTTAGAAAGGAAAAAAAGTTCGCCAAAAACTTTAACATCAAAAATATCTTTTAGGTTAGGACAGAGTCGTCAGTCCGCCGTAGGCAAAGAATGCATTCTCTGTCTACGCGTCAGTCAGTCAATCCACAGAGAGCTCTTATAGTCTATAATATACTGAGTATACTGACGTCCGTCAGTCTATCTCTATTATCCGTCAGCAATCGGCGAGTCAGCACCAATACCTACCTTGCTTCCGTTTGGTATAAGTACCTATTCTACTCTTTGTATGTAACACATCTTATAGGTACCAAAAGTTTTGGTATAAATAAGGTATAAGACTATAATAGTATAATTCTTTGGTCGGCGGTTCGGTAATTCCAATTAGAAATAAGATCAAGCAGTAAAGGAAAAAATTGGGACAGCAGAACAATATTATATTTTTTTAAAACAATAATAATATTGGTTGCTGCAGCCAGCTCCGGATATTGAATAGTTTCGAAGCGGGGCAAAAACTAAAAAATGCCGCCCCCGTCTGACAATATTTTTAGCTTTATCATCATCATCATTTCAGCCATAACACGCTCACATATGGTCGTAGGCCTCCTCCAAAGAACGCCACAACGACCGGTCAAGCGCTGCTCTTTCTCTGTTAAGCCTATATTTTTAAAATACATAGAAGTGTTGGTCCAGGCGCGGTCCCAGTCATACACCCGTATTCCAGAAGCCGACTTAAGTCCATTTTTGAACTTAAAACGACATTTGTTGTCATGGCAACAGGTGAAGAACGCCCACCGCCGCATCAGCAACACCCACTCAATGATGTTCATAAGGTGAGGACAGACTAGCTAGAAGTTGCATTTGGAACAAGACATGAGCCACTTGACACTTTGTTAAAACTTGATTTTGATTTGCTTGTAACATTTCATCGAGCAAAAACACGAGCGCGGGCAAATCGTACAACATGAAATGAGGTGCGTGGACTGAGGGGTCGTGCTGGTCGTTTCTTCTCCTAATGCGGTCAGTGTTTTGTTTTTAATATAACTCATCAAGATAAACTGCAGCACACGCGACTTGCAAGTTCAACATATCAACGAAGAGTAAATGCCACACAGTAAGGACAGTCACTAAAGAACACCACCGGCTTACTCCTTTTGCTTCGTTCACGTTCATACATCTGGTCACTGCCACCTGACCTTTTTGAAGAACAATACTAATAAAGTTTGTCCTTCTGGGGTGTTCTCTTTCGGGTTTTGTTAGTCGCCTTTTACTCGTCCTCTCAACATGACCAAGCCATCCAAACATCTCATCATCATTTCATCTGCTCATCATTTCAACCGCAACCTTGCATTATATCAATCCTCAATTTATCAACCAATGTTACAATACGTGGAAATGCTCATATGAGTACTCACCTTAATCTACCTCAAAAATATGCTGTCCATTTCAAACCCAAAAAAGTATGTTGCATGAAGGTTGCAAGCTGCTTTGTATGCTAAAAATGTTATATTAAAATACGTCACAATGCTAGAGTTATCATAAATTGATGTTCTACCGAATGCTCTTGGTTGACATCATTTGTCAAAGAACTTTTACTTGAAAATAAATATTTATTTTTTCGTGGTTCATTTATAAGATTTTCACTTAAAATAATGGCATCAAGAATTTTCTTTTTGGCTGGTGAAAAGTCGTGCGTACAGAAACTTGTCCGCAAGCACAAGCTCCATCAAAATACCACGTTGTCGGGCAGCCCATCAGCGAAAAAATGTGCTTGAGCTCGCTGGGTTAGGCGAGCCCAACCAGTTACATCTGCTGAAAATGGAGGAGTAAAAGTGGCTGGTGAAGGCAGCAGAAGAAGCATACCAAAAGGCAAAACTCGAACGTTTGAGTGCCGCCCAGCTACTTCGATTCAGCGAGGTTACAAGGGACAAGGCCGAAAAAATAAATGAAATTATTATTATACAAGCCAACTGGTTTTTATTTTATCTATAAGTAGTATCACGTATAACAAATAACAAAATTATCTAAATTACACATTTATTGACAAGCAAAGGAAATTTTTAATTTTTATTCACGTAGGGCTACGTTAGACTGGATCCAGTCTCTAGGTTAGTAAAACCCAACAACACTGCATGGCCTGGGAATCGAACCCATAACTTCACACCATGCAGTGGCGCTTATAACTAGTTGTCCAACGAGAGATCAAAAATAAAAAAATGAACATCACACAATTATAAACATACTAGTTGTTGCCCATGACCTTCGTCCGCGATTATTGAAAGCTGACAAGCTACATGGTTTGTTGAAGAAATAAGGCATCCGAAGTGGCTACGTCACTACCGTTATTATTCCATTTTTGCCAGGGATGATTGCCAAGGATGAATGACTGTGGTCGCGTGGCAATTGTGACTGTTCGTAAATTACCCTAGGCTGATAAAATTTTCGTTTTTCCTAAATCATGCACATATTAGTATTAATGTCGGCTCCCCCCGAAGGAGGAGAGGCCGCGCCCCTCCGTCCGCACGGCCTTGTAAGACTCGACACCAAACTGGTCATCTTTCCACCGACTACTAAATTGAACTCCAGCCCTGTCCCGACTTTAGAAGCTAAGGGACAGGGAGGGGTACAAGGTGTAGTTTAATATTGGGAGGTCACAGTTAAGACATATACATGAATAATACCAAATCCTATAAAACTAAATCAGTAATAAAGTATGAAGCTAATAAGGCAAGAGGGCGCAAAGATATATATAATATATGATGAAAGGTTGGTGAAAGGAAACGTTACGCTTGCGCTTAAGAGATTCACTATTTACAGTTACGTTAATTTAGTGGTTCAAACGTATTACGAACCCAACTCTATGGCATGTAACCGGTTACAATAACTGCCTCAGTACGTGACGGTTAGACCTAAGCGCATAGGCCCACTAAGGATCCTGCTACGAATTCTAACCGAACACGTTTCCTAAGCATCATTCACTTGTCTTTTTCAATCCTAAGACAGAGTACTGAGAAGTCCTACTGCCATTGAGGAAGACACGTTTTAGTAGTTCTCCCTACACGCGTATTCATGTTAGTAACACTCTTTACGGCAATCTACCCCTTGTCTAAGATAACACACAACTTGCGCAAGCGCACCGTAGATTCAGTCTGTAGCAGAACATATTGCGTTTGTTATTGGTGGACGCCGAAGTGGTGATATATCGTCACTTCACATTTCTTTACTCTTCCCCATGTCGTGGTTGCGTATCTCGTTAGTAATGTCGATTCAGTAATTTGCCAACCAGTGGCCGGGTTTGGGTTTAACGAGATAAACAGCCGGGGTTTGACTTTCTGTCCCTAGCGTTCCTTAGAACGGAGTTATCGATGTGGTTTGAGATATTTCGTGATGCCTACCCCCGCTCCCTGAAATGTGCGCCAACAATCTCTACGCAATGTTTCTGAGCTAGACCTTTACAGGAAGCAGTATTCATCAGCAACGTTTGGTTGATTTGTACCACAAGTACAAGTCAGCATTATATAACTGGGCAGTATAATTTGTCTTAATAAATTCGTGAATATTACGGTGTTGCCTTCACTACTGAACAATATATTTTATCTCAATTTTAATGTGAATATTACGGTTCGGCCTTTCATGTGCAGTGAGTCAGATAAAAGTCAACTTTCGTCAATAGTCGGGTGTGTTGGTGTATAGTGTGTTTGTCGTATGCATGAAATGTGTGTATAGTGTTGCGAAAGGCGGTCTCCGTCCCTATAACCAAACGCAGATGAAGAATATGTGCCAAGGTTAGGAGTTATTAGGACACATAACACAGGACATAATATTATACATTGTGATGATAAAGCGGCTCTGCCGTCATGCTGAAATAAATAATTATTAACATCGCTGCGTTTCCGCCAAACTGCTACTTAAGCTAGGAGTTAATTATAGTTAACACTTACCACGTGTTCATTGTTCATTAAAGAGGATTAATCCCCGAGCTACTTACAGATTACTGCACACTTTACCAGTCTCGCCTCCGCTACAGCATCTCCTTCAGGATCTCGTCACTCACTTTAACTAGGCATATAGCTTCTACTTATATTTAAATTATAAAATGCTAATCGCTCTCTTACGACAGTCCTCTGGGACATGTCCATCTTGGTACCAAGATTACGCTAACTACATGAACCTAACCTACTTCGTCCTAGCTTTTTAACCGTTTTTAGACCGACTCCCTGACTTAACTCGACTCCACGTGTCGACACTTCCGCGACTTAAAACCAACTGCCACGAAACCATCAAGCTTTCCCCGGCCCAGTCTCCAAAAAACCACCACGCTTGGGTCGCCTTTTCAGAATCCGTTTCTTTTTTGTGCAAACGTCTCAATTGTATTAAGTGAGCTTCGAACGCCTAAGAGCGGCGTAAATTGCAACCACATGTCGCACTAGCATTCAGAACTACGTATTGAAATTAGATATTCTTTTATATTTGGCCTGTCAGTCCCTAGTCCCTTTACCATTAAGTAAAGAATTTATGCGTTTCTAAGTGTGCAATATTGTTTTACAATTCAAGGAAGAAAGCTCACTAAATCTTTATTAATTACGGTCACTTGCCAGCCTGTCAAGCCATAAAATAGAAGTTTAATGTGTTTATAAGTGGCCCATACCGTGTGATGATTTTAAATAAAAATCAATACTAAAATATCTACTTAATAATTAGGAGTACGTGACAGACAGTCACACAATGTTTAATAAATTGTACCCTGCTGCCTTTAATCCGTCGCGGGTACATGGTGGTCTCTTCAACCCAGCGGTGATAAAAGAGCTCAGTAAGCTTCGAGCTTTTCTTCGCCAGTTCGCTCTATTAGAAGGTTCCGGTCGTCCAGAGTTGAGGGAAAATTCAGTTGGACGATGAACCGAGTAGCCTTGAATTTCTTTGGATTCGTTCACCCAACATAATGGTGTGTTTCATATCGGCCTTTCTCTTCCTCCGTTTAACAGTAGCAAGCCGCCTGCTCATGTTTTAAGCGCGTTTTGGTCCCAGTTCTAACATAACGTAACTCATTTGATGGGGATGCCCTAGCTTACACCTATCCTTACCCGTATCATTTGAAAAAAAAACCTAAGATCAGCCGGCTAAACCCCTAACGCAACGGCGAATAAGAATTCGATTTGATTATTTTATTATTGCAATATAACAGAAACTGGCCACTACAGCGGCCGGCTAGCGCTACATCCAACTTGGTTGCATCAAATTTGTATTTTTTTCTTTCTCTTTCTATTTAAGATCTATACAACTGCGATAGTACCGCAAAAACAATGGGATTACCCGTATTATTACAGGTAGTAGGATTGGTAGTAACACGGGTAAGTCACCCCCTACTATCGCTTTATTGGCAACTAATTTATGCCCGCGGTTTCGTGGAGGTCGGGAAATGCCAACGGGATCTTACTTCTGAGATAATAAGTTATCTATGTCCTATACCAGACTATAATCTATCTCTGTACCAAGTTTCATTCAGATCTGTTCAGCCGTTCTGGCGATTGAGTAACAAACATCTATCCATTCAAACTTTAGCATTTATAATAGTTATGTAAGATTTATAAGTTTTTACTTTTAAAGTTGAATAGGTAATAAATAATAGTTAATGTAAGTATTTCATTTTATTTGAGCTATACAGACACACTTGCGTTTTTCTTACATGTACTTACTTCTAACTTGTTCATTGTAATATTAATTACATTACATATGTGAAACATTGATAACCTGGTTTGAGATTGGACACCGGTGACGACAATCAAATGATTCATTAGGAATCTATATAGACATAATACTTATACATAATATTTAATATCAATGTCGCGTATCACGAGCCAACGCGAAAATCGGGTTTTCACATATATTTACAGACACGACTACCTCAGAAATATTCCTCCTACTTACTAATTGGTAAATGCGCCCCGCACGCCCTGCGCAACACTGTGCGCCATGGCCTGTCTACGTGAGTTTCGAAGCCCTATTTGACTCTGTTGGGGGATAATTTTGAAAAACTGTGATACATAATTGTCTCATAATTTTAATTAAAGAGTGTGTACACCAATTTCTAAATCAATCGATTCCGAGAATAAAAAGTTTCACAGAAAATTCAACACCCGATTTCACCCTCTTGGGGGTGGAATTTCAAAAAACCCTTTCTTAGTGGATACATACTTTTCATAAAGAATACACCCTCCAAATTTTCATGTCTCTAGGTCCAGCGGTTTGGGCTGTGCGTTGATATATCAGTCAGTCAGTCAGGACTTTGAATTTTTTAAGTATAGATAGATGATAAGAGCGACTTGGTGGTATCGTAGGTATAAACAAAACAAGAGTAGTATGGGCAAGCTCGCTCATAAGCACCATTCGCACCATTTTTAATGTCTGAGATTCAAAATGGTTCGTTAGTTTTCTCATGCTTTAGAAATATCACGTAGCTTGTATTATCTTTTATGTGTACGATACTCCATATTACGACTATTTGTCACGACTATAAATTATTATTTACGCGATCTTAATTACTAATTCAAACAATCCCACGATAATGAACATTTCCAAATATCTACCGATTTGAAAAAGAAACCGTGCTTAATATATATTTACCACGGATAATGCAAGTGCTCGCAATATTAATAATAGTTCATTAATAATCCCGACTACAGACTAGCTGGCTTCGAAATTAAAGGCGATGGAAAATAGTTTTTATCAACAAGGGTCGATGGCCGTCCACGGGCTGTAGGTCAAAATTTCCAGAACGAAAACGTTGGAACCAAAAACGAACAGTGTTTTCTTCTACAGTATCTTCCCTATTTTATTTAATATCAGCCCTCTATGTTCCTCTGCTGGGCAAAGACCTCTCGCATGGCTTTCCAATTTTTGTACGGTTTCCTTCTGAAATCGAAAGTGTTTTTGGAACTGTTTATTGTTGTAACATTCTAACGGGTTGTCGGCATCGGGTCACGATATATAATTGTATGGCGTATCGTATACATAATCGACATATTCATCAAAATTCATCTTGCTTTGGCTATAAAAAGAAAACAATTTTACACACGTCGATTCACTTGAATTTCAGGTGGTATATATATCAGCCATAACGTAAGTTTCACGGTTTCAAGGATCTTCTGGCGCGGGCAAACATCGGAACTAACGCAGCCATCTCTTTCTTTTCTCAATATTTTTTACAAAACAATTAACAAAAGGTTTATCAACAGCGCCCCCCTGTCAGCTTCATTCGAGCGCCAAAAGATTCTTGTACTACAAAACTCTTGAAAAGTGGGCGTTTATGTCAAATTATAAACAAACTGTAGCTGTCAATATGTCTAATGGGGTGGAAAGTAGGCGTGTCAAGTCCGACTTAAGTTCAGTCCACGACTTAAACTACGGGTGTAAGTCTTTCAGGGGGTCACAAGGGGCCATAGCCAGGAATTTAGTTGGCGACCGATCTTTTTTTTGCATTCCGCCTCGGATAGGTCGATTTCTTAATTTTTGATGAAACGTGACCCACCGTTACGTGGTCAAACCAATCCCGACTTTTCTCAAGTAAAGATATGAAAAGGATGTAGAGTATGAAAGAAATTTTAGAGAATTTTCGTTATTTTCCTTAAGGTGAAAGCGCCAGGGTAGTCAACATACAATCTGACGCTGTCCTGCAAATTACAAAAAACGTAAGAAAATGGAAACTTGAATTTCGACTACGAAGTTGTAAAAAATGAAATTCTGGAATGTTTTAAAAATAAACTGAAGCTAACTTCAAAAATCTAAATGTCAATGTCAATGTGTCAAAACAACAAACCCAAACAAAAGTTTCCCGAGTTTTGAAGTTTTTCTGTTTTAAATCATAACAAAACATTTGAACAGTTACAATCGATAAAGTTTTTCTGAGTTTATTTAATTATTTAAAAGTTTATGTGAATCAAGAAATTTTCCAAGTACCCATGGCATATCAATTGTCAATATCGGACAAGTATTGGCAGCAAAATGTGAGCACAGCAGAGTAAGTGACGATTATGTTCATTGTTTTAAAAGTTTAAACAAAGCGATTTCCTGAGCACGTAATAAGTAATTTGTGAAAACCAAGGCCGCATTTCTGACAGTGCACGGACTTGCAAGTACTGGTTTTTTTTTAACAATGGTGAGAAATAAAAACTTACTAGGTTTTAGAGGAAAAATAATTGCGTTACCGCTCACAAAGAAATATATAATCTGGTCAGAGGGTCTTATCTTTTCTTTGTTATAATATTATTGTTGTCGTAATAATTTATTATTATTTTTTATTCAAGTAATAATAATGTTTTAATACAGTTACATATCTTTTTAATAATAGATTGATCTATGAATTAACCAACTTGAAAACCAAAAATAATAAAAAAAGATTTTCAGTTTTTCTTATTATTTACGCTATGTTTTATAATTAAAAACTTTATGATAACTAACTAGGAAAAAAAAATCAAAAGCTTTGAATTATGCAATGAAGTCAAGTGTAGACCAAGCCTTTTTTTGAGGCAAAAAAAGCCAAACATGTCCAACAAAAACCTGCCTAGGCATTTCCCAGTTATGTTAGGGTTGGCCTCTAGTCAAACTGGATGCAGCTATCTGACCCTGTTACTGGGTAAATTACAAATATCATCTTACTGGGTTAAATAAAATGCTGAATTATCATATTTTATGTTTATTTTTATAAATGCACTTAATTATCATTAGGTAACACTAGAAATGGGATATTTTCCATGTTTATTGTTTGTTTGGAGTTACCAATATTTCAGCACTGTTGCAAGCAGGGTGGGTGTGCCCACAACATACAGTAAACATGGTAAATATCCCGTTTCTGGTGTTAATGATAACGTTAGTGACTATGACAGTTTAAATACTTGTAAATGCACTTCAATCAACAAAATTGAAAATGTATCATTGATCAAAATACAATGCGTTGACAGTATCATTTTAGTGACTTTGAGTTATTCTTATTTCTTACAATGCATAGGTGCCTGCAAAAAGAATCTTATCTTCGAAAAGTATTAGGTATAAGAAGGGATGATCCACGGTAAATTTCATTGGTGGTGGTGGTCTTGAAAACGATGACATTGCAACAGCTACTAGACCTGTGAAATTGAAAAGCTATGTTAGTTCTGCTATCCTCTTTGGGACCTAGAAGTAAGATAGTAAGTAAGCGTGCATTATTCCAGCTAGGAGTAGAGAAAAGAGGTTAAAGTCCTTTAGAGTTTAATTACCACTGATTTTACATAACTGTCAATATCCAAGTGATCTTTATTCAGATTGCAATAAGGTTCTGCTTTGGTTGATGTCAGAGGTAAAATAACTTGTGAAAGGACAGCGCGTTCCCCAGGCAAAATGAAATCGAAAATGTGAATCGTTGAGCTTTTGAAAATACAGACTATAAAGTGAATATTTTTCTTTAAAACTTAATGTGCCATATTTTCAGTCAAGTACTCAACTACTACATGTTCGGCTATGTCAATGATACCCAGATGAAAATGAACACCAGGAAATCGCAGGGCAGCCATTTCGTGCAAACCAATGCTCTTGTTTGTTAATAAGTCCCACATTTAGTTCTCCAAGCAAAGCTTATCATAGCCCCTTGGAACAATGTCCCCATTAATAAACCGATCTCATTGGATACGTAATTCCATTGCCGCTAAGGCTCAATTTACATTGCAGCAGAATCTAACAGAAGCGAATTTTTATAACGAATTCTTCCAAAGCATACTGAACTTTATATTAGTTTTGTAGACTAGATACAAGCCAAAAAAAAGTCGTGCGTCTTCCGTAGAATTCTCTCGCCTTTTCGAGAATTCTCGCGCATTCTCGGGCATTCCCGTAGTTAGCAGTTCTCATCTAGGTTGTACCTACATTACATAATAAATTGATATAAAGTCTATTATGCTTTGTAAGATTTTGTTGCAAATATTGGCTCCCTTTCCATTCCGCGGTAATGTAAATGTGGCAAGTTATGGTCAAATGTACGTCAATAGCAACATTAACAATGAAAGCCACCTACTGCTAAAGAATAAAGGCGCTATCGATATGAAACTGTTACCATGGAAATGCAGTTGACTGTACATTCAACTACAACTGATCAGTTATAGAGTAAACTTTATTTTAAAATGAAAGTGGTTTATTAATACGGGGATTTATCAAGTGCTTTTACTACCTCTGGCATGATAAGCTCTTATATATCATGCCAGAGGTAGTAAAAGTGTTGACAATATTCTACCAAAACCGAAGAGAGCATTCTAGATATGAATGGGTGAAATAAAACCAATCATTTAAAAATAAATAAACAAACAAACTACGTAAATACGATATAATCATAAGGAAAGTTGCTGATGGTAATGATTGATGAAACGAAGAATTTAAGCATTGTAACATCACCTCAAACATAGGTGCCAGCGAAGAGGATTTTATCCTCAAAAAGTATTAGAAACAAGAAGGGATGATCCACCATGAACTTCACAGCGGGCGGTGGCATGCTAATAGAAGAATAGTTCTGCAAAATAAGTCCTGCGGAGCAAATATAATCTTTAGCTAGACCATCCATCATCTGAACATATCCGCTACTCTTAACAACCTGAAGTAGGCGAACTTTCAATTCCGCGTCATCTGTGTAGCCTTCTCCTAGACTAGCCACATGCAGCTAAATATCAGTATTTTGCATGAAGCGACTGCCTATTCGACCGCCACACACAACCTACGAACAGGATACCTCTTGTCAAGACTGGTGTCAGAGTTCTGGGCTTCTAGCTACGCGGAACATCCTTTCAACATCTAATTTCTCCTTGGTGAATGGTACGACTGTGTAGACATACGAGGTTTAGTAGATGATACGTAGTTTCTTAGGCAAGAGTGCAAGCAGTTGGTACCTAATAACATCATGTGCTTAGCTAAAATGTTATTTAATAAAATCCCATTGAATCGAAACAATCACAAATAGCGGCTAGAACCAAAAACATTATAACATCTGCGTTACCAATTAACGATGTTTGGGGTGAAAGCGTCAGCCTGCGAAATTCAATTTTTTTACGTTTTTTGCAATTTGCAGGTCAGTGTCAGGCATGATGTGCGTTGATTAAAATATGATTTGCGACCGTAACCAATATGGCTTTACTAAGTTAGTAATCTTGCAATAATGTCATTTATAATGTGTCCAACAGATGTTGAAGTTATGTCGAATTTGCAAAAACCGTAACAAAATTTGAATTTAGCGGACTACCCTGGGGCTTCCACCTTAAACAATGGTTAGAAATAGCGGTACTTTAAAATCTGTAATGGGTTTAAGGTGGAAGCACCAGGATAGTCCGCGAAATTCAAAGTTTTTTGCATATTGCATTTGCGTGCTACTTTAGCGCATCCTCAAACATCTGTTGAGAAACATATTTTAAATTATATTATTGCAAGACTGCCAAAGTGAGCTGAGCCCGTATTGACGACACGATCCTACATAGCAAACGTTTTTTGGCACCTTAGAAATAAGCACAAAAAAGTTTGTAAACCATATGCAACCTTAAATATTATATCACCTCATTGTGTGTAAGTGCCAGCAAAAAGAATTTTGTCTTCGAAAAGGATTAAATATAAAAATGGATGGTCAACTGTGAACGGCAGTGGTTGTGCTGTTTTTAAATCCAAGGAAAGTGCCTCGAAAATAATCCCTGTAAATAATAACATTTGATTTTAAGGATTTTTAAGCATATTTAGTTCTTTGGGAAATACGTGAAAAATGGCGCCTGTCAAAGATGTAAATGGAATGATGTAAGTATTAAATATTATCTTTTTGCTGGAATTTTCGAATTCTTTTCATGTGTTCAGAGTGAACCACGTTTTACGATGCGTTAGAAAGCCCTAGCGTTGTAGAGAAAAAAAAAACTAGCAAAGAGCGAGTCGTACTCGCCCAGCAAGGGTTCCGTAATTGATCAGGAATTTTCATTTTCAAATTGTTTATTACTGCAATTTAATGTTTTTATGATGCATTTTCGCTTATTAACTAGAAAACTGTGCGAATTATCTATAGGCACCTCGTTTTATTTTTACTGTAATATTTAGCTTGAACGACATTATAACAGGGGTTGTTGTTGGTAAATATTTTATGATTTATGATGATAATAATATTATATTTTTTAATTCTTTAACTTTACAAGTGTACTTACGCATTGATTACCTATAACTAACTCCAACATGACCGATTCCTAGGTACTAATAAGACCCACTAGCACTAGTAGATACCTGCAAAAATAGTTTGCGTATGATACGTAGACAGAGCCTGACGAGTATTATGGTACAACAAAATTATTTCAAAATAAATAACCTACCAAAACGACAGAAACGTGGGTAAAAAATGTAACAATATATGATAAACCCAAAAAAAAACATGTTTTTTTCCGTCCTTCACGTCGTGTCCTTCGAGTTTCGCTAGCTAATTTGACCCTGTAGAACAAAACAAGAGTATTCTCTGAAGAAACCTAAGTCTACATCCACTTTGGTCTTAACAAGCGGTTCTATTAATTCAAGTTTAATATGATTTAGAAGACAGAGATTCATAGTTTTTAGAGCTAGAAGAAAAAATATGAAGTTTCATAAAATAAATCAAGGACTGTTTTACGAGAAAAAGAGTAAGTATAATATTACTGCAGAATTATCACCTTAATTTGTGTAGGTGCCAGCAAAAATAATTTTGTCTTGGAACAGTATCAGATATAAAAATGGATGGTCGACTGTGAACTTCTTAGGTGGTGGTGGTGGGGGCGCTGGTGACAATAGCTTGAAATGTCCTCCTGTTGATGAAAATTATCCTTAAAAGATAATTTATGAAATACGAGCTATTGCCCGCAGCTTCGCTCGCGTTAATTTAGAGAAAAAACTCTTTAACACACTACTAAAGTTTCTATAATATTATAATTCAATCAATCATGATTCGATAGACACGTGGCGCCATCTATTATCATTATACGTTACTGTTGTTTTCGTCGGGAACAGTACTTATTTTCGGGAAGAAAGATGCCTTATGTCCGTCGTTGTACACCTAACAACGTATAAGCAAAATTACACGATGATCGGTGCAGTGGTTTAGGCGTAAAAAGGTAACAAACAAACGAACTTACTTGCGCATTTATAATATTAGAAGAAGAAGATAGGATTAGCTTGTGCCCGGGACTTTGTCTGCGCCTTGTCATTTACCGGGATAAAAAGTATCCCATTTGTAACCCAGGTTATAAACTATCTGTATTCCAAATTTCATTCAAATCCGTTTCGCCGTTCGTGCGTGATTAAATAGCAAACATCCAAACATACAAACTTTCACATTTATAATATTATTTGCATTCATGGGTTCGTATGACGTGTTATCGCCATTTCTGAATTTCTCACTATTCTGTTGCGAAATGGGATGGCGCCACCTATGTGTTATTGAACCTGTTGGGACGCAGCTCTGTATCGCCTACCGAAATAAAATTAAAAACTAACTCAAAACTCCCTTACCTCTCCTGAGAGTTTTAAAAACAAATATAGCAACATCAAGATGTTACCCACTCTTGGATAATAATTATTCAGAGACTAAACAAGCCGTCAGCAAAAAAAATCAGTACAGAGAAATACTATAAGGCACCACGATACACATCCATGAAGATTTCCACTGGAGAAAAAAATCACCCCGAAGAACTTGGAGACCCCCAATATCGACCACCGTTAATGAGATTTTGTTAAGTTGGCAATTAGCCGACTTAACGGGATATTGATCCGAAAAAGATGAAAAATGAATAACCGAACGAAACATAGGTATAATGTGCGTGCCAATAGAAACATAATTAATCACCTTATTTTGTGAAGGTGCCAGCGAAAAGTATTTTGTCTTCGAAGAGGATCAAATATAAGAACGGATGATCAACTGTAAACTTCGTTGTTGGCGGTGGTTGGAAATCCAAAGATGGAGGCACGGCAAAAATACCTGTGAATCACAATCGGTTTATTGTCAGTGAAATCATAGAACGTGTATGAACAGGGACTAGATAAAAATGTGCCTCAAAGAAAATAAGAGCCTTTCACATAATACTTCTCAGCTTAAAGCTACACTGCGCATGTTCCCAGAACGGCCACAGTTCGATTGCTGGGGCGAGACGGTTTGGGCCTACAAGTCCTTCAATCAGAATCCTCTATGGAACTAAAACTAGACAAGAACCAAGATGACCCTGAAGTTTTTAGATAGAATACACACACTGCAACGAAAAGGATGGAAAGTAAAGAAAATTAAAATGATAAGCTTCCACAACCCGAATTAGATTTGTGATGTTTTATTCAATTTATTGTCACCTCATTTTGTGTAGGTGCCAGCAAAAAGAATTTTGTCTTCGAAGAGGATCACATACAAAAATGGACGATCAACTGTAAACTTCGTCGGCGGAGGTGATTGAATATACGAAGATGTGGCCACGGCAATGCCTCCTGTGAAACACAACCGATGTCATGGAAATCACTTTGACATTTGAGTTCAATCGAAATGTGATAACACACACACCCACACAAACATAATTTAGCGTATACTATAATCTAACACTGTCTAATAATCGAGATACCAACATTAACATAATTATTAACATCCGGATTCGAGGTAGGTAGTGTAGGTACTACAAAACTGATGAAATCCTTTTTTTTCCTTTCCGTTATCTTATCACCAGCCGGAATAATTTGCAGCGGCACAGTTACCTTATTTGACGAATATTGACAGAAACGACGTGACTATAGAGCTATTAGTAACTTAATAAAACAGAAAATCTAATGTAAAAACAATAAAAAAAATCAAAGGAGAATGGACAAACCCACATGGATCAAGACGATCGACTCAATTAAACATATCTCAGGTCCACATCAGCCACAAAGTTCACCAGTTAAGGTAAAGACAACGTTATCTTACTTTAGAAGAGGCTAACAAGTTGTCGGTTTTTACTAAACCGTATTGAAATAATCCCATGTTATTAAACTCTCATGCACTTGATGAAAAGAATCTAGCACCGATCCGAACCGGTCAGCACTGAGCCGAGAGTCGGAAACCAAAACCCGCTTCATTATGCAAGCACTCTAAGCAACTGACGAAAAGCTAGAGAAATTACCTAGAATTAGGTTTATACACACACAAGTTTATTGATCACCTCATTTTGTGTAGGTGCCAGCAAAAAGAATTTTGTCTTCGAAGAAGATCACATACAAAAATGGACGATCCACGATAAACTTCACGGGCTCTGGTGGCTGGGAATCTAATGACTCTGGTACTAAAATTACTCCTGAAAAATGACATACAATACCAATAAATTCTTACATGTATTATGTGACACGCGTGAATATAAAAAATCAAAGGAAGTGGGCACTTAAAGTTTTATTTCTTCGTAAAACAATAGCACACTGCACATCACGGGAGTTTAGACAAGCAAGTCGTTAGCCAAATCCGAAGATAAAATCCGAAGATAGAAATCGGCGAGCGTAGTTAACGAAATCAATTTGACGAAGGCACGATATCTTTTGATTTTGAAACATCCGATTTTACACCAGAAGACACACAAGCGATATTAAGAACAACATGATTACGTTCGACGAGTGGAAAAATTGTCTTTTAGGAGCCATCTTCTACTTAATGAAAAAAAAAACTAGATAAAGCACAACCTAAACCACGGGTCTAGAAACATTTTTCATATTATTTTTGCTAATGGGATATCGGGGGCAAGGCTCGTCCCTATGAAACATGAACATTAGACCTGATGAGGAGTTAGTATCTAATATCTATCTAATAGTCAAGCTAGAAAAAGAAATGATAGCTGAAATCAAATAACATTATACGTCGAAAGTGTATTATGCGATCAAAACAAGAAGAGGCTTGACCTTACACGTCATTCTGAAGATTTAGCTATGAAAAACAAACTTCAGTAGGGTCTCTAAAATTATTAAATAATATGTGCACTCATTAAAGTGCAGTTATCAATAACTAATCAAGGATAAACCTATTCTTATTTTGATCATACAGTATTTATATCACCTTAATTAACATAGGTGCCAGCAAAAAGAATTATATCTTCGAATAGGATCAAATATAAAAATGGACGGTCCACGGTAAACTTCACTGGTTCCGGTGGTAAAGATTCTGTTACAATGATCGCTGGAAAATGACAAACGATTCCAATAAATGGTTAAATTTTTAAGGAGTGACATAGTATATGAATAATACGAGGTCACAACGAGTGGCATAGGCTGTCTATGTCCAGAAATAAGCATGAGATATAATAATTTCCCAAATTCAAATTACACATATCGGAAATGATTTCTAAAAACAAAATGACGCTTAAAACACAAGCTTAAAAACGTAATAACGTGTAGGGATGTTGCGGCGAATAACACACTCAGGACAAATTCTAGGGTACGCATTGTCTGTAACACATTGATGAAAACCAAATGGAACTTTGACAAATAATAATTGTGAAGAACTTGCCAGCATTGACCTACAACAGACGTTGCCAACATGACGATAAAATCAAAGACAACTAACTTATAGTAAATAAAAAATTAAGAAGAAGAAAAGTCAAAAATGAATTTAAAGAAGAAAATAAAATCAAGAAAAGGTTCAAATGAAGGGAAGATAATTGAATAAAAAAACAAGATTCCTTAGTAGCTGACTCGAGAAGATGACAGGGTAGGAAACAAGAGCAACATCTAAATCCTGTCGAAACACAATACCTAAGTATCAATAGTTATAGGTAAACAGAATTGTGTCTTCGTGAAGAATGGCATATAAAGACTGACGATCAGCAGTAAACCTTAGTGGTATGGTAGCGGTATGGTATGGTATGGTAACGATAGTAGCGATCCTGTGAATTACAATAAACAGATACAAATCAAAATTGACATAGACACGAAGGGATTAATCAGTCTGTTTATTGTAAAAATAAACCGCTGGAAGCTCAGTTTTGTCCAAGAATTGCTGTGTATGTATTTCCTGAAAAAGAAAGTAATCCTGTCTCATCATACCTACAGAATCATATAAAATACAAATAAACAACATTGAAAAGCATTTTTTTTGTTAGAAAGAGATATGAGAAAGATTAATTACAGTTGCAGTAGAAAGCATAAAATAAAAATAAAAGATATAGACAGTTTTTGAAAAAACTAAAAGAATATTTTAGGTTCCTAACCAAAAAATTAGATCTGCTACTCCTGCGGCAATTTGAGGGTCAAAGTCGAATGAAAATATGGAAATGCAGACTAACCAGGTTTTGATCTTGATAAGCATGCAAAAGTCAAATCCCATGCTATTAAGACGGTTGTACCTACTTTATTATTAATACTTTTCGCACTAGTTAGTGTAGGTGCCAGCAAAAAGTATTTTGTCTTCGAAGAGAATCGTATACAAAAAGGGACGGTCAACGATAAACTTTTTTGGCAGCGGTGGTTCGGATAATGACGACGTATACATGAAAACCATTCCTGTGAATAACAATGAATGCAAAAATTAATTGCAGCATAGGTTGTAGTTTATAATTCAACATCAGCACAGAAAAGACTTTCCGCCAATTATTATCAAGGAATAACTTGCGTAGTGTCAGAGGTCAATAGAATTTAAAATTCAGTTGAGGTATTATAAGACAGGGCGGATAGCAAAGGTTATATAAACATGGAGACGCAGAGAAGACGGGAGTTTGATAAGAAAAACCAAATGCTAACTAGTAACTATTTTTTACTAAGAAAGTACCTCTAAGTTCTTGCATTAGTTTAGTTGGTGTAAATGCCAGCAAATATAAGAAATCATCAAATATACGAATGAACGGTCAACTGTGAACTAAACTGTTGAAGGCGGCTAGAAAGATAGCGTCATTCCCCTTAAAATCAAATCCTATGGATGAAAATCAAACAATCAATTGCTGCAACCACGCTTTTCGTAGCGAAGGAATTGGTTTCGTGAGTTACACAACTCACGAAATCAATTCCTTCGTATCTATTAATTTCGGGACATTTTAGTGGTGCAGTTCATCTGACCGATAGTTCTGAAGTCAGACTATTGTCAGCTAAAACATTTTAAATTAGGCTTTTAGCATACAAAGACCCTGTTTTTATTTATCATAAACAATACAATAATTTTACATGTTAAGTAAAAAAGGTGAAGAGGAAAGAAGGAGACGAAATTATAAGTGTAAAGCGGTTAATGCAACTTAGGTGAATGTAACCAGTTATATCTAGTTAATAAAAGCGAATAGGGATTTTCAATAGGTTAAGCAAAAACCCTGCAAAGCAAATATTGCGAACAACACAAAAAGCAACCCTGTCGATTATCTGTATTTTACCTCATCATTAGTTTGTGTAAGTGCCAGCGAACAGAATTTTGTCTTCGAAGAGGATTAAATATAGGAATGGTCGATCAACTGTAAACTTCCTAGGAGGTGGAGGTCTATAAACTGAAGATATTGGTACTATAACGAATCCTGCGAAAGACATCCAGAACACACTTTTTGTAAAAAGATAATTATTACCATTGATGGGCTATAAATAAAGATACTTATTTATATCTGTATAAAGAAAGGAAAGGACAATCGACAGTTATTATCACTGTAGATGATATCAGACAAATCAAATATTAGCAACCACGCTCGTTACAGCATGGTCATAGGGACCAAATACATGACATTTGAAATTCGGGTTTAAGCATCCGAAGAAGACTGGAGGACATATTAAATAAAAAAGTAGACTGAAGTAAAAAAAAAAGATTGCAAAGCGCAAACTGCAACTTGTACATAGCGCCAGTAACATCCAGATACGTTTTGCCGCAGCCAAGGTGTTAATAAAGGTTTTCAATAGGACAAGCAAAATTAATAGCCTGCGATGCGAACTTTGCGAACACCAAAGCAACCATATCGTTTATCGATATTTTACCTCATTAGTGAGAGTATGTGCCTGCAAAAAGAACTACGTCTTCGAAGATAATAAGATATAAGAATGGACGGTCAACTGTAAACTTCATAACAGGTGGTGGTCGGTAAATTGCAGAGATTCCTACTGAAAATGAACCTGTGAAAGAGAACCAAATAATATTTAAAAAAAAAAATAGACATTACCATAAGTGCCACACCAATTGGCTATATCTACGAGTAACATGGTAATTAGTGTACTGTTAGACAATCTGATAATAGTTGTCGCAAGTTTTTAATGCTACAAACCTGTGAATGCGCCAGCAGTGGCTCCTTCTTCATCGACCTTAATGAAGGCTTCTTGGAACGCCTTGGACACTACCACCGATTGATTTTGCACAATACCGGTTGCTGCCTCTTCGAATAGTTTAGAGACTCCCAACTGGAATGACAAAGAGAAAATTAAAATCTTGTGGGAGATAGCAGATTTTCCATCTTTTAGAAAGATGAAGGCGTGTGGCCTCCTTAGGATTTACGAGTATATAAGCAAACACACTCATTGGCTTAGCACGTCATGTGGAGGCCAATTCAATAATACTCAAGAAATAAAATAGAATATCCTAATTGTAACAACTTAAACTTAGCACAGGGACCTTTGGTAAGATTTCATTGAAGTCCAGTTTGCTCTTGATATCGAACTTCGGGATGTCTAGATCCACCATAGCCCCAGCAGGACTTAGCTTGAACACGTCGTTCAGAAGGCCTTTCGCCGCTGCTTTCTCGAGCACTGATGGTAGACCGTCCACCTCGTTGGGGAGTACCACGACCATGCGGAAACCCTTTTCTTTGTAGGGTAGCTCAACCATCTAGTAAACACAAACAATTCAATGATTTCGAAGGCCTTTATTGATTTGAAAGGTTTTCCAAAATTCCAAAGATACGGAATATAGGTGTCGTTTAGAGGTAACAAAGTGATGCTTACCCGAGCACCAAGTTCAGGGCTTTCCGTGTAATAAAGAGATTGCAACAAGTGCATCGTGGGCTTCTGAACTACAGACTCTTTGCTGAGATGGAAATCTTTGTCCTTCGTCTCCTCCGCTTTGAAAGGAACGTGCCAATGTCCCTGGAAGTTGAAGAAGTATATTAATGAACATATTTATACCATAGAATTCAATGGAATAGAACGGTATGACCATACGCCTAGGAAAGCTGGGTAGACCTTTGGTGTGTATCTCTTCAAAGTTCGTGTGAATCGGTTTCTTCTAAGCGTGCTCCACTATAGCCCGCGTTATCGCTTCACATCAGGCTAGTTGCAGCCAAACGCAAGCCGATTTAGTATTAAAAAAAAAAACGGCGGGCTGTGCTTGGGCGGCTATTTTTTAGCCAACGTAGCAATCAATGGAAATTTGCGGAAAAAAAAGCCAATCGACCGCCATACCTAAGCATTATCTTCAAATAAAGAGATGTTTTAAAGCATTAGAGAATCAATATGAATTACGTACCTTGAAGAATATGACGTTGAAGAGAGCAGCAGCTACGTCACTGCCGAGTAGGTCTGGACTGACAGGTTTCTTGATGTTGCCGCGGGTCTTCTCGTCAGCCTATCACAATCAAAAACTCAAGGTGATTTACTAGAGAAAAAATGTATTTAAAGATCAGTGGTGTTCTGATCTGTGCTACTGCCCCAATCACAATGGTTGTATTTAGTTGTTCCGGTATTGACAAGCGTTCGTTTGTATTTCCGATCAAGATTTTCAACAAATATAAGTGATGTGACTTGTTATTGACTTTATCATCAGCCTAAAGGAATCCACTACTGGGCATAGGTCTCTCCAATTATACGCCAGCTTATTCTCGGCAACTCTCATCCAGCTACTACCAGCCAACCATGCGGTGTTAGGCACTCCACTTAGCCTGAGGGCCTTATGTTTGCCGACTCGCGGTCTCCACTCAAGAACACGGTCATCGATCCTACGGCTAATATGGCCGGACCGTTGCCACATCAGTTTGCTCATTCTGTGACCTATGTTGTCAAGTTTATTTCTCTGTCTGATCATCTTGTTTTGTGTTAATGACTTACCCATTGGTTGATGACGTCAGCAGCTTGTTGTGCTTGGCTGAAGTCTAGAGTGTCGACTTCACTGCGGTAAGAGCGGGCGGCGGAACTGAAGGAGTCTTGCAGACGGAACTTGTCGGAGACGTACACCTTGTTGGCGACGGTCAGAGCCTCAGGGTTTAATTGGGAGAATCTCTCGCTCAACTCTCTGTAGGAGTGGGAAGTCTGGAAATATATGAGAAGTTAGGTTGTGGAAAGGTATCGAAGGAACTCCAGTCTGCAGCGGGGGCTCGTCTGCTCTTGATACTTAGAATCCTAAGGTGGGTGGTGCTATTAAGGATACTGCACACAACACGATGATTTAATTGCAGTATCCTTAATAGCTGGTGCTATTAAGGATACTGCAATTAAAACATCGTGTATAGCATAGTTCATATGGCATCGAGCTTAAGCTCGGCTCTCTTTTCGTATTCTTGTGTGACAGTCTCTTTTTTCCTTTACGTTATTCAGATAACAACAGATACTTACTGTAACTGTCATTTGATATTAATTAGCTAGCTTATCGTCTATGGGCCAAAGTTGCCTGAGAAAAAATTAATGTTGTTGTTATCAATATTTGAAACTAATAGTTAAACAATTTCAAAATTTAATTTTACCAAACCTAACCAAATCTTCACGAATTTTATCGAAATTTATAGTATAACATACGTAGGTTTAATTATGAGTAAATAAGTAGGATATTCCCCTAGAAGATACATAGACATAATATTGTTGATTTGGTTTACATGTAATTCCTTATGTATATTATAGCCACACTATCGAATTACCTAGGTTTAAGATTACCTGTAATGATAGTTGTAATTTGAATAATAAATAAATAAATATCGCGTTATCATTTTTGATCGCACGGCATAATTATAATGACTCATGTCATTATGATACACTAGTTTACACGATTTTGATACCCCATCTGAAAGTTGTTAATGATTGTTTATTATGGAAAGAGTAATCCAGAAAAAAAATATAAAAAAAAAATCCGTCACGTCTGGTTTTAGTAATATTTGTAAGGCGAATCGTCTACTTTTTTTAGTTTTGTGGACAACTTTCTCTTATAATGGGCCAACAGTCAGCCTCTAACATTATTTATGGCAAAATCCTTGATAGGTCGTGAACTCTAAAAGTGTTTAGATCTTGGTAAAAACGGCCCTCTGGTATCCAGTCATACTTCCTAAGTTTTCAAGTAAAAACTTTAACTTTTGTTGACCAGTGCAGTAAAATGTTTCTACAACTTTCACTAAACACTTGGGAACCCATTTTTTATCGTGGTTTGCAACAGGAAATCCGGAAAACCTGATTAAATGTATGTAGATAAGCACTTTTTAACTAATCTCTAATGGGTCTTCTCATTTTTTAAATTATAAATTGTCCACCAATGCAAGGAAAGAGATTAGAATTTATTAAAAACTATGTTATACATTATAATAAAATTTGAAACAAGTTATTTATTATTTGCGCCGAATACATGAACATGAAACTATAACTCCCAATTGGGGTAGCAAAAATATGATTTGCCAGTAACAAAAAAATGTGACGTGATAGAATATTTCTACTAACACTTTTAGATTTATGAAGGTAGTTTAAGATGTTTAAAAAAAAAACCTAGCAGTTTACAGTTAATATTTGTTAACTAGTGAATAGTTTTTATTACTTATAGAAATACTTAAATGAAATAGTGTTCATCATAGTTCTCATCATAAAAGTGCCAAGATAAGGTAAGTTGATTTGTAAATTATAAAACTAAAATGAAAAATGGTTTATTATCTATTTTAACAAGCAAGCCTAAATTAACTATCAGTGGTTGGAGCCTATTTTTAAGCTAACAAGCCTGTGGAAGCTCTGCTTTTCAATACTTAAAATACAGGGTGGGTGGTATACGGGGTGGAAGGGATACCGACGCGAAAATGGTCACCACGTATTCAGTACATCATTCTGAGCCCCCCGTATAGAAATTTTTCATCGGTTATTAATAAAAATCATGTGTTCCATACGTTTTGATCGTGTAGGTATTGCATATTTGTAGGAAACAGCTGTTTTTTTTAAATAACCGATGAAAATTACCCAAGCCCTACACGCCAAGCCACAATAATTTCACCTACCATTTTGTCACAAATATGTCGTTTGGCGTACAGGGCACGCGCTTGCTTGTCACGGATATGTGACTATGGCGGTAAAAAGGTTAAAACAACAGTCAGCTCGGACATTAATACGCGGCAGGTCATGAAAAAAAAATCTACTAACCTTTTCGTAGTCTGTGCCACCTAAGAATTGGGTGATCTCTTCCTTGGTGTTGGGGCCAGCGCCCGAGTTGAACAAGGACAGCAGGATCATGAGACTGAGAGGGGACGATACCACGTTCTTGTTCTCTGCCAAATCGTAGGCCACCTGCCAAAGTCATTCCTTTTTTACACGCTTTTATTTAACTTGCCTTGTTAGTTAGTATGTAGGGGTCAAATCTTGCAACTGAATTTTAAACCAGTTCCCCCAACCGATTGAGGTGAAACTTTGCACACCCCTTTGGGGCTGGTGACAATACATTTTTATGATAGAAATGACGTGATCCTTCCCGCCAGGATCGTCTCCTCACGCGATAACTCCTCTGCGGTTAACTTTGTACACTTTCTTCTTTTATGCGTAATATAAAAAATGTTTAAAAAAAAAAACTTTTAATGCAATGTTCTTTTTTTTCGGTCAAAACTTGCAAGCAGTATAAGATCAACTTTTTCTCATCTCATGCATGTTTTGCCATCTGGAATTTCTCAGTGGCAGCTACGGAGTTTGCATCTGTGCCCGGTCGATGGCAATAGGCTCGTCCCTTTATTACGAGTACATAGGACAAACATAACTGGCGAAATGTGGATGTACTATTGGGTACACCTCTGCCTAACCCCTTTGGGGATTACACGCGTGATGTGATATAATTGGAAGGGCCTTGATCAGTCAACGTGATTAATTGCTAGCACACATACACTCGTAACAGAAGGATGCACACATTTTCCTTATTTACTTGTCGGTAGTTTTTTTCTGGGCTATACCCAATTAGGTGTACCTATTCCTAGATAAGTATAGACTCTTCACGAAGCCGTCAATCAAGCATTCTGTACAGTCACGAGCATCAACATACACTTACCTAAATTAAAATGCGATTCTCTCGTATTATAATCATTAGAACGAAAATCCCTTTTAAAAGTTGCTTAGTGCATACATATTAGTGCTCATGACTGGACATCAAAGTAAAGCTACACTGTACAGAAATTATTGCTGGGAAACGACTTTTTTTGCTCTTTAATCGCGATTTACGGTAGTGTTCTCAATATAACGCACTCAAAACATTTTGCTGATGGAGGTATTTACAGTAAAGTTATAACATTCAAAACTTGTATTTTTTTTACTTGTGAAAAACTTGAACCTCATGACCAAGGTCCGGAACAAAAAAATATCACAACGACGTGAAGAACAAGTGCGTCTCGGCTTCGTTGATGCAATACTTATAATATGCGCATAACATCACGCTTGTAGTCCCCGGAATGTTAGGCAGAGATATACTATAGTACCTGCACCCACATTTTACCAATCATGTCTCATGTAAAATGGGGCGAGGCTTTTGCAATCTTTGGGGCACACGTCCTTACTACGGCCAGCTATTGAGAAATACCTGATGGAGCTAACACTGCCCGACCTGGGAATGGAACCCAGGACTTCATGCTTAGCAGGAGCGTGTTCAACCACTAGCTACACCAACAAGGCACTCGAGGATTCGCATAATAATTCGGAATAATTCGGATTAAAATACTATAAAATAACTTTGATGATGTTCTTTAGAAAGGTCAGGTCATCAGGTGCATAGCACTCGCAATCGCCGTGCGTTTATGACCAGATGTATGAACGTGGACGTGCAGAAAGATATGTGTAAGGATCGTAGCAGGTGACGTTCTTAAGTTTCTGCCTACCCTCACAGGAAAAAGGCGTGAGTGTATGTATGTATGTCTGTTTATAATTACCTTAAGTAGTTTCAAGGTGGATTTGTCTATGCTCTCACCAAGCGGTGTCTTTACATAGGTAGGCGGGCCGAAGAAGTCGAAAGAATCCGAAGAATCCAAAGGCGACGCCATGCCTATAGCCACCAGACCTGAAAAAACAGAATAAATGTAAATAACACATAACAAAGGTCACTTCATTTATACAGGGTGTAGACGGGCCCTTTTTTATTTTATTTTTTTCGGATGGGTCATCATCAAATGACCCCCCCACTCTGGGCGGAGCGGAGGGGAGTGTCAGACTTGTACTGACTAAAACCCGTCCATGTTCCTTCTTTGCCCGTTGTGTCCCAGAACCACGGTATCCCTTTCGAACAGTCCCGCAGCCCTGGGTAGACGGGCCCTTCAAGCACACATACATAAGTAGCACTGTGACGTCATTTTTTTCCGTATTGTTCTCAGTAAACGTTTTAATTGATACCCATATCATGGGGTAGGGGTTACATAAAAAATAACTAGTCCGCCATCTTTGGGAGTCCGCCATATTGGATTTAGAATGACGTCACTTAGCTAACCATCTATTGTCATCCAAACTAAACGTGCATGCAAAATTTCAGCCCAATCGGTTAGGGAAAGCTGTTTTAAAATTCAGTTGAAAGTTTTGACCTAAACATACAAATATTTCAAGTTAAATAAATCCTTGTAAAAATGAATTTACGCGGGCGAAGCCGCTAGCGGAGGGTATTTAGTAATATGTCTGAAATATAGAATACTAGCTTATCGAGTTCGGTAATATCCCACGGGATCGTACTACCGGGATAAAAAGTATTTTATGTGTTAATCCAGGTTACATACTATCTGTGTGCCAAACTTCATCCAAATCCGGGCAGTAGTTTTTGCGTGAAAGAGTAACAAACATCCACCCTTCCTCAGAAATATACAACATTTTTAAAATATTCGTAGGAAGTTGGATTCAAAATTAGCTCCTAACTGCTTGGATAGTTAAGAGAAGTTTTAGCATTTGTAAAGTTTTAGGAAACGGGCTTATCCGGTACACCATCATCATCATCATCATTTCAGCCGAAATACGTCCACTGCTGGACATAGGCCTCCCCCAAGTATCGCCACATTGACCGGTCCCGTGCGTCTCGCATCCAGCGGATCCCTGCAACCTTCACCAGGTCATCGGTCCACCTAGAGGGAGGCCTTCCAACGCAACGTCTTTCGTTTCCTTCGTACTCATTTGCAGCTTTACTGTAGTTGAAAGATTCTTAGAGTTTTCTAAAACATGCCTTTAATTAAACCTGTAGGTAGGTAATGTACTACGATTTGGCTTTCAGAGAACAAGAACGAAATAGATGATCACTAAACAGTACGGAAACCTAAAAACTAGAACTTCCCAGAATAAATAGTGTCAAGCTGCAGCTGCAAGTGCTGCTGACGACATGCAATGATCTGAAGAAGGCAACATGCTCCAGCTATGCATTCATACAAGCCTAAAAGTCTTCCTGACCTCTAGGCACCCCACTGCTAGCTATAGGTCTCATATCTGGGAACATTCGTTTTCTCTACTTTCACTCGAGCAGAACTCGGTCGCCCAGGTACTAAAGATTAATATGATTGTATAACAAACCATTAATAATATTTTGTTTGTGTTTGTTCCCTTGCAGTTATAAATATGAGTCGGCGGCATTTATGCTACGCAGTCAGCGACAACATGGAACAAGCAGAAAGCGTCACCAAGGGCGAGGGGTAAGAAGTCTTGATAAAACCGACCAAGTGCGTGGCGCACGAAGAGGGTTTTTTCACAAAGGGTTTTTTTTTTTTCAGAATTTGTGTAACCATATCTCACCATGATAGTAGTTGATATTAGATTCATAAAAAAAGCCTATTAGAGACATCAAAATATTTTTAATTATTTAATTATTTTATCCAACAATACGTACTCATAAATTGCTTACCTACTCAATGCTATTTTATTATAATCCTTGCTTTTATGGCCTTTTTTTCAATCAAACATGAAGGAAGAGTTTAAAAAAATAAATCCTTTATAAAAACGTCCCGTAAAGATAAAAAACATGAAAAATACAAGATAAGTATTAACTTCTTAAGATTAATTTAACCAATTGTTGCCTCTTGAGTACAATCAATCCTTAACGGTTGCAAGTGAACAAATGAATCAGCAGCCTGTACTAGTGTACAGGCTGCTGATTACTCACACACGCTGAAAACTCCACAATGTGATGGTCATAGACAAAGACATCAAACAAAATACGGGTGCCTATATCATCATCATCATCATCAGTCTCCTGTCCCTAATGAGTAATACCCTATTCCAATTTATTGTCGGCGCAGCATGTCTTCGTCTTACTTGAACTACGAAAGTCGACCTTACTGCTTGAAATAGAGGCTTTGTCATTGCCACGAATGACGTCATTGGTGACATGCCTTTTTGTCATCTTACAGGAAAAATAATTGAAGATCGAATGCTTATCAGGTGTTTTGTTTTTGTTTCTATTACCAACCCGTTTGTATGTAACTTACCTACACAAAAAAGTCAGATTTTTGTCTTTTGTCAATATACAGCGAGTACAAGAAAAGTGTGGTCATATACCAGAGTGTGATTCGGACAATCAAACTGAACGACATTCTCCATGGGAACCGCGAAAAAAAATCAGCTGTGTAGTACAAAACTTAACAACCTACTCAACCCGAATGTAGGGGACAGCTGTGTTTTTCGCGGGCAGACGCAACTTATTAATATACGTATGTACGTACCTACTTAGATAGCCGTTTAATCTGCGCCCATAGTGATATCGTGGTTTGCAAGCAGTTGCGTGATAATACTTGTGACACATCGTCGCGTTACAATAATATAAATAAAGGAATTTATTCATTGGCCCACCATGTACCATCCGAACTATCAGATATTGTATGGAGTAGACCCACCCCACAAAATATCGCTGAGTGAATACCGAGACCAGAGATTGCTAGGACCTAAGCCTATCTCAGAGTACGTACTTCATTTCAACACTAATTCTTTCCATTCAAATATGTGTGCTGTATCGATCAAGATACAGCTACGTGTGAATCGTAGACGGGAGACTTATCTTTCCATATGGAGTGGTTTGTTGGTCCCAGACTGTCGTCTCTCTGTACTCAGAGGCAGGTAACCAGTCATGCTACCCAATAATTAACTATACAATACTATACTAACATCATGTTAAATATTGTAAGTCCTCCATGTACTAAAATAAATAAATATTGGGAAGTGATTAGTGAAGGTCAGTTACTCCATCGCTTCATATAAAATATTGGTATTTATTTGCATCCGGCTATACTGGAAGCATACCTAACCACAAATCGATCCTTACAATGTTTAAATGCTACAGCTGTGACACACGACCCTCGTCCGTGTGAAATTATATAAATTAAACAAAATAACATTGCTGGGAAAAGGCAAGGCAAGGCTGGGATATAATAATCCACATGCAGCTACATCTATGCATGCCTATCTAGATAACTGTAGTTATTATCATCATATGAGACACACAGTAACTAGTTATCAGTGAATTGCTGATGTAACAACAATATATCTACCTTTACATACTGTTATACAGGGTGATTATTTTTTTATGGTATACTAACTGTTCCCGGCATGCGTTGCAATGCAACTTTTTCTTATTACCTACCTACTACCTAAGAACCTTGTCCTGACAGTAACAAACAGAATAAAAAAAGAATTAGCGAAATCGGTTCAGCTGCTCTCGAGATTTGCACATAGCAACAAATTCAGGGATTCATTTTTATATTATAGAATTGTTCAAAAATTGTTGATTCTCAGCTTAATTTGAATAATAAATGTAAATTTTCGGTTCCTTAAGTCTTAGAAAAAGCGTCGAAAGAAACACTGGCTAAAGAAATTAAAGTTGCAGGAACCGTTTTCGAAGCTGAAATATTCAAGCCAGTTTTTGTACTTATTGCGAACTATATTCTGTCTTAAGTTAAAGTTAAAGGTTCTAGAAATAAAAATTGAGAACCACCAAAATGTTTAATAAATGAAGAAACAAATAAATAGATTTGTCCCACGTTAAGGCACACAAAAACAATAAAATATGAAAAAAAAACTTAATTCTAGCAGTATTTTGACTCAATAAATTTGAAACCGTAGAACAGAGGAGAGGATTGTAGGCTATCGGTTGACGTGTTAATAACGGCGAAGGTGTAGGGGAGAGGAAAGCGTGTAAAACTCTGTCGAGGTTTGACGATAACCCTCCTAAGAGGACAGGAAGGCGTGAGGGACTTTATCTCCACACATTAAAAAAAAAATATATAAAAATTCCAATTACGTACCTAATCATCTTCTTACAAAATAACTTTATCTAAATACCTACTTAGATTGTCGTTTTTTTAGGCAGTAAGTTTTTAGAAATCAAGACGTCTTTATCATAACTTAGGGAGACATTTTAACCTTTTAAGTATTGTAATAAACATTAATGACAATGATGTAACTACAGAACAGAACAGATAATTGCATCTAACCTACCTACGCTAATGTTAGTACAACCGCACAATAAACAAATAAGAATTGAAAGGTTCCTAAGTACTACGTCATTTTTATAAATGAACCTGTTTTGTCACGGTAATGGATCTGCATTCTATACTTATAAATATCTTTGTCCTAATCGACTAGCTATTAGGGCATAGCTCAAAATACTGGACAGATCGGGAAAACATTTGGCATACATAATGGATGTAAAACAACCCATAACGAAGCCGAAAGGTACTTGTTCTCCCCGTCATTGCGATCATTTATTTGTTCCACCCCATACTTGGAAACCTTCTAGTTGTATAGAGACGTTGAGGGTCAAAGTTCCAACTTTTACGCCAGTTTTTTTAATGTTACTTGAAATACGTCCACGACCTCCATACTATTCAGTGCATCCGACAGCAATGTTTGAAGCGCTTCACATTGAGTTCTACCGTAAAACGTGATTTTTCACCCCAAAAAAGTCGTTTCTCAGCAATAATTTTTGGACGAGTTACTTAGTTTGATGTACAGAATGCTTGGTTGACGGCTATGTGAAGGGTCTGTTTACACCTTGGACATTTTGACGTTGGCATACGCTTAGAAAGGGTTTTGGAACAATCAACCTCTAAGTGTGTGAAATAGGGGTTGAAAGTTTGTACGAAAAACCGTCACCAAGCGAAGCTGGTGCGGCGGCTGGTCTCCAGCCAGCGTTCCCTAGTCCCCCCTCGGCGTCAACGCCTGTCTTCTGGCACCCACTGCGTGACCATTCTATCCCGAGTTCGGACTTGAAAATCAGTCAGGGACCAAGTTCGAACACCGTTAGGTACCTGATAGGGATACATGAATGAAAGTCTAATTTTTTTGTGTAAATCGACTGGAACAGACCGTCTGTTTGCTTATAAAGGACAAGCTTTTGCCCGCGGTTTAGCACGCGTTTACAAGTTCAATAATGATCCTACGGGCACTTTAAACCGGTATAAATCCCACCCTATACTCCAACCCAGGTCACCATCTATCCGTGTGCAAATTTTATCTAAATCCGTTCAGCCGTTAAGAGCGTTAACGTCTTACGGCATTTCATACAAACTTTCCAGTGATTTTTTTTCGAGATTATAATAAAACTTCGTAAGCATAAGCAGGAGAATTTTTCGAAATGTCTTTTAAAAAAAAAGATAATTGGAAATTTCTGGCTCTCTGTTAAATCTTTAGACTTATGTATCCTGCTTATCGGTTCTGTCATTTCGAAACAAAATCAGTTGGAAGTTTGTATGAAATGCCGTAAGACGTTAACGCGGTAACAGACAGACGGGCGTGCAGAATAACTTACACATTTAAAATATTAGTATGGATAGAACAACAAATATTCTTCGAGTTCCTAACTACTTCATTTATTTACAAGTTTAACACCATCATTAAAATCGATTGAAGTATTTCAACGTAATAGTCATTACAATTAAAAGAATCACATTTTTAATCACTTTCAATTTAATAATTGGTATGCCATTTATACAGGTTTTTCCAATGATATTATAAATAAAAAGAAGTAGATATCGCACCAACGCGCGCAAATTATTGCAGACGTAGTGTGCAACAATAGTGGTAGTGGTGTGACAATAATAGGTATCTAAAATGCCAAGATATGTTTTAAGAAACTGTAGTACAAACTATTACGACATAATTATTAGTGAATTTTTATTTCGTACGTAAGTATACTAAAAAGTTTTTCATATTTGTATTTTTCACGATTTTATTTATCAAAAACAAATCAATTTCGAGTGTGACAACGACAAGGATAAATAGCATGCGTCATAGATTCACTACTAGTGTACTTTCTGTATCATCATACATTCCGTATTATCTATCGCAGTCGTAGTAGAAATTACTATATACCTTTAAAGGTCACACATATCAACTCTGAAAGGGATCGGCACCGTATCGTCTTTCGCCTCGCCGTCAAACAGGCGGCAACCTAACGTAAGCAAGCGGATCAGCAGTTCCGATACGTCGGCTTGGCTACGGCTAAGCGACGCCGCACTTACGACTGGAAGTGGCTCTGTGAATGACAGCACGTGTGGCGACAGTAGTGTGCGTAAGGGTGGACAAAGAGACGTAAACTCGGGTACGGACGGACGTAAGCGCGGGGACGACGAGCCGTAAGCGAGTTGACCACACACCGCACCGCGGATCGTGAGGTTGTCTCGAAGCGAGGTGATTACGTTACGATTCCGATTAGTGTGCGTTGCACTAGGGAGTTTCATACAAAGAATACTTCAAGTATTCTCGTTTCTCGTGATCGTCACCGTATCACCGTATCAACTCGAGCCGTGAACGGCTCGAGTTGATACGGTGACGATCCCTTTCCGAGTTGATATGTGTGCTGTGACCATAAGTAAGAACATTGTAAAAACAACGCAACCACAGTATAAATATATTATTACCGTAACGCAACGATCCGCATATACGCTGATTGCTTTTAGGCGGTCAAAATAGAAAATCTATACATATAGTCGTATCGTAAAAACTACAATATCAAATGAAAAGAGGGTAGGTATTTGCTGAACAGAAATAATGACTTCTTCCATAATCGGTTTCGACGTTGATTTATTGTGACTATCTAAAGTTGACTGTCCTTAAGGCACTGAGTGTTATTGCATTTGTATTATCTTTCATTATAACTTTGAAATATTTTTAACTGAATTTTATTGATGATGGAATATCGTAATACGGGTATGTAGTAATCAATTAAACGTTATATGTCTGAATCTATTAATTTTATTTTATTTTGCAAGGATTTAAACGATACGGGTTTAAATTAAAAAAAAAAACTGAATTTACAAATTCTCAAATAAATTAGTTATAATATACCGTTGTATTTGATATTAGGCCTTTGTGTTATTAAATTCGTAAAAAAAAATCCCCTAAGTGCCACTTCGTCTGTTATCTCATTACCAGAAAATGGTTGTACGATAAAATGCGTAAATTTGATGCACCGAAATTCATTGAATTAGAAAATTATCTTTTAACATCTGATGATTAATTTGATAAACAAAAGAATGAGTTGACACATAAAAAATCGAATATCACCACTACTTATTTTGGACAATAATATTTATTTTTACTTTTTTTTTTCTTTATTAACAACTCTAAAAAAGTTTTATTATAATTTTCCTGTCTTCAACTAACAGATCAATAAAAAGTAGAAAAACATTTTTGTCCGTCTAAAAACTGTTAAATCAATGTATGCACAGTATGAACGTAGCGTATCTTTCTTTATAAAATCATTGGATTTTTTCCTCGTGTTATTAGTCATTAACAAAACGAGTTCTAACTTTAGTCGACGAGCCAGTATTTTGGCATCAAGTTGAATTCGGAAATGGTTCGATCTTGAGCCTGAAGAAAAATCATAATTGTTTATTATAACTAAGGTCGCCAGACGACATAGTTGCCATAGGGGGAAATACTGAGATGATGTTGGCACAAGAAACTAGAGGACTATTAATACCCATCAGGGACCCAAATCCAGGCTGTAGATGATGACGATGGTCGCCAAAGATTTTTTTTTTTTTCTTTTTCCAAAAAACTGCCAGATAGACATCTACGCTTATGTTTTTTTATGTATTACCTATCTATATTTTGTAGCGACATTTTAATTTTTTTGGTAAATCATCTGTTTTGATCTTGGTCATCATAATATAACAACATTCAGACCTAACATTAAGACCATTAAGACCTATCACGAGTTAGTAATTTAAGATTCAAATTTAAAACGAGCAATTTATTTACCTAACATAATACATATGCAATTAAAGACATAAAAAAGTCATTAATTTTAATCATAAAATTATAACGATAATAAAATAAATATTTGTGTAGGTTGCCTGACAAACTACTTACGAGACCACATAATTAGTCTAAACTAGCTGTTACCCGCGACTTTCTTTAGCGTGAAACATTATAAAATTATTACTTCCCTATTCGAATCGAATTTTGTTAACAATTTTATGTATTTTATTTTTTTTTTGCACGGAACCCTAATCCTAAAATTAAAACTAGCCTAAATTACCTATTCCTTATAACGTCACTATCTGCCAGTAATTTTCCCGTCAAAATCGGCCTAGACAGACAAAGAAAAACAATATTTTTCTGAAATTGCTAAAATCTTTTCGATATCGTAGGGCAAAAAATAATAAGATTTTAAGTAAGAATCACATCGTAACGTTCGTAACGTCAGGTTTCGGTAATAAAAAAATTAAAATTAATATAATTTCTATATTTTTGGTGCGATTTCTGACTTTTTAGTACTCCAACTTGGGTTCATCCCATAGAAGTTGATGATCAGTATTAGAAACAGGATCGATTGGCATCAATATTTTTTTTTTTTGAGGAAAATGGCCATTTTCTTGCTAACTGTAAATTATTGTGAAAATCATGGGGATAAAAATTTCACGATAAATTATGGGTAGTCTCCTAAGACCATTTTCGTGTAGCTACAATTACAAACGTAGTTAGTTCCCCTTATTGCCTCGCTGAAAGTTTTTATCGTGTAAACTTTCATATGCATTGAGTAAAAAGCTGTTATTTTGAAAACACAAACACACTTCACTCCTATTTATTTGTATGAATAGATGTATAATTAAAAATATATATATAGATAATTAAAATTCAAAGTTGAAACATGTATTTTAATTGGACTAGGTATTTATAATTGCGTTAAAATACTGTTTATTGTTGTTTTAGGTGGGTAACAAATAAAGGTGTTATTTTTTTTTAAAGCCTCTCTAAACTACAACATAACCCGGGTCTAAACTAACAGGATGAAAATAAACTCTGTCGGTCTGTCTGTTTGTTCCGGCTAAATCCGAAACGGCTGGACCGATTTCGACGGGATTTTTAGCTGACGCATAAGAAGTAACTTAGGCTATTTTTATTTTAGAAAATGTATTAGGGTTCCGTGCAAAAAATTTAAACCCTTGAAATTGTTAACAAAATCCGATTCATATAGAGAAGTTATATTTTTATAATAATTTCACACGCACGAAGGTCGGGCAACAGTTTGTACGTAATAAAGAAGGTGGTATAGATACCTATATGATAAGAATAGAAGATACTAACACCGGTGTTAGTAAATAGTTATAGCCCGGTCATCACGGACACTAAACGATACCTTAATAAAAGCCCACTGTTGGACTGGCCCAGCATTGACCGTTCAAATTTCAACAGTGCAATAATATTTAAGTAAGCATTCATTTTAAATGTTAGTATACAGAAAAAATGAGGAGCGTGAATGTTATCATAACAATAAAACTACGTACCTAGTAAAAAGAGAAGCTTCGCCATGTTGTCAGTTTGAGTCGTCGCACAACACTGACCTCTGGCTAGCAAACTACAACATATATATGTATAGTACCTATCTAAACCTGAATGTTTTATTTTATTTGGTGACGTACTATTCACGTCTGCAGCATTTCAGGGTTCCGTGCCAACATGGCGCTGGACTATCAAAGGTTCATTCATATTTCGAAAAGGACTTACACTAAAAGAATATCTTCCAACTAAGTACATTTTAACAAATCGCACTTTGAAAACAAAAGTGGTATTATACCAAAAATGACAATATTGAGTTATAACGACATCTCGATGCCTTGAAAGAAAGCGCTTCTAATGAAAAAACTGACGCTTTCATAGTTTCAATACTTTTCCTTAGAGGTCGCTAGAGTCAGTTTTTACTTTTGGGTAAAATGACAAAGTAGTAATTCATAAGGTGACAGACACTAAATCGGTTGAAGACAAGCATTCGGAATGGACACACTACGGTGAGTAAAAAAACGGCATTTTTTCGTCGTTTTAAACGTAGGTCATTCAAGCTAATATTCTACTAAAGTAATACAAAAATGGCATTTTAAATATAGTGTCGCTTAATTAGTTAAAGTAATACTAAAACAAATTTTCTGGTGAATAAAAAAATGACGTCTTTGGGTAATTATTCTAAAACGGGTAGGTTTACGTAAAACAAAAGTGGCACGATACGGAACTTTTTTTTAAAACCATCTTTTATAAATAACTACATAATTTACTAGCATGTTTCCAGTACATAACTTAAAGAAGATAGTCAAACTGATAAGTAAAACTAATGACATTCCTTTATTCCAGTTATTTGCTAAGATATTGAAAACAAATGCCATTTTTAACCGACTTCTTAAAAAGGAGGAGGTTATGTTTTCCACCAGCATCGTTTTTTTTTGCATGTACGAACACCGATTTCTAGTCTGAATTTTGTGATTCTTTTTTCATTATTCTGTAGAGTAGAAAAAGCTCACGCGGTGCGCAATTGGAGACGAGATTAGGAAGGACGTTCAAATTTTATAGTGGGTTGGAAATATAAGGTAGGTACGGAACCCTCGGTGCGCGAGTCCGACTCGTCTTGGCCTTGCCGGTTTTTTTGATGAGTTGTTTTGTTATGTACTCTGTAAGGTGAATAAATCGCCACCCCATAGATAGAAAGATGGATTTAAGTAGTCAGTAGGTAGGTACCTTGCTGCCTGCTGCAGAGTTTGTTCCAACACTTAATCTTTCCAGCTAAATCACTAGTTGCTTGTTCACGTTGAGTTCGCGGGTTTGGGCTCGTGGCGGTCTAAACGGGTTCGTGTTCACATTGGAAAACCGCCAGGCGTTTGAACCTTGGGAGCTTTGAGTTAGAATCAAAGTCGAACGAAGTCTGAAAATTTGTGGGAATCGCTCGCCCTACCTCTTGTTAGCGCGCCGCATTTGCTAGTCGAGACCTTGCCCGCTATTCCGCCACCGCTTTTTGTACGTTAACCCTTGCATAATATATTTATTATACCACAGGACTGACATTTTGCGAGAGCACCCGCGGATGTTAATCTGAGTGCAATCTTTATACCATAAACAATCACTGGCAAGTGGCGAGGGGCGGGCGTTTAGGGGGGATAGTGTCATGGAATTTTTGACGTTTAATAAATTGGTAATTAATTTATCAGCCTAATTTGAATCAATTAATGACTTCTAATTATTGCCCTTACTTACGGATATTATAACTTTGAGTTACAAAATAACAGAATCCTATTATGTTCAACATCATTAAGAAATAAAAATATTCAATGGAGATAACATTTATTTCGAAGCTTGTAGCCAACACTATTATCTATAAGTTCATTAGTTATCTTACCGATGCTCGTGTTACCACTTTTTATTGAAGGTCGAAAGATAGAATAGTTAGGTAAGTATTTATAACGGCAGATAAACTTGATCAGTTCTGTTGGTCTCCAATTAGATAAATGTTTAAATACATTTTCCACAAAAGCATTCAAACGAAGTAAAGTTAAACCAGAACAAGACTTGTTCTGGTTTAACTTTACTTCGTTTGAATGCTTTACTTAGTATGCGCTTAGGTAACCTTTGCCTCTCACAGAGGCAAAGGTTCTAACTTTTGTCAATCAAAAGATTGAATAGTTTTTTGCAATTTCATAATTTTGTAATCATCTTGTTAACCCAATAACCGATATCAATTAAATTTTGTAAATGTATATGACCCGCTAGGGGTTATTGAAAGTAGGTAAGAAAATACTTCCATGGTTGCAAAAGCTGTCTTTAGGATCTCAAAATCGAGCGTTTGATCTCCAAAGATAAACGATAATTTCAGAAGCGCACTTTTCCTTTGGAGATTTTGTACAATAATGGTAGTTATGATGGTAACACCCTGTTACTGCAACTAAAACTCACCAGCCCATGTCAAATGGTTCTGATGGGCTGTTGATAATTCCGTCAAGCAATCACAGTACCTGCAGCAATTGACGTGGCCGTGGCCGCTTTATACTTAGAGGTAATACTGATAGTCTTTAATTCAGTGACATTTAAAAGCGCGCGAGGATTTTTCCGCTGAGGGAAACGGACCCTTAGCCTGCACCATGATCTCCTCATGACTTCCAAAGACTTAAGACTACTTCATTCCAGGGGTAATGTAAACTGGTCGTTGTTTTGTCCAACTGGTCCCGCCATCTGAGAGGTCTGCCGTGATGCCTTCTGGATGTATCAGGACACTACATAGGCCACTATTTTGGCGTACTGCTCATTGGGCCAAAAAAAATACCTACTAATTTTAAAATGTATTTTTTCTTTTGTTCTAGAATATTATCGTTGCTCGTTTAAAAACGATTAATGTTTTAATATTTCCTACGCTTCGAAGATATGCTTACCACAGTCTTGCAAACTGCCATGTGTTTAATACCAAAGTAATTAATACCCATTCTACTATAGCGACTGAACTATACTGAATTCATACTTAAATTTTATCACGCTCTAGCATGTTCAACTCTCGGCGATCTGCCGAGTGAAGAAAATCCAATTGAGTTTTTATTCAGGGGCCGCTTAGTGTTAGTGCTAGCATTCAATGTTATATCGGGTTATGCTTACTACCTATTGTACCTTAGATATAAATACACAAATTAGTAATAGTTGAAATAAAAAACGGTTGAGATTTACCTATATGGCCGCGCGGTTGAGTACCGGCTTTCAATTGTATCGTATCGTAAAAAATAGCTCCACGCACCTCACGATGATAGGATGATACCGCCTGACACGGCCAGATAAAGATGCGATCAGTCAGTAGTCCCCAGATCCATAAATAAGCTTTCCCCAGAAAATTCTGGACATTTCAAATATTTAATTGCAATTTACTGTTTTTTAAGACCTAACTGCTTGGATCACCAAAAAGTCCATGAAATCAAAGCATTTATATTAAAAATATTCAACTCCAAATGTCGTTTCATTTAATTTTTAGCTAAGAAATTGCAATGCAGTCAACGTATGGCAGTGTCTTACACAACTCACAACAATAAAATGTTATTTTTCGTTCTTTGCAGAATGGATGCGAGAGAAATAATTCAAAAAGGTAACTCACTGAAGGCTAAGGTCGTCGTTTCAAACTATATGGTGCCTTTTACTTCAAGAACGACCCAGGAGTTGGTGATCAACAACGCGGCGGTGTTTCAGCTGCGGGTGGTCACCGCGCTGATCACCAACGTATATAACAACTTGCTGTTTGTGCGCTTCACCAAGCGGCGCGTCACCGACGACCTCATCTATATGATACAGTTCACCAGCGCGGAACTGAACATAGTAGACAAGACTTTCACCAGCGACGATGGCACATGGCACCTGATACACGAGAACAAGAAACACCAGTTCTCGTTCGACGTGGCAGTGGAGATGCAGCTGATGACGAGCGCCAGCTCGTTCGCCAGCCTGCACGGCGACACCGAGCTGACCGACTTCGAGCTGCGTGGCGAAGACGGCTCCGTGCGCGTGCACCGCGCTGTGCTGGCGGCCGCTAGCCCCGTCTTGCGCCGCATGCTGGGCGGCGCGTGGCGCGAGACGGCCGAAGGACATGTCGAAGTTAGTGGCACCTCCCAGGCCACTCTGGAACACTTGAAGGACTATATGTACCTGCAAACGCTTCCCGAGGCGGGCTTGGAGCAGCTGCTGCTGCTGTCCTCGTACTACATGATGCCGGAGTTGGGGCGGCGCTGCGTGGAACGGCTGGTGCGCGGCGCAAGCGCGCAGAACGCCTGCGAGCTCATCGAGTTCGCGGCCAAGCATAACGTGAAGTCGCTGCTGCTCGCCGTCCTCGAGTGCGTGCAGAACGGAGCCATTAGTATCTCGGAGATGCGCAACCACCTCGCTGAGAGCAAGTAGCGTGGCAACTGTTTTCCTACATATTTGACAAACTACAAAAAAAGAACCGAGAATTTAAGACTTTTAGGTACAGTTGCAGCTGATCTCTATAGCCGTTCTGAACAACGCGGCCACGGTACCTAGGCCGCCCGGATACCATTAAAGTGGAGAAATGTTTTGTAAATAACATCGATGTAAACTATTCAAGCGGGCAGGATAGATGTTTTATTTTTAAGAGCGTTCATCCAAAAAGTTGGCAACGTCGCAAATAGCTGTCAAATATTTACCTGTTTTAATTAATTTGGCAATATGACTGTATGGAAATAAGAAATATGAATATAACTAGTGAACTAGAATATTAATAATGAATTGCAATTAAAACACTGAATTTGATGTTGTAACCGTTTTGGATGTAAAAAAGGCATTCTAAAGCTAAATATTCGGTGTTACGATAATAACTATTACATTTCATAATCAATATTTTAGTTCACTAGTTAGCCATATTTTTTATTTCCATACAGTAATATTGCCAAATAAATCAAAACAGCGAAAATTAGACAGCTTTTTGCGACGTTGCCCACTTTCTGTATAAACGCTCTTAAGTGATAAAAAACATCCATGTTTACGGAAGACATATTTCATTAAGTATAGATATGCGAGACAGCACCGCTCCGCAATGGTAGAAACACCCTCTACGCCACTCGTCTGTGCAGATCTTCTCCCCGCTTTTTTGGCTACCGGAACTCAAGACGCTCCTACCAACCTTGGCTTCAGATCTCAGGGACAGAGCGGCTACAAAATGTGGCGAGAGTTTACAATACGTTCATTATATCGTTAGTATGACGAGTTTCAGGAAAAGTTAGTCATTGTAGATCATCGTATCTGTCTGTCACTCACTCCTGTCCGTGACAATATCTTTCTACTCAATTAGCATTATTAACGCCCAGGTAACATACTATTTTTTACTTTTAAACATTGTCAGTAAAAATAGTGGAACTGTACCTTTTGGTTGCTTACCAGCAGCGGCAAAATAAGGAAGCAATAATAGGCATTATTTGTAACTTTCTACCTTTCTATCTATGTGAACTCTCTTTTATAAAGTAACGCTCAAGTCTTATGCCTAGACGTGATATTATAATATAATACATATTTTCTATATTTTATACGTAGGTTAAAGAACCTGTTTCACATGCTCCTGATTCGTTATAGTTAATTTATCTGCCAGATACGAATTCTTATTTATCTTGATGACACTTCCTATCGGGGCACTGCGAAACAGATGTTCAAATGATGATTTTTAATTGTTTATGGTAAATAAGGTATAGACGAGATTCTAAACAAACTAAGGACTACCTACACAAGTACTTAATTTCTTGATAAAGCAACTCAATTGTACGGATTGCGATAAATAAATTATTGCAGAATGAGGGCCGACGTAGACCTAGCGTAGCGCGGTTAACACTGCCAAACAAATATCAGCATTGTACTAGTTAAATAAAGGTCCAATAGACGTATAAGTATCAAAGCGTTTAGAGCAGACGCAGTTATGTTTATTATATTTTTACTATTTTCTTTATTCTTTAAACATAATTGTATAATGTGCATGTAGATAACACAGTTTCTCTTTCCTCTTCTCTTTTCTTTCCATCTATGTTAACTATCAACTGCACCATAGAATAAATAGTACAAGTAACTGTACTACAAAATGGGTCCTACAAAAACTGTGCAAGTGTCTGTATGTGTTTGTTGTCAGCGGGAGAGCAGCCTCCAAGCCCAAACAATGCGCGCCGTGTCCCGAAGTACAGCTTTCTGAATCTGTTTTTAACTTTATTGTAAGGGGCTCGGCGTTGATATATTGTTTGGCAGTGGAAACCGCGCTGCGTTACGCATCGACAGAGCGCCAGCCAAAAATAGTAATAATGTATAAACTTTTGTCTTTTGCTTTTTCCATTAAAGATTTGTTGTTAACACAATTTAGAAGACATTCCTCGCTTTTCGTAAAAAGCTAGTATTCCAAGTTATGTCTCCTAAGAATTGTGTGTACTGTGTAGGTACATACTAATCAACTTACTTCTTCGGTCTACGGTCTTGAACAAGTTCCAAGAACTCTTTAAAACCTGTTAATTAACGATTATTATACGAATGCTGAATAGTATTAAAAACTTATTTAAGGTTTCATAATAACATTGCAGTTTTATTTTTACTTAAACCTGTCCTGTGGGATATTTTAGATGGGTGTGTAGCAAATATAAAATGTTTTTAAATACTGCAATTTCTTAAGAACCTCAACCTGGTTGAACCTCATCTAGCCGCTCGGAATCGCATTTTTCTGTGCTCCATCCTTTTCTGTCGCTCAGAACTGTCTAAACAGATACTTTGTTTAAAGATTGTAAAATCCGTTCCGATCCGATGCGATGCGAGCCGTTTGGTGGAAATCATCCTTAAGAGGTGTCCCATTCGGACCAGGCGGGGCAGGCTGTTCATTGCTCATTTGATGAGCGTGTAAATCAAACTAGCGAGCGCACAGACGCGCGCTCTCGTTGCCGCTCTTGTCCACATCTAGCCTGATGATGTGAAGTGATGATGCAGCCTAGGGTGGACCACTTGCCTAGAAGAAACCGATTCACTTGAACTTTGATCGGAAAACGGAAGCCGGCAGTGTATTCCACAGTCTGGCGGTTCGCACAATAAATGTGGAAGCAATAGCGCTTTGATCGGGCCCATGGAACTTCAACCTTAGACAACGGTGTCGCTCCACCGTATCCTCTGTTTTTCGGATACAATGGGGATCGGGGAGTCAGATTGTGTAGTTTCAAAGCAAATTCTCCGACATGTAACCGATAACAAGCTTACATAATTAGAAAAATCAAAAACCCGACTGCAAATATATTATTATTATAAAGGGTGTAAATAGATCCTTAACATAAACGAAAGGCACTTGTTCTCTCCGCCACTGCGATTATTTTTTTTTTCTAGACCATACCTGGGAACCTAGAGACGGAGATATTGGGGGTCAAAGTTCCAACTTTTTCACAAGTTTTTTTTTTAAATTCATGTTTTTAATGTAAGTATTTTTACTTTACACACCTCCGCGACCCTCGTACTATTCAATCCATTCATCAGCATAATGCTATGAGTGCTTTCCATCGAGTCCTACCGTAAAACGTGATTTTTCACCCCAAAAAAAAAGTCGATTCCCAGCAATAATTTTTGCGTAAAGTTACTTAGTTTGATGTACAGAATGCTTGGTTGGCGGATATGTGAAGGGTCTGTTTACACCCGGTATTATTCCTAATTGAATTTAAAGAAATTTACAAAGAAACATACAAGATACGCGCGAAAAACAACCCTTCCTTGGCAGTCGGGTAGAAAACCGATAGGCTGGCAACTTATTTCATGAAATGGTGAAATACATAATGAAGTTCTCAATTCTAAGCTCTGGCCACGACATAAATGGTTTATGTAGGTATTTCGCCAGCTTCGTTTAGTATCATGCAGTAGGGATCAGTCTATCATTAATCAGGTAAATTTAAAAAATAAACAAGATAATATTAATTAGGTATTTATTTAAATAACAAAATAATGTATGACATTTTATTATTGCACAAATTTAATTATTATATTTTTAACATCACCCAGGCATTACAATAACTGAAAAAATAAACATGTAGGTTTTGTCCCATCGTAGTTTTACATCAACATTTATTGCATTGCACATATAAAAAATTACATGACTTAAAATTAATTATACATAAATGTTTTCTACTTACATTTTTTAATGATTTTCATTGCATAATATGTAGTAAAGTAGGTATGTCTAAATGTCTCTAATAAATCACAAATCTATGGAACAACAAATACTCGAATGACGTTGACATGGGCCTCACTCTGTCACGGCGACACCAAGCTATACTTTTCCAGTATAACATGGCCTCGCTTTGTATAGATTTCTCGTACAATGAGAGATCCGCATAAAGTGTTTTTGTATAGCTTGATTGGTAGCCGTGCCTACAGTGCTGCATGGTTAGTTACAAGTTTACAACAGACTTCATCATTAAAGGAACCATGCTGTAAAGATTTTTGGATCGTGAACTGTATTGAAAACAAAATGGCGGCGTTTGCTCCGATCTCGGTAAGGCGCCAAAAGATCTTTGAACAGAACAACACAGGTTAAATTTTAATACATACGTCGAAGACTCATGTAAAACCATTAACTACGTTTGTTATTGGGCTGCCGAAATTAGATGGAAAGCTTAAATTTAAAATAAAATAATAAAAATAAATTTTTAATAATTTACATAATATTCAAATAAACATGGAATGATGACAAATGTCTTTTAGTTAATTTTAAATTATTGTTGTCTTTATTTTACTAACAGTCAACACTATGCTAAGCTCTGTATTGTATTGAAAGCTACATTTTATAATTATTTATACAACGTGTCCCAGAAATCAACGCCAAGCCGAAAACGGGCAATAGGCCAAGTCGTGACAGTTATTAGAAAAATATTAAAAAAAATCTTGGTCATGTACCCACTTTTTTAAATTTTATGAATTCAAAAAAAATCTCAAAAAGTGACACCCTGTGATGATCTTTCAGGTCCTGTGACTACAAATATTAACTTTTCGTCAGTTTTTTTTTGTGACGTGACCTCCCCAATTCCACACCAATTCAAAATTTAGACGAGCTGTGTCAAAGAATTGCAGAAGTCGCTGTATATATCAACTGGAGAAGATACGCCCGTCTTATTACGCGATCATTTTTAAAGAGATGTAGAGCTTGCATTGCAACTGAAGGCAGTTCGAACATTTAATATAAACTTGGTAAATTTGATTTAATAAAAATTATAATTAAAGAAATTCAACAACTGAATTTTATTTCAAACGCACCTAAAACTAACAAATAACTTTTTTCCTTAATTAAGAAGTAGCAAATAGTAAGTGGCATACCATTTTGGAATCCAGACTAAAGGTGCCATCTTTTAAAGTTACTTGCCAAAATAGTGTAGTACACTACACGCGGTAAAAGTTGGGTGATGTAATAATTTTGAATTCAATGTTGGGCAAAAATCTAACATTTCATTTAAAACTGAGGTAGTTATGTTTTACTTTTAACTGTAATTTACAGAAGGGTTATTCATGGTTACGTCACAGAAAAAAAAACTGACGAAAAGTTAATATATGTAGTCACAGGATTTGAAAGATCATCACAGGGTGTCACTTTTTGAGATTTATTTTTGAATCCATATAATTTGAAAAGTACATGACCAAGATTTTTTTTAATATTTTTCTAATAACTGTCACGACTTGGCCTATTGTCCGTTTTCGGCTTGACGTTGATTTCTGGTACACGTTGTATATAGTTGTTTGATTTGTAGAGTTCAACATTCCGTGTAAGCATGGCAATAGCAGTCATTGACCCACCCTCATTTATTGTCGTTCTCCATTTAAAAAGTGTAAATAAAGCCTGGACATCTAACGTGATTCTTAGAACCCGCAATGACGATAACGACCACGACTTTTGGCCGCAGAACCTCCAACCAGGAAGAAAGTTTGGTGACACAACTGGCCGTCCGACCAGTTTTGTTCAAGTTAGCGGCCAGTCATGCGACAACTTGTGGTCGTGGTCGCGTAGTGCGAGGCATCAAAAATAAAAAAAATAGGAACAACAAGAATTTCACCATAAACGTTTTTTCTTATGAAATGCAACCATCTCTGGATTGACCTCAACATTACGATGCACGGTGATCCAAGGATCGGAGTAGGCAGATTGATTTTTGGCACTCGCAATATGCGATCATAACATGGACATACCTTTTAAATTCAAAAATGTATTATTGATATCCCGTCCAAGATAAGTAGACAAAAGACCAGCTTTGTCGAGTTACGTATCTAATACTATTGGGTAGTAAATATAAGCAGTTTCCGTTAGTAACTATCTGGTCTACTTTACTTAGTCCGACGACTAGAATAATATATATTAAAGTCTACTTTTAAAAGTAGGAGGCTAAATCTAAACGGTTTTAAAATCACGGAGGTATGTTCATATTAACATTATAAAGGGTGTAAAAACAGACTTAACGAAGCTGAGAGGCCCCCGTCACTGCAATGTTTTTTTTTTTTGTTCTGGACCATGCCTGGGGACCTTCTAGTTACGGAGATGCTGAAGGTCAAGTACGAACTTGTTCACACGGTTTTTTAATATAAGTTTTAAAGTAGCTTTACTTAAAATACCTTCATATTATTAAAAAACGTATTAAAAAACCGTGATTTTTTACACCAAAAATAAATCGTCTCCCAGAAATAAAATTTTGTAGTGTTACTTAGTTTATTGTACAGAATGAATTCGGAAGGGTCCGTTTACACCTTGTACATTTCGGATATTTGTTCGTAAATCAATCTACCTGTTCCGACCCCTGACCCCGACGCGCGCTATACCTGGCTGCCGACCTGCGCGCTGAGGGTGAGTGCGGGTGCAGTGGAGCCCGACAGCTGCACGCGCGCTAGGCCTGGCTGCCGACCTGCGCGCTGAGGGTGAGTGCGGGTGCAGTGGAGCCCGACAGCTTCACGCGCGCTAGGCCTGGCTGCCGACCTGCGCGCTGAGGGTGAGTGCGGGTGCAGTGGAGCCCGACAGCTGCACGCGCGCTAGGCCTGGCTGCCGACCTGCGCGCTGAGGGTGAGTGCGGGTGCAGTGGAGCCCGACAGCTGCACGCGCGCTAGGCCTGGCTGCCGACCTGCGCGCTGAGGGTGAGTGCGGGTGCAGTGGAGCCCGACAGCTGCACGCGCGCTAGGCCTGGCTGCCGACCTGCGCGCTGAGGGTGAGTGCGGGTGCAGTGGAGCCCGACAGCTGCACGCGCGCTAGGCCTGGCTGCCGACCTGCGCGCTGAGGGTGAGTGCGGGTGCAGTGGAGCCCGACAGCTGCACGCGCGCTAGGCCTGGCTGCCGACCTGCGCGCTGAGGGTGAGTGCGGGTGCAGTGGAGCCCGACAGCTGCACGCGCGCTAGGCCTGGCTGCCGACCTGCGCGCTGAGGGTGAGTGCGGGTGCAGTGGAGCTGAGCGGCGCGCGACACAGCTGCGCGTGCTGCCACGCTACGCTGCCGGCACCGCCCGACAGCTGCACGCTGATGGACAGCGAGTTGCACGAGCAGTCGAAGGTCACGCCGCTCTCTGGATAACGAGCAATACAATCCCGACGACGAATATGAATATTATTATTTTTTTGCTGAGACAAGCTCGTCACACTACATTATGTGTTTTCTAGCCACTGCATTTGCTAAAAGCCAGAATCAACAGTGGCGGCCATCATAAAAGCGCCGAGGGCAATGGAGCTCGACGAAGGGCTTAACGTGAACTTCACATGCTAAGTCAAAAAGCAGCGTATAATAAATGAGCGCTACATACGTAAGGCGTGCGTGTCGAAGTGCGCGGGCTGGGGCGGCAGCTGGTCGTACTGCAGGCTCCAGGCCAGCGCGCCGCTGTGGTACAGCTGCGTGTCCAGCTGCAGGCGCACGCGGCGCAGCGCCAGGCCGGCGCCCGCCGCCACGCGCCACGTCAGCGCGCCCGAGGAGGCGCCCTCTGCCGGGAAACCGACCTAACTTACATTTCTTTATACACGCGTGCCGGTTGCAAGGACTACGCCCCTGAACTTTCTGAAGAACATCAGCAACAAGGACAGTGTATGTACTTCTAGGGCGACCCTCCTTGTATTTCCACTCACATCTGCCTTGTTAATAAATAAATACCTTTTGTTTGTCGCCTTTCACTCATCCTCTTAACATGACCGAAACATCTAAGATTCTAAGCATAGTCTTTTCAAGCATTGTTACATGACAGCATCAAGGGCCTTGTTGTTCAGGGCTGCGGGACTGTTCGTAAGAGATACCGTGGCCCTGGAACACAAAGGGCAAAGAAGGAACATGGATGGGTTTTAGTCAGTACAAATCTGACACTCCCTTCCGCTCCGCCCAGAGTGGGGGGGTCATTTGATGATTTCACATCCGAAAAAAAAAAATAGGGCCATGTTATTACCCTTGAATCAAGGAGATTATTTTACCCTGCTCCACCAAGCTGTCTTAAATCCACCGCTAATTAAATTAATTAATATGTGGGACAAAGTGAACAGCTTAAAGAGGAATGGCGAGATTTTATCTGAGACTAAAAAAAATAAAAAATAGCCATATTTTTACCCAAAATATAGTCCAAATACGCTGGAAGAAAAACTCTTATGGTTATTATGGTTCCTAAACGGGTTTAAATATTTTGTCTTGTCTAAACGAAATTTTTCGAAATTGCTGCTCCTTTTTACCCGACTACGCGAAGCCCAAATGGAGGGTTATGTTTTTGACCTGTATGTATGTATGTCCGTTTCTATGTTCCCACATAACTCCTAAACGGCTGAACGGATTTGGATAAATTATAGGTCGTTAGATTCGTCTTGGTAGCGCGAGTGTCACTGGCTACATTGAAATAAAAAAAATTACAAAGAAAATTTGGCGGATTTCGGGAGCCATATCGTGGAGTTCAATTTTTTTTTTCCTTTCTATATCATCGAGTGGGGTATCAAAATGAAGGGGTTTAAAGGGTGATTACAAAAATATATTTAACTTATATGTTTAATAGTAATTCGAAGTGACAAATCGTATAAAAATCGTATACAGGGCGTCCAACGGCTATGCCACACGGAAGGACCTTAAATATTTTATATAGGAAGTTTTACTGAAACAAAACTTCATTTTGATTTAAAAATAATTAGAACTGCGTTCAAAGATTTTTAAATAATCACCTGCCTAAACCGGGAATCGAACCCTCCAATAATGTAAAAAAAACATATGTATTTTATAATAACGGTCGAAAGGGTTAATAATCATTAGGATTATTTTTTCCTCGATAACATACCATCTGAAATAAAAGGAAGATTATGAAATTTTACATTTTATGTAAAATTTTGTTCAGGAAAAAGAATTATAGACAAACTGAACTAAGACGTACCTATTATTTCAAACTTCACCATGCAAACATAAGGAAATCAAGTCTTCAAAAATATACAATATTTTTCCTTCCGTGTGGCATAGCCGTGGCACGCCCCGTAGGTATAATAAAAAAGTTAAATTGTCTGCGAAATCTTTCAAGTTACTAAACTAAAAAGCTGGAAATAAAAAAAGTAGTTCAAAAAACTAAAAAACTCGACTCAAAAAATTGAAAAGTTTAAAACAAGCACATTTTAAATTAAACAATAGTTGAAAGCAGGCGGGGCCCATTCAAGATTTTATATAGTTTTTTCGTATTTAGCGATAAAAATAAAAGAAACTGAATCTCTTTTATTTTTATAATTTTTGTTACTGTAATTGGTTGTAAACAAAACCGTTGTAATCAAATAAATAAATAATCCTAGTAGGTGAACTGTGTCCCACTGCTGGGCAAAGGCCTCTCCTATCTGATTCCAAACCTGTTTTTTTAATTTGACCTATAGTAAAATATACTAAAATCAGCTATTAAATAGCTGATTTTGTTCAGACAATACTTAACTTAACTTAGCAAAAACACCACTTTGTAGTCGAGCAGTAGCGAAGGGTCAATTTTTGTAAGAGGTAAGCCGGAGTACATATCTTTAATGTGATTATATTATTTGTCTATAGAATACTGACTGTGCCATTTTTAAAAGGGAATCCAGTAGGAATCGAGTTGTATGGAACCTTCGCCACTGTAGTCGAGTGCAATTAGACAACAAGGTAGAACGAAGTTTATAGTGCTCAGATTTTCATGGGACTTTTTTTATTGAGTTCCTAGAGGAGTGGAGAAAAAAGTTAAAAAAAAAAAATTCCCCGCTCGCGAATTTTTTTTTTTTATTTGAATTTCCTTTGGAATATTTTTTTTCGTTTATGAATAACTTCAAATTTGACGAATTCACATTGTGGCGTAATAGTGTGAACTGCCTGCTTTCATAAAACGCCAATTTGGTCTGTTTCTTTGTTAATTGTTGTCGATGTAATGCAAATTTCAAATATTTTTTGAAAGTTTCCTATTTTTTCAATTATTTCTAAAATATCGAATTTTAAGACTAAGAAGTATGTAAAAATATTCAAGAAACCACTTTCATGAGTGTGGTGACTTAAAATTCATTCGCTAATGTCAGAAAATCGTCTATGTTAATGAAGGCAATGTTTCTTTGAAACTCAATCTGCGAATTATTGTACACATCCTCATTTTATTAGCTATCTAATGAGGTATAATAATTAGAAAAATATTTAAGGATACTTGTTCAACATTAGTTACTGCTGAAAAAGTAAAACATGACTAAAGGCTTTTATCGCTGAGAATTGGTAGCGGTATCGGTATTGATATTAAATTGCGCCCAGAGATCCAAGCTTTCAAATAATTTTAGATAGAAATCGTGATAAATGGTTACGTTAGAATTACGATAATTTTTATGAATTTACCAGCGGGCCCTTTCCACCTTCGTCAGCAATAATCAACATTTATCGAGTGCCTCAATTTTTTTTTATTAGTTTTTGTTATCTGCGGATAGCAGATATAATAAAGATATTTTCAGGATAATATTTACGTTGACCGTCATAGAAATATTTTGAGATAAAAGGCCTTCTTTAACTTCTAGACGATTTCCTGATAATTGTGAATAAATTAGTCACTTCACTTGTCAATTTGGTTTTCTGGAATATTTTTACATCCAGCTATCTGTATAAAAGCATCCGTTTCCAATTTCAAAAGAAATCTTAGTCTTGAAATTCGATATTTTAGAAATAATTAAAGAAAATAGGATATTTAAAAAAAATACTTGAATTATGCATTACATCAACAATGAACTAAGAAACAGACCAAATTGGCGTTTAATTGATGCAGGCAGGGCACACTATTACGCCACAATGTAAATTCGTCGAATTTGAAGTTATTCATCAACGAAAAAAAAAAACAATAGGAAATTCAAATTTAAAAAAAAAAGTTGCGAGCGGTGAATTTTTTTTTTTAACTTTCTTCTCCACTCCTCTAGGAACTCAATAAAAAATTGGAAAAAGAGATCTACCGATTTCTCTAGTAACGCTTTGAACAAGTTACACTAGAGTACCAAAACTATGACTTGAACAACAAAGTCAACATTCATTGCGGCTCGCCAATGTCCTTTAAAGATTCCATTCTGTCCCACTAGTGGTATAACTTGCTGGGCATAGTGGAATAATCCCTATATTCCTCACACGAGAAAGAAAAAAATAATCAGATATTTTAAAAAATTCTCTGTTCGGTACAGGAGATTTGTTTTTACTTTAGGAGCTGCCGCAATCAATACTAAATTATAAAGAGGTAAAGTTTTTACCTCTGAAACTATTCCTCCGATTACATAAATTAATTCACTAATTGAAGCTATTGCATACAAGTGCCATAGAAAGTTTTTCACGCGAGTACAAGCTAGCTCATAATAAAAAAAAAATTAACAGCCTACCTTTTCTGGCTAGATAAACTTGCTTCCAATCGTGTTCGACTTTTCTGAACACATTCTCTGCGTGATAGACCCCTGCGGACCAGGAGGGTATGGTCTCCAGTTCCTCGTTCTGATACTGCACGCGATACAAGTCCGTGGCTGAGAAGTAACTGATGGTGAACTGGCCGGGCTTGTTCAGCTCGAACGTTCTAGAAGCTTGGGTACCCATCTCCCCTCGTTCGGTACGCCACTGCTCCGACCCTGAGATCCGGCCGTGATTCTCATAGTCTGTAGGTTTTCTGTGGAATGGCGTGGTATCAAGTTAACAATGGTGGGATTGCCTGAAAGTGAACATAATTGAAGTAAACTTCAACGGCTGATTTTGTTTTGTTTGCCTGAAATGTCCCACAGCTGGGCAAAAAGCTCTCCCCCCATTTCTTCCACTTTTTTTTCGATATTGCGCCTCAACTCGCTAATTAACGAGAAAGCCGACCAAGGCGTCCCGCCATCTTCTCCTCGGTCTCGACGGCTGATTATTAACTATAATTCAACTATAAGATTTTAAACTATCATTGTAACTAACATTATTATAACTAGAAAACAGGATATTTACCATGTTTATTGTTTGTTTGTTGTTTGCTTTAGCGGAATAGTGCCGAAAAAAGTTCGCGAGCAGACGATTCTGTTCCCGACACACGAAACTCACTGTGAGTTTCGTGTGTCGGGAACAGAATTGAGTTGTGAGTGACAGTGGTAGCGGTACTGAGTGCAAAAAACGAACAAGAAAGAGGGTAGACCAATTTGTCTGCTCGTAAACACCCACCCGCAATCACTTCAGTTTATCCGTGATCATGGTGCTTGCAACAGCGCCGAAATAACGGGAACTCAAAGAAAACAATAAACATGGTAAATATCCCGTTTTCTAGTTATAATAATTCAACTATAGTCGTATAATCAGCTCATGACGTCCCCACTGTTGGGACACATGGCTTCCTCTCCGTGTGAGGAAGTAGACCGGAATTCACCACGCTGAACCAGTGCGGGTTGGTACTTGGGTAGATGTAACACGCTGGCCCAGCGCGGGTTGGTAGATGTTACATGTCGTCACATTGTATGAATGTTTGGTTCTAAGACATGCGTCGTTTCCTCATGATGTTTCGCTTCACCGTTTTGAGAGCAGTGGTGATGAAATATTGACAAAGTTGATAAAAACTGAGTTGAGTTGAGTTTTTGTTCGAGTTGAAGTTGTAGTTGGTAGTTGTTGTCTGGATTGCTGGTCCCTTACCGCTGCCCCCTTTTTGGCCTAATAGAAATTGACTGTTTGGTTTGACTTTGACTCTGAGTATCATACTTCTCAACCATGAGTGTGACTAGCTCCTGCAGGGTCCGCTTGGCGAGGTACCGTCTCCGCGCCTCCGAGACCTGGCGCTGCCGATGTTCGCGCAGCGCCAGCATGCAAGCAAGCAACTCCTGCTCGGAACACTCCGTGCGACGCTTCAGCACCTAAAATAATACCAACCGTTAACGAAGTGGACACACTTGGCTTCGGCTTGAACCGATCAGAAAGAGCTTAAACTCCAGGCAATAAAAACGAAAAAAAACCTACGACAAAAACAGCAACTAAAAATGTAAAAGCAAGGCATTGATGTATTTTTTTTCGGTTTTCGTATAACCGAGTCAAACGTCATTACTACAGATTCGACACCGATCAATAGACTCAAATCCCTTTGGCCCTGTGCGAAAGGCCTTACCTCTCTGTGGTCCATGGTATATCTCCACGTGACGTCTTGTACGTCATCTCGAGACACTGCGATGACGTAGGACAGCTTCTTGCCCCAACCGTGAGAGTACAATAGCGGCGCGTTCAGCATGGCCTCGCACGGGTCCGCGTGCAGCCACGAGTTCGAATCGTAGTCGTAAATCTAGACAAACAACATATTACTTGACCAACATAACTAGAGACGCGGCGGACTTTGGTACTACGATGGAAACGTATTGAATTTGACAGGTGCATGTAGTTTTTCTAAGCAAGCAGTGCCCCTGATGTCTCAAGTTATGTTTGTCGAGTAGTCGATAGATAGAACACTCTTTATTATGTACGCACGACGACCAATCATGCTACACAAAACCAGTGTATGCGGATATCTCCTTGTACGGGAGATCTATACAAAGCGAGGCCATGTGATACTGGAAAATGTAGCTTGATGTGTGTCGCTGTGTGTACACCATACAAGCCACTAATCTGCTTGTTCCTCATGTGACATCACCAAGATTATGTCTGGACTTCAAAAGATTTAAAAGAGACTGTGACCTCTGAGTTTGCTTCGATGTTTCTTCTCAGAGTAGTCGAATTGGAAACACCAACTCCATCTAGTTTTACATCATAATTTATTTTTGACGTGTAAAAGTGTTCATTCAAGAACTTACACAAAAATATCATTTAGTAACAAGAGTATAAAATGTAGAAATAATAACAACATAACAAAACATGTTGACCGTGTAAGTTCGTCAGTTAAGTTTAAGTCCAATATAATAAGGGGAGAGCCCATTGCCATTAACTGGGCACAACTCCTGGCTCCGGACTGCTACTGAGAAACGACTGATGGGAAAACTAAGTACACTTCGCTCCACCTGAGAATCCAACCCAGGAAGCCAGTACCTCATTACCACCGCCGACGAGGCAGTCTTAACAAAATAAATATATCCTATATGGTGAATTCGCAGCATTCCTTGCAATAGGGTCAGCAGTGGTGGCCCAGTGCCCAGGCAGGCGCATTACTTTGTGTAATTTATTTCATCACCACTGCTCTCAAAAACGGTGAAGGAAAAACATCGGAGGAAACCATGTCCTAGAACCAAAAAAATCGAAGACATGTGACATCTACCAACCCGCACTGGGCTCGCGTGGGGCCGTGTGTCCCAGCAGTGGGGATTATGCTTGCAATAGGCAATTCTATGAGAGCTAATTTGCAAAACATACCCAATCTGGGTTGTTTTGAAGAAATCGAACTTTTACCCCTCGGAAATTTTCCACCCCTCCACTATGAACTGCTAATTCTGAAAAATCTGCGCCATTGAGAACATTTAACTGATACTTTTCTGATGTAGTAAGTAGTGTATGTTCTCACCTCACACCACACATGGTCCATATTGTCGTACACGAAGCGCGTGTCGTAGCCGAGCGCGCGACACAGCAGCGCGAAGCAGTTGGCCCACTCGCCGCAGCGGCCGCGGCGCGAGCGCAGCAGCGTGCGCGGGCAGTTGTAGCGGGCGAACTGCGCGCCCACGCCGCATGACGCGCATGTGTACGCCTACACAAACAAAAAATTTATATTTATTTGTGGTTAACATGACGCATGAATAAAAAAGACCAAGTGTCAGTCGGACACGCACGCAAAGGGTTCCGTACTTTCGTACCACTATTAAGATTGAGCAAAAACGCCGTTTCTTGGACCTTCTATTAATTTTTTACTTTATTTTATTTTTACTATTTGTTGTTACAGTCCTGTGACAAACGGACAGACAGCTGAGGCTTAGGACTTAATCCCTTTGGCAACCTTTGGGCAGTGGCCCTAGAAATAACGCATAAAAGAAATAATTTGTTTTTTTTCTAGTTTCATTTAAGTTTGCCGTGTGCAACACCAACAACACATTGAAGTTCTCGACGGAAGGGCTATATAAAATCAGGCCCCAAAGTGTTAAGCAGAGTTGTACCTATGGTTAGTACACCCACATATCGTAAGTTACATTTGAGGCCCATGTAATAGGGAGTCAGCCTATTGCCATCCACCGGGCACAGATCTCAAAGTTCCGGGCTGCTATTCGGCGGGTCGAAATTCCTGATGGAAAGACCCAATAACACATTGTCTGACTTGAAAATCAAAAACCTCAAGATCAGCAGAAGCACTTGCGATGCCATGCACATCTTTACGTTTTTCACATTACCTCGTGCCAAAGCGAGACGTCAATATCAATTTTACTCACCTCCACTTTACAGGTCTCTCTTTCCGTGTTGATGGTATAGTTCGTGCTGAAAGTAGTGCTACCACCACACCCCTCGCATTCAGGCTGATCAACCCACTTGAAGAACTTATGCTTGAACCAGCCCAGCAGTTCCATCAGGAGTGCTATGTCAAACGGAAGGTCCAAGGTATCCTTTTGGCCTGTAATATGGAGAATATACGTAAAGATGAACATAACTGTTTGCAAAGGTCTAGCTTTGATCGCGATTTCGTCCGCGCCCGAAGATGATAAGTTTTCTATGTCTTTTTCCAGGTCCTAGGCTACCTATCTGTCAAATTTCATAACAAAAGTTTCAGTGGTTTAAACGTGAAAAGGTATCAGACCAACAGGCTACGGCCCATTTGCTGGAGTGTTCAGAGAGCAGGACTAAACCTGCACTTTAGAGGACGTAAAAACCGCTAGTGACGCTGACATTAACTTGGCCATACATATCACATACTGGGCTCAAGTAATTTGACCAAAACGTACCATCGATACGAAAGGAGAAGAATCACTTAGGGAACTAGCTTCAACTTTCTGTCTTACTGACCAACTCTTTGACAATTCGAAAGTACCTGAAATCATAGATTAGCTATGCCATGCCAAAAAATTATCCCTTTTTTTTTCTTGGGCATCTGAACCGTTGTCAAATGTTCACTTTCTATTTCGTTGACAATGATATTGTCTCGCTCACTCACACAGCACGTCGTATCTACCGTTTCGTGCGAGATGTCACACGTAACTCATCAGAATCGCAGTGTAGCCACTTTTTCCAGCAACCTAAGTACCGTGGCACGTCTTTGATTTGCATCTATCCTGTAGATGGTTTAATTGAAATAAATGCTAGATCCTCACCAGCTTTAATCAACTTCTGGACCTCGCGAACCCTGTCGAGAGCCATGATCTGCAGCGTGACGATAGGTATTTGCTTCCGAGCAAACTTCAACAAGTCTTCGTCTTCATATACTAGGACATCATTAAACATCTTCTGGATTTTTAACAGAAGATTATTGTGAGTTGTCTGCAAAGGATGATAACAGGACTGTGAACACAGAGTTTATAAAACATATAAAGTGGCTACCTCCACCGCCGCATGTCATTAAAGTATTGTTAAAAATGTATTATTTCTACCAATATTTTCGTGTGGAGAAATCTTCATGGATATCCTCCGTCTGGGGAGAACGGACGGATATACGCGGACTCTTACCGACTACCACCATGAGTCGGGGAATGGGAGATACGTATGTTCCCGCGCACCCGCGATTCACCTTCGCCCATAAGGGCGCGCATGGAACACTGCGGTCTATTTTTTTGGGCCTCACTGGTCATTGGTCAAGCAACCTATATAAATGTATCCTTAAATAGTACCGACAATAGTGCGCCGGCGCCGGTGACTGAAAATTGTATAATTGTCATGGTGTTGGGGAGGAATGAGGAAGTTTTGAGTATAAATGTGAATGGCTGTAAGAGAAAAGGAAGACCAACAAAATAATGAACTACGTGTGAAGGATCATAATGGCTAGGAAGAAAGTTTTTATTTTATTTTATTATAGTTTTCTTTTTATACAATTTTGTTTTATTGTTTTGTCCTGTGTAAGGCAAATAAATAATTTTACTTTCTTTCTGGGGTCCTGCTTGTAACAAAAACGCATCAGTTTTCCTCAGGGAGCGACGAAAACGAAGTCATTTGCCTCAATTCGGTATGGGCGACGTAAGTCGAAACCGTTTCTCGACATTTAATGGTTTAATATTTTTTTAATTATGGTTACGCTTAGTTTACATACATGGGGTTGGTTTCTAGTAACTTCTACTCATTTGAATGCTATTAACAAATATTAAGCATGAGCTCGTGTTAACAATAGATGAAGCGGGAACAATGCCACAAAAAGCCAAGACATAACATACATTACCAGAATCTTAGCAGGCATGAACGTTTTAAACGGAAGGCTGCGACTGGCTTTCACAATAGTCTGTTTGCTTGGGGTACCGAAACAAAAACATATCTTTCTCTCAATCGCTGCTTGTGCCATTCTCAAGTTGTTCAGTGTTTGTTCTTTTGGGTAACGGACTTCGGTACCATCCTGTAATATTATTATATACATGTATTATTTTGTGTTTTAGTAATTGTTTTACCACCTAAGGTTGAATGTCCCTTGCAAGGTAAAATCAAGGTATCAAAGACAGAGTTTTAACCATAATGATGTTTCAATTCGCTAGGATTTTTTGTAAAACTGGTGGGGGTTGCGGTGTAATAATAACGGCCATTTGTTCCACCTGCTGAAGATCTCCCACCTGGACATGATTTGCCGTAACTGACCTGAAAGCCTTTAAAAGACTCCAGACCCGGGTTGGCCGCAGCAGAGAAAACCTGCTCAGGTGGAGATTCATTTATGACTTTGCCCTAGAGTTTAAACGGGTGCTATTCCACAAACCATGGGGCTATATTAATATTGTGTCCTGTTGTTTGCTTATTAGAGGAACTGATGGACGATACTGAAGGCGCCAAACTGGTGCCTCAGTTCTGGGCTGACGGAATTTAGATTGTCATTATACATTAAGAAGATCGACGGCATGGTTGACGATTGACTGCTGCGCTTCGTATTGCGGGTTCGATTTCCACACAGAACAAATATTTGTATGGCCTACAGGTAGTTGTTCTGGGACTAGCTGTTTGAGTATTAAAGAGTAGACTTTAAAAAAAAAAAACAATCAAAGTCATAGTCTATCTTCAAAGTTAAGCATAACTTTTTAAGATTTTCTCTGGCTGGGTTCATTACATTCCAAGACCTATTTGTCCCTAGGACAACATGCACGCAACCAGTCATGGACAAGTAGTTAGAAGATTGCTTTTACAGAACAGCCAGACAGTTGCTTCTTTATTAAAAAAATTTGGTATTCAGTAGCGTTCAGTTAGATTGGATTCGGTTTTTAATTATTGCCATGAAGTAATCAATGAAATCATATTTAAAATTAAACATTATTGATAGCGTTAGATAACAATAATTGATGAAGATAACATGTGAGTTCCCTAGGAAACTAATGACCAAATATTATCACATTTAAGATGTTCATGGAGACATTTTATTGAAGAGGGATAAAGTGTCTTTATGAAACTAAATATTCCTTCGCATGTCCTAATAGATTTTGTTTTTATCTCCTTCAGATGTAAAGTTAATGTGAACAGTACCTACTCTTAAGTTATTTTCTGTACTTACCGGTCGAAACCCGACATATTCCAAGTATTCATTGAAAGCCTCACACTTTAAAAAATCTTTAAGAATATCGCTTTTTATTGTCCTCAACTCATAGTCATGAGGATGTTCTAAAATATGATTTATATGCCGCAAAAGTTCATACAGTATTTTATGAAATTTATCCACATCTCTCAAACTTTGTTCTACTACAGCAAGTCTCGCCATATCCTCCATTTTTGATTTTATAAGTTATTTTTAGATATTTTAAGCTTTAATCTTAGTAAAATGATTTTTATCGGTGTATTTACGAATCTACGAAATTCATAGCAACAGTACACTTGTCAAATTTTGATTTGTCATTTTCGTTCGGAAACGTGAATTTGATTATTCGATTCGTTCGTATGCATTCAAGATTTATTGGAAACTCTTTTCATGGCAAAATAAGATTTAATTTTTGTTATGATTTTTAGGGATCGTTAATGATTTCCTAATGTTTTTTTCCATAAAGAGAAATTAATTTTATTCCAAACAGTAATAAACGTAGCCAGAGTTAACTATCCATTATTTTTTAATATCCTTCTTTTATAACTAACTAGCAACTCATCCCGGCTTCGCACGGTTGCAATATATACATATAAACCTTCCTCTTGAATCACTCTATCTATAAAAAAATACCTCTTCAAAATCCGTTGCGTAGTTTTAAAGATCTAAGCATACATAGAGACAGACAGAGGAAAGCGACTTTGTTTTATACTATGTAGTGATTTAGTGATGATTTGTTTAAAAAAAACATGGTAACTATCATCCTATTCAAGTATGACTGAGTCATAATAATCACCTGAATTACGCATCTTGGAATTAGTGCTATGTTACCATGGCGATACCGATACAAACAAACAGGATAAATAAAAGTTTGTATTAGAGAACAATGAAGAAACGCCGATTCTCTTTAGAAAGCATTGCTGATGGTAGGTCAATTATTGTTTACTTTATCTTATCCTACTAAATACCATTTTTCCCAAGCCATAGTATCATTGCTTTTCTTCTTAGCTGGATACCGGTCCACAGTCCAGACGGCTTATAGAATGTTGTGATGGAATATTTCAGTAGCTATTATTAATAATTTAATCGTTGCAGTGAAGGTTTTCCATGTTTCCAGGCTTCAACACCGGCTCTCGCAACTGGTTACTGCACGCGCGCTACGTTAGAGGAGAGCATTCGTTATGTCTGGACCTCGCCGATGAGCTGCAGAAACAACACGACAATAAACATAGATATGCGCATTACATAAAGGTATATGAAAGGCATAAATACCTTCAAAGGAAAATACCTACCTAAACGCTACTAGTAACTCATTTTTGTTGCTTCATGTACTAATTAATACAGAATTAGAATCTTCCGACTAGCCATAATGACTCTTGGTAAGTTAAAAATCCTTCTGTCCTCGGAGTGTCACTCTCCCAGAAGTCCTACAGTCTTATTTGTCCTTGAAAACGAAAAAGCCTATATTCCAATGCCGCAATCAGTTTATATGTTACGGTTTTATTCCACCTAGGGTTCAGTGCTGGCTGATGCTGGCAGATTGCAGGAAGCTCTAGAGAGGTACCACAGCTGTATCAGACTCCTACCTCAGGATCCCGAGCCTTTAAAACAAGTTGCCAGTTGTTTGTACGTATTTATTATCATCAAACTACTTCTGCAAAAAGTCTCACAGCTGATTGTCTTTAGAATAACGGTTCTGCTGTTTTCTATTTTATTACCCACATATTGTATGTGATTAGGCACGTTATGCAAAGACAAAAGATTGCAAAAGACAGCCAAGACCAACAAGTCCTGGCTATCATTTGCAGATCTTTGACAGTCGTTACGAATTATATTAGTACTCGAGTCTTACATTACAACATTCCTTCGTTGGACGTTGAACTTAAAGGACGTGTGCCGTTTGCTCGTGCATTGTAGGCTGTGATTGGTTAATTGTTGTTAAATTAATTTCCTTGTCTCACTTAGCGTGATCCTACCCGAGCGCCCCTCCCACCCGGTGGTCCTAGAGAGACATCCTAAATAACAGTGTTGTTGACGCTTCAAAGTGAATTTGAAAATTGACTGTGATTCGTCGGACTCGAACCATCACCCAAGTGACAAGTGACCGGACCGCTTATTCAACGCGCCACCGAGACAGCTGATCACCACGGCCGTAACAGCGTGCGACTATGTAAATACTAATAGAAATAAGCATCAGCGTAATAATACCTCGCCACAAGGCGGCTCGGCTGAGATACGCCTTCTAGAACCACAGGAGCTACAAGATATTCTTGCAAAGTGGAAGAACGAGCAGGATAATAAAATTGCGGAACTATTGGCGAACCAAAACACTTTAATAGCTGAGCTCTCTTCCAATTTATAAGACATTAAAATTCAAAACGCTAAAATACAGGCATCCAACTCAGAAATATGTAAGTCAAACGCTGGAATCGTTCAGTCCATTGATTTTTTTAATAAACAGTTCGAAGATTTAAAGATGGAAGTGGAAACATTGAGGAAGGAGCGACTCGAGCAGCAGACCCCCACACTGAGTCTCTCGAACAGAAATTAGTAGATCTTCAACATAAAGCGAGATCTTCTGCCATAGAATAGCGTAACATCCAACAAGTAAGTTCTGAGTCAAGCACTAGTCTATTAAAAACGGTGTGTGGCGTAGGCACAGCTATTGGTGTACGCATTAGTGAAACAGCTGCGCGATATTTATCGTCTTCCAGGAAAATCTACCACGTCAACCTCTCCGCGCCCAATAATAGCGGAATTCTCGACTGTACAAACTAAGCAGACAGTCCTGTTGGCCGTGCGTGCGTTCTGCAGCGAGGTGTGAGACAGGGAGACTTCATATCTCCGAAACTGTTCACCGCTGCACTGGAGGATGTCTTCAAGGTTCTGGACTGGAGAGGGCTAGGCGTTAATGGCGAGTACATCTCTCGCCTTCGGTTTGCCGACGATACATGGCTGAGACCATGGAGGACCTCGGTACAATGCTCGATGACCTCAGTAGAGCTTCCGAAAGAGTGGGTCTTAAAATGAACATGGACAAAACCAAAGTCATGTTGAATGCCCATGTAACACCCACTCCTATCAAAATCGGAGACTCTACACTCGAAGTTGTAGACGATTATGTCTACCTGGGACAAACAGTCCAGTTAGGTAGGTCTAACTTCGAGAAAGAGGTCAATCGTCGAATCCGACTCGGCTGGGCAGCGTTTGGGAAGTTGCGTGGTATCTTCTCGTCCAACTTACCGCAGTGTCTCAAGACGAAAGTCTATGACCCGTGTGTTTTGCCAGTGATTACAAACGGGACTGAAACGTGGTCGCTCACAATGTGCCTCATCAGAAGGCTTAAAGTCACAAAAGGGCAATAGAGAGTGCTATGCTCGGAGTTTCCTTGCGTGATCAAATCAGAAATGAGGACATCCGCAAGAGAGCTAAGGTTAACGACGTAGCCCGAAGAATAGGCAAACTTAAGTGGCAGTGGGCAGGGCACATTGCTTGCAGAACGGATGGCCGATGGGGCTGAAAAGTTCTGGAGTGGCGACCGCGAACCGGAAGACGTTGCGTTGGAAGGCCTCCCACTAGGTGGACCGATGACCTGGTGAAGGTTGCAGGGATCCACTGGATGCGAGTCGTACGGGACCGGTCAATGTGGCGATTCTTGGGGGAGGCCTATGTCCAGCACTGGACGTCTTTCGGCTGAAATGATGATGATGATGATGATTGATTCCTTGTTTATTTGTAATTAGACTTTTAAAATTAATTTTAACTATTATACCAAACAATTCACTCTTACCTACAATTATCTTTTACACCTTACATACAACAAAGCATCGCACACAAACTATATACACACAATACTACAAAATATTTTATTCCATCACCATACACACTAATACAATAGGTACCTGTCAAACTGCTACCTAGCATAAGATATTAGCTCAAACATTATTGTTCATAAATATCTTTGTCCATAAGTCTGTTACACAGCATGTGCACCTTTAACCGACTACGGCGAAGGAAAAAAAGGGATTTTTTTTTTTAGTTTTTTTGCTTTCTTCGTTTCTACTTTCTTGCATATCCTATTATATAATGGCTAATCTAGATATTATTAATAATGAGATAGACTCGCTTCATATTTCTAAATCGCTTAAGTGTCAACCTGAGAATTGCACGTAGCTTATAAAAGACCCGACAAAAGGTTTAAAAATATTACACTTAAACATACGAAGCATTTCTATAAATTTTGATGAAGTTTCGGTACTTATGCGATTAATGGGTTTCCAGAGCGACGTGCTTGTTCTCACCGAGTGTTGGTTAAGCAAACTTTCACACCTGCCGACCTTGGATGGCTTCACGTCATACTACACTAAAAACACGTACAACTAAAATGACGGGTGTGCTATCTACGTTAAATCTTCCCTTAAAGCTGACGTTAAGGAACCACGTTTTGTTGACGCGAACTGTCTTATTTGTCGCATAGAGGATGTCACAATAGTGGCTCTGGCTATTTATCGCCCTCCTTCTTTTAAAAACATTGACAATTTTATTGATAGTCTCGATAACGTACTCAAATTAACAACTCCTTCCGTGGTTCTGATCGGTGATATGAACCTTGATATCAAGATTGACAACACTGTTAGTCACGCAGATGAGTATTTGACCTGTGCTGCCTCAAACGGACTTCAGTTCAGCTCAGTTTCCGACACGGCTCACAAACTGTTTAGACCACATTGTACTCAAAACAAATAAATGCGCTACGACTTTCGTTATTGAATCATGCACAACGGATCACGAACTGCTGCTATTGTTTCTTCTAACCAGGAGTGCCAACTCAGATGTGACCCGCACTAGATCAAAAATAAACTACGATTCCGCTATGGAGGATATCAAAACACATGACTGGTCTCCATTACTGTCCATCTCGGATCCTAATGATGCTGCAGATGCGTTTATAGGTAATCTCTCCTCTATTGTCACTAAGGACACTCGGGAACAAGCTGTTCCAAGAAAAGAACGTAACTTGAAGCCCTGGATTACGCCGGGGCTACTCCGCTGTATACGACACCGTCACCGCATGCATGTTAAACTCAAAATGTCGGATGATAACTTAATATAAAAAATCACCTACACTCGCTATCGCAATTTCTGTAATTCCCTGCTGAGAAAACTTAAACGCTCGGATGAAAAGGAACAGTTTCGTAAATCAAAAAATAATGTTAAGGCTACTTGGAATGTTATTAGGAAAGTCTCAGATCTTCGAACTCAATCTTTCCCTCTTTTGCCCTGTTACATTTATTAGATAATCCTAAATCCTCGCTTAATCATGTCAATAACTTTATTGCTAATGTAGGCAGTAGCTTGGCGTCAAATTTAAATCACCTTTTTTTTTTCGGATGGGAAATCATCAAATGACCCCCCCCACTCTGGGCGGAGCGGAAGGGAGTGTCAGACTTGTACTGACTAAAACCCGATGTTCCTTCTTTGCCCTTTGTGTTCCAGGGCCACGGTATTTCTTTCGAACAGTCCAAATTTAAATCACCTTCAATCGTGGGCAATTCTGTGTTGGATTCAAACTCGTGTAGCTCAATGGCATTCTTCGAGGTAAACGAAGTCGATGTTGACTCCATTAATTTTGGGTCTTAGGTCCGATTGTGCTACTGGCTTAGACTGTATACCGTCTAAAATAATAAAGGCCTCGAGATGCGTATTAGTTTCGGTTATAACACATATCTGTAATTTGTCTATAAGTGCAGATGTCTTTCCTGCCGCGTTTAAAAAAGTAGTAGTTCACCCCATTCATAAGTCTGGGCGCAGAGATGATGTCAATAACTACCGTCCAATCTCGATTCTATCAACAATGTCAGAGATGTTAGAACGAATTCTGAATAAGAACCTGATCAGCTTTCTCAACGCAATCAACATCTTAGCGAAAAACCAATATAGTTTCAGAAATGGAGTTAGTATCAAAGACGCAGTCCTGGATTTGTCTAGTCACTAGTGGCTAGGGCGCTTGATCGAAAATACAAGTGCCTGGGAATTTTCCTCGATCTGTCAAAGGCATTTGCCACCGTTTCTTCCCGAGCCTTATTGAGTAAAATGGAAAGTATTGGAATACGTGGACACCCTTGAAAATCTTCGCAGATTATCTCAGCAATCGTACCCAAGTAGTGAAAATCGGCCCACACGAAAGTGATGAGCTTCCTATTACGTACGGCGTTCCGCAAGGCCGCATACTGGGGACTACTCTCTTTCTCATTTGCATTAATGAACTCTGTAAACTGCCTCTCGAAAATTGTTAGATATTTACGAACGCGGATAACACTGCCCTTGTTGTAGATGGTTATGACTGGCCCCAGACATACCATAACGCCGAGGCTGCGCTGTCCACCGTAATTAAATGTCTGGCCGATAACTTGCTCACTTTAAATGTTGATAAATCGGTTTACGTTCCATTTGCCATTCGGTCGAATTTGTGTCCCTCAAATTCCCTTACCCTAAAAGCGCACGCTTGCGGATCCTTAACGCAGTGTAGCTGCCTCTTCCTCGCCAAATCCCCATGTGTATCTAGATGTACTCTTTGATCAGCATCTCAACTGGCACCCCCATATAGACAAAGTCACGTCCCGCATACGTAAGCTAATATATGTTGTCAAGAAGCTATGAAACTGCTGATAACGAAACGCTAAAATTAGCGCCGTTTTCTCGTGGTCCTACTATTTTGTCCTACTAGTAGGACGGAGACCAGTTTCTGTTCGTCCTACTATGACATATTGGAGCAGTAATTATTTATTTATACCACCTGTATATAATTTATACCTTTGACACTAGTAATAAAAGGAAGAAAAAAAACAATCATTTTGTAACAAACTAAAAATATGCTCCTATTATAAATATATAGAAAACACTATATTGCACACCACATATTACAAATAAAAGACAAACTGGCATATCTACAATAGGCGGTCTTATGGCTAAATCCTTCTTTGATTAAATTAATCGTAAAATGGACTCCTAAAAAAATCCATCTTGATTTCGAGGACACTATTGTTAATGCTTTTTTGAATATTTTCCCAGAAGTGAAATTAAAAAAATGTTACTATCATTTATCAAAAGCCCTTTGGAAAAATGCCACAAAGAAAATAAAAATAAAAACAAAAACCGAACGAAGGATTGTAGGATACCGTTTACCGATGTACCTTTGTTACCTGAAGATCTAGTTGAAAATGGTTTTGATTATATTCTGACTGAAAGCCCAAATACACCAAAAATTACTAAATTTCTGAAATATATTAAAACGACTTGGTGGAAGAGCAAAGAATACCGCTCATCATGGTGCATATACGGTGAACGTCATCGTACCAACAATGTTGTCGAGAGTTGGCACTCTCGATTAAACAAAAATATGAAAAAGTGTACACCAGTATCAATACTGCGATTGATTAATGTGAAGCAAATGGAAAGCAAGACAACAAGCGATGATGTATCACGTAGACGAAAAGAAGACTTGGATCGAGATAACTTTGTTATGACAAACCAGCTACAATTAATTCACGGTGACATACCAATAGGCCATTTCTTAGAGAAAATGAGATAATAGGAGCATATTTTATAATAGAAGCATATTTTTAGTTTGTTACAAAATGATTGTTTTTTTTTTTCTTCCTTTTATTACTAGTGTCAAAGGTATAAATTATATACATGTGGTAGGTATAAATAAATGATTACTGCTCCAATATGTCATAGTAGGACGAACAGAAACTGGTCTCCCTCGTGGTCCTACTAGTAGGACAAAATAGTAGGACCACGAGAAAACGGCGAAAATTAGTATATTTTGCCCTATGCCGATCTGTCCTAACTTACTGCTTGCCCGTCTGGGGTGGAGCCACCTAAAATGTATTTATCCGCCTTGAGAGAGCCCAGAGAGCTGTCCTTAAAGTAATGCTCTCTCTTCCACGTAGGCACCCCACTGTGCAGCTCTATTCCGAGTGCAAGGTACTCACAGTCAGGCAACTTTATGTGCTCCTGTCGACGCTACGCAAACACTCTGCCCGCCCTCCTAAGGAACCGATTGGCAGGCTTAAGCATAATGTTTTCTCCCACGAACGCCATAGAACTGCCTTTGCTAAACGCCAATTCTACGTTAGTAGCATTAATATGTACAACCTCTTAAATAAAAAGATTAAAATTTATTCATGCCCTAAATATAAATGTAAAAACTTACTTAGAGATTATCTCTAAACACTAAGTCATGCTGACACTGAGGGTCTTCTGTTGGGTAATTTACAATGATTATGTACAATTTAAATATAAGCTTTAATCTAACCGTTAACATTCTGTCTCACTACACACACCCTACATTTATTCACCCAACCACACAGTTAAACGTTTTTCATTTTGTGTTTACTTTACGTAGATTAATTATATCCTGTTTTCTTTTACACCATTTGCTTATTGTTGTATGGTCCCGTTTTAGTATACAATAGTTTTTTTTGTTACGGAGAATCACTAACTCCTAAGACACAGGTACATACACCTAGTTTAGGAGTCAGAGTATTAACATTATTGTGACCTAGTTAGAAGCCTTATATGCTCTTAGTCTGTAGATACTGTACTGTGATGACTTTTGGTGAAAAAAAATAAAGAATAACAACCAGTCTTACCAAGGGGTATTGTATTACCCCGTAACTGGGATGTGGGAGGTCAGATAGGCAGTCGCTGCATATGAAGAACGTTAGATTCGAAGCCGATCCCTTCCCAACATAGTTGTGAAACAACTAGGCAGATGCGGAAGGGACAGCCAATTTTATATTTACCTAAATGTTAAATGACATTTCAGGGCTCGGCAGCATCGTTTCCAGTTATCTCTTGAAGCCTACCTAGAAGCTGACAAGTTGTCAAAACATCCTGATCCTGATATATACTGCGCTTTAGGTAAACGTAACTTGACATCATGCTAACCAATGGCCTCTCTCTAGTTATTCCACAACACCGCCTTTCGCGTTCAGCCTGTCTTTACATTACAGCCGCTACTTTAAGTTATATGGATCCTGGAGCAGAGAAACCCCTGAGTGGAGATTGAAAAATCGGCTTGATGGACCGATGTGCGATGACCTTTACAAAACAGCTGTTGGGACATCCATAGCTTCTAGCAGTAGGATTGCCATGATGTAGAATTCCTCACCTATAAAAATATTTCCAGCGGAATGTTCGTGGAACTTAGGCGAGCTGGAGAAAGGTGTGGAATGGGCCAGGTCTGCAGTGCAGGCGGAGGGCGGGGAGCGAGCCGGTGCACTTTTGGCGAAGCTGCTCCTGGCATGTGACGATGTGAACGGGGCATTAGTGGCATATGACCAGGCTTTGACGTAAGTACCTATTGCCTATTGGTCGTATCACTGCAGACCCACCGTACCCCTGGCCGTACCCCTGGTGGTACGGTGGGTGTTTTAAAGTTAAACGATACCACTGTATGAAGTGAACGTAGTGCTGTGCTGATGAAGATACTAGACGAACAGAAAATGATAAACAGTTATCTCGCACATAGTCATTCATTAGTTAGGTAGGTACGTGATTGATGCGGCAACGAGTATTGCGTATTCGCAGTAATGAAGAGGAATTGGCTCAAACTGCCGATCGATTGCGCAGTTGGCGTAGTGTTCACAAAATTAGTGGGCTGTAACGTACGTTTATGAAATAGATATCTATTTATGCGATTTGCATAGGTATGTCTAACAGCATTGGTACAGTGAAAGGCATTAAAATATAAACTCCTAACCCTTCCTTTGGCTTCGCCGTAGTCGGGTAAAAAATGAAACTGGGATTTAATGTTTCCTCCCCAAGACAGACAATAAATCAAAGCCTTTCTCGCAGTACGCACGCATGCGGGGCAGACACATTAGCGGCCGCAGGGGCGCTTCGCCTCCGAGCTGGTGACCCTCGACGCGCCTTCCAACTCTTGGGGGCAGCTCTGGCGCAGCAGCCCACGCAGCACGCAGCGGCCCTAGCACTCGCTGCCATGATGCTACAGCATAAAGACCTGGACGCCGCTCTGTCCAGGCTTAAAACCGCTTTAACTGCGCATCCGACCTGCGTGGCAGCTCATGCCAATCTTGGAATGGCTTTGTTGGCTAAGAAGAAATATATTGCTGTAAGTTTATTGGACGTTGTGTTACTTTTAGGATTTAAACTATAACTAACTATAAAAATATAGTATATAATAAGCTAAGCTGTCTCATTCTATCGCATATAAAGAGTGTAACAAGACCTTTAACGAAGCCGAAAGACATTTGTTCATTGCGATTTCTTTTTTATTCTAGACCATACCTGGGAACCTTCTAGTTACGGAGATATTGGGGGTCAAAGTTCCAAGCTTTTCACAAGTTTTTTTTAATACATGTTTTTAATGTAAGATTTTTACTTTAAACACTTCCACGGCCCCCGTACTATTCAATCCATCCATCAGCACAATGTTTTGAGTGCGTTTCATTGATTCCTACCGTAAAACATGATTTTTCACCCCAAAAAAAATGTCGTTTCCTAGCAATACTTTTTGCGTAAAGTTACTCAGTTTGATGTACGTAATGCTTGGTCGACGGCTTCGTGAAAGGTCCGTTTTCATCCCGTATAACTACTCTTTTTTGCGGCCAGTCTGCTTGTAGGTGTTAAATTGGTTATTTTTTAGCTCTTCCAAAGCTCTATGGGCTTACAACTTGTAACCTGTTTTAATTAATTATAGAATAAGTTTGGAAGGACCCCCTTTCATTTTAACGATTGTAAAGTAGTTTTATGAAATCTAGAAAATTATCTGATTGTGGGTTGAATTCAGTCGTTTTACACTCCAGGCTCTGACGTGTTTACAACGCGCATCGTGGGCGGCGCCACTGAGCGCCCGTGCTGCTCACAACCTCGGCGTAGCACTGCTCGTGTGCAAGAGACCTGCCTCGGCCTTCTGCCGGTTGGCCACGGCGGCGGCATTACAGCCCTTTCAACCTTACACGGTAGGGACGACGACCAACTTAGCCGGTTTTTGTTTTGTTTCGTGTAGAATGTGCCAAACAAGATATTTTTCTCCTAAGTCACGGATTGTTTCGATGGCCAGAATTAACAGTGCGCCTATGACTTACATACTTGCATATAAGTAGAATAGTTTTTTTCAAGAGATAGATAGGATGTACCAGCCTACTTCAAGTAGGCCGGGGTAGTGCACCTATTTGGGTTCAGGTGTTCGACACCACACACAACATAATCAGCTTATAGCGTTCCCACTGCTGGGACACTGGCCTCCACTCCGGCTGTAATTCACCACGCGAGCTCGTAGCTCACATGTGTTTTCGTTCTAAGAGACCCACGACGTTCGTAGGTCGGAGGCTTTACCTCTGGGCACCGTCTGCTGTCGATGGTCTGTGCCAGGAAAAAACTTCTTCTGAGTCTCCAGACTAAGTTCCAGGCTAAGTTTTCATCCAGGTGCTGCTGATAGGCATATGTCTTGAGCGCCTGGGAGACAGCCGGGCGGATGCGGCGTACTCCCGCGCGCTGGCTCTCGCCAGTGACGATCCTCTCATCAGGGTCAACGTGGCGGGGAGACACGCCAGGGCTGGGCGGCTGCATGAGGCCGCTGAGGAGGCCGTAGTCACTGCTGAGCTGCTGGCGAGGGAAGAAAGGGTGGATGCACAGGTATTTGGTTTTTACCAAAGCCAAAGGAACGGTTCTAACTCTAGCAGCCTATACAGGGTGTGACAGAAAGGGTATAGTCAAATGGAAGGATATGCTGCAGACCATCAAACTGAATAACTTTGTCCTTGAGTCCAATATCGTAAACGCGAAAAAATTATCATCTGTCCCATACAAAATTTCAATACCTACTCGACCCAAATGTATGGGACAGCTGATATTTTCTGTTACACCCTGTATAACTATGTTTGTTTTCTTTGAAAATGGGTCAAAACGTGGTAAAATATTATAATAGCCTGTTGATAAAGTGGAGGTGACACTGACTGCCTAGGTTGTGCCCGAAGGTACAGGTATTCGTTACTTTTAAGTTAGTACCTGGGCCTAGGCAGTGAGCGGCCACCAAAAGCAATTTTGCAACCGAGGCAGCGACCAAATCCCCACGAGTATCAAACGAAGAAGTAAAATAATGGAAGGAAAAGTATTTTTGTCATTTTATAAATTATTAGGAAACTATGATTTAATTTACATTTTTCCGCGCTTTGCCTTCGTAAGTTGAAGTAGAAACACAGGTATAAAGCCACAAAACAGCATAATAATAAACATAGAATGCTCAAATATTTTTGGAATTGGAACACAAAAAAAATGCTTATTTGTTGATAACAGCAAATATAAATAGTAATGTACATTTATGATATTCTATTTAAAACACAATTTTAATATTCATAAAATCTTTAGGCTTTGCGAAAAATAAAAAAAGCACCCCGACTGTAGGAAATTGAACCCATGGACTTAATATACTAAGCCCATGATTGAACCACGTTGGACTTAGTTTATATAGTTATCGGAGGTCAAAATAAAACACTCCTAGAAATAAATGAAAAAAAAACCACTAGTGTGAAATACACTGCATTATGAACTTAATACTACGAATAGGAACTGTCTCATTGGTCGCAAGCACAACTGCTGAGCATGAGGTCCTGGGTTTGATTTCCAGGTCAGGCAGTTATTGAGTTTACCATCGGGAATTTCTCAGTAGCAGCCACGGAGTCTGGATTTGCCCTCGGTTGATGGCAATAGGCTCGCCCCCTGCTACATAGATTTACCTGGCAAAATGTGGGTGTACTATTACTATTTTACGAGGTACATCTCTGCCTAAATTACAGAGGTTATGATAAGTATATATTGAAAAATTAATATTGTCTCTAATGGACTAAAGCGTCAATATTGTTTTTTAATACAATGCTCGCGCCATTCTTGTTTTGATGACCTGATATTCTTCTAAATTTAAAATTACCATAAATAGGCAAAAACCAACAAACAGTATTAGTCTGTCTCTGGTGCGGTAGATGTGCACTTACCTACAGAGAGTGTCGTTAGCTCCGACTTTAACTGACAAATGCTGGCGGTTTACACAGAGTGATTCCTTGGGGAAATCTGAATCTATAATATTGCTTAGGAAATATTAGCTCTTTTTTCATAAAAACCAAAGAAAATGTTGGCATAGTCTATTTTTTGGCCAAGTGTGAGTTATTCATAAAAATTAGTACAGACCACTTTTTTTAATGCCGTATGGACTCTGTTTCTCATGAGGATAATGTCTTTGTTTTGGGGCAAAAAAATGGGACTGCAGAAGTGGGTCAAATTTTATATTCGCTTTTCACGATGATCTGATTTCATGCCTCCAGCTTGCCAGCGCGATGGTATCACTGCAAGAGCTAGTGAGTGAGGCTGGGCTGAATCGTCCGCCAGTTTCTATCGCTGAAGATGAAGTGCAGGTACCAGCCGAGGGCGCTGCGGACGATAAATTCGCACCTGACGAAGTTTAGATGACATTTTGAAGTAAGAATGAAGTTAGTATGTCAATCTTTATGATTGGAGATTAGTCTACCGAATTGTCTACCTACCTGTAGCTGCCTAGATGTAGATGGTGCGTTTGTAAGATACCGTTTTTAGATGGGTCAGAATGTGGACAAATCGGATAGAGGTCGATTTATGATTTGAGAAAAACTCCATTCAATGAAACACTAAATATTTTTTTTCTCACAACTCGTATAATTTAAATACAACGTGTAACAGCTTAAGCGCAATACCTCAGACACCCCAATAAGAATATTAAATTATAAGTCTAAAACAACATCCGTAATTAAATAAATTTCAAACAAACCTAGTCTTTTTTTATAAAATAGTTATCCTTACTAAACGCAAAACGTATGTGCAACAACATCCCTGCACACACACTCATGCAATGTTAGCGGCCGACGCGACACGCACACTCGAGCGCCCGCCAGCTGACCATAGCTGTAGATTGCATTAGATGTGCGTTAGTTCAATGAACGAATTTTACGTACCTAAAATGTCACAGACTGATATTATGAATAACTTTTGATACTTCATTGAGGTTAACGTGTAATGATTGATAATTTTCTAGTAAGTGAAATTATCAACACGAATCTAAGACTTTAGGCTTAGTAACGTGCTGAAAAGTCGCTGTTTTAAATGCATCCCGCATTTAAAACAGCGACTTTTTACCCGAACTACGAAACTAACGAAGGGCGAAGCGCCCGGACTCCGTGCGGCACACGCGAATAAAAAAAATATCTCAGATGCGTAACTTTCGCGATATCAACTACCCCCTGATAAGTCGTGTTTACTGCTTATTATGTGAAAAAAATCAGGGTTTAAAAGATTTTAATCACAAACAGCAAACTTTGCTACGCATGAATAAATACCTTGAAGATGGCCGGCCGGCGACCGGGGGTAGCGCGCGCGAGGGTCGCCGGTTTTGTGCATCTCGCTCTTTCACACCTTACGGTACATTTGCAAAGGCCAAGGAACCAGAAAATTGTCTACTATTTCGACATTTCTCAACAAATCAATGAGACATGCGGAATACAAATCGGTCGTGCATTTAAAAAAGCCTTGTTATTTTGACGGAAGGATTAAGTTCTCTTACATCAACTGTTTTATTAAACTCGCTCTACTTCAAATGTAAAATGCTTTGATATTATTCATGTGCACGTGTGTATTACGGACCTAAAAATTAGGTTTTGCATTTAGCGGCGCGCGCGCCCACGGTGAGGCGGCATCGCCAGTTCTAACTGTAGGCATTAGGTACCTATGACCGTATGCACGACAATTCAAATACCGAACATTACTTTGATGTGATATTGATAAGTGATATTACCGTGTAAAATTTAATTTTTTCTATCAAACTTTCACAAGCTTTGGACCGGCTCTGAATTTAGTCTACGCACCGCGCCGCGCGCCGCTTTGTGCCGTTTTATCTACCTTATCTTTCGAGATTGCACTCCCACGAATCCCGCGATCCCTCTGATAAGTTGTGTTTAGGTACAGTTTATTGTTTGTACTACAAAAATATTCAAAGAGGGCGTGTTTAAAAGATTTGAATCATAATATTTACAGTGATAAGAATACAATCGTATTGATAGGAAGAAGTAGGTACTTACAGAATTGGACTATTTACACTTTACACTTAGGTTATTAATTTGCACTATTTTTGCGATCCACTTTCATTAAAGTTTCAAAATGACCACCGCCTTGTTCTATGCACTTTTTTGCACGCTTTCTTAAATAGTATTTCAATTTTGTAAGCATCACGTATCACTTTTCACCGTCACAAATGCTAGTTCAATTTTTGTTTTTAGTTCCTCGACACATGTAGATTGACTGACGTACACGAGCGATTTTATGCGACCCCAAATACAACAAATAATAGTCTAATGGTGTTAAGTCGGCGGCGGCGATCTCTCGCGTCCGGCCTTGGTTCAAGCCATGGTCCGGAGCGAGAGGGAATGGGAAGCCGTCACCTCCTTCTGCGAAGCAGTCATGCTAGTGAAGGAGGTGGCAGGACGTGAGAGGGAAAGAACCTCACGTCCCAGCCGCCGCGGGAGACGCCCTGGGCGTCGGGGGTCACGTGGTGGCTTCCGACCACCGTAGGCGCTGGCCTGTGGACGGCGAGTTATGGGCTAGCTCGCCGTCCGGCCGTCTTATGACGACGGGCCGTGACGACGGGCCGTGTCGACGGCGCGTTCGTGTTCCACGCGCGCCTCAAAGAGATGTCAGCGATCAAGTAGGGGTCCGCATGGGCCGATGCCTGCCGGGGTTGCGGGACTGTTCGAAAGAGACCCAACTAGCAAAAAAGTTATATAATATTAGAACTATACAACTAACAGACATGTAAGGGCTTTATAACAATTTTGCAGCAACTAAACAGTTGTAAAGTAGTATTCAGTTCGACGCATTAGTTACAATAATTTAAGTCATATTAATGTGTCCTGTAAACGTCATCTCAATAATTTATATGATGGTCATATAACGTTAAGTCGAGTAAACGTTTCAGTCAGAAAATAGTGATGAGTCGCCATGTTTTGTAAATTTAGAACCTTTTATTCAACACTTAAATGACAAACTGTTATATAACGATTTTATAGTTAACTATTATAGAATCGTCATAATAGGTCGTATATACCACCTTTAAGTAACTTTTAGGTTGAAACGTTATTCTAATATAACTTAAGAACCCTAATTGCAACCGTCATGGTGGACGCCATAGATGATACAAAATACATGTATAAGATCAATAGTTATATAGATGTCTAAATGCAGTCGCCCAATGTCTATTGGCATTATGGCGGAAATTATTGATGACAATTATGTATTTTATTTTTATAAATAATATTGAAACACCAATATTATGGAGGCCCATTAAAATATTAACGAAGATAATCATACATATCATCAAAAATTTTAAATTCCCAACTAAAAGGCACCGCTCGTCATCTTCTACCACAATAAGCTTTCTTTACATTAAATTAATAAATAATATTAAAACATTTGACTTATACTTTTTTTTTAAGTTTTATAACAACACAATAGATTGTCACACAAATTGTCTAGCTTGTACCACCGACCGACCACCAGCATAAGAAAACGTCAATACGATGATATAGTTACATAAGAGTATTACTAGAAACTATTACAAACCTTACTAGTTAAACTTACAATGTCTACGTGATTTTTACTCAACGTTATTGTTGCTGACGCGACTGCAAAACGACTCCTACACGATTAAAATGTTGTATAATCTGCGCCCAAACCCCCGTTATATTTACGTATAAAAAACCATTATAAAACCATTTTAATATGGCTGAAAGTTAAATAAAAAACGTTATTGTACCATTTATATGACATGATTTTGCTACTTGGGGATACCGTGGCCCTGGAACATAACGGGCAAAGAAGGAACATGGATGGGTTTTAGTCAGTACAAGTCTGACACTCCCCTCCGCTCCGCCCAGAGTGGGGGGGGTCATTTGATGATTTCCCATTCGGAAAAAAAAAAAAAAAAAAACGGTGTTAAGTCAGGCGATCTGGGAAGCAACGGCAAAGGTCCTCTGCGATCTATCCAACGACTGCCATACTCCGCATCCAGCTGCCGTCGAACGGTCCACATGAAATGCGCGGGAGCACCGTCTTGCTGGTAAAACATGTCACGTGAAAGACCAACAGGGACGTCATCCAGTAAGTCCGGCAATGTCTCTTGCAGGAACTGCAGGTAGGTATCTCCGGTCAACCGTGGAAGGAAAACGGGGCCGAGTATTAATGTTTCGAGTATACCAGCCCACACGTTGACGGAGAACCTATGCTGGAACGAATCCACACGGCAAGCATATGGATTGTCATGCCGCCACAAATGCTGGTTGTGCTGGTTGTACGTGCCAACACGCCTGAAGGTACTCTCGTCCGTCCAAAGAATGTTCTGTTGCCAGTTCTCCAATAACCACCTACTGAATTCCAATAGGTTTTCACCATCAGCACGCAACGTTCGCCACACGTACATGTGGCTGCAGTCGAACTGGGGTGCTGCTTCTCTCTCGAGCTGTCCTCTGGATGTTCGTCGAAATGGTCGAGAATACGCTCTTGCAGACGAGTAGTCCGCACATTCGTCCCTCTGTCCAAAGCCGTATTAGGAAGGAACGTCCCAGAGTCCCCCAGTCGCTGAGTTGCAGCCAGCATTGTCCTAGCGCTCACACTGCAGCCAAAACGGTCATTGAACTCCCGACAAGCTAACGCGACATTATCAAGACAGCGAGCCAGGGTCCTCACCATCTCCGTGTGTATGTTGGTATACCGGAAAGCCATCGCGGAAAAAAAAAAATAACAGAAGTAAATTTAAGAACATCCACACTACATCGCTATCGGCGGGTGACTAGCAATGCAATGTTAGGTATTGTACTTGTGGTATTCAGCGGTGGCGGCGGCGTGTGTGTCGGCATTTCGCATAACCGTCAAAGAGGTTGCCGACAAATGCTTTATCTCTTTGCAATAAGTTCTAAATTTCTTCAAATTAAATAATTTTATTTTGTAAAAATGCCTAAATATGTTTGTAGGGATACTCTGATGATCAACCTAGTTAGGTCGTGTATTCAAATAAGCCTTACTCATTGGAGTTAAAGTTGGAATTCCTTTAAATTACCTCTTTATTTGACGCACACTGCTTTTAATGTAAAATGCATTGATCTTATTTACGTGTGTGTATTACGAGCTATGAGCGAACTACAAATAATGTCGTGCGTTTTAGTAGCCCTTATTGCTCTGAGTTAAGGTTTCAATTTCCTTGAATTAAGGATTGTATTAATTTGTCATGATACTGTGTTTCTAATTTAAGTTATTTAAAAGATTTTTCCGTCAAAATTTAACACCTATTTTATATGACGGAAATCGATTCAGAAGCCGATTCTGAACCAACTACTTTCAGGAATTGCGTTTATTCTGTTACGCGTTGTATAAAAGCGAAAGGTCACTCACTTACTTATAATCACGAAATATCGAAAACTGGTGAACGTATAAAGATGAAATTTGGCAGGCAGGTAGTTTATAGTTAGTAGACGTCCGATAAGACGGGATTTTGCGACAGGGCCGGATTAAAGGTCTAAGGGCTCTCGCAAGTTTGCATGAAAGTTCTGTTTTTGTTTGTACTACCGACCTTAAATTTAGCAAGTCTAGAGTTTATGAGTAGGAGACATTAGCTAAGAAATAATTTTGTGACAGCCTGAAGTAAGGGCTCTCGCGAATGAAATCCTTGGGCTTTTTGTACCTGAAAATTGTGAAAATTGGTAGAGATATAAAATATATTTCAGACTAGACTAAGACATGTCTGGTAGGTTATCTAATAGATTTTATGAAAGGGCCGGTTTAAGGGAATATAATCACTTTCGCACCCTATGTGTTCAAAAAACATTTATTGATGACTATAATACAACAAACAGAAAATACAACTAAATTAAATTCAAACGAGGGCGTCGAGCCGAATCTCACCCAATCTAACGAGGGAGAGAGGGGGTCTTGGCAAATATCACGTATTTTTTCCCCCGCTAGAAACTGTAAAATTGCGAGAAAACTGGGTTTAGGTTAAGTAAACATGTTTTTCTATTCAAACATGGCCAAATATGAAAAAAAAAATGGAAATAGTTAACAATTTTTTTTTAATGAATTCAACGCAATCAAGCATGGATTACTGTATTTATACTAAACTACGCAATTTGATAAATCCGACATGATATTAGGGGGTCAAGCCAAATCTGACGACATCTCACCAAGGATCCCAGGAGGGGTCGAAAAATCGCCAAAATTGTCTCACGGAATTAATGGACGCCCCCTTTTTTTTTTTTTTTTTTTTTTTTTTTTTTTTTTTTTTTTTTTTTTCCGGATGGGAAATCATCAAATGACCCCCCCCCACTCTGGGCGGAACGGAGGGGAGTGTCAGACTTGTACTGACTAAAACCCATCCATGTTCCTTCTCTGCCCTTTGTGTTCCAGGGCCACGGTATCTCTTTCGAACAGTCCCGCAGCCCTGGCAGGCATCGGCCCATGCGGACCCCTACTTGATTGCTGACATTTCTTTGAGGCGCGCGTGGAACACGAACGCGCCGTCGACACAGCCTGTCGTCATAAGACGGCCGGACGGCGAGCTAGCCCATAACTCGCCGTCCACAGGCCAGCGCCTACGGTGGTCGGAAGCCACCACGTGACCCCCGACGCCCAGGGCGTCTCCCGCGGCGGCTGGGACGTGAGGTTCTTTCCCTCTCACGTCCCGCCACCTCCTTCACTAGCATGACTGCTTCGCAGAAGGAGGTGACGGCTTCCCATTCTCTCTCGCTCCGGACCATGGCTTGAACCAAGGCCGGACGCGAGAGATTGCCGCCGCCAATCGCCGCTACGAGGACACGGCGGTGCTCCGCCCAAGCGGGGCAGACCTCCACGGTGTGTTCCACCGTGTCCTCCGGACGATCCTCGCAGTGGAAACACCCGGGCGTTTCCTCCCGCCCGATTCGGTGCAGGAACCTCCCGAAACAACCGTGTCCGGTGAGGACCTGCGTCAGACGGTAGGTGAGGGCGCCGTGGCGCCTCTCTAGCCACTCCTCAAAGAGGGGACTTATCGCCACTATGGTGGCGTGCCCTGCACGGGGTTGCGACAGTCGCTCTCTCCATGTCGCCATGAGATCACGCCGGAGGTCTGTCCGCTGAGCGGTAATTTGTCGCGGCAGCGGAGTTTCCCCCCTATATAGTGCTTCCGCGCGCCATTCATGCAGGCGCGCGAGGACTATCGCCTCCAGATCCCATGGCGGCAATCCGGCAATGGACGCCCCCTAACACAAGCATCTCCTTGCTTAAAAGGTGATCTCCAAAACAAGTGCGTGAAAACATTTTTTGTAGCACTTTGCCCGACCCGGGAATGGATCCCAGGACCTCATGCTTAGTAGTCGCGCTTGCGACCACTCGACCAATGAGGCAGTCTCACACATACGTCACAAAATATCCACGCGAACGAAGTCGCGGGCAACAGCTAGTAAGGAATAAAATTAAAATGATTGCCAAAAGTTATGGAAATAATATTGAAAGTTTACAGCTCGACATAAAATGTGAACTATAAAGATTTGTGAGTGATTACCTATGTTAGATTTAACGTTACAATGTCCTTATTGCAGGTTTTCACTGCGGTTAGCATTTTTTTTACTGTGGTGAGTACGTAGATTTATCCTTCTTCTCAGTGTGGCACAAATATAGTCGCTCTCTGTGCTTGCTTCATGCTTCAGCTGCATCCGGTTAGACTATGAGACGACCGCTACTTGGGAAAAAGATTCTTAACCTGTTCCCAAGACACACACGATGAGATGTGGTATTAACATTAAAACCTGTCAGGAATATGATAGAAGAGCTGACTACTGTTGTTGCCTTATTAAATTATCTTGTAGCTAACATAGGTTTTAGGCTCAAGAGCCCGAGAGAAGATGTATTCTAACACCAATAAGCTGTTGCATAATCTGGATAATTTTGAAGCTAAACGATGTGAAAATAAAGAAAAGCGAGACATATTTCCATTTTGAAGGAAAGAAAGACTTTGCCTGCTCATAATATGCCTTTTTTAACATATTCCGACCTGCTGCGGGGCAGAGGCCTCCCTTTCTTCTTCTTTCCAATCCTCTCGAATTTGGGCTAGCGTGGAGCAATCCAGCCTGTAGGTGTCAAACTCGTCCTGCCATCTTCGCCTGGGCTAATATCGCGAGGTACAGCTAGTAATTTAATATGGGAAGTAATTAAACTGACTTCTATTTAATAGCCTTTTTCTCCTCCAAAAAACTACCTTGTCCTCTAAATTACTAAGTCAGCCACCATCAATGTGCATCTAAAAAGTACTATCTCAGCCACCATATATCATCGGTGTAAGCTACTGTAAATACATACCATCCCCGCATCGTTGTTATTTTATAGCATCTATATTTGTGACATTTAATCAAGCAATAAGCTTCTAAAATAACTATACATACACCAATAAAGTAATTCTATCGCCTTCTAATTTTATAACTAGTACGTGTAAGACTTAGTTAAGTATGACTAATTCGTAAATCGTCCTATAATTTATTGTTCATAAAATATACCTAAAATGATCATAAAAAAATTAACTATAGCCACTAAATATAAACAACAAAACAACCGTAGGTTGATTTTTTTGGCAGAATAGACTCTTTGTAGTGTTTAAATTCACCAAAAGTTAGGTTCAGCTAGGTGCTAGCTAGGTTCATGGGAAACAACAATATTTTGTGACAGGCGGAGCCGACGTAGCCCCGCTAGGCGGGGCTCCTATTCCTAGCTGCAGGGTTTGAAGAAACTTAACACGAACCTAAGACGTTTCCTTTGCCGCAATGTCTATTTTACGATGTTTATTATAACAAATTGTGTTACTGTTTATTTTAACTAAATAAAAGATTTACAATCTAGTGGACTATTATTGTTCTGATTACACGAAACGACTCGTCCCCGCGTGAATCCAAGGGTACTCTCTCATTGGTGGTAGCGCGTAGTGGGCGCCCGTCTCGCTCTATCGTTGCAGTTTCTATTTCTAATTTTATGTTAAAACTAGCTTTTGCCCGCGGCTTCGCCCGCGTGTTTGTGTTCTTCGGGGATAGAGTTATCAAAAACGCTGAGACACGTATAAATTAATTTTCAATCGTCAGCCTAAACACAAAATTAGAAGATCCTAGCTTCAAAACTGACAGACTTTCATATAAACTTCCATCCCCTATTTTACCCCTTTAAGGGTGGAATTCCTAAAAATCCTCTCTTAGTGGATACTTACTCTTCACAAAGAACACACCTCCAAGTTTCATGTCTCTAGGACCAGCGGCTTGGTCTGTGTGTTGATATATCACCCAGTCAGTCAGTCAGTCAGATTACCATTTTATATACAGGGTGTTAGTGTAAACACCGCTATCCTTGAAACCAGTGGTTTGGTTTCACTTATAGAACATAAAATACGGTTTTAGACATTTATTTTCTCAAAAGATTTACAATCACTTACAGAGAAAATACAATATTATAACTTATAAATACATGAGGCCGATTTGCGTAGTGGGTTGGTACAATAAGTCAATAACAAGAATGACATTAAAATTTCGTAACAGTTTTAGTAAGCCCGTAAAAGGGTAATTGTAGAAAATATTAGAACTAAGTGCACGACATCTTATGCGCATCGCTAATGCGGGTAGGTGTGCATGAGCTGAGGAGTACAGTCTTAGAAAAATACAATACATGTTTATTAAAGCCCATGACACAGTGATTGTTTCACCGCGTTTAAAGTAGGCACATGGTTGTTATATCTTATTAGTAATATGGATGTTATAATTAGAACTAGGTACATTGAATTTATATATTTTGATTACTTGAGTTTGCTTATGTATTTATGTATATAATTATGTGTTAGGTAAGGAGTGTGGTTTGTATATGCTGTACTATAATAATTTTCAATTTTTATTTATTCATGTATATAGTAGTAAGTAGGTAGTGTCAAATACGTAGGGTAAGATATATTAGATTAAAATATAGTGTATGTATGTATATATTCTGTTTTATTTGTGTATACAATTTTGTGTGTTAGAGTGTGGTTTTTATATGTTATACTATAATATTCTATAATAATGTAGTGCAATATATTATGTGATAGCGACAAAAATCGGTCGTTAAGTCATAACGATGTCAAATTTCTTTAATAGATTTTCAACCTTAAGGTTTCGAAATAAAGTTGAAAATCTATTAAAGAAATTTGACATCGTTATGACTTAACGACCGATTTTTGTCGCTATCTATGTCGAGACTGCAGCCCCAGGTTATGTTACGAGTATTGGTAGGTAGTTAGGACGGTCGGCGATTACGTCACTCGGGCGCATACCATGAATTCGCGGACGGTGTGGGATAATTTATTGTTATTTATTTTTAAAGTAAATTACTTATTCTGTTGTTTTTAATTCGGTCCTATATTTTTTTATTTATTCAACTACCCGTGGTTTGAGTGACAACGGTGTTTACCCTTACACCCTGTATATAGATAGATAATACAGTGTAATATTTTAAAAGCTAAGTTAGATCAATGAAGTTTTCGAGTTGATGCCTGAACTATATTTTGTTAAAGGCAACATATGTTGAAGCTGTAAAATTTAAAATGTTGGCGAGTTGCAAAATCCGTGGCTGACTTAGTAAATTAGATGGTGATGTATAATCAAAGAGACAAGTAAAAATATTTGATGCTCTTAACTTGACGCTTTTAAAAAAGACGAATTAGTTTATAAGAAACTTTCTTAATTTTCCCGAGGCTGACATATAAAATCAGAGGTAAAGTTCCGTGGACAAGAAAAAAAATTTTGGCTTGACTTATAATTTCCCATTAATAATATTAATTACTTTTTGTATAAAATTGCAAAATATTATTTTCCGTAAGCTAGACAGTCTATAATTATTTTTAAGCCTTATAGACGTATAATAGACGTTAGAGGAATATTATTGCTTATTAAGGTAGTTTTGACGTGCCATATATAATAGACATGTGCACGTACGACTTTCAATTTTATTATGATCCAAGGAAAACGTGTCTGGCCATAGAGACGTATGCGCATACGACCGTTAATGTGAACATTATCCTGGGGTTATATAGTAATCACTGAGGACGTATGGTCGTATGCACATACGTCTAAATTTTAGTATTGTTGTCTCAAGATTTCCATTCCTCCCTGCGGTCATTAGTGTCTAATACTATAGGCTTTCGACAATTCTCGTTAGCCAGGGAGAGCGGGTGAGACTGTTGTTCACTGAGACCACATCGGTGCATCCCCACGTCGGCTTCTAGGAAGTATTTCCTGAGACTGTATACCTGGGGTGCGTTGTCAGAATTCCTCCTCGTGTGCCTGATGGTTGCCAGTCCCTTTCGATACGTCTGGAGGGAACAGCAACTGCTGGGCCGGAGCGCCCTGGGCGCGGGCAGTATCCTTCTCCGAGGTATGGGAAGAGATTCTTATTCTTCGGGGAATGTTACTGTCCGTGGTTAATATTCTGACATGGGAGGGGTCCATTCTAGACCAACGGGGCGTTGCCCCGCGTGACCCTCTGAAAAGCAGAGGGCAAGGGCGGGCTGGGTGTGCACTTACCGAGCCTCCGAGCAGAATGGGGGATCGTAATCCCATCATCGAAGTGTCGTGGAACACGTCTCGCGGCTTCGATCGGGACCGAGAGTCTTGGCTTAACCGCCCGGACTGCGAGGTAGAAAACCTCCATAAAAAGTTACCCCGAATCTCAAGTGGCGGCGCACCGCGAGGAGATGTATGGCTGACGGGTTCCTATGGAAAATGAGTCGCTAGTGCGAACCAGGTTACCAGCCGACCCTCTGGTGGGTTATAAATGTAAAATGGCTTATCTGGGTACAGGGGGCACTGCCCAGATGGACTTTTCATTTCCCCCATACTCGTGGGAACAGTATGGATATCACAAAAAAAAAACCAAAAAATGGCCGATAACGGCAAAGGAAGGGAGGAGAGGGATGTGGGGTCGGAGTCTGGCGCCGCAACCAGTGATGTGAGCGCGGGAGGCTCGGAGGGCTCCAGCCGCGAGAGGACCGGGGCTGCTGCGGAAAATAGTGAGTTCTTCCGCAATCGGTCCAGGCCGGAAGGCTACCGAGGGTCGTCGTCTGAAGATGAACTGCCCTCGGCTCGCAAGATCCCCACCAGCAAGCGTGGCGGGATCCGAGGCACGGGGAGGGGCTGTCTGCGATCTAGAGGTCGGCGCGGCTTGTCGAGGAGGTTCGCCACCCGGGTGTGGCCAGTCACGGGCAGGCCCGTTCGGGCTCCTCTGGTGACGAGGCGAATTCATATGGCGGCTCCGATGCATAGCGTAAGGCCAAGTTAGCAAAGGAGGAGCAAGCTGTGTTAAAGGTTGTGGCCTAAAAAAAATTGCGTTCTTCAAACTTAGGGCCAAACCTGCGGCTGCCGCCTCCATTATGGCGGCAGCGGAAACCATGCGGGGCCGCACCGGAGCCGTCCAGCCAGCTCTCCGGCAGGGTTGCATCGGCCCCTAAAAAGCCGGCTCCGGCGAAACCAACGCCGGCTAAGAATGCGCCGGCGCGGGTGGCAGGTAGCCGGGGAAAAAAGAACGGTACGAAAGGCGGCCAAAAAAGCCAGGAAGCAGGAGCGAAAGCGCTGGCAAAAAGAGCCAAGCGTCGCGGCTAGGCTCAGAGCCCCAAAGACCGCAGCTGTAGTGATCACACTACAGCCGGACGCGGAAAAGAGGGGCGTGGCTCGTTCGCTAAAGCTCTGGCTGAAAAGCTCAGAGCGTCCCTGAATGCGGACGAGGCCCGAGTGTCCAGGCCGTCAAATGCGCACCTGGGTCTGGACGACTCGGTGACCGAGGAGGAGGTGGTGGCCACCGTCACCAGGACCGGTGAGCAGGTCAAGGCAGGCACCTTACGTCCGAATCGGTCGTTACGAACCGTTACGGTAAGCTGCCCTGTGACGGCGGCGAAATTGTGGAGGGCCGAAGGCTCCTGGTGGGCTAGGTGTCAGCGCAGGTGAAGCTGCTGGAACCCAGACCTCTGAGGTGCTTCTGCTGCCACGTGGGGCACCACGTGTCAGTCCGGTGCACCTCGGAGGTCGACCGCAGTGGCCTCTGCTTCCGCAGCAGTCAGCCCGATCATATGGCCGGGGCTTGCTCCGCCACGCCGCATTAAGCCGCATGTGCGGCAGCTGGCAAGCCGGCCGATCACCGGGCAGGGAGCAAGGCCTGCGGTACACCCGCCAAGGCCAGAGGCAAGGCAAGGCCCTCCACCACCACCGCCACCACCCCCATCGTCGTCACCGCCGCAGCCGCCGCCACTGTCGCCGCCGCTGCTGCTACTTCCGCAGCGGGGCCCTCACGGGCACCCGGGAGGGGGCTGAAATGGAGTACCAATAACGGCCCCATTATGCCTTCTCCAGGCGAACATCAACCACTGCGCCTGCGCTCAGGATCTGTTGCGCCACCGTCGGGATCCCTACTGACGGTAGGAGGGGTTTCCATCGGCGACGGGTCGACGTTGAAGTATCTAAGACTCGTCCTCGACAGCCGGAGGAACTTCGTGGAGCATTTCCGACGTTTGGCTCCCAAACTGAAACGGACCGTGGCTGCCTTCAAGCGGCTCTTGCCCAATTTGAGGTCCAAACGCCTCCTACCGGAGGCTTTACGCGGGGGTCGTGCGGTCTATGGCCCTTTACGGGACCCCGGTGTGGGCGCGATCTTTGAGGCGACGAGCCGCCCACTACCTGAACGCGCCCAAAAGGTGATAGCCGTAAGGCTAGTCCGGGGGTATCGCACGATCTCCGGCGATGCGGCGAGCCTCCTTGCCGGATTGCCATAGTCCTCGCGCGCCTGCACGAATGGCGCGCGGAGGCACTACGTCAGGTGGAAACCCCGCTGCCGCGGCAAATGGAGACATGGAGAGAGCGACTGTCGCAACCTCGTGCAGGGCACGCCACTATAATAGCGATAAGTCCCCTCTTTGAGAAGTGTCTAGAGAAGCGCCACGGCGCCCTCACCTTCCGTCTGCATACTTCACGGTTGTGCAGGGTCTTAGCATTTAAGAAACCACGAACCCCGCACTACCGCGGAATAATAACAGTCTCATCACTGACGACCGTAGGTGATGCATTCCATTTGCGGCCAGCAGTGCACGGACCCTCCTAGCCAGGGCATCAAGTTCCGTCTGAGTTCATTTGAGTATGCAGAAAGAACACATCAAAACCAGCATGACCCAAACGTTAAAGGCGCGCACCTTGTTTCCACCTGACAAAAGACTGCTTAGCACCTTATTCAGGTGGCCAAAACAGTGCTCCATTAACGATTGTTTCATGTCGGCAGTATTGGTACCTAATGCTTCCGACATACCTACCCAAATACTTGTAGGTTTCTGTTGAGGAGAGGGATCTAAGGTGTATGGAATCCGAGAGTTGAGTTCTCATGGATTCCATAATCTCCCCTCGCTTCACATGCATGACTGCACTTTTGTCCACACCAGATTCTATCCTGATGGCGCTACTGAAAGTTTCTGTTACCTTCAGTAGCTTCCCCAGTTGCAAATTTTTGGGGGCAAAGATTTTTAGATCATCCATGTATAGAAGATGAGATATGACCTGACCACCTCTCCTCAACCGATAGCCTAGACCTGAACCCACCAGCAGTGTACTGAGAGGGTTCAAGGCTAGACAAAACCATAATGGCGTCAGACTGTCACCCTGAAATATACCGCACCCGATCCTTATTGGTTCGCTGTTCCCCTGGATCTGTCGACATCCTTGATAGTGAAGGACCGATCTCCAGTGCCCCATCAACTTTACACAACTCTAGCACCCTTATAAGCCACGTATGAGGCACAGAATCTTAGACCTTCTTATAATCTATCCAATATGGCCATATCAATGAGAAGCAGCTCCTTAGTGCAGCGGGACCCGTTCCTACATCCATTCTGAGAGGCAGACATGATAGAATTACTATCAATATGTTGGTTGATTTTAGCTCTCAAAATGGATGTAGGTAAGAACTTTATAGACCTTTGGGTGTGTAGGTAGTGTGAGTTAACTTACGGGTCCCGAGAAATCAAAGTCCTTTTTGTTGGGTAGCCACACTTTAATGTTCGCACACGTACACTACACGACACAACAATGTTTATCCTTTGAAGGCACAGAACAAGCGAAGCGCAGTACAAGAAAGCAAGCGTTACAAAGTTTTATGCAATGAAGCGATACAGCGGTTTAGCGCGGGTATGCGGAAACGTAAATCGCATAAGCGAGCGTGCGTTCGGCGTCATAGATAGGTCGTGACTGGTGTGTAAAATATGTCCTAAATATATTTTGTATTTGAATGAATGTTGAATGTATGTATGTCGTATGCATGTTGTATGTATGTTGTATGTATGTTGTATGTATGTTGCATGCATGTTGTATGTATGTTGTTTGCATGTATGTAGTGAATCACCTACATCACTCCCCTCCAGAGACCGTGCTACGGGCGATAGTAGTCCGGAAATTGGACTCTTCTACCGGAACGAGTGGTTTTGACTGGTGGGATGGATGGCGGTGGTTCGGGTACTGGTTTATTTGGGGTAGGGGTGTCATGGGTGTCGTTCAGTAGGTAGGCTGGTTTTAGGCGGTCTACGGATACTGTGGCGGATTTCCCTTTTACCTTTATTTTAAAAACTTTGGCACCTCTTTCTATCACTTCATAGGGGCCAGTGTATGCTGGCTGGAGTGCACCCCTCAACGCATCGTCCCGAAGAAAAACATGGGAACAAGACGATAAATCTTTGTGAATGAAGATTTTTTCTTTTGAGTGGTGCGACGTGGGAACTGGCTGTAAGTTGTTGGCAAATGATCTGATTCGGGCTGTGAAGTCCGTTATATCAGTCGTACATTTGTCAACTTTATGGCCGAAGAATTCTCCCGGCAGCCTTAAGGGTTCACCGTATACTAACTCGGCAGAAGACGATTGAAGGTCTTCTTTGAAGGAACTTCTTATGCCGAGCAGTACAAGTGGTAGGGATTCGGTCCAGCGGCTGTCTGCATGGCACTTGATTGCTGCTTTCAGCTGCCGGTGGAATCGTTCGACTAGGCCGTTGCACTGAGGATGGTATGCGGTAGTCTTGCGATGCCTAAACCCTATGGCCTTTGCGAGATGTTGGAAGATGCCAGACTCGAATTGTCTCCCGCGATCGGTGACAATATCGGTTGGGCAACCAAATCGTGCTACCCACCCTGACAGGAACGCTTTGGCCACAGTTTCCGCTGTAATGTCGGTAATAGGGACGACTTCAACCCATCGCGTGAAGCGATCGACGAGTGTCAAGCAATACCGATATTCGTTGGATGGGGGTAATGGACCGACGAGGTCTAGATGGACATATTTGAATCGCGCTGAAGGGAGATCGAGGGTACCCAAAGGGGTGGAAACATGTCGATTCACCTTCGTGCGCTGGCATGCCAAACATGCCTTAGACCAATCGCGACAGTCTTTCCGCATCTGTGGCCAAACGTAACGCTGTGCTACAAGTTTTGCACTTGCGTTTGCGCCGGGGTGGCTCAGCGAGTGCAATGAGTCGAAGATTTGTTTGCGCAATGGTTTAGGAACGATGGGTCTAGGAGTCGCTGTGCTGACATCGCAGTACAATTCTATACGACTTCCTGGAACAATTATTTTCTTAATGCGCAGGGAAGAATCTCCTGTAAGTAACTGTGCTAGTTCTAAGTCTGTGTCTTGTGCTTTGGCTAGTACATCTAAATCTACAGGGGTTTGCAATTCTTCGACACGGGAAAGTGTATCGGCTACGACATTATCTTTCCCGGCGATGTGTTGAATATCGGTCGAGAATTGCGAAATATAGTCTAAATGTCTATACGTACGTGGCGTGCAGTTACTTTTCCGCTGCTGGAAAGCGTAACACAGCGGCTTGTGGTCCGTATAGATGGTGAAAGTGGTAGCGGCTAACCAGTGTTGGAAGTATTTTATACTTTCGTATATGGCAAGTAGTTCTCTGTCGTATGGTGAGTACTTTTGCTGTGGTGGGCTCAGCTTGCGGGTGAAGAAGGCTAATGGCTGCCAATTACCGTCCTTAAATTGTTGCAGGACTCCACCAATGGTGAAATCAGATGCGTCCGTGACCAGGCCCAGTTTGGCATTTGTGTCAGGATGTGCCAACAATGCTGCACTACACAGGCTGTCCTTGCATTCTTCGAAAGCCTGCAACGAGGGTCCGCTTATGTCGACCGGCTGAGAGGCTTTCACGTTCCCGGTCAGCAAAGCGTGTAAAGGCGCTTGGTTCTGGGCAGCCCGAGGTAGAAACCTCCGGTAAAAATTAATCATGCCCAGAAACCTTCTTAGTTGCCTAGCAGTTTTCGGTACTGGGAACTCCCTGATTGCCTGCACCTTGCTTTCCAAAGGCTTCGTTCCGTGTTGCGAGATGTGGTAGCCTAGGAATGTGACCTCTGGTGCACCAAATACGCATTTGGCAGTGTTAATGAGCATGCCATATTCCTTCATCCTCGAGAACAGTTGGCGAAGGTGGTCTTCATGCTCGGCTTCATGCCTAGAGTACACCAAAAAGTCATCCAAATATGGGAAGCAGAAGTCTAGGCCACGAGTCATTTCGTCAACGAACCTTTGGAAAGTCTGCCCGGCGTTCCTCAGACCGAACGTCATAAACGGAAACTCGTACAGACCGAAGGGTGTAGTGATGGCGGTTTTTGGGATGTCCTGCTCAAATACTGGTAACTGGTTGTAAGCTTTAACAAGATCTATAGTGGAAAAAATCTTACAACCAGATAAGCTGTGGGCAAAGTCATGGATGTGCCTGATTGGGTACTTATCTGGGATTGTCCTTGCGTTGAGCAGCCTGTAATCACCGCAAGGACGCCAGCCGTTGTCTTTCTTCGGGGCGAGGTGGAGAGGCGACGCCCAAGGGCTCTCAGATGGTCGAGCTGTACCGTTTGCCAACATTGCCTCGAACTCGGCCTTGGCAATTTTCATTTTATCCGGGGCTAGTCTACGTGGGGAACAAGATACTGGGGGGCCTGATGTGGTGCGAATGTGGTGTACTGTGTTGTGTTTTGGTGTGAATGGTGCGCCTGCTGGCCGTGTTATTTCCTGAAACTCTGATAGGAGATTACGGTATTTGCATTCACCAGTCACGACCTTTACACTTGAAATTAAGCTATCTGGATGTACGATAGAAGCAATAGCTGACAGGTTAGTAATGCCATCGATGAGGCGTTTGTTGCGAATGTCTACAATTAAATTAAAATACGATAGAAAATCGACGCCTACGATGGCTTTAGTGACGTCTGCTACAATAAAGCGCCACGGAAAATCCCTACGTAGGCCTAAATTTAAAACAACCTGGAGGTAACCGTAGGTGTTGATTGTTGTCCCGTTGGCTGCACACAACTGGTATTCCGTCTTCGCCCGTCGTTGCTGTGGTAGCGCAGATCGTGGGTAGACGCATAAGTCGCTTCCCGTGTCCACTAAAAATTGGACTTTCGACCTGCGATCTGTCACGAACAGGCGGCCAGTGGTGGATGGGCAATCTTCAGCCGCCATTATTGACTGCCCGCAGCGTTTCCCGACTTGTAGTCACACGGGCGGACGCATTTCTTCGCCTGTTTACCGAATTTAAAGTGGTACCAACAAGTCGGGAACTTCCTGTAGTTGGACTGCGACCGTTGTGATGGACTGCGACTTCGGCTGGATGTCCTCCTGGTGCGTGGGCGGGAGCGATCATACCTCTCAGTAGTCAGCGCGTCGACCTTCTTCGTCAGCTCCATGATGAGCTTCATCATGTCCGTTTGTGGATCGACTCGTGATGAGGCTGCTGCGACTTGAGGTGTAGGAGGCGCGATGTCGTGGACGCTATCAGCAAGGTCTGCGAGCTCACTGAGGGTCATGGTCAAGCGTGACGCGATGACCGTCTGTAGGTTCCCTGGCAAGCGGCTCGTCCAGATCGTGCGAAGAAAATCCTCTGGGATCGTTGGTCCTGCCAAGTGTTGGAGGTGCCGCAAGAACTGGGACGGTTTTCGGTCACCTAGTTCCTCCGACTGCAGGAGCTGCTTCACTTTCCTCTCTTTGGAGACGGACAGGCGCTTGATGAGCTCAGTCTTCAGTTTATTGTAGGCTCCAGTAGCGGGTGGATCGGTGATAATATCTTCCACCTCGATGGAGTACTGCCGGTCCAGGTGGCCAAGGACGTAGTGAAATTTCGTGTAGTCGTCCGTAATTCTGGCGAGTTTGAATTGGCCTTCTATTTGGCAGAACCATATGTTTGGTTTTTCTGGCCAAAATGGTGGTATGCGGACGCCTACACGAAAAAGTTCCGGTGTCGATTGTTCCGGATCAGGGTCAGTGGACACGCGCGCACATTTACTCGGCCGGCGTTGCGGCGCGGGGCGCTGCGATGTTTCGGTGTCACTACCGTCGCTGCTCATGCTTGCTTATTATAATAGTCTCTGCACTCACTGTTTTTCAAAATGTTCGAAACGGGGTCACCAGTTTGGGTGTGTAGGTAGTGTGAGTTAACTTACGGGTCCCGAGAAATCAAAGTCCTTTTTGTTGGGTAGCCACACTTTAATGTTCGCACACGTACACTACACGACACAACAATGTTTATCCTTTGAAGGCACAGAACAAGCAAAGCGCAGTACAAGAAAGCAAGCGTTACAAAGTTTTATGCAATGAAGCGATACAGCGGTTTAGCGCGGGTATGCGGAAACGTAAATCGCATAAGCGAGCGTGCGTTCGGCGTCATAGATAGGTCGTGACTGGTGTGTAAAATATGTCCTAAATATATTTTGTATTTGAATGAATGTTGAATGTATGTATGTCGTATGCATGTTGTATGTATGTTGTATGTATGTTGTATGTATGTTGCATGCATGTTGTATGTATGTTGTTTGCATGTATGTAGTGAATCACCTACAGACCGTTGGTTAACAAGTGATTGGTCTATAATTTTTGGGCTCCGCAGTACTACCTGATTTATAGAGCAGGTGGGCAATGCCTGTCGTCAAGAACTAGGGCAGTGACCCTGGCTGATTGAAACTGGGACGCAAAGCGAACGTCCGATCTCTGAAACCACTTGATCCAGAAGTTGTGCAGTCCATCCGGCCCTGGACATTTCCAGTTAGTCAACGGACGGACTGCACGAGGTACGTCTTGAGGGCTGATGATGACTGGCCTCATTTCTGGTACTGGAATACACGCTCGTTCAACCTCTCGGGTCCAATCGCCCTTAGTGTGACAGACGGGCACCGACCAGATGCTGCGCCAGAACGAACACATGGCGTCATCATCCAGCTGACGCGTGTCAGTCACACCTTGGTCCGGTAGTTCCCAAGCCCTATGTACCCACCTTTCATCGCTTTGGAATGTGCGATTCTGTGCGTATCGCTCTACTCGCCGCTAGTACCGAAGTATACGGCTTGCCCATGCACATATCTTCTGCTTCAGGAAGTCGATGCGCTCTGTGACGCGGGCCAAATAACCTCGAAAACTAATATCAGTTCCCGGGAACGCCAGTCTCACAAAGCGCATCACTCTAGGACGAGTATCGCCCTCACTGAAGCAGATCAACTTGCCGATGAGTCCTCTAGCCTCACCGATACGCCGCCCAATCCTGCACTGGCAAGCTGGAACAGCTAATTTAACAAATAAATTTAAAAAAAAAACTTCTCGAAGTTTTTTTTTAAGATTCCAGTTTTATTTTGTTTCTTGTAATGTGCCTTGATCTCAATTTGAAATGTTTGTGATTTTAAGTCATTTAAAATAATAATGTTCAGATTTATGAATAATTTTATTATATTTATTTTTCTTTTCACATATAAAACATTGTGTAATTACTACCATTTTTTTTGATTTTAGAACAAAACTGGTTTATTATACTTATACTTTGAATTCAAACACATCTCAATATTAATGACATGCCAGACAGGCGTATACCTTTTTAAAATCACGTAAATAACGTTAGTTTTGATGGGTTCTCATTCCTTAATTGCATTATTTTGAGTCACCAACTAGGTAAACATTAATTTTGTTATAAATATTAATAATTTAAGGAGAATGGTTTTACATCCATAAAATCCTTGCATTTTTGGGGGAATTTTAACGGAGTTTTCCAAAAACTAGTGTTATAGAGGGAATACTTTAAAATCAAGTATCCCATAATAACCGCAGTGTAAATATATAGCTTCATGCAAAAACACAACAAGCTAGCTCAATCACAAGAAAAGTTATTAAGTTTTTTGAAAAGTAGGTGTTTTGTGGATAAGCCCCTATGGTTTGAGACCCGCGATATAGTTGTGACTAATTTTCAGGGTGAAACAAAGGAGCGTGAAGCGAGACTGGTCGTCCTGCCGCCTCTGGTGCTAGGTTACGATGAGCTTTACCCGGACTCAAAGGACGACCCACCGGACAAGAAGCCAAAAACAAAAGTAACCACTACACCAAAAAAACCGAAAACAACAACTACAAAAAAGAAAAATCCACCAAATAAAACAACTACAAAAAAGAAAAATCCACCAGATAAAACAACTACAAAAAAGAAAAATCCACCAAATAAAACAACTACAACAAAGAAAAATCCACCAAATAAAACAACTACAAAAAAGAAAAATCCACCAGATAAAACAACTACAAAAAAGAAAAATCCACCAAATAAAACAACTACAAAAAAGAAAAATCCACCAAATAAAACAACTACAACAAAGAAAAACCCACGAAATAAAACAACTACAAAAAAGAAAAATCCACCAAATAAAACAACTACAAAAAAGGAAAATCCACTAATCGAAAGAACTGCACCAAAACCATCAGCTGCAAGAAAGAAAAACCCAAAACCAAAAGGAAAAAAAAGAACTCGCACTATTATAGACACAAAAGGTAGACGAAATTTCAGAAGGAATTATAGAAGTTTATTGATAGAAAAAATGAAGAAAAAAAACAATTTTACAACATCTCAATTATTTCGATATCAATATTGAGAAGTCTGTGAACAGAAAACTATCAAGAGGTGTAATTTACATTGTGTCAACAGTGTCGAAAACAATGTCAATTGGACTTCATTTTAATTTAATATTGGGTTTGACTCGTTATAATTATCAATCATTTAATTGTTTATTTTTGTTTTTATTCATTTTAAGTATTTACAAAGTTTGATGTCATTCAAATGTTTGTTTCATTCATCTCCTTAATCTGTTTAATAAAAACACAAATTTTAACTAACTTTTTATTCAAATAAATTAGATTAAATAATTAAAACATTTTATTTTGTGCCTATTACAGGCACTTGCGCTTATTGTAACGTTACGTCTCTTACATAATTATATCGATTTTATTTAAACATTTTGAGCGCCAATTTGCCTTTTTAATTCTCCGTAAAAAATGGGCGTGTCTTGGTAAACTACTGCAAAGTAAAATGGCTGAGATGCTGATGGTGATGGCGTCGCAGTTTTTAATGTACCATGATCACTAATATTATTAATTACCGTGTTCGAAGGTAAGTAGAGACCTGGAAAATTAAATGCATTGCTCAGATACCACTGCCCAAAAAAATCTGACAACCAGTCTTACCAAGGGGTATCGTATTACCCAGTACTAACTGGGTTGTGGAGGTCAGATAGGCAGTCGCTCCATGTAAAACACTGGTATTCAGCTGCATCTGGTTAGACTGGAAGCCGACCCCAACATAGTTGGGAAAAGGCTAGGCAGATGATGATGCTCAGAGGCCACTGTTACTAACAGAAGATGGCAACTATTGGCAACACTCACTGAGATAGGTATACAACCAGACCTGGTCGGCCAGGGCTCCGCACTATGGGTTGTTCGCCTCATCTAGTGCGCCAAACGGGAACTGATCACTTTTCCGAATTATTTTTGTTTAAATTAAATTTTACCGAAAACTATTGACCGACTCCTGTTTTGCTATATGCATTATTTGACATATTTTTAGATCATCAAAGTATCGTGTGTCATAGGTATTATTTTACCGAATATATTTCGTCGATTTACGAAATAACTTTTTGCTATTGGCCGAAGCCTCTTTTGAACTTTTTTCATTTGCCAAAATTTACTGATTTATTTGCCATATTTTCACTACACCGAAAGAACATTTTACGCAATATTATTTTATCACGAATTATAGCCGGTTACTTGGTAGTATTTTCGATATTAAATTAAAATAGTGTCATAAAAAGTCAATAATATGATGTGCTACATTTAGTGACAGAAAAGAATAACTGAAAAACCGACTTCACGCAGTCTTGTCTGCCCTACCCCTAGAGTGTAATTTAAGCCCGTGTAGGCGCGTGGGGCGGGGCGGCTCGCGTGATGAGAAGCTAGTGGGGCGGCCCGCGAGCTGAGGAGTAGGTGGTTTGAACTGCGATGGTGAGCGTTAAAACCATCTGTAACTATTAGCGCGCGTGGGGCCACCCTAATCCCGCAGCGCCGGAGCCGTGACTGAAGCAATGCTTGCTGCATGTTGCATGCCCGCTTGAATGTTACATGCTTGTTTAGGCGTGCCTGACTGCTGCATGCCTGCTCGCATGCTGTATGCCTGCTTGCATGCTGCTTGTATGCAAACAAGCAAGCAGCATGCAAACGAGCATCCATGTTTGCATACTTCTTACTAGGACCACTTACTTAATTAAAACAGTGGTATAATGAATGTTCTGAAACATAATACTTCGAACAAATGTTATTTCGGCTAAGTGTAACTTCAGAATGAACTGTCGGAGTAACGAAAAAAAATAGTTAATAATGATAATAGGTCAACTGATACGACGTTACTTCGATGAAGTAAAAAAAAAAACGAAACGATAACCCAAGCAACACATAAATAAGCCAGATAACAATGTGAAAATGTATTAATAAGCAGTTTAAAGTTTTATTACATCGCTATATACAGGGTGTGGCGTAAGTAGTGGTCCACCGTTCAGGATTCGATGAACCAGATAATTAAATATAACAATTAAAAATTTTAACCATTTTTACCCAAGGGTTACGAAAACATTTCCTTTTTGTCTTTTATTTACGAAATTTCTATCTTTTTTTACAAATTTGTTTGTAGTTTCAACAAAAACCATTATCTTTTCATTTTGATTTCTGTTAATTACTGCTGAATACTAGAGCTATCATGATAAATTATGATTTTTTATGTAAATTCAGCTCTTTTGAAGAAAAAGTTGGTTCTTCTCTAATTTTAACCCTAATTTTTAAAACACCTTCAAGTTCATGAGCGATTTTTGTAAAAAAAAACGTACTACATTGTCAGTGCCCATGCATTTAATAATATGCCTACTAAATACCGATTTCAAAATGATATCACTATAACAGATCCAATAATTTAACAAAAAGATATTCAATTTTAATTGAAGAAAAGAAGATTTTCATGAAACTACTTTTTTAAAGTTTGTTGCGTTAATACTATTACAAAACGTATAAAAACTCAAAAAACGGATACAATGTAACTTTTTACAATTCAAATGTGATTTGTGTTAAAGCACAAACATGTCAGGTAAAAAAACCCTGACCCTTTTTTTACCTGAGACATGTTTGTTTTGTTAACAAAAACCAGTTGAAACTCTCGCAATCGAGTTACGCACAATAGGAGTGATAAGGAAGAGATATGGTAGGGTATTGCTATCTCTTTCATTACTAACGTTGAAATCTTCAGAAATCTCGAAATGATTTAGTACGATCTCGTCACTCGTGTCGTGCGTCGTATGCGTTTCGTTTTTATTCTGCCTGTGTTTACCTCCGCCATTTTTTTACCCCTGCCTGCCCCCGGACTCTGTTTAATTTGCCTACTGATTGGACTTGTTGTTTTGGTGATCTCTGCGATATTGGCTACGTGTACTGGTGACTTTGGCTTGCTCAACGATTTGGACAAACGTGCAGTGCAGTGACAATTAAAAAATGTCTCGGTACACACCGCGCGAATATGCTGACATGCATTTTATTTATGGCGAATGCAGAGGTGTCGGTAGAGAAGCAGCTCGACTTTATCGGGAGAGATATCCCGATCGAAGACATCCAGACCACCGAGTTTTTGGAAGAGTACATAACGCATACACCGAGGGAAGGATACCTGGCACAAGCGTAGGCGGTGCAGGTGAAGGACGACCGCGACGACACAACGATGAAGAGGTAATGAATTTAGTTACAGAAGATCCTTCAACATCGGTCCGTGTTTTAAGTCGCAGAACTGGCATATCAACTAGATCTGTACATCGAATACTCAAAAGACATGAACTGTACCCATACCACTATCAAAGGGTACAGTCATTGCTACCAAGAGATTATCAATTGAGAGTAACATTTTGTAGAGTAATGCTACGCAGAATAAGAGAAGACCCGCAGTTTTTTAATAAAATACTATGGAGCGACGAGTCATCCTGCAAAAAAAATGGATATTTAAATCTACATAATTTGCATAACTGGCAGCTAGAAAACCCGCATCTCATAAGGCAAGACAGATCACAGTATCAATTTAAAATAAACCTTTGGACCGGAATCATTAACGGACAAATAATCGGTCCACACGAGCTGCCAGAAACATTAAATGCAGAAAGATATTTAAGTTTTTTGCAAATTGACTTGCCCTTGCTTCTGGAAGGTGTCGTTCCTGAAGTCCAAGAAGACATGTGGCTGCAGAACGATGGCTGTCCCGCTCACTACGCTGTTAGAGTACGAGAGCACCTTGATACAGCGTATCCAAATAGGTAGGGCGCTTAGGTCCAATATTGTGGCCACCACGCTCGCCAGATCTAAATCCCCTAGATTTCTTTTATTGGGGTTGCCTAAAAGAAAAAGTCTATAGCAAAGAAATCACTAGCATTGACCAATTGAGGACTAGAATCCAGGCAGCAGCTAGAGAAATCAGCGAAAGCGGGTTTGCCCGACGAATTAAACGGTCGTTTATTCGACGTTGCAGAGCGTGTATAGCTGCGAATGGTGGCCATTTTGAACATTTTGTTTAATTTTAATGATTGTAATCATGACAAAGATTAATAATAAATGATAAATAAAGTGATTTGTTTTTTTTTAATTCTTTGTTCAAATACCTAAAGTAACAAGTTAGGTCTAGATAACTCTGCAATAGTAGTTTTTTTATACAAATGGGCACTGACACTGTAGTGTATTTTTTTGCAAATATCGTAAGTATTAACGCAGTAAAGTTTAAAAAAGTAGTTTAATGAAAATCTTCTTTTCTTCAATTAAAATTGAATATCTTTTTGATGAATAATAGGATCTGTTATAGTGATACCATTTTGAAATTGGTATTTAGTAGGCATATTATTAAATAAATTGGCACTGACAGTGTAGTACGTTTTTTTTACAAAAATCGCCCTTGAACTTCGATGGTATGTAAAAATTAGGGTTAAAATTAGAGAAGAACCAACTATTTCTTCAAAAGAGCTAAATTTACATAAAAAATTATTATTTATCATGATAGCTCTAGTATTCAGCAGTAATTAACAGAAATCAAAATGAAAAAATAATGGTTTTTGTTGAAACTACAAACAAATTTGTAATAAAAGGTAGAAATTTCGTAAATAAAAGACAGAAAGGAAATATTTTCGTAACCCTTGGGTAAAAATGGTTAAAATTTTTAATTGTTATAGTTAATTATCTGGTTCATCGAATCCTGAACGGTGGACCACTACTTACGCCACACCCTGTATAAAGCTTACGGGATAGCCAAATGCTGTATTAAATTGTTTTTGGGCTACTAGTATTCATTAATCTTAATAAATTTTGTGTAGCACTGATTTTCTTTCTAAAAGCTTATTATTGGTCAAGGATTGAACTATTAAAGATACGCTATTCAGTTTAAAGCATCGGAGACCGCTGATTTCTGCATAAGAGCTGATGTGATTGAATTTATAACTGTAAAAAAATTGTAACTGTATAACTTTGTAATAAATTTCCTTTATAGTGCTGGTCGCTGGATAACCTATTTTCTATTCCCTTCAAGCTGTATTCAAGCTGTATTGCACTTTAATCAAGTCAGTTATTCAGTAGATGAATATTTAGGTTTTGTTAAGCAACAGTCTGCATAATTGAAAATGAGAAAGCTCTATCAATTAACTTAAAGCGCTTTAAGCGCACATATTATACGGCCTATAGCGTTGATAATATTGAATTGAGGATTTTCATACAGAAAGTATGTAGTAGATGTAGATCTGCTGAATATCTTTTATATAATAGTTGTGCTGTCAAATTGTACCACGACAAAATACCGCAAAATATAAAGAAAACTGGCCAAGTGCGAGTTGAACTCGCGCACCGAAAAAACTTAGGTTCCGTATAAACTTAGCAAACCTGAGTATTGGATATTAATTTCAGCTTGATAACTCCACGCGTTCCTGAGAAAAGGGTTTTGATATACAGACTACAAAATGATCCTATAAGGGTTCCGTTTTTCCCAACTGAGGTACGGAACCCTAAAAACGTCTGCAATACGGAAAAGAACGGGAGGTGTAAGAAAACGATGTTTAAAAGAGGATGAAAAGATAAAAAGTTATTTTTTCATTAATATTTGCGATAACCTTTTCCCTTTGATTTTCATGTTGCTAACTATAAACAGAACCCTAATATGCTGTATTATAATTGATATTTATGGTTGCTATCAAAAATATGGTCTTTTAAAAGCACTTTTATTCAAATAATAGCATAATAAATGGACACATTCGATCTATTATGCACAAATAAGCTTGGAAACCGCCGTGTGCGCAGCTCATATTCAACATAAACATCGCATAACCTCTTTGATAAAAATATAAAGGATACAATATCTAATCAAATACTGCGTTTTATTATTAGAACCACTTTTAAAATGGTGCATAGCATTAGCCACGTTGTTTTTGCACACTGAAACGAACAAAAGCATAGAAAATTTTACATTCATCAAAACCACGCTTTTTATAAAACACTTGTTTACTACTTTAAAAAAATACCGTTAAGATATATGTATAATCACAATAGAATTACATGCGTAAAAATAATTTACTCCCATATGAAACAAATTACTTATGGAAATTCACACCGATTACAGAATATTACGCCATTAAGGTGAGTGTAGTCAAGAATACATTTAAAATTTCACATTTTCTTTCATATTCTCTGCATAAAAGTCGGAAAATAATCTAAGGGCTGCGAATCAACAGAATAACTGGATTTGAATAGTTTCAACTGGATAAAAGCGTTCTTATAGATGTTAATAGGGTAGATCAGCGTTTATAGAGACAATATTAAGCTTGCTGTACATTTATTCAGCTACTATTTTGCTATTATTCAAATTAAAGCATTTTATTTTGGGACACCAAATTGCTTGAACAACATCTGTTTAGGCGTTTATCCACCAGTCAACTATGTCAGCTTAAAGTTTCCAGAAATGCTTTTATACAAAGATTATTCAGCCAATCTGTGTTGCTTGGGAATAGTTGAAAAGTTTTAGGTGAGATGAAATTCGGTCAAATATTTTTCAAACTTTTGATAGGTAAACTGCGCCGAACGCATCGTCGATGCTGCCACGTGCGAAACGATCCCCGCTCTTTCTCGCTCTAACAAATTACGGTTCTAAGCGACAGAAAAGTATAGGAGCATAGAAATGTGTCATTTCAGTACCTACATTATTTGTCATAGTCCGGTGCGGTCGGTTTGACTCGACCATTAATTCTGAGTCTCTATCACTAACATTTTTACATAAGTGCACATAAAATGGAGCTAAAAATTAGATCATCGTTTATTTTATTTGCGATCGGCACAGCACGTCTTGCATGCGTCTTTTTCTATTTATTCACGACATTTTCCCCATTCCTCCCGTAAAAAAATACTTACAGGTCAGTACTTTCACTCGAGTACCTTCATCAGACACATCTACAGTGCCATACTGGGTGACTAATCCATAGGGTATAGCGTTTATCTTCTGAAAAATAATACTAGAACAAAATTATCCATACTCATTTAGGGTCGACATAACCCGTGAAACATATAAACATAAGGCAAACAAATGTGAACACTGTGCTACTTGATATCGTTACGTCAGCTGTTTTGCGAGAACGTTCTAGATTACGTTCGAGTCTAGAATGTTCCACTATCGAAGTCTCTAGAAGATTCAAGAAAGTTGTGGAACCTTCTCGAAGGACAATGTTCCACTAAGGAACTGTCTAAAAGATTCGAGAAAGTTATGGAACTTTCTCGAAGGATCAGTCGGAATACAACTAGCCGTCGTGTTTGAGGGAGCAATCAGTCTGATTTAGGCGATACAACGAAGCGAATCGAAGTAAACTAGAAGTGCGATATCTAAGTGAATAGTGATCAGTAGTGAATTTGTTTAAGTTTTTTAGTGTTTTGTGATTAACAAAGATATTTGGCGTTTAATCGGTAGTATTTAATTTATCCCATATCCAAACTATGCTCGTAAAAATATGTATAAAGTGATAAATGAATTAAACTACCAATAAGCCGTGAAGGGAGATTAAAGTATATTCTAGTTTATTGTAACGACAGTTATATTGATGTTTGCTTGGCATTTTAGCATTCCTATCTTTTACTTTTAATTACGGCTAAAAGCACGTTAAGCCGTTGGTCCCGGCTGTCATTTGTAGATCTTTGACAGTCGTTAGGTAGTCAAAAAGCCCAAAATGTCTGACAACCAGTCTTACCAAGAGGTATCGTATTATTCAGTACTAACTGGGTTGTGGAGGTCAGATAGGCAGTCGCTCCATGTAAAATACTGGTATTCAGCTGCATCCGGTTAGACTGGAAGCCGACCCAATACAGTTGGGAAAAGGCTATGATACGGCTAGTTGTCATGTCGGCTAACCTGAATGATACCCATGACGAACAATTTTTTCTTTCACAATCTGTAAAAGGACAAACAATCATAGTCTAAAACTTACTTCCTGGATTTCAACTCTCGATTTGACAGCGATACTGATAGGGGTTGACAATTCAGTGTTTGCAGTAAACAGTGGTTGTATGCTGCCGATAGCTGCAGCAAGGCCCTGATTGGTCAGCGTCGCGAACAGAGAGTTTTCCAAGACATCGCCTTCGTTCGGGAGAACCAACACCAATTTGAAATCTTTGGAGCTGAGGGGTAGTTCCATCAACTGGAAGAAATTGAAGACACATACTTAGCTACATAAACTCACACCATCTTCCCATGGGAGTAAGCTGAAACTGCAGAACCCCACCCGGTGCGAACCTTTAAATCTCTTTTATATTAAAGCACTAGCTGACCCGCGCAACTTCGTCTGCGTCACATAAGGGAGAGAGAGGGTTAGAGAGAGTGTGAGTCAACTTTAAAATATAGACATATGGAGTTTTTTTAAGAACTTTTTAATAGGAACAATTCCGTCATACATGATTGTTGCGTAACTTTAACCGTTTAAGCAGAGCACGCAAAGGAAGCTCTCAAAAGGATTAAATTTTCCCCGTTTTTGCATCAAGCAGGTCTAAAGTTCTCATCAAGGTGCATGAAATGAGCCCGTAAACACGAAAAGAATTTTTCCATTCGAACCAGTAGTTCCTGAGATTAGCGCGTTCAACCAAACAAACTCTTCAGCTTTATAATATTGGTATAGATAATTGTGAATTAAAATTATTGTTTAGAAAACAGAATAGGTAAGAATATTCTAATTATAAGTACTCGAAATATTTTTTTTACTGATTCTTCCATTTTACCCTACAAAATTGTCCCAACAGTTGGACCAAATAAAATGTTTAAAATGTAACTCAAAATCTAGTTTCAATTTCGTCTGTTAATCCATGTCAAAAATGTTGGTAGCTTGTATGTACTTTACTGAGGCAAGCATTCTTAAAAATACGGGGATTGTCTCTCTTGTCGGCCACATTTATCTGTTTGTATCATTTACCACAAAAATTGCTGGACTGATTTAGGATTTTATTCAAGTTTTCACCAATTGATAGAATGTTTTTCAGAGAAATTGGAATGGGTCAGTTGCCGAGTTATGGCAAAAACTACTTACCCTACCCTCATATCTGACATCGTCCGTATAATTGAATGAGTTGTATAACTTCATTGATAAACTAGAATGTTTATTTAATTGCCATGGACTCTGGAAACACAATTATTATTATAACTTGTCAGTTTAAAAAAAAAACAATTTATAATAATATTTTTTTCTAAACTTCCTAATTAAGAAAATAACCTTACCAGTCAAGCTGTGAAAATTAATTAATATTAATGAATAATTACTCCGATATTTATTACCCACCTCAAATGTACAGACATTGATATAAATTAACTCAGTTTTACTAGAAAACTCATGATATTTAAAATCTCCATATTTGTTCATCTGAAAATAAATAAAAACTCTTATTAGGTATTATTATGTATGGAGCTCGTGACTAAATAATAACAGCTGCATGGGTCGATCTTCAGGTGATGCCACACGTGCTAAGCTTGACCGTGAATTAGTGTCTGTCCATTACATACCGAGTTTCCTCTGTGCCTTGGGATAATAAAATTAATCTGTTGGCCTCGGCTGTCATTTGTAAATCTTTGACAGTCATTACAGGTAGTCGGTGCCCAAAAGTCTGACAACCAGTCTTACCAGGGAGTATTGTATTGACCAGTACTAACTGGGTTGTGGAGCAGGTGTTTCATGTAAAATACATACTCTGTAGTTTGCCTTCTTTATCTGTAGATTTTTCATAGCGGTGTATACAAGTTTGCTGGGTTCTTATTCGTATATGACGAAGCCGGGATGAATTAGTTGTACTTACATAAACTGAAAATGTGTTTTCAGTTTTACTAAAGTCTCCGATTTCAAAGTCTATTAATTTTTCAAATTTTGATATATCTTTTGTTGAAGAAACAAAAATTCGGTTTTTAAGTTTAAATCCTTCGGAGTTTTCTATGATCTTGGCGATCTGAAAGAAATAAATATTAAATTATTGGTACACATAAATGAATAAAATTAAAATATTTTGGTTAAGTAGCAGGTACGAAACTGCCATTCTGAACAATGTCGAAACATTTCAACTTGACTAGAGTTCAATTCTAACTTTCATAATTTCTGTGGACATGCTAGTAAGTATGTTAACATTATTGCCATAACAACACTTCTGTACTCCTTTGGGTTAGGCAGAGATTTAACTAATTGTCAAAACCCATTTCGCCATGGATGTTTAAATCTACTTAAACTTTTTAATAGGAGGCAAGCTTATTGCCATTGACTGGGCGCCAACCCACTCCGGGACGCTACTGAGGGAACATAATGAGCCACCTGACTTACCTGTGTATACTTTTCCACTGTCGGTGACTTCTCTTTGAGCATTGATAGAAGCATATTGAAGCTGAGGGAGATGCAACCCACTGCCACGGCGCCTGTCATCACCCAACTTGCAATAAACTAAGGTGTAGCATCATAATTATATTGAAAAGAACAGTTTCATCTATCTTCTATGTATAAGTGTTATTTAAAATTGTTTGTTCTGACTATCAACATACAACTCAAACAAGAAGTAGGATAAAGCTAAAATTAGGCATACAGTTAGCTATTATGATATAGACATCTAATGAGAAAGGTTTTTGGAAAATTCAACCCCTAAGCTAATGAAAGAGGGGTTGAAAGTTTGTAAGAACATTCCCTTCCGTCACCAGACAAATCTGGTGTGGTTAGGGCAAAAACCATATAAAAACATTAAAAAATATAAAAAATTGTGGTCCGCCGGTATCGGGAGCAGCGTCCAAGCTACCGGTGGTTAGGGCTTCAGGGACAGGAACCTCCTCACAATGGGAGCCGTATCGAGGAGCTCTGCCTTCTGAATCAGGCCCTTGATCCAACCGTCTAAGGAGAGCCTCGACCGGCAAGCCGCCCACTACTTGAACGCGCCCCAAAAGGTGATAGCCATAAGGCTAATCCGGGGGTACCGCACGATCTCCGGCGAGGCGGCTAGCCTCCTTGCCGGATTGCCGCCATGGGATCTGGAGGCGATAGTCCTCGCGCGCCTGCACGAATGGCGCGCGAAAGCACTACGTCGGGGGGAAACTCCGCTGCCGCGGCCAATTGCCGCTCAGCAGACAGACCTCCGGGGTGATCTCATGGCCACATGGAGAGAGCGAGTGTCGCAACCCCGTGTAGGGCACGCCACCATAGTGGCGATACGTCCCCTCTTTGAGGAGTGGTTAGAGAGGCGCCACGGCGCCCTCACCTACCGCCTGACGCAGGTCCTCACCGGACACGGTTGTTTCGGGAGGTTCCTGCACCGAATCGGGCGGGAGGAAACGCCCGGGTGTTTCCACTGCGAGGATCGTTCGGAGGACACGATGGAGCACAGCGTGGAGGTCTGCCCCGCTTGGGTGGAGCAGCGCCGTGTCCTCATAGTCCCAGCCGCAGCGGGAGACGCCCTGAGCGTCGGGGGGTCATGTGGTGGCTTCCGACCACCGTAGACGCTAGCCTGTGGACGGCGAGTTATGGGCTAGCTCGCCGTCCGGCCGTCTTATGACGACAGGCCGTGTCGACGGCGCGTTCGTGTTCCACGCGCGCCTCGAAGAGATGTCAGCAATCAAGTAGGGGTCCCCATGGGTCGATGCCTGCCAGGGCTGCGGGACTGTTCGAAAGAGATACCGTGGCCCTGGAAAACAAAGGGCAAAGAAGGAACATGGATGGGTTTTAGTTAGTACAAGTCTGACACTCCCCTCCGCTCCGCCATTTGATGATTTCCCATCAGAAAAAAAAATAAGGGAGAGCCTCGAAAGATGGTCGTCGAGGCTCTTGGCTATAAGGCCATTGGCCGTCACGACGATCGGCACAATTATAGCAGAGTTCACATTCCACATGTCGACAACCTCGTGTGCCATTACTTAATTTAATAATTACAGCATACTGACGTTTCAATTTGTAGAAGTTAGCGAAATCTCATAACTGTACCACCGCGTTGACTAACCACTTTTTACGATTATGCCCCGAGTGTTAAAAAGGTTGTCAAGGGGTCAACCGTCAGTGAGCGCAGTATACGTTTGAAATTACAAACGGTTTGATCACGGAATTTGCCATTCATTAATTTGCTGTACTATTAAATTTTATACAAACCTTCAATTTCATTTTAGATTTCACAAATCAAGATTTGAACTTGATATTCCATTCAGCGTTCTTGTCATTAAAATTTTACATGTGCACCTAATTCTGGATCTTCAAAGGTTTTATTTTGTTCCACTGCAATGGTTTTTGAGTTTTTTACAGCAGGTTCTAAAGTAAAAAGAAACAGTTCTTGATTGTACACAGGAACAGCTGTTTGTCATTTGTCATAAAAAACTATTGCCAACTCATAAAAATAGTAATAACATTTGTCAAACATTGTCAATTGCAGGCACAGTCAATGTTTTTTTCTCAAATTATAATTAAAAAACAAGGCGGTGTTAGTTCCGATTTAGTTCCGATTACAGACACGAGCCAAAAGAAGCACTTAATCTATGTACACACGGCGACAAATACATTTGCAGTATGACATGGACTAGATTTGTATAGATTTCCCGTACAATGAGAGATCCGCCTAAACTGGTTTATTTTATCATGATTGGTCGTCGTGCCGTATATGGAATCTATTAGTCTACCTTCAGCCAACGCTCTAACTCACGTATACAATAAAAATATATGTATATAAAGCCTACTGAAACTGACTTCCCAGAAGTTATTAATCATAAATGTGTACTGTTTGCCGACGATACTACAATTATAATCAAAGGACAAGATAAAAGTTCGTACGAACAAGAAATAAACATTGCTCTTCAAAGAACTACAGAGTGGCTAGAGGCTAATAATTCAAAAGTAATATTAATAAAACACAATTTATGCAATTTCATACGTATCGATCAAAACCGTTGGCCCTAAATATATCTTATAAAGGGGTCGCTCTGGCAGAAACTGACTCTGTTAAGTTTCTCGGAATAAATTTAGATAAATTTTGCTCATGGAAAAATCATAGACATTTGTGCTAAAATAAATAATTTTATATACCCTTTGAGGCGTATTAGCTGCGAAGTATCTAGAAATGCCGCAATGTCGGCTTTCCACGGCTATATAACCTCCACTCTAAGGTATGGTATTATCCTGTGGGGCCGTTGTGTGGAGATTGATCAAGCTTTCGTTATGCAAAAAAAGTGTCTAAGAGCTATATTTGGGTTGAAGCAAATATTATCATGTCGTCCATTCTGAAGGAAATATAAAATACTAACTCTACCATGCATTTATGTATTAGAATCCTGTATATTTGCTTTCAAACATAAGAAACTATTTCAGCAAGCGACAAGTTACTATGCCCCACGTTCTATGTATGCTAATAAGTTATTTAAACCGAGAACGAATCTCACATTTACAGGTTACAACAGCTATATTATATGCATAAAATTGTATCACAAAATACCAAATTCCATCAAAACACTACCATTTTCTAGATTTAAAAATAATTTGACGAGTTTTTTAATTAAAAAATGCTATTAGCGTGTATGTCATGTACATACACGCTACGCTACGCTACGCTTAGTTGCGATGACGCACCCTCTGCTGCTGGTAAGTTTTATTCAGTTATTCTTTGATTTATTTGACTCTTTCATTCCAAAGAAGAGGAGAATGATAGCTGGTAATAGGATGTAAAGTATCTAGTCTGGTTTACGCGGGATATTGTGAACGGCACTCGTCGAGAAATTAAACTCCATAATAATTGGAAACTTTCGCGATGTGATGTCACATGTGCAGTGTTTAGTGAACTGCATAAGCATAACCATAATCAGCTTATTAATGTTCCCACTGCTGGGACCTCTCTATGAGAGGGATTGGGCTATAATCCACCACGCGGGCCCAGTGCGGGTTGGTAGATGTCACATGTCTTCGAATTTTTGGTTCTAGGACATGCCGGTTTCCTCACGATGTTTTCCTTCACCGTTTTACAGCAGTGGTGATGAAATAACTTACACAAAGTAATGCGTCTGGCTGGGTTCGAACCCACGACTTACGGCTCGTAAGTCGGGGTCTCCACCACTGGGCCACCGCTGCTCTCACTAGTGAACTGCGGTTGAACCTAAAAGTAAGAACCCAGGACGCCTACAGGTAGCAGCAGCTTAGAAAATAGCATACGCTAAAATCCACGAAATTTTTGGCAGCATTTTTCTAGCCTGCGATCTTAGGGCGGTTTCGAGCCAACCGTTGTTCACAATGGTGAGACTTGTTTAGGTGTCAAAGCGGCCGAGGCATTTGCTCAGTATTTTGCTAGCGTGTTTCAGCCCAATACATCTAATTTAGACCCTAGGAGCTCCAATCTAAGTGGTGTGGTAAACTGCCAGGGCTGCGGGTAGGGCTTTCAAATACCGAATTTTTTCAATACCGGTATCAGTACCGGTATTGGAAGTCAATACCGTGATCACGGTATTAATACCGGTTTGAACGCAAGTTCAATTACGACATTTAAAACAAGTGTTTCTTTTTTAAATCATTCTTAATTGTTCTTATTTATTATAAATACCTTTTATACATAGCTCTCTTATATAACAATTTGATTTTGGTTGATTATTTATTTAGGTAGGACAAGGAATTAGGATAGGTGGAAAAAGACTATTATATATGCCGACGACACCATTCTTGTGGCAACATCCATAGAAGATATGAGGGAGCTGTTCCATCGACTTTGGTCAGAAAGTGGCAACATCGGTCTAGCGGTGAACAGAGCAAAAACCAAAGTGATGATAGTTGATCGAGACGGAAAGCTGACAAATGGCTTCTGCAACATTCCTGGCATTAATAACGTCGACCATTACATATCAACAATAACGGCAGCTGTGTCCCCGAGATAAAAAGGAGAATCGGGATGGCAAAAGATGCTAAAATGTCCTGACTGAACAACATCTGGAAGAAAAGAGGGATTGGTATCTAAACTAAGATCAGATTGATACGAACTCTGGTGTTCTCTATCTTCCTTTACGGAGTAGTAACGTGGACAATCCTGTCCCGAGAAAGGCAAAGGATTGATGCATTCGAAATTTGATGTTGGAGACGAATGCTGAGAATACTTTGGACGGCGAAACGCACCAATGCATCGATCCTGACCCAGCTCCGAATAAAAACTCGCTTGTCCACTTTATGCCGACAACGTATTCTTTCGTACTTCGGCCACACAGTGCGCAGAGGCGACGAAAGTTAGGAAAAACTTATTGTGGTTGGGAACACTGAAGGCAAAAGGTCGCGTGGTCGTTCACCAACTAGATGGACCGATCAAATTAAAGACTCGGCATCCAAATTCTACACGGTTGTAAGAGACGCGCTGGACAGAAACCCTGCGGAGGCAGATCATTCGCTCCAGATGCACTCTGATGCTGACCACGATCCTCAGACATGAGGGACCGACCCCAGAGAGAGAGAGAGAGAGAGGAATTAGGAACGTTATCAAAACTTAAACTAGTCTTTTTGCAGAAAGACATTTCACATAGACTTTGTAAAGTACAAATCAAAAAAATATAAACTTCTTATTATTATCAAAGCGTCATCATGTCTCATGTAATCAAAATACATAGGTATCAATATTTATATAAATGTAAGTATAGCTTAATTAGCTAGCAATCATTTGGTGTGCATTTTAGAAACATTCTTATAATTATGCAATAAACAAAAACAAAAATCTAAAACCAAACAAGTAACAAAATAAATCAAGCGTTAATAAAAATTTTTGACGAACAGTTAAAAAAATGTAAAGTATTTATATAAGAATAAGAACACAATAATACAAAAAGTTTTAATATTTTTTCTGAAATTCTTCTTCTCTTATTCTTATATTCGAAGAGGCGGCAACGACGGTAATCTGATTAAACTAGCAAAAATACGCGCCAGATCACAACTTTACAAGTCAACTCAACATTCACAACACAATGACAAAGTCTGCGTGTTATCCCGTCGCCTTTGCGAAACTGACTAACAAAAACGACATAAGTACAGCTTGATTTCGGGCATTGTCTCAGGCGTGGCGAGGGAGGGTGAGCTAAAGATAACAACTATTGAAAGAATAAGATCACATCTAATGTTTGTAATACCGTAATCACGGTATTGGTGCGTGTTAGATACGAGAGTCGGTCCGCTGGCGGAAGGGAAAGGGGTACGCGTCAATCAAACTCGCTGGCTCGTTGCATACTGTTTATTTGCTAGCGTACAAAGGTAATAGTCCCCGGGGCGCGGGGCGGGGTGTCGCAGTCCGCTCGCTTGCATAGCTCGCGCGCTGTATACCTACATACGTAACAGTGCGTCAATACCGGTATTGTAAAAGGCCCATATTAAATCCGTGATCACGGTATTACGGGATCCCGGAATACCGGTATTGAAAGCCCTAGCTGCGGGACTGTTCGAAAGAGATACCGTGGCCCTGGAACACAAAGGGCAAAGAAGGAACATGGATGGGTTTTAGTCAGTACAAGTCTGACACTCCCCTCCGCTCCGCCCAGAGTGGTCATTTGATGATTTCCCATCCGAAAAAAAAAAAAAAAAAAAAAAAGTGGTGTGGTAAATCATATTCCTCTCCCCTTTTTAACCCCACTGGACGTAGTAAAAAGGATTGCTAAATTTAGACCCTCTAGTTTGGTTGGCCCTGACAACATTCCAGCCTTTTTCCTTAAGGGATGTAATGACACCCTGGCAGCTCCCCTATGTCATATTTTTAACCTAGCCCGCCGGGTCCGGCGTATACCCTGAGCAATGGAAAACTTCAAGAGTCACTCCCATCCCTAAAACCTCCGACAAAACATCGGTAGAGGAACACAGACCCATCGCTATCCTCGCAACCATTGCCAAGGTTTTCGAGCATATTCTCCACACCGTCTTTTACAAAGGCGTAAATAAGCTGTAGTTTGATGACCAACACGGTTTTCGGTCTTAAAAGTGTGTTAAACTATTATCAACAACTTTTGAAAAACGAAATTATATCAACCATCTCTGGATTTAAATAAACAAAACAATCAAGGGCGCCTAAGGTTTATTTCGGGAGGTGCATCTTTAGCTTTCAGAAATTGTGTCAGTTTATAAAGATATACTGAAAAGAACGCAGAATGTCAGAGCTTGCTCGAAAATTTTAGCAGTACATCGGGTAGGTTAGATTTTTTTGACCATCATATAGGAGTTGTGTAGGTACTCAGCCGCAAGAGCGAGCGAAGTGAGCTCGAAAATTTTTGCACCCTTCCTCGGATAAATTAAGTTCTTTTCGCTCAGTCACACTGGAAACAGTATAAAAAAATTCTTTTTTTAAATTTAATACAGAAATGAGAATAGGCAGAGAAAAATTGACAGAGTGCTGTCAATTTTTGCAGAATTGAAAAAGTATAGGATGTGTAGGCTATAGCTACCTACACTGCCCGCAGTTCGGCTGTTCCGAACATTGCCGAGGTTTGTCGAACCGCGCGACTTGCGGCTCGACGCGCCGCCGCCTCCTCCCCGCACGGTGAGATGCGCGCCGCGGTCGCCCACGCCAGTCCACGCTTACCAACGTATCGGTCTGCATGAATTTGTTATCGCGCCTCGAATCAATGTTAAACTTGTATTGTTATTTTAGTGTATTAAACTTATATATTTGTTAGAGCTGTGTTTATTGTGAAGAGTTCCCAAAACCTCCAATAGGTACACACATAGACTCTACAGATGTATTGGCGAGCGAAGCGAGCGAGAAAATTCTTGCATTCCGCTTCGGATAGGTTGATTTATTAATAGTTGTCGGATATTTCGGGGGGTTGAACCATCACCCCCCCCCCCCCCCCTGCCTACGGCCCTGTCCCTGAGATAGACTTATCAAGTTTTAAGATGAAGAGAACGCAAGAGCGAGCGAAGCGAGCCGGACCTCTATTTATTTTATTTAAATCAATGAGTTTACATGATCACGGTGCACCTAGGCCCAACCCAGGCGGGGTGGTCATGACTCTCGGCCAAAACCCACCTCCCGATCCGCTCTTGATATTAATAGAATGCAAGAGCGAGAGAAGAGGGCTCGAAATTGAAGCAGCCCGCCTCCGCCCCGTGTATTAGGTTCTATTTGTTTATTCATGCAGAGATAAGAATAAAAATATTTAGAATTCTTCCTCGAGAAACGTTAGTTTCTCTTGTTAAACGATTATGCAGGAAATTAGATAATAATTTATATCCGAAAAAAACTATTTTAAGATGAGAGTGAATGAGAGAGAATGTTGTTAACTGTATGTTTTACTTTTGTTTTGTTTTCTGTTTCTATGTTAATTATTGTAATTGGTGTTATACCGTTTTAATTAACTATAACATTCTATTTCTTCGGTTGATTCAAAAACATTAGTAGTTTACCTCTCAAGAGAGAGTGGAGCGTCAGTCCGGGCAAGGGCTGGCAACTTTTGCCCAGAACAGGGGCAGAGCAGTGTAGAAAAAAAAAGAAAAACATTAAATTTTAAAAAATAAAATTATATAATTTAGCCATTTGTTGGTCCGGTCCGTAGTTTAACAAGAATGTCCTATTGAAGAAGTCGGATAAAATGTAGCCTATGTTACCCGGGCCATGATAACGAATCGCTTGACAACTTATGCATCAAAATCGGATGAATAGTTTAGGCGCTACGGGGAGGAGCATACGTAAACACAAACATACATACATATTAAATAACAGTCAAGTACAGTTATTAGTTATTGTAAAAAAAATTAATACATCATCACGGTGTTCCTATTCCATATTATCATTATCGTATTCAACCTTTATAGAAGAAATGCAAGAATCGGAAGTAGGACTAGGCGACGAACATTCGCTCTGTTGATTTACGTCGTCACTCGAAGTTGTGTCGCTGTCACACGGAGACTGTGACCGGACTTGAACATTCGCAGCGTTCATTTTTTGTCTTACTATTTTTAATTGAATGTCCGATATTGTCTTTTGTAATTCTGTTTTTGCAATGATTGCATATTCTTGTGGCATCAAACGCAGGGAGGCGGCGATGTATTTCCCAAAACTGTCAAACTCGTCTTCGCTTTTAGTATTTGAGCTTGAAGGAGTAATCCTGTCCGCTGATCTGTCAATTTGTTTAATTTCTTTCTGGATTTTGTTGCTGTCACCTTTTAAAGATAAAAAATGTCTGTCAACATCTATTCCCTTGATTCCTTTCAATGGTCTCTGTAAAAAAATAACTTGTTGTTGTAACACAATGAGGAAGGTAACTGTGAATCCATTGGCGCTGGTATTGTTAGTTCCAAAAGTCGTTATTAGTTGATTAATGTCATTTTATATTTTACGGGCCTACGCAGACGAGTGACGTGTCCGCCGGACATCGGAAAACACAAATACCCAAAACATAACTGACGACATGTGTAGATCATATAATTACACCTCTGCCTAACCCTTCATGAAATTGAAAAAATAAAACACATGCTTAGTAACATAACGCAACAAATCGGCACAAGAGTGCCTACGCATAAAAAAGTCCCGCGTTCTCGCAGTAGGGTGTAACTTACAAGCCTCTTTCCTATCAAGTGGATTGTGTCACTGTCACCACATGCATGCCGTGCATGTCTGGCCCGTATGCGCATGCGAGTCGCCCGCATCCTATCGTTTGCCTCACGTTCGTAGGGTTACCTTCATCCTAGATAATTATAGTCGGGAGTTTCCGAGAGAGAAGGGTTTTTATTTAAACAAAAAAAAAGGAGAATGTTTTACTTAAAACGGAAAGATAAAAAATATTAATGTCTAGACTTTGTTTGCCAATGTCTGCCAATGTCCGGTTTTTTGTTGATCAAATTTTTAAATTGGCAAACCTAAAAGCCTGCAGCACGCGAGGAGTGCGCGATTACAGATGCTCACGCATGCGGGTGGGGCACGCACGCGGGCTCAGACTGGCGTAACAGCAAAGCTGCCGTACATTCCATTACACGACCGCGTCACAAGATAAAAACAGAAGGCCAGCTCCATCTAACTCGGTTCAGCTCAGAACTAATTTTTCACTTCGAGCTAATTTTTAGTCACCTTTGGTGATGATTAGAGAGGCAGTAGGCCAATTGAATATTCCAATGAGAATTCAAGAATTGTAGGTAGTACAGTACAGAAAGAGAAAAATAAACTATACCTTCACGTTAACATTATCCGTTTACGTTACCGGTACTTTAGTTACGTGCCACCCTTATCAAAAACCGGCTTAGGAACAAAACAATCCTATCTCCATAGTTTCTATTATCATTGAAATAAGAGCTACCTAAGATTTATAAAAAAATGATGAATCTAATGAGAAACTAAGCTGCGGTCTTTATTTAGATTTGGGGAACCTTAAACATCCCTATTAACAAATCTAAGTAAGGGCTCGCTGTGTCAGTCCAGTTTAAGGTGTGAAGCTGCTGAACAAAAGAAGTCTTTGGGTCTTTTATACATAGTTTTGGATATAATTTTAGTTAGATATACATAAGACCTGAAAAGTTGCCGTGTTTCATCTATAAACTGTCATTATGTGACAACATATTATAATTTTGATTGTAATAAGATTTTGTTTCTTACCTTCGAAATAAATTTCCGTTCATGCCTGTATGGTCTTAAAAAACCATCTACAGTTGGAAACCATATCACTTTCGGTTTATAAACATCACCACCTAAACGAATACTTCTTCTAATCTTTTTGATTTCCTGGTAGTATGATGACCTTAAATTTTTAATTTTGTTCGGAATATCTTTATCTCTTAGGTTAGGAATGTTCAATTTTTTTGTGATTTCCTTGTATGCGGCTTGCCTTGCTCCTTTGTCTCTGTAGAATTCGTGCTTCATATCCCACAAACAGTCGTATTCCTTGTAGAGTTCTACAAGTTGTACCATTTCAGACTCAGAGAAATGAACACTCATTATAATGAATTCGCGTACGTGATCAGCCGTTGAATAGCACACGATAACTGAGAGCGTAGGGTGTTGAGGGGCACGAGGCGGGTCACTACACGTTGCGGTTAGCCGCAAGAGCGCCACGGCGCTCTGATTGGCCGACACGGGTCCGCATACGGGCATGGCTCCCCTCGCGGTCTCGCACAAACAACGAGTTACGTTACGACAATACGAGCGCCGCGTGGTTTATAAAGGTACCTACGCTTTCACCTAAAATTTTCACCTTTAAATAGCTGACAATTCTGTGCGTGCAACTGCTTTCTTTACTTTTTCTTCAGAAAGAATTTAATAGTTTTCAATTAGTATTAGTGGAATTAACTAATGCGTTCTGTTCTCCACATTATATTACGAACATGGTTGACAAAATGCCATCGTTCGACAATAATGATTATTTCTGTGTGAACTCATGGTCTCAGCCGGGCAAGTGAGGTACACAATTACAGATCATTTCGTTTGATGATTATCGTATAAAAACGGAAATATGATTACAACATTCTGTGCTCAATTTTCGTTGGCAACTGACTGGTATTTTACTAAAACACACTCATACGTGTTGCTACGCGGCCGTATTAGGCGTTTTGGTGTGACATGCATGGAAAATCAAACTTACCTGCGAGTTTTAGAGGAAAGCTAAAGAATTTGTATCGAATACGTACCTATTATCGCAATAGCAGCAAAAAAATGGGCTACTTTTTTATCGGACACGCTGCATTTTGCACAACGCACGTATCTCTGCTATGTATTCAGAAGCAGAAATGCAGTCATAAAACATCAAATACTTAGCTAGGTACCCATGCATTTTGTTCACACAGCTCAGTACAAAGATAACGCTCCCTGTGCCGCTTGAAAGATGAAGATGCCGCATTCATAAAGCTAGTAGCTGCATGCTCTGTGCTAGCGTCAGTATCCGCTCTATGTACCTACCTACATGCGAGTGTAATCACTGCTGTGACCAGGATTCGAACCTGGGGCACGTCGGTCACAACGTAGGGTCATAACCACTAGAGTAAGACGATCACGGCTATAGAAGCTGGTGACATTAGCTACAAAATAACTGGTAACTTTAGCTAGAAAATATCTGTTTACAATGTTACGGTGACAATAAAAAGTGTAATTTTATTTGGACAGACCCGTTACGATTGCCGTAACGGCTGACTGGTTTTCTCATGTTACTGTACTTGTTCAGAAAGGTGACAATCACTTGCGGTCAAAGGGAGGAAGTTCTCCTTACGGAATAAAACAAGATACCTTTTTTTTTTTCAATTATTTATATTGAAATTATCACCTTCAAAATACCAGCACTGAAGGGTGTCCACGTTTGACGTACAACACAATTACAATATAACCACTGACAGAGTACAAAATAAAAATACAACATAACCAAGTAAGAGCCGGTCTGGCTTATTTGGACTCGCCTGAAGGCACTTGAGGTCAAATATTTGCTTGGAGTTACAAGTTGGCAAGTCGATGTTTGAAAAACCTACTTACTTATTTAATAAAGTTATCAGTAAAGATATAAAACAAAACAATGAGAAAAATAACAAAAATTAGGATAGTAAACAAAAAATGCTTTTACATAAATGATTTTACAGACACAGAATCTTAAAATAATAATTTTGCTACAATTTTCATTTGTAAAATATCTCTATCGCGTTTTGACTGACTCCATTGATCAATGGCCACTCATACTGACTAAATAAGCTACACAAACACATGTTCTCGACAACCAATAAAGTTGTACACAAAATCACGGCAGACCGGCCGAAGGCTTCAAAATTATTGCTCGACATTTAAAATTTATTTGCTTATGAAATTAATTTCTCTTTTCATACAAAAAATAATTTTATAAACACCATTTACGCCATGCTGCGTTCAGACTGAGATGCTTTACTTCTCTTACCTACACAGTAACACTCATTTTCTGTTATTTTGTAACTTGCACTTTTTTTGCTGAAAACATATTTGACTTGAGATGATAATCACAGAATTTTAAGACATCTCTGCCTTAATTATAGAAAGGTACCTACGTACTTAAATGTTTTATCTCCTTATAAGTTGGTATAATAGCTAATGAGATTTTTCTCAAGCTAAATATGTTTCTGCTAAAATAAGCCTAAACTTAGCGATGTCACGCTGAACTATGTATGTAACATGTAAAAAGCGATATAATATATAACATACATTTAACTGTTACTATTGTTCACTTTCCTACTTGATATTACTTACTTCTTCGTGTAAAAGTCTCTGATAAGGAAGATATTCGATGTGCCTACTATCAGCGCTCTAACTAAAAATCATATTTTTATATTTACATTTATATCAATATTATAATGAGTACTAATGTCCTGTTTTTTTTTATTTGACACAATATAGGGTTGGCAAAATTTTGATATAACGGATACATTTTTTTTGTATGTTCCTTTGTACAGTGTCAAAATATGTTTTGCGCAACCCTCATACACACCACAAAAAGTACAAAAGTCCTTCATTAAGTCTATATTTTATACTATTCAATTCATACTATTCTTTCAACATTATCCATACATCATCTGTATTTAAATATTAATCATTTCTATCTTTATAAATGCACTTCTTGTTAAAATTTTATATTCTACTCTAAACAAGAAAAAGGCTGAGTTTTAGAAATAATAATGATTGAATTTAAATTATTTATATTCAAAAGTAATAACTCTTAGATAAGATTTGTGTAACGAGATAGAAAATAGACAAGATATACGGCCTGGTTAGTTAAATAACGTCATTTTAGTAAATATTTATAAAGTGGTTTACAGAAGTTTATTGCCGCGCCGATTGTAACAATATTTTGTGTTAAAACTATGCATCCCTTGTTTAGCATTGGAGGTGTGCCGTTCAAGATAAAAACAAAACGGAGAGCTAACATAAACAAATATCTATAAATACAGAATACTCGAGAATACTGAAAAAAATGATGGCATTGCTTATCTCACACTTGGACTTATGATATAGTTCTTTGGTGTTGTGTCATATTTTATGAATTATCCCATTGCTATTGGACGCTATACGAGTGGCACTATTCCTACTTACAACTTGCGATTTGTGCGAAATACCGCTCCCACAACATCGCTACTCCGATTTCTCACAACACACCGACATTTACACAATTTGTACAACACGCAATCCTCGCACAGATCACATAACTAATTATTACATTAATTAACTAATATTTTCCAATACTAAACTTGTCTTCGTACTATATTTACAAACTCGCTTCTATTTACACAAATGGAATTATTGAGATCATTTCTTACGATTATAAAAAAATGAAAATTACGAGGTCAGCCGTATTTATTTATAATTATTAAATAAAAAATAATACTTTAGAATAGACTGGTTTGGTACAGGGGGGGAAACCCGATTATGTGTACCTTGCATGAGGTAATGATTTTTACCGCAACGGTAAAATTATTTCGAGCCTAAATTACCGTGGAACGAAACAGTTCATGTCCTTGTTATTGTGCAAGAAACATTGTCACACTAGTGCTTGACAAGTCATGGGCATTTTTGACCTACCTAACTCTTAACAAAAAAGTGTGAGAAACATTTATTAACTTATTATTTTCCACATGTTCTCCCATAATTATTATGCGTCATGACAAAATCATCATCATTATGACAAATGTTCATGTAACGTAAGCTAATAAATTGGCCTTTTCATCATGGCAGCTTATTGCACGATATTAAATAACAAATAAAAACAAAAAACTTGAAATGAAAACAATGATTGCACGAATACAACAATTAAATAGCATGCCACGAGTTTCACATTGTATTGTTTTACTACAATATATCCTATCGTCAAAGACTGCACAGAGGTTAAGGTTATTTAAAGGTTGCATACGTATGGATCACTGAAACTTGCGCTTATTTTACATTGCACAGGCGTGTACGCATGAAATATGCCTTTTCTTGTCAGCCTGTATTTTAAATATAACCTAAGTCTGATAAAGAGCTACATGGTTGTTTTGTCGCTGAATAACATTGAGCACGCTGTTGGTAAACATTTGTGAATTTATCTGTGGAAATTTCTTTAAAAACAAGGTGGCGGCTCTCTCTAGTACCGACACAGAGTACTTTTGTTGGGGTACCGATTAGAGTCAGGCCCCAAAAGAACCACGCAACACTATAGCAGAATAAAACATCCCGAGACCTTTGACCATAGCAGAAGCATCGTGAGATTAATCTCACGATGCTTCTGCTATGGTCAAAGGGAAAACTTTTGTTAACAAAAGCACAAAAAAAATGATGCTACACCCCAAAAGTATTCAACAAAATTTTCACGCATCTAAACAAAAATGCTTTATACTTTTAATATGGAATGCCGTATCTACAAAAACCGTTGTTATTCGGTGGGCTTTGTATTGAGTTTCATTGTTGGATCATCCGAATCTTTCCTTGACGAGGAACATGAGTTTCTTCTTTCCTTTGTATTTCAGCTTGATCTCCTGCAGCAGTGCGGCGAACTGGTGGGGTCCGTCCGGAGCTAGCGCGAACGTGTCGCGAGCTTTGCCTGTATGAAAGAACAGCAGGATGAAAAATAAGTTCACGTACCTCGTAGAAGCATTTTTTGGTGTATCTTGTTTAACTTTTTGTATATTTTCAATACATAGGTACATAAAGTCACGACTTTTTCATATAGGGGTAGGCCACTGAAGTAGAAACTCAAACACAAAATTTCACAGTTATTCAACTCTGACTTGGCAACACTGTCAAAATCACAGCGAGCATTATTTTCGTTACAATAAGGTTGATGCTGTCAAAGGTAAAATAATTTTGAAAAGACTATAAACCAGGGACCGAAAAGGTTTTAATCTGGTTATTTTTTAGGGTTAGGTGAAAAACCCTAGAGTAAAGGGCAACCCATATTATAGGGTTCATTATCCTATAATAACCGGTTCACGCACACATTTCATTTTGAACATTAAAAATATGCAAGATAGTGACGGAGCTAGCCCGAGCTCGTTGCTTTGTCTCTTTTATTCTGGTTAATTAGCAATATTTAAATGGTTAATCCATATATTATAAGGGTTAACCTGCACGCGTAGCATGACCACCGTAGAAACGGGTTTTGCCGACGGAAGAATCGACAAAATTACAGATTTGTTGATCTTCTAAAATCTGCCATTTTGTCTTTGTAATGTATTATAGATCCAAGTGGATAACCTTTCGGTCCCCGGCTCCCCACACTAGAGCTAGTTATACATACCAAGAAACTCGACAAAGTCAGCGTAGTGTCTCGGCGAGATGTGCGCGAGGCGCGCGTGCGTGGTGGAGGCGTAGGCGCGCAGCGCGGCCTCCAGCAGCGGCCGCAGCGGCGTGGGCGGCCGCACGGGCGCGCCGCGCGAGCGCGAGCAGCCCGCCGCCGCCACGCAGCAGCGCCGCAGCACGTCCGACTGGTGCAGGGGAGGGAGATCAGAGATGGACCTATCATTAAGTCCTGTATAGCTTCATCTCTTTTTCACGTTGAAGCAAGAGAGTGCAGCTGAGTGACTTTAGAATGACCAGTAAGTACTATTAAAAGTCATATTTTTTTTAAGTTGTACTACAAACTGAACTTTATTTGTGGGATTTAAAGTTGTTTTTACAAAAACACATTATCATGAAATTTACTCACCAGTACAGGCGCGCACTGGACGTTCTTCACCAGGAGCGGCAACATCGCCTGCAGCTCCGCGCGGCCCAGAGAGTGCGCAAGCGCCACTGCCCAGTGGATGTCTGCGATGGCTGGGTGACTGTCCTGTAGCGTAACGAAGCATATAATAAGAATTATTTTCGACAAAAGAATCATTTTTGGGTGAAAATAGTTCTGGGTGGTGGTTAGACCTTTCAACTGGACCACTATTCTAAAGAAAATGTGTTGAAAAAGTGCAAAAATGTTGACCTCCTATACAAAATATCACATCGGCTGTCACAATTAGTATGAAGAGTCAATTTTTTTTTCAGCCTGTATTCGTCGCCTTCTAATAGGTATTGCGCTTATTTTGTTACACCCTGTATACGACGGTTACGACGTATTCAGAATATCATTCTCAAACTCACTCGTTTCTTTTTTTTGTTTCATAAAAGGCAAAGGTAACACAGTTTAGTTTAAAATATTACATTATGCTAACGCTATCGGAAATGCTAACGGCCTGTCACATGAGGAGAGCGAAAATACCGTCATTTGACATTATAGTCTTGTTAACTTATCATCTGACTAGCCTTTTCTTAACTTTCTTGGGGTCAGCTTCCAGTTTTACCGGATGCAGCTGAATACCAGTATACTTTGGGTGTTATAAAGTGAAAGTGGAATATTGTTCCGTACCTGGTTATAATGTAAGTGCAGGTTCCGCATGGCGAGCGTGGCGAGGCGCATGGCGCGCGCGGGCTGGCCGCGCTGCTCCATGTAGCGCGCCACGGCGAACAGCTGGCTGGACGCCAGCGCGCCGCGTGCCGCCGCGCCTCCCACGGCCGCGCACGCCGCCTCGAAGGCGCCCGCCGAGCCCTCGCATACCGACAGCGCACTCAGGGCACAGCCTGGCGGGTCCTGGGGAAGGTAAAAAGTTCCTTCATTTTCGAAGAGTTCAAATTTAAAATACTTTTATCATCACGCTACGACGGGAACCCAAATAATCCGAAATATTTTATTCCGAATTTCGATGTTTTGATTTTCAAAAGTCCGAATTTCATAATGCCTAAGAATTATAATGTCTATTATTAAAAATCACGAATTTCTTTTTACCGAAAGTCGTAAATCCGATTTGATAGTTTTTCCGGTGTTCATACTCGTATGTTCAAAGAATCAAATGCTCGATGGGTTGTCGATTCAATACTTCGAATAAACTGCTAAAATTAGGATTCTAATTGGGGTTCCCTCTATCGATATTCGAGCGCGTGATGCGAGCGTGCCGCAGCAGCGGCCGTCGCTGGGTTAGGATAGGTTAGAACTCTGACTATTGACGGATCAGATCCCCAGACTATTTTTGGTTTTGTGTTTTTTTTTGTCTTGATATTCAGTTTTACAAGGCGTTTTTATTTCGGAATTCTAATTAATCGGTATTTTAATAATTGGAATTCGTAGTTTTGATGTTTCGTATTATCATTATGTCGGACTTTTTGTTATTCGATCTATCGAAACTCGGTATTTTGAGAATAGTAATTATAAACGTTAGGAATATTGAAATTTTGGAATTATAAAAATAGGATAAATAAATCGGAGTTGTTATATTAGGAAAATTGAACCATTCGGAATTATGAAAATCGGTATTTTAAAATTCGAATTTGTGACTGTCGGAATAAAGTTTTTCGTATTTATGTAGTGTACGCTACGACCTATAGGAGCCGACCAAAAAGAGAAATGGCGGGTTAACTCCACGGGGCTCAGCTAATTAAGAGTTGAAGGTGGAAGAAGATTTCTCCAAGGCGCAAAGGCAACATATTTGGTTTTTGATAAATTTAGTGTCAAGACATTATGTTTAAGCCATTGACAAACCTTATTGAAACCATGTTGAGCACTTTGGAAAACTTCTTCCCAATTTTTAGCGCTAAAAATAGCGCAGTAACATCGGCAAAAGATATTATATTTCCGTGCTTAAGATGGAGTTGAAGAAAGTCATTAATATAGACAAGGAAAAGGCTAGAACCCAGGACACTGCCCTGTGAAACGCCATAATGAATAGAGAGTTCATCACTTAGCCAGTTGACTATTTTCACTCGTTGCTTCCTACAACTTAAGTAATCCTTAAGCATTTGCAACGGCAGACCTCTAACTCCTATTGTCTCAAGGTTTTGCGAAAGCAATGGAATAGGAACCGTGTCAAAGGCCTTGGCTAAGACTAAAAATACTGTTACACACTTCCTCTTATTGTCAAAATTAGTAACAATATGGTTAGTGAGTTCATGCACAGCGTCATCAGTCGACCTACTTGATCGAAGCCCAAATTGCTCAAGTGACAGTAGGGTATTTGTCTTGAGAAAGTTCATAAAAAGTCAAAAGCTAGACTCTGAACTGGTCACCCTATGGCGAAGAACTGGCAAAATAGGTTATAAGTTACAAGCTGGAACATAACATCATGTCTGTTTACCTCAAAAGGTTAGGCACACACGTTTCGCTAATTATGTTTAAATCTCATCGCTTCCCATTCCATCTGTGTATCTCCTAATGGCTAAACCCATGTTAGAAGGTCTCTAAGCCCATGCTGAGAGCAATAAGATATCCAGACAAGTTAAAGAACACCTCGTACCTTAGCAGCACATTGCAGCGCAAGCGTCCTCGCGCAGGCACTCAGCTTCTCTTGTTGTTCGAAGGTCAGGCCGAGCCGCAGTGCAGTCTGGTGCGACATTGCTGCTGCGGCCACAGGACCCGTCGCTTCCGTTGGCGTGAATAGTTCGTACCTGCAGGGGAAATTAGCTTTATTGAGAAGAAGTACATTATAAAAATATTCTTGTAATTTTGGCCATATTTAAAAAAAATGTGCCCTCTTATTCCCCAGCTGAATTGAACATTGGCAAAGATGACTTAAACTTCCAGTTAACCTCCTTAGAGGTTAAATTTCAAAAACCTTTCTAAGTGCTCACGTAGGTTGTTGTTTCAGTGAGATTGGCAGACCACATCGTTGCCATTGCGGGTGAACCCTGGGTAAGGCTGGCACAAAAGCGCAGAAATTGGCCCAAGCAAAGAGAGGCATAACCCAGCGGTGGGTGAAGTCGGGCTGTGGATGATGATGTTGAGATCGTTGTTTCTGACATCAAAGCATACTGACCAGTTCTGCATGATGGACAGCAGCGCGTCGAGCCCCAGTTCCGTGGCGCACGTGACGAGCCAGCGCACCATCTCGCGCCGACGCCAGTTCACTGAGGATAGCGTCATCCGTAGCACCTGTAGGGTAAACACCAACATTAATTAGTTGTGGAAAAACCGCGTCGAAGGGTTCTGAGGGGCGTACAACAGGTACCCAGTTGGCGAATTACGTAACATTTGGTTTCATGCAAAGTTGCAGTTAGTGTCATATGATTTTAAAGGATAAGCAGCGCTTGCCGAGGTCAGTCTGCGTTACTATTAATTACATACAGAGTTCCCGACGTGCCGCGGAAAGAACGTATAGCCGTTGGTCCTTTTTTTTGTTGGGATAAACCCGCCACACGATTCTCGAACAGAGAATCGTTACGTCACGCGTCAGAAGCATGACAGGCTGACAAGCAGTCTAACCAAGGTTTATCATATTACCCAGTGACGGCTGTGGAGGTCAGATAGACGACTGCATGTACTAGTATATGACATGGAACAGTCGTAAAATGTTGGACAGTCGTTAAATACTGCTGCATCCGGTTATACAGAAAGTGGACACCAACATATTTGAGAAAAAGCTAAGCAGATGACGAAATCCTGCTGGCAAAAGTGTGTACCTGTAAACCCAGCTCGAAGGCGGCCGCCAGCAGGTCGCGGTGGTGGTGCGGCGCGGCGGGCGGCGCGGCGTGGCGCAGCGCGTCCTGCGCCAGGCGGAACAGCTGCGCCGCCGAGCGCACGTGCCGCTGCGCCGCGCCCAGCGCCGCGCGCAGGCGCCCCGGGTTGCCGCGCGCTGCGCCTGCTCAGGGGGGGGGGGAAGGATTAAGGTCGGTTTGCACTTGTGTTTAGTTATTTAGTTACAATATTTTAGCAAAAACCTGTAAAAAAAATCTTCGTCTTTTTTCGTATTGGCGCATGGCACGAACTACAACGGGTGTAGAAAGACCCACTCCCAAGTCGAGTCTCATTTTTATCGGGTTATTGTTTTTTTGTTTCTCTGTTAGGTTCAAAGACCAAAACCGGAGAGTCGGTTTCTGATTTCTTCAAAACACGACGCCAATTTGCGTTTTAGCTAACTAACTTATGCTTGTAAAAAAAACTCATTTTTTTTCGTCATGGGTAGCGTTGTCAGTGTCTCTAAAGTTATTCAGTGGAAGTGTGTAATAAATAGTAGTGGTTAGTTACCTAGCAGCGCGCTGGCGAGGGCAGCTTGCTGTTGCTCGGCATGTTGCAGCGTGTGCCAGGCGCCCGCCGCTGCGCCTGCGCCGGCCGTAGCCGTGCCGTCCAGCGCGTACGCTTCCTCCACCATCGGCAACCTTAGAGCGAGAAAATTGTTTATTTAGTACACTAGGAAGGAACACATTGAAAACATAGGATTAATAGTATCGGCATTATTACTGAATTGATTCTGGAAAAAGGCTCAATAGAATATGCCAGACGTCTGACGCTGATTTTCAATGTATTAGGTCTAAAATACCATTCATCATGATCAAGGACATGTTTCTTTAAAAAATGTAACATGAAAAAAAACTGCCAAACTAGGGTAAACGGTCCGTAGAACGCTGGCTTGATGTTATTACTTTTAAGCTCAGCTTCTGACATAGGGTCAAAGAAAAAAAAAAAAACCTGCACTGTATGATTTTGCAAAAAAATGATGATGCCGCATTTTCGGGGTTGCTAGAAAATACTATCTTAACCACAGCCCAGTTGCTGGTTGTATGCCTTTGTAATGGTATTTTTATCACTTAGATAATTTTCAGTAAACAGTTATTTCACGTACCTCATAGCTCTAAGGCCGACTCTGTAGGCGAGATCAGCGTGCTGCGGCAGCAGCGCCAGGAACAGGAAGCGCGCGAAAGTGTGTGCGGGCGCAGCGCGCGGGTGCACGCGCGCGCCCAGGCACGACGCCGGCCCGCCCGCCAGCAGCGCGCCCGCCACGCGCGCGCACACGCCGCCCGCCGCCTCGCCCTCCACGCGCTGCAGCTGCGCGATCAGCCGCTCCTCCTGTACCAGACGAGGGGCCGGTGTCAATACAGGGGGCGGTGACTTAAATTGGTTAGCAGAACTCCGTAAACGTAAAACGTATTATTTAACTAAAGTACCCGTTAAAAATTTGTTCATTGGCTTATACTTCGAAAACTTTCAATGGTAACAGGAATTATTATTATTATTATTATATTTAATTCAAGTAACAGGACTCACAAAGTTAGTAACAATATTTCCTTACAACTATGTTAGTAAACTTAACCTACACACTTAACCTAACACTGTCTCACATTATAGATTTATGCGAATCCCTGCTACAAGCTTAACACCGAAGTAGAAAGCTTGCAGCAACGATTCACACACAAACAGTCCAGTCTGCTCGCCACACACTGCAGTATAATGTTGGGGCTGGCCCGCACCCGGCGCACCAGGGAAGCGCATCTTTTACGCATCGTGGTGTAGAAACAATCGACACGCGCATCAGCAAACATCCCTGATGCGCTACAGAAGCGGAACAGCCCCATCAATACCCGGAACGCGTTATTATATTGAACGCGAAAGCGATTATTGACTTGTATCCGGTGTTCAATATTGTACATGCTAAAATGCCTCCTTCTGTTACATGTTGACGCCTTAACGGCTGGTACGATTTTGATGAAAGGCACACGGGGGACCATGACCGTGGGTTAGGCAGGACATACCTAGAATAAATACTTTTGATCTAAGTAGTATGTTCTCGTGGGATATTTTGCGACTCCCACGAAGAAACCGCAGTCGGAAATAAAACATAAGAAATAATAAACTCGCCTGCTTGCAATGCCGCTCCTGTGCGTACAATCCCATTGGTAGCATGCGCTGCACCCCCAGCCCCAGGAGGGCCGCCTCCAACGCGAGCGCCAGGTACGTCTCGTCTGGGTTCTTGCTGCCCGCCACGGGGACGTGTTGGTATCTGTGTGTGTAAATTAAATTATCACGTAAATAGAACATCAAAATATTCTCTTTTACACACTTGTTAGAAAAGGGGCCTATTACGCCAATTTAAGGTGAACCAAGCAGTATATTCTCACCCTAGTGCAGGAAGATTTAACGAGCGAAACTTTACAGACGTAATGCGTTATGAAATATAAACATAAAACGAACAAAAACTGATTGTCAAACTGATTTTTCATCAGTAACCTACTGTCATTGATGCTGATTTTTTATATTGTTTAGATAAAAAATTGAAAATTTAAACTTAAACTTTAAAATTTAAACTTCACGTCTGTCGAATCTCGCTGGCTTATTCAACTCGACCTTGATACAAAGCAAAGATTTGAGACTATTTCCACGACTCCTGCTTACCTAGGTGGCAGGCCAGTGTTAGGCTCCTCGTCTAAGTACGCAGTGTGTAGTCTGGGAGACGCGCGCTGGTCGTCGGGCGCCAGGCAAGCATCCGCTAGACACTCGTACACGCACCAGATGGCTTCTAACGTCCAGCCTGTCCAACATCTACTGTCTGTAGGAAGAAAAAAAGGGTTGTTTTAAGTTTTTGACATAATATGTGAAATGTAATTGTTATGTATAATAGAAATGATTCCTGCAAAAAAAAATCCGAAAAAATATGATTCTATTTAGTTCGTCAGTTAGATTATCGAAAAATATTGGATACGTATTTTTTGTTTTATCAAATCAATAAAAATTGACGAAGATAAAACGCATGTAATAATCGAAGAGCGGGGGCCTGTGACGTCACGTTCCAACCACGAGCGGGCGAGCAACTGAAACAAGCGGCGAGCGCTACATCCAAGTTAATCGCAGTGTAATTGCTTTGTGTGTGATAGTACAAGCTGCAAACTAGTTTTGGTCTGAAAACCTCAACGAGTTAATGGGTTACAGGTTACAGTCGACGTGTTAAGTTATCAGAAAGTGCCCTCACCTCTCCCAATACACCGCTGCGAGTGCGACAGCGCGCACGTGGCGGCGCTAGTGAGACACGAACCGAAGTCCATGTGCGCGCACACGGCACTGAGCTTGGCGCGATCTCCGCACGAGCCCGCGCACGCGCCCGTCGCACTGCACGCGCCCGTGCCCGCGCCCGCTCCGCTCGAGCCCGCCTCGCCGCCGCCCGCCGCCTGCCAGCGCTGGGCTGACACCTCCTGTAGAAAGAAAGAAAATGTATTTAAATTTACACACAAAAAAAGAAAGAAACTTAATTATATTACGTATAGGTACCAGTTTTGTGCCTGAAAACAGTGGGGTTGTTGCGTAACATACAATCCTAATTCTCCATTTTGACAATAAAATTGAACAACGTTCACTGCATTTTTACTTTGCCTAGTAGACGTTTTTTCTCCTAGATATTAATTTATTTTAGTACATGGAGGACTTACAGCTAATAAAAACAAACAAAAAAGGAAACCATAGTCACGTGGATTCCATATCTGAGACGCATGCTCTAGCTGACCTCTTACAAAAGTGCAATACAATTTTTTTTGTGTTTTAGCATCTGTAAAACACTTCGATAGACGTATTATAAACCTAAGCACTTTAGAAGCTTTTTTGACAATTGCATCAATGTGTGCGTCAAAAACTAAGTTACACAAGTGTGGGTAGTACGTTACCTGTCGGTGGCGCATGGCGCGGGCGGCGCTGACGGCCAGGCGCAGCGCGGCGGGCGCGCGCCCGTGCGCTCGCAGCGCCTCGATGCGGGCGCCCACCACGGGCAAGTGTTCTGCAAGGGAACAGCAGGGGTACAATACAACGTACAACGAACATTGAACATGTCTCCCACACTAGTAGGAGACATGTTCAATATTGTACTATGCTTTCGCACTGGCGAAACATTCACATTATAAAAGGGCTTTGAATTTGGCCTGCCATCTTGGAATCTTACTTTGATAGCTCATATCTCGTAAACGTGGCTCTTTAAAAGATTTTGTCTTATACTAAACTGGTTCGTATTGATAATAGCTATTGATTAATACAGGTTTTATGCGATGCCGATATTTTGAAAATAAAATAAAATGGCGGCAGTTAGGCAGGCCACGGTTCATACAAAAATTTTCCATCCCCTTTAATTTCTCTCTCTTTTTATAGTTGATATCTTTTATCCCATCAAACAAAGTGCAAACGCACAAAAAGAAACATAAACAAATGTTTTCTTTATCAAACGATCGATTGTTAGGTAGAAGGGATGTTCACAACAATCAGTCAATTATTAATTCAGACTTTCATGACATCAGCTAATCAATGGCTCTTGCAGGCTCGATGGATGGGGTAAAAAAATGAAATAGATAATCACTCTTCCTTTTCATACTTGGATCTTAGCAGTGTTCTGTCTTACCATGCCACAGAGGCTGTCCATCCTCATTGAACTTGGGGTAAGGCAGCAGGGTGGTGGTGGTAGAACTGCCTGGCTTCTCTGGCTTGTCTGGGTCGCAGTATTCGTCGCTGCCCAGGATGTTCTTCAGGTGCTCGTTCTCCCAGGATATGTCTACCGCGTCTAGCGCCCTGGTGAGATGGGAGGAATAAGTTTAGAGGATAAACTTAGGGACCTACCACCGCGTCTTATAGCATACTTCAGTGTGGGAAAGAGATGCGAGCGCCATACGTCTTGGACAGGGACAGCTCTCCGCAAACTGACAGGGTGCATTCAGTATCTTATTTTGAATCATATTCCACCGGAATTTTTTCAGGAAAATTTTATCGTTTTTTCAGTTACTATTCCTTTATTTCAATGTAAAATTACATTCTCTGTATGAAACACTGCGTTTATGTAAATAATTCGGCTAAAATCAAAAAACCAACGATGAATGTTGAAATACTCTTACGAACGACGCGTGAAATTAGCTGTTCACTTCCTGCCTAGATACGACGATATTTTTATTTTTATTATAAGCTTTATTTAACTTGCCTTGTTAGTTAGTTAGTTAGTATGTATTGGTCAAATCTTACAACTGAATATCAAACCAGTTCTCCCCAACCAGTTGAGCTGAAATTTTGCACACACCTTTGGTTCTGGTGACAATATATTTTTATGGCTGACATGACTTGATCCTACAGCCAGGATCGCGTCTTCAACGGTTGATAGCACGGACACCAAACTTTGTATACGCGTTCAGTGTTCATAGATAAACCTAATTTCCTTCTTTTCATTTTAACAACGCTTGTTTTTTCTTTTCAAATTTTAATTTATTTGTTGTCTTTCTCCTGCCGTGGCTACAGTCTAATCCCTCTTACGGAGAGCAAGCCTTTGTACCGGCATTAGGAACATTATCGGCTGATTATGGATGCTCCTCTGCACTAGTAAAATAGACTTACTTATGAAAAACAGTCCGTGGCGTCAATTGCGGTGCGGATCTTTGGTTGTTTAGTCTTAGTCTCTTGCTAGCTCTCCTGTATTCACGTTCATAACTGCAAATAAATTCATTGTAACACATAAATAAACTAACCACAATAAAAACTTTTTTTTTGGAGCGGCCTTTACGGACGGTAAAAAAGCAAGCAAAAATTTTGGTCGTTTGCCCTTTTGCTAATTTATTTTTGATAGATTGTAGATTTCCAAATTGTTGCTAACGTTATACAGGAACATTTTTTAAGCAATGCGCAAAAAAATTGGTGGTTCAGTATCAGTAATAGAACACATTTCCATTATTTGTTCAAAACTTTTTATATATTTTTTTCTAACTTTAAAAAAGTTTTTGTTGCAGCGGGGGTGAAACCCTCTCCCGGGCGGCAGGGTAGTGCCAGGCGGCGCCGGGCGGGCGCCCGACAGTCTGCTCATCGCATGCGCTGTCGTGACGTCGTGTCCAATCGCGCACCCGCGCAGCGCTCAACCCCCGCGCCGCACGTGTGTCGTACTCGTACCTACAGGTCACGATGTCGGCCTTTAGTAACCGCGAGTTTTATGAGATGGTGCGGATGTACTCGTATTTATTTAGTGTTGACAGTTTAGGAGCAGTTTGCAATGTATGCAACGGAGAGCATACCTCGAATGGGAGCCCATGGTACCCTTAACCCCGCGGTCCCTAATGAAAGGACCAATTTAGCAGCCACTCAAACTCTTGATCACGGTCAGTATGCTTTATTTTCTGCATTTTGATGGTCCTAAGTCCATGAAACTATGAAGGAAAAATTGAAATTACTCTTCAGATTACGGCCTAATCTTAAAAAAAGACTAGTTCGAACCTGATAAAATCAGTTCCTTGTAACCCACGTAAATACCTACGCCTGTGCACGAAAAACGAACGAGCGCTACGCCACGCCACGCGCCGGCGGCGGCGAGTAGCCATAAAATCAATTTCAAAGTAGACATCTTTCGTTAACGATAACTTAATTTTTGTGTAGGTACTTATCAAAATAAAAAAATAGATGTTTAATAAAACTAAATTAAAGTTTAATTTGTCATAGTTTGCGCACTGAATTAAAAATATTCCTTTATAAGGATCTTTTGGTGTGTGTCATTCGGAAGTAATTCCGCCATCTTATTTTTGCTCTCCTCCCACTGCTAATGTCACTCAGGCGCCAAAATATCGTTGTAGAACTATACATAGCTGATTTGTCTTTTGAAGATATTCCTATATCCTTATGTCAAGGAATTGGTGGCTATAAGAGTAAAACGATTTACTTATTAGGCCTAGATTCTTCATCGGAACTCTCGGAATGGGAATGCATTTCTCTTCTCTGTCTTTCTCTATGTCTTTCTCTGAAACAAAAAACAAAAACATTTTTAGAAAAAAAATTTTTTTTATTAATAACACTCAAAGTGAGTGCAACTACTAGGATAGAATTATTGAGACGAATTTTTCGATTGGTGGTACTGTCATTCTGATATCAAACCAATATACGCTGACATAACGTTGATATTTGTGTATATGGAAAAATAACATCAAACAAGGATCGATTGTATAGAATCTCACCTATCTCTCTCCTCTCTTTCACGCAGTCTCTCTCTCTCCCTCTCCTCGCGGTCGCGGTGCCTCTCTCTGTCCCTGTCCCGGTGGTCTCTGTCTCGATCCCTCTCGTTTCTTTCCCTTTCTCTCGCGTACTGTGGAATAAGGATGGAAACATTCAACATAAGTGTTAGAAGAATCTTTGGGTGCTTTAACAGCATTGCCATGAGAGCACTGTTGGAAATTATGAATATGTCTGTTGAAATTATTTTGATAAACCAAGATGGCCGCGTTAGGTTTGATTATGGGCCAGATCCAATGGAAGGGGTTCGTGATGGAAAAACAGATGGGACTAACGGGGACGCACACGCACTGTGTTGCCGAGGGCGGACAAAAACCAATTTTTAAAGTTGAAAATAGATGAAAAACAATTACCGGACTTGCAAATAGAAATATGTATGTTATAGGAATCCAAAAAAATGAAGGGTAGTTTTCTAATAAAACTGACAAGATATCACTCGTGAGAGTGAAAGTACGCTGTCGACAAATACGGTTTCGAGAAGTGAAAACTTAACGTAATTCAAGCAATTACAGTTCTGATATTAATTCGTATTTTCCGGACGATGGCACAAATCAAGTTTTATAAATTAATCAAACAACAGTCAGATCATAAAATCACTCTGAACACATACCAAAGGAAAAGACCGATAATCCGGATCTTCAGTAGGACAAACTTCAACAGCAGACCATTTCTCTAACAGATGTCTCCATTGTATCCTATGGTGCTTATTACTGCCTGGATCCAGGACTATGCTGACCCATAGGGCCCCGAGCTGTTCCCACAGCTGCCGACACTTCTCCGTCATGGGGGTGTTCTGATTCCTCCACAGCAGCAGTCGAGGGTCAGATAGGAACTGTTCTGTCATCAACATCAGCATTCGTGGACCGTTGGAGTCTTGGGCGCGGAGCATTTCTCTTACCTGGAAGGTGGAGTAAGAATTATGAAGATTGAATTCTCTACGTATTGGAAAAAGATTCTAGGATTTCATTTGTCTTTGAAAATTAAGGCCAGTTGAATCGCTGGACAGGTTTATAAACATTTTTATTTCTTAACAAGAACACACACAGGTATATCTAGATAATCTAGCACCCTTCATTTTCGGCGTAACTTGTAAGAAAAAAATGTGGATGCGGCGGGTTCTGTCAGATAATGTAGGTACTGCCTTGTTCCCAATAGGAAACCGGCAGGAATCGGCTTCTTAGGTGCTTTCGAGCCTGGTAGGTACTGAAGCATCTGCCAGTGTCCGGTTTTGCAGCCGGTCAATATTCCCAAAACCTTACGGGTTCCATAAAATCCCAGCCAGCCGCATAAAAGTAAATAAAGTCTTTATAATTTTAACTTACCTTAGAAAATAATGAGTTAAGTTGTTTATTTGCATTGTAATATGTCCCCTGTAATAAGTACGCTCGCACTTGTTCGCAGACCTGAAACCAACATTACACAACAATTAAACAAAGTCAACTTCACATGCAAGCTTCAAATTTTTAAACGACCACTGAACCACTTTTTATGCTCAGCGCTACTGCTGATGCGCTACGCAGCGGGTCTGGTTCCCTTTTTTTGGTAAAGTGTTATTGGGCTTTTCCATCAGGAAATCCTCTGTTGCAGCCCAGAGTCGGAATTTGTGGCCGGTTGATGGCAATAGGTTGCAACTCTTACTAAATGACTGGCGAAATGTCGGTGAACTGTACACCTCACCTAACCTTTCGGGGAAAACACGCTCTGTTCCAGTTCATCACTAACCTGCTGCTCATCCAAGTGCCAGGCATGGTGCGCATCAGGCGGTGGCCCAGCCGTCGGGTCGGGTGCCCCGCAGATCCGGTTGATAGCCGACCTGGCCTGCAAGACCTCGTCAGCCAACCGCTGCGCCGTCGGAAGCACTTCGGTGTGATGCTCCGCTATTAAGTACTGCACGAACTTCTGGAGCTGTTGCCTGTCCATCTGCAGCAAGGTTTCTGAAAGAGAAATTCGTGGTTTCAGTTCTAGAATTTCCAATAGGGTCGCATAGTTGATCATTGTTTTAATTGGACTATCACAAGGCATGGTATAATAATATTTGTAGTATTGAACGAGGGTTTCGTTCACATGGGCAACATATTAAACGCGACGATTTTTAAAAGCCAACGGCTTCTGTTTTCGCACGGTTATACGGAAAGCTGACGAAATTTAGCAACCGAGGATGTATTTGTAGGCCTAGACAAGTAGCTGATGCTTCCAAACGTTTCGTGTTGCCATCACTAGCTTTTCGGTAACACAAAAGGTAGCGAAAAGCTTTTGGCAATCCTTTTTAATGCAATAAAAATACATGGGTCGCCAAAGCCAATACATTTTTGATGTGATTGTTGTTTTAGTACAGTAACAACCTAAGTCAATTAGTGACCGAGGATTTCAAAGTCATGGTAAAGGTTTCAAGCCTCACCTGAGATAGGCACCCTGAGCCTGACGGAGTCTGCGTTCCGGATGCGGTACAGCGCCAGCGCCACCACGTGCTGGCACCAGAAGATGTCGCGAGCTTCGCAGCTGCATGTCACCCCCGTGATCTTGCATCTACGGGGAACCTTGGATTAGCACCGTGAAGTTGGGATAAAGATAAATAATATTTATTCCGAGAATTGGTTTTTATAAATACTTGTAGAGCAAAAAAAGTAAATATTTTGGACACTAGATGGGATTCTTCCCTGAGTCGGAAACACCTACGTGTTTTGGGTTTCTTAACCGACTAGTCTTAAATGAACTCATAGGTCAGTCTCGTTTAAAGTCCAGACATAGTCTTGGTCGAAGTCATGAGGACCATGCAGATTAGTGTGCTTTGTGACTATTGTTCTTTCGTGGCGATTTTTGATTTACCGGGAAGAAGATCTGAATAAACTTATGAATCAAGCTCAACTTAAAAGACTCGTAAAGCGCAACAAAAATACAATCTTATTACGCAAAATTACGATTCTTAATCCTTCCAAATCTTAGAAATCGTTAAAGATTATTTATCCACGACATATTTCCAAAAGTCTCACAACTCAGCTCCAGAGAATATCTATCGTGAAGTACAGTCACCATTATTGGAAGTTACAAAGTTTTCTACACAATAGGCATTATGCGGGCACATCGGCCTTTGGGTAAAAAGTGCCCTTTTAGAATAAACAATAGTAAGGCCTTTGTGACCCTTTCTATTAAAACTTCGTCGTTTTCTTGTAAGCTCATGGTTGAAGGAACTATTTACTTCGCTTGCGTGGACTACGAGTATGGTTGAATTTTAAGACTGTGGTTTTTTAGTTTTGTTTTGAGGAGCTCGTAGCTAAATAATAACAGCCGCTCAGGTTAATCTTTAGGTTAAGCCGTGCTTGCCTAGGTTGGTCTGTGGATGGGTGACCGCCCATTACATACCGAGTTTTTCCCGTGCCTCGGAAAGCACGTTAAGCCGTTTGTCTCGGCTGTCATTTGTAGATCTTTGACAGTCGTTAGGTAGTCAGTGGCCCAAAAAGTCTGAAAACCAGTCTTACCAAGGGGTACCGTATTACCCAGTACTAACTGGGTTGTGGAGGTCAGATAGGCAGTCGCTCTATGTAAAATACTGGTATTCAGCTGCATCCGGTTAAACTGGAAGCCGACCCCAATATAGTTGGGAAAAGGCTAGGCAGATGATGGTCTTTTAGTTTTGTAAACTTCTTAGCCTTTCCACACAAGGTGACATGAATTTGTTGAGCTTGTATGTATGAGTGTTAAAAACGTGGGCTTCGTCTAAGTTTGAACCTTCCATAAGATGTGTTCTAGGACACACCCGTGTTTTGCTCAGAAATGGTACAAAAATAATCTTCTGCCTTCTCAAGTCCTCATTGACTCTTTAATTGGTTGTTTGGTTGCTGCGGCCGTTCAGTTCTGATTAAGTCTTTGTTCTTCCTGCGTGTAAAGCGATTTTAAAAGACTAGAGTGGACATTCGATTTTGTCACATGAATGCTATCTGACAAGCGGGCGTAAGTCACTAGACAGACCGACTTGTTACTAAGTAGTAACAAGTATAGGATTACGATTTTCTTCGTCTTGTCCCGTCTATCGCTCGTAAATGTTTAAATTGGTGTTAAGTATTATAATATGTGTTACTTACCTGTCGAACGAGACAGTGACCCTGTATAGCCGTTCTGGGTCCGTGCAGGGAGGTGCGGCAGCAGGCGCCCGCACCACACCACTCAAATGGAAACCTGCGAAAAACAGAACGTTATGTTCAGTCACTGGAAAAAAGACAACTGCTACTCGTCTGGTAAACAAGTATATTTTCAAATCCAGAGAGGATTGGTTGGTCTGTTCGCAAGTTTCTAGGTTCCATTCCAAGGTCGGCCAAGGTGTATCTGGGTGGTTGGGCTGGCGATGGTAGTGGTGTAGTGCCCAAGACCCACGTTTACTCACAGTGAAAAGACTGCGGAGAAATTATGCCTTTTTAGGGTTCGTATCCGAATGGCAAAAAACGGAAACATTACAGATTCGTCATGTCTGTCTGTCCGTCTGTATGTCACAGCCACTTTATTCTGAAACTATTAGGACTACATAGTTGAAACTTGGTAGTTGGATGCATTCTGTAAACCGCTTTACGATTTTTATAAATAAAATAAACGATTAAAAGCGGGGGTTCCCCATACATGGAATTGAAACTAAAAAAAAAAATCATCAAACCTATGCGTAGATAGGTCTTTAAAAATAACATGACGGTTCTTAGAACCATTTCTTCTCAAAGTCAATCGTTTAAAAGATGGACACTTCCAAAGTAGTAAAATATGTGCCCCCACCGCCCTCTAATTTCTAAAATAAGAGGAGGAAAATTCTGAAAAAATGTAGAATTGTGGAAAGTAATAAACACTTTCAACGAAAATGAGTTTGAATAAGATTTGATTTTTAGTTTTTTGAGATATGGGACTTTTTCATCAAACTGTAGCAGTAACTATGTTTTTCATTAACATACTATGAAAAACAAATTTAGTTTTGCTGTTGAATGTAATACAATACAACATATGAGTGAGCCTTCAAAATACTTTTATTATATTGTTTGGTGACACGAAACCCTGTGTGCGTGTGAGTACGACTCGCACTTGGCCGGTTTTGTATTATAATATCAATTAAGCACAGAGGAGAAACAATTTCTACGACTATTATTTATTTGAAATATTAGCTTTAATGGAACATCGATAGAGACTCGTTTCGAAAATACCATGACTACAGCAAGTCCCTTCGGCTTTAGTGTGGTAAACATATTAGAAAGTATATTTGCATCAACTTTACGACTCCAAAACTGTTTAATATTTTGTAAATAGCCCATTAGACCGCCAACAGTTTACAAAATAACCGACTGCCATTAATATTTTAACGGTTTTGCTGTTAAATTTGAACGTAACGAACTTAAGTGTTCATATCCTGTGGATATTTTTGAAATAAACCTTTGTAAACGAATAACATGGTGCTTAATTTGGTGGTGACCCAATTAAATGATGTTGGGGTTAACGAATTAAACTTTATTAATTAGTATACCAGTATTAGTTTACTGGGTTTCATATCCTTGGTCCACGGCACTAAGAAATTAATCAGGAATATTCTGGCTTCCACACTGGTTGATTTTGATGTGCCGTGCTTCTCCGAGGCTATCGATGCTTGGAAACTCGCTTGCCCGAATACTGAAAAACCCGACCATTCATTTTCCCAGAGACGGTGGGACAAGCCGCTCTGCAGAGTAGTTCAGAACAATCAACTTAACACGTCTGCTACTACTGCTAGTGCTGAGCGTGCGTGCCTACTGACTGTGGGTGAGTGGGAGTCGGGTCTTTGGCTTTACGCACAACCGTCGTCGAGCATAGGCACATTGTTCCACGACACGACCTTCCGCCTCGCTGCTTTTTTACGTCTTGATGCCGCCTGCAGTTCTCCTCATCGCTGTCACTGTGGTGAAGCTGTCAATAACCTCGGTCACCACGGCCTGTCATGCAGCCAAAGTGCGGGCCGCAAACATACACGACATCATCTGACGAGTTCTTGTTACCGTCGTTGTTGTTGAGCTGTTTTAGAACTTCATGACTTGGCACACGACGATGGCAAAAGACCGGACGGCGTGTCGTTGTTTCCTTGGAAGATGGGTAGGTCTTTAATGTGGGACGCAACATGCGTCGATACTCTTGCGCCATCACATCTTGCAAGCTCATCGTGGTATGCTGGCGCTGCCGCTGCGGCTGCAGAGAACCTCAAGCGGCGTCAATATAGAAACCTTTGTGGTAACTATATTTTCGAGCCGTTTGGGGTTGAAACTTTGGGGTCATGGTGTCAGAGTACTCATAGCCTGTTTAAGGAAATTTCGAAACGCCTAGTTGACACTTCCCGTGGCCCAAGGGCTGGCTTTTACTTTGGACAGAGGCTAAGTGTTGCCATACAACGCGGCAACGCCTCCAGGCTCTTGGGCACATTACCAGCTAATAGCGTTGAGGAGGAGTTTTTTGATTCCCTTTTATAGTTTGTTGTTAGTTTATTTATTTTAGGGTATTTAATAATTTTAAATTAATCATGTATAAAGAGTGTAAATAGACCCTTAACAAAACCGAAAGGCACTTATTCTTCCCGTCATTGCGATATTTTTTTTGTTCTAGACCATACCTGGGAACCTTCTAGTTACGGAGATATTGGGGATCAAAGTTTTTCAAAATTTTTTTTTAAATACATGTTTTCAATGTTTTTTTTTTACTTTAAACGCCTCCACACCCCCGTACTATTCAATCCATCGAACAGCACAATGTTTTGAATGCTTCACATTGCGTTCTACCGTAAAACGTGATTTTTCACCTTAAAAAATAAAGTCGTTTCCCAGTAATATTTTTTGCGTGAAGTTACTTAGTTTGATGTACATAATGCTTGGTTGACGGCTTCCTGAAGGGTCCGTTTACACCCTGTATAGTTAGTTTACTTTACCTTAAAAAGTAGTATTAAACTTTTGGGCATTTACGAGAGAAGTAGCACTTTTAGCTGACTACTGCTGACTGACTACTGGTGGTCTGTCAATAAGAATTAAAGCATAAATAAATCATAGATTCGCCATACCGCGCCAAAAAAGGTTCACGTTTCGGTGACAATGATATTTAAATAGTATTATCTCTCTGACTCATACTGCACATCGTATCTAGCGTTTCATGCGAGATGTGCGAGCTCGCTCATCTCAGTGTAAACACTTTTTCGGGCGATTTAAGTATGGTGAGGGCTCATCTATGATTTAAATCTATGCTAAGAAGCAATCAATCCCGTGCCAAATTGCGGTTTTTTAGTTGCACTCGCAAATTGTGCGTGTCGACTAAAATCAGTTTCTGGTCCCACGTCCGGTTCAATAACTCAGAAAAGAGAATTCAATCCGTGAGTTTGCACTGCGAACGATATTTTTTAAATAGCTCCAAGACCAAATTATATAATACTCTGATTTCCAAACTAATTTGGAGTTCTCACGAACACGGAAGAAAGACTTCGAATTCAAGTGCATTCAATCACAATATAGTGGCACCCTAGTTACTGGAGTGAATAGATTCGGTACCAAATTGTTCGACTCGAGCAATCATAGCGTCGTGTTCTAAAGCAAATCGATTACGATTCGTCAGGCTATGAAATTCGAACTCCTTTTGCTTTGTGCAACTTTTTTTTCTATTTAATTTTTCGGTTTTGAACGCAGAATTAAAGCGTTTTTTTTTTCACTAAAAAGCGTGTTATTTTTATATCTGTTGGTGATGAAACGAATTAAATGTTTATGATATTCTAATAAAAAAAATATTCTGACATTCTAATAGGTAGGGACCTAACCTGCTACCTAATAACCTACCTTATTACCGTTTTCTAATAAGCAATTATGTTTTCTCTTGTTTTTAATTTAGAGAGTAAATATTTTACATTTCTTACCAAAGACATTTAAATCTCCTATAACACTCTACCTAGCCCACTTTCCGTTTTCACTCACAATGCTCGTCATAATTTGTCAGTTAGGAAAGTATTTCTGATACCGTAAGTACAAAACGAGTGACGACGTAACTACTATTCACTTTTGAAAAATCAAAGTATTTCATTCAACAGGTTTGTATGCCAAATATCGTAACAAAACGCATGTCTAATGCGAACACAACAATAATTTAGAGTCAATTTATTTATATCTAAAAAGTGTAATTGAAAACGACCGGTTTGCGTAGAATGTACCAAGACTACCAGGTCAATTATCGATTATCAGCTTCGAGAACGAATTGAGTATTTTTTTTTTCTAAATAATCAATTACTCAAGTATTCGGTGCGATAAATCACAACGCAACGGATCGATGCGAAATCGATCGAAACTACAAAATGGCGATTTTGTTGGTAAAGAAAAAAACTGGTTGAAAGCGGATCGACGAACAATCGTGAAACCACAGAACTGCGTCAAAGCAATAAGGTTCAATTTCGCGTGTTTCTTCTTAAGCTTCAAATTAAGGTTGGAGATAGGAGTAGTCTCTGGAAATGAAAGGTTTTTGTTGGATGAAAAACTTAAAAAAAAAATGTTAGCGCAGCTGCGTTGGCAGAGCGGTTTTATTGCGCGGTAATTTATCGCTTTACATCGCGTCGTAACGCATCATTCAGGATTATTTCTGACAAGACCGATCTTACGACTTGCCTACCACATGTTTTGTTTTATATATAAATTGTGTACATAGATTCTGTACATAAAACTACTAGACACGTGTTTCAGGTTTCGCATATACTAAAACTAATGTTGTAAATGGCATCTTTATTACTATTGCGCCGCTGGAAAGTGTGAGCCTGGAACCCATCTATTTATTCCTTTGCTATGACTACCCCATCACCCTCATATTGAGAGCGGATAAAATGTCGAAACTGCGATATTTTAAAGCTTGCTTTGAGATATCTTGGTACATTTCTGCCCAAAAATTTATTGGAGAGTATTATTTTCTTGTAGTAAGTTGGCCACCACTTGACAGGGATGCGTTCGAAATATTGCATAAATAAACACTTAAACTCCAAAACTATTGGGATAACTACACTACACTGATTTTTGTAGAAATATTCTTATATGAGATTTAGTGGAATATTGGTGATTCTGATGTACTCAGTTATGCATCCATGTGACCATAGAGAACAAAAATAACCAAAAGTCAAATCGAAAAAAATGTGAGTATTAGGATTTCTAAAATACACGATTCTTATTTGTCAGTCGTCACAGGAAGTCAGTATCCTGAAAGTCTGACAACCAGTCTTACCAAGGGGTACCATATTACCCACCCAGTACTAACTGGGTTGTGGAGCTCAGATAGGTAGACGCTCCATGTAAAATACTGGTATTCAGCTGCATCCGGTGAGACTGGAAGCCGACCTCAGCATAGTTGGGAAAAGGGTAAAGGCAGATGATGGTTGGTTAAGCGTGAAGAAAAAAACAAAAAAAAAATGAACACGTTTTCAGGTACCCATCATGTAAAAATTTTCATCTAGCGTTATGAGGGTATTTGCAAATGACTTTCAAATTCGAAACGTGGTCGACGCTGATGCGACGGCCACGCTTCGGTCACGTTCGTTATTAGAGGACGATCCCTCCGTGTAATAGAGAAAGCGGCGTGCAATCAGAGTAAAGCCAGCAGTGTAGGCTGTGAAGGTTACAAAAATACCTAAAAAATTAATAATTATTTTCGTGTAACCCAAGGGCTGGTTTAACTTTGGCCAGTAGGTAAGCATTGCCATACAACGTCAGTCAGGCACTTTACTAATTGACATCGTTGAGGAGTTTTTGATGCCATTTATTAGATTATTGTTAGGTTTAGGTCAGTTCGTTAAATAAGAGAGTAAAAAATAAGTATTTTTTAAATTTTGATGACAATTTTGTCAAGTACAGTCACAGACAAAACAGTTAACCGATTGCTACGAGCTTAACACACTCAAACGACACCAGTCTTGCGAAAACGGACGCAGAAAATGCAGAAAGAAAAAATAAAAGAAATACGAGTCACGCTACTTAGGACAAGACGGTATACTCGCGAAGGATCCGTCGAGAGGGGTATCAAAATGAAGGGTTTTAAATGGTCATTAAAAAAATATACACAACTAATTGTTTTGGTTGTTTTAACCTGTAATAAAACGTTAAATCGTCAGTGGCACACGTTATGCACAGAATCGCACACTTAATTATAATTCTATAACTACCCGCAATTTTAAACTTATACTGTCACTCACGGGATATCTTCCGTGATTGTTCATTATTTTGAGCTCCCGATATTTGGACGCTCTTGCAAGCGCCATGATCGCGGGTTGACTGAAACAGAGTCAGCTTCGAAATATCGGGAGCTCAAAATAATGAACAATCAAAGAAGATATCCCCTAAGTGACAGTATAAGTTTAGTAGTAAACCGTGAAAACTTAAAACAGTGTTTACCCCCAATTTTTACTAAAAATAAATCTTGGATAAGTAACGCCATCTATAACGTAATATAAGAACAAGATGCACATATCTCAATTCTGAGCATCAGGAAATCACTAGAGCCCTGTTGGCCTCAGTGCAAACCTGACTGACTGGCCCGCAGTTACTTGTTGAATGGCCCTGCGGCTCCGCTAAACTATCATACTAGTACTTGTCATACAACTTTATATTTCATTTGTACTTTATGCTGTAATGTATTTCCCTTTGCAAGGGTACTTCCTATATGCGGTCATCGGTAATGTAATTGGTTGGAATACCTATACTATTGCTATGTAATATTATATGTATAGGAGTAAAGTTTGGAAGTTTGGATGGAGGAGGCAATCTCTGAAACTACTCATCCGATGTCAATAATCGATTCACTGATAGAAAGGTACACAATTGCCGAGTGACGTAAAATGTGGTTTTCACGAGGGCGAATTCGCGAGTAGAAACTAGTTAATTGAGTCTCCGAATTCTTATGTCGTTAAAATAAGACTTTTTATTTTTTCAAGGGAATTTCCCCTTTTGTGTATTAAAGATTGTAGAAATATAAACAAATACATTTGGGAAACAGTACCCTATAAAATCTTATTTTGAAGGCTTTATCTACCTATGTCCATCTAAATTCATGTATAACTTGTGACAACTCTATGGATTTATCTACATAAAAGGCGAATCAACATAGAAATATTCAAGTTTATTGGTATGCTACTTGGCTAGCATATAAATAACATACACCTACAGATTTGATATTTCCAAGCTAAAAGAGGTTATGTGGAAATATAAAAATTGAAAAAAAGTATGAAATGGTCTTACGTTTTTGTTACATCAAAATTGTGTTCAGAAGCTGATGTTATTCATACAGGTAAATTAATAATAATAATCTTCTTCCTCGTGAAAGCCGAGAAAGATAAGCAAATCAAGTATCTTGACTTGGCTCACGAGGTTGTCGACATGGATGTGGACTCAGCGATCATTGTGCCGATAGTTGTATCAGCCCATGGCTTAATTGCCAAGAGCCTCGACCAATACCTGAGGAGGCTCTCATTAGGCGGCTGGATCAAGGGTTTGATTCAGAAAGCGGTACTCCTGGACACGGCTCGTATTGTTAGGAGGTTCCTCTCTCTGGAGCCCTGACCGCCGGTAGCTTGGACCCTGTTCCCGATACCGGTGGGCTACATTTTTTTATATTTTTAAATGTGTTTTTTAATTTTAATTTTTAAATTGTTTTTAGTTTAAGAAATATTTAAAAATGTAGAAGATTTGTATAAAAATAAATAAATGAATAATCTTTTATTTATAAAAAGGGGCACATTTACAATAAAATATCTTAATAAATAAAATAGAGCACAGTTGCTTATTGCTTGAACTAAGTTGAACCTGTCTTTCAATTAACATTAAGTAAAAAGTAAAGTACTGAAATTAAAACTTACATAAAATAAACAAACATAAAAAAACAGTGTGTCAGCAGTTTACTTGCAGACAACAAGTAAGTCCTGTATATAAATATATAGCTAGTTCCTGTAGATGAAAAATATGTAAGCAAAAATATAAATAAAGCTGTGACCAAAAAGCGTCCAAGGACTGAGAAGAGAAGGCTGCAAGGTTGGTAGGCAACATTATTGCCATCGCGGTTTAAACCTAGTTGCCACAAGAACATGGAGATTGGCATAAGGAAAAGGGCCCATATACCCAGCACAAGATGAAGTCGGGCTGTGGATGATAATGCTAACCAACACAAAAAGAACCATTTGCAGTTCCTCTTAAAGTCTTAAATGAGATGACGACTTGACGAGCGGCTGAAATTCTGTTATCGTCAGCAGATCAGCATGGCTGGTAATAATACAATTACGTGTAATTACAGCTGATTGCCGAGCTAACAATGGCGGACGCCTTGACCCCGCTATTGACCTAGATACATTTATCCAGGTCAAATTACAGCTGTACGCTCGAGTACTAAGGTGTTACGTTCTGAACAATTGAGTAAACGCAATTAGTTATTTATTTTATTTGTAGTGTGTGTGTGATTGAAGCTGGATTGAATAGGATTCTGTACGTTCGCAAACGTAAAAACATGTTTTCTGATCAGATAAAAGATTACATCTTAGAGAAGAGAGAGAGAAAGAGGGAGAAAAATAGGAGTTTTCATCAACTTTTGTGTCATTTTTGTTTCGTTAGTGTTAACTTTGATCGGTGTGTGTTTGAGAGCAGTGTCATTTCATGTGAAAATACGTATTTTTCGTGTATTTCTAAACTTTGATTGTTGTAGTACAGCTAGTTGTTTCAATTTTGCATTTTTATTTCGGTATAATACTGTAATAAAAATTGATTGTGTATAGTATTCATAATTTTACCTCCTAATTTAAATCAATGTTATTCAAACAAAGTTATTAGGTATTCATGAATGTTCATTGTGCATTTAAAGTTATTATTACTTGAAAATGAAGGCGTTTAAATAACAAAGCTGTAAACTATTTAATCTGATTAGCATTATTTAAAAAACCGATTAATATTGCTGCGCGAGCTGCATTATTCTAAAATATTGTTTCCACATTCAATTGTGAACTTTATTGACCACTCACGTCGCTAAACAGTGTGAACACATATTTAACAAATTTATTGATGTTCGAACTCATTTCGAGGATGTCCGATGTTTTAGAAAGTTGTTAGGTTTAGAATTACAAATAACGACGGCTTTCACGTTTTTATATTCGGCATAACGACTTCATATTTCGGTATGTTTATAGTTATATCTCAAGACTCCACAAAACAGGATGGAAAAAAGCAAAAAAAACCTAATGTTTCTTTATTTTTATATCTGGATTATGATTATGGCTTGAAGAAATTGATGTAAAAAGTTCGGTATTAAGAAAAAAAACATGTTTTAGTTAATAACTACGTAGTAACTTGGAATATTATATAGAAAAGGACGGTTATTGCCGGAATTCAGTGCGTCATAAAGTGGCTGGAACTGGTAATTTTTGGGTAAATGCCATAAATTTTCGAGTAATAACAGTACGCGTCGGCCCGCGCGCTATTCGTTTTTATTTACGACTGTACTTGTTTCACATTCAGCCGGTTATAACTTTTGTGCGCGACTGTATTGTGATTTTTATTTTAATTTTTTTTATAACGCTATCTGTATTCCGTTGGTTTTATTGTTCTTTGTTGTGGAAATTGGAAGCTTTCAGCTTTTTAAAATATGGTATTAAGCTTGGTTTAATGCTGAAATACAAAGGAAAAGTAAGTAAGTCTTAGTCCAACAGCATTATTTTAGAATTTAACCGAGTTCATTACGAATACGCAAATAAATAAATAAACAGAAATAGAACGGTATTTTAATAATCTTCGAAACGTTCTATTTCTGTTTGTTTATCAATAAATATGTAATACGTGTAGGTAGGTATAGAGATACAGACAGTATAGTATCCAGATGGCCCACTTTTGTAACGCTTGGCTGTGTGCGTAGGACGAGCTATGAACGTTGAACGGACTCGTTTGTTTACATTAATCACAAACGCGCGACTAGTGTGCGCGGTGTTGACTGTGTGAGTCATGTCGCTACGTCACTTTGTTTACATCGACGTAAGTGTGCGTCTGTGTGACCGTAGCAGCGTGTTTCATAATGTGCGTGGACACGTCACAACGCCGCTCGCGAGTGTGGGTGTGTTCGCGTGCCGCGGCTGACGTCACGTCGTTTCGTCACACGTGCCACAGTGTGCGACCGTGACTGTACACGGTAAGCTTGTGTGCGAGCGGGCGTGTCAACCGTCAAGTCAATGTTACATTTTTGTGACCTTAACCGTCAAATATGTTGGATCTTCGTCCTTTGCATAATTAGCGTCCGAGGAAATAGTTTTAGAGTGATTTTAGCTAGATAGAGTAGGGTATGTACCTAATAATATATATTATCTACAAACTACAAATAGATCTAAAATAATGAATAAAATATGAATAAGTATCAAAAGTGCGCGTACAGTGCGTCAAAAAATTCGACCACAACGCTGTCAATAGGAAAAGAAGGCTGGCAGCATTGCCGCGTTGTATGTCAATGCTGATTCTTTTGGCCAAAAAATAGGCCAGCCCTCTGGTCACGTGAACCGTTGACCAAGCCCTTTGCGATTTCCCGAAATAAAAGTGGGCGGGCACTCGGACACCATGGCCCTAGTTTTTCCTAGTTGAATTAAATGTATCTATTGTTTTTATTGTAATATCGGGAGCTAAATAATGAACAATTACGGAAGATATCCCGTAAGTGACAGTATAAGGTTTATACATAATGCTGTGCCGTAATTATGTTTTAAAAACACTGACAGCGGTCATTTTTGGAAGTTTTTGTAACACTTGCTACATGGGAAATGTGAAAAATGTTAAACAATTTTCAAACGCATTATTTACCATAGGGGGCGCCTTCAGCTTTTCCAAACTATCATTTTTAGGTGCATTTTAATTCCTTGACTGTACACTTGTACGTACACACGGCAGCGCATCAAGCTCTACATAACCAGTATAACCGGAGTTCGCTTTGTATGAGCTTCCCGTATGAGTATGAGAGATCAGCTTAATTTGGTTTTGTATAGCTTGATTGGCCGCTGTGCGTACGACGACCAGTCAAGCTATATACATAACCAGTTTATGTTGATCTCTCATTGTACGGGAAACCTATACAAAGCGAGGCCTTGTTATACTGGAAATTTATAGGTTGATATGTCGCCATACACGCCTTACTCGCCGTGTGTACAGTCAACTGCAAAACTTAAAATATTTTGTAAAAAAAGTAGCTAGAGAAGAGGTTTTGTGAAGGATGTAGGTAGATCTACATCCTTCACAAAACCTCTTAGGTAAGATAAGTGGTACCATGTCTGCCTAACCCTTCTAAGACCGCATTAACATTCAAACATGGCCGACAGTCGAAACACACTCATGCGCAGATCCAGGTTGACTGTCACTTAATGAATTTGTATGTGTTGATGGTGGCATGATTGGTGTTGGCATCACAAACGTATAGTGATTTTAAAAATTGTTAGATACTCTCGTTTGTTAACCAACATTATCTAATCAGATTGTTTCTTAGGTTATACCCGTATTGAGAACTAACTGTGCCTCCCGCGACCTTCGTCCGTGTTAAATTGTTAACAGTTTCAAGGGTTTTAATTTTTTTGCACGGAACCCTAATCTTTTTTATAAAAAAAAGTAGCCTAATAAGTTACTCATTATAACATCAGCACGCGTAGCATGACCACCGTAGACACGGGTTTTGTCGACGGAAGAATCCACAAAATGACAGATCAACAAAAGAAATCTGTCATTTTGTCGATTCTTCTGTCGACAAAACCCGTTTCTACGGTGGTCATGCTACGCGTGTGGGTATCTGCCAGCAAAAGTCCCGTCGGAATCGGTCCAGCCATTTCGTAGATTAGCTGGAACAAACAGCAGGCAAAAATTTAAAAAAAAATGTTATAAGTGCCGTATTGTATACTTTCATATGCATTCAGTAAAAAGCTGTTATTTTAAAATTACAAACAGACACTTAAATTTTATTTACATATTTGTATTATACATAAAGTGTGTTTATGGACCCTTAACATAAAATAAAGGCACTTGTTCTCCCCGCCACTGCGATCATTTTTTTGTTCAAGACCATACCTGGAAACCTTCTAGTTACGGAGATATTGGGGGTCAAAGTTCCAACTTTTTCACAAGTTTTTTTTTTTAATACATGTTTTTAATCTAATATTTTTACTTTACACACCTCCACGACCCTCGTACTATTCAATCCATTCATCAGCACAATGCTATGAGTGCTTTCCATCGAGTCCTACCGTAAAACGTGATTTTTCACCCCAAAAAAAAAGTGGATTCCCAGCAATAATTTTTGCGTAAAGTTACTTAGTTTGATGTACAGAATGCTTGGTTGACGGATATGTGAAGGGTCTGTTTACACCCGGTAGATATGGAACTATTCGAACGAAGCAAAAGGAGTAAGTATGTTACATTTTGTTTTTTTGTTGTTGTTATATGTGCACTTTGTTTTCCATTTTGGCGCGGTCTTTGAGTTGCATCTGTTATTTAGATTAAATACAGTGCTGTTTACGTATCGTAGCTGGCGGCGTATTTACTGTAGTTTCTGTCTTAATGGAAAAAATCGTGAGTGAGCGTGCATTTACACGTGTATGTTGTTCTAATACGTTATTTATTCATATTTAATACCTACGCATTCTAATAAAAAAAATATTTATTAAATGACGTCACCTAATTTATTTATAATCTGTTATTCTATTTATACCGGGATATCTGGTTTGTATCGATCACATTATTAATCAGTGTTTTGTTAATAGTAATTAATTGAAAGATATTCTGACATCATCTAGGTACCTGGGTTGATGATGAGTAGGTAATGATGACCGAATAAAAAACAAACTAAAGCTAAAGTTGTACACGTCAACCAACTTATCTGTGCGGGCGGGAAAACACAGAACTAAAATAAGTGTACCAAGTATGACATACAAGCAGCGCCACTTTGAACTGCACAATTAAAGTGGTCATACTATACAACTGAATGGACCTTCTGACATTCGAATGATATTAACTGGGTAGAGCTATTGGTAACAGTAAGTTGTGTTTATCGTTTTGTGTATTGAAAAAAACAAGATGGCCGCGTTAGTTCTGATTTTGGCCACGTGCAAAAAGTTAACACTATTCCCAATCACTGCAACTCCTGAAAGCCAGAATCAACAATGACGACCACCAGAAAAGCAATTTCAATTTCAAGTCCCAGAGAAACAATTTCACTGTCTTGGATCCCGCAACGACATTGCAAAAAATGAAATTCGTATGAAGTTAATGGGGAATACCCAGAACATTAGTTTACTCTGAACATAAATAAACGAAATCGCGTTGTATTTATTGAATTACTTGAATATCCTTCCCCGATAGCCCACTCTTTGTGGTAACTGGAACTGTATAAGTACACAAAAAACATACTTACAATACTGAGTTTGTGGTTTGTGTTGTGTTGTGGTCCTATTTCAGACGCTGCTAAACATGGTTCCTATATGAATAAGTGTTTTAGGCAACCATGGAAGTTCCATAACAACCGTAAATGCAGTCTAGTGTATCCATCGGATATGGAGGGGGTAAAGTATACTTTGTGCTAAGGCAGGTCATGGTCTACCTGTGACCTAAATTTCATCGAAATCTATTTAATTTTAAGATGCGAATCGGACTCGCGCTTGAAGGGTTCCATATTACCATCGTAGTAGGGTAAAGTAGGTAGTAAATAAATTAAAAATGAAAGGGGGGCTCCCCTTTCATTTTTAATTTATTTTTATTATTTGTTGTTATACCTGCAACAGAAATACATTTTCTGTGAAAATTTCAACTGTCTACCTATTACGGAACATGAGATACAGCCCGCTGACAGACAGACGGACGGACAGCGGAGGCTTAGTAATAGGATCGCGTTGGTTACCCTTTGGGTACGGAGCCCTGAAAACAAACTTGCTTTCACATATTCGAGAATGTTGGGATAGTTAGGGATGTCCAAAATGAACAATTCTTTCATGTTTTTGTTTGCTCTAGTATAGAAAACCAGCCCTAAACGTTCATTCCTAAACGTGAGCCTCCTGTTAACATCGCGTATCTAGCAAATTACCGACAAGTATGTGTGTCAATTGACAAGCTGATAATGCATCCAATTACAGCGTTCGGTGACAATGACAAGGTCGAATGAGTTGATAAGAGATAATTATTAATTAGCTGCCGACTGTACTTGGAACAAACTTTGGACGAATGTTTGACAAATACTGTGTTTGCTAGGACCCGTACCACAACCTTTTAGGGACCTCGAACACTACGCGCGGCCACAAACTTTTTTTGGCCGCAAAAGCTTCGACCCAGAGGAAAGTTTGATCCCACAACCTGGCGTCCGACCAGTTTTGTTCAAGATTACAGCCGGCCATGCGACAAGTCGTAGTCGTGGACGCGTACGGCGCGATGTCCCTAAGACCTGGTCTGTACGCCGAAGCTGCCTGACGCCTATACTCCGCAGGGGTCGAACAAGGCTGCCAATGATGCTGATGATGAAGAGGCAGTGCACTTTGGAGTATCTACATGGAAGTCATGGAAGTATCGAGGTCAAACGGTACTGAAGCTCATAAATATCTGACTTCTTCCTCATTCCTCTTTTATCCATTCGATAAAAGCCAAATAACGAAGGCTCTATTTCGTGCATTATGGTCGGCAATAAACATCGTTTTTACAATACTTCATAAAACTTATTGCTACTGAAGTGTCCTAAGGTTTCATAGTGACAGTGCGAAAAAGAGATGGCGCTACATGGCCTGTATAGCGCTATCTCTTTTTTGACAAATTTATAATAGCCAGTTTATTGTCTTAATGGTGTGTAAAAAATATAGAATAAGGATGAATGTCAATAATGTTTTTGTAGCATTTTGGGGAATGCAGAGTTCTAGGAATGGTATGGGTTTGTCGGGCATTATTTTCTAGAAATCTGGTGACAGATGTTTCGAAAGTATTTATAAAGTAAGCAGTATTATGTGGTGTGAGACTTTTTAGTCAACTCTGACCTTAGATTATAAGGATGAAGGATAAAAAAATACATTATTTCCACATTTAAAGTCCTTCGAGCCCCAAAATATGCTCAGGAAAGACAGATCTCAAAACAATACTCAACAAATTTCAAAATAAATTCAACTTTGATCAGATTTGCCCAAAAATTTGTCCAACACATTGGCACCAACGTTGGGTATTGGAGCACGTCCTATTGTATTTTGTAAGTAACAAGTGTTTGTAAACGTTTAAACATCTGCGACAGCGGGGACCGACCCTTTGGGAGGGGTACTACCCTACAAAGTTATTTTTACCGACCAACAACTAGCCCCTCACGCGATTTTCCCCCTTATTCCCTTGTTACAGCTCCCAGGGTTATGAAAAAACAGTTTCGTAAGTGTAAAGATAAAATTGGCGGAACTTGTTGCGACGTCGCTGTTGCAACATGTAATCAATGTCGCATCAGTTGGCAAAATACGTTACTTTCAAGGTTTAGTAGAATTTCACTTAACGAATTTTGTGAATGAAAGAAAAAAACGTTAAATAAATGATTAAGATAAAGGTGGACGTTGAAACAGAAAACTAGTATCCTGGTACTGGCGGGACTCTAACTAAAACGCTGCGAGTAATGATTATGTATTTCTTGCAAACGATAGACTTACGTATAATCGGCTGCATACTGGATCAAGATCAATTTCAAAGGTTGTGCCAAAGTGAAAAGAATTAAGGGTGTAAATAGACCCTTAACATAAACGAAAGGCACTTGTTCTCCCCGTCACTGCGATCATTTTTTGTTCTAGACCATACCCGGGAACCTTCTAGTTACGGAGATATTGGGGGTCAAAGTTCCAACTTTATAACAAGTTTTTTTTTTTAAATACTTGTTTTTAAGGTAAGATTTTTACTTTACACACCTCCACGACCCTCGTACTATTCAATCCATTCATCAGCACAATGCTATGAATGCTTTCCATTGAGTCCTTCCGTAAAATGTGATTTTTTACCCCAAAAAAAAAAGTCGATTCCCAGCAATAATTTTTGCGTAAAGTTACTTAGTTTGATGTACAGAATGCTTGGTTGACGGATACGTGAAGGGTCAGTTTACACCCGTATGTAGGATTTCAGCCTACTCCCATGAAGAAAAAAGGCGAAATTGCCAACGCAAAAAGCCTTTTTATGTCAATATCTTGAAACTAGGTACAAGCGCGGTAGTTCCTCCAAAATAAATCAGTTTAAGCATCTTCGAACATGGGACACTTAAACCAAATCCTTATGGTATAAACATAAAGTATCCAGCGGTCTTGCCAAATAGCAACACGAACACCGCAGAAACTGCTGATACCAGTGACATACCGATCCTTGTCCCACAGCTAATATTCCTGGAAATATCAGCAGCAACCATGCCAGTTCTCAATCATACCAGATTTGCATGCAAGCATGTTGATAAAACAAGTTTACAACACAATATGGCAGTAATCTAGACCAAGCGTGTTGTTGATTCCTGTAGGTGTTGAAAATGGCTGCCGAGGACTTTTATAAAGGAGATGGATGGCATTATCTTGAATATTGATTGTGATTCACTGCAAAAAATGTGTTCATGAGGTCAGGGAAGAGTTAAGGGTAAAAGGCGGAAGTTCTGCAAAAACAATCTGTTTTGCTATGGATTAAGAACGCAGTCTTATTAAGTTGCAGACTTGTATTGTGAAGACCGTAGGTAAAGCTCTTCTGAAAACCGCAAATGCTTCCGTAGCAGGCAACGTTGCCGTCCGTCTGTCACCGTTTTTTAACATAAATAATCCCAGCATTTTTTTTTTCATGTATTAAGTACGCCGATTTCTCTGTGATTTCTGGTCCAATTTTCGTGATTCTTTTTTTATTTGGTAGAAGAAGTCCGCGCGGTGGTCCCATATAATTTTTATTAACTTAAGGCCCCAGTTCGGTAACATTGACATCCCGTCGAAATATTTGCGCAGGTTTTCAATGTTTTTTTGACTTAAATTATTAATGAATTGCAATTATTTTTAGGGCACCATAATATTGGTTATGCTTAATAACTACATATTTTTTTAAAGTTCACAAAACTCGCTCTTGTTGCGTAAATCTGGCGTTGAAAAGAGGTCTTCGAGGTTGGCGAGTCCGAGGTCTGTTTCCGCACTCCGTCCGAGGTAATAAGAGGCTAAATCGCAAAATCTATCGAGCCAATCAATTCCTTTATATCCTTGTTTTCAAAGTTGGCTCGTTACTTTTTGTAAAAAATCTTTTATATTCTTAATCTGAATACGATAATATCGTCAAATTTCTCGGTTTTTGCTCTCTAAAAATACGTAGTTTCTGTCAATAGATTAGTTTTATTATTCGATTTTATCGAAGGGCACTGTTGAATGATACGGCATAATAAAAAAAATCATTAAAATTAACGTACATAGAAAATCATTAGTATACCAAAACACCCATAAAATTACAGTTTATATACAGAAACGTTTGTCATATTTCCTTAGTGACTGTCGAGCGGTCAAGGTAGAAGGACGTCGGGATATCGTCAATTGTTTTCTGGACTTCTCACTCGCACAATCATGCTGTTAAGCTCATGTTATGTCATGCAGGCTGCTCTACTTAATTATTTTAACCGACTGCAAAGAAAAGAAGGGTTACGTTTTTTTACATATGCGCGGAAGACATTAGAGCGAACGGATACTTGCGGGAAATAAAATTCCTTTCGATGAATCGAAATCAAAGAAGCAAAAGCAATCCAGCGAATTTTTCGTCATGGGTGTTACATCCATAACAATCAAGGGCGCTCTATACAAATATGGGGTCAAAATCAAAGATGCAGCTGATACGATGATATAAAATATATGAATAGAGAATTTTCGAATTTTCCATCACGGGTGTTATGACCGTTGTAATCGAGGGCAATCCAATCGAATTTGGGGTCAAAATAAAAATTCAAGATGGCGCCGATGGAAATTTTCAGTTTTTTCGTTATGGGTGTCATTTTCTTGGTTTTCGGGGTCACTGATAACGAAAATGACGTCAAAATGGAAATACAAGTTGCGTGCGTTTTTTCATGACGAAAAAACGGATTTCATGACCATGGTAAATAAATGTACTTACTCATTGAAGTAGTGGATTTCTTGCCCATCTACCTCAACTCTACTTTTTTTACTTGCCCTGCAGTTTCATTATGCTGAAGCTTTTAGATCATGAATGTCTCTATTTTATAGCGTTAATTTCAATATACCAAAACACCCATGACGAAAAAACTGAAAATTTTCGTTGGCACCATCATGCATTTCCATTTTGACGTCATTTTCGTTATTACCAACCCCGTAATTCACTAAAATGACACCCATGATAGAAAAAAGACTTATCTTTTATAATACGTATTTTTTCTTTTTCGTCATGTTGATGACAAAAATGTATTTTTTTTCACGAAATCCAACCGTGTCGTTGCAGTCTATCACTGCAACTTTGCCGCTTTGCAGTTACCGTCACCTTCGGCAGAGCACTTTTACGAGTGTCATTTTGACATTTCAAAGAAATTGATTGTTTAGAAAAATAATTAAACATCAAAATTAATGTTGTTCTGATTATATGCGGAGCGTTTACTTTACTTTCATTTATGCTTTCATTTTCCAGCTCAATAAAAATAAGTTACTTTAGTAAAGTGGCAAGTTGGCAACACTAATTTCAATACAAAGAGGGCAATAATTCCTGGTTGTACTTACTTACATTGTATTTAAAAATGGCAACAGATGTTCGCGGTTTGCCATGCTTTATCATCGCATTAATCACTAAACATATTATTTTCTTTTACTTCGGTCGATTTCTTATTAATTATTACCTAAATAACCAATACTGGTATAATTAACGCAGATGATTATTATAAAGTGAAAGTTCATTTGGGTGTCAGGTCTCGAAAACTGCACGATCGGTTTGGATGACTTTGTCGCAGTTGGAAAGTTGCCTCGCAGTTAAGGATACTTCCACGCATCTGAAACATATTCCACCGGTGGATAAAACCGAATGATCTTAGAATAACTGTCCGTAACTGTGTATCTATGTAACTTTGTGTGTTTAGTTCACAAATTCTTAACATTTTCGGCTACCGCGCCTGAAAAAATAGGCTGACTATGAAACTTACGAAGAACGCCTTTGAAAAACATTCTACAGCTCAACTATACTATCGCAGTATCGCGCCCTAAACACACATCAAAGTCGTCCTACGCACAGTAAATCCAATATCGCGTGTAGGCGTGTCGGTTGCGTTCCGAATCGCAATCGCTAACGCACCTGCCTTACAGGTGCCGGAAATCTATTAGCACTTAACACGTATTCTGAACGTGCCCTTTGTTCCGACGCGACGTTTGAACGCATCTTTAAAGGCGCCATGTTTGCTTTCCGATATTGACGATATTGTCTTTACTTGAATGTCGAGTTTCGAAGGAAACTCGTTAAACCTGTGTGGCTTTAAAATGTTAGCAGCTATGAGCAATCGAAGTAGAATCGATGTACGAAACGCAATATTCTTCGATAGAAACCGTGTTATAGCACAATAACCGTCTACATTTATGTTAAACTGCACTTATGAGCCAATCAAAACTCGGATTTACGAGTGCATAAAACAAAACTACGCAGTAAAATAAATAATTTACTAATGTTGTTTATGATTAGCATTAACTGCTTTACTTCGTTCTGAACATGTTCTGAGCTTAACGACTTCTTAATAACTTGAGTATAATCAGGTAATCAAGTGACAGAGGTTGACGAGTCACTCATTTGTTTTTTATGTCACGCCAAGACGTTTCAAACATGGCGGGGTGCCCGCATGACAGCTGCTGTCATTTTTTCCTCCAATGACACTCGTTTCCATTAAATGGTGGTTTAACGCGACAAAACACGCCAGGCACACGCTAGCCGCATGCTAAATAATTTCCCGGATGTACTAATTTATTGCTTGCAAATGCTTTTTACGACGCAACGGCCGGTCAAGGGCCGTAGTTGGGGACAAGGGCGGAAAGAGTTCTGCACTCGTTAATGACCCATGGCGAAATTATTCCTCGTATTTGCCATACATTATACCGACAGTTTAGTCATTAGAGTTATTACCTAATGTCCTACATAAATAATGAAGTATCTACACATAATAGTGCGTTTGAGGAACAAGATTTTTTATTCTATTTGTTAACTGTATTTCAAAGTTCAGCTTTCTTTCTTTTTGTAGTGATCTTTTTAGTGTTAGATTCCAAGGCTCGTTTTTTGTGGCTTCATGGTTGGTGACGAGGTCGTTTCTAATTCTTGCTTCGCTTGTCATAGAGATCGTGCAATCGAATGTCGCCAGAAATGCTGAGATATCTCGAGAAGTTTGTAGGGTAAACTAGCTGGTATCCGGCATGCGTCGCAATAGTTTTTTTTTAGGCCAGGAACCTTCGGAGGCGTACACATAAGGACCTACCAAAGTTTCATCACAATCGGACCAATGGTTTAGGAAATAGAGGACAAACATACAAACATTCATTTTTAGAGGTATAGGCAGAGCGGCTAGCAAAGCCTTCATAATCGAGCATCAGCACTATCTGAGACTAGGAAATAAAGAGGCATCACAAGGCATGGTATCTCTGCGTCATAAATTCATAATCCATCTGATATCAGAATTTAATCTTGACCTGCACAACAATGAGATAAGAAAAACTTTAAGCTTGACATTGATTGGCTTAAATAACTGTGTTATTCTATGCAACAATGTGTGACACTTTATTTTAAGGGTATTTTTAAGGTCAATTTCTATAGTTGAGAGCAGCGGTGGCCCAGTGGTGGAGACCCCGACTTACGAGCAGTAAGTCGTGGGTTCGAACCCAGCCAGGCGCATTACTTTGCGTAAGTTATTTCATCACCACTGCTCTCAAAACGGTGAAGGAAAACATCGTGAGGAAACCGGCATGTCCTAGAACCAAAAATTCGAAGACATGTGACATCTACCAACCCGCACTGGGCCCGCGTGGTGGATTATAGCCCATTCCCTCACATAGAGAGGAGGCCTGCGCCCCAGCAGTGGGAACATTAATAGGCTGATTATGCTGTTATATGGTAAAAACGAGGCTGTTGTTTGATTTCGTCACTAGCTAGTGCTAGACTCACCAAATAAGTCAACGAGAGCCTGTTTTGGCCAACTGGACGCTTTGTTTAGAAAAGCGTGTAATTATCGAATAAACTTGACTGCAAAGTACGTCCCTGGTCAAGGAAAGTAAGAAGTAATAAAAAAGGCTGGCCACACGAATGCGGGCCAGATGTGCGGAGTCCAGGGGACGCGCGACGTCTCAGAGACGTATAGCAAACGTCCGTTGTGTCATAATAGCTTATTATACCAACGATAATATCTTATTACGTCATTAGTTGCTGGAAAAAGGAATGAGCAGAACTTGTCGCAGCTGGCGTCAAACCGCAGGCTATCGAAGACAAATTGTGGAAAGTAACTGCTAATTTCTATGGCCGACGTGAAATAACCGCCATGTTCAGCCCCCTGAAGTTTTGACATTTTGGCTTAGAAAACTAATATTGCGTAACTAATAATAATAAATGTTTATTTCAATAACTTAAGAATACGTTTACATTTGGTCTTCAGGGAATTTCCATTTAAGTATAAAGTAAACTTGTGTTAGGAAATTCCGCTCTCCCAGTAGTTACAACTTGTATAAGCTATTGAATAGACATTCCACTACAGTAGGTATTAGAAAATAAAGTGATATAAATCAAAAACACAAAATAAAGATTCATAAAAGGCGCGCTGTAGTGTGAGGGTGTGTAATCGTGTGTTGGTGTGTGTGTTTAATGTTAATATAAGGTATTTAAATATCATTGGATATAATAATAATAATAATAACCCCATCGCCGTATCTTTACGTTGACGTCGTGGTGGGGCTTGCGTGCTCCGATGAACCCTAGGTCTGTGCCGGCAGGGTTTACTTTGCCGAGATAGGTCTAGGGTGAGGGGCCAGACTAAGAGAGATACAATCCAAGCCAAGGTCGCACATGCCGAGGGCTGCATGGCTAGGGGAGAGGTTAGTCGCTAGTGTGCCAACTCTGGATAATAGGGGACCTCCAGTTTTATTCACTCTTGCCACAGTGAACGCAGGGCTCTGCTGTGGTCGACCTTTTAAGTCCCTAGCTACTCGTGGGATTAACATGAATACTAGATCTAAAACAAAAAAACAACTCCAGGCAAAGATGCCTCAGATAGATGACGAAATTTCACAACCATCTTCGTCATCACCTTCATCTCTTTTTCCATCAATTCCTTCATTATCTCAATCTTTTCGCGTCACACCGACACCTTCTTCCTCATCAATAAGTATACAGTCAGCGGACGTTGTACAGGAGACAAATTTTGTCGACGATACTGTACCCTCCGCTAAAGCTGCAACAAGTCGTAGGAAATGGAGCATTGAAATGAATAAATTCATCCTACGCACCTATCTTCAGCTTACTAGTATAGAAACAGACAAAAATGCATACTTACCACCGCTTCACACTAAGTTCTTAGAAAAATACCCGGCTATGCAAGTCAGCCGACAAAGAATAGGTGACCAACGTAGGGCCATAGTACAGAAGAAATTATTACCACAAGACACAATAGATCAGATTTATGAGGAAGTTAGAGCCGAACTACAAATGATACACACTCAAATACAGCAACACTCTACACAACCTAGTACACAATCCGGCCAACGAATGAGATGGACGAAAGAATACAATGAAACACTAATCAGAATATACTTCACTGCCACACAGTTAGAAACAAATAAAACAGCCTATAGAAAAAAGTTACATGAAGAATTCATAAATAAATATCCAGAATTAGCGCATATAACAGAGCAAAGATTGTCTGATCAAGTGAGAGCGATTATAAATAACAAATATATACATGACAACAGATTAAAAGAAATTAAAAACCAGGTAGCTTCAGAATTCAGGAATAGTAACACTAACACACAAAGTATTGAAGACATAAATCGTGATCACTGGGACACACAAACCCAAGACGACTCAGAACAACCTGCTACAAATACAAACTTCTCTGATACACCTATTAATACTCTTACGACAAATATAATCTTAAACAATAGCACAGACACCAACATCGTATCTCAGACTGTCGTAAATATAGATGACGAAAATTTCTTGCAAAATATAGATGTTGGTCAGTTTGGACCAACGCAAACTAATTTTGATACTGCTACAGAAACCAACCCAGAAATTGAATCCACATTTCATCAAGCTCAAATAAACTTTAATTGCACACATCCCACTAATAGACCATACATCCCCAAGCAGAAGACTTCTCGAAAGTTTTCTGCAATTGTTTCTTACATAAATACTGTCATTCTTCCTAAGTATGTAAATGCCAACACCGAATTCATCAAATTGCAGACCATAATTTACTGTGCAGCATGGACGGCAGCTACATGCAACGGGGCTAAAATATCAGACCTTACCCAAAATGAGCGCCGCCCATATACACAAACAAAACCAAAATGGCAAATTAGATTAGAAAAGAAGATTGATAATTTAAGAGCAAACATAGGTAGACTGACACATTTCATTAATGGTTGTAGAAGTAAAAAATTAATAGCTGCAGTAGAAGAAATAAAGATAAAATACCAGCTACACGCACAACACGAAAACCCAAACACAGAAATAGCACACTTTTTGGACACTTTAAAACAAAAATTAAGCGCTGCATCGAGTAGACTTAAAAGGTACATAACATGCACGAATCGCAAAGTCCAAAACACAAGATTTATCAATAACGAAAAAGTATTTTATAGGAACCTTACATCTAATAACAAAGACATCACTAACCAAAGCCTAGAGACACCTACACCCGAAATTCTCCGAGAATTTTGGGCTAACATTTGGGAAAATCCAGTCCACCATAATAACCACGCAGACTGGGTTAAAGAAACTACACCAGAAATTCCAGAAATGGAATTTGAGTTTATACCAATAGAAACATTTATAGACGTCATCAAACGCACACACAACTGGAAATCGCCTGGCACTGACAACATCCACAACTACTGGTATAAGAAATTTTCGAGCATACACCCTTTCCTATATAACCATTTAAATACATTTATCAAATCGCCTCATTTACTTCCTCAATACATAACACACGGAGTAACTTACATGATTCCTAAAGACACGAATGACACCAAAAACCCAGCGAAATACCGGCCAATCACTTGCCTACAAACTTTGTACAAAATTCTAACAGCCTGCATAAGCGAAATAGTATATGAGCATTTAACTAAAAACAACATTCTAGCAGAACAGCAAAAGGGTTGTCGCAAGAACAGCCAAGGGTGTAAGGAGCAACTAACTATTGACGCCATTACTATGAACAGCGCTGTGAAAAGCAGAAAGGATATTCACACAATGTTTATAGATTATCAAAAGGCCTTTGATTCAGTCCCGCACAGCTGGTTGCTACACGTATTAAATCTATATAAAATTCACCCTACACTTAAACAATTTTTAGAAACTTCCATGCAGAATTGGCAAACTGTTCTTAAAATCAATTCCTCCTCCTCAACTGTAGCTACTGAACCAATCTGTATAAGACGTGGAATTTTTCAAGGAGATGCTCTAAGTCCTCTGTGGTTTTGCATGGCACTCAATCCACTCTCACACTTGTTAGATCAAACAGGCGCGGGATTCTCGCTGGAAAGCAATAACACACAATATACGTTAACACACCTTATGTACATGGATGACATAAAGTTATATGCAGCTGACAAAGAAGCACTTTATCAACTAGCTGATGCCACACAACAATTTTCTAATGATATTTGTATGTCATTCGGAGTAGATAAATGTAAAATTTTGGCCATTGTAAAAGGAAAAATCCAAAATAATAGTTATACACTTCTATCAGGAGCATCAATCGAGCCAATAGATGAACAGAGTACATACAAATACCTAGGTTTCAAACAGTCCAGACAAATACAACAAAAGATGTCAAAACAAGAACTGCTCAAAAAATTCTCACACCGCCTCAATCTTATCTTAAAAAGCAACCTTAATTCAAGAAATACAATTAAAGCCATCAACACCTTTGCAATACCCATTCTCACATACTCTTTCGGAATTATAAGATGGTCAAAGACTGATATTAAAAAACTTCAGCGCACTATCCATACACTCCTAACCAAACACAGAAAACACCATCCAAAATCATGCATACAACGACTTACACTACCACGCCAAGAAGGAGGGAGAGGATTAATAGACATACACAATTTACATAACAAACAGATACTTTCACTCAGAGCATACTTTCATAACAAATCAGAAACCTCATCACTACACAAGCAAATAACGGAGACAGATAACAAACTAACACCACTAAACCTACAAAACCGAAACACACAAATAAATGAACATATAGTAAGTGCACAACAAAAAATAGCAGCATGGTCTGAAAAAGCCCTACACGGAAGACATCGAGCCTGTCTGAGCCAGCCACACGTCGATAAAATAAAGTCGAACGAATGGCTCAAACGAGGCGAATTGTTTCCCGAGACCGAGGGTTTTATGCTGGCCATACAAGATCAAATAATAGCAACTCGTAATTACAGAAAATACATTATTAAAGACCCAAACCAGCCGACTGACTTATGCAGACATTGCAACAATGCCTCCGAAACTATACAACATATAACAGGAGCATGTAAATCACTTGCACAAACCGATTATAAACATCGCCATGACCAAGTCGCTGCAATCATACACCAACAGTTAGCATTTAAATATAAACTAGTTTCAGAAATGATACCGTATTATAAGTATAAACCAGAAGTAGCATTAGAGAATAACGATCAAAAAATTTACTGGGACCGAACTATAATAACCGATAAAACAATTCATTACAATAGACCCGACATTACTGTTCACGACAAAACCAATAAAACAGTTTATCTGATAGACATAGCAATACCTAACACACATAATATTCAAACCACAATATCCGAAAAGCTCAGTAAATACCAAGATCTTGCCATTGAAATTAAAACCCAATGGAAAGTACAAACTGTTCATATAGTCCCCATTGTTCTTTCATCTACTGGTATTATACCAAAATCTCTCACACAAAGCCTCAACACACTACAGATGCCGAATCACACACTTTATATGCTGCAAAAAGCCACCATTCTCAACACCTGTCGAATCACCCGAAAGTTTCTGACTTCTTCCACATTATCATCCACTTTCTCTATCTAAAATTCACCTTACATCCTTGGTTCCGACCCGCGTGTAAGGTTTCTTCGGCTCTCTTAAATGAGAAGAAACATAAAAAACTACCAAATAATAATAATAATAATAATAAAATTTATTTCAGACCATAAGTCCATAAACAAACACATATTACAATTTTAAACATACAACATCAATATATACATGAAAACACATTCTACACAAAAACTACACTATAAACAACTTATTTCAAATATTGGAATGACGTACGATGACTGGTCATCCATTGCCACATTATTGGACTATCCATCCTGTCGGCTACTATAGCCACCAAGCTGTTGGAGCTGTCGCGCACTCGCCGCATCAAGGATGCTATCCGTGTCCGCATCAGTGCGTAAAAATCTGGCACGCCATTCTCCGCGAACATCCCCGATGCACTGCAAAAGCGCGGCAGCCCCAACATAACTCTGAAGGCGTTGTTGTATTGGACTCGCAGAGCATTGTACGAGCTTTTTGTATAGCTGACCCATAGGGCACACGTGTACATAGATTGGCAATACGCTCTAAAGAGTGTAATTTTCACCTCCCTAGTACAACGTGCGAACCTACGAGCCAGCATGTTACATCGAACTGCCAATGCTCTGCGTTCCCTCTCCACGTCCACATTGTCGGACAGACTATCGGTGACCCAATGCCCCAGGTACTTGAACTTCGTGACCCTGGAAAGCAGAGCGCCCCCCAAGGTGACTGGTGGGACAGTATCATAACATTTGTTACCTGCTTTGAAAACCAGTAGCTCGCTCTTGGTCACATTGTACCTAAGGCCGTGAGCCACCGCATAGTCTTCACAGATGTGTAGAAGCCTTCTAAGTGCACTGATCGATGGGCTCAGCAATACCATATCATCAGCGTAACTGATGTTATTGACGCAGTGCCCGTCAATGGAGCACCCGATATGAGGATATGAGCTAGTGAAGAAAAGTAGTCTCCATTAATAAAACCGATTATTATTAATATGCATCTAAGAACATATAGTTTGGACTATATTCTCAATCTCGTCATAAGTTTTTGTCTTTAGCCATTCAGTCAGAGCATTTTTGCAGTCTCGATACAAAAGTGGATAAATATTTAATTCCTTGTTTATAAAGTTATATAAATGAGAAGATTGCCTATCGTACTGTCTCTTAGCAAAAGTTGATTTAACAGGAACATTGGGGATCATGTATTTCCTTCTTCCTTGTCGAGTCATGGAGTCGAAGGCAAGAGATTTATGTTTTTTTAAAATAATTTGGAGCACATAAAGTTTTCGAACGGTCAGAACATCAGAAGTCAGGTAAAGAGTTTCAGTTGGGAACCTAAAGGGCTTAAATAGCATAACTTTTAGTAGTGATCTCTGAGCTCTTTCTAGTTCTAGGAATTTAGTAACTCACACTTTTATATCATTTTCGTTTTTAGAAACACAAAATATGTTACGTTGTGTTTTAGAATCAGCGTTCACGAAATTCAACGTAATCGATTTCGTTGAACTGTCAAAATTAAAACAATAATTGTCATAAATAAATGTGTTTTGCATTAGGAGCAGGAGGAGCTCTTGGCTAAATAATAACAGCCGCTCGGATCGATCTTCAGGTTAAGCCGCGCTTGCCGCCTAGGTTGGTCTATGGATGGATAACTACCATAGACATACCCAGCTTCCTCCGTGCCTCGGAAAGGTCGTTAGGCCGTTGGTCACAGCTGTCATTTCTAGATCTTTTACAGTCTTTTAGGTACTCAGTGGCCTGAAAGTCTAACAACCAGTCTTACCAAATATTGTATTACCCTGTACTAACTGGGTTGTGGAGGTCAGATAGGCAGTCGTAGCTCAACATGGAGAACTACTAAGTTCTCCATGTAAAATACTGGTATTCAGCTGTATCCGGTTAGACTGGAAGCCGACCCTAGCATAGCTGGGAAATGGCTACGCAGATGATGATGGAATGAATTTGCAAAATTAGGCCGGATAGTTCAAAATGGTGGAGATTCTGTCTAATTCCCACTGTCCTTAGCGGTCATAGACTTTCTGCACACTAGAACACCATCAGAACAAAATCCAACAATAGAATAAATAATTGGTAGCTATGTAAAAAAGAATGGCTACGTATTGTGTGGGATGTCCGAATTTATAAATCATCCTAACTGTTAAAAATTTATCATTGTGTGTCTAAATCCATCGATAGGTTCACAATACGTGCGAACATTCAAGCTTCGATAAAAAGTGTTGCCAGTTGCGTAAATAACCTTAGAATTTTTTGCGCAGGCAATGGCAACGTTCACATTATTTACTTAGGAGACAATGAACTCGCTGTATACTGCCTATTTAATACATTTGCGCACATTTTAATGTGTTATGTTTATTAGGGTTCAGTTTTAATAACTATCTTTGCAAAAACGCTTTTTTTTTTCTGGCTTCCTAATGGAGACTGAGATATGGAAGCTAACAATAGAGAGCTGTTTAAAAATTATTGTTTTACTTTAAACTAAATTAAAAAAACTCATAATTTATGGTTATCTATGAAGTATTAATCTTTTTGAAACGATAGATTTTGATTTGATCGAAATTGGATCGGATTAGATTTCGATTTTGAAGTTTCTGACTATTTGACAAGTAGTCAGAGCCCTGAAAATCTGACAAATCATGCTAAGAGGGAACCGTCTTCTTCTTCGTGTCGCTGACACGGCAGTTTTTATATTTTGTTAGCCCATAACTTCGCTACTTCCACCACGTCGTCGGTGGCAGTGCAAAAGTCATTTCGGTTGCAGGTTTTTGGGCTAAGAGGGCAGAATTGGAGGTGGAGCATAGTTAGTGAAACAACTCCACAACCACACCCCGCTGATGTTTCATTGCGGTAGCCCCACTTAACGAGGTTGGAGTTACATCTTCCCACTTGAGTCCGGAGACGGTTCCAGGAATTCCAGGTGGATCGTGGACCGTGTTACCGACTGCTTACTAGTCTTTTAGCAATATTGGAGCGACTGCTCCATGCAAACTACAGGTACTCTCAGCTGAATCGCTGCATCAGATTGGAACCCGACCCCAATTAAATTGGGAAAAGGCTAGGCAGACGATGATGATACCTTATTAGATCGATGGGTAGGTACGGAACCTTTAATTGAATATAAATAAACACCATGTATTTTTAATTAAGGTAAAAAAAAGTTAAATTATCAATAGTTACTGAGGAGGAAAAATCTTCTAATTAATTGATGACTATTTTGTAGTCTAGATTCATTCCGTTTTTCCCTACGAATCAGTTTTCCTGTACCTTTATGGTTATACCTTAATATATGTTTTGGAAATGCCTAAACTTGGAAAATTATGTAATAAAAAGATACCGATTGATGTATTGTAATAATAATAAAATTAAAATTTAATTATTAATTTTAAATGATTTTGTATATAATTTTTGTTACGAAAATATTTAAAAATGTAAACCAATGTGTTAGGAAAACGAATAAAGGAAATAATTGAATTATATACTTTAAGAGCCCGAGAGATCAAATAAATAAACGCTTACCAAGTTACCAACATTCCAACAGATTTACCAACAGGAAGGACAAGACTATGGTCACTTTAGTCTATGATCTCACTGGCAATCCCAGACTTACCTGAAACAAATAACAAAACACTTAATTATATTGATAAATAAATAAAATAGCATTAAATAGATGTTTTATCATGTCAGCTCGCGTTTTAAACGGTAAAGGAAAACAACGTGAGGAAACCCAGTTTTTCAAACAACCAAAGATTATAGACTTAATATTATTTGACAGCTGACAGCCATCATTAGGCCCGCGTGGTGGACAATGGCCAACTCCTTCACGGAGAGAAGACAATTGGAAAGCTTTACAATGTGGATCCTTCAAAAACCACAGAACGAGTGTTTTAAGAAATAAGGAATGATTATTTAATTGGAGTATGTATGTTGCGTTCTGTAATCTCTGCCTGTACCGAGGGGGAAAAGGCATGAGTTTACGAGTATGTATGTATGAAAATAATTATCCCGCGATTGTTTCCATCGGTCGGTATCTACCAAATATGAAAATGTATGAGCCATTGAAAGCGAAATTATTAATTTGATCCGTACCTGTTTCGATCGCATAGCGTTAAATCTATCATTAGTCGAATAACCGCTAACAGTGATGGAAAGTGCCGCGGGTAGCCGCAAGTTTAATAATAAATGGTACGTGTGTGAATGCTGGTAGGTGGCGCACTCTGACTGTGTAGGAATGCTGGCAACACTGAAAATACCACGCATTTTGATGCACGTATTAATTTTTTACGCATTTCTGCCCGAAGCTACAATGAATGACACGATTGTGGTTTCGATGAAAAGCTTAATGCTTATGTGATTTGTGAAAACGTCTGGATCTGGATTTATACAGAACTATAATCAGGGTTTGATTTAAAATAAGATAAAAAAAGCAAGTAGAAGCTAGAGACGCACATGACGGTAGACGAGGGCAGATGGATAGATGGTCTAGACCTGATTGCGGAAAGCGATTGACACATGTCTAGGTCCTCCCTGACCTAGATATGTGTCAATCGCTTTCAAAGTGTTTCAGGATGGACATAAAAGCTATAGTAAGACTAGAAGTGTGTAAATCGTTGATGACGATGTGCCAGTGCCAAATAAAAAAACAAATGACTTAAGTTTGTTTATCGAATCCAGAGATAATTGCCAAATAAATTCAACATCCCCAAATTAATGATTTGATCGAAATATAAATTCGAACCGATTCCATTTCCGAGAGCCAATAATGATGCAACTGGCAGCAATACGGGTGAAATTAAAAATAATAAAAGCGCGCGGCGGCAAAAACCGCAGTAATCCAGCATGGCGGGTCGCCGTGTCTCCGTGAGAAGAGTTCCCGGGTTGCGTAATGTCCCGTTATGGGTTCCCGGACTCCGGACATATCACTGTTTCAATATTGTGGTCGGGTAGATCGTTCACTGTGGCTGTGGGTTCCTGTTCGTGGTAAAGAAGTCATAGAAACCAGGTGTTTGAAATTCAACTTACGGCAATTCGCTGATTTAGAATATCCAATCAAATCACTGAACAAGAATTAGATAATCAGTCGTCAAATTCTTTGACGTTATTTGGATCAGTTTGGACAGCCTGACTAACTGTAATTTTAAAATAGTGTGCATAAAAACTTAAGCCCGGTTTCCACTAAAAAAGACAGAGGAGACATGCAGGATTCGACTAATAACCGTAAAGATCAGAGACTCGATGTGGATTTGGTGAAAACGGGGCCTGACACTTCTTTATAGTTTCGCCTCTAAAATAAAACTATAAAATCTTCTCAAGTTCTCAGTCTCAGCCAAAAATGGCGTGACGTGAAGAAGTCTGTCCAAATAATAGCCAGAGGTAGGCGTTTCTTGTAAATCTCGTTTACATCAGATATTAAGCGTCGAACTCGTTCCACCATTGCAGGCTTCCACACGATGTATCGAAATTATTGCTTAATTATACCGAGGGATTTTAATGTAAGTTTAATAAGTTGGTATTTGAATGGTCATTTTCTTAATTATTTTAATAGGTTTAAATAGTGATGTTCTAAGGATGTGATCTTTGTATAGTCGGATGAGAATTCGTGAAAATAAAATAATATTGATCCTTCGAAAATTGAAAAAGATAAGGCTTCCCGAGTTCGGGTCAATCAGAAAACCGAATTTCTTGTCTCTAAGAAACTTTCTCAAAACCGGAGGCGTACTTCCATTCAAATCCTAAAGATAAAAAATCTCCGCCATTTTTAACAGCTCCGACAATCACAAATCACATCCCAATCAAAACGAGTTCGATTTACAAAAATCGCTCGCGGGAACCGATTAAGTATCGCGTGCGACGATCGAGTCCACATATCGATGCCGGGCGCGGTCACCGATTGATCAGAGCGGGGTCGGTGACCGCTCTCCCCGGTCCTAATTTGAATTCGCGGCGTATTATCAGGCGGGAGGCCGTAATTGGATAACAATGAGGGCGCCAACCTCCCCCATTGGTGGTTTGGACATAACGCCTCTGCTGGGAAAAGTTTGGACGCGCTGATTGGCGGGAACGGTCATCTTGTGTAGACTGTTGTTTGTGTGATGTTTCTTGGGAAATGTGCGGGTAGTAAGGTTTAATCGAATTGGGGTGGCGAAGTTTTGGCTGTTTGTTTAGATAAACATTAGAATAGAATTCCTAGTCGGTACACCAGTTCACACCATCCTTATTTTCTGTAAGCGGCATTGTACGATTATACAGGGTGTAAAATTGTATAGCGGTGATTCTGCAAAATTTTGATTAAGACTAAAAAGGAGTAAAGTTTAATTTGATCATTAATCTGGCAAAATTAATTCGCTCAAGCAAATTGCCGCCGGAAATTCCGAGCAATATGTTCACACGAAGTATTCCTTAGAAACGCGACAAAATTATAATCCTTGTCACAATGTTGCCATTGTCACGTCTTGGGTTTTGACATAACTCGCGGCGGCTGGTGGGCGCATGCGCGGCGCTAACATCGTTACATGGGCAGTAAAGTGAAGCGCTATCAAGGGTGGCAGTCGTCACTGAAATTCTATTACGCGTTTTATACGCGGCCCGCGCCTTAATGCGGGGGGGGGCGCGTTATAAAACATGACCATTATGCTATGATCCCAGACATCACCCACCACTCCCCCTCAATGACCCTCTAGAGTATGAGCTCAGAGAGGCGGGGGGGCTCACGAAAAATTGGCTGCGTCGTAAAACATTGAAATCTGCGTTTCGTAACTGCAGCGTTTGCGAGGGTACGTTTAGATGGGCGATTCGATTCGCGCAGTTTATTTTAAATTATAACAGATGTAAAGAAGGGTGTTTTTAATCTGTGAATTTGGATCAGTGCAGATGACGGCAGTCCACTGACAATGTTAGGAAATATTTTCGCATAGCTTTATATTCTGAAGTTGATTAATTCTTACTTAGTTGGAATATTTTGTATATCCAATAGCCGGAGCATTGCACGTTAAACTGATAATGGCCCATTCTGTAAGAAGCCAACCATTTAGTAGAAAAACTTCAAAGGCTTCAAGAATCAGCCTCTTTCGTTACAGTCATAAAACGTGAGCACACCTAAGCAAGCGAGGCGATACAGAGCGAAGATAAAAACCTAACAATTAATAGAATCCGTAGAACAAACAGTGAAACGTGACCGGTGAAGGACGGTTTCTAACTAAATACCTTCGTACGTGCTCGAGAATCGAACCCGTTGGAGGATTAGCGTTATGCTGAGCCACGGACAGAGCATTATGCTCTGACACGGAGCCCCGGGGTTTACATTCAACTAGATGCTGGAGCTAGATTGAATTTGAGCACTAATTGGGTTTTTGCAGAGCTTTTTCCCGTTTGTGCTGATTTAATTTTGAGCTTTTTGGAATCTATAATTTGTGTTGAGGAAGATATTGTGGCTGGTGTTAATTATGTTACAGGTAAAATGTTGTTTTAGCTATGGAAATAATACCAGCATCTATTAAAAGATATGTTTGTTCCATACGCACTATTTGTCCCTACAAATCAGAAAAAAATACATAACCATACTGACCATTTTCAAAAAATCTAAAACTGGCAATAATCCAGAAAAAAATCCAGCCAAAAATAGACTAACTACAACTCATTCAATCAATAACGCTGCATCGTAAAAACGTTCTCATATTTTATACGCCACAGACGCGCATAAATCCTACGTAGGGATTCCGTAAAATACAACGAAAAATTTACGTTGCAAACATAAATTGTCCGTCCGTACGTTAGTATGTCCGATGCAACGCGGCCAGAATTTGTACCGACGGTGATGGCCAAAAAAATGTGCTTCTACCTGAGGAATGAACGAGTATTATATCTATGAATTGATCTATGTTAGATACTTTAAGAATTAACTTGGATAAAATCTGGCGCAAGACGATAAAAGATGAGAAAATTGCGGCTCCTCTAAAATATATGATCTGAATTTCACGGTTTTAATTTTTCAAATATTAAAATCCCCGAACCCCCCAAAACAAATAAAAACATCATCAGCAAAACGACCTTTCATAATGTCACCCAATTTTCTATTACAACGCGTTTCGGGACACAAAAGCGAGTTTTCGTGGTACCGAGGTTTACCTGGGCCAGTGATGACCATCTAATGGTACCCCGTCCCCCCCTCCCCTGGGCGCTATAACCCCACTCTCGGGCAGCATGACCATTTCCACCATTAGACTTAATCAGGACTTATGGTCTGGCAGACCACGCCTAGGTGTTTTTGCTTTTCGAGCCTTTTGTTGGGGTGTACTGGTTTGAACCGGTGCAATGCGGTAGGGGTATAATGTTATTAGTTCTATATGCGTTGTAGAAGGAAATTTACAGGTTCTGGTCAAAATTGCATCATTCGTGTGTTTGAAACTGGGCAATACTATAATAATAATAATAACTAGGTGTAATATTTTTTTTTATAATTTTTATGTCTTCAGTTAGTAAGTAATGATTGCAAAAGTATAAGCCACATTAACTTATTTGAAAAAAAAACTGCTCATTCTAATGACTTTTCACTAAAAAAAGAAGAGATTCTCGTCAATTTTAAATCTTTTTGTTACATTACAATTTAATCAGTATTTTTTCTTTATTGTTCCAAGCATTGGCAACACCGCGGAGCGTGGTCACCCGCGTGCTAAGCTCAGTAATCTGCACAACAAACAAGGGTGCGCGCTTTACTTCCATTCGTTTTTGTGGCTCAGGCACGCACACCCACAGCCAGCATTGGGATACAAAATAGAGAATTGGATCTCTATAGAAATAGTGCTTTCTGGTTATTTTCAAAATGCCAATTTCTTCGGTATATTTGCTATGTACAAAAATTGGTTGCATGAAATATGTAATTGGGAGGAAACGTGTTTTTACTGGAACGATTTGTAATCCAGTTCGACGAGCTTTTTAATCTGACTGAGTTTGAGGATATTTTATGAAAATGTTCCGCAATTTATAGAAATATCTTAAAAAATTCGCTTAAAAAAATAAAGTAGTTCATCATAGAAAAAGTAAAAACTCTGAACAGTCAAGGGTTGTGTGGTAAATGCCTTCGCCTCAGAACAAAGAACACTTTTTTGTTCCACTTTCAAACACCGAACTGCGTACACTCGCAACGTCCCAACTATCCGGTTATCATTATCACGTTTGAAAATAGAACGCACGCGAGCCAGCCAACCAAGTAATCGGGCAAAAGCTTTTATACGAACGACCAGCATAGCCTGACCTTCGAGTTTACACGCCCATTTCCTTCTATGGCCTCTTTTATGATGCTTGCCGGGGGGCGAGGGGGCCTTTTTATGGTGGTATTAGTTTAAAGGCCCCAAGGCACGGGCTCACATGTGCCCGAACAGATAAGCGGCGGCATCCCCACTCGAGAACTTGTTTAGTCGGAGCGATAAGTTCGTATTGTCTGCAGGGGTCGGCTGCAGGATCGACGGAAAAATTTGTTCGTGTCTTACGTTGTTTTCATTAATCTGCATTGTTGTTGAGAACGTTTTATTTCTTTGCTTTGTTAGAAACGCCTTTAGCCGCAATGTCGCAGACTGGTTTTATATATCATCACGAACGAACGTGAGGGGGCGGAGCAGAGATGAACGTGCAGCCTGCCTATGTTCTGTACTTAGATAAATAAATGGCGGATAAGATTGTACTCATTTAACTCGTCAGCTTGCTTTGTCATGCAAAAGGTGTTATCATGTTTTTGCTGAACATTTGCTACCATTGACGGACTCCTGCGCTTGCTACAATGACCTAGTGACATACAAACATAATTTACCTGGCTAAGTTATTTAATTTAAGTAATTATAAACCCTCCTTTTTATGATTCCAAAATTGAAAGCAGCTAACTTGTAATCGATGCGACCTCGTTAAAAAACAATAGTTTGCAGAATAACCCGTTTCGCGAAACGCGCCATAAAGTACAATTTTAGCGATTCAGAAAATTAGTCTCCGTCAAAGTTTAAGCCGGTTTACAGTTACAAACTGTATCAATCCCTCTGCTGTAAGCCAGTAACATAAATTTCTAGCCCTAATTCAGAGAGCAGGGCTTAAGACGCGGGGGAGCCCGAACAAAGATCGATATCAAGTGCCAATGGCGCCAATGTGTGGCCCCCTCGGCCTAGAAGCGCCATTAAAGCCAGACCTCTGATATTCTACACCGATTCCCCTGTGGCCTTTAGTTGTTATAAAGACGCGAGGGGGGAGTGGAGGCTCAATTTATGTCGGCTATCACTGGGGTGCGTTCCATTTATGGTGTAAGATCGTGACGCATCTGGTCTGTTGCATAAAATATGAAATTTAAAAAAACAATGGACGCGAGCGTGGGGACTGTGAGTTTAAATTTGGAATTTATGTTCTTTTTTTTGAGATGGGGTTCATTTTTGGAACAATTTGTAGCGTTATTGGGTTTGAAAGTATTAATAAGTTTGAGTCATATTCGTGAACCATTCAAAAATTTATAGAACTTCGTAATATGACTCAGCAAGCACTTTAATAAAACATTCTGTATTTTACGAAAATTACCAAAGCTAAAAAAATAACACAAAAACTTGTCTAACACAAGAACATTGTGCCAATGCCAAAATATCATAAAAAGTCCATCGCGCCAAAATTTTTAACATAAAAGTTTTTCAATCTCCACATCCCAATGGTACCCCTAGTACCCCACGTGTGGGCATAATAGCCCAGTAGCCCCCGAACCACTCGAGTTTGTATGGGAAGTGAGCCACTTAACCACGGCCCTAAGATTAATACACTCATGGAGATTGAAGATGGATGCTGGAAGGATGTGGACTTATCTCGCGGAAGCCTTTATATTGCCGACTGTACAAGTACGTTGATAAAATAAATTGAGATCGTCCAAATAGTTTTGATGAAACATGGATCTCAAATTGAAATGTTTGGAAGAATACTAAAGCTGAAGAAGGGTGAAAAGTAAATTCAGATTAAAAACATTTTATTTTTATAAAACCAAAAAGAAAATTGGACTCGTTTCTTAATGATTGGCCAGAGCAGGCATAACACTGAGAGAGTTGAAAGGAATAGGGGAGACCTTTGCCCGGGACAGAATGGCAAACAAAAAAAAAATACAATTTCAAGAAAAATGTTTTAAATGGGATTTTTCCAAATCAAACTTTTTTTTCAGTTAGTTATTAAAATTTTTCTGTATTTTTCTTTTTCCCATTTTTTTAATAATTCATCTTCTAACCTCACCGAGAATAAAACATTTCCATGGCTTCACTAACTCCGTGTTACTCCAAAATACAGAAAAATAAACCTCTACGAAATGCATGTTTTACGAGAAAGTAATGCAGGGACGCTGTACAATTTATTATTTATTGAGAGGAAAGGGTCAAGAGGAGACTAATGAACTAAAAGGGAACGTAAGATGATTTGGCTTTGCCTAACCTAATATTTATAAGGGATGTCGCGTCGTTCTCTCGTCTGGTCGGGAAACAACTCTTACTTTTGGTAATATAAAGTCGGGCTGCATTTTCTTTGAATAAAAGAAAATTTTAATACTTTTTTTTTATCAGCCTGTACTGTCCCACTACTGGGCAAAGGCCTTCCCAATTCCTTCCAAGAGCTCTTTTCCCGTCAAATTGGACGGGTTTTATAATAAAAAAATTATAATTATAGTGACGGCACGGTTGGCTGAATGATTGACTGCTGCGCTGTGTGTCGCGGGTTCGATTCCCGCACGGAACAAATATCTGGTCGGCTGTTTGTGTATGTGAGTTTAAATGTTTGTAAACGCACCCACGATACAGGAGAAATTCCGAGTGTGGGGCAACGTTTTTAAAAGAATAATAAAATAATAAATGAATTAAAAATATAATTTCTTCTATATACAGACTACAAATAGAACTAAAATAATGATAAAAAGAAGACTAAAAGTAAGTACCTATATATACATAATATACAACGACGACAGTAGGACACTTAGGCGTCAAAGTACTTTTCCGCATAAAATAATTAAACGGGAATTTTATAATAATAAATAAAAAAATTGACGTAGGTTTTAACTTTTATACAAATAGTTTGAGAATTACCTTAGGGAAATTCTTTTAACTTAAACTTAACAAAAACTAGTTCAGAAACTACCAGAACCTATAATTAACCCATAATACGAAGCCTAGGAATTTCCCAGAAAATCCTGAACCTGCGAAGCTCCAACTTCCCAGATAAATGTGTAAGAAAAGTAATTTTAATCAGCAAACTTGTAGTCAGCTGTGGGCATTTCAATATGTCGTGTGGGGTGAACCCCGCTCCCCCACCCCCACCGACCCCACTGGGATATTAGCTGGTGCTAAGGTGTGGCTCCACTCGCGTATCTTGTGGAATTTAGCGATAGTTCGGAAAGGTTATGTGTATCCGTCTTCAGGATAGGATTCTGTTGTTGTTTTTGAGCCGATGTCTTAAATACATAAATTTTGGCACATTCCACAAGTGCACTCAATATAAAACAAAAATAATAAATTAATAAAAGAACTTATATCTAAACATACACATGTCACAGATGATTATTTTTGCGATAATGCGAAAGACAGTAACCTCAATAATACGCAGAATGGAAACACAAATGGCATTCTGAAGGTACTTTCGGAAGGGCTGGATGGGCCGACAATTGGTAGGTTTGTCAAGCTACATGTCATGCTATGGCTTGATATTTAATATTGTAGTTATAATCGTGTTTACTAACATAATTTTAAGCAATTGTATGAACTAACACTATGGGCCATATTGTCTGAAATAAAAGATTTAATATACTATATATATATATATATATATAGTATTATATATATATAGTTATATTTTTAACTATACTATACTACCCTGTTCCCGATACCGGTGGGCTACAATTTTTTATATTTTTAAATGTTTTTTATATTGTTTTTAGTTTAAGAAATATTTAAAAATGTAGAAGATTTGTATAAAAATAAATAAAGGAAATAAATAAATAATAATTGTGTTTCATTTATTGTTGCACGGTACGGCTGCGCCAATAAATAAGCCCAGTATTACGATCATAGGTCACTTCGAAATCTCCATTGTCTTGCTTTATTAACGCTTGCTTGCGTCACTGCGAGTAATAATAGATTTCTTTTTCTTGCTTTTTTTTTTACAAAAATAAATAATGCAGGCAGTCATTAAAAAAACATTTCAATTCATGAAAACCACTATTAATCATCAAGTGCTTATAACGCTTAAAGTGTTTAAATCATTATTAGGTCACAATATTAATGGTGCAAAAGAACTTTAATATGGTTCCTGAAATTCAGGATTATCTTAGGGGCAAACCCTAGGACAGTTAAAAATTCAGGGTATCCATTGTGAGTTATGAAAGGACACTGATTGCCTACGGAACCCTGGGTGTTATCAACTGCTTATCATTCGGTGCAAGCTTGAATTAATTGAGGGTAACGGGTTGCAGTGACACGCGTAGGCGAGCCAGGGGTGCAGCACCCTCGGTCTACTTATGCACTGCTTATATACGAGCAAAAATAGCGTCAGTTCAATTGAAAATGTTAAAAAAAATGTTAAAAAACTAGGTTTTATTACAATGCACTAAAAGAAAAAAGACATTGTTTAATTAACAAAACTGATCGCGTACACAAAGTTTCGTGTCCGTGCTTTTCTTTGATGAGGAGTTCTCTCGTGAGGAGACGACCCTGGCTGCACGATCAGGTCGCCTCTGTCATTAAAATATTTTGTCACCACAACCAAAGGTGTGTGTAAAATTTCAGCACAACCGGTTGGGGGGAAACTGGTTTAAAATTCAGTTACAAAATTCGATCCGTACTAACTAATAAGGCAAGTTAAATAAAAGCTTGAAAAAATGCAATAGTTTTAATTTATTTTAAACAATTGATACTACGATTGTCCTGGTAAAGGTTGCAGGGATCTGCTGGATGCGAGACGCACGGGACCGGTCAATGTGGCGACACTTAGGGGAGGCCTATGTCCAGCAGTGGACGTTTTTCGGCTGAAATGATGATGAATTGTTACTAGATTTCGTAAGAAACACCTGGATAAGGGGCGCAAAGAACCGGGACATGTGACAAAAGGAAGGAGAGTTTTATACTCAGCAGTGACTGATTTCCGGATCAAATGCAGACGATGTTACAATATTCCGTCTGTCTGTAAATAATGCTGAAGTAAGTAATATTACAATTAAAGCCAGACAGACAAGGGGCAGTTATTCCTTAGGTACTAATCTATCCAGAATTGGATTTGGACCCTGTTGATGGCGTTCGGCCCGCCCCTAATACGTAGGACATAACTGACACGGACGAAACTTTGGTGTACTGTAGGTAGAGCCCTGCATATCCCATCGAAGAATAATAGCCTTAAATTAACGGAAAAATCGTATTATTCTCCCCGTCGCTTCTCGGTGATGGAATCACTGTGTCCAGAGGAATGGTCAGCAACAACAAACGAAAATTCTTACTTTTACATAATGGTATTTTAAGTTGACACAAAACTATTCGATACACAGCTTTTCTAGATTTTATGTAATAGTTTAGAGTTGGATTTGTCTTCATTTGTTTTGTTTTTTTTTTTAACCAATTTCCTAAAAAGGAGTATTTTTTATGACCATAGTCTTATCATCAGTTCTTAAAAATTATTACGTTCGTTTTTCTCTTGGAAATTGGTTTTTTATAGATTTTTTTTATATTATGCTCTAAAATTTAGTTTGTAAAACGTATTATTAATGTTAAGAGTTTCTTTGCTAACCGTATCTAGGTAGATGTACAGACGCTACGCATCAAGCTACCCGAAACTGTCAAATTTTCCCAATCAACCTTGAACCTAACGCTTTAGCGATAAAGTTGAAAATCTATTAAAGAAATTTGACAGATAGCTTGATATGCTGGCGACTGTACCACAGATACAATGCATCGGTCTGTCATCGACCCGAGTCCGTGTCGATGGCGGCATGTCACTGGCATTTCCGGACCGCAGCCGGTTCAGTTCCCTGTTGCATCGAGCTGCAGTTTTTGTTTTGGACCGCTTTGGACAAGATTGATGCGATTGTGAAAATTGTTGTCGATACACAGGCGATTATATTACATTGATAGTCAAAAAACAAAAAAAGATGCTATTTAAAAAATATTCCAAAAATAACACTTTTTTTTTACAGGCAACATTCAAATAGCTGTCAAATTTTAGTACTGAAAAATATCAATACCTATATTTATTTATATGTATGTAAAATTAAAGGGAGCTCTATAGTTATTCTGTACTAATCCTTTTCAAGCTCAACCGTTACTATAATCGTAAATTACATTTATCCGATATCCAAGTGAATCATTGCATTAAATTTAGATTTGCCGCTCTAATCAAATATCCTGAAGCCGTAGAATAAGCCAATTCCCCATACGTCTCCTATAATCCCATGAAAGGGGCACGCCCTACTAATCTACCTTAATCTAAGGCTCAGAGGGTTCAAACTTAGTCTAATTTAATTTCTAACCGTTTTATGTTATTGGTTACTAGAGTATGTACATATTATGTACCTTACAGTAAGTATGTTGTTGGTTCCTAAGGGAATTATTTGAGCAGAAGATTTAGTTTAATCTTCTTTAGTACTTAATAGTTTACGACTATTGAGATGTTAACTTAAGATAGGGTTGAGTCTGTTATTATTAATTTGATTTTAATAATTAAAGGATTATTATTGTTAATAATCTGTCAAATTCTGTTCTATTTCGTCTCTTGACAATGGTAGCTTTGAATTTTATCCGAAGTTCCTGGCTGTAGGTAAAATTGTCAAACATTACCTAAGACATTTATCGATCGATTGAGTTTATCTAGTGACATCCCTGATCGACATGTCAGCGATGACAACTAATTGACGTTTCAAACGTCAGAATTGATTACTTAATTTGAGTAACGGTTCCGTCAATTCTTAAACTAAGATTGTTTTGTTTTATTGACATTTTTATGATTTAATTGTTGTCAGCGTGACAAATGACAATTCAATTTGACAACAACTGTGAGCTTTGGATTTAAAATTGAAGACAATAAGGGATATAATTGCTGCTGTTGTGAAAGAATATGAGTGGTTATCGCTTTTATAATATTATGTATCTTTTTATGACAGCTTTATATTAATTTTTCAGTGACTTCAAGCTACAGTCCCGGAAGAAATGCATAAAATAACACTACTATTATAAAGGCGGAACTTTGTATGGTGTTTGTTCCTGCTTCACGCTGAAATGGCTGCACAGATTTCAATGAAATGTAGTACACTGATAGACTGGACCTAAAATAACACTATTAGAGTAGCAAAATTGGTTTTAACACCACCGAATCCGCGGACAAAAGTACCTATGTGACTGTACCTTCTTCAGTCCAATGCTGAATTTAGGCTTCTAAAATTGCATACCACTCAGCTCAATTCTCGGCAACTCTCATCCAGATGCTTCGATTATAGTGCAACATCCCCTCCTAGCCTAAATATTAAATGAACACTCAAAATAGTTAACCCGTAAAATAGTCAGAACTCAATTCAGTCCTCTGAGTTCTGTTCTGACGTAATAGGACAGTTTGAACTGTGAGCCTGTGATGCCACATCACTACAACGTTAGATTAGCGTGTCAGCGACAGTGCTAGGGTTGGACCTGTTTACATTTGGCCCTCAAACGCTTTCAAATGCAAAACATACGAGTTGGGGTGACATTGGGGTGGATCGCTTGCTTTGACGTTCGCTGTCAAATTTGAAAATCGGAAGCGTGTGACTGGTGTGTTACCTTATTGATTGTTTAGCCGGCTACCGACATCTTTTTAACACCATGCATCTATGTTTATAATGTTATCCTACTAGATATTTGACATAATTTTATCAAAGGAGATTGTCACAAGATAATTTAAAAATTGTGTACTGGGGAGTCGAAATAAGCAGCGGTGACAGAAATTCGATGTTGTCATGGTATGGACCTAATGATGCGGACGAATGAAGAAAATCTTGTGAGTTGTACCTGGATGGCTATTGTCTATAAGAGTAGAGGAAGACTAAAGAAAATATGGACAGACTGTGTGGAAGATAATATGTCTAGAAAGGAGGTGATTCATGTGATGACGAATAATAGAGGCGTATTGAAGGAGACATGCTGCGCCGACCTCAAATTTATTGGATGGGGCAGAGAAATGTTGAGGAAATGAATAAAATCATACTGTGACTTAAAATGATACAGAAACGGGGATTTCCTATTAATAAGCAAATTAAACAAGTCTTTATATATGACCATGATCCTGTAATCACGCACAATGTTCATTTATTAAAATAAACTGGTTTTACTTATTGTTTTCGTGCTTACTGACACTTTATAAGTAAAGTAATTTACTAGAAATGTAATTTAGTTCGCATTTCCGCCTACGTACGTAATCCCACAGGTTATCCTTATGTGGAATCTCTGAGAGTTTCATACAAAATACAGGGTGTAAACGGACCCTTCACGAAGCCGTCAACCAAGCATTATGCACATCAAACTAAGTAACTTTACGCAAATATTGTTTCTGGGAAACGACTTTCTTTTTTGGGGTTAAAAATCACGTTTTACGGTAGGACTCAATATAACGAACTCAAAACATTGTGCTGATGGATGGATTGAATAGTACGGGTGTCGAGGAGGTGTTTAAATTTAAAATCTTACATTAAAAACATGTATTTAATAAAAAACTTGTGAAAAAGTTGGAACTTTAACCCCCAATATCTCCGTAACTTTTATTCCTTGGTTCCCAGGTATGGGAATAAATGCCTTAAACTATCATTACAGGTATATAACCTAATGCAATAGTCAAGTCACACACACAATATTAAAATTAAAGCACAACACATCTCATTGTTTGTAACACAGTGTAAACTAAAGTACTTTTGCGAATTCACCCCACTGACAGGGAAATATATCTATTTCGACCTGAATGTAATTGATGGTACGAACTGCTCGAGTCAGAGGGGTTTTGGCCAGCAAATTGGCCCTGGAAGGAACGACCAGCATCGGCGGGGACCGTCGCCTCCACACAACGGTCGGGAACGCACAAATGCAACCGCTGCAACACTGTCGGGTTGTATTCCATGCCTCGGAGCAGTCTCACCATGTACGACACTAGTGTAAATTACCGTCGCACCCCGAGTTGATTGTACCCCACCATACCCAGTACAAATAGTGTGGGGTACATCAAAGGGTAAAATGGGTATACCCCATAAAGTTTCCTGTACAGGTGACGCGTGAACTTGTTTTGGACTCGCTCGCTCGCTCCAACATCAATGAGTACTTGGTCTCATGTGGAGCCCATATGACAGCACTATGTTCTAGATGACTCCTTACTAATGCGTCATACAGAACTCTGATGGCCGAAATGCTGGTAAAGTCTCGCGTCTGCCTCAGAACAAACCCCAAGTTTCTGAACGCCTTTTTGCAGATCTTAGTTATATGACCGCGAAACGTCAGTTCAGGAGTGAGAACACCCCCCTACACTACTGCATCCACTTAGTACTCGTAGAGTAGAGGTGCTCGCGCGCGGGCGAACCTTATCACCATGGATACGTTGAAATAGAGCCTGTTCTCTTGACTCCATTTCACGATCCTATCAATGTCCTCCTGCAAACATCTGCAATCAGACTCCGTCCTGACCTCAAACAGCAACTTGAGGTCATCTGCGAATAACAAACAAGATCCATTTTTGACGACTTCTGGTAAATTGTTTATCATTATTATAAATACCAGAGGCCCCATGTTGCTGCCTTGACTCACCCCGGACCAGGTGTAATACGGGTCGGATTCGCAGCCGTTGTAGTCAACGTATTGCTGTCTGTCATGCATATAGCTGGCTAAGAACTGCTATAGATGTGGTGTGCAACCGATTTCTGCTAACTTACGTAATAATATGTCATTATCGACGGAATAAACCTCGTTTATTCTCGTCTCATTTTTTTAGAGAACATCATGCGCTTAAAATTGGTGTGAAAATACCTCTTTAAAACTTAAGGATGGAGTTGAGGAAAAAATTGTGAACACCAATTACATGACTGTTGTAACAATGACTCAAAATAGAGGTCAATACACTGCTAATGGACAATTTGAATAAGAACTCTTTTGGACTTGTTAATTTAGCATTTTTTCGCGGAGGTACGATTAAACAAAAATGTGAATATTGCATAGAATTTACAATTTTGTTATATTAGTAATTCAAGATTGTCATATAAGTCGCTTTTTAGCATACGTACTCGTCAGCTTAAAAGAAATAGATACATGTGTTTAGAGGACGCCTATGCGCATATTTTTTTGCTGCCTAAGCATAGAGAAATCAGCCTGTAATGATCCCACTGCTGGGACACAGGCCTTTTTATGAGAGGGAGTGGGCTATAAATCTGTAATCCACCACGCAAGCTCAGTTCAGGTTGGGTTGTCACATGTGTTTTTCGCTGATTGTACCTAAAATCTTTTGTCCTGCACGTCATACAATTATTCTGACGTTATCAATAAAAGTAAAGCCTTCTCCATACACTGTAATATGCTCGTAATATCAAGCCTCTTTGTCTACCCACTAATGCCTTTCACTGCCGTAATATTAATAATTAATGTTGTTTTAATAACACTGTAATCAGTGTTTATAACAAGCGACTTAATTATATTGGTTTGTCTGATAAACAGATCAGGGTCAGGAGTTAAACGTGTTAGTAAAAGATATAAACATCAAGTATGTTGCGTATAGCACGGTGGCACCTCTGAAAGAAAGAAGGAATAATAATGATTTACGTTTATTATGACGCGTAATAATAAAAATATAATATATGTTCCTCTCTCTGGAGCCCTGACCACCGGCAGCCTGGACCTTGTTACTGATGCCGATTGGCCATCTATTTTTTTATATTTTTAAATGTTTTGTTTACTTTTGTTTTGAAATTATGAATAAAGCAAATATAATATGTATAATATAATTTCGTTAGGAAGTTCCTCTCTCAAGAGCCCTGACCACCGGTAGCTCGGACCCTGATCCAGATGCCGGTGGGCTACTATATTTTATATTTTTATATTTAAAAATGTAAATTATATGTAAAATTAAAAAAGGAAAAAAAAAACAAAAAATACGCAAAAATAATAAGTACGAGGAATAATTTTATTCTTTGAAAGAAATAATAATAAGCCAGGTGCCTCGCTGGTTTAGTGGTAGTAAGCGCGACTGCTGAGCGTGAGGTCATTCCTGGGTTCGATTACCAGGTCGAGCAAAGTGTTATTGGGTTTTTGTCATCAGGAATTTCTAAGAAGCAGCCACGGAGTCTAGATTTGTGCTCGGTTGATGGCGATAAGCTCGCCCTCTTTTACATGGGACTTAAACATAACTGGCGAAATGTGAGTGCACTATTAGGTAAACCTCTGCCTAACACTTCGAGGATTACAGGCGTGATGTTATGCTAAGTAGGCAATATTCTTTCTTTCAGTCAGAAATTTTAGGATTGTATGGATTGATCCTTACTTAAAACCTACTCTACCTAGTCTAGTCTTACCTAGAATACCACTTTTTATTTTTTTATTTTTACTTTACCAGAATGAAAATGTCGTGAAGTATGGAGATTATACCGAACAACACAGGTTTAAAAGTAGGGAGGCCATCTTTATGATTACCTGCATTTATATTTACTTTGGTTTTATTTTCATAAGGATGTAATGTTTGACAAGAACTTGTAATATTGGCAAAATGGATGGTTGCTTCATCGTAAGAAAAATAAAATATTTTCAATATTTTAGTCCTTCAATCGGCAGTTGTTCCTGGATACGAATATTTCGAATTATGTCGTGGCAGCCACAAGAAGAAGCAGAATAAGTCATCTACGTAGGTATGTTCTTCAAGAATAAGATTTTAGATGATTAAATGCCAATCTGCTCTCAAAACGAAAAAGAAGAACCAACAACTCTAAGACGTGTGTCATCTAGACTTGCTGCATCTCCCAACCTGCTCTGGCTCCATGTCTGTAGTTTAGCCCACTACCCCTCATAAAGAGGGGAGGAAGCTTGACTCCCGGTGTGATTGTACTGCATGCCAGTTTTAAAAATTTTAAAGGAAGTCGTTTTTCTTGTTAATGTAATAAGGAGGGATGAAACTATGACTAAAAGAGTGATGGACATGAATGTTGATGGATGGAGAGGGAGAGTTAGAGCAAAGAAAAGATTGATGGATCGTGTGAGAAATGATATAAAAGAGAAAGGAGTGAATGATGCCGTGACGTCTGTCAGGAGAGAATGGAAGAAGTAAACGTATTGCCGGACCCCAAGTAGAATAGGACAAGGAGAGGAAGATGAGGTGTATGCTATTTTTGGGCGATTATCGGTACCATACACTTTCTTTCTAACGTAAGATAATAAAATTGTGTATCTTTCCATACTACATACACCTCAATTCACGCTTTAATCCTACTCTAAAACCATTCCCATGTTAGTGACATCTAAGGCTGTTATTACGAGGTGGTTGACTACGCATCCTGCCTCGCGATAATCTAAGATTAAATCTAATCTATCGATTGCAGGCATCCGGGTGGGCTGGGAAGTAAAACGAAGTAAAAAATCTGTTCAAAACAATAGCCCGAACTCGTTCAACGGGTTAAGAGAACTAACTTGCACGTGCATATCCTGTCAATCTTAAGAGGTAGGTTTAAAAGTCAATTTTCCTTGTGCTAGTGTCGTGGTATGTTTGCGAGGTTGTATTGTGGTTAGAATGTCAGATTCGGCTTGCGGTTGAAGTGTTGCTTTGGAGGAATATTTTTTTTGATTATTGTTAAAGGTAAAAGTATTGAAGAAATAATCGGAAAGTGTTTCGACTCGAATTTTACGCGTTGTTTTACCGTTTCTCGAAGTTTAATCGTTCTCAGATCAACATCCGGAAGCAAAATAAAGGAGTTTTTAAACAAGCAATCGTGTTAAAAGAATTTGTTGAATGAATGGTCCGCGAAAAACGTAAATACATAACTTCCTAAGAATAAATGTTATAGACAAATAACCTCTTTGATCTAACATGTAAAATAACAAAACTTATTTGTGTACTGGCGTAGCGCTCCGTAACAAAATCATTTCTCACAGTTTGTACATTCTTACCAAAATTTATAGATGTGCCGTCGCCAAAATTTCAAACACATGTGAGTATTATTTATAAAAACACTGACGTTTCAATACGAGCTGCTAGTAATATGAAACTTATTGTACAAAACGTAGCTTTCATAGATGCTCAACCCATCTCTGAGCGTTTTGCACAATGGGACATCCATGCATGTGTTGATACAAGTGCAGGCATCTGGCATCACCCGGCAACACTTTTTGTAAAGCGCACAGGTACAAACGACGAAAAAATTTTAGAAAAAAAAATCCACTCTCTGAGGGGGTAAAAGCATATTTATTTCTACGAAAACACCAGGCGAAATTGAACCTTGTACAACCCGAGTTTAAGGTCAAGTCATGGTTAATAATGCTCGTAATATAACACCACAGGAACGCAGGGGTCTAATGACACGCGAGACGTTTTATATGATATTTTTTTGTAAAGTTTCAGTTAATTAGAGTTGAAATTCTTAGCTTTTTTGTGTTTTCACTAATTCTATTTTAATTGGTTGTGCGGCGCCTGGAGATATTAACCGGCTCACCGGCTCCCGCTTGTGGTCTCAACGACACAGGGACAGAGGAAGACTGTAATTCTCTTTTGTGTACTAATCTAAAGTGTTATTGGGAATTTCTCAGTAGCAGCCACGGAGTCTGGATTTGCGCCCGCTTGATGGCAATAGGCTCGCCCCCTATAATATATTTAAATATAACTGGCGAAATGTGGGTATACTATTAGGTACACCTCTGACCAACCCTTAGGGGATTACAGGTGTGATGTTATGTGTACTAATTATTCTTTAATTTTTGGTTATGTTTTAGCAGAATACAGATAAGAATATGCTTGAAGGATTTTTATTTGAAACCTTGAACCCAGCATCAGTTCCGCAACACTGATTTACCGCCGCGCAATACGAACAACAAAATGACACCTCAAAGGTATTTGTGCGGAGGAACGGCTTCGTAAGTCTGCGGCTGACGCTACACTTTGATGGTGCCTCGCCATGCCAAAGGAAACAACGCTAAATCCTTTCCTACAAGGTGTCGAAATATGTTAGCTTGCCAAATCTCTGGGCCGGCCAGTGCACGTTGGCAGGCGCATTAAGGGCGCTGCCAAGTGCCGACGACCGGCCGCTGTGCCAGGTACCCTGCCAAATCTCTCTGCTTTTTTTCACAACACAAATTTGTGAAGCCTATTTCGGATTCAGCCAACATGGCCGCCCCGATATTGGTTTTCGAACGGAGAATGAATAATTTTGTAGGTTTTTTGCCAAAAGTAAATTATGTAAAGTTCCCATTCTAGGCGCTCTCGGTGCGGGCAGGGAGCCAATTTCGCTAAATAAGATTCTGTACCTATCATTATTAAAAGGAGATTATTAATGCGAATAGGCAGTCAGGGACTTTCACCTTATTAATTATTTATGGTCCTCCTTTGTGATTCTTCCCCTTTGGTCATGATAATATATGCTCTATACGGATACCTGTGTTATTTCTTTGTGCACGGATGTGTCATGGTAACCATTACTCATCCACATTTACCTGAGAGCGAGCCAGCAAAGTCGTTAGTTGCCTTTCGACTCTATAGATAGCAATAATGATGTTTCTGTATAAGATTTATAGTTATTTTGCTCCATTCCACAGCACGAAAGTAATTTTCGAGATCGAAATCTTTATTCACGTAAAATTTTAATGTTATATCCCAGACTATAACGCATAAAAAACAAAACAATATCAGCGATGCACAACGACCGCAATAACAGTAGAAGACCCCTAACCCGTCGCATCTATTAAAAATCAGTTGAATTCTAAAGAGTTACAGCTTACAGCCCTCCCACTTGGGGGGGGGCATCAAGTTTTAAAGCACACCGGACCAAGTTGGGCCGGGAGTACCCCCGCAGGCAATTTGGTCCTCCCTCCCCGGGCCGCGTTATAGGGTTATTGTTAAATTAGTACATTCATACTTTGTTGTTTATGGCAACACTAAACCGATCGCTGTTACGACCGACGGCGATGTTGCGCTTGATTGATTTACGGATATTTTTCTGTTTTTGCATATTAAGCTGATGGCGAAATGGCCAAAAGTTGGATAATAAATTTTAACTGACGCTGCGTGGTCTATATTATCGGTTATGTGAGCATTTGTCTCTTTTATTTACTACAGTAAAAGAGACAAAAATATTTTTAAATAAACAAAAAATATCTGTTAAGTCTTCACGAAACGTTGAAATTTCACATTTTATGACCACGTCATACGTCATCAGCTTTTGAAACTATAAAAGATGTAAATAGACCCCTAACGAAGCCGAAAGGCACTTGTTCTCACCGTCTTTGTGATATTTTTTTTTGTTCTAGACCATACCTGGGAACCTTCTAGTTACGGAGATATTGGGGGTCAAAGTTCCAACTTTTTCACAAGTTTTTTTTTTAATACGTGTTTTTAATGTAAGTTTTTTACTTTAAATACCTCCACGACCCCCGTACTATTCAATCCATCCATCAGCACAATGCTTTGAAGTGCGTTCCATCGAGTCCTACCGTAAAACGTGATTTTTCACCCCAAAAAAAAAAAAGTCGTTTCCTAGCAATAATTTTTGCGTAAAGTTACTTAGTTTGATGCTTGGTTGACGGCTTCGTGAAGGGTCTGTTTACACCCTGTATAAATTATATTTTTAAAATCCATCCAGGGTTTTGCAAAAATAAGTTTGGGATTTCAGAAGAAAATAAAATCTTACTATGAAGCATGTTTCCCCATCTATGTAGCCACGAAATAAGTTTAACAAAACACTATATTTTTTATTTGCTTTATTAAACTGAGTGGCATACCATAAGTCCAAAGGCTCTACAATAGTAATTTGTTTTATTATTGGTACAAAGTGGTACCAAATTACACATGATTGGTCCTTACCTACGTGAGCTTTGCCACGATTAGCCATGAGCCATGAGCCCCGTCGCCTCGGGCTTATTTATAGTTTCGATTGGTTTTTATGTCGAATTTACTAAATTGATCTTCCCTTGTTTTCTGATTTTTCGATCAGGTTTTTGAAAAAGGTAGATTGAGGTACCTTTAATTGTTTAAAGTATTCGATCGCTTTGCGCCGCGGCAGACCTCGTAGAAGATGGCGGGTCGAGCTGGACATAACCTACGACAGTAAGTACAACAGAATTGAAAGAACTGGAAGACAGGCTTGCTGTAACAGTAATTTTTCCATCAACAGCGCATGACTTCTAATGGATGCCAACAACCGCATTTTGTTATTAAACTACAATTTAATTCCTCAGAAACGTTAAGACCCACACTAAATTACCCCTAAACTCTTCAAAAATCATCTAATAGCCATAGCAGAATTATGTCCGAAGCATCTAAAACAAAACTCCCAAGATTTCCAACCTACATTGTTCTTTACGAATTCAGATTTTTTTAAGTGTTTCCGAAAGATAATGAAGGAGAGATACAAAAAACTCGTTGCATACGTAATCACAGGGTAGATATGTACTTCATCACACATTATAAAGCTAAATAAAGTGCTGTTCTCAACTATTCGCTTCCGGTGCGTTCCGAGTACAAGACCACGACAAAGGTGCTAGCAAACTGATGTGTAACACTGGACGTTCACTATAACGGTGAACAGCATGTACGGTAGCATAATCAGCCCATGATGTTCCCAAATCTGGGATACAGCCTCCTTTCTATGAGAGGCAGTGCGGGGTGTTGGATTATCAATTAGATTTTTTGGTTCTAGGACATGTCAGTATCCTCACGATGTTTTCCTTCACCGTTTTGAGAACAGTAGTGGTAAAATTAAGTGCACAATGTCGATAGATCCGTTGCTGAAAAAAGCCCACAAAGGGGAAGGCAGATGGCATGGCTGACTCTACCTGAATATGGCTAAAGGCAAACGCAGAGGTAATCAATCAGAAACGGAGACGTTCGTGTGACTTATTTCCTGAGTTCCATAAGTACTTTCGCAGTGCGGTCCGGTGACTCATGCTCTACTCTAAACAATTTCTTTCATTTCTTTCCTCCGCAGCTGTCACACCTCGCGTGTCGCATAAGCCAGTATCCCGTGGTCAAGCCGTGAGTACGCTATCACCTGGTACCAATGTTCTAGTCCAGTGAGAAGAAACCTTTGAATAATGGTAATGATACCACTGACCTAAGGATGATAGAACTGCTGCGAAGTGTTAGCAATGTTAGAGTAATTGTTTATTGTTTCGCAGAACAAGGTTTTTCATGTTAAGACAAATGAGTTGGATGCTTGGTTCCGGCTTCCTTGGGTGAAGGACTTTGGGTTCAGTTTAGTATGATTGAAGGTATACTAGTACTTGCATTGACTACTTGAGAAGTTGAGTACAAATGATTTAAAACTCATAAGTTGATGATTGAAGAAAATATAGATTCCTTGGACCATAATAAAGAGCAAACATAAAATTTAGAGGTCTTCATAGAAGACTGATTTAAAAGCCGTACTGTTTACGAAGAACGTACTGCAACAGCTTCTCTAGAATTACTACTACTTCAAGCTAACCTCTTAGCTTTGAAGTAGTAGTAATTCTAGCTGCCCTTTAGACATTCTATTAGCAATAATAATGATGGAAAGCCAAAAATAGGACTGACACAGCTACCAAAAAACTAAAGTTAGTACTGTTAAAAGTCGATAAAGACATACGGTAAGAAAGCGCACTTGTAGGCCCTCAGATTAATGTTGCAATAGCCACGCGGTAGTACCTACAGCCAATCAGCAGAAAACTAATTAAATAGTTCATGTAACATTATTAGTAGAAGTGCTTGTCAAAATGTTTTGACATACTTACACTATCTGTGATTGAATATTAGGTCAACCATGCGAGCCTATCGGTCGATAGTGACCGGAGTTGCGAAACTAGATAAATTGTTAGGTTTTCAAGAGTATCGACCTTATTTTTGGTCTTTAGAGTGTGTGAAAAGTAGGATGAAAGGTTTGTCAACAAATGTGGAGTTGTTGACGTTTGATTGAGGTTTCTGTTAACTGGATATGGACCCAACGATGATGAAAGTTAGTAATAATCCGATGGATTTCTTGTCTGAAAATATCTCAGGGAAGACTTTAGTCCAGTAAAGGAAGAAATAGCTGATATAGGTAATAAAACGTGAAGCTTTTTTAGCAACAAAGTAGATCCTTTATAACTTATAAAAGATAATCGTAGGCGCGACTTATAAATCAATGCAGACGATGCATTTATGCGCAAAGATTGAGTACCGAAAGCATCTATGTCTCAATCCCAAAGAGACATAATCGAATACCCCAAACAGACAATATAAACAAGATCTTAATTTAGAGCAAACAAAAAACGATAAGCCAACGACCCACGAAGTAAATGGTTGTCACAAGCCGTTTATGTTCGCCGATATAAATGTACAAGCCCAACCAGCCTTCGAGCAAGCTTGAATCATTATAATTGACAATAACAAATGATACACATCTACATTACAAAACCTCCATGTCTAGAGTTTGATGGATATTGGAGACTATTGTGACGTGACGGATATTTAAAAGTCGATCTATGAAGGACTTCGGTTAGTTCCAAAGTTTGAGGAGTCTTTTTTGATTTTTCAAGTGCAACTTCGTGATTTCTTCTGTTTTGTTGTTGCATTACTAATTGATCAGTAACTTAACTAGTCTACATTAATTCTCAGAATCCAAAAATATCTTTCATTTTCATAATTTTTTGGGGACAATCTGCGACCTCTAATGAACTAATGAAAAGCCGAAATGATCAGCTACTGCGTCATTCAAAATTATTTTTTTAATTTAGAATCTTACAGCTCTCGTTTTTAGGACACATTTTAGTAGCGATTGGATGGAATCCCAAATACGGGAAATTTTGAGTCTAGACAGTCACAAAACTTGAACAATTACAAATAATTTATTTTATTCGAATACCATTATGGTGCCTAAAAAGGTAGAAACGAGACGAGTGAGACGACATTGTTTGAGGATATATAAATTAACCAAACGCGTTTCGAAAAATAATTGATTTTCAATGGTTTGATTTGTCTGTCTCTAGATTTCATTAAGAGTTTAATTATGTTGTTGGAGCTTAAAAACGAAGCTTACATAAATAAAACCGATTAATTTAAATTAATTTATATATATGTGTCTACAATGTCAAACGGATCACGCGGTCCGATCGCATAGAAGCAATATCTTCGATATTGGAAATTGGGCATTGAAAGGAAAGGCATTGTTGAAACCAACAAATAGGTCTATCTATTTAATCACAGAAATATATTAATTTTTAAAAAATGTATCAGTCGATATGCTCTGTAGGAAAAACAATAATGCATCTGTAGAATACCCAAGACAGGAAACACTGATACGCCTTTGCGTCCCCCCAGAATACTTGATACAAACAAATGTCAATCATCACCCTCCGAGGAAGCTAACGTTACTTTAAGAAGAAAGCCAAAAGATTCCGACAACGACACCATTTGTTCAGAAGATCTTAGCTTCTTTGGTGATACTATACCCACAGAAAAACCTGATAAAGTTAATCTGGAAAAAAAATTAACACTACAGGATTTAAGTGAAATAATAATTACACATCTGAAAGAAAATAACAAATCCATTGTACAAGAACTACAGAAAACTATACACACAGAAATATATAAAGCAATTCATGAATTAAAACAAGATATAGACTATAAAACAAATACCTTAACAATAGAAAATTCTCAAAGACAGCAAGAAATAGTAAACATAAACATAAAACTAGAAAAACTACAAACAGAAAACGAAAATCTGAAAAAAGAAATAAGAAAGTTAACTACAGAAGCTTCTAAAATACCCAATAGTCTGCAAGTAAACCACCATAGAAAGATTGTGCTCTACGGCCTGGCGGACTACAATAAAGAGCCTGAAAATGCACTCCACAGTAGATTGGTTGAACTGTTTCGTGAAATAGTAAACGTAGACGTTTCAGCATATATTGAAGATCTGTATCGAATTGGAAGACCAGGTGGATCTAAGAACCGACCACTCGCCATCGAATTCATCAGCAAGAGAATGGCAAAATATATTATAAACAATAGAACTTTCTTTCAAGGAACTGGACTATTCATTTCAGAATTTTTAGATAAAAATGAACGAAAGTATAGGGCACAAATGCGAGAGGAACTGTTTACGGCAAGAAATAACGGATCGCACGCAGTCATCAGAAATAACAAACTATATATAAACGGACAATTATTTAAAATAAATAACAACATAAAGGAATACGCACATAACAACCAAAAAGAAGAAATAACATATAACAACATGACGCAGCCCTGCACTATAAACAACACTGATAAAACTGAGAACCAGACTTTTCGTAAACAACGAACAACCATTTAAACTATTGTTCCAAAACATACAAAGTCTAAATAACAAACAAGACATACTTGAAGCGTTTATAGACGAACATCCATCTTACAAAGCTATATGCCTTTCAGAAACATGGCTAACTCAAGAAAGACTAGACCTCATACAATTTAGTGGATACAAATTTGCTTCATCATATTGTCGCAGTACTAGAACCGGAGGCGGCGTGTGTATACTCCTACAAGACTATATTGAAAGCATACAGAAGGACGACATCACCGATATGTCTGCAGAATATATAATAGAAATATGTGCCACAGAATTAAAAAAAGAAAACTTATTAATTATAATTATATACTGGAATAGGAGAGAGGAGGAAGTTTTTTATGAAAAATTAAAGCAACTATTAAAATACATAAATAAAAAATACTATAAATTAAATATAATAATAGGAGGCGATTTCAATATAAATATACTACAGGATAATCTAAAAACTAATAAATTTATAAACCTCATGCAAGAAAATAACTTTACTCAACACATAAAAAGCGCTACGCGTATCACACCAAACACCGCAACATGTTTAGATCTAATACTCACGAACTTTAACCACAAAGACATGCACGTAACAATAGACGACTTAGGCTTCTCTGACCATCATAGCACAGTCCTACATTTAAAATTACCAGAACAACCCAGTACAAGTAATTGGTACACAAAGAAAAGGTTATATAACAATACAAACATATTAAAATTTAAAGAGGAATTACAAAAAATTAATTGGAATGATATACTTAAAACTGATAATAATATTAACACAAATTATAAAACATTTAACGATAAACTTACCTTAATCCTAAATAAGTGTATCCCACTACTTAAAATTAAACTTAAAACTAAATATAAGAAATATTGGCTCACTGTTGGTATAAAAAAATCCAGTATTAATAAAAGATTGTTAAAAATATTAATTACAAAAACAAAAGATCCTACATTAATAACATATTACAAAAAATATGAAAAAATACTGAAAAAGGCGGTTACAACAGCTAAAAAACTGCACTACAAAAATAAAATGACTAAATCAAATAATAAAGTTAAAACAATGTGGGGAATCATAAATGAACGCTCAAACAAAAAGCGTAAAACCGAGAAACACAACATAACATTACAAGTAGATAATAGCTTAACGGCGAAACCGCAAGAAGTAGCCAACATATTTAATAATTTCTTTGTCTCCATTGGTGGGAAAACTACAACACCAACCGGCAGCAAACCAAAGGGGCTACCGGCAACCTTAACTACACAAAATACATTATACCTTAACCCAGTTGATCCTTATGAAATAAACATAATTATTAAAAACCTAAAGAACAAGAACAGCCACGGAATCGACGAACTCCCACCCAGTCTGATAAAACAGTGCGCTGATGAACTTACCTTGCCATTTTATATACTCATTAACCAATCCTTCGAAGAAGGTGTTTTTCCTGACTTACTCAAAAAGGCCCTCATTAAACCTATTTTCAAAAAAAAACGATAAAACTGACCCGAACAATTACCGTCCCATTGCTCTACTACCAACAGCCTCAAAAATATTCGAAAAAGTCATGTGTAACCGCGTTTACGCGTTCTGTGAAAAATATAGCATCTTCAATGATAGCCAAAATGGATTTCGTAAGAACCGATCCACTGTTTTGGCCGTCTACAAGTACATACAAGAAGCACTCAAAATTATTGATAATAAAAAATACGCTATTGGACTGTTATTGGACATGACCAAAGCGTATGATAAAGTACAATTCGATATACTATTGAATAAACTTTACAACATAGGTATCCGAGGAAAAAGTCATGACTGGTTTACATCTTATTTAGGAAACAGAGAGCAAGTCGTAGAAATAGAACACTACAATACACAAACACAACACATTGAACTAATTAGATCACAAAACATACCTGTAAACGCCTCCATACCACAGGGAAGTGTCATAGGATGCCTATTGTTCTTAGTCTACATAAATGATCTCCCTAACCACATAAATGAAACGTGCGTATTGTTTGCCGATGACGTCTCTATTTTAACATCATGTAAAAATAACCAAAACCTGAACCAAACACTAACATCTATACTTGATACCACAACATACTGGATGAACGAACATAACCTAGAAATTAACTTTAGTAAGACAAAAATAGTCACTTTCCACCCGCGACAAAAAACCCCAATAAATATAAATTTTAAATACAAAGGATCCAAGTTAGAAATAGTTAATAAATTCACCCTTTTAGGCCTGGACATAGATACACACATAGACTGGAAACCACACATACAGAAAGTAAAAACAAAGCTATCTAAATTTGCATATTTTATTTATTTCAGAGAAATAAAGAAAACTACAGATCTCAAAACAGCAATAGTAACATACTATGCGTACGCGTTCGCTTGGCTTAAATACGGAATAATATTATGGGGTAACAGTACAGACGCACCTTCGCTATTTACAATACAGAAGAAACTTATAAGAACATTGGTTAACATAGAAGACACCGACTCATGTAAACCACACTTCAAAGAACTAAACATCCTAACACTACCCTGTCTCTATATATTTGAAATTTGCAAATTTGTAAGGAAGTACCCACAATTCTACAGCAAAAGAAAAGACATACAAACAGAAATCAAACTTAGACATGGAAATAGACTCAACCTGCCAACTTCACGATTAAAAATGCACTCCTCTAGTGCGTTTGTCACGTCAATAAAAATCTACAATAAATTACCTGAACACATAAAAAACACAGAAACAAACAATATATTTATAAATAAACTAAAACGATTTCTCTTAGATAAAACCTACTACACAATTGACGAATACTTCAAAGATAAATTCCTCCTAGAGAAACGAAGATAATTAGAATAACCAAGTAGTACCTAATACATCTATTTACCTTATCTACCGTGCAATATCTTTAATTACTTACTATTTAGTTAATAATAAATTACAGCTAATATATATAAAATAATTATCTAATAATATATAAAATAATTATCTAATTTATATATAATATAAATATATAAAATAATTATCTAATTTATAATTTAGAAAATATCTATTAATAATAAATAAATAAATATAGAAATATTAATAATAAACAAAATTAATATAAATCTACTCATAAATAATATCTACCTACTTAAATATCTAAATATAAGATTTACTCCTTAATTTCAATATTATAATTTCAATATTATTATGTTTTTAAACAAAAAGCGCTTCATCCTCTCCTCTAAAAACTAACTTGCTGTGCCCGACAGGGTCCATAATTGTTTCTCTATAATTTACCTACCAGCCTTGTATACATTATGGAATGCAATAAAGTATTGAGTATTGAGTATTGAGTATTGAATAATGAAAAGTCTGTATCTTCAAAATCAAGAAAAAGTTCCATTCTCACTTCGCAACATAAAGCCAATTAAGTTACAGTAAAATTATTGAACCCTGTAAATGTCACACAATAAGCACATTTCTCCGGGTCAGTGCCAAAGCCTGCCCCCTAATAACTTAATTCTGACTTCCTGACGTCTGATTGAAGCTAATTGCTCGACCTCCCACCTTTCGCCCCTTTGTGCCCGTAATTGGATCTGACCTGACTGTATTTGACCCAAGCGTGGTCCTGCGTGGTGATAAAAGTATTTAACGTGATCCTATTCTTAGCTCGGACTATTTTGAGTTCATTTGGCAAGCCTTTTTTTTTTTTTTTTTTTCCGGATGGGAAATCAAGCCTTGTTTGGTATTTGAGCTGGTTACTCTTTTGTTTTAATGTCGTGTTAGTTTTCCTCATTTTGGTTCATATTTTGGCTGTGAATCATGAGTGCAATAGGTTTATGTTTAGGTTCCACATTAGTCTTGAGGCTTCTATTGTAAACCAATCACCAATACGAAGACCCAGATGACGAATCACGCCTTAGGCGCTGGTAATTCTGCGTCTTATCCCTTATCTGCATCGTTACAAAGTAATATCCTCCTTGCATTTTTCCTCTCAACACAAGGAAAGCTTGATTTCGTAACGGTAAAACAAACATATGATTTCTTAAGAACATAATTATGAATTGCAACATTTTCTTTGTCAGGCTTCTCGGTAGTACTGTCCCGGTTTATTTACAAAATTATAAAATGCTCATTGTCCGCGAATAACATACAAACTGATTCAGTGAATTTGATGATGGTTAAAGATAATATTTACTCGTTTTAGGTGCCTACGGTACAGATGCAAACCTTGGGGGACTCCAAAGACCAAAATTTTGAAGGAAAGCGATTTGTCAACTCGTGTTAGTAATTAATCTAAAAATTTGAATGGCTTCATGTGTTGTTTTGAATTAAAATGAGGAAATCCATCTCTATTCTGAAAGTTCCTAATGGATCCAGTCAATTTAAAGATAAAGTTCAAAGAATTCTTCAGCAATACAAACTTCAAGCACTATGAAATGGAATTGCATAAATTATCGTATGATAATGATAAATTGTCATCTATCTACATTCTACAATTTACCTACAAGTCATAAAAACTGTTCCTGCAAACCAAGAAATTGCAACAAATAAAGAATCAAAAGACCACGTAATCTAGATTGTTAACAATGAGCTCGTATAAAATCATTGTATTTAAATTTGTTATAATACAAAATATACATGGAAGTGAGTCACATGCAGTAGATACAATTGGTATTTCATCGGCTATGTGTTAGAACTGGGTCGTTGATTACCACTCGATTTAGCTGCTTTACGATTATTGAAGACACTCAATTTTTATATGCAGCTGACTCTCAACATTTATGTGAGTGTTGCTCAAAGAACTGACTTTAAAATACGACCTAAATAAATTTTAAAACACGCACAATATCGTAACTTGATTGGAAAACCGGATCAAGCAAGTTCCGAATATGATAGAATAATTATGAGATAAATCATTAATGTTCTTTAGGGTTCATCAATGCCCTCATTTCCTTCTTCTATCTACTTTCTGTTCGCTTAATCGTTTGTGGTTACAATAGAGAAACTAGCATGCATTAGATAAAAGACACGATCAATCGACACCTTAAAAAAAATTTCACGACAAGTCGCAGGCATCGATATAAAAGCCTCACACTTGCTTGCCTACCCATTACTCGTCTCAGGCAAGATCATCGATCACAATTCACAACTATTGGTATAAGAAGCAATTTGAGCCTTATTGATCGCGAAGGTCAAAAGCTTTGCAATTGACTATATTGGGCCCTGAACTCTAAACCAATTAACACCTAATGTATACGTACTAGTAGTTCCCACGTTAAATTGAATCATTATTTACTTATTTGGTTTAGTCATCATGTAATTGGTTCTGCATTCATTCATATGGATCTGGTTAGACCTTGGATTAGCATTCGGATTTTTCTGTAGTATCAAAATTTAGATTGTGTTTTAGATTTTAAACCTTATTGGGTGGCCGTGTAATTGCTTTTCAAATGGAAGTATCCTCTTAAGGAATTGTTGTCAAGACATCATCGAATATTTCAGTTTTTTGCTATTCTATCAAGAGTTTCCTTAATTCTACTAGTGCAAATAAATAAGCACTAATTTAACAATCTACGTTTTTATAATCTGTGAAGAATTCTGATGTACTACACCGATGTAGTCAGCCGAACCCTGTAAATAGCCATTGAGTGCTCCATCATTACGAACGTCATAAATCCATTACTCGTTAACATCTAATTGATTATGCCCACTTCGATGGATATCGATGGAACAATCCAAACCAGTATTTGCGTGAACGCTGCCGTATAACAAAGCCAATTCTGTACTAGATTATATCGACACGTTAACACATACTCGGTAATAACCAAAGCAAATAAACTAGAAAACTAATAATACACATATTTACAAAACACATTGTTGTATGGAATTCAATTTAAAACAAGCTCTAACGAAATATTCCTGTAATATATTCGATGAAACTTTCCAACAGTACCGAATTTCTCAGGTACTCGCAAGTTTATCTTTACACCATCAAATCAAGCATTCAATACTCTTCACAAGCTTGTTTGCCTTCAAAGATTCACTGTATGCGTGCACCAACAATGCCTATGTTCATTGCAAAACATCCTCTATTCCCTGAACGTTAAGGACCTCCCGAATTGCAAGCGTAAACTTGCAATTGGATTCTAAAATGCGGAGGTGCTTTTGGTACTCACAAGCAGGTCTTTGTGAGCGCAACCAGTATTTCGAGAACTACCTCGTCGTTGCCATTGCTTATTGAAATAGGTGTCAAAGGGGGTGAAGTGAAGCATATAGGGGGGCGTGTTATGTTAGGTTTTGGTGCGAGGTCGCGCGACAGAACTGTTCTTGTGTGGATACTATGAAACACTGTTATTGGACAGTGGAGCATTGAGTTTGTCTGTTTGTCAGTTTGCTCTGTAATTTCTTTGTTGCTATGAATCGCGATTGTATTGACACGTGGTTGGTGGTTTTTTACGGATGTGATGGTGTGTTCGTGAATAGATGCTTTAGTTGTTGAAATACTAACGGACATGGTTTAGTAGAGTGAGTCATTGTAGTATTGCAAATAATGCGAAGGGAAACCGAGGCTAGCCAAATATCAATAGCTTCGTTGTCTTTTAAATCAGAGTGTTCAGCCTTACGTGGAATTTGTTTGCTTCCGTACGACTATAGATCTTCACGAATCCTTTGGATTTTTGAGGGCTTTGCGTATCATTCAGGACAGTCAGGACTTTATTTCTAAAAGGAATGCAAACTAAAGCTGATTCCTAACACAATTACGCAACAGTGTGTCACCAAAAATATTTCTATTCTCATTCTAAAGTAATTACGCCTGCGGACAAACACGAGATTACTACCAGACATAATAGACCACAGATTGTTTTACAATTACACACATCACGATTATGGTTATTTAAACTACGATAAGAGGTAATTACAATGACATATTCCATTTTGATGGTTTTGTAAAAACCATTGTCATACAAACAATGTGTGTAATATATTTAAACAGTGTAGGATGTGTGCATAAATTCTTAGCTGGCTGTGTGATTAGACTGATTTCTGTTTAAGTACTGTATCCTTTGAAAGAGTTGTGAGATAAAAAGTCGGGGTCATCAAAAAAATTCAAGTGAAAATCATTTAGCAGGAGGGTCGTCAGGACTGAATAAATTCGATGTACAGGATAAGATGAGATGGGCAGACGACATTGTTGCCATCGCGAGAATATCCTGGATGAAGCTGGCACAAGTACGTGGAGCTTGGCACAAGCATAGAGAGGCCTATACCCAGCAGAGGGTGTAGTCGGGCTGTGGATGATGATGATAATGAGAGGATAAGCAATTAGGTTCGAAAACAAATAAACGCTTTAATGAGTGCCAAGAATTTTAGAAAAATGCAAGATTTGACCATGATGTATGTCTTAATATTCTATGGCTTATCTTACAGGCATGGGGACATTGTTGTCTTACGGAAGACCACCTAGGTCAGTGGGTATCAGTGTCCATTATAGTATCTTTTGCAGATAGCGAAGCCAAAACTATTAATAAAATGTTGGTGAACGTGTTTCACGTCTATAGCAATATGCTTCCCAACTGTTTTAATGGGGCCCAACATGAACAGCCACACGGATAGCCTGCTTTGTTTAAATTGATAAATTTGCAAGTTTTTTTTTCCTTTATATTACTTTCAGTTTAGGGTTGGGGCTGAACTTGAATTTGAGGAAGGTACTTCTAATTCGATAATAATTATGAAGAAGAGTTTAAAATTATTTCTAATTCCTCTTAAGATAAGAGGAATTAGAAAAAATTTAAGGAAGTTACTTATTTACAGAACGGGTTAATTAATTTCCTGTCATTTCCGAAAACTGAGATAATAACATCCATCCATAGAATCTTCCTGTTTTCGCTATATATCATCATCACATTCCTGTTTTCGATACTAAATCAATTACTATTTTCGGAAGTTGTGACCACTTATCCTGTAACTATGGAACAATTCATTTTCCTTTACCGTGGACAGCTGGGATTCAACCGTTCGAACTAGATTCTGACTTTTGACGAAGGAAAACTCCAAAATGATTACTGAAATGTAACAAAATAAAAAAGTCTTATTACAAGAAATGATGCTCAAAAAATCTAAAAGATCTCGTCAATAACCGCAGACATTAAGCTTGAAACTTGTTATGTACAAGAATGGATATCATACGATCATCTTATGAATAATGGCGGCGTTAGAGACCTTCCGAGAACTGCACTCGAGCCGTGAACTCTTAAATTGGTGACGAAACGCCGCGCGCCGTGAGACATGACGACGGAAATGTACGTATCATCTTTACTTTGTATTTAGTTATTCAGATTTTGCGCCAAAATTGTTTTAATTATACCTTCATCTGCATTCAGTTCAAATTCACAATTTGAATATGTATGTTTCCTTTTTTTGGCATGACGGACGCCTCCCGTTTGTCAGTCGAACGCGCAAGAGTGATTGCTTACGGACTGTAAAAATATTTGTTAGCAGTATTTCATATTTTGTTTGTGATGTATGTATCAATTTTGGTAGAAATATGTACGCTTTGCAGAGATGAATCTTTATGACTGTGGCTGGGGCTGATATGCCACCATATTTTTTAGTTAATACACGTTTTCCAGTAACGTATCGAATGAATTCCACCCTAAGAAGTTCCTCATGAATTGTATAACAGTCAATCGGTATAATATTTAATAAGAAGAACGTTGATGTAACACGTAAAAAATTAATGCATTGACTAAGCTAGCCAGTAAAATCGATTCTATTGAATAATCTACGATCGCTGTCGACACAGTACGGAAAAATGTTTTTTCCTTGGAATTACTAATTATAATTGAACTGCAGTGTTAGAAACGTGCTGCAGTTCGTTTTATATGAAATGAAATCCAAACAAAGAGTAGTATCGATGGTTTGATCAAACACACCCCTACAGCAGCGCTCTCGATCAGCCAGGGAACGGAACCGGTTGGGAGCGCACAGAGATTCGACTCAACTGAATTGATATGAAGTTATTAACATTGAATTAAAATATTTACAGAGCTGTGCCGGGTGCGCTCGTTTATTTTTGCATGACAATTAAATATGTACATGCGACTCCAATACATTTAAAACGTGGGGTTCATTTTCGATCATTTGCATGTACCTTGAGGGCGCAGCGTTCTTTTATTCATACACACGAATCTGGCTATTCTCGTTTGGTGAGTTGCTCGAATGGTGCCAACCAGATATTTTTTCCTTCACATGACATTTCGTGCTGTCTGTACGCTGTCACCGATGGAACTCGATATGCATGCATTAAAAATGTAAAAGCGTCCATAAGTTATTCATACTCCATTAAAAGTTCCGATGCTGATTGCACGAGCAGGAGACTTCATAGAAATCGAGTTTCTTTCAATAGAATTTAAACAGAGCTCCTTTTTCTTTCGCCCAGACCCCGTCTGACCTACAAATTTACATAGCAGACAATTTAATCCTTTCTTGGCTTCAACCTTTGTTAGCTACGACTAAATTCTCAGAACATATTTCAGCCTGTTTTTACTTCAAGTGGGCGGTTCCTCCTGATCGTAGATTGTGTGACTCAGATGATATGGGTGTGGGAACTTATATCACTTTGGACACGAGAAGCATGGCCGACCACTAACGCGTTTATCTGTAACATAAGTACACGATTCATATCGGAAACGCTATCTCGCCGAGGCGGCTCTTCCACCGCCCTAAAGTTGGACGTAAGCCAGTGCCTAAAATCGTACTGCGGACATGATTCAACTATGAATTCGTGTTTATGCTCCATATCTTTTATTACATTAATGCCTCTGAAGTTCTCCTGAGACGTGACAACGTTATGAACGACGCGGCCCCACCAAATGTGGCATATGCGACCGCAGTGCGACCCGAAACGGCCCGAAATGACCAGTAATCGCTGTTCTGATGGCAGATAAGCACAAATGAATATGTAACGCCCGTCCTCCCACGACCGAGCACAATAAAACCGGGTCTGACCCTATAAAAATAAAAACAGGCAATTAATATTGTTTATTCGCGTCCGTTATTCAGACCGGCGACAGTAACAAACGACGTCTGCATGGATTAATGCCATCGGAGCCTCGCGCGTCTCTGGCGGATTGCGGAGTACCGGAGCACCGGCCGCGAGCCGCGACACCGAATGCCGCGACCGCCACCACGAGCCGGTTGAGTAATTCCCTATGTAACGGGACTTCCAGTTATGTAAATCTCAGCCGAATTTCACGATGCATCTGCATAGTTTCGAAAGTAGATCTTAATTAGGCGTTCGATTAATTGTACCACACGATTTTATGTCATTATTGTGACGAGGAAAATAAAGCTATTGAAGTGGCTTATGGATTATGGATGCGGAACGAAATCGATGCATAGTAATGAGTCCCAATTAATTACGAGCGCTCCGATTTCCTATCGGTCGACCGGTGTGCCTCAGGGAGACATTATCGGGCCAGTACCAGTGTCCGCTGGAAAATCGTGAATATGTTTAAGTTTGGATCGATTAAACGTCAATGCAACTACCGGGTTATCGATATCGCAGCGAGATAAGCCTATTAGTTGCGTCACACGGATAGTGAGCGGCGACCGGCCGACCTCTGTGATCAGCGGAGGTTGTAGGGTCACCATCACCGTCCACGGCTGGCCCTAATCTCCTGAAACTTTTACGAGCCGACGCATGAATAATTCCCGAGAGGAGCAGCTATCGATCGCACACGTCGAGGTTTTTATTTATACGGCGCGGGTGGGCGAGGCGCATATTAGTAAACAGGCGCAGGCGCGTCGGCGACACTCACCGACTTGTAGCACGTTCTCCACGCAGCCAGCCTCCAGCAGTTTCAAGCCACGGCAGAAGGCAATGTTGCGGTGGTCGTCGGGCGGCGCCCGCGCCAGCGACGAGTACATGCAGATGTCCCGCTCATCCCGCGGGAACGACCAGTACACGACGCGGCGCTGCACCGGCTCCGGGATGCGTTCATAGCGCTCCTCGATGCGTTGAAACGGGATCGCGGCGGCAACTATTTTCGCTGTGATGTCGAGTAGCGTCGACGGGGCGCGCGGCCGGCAGCAAGCGCGCGGCGCACACGCGGACATTGCGCTCGCTCGGCCGCTCGGCGCGGACTGACGGCCGGCGCGCCCCTCCCGCCGCGCGCGTCCGCGGGGGGACGTCCCGCGAACCCCGGGGATGCGAGCCCCGAATCGACACACTGCGATAAATTATTCATTTGGCAGGCATAATGTGCGATATATTATTAAAAGTTGGCATTTTTGTTGTACTCTGTAGCCTCAAATAGAATCCATAACTATTCGGAATCGCAGTGGTTAGCATTTGTTAATTATTAATTGCTTTGAAAGTGCTTAGTTTTGTTTTACGTGATTAATAATGAGTTTGGCAGTGGCTCGTGTATTTTTGTTCAAAATGATGCCGTAGTTACTAAAGCTTTATATTCAGCCATTATGAAATTCGAAACATAACACTGAACATCAAAAACTTGGTACAGAAATAAATAAGAACAATACCGATAAAAATATAATGTTTGTGCGTGTCGTTGATAGCCGACGCTCCTCGCATTACACAAACGAAGGGGAAAGGCTGGTGCGGTGAAGCGGGGGGTGGAGGGGGCCGGGGTACATTAACAGCTGATGGCAGGGGGGAGCGGGCAGGCGGGGGGCGGGGCCGCCGACGTCAGGTGTCCGACCTGCTGGCTCAGCTGTGATTGAACGCGGCGCTCAGCGCTTCAGCCGCTTACTTGTAACGCATGTACATTGACCTTTTTGTTTATCATTTTTTTGTAAACATTACTCAGTCGGCCGCTCGAAGGAAACAAAGTATGGGTTTAGAATGTTCCTATTGTCTTAGTAACTGCGGTAGGATGGCCTATTATAAACTCGTTTTGAAAATCGAGAGTCGGGTGACAAAAGTAAAGCCTATTAACCTTTTTATGAGTTTTAGTTGTTATTTATTTTTTTGTTTTTTTCTTTTAACGCTTATTGAGAGCTATAATGTTATCGAGAACTTTACGACTGTCTTAAAAAAAAACAGTGTAAGCTTACTAGGTCCTTATGTGTGTACTAGGTTATACAGAAACAAAATATGAAATAATTCTTCAATAGAAAAAATAAACACGCTATACAAGAACAGCTAAACAATTCACCATCCAAAAATGTCTCTTTCAAATCTAATTATAGCGTAAACAAAATAATCTCTTCAAAAAACTCGTACAAAAACAATAGAATTACGATGTAAAGCGCTTTTTCCGCTGAAAGCGCTCGCTATCATGTCTCGGACGACAACGAGGAAATCCCGACTGAACGAACATACCTATGTATATATAGTACATACCTACTGTTTATACATAATGCTATTATGTCGATTTATATGTAAGCAGTCAGCTGATCGCCATTGAAAGTGAATTAACTCTTTTTGTTGCGGTAGGTACTTGTGATTAGGTTCCAGGTTATTTTTGGGATGCTACCCTCAAGGTTAGGGGATGTAAGCCTTGGTAAGCCTTTAAGAGTAAGTAGGAAAGTTGTTGTTGTTGTAAAAAAAAAAACAATAAGTAGCAGTAGCGAAGGGTCATTTTTCGTAAGAGGTAAGCCGGAGTACATAATCTGTAATATTATTTGTCTATAGAATACTGACTGTGACATTTTTCAAAGGGAAGCCGGTAGGAATCGAGTTGTATGGATCCTTCGCCACTGATAAGTAGTATAACTATGTATACAAAACAAGGTGTAAACGGACCTTTCACGAAGCCATCAACTAAGCATTCTGTACTTCAAATTAAGTACCTCTACGCAAAAAATAATGCTGGGAAACTATTTTTTTTTTGGGTGAATAATCACGTTTTACAGTAGGACTCAATGTTACGCACTCAAAATATTGTGCTGATTGATGCATGGAACTGTAGGTCGTAGTAAAGGTGTAACATTAAAATCTTGTATTAAAAAAAAAAACTTATGGAAAAAGATGAAACTTTGACCGCTAATATCTTCGTAACTAGAAGGTTTCGAATGGCTTGAAACAATGACGGGGAGAACAAGTACCTTTCGGCTTCGTTAAGGGTATTTTTACACCCTTAACGAAGCCGAAAGGTTATGATACTTATGAAAATAAACTTCCAAATCCCAGAAGTAAAATAACTTATAAGCCAGTAAAATCATAAAATACCTAATACTTCTATTACGGCTTCTTCGGCTCTCTCTAGTCTAAGTAGAACGATCATCATCATCATTTCAGCCGAAAGACGTCCACGCTGGACATAGGTCTCCCCCAAGTGTCGCCACATTGATCGGTCTCGTGCGCCTCGCATCCAGCGGATCCCCGCAACCTTCACCAACTTATCGGTCCACCTAGTGAGAGGCCTTCCAACGCAACGTCTTCCGGTTCGCGGTCGCCTTTCCAGAACTTTTCGGCCCCATTGACTATCGTTCGATAGTCAAGCATAAATATTTAGTGTATAATTCACATAGTATACTGTGCAAATGATACCAGTCTGTTACTGTCCCACTCCAGGGTAAAGACCTTTTCTCATACGGAGAAGTCACGAGCATTACTCACCATGCTTTCTCGAGACGGATTGGCGAATTCAGACTGATAGTCTTCATCATCACAATCTTTTCAGATTAAGCCGCTCTTGCCTAGGGTGGTCTGTAGATGGGTGACCACGCATTACATACCGAGTTTCCTCCGTGCCTCGGAAAGCACGTTAAGCCGTTGGTCCCGGCTGTCAATTGTAGATCTTTGACAGTCGTTACCGGTAGTCAGAAAACCAGTCTTACCAAGGGGTATCGTATTACCCAGTACTAACTGGGTTGTGGAGATCAGATAGGCAGTCGCGCCATGTAAAATATTGGTATTCAGCTGCTTCGAACCGGAGTATTCCGATTTCAACGTTAGGAACTAGGTCTACTTGTTTTATGCTTAACATAGAACGGTCCATTCTTCTCAGCCTGTACACAGCCTCTTGTGTGAGCCTCCACGTTCCAGCACCACACGTCATGGTGGGTAGAATACACTGATTACAGAGGTGGTCTTCAAGCAGTGTGGAATATTTGGTGAATTCAGAATGTCGTCCAATTTGCTGAATACTGCCATCCAAACTGTATTCTTCCCGATATCTCCGTTTGTTGTTATGCTTTATGAAAGGAAAGTATATAAGCAAGATAGATAACAGTCAACTATCTCCAATCTTTCATTTCCGACTGGAAGGATTTAAATTGCAGTAGACGTCTTCATTAATCTTTGTCTTGGCCATATTCACCCTGAGTCCTACTTCGAAAGAAGCATCATTAAGGTTTTGAATCATCTTAGTAGGAGAGCCAACTGCAAAATTTCCAACCTACTTGATACCGCGATAAAATGCACAATGGTTTCTCATAAAAGTGATGCTAAGTCCGAATTTGATAGTCTGCCACGGCGAAACTTGCCGAAAGTAAAAGTGTAGTAGTAGTAGTGATAAAAATATCTACAGGTGAGTTTTTTTCACTAGCTGTTTTTAATATTAGCAATTCTGGTTTAGCAACTAGTTTGGTATATCCTCTTTATCGCGTTCGCGCAAAGTTTTGATAGTAATGTTGCTGACATCTCTTTGAGGCGCGCATGGAACAAACGCGCTGTCGACACGGCCTGTCGTCATAAGACGGCTGGACGGCGAGCTACCCCATTACTCGCAGTCCACAGACCCGCGCCTACGGTGGCCGGGAGCCACCACATGACACCCGACGCCCGGGGCGTCTCCTGCGGCGGCTGGGACGTGAGGCTCTTTCCCTCTCACGTCCCGCCACCTCCTTCACTAGCATGACTGCTTCGCAGAAGGAGGTGACGGTTTCCCATTCCCTCTCGGTCCGGGCCATGGCTTGAACCAGAACCGGACGCCAGAGATCGCTGCCGCCAATCGCCGCTATGAGGTCACGGTGGTGCTCCGTCCAAGCGGGGCAGACCTCCACGGTGTGCTCCACCGTGTCTGGCCCGAAACAACCGTGTCCGGTGAAGACCTGCGTCAGGCGGAAGGTGAGGGTGCCGTGGCGCATCCCTAGCCACTCCTCAAAGAGGGTACTTATCGCCACTATAGTGGCATGCCCTGCACGGGGTTGCGACAGTCGCTCTCTCCATGTCGCCATGAGATCGCGCCGGAGGTCCCCCCGACTTAGTGCCTCCGCGTGCCATTCGTGCAGGCGCGCGAGGACTGTCGCCTCCAGATCTCATGGCGGCAATCCGGCAAGGAGGCTCGCCGCTTCGCCGTGCGGTACCCCTGGACTAGTCTTACGGCTACCACCTTTTGGGGCGCGTTCAGATAGTGGGCGGCTCGCCGCCTCAAAGAACGCGCCCACACCGGGGCTCCGTAAAGGGCCATGGACCGCACGACCCCCGTGTAGAGCCTCCGGCAGGAGGCCTTTGGACCCCTCAGGTTGGCCAAGAGCCGCTTGAAGGCAGACAATGCTCCACGAAGTTCCACTGGCTGTCGAGGACCAGTCCTAGGTACTTCAACGTCGACCCGACGCCGATGGAAACCCCTCCTACCGTCAGTAGGAATCCCGACGGAGGCGCATTCCGAGGCCCATGAAAGCACATGGCCTCGGACTTGTGCAATGCCACCTCGAGACCCAATTGCCGGATCCTCTCCACGACTATCGCAACCCCGCATGTCATGTATTCGACCGCAGCCTCGTGCGACCTCTTTTGTGCCAGCACCAGCGTGTCGTCAGCATAGCTAACCACGCTGATGGCACTAGGTAGGTCGGCACGCGGCACCCAGACATTCCAAACATCCAAACATTCTGTCATTGTAACAAAACAGTTCCCAGTACCAAGTCAAGCGGCAATGCAAATGGCGGGCGGTTGTGTTAACCGTCTGTTTTTTTTTTATGGCTATGCCTAAAGATTAAGTCAGGTATCATGTCGATATAATTACAATCAAAACTTTGCGGGAACGCGTTAAAGAGGATATACCAAACTAGCTGCTAAACCAGAATTGCTAATATTCTCCAAACCTACTACTAGTGAAAAAAAACTCACCTGTAGATATTTTTAGCACTTACCACCTAACACAGACCTTCATAATGATTATACATGCAATACAATAAGCCTTCAGTAATTAAAATGTCCGTAATCTGTACAATTCCAAAATATGGGTTCTACGGATGTTGCTTACATAATCTCGTCTGTCAAGGTGTTTCGGCAGAAAAAGCTTTGGCAGACTTATATATTCCTGAAATGGGGGTTATACCTACCGACTGGAATTGGTTTCATGCTGGAATCAGATGGGTATATTTAGGGGTCCCGATGGTCACTTTTGAGAGCGTCTGCCAAGCACTTCCGGCAAAAAAAATACTGATGAGTTCGGTTCTTTTCTGTATCCACCAGTAAATTTCTAACTGATGCCATAACTATTATTTCAGTATCAGATGGGTAAAGTAACGCCCAGTTTTTCGCACCGGAAATGTCTATTTTGACTTTCGGCAAGTTCCGCCGTGGCAGACTATAACCATTGTGCATTTTATCGCGGTATCAAGTTGGAAATTTTGCAATCGGCTCTCCTACTGTCTTCTGTAGATCATCTAAGTTTTCAGCAAAAAGCACGAGATCATATACAAATCTTAAGTGCCGAGTAAAGTAAGCACCATTGATGTTAACATCACAACAGTCCCGATCTTAGCTTCTCCGGATGTCTTCAAGGACTGTTGTGAAAAGTTTCGGAGAAATGGTGTCGCCCTATCTCCCTTCCCGCTTGATAAGTCCGGTTTTCGAGGTGTAGACTAATCTACTCATATTATGAAGTTCATATTATTAGTCAATTGTGTCCCACTGTAGGGTTAGGGCAGGGCCTCTTTTTCTTCCTCCTCAAAAAGGCGAATTTGTCTCCTTCTTGGCTGACCTCGTTCCCGTTCGCTGCTTTTTGGGTTATTTTAGCCCATAGCTCCTCCGGCATCAGTCAGATGGAACAGAATAGGAATTTCCTTTGAGGAATTGAGGAACAGCGAAAGATGGATGGTTGTGTGTGGAATGATATGAAAGAAGAGGAGAAACTGATAGCGTGACGGTTGATTGAAGAAAAGAGAAAACCTGGAAAGACCCCTAAGAAACATGGGTTGGAAGGGCTTGAAGATGATGAGCTATAAACGGAATTCTGGAATTCTTGCCCGATCATTATAATCTGGATCTATTCGAGTTCGAGTTAATCGGTTTCTTTAGGCAAGCGTGCTCCAACCTAGGCCACAACTCGCCTGATGTTGTATTAAAAAAAACGCCTTTTATTGTATTGGTACTCCGTACTACGCAAGGCCAGCTCAAAGTCAAATTGTTATACATTGACGTGCGGTCTAATGTATACGAATTTTCTTTGTTCCCGGTTGATGGCAGTAGTTCCCCTCTTATTACGAGGGACTTAACGTAACTAGCGCAATGTGCGTGTACATGGTGTACTAAAGTTACACCTGATCCTTCGGAATTACACAGGCCTGTAATGCTATGTGTGATTCTGATTTTGTTTTGACCCCTCAAGACACACAGGCACGTATTTCTTTAATTCGTTGCCGAAATTTAATTATAACAGTCAACTTCACTCCTTACTTATGTAGACGAGTGTATGTCCCGTCAAGAGTCTCCGAAGTCTGAAAAGATTGGTTTTCAACATCCATTTTTAGGTCCATCATGGCGTAAGTTGAAGCTACAAACTAGAAACTTGTATTGATTTCAAAGATACAAATAAATAAGTCATTCTTCTGGTGAGTCCTCGCATTAAGCATGCACCAACATAAAACTTTTAATAACCCCCCTAGAACCCACAGTCACTGACAATAATTCATTTATAACATTCGACTTTTAAATCGCGCGGAAAAACTGCAGCCAGATGTGTGTAGGCAATGGCGGCGCTTTCGTAAGTAAATCAAAACATCAATAAATCAGTCTTTACTGCACAAAATCTCTACAAATTACATGATTAACACAATTAAACCATTTAAAACCTGCATGTGTTCGTAAGTAAACAAATAAACGGTAATCTGTTCGATTAGTATTACGAATTAACAACGGTCATCAATTGAATTCGAATGATTCATTCATTACGACAGCCGGGGAGGGAAGTGGGAGGCGGGTGGTGCGAAACCACCACAGACTATAAATGGAGACTGCAAAGCAATTCTGCATATAGGCCGTATACCTACGTTCTAGGAAAATTAAAAAATAATTTCCCGTGCCTCGGTTCAATGTTTCGTGAAACAGTTTTCATTATGTTTTAAAATACATAATAGGATTTTATAGCAAAGAAGATGGTAACAGTGATGATTTTCGAAAAAAATAACTAGCAAATTGAGAAACAATAAGAATATCTTAAAATCTTGACATAATTATGTTCAAAATCTCCGACTTTTCTCACCACTTAATAATCATTAAGAAAGCTGATTACCGACATTAAGAAAAGCAGGAATTCGTTTCGATCACCATTACAGAAACCACAGTATCTCGACTTGACTAAAATGTACCACACCAACTCGCAGTATCCAGTCCTGACCCGGAATCGAACCGGCTTTCAGCCAACGGTTGCTAAAAACAGTTTTTACTTAAAATTTTATAACCTGTATACCATAATGGCGCTCCCGCGAATCGATACCGCGTTCCGAATTTAAAATGTCGTGTCCCCGCCATTTTTGCCGGATCTAATGAACTATTAAACTGCAATTTGGATGCGCGATGGCTGTTAGATGGCGCTGTGCGCACGTATTGATCGCGCGATGGGGGCCAAATATCTCGACATCGGGTTCTGCCAAGTCACGGAATGTATTGCTAGCTATTGTGGCGAAAAATGGGGGGTTGAGATGAGCGTGGAATGCCTGCCCGCGCTTAGGGCGCACCTCGTGTGAGGTTGACGATTTATGTGAGCCGCGCCGCCAATGTGCGTGAGCTATGCTTTCTGTTTGCTGCCTCGCTGGTCCTCTTTAGTTTTATGATTGTCCAGGTGATTTGTAGGATACTAAATAGTTCTATATACTTTTAGCCATGGTGAAATTGTTATTTGAATGAACACAGTTAATTGAAATATAATTTGGTCCATATATAAAATACAAATAGCTGAAAAAAATATTCATACTAAAATGTAAGTACCTATAAATAGATAAAAATTTCAGAAAAGTAATTCAAAATTGTGCTAGATAAGAAAATGGATAAGGTTCATATTACCTAAAAGGAGCCAAAACGACCGTACCCATCCAGTTTTATCACACAACAATAAAAATAAATCATAGAAACACTATCATAAACTCAAACACATAAAATCCTAGTATTTTCATAAAGTGGGGGTAGTTTCCTTACACGCTACTTTCTAATATATAATTACAAAGGCACTGAAATATGGATAAAGTCTGGTATTTCCGAAATGTGGGTAGAGTGGCAATTACAGTATGTGAATATTTTACCAATGGGATATTGAAGGAGAACTTACCTTGTTACTGTTTAATAAACTATGGTAGCAACCACTAGCTATGTGTTTCGAGGTATTAGCTTACCGTTCGTGATATTTGATGTACCGTCCGTCAGGGAAATTGATTGTTAAGCGAATTGACACCTTACGCCAATTTGTCGTAGCACCTACCCACGTATAGTTCTAACTGGCTGAAAGCTGCAGACATTACGTTTGGGTAGAAAAAGGTTTTCATAATTTGGTTGCTTCGAAATTCAAACTCAAATGTCCCTGTATGGTAAATTCGTACCTACTTCATCATATTAGGTAAGTACGTGATATTTTTAAAGAGCACATCCATCTGCCTAGTCTTTTCGCACCTATGTTGGAGTCGGCAGTCGGCTTCAGGTCTAACAGGATGCAGCTGAATACCAGCATTTTATATGGAACGACTGCCTATCTGACCTCCATAACCCAGTTAGTACTGGGTAATACGATATCCTTTGGTAAGACTGGTTGTCAGACTTTCGTACCACTGGACTACCTGTAACGACTGTCGAAGATCTATTTCTGACAGCCGGGACCAAGTGGTTTGCGAGGAACGGAGGAAACTCGGTATGTAAACCATCCATGGACTAACCTAGGCAAGCACGGCTTTTCCTAAAGATCGACCCGAGCTGCAGCTGTAACTATTTAACCACGAACTCTTATTTTAAGGTCCTCTAAGTTCATTTAACTCCATTCAATGAGTTTTTCATGAAATAGTAATTAAATGGGGTTAAATGAACTTAGAAGGTTGTCATAATGATTTTAATGATTACAATTCTGTAACTACGTATACGTGTTACGTGCGCGACTCATTTTTCATTAACATATAACCTAACACAGACCTGCAAATTGCAAGAAAACATAAGACAATTTGAATTTTGCGGGCTAACCTGGCGCTACCACCTCATCATCTGCCTAGCCTTTTCCCAACTATGTTGGGTTCGGCTTCCAGTCTAACCGGATGCAGCTGAAAACCAGTATTTTACATGGACCGACTGCCTACCACCTATGGTAACAAATAAGTAGGTAGGTACCTACCCAAGTTAAAAACTATTCCCATGATTCAAAAATTTAAATTGATCAATCAATAAAATTAAACAGAACAAGTTTCCTTATTGAACTGGGAGCGGACGCCTGAAATGTGGTTATGGTAATGTCCCGAAATAACAAAAAGCACTTAAATTCGATGATTTCATTACTAGTAGGTAAAGGTATTTATCAGTAAAATAAAACAGTAGGGAGGTATGTACCTAGGTACCTATATTTATTAGCAGTTAATTACGGTACATTTTGTAGGCGCCTTATAAGAGCATTGATTTAACCGCAATCATTTTACAAAAGCTTTGAGCCTTATGCATAATTTATTTTCTGGGGATTCTTTACCATAAACAAGGAATTAACCTCTTAACTAGGTACTCATATGCGTTGGTATATTTTTAGTTATGAACATTACAAACCTGAAAAAGGTAAGTAGGTAGGTACTTACCCTTTTTAACCAGTCGTCCTATTCCGATCTATGATGCTGCATCAAGCTACCCGAAACTGTCAAATTTTCCCAATCAACCAACCTAATATTGCAGCGATAAAGTTCAAAATCTATTAAAGTTTGACAGATTGTAGTAGCTTGATGAGCTGGCGTCTGTACCTACGACATCTAAATCAAAACCACACTTTTACTAGGTTTCAATATTTCGCTTAGCCTATTTCTAAACTATTCCAGACTTCTCATTTAGTATTTCTAAGCAGACCTGTCGGGATCACTTAAAGTAACACATGGCCTACTTATTTCGAGATCTTCAAGTATAATTTATACCTACTCAAAAATTACTCATAGATCTACTCTTAACTTTTACGAAACGCTCATGGTCCAGATCAAAGCAGGTATCTTTTTTCCCTTCATATGTGTAGTCGATATTCCTGTTTACCCTTCTAATTAAATAATGCTTGAACGGGCAATGGGTTCATCACGAAAGTTCAAAGAGATACAATAATACCCTGGCCTCTTCCGTCACTCACTACTTACTCATACATACGTTATAAGGGTAGCCATGTAATCTATTATTAAGCTGGAGAATTTCCGATAATTTTCAATAAAGTTCCTTGATTAAATTATGATGGGTCGATAGTAATGTATTTTTCATGATAATAATTTGTGGCGGCATCTATTGTCAAAGTGGTATAGTTTGAAAGCAGCGCCCTCTTTTGGAGAAGTGAAGAAGTAGCGTTACTCGTAGCTTGTGACCAATTTGAACACTCCACGTTCTAATTAGTGCCACCGTTTGCCGCTAGAGGGTCTCGGACGAATTTGGTGGCTGGGACTGTTGTTGTTATATATTCGAAGCAGTGCTTTCTGATATCAAAGAATCTCCTCCTTTTTGAAGTCGGTTAAAAAGCGCAGGAATTCAAACAAAATAAAGATTAATAGATTATGTATTTGAAAAAATGTTGGTACTATAAAAAAATATTTTCACATTGTTGTCAATATTATGTTATAGTTACTAAATCAAGGCAGTTCGTTGTATCTCACAGGGTATGTGAGTTGGTTCCCGCGGTCCCAAGAGTACAGCTCCTGAAATCATATTTTTTAAAATAAATAATTATCTGATTATTAAAAAAAAAACAAAATAAGGTCTTGAAAATTCTGAAATCCGGCTCGAAGCACCAGTAATGAAAGAAGGAAGGATTACCTTATGCATATGGTCATATCCAAGCTGCGTGGTCTTCCGGAACGGGTTGGTGAACTGCAGAGCTACCTCGACCTGCTTGTTCAGGTACAGGTCTATCGCGACAGACACCTTGCTCTCGCGCTCTGTCGCTGAGTCCAGGGCGTAGAGAACCCCACAGACTATGAACATTTCTCCCACCTGGTGATGATAAAAACATTGGTTTTGAATTAATCGGACGAGATCCACTATTTGGGATTATATTAACGGTCAAGGAGTATAGTAAGGTGATATTGTAAACACTGTGGACCGTTTAAGGTAATTTGCGATTTAGAAAAATGCATAACGTCACTAAACTTTAACATCTAAACTTTGCATGTGGCAAAATACTCTTTCAAGTCAAGGTTAAATATGGCCTGCAGGTAACTAATGAACGCATGAGAATCAGAAAACTATACTTACTTGTTTATGATTCAACGAAATATTCCATACGTAGTCAATACTCAAGCCTTCCTTGTTGGGATCGAAACTGAGCTGAAACAAAACATTCATATCAATAAAATATCATGTGTCAAATACATTTTTAACTTTTAGTTTTCAAACACAAACGTTTCTTTTAAATAGTTACCTTAGCAACAGCAGTATTATTGGATGACTCAATGGAGTAGATCGCCCAGAGACCGTTGTCGTCAGCATTGAAATCTACCTGAAACACCATTAATAATGAGCATGTGTGCTAAAACCCTGCCCTATGTTCAATAGCTTTAAACGAAGCAAATAATATGAAACTCCTTTGGTTCTGTAGTAGAGCAATGGTAGATTTATTTCCATCAGGTAAGCCATCAACCGCTTTGTTAACTTAAACTAGGAACCTGATACAAGCACACCTCTTGGATATTGTATTAAGATTGACAGAGACTTCTTTTATTTATTAATGTTTTTTTTTTATAGTTATCTATTTGGCGTTTGGTATTAGTATTACAGTGTGTAATTTTTGTTTTGGCTTTGTGTTTTTACCCGACTGCCAAGGAAGGGTTATGTTTTTCGCGCGTAGGTATCTTGTTTATTTCTCTGTTTGTTTTTTGTAAATTTCTTTATTACCTCGTATGTTCCAAACGGCTGAATGAATTTCGACGATTAAGTTATCATTAAATTCGTCTCAAAAACCCAATTGTCCTTAAATATGGTGTTTAAAAAAAAGTGGCGGATTTTTGGCGCTAACATGTAAGTCGTTAATTTTGTTTTTTCAACCAAACCTAAATGTATTTTTATACATTTAGGTTTGGTTGAAAAAACAAAATTACGTAGAGTATCGAAATAAAGGAAATTAAAAGGAGATTACAAATATATTTTTATAGGTACATAATACAATTTGTAGTCGGGTTTTTTAATACTTTTAATTAAATGTTACTTGTTGCTGAACTATATTTTTGCTCTCTTTCCACTAGATGGGCCATAGCCTGTTAGCAAACTTATCAGAATAACCTGGTTATGCTGTGCAGCGTACAGCCTGCCATCAGCGTTGGGCAGCTTGACAGACTTGATGCGACTCTGCGTCAGGTCGTAGCGGATAATGTCGCCGGGATTGCCGGACTCATTTGCTTGGTAGAAGAACGAGCCACTGTATACGATGTGGCCGTTACCCTGTGAAAAGAAAGGACTTGGTTGCTTTAATTTAATTTTTATTAAATGCTAACTTTGATAGAAGGATTTTTAAATGTATACCCCGTGACTTTTTAGTCGTCTTACAAAGGTGGTCCACTCAATGTACCCGACATAAAATAGCTCTAGACGCCATATTTTTTTACCTACCATATTTGGTAGAAAAATAATTATTATCACTAGAAACGGGATATTTACCATGTTTACTGTGAGTAAACACATGACATGTCAGTAAACATGGTAAATATCCCGTTTGTAGTGATAATAATGTTAGTGACCATGATAGTTTAAAATCTTATATTAAGAAAAATAAATAATACATTAGAATAAAATTATGAAACATCCTGTTAATGATGTTTACGTGTCAAACGGGATAACATACCTACCCAGCACTCGAGATCAGTAGATCATCGCTCGCAAAACGGTGTTACTACGTCACGCGTCATAATACTGAATAATATTTTTATTTTTAAATTATTAAAATCTCATAAATATCTATTTTTTTTTTATGAATGTTTAGTAGTTATTGGATACATGAAGTGGGCTGCCGTTGTAAGACGATTAAAAAGTCACGGTGTATAATTATGATGATACTTTTTGATTTGTACTCTAAATCTAAATTTTGTTGTAGACAACAACAAATAAAGGTGGCATTTAATTATGTGACAGCGATCAATCAATACTAAGATAAAAGAGCCGCTTTCACTGATAATTTGAGGAGTCTCCTGCCTTGCTACTAACCCTTCAGGTCAGACAGCCAAGTATTTTCATCACAACATCAGCAACTATTAAATAAATGGTCTTGGCCAACTATAAGTCCCCATTATAACATATGGACAAACTTTTAGAAATCATTTAGACCACCAAAATAAGGACAATCTAAAAAAAATAAGAAAAACGCATTGAATTCATGAAAAAAATTCAGCTAACGAAAATACACTAAAAATGTTGGTTACCCATTGTGATTTTAGGTCAAAATAAAATCCTTTTAATCAGTGTTTTTTTTGCTTGGATATCTTTGGTTAGGCGTACTGAACGCTGTATTAAAATTTGTCCATCTATTTTAATGGGATCTTATACAACCATACCTATTTCAACAACAAAATCGCCCTGGTTCACTTTGAGACACCTGAATAGACTACGGATCCTAGATAAAAGGTTGGTTTCTTCGATATTCAAACCTACAAAGAATGGTTTCTGCAGTTTGTGATACTCGTCCACATGGTCTGCCTTGAAGGTTGCCTTAGTCCTGTACTCCCGCAGTCTCTCCACGTCTGTTTCTTGAGTAGTCCACAGCTTCTCCCTCTGAAAGAAAGAAACGATTAAAAATCAAGGACCGGGGTCTGTATTGCCACTACCTTTTACAGTAGTATTATTTAAATGTTACTTCAATGTGAGAAAATATAGAGCTGTACGTCGTGTAATAATACTGCTATAGAAGGTCGTGGATTGCCCTCAGTTCGTTGAGGTTCCCAATCAACCGTCATAAAGAAAGTCGGCTTAACTTCAATGCATGGCTTGAAGATGCTCTTGATCTTTCATCGAACCCTTGTTAAGTTTTCAAGTAACACGAGGCGACACCCATATGAATACAACAATAAAAGCCAGCTGTTGCATTTTCAAGTTGTTTTGCTGAGTGGAGCATTGAAAATCCACTAGAGCGCTTTTGCATCGAGGTATCGCGTAGTATTAGTAAAAACGGGCATTTTTATGTTTTTAGCGCGATTCAGAATATTGATATTAGTTCTTCGTTTGTGTCGTAGATGGCGCTGTTATAATTTTTGTAGTGCCAGTAATATTAGTCTATGTAAATATTTTGTTTTACCTACTTTGTTAATAGTTACCTACGTATATATTTTTGATTATTATTTACATAAGATTCTTTAAGTCTCTCTCTCATCAATAATATTATTCTTGTGAAAGACTATTGCCGTCATGAAGTAGGTAATACTAAATTTACAAAAGAGAACGAGAAGATTATAATGAAAATATAACTAGTTTTACCTGGGCATCGGATCCATTTGAGTCTCTGAGCCAGGCTCCAAACAATTCTTCTTTGTAGCGATGGTAAACTGGCTTTCCAATCGCGTACAGCTGACAATCTGTGAACATTACCATTTGAATAGTATAGTCAAACCAAAGACATTTGAATATAGCGTGGCGCTAGACGACCTGTTTAGCTCTGTCTCTTTCCTACACAGGAATTTCTCCTGCTTTGAGACGTCATAGCAACCCCAAAGCCTATTAAACTGAAAAATTTTCTACATGGGACCACCATCGTAATAACGAAAAAATAAACAGATTACCTTATAAATTTTATTTAAAATATAAGGTATAGCATTAAATACAGTTTTGATTAATCTATGTTAAGTTTAAAAGTGATTGGGCCTGATCTAGGTAATTTAGTGTTTCAGGCGATCGTTGGTCGGTATGTATCAGGTATGGATCAGATGATTTATTCTAGAATGAAATGATCCTTACACGAAACAGAGACGATAAGCATAAAAAAGTTTAGTCACTTTCACAAATATGGATAACTCACGCTTGACCAAAAACTTAAGTATGCCAAAATTTGTCTTCTAAGTATATAAAAGCGAAAGGTCACTCACTCATCGATAATCACGAAATATCAAAAACCGCTTGACGTATAAAGATGAAATTTGGCAGGAAGTTAGTTTATAGTTAGTAGACGTCCGCTAAGAACGGATTTTGCGACAGAGCCGGACTTAAGGAGGTCTAAGGGCTCTCGCAAGTTTGTAAGAAAGTCCTTCATTTTTTGTGCTACAAACTTGAAATTTGGCAGTAGGTAGTTAATAGTTAGTAGATCTTCGCTAAGAACGGATTTTGCGGCAGGGTCGGATTAAGGAGGTCTAAGGGCTCACACAAGGTTGTATGAAAGTTCTGTTTTTTTTCTACTACCGACCTTAAATTTAGCAAGTCTAGACTTTATGAGTAGGAGACATTAGCTAAGAAATAATTTTGTGACAGCCTGGAGTAAGTCTCGCAAGTTTATATGAAATCCTTGGGCTTTTTGTACCTGAAAATTGGTAGAGATATAGAATATAGTTAAGACTGGACTACGACATGTCAGGTAGGAACAGATTTCATGACAGGACCGGTTTGTGGAAATATAATCGCTTTCGCACCCTATGTGTTAAAATAACATTTATAAAACAACAAACAGAAAATACAATTAAATAAAATTCAAATGTGGGCCTCGAGCCGAATCTCACCCAATCTCACGAGGGAGAGAGGGTGGTCTCGGCAAATATCACGTAATTTTTTTCCCTGTTAGAAACTGTAAAATTGCGAGAAAACTGGGTTTAATTAAGTAAACATGTTTTTCTACTCAAACATGGCCAAACATGGAAAAAAATGGAAATAGTTATACAAATTATTATTTTTAAATGAATTCAACTCAATCAAACATAGATTACTATATTTATACTAAACTACGCATTTTGATAATTCTGACATGACATTAGGAGGGGGGTGAGGGGGTCAAGTCAAATCTCACGACATCTCACCAAGGGGGGAAGAGTGGTAGAAAAATCGCCAAAATTGCCTCACGGAATTAATGGACGCCCCCTAACACAAGCATCTCCTTGCTTAAAAGGTGATCTCCAAATCATGTGTCTGATAACTTTATGAACATTTTTTTTAACATTTCGCCCGACCCGGGAATCGATCCCAGGACCTCATGCTTACTAGTCGCGCTTGCGAACACTCGACCAACGAGGCAGTCTTACACATACGTCACACCAAAATTTCCACGCGAACGAAGTCGCGGGCAACAGCTAGTTTCATATAAAAAGAGGTAAAGTCTCCCTGTATCTTTTATGGATTCTAATTTCCCCTTGTTGCCCGACTTAAAAGAATCACTCTGTATACAGAAATACAACTAAGACTCACTGGTATTCCTCCTAGGTTTTAGTCCAGCGGTTCCATTCATAGGAGTAATAAGCAGCTGAGCTCGGTCGCACCGGGGACACGTGGGGCAGCGCTGCACCTCACACAACTCTTCGTAGGAGGTGAGGGTCGGAGGCCGCGAGCCGTATTCCACCGGAGTCTGCTCCGGCGCCTTGCCGGGTGGCGCAGCTGGAAGATGGTTATGAATTCTGTGGTAAGTACCACCAAGCTAAATTGCTCGTACATTAAAATCACAATTTGAAAGTTGGTTAAAATGGAAAATTAACGTTGGGCGTCAATTTACTATCAATTTATTTCGCTGAAACCCTGTTTTCATTTCTCTTAAAATTGTAATCGGCGTCTAAAATTGTACACTGCTGAAATTGGGCTCCCAATGACTTCTGTAATTACGGCGACCCAAGGAGATAAGCCGCCCGGCGGCAGCAACTACCAACACATATTGGACCTATGAAGTAAATTATGGCCCAGTCCTTCTTACAGACTCTTCTCTTTGTCGCAGTGATAGAATACGATTGCTTCTCAACATCTTGAACTCTGATTTGTAGGACACTCTTTTGAATAAATATAGATTCTCCTATGAAGTTGGAAAATAGAAAGTCTACAACAAATACCTTTTAGTTTGGTATTACAAAATTCGAAGATGTTACTAAATGAGAATAGATATTTTTAGCATAGTCCAGTGCAGTTTCAATAAAAGTATCCAAGTAAAAATGCCTAAAATCACTCACCCTGCAATGTAATATATCCTTTAACAGTCTGGTTATTAAGTTCATTCTTGGCTACGCAGCTGTACTTGTTATAGTCGGTGTCCCTGACTCCTGGGATGTGAAGCCTCATGATCCAGCGCCAGGGCTCTCTGGTGGGGGCAACTTCAGTTCTGTACCGTAAATTTTCAAGAGTGACCCCGTTCACCTCCCAAGCTAGTACTGGCTCAGGCCATGCTTGGATCTGGGGAAAGAAAATGTGTTGAGTGGAGATACGTCTTGTAGGCATTACTTGGGGTTTATTCATAAATATCGGGCTTGTTATAGTTGACTGACGATGAATTGTCGAAAAATCTGTGATTTGACAGACGTTAATGAACTTTAAGCATCTATTGTTATTAAACCCTCCGATCAATCACGGTGTCAGTGCACATCACAGTTTTTTTTTTTATCATTTGAAACGCCTAACACAGTTTTCAAATCTGCTTGTTCCTTCTGCAATGTTTGTATGGAGCACTAAAAACGCTCAGAAAATTAAATAAACTTATTGTTGGAGCGCCTGCTAAAGTGTAGGCAGGAGAATCTAAGCTAGTGTTACTGTTGGCCTACATTGTCCCAATGCTGGGTAAAGACCTCTCCCAATGACTTCCAATTCTTTCGATCCAGGGCCTGGGCCTTTGGTCGAGAATCTAAGTAACACATCATTATGCAAACGGTTTTTTTTTTACTTAAACGTCATGTTGCATGTTTTTAAACGTTTTTATTTTTCCTTCTTTTCTTTTTGTTAATTTAAACCACACGAATTATAATTAATGGATTTTTTATTACTTTTGTTAAGCCTTCGACATGGGCCTTCGAGCCAGATTCTGGAATATTAGTTCTGCAGAGATAAAATGCTTGCTGACTTACCTCACATTCAATCTTGACAGTCTTGTTAGTTACATTTGAATAGACGACGTTGTTCGGTATTCGTACGTAAGGACTGACTGGAACAAGTAAGTATAAAATACTTATAATACTGTTTCTATTTTAAATCAACATGATCAAGGAGCTAGTGAGCAGCTATTCGTTTTTTTTTTTAATAAAAGTATTTCCAAACATGGGTTTCAGTGGTTTTTGCGTCCAGCTCTGCGCAAAAAAGACTGGGTCTAAAAATCAGTATGTTGTCTTGAAACAGACTTCACAAAACGGCTGGATCAAAAACAATCTTGGCAAATCATGCAGATGGGGTTTCATGGACAGCTCAGATCTCAAGTGCGTTTGTGGTGTTTCCCCACAAATAATAAACCACCTTACATTTTGCACCGCATACCCTGTCTCCTGCGCACTTGATGACCTTTTGACTGTATCATTGAGCGGAGTCCGCGTAGCTGAGTTCTAGTTCAAACATATTTTAACTTTTTGCTGTCGATACGTTAAGAATTTGAAGTGTTTTGTACTTACAATGAACCTCAACATCTGTGGTCTGATTGGAAGAAGGCAGCATCCCGTTGTTGGCCAAGCAAACATACTTGCCGGTGTGCCAGCGAGACACGTTGGGGATACTCAGCACGTGACCACTGACTGAGGCGTCGCGCCATGATCCCTGAACAGACACGTAAAAAGCTTTGCTTGAGTCAAAATAAAGTTGGAAATACAAAAACTGGCTTGAGGGTTCCAGCTTGGATTAAAGTTTTTGCTATGGAACGGAAAAGGTTTTGGTAGGATCATTCAAATATGGACTTTAAAATATGTGGAGTCAAGTGGGATGTTCCTAGACAAGGGTCGGCTGGTCCAGTTTCTTTTGAGCCGTAAAATAGCAATTCAAAGGACCGAATGTTATTTCTATGGTGCATATTATATCTACATGTAGCTCTTCTTAATTCAACGCGTCAATATTGGTCCAGCATTTATCAAAGTCTTCTGCTATCACAGTACTTCAGTTTTATAAATATACCGGGTTTAAAAAATGATTTCGTCATTCAATACCGTGTGTTTTTTTCGTTGAAAGTCTACGTAAACATTATACTAGGGCGTGGCGGGCCCTAGTATAATGTCTGCCAGGACAGTTATGCACCTGGAAACAAGGTCATCTTTGCAATGCTTGCAAATATTATCGGTCTCGATTTTGATCCTTGTTTGTTAACACTTAAGAACATGTGCAGTTTTGAAACTAATCATAGAAGATGATAAGAAAAATTTGAAGGTGTTATCGAAGTTAAAATTCGGTCTTAGGCCCGATTTCTAAACATCATTCTGTCTTTATCATCTGCAATTGACTGAAAGAAACAGAGCAATGTTTGAAATACTTTAAGCGTTAAACATATTTAGTGATTTATAGAATAGGTATTATGCTAAGCAGAGACTACAGAACGCCTGCTACGATCCTTAATACTCCATTTGTTTCATCCACGTTCAAACATCACCATAAGGTACTGTGCTATTAAATTGTAAGCTTCTTCTTTATCGTGTGGTTAGTGCCTAACCTGGTGTCAGAGTTTTTATGCCGCCCATGGGCCTCTGACTTGGTTTTACATGCCGTCGAGAAATATCTCTCACGCATGCTGGTTTGGTGTCCTCATGATGTTTTCTTTCACCGGAGCAAACTAGGCTATCACTGTAATTGTAAGCTATCGTATAAAAGTCCTCACCTGAATGACAGCAGTTCCATCGTACCTCCTCCACTCCACGGTAGGCTCCGGGCGTCCCATGGGGTTGCAGGTGATGCGCATGGTGTCTCCCTCGCGAACTATCACGCGGGTTTGGTCCTCTGAGGGGGGATAGAGGGTTAGGATCATACTTTTGGTTATAGCCACGCTACACTTAGAACACGCTACGCTTTTAGCTATGCTTAGAATAATAATTCTAAGCATAGCTAAAAGCGTAGCGTGTTCTAAGTGTACCTATATACCTGTTACTTTTAACCAGTGTAATGCCACTGCTGTGCAAAGGAGTCGTCTTGTGACTTCTAGTTCTTTCGATCAAGGGCTTAAATGTATATCACTAGTCGTTGGTTGTTTCCAGTTCTTTCCGTCATCTTCTACGAGGTGTGGCGCGAATTTGGCTTCCGCCTGAGACGGGGCTCCACCGAGTGGCTATTCTGGCCCATAGTTCAAACGTGGGCCATACATGAAACAGGGCATACGTGGTCAGCCCAGTCCCACTTCTGATTAGCAGTTTAAAGTTCATGCGGTTAATTAGTTCAAAGAGGATATACGAATTTGAAAGTTTATCTGCATAATACATAAATAACAAACTAAAGTACAAGTCTGACACTCCCTTCCGCTCCGCCCAGAGTGGAGGGGGGGGGGTCATTTGATGAATTCCCATCCGAAAAAAAAAGAAAAAGAATTATACGTTAGTTTTTGTAGGTCTTTTATTATTATGAGGTATACCTCAAAAAAATAAAAAACCTCCATGTTATATCAAGTCGTAAAAACTTAATTATAATTAACTAGGTTTTGCCCGCGGCTTCGCTTGCGTTTTGATCTGAAATTATTATACGGGACCGTTTTAAATATAACCTATGACACTCGGGGATAATCTAGCTTTCCATTAGTAAAAGGATTTTTGGAATCGGATTAGTTGTTCCGGAGATTAACTACATACAAACTTACAAACAAAAACTTTGTAACATTTGTATAGAAGTATAGATTATTCCTAATCAGTCCTAGTACTCACGTGCAAAAGTAGGCGGTATGAACAGCTCCTTCTCAAGGGTATAGTTGTAGATGGAGAGGCCTGGCCGGCCCGGGGCCCCGTCGCGGCCATCGCTGCCTCTCTGGCCCTTTAATCCCATTGGTCCTTTGTCGCCCTTCAGTCCTCGCATGCCAGGTGGACCTGGGGCTCCTGCCTTGCCTGTGTGTAGAGATACAAGTTTATAATGATAAGTATTTATGTAATTATACTGTTTTAAGCTTTCACTGTTTATAACTGACTGAGTCGCGTCTGAGTCGCGTCTGAGTTGAGTCATCCCGCGATTTTGGCGCTTGCAACAGCGTCGAAATATCGGGAGCTCAGAATCATGGATAATCACGGAAGATATCCCGTAAGTGACAGCATAAGTAAAGGTATTTATGTATTATTTTGGAAACATAACATCATCGTTGTTGCTCCCTAAGGTTAGGCAGGAGGTGTACTTACAGTACACCCACATTTAGTCAGTTATACACCGTGACTTTTTGGTCGTCTTACAACGGCAGCCCACTTCATATATCCAATGAATACTAAATATTCATAAAAAAATAGGTATTTATGAGATTTTAATAATTTAAAAATAAAAATATTATTCAGTATTATGACGCATGACGTAGTTAAAACACCCTGTTGTGAGCTATGATCTACTGGACTCGAGTGCTGGGTAGGTATATATTCTCCCGTTTGACAAGTAAACATCATTAATAGGATGTTTCATAATTTTATTCTAATTTTTATTATTATTTTTCTTTGTACCTATTATGGAAGATAAAAAAAATCGCGCCTAGAGCAATTTTAATGTCAGGTACATTGAGTGGACGACCTTTGTAAGACGACTAAAAAGTCACGGTGTATAAGGTGGAAGAGATTATAGATATTCAGTACATCATTCTGAACATAGAATATTTTCGTAATTAAAATAAAAATTGCTGTTTCCTACAAAAGTGCAATAACTGCACGTCAACATGTATGGAACAGCTGATTTTTATTAACTAGTTTTAAATTGTAGTTTCACTTTTCTATCTGTAGTCTGTATATAATGTAAATATATTTAAAAGTCTATAAATTATGTACTTATATAATACATAAAATTAATAAAAATATAAAATTAAAATAATTACTCGTTTAAAATAAAATTTAATTTTAAATTGCACATGGGAACCCGTTGTAGTTGTTTTAGAATTGATGCTCCTGAAACCCTCTCTAATCAACCATACCATCTTTCCCATCCTTCCCGTTCTTGCCGGGACTGCCATCCCTGCCTGGCACACCATCGCGCCCATCTTTCCCCGAAGATCCATCGGCACCATTTCGTCCTGACACGCCGTCCAGACCCGGTTCCCCAGGCACTCCATCCCGGCCATCTAGACCTGCGTTACCGGGGAAGCCTCGTTCTCCTGGTGATGCCGAAATAAGCACGTCATAATTATGAGTTGAATGAATTAAGATGACAAATATTAATAATGGACTAGAATGCAAAACATGGCAATTTCTGTCTTTACAAAGACAAAGTGTTTTCTTTCTGTTTTTATTTACATCGCGCCTCGCCTTACAATTTTTTCTACAATATATTTTGTCTTTCTTTTCTACGATGTTCTCAAAAATCTTATCCATCCTCCCTCCCATCCATCAAAACCCATCCATTCATTCCGTCTTCTCCTTCTCTTCTTATGCTGTTCATTTGGGTTAGAAAATACATTATTATATACACAATAAGTTCAAAGTTATTATGAATGCTGTTACTGTTCTGTACTGGCATTAGTTTTCTGTCTCATGCTCAAGATCTATTGAGACTCATCTATTCTTAGGACTGCTACCGAGTATGTTCCAGACTAGCTAAGAGAGACTGTAGAATTAAATCCTTCTCAAACCTGATTTCAGACTCCATCCACTTAATATAAAATCACGTTTACCTTTTGGTCCAGGTGGACCCACTGGTCCTCTGCCTCCAGAATGTCCAGGTGTTCCAGGAGCTCCGGAGTCTCCTCTCTCTCCTTTAGGTCCTGGCAAACCTGTTGGTCCTTTGGGGCCTTGCACTCCGGGTGGACAGTAATCCTGGGTCGCTTTGCAGAAGCCTTGTACTACTTTGTACTGGAAATTATTACAATGGTAATTTAAGATGCTGATGCTGTATAAGGTAAGTCCTTAACTTCTTGTGTGTACCTACAGTCAATGCATAAAATACGGATAAAGTAATGTGGGACACTGACACTGACTGACTGTTGACAATCAATCAGGACGCTAATAAGGGACTACTGATTCTATAAATGAATAAGATCAGTCATCAGGTGTTACTGAACCACAGTTATTTAGTGTGTATGCTATGCCATAATAAATTAATATAACCTCTCAAATTAGAATCATATAATTTCATCTTTCGCCAAAATTATTTTTAATATTTCGGCTTTTTTTTCAGCAATTAATATAACCTCTCAAATTAGAATCATATAATTTAATCTTTCGCTAAAATTATTTTGAATATTTCAACTTTGAAAATTGTCGTCGGCGAAACGACGCTCCAAATTAAACAAATATTGATCTCTTCATATAAATAAAATTTACGCGAATGTCTCCTGAGTCACTTTGCCATATATTCAGCGGGGATAGAAAGATGGAATGGATAGAATAAGAAAGTTTAAAAGTAGCATCGGTGGCTGAAAAGTTGAGTGGTAATCGGTTGTCGAAGGTTAAGTGAGGGCAAAATGTCGTAAGGAATGTTTTGGTTATGCATATGGCTGGCTAAAAGAGTGGGGAAGACCAAAGAAACGATGGATGAACTAAATGAAAGATGATTATTCTATTGAGATGATAACACAGAAGTATAGAAAAACAAGACACGCTGCGCTGACCCCAAATACATTTAGATAGCGGCAAAAAATGAAAATGGATAGGTATAGAAAAACTACAAGTGTCTTCTAAAAACTTACTGGTACTCTAGAATAGCTGGTCAACCAGACCCACGTATCTCCACCAGGTGCGGGACCCTTGGCACCAGTCCTCCTCATCTCTGTAGCATCCTTCTCTTCCAGCTCTGACCGCATTTTAGGGTTAAAGAATTCCAGATGAGGAGTTACAGTGTTGTCTTCTTGATTTACTGATTGTTTCTGAAGATGATGAAGAAAAATATAAAGTTCATTTATTTTCTTTCCTTTTATAAATACAACAGTTTTTACGCAGAAGCAATAAAAAAAAAATACTGCTAAATTCGGATCTTCGCCTTTTTTTATAGTTTTATTTAATAGATTTTCAACTTTATCGCTAAAGCGTTAGGTTCAAGGTGGAAAATTTGACAGTTTGGGGTATCTTGATGTACTGGCGTCTGTTCAGTGTACAAGTGTACATACTTAAGCTATATTATTGAAATTTATAAGTATTTTACAAGTTTTTTTTTGTGTGCAATAAAAAATAAGAACAGAACGGGATGTCGGAAAGTTACCCATGGCAACTTTTGGGATAAAATGTCCTAGGTCGTAACCCTAGTTATGGACTATCTGTATACTAAATGCCACCCAAATCCGTTAACCTATTAGGGCGTGCAGGCGTGACAAACAAACTTACTTTCACATTTGTTATATTAGTTACGATTGCCCTACTTCGATGTTAGGAATTGAGAGACTTAGGACCATAGGATCAAGTATTTAGTTTGTATGAACATGGTATTTACTATGTCGTTAAATTGAATGAGGAAGTGAAACTCGTGGGCGCTTAGACGTGGGTTTCTGCGTACTACAACCGCCATTGAGACTATATTTAGATGATACAATATTTTCGAATGTATCCTTGCAAACGAGTATAATTTTTGGTATCAAGAAAATAGAGACCTTTTTCTATTGATGTAACTTCTCCTCTTTATTTATTTTTAAATCACGACCTTTTGACAGATTGTCAAACTTAACATTCAATGTTCACTTCCACATTCCAATCCTCCCTAAAGTTTACCACTTACCAGCATCGCTTCTCTTTTTAGCCTATGAGACGAAGTTCCACTAATCTCCATCAGGTACGCATCAATTTTCTCTTCTATCCTTTCATCCAGAACATTCCTCATTAGTTTTCTTGCTTCTAAATCAAAGTTCACTTCACTGCTATCTACATAATTGTAGGTGTGTACTACTAAAGATAATGTGGCGAAAGCACATGCAATCACTGAGAGTTTTTTACAGCAGAACGACTGTGAGTCCGTTGACACTTTTCTCTTTGAACTATTCGTCATTTTGTTTGATTAAACATGTTTTTTAACACAAAAGTAAACCCCAGAAACACTCCTTTAAATTCAGCAAATGTGTTTTACTAAATTCGCGACTATTTTTCGACCAATAAAGTCCTTATTCGCGACCAATTTTGGGAGTGATACGCGTGTACTCTGAGCGAGATATCTGGACGTAATCCTAACCAATGTGGATCTTCCGGTACGATATGAGTAGTTGCACAACGCCCGCCGATAACCAATTGTGTCCCGGACTATTAAACCAATGAACTAACTCAATCAGACATCGACAGGCAGAGCTGTGTTGGGTATGAATGTGGTTGATTTTAATATTCATATTCAAGAAACATTTGTTTTGGAAAATGAGGTCAGTAATTACGATTACGACTTACAACAACTTTGAAAATTCTTTCGTATTAATGGTCCGTCTTATCAAATGACTTGGGTTCAAAAGGGGTCTTCTAAAAGTTAGGTTGCCAGTAAGTCAACCAATAATAAAAGAATATATCCGAGCTTCCGGACCAGAAGAATAATTTTCAAATAAATTATACAATTTTTGTTAACATATCGAAATCATCGGAGTCCTGGGAAGAACCGATCAGTGCATTAGCACTAATTGGTTCAGAAATTTTTAATGAAAAAAAACGACACGAATGATTTTTTTTCTTAGATAAATAGAAAGAAAGACAGAAAAAAATTGGCACATTGCCACAAAGACAAACAATATAAGACAATGACAAAAAAAGCACTGGAATCTACCATGAACATAGACCTAATATTTGATTCGTGACCAAAAGTAATTGGTAGGAGTCGACCTAATATAAACAGAATTAAAACTATAACAATAATTCAAGATCTAATAAACGTCGACGGTTTATTTGTTCAGCAAGAACTTTCAGACGAAGTTTATCCTCAATTAGTTCTTACACGCCAATTTACTTTATCAACCTTGGGGTGCCAAGTAAACAAAGTAGAACTTACTTATGTAACCACTGCTGGGACACAGGCTTCTCCACAGTGGGATATGGTATCATAACCCACCATACGGACCCAGTGTGGCTTGATGGGATTACACAAGTCTTAAAATTTTTGCTTCCAGGACCTTCCAGTTACTTCTACATCGGGACCCTAAGTCCCCGTGATTCACCCAGGTGAAGAACCCAGGTGAAGCACGGGTCCGGACCTATATTTTCCTTCGTAGTTATGAGAGCAGTGGTGCTAAAAAAATTACAGATTAGGATGAATTTACTAATGGAAAAGTCTAACTGCCTCTTTGGTCTATTGGCTGCAATCGTGATTGTTGAGCATGAGGTCCTGGGTTCGATTTCCAGGTCGGGCAAAGTGTTATTGAGTTGTTCTGTCAGGAATTTCTCAGTGGCAGCCACGGAGTCTGGATTTATGATCGGTTGATAGGCTCGCCCCCTATTACATTGGACTTCACATAACTGGCGAAAAGTGGGTGTCCTATTAGGTGCACGTCTGCCTAACCCTTCGGCGATAACAGGCGTGATGTTATGTTTATTCATCGCAGGAACAATGGTCTTACACCTTCGTTGGGTTGTCAATGCACGTTCTTTCTCTGCATAAGAAGAAATTGTAGTGTAGTGTTACTGATACGGACAGCCCGCATATCTCGACGAAGTCATCCTCTGCTTTTGTAGTAAGCATTAGATCTCTATGGATGATATTGTTTTCCGAAGTAAAATTCATTTATTCATTAGATTACGTACCTTTAAACTGACTCATTATTTTTGGTTTATTCCTTAAGCACAAAAATATACACATTAATAGGCATATAGGATAATGGAGAATCGATACATTATCCATCAATTTTTCAACGCTTTCCAATTATAAAAAAATCGAACATGATCTACATAATGCGGACTTTGTTCTAGGTAATAGGGCGTACGCTGGTAAATATATAAAAGTTATCCGACGACTGAAAAAAGTCAGTCCTGAGTTCATATAATCTATACATTTTCCAGACAGATACCAACACAAGTGGAATAAACATCTTCTATGCTTACTCGACTAGCTTCATCTCGCTTCGTTTCTTGGATTCCGTAGCCGAAGAGTAACCAACAGGACCCTATTACCACGGTAATAATATTTAGCCTCCGCTGTCCGTCCGTCCGTCCGTCCGTCCGTCGTGCTGTCAGTCAGCGGGCTATATCTCATGATACGTAATAGGTAGACAATTGAATTTTCACCAAATGCGTATTTCTGTTGCTACCATAACACAAAATAATAACAATAAATTAGAAATAAAGGGGGCTCCCCTACTACGATGGTACGGAACCATGAGCGAGTTCGACTCACACTTGGCCGGTTTTTTGTTTAGGTGCTTGCTTTGACGGAGAAAAACATTACTAGCAAATATTTTCTGATTCGTCAACGTCGAAGAAACATATCTGAACACATTCTGTTATAGTGCAGCTTTCCACCAGAGAAATCCGATGAATAGTTTCGGAGATAACCTACCTCCCACATCCGAACTTACAAACTTTATCTATACATATAAAATTCAAAGACCTGACTGACTAACTGATATACAGCCCAAACCGCTGGTCCTAGAGACATGAAATTTGGTGGGTGTATTCTTTGTGAAGAGTAGGTATCCACTAAGAAAGGGTTTTTCGAAATTCCACCCCTAAGGGGGTGAAATGAGGTGTTGAATTATGTGAATCTTTTTATTCTCGAGTTCGATTGACTTGAAAATATGTGTACTACTCACATACTCTTCAGTTAAAATTATGAGAAACTTGTGTCACAGTTTTTTTCACCCAATATAAAATTCAAAGTCCTTACTGGCTGACTGATATATCAACGCACAGCCTAAATTGCTGGTCGTAAAGACATGTAATTTCAAGGGTGTATTCTTTGTGAAGAGTGGGTATCCACTATGAAAGGTTTTTTCGAAATTCCACCCCTAAGAGGGTGAAATGGGGAGTTGAATTTTCAGTGAAACTTAATATTCTCTGGGTCGATTGACTCTAAAATTGGTGCACACACTCTTCAATTAAACATAACAACTATATACATAAACATATTAACATAACAACGCCTGTAATCCTCGAAGGGTTAGGCAGAGGTGTACTTAATAGTAAACCCACATTTCGCCAGTTATGTTTAAGTCCCATGTAATAGGGGGCGAGCCTATTGCCAACAACCGGGCACAAATCCAGACTCCGTGGCTGCTACTGAGAAATTCGTGATAGAAAAACCCAATAACAATTTGCCCGACCCGGGAATCGAACCCAGGACCTCATGCTCAGCAATTGCGACCACTAGACACACAGAGGCAGTCAGACTTTTCCAATAGTAAATCCATAATTCTAAAAGTGATTTGCATCATCTTGGCAAACAAGAACATGTCAGAAGTATCATATTTACAAATAAAGCAATTAAGTAAACTGTTTACATAATATCCTTCATACAACATCAATCACAATAACATGACACTGAAATGGAGCGTAGTACGATAGCCGAGTGAAATACTTGGAAAGCAGCTCTTTCGAAGTTCCCACTCACCCCCGAACACCCCTCGACACCCCCTAGCGCCACGCGCATGCGTACAAATGTGTGTCAGGGTCATGACCCGTGCTGCAAGGTCGCTACTGTTTAACTCACTGTCAGTCCGCAGACATTCTTGGAAACGCACGTTGGTGGAATCAGGTCCTCAGAATGGATTTCCAGACTTCTAAAGTGATACAAGGTACGTTAATTCGGTTATTTTGACAGAAGAAACTGTTTTCCAATATGGCCGTGCTGACAATTTGAGTTGGGTTGTGTTGTTCTTTTTTCAAATTGAGGCTGTTGCTAAGCTCTAGTGCATTGTTTAAAAAGAGGTTAGGGTGTGAGGTTTTGTTTTTTTTTTGGAATAGGCATCTTGTTTTGAAATAGTGTTGCCTTAGCCTCATTTTTGGGAGAGTAGAGTTATAAATATTTAAGCGGTTTGGCTTTATAGTGCCAAGTCTGCCTTTGTTGTTTCTAAGGGAATAATAATGATAGGCAGAAAAATAATAATGAGGAATAAGTATAGTAATGACTAAATAAATGTGTTTACCAGAGTGTTCATCTAACATTTTAACAAGGGTAATATCTATTTTACCTACTGAACTTACATATAGTTTGTTTTATTATCCTCAGTTCAGGAACATAACTAACGTTGTTGTTTTACGATCTTTAAAAAACTTGGTTTTGCACTCAATGTCCTGTCTGTAGACATGAGTGTTATTTACAAATTATTATTTGGAGATCGGGGATTACAGGCATGACGTTGTTTTTTTTTATTTTATTAATCTAGAGGTTAACCACGTTTCAGTGTAAAACTACAGAAACAAAGCGGCGTAATGTAGTTACGTGTAAAATTCCGCGATTTAATCCTATTACTCGGAATTTATGTAAGTGTAAGTGATGATTAACTTATGTACTATCTACCGAGGGTTATCTATGTGCTTACCTAATGTAGTATTTTTTTATTCTTTCCTTGCTGATTTGTCTTTAGTTCCGTTTCATCATTATGAAGGTTTGTTTGATGTTACCTTCCTGATACACATACCTATGGATCTACTTGATTGTAGTAGGTAACAGAACTTCCGCAGTAGATTTATAAGCATTTGAAGGTTGGAATTTATCCTACAGGGACGTACCAATGGGAAAAAAATATTCCTATGGTCTAATCCTGGTTACCGTGTGCGTTCAGTTGTGAATAGGATAGGCTAGCGAAAAAAAAACACAACCAAAAATATTATTTATTTGGTAAAAAAGATATTTGCCGCAGTTTTATTTACCACGGAGAAAACAGGGGAATACGTTTGAATGGGCTAAGCGACGCTAGTCTATGAAAAGGTAACACAGAAAAACAGGGTTATTTACTTTTTATGTTAAATTACATTAGTATGGATTTTGGTCCATGTCGACCCTGCCCGACACAGCAATGTATAAAAGAGGATCTAAGATTGAAGATGATTGTCTCTGAGACTTAGAAATTGGTAGTTGTCTAGACTTGATTATAATTGGAGTATCTTTGTTTGTCTAGTGCTATAGTAAAATGAATAAGCCTTATCCAGTATCAATATCTACATAACTTGGTATTTATATCAGTAGTAAGCTCAATATGTAATTAACAAAGATTATTTCTTTATGAAAATCTTTTGGTTCTTTTTTTTAAAAACCAGTTCGTTTTTGGCGGGAACTGTCAAATCAAGCTTCTTTTTTTCCAAGTAAAACTCACTAGTCAACGATTTGACCAAAGAGGTTTAATAGACTCTTTGGTACTAATACCTACTATTTATTTTATATTTATTAAAAAAAAACTCACAATTAATCTTGTTTATATTTGGAAATCATGACAATAATGAAGTCAGCAACAAAACAGAATCGGTCTCCCAGAAAACTTGTATTATGCCTTTTTTTTTTTGATAGCGTAAATTTGTCACACTGCTGGGCAAAGACCTCCCCTTGTTCCCTCCAAAACCTCTCTGTTCTGTGCAATTTCTGGCCACGCGAACATGATCAGATCGTCACACTATCTTCGCCGAGGTCGGCCTCGTCGGCGATGTCCACCTTCGGCGTCTAGTGCATATTATGCATACAAATTTAAAAAAATCAATATCCATACTAGGTAACCTACATAAAACAACATCACGCATGTAATTCCCGAAGAGTTAGGCAGAGGTGTTCATAATGATTAATATTTTTAATGCTAAAGTAAGTCTGTTGGACGTCTGTCTCTTACCATTTCATGCGCGAACGGCTGATCGAATTGCGATGCAATTTGGTACACAGGCAGACCATAACCTGGGTTAGACATATTTTATCCCGGTAGTTAATTTCCGTGGGATAATTCCCGACCCTGCAGCTTTTATCAGTACTCAAACTAACACATTTGACTGTTTTTTTTCAGTGATTCATTAACAATGAACGGTCGGTCGCAGTCTTCGTTTTTGAGGGGTGAGTAGACTTAGGAGTATTATAACGCGTGTAGTTATACCATGATGTGACACTATATTGTTCCAATATGGAACTCAAACACTATCGCTTGTTCTGTCCTGTCCTTTGCGCCTAAGATGGCCGCTGTCACCTTGTTTCACTTTTAGATTTGTTTCTATGAAGCGACTAAAGTATGTTGTCGGAGGATCATTGTCTATGTCTAGGGCTTGTTGTTTAGTAGACAATATCGAACGACCTTAGGATAATGTTTCCCTGATCCAAAGATTGAACCCAATACAGCAGCCTTTTTATTAAAAAATACCGGCCAAGTGCGAGTTGGACTCACGCACCGAGGCCGCGAGGGTTCCGTATAAACTTGTGGGTATCTTGTTATCAAGCTTTACGAGTTTTTCCTTTACATGTTGCTGCAAGACATTGCTTCTTGCCAAATTTCATGATTCTAGGTCAACGAGAAGTTTGTGAAAGAAGAATCAGAAGAAGTTTTGAGATTGTGAAATCGCTAAATTTTATTTTGATCACGTTGACTTATAAGTTTGAATAGTGTTTGATATTAATTTCAGCTTTATACCTCCACGCCTTCCTGAGAAAAAGGGTCTTGTCAGACGGACAGACGGACAACAAAGTGATCTTATAAAGCCGACTAATTTACGGAACCCTAAAAACGTTAAGCAGCATCAAAAGCAAAGCCAGTTTACATAAATTGAAAATAACATATCTGAAGCAATGCCTGTCAAATAAATTACGCAACCATTATTTAGCATGACTTCAATTTGTTTTTATTGGTTCAAATTAATTTACAACTTTTTGATTGGCGTTGTTAACAAGGTCAGGATTGTTTTAGAAACTGAAATGTTGTAATTATTGTTGGGTATTTGTATTCATAGAAGTTTATAGATTGATATACTTAGAAATAATAAAGACTTATTATCTCATACCGTTCGCTGTATAGTTGTGTATAAAATTAAGCCCAACAGCAAAACATCTTTTATCAGATATTTTTTCCCAATGCCATAACAAATTACCTAACAATAATTCCTTATAATGTCTGGAATAGTCCTGTACAGGGGTTGTACACCACGTCGATGCAGGATGAGAGCTACAGGATGATAAAGTTAGTCAGAAAAATCCAAATGCGTAACCTACCTTAACTAATTCAAAATAATAATTGATGTATCTTACTACTAATATAAGTTGTTCAAATTAATTTTCAAGGCTGAAGTAGTCAGATTTTCGGGCCATTGACTACCTGTAGGTAACGACTGTCAGGTACTCATTTCACGAATGTGCTCATGTTTTTCTAAACAAATATTTAGTAACCACAAGTTTTAAACCAACTCGCATGGTGTAAAGTGTGCGTGTAAAACTATAATGTAAAATTACATTCTTGATTGCTTCACAAAGCGGCTTAATTAACACGTATGCAATTATGTTGGTACCTATTGTTATTATACGTTGACACCGTGTCAAGGTAACATACACGGTTTTATAGGCAGAAGTACTGCGTTGGGCTTTTAGCCATTAGCAGGGTGGCCTACTTAATAAGTATTTTTACACATCAAACGATAGGAAGTGTGATAAAGGGAATTCCAGGTCGGGCAAGGTGTTATTGTGTTTTCCATCAGGAATTTCTCAGTAGCAGCCACGGAGTCTGGATTTGAGCCCGGTGGATGGCAATAGACTGGCCCCCTATTACATGGGACTTAAACATAACTGGCGAAATGTGGGTGTACTATTAAATACACCTCTGCCTAACCCTTTGGCGATTACAGGCGTGATGTTATGTTGTAAACGGGTTAATTCTATGTAGAAATACGCAAAAGATTTTAAAGAATGGCGAATCGTTGACTGACGAACAATGCGTTCGGGAGTTTGCTGAGTACTTTTATGCGGTGTATAGTACGGGGCAAGCCGAGTTAAATGTAAGTGCAGCTATGGCGGATGCGAGCGGAGAGAACGGAGCGGCGCGGGTACATCTTGATCTCTTGCATCTGTCGGACGTACGTTGCGCGGTACAACAACTTAAAACCGAAAAGATCTTCGGGGCCGGACGGCATCCCGCCTTACATCCTTAGGGATTGTCGAAAGGTGCTAGCCAAACTGTTGCAATATATTTATAATAAATGCCTGAATGGAGCTGTTTATCCCGAGAGGAGGAAGATGACCCGCGATGTTCCGGTGCCAAAGGCAGGCTCAGCGATGACGATGGATGGTTACAGGCCTTTTTTTTTTTTTTTTTTTTCCGGATGGGAAATCATCAAATGACCCCCCCCGCTCTGGGCGGAGCGGAAGGGAACGCCCAGAGCCGTCGGCACGGCCTGTCGCCATAAGACGGCCGGACGGCGAGCTAGCCCATAACTCGCCGACCATAGGCCCGCGCCTACGGTGGCCGGGAGCCACCACGTGACCCCCGACGCCCAGGGCGTCTCCCGCGGCGGATGGGACGTGAGATTCTTTCTCTCACGTCCTGCCACCTCCTTCACTAGCATGACTGCTTCACAGGAGGTGGTGACGGCTTCCCATTCCCTCTCGCTCCGGACCATGGCTTGAACCAGGGCCTGACGCGAGAGATCGCCGCCGCCAATCGCCGCTACAAGGACACGGCGGTGCTCCGCCCAAGCGGGGCAGACCTCTACGGTGTGCTCCACCGTGTCCTCCGAACGATCCTCGCAGTGGAAACACCCGGGCGTTTCCTCCCGCCCGATTCGGTGCAGGAACCTCCCGAAACAACCGTGTCCGGTGAGGACCTGCGTCAGACGGTAGGTGAGGGCGCCGTGGCGCCTCTCTAGCCACTCCTCAAAGAGGGGACTTATCGCCACTATGGTGGCGTGCCCTATGGTTACAGGCCTTACGCAGTGCTGTCGACGCCGGCTAAGGCTTTTGAAGCTGCCATTCATAAGAGTATATTTCAACAGATCCGCGGTCAGATATCAGACGCCCAGCACGGGTTCCGACTGGCAAAAAACACTACCAGCAATGTCCTGAGCCATATGGTCAGTCTTGTGCCATCGGTGAACAGTGGGGGGCAAACTGATGCTGCTTACTTTGATTTTGAGAAAGCATTTGATTTGGTTAATAATGGTGTTTTGCTCAAACAGTTAGCAGCATTTGGTTTCACTCTACATATGCTTAGATTTTTTGCAAGTTCCTTAAGCGGTAGGCAACAATATGTGGAATATGCGGGGTACAAGTCAGAGCCATATTTTACCAGGTCTAGGGTGAGTCAGGACAGTAACCTTGGGCCTTTGGAGTTCATTCTCATGATTAATGACCTGCCAGAAGTTGTTAAAGACGCCAAGTGTTTACTGTTCGCTGATGATCTCAAGCTTTCGCTGGAGATAAGCGGATTGGATGACTGCGAGAGGCTTCAGAGGGACATAAACAGAGTGGCGACCTGGAGCAAGAACAACCTCTTGCAGTTCAACACCTCAAAGTGTGTAACAATCACTTTCTCTCGCGCGCGTGCTCCCATTATACATATAATTATAATCTGGACGGGTTGCAAATGGCTAGGGCTACGAAAGTTAAGGACTTAGGGGTGAAATTCAACACGGGGCTGACGTTTCGTGATCACACCATAAACTGCTGCTAAAAAGCTTATCGTAATTTAGGTTTTATGCTCCGTATGGTACATAATTTTACTAACATAAAAGCGATTATAGCTTTATATAATGCTTTGGTTAGAAGTCAATTGAAATGTAACGCAATTATTTGGTCTCCACATGAATCTAAATATAGGTCCATGCTGGAGAAAGTACAAAACAAGTTTGTAAGGTATTTATACTTCCAGGGCTGCGGGACTGTTCGAAAGAGATTCCGTGGCCCTGGAACACAAAGGGCAAAGAAGGAACATGGATGGGTTTTAGTCAGTACAAGTCTGACACTCCCTTCCGCTCCGCCCAGAGTGGGGGGGTCATTTGATGATTTCCCATCCGAAAAAAAAAAAAAAAAAGGTATTTATACTTGCAATTGTATGGCGTATACCCATTTTATCCGCTTATGTACCCAACTCTATTTATTTTGGGTATGGTTGAGTATAACGTGCTGAGGGTCAGGCGGGATCTCACACTCGCCTCGTACATGTTCAAGGTACATAGTGGGAAGGTACATAATGCGGACCTTTTAGGGAACATAGGTTTGTATGTTCCGGATAGGTACGTGGGGCGACGTCGGCAGCCACGCTTGCTGGCGGAGCCGCGCGCGCGGACCAATCTGTTAAGTGAGGCGCCTCTGAGGCGTGCACTCCGCACTCTCAACCTCATAGACGTTAATTTATTCCATTGTTCTCTGAGTGAGTTCACAAAAAATGCATTGTTTGTGATTTGTTACTAAATTTAATATTGTTATTGTACGTACACTATCGCTTTAGGTAACCCTGTAAATATAGTCGTAAGATGGAGAAGAAATAAAAAAATTCTAAAAAGTTTTCATGAATGTATTAGGTTACCTACCACTCTTGTATCTAACAGATAGGTATAGATAGGTATGGATACAGATAGGTATGGCTAGCTTCTAGTTGCTACGGGGCAAGTCTTCTGCGAAATATTGTCTTCTTCTCGACACAACGTTTGCCTAGCAGTTTCACATTCGAAACTACTATTTTATTATATTTTACTATCTCATTGTACGGGTAATTTGTGTATTATATACAAAAATTCAGTAATTCTTTCAGTCTATCATTTAAATGTACCTCACATTGACTGAAAGAATGATTGAATTTGTGTATTTAATACACAAATTCAATCATTCTCTAAAACCCAAAACTGAAAACTGATCGACTAGCGGCGAATGAGTCTTTTGTTGTTAGCCCAAACGGTGCTATGCGACTACCGATCGTTTACTTAAAATTGTATATTTTATTCATTCGCTGCGCGTGATGTCAGTATAATTATAACTGAGACATTTGATATTGTACGGGTTTGCTCTTACACTCTTCAAACACTATCTACCTAATCAAAACTATTTTCCCAGCACGCAGCGTACAAGGTCTCGAAGACTACGAAGCGCCCCGCGCCCCGCTCCTCCGCCAGGTCTCGCTAGACGAGGAGCGACGCGACGAGTGCCAGGGACACTGGCGAGGTCCTGACCTGCAGGGGGAGGAGGAAGAAAGGGGGGTGAGGCTGTTCCGGGCACTGCTGTTGCAGCATTTGAGGCTTGAAGATCTGAGACCGCCACCCTGTTATGTTGCGCCGGCGAAACCTGATCAGAGGTTTGTTTTTTCTAAAATTTGTCTTTGCGAATTGTTATAGGCTTATGATGATGAAGGGAAATCATTACGTCGTTTTATTTGTATTTTATATTATTAATTTCCGATTAATTGATCATTTTTTATTTGATATTGACACTGATTTCATTTTCTTGACACTGTATTTCTGATTTGATGACATTGTATTTATTTTTATATTGTGATTTGTATTTATTTGTGCCGTAACTTGTGATTTTAATTTGGGAGAACCGGAAATAAATGTATTTTTTTATTATTTTTATTGTAATATAATAGCTTAGCTTTCACAAGGCCTCTCTGTCACTCATGAGTTGATTTCGCAGTGGGTTCGCAGATGCACCCTGTCGAGGTTGACTGAGAAACAAAGGGCATAGACAAGCGCGAGTTGCTTCCACTGTGTTTCGTTTTTACAACGACTGTCAACAAAATCCTTTTTAAAGTAGCTGTAGTCATAACTTTTCGGTAACTTTTGTCAGTCTCATACGTTTTTTTTACTTTTTAGGGTTCTGTACCTCAAAAGGAAAAAAAACAGAACCCTTATAGAATCACTGGCGTCTCTGTCTGTCTGTCCGTCTGTCACAGCCAATTTACTCCGAAAATACTGGACCGATTGAGTTGAAATTTGGTACACATATGTAAGTCGGTGACCCAAAGACGGACGTGAAATGTAAATTAATGAATTTTAAACATGGGGCCACTTTTGGGGGGTAAATTATAAAATGAAAAAAAAAAGTTTTGCTCACTATATTGTGTTACATATCAAATGAAAGGACTCATTGTGAGCATATCAAATATATTTTGTTATATAATTTTAAGATAAAGTAAGATTGTGAGATTTATTGAAGATTGTAAGTTGTAAGATTTTGAAGTTATTTAAGGAAATAGGCGAAAATTTACCAAACTACAGGGCTGAAAATTTAGAAAAAATGCAAAAAATAGTTCTTTGGCTATAGATTACAGGAAAAATCTATAAGAAAGCTATAGATAACAACAAATAATAAAAATAAAGGGGGCTCGCCTACTACGATGGTACGGAACCCTTCATGCGCGAGTCCGACTCGCACGTGGCTGTTTTTTTCCATCGTACATTTTATACTAAATAGGCTTGCGTTGGGCCTTTTTGTCTAGGCTATGTGACTTACATTTTAGAATTTTAGATACAACAATCCCTATTCCAAACATTAATATTTAAAAACATATTTTTAACTTGAAAAATGAATATAATATAAGATTTAAAGTTCTCTTATTTCTCGTTTCAGAGGATGGTGGATGTACTGGCGCGACTGGCGGTCCTTGCAACGCGCAGCTCGAAGGTTCAGGGAGACAAAGGCACGAGCTCGACTGGCAGCAGAGGCCGAACACATATCCCTGCTGTGCCTCGATGAGGTGGAGTTTGAGGATATTATGCAGGAGTTATGCCAGGTAACAGGGAGGTGAACTTCTGTGTATATGCAAAATTGCTGCGTAGGTCTTTGACGTTGTAAATGTTGCCAAAACATTATAAATTGTCATAGTAAACAGTTACGAGTCTAGTAATAAAGGTCAGCAAAATGACTCCTAAAAGGAATTTGATCCTGATATGGCCGTACGCGGTCTTCTCAATAAAAATAAACGTTTCAATCATCTTCCTCTTTACAAATTTGTGCGCAAAATTAGCTTCATAAAATCTTTCTACCTCTTTTCAGGCATGTGTCCACACAGAACAAAGGGCGTTGGTCGTGCTAGCGTTTCTTTGCGAGGTCTGCGCACGCGCCGTCAGAGTGGGAGGCTGGTGCAGGGCAGTGGACTGGGCCGCCAAGCACGTGGCCCAGTGCGCCACACCGTGGGCCATCAAGCATGGCGGATGGGTAAGGAAACGAAGTGCTTTAAGATCAGTTTAATATAAAGTAGATTGTGAAAGTGCCAGGGAGCATTAAAATTTGTGAGACAGATGATGTTTTACCGAGAGTAGAAAAATTATCGACCACAATATGTCTACAATTGGCCGCGTTATTGTCGGGAAACATCCCGGCTAGGTATAGAGAGACAAAAGGTAATCTATTTTATAACTTGGGTCACCTTCTATCCGTGTGCCGTATTTCGTTCGTTAAGGCGTGACTAGGTAACAGCCAGATAAAGGTAATTTCTCGTTTATAATATTAGTAAATAGAGCCTGTTTAATGTAAGTGAAACGCTGTAATTAGCTGACAGTCTCACGCACTATTTTTATTAGGTTTTGACTAGCTCTTAAGTTGTAAATAAAAAAATAAATAAGACTTGTGAAACTAGCTTCCATTCTTTCGTTTTGTGATGCCTTCCTTTTCTAATTAACAATATTGTTTGCTTTTTTAGAGCACAGTAGTAGAGCGAGCAGGCGGTGCACGTCGCGACGAGACCACACTACTGGCCGGTGCGGCCCTCGCCGCACTACTGGCGTTCTTGCTGTTCTGCCGCGCGCGCATGCGCTCTACGCTTTTGTAAAACTACCCTCGAACACCCACGGGATCAGTTGAAGCGCTTTAAGCGGCTGGATTACAACCATCGTTAATTATGTCTTTGTATTCGCTGGAATATCAGTATTCTACTGGATCTGGTTAGACTGGAAGAAGACCTGATTTAGGTTGGTCTGATGGTGGTTCAGAATCACCATGTAAAGTCTCCGTGGTATGATCTCTTCAAGGTCATGGAGAAGTTGTCTATTGTAAGAAATGTCTCAGAATGTCTGTATTTGATAATATAACGTACCTAGTACCTATATTATTAAAATAATGATAATTAAGTCTAAATGTGATGTTTAGGAGTTTTTCGGCACAATTTATTATTATTTTTGTAAACACCTTTGATAGTTAGATTTTTTAAGATTAGGTACATAGTATCGCTTTACCTTTCTTGCCCCGACCCTAGATTTCGTTTTTTTTTTTTTAAGTTTTCTCTTGATCAGTAATAGTGAGGAAACTTATATTTTTGTGTCTTTTTTCTTCTTAAAACTGTAATGTGAAGGTATTTGTATGCAGAGGAAAATATGACGAAGTTACCGGTATTTTAAAAACCAGTTATTTTATAAACTTCAATGTAATTATGTATGTGATGGTTTACCTACGCATTGTGCAAGAAATTAATATTGCCAAGAGAGAACACTAAGAACGTGTTATTGTTTATTTTCGGTTTTCCGATACTCGACCTTGCGTCGGTTTAAAGGCCTATTCAAACCTAAGTGGAATTCGCTGTCGCTGTGGGTAGAGGTACATACCGCGCGGGTTTCGCTCAGGTATTTAGTATCAAGTAGCGCTGCTAAAGCGACCTGCAGGCCTAGCCAAGGTACAAGCGTTTTTTATCGAATCTCTTGCACAATCGTTGACGCCTCGGCGTAAGCGATTTGAGAAAAGTTCTCCAATGTCTGTAGAAAAAACCTATACTTTAGTCTATGGTGAGCGTTCCTACCCACGTCAAACTAACGTCAAAGACACAGTTGTTTACTTTGTGCGTGGGCTGAACTTTTGTTTTGAATTGTTAAGAAAGTAATAATTCTTTTAAGTGATAAAAAAGTAAGCGAAATAAGGAACATGTTCTTCTTATAATTAGTTTATTATAATATCACAGTGCGGAATTTAATTTTAAACGTATTTAAATGAAAGATACCGAAAATAAGTGATAACTTTTATAGGATGGAATCTAGATCTCGAGCAAGCCCAGAACAGTTCGCAGCTCTATTGGAATTCATAGAAAGGTACGAAAATCATTAGTTATTTCGTAAATATCTTCCTGTGTTATTCGAATCTCTATCATAATTAACAATGACATGATACGCGACACAGCGGAATCATATAAACGCCGATTTTTATCGTTAACTCTTGGGTCTCGGCGATCGCTAAGTGGTCGCACAAAAACTTCGACATCGTTTCGTTGGCGCTTGTCAAAACTGTAACTTGGCTACGATTTATATGGGATGTAAAGATCAACATTCTAGAAACGATCACATTTCATTCTATCATTTTAAACGATGTAAACTTGTCTACGAATTTTCTATTCGTTTGTTTTGACCACGTGACTTAACGTTGAGATGACGTCATTCCCATACATTTGATTCGTTTTCTATTAGCGTTAACGATTGTAGATTGTCAACTTGGCTAAGCCTGCAGAGCGGTATTCGCTGCCGCTGTGGGTAGAAGTGCATACCGCACGGGTTTCGCTCAGGTATTTATTATCAAGTTCCTGTTCTCTACCGCAGACGGTAGCGAAATCCGCTTTGGTGTGAACAGTAATATTACCGCATACCCACTCGGTTTCCTCTACCGCAGACTGTAGCGAATACCGCATATAAATATCCCGTCCTGCATCCCGCAGGAAAAAAGATATTCATTTCTCCCTATCTCTATCTCCCTCTTCACCTTCTTCGTATGCTGGTTGTGCTTTGTGTGGTTGACGGATGACTTTGTTAACGTGTAATTAATTTGGTCATCATTTATGAGTAAAAGCGAGATTTCATCATTTTATGATACTTCATTTAGAAATTGGCTGCCTCGTTGGCCTATCGTTGGGTTCGATTTACGGGTCGGGCAAAGTGTTATAGGGCTTTTCTATCAGGAATTTTTCAGTAGCAGCTACTGAGTCTGGATTTGTGCCCGGTCGATGGCAATAGGCTCGCCCCCTATACATGGCGGCAGGCGCGATTTTATGGATGTCTTTAGAAATAAGTTATCGATGTCCAAATTATGTAAATGTGATCGTGAGTCCTATTTATAAAGTTTTTTGATTTTATATAAAAAAAATGTTTAACTTTTTGTGTGCCACAAATTAGCTGAGTGACATATTTAATGTTTAATTTAGTTCCAAATTGTATTTTGTTTTACTTTTTTAACACTAAGATAATTTATTAAAATATATTGATTGGAAATTGTGTGTTTATTGAAGAAGAAGGCCCCGCTGTAAGTGTACTGCTGTACCTGAACACTGGCCTCTTGCTCCAGTACTTCAACAGCTTTGTCAAAGGTAGTCGTAGTAGATCGTGTGGCTTTAGTCAGTAGGAGTCCGACAGCCCCCTTCACTCACCGCAGACCGCAGGGATATTCCCTCTGGCTCACAGCCTTAACCACCTCCTGGGCGCTAACACTCCCAATAACAGCCGCAGCACCTGATACCGTGCCAAAAACATCCAGGAGTAAAGCATCAACAATAAACCCAGCAGGCAGAGACAGGTCCTTCACGAGCTCGTCTCTCATTCTCAACAAAATTTTCGCATCCTCCTTCCTCTTAGCAGGGTCTGGGTTTCTATTGTACTCATTTTTGAAACGCAGTAGAATCGGTTATAAATATATTTTATCAATGGTAGACGTTTTTTCAAAATATGTCTGGCTAATTCCCTTAAAAAAGGTAAACGTCAGTTCAGTAATCAAAGCTCTAGAGTCAGAAATATTTTTTAATTTTGGTGTGCCGCGTTCTATTCTTTGTGATAACGCTACTGTTTTTCGTAGTAATCAATTTTTAAACTTCCTTAGAATCTTTTACATTCTCTGTAAACAAATCAAATGATCACAACTTTTTACTCGTTAAAGCAACAAGGCAGAAATTGAAAGACGTGAGGGTATCAATCAGGTAGCAATTATTCAAGTAAAAATAATAACACGACATTGAATAGTTCACACAAACGGAGAGTTGACCAGCCATCCTGATATCAGAATAGCTGGTCATTTTGAAGTCCCTTTATTTTGTTTCCAAGTTAGGTAGCAATTAATTCACTATAGGTAGTAAAAGGTAGCAAATAGGTAGCAATTTTTGGTCACCAGCCTGACGCGAGGCGATACAGGCAACCAGCTATACTGACGCACACTAGAATCTTCATAACAAAGTAAGAGGGGTCGCCGCGACGTAGTCTGGAACGGTATTCTAGTTTCATCCAGTCCACAGACAGAGCATTCTATAGAGGGACGTATATTGCTCTGCGTTTCACAATAATACTGACAGTTTCTCGAACATTCTTCTCTGCGTCGTCTGATCCGCGTTTCACGGCTTTGTGTTGTTCGATGTATCGATACATTTGAAATCGACTAATTTTATTCAAGAGTAGTGAAGTTCTTTCCTTACCATAGACAAATTTAATTTTAGCAGATTATCTAAAACTTTTTGCTAAATTTCAGTCAGTCGCCCAATTTCCCGAAGCTGAAAAGAAACTTCGCGAGGAAATGGAGCATGTATCACAAATAGAAGAGATTAGATCTCGGTTAGCTGCAGAGACGGCGGAGCGAGCACAACTTATAACTGCCTTACTTCCAGCGGCTTAAGATGCAGCTGCCTATGATTTGTATAACTTCCACGAACTTTTTTTTTTTTTTATAGTACAGTTTGTTTAGTACAGTTTTTTTTACTCTTTTTATTCTAGAAAGGAGATGTTAAACCGTTACAAGGAAGTGGTGATGTTGAATGAAGAACTTCTCACACGATGCTATATCAGACGTTCTACTCAGGAACAAGCAGTAACTGCTTTGAATAGTTTGCACACAATTTTGCAGCAGGCTGTTAAGCTCAGACGTACTCTCTCGTTTCAGGATTTAGGAAGCCCTTGTTTTAAATCGGTCTATGAGTTTGTAGTCATTCGGTTTAAAGCCCATAAGTACTCATATTTTTATTTGTAGTGTACTGTAACATTTTTAAACTACCTTCATTTCTATTTACTCTTTGTTAAATTTAACATGAACCTGTTCCCTTCAGTGTCAGAAACTAGGAACAGACCTATAAGAAGTCAGTATAATCACTTACTGCATGGAGATGTAATACTGCTTTGCTCAAAAAAAGTGTTATTAATTATTGGGCCCAATAATTTTTAATAAGTACCCAATGTCATTAAAAATGACAATTCAAAATTTTAAAAAGAGACTGACATCACTTTTTGTTGCAAAATGTTATTATTCAGTAAATGACTATTTAAATGACACTGACTTATGTATTAAATAATCTAATGTATTAAATAACTTGATGTATTAAATAGTTTATTGTAATTTAATATTGACATACATAACTTAATTTGACATTCTCTCAAGCTATCCGATTTTTAATTCCAATTGTATAGTAGTTTATTTTTATTTTTTATATCATGAATGTACTATACTGACTATTATTTTTAACTGTAAAGCATTATTTAATCTTATTTTCAATTTAGTTAACAATTTCAATGTTTGCATGCCTAATATATGGTAGATTGTACAAGGCTCACCCATTTTTTTGTTACATCCTATCTTATGTACCTGCAACCTAAGCAAATAAATTTTACTTTACTTTACTTATTACAGTCGGTAAATACGGCAAAGCAGTAGTAGCTGCGAGTAGGAAAGCAGTGCAGGACAACATTGATGCCCTCATCAAGATCATTCAAGTTGGAGACTCCACAATGAAATAACTATAAAAATATTGTAAAATTACATTATATAATTTATTAAAAACTTACACTATCAGCCATTTAAAATAACAGATCACTAGAAAACGTTAAAAATCATTATAAATGTGTGTACTTTACAAATCTCATAATTGAACAAAAACATGTCGTGATTTTATCTTATAAACGTAATTATACATTATTTTTTTTAAATTCTACTTTTGGGGAAACTTATTTTTAAAAATATTGTACTTTATCAAAAAATACACAATGTAAATGACCATGTAAAAAATCGGGTCCTTTGACTTCTACAGTCATACATTCTCTAGTCAACAACCAAGTTACAGGCATTATTGGCTTGAGACCCTAAATACACCGGTGGAAATTAGCATCATAATCATGTGTGCCCAAATTCATGTCTGGACAAAGAAATCATACAGTAATTTGCTTCGTAGCATAATGCACATCAGCACTAATATTCAACAAAAGCCTCGGTTCCGCAGGCTTATGTTCTAGCAGCAAGAGTCTTAGCGCGGCCAGTCGGGTGCATATAGTGTGCGCTTGTGATGGTGTGGGCGCGCGGATAGATGGTGCTGTCTTGTATGGACGTCCGTCGAGAGATACTATGGCGGCCGCTGTTTGGAGTGCGCGGGATAGGGTCGTCTCGTCTGAGCCTGTTCTTTCCACCTACAAAAAAAAAAAAAAATTATATTAGTAATTTAAACTTAGTAATTTAACATTAGATTAGGATATAACATTGGTTCATGTCACCTGGACACTGCGCTAGCGCTCGAATAGATTTACAACTTGAATAGTAACTAACTTTGAGTGATACGTTTGTGCTATTATGATGGAGTTTACGGGTACCTAATAAGTGATAAGTAATTAAATTTGAAACGAAGCATTTTATCAAGACTAGAACCTACTACTAGATACATGAAGACCTAACCTCAGCAGCCACAGCCCTTAACATGAGCCTCTCAGCAGGGGAGCGGTTCCTGATAGCTTGCACAGCCGCGCTCGACGCAGCTTCACCGAGCGATTGTTGCACCTCCTTCAGACCAGCACCCTCAGGCCCCGCCAGTTCTAAAGCGCGGGAGCAGAGCGCGAGCGCGCGACGAGCGTCGCTGGAGACTTCTGCTACTCTTCTGGAAGAGATGATTCAGAGTTCAGGGGCAAGCAAGATTGTCTTTCATTTGAAGCAACTGAAATCGGTTGCAGTCTCCTGAACAACAGTTTGCGGCAAAGTCACCCAAAATCGCTATGACCGACCGTGGCAACACCTTCGTTTCCATGAAAACGCTGCCATACATCGCATTGATGTTATGGCAACAAAACACTAGTCAGTTGAGTAGTATTTTATTTTAATTCGATACGAAGTACTACAGGGTAACTTATCTCTTATGAGTTGTCACTCATAAGAGTTAAGTTATGGCAATAAGCTGTACAGCATCAGCAGTAACATTAACCCCAGAGAGCCTTGCAGCTACGATATTCTGCAGCTGCGTATGAGTGTAAGGCGGGAACGTAGGCCGGGTCAGCCCAAGCCGGGAGGCGACCCTTGCCGCCAGTGCTCGTTCGGGCAGGTCCATCGTGTTGGCGACGGCTAGGACCGTGAGTAGGGCGCTGCTGTGGGCAGCCCATCCATGATACTGTAGAGGATGTCTTGGCGACGGGTGCAGAGAGCGTCTAACTAGACGGAAGACGTAAAATTGATAAGATGTTTATTTGCAATTTTGTTGATGGTCTGATCATTTGATTAGTAATTTCATTTTCACAATTCAACAACTTTCATTGCATTATTTATCATGTTGACCAGACGAATATCTTTCTTTTGAAATCCCTTGGATTGTGATTTTAGTCGATTACTCAAAATCGACTAAATCATACACACACTCATAGATCTCTTAAAAAAAGAACAATAATAGTAGTTAATGGAGGATACGAGACAAAGTGAAATCGTGCATCATCATCTTCCTGCCCTTGTCCCATGTTACTTGGGGTCGGCGCAACACGTTTTTTTCTTCCAATCTCCTCTGTCAACCGTCACGCTATCATTTACTCCTTTCACCTTCATATCATTCCTCACACAATCCATCCATCGTTTCTTTGGTCTTCCTCTCCCTCTCCATCCATCCACGTTTATATTCATCACTCTTTTAGTCACATGCGATTCGTCCCTCCTCATCACATGCCCATACCAAGACAGTCGATTCCCTTTTAGCTTTTCTATAACTGGCGCAACTTTTAAGCTTCCTCTAATATACTCGTTCCTTACCTTATCCATTCTTGTCACACCACACATCCACCTCAACATTCTCATCTCGGCTACATGCAATCTTTTTTCATCCATCTTCTTCACAGCCCAGCATTTCGATCCATACAGTACGACAGGTCTAATCACGGATTTGTATATTTTCCCCTTTAATTTGAGGGGCATCCGAGGGTCGCAAGTTGTTCCAGTGACCTGTCGCCATTTCATCCATCCTGAGTTGATCCGGTGCGTTACGTCTTGGTCTACTTCGCCATCCCCTTGGACAAATGACCCGAGGTACCGAAAATCGGAACAGATCGGTATGGGCGTTCCGGCAAGTGTTATGGGCACAGGACTGGAGAGACCGCCGAAATCACAGAACAAGTATTCTGTTTTAGTCCTACTGACTTTCAGGCCAACATTCTCCAGTCTTTGCCACCACACCTCCAATCTATTCTGGACCTCGAGGCCACTCTCGGCAACCAACACAATGTCGTCGGCAAACAGCATACACCAAGGAGCCTCTTCCTGGATGTCCGACGTAAGTGCGTCCATTATCACCAGGAAGAGGTAAGGGCTTAGAGCCGACCCTTGGTGTAAGCCGACCGCCACATTAAAGTTGCCGGTATTGCCCGCTGTAGACCGAACATCGCCTGTAACTTGGTACATCGACTGTACATCGCTCGGATCAACTGCACATACTTCCCAGGCATACCTTTCTCTTTCAGGGCCCACCACAAAACTTCACGAGGTACCCGGTCGTATGCCTTTTCGAGGTCGATGAACACCATGTGCAAGTTTTTGTGCGCACTTCTGTATTTCTCGCACAGCAGGCGGATGGCAAAAATGGCATCCATCGTTCCCCGACCAGGCATACAACCGAATTGATTTCGTGAAATTTCACTCTCTTCTCTCAGTCGTCTTTCAATAACTTTCTCCCAAACTTTCATACTATGCGCCATCAGCTTTATTCCTCTATAGTTATTGCACTCCAGCACATCACCTTTATTTTTAAAGATGGGCACCAGCGAACTGTTGCACCACTCATCAGGTATGGCTTTTTCCAGCAACAACTTATTGAAAAATAAAGCTAACCACGTCCATCCATCCACCCGTAATAACTTCAAAACTTCAACTGGTATACCGTCAGGTCCTAAAGCTTTACCATTCTTCATTCCATTTACTGGTATTCTCACTTCATCCATACTAACCTTTCTCACTAACCCCTCATTCACTGGTTTATTGTCCAGCACACCGTTCCAGTCATTCTCCTCATTCATCAGTTTTTCAAAGTATCCCTTCCACCTATACCTAATTTCCTCATCATCCGAAAGAACCATTCCAGCTTCATCTTTTACGCATTTAATCTGACATACATCCCTCGCCTTTCTCTCTCTAGCTCTAGCAAGCCGGTATAGTTGTTTTTGGCCTGCTGTACTATTCAAAGTGTCATAAAGCTTGTCTTGGGCCTTTGCTCTAGCTATGGCCACAGCTTTCTTGGCTTTTTTCTTGAGAGCATCATACTCACTCTTCCTTGCAGCTTTCAAACTAACACTTGCAACTTCAACACTATGCCATTCCTTGAATTTCCTCTTTTTTTCCTTCAACACATTCTGGATTTCTGTCGACTACCACCATGTATCCCTATCTATCGTACCCTTTCCTTTCGTCTCTCCTAAGACTTGCTTTGCTATACTCCTAATACACCCAGCCATTTCACTCCAACATTCATTTACACTTCGCTCGTTCATGTCTGCCATCTCTAACATTTTATTCACCACTCGTTCTTTAAATTCTTTCGCACAGTCATCCTTCCCTAACATATACCATTTTATTTTAGGGGGAGGTCGGTCTTTTGTTTTATTGATTTTTATTTCTGTGACTATTTCCATAACTAGGAGTCTGTGCTGTGTAACCAAGTCTTCTCCCGGTAAGACTTTACAGTCTTTGATGCACTTTAATTTGGTTCTTCGGACTAGGAAGTAATCTATTTGTGTTTTGTGGTTACCACTGTTCGTCGTTCTTCTGGAACCAAGTATTGGCTACTGCCAGATCAAATGCGGTAGCGGATTGCAGTAGAGTCTCCCCCTCATTGTTTTGATTCCCGATTCCCCACCTTGCACTCTTTCATAAATCCCTCTCGTTCTTCCCACATGTCCATTGAAATCACCTCCAACTATCAATTCTTCATGCATCGGGATGTTCATCAAAATGTTGTCGAAATCCTCCCAAAACTTCTCTTTCACTCTTTCGTCACATACCACTTGCGGTGCATACACACTAACTACGTTGAGCATTACGTTTTCGAACATAATCTTTAAAACTATCAATCTATCATTAACTCATTTTACATCCATCACGGTTTCTTTTAAATGACTATCTAACACTATTCCCACGCCATTCCTTTTCCCGTCACTTCCACAGTAGAAAAACTTGTATCCCTCACCAATTTCCCTCGCTTTTGTACCCTTCCATTTCGTTTCTTGTAAACATGCCACATTTATTCGTCTTCTTATGAATACATCCGCTAACTCTCTGGCTCTACCAGTCATCGTCCCAACATTCCAACAAGCATACCTCATTCTCGCTTCCCGAGCTTGCTTCTTACGTCGCACCCGCCCGGGCTGGTGCAACAACCCTTGTCCACTTCCCGCAGGAGCCGGGTGCTGCCCCTGCGCGTCGCCTGCGGGGTACGCCTTAGTCCTATCGCACATCATTTCATTTTCACACATGATGCAAAAGGTTTTGGCTTGAATTTTACAGTCGGCCGCCTGCCAGACACTAACCCTCCTTGGGAATGCGATTGCTGGTGGTTTACCCGTCACCATGCGGGTGACCCAGAGTGCTAGCTTTATTATTTGCACTGGGTCTTTAGCTCCCTTAGTCGCCTTTTACGACATCCACGGGACGAAATGGGGTGGTCAGATTCTTTCTCCGTGACCGACACGGATAGAACGTGAAATCGTGCATATTACCAATTAAATTGAAACCCATCGGTAAAAGTGTCTCTGCTGCGCGTGTCACAAATTGTATAAAGGTTAAATCGCGGCCGACCCTTCTATGTTATTCACTTTTGAACGATGAATGATCGTCATCTCTCTGACATGAATTACACTGGGTCGACCTAAACGGTCGATGTGAGACCCCTTATCGTCCATTAACAATACGGGCAGTATTGTTAATGGAGGATATAAACATACGCTCAACTCAAAACTTTACAAACGAGGCGCAGCTATACATGACCAAATGTGCGTAACAATTGTATTATAACTAACGTACTTTTATTATCAAGAGCTCTGTGCTTCCGTAGAGGTATACACCTTCCCTGTGGGCTCCTCGGAGGACTTGGACGTCACCGGTGCGGCTTCTATCGCGGGCTTAGAAGGAGCGGCGTCTATCGCGGGAGTGAGCGGGGCGCCGAACATGGCGGGGCGCGGGTCGTGCTTGTCGGCGCGCGTGCACGCTTCCAGTACGAATTTGTTAAAGAGGTGCGGTTTGTCTAGGTTCAAGTGATGGCCTGCGCCGTTGATAACCTGTGGGTAGAGATAATATGTGTTTTTGAGTCATTGTCTCTGGTCTCAGTATTGAGCACAGCATTATAAGCGAGTTATGATATTAATATAAATCAATAGTATGATAATTTATTTTCAATAGTTCACACCGAGTTCAACAAAACTTTTGAAAAGAAGACAAAATGTATTTGCCCTAAATTTATATTTAGTGATTGGGCAACTAGAGTTATCAGAAAAAGTAAGGAAATACTATTTGAGCTTTATGGCCTTAAGCCTTATATAAACTCTGCAACTTTTAACAAGTTTGTTGCTAAGTATTCCAAATTCTTTAGAAATACATGCAAGGTTTCCAAAGCCTTGCCACATTAGCAACAAGACCAAAACAGCAGACAACAAAATTAAGACATTTTGGAAAGTCATAAATAACGAGACTAACAGTAAGAAAATATGTAACACTAGCTACACATTAGATACAGCATGTGGTCCTAAAACCTCTAATCAGGAAGTAGCTCATGAGTTTGTAAATTTCTTTACTGATATACCGTTAAAAACTACGGAGGCTCTTAATTCCTCTCCTGAAGTCTCAATTGGTTTATTAAAGGCGAATGTGTCTGACTGCCCGGCTGAATTTAAATTTAAACACAAAAAACCCTATGATAGTTATTAAAGCTTTCCGGCAAATAAAAGTCAAACTGACCGAAGATCTTTGGGGAATGTCTATCAGAGTTTGTACATCCATAGTTGAGACTATAGCACCATACTTAGCTTTAATTTTAATTTGTGTGTAGATCAAGGAGTTTTCCCGGACATAATGAAATACAGTAAAGTCATACCTCTGTTTAAATCCGGAGATAGTAAAGATACAAATAATTATAGACCTGTATCCGTGTTGCCAGTTTTTAGCAAGGTGATTGAAAAGGTAATGCTAAATCAAATGCTCAATCATTTTAACACCAACAGAATCTTACACGATCAACAGTATGGTTTCACCAAGGGACGTTGTACAACTGACGCCGGTGTAACCTTATTAAAGCACATATTTACTGCGTGGGAATAGTCCCAAGACGCCATTGGAATATTTTGTGACCTCTCCAAAGCATTTGATTGCGTAAATCACGACACATTACGTTTGAAACTTGAGCATTACGGACTAGGGAAACTTGCACTTAGTTTGGTAAAATCTTATTTGAGTGATAGACAACAACATGTGCAAATAAATGGTGTTAATTCACAGGGTTCAAAAGTAAAAATGGGGGTTCCGCAAGGCTCAATATTGGGTCCTTTCCTCTTTCTAGTATAAATAAATGATCTCCCCTATTTATTGAAGAACCAACCTCAAAATATTTATTTATTTATTTATTATTCCTTAACACACACATTTGTTTTTACAGGTAAGACCCAAGCTAACAAATTCGTCATAAATTGCAAAAATCCAGTCCCTGTCCAGTCCTGGGTCTGTGGTGGTGTTATTCGCTGATGACACTTACCTAATTTTTAAGATAAATAGACGGGCCCAAAATCTAGATGACGTGAATAATGCCCTACTTCAGGTCCATAATTGGTTCACAACAAACAATTTAGTATTAAATGAAAAAAAAAACAAAATGCATAAGATTGGCTTTACCGAATGTTAAAAGTAGCGATTGTAATATAGTATTGAATAAAGAGAAACTTGAATTTGTAAATAAAACGGTTTTCCTGGGGATTACGCTTGATTCCAGGCTACAATGGGGTTCTCATTTAACATCGCTTGCGGGGCGGCTAAATTCAGCAGCATATGCTTTAAGAAAAATCCGTCAATATACTGATGTAGATACCGCTAGACTGGACTATTTTAATTACTTTCATAGTATTATGTCTTATGGCATTTTGTTATGGGGACGGGCTGCAGACATTGAGTCTATATTCTGCAAAAAAGAGCCATCAGAGCCATATATAATCTTCGTAGGCGCTATTCTCTAAGGAAACTGTTTAAGGAAATTAACATCATGACGGTACATTGTCAATACATCTACGAAAACATAATGTATGTAAGAAAAAATCAACATCTTTTTAATAAGAGGTGACTGACACAATTACAGTACTAGAAATCGAGACCAATTAGTTCAGCCAGGCTTCAGACTCGCTAAAGTAGACTCATCTTTCATGGGGTACTGTTTGAGATGCTATAATAAAATTCCACAAAGTATTCTTGAACTGAATGAAACGAAATTTAAAACATGCATTAAACGCACACTATGTAAGAAAGCATATTACAAGTTAGACGATTATATCACTGATAAATATGTTTGGCTCAATGCCGGTTCTGCTCCAAAAGAACAGGGGCGCATAAATTGATAGCATTAAATAGTATTGTTGGAGCTGCTGAAGATTGTATAACTATCTTTGCATTGTATAAATTCAATCTCTTTAGTATTATATAGCCGCATAGCCCATATTGTGTGAGTACTATGTACTAGAAAGCTGTCATTCGCTGGAAACCTGCGTCTTTTCTTGACTTGAATGTGCCCTGGCGGTTAGGAGTATGTCATGCTCACTCCAAATGTCTCGCTGATGGTGGCACGTGTGTCGGATCATTTAGTTCCCTTCAAAATGGTTGAGTTGAATCAATCAATCAATCAATCAACTTTATTTTTCTCACCACAATATACACAAATTATTTTACATCGGTCAGATTCGACAATGATACACAATTCAGGTAAGTATATATTGTGGGAGACTGGTGCCTAAGCTAGGCTCGTGGCCTGTGTTTCAGGACACCAGGATCCCACCCCTTTACATTTTCATTTTTAAAAATTATGTACTAGGCCCGCTGACAGATTGTAATTAGGAATCAGACATTTTATAGTTTTATTTACTATGATTAAAATCTAGGTTAAGTATGCGAGACGAATGTTAGTAGATGTGTAGTATGGGTGATTGAATGTGTGTGAGTGTGTGGGTGTGTGTGTGTGTGCGTGGGTGTGTGACAGTACGTGATATTGTGTTTAGGTCACTATAAGTATATTTTCAGTTTTATTATAGTTTAATGTTAGTAGCCAGTCTGTTAGCCTCTTTTTGCATTTATTATTTGTGAGGCTAAAGATATGTAACACTTTGTGAGTTTTATTGTATAAGTAACCACCCAGATAGCAAAAGAAACGCCTTGCGAACATAGTTTTGAGACGTAGATGATGGCGCTCCACAGGGTCATATCGTCTTTTCCCCCTGGACAACGTTGGATTATAAACCAAAAGAGAATGCTGTTTCAGCAGAATGTGCAATATAAACAGTTGCCGCACTGTCAGGACTTCATTCTCTTTGTATAACTGTTCAGTGGGGTAGCGATACGGTCGAAAAGACGAAACTTTCAGTATAGCTCTTTGGGTTCTTTCAATTTCTATTAGGGTAGTTTTTGGAGCTCCACCCCAAGAGGTGATGCAGTAGCATATTATAGATTGAGCAAGGGTATAGTACACTGTTTTCATAATATTTTTATCGACTACATGTCTCAGCGTTTTAAACACATAAATTAGTTTCCGTAATCTGTTACTAAGAGTGGTTATGTGATCTTGAAATCTTAGGTTTTTGTCGATCGTTATTCCCAGGTATTTTACATTCTCAGCCTTGGTGAGTGGTTCGCAGTTACAACTACGGGTGAGTGGGTTTGTGCAGGAGTGAGCTACAATAGTATTAGGTAATGTTTGGGAGGATACGTTGTTTTTCATGGAGAATGCTATGTAATTGGTTTTGGTTATATTAAGTGTCAACAGATTTTCGCGTAACCAATTGGATACTGTATTAAAGCCAAGTTGTGCACGCTCATAGACATCTTCCCACGAGCTCGCGCTGAACAAGAGGGCAGTGTCATCAGCAAAGCTAATGATTTTGCCATTGGGGATAGTAAGCATACCCAGATCGTTGATATAGATGAGGAATAATGAAGGTCCAAGGACACTACCTTGAGGCGTGCCGTAGTTAATTTTTTGTTCCTGACTGATGAATTCATCTATCTTTACTGTCTGGGTACGCTCACTCAGATAGTCTTTAAAGAGTTCCAGTGGAAGTCCTCTGATTCCCAAGCTTTCCATCTTACGTACAAGAATTGGGACAGAAACCGTGTCGAAAGCCTTAGCAAGATCTAGAAAAATGGCCATAACTTTATCCCCACTATCCATGTTTGTGACCACATAGTCTGTTAACTCATGGACCGCGTCAGAGGTGGATTTCCCTGAGCGAAACCCAAATTGCGCTGGTGCGACAAGATTATTGTTTTCCAAGTAGCTCACAAGTCTGCTGTTCATTACCCGTTCCAGTATTTTGGAAAAGGCAGTCAGCACAGATATAGGTCTGTAGTTATCAACACGGCTCCTGTCCCCACTCTTGTAGATCGGATGAATTATGGCTTTTTTGAACACGTTAGGAAATTTACCTGTGGAAAGAGCAAGGTTACATACGTACGTTAACGGAGGCACAATCACGCCCGCATGCTTTTTCAAGAGGTCACCGGATATCCCATCCCAACCCGCGGCACAATTATTGCGAAGCGACATTAATATTCCATTTACCTCTTCCTCATCTGTTGGGAGCATTACCATGGATTGCGTTCCGTTACATAGGTTTCCCTTTGTAACTTTTGTATGTGTACTCTTTATATTTTTTGCTAATTTTTCACCTATTTTGGCAAAAAAGTCATTGACATGGTTTACCGAATTTTGTGGTGTACTTAATGAGGCTAGTAATTGTGATGATGTGTTGGATTTCCTTGTCGACCTGTTAGATATATTATTTATGGCCGACCATAACTGTTTAGTGTTTTTTCCAGCTTTACTGATCTCATTTTTTTCAAATTCTATTTTTAATTTCTTTAATAATTTATTACAAAAGTTTCTGTACCTAGTAAAAGTAATTTTTAATGTGTCATTATTAGGCGCCTGTTTAAATTTTTTATGCAATGTGTCTCGATGCCGCACACAGCGAAGCAAACCAGGAGTAATCCACGGCTTTAATATTTGTTTACGGTTCGGAGTCTTACCGGATTCGGAGTTTGAGTCTATCACGTGTTTTATTAATCTTGTTATTGTTTCCCCTGCCACATGAGGATCTTGGGTCGTGTATACTTCACTAAAGTCTAGTTGTTTTAGGTCTGTTTCTATCTTCACATAATTCAAACGAATACATTTTTTTTAAATTATTTTAGGCATTTGTTTTGACAAGAATAGCATTACAGTCTCATGATCAGTTAGAGCAGAGTGTGCGACTGAAGTAAAAGCAGGTAGTCGAGTTTTCAGTATAACGTGGTCAAGACAAGATTGTTGTCGCGTAGGTAATGTATGAGCAGGTAAAAGGCCATGGGTAGCCAGTAAGTTTAGGTAGGAATTTTTAGCGGGATCCTTGCAGCGTTCATGTATATTTATATTTATGTCTCCCGCAATAACTATAGTATTGAATTCGGCTAGCCTACTTAGGGTAATATTTAGGGAGTTTAAAAAATTATCTAAGTCTTTGTAACCTGGCGGGCGGTATATCGCTAAGAGAATAGTATTTCTATCGATTTTTACTTGGAGACAGTTAGCATCTAAGAATGACGGCTCCTCTGCAACTAGTTGCAGTTTATTATGCACATACAGGACTACACCTTCATTTTGTGTGTGATTATTGTTGGTACGATAATAGTTATAGTTCGGCAACTCGGGAATATTATGGGTGTTAGGGAGCCAACACTCGGTTAATACGATTATGTCCCAGTCAAGTTTTGTCCGAGCAAGTGTAGTCATAAAGCCCGCTATGTTTTTATTTATACTTCTTATGTTCTGTGTAATGATCTTAAGTGTTTGTTTAGGTATGAAATTTGGTGGAGTACAGTTTTCCAGGTCACAAGTCGAAGCATCCGACACAGAGACACCATCTAGGTTTTTTAGGTTGTTTTGTGTGTTATCGAACTTTAATGTTAATAATTTGAGGTCTACTTAATAGCATAACAATAACGTTCATTAAAGTGGTACAGAGCAGGTGTGATAGTACAAATTGTTGGCTTTTATTTATAGAGTATGTCGGCCGATTTAGTTTGTGCGCGTTATGGATGTGGAGTGCAGGTAACGTAATTGTAGATATGATGTGTATATTGTATTGTGTATGTATAGTTAATGTTAGTAACATGCTTATTTGTATTGTACAGTGCGTGTATAATTGATAATTTTTTGTGTTAATTTTGATTATTAAGTGAATAGTATAAGTTATGTAAGTGATTTCATTGTTTGTTTGTATTGTGTTAAGTGGTTCTGGTTGAGTGTGTTTCATTTGTTTTTGTTTATTTGTTTTACAAAAAAAGAGCAATAGCAGATAAAAAAAGAATAGTACTACAACAACAAGCAGTGCATGAGAAAAATGTGCAATTGCTCTATACAGTCATAGTGGTAATTTAAGTTTTAGATCAGCTTCGTTTTTTACGTGTATGTATTGATCTCCTTCTCTTTGTCGAAGAAAGACTTTTCCAAGTGAGGTCCAACAGAACTTAAAGCCATTTTCACTCGCAAATTTCCTCGCCAGATAGTATAATCGTTGTGCCTTCATAGTCAAGCTCTCTGATAGAAATATTGGTTTTAATTCACCTGGTATATTTATATGGGACGTGTTTAACTTGGCTTGGGAGTTATTGCGATTGAAGTTACGCACTTTATGCAGTATATTTTCCTTTGTAGTTACCGAGACAAAATCGACTATAATAGATGACCCTCCACCCTTTTTATTAATGCGAAAAATATCCTTTATATCCTGTCGTTCGACAGGCATATCCAGTACTTTGGCTGTTTCGGTTACTACTCTATGCAGATCCTCTTTATTTTCACCTTCCTTCTTTGGTATATTTCTCATCTCAATTTTTGTAAGACATAAAATACGCTCTAAATTCTCGACTTTATTTTCCAGCTGATTAATATAGGCATGGTCGATTTTTCGTTCTCTATCAACTTCATCTATTTTTATTATTATGTCATCGTATTGTTTAGTGACGAAGGCTAGGGATGTTTTCATTTCCGAGTTTTGTACTATAATTTCGCGCATTGACTCTTGCAATGATTTAAACTTGTTTTCCGATTGGGCGGTAGCCGACTGCAATAAGTCTCGTATCTCTTGCATAAAAGCGACCATTTCATCTTCACGTCTACGTTTGTTTCGTGACGTGACATTTGCATCTCTGCTGTTTAGGTTGGGGGTGGATCCGGTTAGTGATATAGTTGGATTTCTCACTTGAAGAGTCTCAGAGTCGTTAGCAATGGACGTGGCTGGCGATTGGGGCGGCGGCGGTGTACGCCTCATGATGTTAATGTTTACGTAAACTCGTAATACCTTGTAGCAGTGTCCAGCGCCGACAGCGGCGGCGTTTGCGCGTAGCTCTCTTGAGGCGATGTAGTACGGAGAGTTGTGGGTCTCGGCGCGCGCAGTCGCTGTGTGAGCGGGATGGCAATTATGGAGACTGTCTTGTTCTTGCAGAGGTGAGGCGGCAGCGGCGGGCGCGCGGTTAGCACACCTTGTGAGCTTGCTGTCCGGCCGATAACACACGTCGCGAACGCAAATTTGTTCACTCCTTGTATTCGCATATAGGTGACAATCCCATATGCGGTAGTGGTGATATATTAATATTATATTTTTAAATTTCGACAGACGTCCACTCTTGGTCACGGTCACGGGTGAATGGTGCTGATGCATGCGTCATGTTCGTGAACGGGCGCTGTCAGTTGTGACTGATCATCTCATATTTGCCACGGCTTATTTGAATTAATTATTTTATTTTTGAATTGTTTTTACTATGTTCACTTTTAACGTACACATCTTGTTGCATCATTCTCACATAATGTACCATCTCAACATGAATTATGTAACCAAGGTTTTGTTAAAGTATTCTGATTTAAAAGAGTGTCCATGGAGTTTCTTGCCCGTTCTTCTCCATAGGAAATGGGCAACTACAGTCCTTTCACAGTTTTTGTGCCTTGTGACTGGTCTGTAGCTATATTTCACTGTTGTCTTTTTTTTCGACAATTCAAAAATGCCTGTAACTGGCCTACTACTTAAAAATAAATGCTTTGGTTTTGATTTTTGATTTTGTAAAACATAACTCTTAGTGGCAAATAATTATCAGCCGTATCAAAAGTATGCATGAGATGTTGAAGATGTTTTACCAGACCCGCATGTTTTGGAGATTCTTATTGATGATTGTGTATGTAAACATACAGTGCGTAAATTAATAATTAATTCCATTTTTTACAACCAACGGGACCTGTGATAGAAGCTTCTCATGCAACTCTTAACCAAAAGCCAAATCAATAACGAAAATAAACCAATTCTGTCATGATTTTAAAATATTAATAAGATCTATTAATAATTTATTAAAAATAAACATAACATATTGATAGAATTTGAGGTGACCAAAGATTTCATAAAAACTCTTTGGTCAAATTTTTGATACAGTACCCGCCAAATAAAAAAAAAGAAGAAAAGGTATTCTACTTTTGAAGAATGAACAAAAAAGTTCTTCTGATGGAAGTCATCTTTGTTAAATTACATAATTATTAGTTAATAATATATTAGCTTGCTACTGATGCTAATAACAAGTTTGTATTCTGGACGTTTGCGCACAAGTTTATAAATACAATTGTTGGTACTGAAAAGGCGTATCATTTCAATTCATTACCTGCACATAAGTATTATCAGGTCCCCGATGTTCGGCTAGCACCTTGCCACTGGTGTTGTCTACCCAGGAGCAGGAGCCGGTCAGCACGGTGATAGGCAGAGCCGGGTCGATCTCGTTTACACGCTGCACCATCGGGTTTTTGGCCCAGCCGTAACCTGTCATTAGGCAATGGAAGGCTGCTTCACCGCTGTGGACGATAGGACGTTGTGTTAAAAGGTGATCTTAACTGATTGATTTTATATTTCTGATTTGCGAGTTCGGAATAGATGCAGTACGAAATGTCGGCTTTGGGAATGTGTTAATTTTCTGTGTTAACTATTTTGTGATTATTCTGATACAAAGTTTGGATTAATTAGTAGGACTATTCAAAATTTTAAAACACTAGCAGTGTTTAAATTAAACTATGATCAATATTTTTACCTTTTGTTGGCTTAGCGAGCAGACATGGGTATTGAGTCAACATAAATGATACTTCAACAAAACATAAAATAATGGAGCAATATAAAAAAGCAAGCAATTTAAAGCGTAAATAGTACTCACCTAGGCGTCTGCGAATTACATTGATAAATATACTCCGGTATAACCCTCTCCGCATCCGTCAGAAAGTCGAGGTACTTCCTCGATAAATCGGGGCGTGTCTTGCTGACCAGCCACTTGCCGGCTGGCCCCGCCGCGCGGACTGCCCACAGTGGGTTCAGAGGCTGGGCGGCAGTGGCGATGGCCCGCACCCACAGTGGGAGTTGGGCCTTCTTGAAGGCGTTTTGTGGCCGTTTCGAGAAGCCCCATGGGTCGGCTAGAATAAGGTGGCGGACTCTGGAAGGGAATAATTAGTTTATTTAAGTTAGCCTATCTAAGGTAACAGAGCTAATTGTGCTCGTTTATGTACTGGTATCTCTGCTATCCAAACGGAAATTAGTACAATGATTGCAAAGTCCACATCCCACATGTCGATAACCTCGTGTGCTAAATCAAGATACTTGATTTTTTTATCATTCTCAGCTTTCACGAGATTCTCGTCATGAGGGACAGTGATGTCAACAATTATTGCACGGCGCTCTCGGCGATCTATCACCACAATATCAGGTTTATTTGCTAAAATAGTCCTGTCCGTGATGATAGATCGATCCCAATACAATATGTCATGACCGTTCTCGAGAACTGGATCGGGCACGTACTTGTAGTATGGTACTTCAGAACCCACAAGGTTGTATTGCAAGGCAAGTTGCTGGTGAATAATCCTAGCTTCTAGGTTGTGTCTGTGCAAGTACTCACCGTTAGCAAGACGAGAAAAACCGGAAACAAAATGTCGGATCGATTCACCGGGACGGTCGCATGCCCGACAGATGTCAACCGTACCGTCCTTGACAATACATTTCCGAAAAGTGAGTTGCGAGTCCAAGGGGCACACCAGCGCCCTATTTTTATTATGCATGGGTAACCGTGGTAATCGGGGCCTAAGTTCGGTAGGAGAGGATCGATACTCGCGAAGCGAATCTTCCAGAGCGCTCCACAATCGGTCGTCGCACTTTCTACTTACTATGGCAACCCTATCATGTTCCTCTACAACAGCAGGGTTGAACCACGGCGGGGTTGCGTCAATAGCTGACGCTTGCACCGCGGTTTTTGCCGCAGTTAAGACGATACGGTTGCTCAGTACCTCTGAGCGCAGCCTATCAAGTACGGCATCGTCCAACATGTGATTGCGTTGGATGACCCGCACCTGATCCGACAGTCGTTGGGCCGAGACGTTGACGGTTGGTTCAAGTACCTGGAATAGAGACAGCATCCTAACACGGTACGCAGCGAGGTTAGTTCCCCCCTCTGTAGACCCGTAGTATGCGCGCATGACGTTCTCGTTTATTGTATGAGTCCATCTCATGCGCTGCACACAACCACCGGCAGCGGGGACCCGGCTCGGGGCCGGATGGCCCTTAAGTCCCAAGTTCGTCGGTGGCCGGCCTCTCCCCTGCCGACGTACAGGTGTTGACGACGTCGGTGGAGAGAAATATTCGTCGCTCGAGCTCGACGCAACTGCCGCTGCCGGTGACACATGTAATCCAGGGTCCGTGGTGGCGAGGTGGAGCTGAGCGACGAGTCCGGGGTTGTAAGGCGTGCGCGTCGGTAGGCAGATCTCGTAATCATTATGTTATAACATCATGGTATTTTTCATTTTCTATTGAGGATGACATTGACAGAATATGTCATTGTAGTTGCAACTGTTTTTAATTTTTGTTCACTTTCTGGTTTTGTGTATTTTTCCAATGTTCTATTATCTACTTTGATAAAAAGGTCTATTTTAACTGTTTTTAGGTAATTATTGTAAAGACCTTTGTATTCCAACCAATATTAATATTAAAATAAGAAATTACGACGATTTAACTGATGTTTGGTATACGGGATTGCCAGGTTATCCAGGTTATTATTATTCCTTTATTTATTTTTTTATACATATAATTTACATTTTTAAATATTTCTATACAAAGTAATATAAAAAAAAAACATTCAAAAATATAAAAAATAGTAGCCCACCGGTATCGGGAACAGGAGGGTTCGAGATTTATTATTATTAGGGCGCGTTTGCAAATCAGACAAAAATATGCTGTTTTTCAGTACATTTTATGGCATAACTAAACAAAATCCAAAGTATCTAATAACTACCTCGTATAGATAGGTTCTTCATCTTAAAATTAAAGGAACTTTACTATTGAAAATTTTAGTTTTTTTATAATGTAAAATCGATCTTACGTAGCCATTTTACACAAAATTAACAATACCGGGTTCAGTTTAGGTACATTTTTTGTGCTATTACTAACATATTTTACTATTTCTAAAAATACTATATGTAGGCAAACATTTCCAGTTCTTAATTTTAGTTTTTTTTTTTTATCTAAATGCTATAAATAGTCGCAGAAAAAATGAAAACCAAAACTAATGTTTTCCCATTTTTTGCTATTTCCGGATGAATCTTAATCGATTGCAATAAGGGTTATTTTATTTTTGGTCCCCGTCTTGATTTATTGCACATGCATTTCGAGTGAAACTTCAGTCTGCGCGCGGCCGCCGTCAAGAGAGGACACGTATCGCATGTTTGGAGCGGCTCGAATTGAAAAAGATCGCTGTACACACACAAAATATTCGATAAACCAAATTTGATACTTGACAAGGTAAGATTTTTATTCTATTTTATTTCGCTATGGAAAGGTAAGTAGAGTTTATAAATACCTATTCGTTCTGGACTTGATGGAGTGACCTGAAGAGAAGGAGTACTTCGGTGACTGCTACTGGATCTCCTCGACGTGTTGAACTAGGTGAGCCGAGTTTGAGCTCGTTTTGTTAGTTATGATGAGACCTTACCTCCCGACTCGATGGAGTGACCTGAAGGTGTATTTCGGTGACTGCTACTAGAACTCCTCGACGAGTAGAACTAGGTGAGCCGAGTCTGAGCTCGTTTTGTTAGTTATGATAAGACCTTACCTCCGGACTCGTTGGAGTGACCTGAAGGTGTACTTCGGTGACTGCTACTGGAACTCCTCGACGAGTAAAGCTAGGTGTGTCGAGTTTGGGCTCGTTTTGTTAGTTATGACAAGCCTTTACCGCCTGACTTGATGGAGTGACTTGAAGGTGTACTTCAGTGACTGCTACTGGAACTCCTCGACGAGTAGAACTAGGTGAGCCGAGTCTGGGCTCGTTTTGTTAGTTATGATAAGACCTTACCCCCGGACTTGATGGAGTGACCTGAAGGTGTACTTCGGTGACTGCTAATGGAACTCCTCGACGAGTAGAACTAGGTGAGCCGAGTCTGGGCTCGTTTTGTTAGTTATGATAAGACTTGACCTCCGGACTCGTTGGAGTGATCTGAAGGTGTACTTCGGTGACTGCTACTGGAACTCCTCGACGAGTAAAACTAGGTGAGCCGAGTTTAGGCTCGTTTTGTTAGTTATGACAAGACTTTACCGCATGACTTGATGAAGTGACCTGAAGGTGTACTTCAGTGACTGCTACTGGAACTCCTCCACGAGTAGAACTAGGTGAGCCGAGTTTGGGCTCGTTTTGTTAGTTATGACAAGACTTTACCGCCTGACTTGATGGAGTGACCTGAATGTGTACTTCAGTGACTGCTACTGGAACTCCTCGACGATTAGAACTAGGTGAGCCGAATCTGCGGTCGTTTTGTTAGTTATGATAAGACCTTACCTCCGGACTCGTTGTAGTTGTAGTCCGGGGGTAAGGTCTCATCATAACTTACAAAACGAGTTCAAACTCGGCTCACCTAGTTCTACTCGTCGAGGAGTTCCAGTAGCAGTCACTGAAGTACACCTTCTGGTCACTCCATCAAGTCAGGTGGTAAGGTCTTATCATAACTAACAAAACGATCGCAGATTCGGCTCACCTAGTTCTAATCGTCGAGTAGTTCCAGTAGCAGTCACCGAAGTACACCTTCAGGTCACTCCATCAAGTCCGGAGGTAAGGTCTTATCATAACTAACAAAACGCACCAAAACTCGGCTCACCTAGTTCTAATCGTCGAGGAGTTCCAGTAGCAGTCACCGAAGTACACCTTCAGGTCACTCCATCAAGTCCGGGGGTAAGGTCTCATCATAACTTACAAAACGAGTTCAAACTCGGCTCACCTAGTTCTACTCGTCGAGGAGTTCCAGTAGCAGTCACTGAAGTACACATTCACGTCACTCCATCAAGTCAGGCGGTAAAGTCTTGTCATAACTAACAAAACGAGTTCAAACTCGGCTCACCTAGTTCTACTCGTCGAGGATTTCTAGTAGCAGTCACTGAAGTACACCTTCAGGTCACTCCATCAAGTCAGGTGGTAAGGTCTTATCATAACTAACAAAACGATCGCAGATTCGGCTCACCTAGTTCTAATCGTCGAGTAGTTCCAGTAGCAGTCACCGAAGTACACCTTCAGGTCACTCCATCAAGTCCGGAGGTAAGGTCTTATCATAACTAACAAAACGCTCCGAAACTCGGCTCACCTAGTTCTACTCGTCGAGGAGTTCCAGTAGCAGTCACCGAAGTACACCTTCAGGTCACTCCATCAAGACCGGGGGTAAGGTCTCATCATAACTTACAAAACGAGTTCAAACTCGGCTCACCTAGTTCTACTCGTCGAGGAGTTCCAGTAGCAGTCACTGAAGTACACATTCAGGTCACTCCATCAAGTCAGGCGGTAAAGTCTTGTCATAACTAACAAAACGAGCCCAAACTCGGCTCACCTAGTTCTACTCGTGGAGGAGTTCCAGTAGCAGTCACTGAAGTACACCTTCAGGTCACTTCATCAAGTCAGGCGGTAAAGTCTTGTCATAACTAACAAAACGAGCCCAAACTCGGCTCACCTAGTTCTACTCGTCGAGGAGTTCAAGTAGCAGTCACCGAAGTACACCTTCAGGTCACTCCATCACTCCGTCTGGCTATTGCACTAACTTAAGATGTCAGTATCTCTCTTGGTTTGCCCTTCGAAGTTCTAAATTCCCAATCCGTTGAAAGCCATTTCTTGTAAATTATTGATACTCCAGTGCATACAAAAGGCTAGACTAGGTCTATAATTACCTTTCTGGGTACTTATTAGCATAAGCCGTGGCGAGGTATCCGCCGAGGCTGTGCCCTAGCAGGATGAACTGCGCGATTTTGACTTCCCGCCGCCATTCGTCGACCGACTCCACCCATTGATCCTCTGCCTTCTCAGCGTCAGCCGCGAACTTAGGACGGGAACTGCGGCCGAAACCTGAGGGAAGGGGGCCGTAATTAATGAAAACGGCCACTGTGAAACTACTGGAGCTAGCGTAGTTTGATCCAAGCTCAAAATCTCATGTCAAAGCATTTACTTCAAATAGGCCAGTTGCAGGCACTTCCGAAAGTAAAGTCTTACGTTAAGTATTTTCGACTTTTTAGTGTTTTTTGAAAGTCGGTCGGTTTTTTTTCGCAAAAGTTTTTTATTTTATTCTTTTTAGTTATAGCATTCCACACAACCTGGTGAAGGTTGCGGGGATTCGCTGGCTGCGAGATGCACGAGACCGGTCTATGTGGCGACACTTGGGGGAGGCCTATGTCCAGCAGTGGACGTCTTTCGGCTGATATGATGATGATGATTCCACACAAATCCTTGTCATACGTTCATTTTAAATAGAAACAAAAAAAGATGCTGTTTGAATACATAACCTCCTCCTTTTTTAGAAGTCGGTTTAAAAGATGAACTTTCAGTCCAGTCACTAGGCATAATAGCGTTTTTAAGGACTGTAGTTGCCCATTCCAACGCGTAGATCTATATGGACAAGAATAGGCAAAAACTTCAAGCAAGCGTCGTCCTGTGTTAAAAATCTGTCAATGCCATTTTATCTTTCAAAATAGTCAGATTGCTATGGCCCCGCCACCTACAATCAGCTTTGACAGGCCTTCCCCGATAAGTTGCTTACCGTTCGGCAGAAGGATCATTTCTTTGGCCAATCTTTCGAAAAGTTCGAACCGACACTTCGGAGTAAACTTTAAATTGAGAAATAACTGTTTATCGTGACTAAATAATATGTATAAGTATTTTATAATGTCACGTTACCATAGAAAACAATTTAAGTACTGATGGCTTGTGCGAACTGAAATAGATATCAGGTCAGGTCAGGGTTACCGGACTCCGGAAAACCCTTATCCAGAACTGTGTATAGAGCTCAACAAATTAAATAAGTTCTCTTTGCTTCAGCGTTTAATGTCTGTTAACAACCTGGGTGAATGATACTTGGCTAAAGTCTAATTTTCTTCCGCATAACATATTTACACGTGGAGTCTATGAATTACAACTAATGATGGCGAAACTTTCGTGGCTAAATAATAACAGCCACACGGGTCGATCTGCAAGGTCAAGCCGCGCTTGCCAAGGTCGGTCTGTGGGTGGGTATTATGGGTAACCATCATTACATACCGAGGTTCCTCAATGCCTCAGAAAGCACGCTAAGCCGTTGGTCCCGGCTGTCATTTTTAGATCTTTGACAGTCGTTACAGGTAGTGGCCCGAAAGTCTGACAACTAGTCTTATCAAGGGGTACAGTATCTGCCAGGGCTGCGGGACTGCTCGAAAGAGATACCGTGGCCCTGGAACACAAAGGGCAAAGAAGGAACATGGATGGGTTTTAGTCAGTACAAGTCTGACACTCCCTTCTGCTCCACCCAGCTTTGATTTGATGATTTCCCATCCGAAAAAAAAGGGGGTACAGTATTATTCAGTACTAACTGGGTTGTGGAGGTCGGATAGGCAATCGCTCCATGTAAAATACTGGTATTCAGCTGCATCCGGCAAGACTGGATGCCGACCCCAATAAATTTAGGAAAAGGCTAGGCAGATGTCATCATCTGGCGAAAGTTTCAGAAAACATTACATGTGTATTTAACCCCGAGCCCTGTACTCCCCAAAGGTGCACCTACCTTAAGCCAGTGCCAACAACCGAGCACAAATCTATTCTGGGCATATGTTGAGGTATTCCTAATGGAAAAACCCATAATTATTGCCCGACCTGGTAATAAAATCCCAGCACATGTGAAACAGTCGTTGCGACCGTTTGTTCTCTGGGTAGAACGCTGGACTCTTGTCCATGCAGTCTAATGCTCATAAACTCTAAATCGCATTTGCATAAGAGCAACGGCGCATAGAATAATTAGCCTGTAAACATTCCTACATAGGAATCCACCCTTTGAGAGGAAGCGGGCATCCATCCAACAGGCCCAGTGCATGTTGGTGGAGCAACGGAGCAAAAAAACAAATTAAGATTTGGCTTACCCAACAAATCAATAGCGTACACTGGCCTGGTTGCCGCTAACGAGTCTAGATTAGGGCACCAGAGTGCTAGGCCCGCGCCCATTCCATGCAGCATCACCAGCGGGGTCTTGGGGGACTCGTCGTTCAACGATATCGTCCATATCTTGTCGCTTTGACCTACAACGCTGCCTATGTCCACGTAGAAACGTTTGTATGCAGTTTTTAAGCCTGGAATAGAAGTCAGATTAATAATTATGTTTTTTTTTAGGAAAAGGTCAGTCGCCTCTTTGGTGATTTCAACAGAGAAGACTTCTAGGATTATCAAATAGGTGTTTTTCTCGTTTTTGCAATTTAGAAATGTTGCAAAGTAAGTACTAGTTAGATGTTTGTAGTCCTGAATTGAGACTGGTAAATAAAACGATGTACGATGATGTAAATAAGGTAACCAAGTAATTATAAGTCGAGTTTAGTGTACCGTAACTGGGTGTAACAGAAAGGGTAGTCATATGAAAGGATAACCTGCAGACCATCAAACAGAACAACTTTCTCCTTGGGTCCAATTCAATTATCAGCTGTCCCATACAAAATTTCAATACGTACTCGACGCAAATGTATCGAACAGCTGACAATTTTTTAGTATTTACGATATTGGACCCAAGGACAAAGTTGTTCAGTTTGATGGTCTGCAGCATATCCTTTCATATAACTATACCCTTTCTGTTACACCCTGTATAGTTTTGCGTAAACATGGACTAAAATTTGCAATGCTGCTGCAAAATATTGTACTTTGGAGAATTTTTGTCCTTTAGGACCTTATTAAATGAATCAATATGGATTTGGGATTATTATTGGTCCTTAGTTCATCGTAAACAAGGACAAAAATCGCACAAAACTGCTAAAAGTGTTAGACTTTTGAACAGGATTTGTGCAGATAGGTACCTAGATGACTGTAAAAGTTCATTATACTCTAGAATGTGCCACTTTTCGTGCAGATAACACGTCATGCTCTTGATTTTTATCAGCACGCAGGGTTGAGTTGTGTCACAGTATAAAGAAGAACCATCAGTAAGACAACTAAGCCCTTACTGTGAAAACAAACGTGGGCACATAAGATTTTAAACTATCATGGTCATTTATTTATTTATTTATTTATTTATTTATTTAGGATCTCCAACAAAGGATATACACAAACACATGAAATAAATAATCGACGACAAAAGTATTACGTAGGTGTACTCCTTCACTTACAGGAGACCACAGCATGCGTAATAAGATGTATAACTAAGCTAACAAAGTTATAGTAGCATTTAAACATTCAAATCAAATTAAAACACAACACATTATGTAGGACTAAAATTAAATTAAAAAAATCAAAAAAATAAAATAATTAACAAAGTATATAGCAATTAAAAAAAATTTGAAATACTGTCATCTGGAAATACTGTTGGAAAAGTAAAATTTAAAAATAAATTAACAAAGTCATAGCAGCATTAAAAAAAAATTAAAAAAATCAAAACATATTTGGCAATAAAATTGGGAAAATTAAAATAGTAATTAATTTACATTATCATTAACACTACAAACGGGATATTTGCCATGTTTACTGGTCGACGAACAAGAAAGAGGGTAGACTGAACTTGGCCTGCGTGTTATTACATTACAGCGGTCAGGGTCACAAGACGCATAAAGTCAAATCGTCTTATGTGCCTATATTTTCCGAGCACTTGAAAGGTAGTAACCGTATTTTTTTAGCACTTTACTTCCTCTTTATCCGATAAAAAAATGTAATCAATGCACTGTTGTCCGAATAAAATTTAACGACACGTTTGGCGCAGTGAGTACGTAACGCGAGAATTTAGTATCGATTCCCCTAAGGAACAAATAAGATTTTTTTTATTTCTTACGACAACTAAGAATACACAACAAAAATTTAAAAAAGTGAAGATTTAAAAATACACACAAGCTCACGCCTTTTTCGCATGGGGGGGAAGCAGAACAGACGCCAGCACAGTACATCAAGCTAGTACAATCTGTCAAATTTCTTTAATAGATTTTCAACTTGATCGCTAAAGCATTAGGTTCAAGGTTGATTGGGAAAATTTGACAGTTTCGGGTAGCTTGATGTGCTGGCTGTCTGTACATAACTACCTTCTACGATTCTTAGATACTCCTTTTGCTTCGTCGAGGGTCATACATCTGTTCATATACGCACGTCATCAATTGTGATTTAAAAGACAATTTAAAGATATATTCTTACATGATAATATTTTTTTCTCGACATTACGTAGCATGGCCTCTGACTGCCGGGTCCAGCTGAACCACCCACTGGTCCAACTAGTAGAACAAAAATAAAATAATTAAAAAACAGTTTTTATTGAAGGAAATTTTAGACAAGAAGGAAGGTGTTTGTTTATTGAGCCACATTCAACTTGGAATAAAATAAATAACTATTTCTGCCCGTCCACTGTTTAGTGAAGCCGGCAATTGGCAAAGGTGTAGTATAGTTAGGATTCTTATCATTCTTCATAGCATTTAAAAGCTAAATGATCAGGAATTGCCTCTAAAGAGTAAGGCCGCAAATTCGGAGGAGCGTTTCCTGTAGCCTACAGCGAGGCGTTACATGGGCAGTTCAATTAAGCTGAAAGCGCCAGGGTAACCCGCGAAATTCAAAAATTCTTACGTTTTTTGCAATTTGCAGGTCAATGGTCAGGCTGTACGTTGAACAAAATATGATTCGCGACCGTAACAAATATATAAAATTCGCCGCTTTGTACCTCTCGTACAGCTCCGCCTCAATGGCTGCCGCATCCGGAGGGCGGATGCGAAGCCTGCGATGCCTGGCGTACAGGCGCGGGCAGGCAACGCACGCCTCGCGCAGAGGCGTCAGCCGGGCGCTTCCTGGCCGAACTCGGGGCATTGCCACGTCGCAAATCTCGGACATGGCCTTCTGGAACCAACCCGCCTCGTTGTTGATGTCGGCAGGCCTGACCGGTGAAGACACCCAGGCCTGCACCATCGAAGCTTCCAGGAGGAGCTCCCGGTCCAGCTGTTTCAGCGCCCATCGCCACTCGACCACTCGGGGCCTGTAGGACCGGCGCGCTTAAGGACTTTGTGGAGACGTCAAACCGGATGTACCGGTGGTCGGAATAGGTCTCCACCCCCTCCATGACGCGCCAGTCAACGACACGCGGCGACAGAGCGGGGCTGGTGAACGTGATGACCACCGACTCGCCCCGCATCCGCACGCACGTGGGGACAGAACCCCGATTTAAGACAACCAGGCCTGAATCCAGAGCCCAGTCCTCCACCATTCTACCCCGCACGTCCGTGTAACGAGAACCCCAAGCCAAGTTCTTGGCATTGAAGTCCCCGAGCACAAGCACGGGGAGGGAATGGCTACCGATGACGACACTCAACTCCGTGAGGGAGTTGTGGAACTCAGCGAGAGTTCGGCTCGGGGAGAAGTAGACTCCCACTACAACGATCTCCCCGAACCGTGCTGCTACGCACCCCTGACCCTTCCTGACACTCACAAGGGTCGGGGTACCGGCGGCGACCGACGCAATTATGGTCACTGAGCCGCTAAGGTGCTCCACCCAGTCATCCCTGGGCGGGACAAAGTACTACTCAGCGACCACGGTGATGTTAATCGACCACTGCGCCATGCTCTGGAGCAACAGATCCTGAGCGCAGGCGCAGTGGTTGATGTTCGCCTGGAGATGACGTAATGGGGCCATTACTGGCACTCCATTTCAGCCCCCTCCCGGGCCCCCTGCGAGGGCCCCACTGTGGAAGTTGCAGCAGTAGCGGCAGCAGCGGCGACAGTGGCGGCGGCTGCGGTGGTGGCGACGGTGAGGGTTTTGGCGGTGGTGGCGGAGGGCATTCCCTTGCTGCTGGCTTTGGAGGGAGTACCGCAGGCCTTGCTCCCTGCCCTGTGATCGGACGACTTACCAGCTGCCGCACATGCGGCGCAGCGCGGCGTGGCGGAGCAAGCCGCGGCCATGTGACCAGGCTGGCCGCAGCGGAAGCACAGGCTACTGCGGTCCACCTCCGAGGTGCACCGGACCGACACGTGGCGCCCCACATGGCAGCGAAAGCACCTCAGAGGTATGGGTTCCAGCAGCTTCACCTGCGCAGAGACCCAGCCCACCAAGAGCCTTCGGCCCTCCACAACGACTTTCGCCGCCGTCACGCTCTAGCTTTTCAGCCAGTGCGTCAGCGGACGAGCCACGGGTTTCGCCAGGGTTCTCCAGCACACGAGCCCCTGTTGCGGTGACTAAGCCGGAGGCCCCCGGTGATTCTGAGCTCTCCGAGATCCACCGTCGCTTTCGCCTTAGCGAGCACGTCGCGGTAGGTCACGCCCCTAAGCTCCGCGACCCCTGGAGTAATTGCTTTATCATGGAACTAACTACAAAGGCAAAAATATTATTTTTTCAAAAAGGTTTTTAGAATTACAAACATTAATTTATTCTATTTTTAAGTAGACATGAATTACTAACATAGGCAATATCCAAAGCAAGGTTGTGTTTTATGAGGAGAACTTAGAAACAGTTTACAACTTTATAGATAAACTCTTGATTATGAATGACTTGCAAAAAGGAGACATTTGTGTCACATTCGAATTTTAGATTCACTCTAACAGTAAAACCCCACAATTAGTATCATAATTGATTAAAATAAATAAATAAGAAATAGCCGAAAATAAATAAAATAAAGCATTGACAACTACAATAGTGACATCAACTGGAAATATATCTTACTTCCATATGACAGAACAGTTCCAATCCATGTCCTGCTAACTGTACTGAAATTTAAAAAGAAAAAAAACAATCGATATTTAATTAAAACGATATTGAACATCTGTGCTATAGTGAGTACAATACAACACATAAATTCAGTATACAATAAGTTAAGATAACAAAATGCCTGCAAATTAAATAATGAGAAAAAATAAAGGAAAATGGATCATTCCAAGCTTGATATTATAGTAATCTTTTATAGTAAAATAACTTTTGCTGTGATATCATATATATCATATCATATCATAATAATTAATATCATTATAATTATTTAATATCTTTTTAACCCTAATTGCAGAGTATGCACTTGTAGCTAGCCGCAACATCTCCTGCGTCAATGATAGTCTCTGCTTAAATCGACCGCCATGAACAAATTCGATCAGGGAGATCTATTATTATTTTTACATTCAAATCAAAAGTTTTCGAATATTACAAATTACACCATCAGAAACTTATCAGTTCTGGCATTTGCGCTTGCAGCATTAAATGTGGATCAACTAAGCAATCACGATAATTCATAATTCATTTATTTATTGTTTGCCACAGGTGAAAAGACAGATCTTATAATTAGCGTTATTGTATCACTGTAACATACCCATGAGGTGTACAATATTTGTATATATGTCAATATCATGTAAAAAATAATAATAATACAAATTTTACACATTTTATCCGTTACATTGATTGTTTTCGTCAAACTCATTTTACGTTTATAATTACACAATTATTAGGGACATACAATTTACGTTTTAATTAGTCAAAAAATAATAAAAAAGTAAGTATAACATGTCATTTTTTGTCAACCTCATGAAACATTCATGAAAAGACATAATTAAGTCGGTCATGCGATTTACATTGAATAAGTCAAAAAATAAATAAAAATAACTTTAACATGTCAAGCTTTAGTCAACCTCATACTACATTCACATTATACATAATTCTTACGGTCATATTATTTACATTAAATAAGTGAAATACAAATTTTAGTCAACAATTCGGTCATTTAGAAATTCATTAATTGAATAATATGTTTTACATATGAGAAATTCTTTTAGCTTTAATTTAAAAACATTTAATGATGTGATATTCTTAATGCAGTTTGGAAGTTTGTTATATATTTTAACTCCAATACCGAAAACACTCGATTCAAATTTTACTGTTCTACATTTAATGCCTTTAAGTTCAGTTTTGTGTCTCGCACTTCTCAACGTTTCATACTTATCTATATCGCGTTTTATCATCATTGAAGCTTCAAATATGTATAGTGATGGTAGGGTTAATATTTTCAACCTTTTGAAAACTGGTCTACATGAATCAATCTGTCTAAGTCCGCACATGCTTCTAATGCACTTTTTTTGTGCTTTTAGAGCACACTCTCTGTTCGTTGAATTACCCCAGAATAAGATACCATATTTTAGTGTGGAGCCTACATATGCATGGTAAACACTTAGTAAAGTACTCTCATTTGTGACTTTTCTTAACATGTAGAGGGCATATGAAAACTGATTAAGTTTTTTGCAAACCTTGTCAACCTGTATTTTCCAGTTTAGAGCAGAGTCAACATGTATGCCAAGAAATTTGGTGGTCTTTACTTCTTTTACAGTTTCGCCTTTGTATTTTATGTTAAGGTTTTTTAGTTTTTTATTTGTATTAGCAAAGGGAATATAGCATGTTTTTTCTAAGTTAATTTTAAGATTGTTGACATTTAACCAATTTATGATGCATTCAAGGGAATTATTCACATTAATTTCGTATTTATCTTGATCCTCATCAGTGAAAATAGCTGTACTGTCATCTGCAAATAATATCATGTCATGGTTTATGGCTTTTGGGAGGTCGTTAATATATATTATGAACAAAAGTGGACCAAGAATACTTCCTTGAGGCACCCCGTATTTAACCGTTTTAGGCTTAGACTGAAATGTTTGTTCATACTTTGTTTCATTTGATATTCTTGTTATTTGCGTTATTTGAACCCTATTCTTGAGGTATGATTTTATAAGATTTAAAGCATTCCCTCTAACTCCGTATTGCTCTAGTTTATTAAGGAGGATATTGTGGTCTACGTAATCAAATGCTTTTGACATGTCCATAAATATTGCAGTTATATGTTGTTTGTTGTCCAGTCCTGTCATTACTTTCTTTAAAAGATTAAAAAGTGCGTCGCTCGTTGATTTGCCTTTACGAAACCCAAATTGCTCATTTGTGAGTATATCATTGGATTCAAAATAGTTATATAAATTATTATAAATTACTCTTTCAAAAATTTTTGCAATTATTGGTATTAAAGCTATTGGTCTATAAAATTTCATCTCTTTTCTATCTTCCTTTTTAAATAATGGGTTTATGACTGTTATTTTTAGTTTTGAGGGAAATATTCCGTACTCAAGGCACAGATTTATAATGGTGCTGAGTACTGGAGCAATGATATGGGAAATGCTTTGAATTATTTTAGTATTTATATTATCATACCCTGTACTATTAGTGTTATTTAGTTTTTTTATGATTTGGTCAACTTCGTATGGATTTGTGGGTTTCATGAACATTGAATTGCAATTATTATATGTCAGTGTTTTTGGATAGGTACCATATGCTAAGTCACTGACTGACAACACACATGCATATACGAATATTGACTGCTAAACACAATGACGAGTATTGTAGACTATTGCCATTAAATAGGTAACCTATTTGGATTCATCATCATCATCATCATTTCAGTCGAAAGACGTCCACTGCTGGACATAGGCCTATTTGGATTGGATCTTTTTATTTTTTAATTGTATGACATTTTTTTATTTTTTTTTTAAGTTTTGTATTATCATCTGTGTTCGTCTAACACTAGAAAAGTTAAGTAAAATTGTTACTAACCTTATAGACTCCGGTCTGAAATATTTTTTTTCTATCCTATTCTATTTAGGGACCATGGGGTCCTGGACCTTTGGTGGCGTATGAGGAGCCAACACACAGAGGCCCATTACACACACTTCTAATGAAATGAGGCCTTTTGTTTCCCATTGCAGATTGCAGGCCTTTCATGGCCGATCCTTAGAATAAAAAGAAGAATGAAGATTGCAATGTGTACCTTATAATAATGACTAAGGAGTTTTCTTATCAATAATCTCTTATATGGGAAAATATGTAGTAAGAATTATTTGATGCAATACTTTGAAATTTTCATTCCATTTGCACAATGTTGAAGATTGCATGTTTTTATATTAATTTTATAACATTTATTAAACCTTATCTATTGTATAAATTAAAAAAAACAGGTTAGCCAGTGCTTTAAAAATGAGAAAATCAAAACCAATTAAGTAAGTCAAAGGGATTCTTAAACCCACCATATTTTATTTATAACACATAAATCAGACACAATGTAATATTTATTATTTTTCACCAAGAATCTTTACAAACCTATCTGGTTTTCTGAGTATCTGCACAGATAACCTTTTTAGAAACATAGAAAGATGAAAATCTTGAAAATAATGGAGAAAGATTTGTATAATATTCCTAAAAGCATGAGAGATAAATGTTTAAAATACAGCTGCAGTGTGCTTTCCTAGACATGTAAGTGAAGGAAGAAATAATGGTCTGATTGTGAATTACCTTAGGAAGCCAATAATGCATGAGCATGGCATGAGATACTGAGTCCAAATATAACGAATGTGAATTCTTGGCATAACAGACGAAAGGCATCAAGTGCGCACTGATGAATACCTACAAAAATATTAATTTCTCAAATATCACATTAAAAAAACCATGGAAGCAGAGGCAAAGGCGGCACGATACGAAAATTATGAAGCAATTGCGCAATAATGATAGGCCGAAATAATTCGAGATTCCGAGTTAAGGTACGCCGCGTCCATTGGCCCGCGCCGGACGCACCGCACGCACGGCCCGCAACGGATTGAACGGATTTGCCGATGTCATGCGTCCACTGTACCCGGATTTTTTGTTTAGTTACGAGTGTTTACTTGTCGTGAGTTGACGTGTTCAGTCATGGGGATTGACGAAGATAATTATTATTATTAGTTGCTTGTTGGAAGATGAATGAAAAAAAACGTAAAACTAAACGTAGAATGCTGGTTCTTAATATCATTTTGAAGCGACCAATTTTTGGAGAGTATCATTCATTATTTGTTCCCGATTTATTTACTTCATGGTGAAGAAAGATTTTTTAATTACATTCACATGTCAAGAGCTAAATTCATGAATCTATATGGTTTACTCAAACTCCATTTGACGAAACAAAACACGACACTTGGAAAGCCTGTGGGTCCAGAAGAAAGACTTGTAGTATGTTTAAGGTATGTTTATTATAATAAGGAAATTAAAAAAAAGAAACCTTATTTTTTGAATATTATGAAATTGGAAAACTCAGTTGCATACATATGAGGTTCTGTTGTCAAGTCGTTAGTTTCTTCATGTGCCAGACTAGATTCTGCAAACATATTTAAATTAGTATGCAGTGTCGGTTCAACTGCATGTTTTTCCATTTGTGGTGAAGTCCTTGTACTTGTTGAAGCAAATGTACTTGGATTTATCATTTTAGGTAAATAGATGTCAGTTGTTATCAATATTTTTCGGGAATCGGGGATTGCAGTTATATTTTGAGAGGATCTTGGCTGAGTGTTTGCGTTGGACGGAGGATGTATTGCTTAAGTAGGTTCACTAACAAAATTTAAATTTGTGGTTGTTGCCAATTTCATCTCTACTTTGTTGACAATTTTAAAAATTTCTGATTTTATATTAACTTGTTCATGGATAGGAAATGTTTTAACAGTTTTAGCCATTGCTAAAAAAAAATCTGTTAGAGGATCCAAATCGTCATTATGGCACGCTGTAGAACGTGCAGTTGTTTGTTGTCTTTCTCTTGACGATAAATATTATTTGAGTACAGACGCAGCAGTTTCATTATTAGAAGAACGATTTCTAAACGACGATTTGCCTCTACTTGTACTGCAATCTGAATTAGTGCTCTGCGTGTAAATATCTGGAGAACAAACTGGCGTGTAACTTTGAGTTATTGGAGTAGAGGGAGAGGGTCCGTCCAAGTTTAGAATATTGCTTCGCATAGAGGAAAGCGTATTGTCATCTTCTGTCTCACTGCCGGATATATTCGATCGCCGATTCTCTTCATCGCTCAAGAATGGGACAAGAAAACGTAACTCCTTGTTAAATTTAGGGGGTTTTATTTTGGAAGCGGCTTGACCGCTCTTGGTTTTTCTTAAATTTAACGCTTTTTGGTAATTGTCTCTGATTCTACCCGAACGATATCTACAAGAACCACTTGCTAAAAATTCATAATTACATTAGGATTTTTTATGTTACAGATACTTTGCTGCGGGAAACTCATATTGTTCCTTGGCTGAAATTTACCAAATGGGTGAACGTACAGTAAGACAAATTGTTCAATCAACTAGTGAAATTATTTGTAATATACTCCAACCAATAGTAATGCCGAAACCTGATGAAGAATTGTGGATCAAATCAGAAAAAGATTTCTGTGAAATATGGAATTTTCCTAATGCTATAGCAGCTCTTGACGGAAAATATGTTTTAATTGAATCACCACCACATAGTGGTTCGAATTACTTTTGCTACAAAAAGCACTTCGGCCTCGTATTATTAGCATTAGTAGATGCAAATAAGAAATTCATAGCCGTAGATATTGGCGCTTATGGTAAGAATTCAGATCGGCTAAATTTCGTAATTCAAACATGGGAAAAAAATTGAGGCACGGCAATTTTAGAATCCCAGCTCCAAAAATACCAATGGGAACTAATTAGCCCTTGCCGCACGTTATTTTTGGAGATGAAGCGGTGAATTCATTTGTTTCCATTGTGTACGAATTTGATGAGACCTTACTCTCGAGTCGACGTTCGGCAAAATGAAGATAAAAAAACATTCAATTATCGCCTAAGTCGTGCCAGAAACACGGTTAAAAATGCATTTGGTATACTAGTTCGTAAATTTAGAATTTTTGAGTGGAGATTGAATATGTCTCAACAGTACAGTTTCTGTTGTAATGGCAATATGTTGCCTACACAATTTTTTGAGAGACGATCGTTGTTACTGGTCTCGTAAAGAAAAACGTGTGCAAAACATTACAAACATATTTAAGACATTCTGGCGGAAATTTAAATTACGAAGCCACTGAAGTGAGCAACGCGTTCAAAGCCTACTTTTGCTCAGAAGCTGAATCTGTAGGTTGGCAACAAAGCAGAGTAAGAGCTGGAAGACAGTTACAATAAACTTTACGAGTATATATTTTATAGATAAAAATCACCCGCCCCGCCTAAAAGGCAAAAAGTTTGTGCCAAGATGGCCGCACCAAACCCGCTGACAGCACCCGTCTTATTTGAATACGTAGAAATATGAAAATAAATTTACTAACAACTTACCTCCTTATTTAATTATCTATCCTATCTCCTCCCAAATATTGTCTGTTTTTTGCACATTAGAATAATGTGGATGTTTTAAATTGTATAATTCTTCATATCTTTCTACCAATATTATCAATAATGCGTCATCCATTTTATTTTTTTTGTCGTAAGCTCAGGTAAAACAACACAACACGTGCGGCAGTGGGCGATGTCAGCGGCTAACTGATTTTTCTGACATCACCAGCACGCAACGCATTTTTTTGTTCATAAATTTCGATGCTTTCGATGCGGGCGGCGCGGATAATGGACGCAGCGCTATGTAAAATCATACAAAGCAAACTAAAATCTGTTGCGTGCCGTGCGTGCGGTGCGTCCGGCTCGGGCCAATGGACGCGTACCTTTAGAGAGCATAATTCAAATATTGCTAAGTACCTGGTTTCCGTAGACTCAAGATTCAATTCACTACCCATTTGGTCACTTTTATGGTCACTTTTAATAATTTAATAAACACATTACACTTCCAATTTAATAATACTATTATCGTTATCGGCACGGTTTCAAGTAAGCATGTAATTTCTGTAAATACGTAAAACAAAATGTCAAAAAATAAAATTTGACGACCTGACAGTTCGACTGGAATTTGTCAACTTGACGTTTATGTTCTTTTTGGATTTAAACATGGTTTTTTTTTTTAATAATGATTGTTTTTATTTAATTTTCTAACTGTAAAAAACCACAAAAAAAAAAGTTTTGCAAACTATCATGATATAATTAACAAAATCTTGTTTTGATTCAGGTACGATAAAATCGACGTTGAGTCCTCAGAACAGTGCTTCAAGGGCAGTTTGTCTACAAGTCCCATAAAGACCACATGTGTATCCTCGTCAACTGAGCGCACTCTTTATGTGTTTGATTATAAAACGAAAAAGATTGGAAAGAAGCCCTACCTTATTCCTTGCTGTTATCATTGCATGGTTGAAAATAATTAATGAGCCTTGAGTTCAATTCACCCAAATGCCTCATGTACATTCACAAAAAAGATGGCATTGTTTGCGCAAACTGTGTTCTTTCGGTCTTAGAATCGTACCCTGTGGCAGACGTTGGCAGAAATTAAGATCATTGCTATAACTGGCTTAAAATCTGTTCCAGGATTGTGATAAGGAATGTTCATAACTGATAAAGCCTATTAATGTCAAATTCTTTCATCACCTTTGTGGAAAAAACAGAAAACCATGGCCACTGTATTCGATATTATTACCGTGCCATGGCGCAATGCAAGTAATCTTGAAACGAATCAAAATTTTGGCTCTGTATTATTATTTCAAGACTGATTTAACTATTTAATACAGTACAGATTTGTTTTTTTAGCTTTGTAAATTCTGTAATTATTTTATTTGATTGCAATAATGTACAATATACTCAATATTTTTTAGCACTTTGTTTTTTTTGCATGATTTATAAAGCGCCTAAATATCCAACACGAAATTTTTGGGTTTCTCAATTAGGAACTTATTGAAATATGTCTGATTTATCTTCAGTAGTCTTGTAGTTAAACTTCGAGTACAGGGTAGTGTTGTTCTTTTAGCACTTGAATGCCACTGGCAGGAGAGCGCTGTTGGTAAACATCTGAGAGATTGTGTGTAGAAATACATCATCCTTCTTATCCTGCCCTTATCCCAATTTATTTGGCGTCGGCGCAGCATGTCTTCTTCCATACTACTCTATTACTAGTCATCTCAGCAGTCCCCTCCTTTCTAGCCATATCATCCTTCAGTCTTCACACAATCCATTCATCGTATCTTTGGTCTTCCTGTAGGTACTCTTATAGCCATCCGAATTCATAAACAAAATTCCTCATTAATCCGCATCACATGTCCATACCACGGTAACCGATTCCCACTATTCGGTCACCGGCGCCACTTTCAGACTTCTTCTTTTGTGTGTCGAAATAGGATTAGAAAAAAAAAGTAGCTAAAGTTACGCGCAAAAGACCCATGCGGCATTAAAGTTGAACTTCTCATACTCGATAGAAAACGTGCTTAGGCATTTCATGGTTAAAATATTTTCTATCCGTATAACCTTGATGTCTATAATTCATAGTTTCAGAATAAAAACTTCTTCGAACCTTTCATAAACTGCTGTCTAAAGACCACCCGCCTCAAGTCATTACTGTCAAGAGCTTTCTTAACACGTATTGAATATGATTTTTAGAAAAACACCAGTGTTGAAAATATCTGTTCGAGTCCAACTGTCTATATTAGGACATGTTCGCGGTGTACATTTCTCTCATAGTCATAGCTGCTGTATCAGCCGCCTCGGTGATATACCTCTTCTGCAAGAACAGAGGAACAAGCCGGCAAGGGTACATGGATGTACAAGAGAAGCCCTCGGATAATGACTGAACTACTTTTACGTGAAAGTTAATAAAAGAGTATTTCCAAACCACTTTATGTTTATGTTATGTTTTATTAGTTTTAAATAATTATACACGATGATCTGTTTGTTTTGGCCCTTTGATTGCCCAAGCAGCAAAGTCTTGTTGTATAGCAGCCCATAGAACGTTTTTCAAGAACTAATTGGTGTTAGAGAGCGGTTATATAATAGACCAAAGAACAAAGCACTTTTTCTTTCCATTTCAAAACAGCTGTAGTTCCCTACGCAGGGTTTGCGTGTAAAAATATTAAAAATTAGACCAAAGAACGTTTACATAACCCGGATTTGGCGCAGATATAACGTTATTCGGTGATATAGTAGTTCTATAGCAGCTTCAGCGTGCCAATTTTGACCTGTAAAATTGATGTTACACTGAGATATATCACAAAACGGTGATGTAGTATATAGTCACGGTAACGCTGTTATTGTACTTTTATGTTATGTAATAGTGATTGTGGTGCTTTTACATTACTATACCACAATAATTCCTTCAATCGTTCATTCTCATTCAGTCTGTGTGTTGTTGTAGTGATTGCGTTCGCCATTCCTTATTTCAACAAATCGTGGTAAGTCATCATCATCATTTACCTAGCCTTTTCCCAACTATGTTGGGATCGGCTTCCAGTCTAACCGGATGCAGCTGAATACCAGTATTTTACATGGAGCGACTGCCTATCTGACCTCCACAACCCAGTTAGTACTGGGTAATACGATACTCCTTGGTAAGACTGGTTGTCAGACTTTTTGGGCCACTGACTGCCTAACGACTGTCAAAGATCTACAAATGACACCCGGGACCAACGGCTTAACGTGCTTTCCGAGGCACGGAGGAAACTCGGTATGTAATGGGTGGTCACCCATCCACAGACCAACCTAGGCAAGCATGGCTTAACCTAAAGAAAATGTGGTAAGTAAATTTACAATATTAAATTTTTTATTATGGCGACCATGCAGTAGTAAAATTCGCTAGTAGTAGCGACCCAGGCAGAAGGAAAATGACTCAGTGTACTTTTCTGAATTATATTTTTTCTTTCATTGTGTATAGTCACCGACGCACTGCATTCAGTACGCTTGATGCACCTCCAGTTTGTTGTATTATTTTTATTTCGAGCATTTACCGTATATCGGTAACCTCCACACAAAACCGTTTCATTTCCTTTTTGATTTTGTTCGAAATGCAACACCTCATCACCTTCCATTATAACACGATTAACAATAATAAACAAAACCGAGTTGTGATATCATCCAGAAGGAAGAAATTGTGGTTTTCCCTTTAATGCACTATTTATATTGTTAATCTATCATTTTGCGTTTGTGGCGTTCTGCGCCCAAACCATATGTACTTCCGTATTTCCGTAGTAAATTCACATAACGTGCTATTCCATTTTATTTTTAGACGTTGGTTGAAAATAACTCTTAATAAAAATAATTATTCTTCTTAAAAATTAATTTTCAATAGAAAATTTGAAAGTACCCTCAACGTTGTCATATTATATTAACAAAGAACAGAAAGGGAAAAATAAACTCATACTGAGCCTTAAATTTAAAATATTCGTAACTTACTGTAACTTAAAATGTTAGGGTCGCGCCACATCTGCGGAACGTACGACGCCGAACGTTCGGTTGAATACGTTCGCAGTGTTTTTCAAGTTAACGCGACGCGTTATGCAGCAAAATTGAACTTGAAAAACACTGCGAACGTATTCAACCGAACGTTCGGCGTCGTACGTTCCGCATGTGTCATAGGGAACTGTAGGCACCACATAACAACACTATTTCCTCGGGCGACATGACCTAAGCAACTGACTGTGTGGACGGCAGAGTTTCCGAAACATTGTTCCTGGAAACATTTACGTGATGTTTCAGAAACTGTGTATCCGAAACATTGTTGCTCAGTGAATACGTGGCTTAAGTCTTGGGGCACTGAGATGGTAGGTGTGCCCTTATATCCCCAGAAGAGCCATATTAGCATCTCCAAATACCCAGATTGACTAACATCTGCAATAGTGTATATGATTAGAATGACGTTCAGATCTATGCTTCGAATTCTTCAGCCTCTCCTCGGACTCCTACAGTGGTAGCCGAGATAGCACGGAATAGCACGCACTAATAAATAATAAAACCACTTTTTTTTTTGTAACATTATTTATTAAAATATATTCTACTAAAATTCATAACATAGTATGTACATTTTCAACAGTACACCTCAATAGGACAATAAGGCACCTATTTATTAACTTACATGACAAAATCTACGACTTTTTAAACCCATAAAATAATTCATGACAATAATTCATACGCAAGAGTAACTTTCAATACATAACGGTATACACCAATCACAAGGGAATATAACATAGGTACCTATTTTGAGCATTTCTTAACATAAACATCATAAAAAAGGTTCATCTAAATATAAACTGTGTCTACACAATATAATATGTAGACACATTACAAACATCACTTCTCTAACTTGTATAGATATAATTATATTTAAATATAATCGAGATAAAATGCCTATATATCATATCTTCAATCTTACCTAAACTTTCAATAAAGATTTCTAGTGATTTCTTATAATACCATCACCTACTTGTTACTACTGTGGTAACTTACATATTCCAAATACTAGAGCGAAATACATAGTGCAGTGCTTAACAATTTTGACTGGACACCAAATAAATTACAATATATTCTAGTAAATAGAACAAAAATCCAACAAGTGTAGGCATGTTAATAATTTCATTAACTTTGCTACATAGTTACACAGCCGAATGTGTGTACAGCACTTGTAGAATCCAACACCTACTCTTAATGTAATAAAATGTTTATATAAAATTGACAAACGCTCTTCCTACACCTACACACAAAAACAATTATAAAAATACAGGCACAAAGAGTTAAGACCCAGCATCTTCTAAAAAGGGCGTGAATAGACCCTTAACGAAGCCAAAAGGCAATAATTGTTCTCACCGTCTTTGCGATATATTTTTTGTTTTAATCCATACCTGGGAACCTTCTAGTTACGGAGATATTGGGGGTCAAAGTTCCAACTTTTTCACAAGTTTTTTTTAAATACATCTTTTTAATGTAAGATTTTTACTTTAAACATCTCCACGACCCCCGTTCTATTCAACCCATCCATCAGCACAATGCATTGAGTGCGTTCCATCGAGTCCTACCGTAAAACGTGAATTTAACCCCAAAAAAAAACAATCGTTTCCTAGCAATTATTTTTGCGTAAAGTTACATAGTTTGATGTACACTGTACAGTATGCTTGGTTGACGGCTTCGTGAAGGGTATGTTTACACCCTGTACAAATATTTCATAAAATTGTTCGATCTTTTATAAAAGTTGCATAGTTCTCATTTTATATACATATTGAATATAATATCTATGGCTACGTTTTCTTTTATATAAATCATTGCATTTCCAATATAGCGATATGCTTGATTCTTTTGATACGAATTCTTATTTACAAATTGTTTAATTCAGGCATAATCCTACTCTAATTTATGAAAAAGTACCGACATTTATTACTTAAAAAACGACCATTTAAGGCATAACCAACTTTGGCTCCTGGGAATACCTCCACAATTTCAATACATTATTATTGAAATTAACACCAGGTAGATACAATTTATAATTTTAAAACAGTCAATCTACACATTTATAACTCAAGATTTTTTCATTAGTTTTGTATATAACCGTAGTAATACTTTTTTAAAATGCATATGCATAACGCGAAGAATCTCTTTTCGCCATTATTTATCGAAAATTATCCAAGGATGTTTCCATGCTTTTAAAAGCATTATTTTGTGCGTGGTTTAGATATAATAACAACGTAATGTAATCGTGTTCGGGGCTCCTGGTCAAACAATAATGATCATTATCGACATGTATATAAGGTCTATCTTTTCATACACGAAATATTTTAACAGTAACTTCTGTAAATCATAAAGTCGCCAGAGCAACGAAAAAAAAAATATCTGAGTGTTTTTTTTTTACAAAATTATTATAAATCTAAAATTTTTTGAGACTGCATAAAACCTTTACTCCCATATTCTAACAATGACAGTAGGTAAATACGACGTAGTAAACTAGCGTAAAAAAAATAAGGAGCCAGTATTTATTTTGTGGGTCGAGTAATTTTAAATTATTTATTTTTTATAAAAAAAATATACTCAGATAAAAAAAAATCCCTTGAAATGGCTTTGTAATAGATTAAAATATTTCGTGTATGAATAGTTAGACCCTATATAATAAGATCTAATAATAGCAATGCGAAAATTGAATTAGATGGTCAAGACTTATCCTCGGGAAGGCAACAAGGTCTCATACTGAGACCTCATTTTCCTACTTAACATTATTAAAACTACATTTCATAGATAATTTAAGACACGGCTAAATCCCTGTTTATTTCATAATGATTTGCACAATACATATTTTAGAGTTGGCCTTTCGATTATCGATTATTTTGTTGATCTTGTTAATTATTGATATCTATTTAACAGCAGATAACTGCGAAACAAAAACTTTAAAGACCGTTTCTGGATGTATCATGCAAATCGTCCTAAGGGAGAACGCAAACGACCGAGTCAAATCGGATCATACAAAATTGTTGAGAAAAGAAATCTTCTCAAAAAAACATAGCATCACGCCTGTAACCGCCGAAGGGTTAGGCAGAGATGTACCAATGGGACACCCAAATTTCATAGTTATGTTTATTAAAAAAATCGGTCTCAATTCGGCCACCGAGAAAAATCGATCGTTTGCGTTCAAGAACAGCTGATACAAGATATAAGGCACTAATTAACCGACTAAGAACCTATGCTCACATGTTAGACTCCTGCTTGAAGGGCATGGGCTACAGGAAGCTGGGCTCGGGCAGCGGCAGCTGCGGCACGAGCGGCGGAGACTCCGCGGAGGACATCGGCGACGCGGCGTCGGCGGCCTCAGCCGACGGCGCTTCTATTGCCGCTTCTGTTGACGCCCCTGCGTGATACATTAGTTAAAGTTGCGAATGTACACAGTGTGCGGTGATGGGGGTTTGGTACCAACTTCTTATAAATAAACGTGGAGTAAAGTTACTATAGACCGACCGCTTTAATGAGTCCTCGAGAAGGCATCGATTTAAATGGAATGTTCTGAAGGTTGATCACATATTGGTTCAATTAGTATCGTAATACCTACGTGGATTATGGTTATTTTAAAGCAAATAACCTGTGGGATATTTTTAGAACTTTGTGGACGCTTAATGTGCCTTTGATGGGGCAAGGCGGATGACTCATTAAAGCGGTCAGTCTAAACCAGTAACGATATCAGACTACCCTTACTTTTTGAGGTTCAAATTTGGCAGAACTTTGTTACGCATTATTAATAAGAGGGCAGGAGGTATTGAGGAGCTCGTGGCTAAATAATAACAGCCGCTCGGGTCGATCTTTAGGTTAAGCCGCCTTTACGATCTCCGGCGAGGCGGCGAGCCTCCTTGCCGGATTGTCGCCATGGGCTCTGTATAAATCTAACTAATGATTTTATATCACCCAGTAGTAGGTAATCCTGAAGATATGCATTAATATAATATTATGTGCATTTATATTGAAGTTTTAATAGATAAACAAGTTTTATAAGTAATGTGAGATTGCCACGCCACATTCTGCAAGACTTTTTTTTATTTGGTGATTATGATGGTGAAACGGATGATAGAATTATAATATTTTCGATGTTACCTGCTCAAAAGCTACGAGAATTATTCCAGACAATTGATATTGTATACGGAGATGGTACACATTCAAGGTGACACCGTCGCCTTTTTACCAATTGTACACCTTACATATTGATATCGTACGAGACCAAAACACAATTAGTTTTGTACCTATTGTCTATGGCTTATTACCAAATAAGAACACAAATACATACAAAAGGTTCTTTTCTGTACCTAGAAATCAATTTCGTATGAATATTAGTTCATACAAATGCGATTACGAAATTGCTGCAATTAATGCTATACGTGAGGTATATCCAGAAATAAAAGTAAAAGGCTGTTATTACCATTTTTTAAATGCTGTGTTTAGAATGAGTAAAAAATTGAATTTCAACGAAACTCACTTAGGTCGCAAAATCACACAGTTGTGCACAAGTATGGCTCTGTTACCACCCAATCTAATTCCAGAAGCATATCTTGCTATATGAAATCGCACCAGAGACGGAAGTTTCACAGAAATTTCTAGACTATTTTAATAACCAGTGGATACAAACCATTACCAAAGATATTTTTAGCTGTTTTGGTGAAAAGAACCGCACTACGAATGCAGTGGAAGGATGGCACAGAAGAATTAACTCTCGAATTCCATCTCGCGACCAACCATTTTCCAATTTTTAGTAGCATTAAAAGTAGAAGCTCAAATTCAAAATAAAAGATTGCTAAAAAGTGCTTTCCACTGCCCCGATAAAAAAATATCTTTAAAATACATTGAAAATGTGAAAACTTGTATGCAATTGATCACTCGGGATTTGTTTAGTTTCAGTTATTATTAATTATATTTTATTAATGATAAATGCAAATAATTTTGCAATACTGTATGATACTGCAATTAATTTTTATTTAATATTGTATTACGTTCGAAAGTGTTTCCATGATGCCTAGGTATTGGAATAAAGAGATTTTGATTTAAATAAATTCATTTTGATTTTTCACTGTGTTTGATTGTACTTCTAATATTTTGAGAATATAATAATTCGAGAATATAATATTTTGCGAATATAATATTTTGCGAATGTAATAATATGAGGACAAAGGCTTAATCCATTCCCTGTAAAAAAAACCAAATGATCACAACTTTTTACTCGTTAAAGCTACAAGGTGGAAAGTGAAAGACGTGAGGGTAGCAATCAGGTAGCAATTATTCAAGTAAAAATAATAACACGAATTTGAATAGTTCACACAAAGTCCCTTTATTTTGTTTCCAAGTTAGGTAGCAATTAATTGACTATAGGTAGTAAAAGGTAGCAAATAGGTAGCAATTTTTGGTCACCAGCCTGACACGAGCCAATACAGGCAACCAGCCATACTGACGCACAAAAATTTTTACATGTCAATAGTTGCATTAATACACAAAATATCGGAATATGTTTTGTTTTGCTTTTCCATTAAAAAGTCCTACAATCGGATGTCATACAATATAGTGGTCCAGTCGTAGTTAATTATACCCATTGCTCATTAATTACTAAGAGCAGATAAATGAAACTTAGCAAGACATTGAAAACCCTTACAAGATACAAATAAACGTTAGTTAGGCTCTAGAGTTCCTATTTTAAGTACTTGGGTCTGAGTCAGGATGGCTGGACCAAGAGAGATTTTGGAGGTTTGAGCAGTACCAAACTTTTGTACCTATTTTGTACTATTTGGTACCTGACATCAAATTACTAGTACCTCGCTAAAGAGGGAAAACTATTACGACGAAAGTGGCCAGCCATTCTGACTTCAGAATGGCTGGACCAAACCGGTTTCACCTAGTTGTAGGCGTTATAACTAGTTCATCTTTTCGTTAAAATATAGTACCTCATCCGTACCTCAACATATGTTTTTCTTATATTTTTTCGATAAGCCATAAATAAGTTACGCCTACAAGAAGAACTCGTACTTGCCAGATTTTTGTATCCGACTGCGGCGAAACCCAAACGGAGTGTTATTTAAGCCAGTAGTGAAAAAGTTAATAGTTAATAGAAAATAGAAATAGCAACAATTTTATTTTCCCATACAAATTGTTCCTAACTATTAAACACTTTTTGCGTGCGTTCAGAAACAGAAATTACAAAATTTAAGAAAACTTGACGACTATGTAGGCAAGGAACTTATATACTAACTGGAATGATTACGAACTAAATTTTATGTCAAAAAACCGTTTAAAAATAAACCTTATGTCATACGCATAGAGTTCGTATTACTTTAATTAATTCAAAGGGGGAAGAAAACTTCAGAGCGAGAAAGCGACCAGAGTGAATTGTGTCCTTAAAATAAAGTTTTTTTTACACACACGTAAATAATCAAATAAAGAGGTAATTTAAAGGAATTCCAACTTTATCTCCAATGAATAAGGCTTATTTGAATACACGACCTAACTTAGTTGGTCATCAGAGTATCCCTACAAACATATTTAGGCATTTTTACAAAATAAAATTATTTAATTTGAAGAAATTTAGAACTTATTGCAAAGAGATAAAGCATTTGTCGGCAACCTCTTTGACGGTTATGCGAAATGCCGACACACACGCCGCCGCCACCGCTGAATACCACAAGTACCTAACATTGCATTGCTAGTCGTCCGCCGGTAGCGATGTAGTGTAGATGTTCTTAAATTTACTTCCGTAATATTTATTTTTCCGCGCGCTATGGCTTTCCGGTATACCAACATACAATACACGGAGATAGTCAGGAAATTGGCTCACTGTCTTGATAATGTCGCGTTAGCTTGTCCGGAGTTCAATGACCGTTTTGGCTGCAGTATGAGCGCCAGGACGATGCTGGCTGCAACTCAGCGACTGAGGCATCCGGATGCGGAGTAAGGCAGTCGTTGGATAGGTCGCGGAGGACCTGTGCCGTGGCCTCCCAGATCGCCTGACTTAACACAATTAGACTTTGATTTGTGGGGTCGCATAAAATCGCTCGTATACGTCAGTCAATCTACGAGTGTCAAGGCTCTAAAAAAAAATTGAACAAGCATTTGTGACGGTGAAAAGTGATACTGAAGTGCTTACAAAATTGAAATACAATTTAAGAAAGCGTGCAAATAAGTGCATAGAACAAGGCGGTAGTCATTTTGAAACTTTAATGAAAGTGGCTCGCAGAAGTGTAAAGTGTAAATAGTCCAGTTCTGTAAGTACCTACTTTTTCCTATCAATACGATTGTATTCTTATCACTGTAAATATTATGATTCAAATCTTTTAAACACGCGGCTCTTTGAATATTTTTGTAGTACAAACAATAAACTGTACCTAAACACGACTTATCAGGGGGTAGTTGATATCGCGAAAGTTACGCATCTGCGATACATTTTTTACCCGCGTGTGCCGGACGGAGTCCGGGCGCTTCGCCCTTCGTTGGTTTCGTAGTTCGGGTAAAAAGTCGCTGTTTTAAATGCATCCCCGTTACCAAGCCTAAAGTATTAGATTCGTGTTGATAATTTCACTAAAAATTATCAATCATTACACGGTAAACTCAATGAAGTATCAAAAGTTATTCATAATATCAGCCTGTGATAGTTTAGGTACGTAAAATCGTTCATTGAACTAAAGCACATCTAATGCCTACAGCTATGGTCAGCTGGCGGGCGCTAGAGTTTGCGTGTCGCGTCGACCGCTAACATTGCATGAGTGTGTGTGCAGGGACGTTGATGTACATACGTTTTGCGTTTAGTAAGGATAACTATTTTATAAAAGACTAGGTTTGGTTTAAATTTATTTAATTACATTACGTATGTTGTTTTAGACTTATAATTTAATATTCTATTCGGGGTGTCTGAGGTATTGCGCTTAATCTGTTGCACGTTGTATGTAAACGGAGATTAAGAAAATATTGTAAAGAATACGCCTTTTCTATTATCCATGTCGGTATTTATAGTCTTGTATTTATAATACAGTAGCAAAACTTAATCAATTACTCCATTTTAATAATAACAAAAATAAAAAAATAACTTCTTGAAAATAAACGAATTCTATCTTTACTTTTTTAAATACTGTTTATTGTTTGTGTATTAGTAATACTGTTTTTTTTCGCCGTTCCCGAAAGGATCTGTTGACATGTTGGATAGACTATAAGAAGGCCTATAACTCGTTGCTACATACATGGCTCATGAGGGTGCTAGAGTTGTAAAAAGTTGATATGACTCTGCGCACCTGCCTGATATCATGTATGGGGCAATGGAGGACAGTCCTTCGCTATCCAGGATGTCGGCAAATTCAGAGGAATAGCGAGCCGAAAAGGATAGAGCGAGGTATATTTCAGGGCGATAGTTTGCGTCCACTTTGGTTCTGCTTAGCCTTGAATCCTCTTAGCACGCTGCTGGAGGATTTAGGTCTAGGCTATCGGTTGAGGAGAGGTGGTCAAGTCATATCTCACCTCCTTTACATGGATGACCTGAAACTCTTTGCTCCCAACGATTTGGAACTGATGGAGCTACTGAAGGTAACTGAAACTTTCAGTAGCGCCATCAAGACGGAATTTGGTGTGGACAAATGTGCGGTCATGCATGTAAAGCGAGGGGAGATTGTGGAATCTGTGGGAACCCAGCTCTCAGATTCCATAAATCTTAGATCTCTCGCTGCAACCGAAATCTATAAGTATTTGTGTATGTCGGAAGCGCTGGGCATCAATGTTGCTGACATGAAGCAATCGTTGAAGGAGCGCTTCTTTGACCACCTGAAAAAAGTATTTAATAGTCTTTTATCAGGCGGAAATAAGTTACGTGCCTTCAACGGTTGGGTCATGCCAGTTTTGATATACTCTTTCGGCATACTCAAATGGACTGAAACAGAACTAGACGATAGGATAGGAGGGTCCGTACATTGTTGACGGCATATCGAATGCATCACCCGCGTTCTTCGGTTATGAGACTGTATATCCCGCGGAGGTGTGGGGGTCGAGGCTTTTTAAACGCTAAGACTCTCTACAATCGCGAGATATGCAGTCTCAGGGAATATTTCCTTGAAGCTGACGTGGGGATGCATCGAGATGTGGTCGCGGTGGACAAGGGCCTCACCCCACTCTCCTTGGCTAAAGAAAACTGACGCAAACCTGTAGTGCTTGACACTAATGACCGCATGGAGGTATTACAGAGTACGGAGCTTCACGGACGCTTTTTCCGGGCCCTGCATGGGCCCGATGTAGACCTATCAGAGTCCGTAGCCTGGCTATGTTCCGGGGACCTCTTAGGAGAAACCGAAGGTTTTGTCTGTGCAATTATGGATGAAGTTATGATGACGAATAACTACCGGAATTTTATTGTGAAGGACGGTACGTTGACATATGTCGGGCATGCCACCGTCCAGGTGAATCAATCCGTCACATTATCTCCGGGTGTTCTCGTCTGGCTAACGGAGAGTACTTGCATAGACACAACCTTGTAGCCAGGATTATCCATCAGCAACTTGCTCTAAAATACAACCTTGTGGAATCGGAAATGCCGTACCATAAGTATGTGCCCAACCCAGTTCTCGAAAATAGCAGTATCACATTGTACTGGGATCGATCCATCATAACCTGAGGAGGCGCTCGTTAGGCAGCTGGATCAAGGGCTTGATTCAGAAAGCCGTACTCCTGGACACGGCTCGTATTGTTAGGAGGTTCCTCTCTCTGAAGCCCTGACCGCCGGTAGCTTGGACCCTGATCCCGATACTGGTGGGCTACAATTTTTTTATATTTTTAAATGTTTTTTTTTCATATTGTTTTTTGTAAGGAATATTTAAAAATATAAATAATTTGTATGGAAATAAATAAAGGAAATAATAACAGTATTTAAAAAAGTAAAGATAGAATTCGTTTATTTTCAAGAAATTATTTTTGTTATTATTAAAATGGAGTAATTGATTAAGTTTTGCTACTGCATTATAAATTATGTATTTTGTACGCATTTGCACAGGACTATAAATACCTATATGGATAATAGAAAAGCCGTATTCTTTACAATATTTTCTTGATCCCCGTTTACATGTCTAAAACATTGTTACCCTAGTCGTAATTTGTAAACAAAGTTAAAAGAACTGACCTGAAAAAATAATTCCACATCCAGCAAACCCCTCACTATTATACCCCTTCACGCAGCTCGATTTCACCATATTTAAAGAGGAAGAATTCACTTAAGTAATGAAAAAGAACTATAACCCAAAAATATGACTTCAGTGCGAAATTAAATCGGCCATATTGTTTGTTTATATAAGTATCATCCATGTTGCCATTCAGAAATAACTTAATTCATAAATAATTTAATTTATAATAAGTTTACTTTATTTCGCAAGAAATTATTATTTTAATATTTGAATATTAAATTAATCCCGTTACGATTTATGTGCTAGTTTAGCTATCAACTTAACTTCCGATCTTCATGTAAAAAAAAAAAAATATATATATTTATTTTTTATTTTCTGGCAATTGTTAGACAAGGACATAATCCACTCTGGTCGCTTTCTCGCTTTGAAGTTTTCTTCCCCTTTTGAATTAATTAAAATAATACGAACTCTATGCGTATGACTTAAGGTTAATTTTCAAACGGTTTTTGATATAAAATTTAGTTCGTAATCATTCCAGTTAGTATATAAGTTCCTTGCCTATGACCTACATAGTCGTCAAGTTTTCTTAAATTTTGTAATTTCTATTTCTGAACGCACGCATAAATTGTTTGGAAAATAAAATTGTTGCTATTTCTATTTTCTATTAACTATTAACTTTTTCACTACTGGCTTAAATAACACTCCGTTTGGGTTTCGCCGCAGTCGGATACAAAAATCTGGCAAGTACGAGTTCTTCTTGTAGGCGTAACTTATTTATGGCTTATCGAAAAAATATAAGAAAAACATATGTTGAGGTACAGATGAGGTACTATATTTTAACGAAAAGATGAACTAGTTATAACGCCTACAACTAGGTGAAACCGGTTTGGTCCAGCCATTCTGAAGTCAGAATGGCTGGCCACTTTCGTCGTAATAGTTTTCCCTCTTTAGCGAGGTACTAGTAATTTGATGTCAGGTACCAAATATTACAAAATAGGTACAAAAGTTTGGTATTGCTCAAACCTCCAAAATCTCTCTTGGTCCAGCCATCCTGACTCAGACGTACTTGGGACCTAATAATCTTATTTTACTTTTGAACGATATGTTTTTTTTTTTCAAATTCTGTTTTCAGAAACATTACACACATATTCAAAACAACGTGTGTACAAAATAACAACTCTGCAGTAAACCGTTTTATATATGATTTTCATCAAATAGGCAAACGTCAGCGCAGCGGCAAATTGATTATCTTCGCAGTTTTATGACACACAAATTTCATTTAAACATACACATTTACCTCTCGTTACACACAAATTATTGTATATATTTTATTTCTTGTTTTTTTTTCCTGGTTCGGCAGGAGCTGGCTGCCTTCCAGGTGCGGTTCTCCGTCCTGGAGGGCATTGTCCTGCGCCCCCCCTGGCGGCGGCCCTGAAGCAGGGCAAGGCGGCGGCCAGACGAATTAAAATGAAAATGAAATCTTTTTCTTGATTGATGAATGGACCACACGCGGGGCTTGGTAAAAACATGTACCAAATGATTGCAAACATTTGGGTACCTGAAATTACCAAATCGCGAATGTGCCAGTAATTTCTTCTTCGTCTTCTTCGTAGAGGTGGCAACAGATTTTTAACACATCGTGCGGTTTGAGCCCGACAAAATATATTTGAATTCATGCTTATGCCCACGTGGAGTTAGGTAATTGTCCAACGGGATCGTACTACCGAGATACAAAGTATCCTGTGTGTTAATCCAGGTTATTAACTTTCTGTGGGCCAAATTCCATCCAAAACCGCTTAGTAGTTTTTCGTGAAAGAGTAACAAATATACATCCATCCATCCTCAAAAACTTTCTCATTTATAATAGTAGTAAGAAGTAAAATAAGATATCTCTGAGGACTTAGACAAGACACATAATATTCCTCCTAACGGTGATAAGGCAGTTACGAAATCGACTGTAGGTACACTCACATTCCGTAATAAAAGACAAGTGGTGGTAGTCGCACAATTATGACTGACGGATGCAAGTCATGTACCGACGAATTTTAAAATATCACTCACTCAATCCCGCGATGAAAATCTTCTTTTTCTTGATTGATAAATGGACACACGCGGGGCTTAGTAGCAACATGTACCAAGTGATTGCAAACATTTTGGTACCTGAAGTTACTAAATCGCGAATGTGCCACTAATTCCTACTTCGTCTTCTTTATCTTCTTCAATTCTACGCCAGATTTTATAACGTGGATCAGAAATGCTTTGTCATAAATTACGTTTCTGATGATTTTCATCGCGGGATTGAGTGGGTGATATTTTAAAATTCATCGGTACATGACTGGCATCCGTCAGGTATAATCGTGCGACTGTCACTACCACCTTGTCTTTGTAGGTCTTTTATTACGGAATGTGTGTGTCTAGAGTCGATTTCGTAACTGCCTTATCACCATTAGGAGGAATATTATGTCTTGTCTTATCTTCACGCCTCCACTCCTACATTGGTGACCCCGTTCAGGAGCACGAGGATGGCCGAGGTCAAAGCATCAAGATGTCGGCGATTCGGAAGTGGAAAGTTTTAGTGTTTCGTGTGGGTGTGCGTGTACCGCCGTTCAGCCCGGAGAAACCAGGATTATGGTTTAACCAGATGGAAGCGCAGTTCATCCTATCTAATATTAAGTCGGATGACACCAAGTTCTACTTTGTTACCGGCAACTTGGAAACGCAGTATGCTTCCGAAGTCGAGGATATTATCGACCACCCTCCACCCACCAAAAAATTCAAAAAAATTTAAAATGAGCTCATAAGGCGGCTTTCGGCGACGCGTGAGAAGAAGATCAAGCAACTTCTCATGCATGAAGAGCTGGGTGACCGAAAGCCATCCCAGTTTTACCGGCACCTCCTCAACCTCGCTGGTCCAGGTGTGCCAGAGGAGTTCTTGAAGACCATTTGGACGCAGCCGCCTACCCTCAAGTACCCAGGCCATCATAGCTTCCCAGTCCAAACCGGACCTGGCCAAGCTAGCTGAGCTGGCGGACAGAATCCACGACGTCGTTGGCACTCAGGCGGCATCAACATCCGCCATCACTACAGCTGCACCGTCGAGCACCAAGCAGATGGAGAAGTCCAGTCCAGTCCAGTCCCAGTCCAGCTACAAAAGGTTCCCTCAGTGCTGGTACCAGCAGCAATTTGGGGACCGGGCTTGGAAGTGCGTGAAGCCGTGCGACTACCCTACATCGGGAAATGTGAGGGGCAATCAGTCATGGCGACTGATAATTGTCCGAGTGCAGGTCGCTTATTTGTTACCGATCAAAGGTCAACGGTGCAGTTTTTGTCTGCGTCAGGATGGCTGGTTGCCTGTATCGGTTCGCGTCAGGCTGGTGACCAAAAATTGCTACCTATTTGCTACCTTTTACTACCTGTAGTCCGAATTTGATAGTCTGCCACGGTGGAACTTGCCGAAAGTAAAAAAAAAAAACATTTTCGGTGCGAAAAAGGGGGCGTTACTTTACCCATCTGATACTGAAATAATAGTTATGGCATCAGTTACAAATTTACTGGTAGATACAGAAAAGGGAAATTTGTCAGTATTTTTTTTGCCGGAAGTGCTTGGCAGACGCTCTCCAATGGTGACCCCATCGGGACCCCTAAATATACCCTTATGATACCAGCATGAAACCAATTCCAGTCGGTAGGTATGAATCCTCATTTCTGGAATATATAAGTCTGCCAACGCTTTTTCTGCCGAAACACCTTGACAGACGAGATTATGTAAGCAACATCCGTAGAACCCGTATTTTTGAATTGTACAGATTACGGACATTTTAATTACTGAAGGCTTATTGTATTGCATGTATAATCATTATGAAGGTCTGTCTTCTTCTTCTTATCGTATCGATGTTCCTTGACGGTTTGGGCGCAGTAGGTGGCCACGTTTATTGCAGCGGCAGAGGCGCTATTCAGGTCGTCAAGAGACACCTGGGACACTCCAGCAGGTGGGGCATTTGATCCGGAGCGCCGCACTCGCACTAGGTGTTGGAGGGACCAGTAATACCCCAATTTTGCCAGATTATGCTTGCAGCGGCCTAATTAGGTACGCAGTCGATTCAGAGCTTTCCAAATAGGCCACTGTAGTTCACTGCCGGGAGCCAGGTGTTCTTGGAGCTTTAAGAAGTCGTGGGGTGGTGGACACTTCTCTTGCCATAACTTATCGCGTACTTTGGGTGGCCTGTTTTGGATTGCCTGAGTGGAGCGTAAGAAGATTTTACAGCCTTTTAGTCTTCCCGGGTTAGGTGTGTGGTCGTAGAGGGGATGTCGGGAATAAAATTCTTGGTTCTTTTTTTCCAGCGCGCATGCGACAGCAGTATCTACTTGTTTTGCGTGAACGTATCGATACCACACTGGGCACGCAAATTCGCTAGCAGAAAAACATAGGGACATGCCGGTTATTCTAAGAACTTCGGGTGCTGCTCCCCAGCTCGTGGAAACTAAGCGACGTAACAAGTTGTTTCGGGTCGCGACTTTCTGTTTTGTACTATGACAATGTGTAGTATGTACAATGTATCTATGTACAATGTATCTATGTACAATCTTTTAATATTAGCAATTCTGGTTTAGCAACTAGTTTGATATATCCTCTTTATCGCGTTCCCGTAAGTTTTGATAGTAATTATATCAAAATGATACTTTTTTATTTTATTTTTTTCGGATGGGAAGTCATCGAATGACCCCCTTCTCTGGGCGGAGCGGAAAGGAGTGTCAGACTTCTGCTGAATAAAACCCATCCATGTTCCTTCTTTGCCCTTTGTGTTTCAGGGCCGCGGTATCTCTTTCGAACAGTCCCGCAGCCTTGGCAGGCATCGGCCCTTGCGGACCCCTACATTGTTGATGACATCTCTTTGAGGCGCGCGTGGAACACGACCGCGCTGTCGACACGGCCTGTCGTTATAAGACGGCCGGACGGCGAGCTAGTCCATTACTCGCCGTCCACAGGCCCGCGCCTACGGTGGCCGGGAGCCACCACGTGACCCCCGACGTCCGGGGCGTCTCCCGCAGCGGCTGGATCGTGAGGCTGTTTCCCTCTCACGTCCCGCCACCTCCTTCACTAGCATGACTGCTTCGCAGAAGGAGGTGACAGCTTCCCATTCTCTCTCGGCCGGACCATGGCTTAAACCAGGGCCGGACGCGAGAGATCGCCGCCGCCAATCGCCGCTACGAAGACACGGCGGTGCTCCGCCCAAGCGGGGCAGACCTCCACGGTATGCTCCACCGTGTCCGGCCCGAAACAACCGTGTCCGGGCCGAAACAACCGGTGAAGACCTGCATCAGGCGGAAGGTGAGGGCGTCGTGGCGCCTCTCTAGCCACTCCTCAAAGAGGGGACTTATAGCCACTATAGTGCCATGCCCTGCATTGGGTTGCGACAGTTGCTCTCTCTATGTCGCCATGAAATCGCGCCGGAGGTCTGTCCGCAGAGCGACGATTTGCCGCGGCAGCGGAGTTTCCCCCCGACTTAGTGCCTCCGCGCGCCATTCGTGCAGGCGCGCGAGGACTATCGCCTCCAGAGCCCATGGCGACAATCCGGCAAGGTGGCTCGCCGCCTCGCCGGAGATCGTGCGGTACCTCCGGACTAGCTTTACGGCTACCACCTTTTGGGGCGCGTTCAGGTAGTGGGCGGCTCGCCGCCTTAAAGAACACACCGGGGCTCCGTAAAGGGCCATGAACCGAACGACCCCCGCGTAGAGCCGCGTGAAGGTAGAAAATTCGCGGATCCCGACGGTGGCGCATTCCGAGGCCCATGAAAGCACATGGACTCGGACTTGTGCAATGCCACCTCGAGACCCAATTGCCGGATCCTCTCCACGATTATCGCAACCCCGCGTGTCATGTATTCGGCCGCCGCCTCGTGCGACCTCCGTTGTGCCAGCACCAGCGTGTCGTCAGCGTAACAGACCACGCTGACGGCACTAGGGAGGTCGGTACGCAGCACCCAGACATTCCAAACAACCAAACATTCTGTCATTGTAACAAAACAGTTCCCAGTACCAAGTCAAGCGGCAATGCAAATGGCGGGCGGTGGCGTTAACCGTTTGTTTTTTTTTTATGGCTATACCTAAAGATTAAGCCAGGTATCATGTCGATATAATTACAATCACAATTTTGCGGGAACGCGTTAAAGAGCATATACTAAACTAGCTGCTAAACCAGAATTGCTAATATTCTCCGAACCTACTACTAGTGAAAAAAAATCACCTGTAGATATTTTTAAGTTACTACCTAACACAGACCTTCATAATGATTATACATGCAATACAATAAGCCTTCAGTAATTAAAATGTCCGTAATCTGTACAATTCCAAAATACGGGTTCTACGGATGTTGCTTACATAATCTCGTCTGTCAAGGTGTTTCGGCAGAAAAAGCGTTGGCAGACATATATTCTAGAAATGAGGATTCATACCTACCGACTGTTATTGGTTTCATGCTGGTATCAGATGGGTATATTTAGGGGTCCCGATGGGGTCACCATTGAGAGCGTATGCCAAGCACTTCCGGCAAAAAAAAACTGACAGATTTCGCTTTTCTGTATCTACCAGTAAATTTTTAACGGATGCCATAACTATTATTTCAGTATCAGATGGGTAAAGTAACGCCCCCTTTTTCGCACCGAAAATGTTTTTTTTTTTTACTTTCGGCAAGTTCCGCCGTGGCAGACTATCAAATTCGGACTACAGGTAGTAAAAGGTAGCAAATAGGTAGCAATTTTTGGTCACCAGCCTGACGCGAACCGATACAGGCAACCAGCTATCCTGACGCAGACCAGTTTTTGGTCGACACCGGTAGCGACCTCTGCGTCTACCCCCGATCGGCAATAATGAGGCGATTAGAAAAAACAAATTACCAGCTGTGTGCGGCGAACGGTTATAAATGTAACTCTGAACCTAGGGGTTGAGCAGCAATTTCGCTTGGCGTTTTATCGTCGCCGACGTTACAAAGGCGATAATAGGCGTGGATTTTTTATGTTATTATAATTTGGTTGTTGATTGCAGTAACCAACGCCTCATCGACAATTATACTACGCTCTATGGCCCGGCGTCGCCTGTCCGTCGTCCTGACGTATTATCTTCGGTGAAAGTAAGTCTTGGTGATTCCGCATATATCCACATACTACGGGAATTTCTCGGCATCACCCACCCACAAGGTATACACTGCACTCCGAAACACAATACAGTTCATTCCATCCGCAATACACCAGGGCCACCAGTAACGTGTTCACCTCGCAGATTGGCCCCTGACAAACGTAAAATCGCCAGGGAGGAATTCGAAGCAATGTTGCAATGTGGCACCTGCCGCTTGTCAGAGTCACCGTTGTATTCGCCTCTCCACCTAGCACCTAAGAAAGATGGTTGGCACCCCTGTGGCGACTACAGGATGGTGAACGAACGAACCATCCCCAACCAATACTCCATCCGGCACATCCAGGACTTCGCTCATAGCCTGTCTGGCTGTGCCGTGTTTTTGAAAATCGACCTGGTGAAAGCATATAACCAGATTCCTTTGCATCTAGACATCCCGAAGACCACGATCACAACACCGTTCGGTCTTTTAGAATTCACGTACATGACGTTCGGTTTACGAAATGCCGGACAGACGTTTCAGCGTTTCGTGGATGAAATGCTCAGAGGTACAACCACATTGCACCAGTGATGTTAAGAAGTTCCATGAAATAGGGGGGCGAGCTTATTGCCATCAACCGGGCACAAAACCAGTCTCCGTGGCTGCTACTGAGAAATTACTGATGGAAAAACTCATGAACATATAGCCCGACCCGGGAATCGAACCCATCGGATCTCATGCTCAGCAATCGCGTTATCATATCACGAAACACATTGTCTGCCCACATGATGTACGAGCCTAACGGAGTAAATCCTGACATATCCGACAAATATTTGTACTTCATGATTTAATTTTTTATTAAAATGGCCTATTCTTCACCTCAGTCTTGTCCTGAGGACAGAGATGACGTCAACGTTGGAATGAGCCAACCCAAAAGAAGCCTATTAACTCGCGACTTAAATATATCCGGGCTATATGAACTCAGGAACACCGACGAAGGCAGGAATAACATTCCTTGGCTGTTCGTATAAAAGATGTAGCAAACCGCTTCGTGTGAATGTGTTGAATATCGACAAGGTCAATCTTAATTATACCTAAATCTGCATTTCTCGACATCGTATTACGGGCAGGTTAGTAGGGCACTGGTTAATATAATGCGCTATAGAAAAAGGTGTATGAGGTATCAGCCGGCGCTCTTAAATAGGACCTGTAAAGTCTTAGCCAAAAGTTAAGTCAAGAATTCAGGATACAAAGGTAATCAAAGGTATCAGAAACGAAAGTCAAATTCCAAGTAGATAAATCTATTAGACTAAGAAAATACATTAAAACCCAAAACATCACAGTTTGAACAAAGTACAGTACAGTATATACAAACGGGAACAATCAAACATGTTAAAATACCTATTTCCTAAAAACGGACAATAGATACATACAAAAAGTTGTTAGGTACAATATTGCAATGTATTTCTGGCATCAAAGCCATAGATAGCACCACTTATTCAGGTAAACCAGACCGAAATAACTTTGCGGGTAAAATTAGACAGACTGCGACGGCCTGTCGGGTGTTGGGTGCGGCTGTCGGTTGCGGTTGACACCTACGCACATTTGTTGTGCTCATAGTTTACTATGAGGTGCATGCTAAAACGGTAGCAACAGGACTGAGGACAGCCAGTAGAGGTGGCATCAGACTTGTAACACATCAACCGACAAAATATATTTGAATTCATGCTTATGCCCGGGGCTTCGCCCACGTGGAGTTCGGTAATTGTCCAACGGGATCGTACTACCGAGATACAAAGTGTTCTGTGTGTTAATCCAGGTTATTAACTTTCTGAGGGCCAAATTCCATCCAAAACCGTTTAGTAGTTTTTCGTGAAAGAGTGACAAATATACATCCTCCATCCATCCTCAAAAACTTTCTCATTTATAATAGTAGTCAGAAGTAAAATAAGATATCTCTGAGGACTTAGACAAGACACATAATATTCCTCCTAATGGTGATAAGGCAGTTACGAAATCGACTAGACACACACATTCCGTAATAAAAGACCTACAAAGACGAGTGGTAGTGGCAGTCGCACGATTATGACTGACGGATGCCAGTCATGTACCGACGAATTTTAAAATATCACTCACTCAATCGCGCGATGAAAATCTTCAGATCTTTTTCTTGATTGATGAATGGACACACGCGGGGCTTAGTAACAACATGTACCAAATGATTGCAAACATTTTGGTACCTGAAGTTACTCAATCGCGAATATGCCAGTAATTCCTTCTTCTTCTTCTTTATCTTCAATTCTACACCAGATGTAAACATAGGAAGAAACAACGATCATCACCCACCGCCTTTGTGAAAATAGATATAATGGCCTGCTTAATATCCCCGTCTGTAACTGGGTGAAAAAAGAATGAAGTACTTATTGGCCGCGGAAGATTAGAGAGATCGTTTGTTTTTTTTTTTTTCGATTTGAGTGTAGGATTTAGTATTGTTATCCAGAGTCACTAGTGATTTAGAAAAATGAAAATTGATTTCGTCCAAGTCAATGACAGGCGAGCTGTTATTCGCAATTTTGTCGATTCCAAGGGATTTTCGAAATTGCCATACTTGTGCCGTGTTGGAGTTTTGAATTGAGTTGTGTATGTGACGCCTTTTAGCATCCCTATACATACGACTGCAGCGGTTACGTAGTTTCTTAAAGAGGGACCAGTTCTCTTCAGTAGGGTCCCTTTTGTAACGCCTTTTCGCCTTATCCCTTTTTAATCGCATCATGTTTTTAATTGCATCAGACAACCAAGCTGGGAACTGTGAGATGCTTCACTCTGACCTTTTTAAGTGGAGCATGCACATCAAAAAGTTTTAACACTATCATGGTAAATTCAGCTACTGTCCAGGTCATTGCTGTCATACCAGTATATATTCCCCTCTCAAACGCTCCAGATCAATGTTCTTAAAACTGCGAAGCAAGAGGTATTTAGATTTGCGTTTAGGTGGGCGAATTTTATAAGAGATAAACAAAAGATCGTGGTAGGAGGAGGAAGCAGAAAGTTGCCCATACGTGGCTACATTGCTTGGGTCAGAAACCAGAATAAGGTCTAGAAGTGAGGGGTTGCAGTGAGGAGCATGATGAGTAGTGTTAGCATTAAGATGAAGGAAGTGCATGTTAACAGAAGTGACAAGGGAACTGAGTTTACGGCACGATGTTTTCCTTCCAGGTTTTGAGAGCAGTGGTGATGAAATAAATTACACAAAGTAATACGCCTGCCTGGGCTGGAACCCACTACTTACTATTCATAACTCAAGTTCATCGAACTCGTCGTAGCGCTTGCCGTTCGCTATGTGCATTTTGCCACAGTAACGATACATTGCGTATGAGGAAATAAAACAAATCAAATTTATTGGATTCCCATAACGTTCCTGAAATAATTTCTTGTACCGATCATCTTGTTGGAGTGGAGGCGTGTGTGATGATGAATGTGTGAAGGTATACACAGGGATGAAGAAAAGTCCGAAGTACACAAGAAGGAAGAAAGTTTATTGCACAGACACAGGTTACAGTTCCAAACATACACATACAGAGTTCCACTAAGAAGAAGGAGTGGTAGAAATAGAATAGATATCACGGAAATAAGCAAAAAAAACAGTCAATATAACAGCTGTTTTCTTATAATTACCAACGAAAAATTTCTATGTGACTCAGAATGATGTACCTACTGAATACGTGGTAACCGTTTTATCATCGGTATTCCTTCAACCCTGTATTTATACGAGTCAGCATGTATCGGAATGGTGTGGTCATACATGCTGTATATCAACGGTTGACAAAAAGTACTTTTATGGAGAAGAAAGGATAAGAATCTGCAAGGTTACCAAAGGGTCCATCATCATCATCAACCACCAAAAACGAAACTTAGCACGGGTGTAAATAGTAGCAAAGCAGCGTGCGTATCTAACTCACCATCATGCATGGGATTGATCGTGTGTATCACGAGCTGCAGCAGACCGTGGCGGAACTTGGCGGCTTAAGGCGGGCCCTTGCTCCCGCCGGCGGACGGCGTGGCGGTTGCCGTGTTCGTCCCCACCGACGTCTCGCTCGAGGTTGTCGTGATGCCGTGCTGTGGGAAAAAGTATAATGAGTTACCTGCATGGGCTTAATTGTTATTTGTCCGGGGTTAACAAAGATAATGCACTCGTGTAGCAATACCGCAGTCTTTCATTAGTGAAACGATTTATACTGAATTCACCCCATCTGTCTGCGGAGTCCGGCTGTCCCTTACACCCTGTATTATAGTTATTCGCATATTTGGGTCATGTAGGTAAAAGAAGAAATAAAATATTTTCTTTTTTTTTTAATTTTACTTAAAGGAAAATTTTATAATTTATCTCCGAAACTGTGATCTTAGTGCTTTTTTTCTTAACCGAGATAAATAGTACCTAAAGAAAATAGTAAAGATATGGACGGTATCAAGTTCCAACTTCTCACACGTTTTTCTTAAATACAAGTTTTAAATGTTATAAACTTATAATCCACCGTTGTCCACACAACGTTGGTAGTTGCCACATGTCTTCGAATTCTTCTTCTTATAGGCTTCCTCTAGATATTTTCCTTCACTGTAAGGCGATGAAATTTGTGTAATTTATTTCATCACCACTGCAAGGTGATGAAATAAATTACACAAAGCTATGCGCCTGTGTTCGAATCCACGACCTACCAATTGTAAGTCGAGGCTTTTATCACAGGGCCAACACTGCTAACTAGCTCTACTCGCTTTTCGCTTATAGCCGGCAGAGAGACCGGTGCCTTAATTCAGGCTCCCTTGGGAGTCATGAGGTAACTGCAGGTAAGGGGAACACCGCCACAAATATCAATACATTTTATATCAGCCGCTTAAGACTTAAGCTATGTTTTATGTGCCTGGAGGAGTAATCTCTGACTATGCTGGTTTATAGGTTATCTTTGATGTTTTTATTACGTCGGTGAATAATCTAGGTTAGGATTGGTTAAATTAACCTCCATTAGTTAGTAATCTACTTTATTGGAGGAAGACCAAAGGAACGATAGATGAATTGCGTAAAGGATGATATGGCAAGAACGGAGGTGTCTGATGAGATGACGAGGATTAGAGAAGTATGGAATAAGACATGCTGCGCCGACCCCAAATGAATTGGGATAAGGGCAGGAGAATGATGATAATTCTTTACCGATACACAAGAAGAAGAAGAGTTCCTTCTAGAAGGAAGGTATGCACTAACAGTATTTTTGAAAATTAATCCCCCATTAAAGATAAAAATACAGTTCATTATTTTTCCACTTGAAACCTCATCGGGCGGCACACGGCTTGTTTCATTTTTGTATTTGTATTTTGTTGTCACCCAACACATAAAAGCTTCAAATCTGTCCAAATAAATCTCACACTTTGCGAAACCCATAAAAATCCGTCGCCATTTAATATGACCCTAATAACTTATTACATACATATTTTAGACGTGTTTGCAGATTACAAATTTATAAAATAAAAAGGGACTGAAATATTATGACCCTTTCTACTGATTTTTACCCTATATCAAATGAAATATTCGGTTTAAAATATCAGTTTTCAAGAACAATATCATCAGGAAGAGAAAAATACTAGTGTAACAACGTAATATCGCGCGTACGCGCGCCGCCGCTCCAAACTTACTTCGTCCATGCCCGCTCGTGCGCCCCGCACCCCGCTGCCGCGCGCCGCCCGTGTCTTCAGTCGGCCTACCACAGAGTACTTTTATATATAGGTATAGAGGCTTTACTCAACGGGTTCAGAAGGAAAGTGATTGGTGGCGCCATCTGTAACCACAAACATACAACTTTCCTGATATATGTATATAATTGTGTAGATGTATACGTCTACCATCATTCTTGCTTCCAGGCAGGTTTTTATTTTAAAATTAGGTAATTTATGTTTATTAACCCCGTAATTTACTCATAGACTAACGTATATGAATAAATTAAGGAATTACTTGGCTGCAGATAATTAAACCCATTTTATTATAATCATAGTCATTTATTTTGGCCTAAGCATTGGTGCAACAGTCGTCGTAGTAGGTCATACATAATAGAATCAAATCTTTTCTTTTATTGTTAGTAATGTTACCCTCTAGCGACATTTCGTCAAACAATAATAATATGCCGAGTTTGTCGTTAACACATTTGTTATTGTTGAATAACACATTGAATGCCTTCAAGAACAGACTGGATGATATCTCCAAATCTTAAGGGTAACAAATATTGTCTTCCATTCAAAATTCCAATTCCAATTTCTTGAAAAATAACAAAAACGAGCGTCAGATTGATTGTTTGACAGCTTGCTTCATTGATGCAAGTAAAAAGTACAAAATAACTACTACGACACCAATTTAGCAGGTTTTATTTAGAGTATCACTTACATTAAAATGTATGCCAGTAGTAATGTTTTATTTGTTAAAAACATATTTTATGATTTTATTTGATATATTACGCGTATTTCGAATTTACTTAAAAAGTTTGGTAGTTTATTTAGTTCAATTATAATAAAATAAACTACTAAACAGAATATTTATTTTATTAATGGTAACATTTGGCGTTCATTTGATGGAGTATAATGAAACAAGAATAAAATAGTCACTTCGTCAGTGAAGCTGTAGTATATTGCAATCTATTTTCAATTTAGTCGGTTAGCGTCAGCAAACGCCATCTGTATTCACAAACCAGCGATACATGATTTTATAATACGACAAAATTAAAAATGCATTAGGAGAAGGACCTGTTACTAGATTACGGTAGTCTTTCAATTTGGTAACATTATTTTCTCCTAGTTGCATGGTAAAATGTTCTAAGATTGTACAGCCTGCGGCCTACCGTGGTTACGAGAGAGTGCTCACGCTCAACTTCGTGGCGCCGTACCTATACCTAAACTTTGATACGCGAGTCCCATACCGCGTTGGGTAGATTTAATATAGTTTGTACGTACATGTTGTATGCCTGAATTATATCCCATTGTTACCATCTCGTCGCTGCATTTACTGCCCGCTAAAAGCTAACGCCATTATACTAGAATAAATAGGATGTTCAATAAAGAAGATTCAATTATCAATACGTACCAGGATAAAAATGTGCGTGATGATGATTTCAACAAATTGTAGGGCTTCAAATTCGGCCACCATTACTTATTCTTCATCATAAAATTTCGGTTTATTTTTCAAATCAATAATTTATTACTCTTCGAAGCTTGGTACACGAATGAAAAAAATGACAAATCAATCATCCGTCTAAAAATAGTTTTCCTTTTAAAATTTTGAATTGACAGTTTAAAAAAGAAAAGATATTTGGCCTGAGGTTTTACCAAAAAAGGTTAAAATGGAGAGGTAACTCTGTGCAGTAGGTATCAACTTCACAGTTGGAATCCGCAGTTAACTGCGGTTTTTTTTTTGTGGAGAGGTTATGTTAATAACCTGTCCACAGCTATCTCTGCTAAAAGTGAACAAGCTAACAGCTAAACCGAGTTAGTTCTCGGTTAAAACCTAAACCCCTCAATTAAGCTGCAGAGTAAGTTGTCAACTTGCAGGTCTCCGGAGGGCCAACCTAAGTGAGAGGGGACTGGCTACATGGATCGAGTTACAGACTTACTTTGTGGGTTTTAATCTGATTTCAGTCTTAGTTTTATAGACTAGTTTTTTTCGATTATTACCACTGTCCACCCCCTGCTTGACCAGCGTGGACAGTGTCACAACTTTTAAAAATAATTCCCACTTAGTAGTTAAGATAAAAAAGTAGCCTTTGTAAGTGTCTTTGTTAAAATTTGTTTCTATGCAAAAGTTTTAGTACAAAATTGTACGATAAATTAAATAATAAATAAATAAAGAACACCGGTACTCCGGTATTTTGGACCCTGTTCCTGATGCCGGTGGGCTACTATTTTTAAATTTTTAAATGTTTTTTTATATTGCTTTGTATAGGAATATTTAAGAATGTAAATTTTGTGTAAAGAAAATAAATAAAGGGAATAAATCATAATCGACTGCCGAGCATGAGGTTCTGGTTTCGATTCCCAGGTCAGAAAAGTATTATTGGGTTGTTCCATCAGGAATTTCTCAGTAGCAGCCACGGAGTCTGGATTTGTGCCCGGTAGATGGCAATAAGCTCGCCCCCTATAACATAGGACTTAAGCATAACTGGCGAAATGGTGTGCGTTACGATTGCTCTGCCAAGTTATCAAAACAGAAAAAAACTTCGCCCAAAAATTTGTCGAAATTTGTCAAAATCGAAGGGTACAAACCAAAAATTTGTCAAAGTAGAAATAAAGAAGTTATAAGGGTTTTAAGTTGGCTGCGCGAACGTAACATGGAGGATTGCGCGGCCATGGAGATCTCAACAACTACTTGGGTTAGAGATCTAATTCTTTTTGTGAATTAGTTGTTAGTTTTTTTTTAATTTAGTTTATTTAATAATGATTAAAAAAAGGATAATATATATAGGATTAAAATACACTTGATTAAAAAAAGGTTAGATTTTTGAACAAAGCACATTATTAAAAGGTTTTAAGGTTTGTTAAGGTTTTTATTTAATGATAATACATTTTGCAGATTGAGCTAGAATGTTGTCCAATATAATTGCTAGTCTCCAGTTAGAGGTATTCCCAAATCAAATCGAAATTATGGTTACCCTGCTCGAACAGCGTATGAAATAACATAATTTTTAAGATTACATGCGTTGAAAAGTGTTCTGAGGGTAAAACGATATGTCATTCTAATGAGGTTAATTTGCCGAATAAATGGATGTTCACACCGAAATCCTAGCAATTATAGGTAATGAGATATCAGCGTACAAAGTAACGTTTCGATCGCACGGCCACGTACTTTTTGTTTTGGACTTATGTCGTCTGTTTAACTAAACTTTAGTAGTATTTAATGCTTTCGTTAGTTCCGACAAATTATGACCTTTCTTCTTGTAACAGTTTTAATGTATGAAGTCTTAGGTTTCAAGAAATAATCAACAATAAAGAAACAACAAGTGGAGGATTGCGCGGCTATAACTTCCAAGGTGAATATTTCATAAAATATTGATCCAGAGCTTATAATTCTTTATTCGACAATTTTTGACAAATTCAGTCTTCAATTGACAAAAAGAATTAGATCTCTAACCCAAGTAGTTGTTGAGATCTCCATGGCCGCGAAATGTTCCACGTTACGTTCGCGCGGCCAACTTAAAACACTTATAACTTCTTTATTACTACTTTGACAAATTTTTGGGTTTGTACCCTTCGATTTTGACAAATTTCGACAAATTTTTAGCCGAAGTTTTTTTTCTGTTTTGATAACTTGGCGGAAAAATCGTAACGCACACGGCGAAATGTGGGTGTACTGTTAGGTAAATCTCTGCCTAGCCCTTCGGGGATTACAGGCGTGAATTAATGTTAAATAATAATATAACATCACGCTTGTTTGCCAGTGTTCCAGGGCCACGGTATCTCTTTCGAACAGTCCCGCAGCCCTGCCTGCAGATTTAGCGGTGATTCTAAAGGCCATTGCTTTTGTCTTAAATATATTGTGGGTCAGCAAGTTATCAGAAAGCCAGGCCATAACTGTTCTAAGTGAGGCTTCGGCATTGAGTTTGACCGCTTTCCAGTCGGCACCATAGGTGAGTAGTACAGATATCAGCCTGTAATTTGATTCGACGTCTCTATTCCCGTCCTTATGGATAGGGTGAACGAGGGCCTTCTTAAATGCTCATGTGCCTGTATTTACCGCGAGGTAGCAATGTGCGTGATTGGCGGTATCAATGTGTTTTTACACATTTTATGATTTTTGAGGAGATGCTATCACATCCGACTGCACAATCACCCTTTAAGAGACATAATAATACGTTCTACATCTTCGTGGTTGACTTCTAAGATGACTAGAGAATTATGTTGCGCGTTGGAGTTTTCGGACAAAGGAATGTTGTGGTTAGGTGTGATTTGAGAAGCCAGGTTTTGCCTATATTGACGAAATAACTATTGACCTCGTTGGCGGATGCAGTGGGATCATCTTCGAGTTTCAAGAGTTGGCGCGCGGGTTGTCTGTCGTGTCGGGTATGCGTGATTGATTTAATAACGTTCCAAGTTGCTTTTGAGTTGCCTTTAGCCTTTCTAAGTTCTTTTTTTTCGTATTCCCGTTTCAGTTTACGCAGCAATAGATTACAAAAAATTCTGTAACGTTGGTAGGCGATTTTGAGGATTGTATCCTCAGGGGATTTTTTAAGCTTTTTGTGCATTATGTCCCGGTTCCTTATGCATCGTAATAGTCCCGATGTAATCCACGGCTTAATTGTTCTTTGCTTTTTTGGGACATAGATTAGCCTTGTGTGTTGTTTGATTACAGATGAAACTGTTGATATGAACATGTCTGTAGCCCTATTTGTGTCCGGACAATCTGGTACTGGTGTAAAATCCGTGTTTTGGAAGGTGTCTTGAATAGTTGTATAGTCGATTTTGTAACTAGACCTTCGAGGGTCGTGTTTGAATTTCCCCATGTCAAGGCATAGTATTACAGGAAGATGGTTCGTCACAGGGGAGTCAATTACCATTGTTACAGCCGTTCGCTTCGTTCTTAGGAGAATATGGTCGAGGCAGTTATTTTGTCTGGTAGGTATATTGTGAGTCGGTATTAAACCGAGAGACGCTGTGAGAGTAAGGTATTGATCAGATAGTCGATCTACATCTTCAGCTTTTATATCGATGTTCATATCTCCAATTAGAGCTACGTTAATGTTTAGCGGTAAAGGATGTACTAAATTAAATAAGCTATCCAGGAAGTTATCGATATTTTTGTAGAATGGGGAGCGGTAGAGGGATATAAGGCATAACTCATTGCCAACATGACATATCAAACAATTGGCATCAAGAAATTTTGGTTCTGAAACCTTAACGTTCAATAGGCTTTTGACGTAAATCACTACTCCGTCATTTTGTGATGTGTGGTTTGATGTGGAGAAGGTAATGTATCCATCTATTTTTGATAACGGACCAGCGACCTTTAACCAGCATTCTGTTAGTATGAGGATATCGAATTCAAGGTTCGTAAGTGTAAGTGTAGATATAAACAGGTTAAGTTTTTTCTTGATACTCCTTAATTATGTATTGATGAATGATTTTTATGTATTTATTTGGGTTCTTAAGTAGAATAGTACACTGATCGGGCGGAATAAGAGATGATTTGGCTATACTGAAGGAGTCTATTTCGGATATTATATCAATTGTATCAGTCATTTATATGTTTTAGACAACCAACATGGGTGAATTTGTGACGCGACGAAGCTGATAGGTGGATACGGATTATGTTGAAGAGTTTTGAAGTTGGGAGTTTTGTACAATGGGCCTTGGTTTTATTTATTTTGGTGGTGTGAGTGGGAGTTGTGAGTGTTGTGATGTTTTTGTGTTTAGTGTACAGTTCTGAAAGGCAGTGTTTGGGTGGTGTATGTTTCGTTGAGTGTATATGTGTTTTTGGGTGTAAGGAATGGTCTGGTAACGTTAGTTTACATATTAAAAAGGTTACATGGTCTAGTCATTGTCTTTTAGGTCGAATAGGTTTTGTTCAGAGTTGATAGTGAATTGTTTCATAGTAGATTTTAGAGTTATTGGCCCAGCAGAATTTCAATCCGTTCTGTTAGTTTCTTTCCTGATGGTGTTCGTCTACATAGAATGGTTGTTTATTTCCAGGCAAGCCAATGAGGTGGGTTTTGAGTTTCTCACCGATATCACGCGCCTTGTTATAATTTCTTACTGAGGATAGAACGTCATATTTTCTTTGTACGCTGGAGAATTTCACGACGATATTTCTGGTGGTGCCAGGTTTTGCGGGGCTCGATAGATATCCCAAAGATCGCCAGACTGCAGCGGTGTTACGAGAGGTTTCCTATCTTTGTCACAGTGGTGGTAAGGTCTTGCACATTTTCGTTATCTTTCTGCGGGACATTTCGTATCTCGATGTTTGCGCTACGGGTGGCGTATTGTAGTTCTTTTAGCTTTTTATCCAGGGTGAGTAGGTAGTTTTTATTTTCTTTGTTTTCGATTTCAAGCAATTCGACACGGTTTTTTATAGCTTCATACGATTTGTTGATGAAGTCGAGATTTCCGGTTTCGATTTTTGAATATTTTTGCACTGTGCAGCCAGTTTTGATGAAAAGGAGTCGTGTTCGGCTTTCAATTAATGAAGCATGTCCATTATTTGTTTTCTAAAATCTTTCAGGAAATGCTCAAGGAACCATCAACACGGGCTCGTTTGTGCTGCCTGGTGGTTATATTATAAAGCGTTGAGAACATTTCCTTTTGAGTAGATGGAATATCCGAGTCAGAAAGGGTTTCCGTCGGTAGTCGTAGAAGATCGTGTGGCTTTAGTCAGTAGGAGTCCGACAGACCCCTTTGCTCACCGCAGGCCGCAAGAATATGCAGGAGGATTACGATTTGAAAAAAAATACCTTTCTAATTCTACGACATTCTGTTTTTTCCTGGGCTACTTACATCCAGCTGCTGTGATCCACCGTGCGAAGATATTTGTTCCACAGAGCCTACCTGATGGTTTCCTTGCCTAAGTTTACTCGTTCATCGACTCCTCTGAAGAACAAGTCCAAAGTCTACCCCAAAAAGGCTTACGATATCCCTATACAACAGGCGTGGAAGGGACATGGGCGTGCACACGGTCACCGCTTGTTGTGTTCAGTACATCATTCCGAGAATTTCTATAGCCGGCTCACATGAAAATTTTTCTTCAGTAATTAATAAATATCTGCTGTTTCCTACAAAAGTGCAATTCTCACACGGTCAAAATACATATAAGGTCTATCTTTTCATACACGAAATATTTTAAGAGAAACTTCTATAAGTCGTAAAGTCGCCAGAGCAACGAAAAAAAAAAATATCTGAGTGTTTTTTTTTTACAATATTATTATAATACTAAAATTTTTGAGACTTTTTGCATAAAAGCTTTACTCCCATATTCTAACAATGGCAGTAGGTAAATACGACGTAGTAAACTACCGTAATGGGTGCTTAAAAATAAGGAGCCAGTATTTATTTTGTGGGTCAAGTAATTTTAATTATTTATTTTTTATAAAAAATATATTCATATAAAAAAATAATCCCTTGAAATGGCTTTGTTATAGCCGTTAGGTGATTCCCTGAACATATTTCGTGTATGAATAGTTAGACCCTATATATGGAACAGCAGATATTTTTTTAAATTTCTGTTGAAAAATTTATCCAGCCTGTATGTATGTATAAAATCACGTCTTCGTGCACACTAAAATCCGATACCACCCAAATGATTCCAAATGATTGCGTGGCAAGCTGCCTTTCTTCTTTGTGCATGAATAAGTATGGTTCCAACTTGAAAGAGTTCGGACCACATTGGCGGTCAAATATCTTTATCTGGCAGCTCTTTATTCAAAGTTGGATAATCAGGTTAAAGGAGGAAGAAAAAGGTTAACAAGTAATAAAAAGCCCAATTATTTTTTCACTCACTATTTTATTATTTTTATTGTAATTTTTCATAATACCGTCGACAGCCGACGCTTGGGTACGCCACGCTCTTTGTACGTCAAATTATAAATAACACTGATATATATACCAAATGATCTCACAATATACTCAATAAACTAGTGAATTATTAAAACTATCACAATCTTTTAATTGTCAACAATCATTAAAAGCTTTTAATAGAACAACAACAACTCGATCGGAATAAATATTTATTATTACTCAATATTTATATATCAACATAAATCTGTTTGCTTCACTTATTTATTTACTACTATTATCTTGAAAATGAGGAGCCATGCGTTCAAATAACATTATTTTAGTCACCGTATTAAACGCCGCGTAAAACATTCAGATCTATCGAAAAATATATGTAAATACGTACTCTATGGTATATATTATGATATTCTAGCAATATCTAATATCTATTTATTTTCCTTGATAATTTTCCGACCGAGATTCACAGCGAAATTCACAAATGTCAAAAAAAAAATAACTAGCTCAAATAAACTACGGAAGTCATAATACTGCTTAAAATTTTATAAAAACCACAATCACGTACCATTTGAATGGAAATAATAAATCCAACAAGAGCTTTTCTCCTCCTATTTTATTCGTTACAACATGATGAAAATTCCTAAAACTTATCTACAGTTTTTAAAATTAATAACATTTTTTTTTTACTTTTACCTAATTTGTAATATCACTATTAACAACCTACGCTGTCATCTCGACTTCGACGACTTCACGTAACTTTACTTTTATTTTTTAATTTCTTTTGTACTAATACTTTATCAGTTTTCCAGTTAAAATAAATTTGACGTCAATTTTACATCGAGAGGTCAATTGACGTCAATTTTACATTGAAATCATTTGACGTCAACTTTGACGTTTCAGTGTAACTCAATTTATAGCCAATTAGGTTTACAATCGCATTTTTATAAATTTCAAAGCTGTGAAATAAATTGACGTAACAAGTGCAAACTAATACAATTATACATTTTCTTATTGTCATTCGAAATCGAGACTTATCAGCTATAAACGAAATCGATGACTATTTAAAATCACTCCACTTTTTCCTTTACGATCAATTTTAAAGCTGATACAGTAAGAGAAAGAATAATCACTTATTTTCACTAAATAATAATTAGTGTTCATGTCAAATATTATCATTACAATAATTTATTGTCGTAACAAAAAAGTGGAATGAAAAATATTTTTTATTATCTGCAATAATTTACTTTATAATTTTATATAAAAACCATCATTTCTAGTAACAATCTCTACCTGGATATCATATTTCATTTTTTTATTAATAAACATTTTTATTAAATATTAATGATAGCGTTTAAGCCTAGATCTTAGTCTACGAAGAAGTTATAAAGGATATTTTTATGTGTTCAACCGGCATCAGTAGTCGACACCGATTTATATTGATAAATTGTAACTCTTACAGACACTATAAAGTTATAACGAATTTTGGAAGTTAATGAGTTCTAGCTCGGCTTGTGCTATTTGGTACTGAACAAATGCAATTTTAATGTAACTACGTGATTTGACATGCATAAAGGCGAGTTTTAACTATGACATTTTGATTTCAAAATGTAGAAAACGTGACGTCACATATACAGTCTGACGTCGCACAGAGAATTTTTTTCTACATCCTGACGTCAAACAATAGAACCTCGTGATATGATTATAAATATTCTTTATCAGTTCAATAATTAACCGCTTTAAACAAATGGAAGGATGGTTAATTTACGAAGCCTAATTTAGTATATTATACAAGAGATAGATAGATAGATAGAAATCTAGTGTATATAGTTATATAATTTAATAGCATATAGAATATTTGCGAGGGCCTCAAGAATGAACTGCTGAAGTGTTTTAACTTTGGTTATTACTTGGCTAAGGGTTATCTTATTCCCTAATACCTAGGTTGAGAAGGTTGTTTCATGTAAAATACTGGTATTTAATTGCATTTGCTTAGTGGTTAAAATGGAAGCCGATACCAACATAACTGGAAGAATGCTTGGCAGGTGATGATGATGGCTTGGACACTAGAATGAAGTAAAAGTTTAAAATAATCTACAGCAGTTCAGTTTTGGGACTTTTCTCAGCATAGGCATAGCGTACTTTTGGTACTTGGTGCGACTGATAATATTTTAAGGATATTTTCGATAACTACAAACTAGCTTGTATCATCGTAAAGAAAAAGTTTATTCAAATTGAATTAAGTTACTTTATAGAGTCAAATTCTTAACTTTTATAGAGTGGCCACTACTTCGAACAGTTCTTGTTATAATTATGAATATTCTGCAAAATTGTTACAGTTTTTTAATGAGACACTGGATACTTTGTATCACAGGTTAGTTTCTTTTTTAATTTAAACACTGTTTTAAACTTTCATGGTTTACAACTCAACTTGTACTGTCACTTACGGGATATCTTCCGTTCTTTTTTAATTTTCAGTGTATTGGTAAAGAAACATCAACTTTAAAGTCGAAATGTGTTAAGATATTGAACATTGTTGTCCAAAGCCGGCGCTCTTAGTAATCATAGTTCCAAATAGTTATGTTTAAGCAAAGTTCTTTTTTGACATATAATTTAGCTTTGATGTTTTTGCAAGCAAAAAAATACTCCAATATCATTAAAGACGATGTAAATGTTTGAATGATTGCTAGGTGTAAAAGCTTTCAAGTACAGGAAGATAATTCTTTTCCACGTTAGTTCTTTCATTCAAGTTATTTTTGGATGTCACAAGTTTTTAACAGCTTTAACAAATCATTGTAATTGTTCCTTTTATCACTGCTCAATAATTAATTTTACAAGAACCAGAAGTTCATTTTCTCTCACAGAGAGGATGCTTGAGTTTCGTCAGAGGGTTTTTTGGAAATAAGTCACCGTCTAGTAGTGGCGTCGCTAAGCGAACTACAGAAGGCTATCAAATCCAAGCTTATATATACATAATACTATGTGAAAATTTTAAGAGAGATGATGTCCATATAAATATTTAGTATATATACGTCATAAGCATGCCCTTATCACAGATTATGACTTAAACGATGTCCGGTGGCTACCGATATGTCGTTGCTTATCGCAACATTATTTTGTTTTAACGTTTTTTTACATATTTGATTATAGCAATGACATTGATTTTGTACCGAGTAGATACGTTGTCCAGAATTAAAGTTTTTTTACTGTGTCACCAAATGTTCATCTCTGTCTTGGTTTGGGCTCATAGAAGAATGGTCCTTTTAGCCCCGCTATTTTTTTATTCTCATTCCACATTTTTTAACTCTGAACAACGCACCTAATGCAGTCACCATGTCTTGTTAAAAGTTGGAACAGTGTAAATAGTTTTGGAATATTTGTTGAACAGGTAAAAAATACTGACACTGAAAAGTCAAACTTCTAATTACCCCCGTCTTAAAAAGCCAGGTCAAGCTCGTGGACATTTGACCGGTTGTCTCTCAGATCAGGCCCTGTGTCACCACCTCGTATGTGTTGGAGTATTACTTTCATGTTACTTTAGTGTGGAAAAGGGATGGAGCTATACAGTACATCTAGCGCCATCTTTTTCCCACACTGAATTGAGGCTAAAACAATATTGTTTGTGATTGGTTGATAAAATATTACCATGTATAACATTATAACTGACGAGAGATATCATCCAATAGGCTTTCAGAAACTAGACGTCAACGTCAGATTGTAGAAATAATTGACTTTGTATATTCATGGCATTCTACAACATGACTTTGCTATACAATTTCAAGTAATTTTTGTAACAAATGTTCCAAACAGATTCACTTTATTAGTTTTAATTTTAGAAACTTTAGTTATAGTATATTGTTATATGAGGAAGTCTAGTTCAACAAAATGTTTATTGTTGATGTATGAAGCGAACTTGAAGAATTTTCGGTTACTTGTGCGTATATTAAGAAGAATATTATATCATGGCTGAAGAAGTTGCTCTTTCGAAATAGTACGAAGTGCCATGCTCCTTCGAGTTGATCTCGAAGGAGCATGGCAATTCTCCATGCCAGACTTTCTTTGAAGTTCATGCTTTCCCCATCATTTGAGCGACACTATGGTCTGAACTGTTAAAGCTTAACAATATAAATATTTAACTATCTATTCTAGACTATTTATTGCTATGTCAAATAGGCGGGTTATTAATATAAAACTTTGTGGGTATCAACAATTGAACTTACCATCATTTTTATTAAAGTTTCTCATGAGACATAGATAACAGAGTGATATCACGTGCAGAAGCGGAGAGTAAACGTTAAACAGAAACTATGGACGGTTGACAAGATGTTTTTAATTTTATTACTTTTACTGAACCGTGCCTTTGAAATGTTAAGGAAGAAGAGACTTTGAAGACATAGCCGTAACATTAAGAATTGACTAGCCAAACACCACTATCCAATCATTTCTGCCGAAAGTCAATAGATGAAACGAAGAGTATGGAAGTTCATTATAATTATAGATAGACTTCATAGAGACAGTGTAAACTCTAACTACCGTATTATACCGTAGAGCGGGACAGATGCGTCCTCGGATAGTCTACCACACTATATGTAAGCATAGTTCGCTAACAGATGATTAAAATGACTTTTTTCACATTTTCTTTTTTTACTGTTAATTTATAAAAATCGAAGCTAAATGTTACTGAGTTCGTAAAACTCTTAGGCACATTTTATGGAATGAGATTTTAATTAAAACTTTTTACATTTGCCCCGCTCTTCCACCCCTCTACGTGTGTATGTACAATCTAGCTGTTTGTGCGCCACACACACATCAATTCGCTTTCATTAAAACGACACATTAAAATGTAAATCATCCACATGGACCGACGGTCTGTGACCGAACAGATGAACTAAAGTAGAAACGGAAGTCCAACACAACGCGTTGAATATTTACAAAAACAATCGACACGTACGTTTACCGATAGATTAAGAACTTAGCCTTAAAACTTCGTAAAAGCGCCATCGAGTTAAACAACTAACATTCATATAAATAACTACAGTCTATCATGGCTAAATATTTATTTCGGATACAAAAATGTTGTATCTCATAATAATTTACAAAGCAAAACCCTCATTAATATGATCAGAACCACTGAAGCTTCCATTATTGCATTTCATAGGAATTTATTTCATTAATCGTTCTACTGTTTTAAGTTTCACTTATATGTATATTTGGTGCACGTAATCTCTCGTCATTTCGATCAATATATCTATTACAAGCGTCGATTTAAAATACCTAAACGTAACTACATAGCAAAGCAATAACAAAGTAAAGAAGTATCTTTGAGCAATATCTTGCTGCTTGTGCTATGGCAACTAGACAACTAAAATACAAAACTAAATAATTCACAACGCTAAAGTAACTTTCTTATAATACTTACATTGTCTTTAAATATTTTATAGAAGTTTGCCCTCGGTTGCAGCAAAACTGTGTTAAATAGTTTCATGTAAAAATAGACTATTAGATTTAATTATTCATAAAAAATAATTAAATGAATAATCCAGGACGTCACGTTGTATAAAATACGACGTATTTTGGCGTCGACGTCAACGTCAACAAAAAAGTCAAATGTTTATACCAGCATTTATACAAAGTGACGTTGAATTTACATTAAAACCTCTACTAGGTTTTCCGCTGCATAGTTTGCTGCAATCGAGTCGCAATATTGCTGGAAGTACCAACTCGCTACTATTTGACTGTCGACTATTTGTTTTAGGTAAACAGTTTGCAATCTAGCGCTCTCCACTATTTACCATAAACTATTTTAAATTCTGCTTTCCTCTTCCTCTAAAGGATTCTACAATAAAAACTTTTCATCAGCTTTTCTATTACTTTCTTTAAAACCCGATCGTTCCTAAAACGAATAGTCACTATCAAACGCTTAACATTGAAAATCCTTTTCTCACGAATCCCTTATTCAATAATTCAGAAGACCAAAAGACGAAAAGACCAGTCTATTCGCTCGGACAGTGCAGGTACCCGTACTCGAGTGCCAAGCTGACTCCTACAAAAACGAAGTAGAGGAGGAACATGGTGAACCCTAGGCCCCTGTTCATCTTCCACCTGAAGCACGCAATGCTGATGATGACGAAGATCAGCATGGCGAAGAGCAGCACTATGCTGCATACCATGCCCTTGGAGTTCACCCGGACTGGCTCGCCGTAGATTATCCCGTACAGGAGCCATGGGAGCGGCAGCCTGGAACAGTGAAACATATTTAATTAAGTAAGCTGTAAAATTATGACTTTACTGTAATATAATGGAGTATCCTACATAGTTTGTGACAAAAGGTGCGTGCAAACCAAGCGAAACGGACGCCAGACCGGACTGCTGAAACCTAGTTCTCACAGATAATGTACCCACTAAAATATCTGTCAAAATCCGGTGTCTGTGCCAGTCCGCAGTACGGCTCGCTCGGTGTGACCTGGAATTTACAACCTAGAGTTTTTAGAGGAGCATAAAATGAAGTCTGTCTATTTCTCTGTCTGTCTGCCATCTTTTACTGATATTTGACCGCTCGTGGTAGATACTCATTGGAAATGGACACTAACATTCCGGAAAATTAAAAACTTTTCATACGGGTTGAACTGCGGGTAAGCTACTAACTTTTACTTATTGTCGACCAAAGTAGCTAGTATAGTTCTAAAGTAGGTCACGTCAGTAGTAAAAATATTAGTTGAAAGTTTTATAACTCTTACAAGTAGGTTATTGCAGGTTAGGGTTGAGAAAGCATAAAAACGAATTTGCTATAATTTAGATTTTTTATAGTTTTGCGATCGTAATTTCTTATTTTCTAATAGGGAGACTGAACATTGGGAAGTAAAACTGCTTGTTGACACGATCGCTATAGATATAGCATGGCAAAATAGAATAGAAAAAGAAGTATAGAATTTAAAAACAAACAAGGTGTAAACGGAACCTTCACGAAGCCGTCAACCAAGTACATCAATCCTGCGCAATGATCATTGCTGGGAAACGACTTTTTGGAGTGTAAATCACGTTTTGCGATAAGCATAACGCACTCAAAACATTGTGCTGATAGATGCACTGAGTAGTAAACGTGTCGTAGCTGTTTTAAAGCAAAGTTATAACATTAAAAACTTAAAAAAAAAAAACGTTTGTAAAAGTTGGAACTTTGACCCCCAATAAATATCTCCGTAACTAGAAGGTTCCCAGGTATAGTCTAGAACAAAAAAAATATCGCTATGGAGAACAAGCATTTCGGTCTCGTTAAGGGTTACACCCCTTATAGTAAAGTGGAACTATATGATTATTGAATTAAAATTCAACATGGCCTACTGCTTTCGTGATAAATATATTTTATGAGCAAAGTCTCACCGAAAATTGATTTTATCAGCACAAACATGGCGACTCATTCATAATACTTGCCATAATAAGGTCAAACTATTAATTATACGCAATTATTGATACTGGCCTATTATAGTTACACCATAAACACATTGATTGTGCAAGAGAAATATGCAATTATTTCAAATGTATCATTGGCGTAGGAATTATTTTTAATCAATGATGGATGGTTACATATAAAATTATTTAGATAAAGAAAAGAAAAAAAAAGGAAAACATAAAACGGTAGTTTAACATTTCATTTTAGTTCTGACTTGTAACTAGGGATGCGAGACATTTTTTTGTCGATACTTTGGATCAATCTATCCCTGTATTAACAATCACCAGTTTCGAGGTTTCGATACGGCAAAGTCTATCTCGCTCGCTTTCGTTGTAATTATACGATACGATTCTGGGATCGAATCTAATGGGTTTGATCCGATTCTCCCCATATCCCAAGTATCCCATCCCTCTAAGAGTCTAGTTAATATTCCAAGAATTCTTGACATGAATTTAGTATTGTGATTTTTAAATTGACTGATCACGCCATTTATGGCAATGTGGTACGATACGATCCATTCATACCGATACCGATACTTTCATCGATCTTAGCATGGTACCGTATTCGTTTATATCGATGTAAAATATTGGAGTATCGCTTCGCGATACTGTAGTGTGTCGGAAGGGATCGTGCATCACTACTGGTAGCTGTAGTTGGCATTTGTTTCGCCGATATTTGGAGTAAGGTCGAACTGAATTACATTGATAAATATCATGGTGTTATGTTTTTTAACCGTAATTTTGGGCACAGTGGTTGTTAAGGTGAGGGCATACGGTTACCTGTTATTTTGTTAAAAATACAGGTTTTACTTGAGTCAGTTGTTAAAGTACTACTTGTGGGTTTCCTTACCAACCAATGAGATTCCTAGCCTTTACTTTCAACCGTAGTTAGGTTGTTTTTTATTATTTTTACCTAAATAAATTTTACTGGTTGTTTTTTTTTACTTTAACGAATCACTACCACTCCATTTTATACCTATTAGTTTTTTTGTAGCATGTCAATCTCGACGTCACGTTGTATAATGTTACACACAATTTGACGTCAGCTTGTATAATGAATAAAACAAAGTCATTGTTTAACATCCTTTCCTCAACTATGTTCAATGTTGCGGTCTGCGTATAACCAAATGCGACTGAATTTCAGCATTTTGTAAACAATGTTACAACATGTGAAGGTCGTTCATGAAAGTGGACTCGATTTAATTTATTACTTTTAATTCACAGCTTAATGTTCTATAAATTTGTTGGAAAAATAATTTAATTTATTTCGTGAACTGGTGTTTTTTTTTCAAGTTTTCATAAAATCAGGCTATACTTATGTATTTTAGATTAGAACAGCGTTGGTATTAAATTGTAGACATCCGTGCAAATGACCAAAATATTATATTTCTGTAAATAATATATTCACAATTCTGTTCTGTGACAAAATTCAAAAATGATCAATATTTTCGTTTGCAAAGTGTTCGTACACTCCGAGGAGCTCGTGGCTAAATAATAACAGCCGCTCGGATCGATCTTTAGGTTAAGCCGTGCTTGCCTAGGTTGGTCTGTGGATGGGTGACCACCCATTACATACCGAGTTTCCTCCGTGCCTCGCAAAGCACGTTAAGCCGTTGGTCCCGGGTGTCATTTGTAGATCTTTGACAGTCGTTAGGTAGTCACTGGCCCAAAAAGTCTGACAACCAGTCTTTCCAAGGGGTATCGTATTACCTAGTACTAACTGGGTTGTGGAGGTCAGATAGGCAGTCGCTCCTTGTAAAATACTGGTATTCAGCTTCATCCGGTTAGACTGGAAGCCGAACATAGTTGGGAAAAGGCTAGGAAGATGATGATGATGCAAAGTGATCGTACACTCGGTACACTAGGTATCTACCTACCAAAAGGGTATATAAGACCTATAAAGAAGTCGAATGGCATTTGTTCTCCCCGTCATTGCGGTTTTTTTAGTGTTTTAGACCATACCTGGGAACCTGGGAACCTGCTAGTTACGGAGATATTGGGCCAACTTTTTCACAAGTATTTTTTTTTTAAATACTTTTTTTAATGTAAGATTTTTTGATGACTCCCGTACTATTCAATCCAGCCAGCACAATGTTTTGAGTGCGTTACATTAAGTCCAACCGTAAAACGTGATTTTTCACCCAAAAAAAAAATCGTTCCCCAGCAATCATTTTTGCGTAAAGTTACTTAGTTTGATGTACAGAATGCTTTGTTGACGGCTTCGTGAAGGGTCTGTTTACACAGACAAGCATGTGAAAAAATAATAAACACAAGTTTCGAGGCAAACACACTATGTCACTAATAAATAAACAAATGTTCGCGTTATACACAAATCTTTTAATAAAATGGAAAACGACACGAACGGTTATATTTTAAATCGTATTAAAAATAGAAGACTTTCTAATGGCGAATTCGCGTTTATTGTAATGAAAAATAAGCACTGATTGTTAGTTTTGAGGAACAATTAGAATTATAAAATAAGGTAATTTTTTTGTTTAATTTCGATATTATACATGATGGTTTCTTGATATGAGTAGTAAGGTAACTTATTTCTTTATCATCCGTCTAGTTTTTCCAAAGTATATTGAGATTGGCTTCCAGTCTAACCGGATGCAGCTAAATATCGGTATTTTACATGGAGCGACTGCCTATCTGACCTCCGCAACCTAGTTACTGGCAAACATCATAATTGCACATTATTATGTTATATTTATTTTATGACATAACATTTGAGAAACCATTAAATGTTGTTTTGTATATAGTTTACGGTTATGTTAAATTCGCGCAGGTTTACAATATTTTTTTTAACTCAAGTTATTAATTAATTGCAATTATTTTTAGTGCACCATAATATTGGTTATAGGCTGAAATGTCCATGTCTTATAGCTCCGATTGAGTTTACAAAATGGTGGGATATTTGTCATTTTATTGCCGACTTTATAGTTTGCCAAACACTTGATTCGTTTCCCAATAGATTACATTTTTAACAATAAATAATTAAAGTAACGCTCATCTGTCCATTTTGTGTTTGTTTTTTTTATTTTATTTTTTTTATTATTTCCTATGTTTATTTTCTTTACACATAATTTACATTTAAATGTTTCTATACAAAGTAATATCTAAAAAAACATTTAAAAATATAAAAAATAGTAGCCCACCGGCATTGAGAACAGGGTCCGAGCTACCGGTGGTCAGGGCTCTTGAGAGAGGAACCTCCTAATGATACGCACCGTGTCCTGAAGTACTGCTTTCTGAATCAAGCCCTTGATCTGATTCCAAGCGAGAGCCTCCTCAGATGTTGCTCGAGGCTATTGGCTATTAAGCCATTGGCCGACACAACTATCGGCACAATGACTGCTGTACTCACGTCCTACATGTCGACAACCTCGCAAGCCAGATTTGAATTGTTTATCTTTCTCTGCTTTCACGAGGTTTTCGTCATTCGGAACCGTTATATCAACAATCATTGCGCGACGCTCCAATCGATCTATCACCACAATGTCAGGCTTATTGGCAACAATAGTCCTGTCAGTGACGATAGATCGATCCCAATATAACGGATATTACCATCATCGAGAACTGGGTCGTGCGCATATTTATAGAATGGCACTTCTAATTCCACAAGATTGTACTTCAAAGCAAGTTGCTGGTGGATAATCCTGGCAACGAGGTTGTGTCTATGCAAGTACTCTCCTTTAGCCAGACGAGAACACCCAGAAATAACGTGTCGGATCGATTCTCCCGGACGGTGGCATGCCCGACATATGTCAACCGTGCCATCCTTCACAATCTATTTCCGGTAGTTATTAGTCATCTAACGTCGTCCATTATTGCACAGACAAAACCTTCGGTTTCTCCGAATAGGTCACCGCAGCGCAGCCAAGATATGGACGCTAAGAAGTCTACATCGGGTCCATGTGTCCATGTAGACTTCAGTCCATGCGTCCGTGAAGCTCCTTGCTCCGCCATACCTCCTTGTGATCATTAGTGTCTAATACTCTAAGTTTGCGCCAGTTCTCGTTAGCCAGAGAGCGGTGTGAGGCCCTTGTGCACTGAGACGACATCTCGGTGCATCCCTTCATCTGCTTCTATTAAGTATTCCCTGAGGCTGTATACCTCATGGTTGTGCAGGGTCTTAGCATTTAAGAAGCCACGACCCCCGTCCTTCCGCGGGTTATACAGTCTCATTACCGACAGCCGTGGGTGATGCATTCGATTTACGGTCAGGAGTGCGCGGACCCTCCTATCCAGGGCATCAAGTTCTGTCTGAGTCCATTTGAGTATGCCTAAAGAATACATCAAAACCGGCATGACCCTAGCGTTGAAGGCGCGCACCTTGTTTCCGTCTGACAAAAGACTGCTTAGTACCTTATTCAGGCGGCCAAAGAAGCGCTCCCTCTACGATTGTTTCAAGTCGGCGGTATTGATACCTAATGCTTCCGACATACCCAAATACTTGTAAGTTTCTGTTGAGGAGAGGGATCTAAGGTGTATGGAATCCGAGAGTTGAGTTCCCACGGATTCCATAATCTCCCCTCGCTTCAAATGCATGACTGCACATTTGTACACACCAAATTCCATACTGATGGCGCTACTGAAAGTTTCCGTTACCTTCAGTAGCTTCATCAGTTGCAAATTGTTGAGGGCAAAGAGTTTCAGATCACCCATGTAAAGAAGGTGAGATATGACCTGACCACCTCTCCTCAACCGATAGCCTAGACTGGAACCCTCCAGCAGTGTGCTGAGAGGGTTCAAGGCTAGACAAAACCACAATGGAGTCAGACTATCACCCTGAACTGGGACGCCAAACGAACGTGCGATCTCTGAAACCATTTGATCCAGAAGTTGTGCAGTCCATCCGGCCCTGGAGATTTCTAGTTAGGCAACGGACGGACTGCACAAGCTACGTCTTGGGGGCTGATAGTGATTGCCCCCATTTCTGGTATTGTATCACACGCTCGTTCAACCTCCCGGGTCCAATCACCCTCAGTATGACTGACAGGGACCGACCAGATGCTGCGCCAGAACGAACAGATGGCGGCTTCATCCGGTAGACGTGTCAGTCAAACCTTGGTCCGGTCGTTCCCAAGCCCTATATACCCACCTTTCATCACTTCGGAATGTGCGATTCTGAGTGTATCGCTCCACTCGCCGCTTGTACCGATGAATTTGGCTTGCCCATGCACAGATCTTCTGCTTCAGGAAGTCGACACGCTCTGTGACGCGGGCCAAGTAGTCTCGAACACTAACATCAGTTCCCGAGAACGCCCGGCTCACAAAGTGCATCACTCTAGGTCGAGTATTGCCCTCCCTGAAGCAGATTAACTTGCCGATGAGTGCTCTAGCCTCACCGATACGCCGCTCAATCCTGCACTGCCAAGCTCGACCAGCTAATTTTGGTCGTGTAGTATTTTTGTGTGTATTATTATTATTATTTATTTCGTTTTCAGACATTATTTTTTGAATACTAAATAGACTTGCGTTTACACAACCAAATAGTTTTGGTTACTACAACTTTCCTGATCTGGAGCGATGATGCGGCCTAGGATGGAGCCCGCTTGTCTAAAAGAAACCGATTCAATTGAACTTTTGAATGGATCCAGACTATAATCATCAGGGAACAGAAAAGCCGGCAGTGAATGCCACAGACTTCGAAACAAAGCCAAAAAATTAAATATATAGAAGGAAATATAGAATTTCTTTTATGATAAATAAACCATCTAAAAAGCTGTCTTAAGAACCTTTTCGAGTTCTAAAACTATCATTCCTTCCGAAAACCCTATAAATATTACATGTAACACCCCATTAAACATTAAAACGGGGTCACAAACAAACAAAGGAGAAAAATACATTTCAAACTCGAGAATTCTCAAGCATGACCTAAATACAAAATACGTTGTGAAGATAAATTGCAAATTGTTCCAAACTGCATTGCGATATCCATTCCCCTCCTCTTCAGTCCCCTGAGTACTAGAGGTCTCCTATAAGTCCTCTCTGTTTACGACATAACTTTTATTTTACTGATGTATAGCCCAAAATGGTGTTGAAATTACGACTTTATGTCTGTTGGAGTAAGCTTTATTGTTATTTGAGACGGTTTGGTATCCGAAACACGTTTGCTCTGAGGATTTATATTGCGGTTTCTTGATCTACAATTGCTGGATGCTGTTGTCGGTACGGATGGAATAAGGCATATTAACTGTTTATTACTATTGGAGCTTAGATGGAGCTTATTTTGATAAATCGTAGTTGTGTCTAAGGCTTTGGTCCTACTAATATTATAAATGCGAAAGTTTCTGAGGATGGATGGATGTTTGTTACTCTTTCACGCAAAAGCTACTGAACGGATTTGGATAAAATTTAGCACACAGGTAGTTTATAACCTGGATTAACACATAGTAAATTTTTATCCCGGTAGTGTGATCCTGTGGGACAATAATCGAACTCCACGCGGGCGAACCCGCGGCATAAGCTAGATTTATACAACACTAGCTGTTGCCCGCGACTTCGTTCGCGTGGAAATTTTGGTGTATGTATTTGAGACCGCCTCGTTGGTCGAGTAGTCGCAGGCGTGACTACTAAGCATGGGGTCTTGGGATCGATTGCCGGGTCGGGCAAAGTGTTAATAAATATGTGTATTTCAATGACATAAAGTTATCACACACATGATTTACAGATCACCTTCTAAGCAAGGAGATGCTCGTTTGGAGGGGGCGTCCATTAATTACGTGAGGCAACTTTGGCGATTTTTGACCCCACGACAGAGATTTGGCTTGACCTCCTTCCCCCCTTCTAATCTCACGTGAGATTTATCCAAATGCGTAGTTTAGTATAAATACGGTAATCTGTGCTTGACTTCGCAGAGTTAATTAAAATAAAAATTTTTTTAGAGAAACAACTTAACTTCCCCCAGTTTTCTCGCAATTTTACAGTTTCGAGTTTCAAACTTGCGAGAGCCCTTAGACCTCCTTAATCCGGCCCTGTCGCAAAATCCATTCTTAGAGGACGTCTACTAACTATTAACTACCACAATGCCAAATTTCAAGTTTGTAGCACAAAAAATTAAGGACTTTCATCAAACTTGCGAGAGCTCTTAGACCTCCTTAATCCGGTCTTGTCACAAAATCCGTACTTAGCGGACGTCTACTAACTATAAACTACCTCCCTGCCAAATTTCAAGTTTGTAGAAAAAAAAATGAAGGACTTTCATACAAACTTGCGAAACCCCTTAGATCCCCTTAAACCGGCTCTGTCGCAAAATCCGTTCTTACCGGACGTCTACTGACTATAAACTACCTCTCTGCCAAATTTCATCTTTATACGTCAAGCGGTTTTCGATATTTCGTGTTTAATGAGTGAGTGATCTTTTGCTTTTATATATTTAGATAGATTAGTTTTAGTATATGCGAAACCTGAAACACGTGTCTAGTATTTTTATGTAAAGAATCTATATACAAAATTTTAAAACTGTATCATGAAAAATGACAAAGTTATAAGCTTGTTCTGTTACCTGGCTATCCGCACAAAAACGTGGTCACTACGCGGCGCCGCGGCGCGTGCCTCTAGCGACGTTTTGAGCTCATTGATAATAATAATTTGGCAGTAGGTACCTAAATGATTGCGATAGGTACTTAGTTTCGCTGGGTGTCCAACTTGTAGCTTATTTAAAATATTTTTAGGACAACATATAACATCGTTTAAAAATTATTTGAATCGATTCAGTTACTTATTCTGAACAAACTATATTCAGGTTTCGCATATACTAAAAATAATGTTGTATAAGGGGCCAGGAGATCAACGTGCTATTTTTGCCGTGTTCGTGATCCAAATTGCCCAAGAAGTACTTATGTTTTGCACAGATGTATTCTTATTCTTATTCTTTATTGCACACAAAAATAAGAGAAATACATATATACAACATATAGCTTATGTACAAAGGCGAGCTTAACCAAGAATTGGGTTTTCTTACAGCAAACCTTACTTGGATTGCGAGATTTTACAGAGGAGGATATACTTATGTGCATAAACAGACGATTTTACAAACTAAACTAGTACATACAATAAAATATACGTAATGCATACAATATAATATAGATAAACATACATATAAAATACTATATACATACTATTATCACGTTGACAGGAAATGTTCATGTGATGTTCGTGTGTGTGTGTGTGTGTGTGATGTTGTTTATGTGTTGGGTGTTGTTTCTTCTTTTTTCTTTCAAAATGCTCGAGTACGTCAGTATAGCCAGGGAACGTAAAGATGATCAAATTAAATAATAAGTCTCCACTTTATGAGTCCTACAAGTTCTACATAATTTACCTACGAGATTTTTAGAGTCGATACGTCAAAAACTTATTGTAGCATCAGGAAGTATAAAACCTCGTTGCTCTAGTTGTCGCAAATTCTCAATCGCGACTGCTGAGCATGAGGTCGTGGGTTCGATTACGTGGGACTTAAACATAACTAGCGGAATGTGGGTGTACTATTTAGGTACAAGCCTCTGCCTAACCCTTCGGGATTACTGGCATCATGTTATGTTATAGTGAATTAAAAAGGTTTCAAGCATATCCTAGGTGTAAACTAGAAAGAGAAATTCATAATACGTCATCCAAAAACACAATTTCAATGCCTCAGTGTACCTATAGGTACCAACTACAGTTAAGTTATTTTACCGCTTGGCAAACTCAAATAAGCCTTGTGCCAAATGCATTATGATGTGTTTTGCCAAATGCCAAACTGCCAAAAATAGAGATTTGTGGTGTGATTATTCACTGTAGCTCGAGGTCCGTGCTGTGGTTAAGGTTTCAGATGGGGCTATAATTATTTTAAGCATCATTGGAATTATGTTAGTGAAATGTTCTGTTAAAAGTTTACGGCGATTTAAGTTTTATCATAACATAAAATGGAAGTTAGGCAGAGAATCTAATGCGTAAAAGTACCCTCGAAGCCGAATGACACTTGTTCTCCCCGTCATTGCGCTCATTTTTTTTTGTCCTTGACCATAACTGGGAACCTTCTAGTTACGGAGATATTGGGAGTCAAAGATCCAAGTTTTTTTTAATACCAGTTTTTATATTAAAACTTTACTTTAAACACCTCCACGACCCCCGTACTATTCAATCCATCCATCAGCACAGTAATTTGAGTGCGTTACATTGAGTCCTACCGTAAAACAAGTCGAAAAATAAGTCGTTTCCCAGCATTAATTTTTGCGTAGAGTTACTTAGTTTGATGTAAAGAATGGTTTTTTTTTTTTTTTTTTTTTCGGATTGGAAATCATCAAATGACCCCCCCCATTCTGGGCGGAGCGGAAGGGAGTGTCAGACTTGTACTGACTAAAACCCATCCATGTTCCTTCTTTGCCCTTTGTGTTCCAGGGCCACGGTGTCTCTTTCGAACAGTCCCGCAGCTCTGGCAGGCATCGGCCCATGCGGACCCCTACGTGGTTGCTGACATCTCTTTGAGGCGCGCGTGGAACACGAACGCGCCGTCGACACGGCCTGTCGTCATAAGACGGCCGGACGGCGAGCTAGCCCATAACTCGCCGTCCACAGGCCCGCGCCTACGGTGGCCGGGAGCCACCACGTGACCCCCGACGCCCAGGGCGTCTCCCGCGGCGGCTGGGACGTGAGGTTCTTTCCCTCTCACGTCCCGCCACCTCCTTCACTAGCATGACTGCTTCGCAGAAGGAGGTGACGGCTTCCCATTCCCTCTCGCTCCGGACCATGGCTTGAACCAAGGCCGGACGCGAGTGATCGCCGCCGCCAATCGCCGCTACGAGGACACGGCGGTACTCCGCCCAAGCGGGGCAGACCTCCACGGTGTGCTCCACCGTGTCCTCCGGACGATCCTCGCAGTGGAAACACCCGGGCGTTTCCTCCCGCCCGATTCGGTGCAGGAACCTCCCGAAACAACCGTGTCCGGTGAGGACCTGCGTCAGGCGGTAGGTGAGGGCGCCGTGGCGCCTCTCTAGCCACTCCTCAAAGAGGGGACTTATCGCCACTATGGTGGCGTGCCCTGCACGGGGCTGCGACAGTCGCTCTCTCCATGTCGCCATGAGATCACGCCGGAGGTCTGTCCGCTGAGCGGCAATTTGTCGCGGCAGCGGAGTTTCCCCCCGACGTAGTGCCTCCGCGCGCCATTCGTGCAGGCGTGCGAGGACTATCGCCTCCAGATCCCATGGCGGCAATCCGGCAAGGAGGCTAGCCGCCTCGCCGGAGATCGTGCGGTACCCCCGGATTAACCTTATGGCTATTACCTTTTGGGGCGCGTTTAGGTAGTGGGCGGCTTGCCGCCTCAAAGAACGCGCCCACATCGGGGCCCCGTAAAGGGCCATGGACCGCACAACCCCCGCGTAGAGCCTCCAGCAGGAGGCGTTTGGACCCCTCAGGTTGGGCAAGAGCCGCTTGAAGGCAGCCCCTGTCCGTTCCAGTTTGGGAGCCAAACGTCGAAAGTGCTCCACGAAGTTCCACCGGCTGTCGAGGACGAGTCCTAGGTACTTCAACGTCGACCCGACGCCGATGGAAACCCCTCCCGCCGTCAGTAGGGATCCCGACGGTGGCGCATTCCGAGGCCCATGAAAACACATGGCCTCGGACTTGTGCAGTGCCACCTCGAGACCCAATTGCCGGATCCTCTCCAGGACTATCGCAACCATGTAAAGAATGCTTGGTTTATGGCTTCATGAAGGGTCCGTTTACACCTTGTATAGATCACCCACAGTTTGTATTGTATAGTCTTATGTAATAAACTATGGGGCGATAAACCAAACACAAATCCCAAACTCCGAGCCGCTACGGCGAATATTCTGATAAAAAACCCAATGATACTTTCCCGGCCAGGGGAATCGAACCCAGGACCACATGCTTAGTAGCGCTCGCAACCGCTAGAAGAACGCAAGCAATCTTGTGCAATGCAAGCAATAAGTCCAAGTTATTGTTCTTCCAAAATAGTGTCGTCACACCTTATATCGCTTCACATAATATTGTATTTCAAACGTTTCATGTATTCCCCTATGCGTGACACAATATAAAACTCTTCTCCATTCATTTTTATTTCTCGCGGAATCGACCTTCTTGTACAGTCACAGGCAAAAAGATTTGTTCATTTTACAAAATTCAAAAGCGTATAAAAAGCTATTCATAATTGCCTGTCCGGTTGAAGATATGCAGTTCATAATTTCATTACGTTATTTGTGGGGCAGTGTATTTTTCTGCCTAACCCTTCGGAAAAGTTAGGCGAGATTTTGTTTTTATTTCAGATTCAAATTCTAGCATTTCTGCTTTCCCGGCTCATAGTAGTTGAAGAAATACCGTTGAAGTTTTATTATTTAGGAACCAGACATAATTCGCATCTTCCGCTGTCCCCAAATGCATGTAATATCCATATAGCTTCTTTCCCAAAAAAGAGCAATTAAATCTTTATCACTAAGTCGTCGATAGGTTAAACAGCAAAGTAATGCATCGAAGCTAAGATAAAAACATTAAGGTGAAGTTTTTACGATTTGATATTTTCTTTCGTCTACGGTGTAAGACTATTCAAGACCAACATGTTTCTTATCATTAACACTGAAAACGGGATATTTACCATGTTTACTATTTTTTTTGAGTACCCGATACTTCGGCGCTGTTGCAAGCACCATGATCACGGATAAACTGAAGTTATTGCGACGAGTGAAATATCGGGCACTCAAAACAAATAGTAAACATGGTAAATACCGTTTTCAGTGTTAATGACAATATAAGTTTTTTGCCTTTTTTGCCACGTTTGGAAATTAAAACGTTGTACAGTCACGGACAGAAATATGTTGGCAATATACGTTTTTAAAATGACATGGTCATGGACCATTTCGGGAACTCAAAACAAACGGTAAACATGGTAAATATCCCGTTTCTAGTGTTAATGATAATGTTAGTGACCACGTCATTTTAAAAACGTATATCGCCAACATATTTCTGTCCGTGACTGTACAACGTTTTAACTTCCAAACGTGGCAAAAAAGGCAATTCCTATGCTTTTACGAAGTTAGATATAATGCGATACAAGGAGGATCATCTGGTTATTGCCATCTATACTCAAATAAGGAATGTTTAAAGCGATTGTATTGTTTCGCGTCTCAAGGGTGAGCCGTACTTCAACCGGTTTGAATGGGGTCAGAGATCGTATCCTTCGACCTCGTTTCTATGGTGTTTCGTAAGCATCGAGGGTGACTTTCGATATTACGGTAACGTGACTCATTTTTTATTTCCTTTGAAGAAGTAGATGAAGGAAGATATTAGCAAAAGAATTTCTTAGTATGGAAGGATGTATGAACGTGGACGAGGCAAAATGAGTATGTAAGGGTCGGTGGCGCTCTGTAGTACCTACCTACTCCCGTGGGAAAAAAGCGTGAGTTTATGTATGTATGTAATTTCTTAGTAGCAACCCGAAGTCTTAACAAATGTCCGGTTAGAGATGACTGGCAAAAAGTGCGAGTGAATAGCAGGACACCACTGTCTATCCTTTTGAGATATACTAAGCGTCACGAAGTACTACAAACAGCGATGTTGGAAATTAAAAGTCTATACTCATATTATAAATGCAAAAGTAACTCTACAAGCGGCTGAGACATCCGTCTGTCTGTCTATCCGTCTGTCAGTCTATCCGTCTGTCAGTCTATCCGTCTGCCAGTCTATCCGTCTGTCAGTCTATCCGTCTGTCAGTCTATCCGTCTGTCAGTCTATCCGTCTGTCAGTCTATCTGTCTGTCAGTTTATCCGTCCGCCAGTCTATCCGTCTGTCAGTCTATCCGTCTGTCAGTCTATCCGTCTGTCAGTTTATCCGTCTGTCAGTCTATCCGTCTGTCAGTCTATCCGTCTGTCAGTCTATCCGTCTGTCTGTCTACCAGTATCTGTTAACGCCTCAATGTGCAATGGCTGAACGGTGATATTTCGATGAGATGCACAGAAAGACCCTGATCTGATTAGATCCTAAGATAATCATTATACCGGTAGTACGTATCTGTTTCCGTGGCCAAAAGCTAGTCTTCATTAATTTTTATGGAAAATTCTATAAAGGGTGTTACATAATAAACGCAAGACCTCTCGTGTGGTGTAACCATAACTTTTATATACTTCCTATAGAAAGTCCAATTTTTGTTTTTGCGTTTATTATGGTACACCATCATCATCATTCTCCTCCCCTTAACCCTCCTTATTCGGGGTCGGCGCAGCTGTCTTCTTCTTCCATACTTCTCTATCGACATCCCAGCAATCAGCTCCTTTATCATCTTTCACATAGTCCATCCATCGTTTCTTTGGTCTTCCTTTACTCTTATAGCCATTTCTAGACATGTCCGACATTTTAGCCTCCGGCCGTACTTTTTCCTGATTTTTCGACTTAAGGGGAATTTTTAAGAGAAACGAAATAATGAAGTGCTTACGGCGAAAAGGTCATCATCATTCTCTTGCTTTTATCCCAATTCATTTGTGGTCGGCGCAGCATGTCTTCTTCTTGCATACTTCTCTATTACTCGTCATCTCGCCAGACACCTCCTTTCTTGCCATATCATTCTTTACACAGTCCATCCATCGTTTCTTTGGTCTTCCTCTACTCATATACCCATCCACATTCATTCTCAACATTTTCCTCACTACAATTTCCACATTCCTCCGCATAACATGTCCATACCACGACAACCAATTACCACACAAGTTTTCAGTCACCGGCGCCACTTTCAGACTTCCTCTTATGTACTCATTCCTGTATGGTACACCTTGTATAGTCGTTATTTTGCTCCAAACCCATACCTTATAAAACCACCTACCTACCTTTTGCTTCAGTAAAGAGTATTGATATAAAATTAGTGTTACAAGGTCGAAGGTGTCACCCAGGTGCGAGCCGACAAAGTTCAAGAGTACGTGTTTAGCGAAGGCCGAGAGGGCAATCGGTATTGTTCGGGAAATACCTACTATACGTAGGTACCTAGTACCGCTACATTGTTCGTATCGTTCGTTAGCTACATTTACTACAGCTATACGATAGGGAAAAGTTATAGGTATGGTTTTTAGCTCCATAAGTGAACTGCTTAAGGTACATTGTAGTACTCAATGCATGTAATTTTAGTGCGTTGTGAAATTGATAATTCTGGACTTGCATAACATAACATCACGCCTATAATCCCCGAAGGGCTAGGCAGAGGTGTACCTAATAGTGTACTATCAGGTACACCGGCGCTACTTTCATACTTCCTCTTATGTAAGTACTCATTCCTATATGGTACACCTTGTATAGTCGTTATTTTACCCCAAAACCATCAATATATAAAATGGTAAACTGACTGACTGACTGGGTGATATATCAACACACAGCTCAAACCGCTGCTCCTAAAGACATGAAACTTAAGGAGGGTGTGTTCTTTGTGAAGGGTAAGTATCCACTAGGAAAGGATTTTTGGGAATTCCACCCCTAAATGGGTAAAATAGGGGATGGAAGTCTTTAAATTTTGTGTTTAGGCTGACGATTGAAAATTAATTTATACGTGTCTCAGCGTTTTTGATAATTCTATCCCCGAAGACCGCATACACGCAGGCGAAGCCACGGGCAAAAGCTAGTACCTTTTAAAACTACCTACCTACCTTTTCTTCAGTAAAGAGTATTGATATAAAATTAGTGTTACAAGATAGCTGGTGTCAGCCAGGTGCCAGGGTTAGGCAGAGGGTTACCTAATAGTCTACTATTAGGTACACCTTTGCGTAAACCTTTAGGGATGACTAAAACATAGGAGGCGAACCTATTGCCATCATCCGGGCCCAAATTCAAACTCCGTAGCTGAAAAGTTCCTTATGGAAAACACCAATAACACTTTGCCCGACCTGGTAACCGAACCTGAGTCTCATGCTCAGCAGTTGCACTTGCGACCACCATACCAACTTATTTACGTGGGTACACCTCTGCTAAACCCATCGTAGAAATATGAAAAATATGATGTGGTGTTAATTATGTTTTAAGTTGACCTAAACTCTTAGTTGATTCATAACACAGTCTCCTCCTGCAACCTACATGAATATGACAGTTCATCTTCAAAAGAATTTCTTTAATACATGGTTCTATCAAGTAAGTACCTACAAGTTAATGGCCTCCTTACCACCGAATACCCCACAAAGAACATTTTGCAACACTTCCTTTAAAATACATCCGCAGTACCTCGCCATCCCCATCTGCTATACGTATGCAGAAAAAAGCGCGCAATTTCACATCTACCCTCATTTTTGGCTCGGCTCCAAGCTGAGGAGGTGGGCACTTAAGATGGCGTACCGTGTACCGTTTTTTAAGGATTACATAGTTAAGAATTTTCTTATCTTAGAACACAGTTTTGGGAAGTTTATTTGATAAGGTTATTTATGGTTTTGGTTAGCAGATGTTGTGAAATGGTTAAGAAACCTTTTTTTTGTGAATAGTTATTTTTTATTGCGTGACGACTTTTTGAAAATCTCTGTATATTGCTTACGATCATCCGTTGCCCTATTGCTAATTTATTTAGGGTTGGTGCATACCGTTACAGAGCAAATTTCACCAATGAAAAATAATAATCAGCACAATATCTAAAACGAGTTCAAGAGCCGTCAGTATCAATATCCGACAAATAAAGGGAGTAAATAGACCCTTAACGAAGCCGAAAGGCACTTGTTCTCCCCGTCTTTGCGATTTTTTTTTTGTTCTAAACCATACCTGGGAACCTTCTAGTTACGGAGATATTGGGGGTCAAAGTTCCAAATTTTCACAAGTTTTTTTTAAAATACATGTTTTTAATGTAAGATTTTTACTTTAAACACCTCCACGACCCCCGTACTATTCAATCCATCCATCAGCACAATGCTTTGAGTGCTCCATCGAGTTCTACCGTAAAACAAGTCGAAAAAAAAGTCGTTTCCAGCATAAAATTTTGCGCAGAGTTGCTTAGTTTGATGTACAGAATGCTTGGCTTATGGCTTCGTGAAGGGTCCGTTTACACCTTGTATAGATAACGCACAACGTTTGTAATGTTATAGTCAAAACGTGATTTTTCACCCCTAAAAAAAAATCGTTTCCCAGCAATAATTTTTTCGTAAAGTTTGATGTACAGAATGCTTGGTTGACGACTTCGTGAACGGGTCGAATCGGGTCTATTTACACCCTGTATAATGCCACTGACAGCTAAGAACGTGGTGTTGATGAGCAGATCGTGTTTAGATTCTTTGGTGCAATTCACCCAGAGTTTTTTTGCGTTTATAAAAACCAACATTTACACTTGCCTTTTATAAAATCATAAAACACCTAACATTTCTTCGTAATATTGCATGCTTTCCAACACAAGTATGTTAATGAGATTTAGTTATTTAATACACTGACTGTTCCCGTAACCAATCAAGGAATATAATCACGCTATGGCCGTCGGGAATTAAAAAGGAATTAACGAACTATTTTCCTCAATTATAAGCACGTTCTTTTCATTTAAGACTGGCCAGTATGGCTTTTCCAATCAACGTGTTTTTATTTTTTCTTTATCTGATGTCGGCACCAGTTCATACAAGGTACTTAAGATAGCTTGAGTTCGGGTGAAAAGATTAGCCAGTCAGCAGTTTGGTAGTTCGACTGGTTTCTATTCGTTTCGTATTTCTACACCGTGACTTTTTAGTCGTCTTACAAAGGTCTAAAAGCTCCACTCAATGTATCCGACATAAAATACCTCTAGGCACGATTCTTTTTTTTGCTATTAATTAAGATAATAGGTACAAAGATAAATAAATAATACATTAGAATTATGAACCAACTGCACCTTCCAGGATTTAAACGAAGCCAACGACAGAGCTGTGTAGGTGCAATATACTGGTCGGGTTTTATTTGAGTCTATCGACACGCAAAGAAGAAGAAGAATATGAAACATCTTGCTAATAATGTTAACGTGTCAAATGGTAGAACATACCTACCCAGTGCATGAGTCGAGTAGATCATAGCTGGCAACAGGGTGTTTCAACTACGTCATACGTCATAATCTATACATATAATATTCAAAGTCCTGACTGACTGACTGATATATCAACACACAGCCCAAACCGCTGGTCCTAGAGATATGAAATTTGGAGGGTGTATTCTTTGTGAAGAGGTATCCACTAAGAAAGGGTTTTTCGAAATTCCACCCCTAAGAGGGTGAAATGGGGTGTTAAATTTTCTGTGAAACTTTATATTCTCGGAGTCGATTTACTTAAAAAATTGTGTACATGATGAGTATGTATATAAAGTTAAAATTATGACATACGTATATCACAGTTTTTCAAAAATCATCCCCCAATTTAAAATTCAATGTCCTGACTGGCTGACTGATTTACCAACGCACAGCTTAAACTGCAGGTCTTAAAGACATGAAATTTTAAGGGTGTATTCTTTGTGAAGAGTGGGTATCCACTATGAAAGGTTTTTTCGAAATTCCACCCTTAAGAATGTGAAATGGAGAGTTGAATTTTCTGTGAAATTTAATCTCTGGGTCGATTGACTCGAAAATTGGTGTACACACTCTTCAATTAAAATTAAGACGTAAGACGACAAAAGTCACGGTGTATAACGACTGTCGATGGGATCGGCAATAAGACGACTTTTGATTGGGAAGCAAGCTATCCGGTAGCTTATGTCATTCATCCGCATACCATACTTTTGACTTTTCTATAGTTATCACTGATAGAATGAGACTTTATCCAGGTCCTCTGGGTGCGTTGGCCTTGAGCTTTCTTTGCGACTTTTGCCATTATCACCATCTTTAGAGTTTAGAAAGCAGTGGTCAGTATGGTCCAGAAGGTTGAGTATTTAGTGATACACAATCTTCATGGCTATTAAGCCAATGCTGAGCCATGTCCTAGATGGACTACTACTTTGGCCCCTATCAATAAGCGGGTGGATGCAGGCGGTATAAACGAAGAAACGTGAAGATAAATGCTTCGCCTAAGTAGAATCGGTGACACACTTCTGTGGAGATAAATAGTGAACTTTTATGAACACTAACGTAAAAATCATATGAAAAACAATCCCACTCGGAAAATGCAGCCACAAAATGCGGAACTTTAAAAATAAAGCAGTAGAAATCATTACATAGTATAAAACAAAGTCGCTTCCCGCTGTCTATCTGTCCTTATGTATGCTTAGAACTTTAAAACTTCGCAACGAATTTTGATGCGGTTTTTTTTAATAGATAGAGTGATACAAGAGGAAGGTTTATATGTGTGTATTGCACCCCGTGCGAAGCCGGGGCGGGTCGCTAGTGTAATATATTATATGATCTCACACCTCTTTCCCAAGGAGGTTGGCAGAAACTGTACAACTATGTACCTTCTACGATCCTTATATGTTATTATTGCTTTATCCACGTCCTTACATCTGAGATTACATGTGACGTTACGGTTACACCGCGGGCACGTGCGAGGGCCTCTGGTCATACAAGCACGCCAATTGCGAGTGCTGCGGCCTGAACACAGATAATTTTCAATATAAATAAAACAGTAGTAGTCTCCACTTCCAAAAATTTCTCTCTCACCGTTGCCAAAAATTGGAACGAACTGTGGGTCGAAACATGCTGGAGTTTCACTAAGTAATGCTCCCTGTAAAATATTCCACAGTACGAATGTCGGCCGCTAAAGTATTAGCTTCAACTGCAAAAGCTTAAATAGTATCTAACACATAGTTTGTTTCTCCCGAGGAGAAGAACTACAGTGCTCAAAATTGGGGAATTGAAAGTTTTTGCTGCAATGTTAAGTTGAATTAAGATTTATTGTATATGTTATTGTTCTTGGGGTGGTGCTGTTTTGACCTACTTCATTTTAACCTAATAACTGGAAACTAAGTTAGTTTGTAAGATTATTTATTATGTTTTAAGCCTAACGAAATGATTAACTAGCTTATACCCGCGGCGTCACCCGCGTGGAGTTTGGGAACTGCCTACGCTTATAGAATCAGACTTCCGGAAAGATATACGAGATAATAGTCTGTATCTATGCCAAATGCATGTTTTTAAAATGCATGCATCAGAACGGCTGAACGGATTGCCGTTCAGCCGTTCTGATGCATGCATTTTAAAAACAATACAATTTCTACAGCGAATTTATTTATTTTTTGCCAAGAATATTGTTCGGCAAATAGCAATGTCCTGATACCGTGACAGTTAACAGAGAAGAATGGAAGAAAAAAACGTGTTGCACCGACCCCAAGTAACATGGCACAAGGGCTGGAAGATGATGAATGTCGTCCTGTCAATATCGTTCACCCACCAAAAAACGCATTCAGCACTGTAAAATAATATTTTTAGAAACACTCACCCAACAGTAACATCAAAAATATTGCTGCCGACTGAGCTGGACACCGCCATGTCTCCGAACCCTTTTCTGGCAACGATCACGGACGTGATGAGGTCCGGCACCGAAGTCCCCGCAGCCAGGAGCGTCAGTCCCATGACCTCGGGAGGCACTTGGGCCGTCGCCCCCGCCACATTCGCCCACCACACCATCAGATACGAGAAGAAAGCTATCCAAACTATTGACCCTATAAATGTTACTGGGAAAAATCTTTTTCCTGAAAAAGAAAATGGAATTGTTAAAGAAACTGGAAAAGATTAACGTATGACCATCATTGTTTCAATGTAAGAAGGAGATGGTGTTCAACTGAACGAATAGCACCATCTCTTTTTAGAAACAGACTGTGATGGCTTGTACCAATTCACAGTTGTAAGTTTAAAGCAATGAAAATAAAATAAAATTGATTTCAAATGGTGATGCTGATATAGATAAAAGACTAGAAAAAACCTTAAGAATTAATGTAGATGTGGCGATCAGAACTGCTAGATAGTGAAAAACCAAAAAAGCAAGAAATGATGGAAAGGATGTTGTTCCAAATATGATTTTGGCTCGAAATACGGTGAAACACTAAGATGACGATACATCCAGATACATGAAAAAGGAACACTAGCTGCCACAATTGAATTAGATGAAGATAATGACGGTCAACTAATAAAGATGTATGGAGGACCTAGACAAGGTGCTCCAAGCCCAAGTGAAGTGGTTGATGATAATTGTGATGACGATTGACTGGCAGAGATGTATGATAATATAAGACATGCTGCTCAGAATCCAAGCGAAATGGGGGATGCTGCTAATGATAGTGGTCGGCTGATAGAGAAATATATTAATGGGTGGCAAGGTGCAACGACCTATGAATTGGAGGATGACGATGATGTTCAACTCATCAATGAAATATTCACCCTTCGGAGTTCTAGTGTCTGGCAGGGTCATCCAGAGCGGGAAGACAATTGGTGCGACTAACAAGTACGTTATTCGCTTGCGGAAACCTGACGGCCAGGACATGTCCAGCGGAGTCGTGTCCTCGTCCAGGTCTCCAATCTGGAACAAGAGCAGTGTCATGAGGATCTAGTAGATTATTTGTTTTAAGGGGCCTGTTGAAGCATACCACGAACGTTTTATAGACAGATAACAGTGTACAAAGTTACAACAAAGATTAAGAGAAATAGATGGACAGATACACCAAATAAAGATTCTGAAAATAATCCATCATTAAATAAAAATTACATAACACATTTAGTAGTAAACGTAAATGAGCAAAGTAGTTAATAATTATGGCATAATGAAAGAAAACTATTCTTAAATGACGCGGTAGGCGTGAAACAGTCCAACCCAAGGTTAGTACACAATAAATTCAACTACAAAGGCTTGGAACCATCACGGGGACCCAATTTTGACATTCTATTATGGAGACCCACTCATCAACCTTTAGATAGGGGGACAGTTAACAGGGAGAGTTTTACATATAGAAAGAGGTGTTTTAGTGAATGAAATAAACGAAGGGTGTACTGTGTCAAAGATAATAGATTACCTGATGATTAGAGGTTTCAATTAATAAAGATTTATATTTGCCATTAAAAATCTCTCAGACTCATGATTATTGCGATTTTCATATACTACCACTTTTGAATTTTCAGAAAGGCAGTCTGGAAATAAAAGCTGGCAATTCCAAGACGTAGATCTCTATAGAGAGGATTGGAAAAGAAACTCCATGGATACGCTTTTGAAAATTAAGTGATCACAGAATTGGTTGGTTGGTTGGTTTTGGTTATTGGTTGGTATTGGTTGGTTGCTTCTTGTTGACTGTTATGAGAGTAATGTAAACAATACAACAATAAAATAATTAACGCTAAGCCCTTAACAGCTGACAGTTAGGAGTTGCCAAGTCTAAACTGACAGCGCCCGTTCACGAACATGACGTGTGAAGTAGCACCATATATCCAACTCAATTGATTTGACTTCAAAGTGATTGGCTGCTTAAATATAATCCTGGCCACATAATTCGCGGATGCCATTAATTAAAATAATAAAAAAAAGAGAAATGATTTGGAATGTGTTGGGTTTCATTTTGATATTAAGTTTAATCTTGGGAAATGGAAAAATGAAATAGGGGTCTCAATTTTGTCTGAGTTAATTTTGTATTATTTTTTTCAACTCATCTTCGAAACAAAATTTGAAAAAGAAATGCAAAAGCTACAGGAAAATAATATTTCGTAGATTGATTTTTTGATTAAAGTGACGCATTTAAAAAGAATCATATTTGATGATCACTGGTGTGGTGATTTTTTTTAATTCATAGTATTGATAGACTAAAGGTTTTATATGTACAAACATAACATGTGGAGTGATATATTATTTAAGGACATTTGGCTATCATGTCCTTATGATATTAGGACCATTTGCTACTAAGTCATGTTGCTATTAGGACGAGCTGCTCACAGGTCTTTTTGCTATAAGGGCATTGTGCTCATTGGACGTTTTACTTAAATGTCCTACGATACAAAAGGATTCATTCCTTTTAACCAAGCTTAGTATTACATTCAACCACAGATCGCAGAAAGTTTTTTTTATTTTCGTTAATAAATGGTTTCCTGATTTCCCTTTGCCATAAACATGTGTTGTAAAAGCAACATTATCTCCCAAATGATCCTCGCTCAGCCATCTATCACGTTCGCACATAACATTTTCACGGTCAACAACAGAAATCTGTTAGGTGACCAAAAAATTTGATTTGCTGGCCACAAAAACTCCAGAGCCAGCGAGGCAGATTACTGGGACCATGTTTCAGGCCGTTGAGACAATTAATCATTTACCGCGTTCCGCACAATGAGAGACGGACTCAGCTCTATAAATCTCTTGGATCGAACAATGGTAGCGTTTATCTTGATATGACAGAATTTTGGGCATGATATTGCTAGTTTTCTGTATGAGATTTAAGATCTGTACCTACGTTTTTGGTGTAATTATTTAAAGGAGAAATTGTAATTGTAAATGTATTAAGGAGTACTGGAGTAGGAAGAGTTACTGCCTCGTTGGTCAAGTGATCGCAAGCGCGACTGCTGAGCATGAGGACCTGGGTTCGATTCCCGGGTCAACAGTTTCAACAGTCTAAGAAAGTAGGAACATAAGTAACAAAATACCCAACTCTTATCACATTCAAAGATAGGACAATGGACACTTGAACAGCATCATTCCAAAATATCATCAGCATAAAATAAAACAATAAAAACGAGAGTGCTCACCTCTTCTATAGCATCTAACTGGACATCCCCAATCCCACCGTTGGGCAGGTCTAGGGGCGTCTCCTTGGCCGCAGCAGCCGCAGCCGAATGCCTTGCAGCAGCAGCGCCTGCGCCCCCTGCTGCCGGCCTCGTCGCCTCCAGCAAGACTTTGAGAGACGCTATCGCATGCAACTGCGTGGCTTTCTCGTCTACCTTGCCTAGTAACAAGAGGAGAAAGGATTGAATTATGGTGGTTAGTGAAGTTTGTTTAAGTGGGGAGGGAGCTGTAGTCATTTTGGGAGTCCCTGCCCTCCAGGCCCTGCCAATGTTGCCAACCTCATTTTGGACCCTTTTTTTTTTCTAATGGGAAATCATCAAGTGACCCCACTCTGGGCGGAGCGGAGGAGAGTGTCAGACTTGTAATGACTAAAACCCATCCATGTTCCTTCTTTGCCCTTTGTGTTCCAGGGCCACGGTATATCTTTCGAACAGTCCCGCAGCCCTGGATTTTTGTACCCTTGTATTTAAAATTTCGTTTTTTTTTTTTTAACATGTCCTAATATGAGAGACCAACCTTGAATATTTATAACATCGTAAAACACTGTTTTAAGCTTTCACGGTTTACAACTTACTAACCTTATACTGTAACTTACAACAAAAGACAAAGAAAGAGAAGAGAGTAGACAGATTTGTCTACTCTTAACAATTTATTTACCACCCACCCGCATTCTCCAGACAACCCGTGATGTGACAAGGCGATTGCAACAGCGCGGCAACGTCGAAATATCGGGAGCTCAAAATAATGAACAATCACGGAAGATATTCCGTAAGAGACAGTATAAATAAGTTTATAATATCGTTATTAATTTCGGTGTACAACCACAGTATTTATCACTCAGACAGCACCTAAAATTACATAATACAATACAACATAGTCAGCTGTGTTGTATTGTATTGTGTATGAGAACAAAATTCAATAACATTAACACAGCAAAACTATTCCTCCATCTTGAAACCGTAACAAAAGGCCGCGATGGCATCTTCACAAAAAAACATTTGCGGCGGAGTTTAATAAAGTTCCCAACAGTTCACGGAATAATCTCATTCCATCTGTAACATGTCCTAACTACTCTGGAGGAACACAACTAGTGCACAATGTATTCTAGTTTGACCTATATTCATCAACAAGCACAATGTGTGTTGCAGTTCCAGCCTAGTTTGAGTGCTCTAAGAGTTTAATCGCTGCATTTTGATATTAAAAGAAGTAGGCGGTTTCGTTTTAGATTTTACAACGTGTATGAGAATTGCAGCGTGTGTTAAAAAAACACAGTTGCCCCATTTGGGCCGAGTAATCCGCTAACACACAAGACGAATGATTTGTTGGTGTCGAGTCAGCAGTTCGTACCTTTTTGGTTATTTATTCATATTTTTGTGGACTGCCTCGTTGGGTAAGTAGTTGCAAGCGTGACTGTTGAGCATGAGGCCTGGGTTCGATTCCCGGGTCGGGCCAAGTGTTATTGAGTTTTTCTATCAGGAGTTTCTCAGTAGCAGTCATGGAGCCTAGATTTGTGCCCGGTTGATGGAAATGGGCTCGCCCCCTATTACATGGGACTTAAACATAACTGGCGAAATGTGGGTGTACTATTAGGTACACCTCTTCCCAACCCACCTCTTCCTAACCCTTCCGAGATTACAGGCGTGATGTTATGTTATTTTCGGTGTTATTTTAGAAGCTAAATCAGTCATCATCTGCATGCCTTTTCCCAGCTACGTTGTCCTCGGCTTCCATTCTAACCAGATGTAGCTAAACACCAGTACTTAATTTGAAGGGCAAGTTAAGCAGCTAAACCAGTTTAATAAAAAATGTCGCCAGTTCAGTAACCAGGCGTACCCACAACGATTTATGTGACATGCAACGCGACGTTTTTACCGCATCGCAAGCTAAATTTACCAAATCTGCTTACTTATGGGTATATTTTTTAACCTTCATCATCCGCTGTCAAAAGGGGAAAGACACTTCTTTGCCTGGCTTATCGGCACATTGACGGAGGAATTTTAAAGCCATAAGCAGCCATAAGCCCGGGGACTTATAGGATTCGGAAAAGTTGAAGAATTCTTTGGCATTGTTTGGGATTCTTCATTAGTAGCAGGATGAAAGAAGAATCTTTCTACGGTAATTAAGGTATGCTTGAATCGGAATAAGTAATATTAGTAAATATGATACAAACCAATTCTCGCTGAGCAAATTGTTCGCGAATTTATTTATTTATTTATTTATTATTCCTTAACACACACATTTGTTTTTACAGGTAAGACCCAAGCTAACAAATTCGTCATAAATTTATATTCATCATTATCTGTCTAGTCTTTTCCAACGCCAAGCCGACCCTATGTTGCGGTCGGCTATCAAACTAACTGGGTGCAGCTGATTTTAAATTGAGCGGCTGCTAATTTGACCTCAATAACCCTTTTACTGGGAAACATGATACTTTGATACCCTAAACTGAGACTGGTCGTCGGACTTGTCGGTTGACGACTGGTAAAGATCTACGTATGACAGCCAGGACCAGGACAACGGCTTACTGTGCTTTCTAAAACTCGGAGGGGTCTCAATGTAATGAATATGTTTTTACTTATAAATCTCTCACAACACCATGTTCCACACAACTGCTTCCAAACTATCTGAACAATCATCATAATTCACCCATAACCATTGCTGGCAGTGGCGTGCCTACCATTCAAGCCCAGAAGCCTGGCTTGCCTTACAAAAAGCCTATCAATAAATAAGAAAAAAAACGTTCCATAATAGCAATAATTTATAAATAACATTAAATTCCGCACACCGAACGGAAAACGCAACTTACATTTCGAATATTATTTAAATTTCGCTTGCATTGATCATGCAGCGACGCGACGATGCCAAACCTACAGTCCTACACTAGCCGTAAGTGCCACCCGCACTTACGATCTCGCTCTAACGTAATACACTAAGCGTTGAAGTGCGCCCTCTTTCTCGCACGCGTTGGCCTCGCCATTTGGCTTAAAATTTGTTTAGAAATGTTAACATTTTTCATTGATGAATTAGGAGGTACTTATTGAAGTTTTCAATAAACCGGGCCGGTGCCGGGCTTCTGCCGGCTTTTCTGTGGTATTAAGTTCGCGCAAATCGAGCGTCCGCGTTGACCGGCCTGAAGTGAGTTGCTAAAATGCGAGTTGTTGTTTGTTGTCACACGATTATAATTATTACCAATGAATGTTATTGTTTTGAAAATTTTGAGTACAATTTTATAAAGTTATCGTTTAGTTTTGTTATTTAAAGTTATGTGAAAGTTATTGGCATGATATGATTACCTATGATTTTGAAAGGGGTTAATTGATTGTTATATAGTGGTCTTACCTATAATGTGAATTCGGATATTACCGTCGAAAAGGTATGTAAATACGTTAAGTTAGCTTTTTACTTCACTGTTAAACAAGTCCTAATTATAGTTTTTCTCGGAAGTGTATTTTTGTCGCTTATTGCGTATCATTTTGTAGTTATTTGATAAAGTTCTTCTAAATAAAGAACCATTATCAGAATATTATATCTCTTTGAAATAATAAAATACAATAAATACCTAATATTTTTATCGAAGAGGTACTTACATCTAGAGTTGGTTTGAAGAAAAGAATAAATAAAATTGGCTATTATTATTGGTGATTTATATTGATTTTGTGAGATCATTTTTAAATCGACACTAAATTAAATGAATAAAATAGTGTTTACGGCAATGAAATAACAAATCAATACTTTTAATGCCATCTGCCTTCGATTGAAATATTTAGCACGTCTTGTCAATTATGCACATATTGTGATATTGAGACGAGAAAAAAATTGAAAAACTATAATTTATAAAATTATTTTCCAAAACATCGGTAGTTGACTAATTGGGCTTGCCTCCGTTCTGACCTAGCGGCACTCCACTAATTGCAGGGTACAAGCCTCTCTTTGCTTGAGCTATTTTGATTAGGTGGTTTATATCCCCATTCGATTATAAACGTTCAATTTGAAAGCGTAACTCAGTGGCCTAAGACCACAAATGACCACAAATAGTGCAGTTAGTATTTATAGGTCGTTAGCTTATCGCGTACGAACACAGCAGCTGTGGATAGAGGCTCGTTATAATCTTAGGACTGCTGGGAATGAGCTGCGCTTAGAATTACGTGGAACTCTGAATAGCTGTGGTACAGTTAGCCCCAAAAAGATGTCCACACAAGGAACCATTTTATTGTATACAACCATAATTCCGTAGCCCGAAGAATTGGTAAACTTAAGTGACAGTGGGCAGGGCACATTGCTCGCAGAACGGATGGCCGATGGGGTCGAAAAGTTCTGGAGTGGCGACCGCGAACCGGAAGACGTTGCGTTGGAAGGCCTCCCACTAGGTGGACCGATGAGCTTGTGAAGGTTGCAGGGATCCGCTGGACGCAAATCCCACAGGACCGGTCAATGTAGCGACACTTGGGGGAGGCTTATGTCCAGCAGTGGACGTTTTTCGGTTGTAATGAAGATGATGATGATGATAATACCATAATTGTATCCGGCCTGTGTAGGAGGTTTTGGCGAAATGAATTGTTTACTATGTTTTCTAGTACATTAGATACACAATTTCACGATGAGCGTCACTTGGATGTTATAAAACGTCACGATCTATTTGACTATGTGACAGTTAGATCTTTTCAACCTTATTGAAGTCAACACTGATAAATAAAGCAAATATCCAATCCACTAAACCTTTGCCCAACCTTTCAGTTAAAACATGCGCGATGTTATGTTGCCCAACGGTTAGGGCATTCATCATCAGCATCTTTTTCATGCCCTTATTATTATTATGATAATAGCCTTTTTATTTCCATAATAAATGAGTTACAAAAACAAATATATCAAAGAATTACTATTACATATGTGCATGCATAAAATAACAAAATTATTACAATTCTTATCATGATTATAAAGTTCCAATCGCATAACAAATAATTTCCAAATTAATAAACTCGTTTCTTTCCTTTAAATATTAAATAAAATTCAATTTTTAAAACAATTTACAATTTCATTTATATTATCAATATGGACCTCAACGGGTGAAGGCCTCTTCCATTTTGCTGTCTGTCCTTTGCTTTTGTGATCCAATTTTCACCGGCTTCTCTTATTATTTCATCGACCCATTTTTCTTTCAGTATACCTCTTTTCCTTTTGTTTGTTGGTACTGTCCATTCTCCTGTCCTTATCCCAACTTGTTTGGGGTCAACGGCGGCAAAATTGGCAAGCATTACTTTTCTAGTTAGATGCACCAGTTCTACAGTTGGTATGTTGCGCACCCCCACTCTTATATTATAAACATAATTTAGTTTACTAAACAAAACAATGTGCCAACTGTATTTCTAACAAACTTAATTAGAAAAATAAAGTGATACAAAATAACTAGAGAATGAGAATAGAATTCTCATATAATTTCAAAGAGCACAGAAACGGCTCGGCGCCCGCTGCTGGTCTGGGCATTGTCATCATCTGCTTAGCCTTTTTCCAACTATGTTGAGGTCAGTTTTCAGTCTAACCGGGTGCGGCTGAATATCGGATTTTGACATGAAGCGTCTGCTATCTGACCCAGTTATGAGTAATACGATACCCCTTGGTACGACTGATTGTCCGACTTTTGGGATATTTAGGGATATACCAAAAGTCTGACAATCAGCCTGTCGACAGTCAAAAGTCTAGAAATACGATTCCCTGCTCTGTGTTACTGATATTACTTTCAGCGAAGCAGCGTTTTTATTTTATTTCTCTGCCATCAGTTTAATAAGAAGATGTTGTGCAGGGAACAATAATATACGTTTTACTGGCTAAAGGCAAACATATTGGAGTATAAGATGGATGATTCTGCAACTTTAGCAAACATTTTGTTATTTCTGATTTAAAGAGCAGTTGTTTTTCTGAACAGCGTGGTTTTAACAGTGATTTATTTGTACGAAAATGTATAAGCTAACACTCTCAACAACAACTTAAAAAAAAACCAGAAAGTATGTCCCCTGGATTTTTCTTAACAAAAAGTATGCAGGAGATACCTAAAAAGAGCGTTTACGGTAGAAATCGTGTCCCAAACCTGGTATACTTAACTAAAACCATGGTCAGTATGTCCAAGGTAAATCATCATATTCCTGCCCATGTCCCATTCTACTTGGGCTCAACACGTTTTCTTCTTCCATTCTCCCCTGTCAGACGTCACAGCATCATTTACTCTTTTCTCTTTCATATCGTTCCTCACACAATTCATCCAAGGTACATTACACAATAATTACAAAGAGTTCCAAAGATTTACGATAGGTTTGTAAAACTGTTAAAACATGATAGAGGTTGTTCCAAGACTGACGTTTGGATTTAAACAATAGAACGCAGGTAAATTATGCACATGACAAAGTAGAGTGCCCAGTGCTAGTAGGTATTTTAGAATATTTTAATCGGTGTGTTACAACCGTGTATGTTTGTTCTACGATGAGGTATATGGGGTGGAATGGTTACCACGTATTCAGTACATCATTCTGAGCCGGGGCCATAGAAATTTTTCATCAGTCATTTAAAAATAATCAGCTGTTCCATACATTTTGACCGTGTAGGTATTGCACTGTTGTAAGAAACAGCTTTTTTTTTTACAATGATGTATTGAATACTTGGTAACCGGTTTCGCGTCGGTGTCCCTTGCACCCAGTATTATTCTATGTTTATTTAATTTCGTAACAATAACATCGTGTTGCAGAATGACTTCTAAGCCGCCAAAGTGGGTATCAGGACACTTGTGCGAAAGACATTTGCGCGAAGGACACTTGCGCGAACCCACTTGCGCGAAAAGACATATGTGCGCATGGACTTTTGGCCGATTGGACTTTTGCGCGAATGGTCTATTGCGCCCATAGACACTTGCGCGCATAGACACTTGAGCGAATGAACTTATGCGCGAATGGTTAACTCTGTAGAGTAAACATAACACTGAGTTATTCGTTAATCGGAATCGATTGATTAATCTTTTTTGTACAAAGTAACAAGAATGTGCGACACATCAACAAGCATTTGTTGAATCTGCTGAGATGATGATGATAAGTTAATATCTTAGTGACAGCGTTAATGAAAACGGAGAAAAGAAGAGGGGAAAGGACGCCACCCTGAGGAACACCCTCAGAACGATCACACCAATAAGAGCAAGCCTCATTCAAGTTTATCGACTGCGAGCGACCCCGAAGATACGAATCAAACCAAGCAGTCACAGGAGGAGATTTGTTTAGAGAGGAAGGGATACCTAAGAGGATGTCAAAATCAACTGAATAAAAAGCACTGCTGAAGTCCAATAACACCAACACCGTAAGAAGCCGGTTCTCCATGGCCAATCGGATGTCATCGGTTATTTTAAGTAAGGCTGATACAGTGTTATGGCCAGGACGAAATCCAGACTGGTAAGGACTAAGCAGGCTATTAGAGAAAAGGTAATGAGATAGTTGATTGTTAACAACACTCTCAAGGACTTTAGACAGGACAGGAGTACTTCCAAGTATTGAAATTTGACGAAACTGGGATACTGCAGAGGGATTTGAAATTTTGGGCATAGGCCTTCTTCCAAGCAGTAAAGGAAGAAGGAAAGGAGCCAGTAAAAAGGGAATAATTAACAATGTGTAAAATGACAAGAGTAAGGTCATCAAGGACAGGATGAAGCATCTGAAGACCATCATCACCCACCGCCTTTGTGGAAATACACACATCAACACTGTCTAGGGATATTTTGGATTTACACAATTTACTCAAAATTTTATTAAAAATAACATACAATATGTATATATTTTTATAAAACCCATTTATCAGACTACACTCCAGAATAAAAGAAAACTATTTTTATCCCACCAAACTCCAGATGTCGCTGTCGTCAATGTAAATTGATGACAGTCCAAGTGTGCCCCCCCCTGGTTGCCACTTCTTTCTCTCTATGTTATTGATAATAAGAAATAACACGATGTTATGTTTACTCTACTGGGTTCGCGCAAGTGTCCTTCGCGCATATGTCTTTCGCGCAAATGTCCCAGATCCGCCAGTGTTACTAACACCAAGTGTTTGTGTGCCCTACGAAAACAGTCGAATCGATACCTTAGCTCCTTTTCGGTCAAGGTGGGGTCAACAACGTGTGTACCGAGCGCTTTCGGGGTCTGTTTCGATACAGCCCTGTATAATGAGGATCGTATTGCTTATATTATTGGCGCCGATATTTTGCATTGGCAATATTTAACGTGCATTTAGAGTTTGTTTAATATTAGAGAAAGGTTGTATATGGTGGGGATGTGGTATAACATCACACCTGTGTTACCTAAAGGATTAGGCAGAGTTTTATCTATAGTGCAGCCAAATTTCGCCATTTACTTACATACAAAAACTCACGCCTTTTTGCCCATGAGGCAGAAACTACAGAACGCCACTGCTACGATCCTTACATATTCCTTTTGCCTCGTCCACGTTCATACATCTGGTCATACACGCAGGCCGGTTGCGAGTACTACGCAACTGACCTTTCTGAAGAACCTCACCAATAAGGCCAGTGTAAGTCCTACTAGGCCGTCCCCTCCCGGCGTTCGCCATTTACTTATTTTAGTCTAGTAGCTAACAAAGCATTTACTTTTCGGTAATATGTAAATTCAAGACATTTTTGATAATTCCATCATCGCATATTTACAGATCAGTTTGTCTACGCCCTCTGGATGTAGAACCGAAGTCCTAGAAGTCCACAGTTGCCCTGCGGCCACGCGTTCCAATCTTTGCCGAAAATACAAAGTAAAACTTTTTGTAAATATTTATCGATTAATATATTTAAAGCTAAATAAAAGAAAATTACTTTGATTATGAGAAGTTGTTGAGAATTAAGAAGGTTATATTAAAGTTATACTAAAATGTAATAACTATGTTGCGAATCGTTTTTTTTTGAGATTTGTCTTTACAAGGCGTATCGTGGTATGGGTACCACAATTCAGTCAAATCTTTTGAATAATTGATCCTATAGACGCTCAGCCTGAACTACTGAAGAAGATCGAAATAAAGCCTACTTCATAATAAAACTTTGAAATGTGTGAAATATATTTATGGCATTAAAGCCATTGCACCACTCATTCAGGTAAACCAGACCGAAATAACTTTGCGGGTAAAATTAGACAGGCAGCGACCCTTCCTTTACTTTACTATGAGCACGACAAATGTGCGTAGGTGTATGCTAAAACGGTAACAACAGGACTGAGGACAGCCAGTAGGTGGCAACAGACTTGTAACACATCGTGCGGTTTGAGCCCGACAAAATATATTTGAATACATGCTTAAGCCCGGGGCTTCGCCTAGTTGGATTTCGGTAATTGTCCCATGGGATCGTACTACCGAGATACAAAGTATCCCATGTGTTAATCCAGGTTATTAACTTTCTGTGGGCCAAATTCCATCCAAAACCGTTTAGTAGTTTTGCGTGAAAGAGTAACAAATATACATCCATCCATCCTCAAAAACTTTCTCATTTACAATAGTAGTAAGAAGTAAAATAAGATATCTCTGAGGACTTAGACAAGACACATAATATTCCTCCTAATGGTGATAAGGCAGTTACGAAATCGACTGTAGGTACACTCACATTCTGTAATACCACAAAGACGAGTGGTAGTGGCAGTCGCACGATTATGACTGACGGATGCCAGTCATGTACCGACGAATTTTAAAATATCACTCACTCAATCTTGCGATGAAAATCTTCAGATCTTTTTCTTGATTGATGAATGGACACACGCGGGGCTTAGTAAAAACATGTACCAAATGATTGCAAACATTTGGGTACATGATGTTACTAAATCACGAATGTGCCAGTAATTCCTTTCTCGTCTTCTTTATCTTCTTCAATTCCACGCCAGATGTAAACATAGGAAGAAATGTAAGTATAAGTGAATTTATAACGTGGATCAGAAATGCGTTGTCATATTTTTAAGGGTGCGATACGGACCATAAAATTATAGTTTATCGAACTCGTCGTCGCGCTTGCCGTTCTATGTGCGTTTTGCCACAGTAACGATACATTGCGTATGAGGAAATAAAACAAATCATATTTATTGAATTCCCATAACGTTCCTGAAATAATTTCTTGTACCGGTCATCTTAGTATGATATTATACTGAATTCACCCCATCAGTCTGCGGAGAGTTGTCCCTTACTCCCTTTATTATATTTATTCGCATATTTGGGTCATGTAGGTACATACCTGTTGTATGAGACAGCTGATTATATTAAATATGACCATGCACATTTCTGATAAACGTTTTATTAATCACAAATACCTACCTCTCTTTGGTCTAGTGGTCGCAAGCGCTACTACTGAGCATGAGGATGGTCGATCCCCGGATCGGACAAAGTGTTATTGGGTTTTTCCATCAGGAATTTCTATGTAGCAGCCACGGAGCCTGGATCTATGCCCGGTTGGTGGCAATAGGCTCACCCCCTTTTAAATGGGACTTAAACATAAATTTGGGTGTACTATTAAGCACACCTCTGCCCAGCCCTTCGGGGATTACGTGATGTTATATTTATGATGTTATGTAATCACAATTCCACATTGCGCTCATGGACCGATTAAAAGTATGTGTTATACCAGTTACACTCGTTACTAATGTGTACTCGTGTCGCGTGTTACAAGTCTGTTTCCGCCTTTACTAGCACCTGTATGTCTATGCATAGGGTTGGGCAGTAGTGAGAATCTAATTTAGGACGAAGTGTCAAACTGGCAACACAATTGTATATTAGTTATGGTAGGTTATAATAATGTATACGTACGACGTGTATTCAATTATATTAAAATTAGTTCTACTAGTCGCAAGTGCAACTGCTGAGCATAAGCTCCTGGTCCTTTATACGTCAGCGATTTCCCAGTAGCAGCTCTACGGAGTTAAAATTTGCTCCCAGTTGATGCCAATAGGCTCGAACCCTACAACACGGGACTCAAGCATAACTGCCGAAAAGAATACTTCATTCCAAAGGAAACCAGCGCGAATAAAGCCAAAAGCTTTTTTTTAATTTAAAGCGAAGAGACACAGCTGGGGGAATGCAAAACGAAACTGAATAAAGCGAAAAAACCACGAGTTGTGACATTAACTGAAGCAATCCTCGGTAGCACTGAACAGTCGAGGAACAAAAAATGACAGCCGTAATGACATGTTAAAATCCCAGCCAAAAATACATTCGTCGATAAAAAAAATCTCCATTACAAGATACACGACAAAGTCTTGCCAAGTGCATGTTTCATAGTCCCGTGTTTGTGGCACTTTGTCTTGTCTTGTAAGTATACAAGGCAAGACAAACTGCCACAAACACGGACATAGGTACTGCGGTGTAGCTCACATTGCGTGCCAGACAGGCAATCTTGCCTACTGATGGGCAGATAGGCAATCCTGCTTACTGATGGGCAATCTTGCCTACTGATGGGCAGATAGGCTGGCATATTCGCTATTTGTAATTAGTTCCGTTGGTACGACTATGCGTGACTGTAGTAGATCTTGCGGTGACTGTGCGATCGGAATATAAAGTAAACTAGAAAGAAAGTGAAATTATGGTTTGATTTTCTTTACAAAACTTTGCACCACTGTCTGTAGGAATTTCTCACGTTGGTGGGTTTACAAATCGTCAGACACGGAACAAGGACCCATGAAAATATTTGTTCCGTGCGGAAATCGAATCCGCGACACGCATCGCAGCAGCTAATCGGTCAGCCACTGCGCCAACCGTGCCGGCAATTAATTATTAATCGAATATTTGTTTCTACAGCGTGTTCCAGAAAGTTGTGGTCATGCTTAAGGGCATGGTACAGATATAACTGAACTAATTATAACTGAACAACCCTCTTCATGGAACCAACATCCAAATGGCAAAAAATAATCATCGGTCTATACCTACTCGATCCAAATATGTGTATAATGGGACAACTAATAATTGTATCGTGATTGCGGTTTTATTTTTGTATTACCTGGTTACCTACACTACTAACTTGACGATTGTGCCTTTTAATAAGGGTCGAGCCTATATTGCCCGGGCACAAATCCAGACTGGCTGCTACTGAGAAATTCCTGATTGAAAAATCCAATAACAGTTTGCCCGTCTTGGGAGTTAAACCCAGGACCTCATGTTCAGCAGTAGCGCTTGCAACCACGCGGCCAACGAAGCAATGTAACATAGCCATAGCCCTCAAATATCATTTTGCAGCCGGCTTAGATTTACGTGTGAAAATTCGCTAGTTAGTCTATAGCAAGTGTGCAATAAATTAAGTGTCTCACGCAAACTTAATGGTTGGTTCGTAAGGTGGCCCTTATGTAAACACGGAACACATCGGTACATCCATCAATGTGAAAGACGGCAGTATGGTCGTTGCAAGTTACAATGGCTTTATAAGATCTTAATTCTGAGCCATAGGGACTTGTTTCGGGAGGTTCCTACTGTTTCGGGAGGTTCCTGCACCGAATCGGGCGGGAGGAAACGCCCGGGTGTTTCCACTGCGAGGATCGTCCGGAGGACACGGTGGAGCACACCGTAGAGGTCTGCCCCGCTTGGGCGGAGCACCGCCGTGTCCTTGTAGCGGCGATTGGCGGCGGCGATCTCTCGCGTCCGACCCTGGTTCAAGCCATGGTCCGGAGCGAGAGGGAATGGGAAGCCGTCACCACCTTCTGTGAAGCAGTCATGCTAGTGAAGGAGGTGGCGGGACGTGAGAGGGAAAGAACCTCACGTCCCAGCCGCCGCGGGAGACGCCCTGGGCGTCGGGGGTCACGTGGTGGCTCCCGGCCACCGTAGGCGCGGGCCTGTGGACGGCGAGTTATGGGCTAGCTCGCCGTCCGGCCGTCTTATGACGACAAGCCGTGTCGACGGCGCGTTCGTGTTCCACGCGCGCCTCAAAGAGATGTCAGCAACCGAGTAGGGGTCCGCATGGGCCGATGCCTGCCAGAGCTGCGGGACTGTTCGAAAGAGACACCGTGGCCCTGGAACACAAAGGGCAAAGAAGGAACATGGATGGGTTTTAGTCAGTACAAGTCTGACACTCCCTTCCGCTCCGCCCAGAGTGGGGGGGGTCATTTGATGATTTCCCATCCAAAAAAAAAAAAAAAAAAAGCCATAGGGACTAAAATAGCATGATTAATAGATAACATAATCATCACACATGTAATCCTCGAAAGGTAAGGCAGAGGTAAACCTAATAGTACTCCCATATTTCGCCAGTTATGTTTAAGAATTCCCATGAAATAGGGGGCGAGCCTATGCCAGCAACCGGTCACAAATACAACAACAATTACTGATTCTGAGAAAATACTGATGGAAAAGCCCATGAACACTTTGCCCGACCCCGGAATCGAACCCATCGGACCTCATGCTCAGCAATCCATTGTCTGCCTACATGATGTACGAGCCTAACGGAGTAAATCCTGACATATCCGACAAATATTTGTACGTCATGATAAAATAATATTTTTTTATTTTTATTTATTAAAATGGCCTATTCTTCACCTCAGTCTTGTCCTAAGGACAGAGATGACGTCAACGTTGGAATGAGCTAACTCAAAAGAAGCCTATTAACTCGCGACTTAAATAGAACCGGGCTATATGAACTCGGGAACACCGACGAAGGCAGGAATTACATTCCTTGGCTGTGCGCATAATAAAAGATGTAGCAAAGCGCTTCGTGTGATTGTGGAATATCGACAAGGTCAATCTTAATTATACCTAGATCTGTATTTCTCGACATCATTTTACGGGCACTGGTTAATATAATGCGCTATAAAAAGAGGCGTATGAGGTCTAAGAGACAGATCAGCCGGCGCTCTTAAATAGGACCTGTAAATTCTTAGCCAAAAGTTAAGTCAAAAATTCAGGATACAAAATCAATACAGGTACAGGTATCAGAAACATAAAGTCAAATTCCAAGTAGGTAAATCTGTTAGACTAAGGAAAATACATTGAAACTCAAAACATCACAATTTAAACAAAGTACAGTACAGTATATACAATCGGGAACAATCAAACATGTTAAAATAGTTCCTGAAAACGGACACAATAGATACATACAAAAAGTTGTTAGGTACAATATTGCAATGTTATGTATGATCGATGCTCGTGCTTCTAACAGCACTCGAATCAAGCGGGATTCTATTTGCATCGATACAAGCTCCTTATTCGTCCCAGATGACAATGTTGGGATCCGTTTTTGTCCATTTCAGAGCTCCATTGGACTTACCATTCCCCGTTCGCGGCCTCGAGCAACGCCATTTGCTCGACAGACGAGCAGGAACGACTCCCTTCGTACGTCTGTAGAGCAGATCGTGTTACAAGACTTGTTTGCTCCACCGTCGCTCTCGAAAGACGCATGTATTTCGTGGCCCAGTGGTTAGGAGCTCCGAAAAATATTTTCAGCTGCCGTAGCGTTAGTGATTGCAAAGCGCAGTGTGTACCTCCCCGTAACATTAGGTACGAGTGATATTTATGACCTAATTTTGATCCGTTTTTGTACCATTAGTAAAATATTGGTAAAACAATTTTCCTGACTTATGTGAGTAATGCAAGCGACACACGAATGAAAAATGTTCTTTTGTTATTAATTGATTGTTGTTGTAATTGTTATGGTTGCGTGGCGAGACTTGCTCACGTAAGGCAGTTGTTATGAGGTTAACTTTGGTTGGTTGATGATAAATTTGGTTTTTAAAACAATGCTGTGGACTAATTGGGTTAGAGATTTTCTAAGGAAAGGGAATTGAAATTTGATTGCTCAAGTGAGATTCTAAGAAGGTCTCGAGTTTTATAAGTGTTATAATTTTTATGTGGATCTTTTGACTGACTTATCAAATACAACATGTATATCTTTTATAACATGAAGGGCGGTTGAAAAGTAATAAAGAATTACTGTTAAACAGCTGTAGGGGTTAATAACTATACTTTTTGCAGGACAACTTTGAATTCAACCAGACTTTTTGATCAAATTTGATTTACAATAAAATTTCTAGTCAACATTAAGTAAAAGCATTTATATGAGCTGAACCATATACATATGCTTTCGAAAATATACAATTTTTTTGGGAGAAACTTGGGAGAGTTGGCATGTCTGGCAGTGGATTGCGCCAGACTGAGCTGAAGTCAGTTCACTCATATAATCTATAATCCTTATCAATGGAAAAGATTTTTACCATCTTCAGTGTGCAATAAAAATTTCTATGTGGTTCAGAATGATGTACTGGTAACCGTTTTATCATCGGTGTTCCTTCCACCCTGTATTTATACGAGTCAGCATGTATCGGGATGGTGTGGTCATACATGCTGTATATCAACGGTTGATAAAAAAGCCTTTTATGGAAAAGAAAGGGCAAGAATCTCCAAGGTTACCAAAGGGTCCACCATCATCATCAACCACCAAAAACGAAACTTATCACGGGTGTAAAGTGTAGCAAAGCAGCGTGCATACCTAACTCACCGTCATGCATGGGATCGATCGTGTGTATCATGAGCTGCAGCAGACCGTGGCGGAACTTGGCGGCTTGAGGCGGGCCCTTGCTCCCGCCGGCGGACGGCGCGGCGGTTGCCGTGTTCGTCCCCACCGACGTCTCGCTCGAGGTTGTCGCGTTGCCGTGCTGTGGGAAAAAGTAAAATGAGTTACCTGCATGGGCTTAATTGTTATTTGTCCGGGGTTAAGAAAGAAAATGCACTCATGTAGCAATACCGCAGTCTTTCATTAGTGAAAGGATTTTTGTAAATCTGTAGAAGTTTCTGTTCTCTTTATATGTATTATAAGTGATCATCTGCTCAGCCTTTTCCCAACTATGTTGGGGTCGGCTTCCAATCTAACCGGATGCAGCTGAATACCTGTATTTTACATGGAGCGACTACCTATTTGATCCCCACAACACAGTTAGTACTGGGTAATACGATACCCCTTGGTAAGACTGGTTGTCAGACTTTTTGGGCCACTGACTGCCTAACGACTGTCAAAGATCTATAAATGACACCCAGGACCAACGGCTTAACGTGCTTTCCGAGGCACGGAGGAAACTCGGCATGTAATGGGTGGTCACCCTTCTCAGACCAACCTAGGTAAGGATGGCTTAACCTAAAGATCGAATCGAACGGCTGTTAATATTCTCTGCCCTGGTGCGTAAATGTGGTGCTATTCTACAAACGATGAGGACGGAGGTAAAAGGGGCAGTGCCCAGATGTACTTTTTATTTCCCCCAACTCGTGGGAACAATATGGAAAAACCTATAACCCAAAACACGGCCGATAACGGCGAAGGAAGGGAAGAGAATGATGCGGGATCGGAGTCCGGCGCCGCATCCAGCGATGTGAGCGTGGCAGACGGACCGGGACCAGAGAGGACCGGGGCTGCTCCTGTGAACAGGGAGTTCTTCCGCTAGCGGTCCAGGCCGGTAGGCGACCGAGAGTCGTCGTCAGAGTATGAGCTGGCCTCGGCTCGCAAGATCCCCACCAGCAAGCGAGGCGGGATCCGTGGCAAGGGGAGAGGCCTCTCTGGTACCGAGAGGTCGGTGCGGCTTGCCAAGGTGGGTGCAGACGGCGGCTCCGATGTAGAGCGTAAGGCCGGATTTGAGCCTCGGTGTGGGCGCGTTCTTTGAGGTGGCAAGCCGCCCACTACCTGAACGCGCCCCAAAAGGTGATAGCCGTAAGACTAGTCAGGGGGTACCGCACGATCTCCGGCGAAGCGGCGAGCGTCCTTGCCGGATTGCCACCATGGGATCTGGAGGCGATAGTTCTCGCGCGCCTGCACGAATGGCGCGCGGAGGCACTACGTCGGGGGGAAACTTCACTGCCGCAGCAAATAGCCTCTCAGCGGACAGTCCTCTGGCGTGATCTCATGGCCACATGGAGAAAGCGACTATCGCAACCCCGTGCAGGGCACGCCACCATAGTGGCGATAAGTCCTATCTTTGAGAAGTGGCTAGACAGGCGCCACGCCACCTCACCTTCCGCCTGACACTGGTCCTCACCGGACACGGTTACTTCGGGAGATTTCTGCACCGAATCGGGCGGGAGGAAACGCCCGGGTGTTTCCATTGCGAGCATCGTACGGAGGACACGATGGTGCACACCGTGGAGGTCTGCCCCGCTTGGGCGAAGCACCGCCGTGTCCTCGTAGCGGCGATTGGCGGCGGCGGTCTCTCGCGTCCGGCCCTGGTTTAAGCCATGGTCCGGAGCGAGAGGGAATGGGGAGCCGTCACCTCCTTCTGCGAAGCAGTCATGCTAGTGAAGGCGGTAGCGGGACGTGAGAGCCGTCCCAGCCGCGGGAGACCGGACCGGGTCACGTGGTGGCTCCGAGCCACAATAGGCGCGGGCTTGTGGACGGCGAGTTATGGGCTAGCTCGCCGTCCGGCCGACATGACAGGCCGTGTCGACGGCGCGTCCGTGTTCCACGCGCGCCTCAATAAGATGCCGGCAACCATGTAGGGGTCCGCATGGGCCGATGCCTGCTAGGGCTGCAGGACTGTTCGAAAGAGATACCGTAGCCCTGGAACACAAAGGGCAAAGAAGGAACATGGATGGGTTATAACCACTAAAAATACGGTCTTTGTTTTTTTCACATGGCAACATTTACAACACATATGATTCTGATATGAATTGATTTGAGTATGATTCTGCTACTATGTGTCACCATTTTACGAAAATTAGAAGAATTGGTAATGATCTGCTGGCAATTCGGAATATGAATTAATTTTAGAGGAATTGCTGAAAGTGGCCATTTTAGATCCCCAGATCTTGCTCATTAAACCATCATATCTCATCCAAACAAAACGAATGAAGATCTAATTAATTTACATGATTTGAACTTTAAATGCACAAATACACTTAGCCCAGTCATTAGGCGGAATCTCTTCTATTATTCTCGCTGGTCATTGTGAGAAACAATTACTTGTAATGAATGAGCTGTTTCGCGGCAAGAGACATGGTGAAGAAAACGTAATTTAATGCTTGATGAGACATGGTGGTAAGTCTGAATTTAAACTGGAGATTTAAGTGGGAATTTTGTAAGATCATTTTCTTGAGAGGTGGTGGCACAGTGGGAATGATCCCGATTGACGAGTAAGTAGGTGATAGGTTCTAATTCATACCCAGGCACAGGTAGGCACTTTGTGCATTATATTTCTTCTAGGCAAGCGTGCTCCACAATACGCCGCGGCATCGCTTCACATCAGGCGAGTTGAGACCAAACGCAAATCTATTTAGCGTAAGAAAGATCAAGTAAATACCCTTAATGAAGCCGAAAGTCATTTGTTCTCCCCATTATTGGAATCATTTGACTATACCTGGGAACCTTCTAGATACGGAGATATGAGAAGTAAAAGTTTCAACTTTTTAAATACAAAAGTTTTTTTTTTTTTTCACATAAAAAAGTTAATATTTAGGCAATAATTTTTGCGTAGAGGTCCTTAGTATGATGTACAGAATGCTTGGTTGATGGCTTCGTGGAGGGTCCGTTAACACTTTGTATAACTAATGTTTCCTATGCAGAACCGGTTATTTCTTTAATTTATAATTTTAAACACACTTTATATATTTACATTATATACAGACTACAAATAGAACTAAACTAATGATAAAAATAAGACTAAAAGTAAGAAAATATAAAAATCTAAACAACGACGACAAAGGACACTTAGGCGTCAAAGTACTCCTCCGCATCGCTGTCATCTGGAAACGTGCCCAGAAGACTGGCAGCATTGCCACGCTGAATGGCAATGCTAATTCTTTGGCCAAAGAAAGAGCCAGCCCTCTGGTCACGCGAAGTGTCGACCAGTCGGCGAGAGATTTCCTTAAAAAGGAGACGCGCACTCGGACCCCATGACCCGAGCGTTTCGACCCCAAACGGCTCAAAACTGTAGTTACCAATAAGGTTTTAACACACTTTTGTAAATAAAATATACAATCCCTTACCACAAAAAACCTTTCACCCAGGTAATTTGGTTCCTCAGATAAGCCTTCATGCACAAGGGATAATTGCTTTAATTAATCGCCGAAAAATAATTTAATACCGAGTCTACAGTGGCTCTGTAATTAAAAATCCGTTGGTTCGAGACATGGAACACAATCACACTGGTGTATCTGTAAATTGGTTCTGAAATAGGGTTACCATACGTTCAGATTTTCCCACTCAAATCCGGGATTTCAGCTCCGGAATGTACGGGAATTTCTAAAATTTTCGGAATTTTCACAAATGAGGAAGAAAGGAACAGTCGATGGTAATTTTATATTGAATTGAAAAGCAGCGGTGGCCCAGCGGAGGCGGCCCCGACTTACGAACAGTAAGCCGCGGATTCGAACCCAGGCAGGCGCATTACTTTGTGTAATTTATTTCATCACCACTGCTCTCAAAACGGTGAAGGAAAACATAATTAGGAAACCGGCAAGTCCTAGAACCAAAATTCAAAGACATGTGACATTGACATTGGATTGTAGCCCATTCACGCTCATAGAGAGGAGGCTGTGTGTCCCAGCAGTGGGAACATTGATTGCTGATTATGCTATATTAAATGTAATATTTTAAACAGGGTGGAACATTGACGCATAAACATTTCAGTACGACATTCCAAACCCCAACATAAAAAACAATCTGGAAACTTAAAACTTTCATACGTAATTAAAAAAAAGTTTTGTTGCTGTCACCTTTCACCTTGTACACTGCATACATATATGGTAAGAAAAATCTGGAATTTTCTTCAAATGTCCGAATTTTTCTCCTGTAAAAAAAAAGCGTAGATGTGGAAACCCTATTCAGAAAGCAATCATGGCGCCAGTCGTGTATCGCCAATCCGGAGCCGATATTTCAACACCTCTTTAATCGGTATATCGTTTTAAAAGCAAATTGTTTTACGATACGATATCGATCTTTTTGTGTTGCGGAAAGAGAATTTGTTTTTGTTGAATTCTGTTATTTTTCCCGCGGTTAATTTGTAGACATGTGTGATAGGATTTAGCATCGGTAAAAATGACAAAAAAGAGGTGGCGAGACGATCTGGACGCGTACCGCGAAGGCTGGCTCAAGGCGGCACGGGCATAAAGCACATGGAAGGAATTGGGGGAGGCCTTTGCTCAGCAGTGGGACAGCACAGGCAAATAAAAAATGTCAATCTTTATGCAAACTTCTATTCAAGTATATAACACTTTTAGGGGATGATTTTTTAGGGATCGTTTGTCACTGTAAGGCACAGCAATCCCAAAAGGTGATAGCCATAAGGCTAATCCGGGGGTACCGCACGATCTCCGGCGAGGCGGCTAGCCTCCTTGCCGGATTGCCGCCATGGGATCTGGAGGCGATAGTCCTCGCGCGCCTGCATGAATGGCGCGCGGAGGCACTACGTCGGGGGGAAACTCCGCTGCCGCGGCAAATTGCCGCTCAGCGGACAGACCTCCGGCGTGATATCATGGCGACATGGAGAGAGCGACTGTTGCAACCCCGTGCAGGGCACGCTACCATAGTGGCGATAAGTCCCCTCTTTGAGGAGTGGCTAGAGAGGCGCCACGGCGCCCTCACCTACCGCCTGACGCAGATCCTCACCGGACACGGTTGTTTCGGGAGGTTCTTGCACCGAATCGGGCGGGAGGAAACGCCCGGGTGTTTCCACTGCGAGGATCGCCCGGAGGACACGGTGGAGCACACCGTAGAGGTCTGCCCCGCTTGGGCGGAGCACCGCCGTGTCCTTGTAGCGGCGATTGGCGGCGGCGATCTCTCGCGTCCGGCCCTGGTTCAAGCCATGGTCCGGAGCGAGAGGGAATGGGAAGCCGTCACCTCCTTCTGTGAAGCAGTCATGCTAGTGAAGGAGGTGGCGGGACGTGAGAGGGAAAGAACCTCACGTCCCAGCCGCCGCGGGAGACGCCCTGGGCGTCGGGGGTCACGTGGTGGCTCCCGGCCACCGTAGGCGCGGGCCTGTGGACGGCGAGTTATGGGCTAGCTCGCCGTCCGGCCGTCTTATGACGACAGGCCGTGTCGACGGCGCGTTCGTGTTCCACGCGCGCCTCAAAGAGATGTCAGCAACCGAGTAGGGGTCCGCATGGGCCGATGCCTGCCAGAGCTGCAGGATTGTTCGAAAGAGACACCGTGGCCCTGGAACACAAAGGGCAAAGAAGGAACATGGATGGGTTTTAGTCAGTACAAGTCTGACACTCCCTTCCGCTCCGCCCAGAGTGGGGGGGGTCATTTGATGATTTCCCATCCAAAAAAAAAAAAAAAAAAAAAGGCACAGCAATCCCTATTATATGAGCACTGCGCTAGCCGGTTATGAAGTCTCTGGATTTATGCAAATAAACGCCCGTTTAGTACCGAATTAGTTTTATTCAGATTAAACCCAAGGAGAACCTTCCGACCGGACTAGTGCGCAGTAACTAGCCCGCCGTCCATACGTCGCGCTCACATATACATTTTGCTTACCTTGCATTCTGTCTGTCGTGCACGCTTACATGTGTCCCTACAATTTCATTGTTTTTTTGTGCACGATTTCATTATTTATGCAACTATCGTGCAAAATGTCAACCTTCTAGATTCAGTGATGCCTAGATTGTGCGTTGTCAGTCAGTAGGATAATTTAATTTTTTTTTGAAGCTTTCTTGTTGAATAAAAACTTTACCTCAATCCCCAATAACCTTCAAATTAATTAAAAGCGTACAAACATGAACTGCTAAAATCATAGCCCTGCCTTTTAGCTTTGCCGTAGTCGGGTTAAAATACACATAGCCAGTTAATGCTAAAAAAAAATCGTAATTAGTCCCGATTCCGAGCCAACAGACATAGACAACAAATTGGGTACGTTACATAAAAGCTTTTAAAAAAGCAAGATGGCTCTTCTCATAATATTTACTATCTCTGCTTTATTTTTGTAGAACCTTTAGAAGGACCTAAGTCAAGTCAAGAACGTACTATCGATGGTCTGCCACTTTCACCCTTATGCCCTAGGTAATAAGGTAGGTGAAAAGTGGTCGACTGTCAGTGAGCTCGGTGTAATAAGTAACGAACAAGATTTCCTCAAGTATGTTCTAAGTTGCTAGTATGTTGTAAGTAGTTAAGCAGAGCAGCTACTTGAAGTTTCGCTATAATAACTCTAGGCTTTAAAAACCGGTCAGTTTTACCGTTAAGAGGCAATTGTTTAATTTCAAACTAGCGACCCACCCGTGCTTCGCAAAGCGCCAGCTATCTGGTTCAAAACTTTGTCTAATTTAGCCTATATTTTAAGTTAACCATCTAGCGGTAAAGCGGTGAAAACTGCGCTCAAATCCATGCAGTAGTTTTTGCGTGATGCGCGTACAAACTTACAGACAGAAAAATATACTTTTATCTGTATATTTTTCTGTCTGTAAGTTTGTATTCTAAAAACGGTGTTTTGGCTTCTGTTGCTCTGATAGAGACCCCCATTTATTTATTTTTTCAATATCTTAAATGTACAGACATCGGCCTGTTACAATTTTATTATATGTATACATAGTACGTTTATTTTTAGTTTTCTTTTATTTTGTTTGAGGTACGAGATATGCTACTCAAACGCGCACTTGACTTTTCTCTCAATGCTTAAGATTAGCTTTTGCCAGCGGCTTCACTCGCGTTGTGCTCGGATATTGTCCCACGGGAACGTTTTAAATATAGCATTTGACGATTGGGGATAATGTAGGTTCTCACCAGTGAATAAATTTCCATAATCGGATCAGCGGTTTTGAAGATTACCCCCTACATCCAAACTTCCAAATTTGATTTAATCTCTTAATAATGTTATCTTTATAGATTTAGAAATCTCAAAGAATTCATTATCTACAAACATGATTTATAATTGTTTTTGATATGGAAAGAAAAATTCGAGTGCGAGCAGGGTTTGAAACTGCGACCTTCCGATGGCCAGCCAGACAAAGCAAGCGCTGGCTTGTTTGCCAGATTGATTGACAGCTGTAGTTCCCTACGCAGGGTTTGCGTATAAAAAATATTTAAAAATGATTTATAATTTTGTCACTACTGGAAAACTGCCTATAAAAGAGAGTGGGTAGTAACTCAGTGCGGGTTGGTAGAAATTACATCATCATCGTCTGCCTAGCCTTTTCCAGTCGGGGTCGGCTTCCAGTCTAACCGGATGCAGCTGAATACCAGTATTTTACATGGAACGACTGCCTATCTGACCTCCATAACCCAGTTAGTACTGGGTAATACGATACCCCTTAGTAAGACTGTTTGTCAGACTTTCGTGCCACTGACTACTTAACGACTGTCAAAGGTAGTAGAAAGATGTTGTTTGAAATCACATGCATTCGAGAGCAGCGGTGGCCCAGTGTTGGCGGTCTCGACTTACGAGCAGTAAGTCGTGAGTTCGAACCCAGGCAGGCGCATTACTTTGTGTAATTTATTTCATCACCACTGCTCTCAAAACGGTGAAGGAAAACATCGTGAGGAAACCGGCATGTCTTAGAACCAAAAATTCGAAGACATGTGACATCTACTAACCCGCACTGGGCCCGCGTGGTGGATTATAGTCCATTCCCTCTCATATAGGCTGATTATGCTTATGTACATGCATTCGCATTTTTTATTCTAAGACATGCGTCGTTTTCCCACGATGCTTTTCTTCACCGTTTTGAGAGCAGTGGTGATGAAATAAATTACAGAATGTAATGTGCCTGCCTAAGTTCGAACCCGAGACACGTTAATCGGGGCTTTTACCACTGGGTCATCAGAGTTCAGTATACCGACCTTTCAAGTATATTTTCTTAATGCATTCCGAAAACACTGTAAGTCGACTTACGTCTTTTATGGGTTCGTCCAACAGTGTAAGCATTTCGTAAGATAAGAAAATATTTCTCGGCCACTGATTTATCCCCAGTTTATTTCTGCTGACATTCTGTGTAAGCCTACTGATTATGGGTCACTTTATTTAGGGGTGTCTCAAAGAGATTTTTAAAAGACTTATAGTGCGGACATTGTGAATACAGAGTGAAAGGCACACCGACGCTAAAACGGTTACCACGTATTCAGTACTCACATCGTTCTGAAGCACGCGGCAAGCCACGAAGGAGATGGTGGGACGAACTAGACAGGTTCTATCAGAACTGAAAGGGGGACGCGTGGGTTCGCGAGAAATGGAAGGATTAGAAAGAAGCCTTTGCCCAGGAGTCGGACAGAATAGGCATTTTAGAATTTTTTTTTTTTTTGAAAATGCGTACTTTTATAGTCGCAAATCATATTTTGAATTTCGACAGCTACCCTAGTGCCTTCAAAAAACGTTTAAGTCACAATTAATAATAAAATGGACTTACTTATAATTCTTTTATCCGCTCAAAGAATGTCAAAATCAAACTGTCGGTTTCTGAACGGGGAATTTGAAATTCAGAACTCGTCAAAAAAAACATAATTAAATTTTGAATTTCGAATGAGGTGCCAATACTACTGGAACCGGGGTTTAAAGTCAGGCATTTAGTAAATCCCGCAAGATATTCTTTATCTGGAAACCCTAAAAACTTCTGTAACCGTAGCCAATAAATATAGCCGGTATGGCCACTTTAGCCACCCTGCAGCCCTAATCGCCGCATTAATCGCCCATTAAGTTAACGATAAAAATTCGTTTACGATTTTTTAATTCAATGGTCGTAGTGTTTCAGGGTCCCAGAGGTTCTGTTCCAGAAATTGGACCATGGATTTATTTAGTTTTCCTTTTTATATAAAAATCGTTGTAAAGAATGAATGTTGCTAGAAAGTTCGTTGCTATGGCTTATTGTAAACTAATTAGATGATGAAATTCATCATCATCAGCCTAGCCTTTTCCCAATTATGTTGGGGTCGGCTTTCAATCTAACCGGATGCAGCTGAATACCAGTATTTTACATGGAGCGACTGCCTACATGACCTCCACAACCCAGTTAGTACTCAGGTAATACGATACCCCTCGGTAAGACTGGTTGTCAGACTTTTTGGACCACTGACTACCAAACGACTGTCAAAGATCTACAAATGACACCCGGGATCAACGGCTTAACGTGCTTTCCGAGGCACGGAGGAAACCCGGTATGCAATTAGATGATGAAATAAATTAGATTAAATAATTTGCCAGACTTAAGTCTCAAACTCCAAGCATTTATTAGACCATTACAGACAGTTTGAATGTCAAAAACAAAAGGATGAAGCTACAGTCACAATCACAAGGCATAATAACTTGTGAAAATACTGTAGTTGCCCCATTCCAAAGCGTAGATCTCTATGGAGAAGAACGGGCAAGAAATTCCATGGACACTCTTTTAAATAAAAATATTTTACAAGTTCTTAGATACAGATAATTTCCTTACATTATCTGCCAAAGACCGGCTCGCAACATGTCCGTACCAGTTTCAAATATATACTAGTAATCTATACCAGGGGATGGCGGACTAGGGGGCTTTCCACAACGTCTAGAAGCAGTATTTTTTTTAATTTGACACTCCAGTGTGGGAAAGAGACAGAGTTATACGGCATTTCTAGCGCCATCTCTTTTACACACTGGAATAACATTAAAATAATAACACTTTAAGACGTCATGGTAGGCCACCAACTGCGGACACTGACATATTTCATTACAGTATCTGTAAGTATTCAGTGTCCGGAGCCGCGTTTGCAGTTTGTCTGAACTCGTTTTATCGAACCTTGTTAAGTGATTAATTTTCTCGCGTTGAGATTCCCTTGTAGCATCCAAACAACTCGATATTATTAAGGAATCGGTTGATTTTTAGTACGAGTGCAACTGTTGCGAAGCGTTTTCTTTGAAAGCATTATTTGTACCGAATTTCTCTCTACCGTCATCAATTAGATTTATACGCAAATTAATATCTTTCTGTGTCGATGCTGCGATACCTGGTTTTTAACGATATTTCAAAGCATTTTACTGGAGGTATATTTTGTTTTAAAAATCTCAGCAAATATCGAAGGGTCATCGAGTCGATAAGAGGAAAATCTTACATACTGTAGAACATCGTCGCTTCTACGCTTTTTGCTACGACAGCGTAGCTGCGTAGGCACATTTTGGTGTTGCTACATGTATGCAAGGTACAGACGCCAGCACATCAAGCTACTACAATCTGTCTAATTTATTTAATAGATTTTCAACTTTGTCGCCAAAGCATTAGGTTCAAGGTTGATTGGGAAAATTTGACAGTTTCGGGTATATTGATGTGCTGGCGTCTGTACATACTATGACTTTAATTTACACGTTATAGTTTTTAGAAATTGGTACATCTGTCATTGACAGCTCTATTTCGTGGTTTAGATGTTCTAATCACGTTCAGTTTCATTAGTAAAATTCGCCCTGAAAACACTGCGGTAATTTAGATTTTTAATAAGATTGGATAGTTGTCTAAATTTATTAAAATTATTCAATTTTTTTAAGTAAAAAATGACGCAAGTGTACTTACATCATTATTCGTCTCGGGGTGCAGTAGTGTGTTGTGTATTGTATGTGGTGCTCTTGAAAAAAACTAAACCAATTGTTATAAAACAATCCTTTTCATGATCTAGAAAAAAAGCTATTTTTTCATTTTCAAAATTAAGATAAACGCCACCACACCGTAGCGACATCTGTTGACGAGCATAAAAAGAGATACACACAATACATTCATTACTAATATGTATCTAATTATACTATAATAGTTAAATAGTGAGCTCGCCCGCTTTTATATAGGGATAATCTAACAATCTAATGTCAAATGTTAACACTAGGTTAGACTCTAGACCATGCTCTAATGACCCTTGTACACAATGGCCCAGTGCCCATAGCCATCTATCACCACTGTGTACAGAGTCGTAATAATCTAGAAATCAAGATATGATAGATTGGTTAGGATGCACAATAAGAATGAATTTGAAATTATAAATGGTGGGTAAATTAAGATTTAAGATACACTATGTAAGTATCATCATTCTCTTGCCCTTATCCCAATTCATTTGGGGTCGGCGCAGCATGTCTTCTTCTTCCATACTTCTCTATTACTCGTCATCTCGCCAGACACCTCCTTTCTTGCCATATCATTCTTTACACAGTCCATCCATCGTTTCTTTGGTCTTCCTCTACTCATATACCCATTCACATTCATACTCAAAACTTTCCTCACAACATTTCCCTCATTCCTCCGCATTACATGCCCATACCACGACAACCGATTACCACACAACTTTTCAGTCACCGGCGCCACTTTCAAACTTCCTCTTATATACTCATTTCTTATTTTATCCATTCGCGTAACACCACACATCCCCCTTAGCATTCTCATCTCCGCCACATGCAAATGCCTTTCATTCATCCCTTTTGTGGCCCAACATTCTGATCCATACAAGACAGCAGGTCTAACCATTGTTTTATAAATGTACACTATGTAAGTACTGAAATGGAAAATTATACTCTAGGTAAGATACATTGTTTTTCTATTTTAATAATGAATAGATTAATAGTAAATTAAATGTTTTATGTGTATAATTATGTAAGCTGGATTGTTTGTTAATAAAACCTTCTACCTTCGATAAAATGACATAAAAAAGGGGTCTAAGCAATCGGCGATGGCTTTCAAATCGTTTCAAATTATTTTTTCACAAAAAAATGGAATAATGGCTCTTTGTCTAACGGGTAAAAAAATCTGTAAAAGTAAACGACTAAATAAAATAACTTCCTCATTCTGTTGTGTAAAATAAAACTACTCAAAAGTTAATAGTTAAGAGACAAATATTATCAGTACAATAGCTTTTTTTATTCGAAATACGTTGGTATTTGGCTGCACCTCGCCTGATCTGAAGCTATGAAAAGCGGGCCATACTGCCAGCTAACAAGCGAGCAAGCGAAGTGAAATGACGCTCGGCCGGCTTGCTCGCCCGCTGGCCGTGTGCCGTTGATACGGCCAAGGGTGGAGCACTCTTGCCCAGATCGATTCACTCGAACCTTGAAGAAACCCAGATTATAATGGTCGGAGAACAGAGAAGCCGGCAGTGAATACCAGGAATAGCAGTTCGCACAATAAATGTGAAAGCGTATTAAAGTGCTATGGTTCCACGGGTCGGTGGAAGTACAACCATATAACAGCCTTTATTCTCGTCGTGATAAGTTCTATTTCAGACTTAAAATAACTGTGATAGGATTGGACATAGTTTACTTGTCTAAAGCTTATGTGAGGCTCTCCAGGGACCACGAGTTAAATTGAACACTGGCGTAGTATACCGCCTCTGTAGATAGGATCTAAGGGACTAGTACGAACGCGAACGTGAATACTTCGGTTTAATAAAAAATAACAATACTCTTTTCACATACATGGTGTAAATGGACCCTTCACGAAGCCGTCAACCAAGCATTATGTACATCAAACTAAGTAACTTTATGCAAACATTATTGCAGAGAAACGAATTTATTATTGGGTGAAAAATTATGTTTTACGTTAGGACTCAATGTAACGCACTGAAAACACTGTGCTGACGGATGGATTGAATAGTACTGGGGTCGTAGAGGTGTTAAAAGTAAAAATCTTACATTAAAAACATGTATGTAAAAAAAAAAAAGTTGTAAAAAAATTGGAACTTTGACCCCCAATATCTCCGTAACTAGAAGGTTGCCAGGTATAGTCTAGAACAAAAAAATGATCGCAATGACGGGGGGAATAAGTACCTTTTGGCTTCTTTAAGGGTCTTGTTCAACCCTTTATAATATTTTCATAATTTTAAGAACGTATTAATACTATGTTACTACGTTGCTATGTTACTATGTTGTTGTTGTTATTGTTATGTTACTATAATAATAATAATAATAACTACCGGAAATACATTGTAAAGGATGGCACGGTTGACATATGTCGGGCATGCCACCGTCCGGGAGAATCGATCCGACACATTATTTCTGGGTGTTCTCGTCTGGCTAACGGAGAGTACTTGCATAGACACAACCTCGTTGCCAGGATTATCCACCAGCAACTTGCTTTAAAGTACAACCTTGTGGAATCAGAAGTACCATACTATAAGTATGCGCCCGACCCAGTTCTCGATAATGGTAATATCACGTTGTATTGGGATCGATCTATCATCACTGACAGGACTATTGTTGCCAATAAACCTGACATTGTGGTGATAGATCGATTGGAGCGTCGCGCAATGATTGTTGATATAACGGTTCCGCATGACGAGAACCTCGTGAAAGCAGAGAAAGATAAACAATTCAAATATCTAGATCTGGCTCGCGAGGTTGTCGACATGTGGGACGTGAGTACAGCAGTCATTGTGCCGATAGTCGTGTCAGCCAATGGCTTAATAGCCAATAGCCTCGACAAACATCTGAGGAGGCTCTCGCTTGGCAGCTGGATCAAGGGCTTGATTCAGAAAGCAGTACTTCTGGACACGGCGCGTATCGTTAGGAGGTTCCTCTCTCAAGAGCCCTGACCACCGGTATTTCGGACCCTGTTCCCGATACCAGTGGGCTACTATTTTTTATATTTTTAAATGTTTTTTTTTTATATTACTTTGTATAGAAATATTTAAAAATGTAAATTATATGTATAAAAATAAATAAAGGAAATAATAATAATAAAATAGTTTATTTTCTCCACAATATTAATCTTACTAGTTACCTTATTTCTACGGTGACATATAGGACGGGCATTATATTGTGGGAGACTGGTGCCTAAACTAGACTCGAGGACTGTATTTCAGGTCACCAGGACTCCTCCATTTAAATTTAACAAATTATTTTATGTACTCGTACAAACTGTATTCAGTTAGAACATGTTAACATTTTTTTATTTTTTTATTTTTTTTTATTTAAAGATTATTGATTATTAGTTAGTATGGTTAGTATCAGGGTATGAGTGAGGTTGAGTGTGTACTGCGTGTATGTGTAGTTAGAGAAGTGTGTTCAGTGGTTGTGTATGTGTGGGGGGGGGGGGGTTGTGTGTAGGGGGGTTGTGTGTAGGGGGGTTGTGTGTGTATATTTTGTTTTGATCGTAGCATATTTGCATAATGGTTTATGTTAAAACTTTTAATAAATTTTCAGTGTCATCGTAATTGAGTTCTTGGAGCCAACTGTATAGCTTCATTTTGCACTTTATCTTATTGAGTTCATAGATAGGTATGATCCTATTTACTTTATTGTAAATATACCGACCGAGGTGATAGAAGAAACGTTTTGAAAAAGATGTTGTAGGCGAAGTATGGCATTTAACAACGGGATTAAATCTTCTCTTAGCTCGAGGCAGTAAAGGATTGTAGGTTAGTAGTTTATGTTGTTTCAGGATGGTTTGTTGTACAAACAGTTGGCGCACCGTCAAGACTTTCGCTTTTTGGTATAGTAGTGCTGTAGGGTAGCGATAAGGTAAGGACAAAGAAACCTTCAGTATGGCTCTCTGTGCTCTTTCCAGTTCCAGTAGGGTACTTTTTGGAGCACCACCCCAAGAGGTGATGCAGTATGTTATTAAAGACTGAGCAAGAGCACAGTATACCATTTTTTTTATTTTATCATCAGTCACATTTCTTAGGGTCTTAAAAACATATATCAGTTTTCTCAGTCGGTTACTTAAGGTGTTGATATGTTCCTACTATGTTATTATTTTGTTGTTGTTATGTTACTATGTTTGTGCTTATTGAAAAGATTTTAACTAAAATGCTATAGGATAACATATTATTTTCGATTCAAATATCGACATATTTACGTTATGTTTACACCGTGCGGTCGTCTAGCGTCTCAGTTTGCCTTATCTCGCTCTACCGTCGATCAAGACTACATTCCCCAATCGAATATTATATTACGTTGTGAATACAAACAAATAAAATCATGTCCTTGAAAAGACTATCTATATACTATATCGAAAACTATTGTTTCAGACGATTTCATAATTTATTCACGGCTAGCGAGTGGAATACGATGTCGATATTAATTTAAGTCATCATCATCTGCATAGCCTTTTCCCAACTATATTGGGGTCGGCTTCCAGTCTGACTGGATGCAGCTGAAAACCTGCAGTATTTTACATGAAGCGACTGCCTATCTGACCTCCACAACCCAGTTAGTACTGGGTAATACGATACCCCTTGTTTGTCAGACTTTCGGGCCACTGACTACCTGTAACGACTGTCAAAGATCTACAAATGACAGCCGGGACCAACGGCTTAACATACTTTCCGAGGCACGGACGAAACTCGGTATACAATGGACGGTCACCCATAACGGACCGACCGGGACCAACCTAGGCAAGCGCGGCTTAACCTGACCGACCCTAGCGGCTGTTATTATTTAACCACAAACTCGACATTAATTTAAGTAAAATAACGTTATTAAATGCGCCATTCAGAAGTTTATTTCAGTTTCATATTATACAAGCTGCAATGTAACTGTTGTATAAAACAAATAGTTGAAGTAGTATAATAGGTTATAGCCTTCATCATAATAATATTTAATAAATAAAACGGAAATTTTCATATTATGCTAACTGCAATGAAACTATTTGTTTTATAAAACAAATAGTTAGTAGCCAACGCTTTAATAATTGCATATAAATTCTATACTTTTGAATGAGCAATATTTGAATATACTGAGTGGCGGCGACAATCCATACTTACTTACTTACTAATATTATAAATGCGAAAGTAAGTTTGTTTGTTTGTTTGTTACCTTTTTACTCCTATATCACTAAACCGATCATAATGAAATTTTGTATATACGTTTCCAGGTGTACAGAAACGGACATAGGGTATCTTTCATCCCGAAACAATGTACTGTTCCCGAGGAAAACAACTATAACCAATTTATAATAATAGATGGCGCCACGAGTCTTTCGAATCAAGATTGAATTATATTATTACAAGCAGAGTGCAACCCGAATTGTTGTCAAAATCTAAATTAACGCGAGTGAAGCCGCGTGCATAAGCTAGTACGACAATAAATTAAACTGCGTATACCTCATGACGTTCCCAGTCTGCATACAAAAATTCAATCGAATATATCCAGTAGTTTAGCCACAGAACATCATTTTTCTTTTATAGTATTTTCTACATGATGTAGATTAAAACACAGACAGGTTTACGCCCCTCGCAACGGTATAAACATCATCATCTTCATCTGCCTAGCCTTTTCCCAACTATGTTGGGGTCGGCTTCCAGTCTAACCGGATGCAGCTGAATACCAGTGTTTTACATGGAGCGACTGCCTATCTGACCTCCACAACCCAGTTAGTACTGGTTAATACGATACCCCTTGTTAAGACTGGTTGTCAGACTTTTTGGGCCACTGACTACCTAACGACTGTCTAAGATCTACAAATGACAGCCGGGACCAACGGCTCGTGCTTTCCGAGGCACAGAGGAAACTCGGTATGTAATGGGTGGTCACCCATCCATAGACCAACCTAGGCAAGCACGTCACGTTTTATCTACTTATAGTATCGTCTTCAATTTATAAAATTGAATTAGGACCAATATTCTTAAACATAAAAACAATTATTAACACAACGGTATAAATACTAAACAGAATTATGTTGCCAAACCGCTACTTCAAAAACCTTTGCCAAATTCGTTCCCAAAATTTTATTTCCAGATGCGAATTAGTGCAAATTATACCTAAGGTTAGTCAAATATCCTTCTAATATTATGGTTCTGCTCGTCCTAAATAAGCTATTTCTATAAAACGTTCCCCCTTAACAATACCCAGATGACAAAACAAAATGGGAGGACCAAAAACTTTTTAGACAAAAAAATAGCATGTCTAACTTAACAGACAAAACGTTCTCACAGAACTCTTTATCACAATTACAAAGAAATTTAAGAAGAACTATTTATATTAAAGCTAAATCTTTCATTTCATCTCGACACGTATTAATGCGAATCCTGGTATTAGACCCTTGTCCCACTACCAGCGAGTAAATGGAGCAAGCGACTAGCTATCGACGATTTTCTCTCTCGCTCAAGAAATGTACAAAAGATTGTAGGTATTATGTAAAAGCGTTCATGTAAAGGGCGTAAAAAACAATTTTAGAGAAGCCGAAATACACATGTACTTCCCGTCATTGCGATCATTTTTTTTTTGTACAGGACCCTACTTGGATACCTGCTAGTTACGGAGATATTCAACGGTATCAAGATCGTTTTTCACACGTTTCAAATAAAATTCAATTACAAATGTTAGTTCGATTATATCATTTGTAATTGTAATTGTGAGTGATGCCACATGTCTTCGATTTTTTAGGCTTCCTCTAGATATTTTCCTTCACCGTTGCAGTGGTGATGACATAAATTACACAAAGCTATGCGCTTCTCTGTGTTCGAACCCACGACCTACCAATTGTAAGTCGGGCCTGTTATCACAGGGCCAACACTGCTAACTAGCGCTACTCGCTGGCAGTGGAACCGGTGCCTTAGTTCAGGCTCCCTTGGGAGGCATGAGGTAACTGCAGGTAAGGGGAACACCGCCACAAATCGAGATATACATTTTATATCAGCCGCTTAAGCTATGTTTCATGTGCCTGGAGGAGTAATCTGTGACTTTATGCTGGTTTATAGGTTATCTTTGATGTTTTATTACGTCGGTGAATAATCTCGGTTAGGTTTGGTTAAATTAACCTCCATTAGTTAGTAATCTACTTCATTGGAGGAAGACCAAAGAAACGATGGATAGAGTGCGTAAAGGATGATATTACAAGAAAGGAGGTGTCTGATGAGATGACGAGGATTAGAGAAGTATGGAAGAGCAAGACATGCTGCGCGGATCCAATTTAGGAGAATGATGATAATTATTTACTGATATACAACGCTATTCTTTAGAAGAGAAGAATAGCGTTGTGAAGGAAGAAGAGAAAGAAGAAGGTAGGTGAACACTAACACAGTATTTTTGTTTATTCCTTGGGGATAAAAATACAATTCATTATTTTGTCACTTGAAACCCCATCGGGCACACGGCTTGTTTCATTTTTGTCACCATACACATAAACGTTTCAAATCTGTCCAAATAAATCTCACACTTTGCGAAACCCATAAAAATCCGTCGCCATTTAATATCTGTACGACCCTAATAACATACACAATAAACAAAAAGGACATGTTTTTTAATTAGAGCACTTTGTGCCTCGTTACCGTAATGTGGCTAAAACCGGGTACATCAGTAACCGGGCACATCAGTACTCGGGCACATCAGTACCCGGGTCTCGTAACAAGCTTATCTTCAGCTCTTGGGCCCGGTTCGGACAAACCCGCAAATATAATTTAAATGTACCACTTGTGGCTTATTAAATGTCCTCTTTTCCACGAACTAATTGGATAATTTATGCGGGATACCGTATTAATTGTGAAGTCTTTGTCCTAGATTGTGCGCATAGGAGGGATATAGAGGGTGTAGGTATGTTTTTGGAATATTTAAACGTGGTATGATAAGCGACGGCAAGGTTCGTACCTATTTGGTTAGATTTATAGGTGGTACTATGAAATAAACTATCTACTTATTAAAAGTTTTATTAAATTCAGTGACAAACAACGCACAAACTAAAACCACTCGGTCTAGAAGATTGAATTTTCTCTATCATTAGGTCTAAAATTATGTACAAGAGTTGCGCAAAATTTTATTTTAATTTAATAAAGAAAGTGGGTACTTAGGATGGATTTTGAAAAATAAATCCCATAAAGAGGTAACAGAGGGGATGAAAGTTTGAATGGAAGTTTTGGTTGTCAATGGTTAAACACAATCGTCACACAACTTGTCTTGTAAAAAAACTTTAATTGTAGGGTTAATCATTTTATTTTTATAGTCGTTACAGTGGCCTGAGAGTCTGACAACTAGTCTTACCAATGGGTATCGTGTTACCCAGAACTAACTGGGTTGTAGAGGTCAGATAGGCAGTCGCTCCATTAAAAATACTGGTATTCAGCTGTATACCGTTAGACTATAAACCGACCCCAACATAGTTGGGAAAAGGCTAGGCAGATGATGATAATCATTTTGGTATTTTATTTTAGTCAAGCAATCACGATATGAGATATTAGAGCACAATAGTAGATAACCGTGGCGTGACGATTTGGAATCGTTCCTGACTGATTGGCCAGAGGAGGCCCAGCAGTGGGACAGAATAGGCTAATTAAAAAAAAGGAAATAATCATCAACTTGACAGTTGAAAATCTCAGCTAAAAGCACCTAAATTTTAATAACCTCTCCACAAAACTGCCACAGTTATCTCCGCTAAAAGTGAATAAGCTAACAGCTAAACCAAGTTAGTTCTCGGTTAAAAGCTAAACCCCTCAATTAAGCTGCAGAGTAAATTGTCAACTGTATTATTGGTAGCTCACGTCTAAAGTTTGCAGGTCTCCGGAGGGCCAACCTAAGTGAGAGGGGCCTGGCTAGATGGATCGAGTTACAGACTTAGTTTGTGGGTTTTAATCTGATTTTAGTCTTAGTTTTAAAGACTAGTTTTTTTTAGTAGTTAAGATAAAAAAGTAGCCTTTGTTAAAATTTGTTTGTATGCAAAAGTTTTAGTACGAAATTGTAGGCTAAATTTAATAATAAATAAATAAAGAAGCCCGGTAGCTCGGACCCTGTTCCCAATGCCGGTGGGCTACTATTTTAATATGTTTAAATGTTATTATATTACTTTGTATAGGAATATTTAAGAATGTAAATTTTGTGTAAAGAAAATAAATAAAGGGAATAAATAATAATCGACTACTGAGCTTGAGGTCCTGATTTCGATTCCCAGGTCGAGAAAAGTGTTATTGGGTTGTTCCATGAGGAATTTCTCAGTAGTAGTCACGGAGTCTGGATTTGTGCCCGGTAGATGGCAATAAGCTCGCCCCCAATAACATAGGACTTAAGCATAACTGGCGAAATGTGGGTGTACTGTTGAGTAAACCGCTGCCTAGTCCTTCGAGGATCACAGGTGTGATATAATGTTAAATAATAATATAACATCACGCTTGTAATCCCCAAATGGTACAGTAGAGGTGTACAATCTATATAACCCCATTTCGAAAGTTATGCTTAATTCCTGGTAGAGAAACTGAATTACACTTTGCCCGACCCGGGAATCGAACCTAGGAGATTATGTTCAGCAGCAGCGCTTGCGACCACTAGACGAACGAGGCACAGTTATAATCTACAGGCTCGTTTTTATGATAGCAGTGTTTAGAGTAGAAAAGACGTCACTGCCTGCTCAACTGCTGAAAAAAGCCACACTGGGCCAGGAATGTTTGATATATTCAGAACACAAGAAGAAATCTACACATCTCCAAAAACCTTACAAAAAAACTCATTGTTCCATTACATTTGAAGACCCGCGAGTCAAGTCCCTAAGGCACTTGCTTCCACTGATCTGTCAGAGGGCTTAACAGGCGGGGCTCGATATCAAACTGACGAGGGTTAAAGGATCTGAGTCGTGATAAGCGGTCTGATAAGGAACAGCTTACTTGTAGACAGTACAGTGTATAAATGATGAAGAGGAATCTTGTTTTATTTGAATTGATTAAACTGAAATTGCAATTGCGAACGTGTTGAAAACTTTTATTAATTTGAAATATTATACAGCACAGAATCAATAAGGAAGACATCAAGACATAGAGAACAGTAGTTACCACAGAGTATAGTAAGTGACATCTGTCATACGATTTTGACAATATAGGAGAAGGTGGCAATTTTGAATTGTGTCAACAGGAAGTGATTCTGTTTGCTGTTACCCAGTCACGCATTGGTGATGATGATGATGATGATGATGGTATCTAGCCGAGTTCGGCCACAACGACTGCATTCGATGGCTTGCTAGGGTTGCTGTCGAGAGCTTTGGTGTGCTCTCAAGTGGCTAGCATTTCCAACTTTGGTCGAAAAACTACGAGCACAAAGCGGACAAGTCAGAACACCACTGGAGACATTGTAAGGTAGCTGTCTAGCTGGTCTAGTTTTAAGGTCATCACGTTTTCAAGTATTGAAGGATGGACAGATAGACTCCTGTCCTGGGTTAGGATCTAAAAAACTTTTTGCAAGGTCAGTCCCAGTAAAATCACCAAGGTCCAATAATTACTACAAATCCTACTTTATCCTACTTTCTACTATCCTACTAATATTATAAATTCGAAAGTTTGTGAGGATAGATAGATGGATGGATGTTTGTTAGTCTTTCACGCCAAAACTATTGAACGGATTTGGATGAAATTTAGCACACAGATAGACTATAACCTGAATGAACACATAGAATACTTTTTATCCAGGTAGTATGATTCCGTGGAACAGTAATCGAAATCCATGCGGGCAAAGTTAGTAATACTATAGTTATGTAAAAACCACAAAGATTTTTGAGTTTGCAGTAAAATGTTCATCATCTACCTACGCTACGAATTTATTTATTTTATGTTATTTAATAGTTTTTAATTAAAAATGTATATAGTTATTTAACTTTACTTCATAAAAAAAACTTCGCTACGTAATTAAATGAAATCTTTGCCGTCAAAGAAATTCCCGAAGTAACAAAAAAGGCACCTAACTATAAAAAATAAAACATTGGTCGAAGTAAGGCCTGAGGAAATCCGATTTATATACATAGAGTTATCCAAAATTCACTTCAATCCTCTCGTGCCGATTTTTAAACCGCCCTCGCGACCCAATTCCGAAACTTTGGGCACTTCAATTCTCATTCTGTATTGTAGGCCACGATTGCGACAAACCAAATTGACCCTTAGCTGTGAGGTTGGAGAATTCAAATTGGGATAACTGGAGTGTTAAGTTCGTGAGCTGATGGTCTTCGTAGAGAGCTGGTTATCGAGTTGCGAGGCGAAGTGTTTTACTTTGTCGCTTTTACGTTTGTATATTTGTTTTTGAGTGTTTTCGAGGTTGTAATAAGAGGTTGTAATAAGAGGTTGTTGTCACGAATATACTTCAAAACTCTCTTATCAGTCACCCTTATCATAATGTAGTCTTTGTAGCTTGACACAGGAGATATTTCGTCATAGAAGCAGTTTCTGCCCGTGAAGATTCCTGTTTTAACATAAACATATTCTACGGCACACATAAGTGAAAGAATTTTTGAAATCGGTTGAGCGGTTTCGGAGATTATCTCCTTTATCCAAACTTACGAAGTTTACTTATTCATTACTAGCTTAAGCCCGCGGCTTCTCCTGCGTGGAGTACGATAATTGTCACGGTGTAGGAAAATAGCGTGAGGAACGGAGCGTGAGGAATGTCCTAGAACAAAAAAAAAAACATAAGGAATTGATCAACCGCTATAGACCCTTATGGTGAATAACGTCCAGGTTCCTATCATAGAGAGGAGCCCGTGTCCCAGCTGTGGGCTCTTTGTGGTTGTGCATTGTATACCTCAAGGAAAACACGGTGACAAACAAAATTCAAGTTTCCGTTTGAAACCTCAGCCACATCTAGTTGTATCACGTCTTTGTGTAATAATAATATGTCAAGACCAGCGCTTAATAGCGTTACAGCCTCCACTATTAATTGAACGAATAAATTAATTGACGGAACATGGAATCGTACTTATAGGCAAGCCATTTGTCACCAGAATTGACATCCAATTTGGGAGCTGTAATTATTGTGTAGACCGTAATCTTATGGAGACTTACGTACTCGAAGGTCGTAGCTAAATAATGACAGCTGGGTTGTGGAGGTCAGATAGTCGCTTCATGAAAAATACTGGTATACAGCTTGACCCAGTTAGACTGGAAGCCTATACCACTGGTGTACGGTCTACCTATGCAAGCAAATTCAACAACTTAAAATATTTCAAGTCTTCTTCTTCTTTTTCGTGTGGTTAGTACCTAACCTGGTGTGAGGAGCTCGAGGCTAAATAATAACAGCCGCTCGGGTCGATCTTTAGGTTAAGCCGTGCTTGCCTAGGTTGGTCTGTGGATGGGTGACCGCCCATTACATACCAAGTTTCCTCCGTGCCTCGGAAAGCACGTTAAGCCGTTGGTCCCGGGTGTCATTTGTAGATCTTTGACAGTCGTTAGGTAGTCAGTGGCCCTCTGACTTGGCTTACATGCCGTCGAGAAATATCTCTCAGGCATGTTTGGTTTCCTCACGATGTTTCCCTTCACCGAAGCTAGTGATAACTGTGTGCGTTTTGTTTAGTGATAATTATACAAAACGCACAAGAATCCGAAAAATCAGAGGTGCCTTGTGTTCGAACTCGTGACCTATGAGGCTAGGCTATCACTGCTTTAACATTTCAAGTTCTAGTATACCTCGTGCTGTTCTTATTTCAATTTAAAACTGAAAATGAGTTTTTCATTAATTTTTCAAACGATCTCTTTTTGAAAAAATATTGAATCAATAGCAAATTACCCTGCGTCAAAATCCAAAACCGGCCTAAAAAAGTAGGCAAGGAACAGTTTTTTATAGCATCATTTGCGGTTCCCAACACGGGGTCAGAGAAGCCTCGTAAAATCCTTACGGATGGCGGTACTTTCTTTCTTATCTCAGAGCGACTGCCATTTTTATATCCTACTGTTAAAGAGACAACTGGCAGGGTTTTGTCGCTAAATATGGGATTTTCGCTGTTTTCTGATATGGGACATGAAAAACAAAAGGTTTTGTTGGTTTTCGTATTTACATGTTGAGGTACATAACAGTTTACGATATTGTTTTTGTTCGTATCTGTCTGTAGGTAAAAAAGGAGAATAAAAAAGCGGGTAACCATCGTAGTTGGGGATTTATTTATTTTATTTTCTTATTTGTTGATAGAGCGGCAACAGAAAAACACATTGTGGAAATTTCAACTGTCTACCACAGCTGTACTACAGCCCGCTAACAAACAGAGGGACGGACTGGCGGACAGCAGTGGAGGTTTAGTAATCTTACGGGTACGGAACCCTGAAAAATGGTGCTGACGCAAACGAGGTAATATTTGACTCAAGCTTGATCACAGACAGGATGTAGACATGTCGCATCCCTCTCAAACCGTTTCTAATTTTAACAAGAGTATAAACGGCATTGACATCTAATTAGCTTCAACATAGCTTTTATCAATATAATTCATTTTTTGCCTTTTTAGATCAAAGTCAAAGCTTTATTTACAGTGTAACCAATGTAACATGACATGCACTAATGAATTTTCAAGGAGTCGTTTGAAATTGTAGATCTCATGTAGAAGAACGAACGCAGTTTTTTACCCGACTAAGGCGAATTCCAAAATGAGGGTTATGTGTTTGATGCCCCTCGGTATAACTTTTTAGTAGAAAATTGGCAGTTCTTCGCACCTTCGAAGACGCACAAGGAGACGCTTTTTCTGTGTCGGATTTTGTACTTAAAGGCAATACCGACACAGTCAGTATTCAGTGACACGCTTGGTGAAAACGATGAACGAAATAGTAAAAATCTTATGTCAATTCTGTTGAAGGTCAGAACAACGAAACGCTTTGAAAGCCATTGTTACCAGTCTAAGTCCTCAGGCCAAATGCGAGACTACAGGGTGTAAACGGACCCTTTACGAAGCCGTCAACCAACCATTCTGTACATCAAACTAAGTAACTCTACGCAAAAATTATTGCTGGGAAACGATTTTTGGGTGAAAAATCACATTTTACGGTAGGACTCAATGTAACGTACTCAAAACATTGTGCTGATGGATGCATTCAATAGTACGGGGATCGTGGAGGTATTTTAACATTAAAAACGTGTATAAAACTTGTGAAAAAGTTATACCTTTGACCCCCAATATCTCCGTAACTAGAAGGTTACCAGGTATGGTCTAGAACAAAAAAATGATCTCATTGACGGAGAGAACAAGTGCCTTTGGGCTTCGTTGGGGTACTTTTACACCCATTATAAAAAAAAAATTGCCTCAGGAAAGTGTAGTAAGCCACGTAAATACAAGGCTCATTGCGCATTAAAGAACAATCTAGAAAGAACATTTACCCAAACATGGTTTACTAAAATAATCAGCAGCAAACAATCTGACAAGTCACAACGTTTCCGTTTTATTTCCATATGCTTAACTCTAAAAAATAAAATCATAACAAAAGGATTTAAACACGAAAAGGCTAAATTTCTCGCCTTTGTATAACATAGTGGTAGGTACAGTCGGTATCGTAAGTGTCATGACAATTTATGATTTGTAATATTTTTCTGTTGAAAGAGTCGCGCTGGCGACTAATAGACCAACGAAGTAGTCGTTGGTCTATTGTCGCCAGCGCGACTGCTGAGCCCAGGACGCCATGTCCTGGGTTCGATTTCCAGGTCAGGCAAATTGTTATTTGGTTTTTCTATCTGGAATTTCTCAGTAGCCGACATGGAGTCTGGATTTATGCCCGGTTGATAATAATAGGCTCGCCTCGTATTACATGGGACTTAAACTTAACTGACGAAATGTGTGTGTAGGTACAACTCTGTCTAACCCTTCGGGGACTACATGCTTGATGATATGTAATGTTACGTTTCTGTTGAATTTTCCTCTTAAGTAATGTTAAGATATGCCATTAAAATAAACTAAAACTTAAAATACGGATTAATGTAGACCTACACATAAACGTTAAGTTTTCTTGATACTTGACTATCGAAAAACACTCAACATTTTTTTCTGATTATAACTATAACTTTGAAGATTCGTAAAATTTTATAATATCTGCAAAAATTTTCATTCATAATACACTAAACGCTGCATTTTCCAAACAATTTTCTACAATTATTAAGTCACTTTTCACATCGACTGTACACGAAAGCCTTACAGCACCGCCAAGAAGTGATTAATTGCCCAACGTAACGTATTTACGTACATATACACATAATATACTCACAAGTATGTATGTATATGCCATGAAAGTTAATTTATTCCTGTACTGAGTACCACCGAGGGAATTATTTGGTAATTTGACTCGGATTTGATACGAAATACCGAGTTTTGTTACATATTTAGGTATTTACGGTATGTTTTTATTAAAATGGACCTATTTTTATATGAGTTTGGGTGAAGAATGTTGATGGAAACGTAATCTATACTTCTTTACTAATACTTATCTATACATAGTATAAAACAAAGTCGCTCCCGATGTTTGTATGCTTAGATCTTTTAAACTACGCAACAGTTTTTAATGCAATTTTTAGCAATAGATATAGTGATTCAAGAGGAAGATGTAAATGTGTATTTACATTGCACCCGTGCGAAGCCGTGGCCGGTCGCTAGTAATCTATACTAATATTTTAATGCTGAAGAGTTTGTTTGTTTGGTTGAACGCGCTAATCTCAGGAACTACTGGTTCGAATTGAAAAATTCTTTTAGTGTTGGATAGCCTATTTATCGAGGAACGGTATAGGTTATTTATAACATCACGCTACGACTAATAGGAGCGGAGCATAAATGGAAAATGTTGCATAAACGGGGAAAATGGGATCCGCCTTTATTTATTAATTTATTTTATTATTTTTTTTGGCAACAGAAATACATATTCTATGTAAATTTTAACTGTCTACCTATCACGGATCATGAGATACAGCCCGCTGACAGACAGACGGACGGACAGCGGTGGCTTAGTAATAGGGTCCCGTTGGTTACCCTTCGGGTACGGAACCCTAAAAAGCATCTCAACATCCTAGAATTTTCGTTAAAGACACGTTTTTTTTTAATTTCTCTGCGACACATACAACAGAGTGTGTGAACGTCTAACGGGTGGAGGAGCTTACATGCGGTGTGTCATGGTTTGAAGAGCTTACAGGTGGCGTCGACAGGTGGCAGCACTGTCGTGTCGCGACACGCTGCTCATTTAATATTAAACTTAGGGCTTAGTTCGGGCTCACCTAACTAAGTAAGACATTTAATTTTCCCATTACTTTATAACATGCTTACAATACTAGTCAACAAAGTTGGTTGACAAGCTTATTTTCTCACCACGTCATCAAAAGCAGGATGTCAGCCCAGCCTTAACCCAACTGTGTTGGGGTCGGCTTGCAGTCTAACCGGATGCAGCTGAATTTCAGTATTTTACATGGAGCGACTGCCTATCTGATCTCCACAAACCAGTTAGTACTGGGCAATACGATATCTCTTAGTAGGACTAGGTGCTTAGTAGTCAGACTTTCGGGCCACTGACTACCTCAAAAGTCATCAAAGGAATCGCAATTCGCAATGCCTCGCAATTCACAAGTCTTACTTGATAGTGATGGGTTTTTTTTCATATTTCCATCGAGCCAAAAAAAAAAACACGCATTTGTCTGGCCACACAGGAAGTACAGTAAAATTACATAGAGACTATGTATGAAGTGGAAATTATGTTTATCCTACTCCTCCGCTATTCTTTTCTGATTAATTTCGTTGTGGGATTCAAGACCGTTAAATTGTTTCGCTGGGACTTCGTCGAGCTTCATTGTCTCGGCGCTTTTCTGGTGATCGCCTCTGTTGTATCTGGCTTTCAGGAGTTGCAGTGGTTTAGCAATAGTTTGGTGGGATTACATAGAGATTCTTGCTTTCTCTGATCCCTACAACCCAACTTCTGAACAGAATCTTCTGAAAGCCTTCTCTTTCGGACGTCAAACTATCACTCCCGCCTATACAACGTAAAGAGCTTAACTATGTTCAACTTAACTAACTACACGCTTGTAACAACTTAAGTAGATACTAAACACCCGTGAGAACTCCTTAATGATGAGGGAGTGCTTGACAACTGTCGACAGGTGGCGCCACCGTTGCACAGTTTAACACCTAGCTTATTTATTATTAAACGGTGGCTTACCGCGTTCCCTTTATACCAGTGAGAAATTTCATTTAAAATGGCGTTCTGTTTGGGAAAATTATTTTTCTGGCGAAAAGTTTTTGTGGGTTTGAGGTGGGTCGGTCATGAGTACACTCTGGCGTGGCGGAGGTGGCTTTTTGGATAAATATTTTAACTCGGGTACCGGAACGTTTTTATTTGCATGTGGACGAATTAAAAAGATTTGGTTGCGTAGTAGTCAAGTTTCTGGCATGGGAAAAAGGAGTGAGTTTATAAATTTCTGACTGCCTCGGTCTAGTGGTCGCTGCTGAGCAGGAGGTCCTGGGTTCGATTCCCAGCTCGGGCAAAGTATAATTGGGTTTTCCATCAGGAATTTCTCAGTAGCAGCCAAGGAGTTTGGATTTGATGGCAATAGGCTCGTCCCCTGGCCCAACCCAGGACCTCTCGCTCAGCAGCCGGGCTTGCGACCACTAAACCAACGACGCAGTCTCATACTACCTTACTCAAAAATGTATAAGTATCTCCAAATTAATCCTTCACAACTACATGAACAAGAGTACGACTATTGGATGGGGCCGGATCTTGCGGGATGGGGCCGGATCTTGCGGAACACCAGTTTGGTTTCCGCAAGGGGCGCTCGACGGTGGACGCCATCATGCGCGTGAGAGCCCTCACGACGGGGGACGCGGTGTCCCGGGGCGGGGTCGTCTTGGCGGTGTCTCTTGACATCGCCAACGCCTTCAACTCCATGCCCTGGAGCTGCATTAGGGAGGCACTCCGGTATCACCGGGTGCCGACCTACCTTCGTCGTGTGGTCGGGGACTACCTGACGGATAGAGCCGTCATCTACCCTGGTCGAAGCGGAGAATGGAACCGGCGAGAGATGTCGTGCGGTGTTCCACAGGGATCGGTTCTGGGACCGGCCCTGTGGAACATCGGTTACGACTGGGTGCTGCGCGCCGACCTCCCTACCGGCGTCAGCGTAGTTTGCTACGCTGACGACACGCTGGTACTGGCACAAGGGAGGTCGCACGAGGCGGCGGCCGAAAACATGACACGCGGGGTTGCGATAGTCGTGGAGAGGATCCGGCAATTGGGTCTCGAGGTGGCACTGCACAAGTCCGAGGCCATGTGTTTTCATGGGCCTCGGAATGCGCCACCGTCGGGATCCCTACTGACGGCAGGAGGGGTTTCCATCGGCGTCGGGTCGACGTTGAAGTACCTAGGACTCGTCCTCGACAGCCGGTGGAACTTCGTGGAGCACTTCCGACGTTTGGCTCCCAAACTGGAACGGACAGGGGCTGCCTTCAAGCGGCTCTTGCCCAACCTGAGGGGTCCAAACGCCTCCTGCCGGAGGCTATACGCGGGGGTCGTGCGGTCCATGGCCCTTTACGGGGCCCCGGTGTGGGCGCGTTCTTTGAGGCGGCAAGCCGCCCACTACCTGAACGCGCCCCAAAAAGTAATAGCCATAAGGCTAATCCGGGGGTACCGCACGATCTCTGGCGAAGCGGCTAGCCTCCTTGCCGGATTGCCGCCATGGGATCTGGAGGCGATAGTCCTCGCACGCCTGCACGAATGGCGCGCGGAGGCACTACGTCGGGAGGAAACTCCGCTGCCGCGGCAAATTGCTGCTCAGCGGACAGACCTCCGGCGTGATCTCATGGCGACATGGAGAGAGCGACTGTCGCAACCCCGTGCAGGGCACGCCACCATAGTGGCGATAAGTCCCCTCTTTGAGGAGTGGCTAGAGAGGCGCCACGGCGCCCTCACCTACCGCCTGACGCAGGTCCTCACCGGACACGGTTGTTTCGGGAGGTTCCTGCACCGAATCGGGCGGGAGGAAACGCCCGGGTGTTTCCACTGCGAGGATCGTCCGGAGGACACGGTGGAGCACACCGTGGAAGTCTGCCCCGCTTGGGCGGAGCACCGCCGTGTCCTCGTAGCGGCGATTGGCGGCGGCGATCTCTCGCGTCAGGCCTTGGTTCAAGCCATGGTCCGGAGCGAGAGGGAATGGGAAGCCGTCACCTCCTTCTGCGAAGCAGTCATGCTAGTGAAGGAGGTGGCGGGACGTGAGAGGGAAAGAACCTCACGTCCCAGTCGCCGCGGGAGACGCCCTGGGCGTCGGGGGTCACGTGGTGGCTCCCGGCCACCGTAGGCGCGGGCCTGTGGATGGCGAGTTATGGGCCAGCTCGCCGTCCGGCCGTCTTATGACGACAGGCCGTGTCGACGGCGCGTTCGTGTTCCACGTGCGCCTCAAAGAGATGTCAGCAAATAAGTAGGGGTCCGCAAGGACCGATGCCTGCCAGGGCTGCGGGACTGTTCGAAAGAGATACCGTGGCCCTGGAACACAAAGGGCAAAGAAGGAACATGGATGGGTTTTAGTCAGTACAAGTCTGACACTCCCTTCCGCTCCGCCCAGAGTGGGGGGGGTCATTTGATGATTTCCCATCCGGAAAAAAAAAAAAAAAAAAAAAAAAGAGTACGACTATTCAAATCGCACATCTGTAGCAGACGGCTGCACACCCGTTATTAAAAACACGTTCAAAGCGAGATTGAACACAAAAGAACTACTGCCCCGTCCATTAGGAGAGGTCCGAAACAAAATGAATCCCAACAGGTGAAGCTATTGCACAGGAGAACACAAGCGAAAGGGGGTGAAACGAGATGAATGCACACATCCTGTGTATAGATTCAGTCCCCCCTACCAGACACGTAAGGGAGGGGGGGGGGGGGTATATGTCTGGCTAGGGGGCGACGCCAATTATCCGTCTGTGTATGCAGATGGCGAATCAATTCGATAAAAGGTTGTCTGGTTATTGTTGTCATCTGGTTATTTGTGTGTTGTGTGGGGTGTCGGCTGGTATTTTATTGTTACTCTTTTATGAAATTGATAGAAAATTTTGTTAAATTTGATGAACCTGACTTTAATATTTGTATGTCAACAATGACAAAGCATAGTGCAACACTTATCTATTTAAGACCTTGACATGTATGATTAATGTATATATGTTCTTCACCTATGTTTTACAAATAAATAATTCTGATTCTGATTCTGATTCTGATGAGGGTACAGTTATTACGATTGTATTCAACTGTACTTTCAATTTGAAGATTAAAATTCTTGTTCTTAAATGTCAAATGTCAAAAAGATTCCTGCGTTATGCGAGCAGTATAAATTGCAGCATTCAATATGTTTTGCCTGTGCTGTGTTTGCCGACTATAACGTACAACATGCTGCAAGAAGAAAATCTAGTGGAGAACGACAGGATACAGGCAGCTATCAGTTGTCTCAACTGCCTGCCTGATAATCCTAACTAATATTATAATTGTAAATGCGAAAGTAAGTTTGTTTGTTACCTTTTCACATCTAAACCACTGAACCGACTATCATGAAAATTTGCCAATAACTTTTCAGACTTACAGAAACGGACATAGGGTATCTTTCATCCCGAAGAAAAGTACTGTTCCCGAGGAAAACAACAATAACCAACTTATGATAATAGATGGCGCCACGTGTCTTTCGAATCATGATTGAATTAAATTATTATAGAAACTTTAGTAGTGTATTAAGAGTTTAATTGTCAAATTCTAAATTAACGCGAGCGAGGCCGCGGGCAAAAGCTAGTAATAAAATTAAAATTAAATAAAATTATTTTTTTCCGACATTGCAATCGTTACATTATAGATTGCCTATAATCTTATAAAGTACGTAATAAACAAATTCCGGTCATCCTTCTAAACTTTAGACTTGATACCCTCGTCTGCATAAAGGGGTATTGTCTCGAAAAGGGATAAGCACCCACTCTCGCTAATAGAGAGACGAGCCAAAGACTTGATATGCTGCTAGCCGGAATTAGGACGAGGCCTACTACACTTTTCGGTTTTAAATGATGGAACTTTTTTGAAATACAGTGATAGAGATTGGCTTGGCTCGTTTTGGTACGTGGCTGTTGTCGAAACTAACGCCGTCAATGGGTATGACAGCTGTGAAACTAATGGCGCTAGCCTAATTGGTTCCAAGAATAAGAATAAGAATAATTTTAGTTAAAAAGTATTACAAAAAGTGAACATTTAGGCGCAGTAGTATTATGTCTCATAAAATGGTATAATTAGTACTTTTAAGTAAACTATAACTAAAATATAATCAACAGTTGCAAGTAATAATTGCTCAATCCAGATGTCAGCGACTTGCCCGATCTAGGTTTATTTAAACCTGTGTTTTAGGCCATCAATTTATCTAGCACAATTTTATTAGGACAGTAAAATTAAATTAATCCACACAATAGCTATAATAATTAAATTGGTACAAAATAAAAACACTAAAAGTAGCTTAAGTAAATATGTACAAATAGATATGAGGGGATAACTTAATCAAACCACAACTTCCAGAAGTTTTGTTCCCAAGTTCATTGTATTGCTATTGGTTGAATAACTGGTCTTTCGTTTTTTATCGTGTGTTTAGTGCCTAATCTGGTGTCTGAGTGACTTGGCTTTACATGCGGTCAAGGAATATCTCTCAGGCTTGCTATTTTCCTCACGATGTTTTCCTTCACCGAAGCAAGTTATAATTATACAATACACACATGAATTCAATGTTTGAAAATCTGGTAATGTCATTTTATATTTCAAAATAGCTTGACTTCATTGGTCAGATTGGGACGTAGCTATGGTCGCGCCATCTACAATAAGCTTTTAACGGTCTTCCCCATTGGGTTATTTGTACAAGTACCACAGACAACTACAAAAATCGCATCAACAGCGCTCCTTGCCATAACATTCAGGGGTGTTGTTGTTAGAACTGGTGATTAAAATGTTGGTGGCGGCCTTTGTTCCGATTTTTATAACGCACTATAAGATCCTTGTCCAGTCAAGCAAGTACACGCCTAGAGCTTTGTCAGTGTCACTGGTATAAAGTAGCCAGGAGAGGGGGTAGCTACCAACCAGGTGCTAAATAGCATTTTTCGGAAATTCCCGTGGAGGAGTCAAAAGTGAATAAAAATAGAAACGTGAATAGTTAAAATATACAGGGATACGATCAAACATTTAGGACGGACTGTAGAACTAGAACAAAAAACAGTTCGCCAGTTATGTTTAAGTTAGTAGGACTAGCTTATTGCCATCAACCGAGCACAAATTCAGACTCCGTGGCGGTAGAGAAATTCCTGATGGAAAAACCTAAAATAAATAAAAGCGTTTATTTGATTAAGATATTTTTGCCTTGACAAATAGGCGGAATGAAAGCCACGAGTAACCTAATTCTCCTGTTAAGGATTCAATGCTTAGACATCGCGTGATTCGAGCAAGGTCGCTGAAACGCTGAAAATACCGATTTGCGATTGCGTGTACAGCGAGCTTAGTAAGTCACTGTTTCTAATTTAGATGTTCCGTATTACCTTGTAACTGTAATATCTGACTGTAATTGGTTCATTGTTGAAATGGGATTGCTCAGAGGTCTTAGGTTCGATCACCAGGTCAAAGAGTTAGGTTACGTTTGTACGCGTGCTTTTTAACCGACTTTTAACTGAAGAGGTTATGTATTCGACCAGCTTCTTTTCTTGTATGTACACCGATTTCTCCGTGATTACTGGTCTGATTTAAGTGTTTTTTTTTTATTTGGTAGAGGAATCTTGTGCGGTGGTCCGGTACTTACTGAGTTATCCTCTATTATGTGCATTTTTTCTTCTTCGTCTATGTAGATGATGTGCTAATAGTTTCTAGTTACATATTTAACAAGTATTTGTGTGAGATCAAACTTAAAAAAAGTTTTTTTTTACAAAAAAATGTAACCGACTTTAAAAAAAAACACTAAAAAGTTTAAAATGACAAAACTCAAGAAAGCCGGTGGCAAAAAACAAAATAACACAGTGATCGTGCACTGGTTTTTCAACCTTTAGCGTTGAACCGAGTATTGAGAATTCAACAAAGAACGCTCACTGTTGACTTTTCAGCTCTCACCGCTAAGCCAACCTTTCAAAATGCAAAGCGTAGAAGAAACTAAGGGCGTGTTTCTATAAAGAATTTCGCAATAGCATCCTGGACCAGGATTTGTACCTGGTCAAAGGAATAAACCCGTTACTATACAGACAGGATCTACCAAGCCTTTTCGCAACTATGTTGGGGTCGGCTTCAAGTCTGTCACTTAACCTGACGCAGCTGAATACCAGTACTTCACATGGAGCGGCTGCCTATCTGACCTCCACAATCCAGTTAGTACTTAAAAATACAATACCCCTTGGTAACACTGGTTGTCAGACTTTCGGGCCACTGACTAACTGTAAGAGCTGTCAAACCTCTACAAATGACAGCCAGGACCAACGGCTTAACGTGCTTTCCGAGCCACGGAGGAAACTTCACTATACAGGGTTGGTGAATTAGGGGTACCCTTCTCCTCTGTCTACCTCGTCTATGACCACAGGCGTGAAGTTATGTTAAACATTTATAAAGCAGCCACATTTGAAATGCACTGACATCACAGTAATTAGGGTCCACCCATTTAATTATTAAAACAAACAGTATTAATTGATTTAACTAGAGATTATGTCATTTAACATGGCCGTGCTTTGTTGATACGTTTGAGTTAAATGTTGCCTGTTAATTTAAGTGTTTAAAAAGGTTTATAATTTATTTAAGCTTAATTGACAATGAGAATATATGATTTGCTAGGTTTTGCCTGTGGCTGCGCTTGCGTGGATGTCGAAGTTTATTCCACAAACTATCGATGAGCGATATAAGGCGTAAAAATGTAATAGGCAGACATACAGTGTTGCTGTCTTTGACAAAAAAAGTAGTTAGAAAAAAACTGCCTACCTCAATTTCAACTCGACCGTCTACAGGATACATCAAAACACCATTTACACCGTCAAAGTTCAAAATCCCCAAGATCTCTTTAAAATGTCCACCCTGTGGAGCAGTTTCAGCCCAATATGAGATACGCGTCATATCGCTAGCTCGTCCTGCGATGAACTGACCGAATGTCGATCAATCGAGGTTCTAGCGAGGTAGAATATGAGCTACGCCCTTTATTGCTTGCAACTCCTAGTTAGTTACAAACAGAACTTGTCTGCCATATAAAATTCTCCCCTAAAAGTAACGGAATATGGTTGATGTTTCTCTGTGTGCCGCTATCAGGATTGCCATAACAAAAAAAAAGATTTAAGCCCTCAGTGTAGGGATGAAAATGCATTGCGTTGCAGTCTCGTTGTTTGATTTTCAGTTCATCTCTATCTAGACGGGTTTTAACAATATTAATTAGTTAGTAAATAACGGGGGGAATCGCAGACAGATTTGTACCGGTATCACCCCTCTGAAGAGGAACTAATTGAAATGGATGTCGGATTCATGTCTGATATTTTTTGTGAGTTTTAATCCCTTAGTAATTTCCCCAGCGGAGTACCCCAAGGTTCGTTGCTCGATCCATTATTATTTATCGTCTATGTAAACGACATCGACTCCTGTCTGACCTCATCCAAATTACTGTGCTTCACTGATGATATGAAAATGTATGCTACTATATCATCGACTGCGGACATGATCGCATTTCAAACTGACTTGCAGTGTCTTGAAGTTTACTGTCAAAAAAATAAACTTGATCTCAATCCCAAAAAATGTTCAGCTGTAACATATTTCCGTGGACGGTCAGTCCTAGCCACATCTACTATTCGTGATCTGGGGATTCATCACGATCCCAAACTTATGTTTGATAAGCATGTTGATGCCATCGTCACCTCAAAATCCCTTGGTTTCATAATGCTATTATCCAAGTGCTTCCCACAAGCTAAAATGTTAAAAATTCTATACTGCACTTCAGTTTGTTGTTTTGGAATACGCATCTAAAATATGGAACCCATGTTATCACAAATATATTGACCGTATTGAGCGGGTACAAAAAAGATTTATAAAAATTTTATGTTTTCATCAAAGGGTACCGTATCAGTCCAGTAACTATCTCAGTCTCAGTAAAAAATATCATCTCTTACCATTGATTAATCACCGTGAGATCTCTGACTGTATTTTTTTTTTTTTTGAAGACGGTTCGAACTGACATAAATTGTTCTGATATTTTGTCTACTCTCTACTTTAACGTTCCAAGCAAGTCCAAACGGTTCAATCCACCATTATTTGCAAATGGCACCCCATTTGCAAATACTAACAGTAGTAGTTACTACAGACAAAATTCGTACGTTGTGCGTGTGTGTAGGTATTTTAAAAGGGTGTGCAAGCAGTTCGACTTTGATCTTTTTGAAACAAGTGTGACCTCGGCAAAAAAGTGTTTAACAATGAATTTCTTTAGACCGGGATGTTGAAGTTCAGTTGGAGGGGTGGTGGTGGAGTCGAAGTCTGGAGAAATTTATTCCCGAGACTTTGGTTTTATTATTGTTTTTTTGATAGAATTTTATAACAACAAAACCAAATAACGCGATAAATAACCTGTCGCAATTATATTAATTTTTACATATTTTAGGTGATGATCTATTTGCATGTTTTTTTTTTAATTTTTTGGCAGCGTGTATATTTTGTTCCACAGTATATTTATACCAGACCAGTTGTAGATGTGAAGACTTGTAATTGGCTGTCAGATTATAATACTGTTATTTATCACTATTGTATTTAGCTGTAAGTCTTCCAAAGTCTATAAATAACTAAATAAATAAATTTTGTTTTTAAATTGTTGTGGTCATTATAAGAAGACATTCCTTTTGTCAGTGTATCTATCATAATCAGCCAATAATATTCCCACTGCTGGGACACAGGCGTGCTCTTTATGAGAGGGAGGGGGCTGTGTCCACCAGGCGGACCCAGTGCGGGTTGGACGATGTAACTTGTCTTGACGGTTTCCTCACGATTTTTTCTTTCAACGCACCGTTTGGTGATGAAATAAATTGCAAAAAGTGGGTACCTACCCAGTCTGCTTGATTGGGTTCATACCACCTACAGAAGTCGGACTGCCTCGTTGGTCTAGTAGTCGCAAACGCAACTGCTGTACATGAGGTACTGGGTTCGATTCCCGGGTCAGGCAAAGTGTTATTGGGTTTTTCTATCAGGAATCTCTCTAGCAGCCACGAAGTCTGGATTTTGATGGCAATATGGTCGCCACCTATTACATGGGACTTAAAACATAACTGGCGAAATGTGGGTGTACTATTAGGTACACCTCTGTATATCCCTTCGGGGATAACAGGCGTGATGCTGTGATGATGATAACGGAAGTCGGAGCCGCTACCGGTTGGTCAACACTGCTCTTGTCAGAGTCATTACCAATAAGCCACAAGTGGTCATACAAAAATCTACTTTAAAACTGACAACAGAAGTCGTGTTTTTAAATTAACTAAAACAAGGCATACAACTATACGCCTACTGTATCAAGATTTCAATAGTGCACTTCTAGTTATTGCTTCGTTCATACATAACTTGAATATATAAACTCTGACCTGCCTTAAAGCTCTTCTTATATTTATCTTTAGGAAGCTTTGTGGGAAAATGTGAATGGGAACGTTGCCTTCACACAATGGCCCAGAGTACCACGATTTAACATGTTTAGCACTAAGGTAATATTCTGTTCTCCACAAGCTTTATGGATTTGAAATATCCAAATTTCTTAAACAAATTTCCTATCTAAATGTTTAGTTTATATTGTCTGTCTAGTTGTTGAGCTCCTTCTGAGTTTAGAGACTGGATAGGTTCACCCAAATCCGTGCGAGAGAATCACACAGATTCCCCTCAAAAGATCCTCTCAGAAACCAATCTGCATGGTCCTTATTATAACTAGAAGACGGGATATTTACCATGTTTATTGTTTTCTTTGAGTTCCCGATATTTCGGCGCTGTTGCAAGCACCATGATCACGGATAAACTGAAGTTATTGCGGGTGGGTGTTTATGAGCAGACAAATCGGTCTACCCTCTTTCTTGTTCGTTTTTTGCACTCAGTACCGCTACCACTGTCACTCACAACTCGATTCTGTATGGTCCTTATTTGACTTGACCGCAGATAGAAAGATACTGTGACCGCTGATTTTTTTTAGAGTATTCAGACATGAAAACCCTAACCACATCTAGTTTTAAAACACAATTAAAAAGAGGTGTTATTATGTGACCAACCTCGACATCACAAAAAAAAACAGCTCCTCTACATGTTGTCGACTCAGGCGAACAGCGACTTTTATCCCAGCAGGGTAGTACGCTCCCCTAAAAAATTTTCGACCTTCGAACCTGCGAAACATGATTTGGCAAGCCGTGTTCAAGCCCCTAATAAATTTTGCCCATTTGCAGCGATGACAAGAACTAACAAAATAAAAATCAATTATTGGGCAAAATGGGTAAAACGACTTCATAACGTTTTTTTTGTTTTTGGTTACTGTGTCCCACTGCTGGGCTAGGGCCTCCCCTTTCTCCCTCCAAACCTCTCTGTTCTGTGCAATTTCTGGACACGTTTACACACCACCTTCGCCGCGGTCGACCTGGTCGGCGATGTCCACCCTCAGGCGTCCAGTGAGTGACGATCTTTGCCCACCTCTCCGGGTGCATCCGTGCCATGGCCAGCCCAATCCCACTTTAGCTTGGCTGTTTTAGTTCCAACATCTGCTACTTGAGTTATGGAGCGCAGGGTGGTGCTCGTAACGCGATCTGATCGCTTGGCACCTATTATGCTGCGCACCATCGCTCGCTGGCAAATCTTGAACTTGGATGTTAGTTGTTCAGTAAGTGACCAAGTTCGCGCACCGTGGGTTAGGACGAGCAAAATGCACATGTCCATGAGTTTTCTTTTTAATGTTGTTGGAAGACTTCCCTTCATGTGCTCTTTTTGGGGACCAGAAGGTCTTCCAAGCATTTTGGACTCGTCTTTCGACTTCCTTGTCTTGTCTACCGATTAAGTTCACATAAAACCTTTTTTATAGCGCAAAGTGAAACTTGAATAAAACCGTTTTGTGTAATTATTAAAATCCTTTGTGTTTATGTCGACTTGTCAAGATTTACCTTGCGAATTTTAAATGATTAATTTTAATTTACTATTTACTTAGAGAATATTGTTAATCGTATATTATATTACTGGATGGCTTCTGGTAAGACTTTTAGTAATTATTATTGTTTTTTTTTTCGTATTAAACAGATTTTCTTTTGTGCCCCAGCTAAACTTCTAAAGATTTTTCGTATTTATGTGTATCAATAATTTACATAATTACGTAGAAAATGAGTTCGATTTATTACTACTCATACTACACTATTTACTGAGTTTAAGTATAGCCAAGATCAAATTCTTCAGGCTTACAGCCCTCCAGTGACTCATCAACGCAAACACAGGTCTAAACAAAAGTGCTAATAAAACTAGCCCCTAATTATCTGCTATAAAATATCCCCCACCCACTCAGTCAAGCCATTTCACGATGAAGGCAATAAACCGAACAATTTCCACGTTAACATTAACCTAACTCTTTCACTAACAGAATGGAAACTGCCTCTCAAAGAAATCAATGGCGTGGACCTAGCTAATTACTTCACCCATCAACGCTCATACAATTCCGTCGTATTTATTCACAAGAAATATTTAAGCGATTATAAAAACCCTGAAGGAAGTAAGGAAAAACTGAAATCGAAAAAAGAAAAGAAATGCAAATATCAGGATAAAGGACAACAGTTTAATAGTGACAAATTTACAGAGGACTCTACTAATAATAGGACGCATAAAGTCAGCAATAGTATTAATCAAGACGTTTTAGATCAGACTATCCGATTTGCCAAAAATCTAGTGCCTTTAGTAATACCACAGAGAGATGAAAAAATACCCGTGTTTTATACTATAACGACTGCGAAAAAGCACAGGAAGAAAGAAAAGAAACCTCATGAAACTAGTTTTGATCATCACAGCACCAGGCGTGAAGAAAAGGAAGACGCTAAGAAAGTATTTGAAACTTACAGAAAGGTAAGAAAAGAAACTTATAGTGTTAAAGAGTCCCTAAGCCAATGTTCAAGCAACACTACAGATGATTTAAACATCAATCAATCATTATGCAGCACATTTTCTGAAGTGTCAGAAAAGAAATGTCATAAAAAGGACAGAGGTCACCATAAAAAAGTAAATGACGTTTCAAAGTTAGTAGTTTCTGAATCTTTCGAAGCTTTGGCGACTGAAAACAAAGGTGAGTCGAAGATAAAAATACACCTTATGAACGAAAACGATAAGCATTTCCTTAGCGACAGTATTAAAGCACCGATTTTGAGCGCTCTCAGAGAATGTATTTCAGAAATTAGCAAATGCAATAATAATGCTGATGTAGCGAGCGTGCAAAAAATTTTAAAGACCAATACAAGCAAACTAGATACGATTCTGGAAAGGGTAGCATGCATTGAAAATAAATTGGATTCACATGCTCTAGAGAAAAAGTCAGAAATTCGTGCATCAGAAAAGAAATTGGAATTGCTTGCACTAGCGGAGAATTCAGAAACTCATGTTTTAGTGAAGAAACCTTTACTTAAAGTGCCGATTCCGCAGACGCAGGAACTAAAACCATTGGCGTTGGAAGAATTAGAAGAAGATTTGATAGAGAGTAGAGAAGATTATAGTTCTGAAGAAGAACTACACCAGGTATCGTTGTTCAGGAGAAGTAAGAGTGCTGTTACAGAATTAGAGTCAGAAGAGAAATTAGACAATAAACCACCGAGTTCAGGTTGTGGGGAAGCTATTGGAGGGTTGAAAGACACTTTCTCAGTCGGTGTGAAACCTGATCGTCTGAATAGGATCCCTGCTAGATTCTGTTGGACTGACGCCGCGGGGAAGTGATATTGGTAGTTGTTAGTTTCTTTCTTATATTTTATAAAAGTTATATTGTTATGTAGTTCTATTAAAAAGTTTTATTGAATTTGCGAATATTTCTTTAACATTACCGTACTGGTTACTGTCTGGTACCTTTTTATTTATAGGTTACAATTTAGAATATTACTGTTTCAAACTAACTTCAGATAAATTAAGACCGACGTTTCATGGTTAATCAAATCCGCGGTATTTTTACATACCTAACGTAATTAAAGCAACTCTTCAACGATAGCTTATTTTCATTCATTCGTTTTAGATCCACCATACCACCAGTGGTATGGCCAGTGGTATGATGAGTCCGCAATGATGCTCGCCCAACACGTTCTATAACAAAATTTTAACCAACTAACGGACATGAGTGACATCAAAAAATATATTATTCCTATGATGCGTATTATTCACAAATTAGCCTTACCATGTTTCCCTAATCATAACAAAAACAGAAACTAATCGAAATAAATTGGCACTATTCAAAACATCTGCGGTTCCGTCGCGTGCTTTCCGCCTATGAATCATCCACAATCGATTTTGTTATTCGAGCGACGATTCGGAGCTATTCGAGCTATGCATCGAGACTGAATAGATAGAACACAGAAGGCCGGCTTAGAACCCGCGAGAACGCACGCACAGATAGACACACTTCACGTACCAACAGCGAGTGCAAGCACACTCGTGATTAGTATTCATTTGATGATTTGATTTCCTACCTGCGTATGAGTCTAAAGATCAGCGCACACTTCAAAGCACTACACGAGATCAGCACCAACTGGGCTCGTTGTCATCCAGGTGTTCACCCAATGAAAGCACGTAATCGGATCGCTCAGCATTGCTGGCTGGACGCCCTTCGTACGGCAGGCCGACACCCGTTTACGGTTGGATGAAGGTGAATGCTGATCCTGTGCAATACATATACCTGTTATTGTTTTGTTGTAAGTATGCGTGTAGTTCCTGCGTACGCTTGTGTGTGTTGTTGTGTACGTGTTGGACGAATCGCATGTGACTAAAGGAGTGATGAATATAAATGTTGGTGGGCGGAGAAGACCAAGGAAACGATGGATGTATTGTGTGAAGAACAATATAAAAGAAAAAGGAGCAAATGATAGCATGACAGTTAACAGAGGAGAATGGAAGAAAACAACGTGTTGCGCCGACCCTAAGTAACATGGGACAAGGGCTGGAAGATGATGATGACTGCGTACGCTTGTTTTCGGTCGTCGTATGCATTTGGCCTTCTGATCGTATTCTATTCTACATTTCACGGTGCTATCGCTACATTTCACGGACTCTCAAAACGTTTGGACCGGCTGTTACAATAGAATAAATACATTTCATACATGAACGGGCTTGTCCCAGTATGCTTTCTGTTTACCGTCGCTTCAAAACAATGCTGTTCGTCTTTTTCTTTCTATACGGCGCTTTGTCTCATTGGTTTTCTTTTGTTTGGTTTGAACTAGTCTGCAACATTGAACATTGCATGTTTCTAGTCTTTTAGGTTTATTTCTAAGTTATTGTGTAGCTATTCCTTTTCATTCATTCTTCTTATGGTCTTGTTCAATAGATTTTAGAAATAATTCTGCCGTGAAAATAGCATAATCTATCTGACTGGGTGATATATCAACACACAGCCCAAACCGCTGGTCCTAGAGACATGGAACTTGGAGGGTGTGTTCTTTGTGAAGAGTAAGTATCCACTAAGAAAGGATTTTTGGGAATTCCACCCCCTTTTTTTTTTTTTTTTCCGGATGGGAAATCATCAAATGATCCCCCCCCCCCACTCTGGGCGGAGCGGAAGGGAGTGTCAGACTTGTACTGACTAAAACCCATCCATGTTCCTTCTTTGCCCTTTGTTTTCCAGGGCCGTGGTATCTCGCACGGTATTTTACCCCTAAAGGGGTAAAATAGCCGTAAAGGGGTAAAATAGGGGATGGAAGTTTATATGAAAGTCCGTCAGTTTTGAAGTTAGAATCTTCAAATTTTTTGTGTTAGGCTGACGACTGAAAATTAATTTATACGTGTCTCCGCGTTTTTGATAATTCTGTCCCCGAAGGGTTAAAAAGGGTGATGAAGGTAAGTAACTATATTTGTTCGGTACGTTCCCGTCGGATATTTTTCGACATCCACGCGGTTGAAGCCGAGGGCAAAAGCTAGTCGGTCTATAAAGTTCCCCACTGATGCGACAAAGCAATTCTCTCTATGACAGAGTATGGGCTATGATCATCACTTGGGACCAGTGCAGGTTGATAATTTTCCTTAAGTAATTTAATTTCTAAAGTAATGACTTTTGGGACTTTGAACTCCGTTTTCTTTTTCATAATTCATAAGTCGTTCACTAAAAGTTGAAAAATATTACATCTAAGCAAGTTCAGGTGGAACCTTGGCTACAAAAGCGATTGTAACGACTGTCTATCCCTTGTCAAAAGGCTGGGTAATTATACTGGGAACAAAAGACATTAAGTGACGTTCTCTTTTGAGCCAGTCTTGGAGTTTTCCATTCGTGGGAATATTTTGACATGATTAGTGACATCTTTGCATTAATTTATTTTGTGTTTGAATATGGAGAATTTGTTAAATAACATTGAAGCGAAAAAAGGTAAAAGCTACTAAACACTGTTCGTTGTCGACACCAATTAACCTTATGAACGGTATTGTCACTTATACGTGACAAGCAAGTGCGTGCCTGTACGCCAAATGACACAAGTATGTGACATAATGGTAGGTGAAATTGTGGCTTGGCGTAGAGGGCACGCGCGTGTACTTATGCTCTGGCGTTCAAAAGGTTAAAGAGGCCCTAGCGTGTGGTGTAAACGTAACGTAAATACGTCGAAGTTTTAATTGTAAATACTCGTTTCACATAGAATATTTACATAATTTTAAGAATGTATTCATATTTGATGATGATGATGAAAATATTTATTTGAGAGGCCGTCATTTGTAAATACTTAACAGTGGTTACGGGTAGACAGTAGCCCGGAAGTCTTACAACAAGTCTTACGGACTGGCCCTCTATCTGACCTCCGCAACCCAGCAACTGAAACTGAACTGAAGTAAGAACTTCCCTCTCTAGCGTAAAGGCAAGCTAAAGAAAAGTTTCAGCATTCCAATATGAGTCTTCCCAACAGTTACCGAATTGTATTTGCACTGTTGCAAAGTTTGACAGATGTGGACGCGGCCACTAGGTCACAAGTCGCTAAAATATACTCATTTAACCTCAATTGAAAATGAAAAACAAAAACGATTAAAAATAAAACTAAAAATTTGGAAATTGCGATGTTGCGGTGGCTGCTGCGGTGAATGCTGCTGCCCTTGCATCACGATCTACATCTGCTATATGAAGATTTCCTAGAGGCACAGAGGTAGCGCTATTCCACGCAGACAAGCCATGGTGTCTCCGTCGAAGATGCGCACTCGACTCCTTGATGTTTGTCACTTCCGTGCCGTTTTGTGGAAATAAACTATTATAAATAAGCTTTACTTTCGGAAGTCGGTGACTATTGTTTGTGTCATTGACATTTTTGCCACCGACTTCCGAAAGTTAAGTTATTTTCCGCTTTTTAGAGCTTTTCTGGAAGTCGGTTTAAAATATAAATAGCGGTCTAGGTGTCTTAACTTTTCGTAAACGATATTAGACCTTCTCTCCCCTGAACTGTGACTAAACAATAGCTAGCATCAGGTAATAGTAATAAACTTCAGCATCATCATTAGCGTAAGCAGTTCACAGCTGAACATAGGCCTCCCCAATCGCAAGCAATTCAACTTGATTCTCAGCCACTCTCATCTAGCTCACCAGCCGTCCTGCGAAGATCGTACCTTGCCTAGAAAGGTAGAATACTTGTAACATTCTACCTTCATTTCCTAGCCTACTCAGGCCAAAGGTCAGACAGGTCCCTTCATTCCTTCCTGTCTTACTTACGTTTAATAATCACCTTCACAATATAACAGTGATAGCCTAGTGGTGTATCGTCGGACTACCAGGTCATAGGCCTCGAATTCGAATCCAAGGCACGAACCTCTGATTTTTCGGATTCATGCGTATTGTGCGTATTGTATAATTATCATTTGTTTCGGTAAAGGAAAACATCGTAAGGAAACCCAAGCCTGAGAGATATTTCTTGACGGCATTTAAACCAAGTCAGAGGCCTATGGGCGGCATAATAACTCTGACACCAGGTTAGGCACTAACCACACGATAAAGAAAGAAGATAGTGACCTTCAATTTCCCAACATTAGGAACCCTTTCCATTAGCACCAGTGAAGGTTGAATTAATCATGTTGAAACAGGAAGTGCGTGACTTGCAACAAGTCTGATTGTAAACAGCTGTTGATGCGAAAACGTTGTTCGCAGCTGTCATTGTTCAATGACAGGTGATTGAAGGAGCGCTAATGTTTTGGATCACTACCTCCAGTATTGTTTGTCCTTCTGCCTGCCTTCCATTCAATGGTGGTCTTGAAAATATCGCTTTTAGCTACAAGACCGTCCATAATGTCATCATCATCATCATCATTTCAGCCGAAAGCATGTCCACTGCTGGACATAGGCCTCTCACAAGTGTCGCCACATTGACCGGTCCCGTGCGTCTCGCATTCAGCGGATCCCTGCATCCTTTACCAGGTCATCGGTCCAGCTAGTGGGAGGCCTTCCAACGCAACGTCTTCCAGTTGGCGGTCGCCACTCCAGAACTTTCCGGCCCCATCGGCCATACGTTCTGCGAGCAATGGCCCTGCCCACTGCCACTTAAGTTTGCTATTCTTCGGGCTACGTCGGTAACCTTGTTTCTCTTACGGATTTCCTCATTTCTGATTCAACCATGATGTCCATGATGTAACGCTTTGCAAAATATCTACTTTTTAATATCAGTAATTTGTATGGTGTACCTATTCAGGGGAAGGGTTATCAAAGCATAAACAATTACCACATATTCAGTATATAATTCCATCCTCCCCAAATAGAACCTTTTCACAGGTAATTTAAAAAAAAGTCAGCTGTTCCCAACATTTAACCATGTAGGTATTACACTTTTGTAGGCAACAGCTGCTTTTTTTAAATTACCGATGAAAAATTCTATGTGGGGGCCGAGGGAAGGGCTGAATACGTGGTAATCGTTTGTGCGTCGATGTAGGATTCCACTCTATATAGTAAAACTACTAGCTATATAAAGAAGTATATGTATACGGAGTCCAAAAAGCTGCAAGACAAATGGGACGGAGCACGCAAAATATTCAAGATACCAGTTGTAGAATCGATATCTATTCAAAATTTGTCTTAAGCTTTCATAAGTGTTGCTTTCCGAAGATTCATGATACTTACATGTAGCGCCACAGTAAATAACCTTTCAGCATTACAGCTTATCATTCCTGATCAATTGTCATGTTGCCATCATTCATCATCATCATCATCATTTCAACCGAAAGACGTCCACTGCTGGACATAGGCCTCCCCCAAGTCGCCAGTTGCGCTCATCATTGGGGGGGTTTTGCCATAATCGCCATGCTTGGCAGGCGGGTTGGCGATCGCAGTACGGTTGTTAAAAACACAGAAAATAATATTCACAAAACCTTCATATTACGCTTGAGTAAGAAAGACTAGACCCAGCTTTCACATCTGAAATGTAACACTTTAAGTTCTGAATAGAATTCAGTCTTTGAATCTCGACACAATCGCACCCAGTTAAAGTCAGACAGTGAAAGCAAAGCCGGGTCAATTGTTATGCAAGTTCTGTAGTACTCGACGAATTCTAGCACTTGTATTAGTGGGGGAAAGAGATAGAGCCCGTATAGCTCTATCTCTCTCGCACACTCAAGTTTTCTGTTTTAATCTTGATAATGAGTAGAACGATTTATGTAAGACCTATTTCTGACATTCAGGCAATCGTTTTGCATTAAAATGATGCAAAGTTTGCAGATAACATCGCATTTGATTAAACTTTTTCCATTTCCTCACACTCCGAGCACTTGAGTTCAGAAAAATGAGCCTAATCCGAACACAGAACAGTACTCAAAACCGGGAAATGCAAAAGTTAAATACTGTACAGTGACCTGAAAAACTTGTTTGGATTTAATGGGTTACGGCGACTGAAAAACAAACAAAAATGTTCTATACACTCAACTAAATACAGCGCGTTTACGTCGTTGCAGTACGGGCGGTTTTTGTGTGACCATACGAAATAGCGAGAGACAAACTTTTCTTCATCAACGTCTATCGTAGTCTCCAGTTTGACATAGGCCTCGTGCTACAGACTTTTCCTGTAACAGTTTTCCGAACAAATGAATGGAGTTTGGGCACGTTCCCTAATGAATATCACATCAGGTATCCCGGGATACCTGCTGTGATATTCATTAGTGCAAAGCATTCTTTATTTATAGCGCCAATGATGAGTGATGATCAAGCTCGCGGCTAAATAATAACAGCCACTCGGGTCGATATTCAGGTTAAGCCGCGCTTGCCTAGGTTGGTCTATGAATGGGTAACCACTCATTACATACCGAGTAACTTGCGTGCCTCGGAAAGCACGTTAAGCCGTTGGTCCCGGCTGTCAAATGTAGATCTTTGACAGTCGTTAAGTAGTCAATGGCCCGAAAGTCTGACAACTAGTCTTAGCATGGGGTATCGTATTACCCTATACTAACTGGGTTGTGGAGGTCAGATAGGCAGTCGCTTCATGTAAGATACTGATATTGAGCTGCATCGGGTTAGACTGGAAGGTTATTTTTTTTTACACGAAATCTGAAAAGGATTTATAAACTTGTTTTATTAATTGTAAGCGTGTAACCAGACCGCGAGTTCTTCCGCGCGGGTTTTACGCCATTTTTTTTAATATTTAATTGCCTGCTCTTGACCTTAATCTAGTATTTAAAGAAGAAGAAGATTTGGAAATAGTACATTTTGATATAAGTGGGAAAACTTTATTAATGCATTCGAGCCGGAATTAACACCCGAGCTGCTGGCGAGGGTGTTATGGAGCAGAGAACTGCCGTAACAAATCCTCACGCGTATCAAACGACGTTTTGCAATACACTTTCGAAGAAATAAAGTATTAGGACGGAATTTGCTTTTTTTCCTCGCTTTGCTTTCGCCAGGTTGAAGAAGCAGCAAAGCTATGAAGCCGCTAAACAGCCTAATATGAAAAATAGAAAATTGAATTTTTTTAGAATTTAGAACACAAATAAATGTTAATTTGTTTATAACAGTAAATTTTTTTTTGACTACCTAGAACTTTTGGCATGTTTTTCTTAATACTGTCGACACGCGAAGTAGAATATTTACATACCTAGACTTTGCTGATCGTATGATGGCTCCCCAACTATTGGCTAAATAAGTTAATGTAGGTTCATTTTTAATACACATGATAGGTAATACCTAATTATCTAATGACATACTGCAATCACTAACCTGCTCTCCAAAGGAGGCTGTATGTATAAAATATTTTTTTTTATAAAAACTTTCGCGAAATAATTCTTCTTTCAATAATGTTACAAACGTTACATAAAAAACAATAGATAATAGCCTCAACTTACTGTCCTTCCTGTAACACAATGCAGATAAAACAAAATTTTAAACTGTAAAATTAAAACAGCGTATCATCCGACGCACATGCTCGGCGGAGTGCCAAAATCTGTCAAATCGGCCGCAAGGTTTACTAGGTCAAGTATAATCTGATGATAAAGCTCGTCAATCGGCCATGCACGCCTCATTTTAATTACTTAATATATTGGGTGTAAAGTGTACTGTTCATATTGGAATAATGTGTACCTGGGCATTAAAACGGAACATTGAGTTTTGTTGCAAAATTTCGGCATTGGAGAACGGCGACTCTATCTGTCATGAGTGTCTTATTCTAAAGCCTAAACGCCAACGAAAGAGCTACTTTCTTTATGGTGTGATTAGTGCCTAACCTGGAGTCAGAGTTTTTATGCCGCCCATGGGCCACTGACTTGGCTTGCTTGATGAAAGAGCTTTGCAGGTGGCTATATACTGTTCGGGTATTATTTGTGTCCACGCAAAGAAGAAAAAGAATTATAAAGCTCAATGTTCTCGTCTTAACGCTCGGGTACAGTACTTTGAAGTGTCAAAATCACTGGTCTGTTGAGAAAAAGAGATGGTGCTATTCGTTTTTTGTAGTTTTATCTCTCTCATACACACAGGGAAACTTTCTGTGCATTGCACAGCACAGAAAGAAGGCAGAGTTAGAAGTTTGAGGGTCGAGCAGATTTTGGGTAAAAGTAGAAAGCCATGCTAAAAGATTTAATGTAAGAATACTACACCAGGTTTCGACGTAAAGAAGAACAAGTCACGCTGTGAAGTTCAAAAGTTTGAAATAGTGGAACAGCTGATGTTTTTCAGCCCATAATCCATCCATACTCTGCCTTCTCTGCATAAAAGATATGCTGTGACACTCGAATGTTATGTTCAGCGGTGTCAAAGTGTTGTTCTCAATGGGAAAATAAATAAGAAGAAAAATATCAGAAAAAAAAAGCAAAAACGTTATAAAACTGCCTTACCTAAGTTTTTGTTTCGTAAAAGCATTAATATATTTGAGTAAAGTGGTGTAAAAAATAATGTATGTCAGTGTAAAGCGAATATACAAATTGAATAAAAAGCAAAATATGAAGAAATAATTTGAAATTGTTCAAAATGCGGGCGTGAGAACGCTTTAGCGAGTGTGTGGGGCGTAACCGCGCTATTTCATTTATTTGAAACTCGCTACACACTTCGCTTCGTATCGTTTAACTGTGCAAACGGTTTGTTAGAATTCCATTGAAAGTTTAGATGAGTTATTCAACAAGGATTCCCCATATAACCACCGATGGATCAATAGAAACAGTTTGTACGGGTAAATTGTCAGCATTAATCATGACCAGCGCAGTGGTAAAATTTTGAATTCACCCGCAGTTTGAACAGTGCAGTAAATAGGAAAAAAAGAAGTGCTGTATCAGGCAATCACTCACCAATGTTTGGGCAGCTGTCTGGTGCTGTAAAAACAGGCTTCAGTCAGTTAAGCCAGTAATAGAAGAGTCATTTTAGAGTAAAGCAGAGTGACAAGAATAGTATTTAGTAGAGAGTCGACGAGTGATTGTTCAAACTGCGGCTGATCGGACAGGCGAACGGTTATCAGAAGTCGCCGCGTGATCAGATATCACCGAGTGATCAGAAATCGCCGCGTGATCAGATTCTGTGGAATGGTCAGACAATTGCCCGCGACGTGTTTGAAAGGATGTTGTTTTTATATTGTAAAAATGTGCATATGTTTAGAGTTCGACTGTATTGTTGTTATGAATTATGAGATGCTCTAGAGCATGATTTGTGTGTAATAAGCTTTTTATTCCATTTGTATAATGAAATATATTGAACTATTGCAGATAAAGTAGTTTTTACCATTGGTAAAAAACAAAATTAAATTAAAACCTACTTCTATCAGTCGCTACGTCGTCGTCTAGCTTTGATGTTGTCCTATTATTTCTATATTGTGGACAGCACTGTGTTGTTCACTCTCCTTTTTTTAAATTCGGTTTTTTTTTTAAGTGAAGGCTTGTCTTGGCCAGTCTCACGTACTATTTATAAATATGTTTTGTTATCTATTAGTCTTCCATAGATGATAAATAAATAATTAAGTTACTAAAATAATATGTTTGTCGTGTTATCTATCTACATGACTGTATTTACTGTAAAGTTTGGTATTGTAATAACATGAAAGTTCATCGTAAGAAAACAAAAAATCGTGTTTGCTAGACTTAAAAACTAACGTTAAATGTTGATTCTATTGTTAACATTCATCATTTCGTTCAAAATAATATATTTAGTGTTACGTGTTATATCTTTAGTCCATCTGGAATTTCTTAGGCAATTGGCTCATCCTTTATTACATGGTACTAAAACATTACTCGCAAAATGTAGATGTACTAAAGGTACATCTCCACCTAATCTTTCGGAATAACAGGCGATGTTATAAGAACGGTCAAGTAATTTTCTTGCGGTCAACAGACCGTCTAGTTGTTAAAGGAGAATCATTTGTTACCGACATTACGGTTTGCACAACTGTATCGGAATGTAACTAACCCCGCGAATACTACCCAGTTGTTCAATTAACCGATAGGTTAATCGGCCTCATTTGTTATTTACGAATCGGCCGCCGGAATGAACCAGCTGCGGTAGACTTGAGTAAGACCTTTGTATTGTACATTTATCTATTGAATAGTCTACAACAGTACAGGGTGTAAGGGACAGCACTCCGCAGACTGATGAGGCGAATTCAGTATATCATACCAAGATGCCCGGTACAAGAAATTATTTCAGGAATGTTATGGGGATCTAATAAAGATCTTTTTTATTTCCTCATACGCAATGTATCGTTTCCGTGGCAAAACGCACGTGGCGAACGGCAAGCGCGATGACGAGTTCGATGAACTCTATAGCTAGGCAGGAAGTGAACAGCTGAATTCACGCGTCATTCGTTAGAGTATTTGAACATCCATTGTAGCTTTTTTATAGCCGTATTATTTACATATTTTTTATAATTTAATTTAATATTATTAAACAGTCAAAATAGCGAAATATGTAAAATATAATTGAATATATTATGTATATGCAATACATAACTACACTAAAATTGTGTTACAATTTTTTTACAATATTGCTAATTCTATGATAACAATGGCGGTCTTATCGCTAATAGCGATATCTTCCAGGCAACCTTTGGATGGACTGTACGAACATAAAATATATATACAGTGTGTAAGGGATAACCCTCCGCTAACTGTCAGGGTGCATTCAGCTCCTTATTTTGAATCATGTTGCACCGGAATTTTTCTCAACCGTTTTAATAGTAGTTTAGAAGTTTATTTTTTTTAACCGTTTTTTCAGTTACTATTCCTTTATTTCAGCGTAAAATTACATTCTCTAAACGCAGCACTCCATTTATGTAAATATAATACGGCTAAAATAAAAAAAAACCAACAATTAATGTTGAAATACTCTAATGAACGACGCGTGAAATGAGCTGTTCACTTTCTGCCTAGCTACAAAATTAATCGAACTCGTCGTCGCGGTTGCCGTTCACTACGTACATTTTGCCACGGTAACGATACATTGCGCATGAGGAAATAAAACAAATCAAATTTATTGGATTCTCATTACGTTACGTATTAAAAAATTATTGTGCCGTCATCTTCGTATGATATACTGAATTAACCCCATCAGTTTGTGGAGGGCTGTCACATACATCCTGTATGTATTTGACAAAGAACTACCACACTGTTACATAGTAGCTAATATTTTACCATTCAATTTTCCTCTGCAGCCAGTTAAAAAATGCTCAATTCGCGCAAACAGTTACACAGTCAGAATAATATATCTAGCGATTCTGCATGAATAGTTCAGGTCGTTAGTGGAACTGGTGGAACGCCTTCGAGAGGCCAAGTCTTGCAAATTGCAAGTCAGAGATATTGCACTGCGGAGAAATATTCAATGTTTTTCATTGCTATCGAGATCTAGCACAGTTAATAGTTAATGTTAGTGGATAAAGGTTGGGGCTTAATATTGTTGGTTTTCGTTTGTGTTTTGTTGTCTGTTATTAATGAGTTTTCTCTCACATTAGCAAATGACGTTGCGTTAAGTGAATTACGCTATTCGGTGTATTGGTGTGGGATTTGGTTTTTAAACTCAAAGTTTATTTTTTGATCTCAAACTCTGGCGTGAATGTTTTTATACATATTTTGGGTTCTTTTTTTTCAATTGATTCATAGAGTTTTTAGTAGTCATAACTTGGTCTTTTACGCCAGTGTTATTTTTAAATACCTACGTAGTACTATTGAATCTGAGACTGATCGGAACGAAACGGTCACTCAGAGAGACACAATTTAATAGACTTTTTTGTTTTAAACCATGAATAGTTATGTGGGCATGTGATGCGGAGGAATGAGGAAAATGTTGTGAGGAAAGTTTTGAGAATGAATGTGGATGGGTATATGAGTAGAGGAAGACCAAAGAAACGATGGATGGACTGTGTAAAGAATGATATGGCAAGAAAGGAGGTGTCTGGCGAGATGACGATTAATAGAGAAGTATAGAAGAAGAAGACATGCTGCGCCAAATGAATTGGGATAAGGGCAAGAGAATGAATAGTTATGTAGAAAAACAGTGTGTTCCAGAAAGGTGTGGTCATATTTCAGGATGTGCTTCCAAACTGAACAACTTTCTCTATCGGACCACCATCGAAATCACGAAAAAAAAACAGCTTTTCAGTACAATACCTACTCGATACAAATGTATGGGACAGCTGATTTTTTTCGCGATTTCTATGATGGTCCCATAGAGAATGTTGTTCAATTTGGTGGTTTGAATCACACCCTGAAATATGACCACACATTTTTGGTGCACGCTGTATAAGATTTAAAAAAAACTCAAACTACATTAACCAACAATAAACACTAAACAGGAAGAAAATCCCTTCACAGAAATCGGAAAACGAAAATAAATCCATCGGAAACAGAAGTATGATTAACACTTTACTACTTCCAAAAGCGGCACATGGATACGTGTGGCAATTATTTGCGGTTTTCGATCAACGGCTGTCAAATGCAGGCCGCTTCTGAATGACTGCCGGCTTGCGGCCCGATCGTGTGCGACTTTTTAATGCATTTTGTTGCGAGTAAAGGGTTAATTGCTTGAAATGTTTACTTTTCTTGCGATCAAGATGGATGTTGTGGTATTTTTTTAAATTGTTTTGGGTTCCAGAGGACAGAATATAGACAGGGCTGAAAGAGTATTGTGTTGACCTTTGCCTAGCGAGACAACATACGTTGGTCTAAGATGTTCTGGGTTTTTAGTTTTGCGTGTGGCTAACATTAAAATGCGATTGTGTTTATTTTAATATTTAGTCATCATCTGCCTAGCCTTTTTAACTATGTTGGGGTCGGCTTCCAATCTAAACGGATGCAGCTGAATACCAGTATTTTACATGGAGCGACTGCCTACATGACCTCCACAACCCAGTTAGTACTGGGTAATACGATACCCCTTGGTAAGCCTGGTTGTCAGACTTTTTGGGCCACTGACTACCTAACGACTGTCAAAGATCTACAAATGACACCCGGGATAAAAGGCTTAACGTGCTTTCCGAGGCACGGAGGAAACTCCGTATGTAATGGGTGGTCACCCATCCACAGACCAACTTAGGCAAGCACGGCTTAACCTAAAGATCGACCCGAGCGGCTGTTATTATTTAGCCACGAGCTCCTTTTAATATTTAGTATGTTTTGGATTAAGACCTCGTTAGCACCTCGGTAGACGAATGCCCGTTTTCACTTACGATAGGCGACACCTAAATTAATGCACGCTGTTGGGTTTTGAGTTTTCGAACATTGAAATTTGGTGTCGACTAGGGTGTAAACGAAACTCGCTTTATCTTTGTTTTCTAGTAGTACGTAATTTTCACTAAAATTCGTTTGATTCTAAAAACTAAATTGAACCAAAAAACCCGCTGCCAAAACAGTCTCCGAACTCACAAACAGAAGCCGCAGCCAGAGCTTCAGAGCTTCGATAACAACCCGATATGGGCGAACAGTACCAAATATTCGAGCGATTGTCAACCCGTATCGGGCTGGTCGATAAATTGCTGGAGTTGGCAACTAGCCAGGGTCCCTAGTATGTTGGAATTGTAGGTGCTGACCGTACGTCAGCTATGGATGGAATGTTGGGGTGCTCTTCTGATGAATGATTATTTGTTTTAATTATTTGTGAACGGAGTTGGGTAGTTTTCTGCGGAGCCTCCGAACTAGATATGCCTGGGTATATGCGTTACATGATAGCGATTGTATAGATATTCCTTTTTGAGGCGATAATATTTAAATGTGTTAAATGTTTTTGTGTTCGATGTTCCTGGCACTTAATTTTAGCGGTAAAATAAATAAATAGGTAAGCGTATGTAGAAATTAAGAGTTGATTATGAGTTATTTTCAAAAACGTTTATCTTCTACAGTATTATGTACAATCAAGCGCACGTCAGTGGCAAAACTTGAATAAAGATATTCCAACTGCTATGACATAAAAGCGCTCTGTCAGTGTCAAATTGTTTATTTAACACTCAACCTCCTTCATCATTTCAGCCGAAAGACATCCACTGCTGGACATAGGCCTCCCCCAAAAGGGGGGGGGGGGTTGCCATAATCGTCACGCTTGGCAGGCGGGTTGGCGATCGCAGTACGGTTGTTATAAACACAGAGAACGCTGCTGCCCATTCTCTGGTAAGTCCCTTAGTCGCCTCTTACGACACCCACGGGAAGATATGGGATGGTGCTATTCTTTTACGTCCAACACCATACGGAACCAAAAAAAATTCCGTATGGTGTCGGACAACCTCCTCATGTACAGATTTTTTGTGTATCATATTGTCAAGTAACTAATATAAAACGCACACAAGATGCTATAAATCATACCCAGAGCACCAGTGTCCACCTCTGTTAATAAGGTTATTCTTATTAGATTTCAACGTGATAGGCCGCCTGTCGCCATTTATTGGAAACAGATTTAATAACGGACTGAATCTTCCTCAGAGAAGGGTTTAATTCAATTTTGTATGGCATATGTATACCTACCTGAATGAGAATAATGTCGTGAGGAAAGTTTCAAGTATGAATGTGGATGAGTGTAAGAGTAGAGGAAGACCAAAGAAACGATGGATGGACTGTGTGAAGGACGATATGGCTAGAAAGGAGGTGTCTGACGAAATGACGATTAATAGAGACGTATGGGAGAAGAAGACATGCTGCGCTGACCCCAAATGAATTGGGATATGGGCAATAGAATGATGTGAATGATATTTAGTTAGTGCTATTTTATAAACGTTTCTCGTGTAACCAGCTGAAGAGTTTATTCAGAGGCGATCAAGGTAAAGTCAAGAATATATAGGCTGCGATGAATTTTGGTTGACCAATAGGTCCTATGTGTCTCTGACCGGGAAGACCTCGCTGATGACTGTATTTAGTGCTGTTTATAATACATTAATCAATACATTTGTTGTGGTTTTATACCATGTACCAACTTTCTTAGTGCTGAATTTTAGTTTTACTTCTATATGAGCTACGTTATACATTGACCCTTTGTATAGTTTGTACGTCATACTCATTTTATGCATATCGATATTGTTTAGGTGTGCATTTCTTAAACTTAACATGTAATCGTGTAATTATAATTCAGTAGCAATAAATCCATCAAGGGAATCACTCGTCTACTCATTTACATAACGTACCTTACAAGTCTATATAACATGAAGAACAAGTACATAACTTCTTCACTGTTGGACATCATACCCACAACAGCTTTTATAGATGCTCTCTTAGTACCCGACTATGTTCATCTACATTCGGCATTCTGATTTTCATTAATTCCATTGTTGAAAACTTTTCGCACTTCGCTTATTAAAAAGATACCTACGGTTCGTTAATAAACCTAATTATAACAAATTAATGAACTGCTGAAGCAATTCATTAATTTTATTTAAAGACAAACTAACAATGGCGAGTTTCTTCAGTTTCCAACGCTTCGTTTTTGCCACATTTTTACTCTAGTCGGACAGTCAAACAATTATGTTGCCACACTCAAAAAATCGTTATTAAAACATAACTGGTTTGCAGGAATTTTCTTTTTTTTAAGTAAGAACAAAATCTATTTTTTTTTGTCTTTTTCTTTATTTAAAATCCAATTCTTTGGTTTCGTTACACTTTTTCTTTTTGACTGAAAACTGAAAGTTCTTTTCTATTTACATGTAGGTTTATTTGACGGTATCGAGTTATTTGCATTTACAAAAACAAAATTGTAGAATACTCTTCGGGAATTAATTGTTTTACTCTTCATTTTACAAACTAGAGCCTTTTCTCAAGAGGTAGACAGAAACTACAGAACCACCGCAAACCTTACTCCCTTTGCTTCATCCACGTTCATACAATCATCTTCTACTCGCACTCCGGTTGTTGGCACTATTTTTAATCATAACTAGCTTATGCTCGCGGCTTCGCGTGGTGTTCGATAATATCCCACAGGATCGTAATACCGAGATAAAAAGTCATCATCTGCCTAGCCTTTTCCCAACTATGTTGGGGTCGGCTTCCAGTCTAACCGGATGCAGCTGAATACCAGTATTTTACATGGAGCGACTGCCTATCTAACCTCCACAACCCAGTTAGTACTGGGTAATACGATACCCCTTGGTAAGACTGGTTGTCAGACTTTTTGGGCCACTGACTACCTAACGACTGTCAAAGATCTACAAATGACAGCCGGGACCAACGGCTTAACGTGCTTTCCGAGGCACGGAGGAAACTCGGTATGTAATGGGTGGTCACCCATCCACAGACCAACCTAGGCAAGCACGGCTTAACCTAAAGATCGATCCGAGCGGCTGTTATTATTTAGCCACGAGAGGTTATAAATCTACTATCTGTGTACCAAATTTCATCCAAATCCGGTCAGTTGTTTTTACGTGAAAGAGTAACAAGCATCCATGCTCACAAACTTTCGCATTTATAATATTAGTAGGACAGGATATTTTTTGTATTTTTCTAAATTCCCCGGCAATGCACTTTAATACCACACAAACGTAACTTCCCAAGCACACCATTTCCTTCTTACAAAGCCCAAAAAAGAGGTCGTTACCGACATGCTCTAATTAAAAGCCCACCTTTTACTGACGGCCTTCTCTTTACAAAATTGCATCCTTGTAACGCAGCTGAGCGATATACACGCAAGTTCTTTTGACCCTGCGAGGGTGTAAACACCATCTGTGGCCATGGGAAATTATGGAGGGAAACTTTGGACTTTATAGAAGGGGCATATGGTACCATATGTTTTGAACTAGGTACAACTAAACAAACATAACTACAGGAGCATCTACTCATCAGTATCACTCATGGTTTTGGGTATATTCGTTTTATGGTCATAGCCGTATTTAGATCATAATTATAAATATTGTTCTTACATTAGTTTGTGATATTAGCAGGTAATTGAAAAGACGGTTGACGCAGTGGCTTAGATGGATGCGTGTGTCGCAGGTTCCGTTCCCGCACGGAATAACTATTTATATGACCTATAAGTAGCTGTTCCGGGTCTGGCTGGTTGTGTATGTAAGTTTAAATGTAACAAACGAAAAAATATAAAAACGTTTAAAAAAATCCGATCTAATCAACAGTAGTATAAAACATCAACGAAAAGTTTATGTTTTATAATACTGTAACGATTCGTCTTATAAGGATGCTGATTGCCGTATAATAAGGCCTCATCATGATCTGCCTAGTATTTTATATAGGTAGCTTCCAATCAGTTGAGTTTGAGGTAATACGACACCCCATGATATTGATAAATTGAGACAGAATTCATTTATCTGTGTGTTTATATAAACCAGCATTTTATTACGATAAGCTTTCAAAGTTAGAACAAGAAACATTTAATTAAAAAATCAAAAAACCCGACAACAAATTGTATTGTGTATCTATATATGTATTTATTTGTAATCTCCTTTTAATTTCCTTCATTTTGATACCCTACTCGATAGGTTTGGTTAAAACAAATAATAACGACTTACAATTTAGCGCCAAAAATCCGCCATATTTGTTTAAAACACCTATCTAAGGACACTCGGGTTTTTGTGACGAATCTAATGGCACCTTAATCGTTGAAATCCATCTAGCCATTTGGAACATTCGAGGTAATAAAGAAGTTTACAAAAGTCAAACAAAGAAACATATAAGATACGTGCGAAAAACATAACGCTTCCTTGACAGTCGGGTAAAAAAAAACTTAATTTAAAAACCATCTCTAGAATTTGAATAAAACAAATCAAGAAAAACACATTTACAATTTTTTAAAACTCATTATGTCAGTTAAAATTGCTCTTGCTCGACGACGTGAAAGCAACTCAACTGCCTCAGCCAGTTATTGAGCGAGCATGACTACTCAAACCGCCAGTCACTAATGGCTATAGAGCGGCCAGTGATAATCATATCAGAAGCACTTTTGCCTACTATTAACGTCTTATCACAACCTGCCAAGCGTCTATTACGGCTATAACTGAGTGAAACTGCAACCAATCAATGCAGATAGGCTTACGAATAACGTACGGATATACGGGCCTTAATAGGCACTGTCACTGTCGAAATATGGCCTGTTAAGCCTGTACCAAGTCCTTTCAGGTCTATGATGGTGACTCGGTGTCTGATTTCAGTCTGAATCTTTAGATTCGGTTAGACGTCAGTGTTTTTTTATGCGTCTGTCATCTAAACACCACAACTTAAAATGTTTGTACTATTCATTTTCGTCTGGTCGTAGGTATAAACTAATTTGGTCGCAAGTAGACTCATATTAAACTGTGGTTTTATTTAATAGACAGTTCAGTATGATCCATGACCGTGGGGATGGAGGTCAGAGGCTGGAGGTCTACATTGTAAAAGAAATCCTGTCTTCGTACTGAATGGGGACAAATGAATGTTTCAATCAATGAATTTAGCCTATCGCAGTTCACTATTGAATATAAGTCTCTTCCAAGCTGTGCCACACTGCATACAGTCTGGCCCAGCCTTTTTAAGGTCATCTAGCTGGGTGGCGTCCCTCACTACGCTTGCGAATATACGCAAGTTTTCCAAAACAAGCAATCCCTGTGTATATCAACCAGAAACCCCGAAAAATATTCATAAATAAATCCACAAAGCAAAGCGTAGCCACTCGTAAAAAGAATTGGCTCGATGAACGTATAAATATTTTTATGAAATATCTCTGGGCATATCTCTAAAACCTTATTCATATATCATTCAATTCAAGGCCTGTTTTGTGCCCGTCACATGCCACGCTAGACAACGGTAAGCTTCATACAGCCTGCCAGTTTAAATTTGGCACAAAGCCAGAAAATATTAAGTATAATATAAAGTTTATGCCAACAAATGATTTTAATATGAGCACTGTCCACTCCAGTTGGTACAAATGATTAGTTTCTTTAGATCAATATGTGGCGTTTCATTGTAGTTAGTTATCTATTTCGGTATGCCATATCTTCGCCTTGTTCAGACGCCAGCACATCAAGTTACACGAAACTGTCAAATTTTCCCAATCTACCTTGAACCGAAATGCATTATCAATAAAGTTGAAAATCTATTACATTTTGACAGATTCATGCTACGCGTGCAGCACATCAAGCTACTACTAGCGTCTGTACCTACACGTTTGCTTTTAACAACACCATATTGATCTGCAGTATCCGTGATTCTTAAAAGCATCTCTGAGTCTAGATTATGGCCTGGTTAATAAGGACCTCCTATAACATACTACACATGTCTGCGTACCCCTTCCTTATACTGGCTTCTTGTTATGCTATGCTGGTATTCACTGATACTGTTATTCACAAACTCCTCGTTGCTACAATGTTATCAATATCGGAGTAGCGAACAGTACGAATTGAGCGTTAAATATGCAGTAAAGTTGCCTCTTACGAATTTTCCCGTCGACAGTAAAAATCTCTCCCGATCCTCCTGGGATATTGAAATATATATTTTAAAGTAACTTGCGATGCAGGTTGGTATTGGTCGATGTAACTTTCTTCCCTCTGTGTTTTAGAGATAGTTAGAAACAACAAAACGTTAAGCATCAGCATGGCATCTACAATTACTCATAACAGTGGCGTCGGACCACAGTGCATCGCATTTCAACACAAATAATGTGCAATTTATTTATTTTTGTACTACCTTACTGCCTTCGGCTTCGCCTGTTTGGAGTTCAGTAATTGTCCCACGGTATCCTACTACCGGGATAAAAAATATCCTTCGTAAACTGTCTATGTTCTAAATTTCATTCAAATCGGTTTAGTAGTTTTTGCGTGAAAGAGTAACAAACATCCATCCATCCTGACAAAATTTCGCATTTATAATAAAAGTACAATGCGGCCCGGCTACAGTGGTCCATAGAAAATGTACGAATGTAATGTAGGAAGGTTTTGGAGCGGCCCGACCAAATCTACGATAGACTATTCAAGTTGATTAAATAATTAAATTCCTTTTTCCATGCTCAAAAACTGCATCCACATCGTACTATTTAGATAATACGATACTATATTATAGTGATAATATCGTATCGTTGCAATGCTCGGCTCACAAACCGAGATTCATGTAATAATTCATTTGGCGTACTTCCGAAATCGCTGCTGTGACCAGCATTTTGTACATTTTAATGAAGTTGAACACCCTGTAATTAAATTATATTCTGGCTGCAATGGGAATTATTCTTGTACCCTTTTAAAAAACTACAATCTGCAATTCATGCTTTTCAGTAGTTACAGGAGAAAGTTACATCATCTATCTAGCCTTTTCCCAACTATGTTGGGGTCGGCTTCCAGTCTCACCGGATGCAGCTGAATACCAATATTTTACATCGTACCGGACGCGATCGGCTGTTGCTGCATCCGTTCGTATCCTTTCCGATCCGGTGCGATGCGAGCCGTTTGGTGGAAATCATCGTTAAATGTCCTATCTCAAATTTTCTAATATATTTTTTTCGTTCTCTCATCGTGCCCCACGTACTCAACAATCACGTTTTCGAGCTGAAAATGCTTGCTAATAACCTCTTTGGGCTTACCTAGCATGAAATCAAGCTTATGACAATCACCAACTTTCCATAATAATAAATACCTCTAGTCTAGACCCGTGTCTAGACGATGGCTAGATTATTATTTCCCATCTACGTACTTCCGCCAGCAAGTTCAATATTAGCTCTATGGAGCTCTATAGAGTGGTTGTGTGTTTATGGACGTGGCGACAAACATCCGGTGTTGTTAAGACTTGGTATTTTCAAAAACCATACTATTTTTTTTTTTACTGAAATCGGACAGGATTGAATTAGTTTTTCTACTACCTACTTAGAGATCGTGGATTCAGTTCACAACTATGACGAACAGATATGAATAATATGTCTATGAAGTACTAAGACTATTATTTATATCAAGTCTGAGTCTGTTAAAGCACTTATTTATTTATTTATTTATTTAACACTTCAAGCACATAAGTACAGAGGCGGACTTAATGCCATAGGCATTTTCTACCAGTCAACCTTTGGGTGATGCAAAGACAAGCAGTGGTAGGTGTAAATCTGAAAATAATTTTAAATAATAATAAGATTAACTACAAGATTAACTACAAGGATATATAAAATACTATAAATATATATCAAATACTATAAATATATATCAAAATTTAAATTAATGTAAATAAACATTTCCACGAATATACCAAAATAAAAACACAAACCATGGGGAAAACATTACCGTTGTGACGAAACTGCCAGCTTCTTCCGAATGTACTCACGAACTTTAATTTTAAAAGATAAGCGATTGGTTGCCATCCTGATTTCCTGGGGAAGCGCATTCCACAGAGAAATAGACTGGACAAAGAAAGATCGGTGAATGAAATCAGTGCGGTGAGAGGGACATTGAAGCATACGGTTTTGCGATGATCGCAGGCTCCTATTATGGTTGGCACAAATATACTGAAAGTGGGGAGCAAGGTAACTAGGGGAAGTGGGAGAAACAAGAAAAGAAAACAAGGTGGTAAGCGCCCTTTGCTCCCTACGCTGACGTATGGGCAACCACTTAAGAATAGTCCGGTGTTCGGAGACATGATCACTTACAATTCAGAAAAAAAAAAACCAGCCAAGTACGAGTTGGACTCGCGCACCGAGGGTTCCATATAAACTTGTAGGTATTTTGTTATTAAACTACACATTTACGGTTTTCAAAGTTTATCCTTTACATGTGCTGTAAGACATTTTTTCTTGCCAAATTTAAAGATTCTAGGTTCTTTCTTTGTCGTGTGGTTAGTTCCTAAGCTGGTGTCAGAGTTTTTATGCCGCCCATGCCATGGGCCTCTGACTTGGCTTAACATGCCGTCAAGAAATATCTCTCAGGCATGCTGGTTTCCTCACGATGTTTTCCTTCACCGAAGCAAGAGATAATTATACAATACGCACATGAATCCGAAAAATCAGAGGTGCGTGCCTTGGGTTCGAACTAGAGACCTATGACTTGGTAGTCCGACGGTCACACCACTAGGCTTCTAGGTCAACGGGAAGTACTGTTTACAGGAGGGAAGTATTGTGAAATCGCAAAATATGCGATATAAAAGGGTAATATCTTTTGATCGCGTTGAGTTACAAGTTTGATTTTTTTACTGCTTCAAGGGGTAGTAGACTATTTTATATTAATTTCAGCTCGATACCTCTACGCGTTCTTGAGAAAAAGGGTATTTACAGACGGACAGACAGACTTAACAGAGTGACCCATAAGGGTAGGGCCCCCCGTTTTTCTGAACTGAGGTACGGAACCCTAAAAATTTGTTCATGTGAATCTGAACTCAAACGTAAAGCTGAGTCGTACCATAACCAAACTGGCATTTCGCTAGTTATACTTTAGTTCCAGGTTAGAGAAATACCACGTAATCAGTACATTTATTACTATTAAAAGTATGGACATACCTACCAGATAATAACATACAATACTAAACTAGAATACGAGAACATGACAAAACAATTCACGTCAGCACGTTGTTAGTATGCGCTCGCGTAATGACATGCTAATCTAAACGCATGCTAATGAAAACTAGCTCAGCGGATTCTTTTCTATTCTACACGTTTCTGCTGAAATTTCTCTTGTTTACAGACAGAATTGTCACATGCACTGTAGAATGTCGGTACCTAAACATACATTTATCAGTAAAAACCATGAATCAACTGTTTACATAGTTGATTGGTTACCCATTCATCATCTGCCTAGCCTTTTCCCAACTACGTTGGAATCGGCTTCCAGTCTAACCGGATGCAGCTAGCTACAAGTATTTTACATGGAGCGACATGAAGCCTATCTGAGCTCCACAACCCAGTTAGTACTGGGTAATACGATACCCCATGGTAAGACTGATTGTCAGACTTTTATGCCACTGAATACCTGCAACGACTGTTAAAGATCTACAAATTACAGCCGGGACCAACGGCTTAACGTGCTTTCCGAAGCACGGAGAAAACTCGGTATGTAATGGGTGGTTACCCATCCACGGACCAACATAGGCAAGCACGGCTTAACCTGAAGATTGATCCAAGCGATTGTTCTTATTTAGACATGAACTTCTCCTTCGGGTTACGACCACGTGCTGAATAAACACTACCAAGATGATTCTGATGTCTCCTAGTTCGTATCAAACTGTACTGTCATTATTTTCACATCGAACTAGTCACAAATACATATTTTAACAGTAACAACCATTGACGAAACGTTTCCTAACGCTTTAGTTTAGATAATCATCATATCCCTTGCTACATTTACCTAATGTCCAGATGTTCCGTTACACCTAAGAAATCGGTGACAGCGCTAAAACTGGCCATAAATCAATGTCGAAAATGTCTAGATTAGCATTTTTTGTCTGGGAGGTGGTTCTACTCTTGGGAACAGACACTAGTTAAAGTAATCCCCGAAGGGATAGGCAGAGGTATACCTAACAAGTACACCCATATTTCGGCTGTTATATTTAAGTCCCATGTAATAGGGCACAAATCCAGACTCCGTGACTGCTACTGAGAAATTCCTGATGGAAAAACCCAATAACACTTTGCCCAACCCGGGAATCGAACGCAGGACTTTATACTCAGCAATCGCGCTTGCGACTATTAGACCAAAGAGGCAGTCCAAACAAGTCTTAAACAGTACTATACATCTTTGATATGGAAAGATTAATTCGAGTGCGAGCAAGGTTTGAACTTGCGACCTTCCGATTCTGTACACCGGACGTCTTAACAAATTAGACCATCGCACCCTGCTCGCACTCGATTTTTTCTTTCCATATCAAAGCTGTAATTCCCTATGCAGGGTTTACGTAAAAAACATATTTAAAAGTACTATACATACTCAAACTCACGTCTTTTTCCTATGGTAAGCTGAAATTACGAGACGATTCTTACATTCTCTTATGATTCGTCCATGTTCATGCAGTAGTTCACCACGCTGCACCGGTTGCGCGAACTAAGCACCTGGTGGCCTACCATGACGTCATAAAGCAGGAGTAATTCACGTGTGGGAAAGAGATGGCGCTAGTCGACCTGTACAGCTCTGTCTCTTTCCCACAGTGGAATTACTCCTGCTTTAAGACGTCATAGTAACTCTCCAGACCTTTTTAAAGAACATTGAGACCGGACGGAACCACGATACCCTTTCGGTTTGCACTGACATCTGTTTTATCTTCACAGTGTTAAATTGTCTTTGTTTATGTCAAGTATATCTTTATTTTAATTAAATATTATTTTTTCTGTTTTCAGAATTGCTCCTACCACTGTTTGTTTCTGAATCACCCAAAGGAGGTTGACCGGTAAAAATCCCAGTACTGTATAAGCATAAGCATAAGCATAATCAGCCTATTAATGTTCCTACTGCTGGGACGCAGGCCTCCTCTCTATGAGAGGGAATGGGCTATAATCCACCACGCGGGCCCAGTGCGGGTTGGTAGATGTCACATGTCTTCGAATTTTTAGTTCTAGGACATGCTGGTTTCCTCACGATATTTCCCTTCACCCGTTCTTCAATACTGTATTGCAGATCACTGTCAGGCTGTATGTGAAACAAAATATGATCCGCGACCGCAACACGTATTTAGTTACAGAATTATCATCATCATCTGCCTAGCCTTTTCCCAACTAAGTTGGGGTCGGCTTCCAGTCTAACCGGATGCAGCTGAATACCAGTATTTTACATGGAGCGACTAGAATTAGTTATTAATTTAGTTACAGAATTGTAATCATTGAAATAATTTTTAACCGACTACGGCGAAGCAAAATGTATATGTATATTTTCATAACTTCTGAATTACTTATTATATCATAAGTTGACAAATGAGAAATCGTTGGAAGCGTCTTGATCGTACGCTGGTTATAGGCGTACGACCACGGTTATCCTCTGAACGTAACTATGAATATTTATTAAATACATTAAAATATGTTACGTTTAAGTTGTTTATTTAATAGATGATAAATATTGAATGGTTTGTAGGTACAGACGCCAGCACATCAAGCTGGCCGAAACTGACAAATTTTCCCAATCAACCTTGAACCTTATTATCTTTATTAAAGAAATATGACAGATTGTAGTAGCTTGATATGCTGATGTCTGTACATAACAATTTCAGACGAAGATATTTCCTTGTTTCATACTTTTTAGAGTGTGATTTTTCAGTAGTCGGGTTTTAGTTTTAGAACTTATTTTTTATCTATATATATAAAGTAAGCAACTGACTGGCTGACTGATACACTGACTGATCGATCAACGCACAGCTGAAACCGCTGGATCCAGAAGCATGAAATTTTGCACAAACGTTCCTTAAATGACGTAAGTGTGTGCACTAAGAAGGGATTTCTGAAAATTCATCCCCCAAGGGGTTAAAACGAGGGTCGAAAGTTTGCATGAAACTTGATCAATTTTTGGGAACGAAGTCGTGGGCAGTACAAGTATTAAATAAATAACTCTGCCTTGTTGCTTTTTATATACCTATGTATATCACTTACCTAAACTTATGCCCAGCAATAACTAACTACCCGCCTAAAGCCATCGTTTTGAACTGACGCGAGGTGACGAGCTCCTTAGATGACGGTTCACACCTCGCCTCGTCGAGCACAAGGGTCGGAAAGTGCTTCAAACTTGGCGTGAGATTTTACTCACTAGTTTTAAAGTAATTTATGAGGGATGAATGATGTTAGTTAAAGTGGAAGTTAGGTATTTTGTGCTTCAGGGTTAGATTTATCTTACACTGGCGACCCTCCCCTAACTCACACGGTTTTGTGACTTGATAAAACATAAAGATTTGTATAATAAAGGGTGTAAATAGACCCTTATCCTACCCGAAAGACACTTATTCTCCCCATCTTTGCGATCATTTTTTTGTTTTAGACCATACCTGGGAACCTTCTAGTTTCGGAGATATTGGGGGTCAAAGTTCCAACTTTTTCACAAGTTTTTTTTTTTAAATACTTGTTTTTAATGTAACATTTTTACTTTACACACAACCCCCGTACTATTCAATCCATCCACCAGCATAATGCTTTGAGTGCTTTCCATCGAGTCCTACCGTTATACGTGATTTTTCACCCCAAAAAAAAAGTAGACTCCTAGCAATAATTTTTGCGTAAAGTTACTTAGTTTGATGTACAGAATGCTTGGTTGACGGCTATGTGAAGGGTCTGTTTACTGTATATTTGTTTTGGGACAAGCCTACCGCTCTATTCCCATACCACTGCAACTCAAGAAAACCAGAATCAACAGTGGCGCCCACCAGAAAAATGCCGAGACAATGAAGCACCACGAAGTCCCAGAGAAACAATTTAACTGTCATGGATCCCACAACACAATTAATCGGAAAAGAATAACGGAGGAGTAGGAATTATATAATTTCCACTTACCTCCATATCGTGGAGACAGAACAAAACAAGGCCAATAGACAGAAAGGGAAGTTAGAACTGCGATACGCCCAGTTATATAATATTTATGCTAGTATGATATTAGTATATTACAATATTTACGAGCAATATCTAAAGAAAGGTGAACAGTATCTTTAGAGTTTTTAATCGCGACCCATTTATTTTATACCATTGACCCATCTATATTGGAATTCCTTATCACCACGCCCTTATCTATACGAAGAAATAAAATTGAAGTCTCCGTTTGGAATATCAAAACAATAGCTTCTCACGAAATGTATTTGAAAGTTTAGTTAGTTAGGTTAGTTTAGTTCAGTTCAGTTTAGTTGTGTTTTTTATGGTACTTTAAACAAAAAACTTTTTTTTTTTCATTATTGTCTATTTGTTCCGGCTTATCTCCGAAACGGTTAACCGATTTTGAGAGGAGTTTTAATGGCAGATAGCTGATGTTATAAGGAATAACGTAGGCTACTAAAATTAGAAAAATAATTAGGGTTCCTTGCAAAAATTAAAACCCTTCGAATAACGCGTAATTAGCGTATTACTCTGTCACTGAATATTTACAGGATAAACTTTTATAATGTGTGTAAATTTGCATACCTCATGATAGGATGTGGCTAATGTACACCTGTTTGTTTAAGACATTTTATTTGTACCCATATTCACAATTGAATAAATGATTATGATTATGATAATGACTATGATTAATTGTTAACAAAATCGCGGGCAACAGCTAAGTATCCATAAAATTGAACAGAGGCGTTTGGTATACAATGCGATCCTACAGAAAGAACAGTTTAAAATTATTTCTTTAAAATCAATGATAAAATAATAATTCAAAATCTACACGTGATACAGAATTTAGAACGAAGTTGTAGTATTACCTAAATAGCGGTAGTAATAGCCACTGATTACCTACTTCAACATTCATTGATTGCTCACTAACTACACACTCACCTTAAGCGCACACATGGAGCATTGTACGCTAACGTCATTATAATGGCCATCAGTCCATAATGTATTACCGGTTCATGGTCATTCGGACAGGTGGTCTCACTTTCGTTCACATACACACACTCGCACGTAAATGTGTACATTTATTATTTATACAATCTCATTGGTTACCGGTGGGTTACTTAGATGAGCTTCGGGCGCTTCGGGCTCACTAGAATTATTAGATCGAGAAATTCTTTCTTTGGGTAGTCAGGCAGTCTAGATTTAGTCTGGTTTTGTTTCCTTTTTTTGGATATAAATTGCTTTTATTTTATTATTACAATATGGGCCTCGATCATGCCTGATGGAAACCTATAGATGAGGTCTATGGTCTAGGCTTGCCCTGTATTACATGGAACTTTAACATGACTGACGAAATGAGGGTGTATCTATTACACCTCTGCCAAGTCATTCGAGGATCCATATGAGGCATTACTCAATAACATAGCCTGTAGTCGCCGATAGTTTAAACAGAGTTGTAAGTACATATTATTTAGCTAGTATTTTTTTAGTATCAGGAGCCTATGGCCATCTATCGGGCACAAAACGACTCCGGCTAAAGAAGTTATTAACTGAAGAACCCAATAACACCTTGATTGATCTAGGAATCGAACCCTAGACCTCACATTCAGCAGTAGAGCTTGCAAATATTAGACTAATGGAGCAGTCAGGCACGACGTTTTGTCAATTAGTGAAATGGCCCACGTATCTAACTCTCAACACACTTGAACACCTCAAACAATACTATAAAAGCCATCTTAGCGTCGTCCACAAAGCGCGGCCGACTGTCCGCGGCCCCGCTATGACACTAGAGGGTACTACGGCAGGCGGCTGGCGAAATGCCAAAGTGTTCGGATGCTGCAGTTTCAATAGTCCACGTTATGTGTTTTATGGTCGCATTACTGTATGTTAGGCAAAAGAGGGTAATTAATTTTGGAAGCTATTACATAGACTCACTGTGTTTGTTGACTTGGCTTGGCAATCACATGCCATTTTTATTACCCAACTGCTAAGGAAGGGTTATGTTGGGTCTGGCTGTTTGTGGTGAATTTAATGTTTGTAAACGCACCCACGATACAGGAGAAATTCCTAGAGAGGGCCAAACTTAAAAAAAAAAAATGGTTTTCGCGCGTATCTTGTATGTTTGTTTGTTTTTAGTATTATTTTTTACCTCGTATGTTCCAAATGGCTGGTTGGATTTCGACGATAAAGGTATCATTAGATTTGTCTCAAAAACCCAAGTGTTTTTAGATAGGTATTTAAAAAAAAAACGAAAATGGCGGATTTTTGGCGCTAAATTGTAAGTCGTTAATATTTTTTTCAACCAAACCTATCGAGTAGGATATCGAAATGAAAGAAATTAAAAGGAGATTACCAATATAAATGTATAATACAGATATTCTAATACAATTTGTAGTCGTTAGTTTATGATACTTTAATTAAATGTTAATTGTTGTTTTGTTTAGTGTATTCATAAAGGTAAGAGGAGCTCTTGGCGAAATAATAATAGCCGCTTGGGTCGATCTTCAGGTTAAGCCGCATTTGCCTAGGTTGGCCCGTGCATTGGTGACCACCTATTCCATACCTACCTCGGATAGTACGTTAAGCTGTTGGTCCCGGTTGTCATTTGTAGATCTTTGTTGACAGTCGTTATAGGTAATCAGTCAGAGCCCCGAAAGTCTGACAACCAGTCTTTCCAAGGGGTATCGTATTACCCAGGACTAACTGGGTTGTGAAGGTCAGATAGCCAATCACTCCATGTAAAATACTGGTATTCAGTTGCACCCGGTTAGACTAGAAACCGCCCCCAACATAGTTGGGAAAAGGCTAGGCAGATGATGTGTGTAATCAAAAAGGTTCCTTGAAATCGAGTGGACCGGAATATGGACACCAGACTTTGGACAAATATTTCTGTACATTATCTGCTTCGACTGCCAGGTTTGTCTTCTGAGCATGAATGAGGTCCTGGGTTCGATTCCCAGGTTGGGCAAAGCGTTTTTGGATTTTTCCATCAGGAATTTCTCAGTAGTAGCCACGGAGTTTGAATTTGTGCCCGGTTGATGGCAATAGGCTCGCCCCCTATTACAAGGGACTTAAAAATAACTGACGAAATGTAGGTGTACTATTAGGTACACCTGAAGGATGATTTGCACGAACGGAGGTGTCTGATGAGATGACGAGTAATAGAGAAGTATGGAAGTAGAAGACATGCTGCGCCGACCCCAAATTAATTGCGATAAAAGCAAGAGAATGATGACGAGTTTCCCAAGTTAACCTATTTTCAGCTTCTAACTAAGACATTTCCCCGTTGTCATTGACGAAATAAAAAAAAAAACTAAACTTTTCGCTACACCGCATCGCCAAAATCTCACATTGCCTTTATCGACACTAAATCTCAAACATCCGCAAAACAAAGAAGAAAACCCTCAAACAAATAAAACAAAAGATACGGAACCTTAAAACCTTCATCCATTTGGTTGCCGACAATACAATGCATCATTTTTAATAGCAGCTACGCCGGGCGTAGCTATTATCGTAGACCTATCTACGAGTGCTACGAGCGTAGGCCCGTAGCGGTATTGGCGTAGGCTCGTAGCAATGTTTTGTAGACCGTATTTAGGCTTGAATATATTTATACAGATGTTGATTCTTCTGTTTGAGTTATTTTTAGCTTTGTTTTACTTTTTGGTAGTTATTAAAAGCAGTTTCATATGAATTCAGTTTTCGTGAATTTTCATGCATTTTTTGCAAATTCTGTTTGAGTTGAAATTTAAAATATTCAGAAAGTTGAAACTATTAAAATATGCTTCATGAGGCCCGCTTGCTATTACAAAATAAAACCCTTTTTAATATTCAAAAGTTTTTAATTTAACTAAAGCAACAATTTTTAAGCAAATATGTTAATTAAATTTACTTTTACTTAAAACTGCATACCATATTTATTATTATTTTTGGGTCCTAAGAATAACTGCAATAATCTCGAGCAAATGAAGTCAAAGTCAATTTTCATCTTATGAACTGAACACAGACTGTGTAAGAATTTTTCATTTCCACTTTCAGCAATTCGTTCAGGAAATACGTAGATGCAGGCAAAACTAGTTATTACACGGTCTGGCTTTTACACAGCTTTCCACTTACGATGCAAGAAAATGGGAACTATTGAGACTAGGAGCTCTTTGGGCAAAAATACTTTTTTTTTTTGGACTTAATGCCATAGGCATTTTCTACCAGTCAACCTTTGGGTGATGCAGAGACAAGCAGTGGTAGGTGTATATGTGAAAATAATTTTAAATAATACTGAGATTAGCTAATAAGGAAAATGAATGATGATTAGATTAGTTAATAATGATTTGAACTTTTGTTTTTTGAGGGTTAAAGAGTAAATGGATTCTTCTGAGCTGGTTTTATTAAAGATTTGTCTTAATAGGATATTGGATGTAATTTAGTGACTCAATAGGTCTGAATTTAAACACTTTATAGTGTTTAAATTCAGATCTATTGAATCACTAAAATTAAAAAAAAAAACAATCTAAAGAAGTTACTTTTAAATGTTTTAGTAACGTTTCCGTTTCATTTAATTACCCGACTACGGCGAAACCAAGGGATGGTTATGATTTTAGCAGTCAATGTATGTATGTTTGTATTTACGTTTGTTCCTCCGTAGCGCTTAAACTATTCATCCGATTTTAATGAATAAGGTGTCAATCAATTTGTTATTATGGCTTGGGTAACATAGGCTACATTTTAACTGACTTAAACAATAGGAGGAGTCGATTTTACCTTCTAAACCCTGAATTTAATAAGAGCCTGATTTTTCAGTAGTCGGGTTTTTTAGTTGTTGTATACCACACAAATTCTTGTTTAAATAAGTACTACTCACAAAACAACCAAAAACAAAAACACAGTAATAAGGTGTGTTATCATTTTAAAATCAAAATACAACATCTAACAACCCTAATTTCCGTTGCACCACAAATGTCAAGTAAAAAAAATATCGACTAATTTCCCCTCACTACAGACATTTTCCTTCTGACAGCAACCTTATAGCAACGAAAATAAGGATCACTATCGTGTAACAATATTTTTGAAAGGAGTGTACTGCGCAAACTTATAACCCTGTAACCTAATTCGCGTGTCATCATAACGCATAAAGGCGGGTTGGCCGTCAAAACGCAAACGTTAACATAAAAGTATACGTAATCGTTTGAAGTCAAATCGACTACACACGTGAACTAAACACGCTATACCTACTTGCGTAATGCTAGTGTTGCCAAGTTTTTATTGTGGTTTGTTTTTTTAGGACAAAAATTATGTTAGGTCATAAACTAAGTAGGTGTAATAGATAAGTTTATAATAGAAGTAAATTGGATTTGGCTTATATTGTCTTCGCGTGACCAGAGGGCTGGCTCTTTCTTTGGCCAAAGAATTAGCATTGCCATTCAGCGTGGCAATGCTGCCAGTCTTCTGGGCACTTTTCCAGATGACAGCGATGCGGAGGAGTACTTTGACGCCTAAGTGTCCTTTTGTCGTCGTTGTTTAGATTTTTATATTTTCTTACTTTTAGTCTTATTTTTATCATTAGTTTAGTTCTATTTGTAGTCTGTATATAATGTAAACTAGAATGAATTTTCATTTCTACAATACTTATATTGTAATTACGGTAATTAAGAACGATTAGTATTTCGTCTAAGGATACTGTAGAAGTATCAAGATTTTGTCTGGAACCGACCACCATCATCATCTGCCTAGCCTTTTCCCAACTATGTTGCGGTCGGCTTCAACTCTTACCGAATTCAGCTGGATACCAGTATTTTACATGGAGCGACTGCTCATCTGACCTCCACAACCCAGTTAGTACTCTTAATACGATACTCCTTGGTAAGACCGGTTTTCAGATTTTCGGGCCTGTAACGACTGGTAAAGATTTATAAAAATATAATGGGTGGTCACCCATCCACGGACCAACTAGGCAAGCGCAGCTTAACCTGAAGTTCTATCCGAGCAGCTGTTGTTATTTGGCCACGAGTTCCTCTGGAACCGACCCCAACATAGTTGGGAAAAGGCTACCTACTGAAGTTCCTGACATAAGAGAGAAAAAAAGTAGCTCGTTAAATTTATTTTATGCAATTTTAAGCCTTTGCAAGAAGGTTCAAATTTGTTCTAACACACGTCAATTTTGCAAGGGATTGTATATCCTAAAGTGAGCAAATAGTATAAACGTGAGAGGAATTTTGATGTTACGAGTTGACACCTTAATACCAACCGCAGCGTAAATGTAAAATAAGTAGACTTAGGATAATGGTGTCAGATAGGCAGTCGCTACATGTAAATCACTGGTATTCAGCTGCAATTGGTTAGAAGCCGACCCCAACATAGTTGGGAAAAGGCTAGCCACATGTTAATGAGGGACAATATCCAGCTTATGTCAATCTGTATTTAGCTGATATGAAAAGAATCACAATAAACATTATATGGGATCGAGCAGGAAAGAGGGTACCTATTTGTCTACTCATAAACACCCACTCGCAATAACTTCAGTTTATCCGTGATCATGGTGCTGTAGCACCGAAATATCGGGAACTCAAAACACACACAAAACATGTAAGCATGGTAAATATCCCGTTTTCTGTGTTAATGATAATGTTAGTGACCATGTCAGCTTAAAAACTTCAAGCACAATAAAGTTAAGACAGCTTACCACTCAAAGCTAACGAAAAAGTGACTGTAGAGGGCAAAGCTTGTGCTCTCAAGCCGTAAACTTGCTGCCTTTATCGACTGGCTGTTCCTTAAGTAAAAGAGCTTCAAAATAAATATAAATCTCTCTACGTTCGTGCTTTCGAAGTATTTTATGAGAAAATGTTTTAGCTCAGTTCCGTCGATGGTGAAGTCGAAATCAAAAGAACAATTTTCATAAAATCCTGTTCATTTCGCGTGCTTTCCCTAGCTTTTGTTTCTTTGGAAAGTTCTAGATGGACGGTTATTTACTTGGCAAATGTATTTGTTAAAATCCTGACATTAATTGTCATTGGCTTTTTTGCAGTTGACTGAAGGGAAGTTCTTTATTCGATATTAACGATGTCGTGTTTATAAGTATTTGCTTTTGTCTTGGTCATTCAACTGGCTTTGTTAAACTCGGCAAAGCAAAGGTTCGTGTTTGAAGCATTTTTCTGTATTCATGATGCTCTTCGTTTTCTAGGTTTTAGTCTAGCATTAGATAGGTTTCCTAGATTTTCTAAATTATCATGTGATTTGATGGGTTTGCAACCCGTTGATGTTAGTTGATATTTTCAGCATAATTTAATTGTAAGCCTAACTATAAAATTCAGTTTGCAATCACTAAAAGTTTTATAATGTTAACATCATCATAGACGCAATCAATCGTCCATTGTGTTATTCTCATTGAAAATAGTAATTATAATTCATCAATTAACAATAGTAATTAACTTAAGCAATCACAACTATGTATTATGCATTTGTACAGCGTGTATCTGAAATTTGTAGTTATACAGGGTGTGAACGGACCCTTCACGAAGCCGTCAACCAACCATTCTGTATATCAAACTAAGTAAGTCTACGCAAAAATTATTGCTGGGAACCGACATTTTTTTGAGGTGAAAAAACACGTTTCTGAAAACGTGCTGATGGATGGATGTAAGTAGTATGGGGGTCGTGGAGGTGTCTACGGTAAAATTCTTACTTTAAACTCTTGTATTTAAATAAAAATTGTGAGTTAGTTGGAACTTTGACCCCTAATATCTCCGTAACGAGAAGGTTCCCAGGTACGGTCTAGACCAAAAAAAAAATTGCAGTGACGGGGAGAACAAGTGCCTTTCGGCTTTGTTAAGGGTACTTTTACCCCATAATTATTATTTAGGAGTGTAAGACAAACCAACAATCTTGGCAACTTTCTCCACGGGCCATCATTAAAATAATCTGTCTAGTTGGATTATTTTATAGTACGGATCATTTTTTGGTCGCAAGCGCGTCTGCTAAGCACGAGATCATGGGTTCGAATCCCAGGTCGGGCAAAGTGTTATTGGGTTTTTCCATCAGGAATTTCTTAGTAGCAGCCACGGAGTCTGGATTTGTTCCCAGTTGATGGCAATGTTCTCGGATGGCTATGTGGGCGTACTATTATGTAAGTCTCTGTCTAGCCCTTCGGGGATTCCTTTGGGGGGCGTGATTTTATGTTATGTTTGTGATTGCGTCTACGATGTTATAAATATGTTTTCTTTCTTTCTTTCTTTATGTTATACCCATGAAGAAACTTGTTCCGCTTGATAGTCCGTACTACATACTTAAACATATTACCACGTATTTCTGATGTACGCTATATTAACAGCGCAATAACAGAGGAACACAAAAAAGCCATTTAAAAAGCAGATGAAAATTGCTATTTGAATCCAGATGCACCTCAATTAAAACTACTGAATTCATTTCCATATGTAATTTCACTCGGTGGAATTTCAACCTGATTTGTTAAACTATGATAACACAATTTGTAAAGCAATTTTAAATGTAAAGTGATGATATATTGTTCTATGTTTTGTCGAAGATGAAATGAATAACGTAAAGATAGTTTTCCTTGGGTTTTTTAACCCCCATTAAAGGTTTGTCTGGAAAATTGGAAATTTATTTATTTATTTACCACTAATTATGGCAACATTACATAAGCCAAAATAAAACAATTTAAAAAGTAAAATTACACCCAGTAAAAACAAAAATAGTTATAGTTAAAATATTAATAGCGAGATGTTTTAAAGTAGGTATGTATAACTCCTAGCGTCTTCATAACCGAGTTGCAAATTGGTAATGCTCTTTCTCAAGTTCATTAAAAAACGCTTGAGCTACGTTTTTCCAACCAAGTGTTCTTTGCTGTCTATTTTTTAATTCTGCTGAGATTTATTTATCATCATCATCATAATTAGATATCCGAAAGGTGATGATGAATTCCTACGAGTAATCTCAGCTTATTGCCTCGTTGGTCTATCGGTCGCCAGCGCGACTGCTAAGCATTATATCATGAGTTCGATCCCCGGGTCGGGCAAAGTGTCAATGGCTTTTTCCATCAGGAATTTCTTAGTAGCAGCCATGGAGTCTGGATTTGTGCCCGCTTGGTGGCAATAGGCTCGCCCCCTATTACATGGGACTTAAACAGAACTGGCGAAATGTGGGTGTACTATCAGGTACACCAAACCCTTCGGGCATTACAGGCGTGATGTTATAATCTCAGCATATTGTTACAAAACGATCCGGTTGAAAATAGGTAAATATTTCAGAGTCGTTCATTAGGAATATTGCCGGAGCTAGCATAAATTGATGACATGCTGATTTTACCATTCAATGCCAATATTCCACGTTACTAATAGACTTTCAGCGTTAGAGTATGTATACTCGTAGTTAACATAATATTCATTGCAATTGTGCATGCTATTGACGAGCCGAATAACGCAAGTTCTGCAAGCTGGTGGAATAATTTTAGTCACTCATTGGAAGGCCTCCCACTAGGTGGACGGATGACCTGGTGAAGGTTGCAGGGATCCGCTGGGTGCGAGACTCACGGGACCGGTCAATGTGGCGACACTTGGGGGAGGCCTATGTCCAGCAGTGGACGTCTTTCGGCTGAAATGATGATGATGATGATGAGTGAAATATCACTACTTCATGGAAGCTTTTTAGCGTTAGAATTTAATCTATACGGGGTGTAAGGTACACCGACTCAAAAACGGTTACCATGTCGCTCGTCCTCTAAAAAACTGTCATAACACAAAATATGTAGATTTTTAGATAATACCCTACTCGACTTCAATTGTCCTTGCTCTATAATTGAAAAAAAAAACGGCCATAAGTATACAAAAACAAGCGAAAGTTTTTGGCGCAAAGCATCGTTAAGAACACAAAAAACTTTAAATGCGTCTATCTCAAAACTGCAATTTTTGTGTTATGACTTTTTTTTGGAGGATGTGCGATGTATTCAGTACATCATTCTGAGCTCCCCTACATAGAAATTTTTCGTCGGTTATTAAAGAAAAAACAGCTGTTTCCTACAAAAGTTCAATACCTGAACGGTTAAATTGTATCAACAGCTGATTTTTTTTTTAATTACCGATGAAATATTTCTATGCGCCCGCTCCGAATGATGTACTGAATACGTGGTAACCGTTTTCGCGTCGGTGTCCCTTCCACCCCGTATTTTAGATTAATTGTGAAAGAATAGATCCACATAAATGTCTCTATAGTCCTTCAAAGTTATTTTTATTGATGGAGAGTTTGTTCCGCCACAACACTAGGAAGTGTGAATGACTGTCTTTGTATTTGAATAAATCACTTTTGATTTTGTGGGATTTAACAAGTAAAAATAGATATTTTTCTCAGTCCGAGCTCAGATAAACTAGTGTTTTTTTTAGTCGTTTCGTACGTTTTTTTTATTTCCACAAATAACACTGACATTCCCGTTTTCAGCCTCATACATGGCCGCTTTATTACTTTGCGGAAATTACCTATATGCGTGTTTTGTCTGTTTCGTGTAACAGAGTACCTTACTTCTTTATGGTAATGTAACTTTTATGTACCTACACGAAGAAAACTTTATATTAGGTATAGTAGGTATACTACTTAAAAATCGATGGACAAATAATGTAATTTCTTGCAAAAACATTAATAACGAATTCACTTTTAGGTACTAATAAACAACGTTACGATAACGATAAACGTTATCGTAAAAGCGACCTCTAAAACTCTATAACAATTAGTCTATGATTTAATTTTTTTTAAATATTAACGGGCCATATAAATCAATTCTCCATTCATAATAATTTCATTCGTTCCAAAATTGAATTTTATTGAGCTAAGAACAAGAGCGAGAAACAAAACGAAATTAAAATTCCGGCGCTCTCGATATGTATGTAAAGAATTTTATTGAGATTTTCCGTAGGCGCTTTGATTTTTGTACATACCTACCCATAATAAATAGAAATACTTCAAAGGATCGTACCGTTTTACGCTGCGCAATTGGTAGTAACTTTCTAAATCCGCCAAATCAATGGACGAATGGAATTCAAGTTTTCAAATATCGAATTCGAGGGTTTGAATTCGAACAGCCCAAATTATGGCCGGTAAGCGCCATTACAATGAATTAAAAATGTGCTTAAGAATACATAAAATGGATTTTGTTTGATTTATAGTGAAAATTTCTCAATAACTCTAATCGTAATAAATAACGTACTAAGGGTACCTAAATGTAAAGGTCTTAATTGAAATAAAAAACGTTTTTTCGTACGTAAACGAGCTATGATCAAAGCCGGTAACAAAGTATGCCGCGGTGTGTAACATAAAAGCGATCACGATAACAGTCTAATAAGCAAACACAATGTAGTTGTTAACGATACAAAAGAACGATTAGTTAAAATTGAGGTCAAATGTTAGAGAAATTTCCCTAATAGCCACTACATTTTCCTACATTTTGGTAAATTCACGTCTTTTTCTGAAATGAGATGATACTTTATTCGTAGTATTTTCTAAATTAATGCACTATTTAGACGATTAGGAATAGGGAAGGTCTTTCATCTAACAATTAGAAGGTTCAACACATCGCAGGCTCTATTAAAAGTCGATACTCTAAATTTTGGCGCAGATTTGATGACAACGTAAATCATAGTTTTCTCATTTTCTTCGAATTTTTGAATAAAAAGTGTTACTTTATGTGGCTGATCGTGTCAGCATCGACGTCTTTTGTTAGAAAGACTGAAGGATTTTGGCACAGAAGAAAATTGAACGACTGCCAAATCTGCGCCAAACTGCAACATGCATGCTTGGGTGTGTGCGGGCGAGCTCACCGTTGGCATCAGCTGATCAGTACTCCGCACTCGCGTCACCTTGTTCTTGTAGATGAGCTTCTTCAGCGCTCGCTCCACCGGCTGGTTCCACCTCATGAACATCACGTACGCGCCATACAGCGAGAACAGCACCAGCGCCTCCTGCCAGTATATCTCGCTGTCTTGGAAACAGTATATCAACACGATAAGGCTCACTGAGTAAAAGGAGCAATCGCGGAACAGGGGCCACCAAGTAAGTGTCAAAGTCGTTCTAGAAAACAGCGCGCACGCACCGATCACGAACAAAATATTGAAGACGGCCGAGCCCACGATCGTCCCGATTCCGACGTCGTCGAACGACACGAACACGCCGATGATGGAGGTGAACAGCTCCGGCGCCGAGCCCCCCGCCGCCATGAAGGTGGCGCCGGCCACGTCGTCCCGGATGGCTAGCCGTTCGATGATGACGTCCAGCGCCGGCACGAAGAACTCGTCGCATACGATGGCCAGCGCCACGAACATGTAGCCCATGCCTACGATGTGCAGCAGCACAGCGCCGGAGCGACGCTGCTCCTCGCTGAACAGGTCGATGGGGAACAGCGGAGTTTTCTCATCTTCTGGTGGCGGCGAGGGGCTGAGTTCGGTGGCATTGGGCTCGCTGGCCCGCGCCGCCGCCAGCAGCGCTAGCAGCAGCGCGCCACCCATGCCGCGCTCCCGGGGGCTCAGCGCACACTGCCGCGTGCACCGGCCCGCCCCGCGCGCCATCCCGCGCCCTCGCTCCCCGCGCCCCGAGCGTCCCGCGGACCCGCTCGATAGCGCCGCACTGCGCCGCGCCGCCTCGCGCCTCGCACACCACACCGCTTCCAATGAACAGAGAAGTGAAGAACCTTGATTCACCACAGAACCTGATAACAAGACCTCGCATTTCATATTCCCAAAGCATTCACTTCAAACGCTGCTTCAGTTGTTCGAAACTCTTCTTAAGACCTTCACCACAGAGACTTCAACTTCATAACCTTCTAATAAATCCACTTTGGAAGCTGGCCTTCTGTGTCCACCTTCTTGGTGGTTTCGCGTACTCCACGACGCATCCCCGGCTCCCGTTGCCCCGGGACTCGCGACAACCGCTCCTACTATACACCTCCAAAATCTTATTACCTACTTCAAATTATCTATTATCGTAAACTTGCCAAAATTAGTTCCGTAAATACGTTAATCTGTCGAGATGGTATCGATTTGTTTTGGAGACCAAATCTGGGGGAATAATAAAATTTTGTTTAACAAGAAATTAAAATTCATACGATCCTTCAGTCTCTCTGAAAAAATAGTAATTTATTTTTAACACTACTTAATCTAATCCTGGCCCTTTGGTCCGCGAAATGTAAACACACAAAGGCAAAATAACTATTAATGCTTTCGCCCATAACCTAGTACAATGAGTAAGGAAGATCAAGTCGGTACAATACATTGGCCGTTCATCACCCATCCCATTCCAGTTTCGACACTGTACGTGATTTTTCGGAGTAATTGCGACCTGTTTTTTGCGTTCGCGTTCCGATCTTGATGCAAAGATAAAATTCAAGAGGTAATGGCGAAACGAATTTTAGCGGAAATAAAATAAAAGAGAGAGGTTCTTTGAGGAAAATTGCAATTTGGTTGTTTTTGTCTTTTTAAATCCTGAAATGCAGGCAACAAAAGCTGATATTAGGAACAGAGAAACCTATATGTAGACAAAACTAAAGCATAAGAGGCTAGCGTTTACCCAATGTATTAGCTATTGAAAAGAGATCGATGTGGTCGAAGATGGTGCACGCCTGGCTATAACTGCCTATATGGAATCGCCATGCTGGTGAATCTGGTATTAATTTCTATAAATCAGCTGCTTGCGGACCAGGGCAAGCCTATTGCAAGAAGTCCGTCCATGTTTTAGATGTTAATTAATAAAAACCTTTTTTTTTTCTTCTGTCGATAGTAGATAAATAAAAGTAAAGTATAAGTTAATTTTGTAATTTTAAGGGTGTGAGTTTGGCGATCTGTCATACAGGTCTCGAACCCGGTATAGACTCCAGTATAGCACTCACAAAGGTTTAAATCTGCCTGTAACCTAGATACTATGTTTCAAAATTGTGCCTTTTTGAAAAAAATATAAATTACTACTGTACCGGCTTTAAGATTCCCAGGAATCTTTTACTGCTCTTAGCAATACTAACGCATCATGAATTAAAGAAAGTACTCTGCTAGGTATATTTCGAGATAAATCTTTCATTTCTCCGAGTAGAGGGCATCGTGTAACGAATAGCAGCCACTGTTCCACTGTTCCCCATTAGTGTCGGACTCTAACTGTCGGCTGGCGACATAAATTGCGGTCGGTGTAAGACACTCGCGCTGCAATTTGTGTCGTAGTCTCTACACTCTAACGTAGACACCGCGTAGAGGCTCGTAGCATTTCGTAGCAAATGTAAATGGGATTTTTGTTTTCAAGTTTTTTTTGTAAGTACCTACTGTTTATTCTCGGAGGAGCGCGTAGCAGCTCGGGTCGATCTTCAGGTTAAGCCGCGCTTGCCTAGGTTGGTTCATTGATGGGTGACCATCCAATACATACGAAGTTTCCTCTGTACCTCGGAAAGCACGTTAAGCCAGACGTTACAGGTAATCAGAGGCCTGAAAGTCTGACAATCAGTCTTACCAAGGTATTACCCAGTACTAACAAGGTTGTGGAGGTCAAATAGGCAGTCGCTCCATGTAAAATGCTGATATTCCGCTGCATCCGGTAAGACTGGAAGCCTACCCCAACATAGTTGTGAAAAGGCTTGGCAGATGATGAGCGGTTTTACACTTGTAATATTATGTATATTAAAAAGACGTGCTGTAGAAATTCCTCTTGATTGAATAAAGTCCTACATTATTAAATCACAGTCAAAAATATAGGATTTCATTAACTACCGTATCGCGTAGCTCGTAGACTCGTAGCAACCGTAGCCCTCGCCTACGAAAACGTGGTCTCGCGTAGCTCTCATTGCAATATTACAAATGGCTCAGGCAAATGCAGTCTTGCATTTTTTTCGTGAAAGTTTAATATTGCCTAGCCTAGGTTGGTCCTTGGATGGGTGACCGTCCATTACATACTGAGTTTGCTCCGTGCCTCGAAAAGCACGTTAAGCCTTTGGTCCCGTCATTTGTAGATCTTTGTCAGTCGTTACAGGTCTGACAAACAGTCTTACCAAGGGGTATTCTATTACCCAGTACTAACTGGGTTGTGGAGGTCAGTTAAGCAGTTGCTCCATGTAAAATACTGGTATTCAGCTGCATCCGGTTAGACTGACAGCCGACCCCAACATAGTTGGGAAAAGGCTAGGCAGATGATGAATACATTTTCTCAAAATGATAGTTTCTATCATTCCGCCTCTGATCATCATCTTAGCCACTTCCCAACTATGTAGGTTTCTAGTGTAACTTGATGCAGCTGAATACCAGTTTTTTACATGAAACGACTGTCTATCTGACCTCCACAACCCAGATACGCGGTATCTTTTGGTAAAGTAAAACTGATTGTAACAATCCACCTCGGATGAGCGGTATGCAGTATCTAAAATAATAATAGGAAAGCATTTAAACAGGTCGAATCCAAGTTGGTTATCCCATTATGATCGGATCGCGAATCGCGGTATCAGATTCCTGGAACTGAGAGCGCATCTAGATCTAATCGTAGTAACCTTTCGAATTGGGTAAATAGTTCACTAGAAACAATATAACACATCTTACCTAGCGTTTTTTTTTTCGAAGTGGAGGTAATGGCAAGATGAGCTCAAAGGAGTTTGCCCACATAAGATAGTAGCGGAGGTAAGCTGGAGTACATATCTTTAATGTGATTATATTATTTGTTAGAATACTGACTGTGCCATTTTTCAAAGCGAAGCCGGTAGGAATCGTGTTCAATGGAACCTTCGCCACTGATACCTTCATCATCATCATCATCATTTCAGCCGAAAGATGTTCACTGCTGGACTTATGCCTCCCCCAAGTGTCGCCACATTGACCGGTCCCGTGCGTCTTGCATCCAGCGGATCCCTGCAACCTTTACCAGGTCATCGGTCCACCTACTGGGAGGCCTTCCAACGCAACGTCTTCCAGTTCGCGGTCACCACTCCAGAACTTTCCGGCCCCATCGGCCATCCGTTCTGCGAGCAATGTGCCCTGCCCGCTGCCACTTACGTAGCCCGAAGAATAGCCAAACGGCTATTCTTCGGGCTACGTCGGTAACCTTGGTTCTCTTACGGATTTCCTCATTTCTGATTTGATCACGCAAGGAAACTCTGAGCATAGCCCTCTCCATTGAACTTTGGGTGACTTTAAGCCTTCTGATGAGGCCCATTGTGAGCGACCACGTTTCGGTCCCGTATGTAATCACTGGCAACACACACTGATCATAGACTTTCGTCTTCAGACACTGCGGTAAGTTGATAGAGACTCCGATCTTGACAGGAGTGGGTGTTACATGGGCATTCAACCTGACTTTGGTTTTGTCCATGTTCATTTTAAGACCCACTCCTCCCTGGTCCTCCATGGTCTCTGATACCTTACCATACCATGAATGACCGTGCTATGAACATATCAGGCACTATACCCATTCAAACGTATCAACAGCGTATCATAACGGGTTTAGAACGGTTATCATACACAGTTATAGAATGGTCATCATACACGGTTTAACCCTATATTCTGTGTATTGAAAAGCATGAGACTGCCCGCTAGACCGTTCCGTCAGTGTCGCGTGCCATGCACGGAGCGTCATTAGTCAATATTCATAAACAATAAATTGTATCTGAAAGTACAAAGGAGAAAAGAAGAAAACAAAAATACGTTAAAATATTACAGCAATTCATAAATACAACATAGGAATTAAGATTTTAAGCTATCATGGTCACTAACATTATCATTAACACAGGAACAACAACAACAACAACATAGAAATTTCGTTATGATCTTCAACAGCATAGAGGCACCTATTTAACATCAACAATTGTCGGCGAGAATATTTTGCTGGTGCCGGAAATACTACGTACATGGCACACGACGGTGTTGGTCGGCTAGTGGCCATAGTCTCATACTTTTTTAAACAAAGAATGTTTTCCCAGATACGTTTATAGCACGGTCATGGTACGGGACGGTGTAGTGGGCAGAATCCTTAAAGAGGTAAAACTAAAGGCTTTTTCCATCTCATTGCATTGCCCAGGGTCAAAAGGCTCGCCCCTATTACGTGAGACTTAAACATAACTGGTGAAATGTAAAATGATGTAGGTACACTTCTGCCTAATCCATCGGGAAAACAATCGTGATGTTATTTTTTTTTATCAGCAATATAATTAGAACGGTGTAATATAGTACCGTACCTACCAACATATTCATCTGTGTATATACTTATTCGAGAGGTTTTAAAAGTCCTTACAAAATAACATAAATTCGATAGGAATGTGTGACCGCCATTTTTTAATGAGTTTAGTCTTATAGGTACTCTTGAGGAGCTCGTGGCTAAGTAATAACAGCCGCTCGGATCGATATTTAGGTTAAGCCGCGCTTGCCTAGGTTGGTCTGTGGATGGGTGACCACCCATTACATACCGAGTTTCCTCCGTGCCTCGGAAAGCACGTTAAGCCGTTGGTCCCGGGTGTCATTTGTAGATCTTTGACAGTCGTTATAGGTAGTCAGTGGCCCAAAAAGTCTGACAACCAGTCATACCAAGGGGTATCATATTACCCAGTACTAACTGGGTTGTAGAGGTCAGATAGGCAGTCGCTCCATGTAAAATACTGGTATTCAGCTGCATTCGGTTAGACTGGAAGCCGACCCCAACATAGTTGGGAAAAGGCTAGGCAGATGATGAGTCTTATAGGTACTCCTTCAGTCTTTCCTAGCGATGAGTTGGTACGTAAAGGTCAAATGATTGACTTTAGGTCTACAGTGCGCCCAGGATAAAAGACTATGGCGGTCAAATTAGGAACTATTCACGTTAAATTGTTGTACTCGTTAATGGACAAAATTTTTATAAATCATAACTTATCAAATCCATTGTTCAAGGCTTTGGTGTGAAAATAAATTTACATACTTTTAAATAAATATTGATTTACTGCAAGAAAATAGCCATATTATATGCTTAATCATTTAATAGGATTATATGAGTTATGAGAGTAATATTGATGATTTTTTATAAATATATTCTATAACTATATACGTGTATCTGGCGCGATTTATATTTTCATCAAAATACAACCTGACACTGACCTGCAAATTGCAAAAAAAGTAAGAATATTTGAATTTCGCGGGCTACTCTGGCGCTTCCACCTTAAATAACAAAACGTAAAGTGTCTTGACTAGTGATGCTACGTTTAATTTTTTCTTAGTAACTTTTGTTTATTCCAATTACCAGTGGATAAATGATTGAAGAAATAATTATAACATTAACTTTAATTGTAACAGCATTTTGAGTGATCTGTTTTAAAATATCAATCACAATATCAAAAATGGTTGTTTTCCAACTCGAGTGTTTCAGTTTAGTAACACTAAAACATGAGCTGTCAACATCACTAGTGTCACGCAAATGGAATGTCATTGACCGACTTATCACACGTAGGGTTTCTAATTGGATTATGGTTGTTACCTAAAAATCGTAATTTGTGTTAATTTTGTTAACTGAAAATATAATTAGTCACAAAGATGTGGCTAGACGAAGCGGACGGCTTTGCCGAGATTTTTAAGGGCTACTTGCCTTATTATTTGCTTGTAGCTCTTCCTATTTTTATCATAATGTCGCCTGTGAACCCGGTCGCTGCTTCTCATGAGTTTTCCGTGTATAGAATGCAACACTACGACTTACACACCGTTCCCCATGGTAAGTTCGTAACGTTAGTTATGTTGTAATTTATAAAACAAAAAATCGATTCGTAACACTTTTGAGGTTAATTTGCTAGGGTACCTACTCCATAGGCTGTTTATTTTATGATTGTCACTTTATCAGCGGTATTATTAAAAAAAGTAAAACATTATTTATTTTGAAAATGGCGTTCTACATAATTACTTACAAGTTTTCAAGGCATTATTTCTTATATGAAGGAGTTTCTACTGGCATTGATCAATACAGCTATAAATAAAATAATATCTTAAAGGAAGTGTTTTTGCACTGCACTATACACTTACTAATATCTGCACACATAAACATTATGTATGCAGACATAACATGACAATTTTATTTGTAAGTTATAGTAGTTTTCCTGCTTTGATAAAATTTGTACAGAACCTATTAATATTTCTCTGGAATCAGGCAAGAATCCTCTTAGTTTGTCAAACAAAATTTCAAGGTTTTTACTTACAGCTAATAAAATTAATTTTAATTTGCAGTCTGTCAGAATTACTGACCATTTTGCAAGTGCATGTTAAAGACATAACAAAATTTTAATTTGGACAATCTTTTAAAACATCTATCTTTGTAGCCAAGGTGTCTTGTGGTCAAGGTGATCATAACACAAAGATATAAAGGGTCCCTTTATATCTTTTATCGTGTGGTTAGTGCATAATCTGGTGTCAGTGTTTTTATGCCACCCATGGGCCTCGAGTAATATCTCTCAGGCATGCTGGTTTCCTCACATGGTTTTCCTTCACCAAAGCAAGTGATAATTGTACAATATGCATATGAATGGAGAACCTTATTATAAAAGAACATCTATTAACATGTGACCCATATTTGCAAAAAAATAAATGATTGATTTGATTTGAATCAGAAAGAACAGGTGTTTAGGTGGTGTTTTTGTGGGAATGAATTTTCAAAACATTTACTGTCACTTATGGAATAGCTTCCGTGATAATCCATTATTGTGAGCTCACCCCCACATTCTCCAGTCATTCCGCGATCATAGCGCTTGCAACAACATCACAATATCGGGAGCCCACAAAAATGGATTATAACGGAAGATATTGACAGTAAACAGTATAACTGTGAAAGCTTAAAATAGTGTTAGAATTTTCAAAATGACTTATTTAGCATTCACCTTCATAGAACTTTTGAAAAATTTAATGTTTGTAGGCTGTATGTTTTCTGTCAGTGAGTGAATTCAATTCAGTAGAAGATAGACTGTCAAAACAAAATCCATAGTTATTAATACACAAAACTTTATTTGTAAGCCCCAAGGAGCAGTTTTCAGTTTACAAAATATCTTTTTCCAAATGCAGGATGCCGCAGTGCCAGTTTCAATCTGGAAGGTCGTTCTCTGACATCATGGAGCACTTCTCGTCACTGTGTCGTTGCAAGGGTACAGGATATCACCATTGAGCAGTTCATGGAGATCCGGAGCAAAGCTGGAGCATTGCTGCTGGTACTACCCAAAAATGATACGGTTTTGACGCCTGAAGAGAAAGAGGTATGGTGAAACTGTTTTATCTGCCCTTAAGACGACCCACGGTTTTCTTTTAAAACATAATTTATTGTATTTATTAGAATTAACTTAGATTATTGCAAACACAGTGCATCGTTTATTAAATTAACAAACATAATATCACACGTTGTTTCCCAGTACACCCACATTGCACCAGTTATATTTAATAGGGGTCTCATATTTATGGGACAACATACCCATTGCCATCAACCAGTCACAAATCCAAAACCTAGGCTGAAACTAAGAAACTTTAGGCATTCAATCCAATAACACGCCTAATGCTCAGCAGTATACCTTGCAACTAAAAGACCTCCCAGGCCGTTGCAATTCTATAAAACCATACTTACTACAATACCATAATTTCTTTTCTATACGACAGCAAACCTAAAACATATAAAGCAGTATTAATTAAATTCATTTTTCCCAGCACATCCAACTCCTGGAGATGGCCATGATCCAGCAGGAAGTGAATGCCCCAGTCTATTTTGCCCGGTGGACTCCAGAGTTTGAGGATATCCTGAGAGACCTGCAGCACAGCTTTATCACTGATGACAAGTCTGGAACGGCTTTGGAAGCTATGATGAACTCCGTTTCTTCTAATGGCTATCAGATTGGTAAGGTTTATTTGTTATTCTGACATTATTCAAAAGTAATATTGTTCAGTGAGGATTATTTAGATACTTTATTGACTTCCTTGTTTGTCTAGTTACCAGCATGAATGCTGAGTGGGCCTGGTATTTTCATCTCAGGACACTGCTTTAGAGGCTTATGATATTATTGTTTGGTAATGTAAAGAAAACAAAGAAAAGTAGGGTAAAATATGCTAAGATCTTTTAAGATTTTTAATACCATACATATCTTGGCCTAAATCATAAAGCAAGCAAAGATAAGTGGCTATCAGAATGGCACATGTTTACTGAACATATTATTTGTATTATTAGGCTTTTTAGAGATACCAACAAAGACTATTCAAGCACACCACCTTTGAAAACATGTCCCCAAATCATAGTTTCATACAAATATTAATATTATAAATGCGAAAGAGTCAGGTGTATCAGTAAAATTCGCAGCAAAACTGCTAAACCGATTTTGGCAATACTTGGAATAGAGAAAGTATGAACTTAGACAGCATCAACACAGACATAATTTGTGTGTCGAAAGGGGTTAAGTGGTATCTCCTTCAAGTCTCTGCCACGACATACTTTCGTGGCCACTTCGCCACCTTCGCTATTTCCATAGCCTCATCGGTATCAGCACAGAATTCACTTTAAGTTTCAGTTCGAATATGAAAATCTGACAAACACACAAATACCATAACGAATATCACTCCCATTCCACAGTGGTGTCAGCCTCAACTCCTCAGAAGCTGGACTCCAAGCCAGTGACTCTTCACGGCAAGCTGGTCGGACGTTCAGGATCCGCGCAGACCATTGTCATTGCAGCACATTATGACTCGTCAGCTCTGGTTCCTGTGAGTAAACAAGCTGCTATGTTTAAGCCAGGCTGCCGGCAGCCAGTAAAACAGATGTCAGCGTATGGGATCCCGGGCACTATGCAGCCACGAATTCCTGGCTGCGGCAGTCATTAGAACGCGCCTGATTGCACGACAGCCCGTTGGCTGCGCGCAGCCATTAGCTCGCACTAGCTCCCACATAGCGAATGTATGTGGCGTGGCGTGGGTGTAGTAATATAATTATTTACAGTGCCATCTAGCAATATCTTGTGTAAAAAAATGGTTAAAAAACTGTTTAAAAAATTCTGAACTCAACTGATTTGCATTGGCAAGGAGTCAGTCATTTAATGAATGGACACTTCTGGTACAGAATACTATTTGAACTATAGTATCCTGTTGTCCCGGAAGTGTCCATTGAATGTCGTTTTCTCTAAAATAAATAAAATATGAATTTTGTTGACCAGGAACTCTCCCAAGGCGCGGACTCGAACGCCTCAGGCGCGGTGGCAGTACTGGAGCTGGCCCGAATCTTCTCGCGCCTGTACTCGAGCTCGTCAGTCCGCGGTGGGCCCTCGCTACTGTTCGTGCTGACCTCGCTGGGACACTCGCTCAACTACTTCTCCGCTAAGAAGTGGTTGGAGGAGCAGTTGGATTCCGCTGACGCTTCGTTGTTGCAAGTAAGTGAGATTCATAGTAAAGTTCAAAATGCCTTTGCATTTATTGTGTGACTTAATTATTTATTTATGTACACACAAAATACTCAACAAGACATAACATTAAAATAGAAGAGCACAAAGCTTATTTCATGCGAAATCTCTTCCAGCAGACCTGCGAGAGGAAAGTAGGATTAGAAATGTAAACACTGTGTAGAAAAGATAAAACAGGAAAATTGAAATTGGAACTTAAAACAAAGTTATACCTATATAAAATAAACATACGTACAAATATACACATATAAAATAAATACTTGTACTGTAAATATATACCTATTATATATATCCAGAATATTACAGTATAGAGGAGAGGTAATGTTCTTTGACTTGCTTTTTGAACAGAAATAAAGTTTTAGAATCACGAATGTTAGGCGGAAGTGAGTTCCACAAACTTAATGCGTGAACAGAGAAGGAACCAGGACTTATGTTTTGTTCACGGTGTATTATTTAAAAAATATAGCCACAAGAAAAAATCTCTAAACTCTGCGAATTTCGTTTGTAATCTCTATGACGGACGTAATACTATTTCTAAAGTGAGTCAAACTCAAATAAATTACTTGAAACTTATATTTCTTGAGATTAGCCCACTGCTGTTACACAATCCTCCTCTCTTCAAGGGGGAGTGGGCAGTAATGTACCATGCAGGCTCAGTGCGGGTCGGTAGATATCACATGTCATGCATAGTCAGTTTATAAACTTAATTTCTTACTCTGCCCCAGGACGTCTCCTTCGTGATGTGCCTGGACTCCATCTCGTCGTCCCGCACGATGACGATGCACGTGTCCAAGCCGCCCAAGCCTGGCGGCGCGGCGCACAGCATCAAGGCCCGGCTGGGCGTCACCATCAACCACAAGAAGATCAACCTGGCTGATGAGTTGTTAGCTTGGCAGCATGAGCGGTTCAGTATTAGGAGGATGACGGCTTTCACGTTGAGTTCTTTGCAGGTATGTTGGATATGCCTTTAGTTGATTGGTTAAGAGAGGGTTTTTTTTTTTAATACTAATTATGCTTGAGTTTGGCCAACCAGTCTTACCAAGGGGTATCGTATTACCCAGTACTAACTGGGTTGTGGAGGTCAGATAGGCAGTCGCTTCATGTAAAATACTGGTATTCAGCTGCATCCGGTTAGACTGGAAGCCGACCCCAACATAATTGGGAAAAGGCTAGGCAGATGATGATGATGATGATGCTTGAGTTTGGCCGCAACTCTGATGTGAAGCGATGATGCGGCCTAGGGTGGAGCTCGCTTGCCTAAAAGGAACGGATTCACTCGAACTTTTAATAAATCCAGATTATAATGACCAGGGAAGCATAGCGCTTTGTTCGGCCATAAAACGGTAATGCTTCGCTGTATCTCTGCTCTTCCGATGATAAAATGGGGACGGAGGAATTATATTGTGTAATTCCAAAGCACACTCCTCAAAATGTAACTGATAAAAAACCGACAGGCTGGCAACTTTGAAGTTGTTAATGAAACTGAATTGTAAAGGTTGTTAGGGAGTTGAGACAAACACAAGTAATTAGGATGAAACCTCGTGTAACACTGATTATAATAATGGTTCATACGATATAAAGAGTACATATGAAGACATTCAGAGATACATACTACATATACTTACAACTTCTACCACACTATAGAATATTTATACACGGATACAGTGACAATATGGCAATGCAAGCAGTTTGATCTGATCTAATGGCAATAATACAGCTAAAGCGCTAAGCTGATGAGCCAGGCTGCGTAAGTTCAAAATCTACCTGTTCCATACTATAATTTTAGTTAGTTTTTTTGTCGCACCATCATCATTTCAGCCGAAAGACGTCCACTGCTGGACATAGACCTCCCCCAAGTGTCGCCACATTGACCGGTCCCGTGCGACTCGCATCCAGCGGATCCCTGCAACCTTCACCAAGTCATCGGTCCACCTAGTACATATTTCCTTTAATTTATTCCAGAACCACAAGGACCCATCTCGCAGCACTGTCCTGGACACAGCATCGGAGGCATCTGTCAAGAACCTAGTGGAGAATATCGCGGTGACTGCGAAGGCGCTCGCGTCTCATATCTATAACCTGACTGATGAAGTCAATGAGGAAGATGCGTCGTTGTATAATGACGCGCTGGTAAGTAAGAGAGAAAAATAATTTGTTTGACACTATGCGAATAATTGGAGCAGCTCTTAACTAACTAATAACAGCCGCTCGGGTGGATCTTCAGGTAAAACCGCGCTTGCCTAGGTCGGTCCGTACATGGGTGACCGCCCATTACATACCTAGTTTTCTCCGTGCCTCGGAAAGCACGTTAAGCCGTTTGTCTCGGCTGTCATTTGTAGATCTTTGACAGTCGTTACAAGTAGTCAGTGGCCCGAAAGTCTTAACAACCAGTCTTACCAAGGGGTATTCTATTACTCAAAGTTGTGGAGCAGATAGGCAGTCGCTCCATGTAAAATACTGGTATTCAGCTTCATCCGGTTAGACTGGAAGCCGACCCCAATATAGTTGGGAAAAGGCCAGGCACATAATGCACTGGTAAATTAATTAAGCTTATACCCGCGGCTTCGCCCGCATGGAGTTTCGTAAGTGTCCCACGGGATCGTACTACCGGGATAAAAACTATCCTATGTGTTAATGCAGGTTATAGACTATCTGTGTGCCAAATTTCATCCAAATCCGGTCAGTAGTTTTTGCGTGAAAGAGTAACAAACATCCATCCTAAGATAAGATGAAACAGTTGTCTAATATACTTATAATGCTTTACAGGGTGTAGATGAGGCGTCAATAAGACATTGGTACAAATACTTATCGTCGCAAGCGAGAGCACCGCAGATCATCACCACCACACTGCCGAGTGCAGGTGAGTTTCACTTTCTACCTTTATGTTTCTAATTGCAAAAGATATATGATATTATTTTGCACTTATTTACGTCTAAAGAGATGGGTCAGCTCCTGCATGAGTGATTATCCCTCGTATTACCCACAGGTGTGGAGATAGGTCCATGTAAAATACTGGTATTCAGCTGCTGGTTAGACTGGAAGCCGACCCCAGCATAGTTGGGAAAAGGCTAAGCAAATGATGTTAATAATGATTAGATCCTTTTCTCTCACATTTTAGGGATCTTGATGATAATTTAAGTAATCGAGACATTTAGCATGACTATTTTTGTATATAGGGTCTAACTATTCATCCACGAAATATTTTCAGGGAATCATCTAACGGCTATAACAAAGCCATTTCCAGGGATTTTTTTTTTATCTGAGTAAATTTTTTATAAAAAATAAATAATTTAAAATTACTTGACCCACATAATAAATACTGGCTCCTTATTTTTAAGCATCCATTATGCTAGTTTACTACGTCGTATTTACCTACTGTCATGGTTAGAATATGGGAGTAAAGGTTTTATGCGAAATCTAATAATTTTATAAAAAAAACACTCAGATATTTTTTTTTATGTTGCTATGGCGACTTTACGACTTATAGAAGTTACTCTTAAAATATTTCGTGAATGAATAGTTTATTTATTTATTTATTTATTTAAAATTATGAAAGTTAGACCTTATATATGATCCTACTTATATAGACTCTGATTTTTTACTGATGACCTAAAATCATGATTAAAATAATTCTGTTTTTGTCCACAGGATTGACAGGCGCCCTTGAAAGAGCGTTGTCTCGTTACATGGAGGTGACGGTGAGTACGCACGCGGTCGACAAGAGGGAGCCTGAGTACACGCTGTATGGAGCCACGAGAGCTGCGTTATATGTTTACAGGTACGTCGTGTTTATTTTTGTTCAGGTTAATACGAAAATATTGGGTCGTACTTGGATGTTCACAGATATTGCTGAGGCATTTTCTTGACATTTTAATTTATTTTGTGGGTATAGTTTGACAATGGCAAATCAATGGATTGAGTTTGCAATATTCAACTTTGAAAAGGTGAATCACAGAATGCAGACAAATTAAAAATATTTTGCAAAAAAAAAAAACCGACTTCCAAAAAAGTTCAAATAACTTTGCTTCCGGATGTCAGCAGCAATGAGTTAAAAAATACAGCCAAATTGAGAATCTCTTACTTTTTATAAGTCGGTGAATGAACGTATACTACGATTCTGGCCCCACGCCAGAAAATAATTGTACATCACTTCGACCCCATTCGAGGAATTCGGTGTTATCGCTGTTGATAATCCATAGGCCTGTTTAGATTTTTTCAGCAAAAATCTTTGTTCTCTTATAATTTTCACGAAATCCTACACAGACAAATATTATAAAGCCATGTTTTCCCCCACAGCGTAAAGCCAGCAGTATTCGACCTAATACTGACACTAGCGATCATCGCCTACCTATCCGTGGTATACTTCGCCATCCAACTGTTCCCGCGTTTCTACGAGGAGTACGCCAAGATCGTCACGGGTAAAGCCAAAGTACACTAGCTTAGTCAGCTGTGGTGTGACGAGTGTGTTCCTGACTTTATACGTAGCTGTGTTACTGAAATGTATAGATGGCGCTAGATGTAGTTGTTTTGGTTCTTTTGTAGCAAAAGATGGAAATAAATATATTTGTGGGTGTCGATTTGGATCGTTAAATGAAGTTTATGTGCCTGCGCTAAAAGCCTAGTCCAATAAAATAGGGTCAAATTAAATTAGCTAGCGATACTCCAGAGACATCTAAAAATATAATTTAATAGCTTCCGCCCGTGGCTTTGCGTATATTTTGTTACATAATATCTTTTTAAATTATAACTATGTGTTATTCTGATGTATAAGCTATATTACTGAAAAAAATCCATAAAATCCTTTCAGTGTAGTTATAACGCGAAATATAAGTTTAGTTTGTGGTCAGATAATGGTCTACAGTAGAACGATCGAAACCAGACGATTTCTGTTCACTCTTGCTTTAAATGTTTAGTTTCTTTAGTAGCTTTAGTTTCTAGGAAACTCAGACGCTGGCAGGGAGTTTCACAGTCTGGCTTTCGCAAAACAAAATCATTAAAATAATCCGCCGATATTCGGTATCTTTGGTACGAAAATAATTAGCCTTATAATCTTTGTCGTAACAGGTTATACGACAGCTTTCTTTAAATCGATTAAGTTACTCGATATTTAACGATTTAAATCGATACCTACAAGAAGTTTAGTTAAACATTAAAAGAGGTTTAAATAAAGTGTTGTTACAGTCTTAAAATGCATTTATATGGGATTAGTTCCAAAATCTGTACATTTCATAAGCATAGCTAATCCTGAAGACTCATTCTTAGTGCAAATTCGTTACGTGTATAAGGTAATTTAATGACGATATCATTGTAGTATGTACTAACTACGTTTTAATCGTCTGAAACAGGATGACAGCAGGATGTGAAGTTCTATATTTAATATTCGATTTTAAGGAAACTGCTTCGTTGGTCTAGCGGTCACAAACACGACTGCTGAGCATGGGGTCCTGGGTTCGATTCCCGGGTCGGGCAAATTCGCGGCCACGGATTCTCGATTTGCGCCCGGTTGATGGCAATAGGCTCGCCCCCTGTTACATGGGACATGACTAGCGAAATGTGGGTGTACTATAAGGTACACCTCTGCTTAAACCTTCGGGGATTACAGGCGTGATGTTATGTTTATCTGCTGACTACAATGTGAGGTTCTATATTTAATATTCGATTATTAAGGAAGACAGTTTTATTGGGTTTTACCATAATCAATTTCTCAGTACACTTAACATCCTGGAGCCTCTATCATCTTAATGCCAAGAAGGCTTATTACATTTAGTTTTTTGGTCTGTCATGAGCGCAAAGAATAGAGTACCTACAATATATTACTTACCCGTAAACATAACTGGAAAAATGTGGGTATTCTAAAGGCTAACTAGGACATTAGGTGTACATACCTCTGCCTAACCCTTAGGGAATTACAGGCGTGATGTTTAATGATACAGCAGTGGCGAAGGTTCCATACAACTCGATTCCTACCGGCTTCCCTTTGAAAAATGGCATAGTCAGTATTCTATAGACATATAATATAATTACATTAAAGACGCTCCGGCTTACCTCTTACAAAAATTGACCCTTCGCTACTGTATAGTAGTACATAGTACATTGATATCGGAACCCGAAATCGGCGAAACTTTGTTACCACATTCCCCCACACCACGCAGAAGTCAATGTTAACGTGTAAGTGTTGAACAATTACATTTAAAGTGTGTTTCTCCATCTCCTTACATGTCCTATTTTGTAAACAAATATGGCGAACACAGATCTGTTTTTTATTAAAAGAATATGTTCAAAATTATTAAGGGCCAATTTCACCAATTAATTAACCTAAAAAAAAAATGGCCTCTTTAGCAGAATCATCGTTAAAATGGTCACAGACGCAGTTAATATTCTGAATTATCACTTGGTGACCATTTTACGAATTGTAACGTAATTTATATTATTATCCTGTTATGATTCTGCTAGGCCATTTTAGGCCCCCTGGTTCACTAGCTGTCATTATATTGTTATGGAATATTGGCACGGACACGTTACACGCGGTTTGGAGTTCTGATGCTGCCGGTTTTTAATGCAATGCATACCGCACACGTGTTACAAAGAAGATTTCCATAACTTACTTGTAAACTTGACCCGGTTTTATCGTAATTGTTTACTAAATTCGATATGTAAGAAGAAATACACTATACATATTAAGGCGTAAGTTTTCACAAATAATTTATCAGAAAAAGAATAATTTTCAATAATATTATATAATTTATTTATAAAGCAGTTTATAATGTTACTTGATGCAGAACTAAATATTGTCAGTGGAATCGATTTAGCGAAAAAAAAAAAAAATCTATTTAATCTTACGAAGAAGTTTCTTCAATACAAAACTTATACTATAACTTACGGGATATCTTCCGTGATTGTTCATTATTTTGAGCTCCCAATATTTCGACGCTGTTGCAAGCGCCATGATCGCGGGTTGACTCAATCACGGAAGATACTCCCTAAGTGACAGTATAAGTTAAGTTGTAAACTGTGAAAGCTTAAAACAGTGTTTATGGCAATAAAAATCAGCCCTTTTATTTAACGTTTGTCTTTTAGCTGTTCCTATGATGGTAAGCACGATTTTTACTGACAATGCCGACGGTTAATTTAACCTCAACTAAAACTACACAAAAATATTGCTGACTCTTACTAGCTGGCAGAGCAAGAAAGAGATGTCAATAGATTTGTGATTTGACTTCTAGTATTCGAAAATATCTGTGACAGTTCAAATTAATCTTACGTCTCTTTCTTGTTTTACCTGCCAAAATGAGATAGCAATACTTTTTGGTAAGTTTACTTTATGATCAAAGAAATCGTCGAACTATTTAGTTCTGTCATCCTATAAGGCGGGAAATTCTTTATTTTTGAAGAAACAGCAGTTTACCAAGAAGTCTATTATCATATGTAGAATAAGATTGAAAGCAATATTTCCAAGTTTAAAAATTAAGAATAAATCATATTGTGGAAGATATATAATTTATTGAAAAAGAAGTGCTTATATCTCGGCTAAGTATTATCTGACTATTTTGAAAATGTCCATCATGCCAAATTATTTATTTAGTTTTTTTTTTCTAAATTATGCTGACGGTTTTTTTTATAAATTAATTTTAGTCGCATTTGGTTTTCGAAACGGCAATGAATTTTTTAATCTTAGTTGCTTAAATTAAATCGAGGTTTTTCAATATTTCAAAAGATAATAATATAATTATTTTACCTGTGCAAAAAACCTAACTATTACATGAATGTTGACATTGATATAATTTACCTACTGTATCATCCTCGTTATGGTCAGCAAAAAGGTTTTTTTTTTACTTTTGCAAACTTTGTTTTGTCAAAGAATAGTGTTAATATAAATACAGATATGTCTATAAATATACAGTGGTTTTGTTGACCGTCCTTTAAGCTTGAAGTTCCTTGTACTGTTGCATTAGTGCTACATTATTCCCGTTCAAATTATTTTCTTTTGCTTGGTGTCCACTTCTGATATCAAAATTCCTCCAATTACAAAGGTTATTGGACAAAACATGATTGTCTGTTGTTATGTTTGTACATCTGAACTTTCTTAGTAGCGGCAGGCAGCAGAGTCTTAATTTGTGCCCGGTTCATGGCTGGCCCGTCATTCATACATAACTGGCAAAATGTGTTTGTACCACGCACTTCTGCAGCTATGATATTGAAAGATTTAAAAAACTATGATCTCTTACCTATTTTGGGCTTTAAAACTATTTGATATTCAATCTCTGTACGGTTATTTCTTAAATGGAAAGTAATTTCCATTATTATTGTTATCACTAAGTAGTTAGGGACTTATTTTATAAAATTCACATATTTTAAAAACAAAGTGGGCACCAAGTTAAACCGAATATTATGTGATAGAATATATTGTTTTATTTATGTATGGCGATGTTGTGTTTTCCATTTAGTTTAATCAAATAGGTTAAGGTTTAATATCCTATGGTTTTGGGTGCATCTAAATTGATGGTTCTCAGAGATACGGCTAGGCAAACTTGTAAATAATTTCATGACATGTCTGGTCGTTGAAATGATAAATGACGTTGTTTATTTTGCAACGCGTAATTTTTTTTTAATTATTTGAGGCCGGTGTTTCGTACCTGACTACTCTGAGAAGAAACAGCCGAATCAAACTCAGAGGTCAGTCTCTTTTAAGGTCCAGACATAATCTTGGTCAAGTCACATGAGGAATATGCAGATTAGTGTCTGAGATGGTCTTTTGAAGAAAGAACCACACAGATTTGCTGGGATGGTTTGAATCCAAGTGTCTGGGTCTTGCACCAACCTAAATAAAAAAATAAACATTGTTTATTCTCAGGCAGTACATAGTCCAAAGAAGAGGTTAGTAACATAAATCCTATAAACTATGTTAAATGCGTGTATCGCATTGAAGACAACATTCTGTTTCTGACAATCGTTGGAACAAGACAGAGACAGAATTAATGTTAAATAAATCTAGTGCTAAAGAGGCATTTTATGACCGGCTGTTTATGATATATACGGAATCAAAATGAATTTAGTTGCTCTGAAAAGTGCAGAAATGAATTAATAAGGCAGTCTGAACGGATCATAAAATGTTCCCATACTTTTTTACCCGGTGTCCTTTTCAAGGGCAATCACAATTCTGCGTAAATAATTATGTTATTTGACGGCAGATTTTATTGTTTTACAAAAAGAAATGAATCTAAGTTTGCCTAGCCTGTGTCTTATTTCAATTTAAGTGGTTAGTTCCGAACAAAATGTCGAGCTGTTTGTGTTTGTAAACGAAAGTGGTGGACGCTGCATGGAATTGAATAAAATTTTGTTTTAAAATTTTTGTTTTTTTTTTCTTTACTCTCCGTCTGACTCTTCGAGGAAAACGCTTGATGAGATGTTTTGTCATCCTGGCAGTGATAAGAATAAGATTGGATTTTGAATACCACCAAACTTAACAGCATTAACTGTTTTTGCCAAGAGGAATCTTTGTTGTTTTCTAAGGAACAATTTGGCTTTCATACCACATGTCATACACATATTTGCATGTTTAGTGTTTCTTAACAATACAACTTTGCCTAGAAAGCATAGTTTTCGTGTCGAAAATCTTTGATGCCAACTATCCTGGTCTATTTTACCTTCGAGGTGTAGCAGAAAAGAAAAATTACCTCATTATCAACACATCTACCTAACCTTGGCCCAACTATGTTGGGGTCGGCTTACAGTCTAATCGGATGCGTCTGAGTATCCCTATTTTATATAGAGCGACTGTCTATCTGACCTCCACAACTAGTTACTGAGTAATACGATACCCCTTGTGATAAGAATACATTAACCACTCAATAATACCACCAAAGTACAAATAAAAACTTTTCATTTATTAAGCAATTTCTTAAAATTTAAATATTTGAAACATAACTCTTACAGAATAGATTTTCAACTGTGAGATAATTTTTGATACAATCACTCTACAACTAAATTCACAATAATATTTTTTTCTTTACAAAATTCGTAGAAAATAGACTATAACACTACATACTACAAAATGCTTTCCTTTACATTTTAAAACATTTGATTTTAAAACTTATAATCTAGATATGTACCGTTTCACGGCGCTGCAAGGTTCAATATTATTATTTGTAATATTATAACAGTATTTAGAAATCCTACAGGGTATAATTGGCACTTACAACTCACATAATATCTAAAATAAATTCAATCTTAAAATACTGACTTATGCGTAGAAAAATAAAATATAATCTGAAAATGCAGAAATTCCTAAAACAAAATTACATATTTTTGAATCTTAAAATAATAAAAAAATATATGGACTAGCCAATACAAGAGAAATTCTTAAAATACCTGACTAATATACTCGCAAACAGTTTACAGTACAACAGAAAATATGCCTTAACTTCTAAGAGACAAGGTAGCTTATGCTTCGAACACTTCAGCAGACGCTGCACCGCTGATATCCTTCAGCTCATTCGATTTGAATGTTGCCACGAAGTTGATCTTGCCGAGTTTCTGCAAAGAAACATGAGCAAGACTTTTAAGAAGTGGATTTAACCGTTTCCATACATCGTATTAGTAAACCAGTAGACCGGTTGCCGTCTTGCTTGATGGTAAGTATCAATCTATTGCTAAATTACTCAACTCTGCCCTTCCACTCTGTAATCTGCAATGTGGGGTATTGGTGATGTCTACTTTGCACCACATTCACGTGACCTATGCTCATTTGCAATACCCTACGAATTTGAACAAAACACCAGTACATTTCAACAGAAAAAGGTATGGTGGTAAATACTTCCCCGGACAAGTTCCTTCACATAAAAAGTTTCATGGGCCTTTAATGTTTCTTCTTCCAGTCTAACTGGATTTAGCTGAATACCAGCATTTTACATGGAGCAACGGCTTTTCTAACGACTATAGCCCAACATCTAGGTAACATGTTGACGACACACTTGGTGATCACGTGGTCACTGGCTCAGGGCCTGTGTTCAAATCCTACAAATCATTATCAGTGTTAGTTTTGTTTTAAAGACACTTACATTAGGATATATGGGCAGCTCAACAGTGACAGGTTCCAAAGGGCCTGCATCAGTGCCTTGCAGCTTGAGCGTGCGGCCCGCTATCCCTGATGAAGTCAGTCGGAACTCGCAGCCAGTCAGGGCGCGTTCCAGAGGGTTGGTGAACGAGAGAAAGGCTGTTGTCGGCTGGTTGAGGATCAGGTCGTCGTTGAACTGGAAGAAGATAAATCGTGAGTTATTTAAGTGTTTGGGGGTATGAAAAACAGGGTGTGACGTTTTTCATTCTGCATAGAAAACGGGTGGATCCTCCGACCGTCGGGTCGAGTCGGGTTTTTCTATATATATGGTCTTCAACTCGCGAATAACTTAAACATCGCGACTCAGGATTCCGCATTTGCGTCATAGATGTCGCTACTCGTTAGCGTTCTTTTTGTCAACTTAATTACGTCCGCGACAATTGTTTGAAGTAGTTACGGTACACAAAATCAAAGGTTTTGTCGACGGAAGAGTCGACAAAATGACCGATCAACAAACGAAATCTGTCATTTTGTCAATCCTTCCGTCGACTAAACCCGTTTCTATGGTGGTTATTCAACGCGTGCAGTTATTGTTAGAGCAAGAACTGGGCACAAAAATCGAGTGCATTACGGAAAACCCTTACCTGGGAATCGAACCCAGGAGTCTTAGCTACTATAGTTAGACCTACGATGCAGTGGAGCCTCGAAGCAGGACAATAAAAATAGGTACGCATTTTTAATGCTGATTTCTAATCAATGCATAAATTATTTATAGGGCATATAAATATTATTTATCGGCCAAGTTCTATTTTAGGGGCCAAGATAACAACTAAAGCGCAAATAACAAGAGGCACCTGTTAGTAATTTATATTATTTTCCTGTTGGCATTAGTCTTAATAATTCACCTATCCAAATTCGAATGAAATAATCTTACTACTTTTATAAATACGAAAGTTTTTGCTGATGTATGTATGGATGTTTGTTTCTCTTTCACGCAAAAACTACAGAACGGATTTGGATGAAATTTGGCACATTGATTGTTTATAATCTGGATTAACACATAGGATACTATTTATCTCGGTAGTACGATACTGAGGGACAATTACCAAATTCCACACGTAGCCACGTGAATAAGTTAGTCTATCATAATTTCAGGCAAAAGCCCTCAATCGCTGTATATTGGCGCCCCAAGGATTGCCACAACGCCCGACTCTTGCCGCTCACATCCAGCGGAAACCTGCGTCATTCACCAGTTCACCGTTCCATCAAGTATTGCAGTTTACATGCACACTATCGCCCCATCCATTTGTACCCATTTTAACATAATCAGCCTATAACGTTCCCACTGCTGGGACACAGGCCTGCTGTCCGTGCGAGGGGTGAGCCGTTATCCAACGTGGGGCCTAGAGCGGGTTGGTAGATCACCAAGTCTTCTAATTTTTGGTTTTAGGAGAAATCGGTTTCCATCATCATCGTTTCATGAGCCGTGGTCAGGTGATGAAATAAACTTCCTGGGTTCAAACCGTAAGTTTTTATTTTAATATTACCTTAATGTTAATATTAGGCTTGATGACTTGGAAGTCGTCGTCATCGGCCCAGGACTGTTTGGTCTCATCCACAATAGCCATAGCCGAAATCTTCATGTTGCAGTACTCCACTAGTTTCGGTAAGTAGTCGTCTGATTTCACAAGGATACTGATTTGTTCCTCTGCAAAAAAAGAGGATATTAAGAATCTTATTTAAGATTGAATGAAAAAATGATACGCCTAAAAACATGGGGATCAATAGGAGGTGACTTACACGCTTAAAAATAGAAGTGGGACAAAAAAGCACCTCAAGCCCTGTGGCCGAATCTATCAACCGTAAGTACTAACAGAACTATAAGTACATGAACAAAGTAGACGGAACACCGACGCGAAAACGGTTATCACGTACTCAACTCATCATTCTAAATCATACATCGAAATTGTTTATCGGTAATTTTTTTTTTAATTTGCATACATTTTGACCGCATAGATATTGGCCTTTGAGGAGCTCGTGGCTAAATAATAACAGCCGCTCGGGTCGATCTTTAGGTTAAGCCGTGCTTGCCTGGGTTTATCTGTGGATGGGTGACCGCCCATTAAATACCGAGTTTCCTCAGTGCCTCGGAAAGCACGTTAAGCCGTTGGTCCCGGCTGTCATTTGTAGATCATTGACAGTCGTTAGGCAGTCAGTGGCCCAAAAAGTCTGACAACCAGTCTTACCAAGGGGTATCGTATTACCCAGTACTGACTGGGTTGTGGAGGTCAGATAGGCAGTCGCTCCATGTAAAATACTGGTATTCAGCTGCATCCGGTTAGACTGGAAGCCGACCCCAATGTAGTTGGGAAAAGGCTAGGCTGATGATGAGATATTGGCCTTTTGTAGGATACAGCTGTTTTTTTCAAAATACCGATGAAAAATTTCCCCTTTCACTTTGTACACATTTATTGTTGTGTTCCCAAACTGGTGGTCCGTTCAGCCAACTCGCTGGTTCATCGTTTTACCACGGGTATGAGATAATCTGTATGTACCCATCAGCTCATTTAGATGCATCAGAGAGAAGATGGAGCGATTTTTCCGTAACGTTTTTAATTGCGTAGTGGGTTTTTATCTTTGAGAGTGGAGCCTAGCGTTAAAAAACTGGTGTTCGCTACAAAAACATCACGGACAAAAAACACGCGTGTGAGCTTACTGATATTTGAACAAATTCAAAGTTGAACTTACTTTTGCCAGGTCCAACGAACATCTTGCCTTCAACCTTCTTGACGACGCCAGCTCTCACTCCGTTGTAGAACACGCTGTTGGTTGACAGAGATGCCTTGATGTTACGACCCTGAAATTAATGTATAGGTTAGTTACTGACTGAGGTCATGAGTCATCGTTCGTTGCACGCGCGTAGCGTATGACGCGTGTGACCGCCGTCGCCGCCCGGCCGTCAGCTGTTAGCGCGCATTAGGGTTGTTCTACTATGTCGAATATGTAACTGTTCGAATATGTCGGTTAGATTGTTGGCTAGCTATTTAAAAGCGCTTTTGTTTAGGCATGCTAAACAAAAGCGCTTTTCAACGAAGATTAAAGATGGAAATTAAACTTCGCGCTTTTGTAGCACTCATTTAGGTGTCGCCGACTGTTAGTAAATCCGGCATCAGGCTGTGATTGAGATAGGTACGTTACTACTGGCACGGTCTTTGGCTTAGCATTTTTTCTGTCCCTGTCGTACAACTATAACACTACACGTGCATGATAGAGACGGTAACATACATATGTTAACCAAACTACCAAAGTTCGAGCTAAGAACTATTTATCATCGTCGAAGAAGTTAGCGCATATGGACCTTCTGGTTTCCGTCGTATTAAAGCAATAACGATATGATTACCTATGTAAAATTAAAACGGATTATTTCAAAAAGAAAGGTCATCATCGGCATCATTCTCTTGTCCTTATCCTAATTTATTAGGGGTCGGCGCAGCGTGTCTTCTTCTTCCATACTTCTCTATTACTCGTCTTCCAGCAGTTACAAAGGCAAGGTGACTAAATACAATAAATGTCTTACCTCGCTAGAAACATTCTCGATATCAACTGTTACCCTGAAGTCCTTGCCAATGGGTACCGTATCCACATCACGCAGTGTAAACTTGATATCATTCTCTAAGTTGCTGGCCACGGAGTAATATCTCTTCGCCCTCTCAGAGAACCTCACACCATTCATGAGGGCCAGTCGCTCGGAGGCAGTTCCCTCTCTGAACTTGTACTGATCTGTGATGTCCTCCCGGTCCTCATCGCCGTTGGGATCGAACACGTATGGTTTCTTTGTGAGGACCATGCGGCCGATACTGGAAAGGGTTAGGAAATAATGCATAATTTTAAGGTAAAATATCAATATATAAAAAAAGTACGTGTCGAATTGAGAACTTCCTCCTTTTTTTTCTCGGTTAAAAATAAGCGACCGCATAATGAACAGCGGCAATAGAGCAAACACCGAAGTAATTGATGCTTTGTATATTGGCCGAGAAACTGAAGTGGATTTGGGCAGGTCACATCTATTTATATCATATTAGCTCAAGAGCTATTCCATAATAAAAGTTCGTCATACAGTAAAGGAGAGCAGCGGTGACCCAGTGGTGGAGACCCCGACTTACGAGCCCAGCCAGGCGCATTACTTTGTTAAGTTATTTCATCACCACTGCTCTCAAAACGGTGAAGGAAAACATCGTGAGGAAACCGGCATGTCCTAGAACCAAAAATTCGAAGACATGTGACATCTACCAACCCGCACTGGGCCCGCGTGGTGGATTATAGCCCATTCCCTCTCATAGAGAGGAGGCCTGCGTCCCAGCAGTGGGAACATTAATAGGCTGATTATGCTTATATGCTATGCTTATACAGTAAAAAATTCAAACTTACTGGTAAGTATTGCTGTCCACCATAGCATATCCAGTCTCCGCGTCAGAGTCGATCCTCCACCTCATCAGATCAGCGTTGACTGAAGCCAGCATGAATTCCACATCATAGTTCATTCCGATGAGTCCTTGCTTGATGGCTTCTAGTGGCGCTGGACCACATTGGTACATGCCCCTGGAGGTCTCTTGTGGAGTGGCGTCGATGGCTTGCCAGCCTCCATATCCTGGAAGACATGAGGAATTAGCGTTATGGTGTAAAGTATATAGAGTTGGAGAACGACTGATGATATTGCACTTTTAAAGGTGGTGCAAATTGTCTTCATACAATGAAGTCGACGTTTCTAAATAGCCTGCTTCATTTTTGGATGTGTACAAGAAGCTTCATTTAAGAACCTAGCGATTTTTGTTTTCGCCTCTTCCTCCTAGCGTGTCGATGGCAAAATTGTATCAGCCCAGAACTGAGCCACAAGTTTGGCGCCTTCAGTAGCGACGATTAGTTCTTGTAACGAACAGGACAGACAGGCCACGAGATTAAGTGCCCTATCGTTTGTGTAACAGCACTACATTTATACTCCAGGGCAGACCCAGCGTTATCAATGAATCTCCATCTAAACAGGTTTTCCTTGCTGTAGCCGACCTGGGTATTTGTCGTTGGTACAAAAAGCTTATTACCATAATAAAAATCTAACTCACCAGCAGTCAAGTCAGGCCTGGCCATCCAAACATCATTCCACACATGGTAGTTCCAGATGGAGTCAGTCTGTTCTGGCTCAGCGTTGCTAGGGTCATAGCCCAGCTCCTCCATAGTCTCCGAGTAGTACTTGTCGACGGTCAGGGTGCTGTTGGCATCGTGGGCGGATACCAGGTTCGAGACCACTCGGGATGGGATGCCCAGGGCACGGCAGACTGGAAATAGAGAAGCGGTTAGGAATGATGTATATGTGTAGGTACAGTTACGCTGCGCTGTGGCATTTTGGTGTGGAGCTTTTTAAAACAGGAAAATGATTCCTTGAATCCAAAGTGGTCTTCCTATAAGGCATTTCTGCCGTAATAAGGTTCAGGTTGGAACGAACATGGAACGAAGTGATGTGCACCGGTTCTTCAAGCGGCTGAGAAGGGTAATGTGTTTTTTTTTTATAGGACGACTTATGTACAAAGTGGCCAGTTAACAGGCTAGTGTCACTTTAATGTCGTTATCTCATAGACTATTCGTAAGTTGAGCCCTAGAAGACGATTCGAAAAGTAAGTGTGAGTTGAGTAAAGGTTTAAATAATTTTGATACTCGCTTGACGTTTTTTGTATGATTGGATGAAGTCCCAAAAATCTCGTGACTGTGAGAGATTAAGAATTGGTTCAAGGCACAACGTTATTTTTAAAACATTTTATCAAAGCAACGGAACTCATAGATAACCCTCCAAATCTTAATGAGCTGTCCAAATATATATTAATTTATCTCTACAATTAACATCTACGCGAGAAAGTTGGAAATGATTTATAAAATAAATGCACAGTTTAATGGTGACGAACGGTCTGATTCTCCCTGATAATAACTGAACTATACGCGAAAGTAGGTAACAGCTACGTTTGCAACTACGTTTGTCCTTGGTAAACCTTATCTCTTTGCTGGTTGGCCTGGTGCCAGTTTTTACCTCACTTCGAAGTATACAGGGTGTAAGGGACAGCCATCCACAAATTGTCAGGGTGCATTCAGCTCCTTATATTGAATCATCACCACCAGAATTTTCCTCCGGAAACTTTTAATTATTTTTTTAGTTACTGTACCTTTATTTCAATGTAGAATTACATTCCCTGTACGCAGCACTCCATTTATGTAAATAATACGGCTAAAATACAAAATCCAACAATGGATGTTGAAATATTCTAACTAACGACGCGTAAAATCAACTGTTCACTTCTTGCCTAGCTACAGAGTTGATCGAAATCGACGTCGCGCTTGCCGTTCGCTACGTGCGTTTTGCCACGGTAATGATACATTGCGTATTACGGAATAAAACAAATCAAATTTATTGGATTCCCTTGTCATTCCTGAAATAATTTCTTGTACCGGCCATCTTAGTATGATTTACATTTGTGCTTCTGATAGGGAAGCACAAATGCGCGAAATGCGCGGAATGTGTGCTTCCGCGCCATTCCTAATTTTGCCCTTCAAAGACACTGCATCATCAACTCACCAGCAGTAACAACCCCAGCGAACACCCAGCACTGTCCATAAGACACGGGCTCCTGCGTCTCGAGGAACTGCGCCAGAATGTCTACGGAGCCGGTCCACTCCGAGGGGGCTGTCCCATCATCATAGACCCCGTCCCAACGTCCCACCAAGACACCACCATCGTCATTGGAGTTCACTATACGGGAGATGGCGCGGGTCACCTTCACGGGATCGCCACGGCTGGAAAAATGGAAAGAGCCTTTGTTAAAATGATATACATAACATATAACATAACATCACGCCTGTAATCTCCGAAGAGTTTTAGGCAGAGGTGTCTAATAGTACACCCACATTTCGCCGGTTATATTTTAGTCCCATGTAATAGGAGGCTTGCCTTTTGCCATCAACCATGCACAAATACAGACTCCGTGGCTGCTACTGAGAAATTTCTGATAGAAAGACCCAATAACACTTTGCCCGACCCGGCAATCGAACCCAGGACCCCATGTTCAGCAGTCACACTTGCGAACACTAGACCAACCAAATAATTCATTATAATTATTTTCAACAACTAAGACTTTACCAAGAATGTTTTATCAAATGTACAATCAATAAGATTACTACGAAATGTGAGTAAAATGCAGCAGATGGGTGATGCAACATTTTCCAAGACCATGCTATCATTTAATATGACAAATTAGTGTGACTTCTAAGAAATGAATTAGGTAACCTGAATTTCTATACCTACAGTTCAGGTTTCGGATTCCGTAGAGAAGGAATAGTATGAAGATATTTTAAAATCTCGGAAATACCCTTAATTTAGTTAGACAGGGAAAGAATCACTAACTTAGAAAACAGCATCGTAAACCATGATGTAATACAATTAAATGCATAGCCAATGTAATTCTAAACTATGCAAAGCCCAATGCAAACCAAATTACGATGCAGACACTGTCCTCAACAAGAGACCGATATTTCAAACGTCGCTAAATTACCAGCTTCCTTTCACCTCCGTATTCATACAACATCAATTGAAGCCCTAGACACGTTTAATGACGGTAGAATCTTAGACCAGTCTTCAGAAACACATCTAGATTTTACGAGAACATCATAAAGGCTTACTTACGCAGAGAATAGTACAGAAGTTCCATACAACGAACGAAAACGCAAGCATTTACAGACACGCTGCACGTAAAAAAGATTTCTAGCAAACTCGCGACTCATTTATTTGAGACAGAATGAGACCTGGATTCCACAAAACCGGAGACGAACGGAGCATTGCAGAGCATGCAAGTTTCGACCAATCACATGAGAGACGAGAGACGTGATGCTATGGTTTCAACCCATGTGATTGGTCAGTTTCTGCAAATCTCCTCTGCTCCGTTCGTCATCGCTTGGGTGAAAACCTGGCCTGAGATTTCTATATACGTGTCTATGTGCACGTGCGCTTCTTTTCGATTTTTGTACGGAGCTGACCTTCTGTTGAACTATTCTGTGGTTTATTTGTTTATTGTTTTATTTATTTTCCTTATTCTGTATCGTTTTTCTTGCCAATTCTTGTCTTGTTTAGTAACATATTACGTCAGGTAAAACCTAGACTATTACTCTTAAATGAAATACTGTTACTCACAGTTGAAGGTGTGCCAATTCAATACATTATCCGGATCGTTGCTTGTTTTCAATGTTACGTTAGTTTTCAAATTGTATTTTTGGAAGTGATTATAATCGTTTAGTCATCATTAGTTTCGTGCTAGTTGTAACTATTTACAGTATTGTTTACTGCATATTTACAGGAGAACTCATCATTCAATTACAGCAATCTATTTCTGAACATGGGTCTCCAAATCACGCGCCTTTTTACTTTCTTTTTTTTCGGACGGGAAATCATCAAATGGGCGGAGCGGAAGGGAGTGACAGACTTCTACTGACTAAAACCCATCCATGCTCCTTCTTTGCCCTTTGTGTTCCAGCCACGGTATCTCTTTCGAACAGTCCCGCAGCCCTGGCTGGCATCGGCCCTTGTGGACTCCTTCATCGTTGCTGACATCTCTTTAAGGCGCGCGTAGAACACTAACGCGCCGTCCACAGGCCCACGCCTACGTTGGCCGGGACCCACCACGCTCGCACGCGCTTTTTACTTGGCTTTTACATTATGCTACTTAATCTGAAGCGTCCTCCTACCCTGAATTTGTGGATTCGTTATCTGCGCTCAAGAACCTCCAACCTGTCACCATTCTCACCACACCACAACATCACCATTCTCTATCTTATGATCATTCCCCTGCAATTATCCCAATTTATTTGGGGTTGACGCAGCATTTCTTCTTCCTTCCATACTTGTCTATTACTCGTCATCTCATCAGACACCTCCTTTCTTGCCATATCATTCTGTATACAGTACATCCATCGTTTCTTTGAACCTCCCACCTTATACAATTTCATATAGTCATCATCTGCCTAGCCTTTTCCCAACTATATTGGGGTCGGCTTCCAGTCTAACCGGATGCAGCTTAATACCAGTATTTTACATGGAGCGACTGCCTATCTGACCTCCCCAACCCAGTTAGTGCTGGGTACAATTTAAACAATTATTTATACAATTTCATATAGTATTCTACATAATTAAAACTAATACACTAGATGTCTCTTCGGGAAACCTAAGTGGAAGTAGCTTTCAGGACATTTTAAAAACATGTATTGACTTACTGGTTAAAAGGTACTTCAGCCCTATCCAGCATGAACATGCAAGCCGGCAGCACTACTGCATCAAACTGGCCGTAAAGCCAGGGTTTCCCGCGCGTGGTCTTGATAGGCCCCACCCAGACCTTGCCCACGTCGTTCAGCACGTACTCCTGCAGAAGAGGCTTGTCTTCCATGAAGGTCTGGTCATCTGAAAGGAGGAATTTGGTGAGTATTGAACAGTTACGTTCACATTTTCGCAGGGTAGCTGATAGCACCTGGATGAGAGAAGTGAGTTGAATATTGTGCAATTAGAGAGGTTTATGGCCAGCAGTGGACTGCTGTAGGCATGATGATGATGACCGCCACATTTCACCAGTCACGTATAGGTACTTCCAATGTGGCGTCAGCGACATGCTAGCCTATTGCCATCACTGAGACAAAAATATTCCATTCGCGTGTTACCAATTCGTGATCGTAAAACCCAATAACACTTTGCCTGACCTAAGAATTGAACCCAGGACCAGCGGCTCATCAGTCGCGTTCACGATCACAACACTATCGAGTCAACTCACACCCATAACCAGTTGAAAATTAAAACTCGTATCTCTTTGTATCAGTTGCATTCAAATAAGGTCCAAACTCATAAATAAATTAGACTGGCAATATTTTTCCAACTATATTGTTCTGCAACTTATTTAAAGTTTAAATTGAGAAGATTGCATTGTAATACAAAGAAATGGAGATTGGTGAGCAACTCGTTTCATTTATTTTTCTTTTTCGTTTAAAAGCTATAATGAATTCAGTAAACTGGGTTCAGTTAGCAACGAAACTCCATGAATTTATATCACATTGAACACTTTATTTAAAAAAGGAACAGAGGATTAAACACACCTTTAATTAAAATGCTTGAAATTAGTATGTTAAATTATGTACATACAGAATAACGTATTTTATTTATTTATTTAAACTTCATGTACAAGAGTGGTACATAGGCGGACTTAATGCCACAAGGCATTCTCTACCAGTCAAATTTATGTTTAAATGTATGTGCCGATTTAAATGATAAGTGAATGTAACAGTGTTAATTGATTTTAGCTGCTGTTTCATTGCATCACCATTGCGTCTGGTTATATCTATATATGACTGTTTGTAATTTTAAAATAACAGCTTTTACTGACAACAAAAAATTTTTAGTCTGTCTGTCTTTTTGTTCTTTTTTATCTTCGAAACGGCTGGACCGGTTTTGACGGGAACTGTCATTGGCAGATAGCTGAGGTTATAGGAATAAGGAAGGCTACTTTTATTTTATAAACAAGTTCAGGGTTCCGTGAAAAAAAAATTAAAAACCCCTGAAATTGTTAACAAAATCCGATTGAAATGGGGAAATCATATATTTAAATTAATTTCACGCAGACGAAAGTTGCGGGCACGTAGTATTAAAAAAATAGAAGCCTCAATCAATCGATCAACTCAGCGTACTGCAATTAACCAGTTGAACATAAAGCTGGACATAAACCTCTCCCAAGCTGAACACTAACTAACCCAAAAGGATCCTTCTATCGGTTTTTTCCTAGAAGTAATGTCTACAGAGGTGTCCTGTTAATCGTGATGATCAGGAAAACTTACCAGGGTTCCATGGGTTGAAGAGGATGTAGATGTCTTGATCGAAGTCATAGTACGCCCGTTCAGATGAGCCTCTCTGCCAGGTGATCACTCTGAGCACCCAGGCACCGACAGGGGCCGTCACTGGTGTTGATACCTGTGGGAAAGAGGATGATTAAAGTAAGGATATAAGTGATGAGTGTTTGTGGATGAAGATGATCAGGGGGCTTACTATGACCTCTTAAGGCAGAAGTAATTCCAGTGTGGGAAAGAGACAGAGCTACACAGGTCATCTAGCGCTATCTCTTTCCCACACTAGATTTTTTTTTTATTATTTATTAGTTGGTTAGTTGGTGTTGTGTCTTTAAGACATCTTGGTAGGCCACCAGAAGTCAAGTTCCTAGGAAAAATATTTCTAAAGGTCTACTGCCTATTATAAACATAAACGCCCAAAATTGAGTAATGCTTAGTAAACCTTTAGAATATAGCAGAATGATAATTTATTGTTGCTGTAGGTGAGTCACAAATAAAGGTGGTAACATTTAAAAAAGTATCTCTACGACATATCCTTAGGGTGTACAATAATAGTCAACTAAACAAGAACTGTTTTACGTATTCTAGGAATAGATAGAAATAAATATATCATTGAATTAGTAAGAAATAAATAAATCCCTGTCGGGTCCGTTATTACATTTTGCAAAAAAGAAGTTCTTTTGAAATTAAATGTATATTTAATTTCGAAAGAACTTCTTTTTTTTTCGAAATTAAATTAAAATTTATAAATTAATAACCTAAAGTAACTAACTTAACAATAAACAAAAAAATGGCGTCAAAAACTCCTCAATGCTGTAACTGGTAATGTCTCAAAGAGACTATTAACGGCGTTGTCCTGTCATCTACACAAATAATAAAGTTGTTACAGGCCTATGTCTGTACATTGAAGATATTGAAAAAAATATATATTATGGGGTCTTTATTAGAGCAACAGACGCCAAAACAACAGTTTTTTGAATTTTTGTCTGTCTTTCTGTCTGTATGTTTGTACGCGCCTCATGCAAAAACTACTGCATGGATTTGAACGCAGTTTTCACCGCTCTTCTGTTAGATGCTTAACTTAAAATATAGGCTACATTAGATATAGTTTTGGATCCGATAGATGGCGCTGTGCGAAGCAAGAGTGGGGCGCTGGTTCTGTAATATAATCTGCTAAAAAATAACGTAGTAATTACGGTCATGTAGTAGTAATATGGAAATATTTCATTATTAATTTTGATTGTGTTATTGTTTTTATTTTCCTTTATTTATATTTTTACAAATCATTTACATTTTTAAATATTCCTTTGAAAGAACAATATAAAAAACATTTAAAATATAAAAAATTGTGGCCCACCGGTATCGGGAACAGGGTCCAAGCTACCGGCGGTCAGGGCTCAGGGCAGAGAGAGGAACCTCCTAACAATACGAGCCGTGTCCAGGAGTACCACTTTCTGAATCAAGCCCTTGAACCAGCTGCCTAACGAGAGCCTCCTCAGGTATTGGTCGAGGCTCTTGGCAATTAAGCCATGGGCTGATACAACTATCGGCACAATGATCACTGAGTCCACATCCCACATGTCAACAACCTCGCGAGCCAAGTCAAGATACTTGATTTGCTTATCTTTCTCGGTTTTCACGAGGTTCTCATCATGCGGGACCGTTGTGTCAACAATCATTGCGCGCCGCTCTGATCGATCCACCACCACTATATCAGGCTTATTGGCTACAATAGTCCTGTCAGTGATGATGGCTTAATCCCAGTACAATTTGATACTGCCATTTTCGAGAACTGGGTCGGGCACATACTTATAGTACGGCACTTCCGATTCCACAAGGTTGTATTTTAGAGCAAGTTGCTGATGGATAATCCTGGCTACAAGGTTGTGTCTATGCAAGTACTCTCCGTTAGCCAGAAGAGAACACCCGGAGATAATGTGACGGATTGATTCGCTTGGACAGTGGCATGCCCGACATATGTCAACCGTACCGTCCTTCACAATAAATCTCCGGTAGTTATTCGTCATCATAACTTCATCCATAATTGCACAGACAAAACCTTCGGTTTCTCCGAAGAGGTCCCCGGAACGTAGCCAGGCTACGGACGCTGATAGGTCTATATCGGACTCATGTACAATTTAGTCACAAGATTAATAAAATACATAAAGCCATGTTTAATTGCACATTTCCATCACGTTTTCTGAGTAAAATTAATGGTTTGCTACACTGTAATAGATGACCAATCTTAATCTTATCTTAGATTTGCGTGTAAAACCTGTATCTAACGGATTTGTATGAACATCATCTTTATGATTGCGAGTACTTAATGCAATAGATTCTCAACCTTATAAGTACTCGGAACTGTTGGTTGGGGTCAGCTTCCAGTCCCTTCTGCCCGTGTCATAAGGTACAGTATGTAGTGACTATTGTATACCTGGTGTAACGGAGTCAGTTTTTTAGGCATATTATGCACTTAAATTAGTTGGCAATTTCCTGAAAAACATATTTCTCTTTGGTCCTGGATAGGCCTTGCGTTGGATTCCTCTAGATCGGGTAGTGTTATGAGTTAGGTACCTATTTAAATAGAAATTCTGAAGAGTGGATTTGTAACCAGTTAATGACAAGGCTGACTCATAATACAGTGTGTTAGGGACAGCCCTCCAAAGACTGATGTGGTGAATGCAGGATATCATTCTAAGATGACCGGTACAAGAAATTATTTCAGAAACGTCATGGGAATCCAATAAATTTGATTTGTTTTATTTCCTCATATGCAATGAATCGTTACCGTGGCAAAACGCACGTAGCGAACGGCAAGCGCGACGATGTAGTTAGGCAGTAAGTGAACAGCTGATTTCACGCGTCGTTCGTTACAGTATTTCAATATTAATTGTTGGTTTTTATTTTTTATTTTAGCCGTATTATTTACATAAATGGAGTGCTGCGTACAGAGAATATAATTTTACGCTAAAATAAATGAATAGTAACTGAAAAACGATAAAAAATGAAAATTTTCCTGAGAAAAAATCCATTGGAAAATTATTCAAAATAAGGAGCTGAATGCACCCTGTCAGTTTGCTGAGGACTGTACCTTACACCCTGTATTACCTACATGCGATTAAACATAAATTCCTAAATGTGGGTGGGACCACGACTTTCGGGTAAAAATACGTGATGTTATGATTACAGGTACTATAACTCGTACGATAATTTATAATACGTTCATATCAAATCAACTAGCAGTTTGAGTATCACTGTATAGACAAACTGGTCTTGACAAACACTGGAAGGATCATAAGTTGTTATTTTAAGTATTATTATAATGTTTCTAAACCTAGCTATCTATTATTAATAATAATCGGATATGATAATTTTACCTACAAGTGTGTGAGTGTGTGTGTGCGTGTGTGTTTTCCATGTTACATTTATGTAAATGTTTACTAGGTACTGTTTTTTAAAGAAGAGGACAAGTTAAATGCCCAAATCTTGGAACTTCATCATGATTTTCCACTGCATTGATGCCAATAGGCTTACTTCCTATGAGACTGGGTCCTAATTTACCACGCAGGCCTTTGCGGGTGGAGGGATCAGACGGCGTTCTGATGCTCTGAGGGTTTCTACTACAGAACCACTAGTAAAATTACATTCCTAATTGAAGAAAGCCTAACAAAACAATTAACATTTGTTTGTAATGCAAGTAATAAATATTAAATTTTATGAGTATGCGAGTATCTATCGAATTACCTCTCAAATAACTAATTTTAATCAAGCATTGTGTATGCAAGTACCATCGCGTATTATACGGAATCGATATCACAAAAAATAATATCGCACTTTAGATTCACTAAAAGTAACCCTGTATTATTCCTATTTTTTTGCGCAGATGCAATTTTAGACGTGCTAGAATTAGCATACCTACCAATTTTAGTAAAACAAGTTCTAAAATAGCCAATAATTTCGTGGGTAGATTGCTGATTCCTAAATTACATGCAGCTAGATTTTATTACATAACTGTATATTTAAATGTGCGTTGTTTTAAATTTTATTTTTATACTTCGCAAGTCCGGTTTCATTCCCCAGAGCGGGCAAACTGCAGTTATTGGATTTTCCATTAAAAGTATCTTCGAAGCTGCCCAAATTCAGGATCAATGCTCGGTTCATGGCAATAATACATTTGCCTGTAATGCTCCCTGCCGAATTTTGTTCATGGCGACCAAACTACATAGATTAGGGAGTTACGATGCTCATCGACGCTGATCGGCTTGGTCCGGACAGAAAGTCCATGTCGCATGGACATGGACTTTCTGTCCGGATATTAAAAGTGTAAAATACATTGCAACTCGATATCGAGTCGGAATTTCCGATTCGCTTTACAAAAGAACTACAGATGCACTCTCTTTTGCCTAAGAATTGAACGGGGATGCTATCGCACGCGGCAGCATCGACGAAGCGATCTGCAGCACGCTTTGTTTCTCGCCCTAGCAAATGACGGTTCTGAGCGACAGAAAAGGATAATGGCACGGAAAAGCACGATTCCGAGCTGCCAGATGAGGTTCAAACCTAACTCTCCCCACGCCCTCCACCGCCACTCTATCGCTCCTGTTGCGTGACACCTCTACTTACTCGTGTTGCTAATGTTGCTATCGGATTCGTGATCCCATACGATATGCCTATTAAAAAGTATGCCTGGCCTGCTTTATCAATTTATCATACATTTCGCAGGTCTTTATCTATCCATACCAAACGAGGCTTACCTTAAAAGAGAGTGTGTTTTCTTCCTGCACGTCCAAGAGATTGGCGTTCCATGTATGTTTATCTGTCCCTGCGTCACGTCTGATGAACATTTTTCCTGTAGTCTCCATTGATGGTTTATCGCCTGTGGATAAAAATGTTTAAGTTAGGTAGGTACCTAGGCATGTGTCGTTTTGTACTATGTTGAAACAAAGAAAGCTGAACAGTGATGGCCCATTGGGGCCGCCCCTACTTACGAGCAGTAAGTTGTGGGTTCGAACCCAGGTAGGCGCATTATTTTGAGTAATTTATTTCATCACCACTGCTCTCAAAATGGCGAAAGAAAACATCGTGAGGAAACCGGCATGTCTTAAAACCTAAAATGTGGTTGGCGTAGTGCAGCTGGACTGGGTATACATGGTTGGGTATTATCTGCTTTATTATTTCAAGATACCTCGACTACCTCGTTGGTCGAGTGATCGCAAGCGGGAGTGCTGAGCATGAGGTTCGATTCCCGTGTCGAGCGAAACGTTACTAGGTTTCATCAGGAATTTTCTCAGTAGCAGCAGAGGAGTCTGGATTTGTGCCCGGTTGATGGCAATAGGCTCGCTCCCTATTACATATACACTAATAGGGAGCGACTTAAATATAATTGGCGAAATGTGGGTGTACTATTAGGTGCACCTCTGCCTAACCCTTCGGGGATTGCAGGCGTGATGTTGAGTCGAGATAATATAATAATATTCTTCCAAACAAAAAAAGAATCATCAAAATCGGTTCACAATTGGCGAAGATATCGCTAAACATACACACAAAAAAAAAAAAAAACAGTCGACTTGATAACTTCCTCTTTTTGGAAGTAGGTTTAAAAATAAATTCTTACCGATAGAGAACACAAGCTGCACAATATCGTTGGCCTCATCGTAAGGCCGTGTGAACCTCACCACTCCGCTGAAAGGCTGACCACGTCGCACTATCGTGGTCGTCGGGGCCTCGTCGTTCACCACCTCGAATCTGTGGAAAAACGTAAAGGTTGAGCTAATTGTACACACGACGACTAATCAAGCTATACAAAACTAATTTATGCGGATCTCTCTATGTACGGGAAATGTATACAAAGCGAGGCCATGTTATACTGTAAATGTGTGGCTTGATGTGTGGCCGTGTTGTCATTGTTCTTGTCGGTGAATATGGACCTGAGATCCAGAGCAGATTGGAGAAATGGCAACAGAAGCTAGAGAATGTTGGCTTGAAAATCAGCAGAACTAAAATGGAATACATGTTCTGTGATTTCGGCGGTCTCTCCAGTTCTGGAGCCATAGCGCTAGATGGCCCGTTTCTTCCTGTCTGCTCCGACTTTCGGTATCTCGGTTCACTCGTGCAAAGCGATGGCGAAATAGATCGTAGTGTAAAGCACAGAATTAACACGGGATGGATGAAATGGCGGCAGGTCACGGGAACAATCTGCGACTCCCGAATTCCCCTTAAACTTAAGGGGAAGATTTATAAAACAATGGTTAGACCTGCTGTCTTGTATGGATCAGAATGTTGGGCCACAAAAGGGATGAACGAAAGGCACTTGCATGCGGCGAAGATGAGAATGCTAAGGAGGATGTGTGGTGTTACGCGAATGGATAAAATAAGAAATGAGTATATAAGAGGAAGTCTGAAAGTGGCGCCGGTGACTTAAAAGTTGTGTGGTAATCGGTTGTCGTGGTATGGGCATGTGACGCGGAAGAATGAGGAAAATGTTGAGTATGAATGTGGATGGGTATATGAGTAGAGGAAGACCAAAAAAACGATGGATGGACTGTGTAAAGAATGATATGGCAAGAAAGAAGGTGTCTGGCAAGATGACGAGTAATAGAGAAGTATGGAAGAAGAAGACATGCTGCGCCGACCTCAAATGAATTGGGATAAGGGCAAGAGAATGATGATGATGATTTGTGGCCGTGTGAACAGCTTAAATTCAATTTCCCTAGACTCACTCAGTGTAATGGTCCGAGAGACTACACAGAGGGTCTTGCGATAACTATGTTACACCTTGTGTAAATAGCACCTAGCTCTAAAATGAACCATTTACTAATATAAATATTAGTAAATGGTTCATTTTGTTATCGGATATTACCTCTAGCAAACAAACAAACAATTTTACCTCTTATTATTATTCAACTTAAGATAGATTATCACTTACTTGACAGTATTATGTGGCTGTGCATTTTCCCTCGGATAGAAGTGAACGACATCTACTTGCAGTGGCTCCATCTTTGGTTACAATCTGGAACAAATGAAAAAAAAAAACAAATTTCAAAAAAGTCAAAAGGGAGCTAAAAGGATATTGTGGTAAAACACATCCATTTGATGATTATAAAATACAGATAAACTATTATGGATACAATAATGATAATTCTAACCACAGACGGATAAAGTTTTGAGCTATTTTTGGTGTCCCTAAAAGTGATAATAATGTTTGGTTACAGTAGGTCAGTTAAATAACTTTTAAAGTTATTTTACCTTTATAAGCATCATCATTCTCTTGCCCTTATCCCAATTCATTTGGGGTCGGCGCAGCATGTCTTCTTCTTCCATACTTCTCTATTACTCGTCATCTCGCCAGACACCTCCTTTCTTGCCATATCATTCTTTACACAGTCCATCCATCGTTTCTTTGGTCTTCCTCTACTCATATACCCATTCACATTCATACTCAAAACTTTCCTCACAACATTTCCCTCATTCCTCCGCATCACATGCCCATACCACGACAACCGATTTTACCGATTTTACCTTTATAAGCAGCTAACTTATATTTATTTACTAGCCTTTGCCCGCGGTGTCGCTCGCGTTAATTTAGAATTTGACAACCTAGAGATGTGAAAGATACTTTACGACCTATTCTCATACCTACCAAATATACATAAAAAAATCTTAAAAATTGGTCGAGCCGTTTCGGAGGAGTGCGATCACAAACACCGTGACACGAGATTTATATACAACATTATTCTTAGTATAAGCGAAACCTGAATATAGTTTGTTCAGAATAAGTTACTGAATCGATTTCAATCATTTTTAAACCATGTTATATTTTGTCCCAAAAATATTTAAAAAAAGTTACAAGTTGGACACCGAGCGACATTTATTCATTCATTTATTCATTTATTTTGCATTCCATATTGTAAAAAAGATGTTACAAAGGGCTTAAAGCTAGGTACATAAATATGGACCCTGTAAGGGCACAGCAAGGTAGGAGAGAGCAAGAGGGCTTTAATTTTACTATTAATTAGTTGGCATACAAAGTAACAATTAGTGAATCATAATTATTAATTTAAAATTTGTCATTTAGATATTCATTAATAGTATAACAAAACAATAATAACATTTAATTATTTTTTTTTTTTTTTAATACCATTTATATAATATAAATGTTGTAATTTATTTATGAATGGATTAAATTTTTGTACCTTTTTAATAATTTCCGGTAATTTATTATAAACCTTCATTGACATGACTAGGGCACTTGTTGAGTGCATTTACACACACACATTTTTTTATTTTTTTGTTAAGTTCATCAGTAAGCTATCGCAATAATTTAGGTACCCACTGCCAAATTATTATTATCAACGAGCTCAAGACGAGGCTGGAGGCGCGCACGCGGTCGCGCTGCGTGATGAACACGTTTTTGCGCGGACAACTAGGTAACAGAACAAGCTTATATTTTTGTGATTTTTCATGATACAGTTTTGAAATTTTGTACATAGATTCTTTACATAAAAATACTAGACACGTGTTTCAGGTTTCACATATACTAAAACTAATGTTGTATATAAGAAGATTTGAATTTTATGTACAAAAGTGGTACATAGGCGGACTTAATGCCACAAGGTATTCTCTACCAGTCAACCTTTTTGAAGTCAAACTTTTCAACCTTATTATGGTATGGTACCTACTCAAGACATAAGGGTGAAAAATGGTCGACCGTCAGCGAGCGCCGTAGTGCTTAAAACGGGCTGAATAAAAACACAGGGGTGAATAGAGACAACACTTTCAAAGAGATTTTACATAATATCACACCTGTAATCCCCGAAGTGTTAGGCAGAGGTGTACCTAATAGTACACCCACATTTCGCCAGTTATGTTTAAGTCCCATGTAATAGGGGGCCAGTCTATTGCCATCCACCGGGCACAAATCCAGACTCCGTGGCTGCTACTGAGAAATTCCTGATGGAAAAATCCAATGACACTTTGCCCGACACGGGAATCGAACCCAGAACGCGCTTGTGACCCCTAGACCAACGAGGCAGGCAGGCAGCGGGCTTTAGAAGAGTAATATTTAAAACAGTTCTACATTCGTAGTTACATATTCACTCAACTACAATGAAAATTACTAGCAATTAATATTCATTTCTGGGCCAAAGTTGTTTATTTCTTGGAAACTAAACTGTTTTGTTGACTGTACTTTCGTAAAATCATTGCTCACTTTGTATTTTATACCCAGGTACTGTAGTTGATTACTAAAATAATTTTAGTACTTAGGTACTAACGTACTATGATGTCGTATAATATTTACACCTTATAACACGCCAATTTTCGAAACAGTACAGTACATATAAATAATTCAATTTGTAATTCCTATTGACTTGCCTTCAAGAATCGATACGTAATTGTACACTCACTTTTTCCTTTTACCCACAACACTGTAAAAATTGTGTGTCTACTACTAAACTTATTTACGAGTACCTACCTTTTTTAAAAGTAATTCTTGTATTTAGTTTTAAGATTACCTTGTATTTCTCATATTAAGTGAATTGTATTCTTTTTGAGAAATAAATGTCTTAAACCGTAATTTTCATAACAGCTTGAGTGAGCACAACTTCAAATAGTTTGAGAAATAATTGCTCAAAACGATTTATTTTAAAGCGGATTTTAATGTTGGTAGGAAATCGTTTGAAACCGATTACGTTTTTGTAATGAAAGTTTGCGAAATGTAGGTGTACAGGTCTGCCAAAGCCTCCGGGAATTACAGGCTTGTTGGTGTGTGTAACGTTATCATCGGACTTTAGCATGCCCACTATTGGGACAGGCTTCCTCTCTATCCCACAAGCCAAGTGCGACTTGTTGGATGTCACAAATGTCTTAAAATTTTCGTTTTCCTTGTACACATTTTAAACCCTTTTACTTTGCCGTTTTGAGAGCACTAGTAATGAAATATATATGAATATAAATTATACAATGCAAAGTGTAAGAACCCTGGGGTTCGAACCCACAAGAAAGAAAGAAAGAAAAAAAAAATTGTTAATAAAAAATATTTATTCGCAGGGACAAAAAAATATTTATGACGTGCATACTAAATAATAAAATACGGGGTGGAAGGGACACCGACGCGAATATAGTTACCACGTATTCAGTACATCATTCTGAGCCACGTAGAATTTTTTCAGCTCAGCTCTTTCCTACAAAAGTGCAATAACTACACGGTCAAAATGTATGAAACATTTGTTTTTTTTTATGTAGGGACTCAGAATCCACCCCGTGTAATCATTCAACGCGTAACAAATATTCATAAAAAGTTGCTCGTCGTGACTGCGACAAGCAGGTTACCACTCAGCATGGTGGTGTGTATGGGAGGCCCACAGTACAACATACTACACGTAGTCAAGGTCGCTACCACTGGGCCAACACTGCCACGTATTACTCAATACTACTTAAGTACTTAGTATTTTAGTGTCGAACTAAATAGTATTGCTATATTTGATCGGAGTCGGAAACATGTCGAATGCATTCGCATGCCGTGGCCATGCCAGAAATTGCTAAACGTTTACATATTAAGGCTATGTCGAGACGCAATGAGATCCAACAGATGCTTTTTTGGATTATGCGAGGTTAGATTCACTTGCTAGTAATTACCACTAGGAGAGAATAATCAGTAGTAAGATAGAGTCAGCAAAATGAAAATAATTAAAAAAAAACTGCTGTTCCATAGGTATCCGCACTTTTTAAGGAACTGCTTTTTTTTTCAAGAATCAATTACTGAATTTATAATAACAATTTGCTCGTTGATGTCACTTTTTTTATAATTAAACAATATCTATAGAAGATACCAACACATTTTTAAATATTTATTAAAACAACATTTAAAAATATAAAATAATAGTGGTCCGCCAGTGTCGGGAGCAGGATTCAAGCTACCCGGTGGTTAGGGCTCCAGAGACAGGAACCTCCTCACAATACGAGCCGTATCGAGGAGTACTATTACAAATCATTGTAAGAAGTCTCTAATAGAAAGATGACCACGAATGAACCAAGATCCTGTGACTGTCAGACCTACGTTTTTTTTTTATAATAGCTGAAACTTTTTCTATAAGTTTTTTTTAATGCTAACTGTACAAAATGACCTTCCAGGATTTAAAAAAATGGATTCAAACAATAAAAAGCACAATCTTCCCACAAATAAAGATTAGACCATAGACATGGTCGGTAAGTTTGGTACTTATAGCTAACTGACGAAGACATTGGCTTATGTAAGCAAATAATTACGACTCCAAAGGTTAAGTTGACGCTTTAGTCAAATAGTCACAGGTTGTTGACTCGTTAACTTGTCACTTGAAGAGTTAAGAAAACTTAAAGTAGCATAAAGATGACACTTTTTTTTTTTTTTTTTTTCGGATTGGAAAGCATCAAATGACCCCCCCACTAAGGGAGTGTCAGACTTGTACTGACTAAAACCCATCCATATTCCTTCTTTGCCCTTTGTGTTCCAGGGCCACGGTCAGCGGATTTGTGTGATCTTTGTTGACACGAAGGACCAAAGTCCCTTATGACAGAACTATTATTTGGGTCCCGCACACTATATTCTGGTCCTTAAGTCAGAGCAGATAGAGGATTGGCATAGCGCTTGTAAAATAAAAGCTTGGTGGAAATATCGTGCCTGGACTAGTTTCAATCGGAGATCTATCTTAACCTTTTGAACGCCAGAGCTAAAACGCACGCGCGTGCCCTAAACAGCTAGCCACAAATTCACCGCAAATACCTAAAAGAATAGTCCAAAATGATTTAATTCTTTATTTCGTGTTACATTTTGACCGTGTAGGTATTGCACTTTTGTAGGAAACAGCTGTTATTTTTTGTTAATAACCGATGAAAAATTTCTATTTTGGGTGCTCAGAATGATGTACTGGATACATTGTAGCCGTTTTCACGTCGGTGTCCCTTCACCCTGTATAGTGGACTGCATTTTTTTTTCACATATTTGTATCGTTGGCGCTTGCTTGTCACGTATATATACAACATGTAACATAATTAACGCACATCCTGAAATTAGTTTGTTCAGAATCGTTTACTGAATCGATTTCTATAATTTTTATTGTAGGTGTTTTTTTTTTCCAAAAATAATTAAAACTACGTAAATTACAGTAAAAACTCGTTAACTCGTTTCGAACGCGAGCGAATACCTACTAGGCTAACAAGACCCTCATACCTACGTGTGCGACTGTCTGCGTTCGTGGATTTGTACTGTGACCACAACATTCTTCCGGAATTAGTATAACTAAATCAATCAATAATCAAGGCTCATATATGTTTAACTAAAAATTCAGTGTATGTATTATGATTATAACATAATATACTAATTGGGGTGTCTGAGGGTGTGCGTTAATTACGTTACATGTTGTATATGTGAGAATGGCGTTCAAAAAGTTAATTGCCATACCGTCTGTCTGTTATAGCTTCCAGGTCACGGCATAGTAAAAAACTACATTATAAGTTTTGATTCATTCTCTAAATATATTTACATTATATACAGACTACAAATAGAACTAAACTAATGATAAAAATAAGACTAAAGTAAGAAAATATAAACATCTAAACAACGACGACAATAGGACACTTAGGCGTAAATATATTTTTAATCAATTTAAATACAATAAAGAAATATTTATTTATTTATTTAAACTTCATGTACAATAGTGATACATAGGCGGACTTAATGCCACAAGGCATTCTCTACCAGTCAACCTTTGGGTTAAATAAGAAAACATTGTGATAGGGTACAAAATAAATATATAAAAATAACTTCTTGCTATCGAGAATTTATATAGGCACTTATAATGATACTAATACTTATATACAAATAAAATAAACTAATACATATTTTAACAAATACCAAAATAAAAATATATATAACAAATATTTATCATAGATTCTCTAAATTGACTTTTACAAAATACCTTTAAAAAACCTATAGGTTACCTACACCTCAACTGTGCTGAAGCAGTTCTCGAAATAGCTACAGACACACATACGAACATAGGTAGTCACCAAAACACATAACTAGTTACGGTCTAGTTTGTAAACGTCGTAAACTTTACGTTATTTATATTGCGTTATATTGCACCTAACATCAATAAAATTTTACTAATAAAATGATTTATGGTCCGCGAAAGGTTTATTGTGCGACCATTTTGTGATATATTATGTGATTTAATGTATTTTTACACTGACTGGAAGAGACACCGACCCGCGCTTACCTAGGTTGGTCTGTGGATACCCATCCACAGACCAACCTAGGTAAGCGCGAAAACGGTTACCATGTATTCAGTACAACATTCTGAGCCCCCTACATAGAAATTTTTCATCGGTTATTAAAAAAAATATCAGCTGTTACCTACAAAAGTCAAATGTATGATTGATTTTTTTTTTGCATGTCCCGCTCAGAATGATGTACTTAATACATGGTAACCGTTTTCGGGTCGGTGTCTCTTCCATCATCATCATCTGCCTAGCCTTTTCCCAACTATATTGGGGTCGGCTTCCAGTCTAACCGGATGCAGCTGAATACCAGTATTTTACATGGAGCGACTACCTATCTGACCTCCACAACCCAGTCAGTACTGGGTAATACGATACCCCTTGGTAAGACTGGTTGTCAGACTTTTTGGGCCACTGACTGCCTAACGACTGTCAAAGATCTACAAATGACAGCCGGGACCAACGGCTTAACGTGCTTTCCGAGGCACGGAGGAAACTCGGTATGTAATGGGCGGTCACCCATCCACAGACCAACCTAGGCAAGCACGGCTTAACCTAAAGATCGACCCGAGCGGCTGTTATTATTTAGCCACGAGCTCCTCCACATTCTACCTACGTGATATTTATTGACAAAATATTTTATCGCAATCCAGAATTCCAGACAACCGTTACCCGAAACGGAATCTAGGACCAGCGTATACATTATATCGGTTACACGCATACCGATGCAGCGAATCATTTCAATCTATTACTTGTTGCAATGATGCAATTGTGATCATTCGCTATTATTGCACGGGATTCTCACCTTCGGCTGTGAGTGTGCAATAGGATATGATTTGATAGAGCTAGTTTAAGAATTCTAGATATTGTGTGCGCTGCATAGTTAGTGGGCGAGTAACAAGGAAATGCTGATGTCAGGCGATTGGTCAGCTGTTTATATGTAGATAACATAACATAACATCACGCCTAACCCCCGAAGGATTAGGCAGAGGTGTACCTAATCAATAGTACACCCACATTTCGCCAGTTATGTTTAAGTCCCATTTAATAGGGGGCGAGCCTATTGCAATGAACCGGGCATAAATCCAGACTCCGTGGCTTCTACTGTTCCTGATGGAAATACTCAATAACAATTTGCCCGACCCGGGAATCGAACCCAGAACCTCATGCCTCCTGTTAATATGTAGATAGCTCGGCATCATTTATGTTCATAAATTCAATAAGACAAAATTGTGTTTCGTAACTTCGTTTCATGAAATGAATATAGTAATAACTTTCACTGCATATTTAATTAATAAATTAATACCTACCTACCTAATTCTCATATTGATAACCTTTAATTTCGTAAAACAATTTATCTGTGTTATTAAAACTTTTTAAAACATAAGATAAACATTATTTCATTAATTAAAAATAACACCTCTTAATAATTTTAGGAACTCCATAAAAATATTATTGGCAGGACAAGTCTCAATATTTTTGACAGTTATTATTTATTTACCATTTGTTTATCTTATTTATGTTTTTTGCGAGACAATAAATTATGTAAATGAATGAATATTTTTACGAGTATTTTAACCTTGAACTTCAAACGTACGTAATAGGTACATACTTACTAAAGGCAAGGTCAGTTACTGTTGACATGTGAATGCCTTTAAATCTTTGACAAAAAAAAGTAATATTTAAAAAAAAACATTTTTCTTAGGAACGCAAGGACTTATCAAGCTGAATTATATTTAATATCAAATACTCAGGTCAGCTACCCCTTTAAGCAGTGAAAAAATCAAATCAATCAAGTCAATGCGAACAAAAGATATGACCGTTTATGTCGCATTTTTTGCGATTTCACAAGGGAATCAAAACCTATAGGGTACTTCCCGTTGACCTAGAATCATAAAATTTGGCAAGAAGCAATGTCTTACAGCACATGTAAAGGAAAAATCTGAAAACCGTAAATATGTAGTTTAATAACAAAATACCTACAAGTTTAAACGGAACCCTCGTTGCGCGAGTCCAACTCGCACTTGGCCGATTTTTTTATTTTAAACGAACAAAGTCAATATAACGGATGTTACCAACACCCAAAAAAGTTGGATCTTTAAAATGTTTTATCATCTTTTTTCCTGTTTGCTCTTCGCTTTCCCATAAAAGGCCCCGCCAAAAGATATCGGCATAGTTAAAACCCATATCAATGATTAATGTATCTGTTCAATTTGTAACTAGTAGATATGAACTTAAAATTCATTAATGTGTTGAATTAAAACCAACGTTTGTTTTCGAATAAATCTCAGTTTTATGACTGACATTTATTAAAGTTTTTTTAATTAACTAGTTATGGAAAGCATTTCTGACAGATTTATTTGTTTTATCTTTGTAAGCAGTTCAAGCCAAAAAGTCGCATCGCTATTTGCAAACTGAATACAATTTTTTTTTTTTATGAATTGTCTTAGATTCATTACTGAAAAGTCGTTCAAGATGAATAGGTATTTATTCACCAAATATTCATTATACCTAATTATTTTTGGTAATGTAAAGTTTTTACTTAAAACTATTTTACTGAAAATCACACATTTATGATAACATAATCCAGCTCCAAAATACCATAGCTGAATATTTACCTATTTCAAATGTAGAACCAATTTAGAATTGTATTTCATGAACTGTTTTCCTTAAAACTAACAAAAAGTTAATTGTCAATAGTTAAAACGTGCTTAATTAAATGAATAGCTCTTGAGAACCCAATTAAACAACATGATATTTTCAATAAAATTTAACGATTTCCATTTATAGCAGTAATTGAAATAATAACCTGAGCCTTGTTAATTGATCTTCAAGAACAGACAAGTTTTAAATTCATAAAAAAACCTATAGCATAGACTGCATTTATACAACACTTTTGATAACAATGAAGATAATTAACGAAACGTTGAAATTTCAAGGGTTCCCGACTTCTGGAGTTAAATCTGTTTTCTGATATACAAAGTAGGTCAAAATTAAATACAGAATACTATCTGTTCCTCGCATAGTGATAACTACGACTGTGAAAATAAAATCCGCAGACTAAATTCGTCGCATAGATAGTTATAATAAAAAGTATTAAGTAGTATTAAAACTATAAACTGCAATCAAATTCTGAAAAAATGCACTGGCGTTATCATAATCATTATGTACATGATATGTTTACTATGGAACAGTTTAAAACGACGCTATCATTCTTTTTACAATCTGTAATCGTTATGTGCAAAGAAAGTATTTTTAGTCGTTACACCTAAAACATACAATCTCCTTGCATGAAGTGAGCTGTTACAGCATAATTGCACATTACCTATCATTTATAACATGAAAGTTTCATAATACATAAGATAGGTACCTATTATTGTAATATATTTTTGAGATAACACTAAGATAAAACCATTAATAAGAGTTTCCAAAACCATTTAAAAGAATTATATGATAGTATCTCGTAATGTGTATCCAAATTCTAGTTTTCTTTTACATGTAATATGTTAAACATAATAGTTTGTCAGTAAATTCATACCTATTGTCTAGTTTATTGACTAGCCAAATGATTTACAGTGCGAATATAATATTTTTTCGGCAAAAGTTCATTAACTCATGTTTATTTTTATCCCTTACCAAAATAGATAATTTTGCTCGAATAGAGTGGACAATAATAAAATAAAGTAGGTTTATAGTTACATTAGTTAGCAGCTGTGAAAACCTAGATAAAAGAGTTTTTTTTTTGAGTGAGGGCTTTCAATCACAGTTAAAAAAAAACACTTAAAAAAAACATCAAAGTAAAAAATTAAAAACAAAAAAAAAAGTACCTTCAAATCAAAAACTTCAAGAAAAAATATCACAACACTAAACCACAACACGCACAAACAATTATTTCAGAACGCGAACACGATAATATGATATTAAAATAAATAAATTAATATTATCAAATGAACCCGTAAGATGCGCAGGCGTCGGTCGACTGGCGTGAAATGTCCAATGACTTGGGTATGTATATGACCACAGTCGACGGCCGGCGCCGGCGACGATAGGGGTACCACGATTTCGGGAAATTGTGACTAAAAGTCTAGCCGCTATTCAAGGAATTTTATTAATAAATCTTGGGAAAACCATGACCTATGATTTAGACGTCAAAGCTCTATTTGATTCGGGAAGACCTATAAATATGTTAATGCCAATAATAGTACGATGAAAACCTTTGTCTTACTTGTGTCTTATTTTTTAAAACAATTAAAAGACATGCTGCGCTAACCCCAAATGAAATGGGGTAAGGGCAAGAGAATGATTTTGATTTAGAAGATTTAACCTAAGATTTTGATGATGAATAATTATGATGCATGTGTCACAAGCAGGTACAGTACAGTAAATGTCTAAAGAGAATCCATACTAATTTTAATTAAACAAAACTGTCCGTCTTTTCTACAAAATCATATTCACCGCGTACTCTGACGTTATATTTATCACCGAATTCACAGCATAGCTATTAATACCTACTATTATAATGTTACGTGTGTCTACCACTAGAGTTTCCCAAAGGCCAACCTTGCAGAGGTCACAAGATATAATACTATTACGATATTGATCTGACACGTCACAATCGGAAATCATATACAGTCCCATTCACAGTTATTTTATCTCTGATATAAACCTAATTGACAATAAGAATAAAGGTCATTGTACTGCAAAAATGGAGGTTAAACTAATTTTTTGCAAAAAAAAATCGACTTCCAAAAAACGTTTAAAATAACTTTACTTTCGGAAGTCGTTTTTTTTTTACCCGACCACGGCGTAGCCAAAAAGAAGGGTTATGATTTTAGCAGTCTATGTATGTTTGTATTTACGTATGTTCCTCCGTAGCGCCTAAACTAATCACCCGATTTTGATAAATAAGGTGCCAATCGATTCGCTATTATGGCCCGGGTACCATAGGCTACATTTTAACCGACTTCAATGATAGGAAGAGTCGATTTTATCTTGTAAACCCGGAATTTAATTGGAGCTTGATTTTTCAATTGAAAAATAACAATTAAAGTAGTGGTTTTCATTGTTATTTTTCCATGACTATGGCTCTTTTGGCGAGTGGCCATAGTCTGAACTAACTCCGCACTCTATTAATTTTTCAGTACAATTTCCACAGATAATTTTATTTTTTTTTACCTACTGCGGCCTGCTGACAATTTCATTGAAGCGCAAAAAAAACCATGACGCACTATTCATGCAATTCACAGAGCATCATATTATATGCAATTCGTGCATCTAACACGTCATTACAGTGACGAATTCATATTAATTGGTGCTAATTCGGGTTATATTAGTTAAAATAACATGGAATTGTTTATAATACCGATATGGATTTTCAGTTCGGGGATGAACCTACGATTTTTGGTTGTCATGACTATTGTAATATTTTGTGTCATGGTAATATTTGAATGTCTTTGGTGTCATGGGATTATATGCGAGTGCAAACGAAAAAAAAACATACCTGAGAAATTTAAAACTCTGCCTTCTACATTTTTCCATTTGACATGGAAACTACACAAACAGGAAATTCAAGCTGAAAGAGAAGACAAACAATCTCGAGTTGAGAAGATTCCCAAGAAATGAAACATTCTTCTCCATAGAGATCTACACATTGCAACTAGAGTACTTTCACAGTTATTATGCCTTGTGACTTGGACTGTAGCTTCATTTTATTGTTGTCTTTGTTTAGACAGTTCAAAAGTGCCTGTAACTGGCCTGCTTGAAATAAATGCTTGATTTTAATTTTGAATGTTCTTAGAACTTCGACCAAAACTGATGATAGTCAGTATAGTAGGTATTTTAGTCCTGGCTGCTAGCACCTACAGTTATTGATAAAACTTTCATGAAGATCTAGATCTTCAAAATATACAAAATCCTTTTCACTCAAACTATAAAATGAGGAATCCTTACAAGTAGAGTGATAACAGTTAACATTAATTAATGATACACAAGGTCGACCGATCAAATCTTTCGTGAATTCAAGAAATAAAAACAAAACAACAAACAACAAAAAAAACAAAATTATTGCAAAATCGTTGAGTTAACAATTAAAACCACGAATGATGTTATTAATCGCTATTAGTTCTAATTCAATTTAATTATTGATAAATATTTACCTATTGTTATTTATTTCAATGTCGAAATCGTCATCATATAATTTTCTTGTAATTAATTAATTTGAAACAGTTATCGACATACGTGACGTTGTTCTTGTAACGTAAGTAGGGAAATCCTGTGTAATAGCAAACAGCATCCTTATGCGTCACAGCATCTTTTTGAGGTCAAGGTACGCACACGTTCACACAATCTCAAGTAAAAACACTCATGTCGATTTATGCTCTAGTACCTGGCCGACCGAGATCTGATCGAGTGAAGATAGAAAAAACAAATTTTCCCAGATACGACACCCCTATATTACAACTTTCATCGAAATCGTTAGAGTCGTTTTCGAGAAAGTGATTACAAATTAATATACAATTAATTATACAAATAGTGCTCATTTAATAGCACAGGAGTAGGATTTTGGGAGAGCAGCGGTGGTCCAGTGGTGGAGACCCCGACTTACGAGCAGTAAGTCGTGGGTTCAAACCCAGCCAGGCGCATTACTTTGTGTAAGTTATTTCATCACCACTGCTCTGAAAACGGTTAAAGAAAACATCGTGAAGAAACCGGCATGTCCTAGAACCAAAAATTCGAAGACATGTGACATCTACCAACCCGCACTGGGCCCGCGTGGTGGATTATAGCCCATTCCCTCTCATAGAGAGGAGGAGTGCGTCCCAGCAGTGGGAACATTAATAGGCTGATTATGATTATGATGAGTAGGATTTGTTTTTTTTTTATCTACACATTCCAGGATTGGTTACTCGGACTTCACTATAGTGAAACGGAAAACCTACTTGCAATTGAGTATTAACCCACACACCAACCGATACAAACCAACACTTCTCGTAACATACACACCCTGAGGTACCTTTGAGTTTCAGTTATCTTTTATGATTGGAACATTGCATTTGATATCTTTTAACAGTTAACCATATTTGTCGAAAGCGACTGAATCCTACGACACAGGGTATCCTAGTGCAGGATCCAGTATCACAGTTTATGTGAAAAAATAATTTATTTTATTATTTATTATTATTCTCATTTGACCAATCTCTTTTGTCTCCATTCAGCTTACTACGAGCGGCTGTGCTCAAACCTGTCAGCTCTACGCTTGCTCAATTATACAAAAGTTCGCCTTCGACTAGATAAAGCTTCTTTTTCAGACACCGGTAGGTACTGAGTATTGGACTAGGTGTTTCAACTTATAAGGTGTTAGTATAGCCTTCCTTTCCTTGAAGACTGCTACGTTTATACCTACTCTATCATTGTCAATCATTACCGAAGTTTGTACATAATTATTTTCGGTCATCGGTCACAGAATAGAGCATTTACAAATAGACAATAAGAAAACTCAATTAAATCCTTTTGACCATTCCAACAGCAGTAACACCCGTCACCATCTTTGCCTACTTACATAGACAAACATCAGTCCACATGATGCATAAAGCCTTCATGCACTTTACCCCGATGATCACAGACGGAGAACATTGTCTAAGACCAGCATTGGACTTTGTACATCCTAACTCCTAACGTCTAAGCATGATGCGTTTATGACTAACAAACTAACGCATCGTGACAATTCTGACGTAAGCAGGAATCACTGAAGGTAATATGATGATGAGGTTTACTCAACTCTTACGCTCACGATTTACGGTAAGAATATAGGAAACAAGTTGGGGTGACTCCAGAGTGAATAGGTAGGGGATTTTTACTGCGGAGCATAAGGTCCTGGCTTCGATTCCAGGTCGGTCAAATTGTTAGTGGTTTCTTCGATCAGGAATATCTCAGTGGCACCCACAGAGTCTGAATTTATGCCCGGTAGATGACAATTAGGCTCTCCCGCTATTACACGGGACTTGAAGATAACTGCAAGCGAAATGTGGGTGTACTATTAATAAGTACACTCCTGCCTAGCCTTTCAGGGATTACCCCGCCCTGCTGTACCTTTCGCGATTGCATCACTCCACGCACGACAACTGAGAAACTCGTGCAGTATTTGAAGGTGAAAACCAACTGGACTCTGAGGGTCGAAAGGTTGAAACCGCGACACATCATCAACTTTAAGTTATTCGTGATACGAGTTCCAACCCAACATTTACAGACCTGCCTTAAAGAAGACTTTTGGCCGAAGGGTGTCGTATATCGACGTTTCCGAGGACGGTTATGCGACACCAGGTAGCGAAACACGACACCGACAACGTTACGTGTATAGTCAGTTTTAAGGTTTTTAATATGTATTAGTTTATTATTGTTTAAGATAATTCTGATTATTTTATCTATGGGCCTTAGCTGCCTGATAATAAAATGATTATTCGTTATTCGTTATTTCGTCAGTTATGTTTGTTTAACTCTGTGTGTCACCTCTAATGCCATCAACCGGGCACAAATCCGGACTCTCTGGCTGCCATTGAGATATTCCTGAACAAAAACTTAACCCAAGCACTGTCCGACCTGAAAATCGAACCCAAGACCTCATGATCAGCAGAAGAGCCTGCGAGTTGCGACCACTGGGCCAATGAGCAGCTCTATGTTCCTATTATGTTGTAATAATTCTTAATTTCTGAAGCAGGACCTTCAGCAGTTTCAAACACAACCTGCTCTGATTGTGCAGTTACTACGCAGTTTCCACAAATCGCAGGTAGCTACCACACCTGGGAATCGAACCTAGGTTATTAGTGGCGTTTACAAAACCAAAGGGAGATATTTTTTTTTATTTTCTTTTTTTTTTTTCTTTAAAAAATCCTTGCCCCACACTGGGAATTTCTCCTGTATCGTGGGTGCGTTTACAAACATTTAAACTCACATACACAAACAGCCAGACCCGGAACAACTACTTGTAGGCCATACAAATATTTGTTCCGTGCGGGAATCGAACCCGCGACACGAAGCGCAGCAGTCAATCGCTTAGCCACTGCGCCAACCGTGCCGTCAAATTATTTAATAGGTAGCTATTCAATTTTAAATACCAACCGGATAATACAGAGAATAATAAATAAAGGCCTATATTCAAGTTCGTTGACTCTTTTATCAGTATTTTGGATCATACAAGGAAAACATACTTACCTATAGGTACAGTCTGCCTAAAGATTACGTAAGAGGGCAACCAGTTATCATTATTACTACAAACACCAATCGCATGGTGAGTTACGACCCACAATGAGAGAACGCCTAAGTCCTCCCAGTGGGAGTATTTTATTTATTTATTTATTTATTTATTTTAGTACATGGAGGACTTACAGCTAATAAAAACACACAAACAAGGAAACCATAGTCACCAGAAAGCCAATTACAAATCCTCACGTATAGACTTTGAATAAAAAACGACGCGCTTTATGCTGATTATGTTTACAAACATGGGAACCGACTACCGATACCTGTATTTCCTGAAAAGTCGGGCACACGAGTGTTATACCTTCAACTATACAGGATGTAAGGAATTCGGTATATCATACTAAGATGACCGGCACAAGAAATTATTTCAGGAACGTGGTGTGAATCCAAAAAAAAATATTTGTTTTATTTCCTCATACGCAATGTATCGTTAACGTAGCAAAACCGTAGCGAAAGGCAAGCGCGACGACGAGTTCGATGAAGTCTGTAGCTAGGCAGAGTGAACGGCTGATTTCAGTCGTCGTTCGTTACAGTATTTCAACATTCATTGTTGGTTTTTGTTTTTAGCTGATATTTACATAAGTGGAGTTCTGTGTACAGAGAATGTAATTTTATTTTGAAATAAAGGAATAGTAGTAAAAAAAAAAACAATAAAAATTTAATTTGAAAAATTCCAGTGGAAATAAGGAGGCTGTCCCTTCTTACACCTTATAATGTATTGCAGTAAGGTAATCATTTATTGCCATCAACACTGCACAAATCACAAATCAGACTTCGAGCTCCTACTGAAAAATAAAAAGAAGTGCAAAAATAAACTGTATAAATTAACATTTCCAATCAAAAATAGAATATTATGTAATCACCCATATTCCTATCCTTGCAAAAATAAATTCTGATTCGATCGAAAACATTCCAATAATTTAACTCGTCAAATCAAACGGAAACTACTCGTAGTTATAAAAATTCTGCAGCCGGAAAAAATTCTAGAACATAAATCTGGACCGGTCGTTGGCAAGAGATCAAAACTTTTTGTTGTAGCCTGCGTAGTTTAGCATGGAAACATCTAATCTGGACATGAGTGGTCAATAAAATGCCTGGTCTGGAATCACAGACCACAAAAATACATGCCGTTAAAATAATGCGCATTGTCTATAAAAGTTTGTTTAGAGCTATGGAAACAGACTCTCTTGTATATTTCCAGTACACCAAATGATTCTTTTAGCTTTATTTGAGAAACAAGATCATCTTCTTTTGCCTATATTATTTGTATACACCGTGACTTTTTAGTCGTCTTACAACGGCAGCCCACTTCATGTATCCAATGAATACTAAACATCCATTAAAAAAAATTGGTATTTATGAGATTTTAATAATTTTAAAATAAATTTTTTATTCAGTATTATGACGCATGACGTAGTTAAAACACCCTGTTGCGAGCGATGATCTATTGGACTCGAGTGCTGGGTAGGTAAAGTTCTCCCGTTTGACACGTAAACATCATTAACAGGATGTTTCATAATTTTATTCAAATTTTTTATTATTATTTTTCTTTGTACCTATTATGAAAGATAAAAAAAAACCGCGCCTAGAGCTATTTTATGTCGGGTAAATTGAGTGGACGACCTTTGTAAGACGACTAAAAAGTCACGGAGTATAGTTGCAGCCAGAAGGTGATACAGTGGACGTAGGATCTCCTACGTCTACAGTATCACCTTCTGATGAATATCTTCTTCTTCGGGATGAACTGGAGAAAACCAACGGCCAGTAGTCCACATCAGCCCTAGATCTAATAAATTGTAAATAATGGTGAGAATCCTTTACCCAGCTGTGGGACTATGCAGGCTAACCAATAACAAGTATCAGATATTTCCAACCTTAGATGTGCTTGTCTTGTTGTATTGCGTTAGTAACCATGATCTGGATGACCCCATGATACAAGGACCCGGATGGAAAGAACTAAGAAATTAACGCAGACGAAATTATACTGGGCTGATGAAATGATATGTGCCGAGGCACGATACAATTGCTTCTTCGATACGAGTAATTTCTAATATTAATAATACCAGCCATTGCGATCCAACAACAAGGCTAATCTAGGCCGGCGGCGATCTCTCGCGTCCGGCCCTGGTCTAAGCCATGGTCCGGAGCAAGAGGGAATGGGAATCCGTCACCTCCTTCTGCGAAGAGTCATGCTAGTGAAGGAGGTGGCGGGACGTGAGAGGGGAAGAACCTCACGTCCCAGCCATGAGTTATGAGCTAGCTCGCCGTCCAGCCGTCTTATGACGATAGGCCGTGTCGACGGCGCGTTCGTGTTCCACGTGCGCCTCAAAGAGATGTCAGCAAATAAGTAGGGGTCCGCATGGGCCGATGCTGCCAGGGTTTGACACTCCCTTCCGCTCCGCCCAGAGTGGGGGGGGGGGGGTCATTTGATGATTTCCCATCCGAAAAAAAAAACAGGCTAACCTAGGCCTCCCTTTAAACAGAAAAAGCATGAACAATGTTCACCAGGCTTAGACCTTAGTCAAAGAGGATGTCAGATTTAAAGTTCAGGTTGTCTCATGATGTTTTTCCTTCACCGACGTCAGCAAAACTGGTTGGAACGTGGAGAATCTCCACTGGACTCACCATTGGCACAAAAAAGGAGAGGCCTATGCCCAGCTCTGGCTGAATTCAGGCCTTTTGTGGATGATGATGATGATGGTCTAATTTGAAAATTGGGGTCGGGCACTAGTTTCCCGGCCGGCAATTTTGCTGAACTGGGCCTATTTAGAGCAACCGTGAGGCACACAGTGTTACATTTTTTGTTTAGTTTTTTTTTTTTCTTATATTATTCTTATTTTTTATTGTGTGCGCTTGTGGTATGTGTGTGTGTACATGTATTTTGTTTATATTATTTATTATGATGATGATCGTTGTTAGAAAGCGTGGTCGGATAGCCACAAGATTGTGAATGATGACTACGAGCATTTGGACTACGCTAAACATCGAAGCTTCTAGCAATCTATAAAAGCAACAAAGTAAAGTCTAATACACGTGGCTGGACAATCTTATAGGTAATCCTATAAAAAATAAAGAATATCATAAACACACAAGGTAATTATGTACTCAAGGAACATCGCAGGACAAATTAAAACACAATCAGTCGTGTGTTTGATTGCATAAGTTTTGTTTCTGCTTGCTGTTATTATGATCATTGCTATTTTAAGACAATGCATCGTGGATAAGCTATGTAGGTGGGTTAGGTATTCTGATAAGGTTTGTCATATTCCTTCTCAATCAGAATACCTACTTAAGTATTCAAAAGTGATGCTACACATCTTTTAAATACTGAAAATTTGAGAAAATCTGAGAGAGCTATTACAGAGCGAAAGATGGTGTTATTTTTAACTGACTTCTAAAAAAGGAGGAGGTGATGTGTTCCACCAGCATTTTTTTTTTTATGTAGGTATGTATGTACACTGATTGCTCCGTGATTACTGGACCGATTTACGTGATTCTTTTTTCATTTGGTAGAGGAAGCCCGCGCGGTGGTTCCATATAATTAACTTCGCTTGGGTAGTTTCTGAGTTATCTTCTATAATACGTATTATATTTTCTTCTTCGTCTTTGTTGATGACATGATGATATTATAATAACTTCTCGTTACAAAGTAAAATTTATATACGACAAGAATTTGTGTAGGATATCTCAACTAAAAGGGTAAAATAAAAACATTTGCAAAAAAAAAATAACCGCCCTCAAAAAAACACTAAAAAACGTGAAAAATAACTTTACTTTCGAAACTTACTTTGAAATAAACAAAGTCACCGACCTCCGAAAGTACAGTTATTTTTCACGTTTTTTAGTGTTATTTGTTAAATATATTTTTCACTGAAAGATGTCACTGCACTCGTGCTCCACCTGCTTGATGTAGGATATATAACATTATAAAATAATTATTTTGGTATACTGACAGCGTTTTTTTTTTTTATTAACTCTCTTTTCATCTTATGTTTTCACTGTTATAATTATCACTTGCTTCGGTGAAGGAAAACATCGTAAGGAAACCAGCATGCCTGAGAGATATTTCTCGACGGCATGGCATGTAAAGCCAGTCAGAGACCCATGGGCGGCATAAAAATTCTGACACCAGGATAGGCACTAACCACATGAAAAAGCAAGAAGACTGTTATAAAAATCTGTTATTGTATATTTTTTAAATATTTTTTATACGCAAGCCCTGCGTAGGCAAAAACAGCTATTATTGTATGTGTTGTTGTTCTATTATTGTTGTTGTTTGTACTGTTGTATTGTTGTAATATATTGTTGTATTTGTTGTAGTGTTTGTGTTGTTGTATTTGTTGTCCACTGTTGTGTTTGTTATGTTGTTGTTTTGTTATTTTTGTTTTTTTTCATCAGAATTAAATGCTTAATAATAATTTTTGTTAAATAGAAATATAATTTTAAAGCTACAGGCTCCTAACAAAGCTACCAGCTATATGGGTAATGGGTATGTCCATGGAAACCAGGTATACCTTTGTCACCTCACCTTACACATACATAACCTCCTTCTTTTTTCATCATCATCTGCCTAGCCTTTTCCCAACTATGTTGGGGTCGGCTTCCAGTCTAACCAGATGCAGCTGAATACCAGTATTTTACATAGAGCGACTGCCTATCTGACCTCCACAACCCAGTTAGTACTGGGTAATACGATACCCCTTGGTAAGACTGGTTGTCAGACTTACCAAGCCACCCCCCCCTCGCCGCCGTGTAACTCCTTCTTTTTTATAAGTCGGTTAAAAAGGACAAAACTTATTCAATAAACAGGTCAATGATTAAAGAGGAAACCACTATCGTCCTTTTGAACTGGTTTTTGACGAAGATGGTCATGGTGAAATCAGTCATTGCCATCGGGTTCTGGCGATCGTGGGTGTGTCCTAATTGGTGAGTTACATCGTAAAACAAGTAACTAATGGAACGGGTCGCAGGACGCAAGTGAGGCTAACTGCGAGTCTTCTAAAGGCAGGTTAGGTTAGTTAGGCATAGATGGAGGGAGGTGGGAGGGCTGTTGCTATGGTTTCAATTATGGTTTTCATACAAAATTATCACAATTATCAAGAAAACTCTGGGCTAAAAATGTCTGAACTTTCCACATTTAGAGAGAGAGAGAGTTGGTGTTATTTTCGTAAACCACCAACCAACTGACGGTTTACTTGACTTGACTAGACTTGTGAACTTGACGGCACAGTCGGAGCTGGGCTAAGTGATTGACTGCTGCGCTGCGTGACGTTGTTTCGATCCCCGCTCGAAACAAATATTTGTATGGCCTACAAATAGTTGTTCTTGTGGGCACCTACCACCTACCGGTGTAAAACTAAACAAACAGATCTCTGGAATTTGCTCAGCGTTACTCGCTCCCAATTGGCATAAATACTTATTAAAAATAACGAACTGGAACGAGACCTTAGGCCCTAGAGTTATTCGGTAACAGGTTTTTGCGGTGGTTATAGCCATAGGTACTAAGTATAAGTTATGGTTCAAGAGAATTAATTTTGCAATAAATGGATCATTGGCACATTGATCACGATTCACTAGAGACCGATTGAATTGTAGAATATTTTATTAGGAATATAATATAATATCCATACTCATCATCTGCCTAGCCTTTTCCCAACTATGTTAGGGTTGGCTTCCAGTCTAACCGGATGCAGATGAATACCAGTATTTTACATGGAGCGACTGCCTATCAGACCTCCACAACCCAGTTAGTACTGGGTAATACGATACCCCAAGGTAAGACTGGTTGTCAGACTTTTTGGGCCGCTGACTACCTAACGACTGTCAAAGATCTACAAATGACACCCGGGAACAGAGGCACGGAGGAAACTCGGTATGTAATGGGTGGTCACCCATCCACAGACCAACCTAGGCAGTAATATCCTCACTAATATTATAAAAAGGTAAATTTTGTATGTTTGTAAGTTTGCATGTAGGGGATAATGTTCGGAACCACTGATCCGATTCTGATTCCAACAAAAGCTAGTAAGTAAAATTATAAATCAAATGATTAAGGGTCTGTTTCACCACCCGAATTAAGTTCCCGTTAATTTCTTAGCAGATAATTCCAAGCAAATTCTGTTCCATTTTTGAATTTATTCGGTAAGTATCGTGAAATATACCTATTGAACTAGGGTCTACCCTAGTTCAATAGTAGTAGATAAAACTACATTTAAAAGACAGAACATACATACTAAAGAGTATGGCTGGTCAAATTGCAGAGGTCGTTGGACACATAATTATTTGCTGTAATCTTAATCGTTTTCACCCCTCGGGCCAATAACTTCTTTTCAGTGATACCTACGTATAATATAAGAGATAAGTGGGTCATGTGATAATATTTATTAAATAATTAAGCATAAGCATAATCAGCCTATAATGTTCCCACTGCTGGGACACCTCCTTTCTATGAGAGGGAATGGGCTATAATCCACCACGCGGGCCCAGTGCGGGTTGGTAGATGTCACATGTCTTCGAATTTTAGGTTCTAGGACATGCCGGTTTCCTCACGATTTTTTCCTTCACAGTTTTGAGAGCAATGGTGATGAAATAAATTACACAAAGTAATGTGCCTGCCTGGGATCAAACCCACGACTTACTGTTCGTAAGTCGGGACCGCCACCACTGGGCCACCGCTGCTCTCTAAATAATTAATTTAAGGAAAAGAGAGAGTTAATGATAGCGGTTGACAGGGGACTATGGAAGAAGAAAATGTGTTGCACCGACTACCTGGGGGGTTACTATGAGTAATTCCAGTGTGGGAAAGAGATGGCGCTAAACGACCAGTATATCTCTGTCTCTTTCCCACACAGGAATTACTCTGCTTTAAGACGTCATGGTAGGCCACCAGAACTCCTTGATTGCTCTTTTTTGATCCCACACAACATGACAAAAATACTTGACGGCGTAAATAACCAAAAATTCAAGTGCGAGCATCTTTTTTTTTCTTTCCATATCAGCTGAATATAGTTTGTTCAGAATAAGTAAAGTAAGTTGTCCCAAAAATATTTTTTAAAAGTTACAAGTTGGACACCGAGTGATATTAAGTACCTATCGCAATAATTTAGGTACCTACTGCCAAATTATTATTATCAATGCGAAAACGACGCTGGACGCGCGCGAGCGGGCTCGCTGCGTGGTAACAACATTTTTACGCGGACAACCAGGTAACAGAACAAGCTTATAACTTTGTGATTTTTCATGATACAGTTTTGAAATTTTGTACATAGATTCTTTACATAAAAATACTAGACACGTGTTTCAAGTTTCGCATATACTAAAACTAAGGTTGTAGGACCGTCGGTCCGAGTGCTCACAGTCTTTTCAAGGACATTTCAAAACGCTTAGTTGACACTTCCCGTGACCCAAGGGCTGGCTTTTACCTTCGCCAAAGGCTTAGCGTTGCCATACAATGTGGCAACGCCGCCAGTCTCTTGGGTACATTACCAGTTGACAGCGTTGAGGAAGAGTTTTAGACGCCATTTTTTAAGTTTATTGTTAAGTTAGTTACTTTAGGTTATTTTAATTTATGAGTGTACTAATATTTAGCTAATATATTCTTGTTTATTATACTTCTAGCACAGACCTATATCCTTTTCCATCTACAAGGTAAGCGGACCCTTCACGAAGTCGTCAACCGAACATTCAGTCGTGACTAAAAAAAATTAACTCTACGCAAAAAATATTGCTGATAAGCGACTTTTTTTTGGGGTGCAAAATCACGTTTTTTGGTAAGACTCAATGTAAAGCACTCGAAACATTATGTTGATGGATGCATTTAATAGTACAGGGGTCGTGAAGGTATTAAAAATATAACATTAAAAACTTGTATTAAGAAACTTTGACCCCCAATATCTCCGTAACAAGAAGGTTTACAAATATGCTCTAAAACAAAAAAAAAAGATCGCAATGACGGGGAGAACAAGTTCCTTTCGGCTTCTTTTACAACCATTCCAATAGATCTAGATAATTCTTCATTCTGTCTGCAATAATTACAATACAATCCATACAAATTATACTTACGCAGTAGTACCACCACCTAACACTGCTTGTCTCTGCATCACCCAAAGGTTGACTGGTAGAAAATGCCTATGGCATTAAGACCGTCTCTGTACTTTTGTGCTTGAAGTGTTAAATAAATAAATAAACGTAGAACACCATTATGTCATAGTATATATCAGTCCATTGACAGACACGCATACGGAAGATAGACTTCCCCACCAGCCCACAAAGGCAATCCCTTGCCAAATGAATATGATAATCACATCATACCTTGCAATGTGAGTACTATGTATTTAACTAGCTGACCAGCACCTGTTGTTTCGCTTGGTGACGGATTTTCATGCAAATTGTCCATCCCTATTTCACCCGCTTAGGGGTTGATAACATCATCATCACGCCTTGTAATCCCCGAAGGGTTAAGCAGAGGAGTACCTAATAAGTACACCCACATTTCGCCTGTTATGTTTAAGTTCCATGTAATAGGGGACGAGCCTATTGCCATCAACTGGGCACAAATTCAGATTCCATGGCTGCTACTGAGAAATTCCTGATGTAAATACCCAATAGCACTTAGCCAGACCCGGGAGTCGAACAAAGGACCTCATGCTTAGCAGTCGCTCTTGCGACCACTAGACCGAGATTTCTCAAAATCCTTTCTTAAGTTTAAGTTATACTATCTGTATGCCAAATTTTAGCCCGATTCATCAAGTGGTATGACCTGTGCGTAGATAGTCAGGACAAACGATTTTATAAACTGTATAAACAATTATAGATGAATCATTCTTTACAAATCATGACGTTTGATTTGAGTACCGAGAAATACTTTTTTTGTCATGATTGGTGGGCTGAGCACCACTTTATTACGTATTGTTTGAAGTACCTACTTGTGTGTGTGATATAACATTGGGAGCCTCGATCTCCTCAAATGACGATACGTGACGTCATGAGCATAGAACGAATGAGGAAGAAGACACATACGTACATAAACGCACGCCTTTTTGCTGTAGTGGCACTACAAACAGTACTACAGCAACATAGTACAAAATTATCAAAATTCTAAATCGTGCAGTTAAAGTTATCCGCGACTTAAGACTATACATAGAAAAACCCGACAACAACTACCCCACTAGCCCACCAGACATGATATCCTGGGCGGAGCATTCTCCCTTCTTCTACAAGGGATGAAAAACTTTGCATACCCCTATTTTGCTATTTGGGTAGCTAAAAACACATCCCGCCTCACCACAATACGATCCTTACATACTTCTTTTGTTCCGTCCACGTTTATAAATCTGGTCATACGAACTACCTACTACTCACCTGACCTTTCAGAAGATCATCTATAAACACCACCAGTGTATGAACAAGTAGCTTTGGACGACCTTAAGTATCTATGGAACTAAATGAACTCTAAGCGCGGCTAGTCTATTATAACGGTGAGCCATAAATCATACAAAGAATATCGTACACACCAGCTTCTTTTCTTAAATAAATTCTTGGGTCACCCTCCATTCATCCTTGAAGAAGACATCATGGTAAAGACGAAAGATATATAGACTCCGAGAAAAACCCCAAGGTGTTGCATGTACCATACAATACCAAACCCAAGATGACCCATCATCCATCCAACACTGGCGCCTTCGTTATCTTTTGCGCAGTCATCCACATCCGTTCCCATACAAAACCATGCTGAGTTGCTGACTCATAAACCATATTAATAGCAACACCATGTTCGGCCAATTTCTTTGTTACCGCATTACTAATGTTATTAATTCTTGCGCTACGTTAGTCATCCGTACGCACTAGATCCGCCTACGTATTAGCGATCATCAGTCATTCGGAAACAACGATGATGACTTAATCATCTTAGAGTAAAAACGTAAACAAAAAGTCCTTTGAGTATGAAGTGTAAGGTACCTGACTACCTGCGCAGAGTCAGGTTTTTGACACAGTAGCGTATTCTTCTGAGAAGGACTTATTCTTTCGCAGAAGGATTAAATGAATTTGGGTAAACGAACTCTGCTCCCTAATGCAGTCATAAGATCGTCAAGTGCGCAGGTGTCAGGGCATACAGCGCAAGATGGAAGGTCGGCCATTTTCTGTGGAGACACGTCGCATAAACACTTGAGGTCTGAGCTGTCCATGTACCCCATCTGATATCATAATATAATATTCAAATACATGGATAGATCCTGGAGAGAGCAGCGGTGGCCCATTGGTGGCGGACCCGACTTACGAACAGTAAGTCGGGTCGGGTCGGGTTCGACCCAGGGGCGCATTACTTTGTGTAATTTATTTCATCACCTCTGCTCTCAAAAACGGTAAAGGAAAACATCGTGAAGAAAACCGGCATGTCCTAGAACTAAACATTCGAAGACATGTGACATCTACCAACCAGAACTAGGCCCGCGGGGTAGATTTATAGCCATTGTCTCTCATAAAGGGGCCGCCATGTCCCAGCAGTGGGAACATTATAGGATGTTATGCTGCTATGCTGGATAGGTTCTAACAATTTCTCACACAATGCAATGCCCAAGGCATAATCACGCACTGCTGGTGAATGCTAGAAACACCTAACAATACCATTATCGGTTAGGCATTACGTTTTATTGAATTACAATAATAACACCTTTTGAACGCAAACGTTCAATTGATTACAGGCGTAACTGACATACCATGTAATTGACAGAGAATTACATAATATACACCGCAAAAACAATCATTTACATAGGGTTTTAAACTGAATTGAGTTAGCGGTAAAGGTGATAATGGCTTGGATGTTTAGAGCCATGGATATGAAGTTGTGTCAACTATTCGTGTAGGGTTTTCCCTACACGAATAGTCGACACAACTTAACTGACCTTAATCCTAAAACCACAAGGTTTTAAGATTAAGGTCAGTTATAAAAGTTTATGTTAATTTCGTGGCATGTTTTTCTACAAGTATTGGTGCTGCGAATATTCTGAACAAACGTAACATAACACCTATAATCCCCGAAGGTATAGGCAGAAGTGCACCCTAAATATGTCATATACACATACATTCTGTTATTTAGTCCCATGGCGAGCCTATTGCCATCAACCGGGCAACAATCTGGACCCCAGATTGCCACTGAAGTTCTTGTTGGAAAAACCCAATAACACTTAGGCCGGAGGAGCATTCCTTGAAGCGTGCAGCAGGTCGTTACATTGGCAGTTCCATTAAACGAGGAAGCGAAGAAACGCTCCTCCGAATTTCCGGCATAGTGTTATTGGGTTTTTCCAACAAGATTTTTTAAACCTGACCCCCAACCCATCAGGTCCTCAAACTCAACAATAGCGCTAGCGGCTACTAGGCCAATGAGGTATTTGAAGTAGATTTTAAACATCCATCAGTCATACATTGTTACCAATTACGAATCGTTTCTGCTTCCATATCATCGACTAGATCTTTTTTTTTTTTCAAAAAGATATGAAAATATGACCACCATAAATGCGGTATGGATTTTAAATAAATAAGTCATACAGTGTTATTTAGGACAAATCCTGACAAATGGACACTGTCGTAATAACACGCATAGTTAATAGCTTTAGCAAAAAGGCATTAATTTCATAAAATATCTCTATTAGTCTTTATCGATAGGTACCTATTATCTGTCTAGCCATTTTCACATTAATTAATACAGGGTGTAAACGGACCCTTCACGAAGCTGTTAACCAAGCTATATGTACAACAAACTAAACAAATTTATGCAAAACTCAACACTACTAGACTCAAAGTAACGCACTCAAAACATTGTGCTGATGGATGGATTGTATATTGTATACGATAGTACGGGGGTCGTGGAGATGTTTAAAGTAAAAACCTACACACTACATTAAAAACATGTATCTAAAAAAAAAACTTGTGAAAAAGTTGGAACTCTGACCCCAATATCTCCGTAACTAGAAGGTTTCCAGGTATGGTCTAGAAATAAAAATGTCGCAATGACGACGAAAACAAGTGCCTTTCGGCTTCGTTAAGGGTCTTGTTACACCCTTAATAGGGTCGACTTTCCTAACTAACAATCATCATTCTAGTTCTGCCCTTATCCATATTCGGGGCTGTGTGTGTCAAATTACCGTTTTCATTAACATTAGACTCTAAGTAAATCCTCGTCCTAATTAATATTACAAAATGTGAGGTTGTCACTCCTTTAGGCCTTAACGGTTGAACGGATTTAAATGGAATTTGGTATTTTTATAAACCATGACGTGGGTAAGGACTAAATGCCGTGAGCTAACATTCTAGCAGAAAGTACAACATTATTGAAGCACGAACACGAATGCTTTCGCAAACTGAAATTATTCCTCTACACATCTCTATTAGACAGATATTGTTGACTATCAATAATTAAGTGCAGTAATGTTTCAGACTTTCCAGCACGAAGAAATCGCTAGATAGCCATTCAACCCAACATTCGTTATCAGCCTATAATGAACCTGGGGACAAAGGACATGAGGAGGGTCTCTTTGTGAGAGAGAGTGGGCCGTAATTCACAATGCGGGGCCAAAGCGGGTTTGTGGCTGTTACATCTGTTAGAACTTTCGGTTCTAGGCCACACTGGTGTCCGTACGATATTTTCTTTAACTGTTAAAAGCATAAAGAGCCTGCCTGGGTTGAAACCTGCGACACCCTCGTTGTATCCGTTTCCTCTAGCTAGGCCAACACTGCTCGAAACATTATCAGATATTATCCTACTATCTTATAGAATAATAAAACAGCACACTAATACTAATAAACACAGAAGTCTATAATTAAGGGCAATAAGTAGTAACTCATTCATGCGCGGCCTTTCCGAGAAAACCCTTGCACGCTCATTACAGAGGAATATGACTTATGGACCGATGGACAGGACGAGTGTTCTTGACATACATTCGAGAATGCAATCATGGGCATTCAAGGGATATAGACCGTGGTTGCTGTAACTAGAAACACCACGGTTTGTGAAGGAAAAAGCAGGATAATTTATATGGAATCCTTTTTTTTAAAGGGATTCATCACTGTTTTGTTTATTTTGTTTTTTTTTAACACGTAATATAGAATGATGCCTCACGAACGGTTAGGCTTGCATGTTCAGGAGGTGCGTTCTTGGATCTTCAAGGGGTAGGTATAGTACGTAGCTACACTAGCTGCTGTAACTAGAGACACCATGATTTGTGAAGGAAAACAGAATAATTTATTAGGCATTCAATTTTTTCCTCGCCTGGTGTAGTGAGCCTGAACACATGTACTAATGCTGAACATGAGGTCCTGGGTTCGATTCCCAGGTCGGGCAGTGTTTTTTGGTTTTTGCATCAGGATCTCTCAGTAGGCTCGCCCCCTATTCCATTGATGTTAACATAACTGATGAAATACGGGTGTAGGTACGAGATACATGTACCAGTTGTGGGAATAACAGGCGTCATGATATGTCTATTTTTGAAAGTAGTTATCAATGGATCGGCACTCTTTTGTTAATTTTTTGCTATGTTGTAACAGCTCCATTTTGTAATAAGCCATTCATTTTTTCTGCGTATGTGACTCACAGAATACAAATCGGAGGTCGATCACATGACGTTAACATGGAGATACTCCCAAAGATGGACATTGAAGTTGTAATGTGTCGAATAATAAGTTACAAAACCAATGATTCATTTGACAGAAGACATTAACGAACTCTGAAACTGCCGTAAGTATAGGAAAAATACAGCAACCACAAAACGCCGTGACAAAACTAAGACAAACACAAAATAAACTATTGTTTTGAACCCAGAAATAAACCTAAGAAAACTGACGCTTGGCAATCGTCACGTTTTAAGCAAACCAATATGTAGCAAATAAACACTAGACATACAATTTACAACCCTATGTGTTGTTCAACAAAGAACAAAATCCTAATGATACTCCGATAAAGAAGACCCTTTGACTGAACATTGTAGTTAACACATAACCACAAAATACCTACTATTCAAATATAAACCCTATGTACTGTAAGGCAAAGTACACAATGCAATAAAAACGTTGTAACACTACTAAATAAACGCAGTGTATCGGATTCAAAGAATTAAAGATGGCTGATTCATTTTTGGCGCGTCAACTTTTTGTTATTTATCCTCAAAGGGTTTTGGGTCATGGTTACCGTGGTCTACTTATTTTAAAAACAATTATTGTTAACGATGGAACTTTTATTAAATTACTGAAGCTATTTTTTCCTTATTCTTTCTTGGTATGGCAAAAGGAAAGTGGTATATAGTTTTTATTGAGTAAATGGGTGCTTGTAAGTAGATGTACCTGTTACAGTTAAAGATAGTTAGACATACGGTGACAGAAAAGCAGAGGAGTAATAATATGATATGAATGTGGATGGGCTATACGAAAAAAAAAGCTAGTTGAAAATGGGGGATCAATGATGGGTGATTTTACGAAAAACGATAATTCTGACAGGACAGTAGGTACTTCGATAAAGATTTATGATGGAGAACACACTGGACCTAACTAAATAAATAGATATAAAGATGCAGTAAGAAGGATAATGCAGAAGATAAAGGCAATATCAAATACACAACAACATCTTTTTCTGAGTAATTGCGACGAACACAAGTAAAACAATTTTTAATTTTTTTTTTTTTTTTGGAACCAAAATTTCGAGAGCTGTGAGCAGGGTGCGATTGTCTAATTGGTTAAGACATCCGGTGTACTGAATCGGAAAGTCGCAGGTTCAAACCTGCTCGCACTAGAATTTTTCTTTCCATGTCAAAAACAAGTAAAACAGTACACATCATCAGCATTCTCCTGCCTTTATCCCAATTTATTTGGAGTCAGCGCAGCATGCACCTCCCCCTTATCTCCACTAGCCATATCATCTTCATACAGTCTTTTCATCGTTTTTTTTAATATTCCTCTACTCTTGTAGCCATTTACATTCACTAATTGTTACTTTGTATGTGTCTTTGTAATAGTAAAATTAGAGCCCTCTTCCTCTCTCCTCCTTGCCCTTACAGGGTCCATATTTATGTACCTAGCTTTAAGCCCTTTGTAACATCTTTTTTACAATATGAAATGCAAAATAAATTAATAATGAATACAAAATTAAACAATCCTCAATAACAAATCAATTTACAATATTAATCTTAAAATCTCAAGCAAGTAAGAGGTTCCATACCCATAATTACATAGCCATTAGTCGTAGATATTATATTCCATGATTGCGCATTACTTTAGTGGCAGACTAAATACTTCTCGGAGATAAATACTAAAGAATCTACTAATCACTTAACTAGGACTAGAAATGTATCCAGTTCTGTAGGAAACTACGTATTTGTAATTTCTTAACGTTCTATAAGTCGTTTAGGTACTGTTAAATATGGTATTTCTTCATAAATTGATTTCGCAGTGATATTTGACTTTCCTCTATTTAAAACCTTAGGGTTGGTTACTTGTTTGTGTAGCAGTGGCGAAGGTTCCATACAACTCGATTCCTACCGGATTCCCTTTGAAAATTGGCACAGTCAGTATTCTATTCTATAGACAACAATATAATCACATTAAAGATATGTACATAAATTGACCCTTCGCTACTGCTGTGTAGCAACTTTCATTCTATCTACTTTATGGAAGTCTAAAAGTTGTGGGTTCGAATCTAAGCAAGCACATTACTTAGAGTAGGTACCTACCTACCTAATGTATTTTATCACCATTGATGTCGAATCGGTGGTACTCGTATATTCTCTCCTTTACTATATTTATATTAAGATAATAATAATCCATTTATTTTCAGGTAACAAAGACCCACAGATAAATATACATACTTTGTGTCATATTTTTTGCATTCATTTATGGTTTCAGTCTTTACATAAACGGTGTAACAATACCCTTAACGAAACCGAAAGGCTTGTTCTCCCCGTCATAGCGGTCATTTTTTAGTACTGGATCACGGTTTTTGGTCCTTAACCACGTCTGGTACTTAACCGGTTTATACAATTACAAAATTCCATTTAAATCCGTTCAGCCATTAAGGCCTAGGAGTGACGACCTCACATCATCCACGTAGCCTTTTCCCAACTATGTTGGGGTCGGCTTCCAGTCTAACCGGATGCAGCTGAATACCACTATTTTACATGGAGCGACTGTCTATCTGATCTCCACAACCCAGTTAGTACTGGGTAATACGATACCCCTTGGTAAGACTGGTTGTCAGATTTTTTGGGCCACTGACTACCTGTAACGACTGTCTAAGATCTACAGATGACAGCCGGGACCAACGGCTTAACGTACTTTCCGAGACACGGAGGAAACTCAGTACGTAATGGGCGGTCACCCATCCACATACCAACCTAGGTAAGCACGGCTTAATTTAAAGATCGACCCGAGCGGCTGTTATTATTAAATCATAAATCATATTTATTTCTGTAAATTGGTTTAAAAAACTCTTTTACATGTCAACATGTTGTTTTAAAACTAGATGGGGCCGGTGTTTCGTACCTGACTACTCTGAGAAGAAGCATCCGAAACAAACTCAGAGGTCACAGTCTCTTTTAAAGTCCAGACATTGCTCAAGTCATATGAGGACCATTGAGTATATTGAGTGACAACCTCAAATTTAGTAATATTAATTAGGATGAGGATTTACGAGTTAATGAAAATGGTAATTTGACACACACAGCCCCAAATAAATTGGATAAGAGCAGAGCACGGATGATGATTGTGAGCTAGGATAGTCGACCCCATGAACGGCCTTTTGCCTAATGAAACCTTTGTAATGAATGACAAAAATGGTTCTAGCTACATGTAAGTACCTAAAAATGATGTACCAAGACCCTTAACGAAGCCAAAAGGCACTTGTTTTCCCCGTCAGTGCGATTTTTTTGTTCTAGACCATACCTGAAAACCTTCTAGTTACGGAGATATTGGGGGCAAAGTTCCAAATTTTCCACAAGTTTTTTAAGCACTACCTTTTTAAGTAATAACTTTACTTTAATTACCTCCATGACCCGTTTACTATTCAAAGCATCCATCAGCACAATGTTCTGAAACGTAAAACGTTATTTTTCACCCAAAAAAAAGTCGTTTTCCAGCAATATTTTTGCGTAGTTACTTAGTTTGATGTACAGAATGCTTGGTTGACGGCTTCGTGAAGGGTCTGTTTATATTTCGTCGCACGAAATAGCATTTCTAAGTAAATAAATAAACCTCTTAATTTCTGCATCTAACCATATTTCAAGAAAGAAGATGCATTTGAAAGCTTTAAAAGGATGATTGTTCTTCTTAAAAATATTAATACGTAATCAAAATCATTCGACTCTTAAATCTTAAATTAAACATCCCAAACAGTTTTATTTTCCTATGTTTATTACATACCTTAGTTGGCTAAAACCAGTTCTAAATTAAACTTGCTCAATATTTATCTCCAATAATATTTGAATGATATTATGTAAAATATTAAATTATTCAAAATAAATTCGAAAACCGGTCTTGTTGAATTTTATTTAATGTTTTTTTTTTCTATCTGCTATTTGTGTTTTAATAAATAATTGGTCAATGTACTTTTTGTTTTGTCTTGCATGCAGACAGTGCAAGTAGGTATTTAATTCTAAAATCGTGCATTTATAGAAATAAAATTACACGTGTGTGGATAAAACCAGATGAACCATGAAACCGATATTTAGGTACTAGCAAGTTCACTAACAGATTATATTGACCCTTATGGCCTGAGGATTAAGGTTGAAAAATGGTCGACCGTCAATAAGCGAGGTAGTGCCTATGTATAAAAAAAAAAACATTTTTTAAAAGAGTTTTTTAACAACAACCTTAGTTGATTAATAAATAAGCATCGGAATTAATTTATCTTTCATTTATCTGTTACGATTTAACAGTATGAATGTGTAACAACAAAGTGAAATATTAAGGAAATCATAGACTGTAGCCTATCATTAGGGCCAACGTATAATTTGAATTCCCAGAACGGGGTACAGTCACTGGCAAAAGTTTAATTAATATCTAGAATATTTATTTAACCAAAGACAAATGGTCTAAAGGCATAAACAGTAAAGTATTATAAGAAAATTTAAAAATGTTTTAAGTTTAGAAGATGTCGTTTAAAAACAAAAGCGTCACGAATCGATCTTCAAGGTCAAGCAGTGCTTGCCGAGGTTGATCCGTGGATAGATGGTCTTTACATACCTAGTTCCCACCGTTCCTCGGAAAGCACGGTCCCGGCTGTCATTAGTACAATCATATTTGACAGTCGTTAAATGTAGTCAGAAGCTCGTCTGACAGTCTGACAGCCAAAACAGTATCGTATTACCCAGTTTCATTTTGCATGTTTTATTGTCGAGGTCAGACAGGCATCACTCCATGATAAATGCTGGTAGGTATTCCGCTACATACAATTACACTGAAAACTGACCCCACCATCGTTCGGAAAAAGCTAAGCAGGTGATGTAGATGGAGTTAAAAATAGTTTAACAAATTAGTTTTTTGGGTGATTAAAAAAACTATGCAAAAAAAAATACTTAAGGAAATACGTGACACATTTTATATTCATTCGGTACTGCAGTTTGTAAGCGATGACCTAATGCAATACGTACAGACCTTAAAGAATCCCACGTATAATTATGATGATTTGTAGATCTAAGAAACCACAATTAAAACAGGTACTTTTTCTCTACAGATTTAGCAGAATATTAAACGGAATTCAATAAGGGACGTTGGTATGACGGTACATTTTTCCCTATACGTTTAATGATGACAATATTAATAATGACGTATTTCCAATGAATTAATTCGAATTGCCTTCCTCAAATCATGACGCAAATATTGAAGCTCAAAAACATAACGCAATTAGTTATTGATCGGTTAGACGGCTGGTTACTTAATAAGATGAAGGTCTGCCTTTCCTATACCCAATAATGTTGCCCAGTTATTTCAAATTGCTTTGTATGGAATTTTACATTAAAAAAGCTGACTTTTACCTAGGCCAGAGGCTAAGTATGGCCATACAAATTGGCAATGCGACCAGTTTTTCGGGCACATTACCAGTTGACTGCGTTGAGGAAGGGGTTTTTTATGCCTTTTTTAGCTTATTATAACGTTAGCTACTTTAGCTTATTTTATTATTTTTATTTGAGTTAGTTTCGACCTACGAGTGTTTATAAAAAAAAACATTAGTCGAAAATTTTATCACTGTTGACCGCGACTGTACCTTCACCACATTAAAGACAAGAAGCCTACTTGCATATTAAATGCTAATGCCAATATAATACGCTCTCCTGACATGATATTCTTCCATTTACTATTATGTCACCGAAACCCGATGAAAAATGAACGTGAAAATTTTACTTCTGTTAAGTGTTTCTTCATTTGTTTTAATAGTAACGTGTATTGGTGATGAAAGTATTGATACGGTTATGTCGTTTGTGACTTTAGATGAAAGGCCTACGTCACTGCTGTTACCGTATTTGTGTTGGGGCCAGCGTAAGTTCATCAATTCATTTAATTCATCATCTTTCTTCTGTTTGGTAAAATTTAGGTACCCACTGGTACCTAAATCAAGGTACTGCTTTATCAACTAAATATGATGATCAGTCATTTTGTGCCGGGACTAACGTGAGGAGTCGATCTTAAGGTTAAGCCGCGCTTGCATAGGTCGGTCCGTGGAAGGGTGACCGCCCATTACATACCGAGTTTCCTTCGTGCCTCGGAAACACGTTAAGCCGTTGGTCCTGGCTGCCATATGTAGATTTTTACACAGTCGACAAAAAACAGTAACAAAAGACAGTCGTAACAGATAGTCAGTGGCCCGAAAGTCTGACAAAAAGTCTTACCAAGGGGTATCGTATTACCCAGTACTAACTGGGTTGTGGAGGTCGGATAGGCAGTCGCTCCATGTAAAATACTGGTATTCAGCTGCATCCGATTAGACTGGAAGCCGACCCCAACATAGGTGGGAAAAAGCTAAGCAGATGATCATCAGTTTGTTTAAGTGAAGCCCTTTATCAATGGCGGGTAGACCTTTTGCAGTCTTCTAGGGCTACAGAACAAATGGACCTTTCTGAAGTCACGGTACCTTACCTGGTGTTTTTAATTCGATCAGAGCTACTCTATCTAGGCTTCTCTAAGATCTTTTCTGGAGCAACGCCCCGCTACCAGTGAGTGGTAATTCTGGCTCTCAAATGTGTTTCTATTTATTTTCAGATGCTCTTAAATCCTTGGCCAGGAGTATTAGCAGTGTTGGTTACACTACTGCCACGTCACTGCAGTATAACAGGACCGAGTATGATCTGCAGTACATCCTGATCCTTGCTGATTTGGCATGTCCTGGGACGGATAGATTTTTGGTTAAAGTAAGTACCTGTCTACCTAAAGACCAAATTGCTTTTGTTTGTCCTAAATTCAACAACAAAATAATTATAACTGTCATGTTCTGAAATCAGACTTTTTACAACAGTTTTAAAAACATTTAAGCACCCTTTGTTCAGAATAGTTACAACACTGATGACAATATTTGCGTTACACGTTTCATTTAGTATTTTTTACAATATTTTCTTACCTTTGTTTTAAGTGTACTTACTAACTAAATTATGGATCGTTGTGTCTGATGCAAATAAATAAATAGATTCTTTTTTACCGATTGTTTGTGAGTGTAGGCCTTGTAAATTCAGAGATGCTTGTTAACTTTTTATCTTGATTTACATTTCTTGCGTAGTAAGCAACGACTTATTGTCGGGTCTACGCTGTCCTCCCATACTTAAGTACAAATACTGTAACATGATAATATTGTAACACCGAATCATTTTAAAAGAGTAACCATGGAGTTTATGGGCACCTTTTTCTCGACGTTTTATAAATGCCTATGTAGGCCTATGTAAAATAAAATATTTGATTTTTTGAGCGGGCCCTAAATAAATTGGGATAAGGGCAGGATTTTTATCTCTTTCTTTTTATTTCATTAACAAAAGATGAACGGCAGGTAACACCTATTTATTATCACATGCGTTTGTTTTTTTAGGCAAGTAAAGAAGGCTACTTCAAGGCACCATACCGCTGGCTCCTACTAAACCATGAAAAAAACTGGCCAGCTCTCAACGAAGTTGATGCCCTGGTCGATAGCGATTTGGTTGTGGTGAAGGAGATTAGCGATGAGGAATATTTGTTTATGGAAGGTAAGTTGCGCCAAATGAACGCAGCAGAAGACAGCCCAGCAGTGAGTGAATTCGGGCTGTGGATATTGACGAGGTCTTTGAGTAACATCGAGAAGATCAAACTCAAGCTAGAAACGGGTTTTGTCGACGGAAAAATCGACAAAATGAAAGATCAACAAAAGAAATCTGTCATTTTGTCGATTCTTCTGTCGACAAAACCCTTTTCTACGGATGTCATGCTACACGTGCAGTTGTACCTATGCTTCGACGTAGGTACCTATTTGCTGAACTTATAGAAGTTTCACTAAAACTATCGATATAAAAAGATAAATCGACCATCTGACTACGGGATTGACAAGGAAAACGTTGTCTAGAGGCAGGCTGTATTCTCAATAAACTTGTTAAACTCAATAAGGTATTAATAACCCAACTTTTGTGTATTAGGTACCTTCTTCCTTTCAACTGCGTTGGTAATATGCGTAACTCTAAATTGTTCATTTCCAAAACCAACCGACAGTAAACATGGTAAAAATCCCGTTTTAGTCATTTCCATTGATGGAAGTTACCCATAGGTAGTCAGTAGCGACCATTGAAAGAATTTTCCCTAGTTATAATTTTATTGTGATGACTCATTATCGCCTCACTTACTCATTATCGCCATCTGTCATGACATTGTCTTAATATCTTTTATCCTACGCAAATTCTTAGCGTAGGTAGGTAACAAGCCTACCTTGTTTTTTTTTTTTTTTGGATGGGAAATCATCAAATGACCCCGTCCACTCTGGGCGGAGCGGTAGGGAGTGTCAGACTTGTACTGACTAAAACCCATCCATGTTCCTTCTTTGCCCTTTGTGTTCCAGGGCCACGGTGTCTCTTTCGAACAGTCCCGTAGCTCTGGCAGGCATCGGCCCATCCGGACCCCTACTCGGTTGCTGACATCTCTTTGAGGCGCGCGTGGAACACGAACGCGCCGTCGACACGGCCTGTCGTCATAAGACGGCCGGACGGCGAGCTAGCCCATAACTCGCCGTCCACAGGCCCGCGCCTACGGTGGCCGGGAGCCACCACGTGACCCCCGACGCCCAACAAGCCTACCTTTAGGGGTAACATTACAGTCATCATCAATGATTAATATGATTAGGCATGAGTGCGAACTATGTGTAGGAAAACGCTTTGATGAGACAACAATTGTAAAAATAGTTGGAAAAATCCTTATTTGCATCTCGCTCATGATTTACGAACAAAGACCAATTATTTGTTTGCATGTCTAGGTATATTTTATTTGTCGAAGTATTTACATCATTGTAGCATTGATAAGTAATCTAAACAAAGGAATTGTAATAAAATACTCCGTGGTTTGCATATTCACAAAAACTAAATTTCCCAGCGAACGCAAAAAATCACCTTGAAATGGTACCTGACTAGTTATCACTCATTATGTTAGCTAGGACATAGAAAGGACATCTCAAATAAACACTGTTTGCTTGTTATTACATACTTTATTTTAGTTTGTTTTTATACAAGGTGTAACAGAGAGGGTATAGTCATATGAAAGGATATGCTGTAGACCATCAAACTGAACAACTTTCTCCTTGGGTTCAATATCGTAAATGCGAAAAAATATCAGCTGTCCCATACATTTGGTTCGAGTAGGTGTTGTAATTTTGTTTGGCACAACTGATATTTTTTTCGCATTTACGGTATTGGACCCATGGAGAAAGTAGTTCAGTTTGATGGTCTGCAGCATATCCTTTCATATGACTATACCCTTTCTGTTACACCCTGTATAACGATTTTCATATAGATAATATTATTGTGGTTTCGATTTCGAGTATATTTTCCTTAGTACTATAGTCGTTTCTTAAGACATTTGTCGGATTTATTAAAAATTACAATAAAAAATCTAATCAAGAAATGGCATGTCATTCTCATTACCTACCTAATTAAATATTTTTTGCCTCCTATTCACGTATCTAATCACACAGAGTTCTTTTTATGTCGATCTTTGAATGACAATTTGGTGTCACCTTTATCTGCATTCTAAAATTCACAATGATTGATCTATCTAGAATTCTAGGAATAATTATACCACGATTTACTCACAGCTAGGCAGTACTGATGAAAGACACATAACATTTCATTAATATCCCTGCTCAGATTTGAACTGTAAATAAACAAGAACAGCTTATGTTATCTGTTAAAATTAATTTTATATTACTGTGACCAGAGGGCGGGTCTATTTTTTGATCAAAGAATCAGCCTTGCCATCCAACGTGGCAATGCTGCCAGCCTTCTGGGCACTTTTCCTGTTGACAGCGATGTGGACGAATTTTTTGCGCCCTGTAACCCTTTTGATTCTTGTACATATTTTTATTACTATTATAGATTTGTAGTTTTTCAATAATATAAATAAACATACCAATAATAAAATAATTCGTTTTATATTAAACAGTAGTATTCGCAGGAGATATAATAGCGCATAAGATTGACCACAAACGCAGGTCCTGTGCAGACCGCTGTGCTGTATGTGTGTGCGTGTCCGTTCCTCATCATCATCATCATAACATCACGCCTGTTATCCCCGAAAGGTTAGGCAGAGGTGTACCTAATAGTACACCCACATTTAGCCAGTTATGTTTAAGTCCCATGTAATAGGGGGCGAGCCTATTGCCATCAACCGGGCACATATACAGATTCTGTGGCTGCTACTGAGAAGTTGCTGGACCATTCTGAGGTCAACTTCGGGCTACTTAGAAATTTCTAATTGAAAAGCCCAGTTGTAGATTTCGATCAAACTGCTCCACATCCTTATACGTTCTGATAGTTTGTATTTATAGACAGCTGAATGATTTTAGAACGATAGCCTTAATTCATGTTAAAGATGTCTTTTATGATGTCGGAACATTATATTAAGATCCGTATCTATTTGTTTCAATACTTATTATTTTAAGGTATTTCCAATCTCAAATTCCTTGACACTGTCTCCGTCTTAAGGCCATTCCAGATGCTGAATGCATCTGATTTCCGTCTACATTTGTATGGGTTCGAAAACCTCGGATCTACACATCTTGCTCTAATCAAATGATCTAAGGGACTATATGCACAAAAAACCTAATCGTTCAAGGCAAATTATTATGGAGCTGTTGGTAGTTTTAAGGTTGGTTTGTTGTTACTGATGTGCGATTTTTTTTAAATTATCCACCATCAAAATAGTCACAAAGTGCCAATTTAAGTCAACTGCATCTGTGGCCATTTTACGAAATGGAACGTGATTTATATTATTAAATATCCTATTATGATCATGCTAAAGCGGCCTTTTTAGTCCCCTGACTTCACTCACTGCTGGTTATAGAGCTCTCATTGCTTGTGCTAATCTCCAACCTACTGCGCAAGATTTTTGCCACTACGCAACAATGTCGCCTACCCATCTCGCCGCCGGACGACCAACACTTCTTTCAGTCCATTGACGCCACATGGTTTTTCTTAAATGTGTACTAATTTCGGCCTTTGTCAATTCACGGCCGTGTAATGTGCGTGACTATTTAAAGCCAATCACAAATTAATGGTGTTCTAAATTAAAACAGTGCGGAAACCATAGAGGCAGCTTTAACATCTACGCACGCGCAATAGACAACCAGTTTCCTTAAAATGATTGCCCTTTAACTTGTTTCAATTGATATCATTTAAAAGTTATCGCCTCATTATGTTTTTTTAATAATCACGTCTCAAAGTCGATTTTGTCCTTAAGATGTAAATGATCTGAATAAATATAAAACAATCAAACAGTTCCTTGTTTTGTTTCAGCATACAAAATATCAGAAAACTCCGAAGTTATTTACACAAAAAGATCAACATGGAAAAGCGCTAAAACACAACTGAATTCCGTTATTGAAAACACCCGCTTAGTACACAAGAACTTTGTTTACAATACTCAAAATACTAGTTCAGTAGACCAGTTATTTGATATTGAAAATACTAGTTTTGTGCTAATTGAAAGAAGACAGGCATTGCCAAAAATAACAGTTACCAAATACGGGTGGATGGAAGACTACAGGAGTTCCAATGTGCTGTCATCTAGAAGATATGACTTGAGAGGACATACGCTGACGATGACCAGTGTTATTACGGACAGCAATGAGACAAGGCAGCATATGAGTGATAGATTGTAAGTATAACTTTGCTCCCGGATAGACAGCCACTTAATTTAAGAACTAATATCCAACTGCACCTGGTTAGACTAACATAAGTACGTGACACGTTAGAGTAGATATTCAAGTTTAAGTTACACACCGATTCATTTGCATAAAATATGATAATTTTACATTTTATTTGTCGCCAGTAAGTTCACGTGTGACTACATGCTTTATTGTAAATCAATATATTATTTTTGATAAAATAATGTTGCACATAAAAAAAGAAGAATGTCAGATTTAATTTGGCATCTATTCTACTTTTAGAACCTATTAATTTTAGAAATACGATAATTTGATACGAAATCTCTTTCGATCTTTGCCCTGCAATATAAAATTTTGTTAACAATCTTCGAATGTTTATTAAACCTGTTTTTGTCTGAATCTAGGAATACTAAAATTTGTTAAAACTTTTATAATAAGATTTTTTTTTGTAATAAGACGAGAACATGACAAGTATCTAATATCATTCGTGCTGATCAGCACGATACCAAGAATCTGTAGCTGGTCTATGTACCTACTTGTGTCATGTATGAAGTAGCTATGATGAATAGATAAAAGCACATTATATTTGTTATGACTCTATGACATGATGTGGAGCTCGTGGCCAAATAATAACAGCCGCTCGGGCCGATCTTCAGGTTAAGCCGCACTTGCCTAAGTTGGACCGTGGGTGGGTGGCCAACCATTACATACTAAGTGTCTTCGTGCCTCGTAGGGCCCGGCTGTCATTTGTAGACCTCTACAGTCGTGACAGGTGTTTACTGGCCCTAAGTCTGTCAACCAGTCTTATCAATCGGGTATCCTATTACTCAGTACTAGGTTGTGGAGGTCAGATAGGCTATCTTCTTCTATACTTCTCTATTACTCGTCATCTCATTAGACACCTCCTTTCTTGCCATATCATCGTTCACACGGTCCATCCATTATTTCTTCGATCGGTCTTCCTTTACTCTTATATCCATCCACATTCATATGTGTCATAAACCCTGTGTTATAAAGGGTGTAAATAGACCCTTAACATCCGAAAGGCACTTGTTCTCCCCGTTTTTGCGATCATTTTTTTGTTTTAGAACATCTGGGAACCTTCTAGTTACGGAGATATTGGTTGTCAAAGATCCAACTTTTTTACAAGTTTTTTTTTAAATACATGTTTCTAATGTAAGATTTTTACTTTACACACCTCCACGACCCCCGTACTATTCAGTCCATCCATCAGCACAATGTTTTGAGAGCTTTCCATCGAGTCCTACCTTAAAACGTGATTTTTCACCCGAAAAAAAAAGTCGATTCCCAGCAATAATTTCTGCGTAAAGTTACTTAGTTTGATGTACAGAATGCTTGGTTGACGTCTTCTATGTCAAGGGTCTGTTTACACCCTATATTAAACAAGCAATATATTCAGGCCTTGCCTTTTTTGGTTTGACCCTCGTAGGCATCAGATAACCCACCTACTAGATATTTTATTATACAAAAATATATTATATATAGCCGTTTGGTGTAGTAAATAACCATCAGCGGTCAAATATTCTTCGTTAGCACATAAATATGCTAATGGACAACACATTTACTTAAAACGTAGAGATATAAAATTATATTTGTTTTATTTATAGTAACGTAGCCTTCACCTGCATTGTAAATTACTTGCATTTCAGGTTTTGCCAACATCCTTAAGATTCCTTAGAACGTAACGTCGCAATAGTATTTCTATTTAAAGCGATGAGCTTTTTTCTTTTTCCGCTTAGCTTTTTCTGATCACACTAGGTAAAACCATAGGACGGTGCAGTATTAAGGTACAACCAATAGTGTTAGCTCGACAAATAGGTTAAGCTCCGGGTATTTTAAGACCCTTCGACGGATCGTCAAGAAGGAAAGTTTTACTTATTTCAAAATAATGTTGTGGATGGGTGACCGCCCATTACATACCGAGTTTCCTCCGTGCCTCGGAAAGCACGTTAAGCCGTTGTCATTTGTAAATTTTTGACAGTCGTTACAGGTAGTCAGTGGCCCGAAAGTCTGACAACCAGTCTTACCAGTACTAACTGAGTTGTAGAGGTCAGCTGCATCCGGTTAGACTGGAAGCCGACCCCAACATAGTTGGGAAAAAGCTAGGCAGTATGGCAGTAGTGTTGATGATGTTGTTAAAAGTTTCCAAGTGCCCCGTTTATACTCCAGTGACACTTTTCTCGATAAAAAAGCCCTACTCTTGTGAAACTACATCCCTACCTACAATACACTGGACCTCATGGGTCCAACTGAATGACAAGTTGGACCCATGAGGTCCAACGCGGTTGAACGCTGACGCGATGGAATGACACATCGCGTCAGCGTTTGTAAGAGATAAACGCTCACTCCTAATGAACTGTTTCTCAAAGAATTTTCCAAGGCAAGTCATACTATTTCTATTTTATATCTACTTATATGGAACTTGTAAGAAGGCGCCCAACTCCGTCGTTTCATAAACTTTTATCTAACAAAGTTTCATTGTCATCTGCTGCGACGTGGGGATGACTGGCGAAATGGGGGTGTACTATTAGGCACACCTCTGCCTAACACTTCGGGGATTACAGGCGTGATGTTATGTAGATTGATCACAATATTTATATGTAGGTACTTAGGTAATCATTCAGCCCACAAAACTGACGAACAGTCAAATAGTGTGTAAAAATTAACAGTAATCCTAACACATTTCATCTTCATCCTCTACGCAGGAACCTCCACCAAGACTCCATAACAAAAATGTCGTACGCCGTGGTGAGCATCTGCTTCCAAATGCTGAACGCGACGGAGAGACTGATGTTCACGCACACGTGGGGCTACAAGGACAAGCACGGCCAGTGGCAGGGGATCGTCGACCAGCTGCTAAAGAAGGAGGCTGATCTTGGTAAGCAGCATTTCCTCGCTCAAGAAACGTACCTACAAGATATTGTAGGTCCCGTAATCCCGTATGGAGGTAAAAGACATACATAAAGTTAATCGCTGACTGTACCACCGCCAGCGCCGTCGAGAATTCTGTGAAACAGGGTAAGATAAATAAACGTCAGATTTCATGCTTTTGGTAATCTTATTTATTTATTTAACTATTTATGCACACACAGAAGACAAGCATAAGCATAGCATAATCAGCCTATTAATGTTCCCACTGCTGGGACGCAGGCCTCCTCTTTATGAGAGGGAATGGGCTATAATCCACCACGCGGGCCCAGTGCGGGTTGGTAGATGTCACAAGTCTTCGAATTTTTGGTTCTAGGACATGCCGGTTTCCTCACGATGTTTTCCTTCACCGTTTCGAGAGCAGTGGTGATGAAATAACTTACACAAAGTAATGCGCCTGGCTGGGTTCGAACCCACGACTTACTACAGAAGACAAAGGTACTGCTTATTTCAAAAGAAATTTCTGCCAGCAGACCCGCAAAAAGGAGAAATGAAAAAGAAATGTATACAATAGTGTGTCAAAGGGAAGAGAATAATGTGTATAATATGTGCCTTAACTAACTTAACTTATAATACTACTCGTATATAAATATACATATAAGAAATCTTGCATCTTGCATAATTTAATTCATAAAATATTCGGTATCTACTTATATCTTAAAATAAAACTCACCTACGAATTTGATTTTTCTGATGTTGTAGACGTACTTGGTAAAAAAAAAACAAAATGTGCATATACAATGCTGCATTACCAATATATTAATTTATCTCCTCTCTATTTTTTTTCTCATCATTGGACTTCAGTGCCAAAAGCATATTAGGTGCAACCACATAAATTAGCAAAGTCAAACAAAAAAATTGAATCACGTTGAAGTCTTACATCATTAATTTTCAAAAACTGTTCTAATCGTATTAATTTTTTTTTAAAGATACTGTTAATTTTGTTAGCTAAATTCCTGATGCATTTAGCACTAAATTCTCCGTCGTTCATCGATCTTTTCTGTTTTTTTTTTGTCGATATACCTAGCTGAATAATTTACCCACTATTTGACAGGTGGAATGATTAAAATAACTGTTCTCAGCAAAACTTTAAGCTGAACTAGTTTTTGAAGACTAGTTTAAATCTTGATTAGAAAAAAATAACAGTTATAGAACTAGTTCCTACTCAATCGTGTGTGCCGTTAAAATTAAAGGCGCATGGAATAAGTGTTTTCCACGGCCGTCCTCTTCGTCTGCAGAGAGCCCACTTCGCCCTACATCTCCAATATCTGTGGCTAGCCATCTTTATTTGTGTAATGCAAGTGTGTTACGCAATTAGCTCGCAGGTGTCCATATTCTACTCTGCCCTCATCCTGCTGATTCTCGCCACCTTTACTAACTCCACTGTGTTAAATTCTAGGGACGCTAACAATATTCACTCAAGAGCGTATGATGGTAGTGGATTACATAGCAATGGTCGGCTCCACGGCAGTCCGGTTCGTCTTCAGAGAACCTCCTCTGTCCTACATCTCCAATATCTTCACGCTACCATTTTCTGGGGCGGTGTGGCTGGCCATCTTTATCTGTGTGCTGGGATGTTCCATATTCTTGTATATTGCTTCGAAGTGGGAAGCTAGTATGGGAATGGTAAGTCGTTTTCATGTATTTATGTTTTTCCTAAACGCGGTGCTTATGCCAACTGTCTGCCAAAAAATGCTGATACTGCTGGTACTGTAGTCCCACTTAAACTACTTACATTTGGAAATCTTTCGTAGAGGCTCTTTTCTCTTCATTGCAATATTGTTCTCTGGTTTGTTCTAAAGTCGTTCTTAAAGGCAGAAGAACTTGACAAAGTCTAGACTGTTTAATCAAGCAAAGAACTGAAAAGTTTGCGTAGTATCATTGTTTCCTAAACATAAGGAATTAGTAGCACCAAACAAAACAATTTTTTTTTTTCGCGAATATTTCAGCATCCACTCCAACTTGATGGATCCTGGGCCGATGTGTTGATCCTGATTATTGGAGCTGTGTTACAGCAAGGTTGCACTTTGGAACCAAGATATGCCGCAGGTTTGTACCGACATTTAACCACCTATAATACACCATTTACAATACAAAAGCAAGAAAGCGAGAGAGTAGATAGACCAAAATTTAATTTTTGCGTGTAAAAATTAGTCATCAATTGGCTTTTCGTCGATGTCTTCGCAGAAGTTGCTCCAATTCATTCCTATTCAGGACACGAAGACTCTTACCTACTACTATTCTACCACCAGGTCGCTGCGTAACCCTGATCCTCTTCGTGGCTCTAACGATCCTCTACGCAGCGTACTCGGCCAACATCGTGGTTCTACTGCGGGCTCCTAGCTCTTCAGTCAGGAGCTTGCCTGATCTGCTCAACTCGCCTCTTAAGTTGGGAGCCAGTGATTTTGAGTACAATAGGTACTTCTTTAAGGTAAGCTTGTACAGTAACGTACAAGATAATAATTATGTCTTATCGAGTTTGAGAAAAAGTATGGCTTTGTAGAGCAATGTTTACGACACTAATTATATTATGAAGAAATCCACAATAATTCATTTACTTACGTCATTTGGTTTCTTGTCATCGTTCTTGGGTTTTGTTGAATAACTGCCTCGTTGGTCTAATACTCGCAAGCACGACTGCTGAGCAAGAGGTCTTGGGTTCGATTCCCAGGTCGGGCAAAGTGTTATTGGGTTTTCCATCAGGAATTTCTTAGTAGCAGCCACGGAGTCTGGATTTGTGCTCGGTTGATGGCAATAGGCTCGCCCCCTATTACATAAAACTTAAAACATAACTGGCGAAATGTGGGTGGTACAGCTCTACCTAACCCTTCAGGGATTAAAGGCGAGATGTTTTGTTATGTTGTTGTTGAACAACAAAACAGACCTGAAGCAATAACTACATGGTGGCCTTTCGCTCGGCTTGTGCCGTTCGGCAAACTCCGAATCGAACTCCCTTAATAATGTTCGAATCGGCGCGATACAATTTGATTTTGCCACCTAGCTGTACCGCATCATGCCGACTCGAACAAGTGTGGAAATCCCCTTAGGAAATGGTTATTTCTTTTTAATTATCCTGTACTGTCCCACTGTTGGGCAAAGGCCTCCCCCAATTCCTTCCATGTGCTCCTTCGCGTGCTTCCTCGGACGAGTCCTCGCGGTACGCGTCCAGATCGTCTCGCCATCTCTTTCAGAGCCTGCCTCGGCGGCGCCGTCCGTCTTCCGGCAACCATTGCCCAGCGGTCATCGTGCATGTGGCTGACGTGAGCCGCGCAATTCTATTTTAGCCTTGCAGCGTTCTTGCCATCGTCCACTATGCCCGTTTTGGAACGCTGCGTGGTGTTTCGAAACCTGTCTTGTCTTTTGACACTCAGAATACTGCATTACTGTTTGGCAAACTCTAAGGCGGAACTTCTGAGACTCTGAATTATGCTCATATCAACTGAATTTAAAAAAAAAAAACTTGTAAAAGTAATTCTAATTCAATTTCATTTCGTTTCATTAAAAGAGGTCTTTGGCCTGTATGTAATCTCTTTAAAGTCTTGGTGGAATCTTGAAGAAAACTACAGCAAATTCTGTGCTTTTCAGAAACTCAACGATCCAATACGCAAATCTATATACGAGAAGAAAATAGCCCCGAAAGGAAAGAAACCGAACTACTACTCGATGAAGGATGGGGTCGAGAGGATTCGGAAGGTGAGTAGACTTGCACTAATCTCTCTAAGTGTCATGGATATCATCACCACGCCAAAGAAGAAGAAGAGTGTCCAGTAGCGATTTGATTTCCTATCTAAAATAACATGGTGAACCTTACGAGACTTACCGAAAGTGTCTAATATTTTTAGGGTTCCGTACATTAGTCGGCAAAAAAGGAACTCTTATTGGATCTCTGTCTGTCCGTCTGTCAAGACCCTTTTTCTGAGGAATGCGTGGAGGTATTAAGCTGAAATTAAAATTAAATACTCAGGTCTGCTACTGCTCCGAGCAGTGAGTCAAATTTGTAACTCAACGCGATCAAAAGATATACCGTTTTGTCGCAAATTTTGCGATTTCACAAGGGAATCAAAACCTATAGGGTATACCCGTTGACCTAGAATCATGAAATTTGGCAAGAAGCAATGTCTTACAGCACATGTTAATGAAAAAATCTAAAAAGTTTAGGTAGGTTTTATAACAAAATACCTACAAGCTTTTACGGAACTCTCAGTGCACGAGTCCAACTCGCACTTGGCCGTCTTTTTGAAAGATAATAATTCAATTTGGTACAATCGTCTCTTTTGGCCTGAAACACAGGTTTAAATAAACCTAGATCGGGCACAGGTCGCTGACATCTAAATTGAACTATTGAATACTTGCGACTGTAGAATATATTTTAGTTATAGTTTACTTATAAGTACTTATAATTAGTATGAGAAATAATACTACTGCGCTTAAATGTACACTTTTTGTAATACTTTTTAAATAAATTATTCTTATTCTTCTTATTCTTATTCTTTCACCTTTGACATGGCTACATACAAATAAAATAATACGAATATTTTACAATACGTACTTAGGTACAAATACATACAGCCTTAATAACAATTGTTTAAAACCCACTGTGCAAATAAAGTAGAGTAACACCGTCTACTGACAAGTTAACAGTTATGTATTTATAGTTACTATATTTATGCGATACCGGTTATACTTTGCGCTAAACGTCGTCATAAAAACTATCAACAAGGGAATAACAACTTCAATGGACTTAGACAAACTCTTCATAATTATGGATATTTTATGGTAACCCATAAATTCGTCAGGTAACTACTTACCAGCCAGTGCCATCCATATTTTTGTTTTAAAAAGTCCACCATAACGGGATCATAAGTATGTATTACTGCCCGCGACCTTCGTTCGCGTGAAATTATTATAAAAATATTACGTCCCTTTTTGAATCGGATTTTGTTAAAAATTACAAAGGTTTTTTTTCACGGATCTCTAATTATTTTTCCAAAATAAAAATAGCCTAAGTTAGACCTTATAGCATCAACTATCTGCCAGTAAAAGTCCCGTCAAAATCAGTTCACCCGTTTCGGAGATTAGCTGGAACAAACAAACAGACAGACAGTCAGAAAAAAATGCTTTTTTTGTTGCAAGTGCCGTATACACCGTGTTTTTCACATTATCCATAAACTTTGGCAAACGCTTCTATAGCTTTTAGAAATCAAATCTTACAAAGGAAGTAGGTACTTAAAAAGACTTCGTTACAAAGATATTTTTAATTTCAATTAATAAAATTCAATTGGGCTATGCAGTAAGAAAGGGTCTTAATTTGACCTATGTTGCCGCTTAGTGCAATTAAATTATCAAATGCTATTTGCATTTCCTTTGCAAGTACGAGAGGAACCTGAGAGAAAAAAAAAATAAGAATTCATTAATGTGTCTATAATGCAAAATGTTTATTTCTGTGGCCTGAACATCTGGTTGAAGTTTATGTATATCGTCCGGAACACGGTGTATATATATTTTCATATGCATTCAGTTTAAAGCTATTATTTTGATATTACAAACACGCTTCAATTTTATTTATTTGTATAGATGTATGTAGTGTCGACGTTTATTGATTGATCAAACCTGCAACCATACCCTTCCATGCCCCATTTCCACAAAACTAGCTACAAAATATGGTCATAAATAACAATGAGTACGTCCTACTAGCTAAACATTTGTAATGATATAAAAGAAATTACAATAAGTAGGTATGTACTTATATAACACACCCTTAATTGGGCCAGAGTATCACGAGACGAGGTGGCCGAGAGGTTAAGGCGTTGGACTGCTAATCCAATGTGCTCTGCACGCGTGGGTTCGAATCCCATCCTCGTCGGACACTTTTTATAAATGGTGTAACCCTTAACATAGCCGAAAGGCACTTGTTCTCCTCGCCTTTGCGACCATTTTTTTGTTAGGCCATACCTGGGAACCTTCCAGTTACGGAGATATTGGGGGTCAAAGTTCCAACTTTTTCACAAGTTTTTTTTTTTTAAATACATGTTTTTAATGTAAGATTTTTACTTTACACACCTCCACGACCCCCGTGCTATTCAATCCATCCATCAGCTCAATGTTTAGAGTGCTTTTGTTCGAGTCCTACCGTTAAACGTGATTTTTCACCCCAAAACGAAAAGTCGTTTCTCAGCAATAATTTTTGCGTAAAGTTACTTTGAAGTACAGAATGCTTGGTTGACGGCACATGGAATAGAATTAAAAGATAACATGATATAACTAACAGGTAATAATATTTTTATCTTATCGTTTTCAAAAAATCGATTCTTATTCGGAACTAAAACACATCAAGAACTGTCTGATGAATAAATGCATTTATTTATCGATCGCTTTCTCTCATACAGGGTCTTTTCGCGTTCCACATGGAGCTCAATCCAGGCTACCGTCTTATCCAGGAGACGTACCAAGAAGACGAGAAGTGTGACCTGGTAGAAATCGACTATATCAACGAAATCGATCCGTGGGTGCCGGGGCAGAAGAGGTCGCCGTTTAAGGATTTCTTTAAAATTAAGTTAGTTTTTATTAACTTATGGTTAAAGTAGTTCATTCAGTCTCATTGAATACAGAGTGCATGCGAGTCCGAGCAAGGATTCAGTAAATGGGTATTTATTTATTTATTTTATTTATTGGCCTATCTACAATTGTTACACTGTTTATCCTAATGCTACAAGCAATTTGATACAAGCATAGTGTAGAATATAATGCGATAGACACAGCATGCAAAAAAAAAAACTAAATTATAACATGAAAAAAAATTACAATAATAGTGCAGAAATAACACTTTCAACAACAGTGGGTAGTTTTAGAAACACAAAGATGACAAAAAGTAAAGAAAAAAGTCAATATGGTGGTTAGTTTTGATGGACTTGGCGCTTGAATTTTTTTTATCCAGTATTCCAAAGTATTCCAAGTATTCACATCAATCAGATAAAACGTGTAAAAGTGATTGGACAACCTACTTACACAAATAAACATAATTTCGTTGAAACCATTGCCCTTCCTGCCAGTATTTTTTTTGCTACATTACAATACCTTTGGCATCCCAAATGAGATCATAAAGACAAACTGAAATGTCTTATGCACCTGTTTTTTTACAACGGGACACAGCAATGCTGCTTGACTTATATAAGGCTAATTGCCTAGGTATTTGCTAATTGCTTTATACATATTGTCATTCCCAGCTTCCTCAAGATCCGTGAGTCAGGCGTCCAAGCGAATGTCCACCAGCGGCTGACAGTGGCTCGACCGCGGTGTTCAGGCCACGTGTCGACCTTCAGCAGCGTCGGCATTACTGACATGTACCCCGCCATGCTGATGACGCTGTACGGCATGCTGCTGGCTCCAGCTGTGCTGTTGGTTGAAATCCTGTACAAGCGATTGTGAGTAAGAGTCCATCAGAGCCTGATAGTGGCTCGTCCGTTAGCGGTGTTGGCATTACTGACATGGACCCTGCCATGCGGATGACGTTGTACGGCATGCTGCTGGCTCCAGCTGTGCTGATGGTTGAAATCCTGTATAAGCGATTGTGAGTAAGAGTTCATTAGAGCCTGATAGTGGCTCATATGTTAGCGGTGTTGGCATCACTGACATGTGTCCCGCATTGCTGATGACGTTGTACGGCATGCTGCTGGCTCCAGCTGTGCTGGTGGTTGAGATCCTGTATAAGCGATTGTAAGTGCTAGTCCACTTACGTCCACCAGTGCCTGATTTGTTCAGTACCTAGTGTTAGTGTCATTGATTTAATGAGGTTTGTTTTACAACCTCTTTCTATCAAAGTCTTACAATTTCTTCCGGACTAAGTATAATGAGTTCATGGGCACCTTTTGTTTATCGTTTTATCCTGCGGGATTGAGTGAAAAAATTGATCAATAATAATTGGTAAAATAAAACTTGCCAAACATTCCTCGTCCTTGGTATCTGCTTCATAACTCTCCTGAAGCATCCTATCACGGCTCTCATTGGACCTTTGCGATATATACTTGTATTTATGCAGATGTCTCTTTCATTCCAGAATGACGATCAGACAGCAGAAAAGAGGATTATATGCGGTTGATGACCACATCCCGTTCCGGCACTGACTAAGACTTCTAGAAACATGTTGGTCGTGAACTCGTGATGCTAAACCACGAGTATTACGAAATATTTCTCGCAGAAGTTATTGACACATTTTTACAAGAGAAGATGTTACGCACCTAGTAATAGCGATATAGAAATGATGAAAATGAGAAAGCTATAAATAATCACGATGATGTAGCAAAAGCAAGGGTTTAGTATTGTATTAATCTTAATGGTTACTGTATTGTTTTAAACTCTGGAGTAAGATTTAACTATGCTCTTATTGTATGAGAGCAGCGGTGGCGCAGTGGTGGAGACCCCGACTTACGAGCAGTAAGTCGTGGGTTCGAACCCAGCCAAGCGCATTACTTTGTGTTTATTTCATTTCATCACCACTGCTCTCAAAACGGTGAAGGAAAACATCGTGAGAAAACAGGCATGTCCTAGAACCAAAAATTCTAAGACATGTGACATCTAGCAACCCGCACTGGGCCCGCGTGGTGGATTATAGCCCAATCCCTCTCATAGAGAGGAGGCCTGCGTCCCAGCAGTGGGAACATTAATAGGCTGATTATGCTTATGCTTATGCTATGTTGTTATTGTATGTTTCAAGCTCTGGAATAAGATTAAAACATTTAAGACTTCATCGCGTCATGGGAAGCCGCTTGAAAGGTCTACGATGACATGTGAAATAGATGATACGGAGAATTCTAAATGATACTCTCATGTAATTATTAGGTTTGGCACTAAACACATGATAAAGAAGAATGTATTTATTGTAGAGGCACTTTTTAATTTTTTACTATTCATGGAAGATAGACGCACGGCCTTCCTGAAGGAAAACCAACAATTACAAAAACACAAACAGTTACCAAAGAGAAAAAGTTGAAATGTGTGCGAGTGTAACTGGCTTGAAATAATTTACGGTTTATTTTAACGCCTTATAAAGAAATATTTAAAAAAACATATAACTTAATAATAAACGAAATCTAGCCCATAAGAACCTAACGATATTCACAATAAAGACACGACAAAAGACTTGTGTTTTATTCATAAGTTAACCGACGATTTCTTTTTACATTTTTTCTAGATAATGAGACATTTCTTTTGATGGCACCATTTCCAATGGTTCGTCAAACAAAAGGACGTATGGCATGTAATATTCAGTTGGAAATGTTAAGTAAATATGGCCAATTATGTTTAGTGAAAACCTCAGGCTTGGCTTCAAGTCGACTAGGAGAGGGCTCTGGGTTTGTTTGGCTTTTCAGAAGATTTTATGAAAATTCAGCAATAATTTTCATAAAATCTTCAGAAAAGCTTTAATTGAGCTATAGGTAAATCTTTTGAAAATTTTGATAGTGTTTTTATTTCATTATACTTTGTGTAATGTTATGAAATTTATTTATGACACTGCCAGTGGTCTCTGCTGAGCATGAGGTCTTGGGTTCGATCCCCGGGTCGTGCAAATTGGGTTTTTCCGCCTCAGGAATTTCTCAGTAGCAGCCACGTCTGGATTTGTGCCCGGTTGATGGCAATAGACTCGCCCCCTATTACATGGGACTTAAACATAACTGGCGAAATGAGGCTGTACTATTAGGTACACTTCCGTCTACTCCTTCGGGGATTACAGGCGTGATGTTAAGTTATTTGTGTCGTCCAGCTACGCACACTGGGCTCAATTGTTGGCCTGTGTCACTAGCCGTGGGAACATTGTAGGCTGTTACTACTAAAGTGATGTTCATTAGTACTCTTCAACAAATTAATTGGGACTACATTTGGTCTATTCTTGCTACAGACAAACAAACAAAGTTTCTTGTAAGTAGCGTCATAGTATTATTATCTTTACTGATGTTTGAAGACTTGTCAGCTCCAATTGGTCTCAATTACAGGGAACATCACATTTATTTTAACCTAACAAACCTATTGACTTTACCTAGAAAAAAAACTTAAACATTTTTCAACCAAAATTACTCAAGCCATTCCGATTCTTCATTGTACTTTTGTCTCTCGATCTTCATCGAGCACGATGAATACAATTTCGTTAATATTTTTGATTGTGATACCAAGTTTTTGTAACGCAAAAGATGAGACCACTATTAATTTTATTAAGTTATTTATCAAAAATGATCAAAAACCTACACATTTGATCTATGGTGGACTGTGCTGGAAAAAGAGTAAGTACTTACCGACTGTAGTTCATTTTGTTAACGATAAAGTAAGCTGGTAAACTTATCCTAAGAAAACAGTAATTAAAAAAATATGTAAGCGACATGAATTACTGAATAAACAACGCAATGTTGGATTTTCAGCGCTAGTTTCAACAACTTAAGTTAAAATTACAATATTGCTACAATAGGCATTAATTTTATGTCTCGCTTACGCCCATTTTCACTAACACTAAACGCCACCTAAGTGAGCAAATAAATAAATAAAAAAAAAATACAGTTGTGCACCCGGTTCACCGACGACATTTGAACAAACAGTGCAGTAATATTTGGGAATCCTTTTAGGTGTCGCTTAGTTTCAGTAAAAACGAGCATTAGAAGGTTAGCAATTAAGTAATTTTTAATTACAGACGTAATAAACAAGTTTGTAATGGAAATGTCCAACATAGGAGTGCGGACATCTGCGTCTTTCAAACCGATGTCCAAGTATCAGGACCATGCTACACTGTACCTCACAGATTTGGACTGTGCTCAGTCGAGAGCTGTTATTTCTTATGTAAGTGTATAAATTCAGATGTTAGATGGAACATTACTAGCTCACAACAACATCACGCCTGTAATCTTTGATGGGTTAGGTAGAGGTACGCAACATACAACGAACGATGGATTCTATTCCCAGGTCGGGCAAAGAGATATTAGGTTTTTCATCAGGAATTTTCAGTAGTCAGATTATAGTGGTAGTAGGATTTTTGGCCCGTTTGATGCCAATAGGCTTGCCCTCTATTACATTGGACTTAAAACATATTACTAGCGAAATGTAAGCGCACCTCTGCCTAACCCTTCGGGGATTACAGGCGTGATGTTATGTTATGTTTGTTTCGGTGTTTCTTCTTACAGTAGTCGGACACACCGACCTCCTTCAGTTTTAAAACATAATTGATAGTGACATGAAAAGGTGTGTTTTAAAACCAAATTACAGAAATAAACATCATATAAGTACTTTGTAAAATCGTAACAGACCTTTCGATATTTTAAACCAGGCCTTGTCCAAGGAACTGTTTCAATTCACGTACCGCTGGCTGATCCTGGCCACCTCTCCTCAACTGCAGCAGACCACGTTGTCTCTGATGAAGAAAGGTCCAGTGCTGGTTGACAGTGACCTGGTGCTCGCTGAGAGGGTCGGTAACCAGTTTAAGATGGTGGAAAGTAAGTTGCTTTTGTTGCCGGCCGTCGCTCGTTCGATGGTCGGGAGCGCAGAGTCGTAAGATGGGGTGATCTCCTTCTGTGAAACCGTCATTTCACAAAGGGGGCTGTGTATAGGTTGAGGGAGGTCGAGACCACTCTCCGGACCCGCAGCAGACCTATATACCGGGCGTCGGCGGAGGGTGGACATACTGGACAACGATCTCTTCCAGCCCCCCTAAACGGGTCCAGACGGACGGTGGACTTGGGGACGTCCACCGCCCCCCCATATAACTGGACCAGAGGCGGGGGCGCGTAGTGTTCCGCGCGCGCCCCTATTGAACGTCGCGGGGGGAGTCTTACACCTCACTCCCCCCCGGACTTGAGGAGGCCCACAGACGCAAGCCGGCACCGGCTGGGACCGTGGAGGCGCACTAGTTCCCATGATCCCCGGTGCAAGTGTGGGAAGGGAACACCGGAGTGGTTTTTAGTTCAGTTAGAGTCTGCCAGACCCTCCGCCCGCACTAGGGCGGAGGACATCCATGAGAATTCCGCAACACGGACCAAAAAAAAAAATTAAAGTAGTACTTTCCGTCACTTCTTGATTGAGCTAAGTAACTTCTAGGATACTTTCTTCATAATGAAAAAAAACATGGACACAAAAAATTCAGGTAGATGGAAAGCGAGAAAATACAGATATTATGGATTTAACTGGACCTAACTCTAATCTTAACATAAAAGGGGTGGCAATGATCACAAAATTAAACAGAGTAGTCAAACTTTTTCTCTTTCATAATTAATGGTGATTGAGGTCCTTACAGTGAGAAATATTTCAATAAAATTTTCTTTCGAGTACCCTACCCAAACGATAACTGTCTCCCTTTCCCAAGTGCATAGACCAGGTCTCAACGGCTCCATGATATCAACCCTCCGTGGCTATTACAATGGCAGCCTGGTGGATGTACGGCCTCATCGGGAGCTGTATCGAAGACGAAAGAACATGATGGGCCATCCCATCATCATGTCCAATGTCATCCAGGATAGTAATACCACACGGCTACATCTACCCAGGGAGGATCGGCTGTAAGATTTCTTGCCCACTTCTTTTAACTCTTCTAACGTTCCAGAAAATATATCGTGTGACAAGACCCTTAACGAAGCCGAAAGGCACTTGTTCTCCCCGTCACTGAGATCATTTTTTTGTTCTTGACCATAGCTCAATGGGGTCAAAGTTTCAACTTTTTCACAGGTTTTATTTTAAATACTAGTTTTTAATGTTATTACTTTACTTTAAACACCTCCACGACCCCCATACTATTCAATGCATTCATCAGCACAATGTTTTGAGTGCGTTACATTGAGTCCTACCGTGTTTAAGGTGATTTTTCACCCAAAATAAAAAGTCGTTTCCCAGCAACCATTTTTGCGTAGAGTTACTTATTCGATGTGCAGAATGCTTAGCTGACGGCATCGTGAAGGGTCCGTTTACACCCTGTATTTGTGGTCATTGAAACATTACATAATGTATTTTTTTATTTCCTTAAAAAAACTAGTGAAGTTGACAGAGTATTTAACAATTATAGAAGGCTATCTTTTAACTGATGGACCATGTGAAAGCTGGAACGAATACTTAACTAATAAAATTTAAATTCGCCCCGTTTTGCACGTCAATTTACTGGCATTTACGATCAAATCTTGACGAATTGTCTTGTCAGCCGCCAGACATGACCAGAGAAGTAAACCATCATCTGGGACACCGCGCGCATTACCAAAATTTTCATACCCAACCATAAATAACAAACTTTCATTCTGACAATACTAGTAGACACCTACTCCTTCCTTTTCAGCGAACTTCAATACGATTCCATCACGAAAGCCTGCTGGTCAGCTGCTAAAATTGGCTTCGAGATGATAAACGCGACTGGTCGGTATATCTTCAGCTATCGGTATGGATACAAAGTGAACGGACAGTGGTCTGGTATGATAGCTGACTTGTACAATAACAAAGCTGATGTGGGTAAGTGCCATGGGAAGACTTAATTTGTTTTTAAAAGAAGCTACCTGTAGATTTTTCGTTGGAGTCTAGTTCATAACATAACATCACGCCTGTAATCCCTGAAGGGTTAGGCATAGGTGTAGGTACCTTATAGTACACCCACATTTCGACAGTTTTATTTAAGTGTGTAATAGGGGGCGAGCCTATTGCCATCAACCGGGCACAAATCCAGACTCAGTGGCTGTTTTACTGAGAAATTCCTGACGGGTAAAACCAAATAACGTTTTGCCCGACCCTGGAATCAAACCCAGGACTGCCCAGGAGTGACAACTCGGATCAATAAAAACTCAAAATAGCAAAACGTCATTGTCTTCGACTCTGATATCCTAAGTTTATCTCAAAGGGCTTTCCTGGACCAAGCATTTACGAAATGCTATAACCAAAATACAGTAGGAATATTTTAATCATCATTCGCTTGCCCTTATCCCAAATCATTTGGGGTAGGCGCAGCATATCTTCTTCGTCCATACTTACCGTCATCTCATCAGACACCTCCTTTCTTGCTCGTACGAATAATTTAATACTAACCAAAAACCATTTCCTAAATCCTACGGCAATTTACTGATGACATTTTATTCAGAAACTTCGAGGACCACTATGATCCACATAATGTCACTCATTGTTTCCCCTCAGGCACAAACTGCGTGATATTCCGAGACCGTTACGATGTAGTAACGTACACTGACCTGGTGGCTCCGATGCGGATGCTGTTCATCTTCCGACAGCCTCCCCTGGCCTATGTGGCCAACGTGTTCTACCTACCCTTCTCCACGAGGGTGTGGGTGACCATAGCCGTGTGTACGGCTATTGCGACCGTTACCCTGTTCCTAGCTAGCAAGGTGGAACTTGTGCTGACGAAGGTTAGTGGTTATTAAAAAGAAAACTTGGTGATTTACAGCTCGAATTAATTCATCATCTGCCTAGCCTTATCCCAACTATGTTGGGGTCGGCTTCCAGTCTAACCGGATGCAGCTGAATACCAGTATTTTACATGGAGCGACTGCCTATCTGACCTCCACAACCCAGTTTATACTGGGTAATACGCTACCCCTTGGAAAGACTGCTCGAACAACACAGACAGCTCGAATTAATTAATTAATTATAATTTTCATGCCATCTAAAGAAAGATATGGCAAGAAAGGAGGTGTCTGGCGAGATGACGGGTAATAGAGAAGTATGGAAGAAGAAGACATGCTGCGCCGACCCCAAATGAATTGGGATAAGTGCAAGAGAATGATGATGCCATCTAAAATTCCCTGAAGGTTTAGGCAGAGGTACCAATTTATAGTACTCCCACATTTCGCCAGTTATGTCTATTTCCATCAACCGGGCACAAATCCACTGCGAACTTCCTATTGGAAAAACTCAATAACACTTTGCCCGTACTGGTATCGAACCAAAGACTTCATGCTTAGCAGTAACGCTTGTGAACACTACGCCATCGAGGCAGTCTTACAATTTGTGAACTTAACAGAATACTTTTTCTAAAATCTTCAAAACTATATTATGATAAGTTACCATCTCAGCAACTAGTACTCAAGCGATCCTAACTAATATTATAAACGCGAAAGTAAGTTTGTTGTTTGGTACCTTTTTCGCCTAAACTACTAAGCTGAACCGATCATCCTGAAATTTTGCATATACCTACTTTGTCAGTGTACAGAAACGGACATAGGGTACCTACCTTTCATCCCGAGAAAAAATTTACTGTTCTTGAGGAAAACAACAATAACGTTCTTATGATAATAGATGGCGCCACGTGTCTTTCCAATCATGATTGAATTATATTATTACAAGCAAAGTACAACCTGAATTTGATTGTAAAATTCTAAATTAACGCGAGCGAAAAGCCGCGGACAAAAGCTAGTTTTCATATAGTTTAAACAAATTGTTGAACCAAATACGATCGATCAGTCGCTTTTGAAATTGCCGATCTTTATCTGAACTTTTTGAACTCAGTCTTTCTTGTTCCATATTCCGTGATGCACTAATGTAAAAGTTTGTTTTAGGCTACCACACAGCAGCAGCTGGATGGTGGAATATGTGACGCACTGCTGCTGACTATGAGTGCTGTTACTCAGCAAGGATGTTACATAGAACCAAGAAGAGCACCAGGTACTGAGCAACCTATCTACATCTTCCTCAGTCTACCTTCTAGGTAGAATGATGGTTCACGGTGCTGATGGCGTTGTACGCGGCGTACTATGTTTATGTGTATATGCAGGTCGCATGATGGTGTTCGTGCTGTTCACGGCGCTGATGGCGTTGTACGCGGCGTATTCGGCAAACATCGTGGTGCTGCTGCAGGCGCCCTCTGACTCCATCCGCAGCCTGCCGCAGCTCGCCGGCGCCAAGATCACGCTCGCAGCCAACGATGTCGATTATAACCATTTCGTGTTTGTATGTGGATCTTACTATCTATCATATTATACATTTATATGAATTCGCTTTAGGTGACCCATCTACCACTTTGTTTCCAGAATCAAAGCAAGGAACCTCTTCATACTTCAATACGTGACCGAGTCTTTCCGGAAAATGGCAAAGCAAGACTTTACAGTCTCGCTGACGGCGTTGAGCGAATCCGAAAGGTACGAACCATGAGCAAAAGAAATAGAATATTTAATCTATTGCCCCATGTTCGAGCAAAATTCAGAACAAACATGATTTCTGGGGCGACACAATAAAACTGAAACATGACTTTACTTCTAGGGTCTCTTCGCCCTCCATTCGGTAGCAGAACCAGTCTACCGTCAGATAGAAGCCACGTTCCTGGAGAGTGAGAAGTGCGACATCGCAACAGTGGACTACCTCGTCACCTTCGACTCTTTCACTCCTGTCAGGAAGGGATCGCCTTATTTGGAGCTGATTAGAGTAGTGTCAGTTTTTGCTTTGTACATTTTAGAGAACTTTTTTTGTAGAACTTTACTAAGTTGGTAAACATTGCTTTAAATGTTTCTCACGCTTTTTTTTCGAAGCAGGTTATTGTTTATTTCGATAAGGCGTTTTAAAAAAAACCTTTTTTTTTCTTCATTGTGCCTACCGCAGAAAACTGGAGCCAAATGAACTAACGAATGACCGGCCTACTCACGTTTATGTTGGCTACTGTCTTTAATCATTATTAAAAAAATGTAATCACTATGGAACTGTAGAAATCGTACGTTTTTAAAAATATAATCTCTGCCGTCTTTGGTGGTTCAAAGACCCAAAATAGATACTTCTTGTACTTTACAGCCACAAGCAAATCCGAGAGTCGGGAATCCAGTCAGCGATTCGCAAACGCTACCTCGTCTCAAAACCGCATTGCATTACCAAGATGTCCTCATTCAGCAGTGTCGGTTTGATGGACATGCGACCAGTTCTGATCCTCATGCTGTACGGCGTTGCCGTCTCCGTGACTATTGTAATCGGGGAGATCGTTGTGCATAAACTGTGAGTCTGTAGCAATAACTCTGAAGACGCCTAAACGTGGAAAAAAGCTATTAGTAAAGGGTTTGAGGTTCGTCGGGACTTAGGTCAGTGTCCCGACAAGAGCCTTATTTAAAGAATTAAAGTGCTCACCGAAGTTACATCTTTCTTTTTTTTGTATGCTAAGTAGGCTTGCATTTGGCCGCAACTCAACTCAACCTGATGTGCGATGAAGCGGCCAAGGGTGAAGCACTCTTGCCTAGAAGAAACTGATTCACTCAAACTTTGAAGCTTGCCTTTGATTAATGCGCAAAACTATCGAAACCCCGTACTGCTAAATGATAGACTCACGAGTACTCATTGCGAAAAATACTATGACGGATTGTGCCTGGACCACCTGGAGCCGGAAAGGTCCTGACCCGGAACTGTTCTACAATATGGTAATAGGACTTCTTGCGTAGAAAATCTTAAGGATTATTCTTTGTTTCAGAATGAATCGACACAAGAGGGTTTCAAAAGTGCAAATGGTAAAGACCTTACGTTAAGGTGGAAGAGCCAGGGTAGCCCACGAAATTTAATTTTTCTTAAGCTTTTTTTGCAATTTGCCGGTCAGTGTTAGACTGTATGTTGAACAAAATATGATTCGCGGCCGTAATACGTATGTATTTACGTACAGAATTATAATCATTAAAATCATAAATACCTCCAACAACCCTCTTGAGTTCATTTAATCCCATTCAATGACTATTTGATGAAAATGTCGAGCAGGTTTTTTCTAGTCTGTAATTATTTGAGCGTTGTAAATTGAATAAACGATTTTAAAGACATATTTTGTTTTATTTCCTTTTTTTTGTTCAATATCATACAAATAATTTCAAACGAAAAGAAGTTAATTTTCTAGTTTAGACCTTAGTTATCTGATTTAACTCGTTTCTTTTCTTTAATTTTCTTAATTGGCCGCACTGTTGGCCGTATAGTATTTGTTTTTCGTTGAGCATCCGTTTTTTTATGTCTTTGTGCATGTTTTGGACTTATGCCTTTGGAATCTGCATCTAATTTACTATGGCGTACTTGAAAAGGTGAAATTTGTCGAGAGACTTTAGACTTCTGACTTTGGAAACTCTTCACTTTTAGTTTCTGAGGAAAAGAGTTTACCCTTTTTGTTTTCGGGGAGGGCACATATATCTTGTCCTCACATTGAATATTCGTCGTCTTGTTTAAACAACGCTTACTATCTTTACCGTCAGTAGAAGCTACTGTCGCCTTTGAAAGGTTTGTAACCATAGCACGAAGTTCTGTTAGAGTCCTTCCTTGATAATTTACATCTTCCTGTAACTTGTCCAATTTATTTTCAAAGTGCTTGAAGGAATTTATGACGCGCTGAAAACCGTCTATTGGACGAAGTCTCTGATTCATTTTTTTATTTCAATTCTGGATTATTTAAACTAGAAAATTAAATTGCTAAGCTTTATAATTTTGAATTTTGTTTTATTCAAACTTGTCATTTTCTGACTTTTGATCACAAACAAGTAGCTCTGAGTTTGGTATGAGTATTCTATCTACTCTTTGGCCCTGAGTAATAAGTTTGAAAGAGGTCTACCGTCAGTGAATGCGATAGACCACAGATATTGATAGATATAGATAACACAAGTATCACGAATCGATCTGTATGAAAACCAAGCGTGCCATTTTTTGACTACCTAGTAGGTATGACATCACAAGCACTATTTAGTGGTAGGAAAACCAAATCGATTTAAAGACACCGCCGCGTGCGGCATCTGTCTCCACAAGTAAATATTCAAATGTTCATTCGTGACACATAGGTAAAAGTGTCACAAACGACAACCTACACGGTGTTTTCAAAAAAAGTTATGTCTCACTATGTGCTGCCTTGCAAGCCGTACCTACAAATAATGTCTACACAGTAAGTCGTGCAGTTAGTTTTTATAGGTAGTTATGTATACAAACTGAAAATTAAATAGAAACTAAAACTACCCCACCTACCTACCTACCGTACCTACATACCTGCCCTACCTACCTAACCTACATACCTACCTACCTCGTTGGAATAAACAACACCTTGAATTTTTGCTAGCGTAGCACTTTTGGTCGCTAAAGAGACGATTTTAGTCAAAATTCGGGAAAACCACATTTGAGTTATTTGATCATTCCACGGGAACACCACATTTTTCCGGGATCAAAAGTAGCCTATGTGTTAATTCAGAATATAAGCTATCTTGATTCCAAATCCGTTAAACCGTTTGAGCGTAAAGGAGTAACAAACACACACACATACAAACTGTGTGACAGAGTAATGAGATAGCTAGAGGAAAATAAAAATAAAGCTCTCGAGTTATAACGTTGCTTGTTTTAAGCAGATTAGCTTGCTCATCATTATTAAACGATTTTTTTAAGCTCTTTATTAACGACATCATGCCGTGTATTTTTTGGACTTTGCGACGGTTCCGTTCCCTCAGAATTTTTATTTGTTTGCTTTTGCTTTTTTCCTTCAACAAAGCTTGCTTCCTCAAAATATATCGAACAAATAGTGCTATACTTCGTTGGGAACCAATCTTTATTTCCCGTCGCATCAATCCATTTTTTTTTTTTAAATACCATCATGTGGAAAACTAAAAAATCACGAAGAGGTAAGATTATTTAATAAAATTGTTTACTTAATAATAATAAAATACAAAATCATTTATCTGTGTCCAAAATCGATTCTCGAGAATCGATTTGTGTTGCGTATTCGTCGTCTAATTATAATCTAATCTAATCTAATCTAATCTAATCTAATCTAAATCTAATTATAATTTATCCGATGAGCTAAAAATTTTTAATCTCGCTGGTTTTTCCTAATTTCCGGAACGGCAAACCTTATACACTAGGTATTAGCTATATTGGCAATTGAACATGACATACCTACATGCATACGAACAAATGATCATCATCATTCTCTTACCCTGCTTATCCCAATTCATTAGGAATCGGCACAGCATGTCTTCCTCTTCCATACCTCTTTAACTCTTTATTACTCGTCATCTCATCAGACACTTCATTTCTTGAATGAAATTGTACATAAAAAAGATTTTATTATGAAAAATAAAGATAAAGAATAACATTTTTAAATAAAAAAAAAATGCTTTGATTTTTGACTCTTTCCTACGTTTCTTGACTAATTATGAAAATAGAAGGGGAGGCCAAAATTAGTCGGCCCCGGGCGCCAAAACCCCACGCTACGCCACTGCCTATATCTTATTGTGTTCTGCTCCCAGTGGTTGATTAATCTTAAATTAGGGTCTTAATACCTCTTTATTTAAATTCCTTAGACTAGTCCAAAGAGTAGAATACTTATACCCATAGACTACTGTATGTATCTTGTACCAAACAGATTACTCAACGAAAAGGAGTGGCTCTTCTGTTCAATATTTCTCGGTGGAAGAACGGCAGCCTAAATACACCAACAACAACAACCCTACAATTTGATGTTAAACTTCTAAGTTTCTGGTGTTATATTATAAGAAGCATTGGCTGACAAACTGTAACTTTTGGTTACCTACCTTTATCAATCGAGGGCATTGAAGATTCTAGCGCTAAAGTCTACCATATCCATCAAATTTTACATCCAGTCAAATGGAAATATTTACACAGTTTATGCTGTAATATAATGGATCTAGTAAAATAAATAATAAAAATAATAACATTAGAGCATTTCTCAAAATAATTGTACAATCGACTATAGTCTCTGTCCCATCTTTTTAATATTTTTTCTATCTAATATAATAGATCATTACTATTTTTTATAAATTGTCTAGGAAGTAAAACCACTCTACATAATAAAAAGAATCGAATCTCAATATCTTACCAAACCATGGATCTTTATTTGAGTGGACATGGGCATTGCATAAATAACAAATATTATTTATTTATAACAGAAAGTCACAATTCACTTTAAAACACCCTTTTTGGCATTACTTTATTAATATGTTTTTAATTAGTTATTTTAAAGTAACATTTTGCTGTAAATGTTAACAGTTTTTTTTAGATACACGTAAAATTATGGTTATGTCACCCTATTAAAATTAATAAATCTTCTCCAAATTAATTTGGTGAATTAATTAACGTAATTGATAGAAGGTAACAAAATGGGAATTTTTCTCCGCCTTTGGTTTGTTTCTAAACCACAAAATAAACCTCATATTCAGATAATTTAGACATATATCTACAAATTAAAACAAAAACAAAAACTTTATTTTAACATTTTTATTTTAGCACTAACTTATGAATGGTGCACTTTTTTGAGAAATGCTCATTATACTTTGCCATGCATTAAATATTACGTAGAACGGAACAATAAAATGGTTATTATTTAATTTCCACGCTGGCAACATCATTAGTTCGGCTGTCAAATTCGAAAGATACACGTTCTACAATGGGTGACACTGCGGCTGAAGAAATCCAAAAACTAAACATTGATGCAAAGGCAGGGTTTTATACATTATAATTTAGTTTGAGAACGTATATTTGTACGTTATGTAAGTCATGATAAAGTTTATTGGCATCCGTGGAGGCTGTGTGGTCCGCTGCAAGGACTACGCATATGCCACATGGGTCTGTAGGACTTTCATCAGCTTTTTTTGCTGGAATGAGATCATGCGGTTTCGTTTGCCTGTATTTCTTTTTTTCTGTATCCTAGCCATTGATATTTGTTATTATTTTTGTCTGTAAGAACTTGTAACCTATTATAGGCATCGTAATTTGTGTTTTTGTGCGACCGCGGCCAGTTAAATCGTTTTAGAAAGTATTCAATAGGTTATTAAGCGAAACTGACTTTATTTTCTCACACACCTGTGTATGAATGCGATTTTCCGAACTAAAATTACTATATTGACTTAGGTGTCCTTGTACTACATTTAAATTCAATAATTTATCAGAATGTCGTATAAAATATTTCATTATTCATGAAACTAATAAACCCCGCTATCATAAACATCTTATCTCGCTGTTATTATTTACTAACCTCTTCACAAATGCCAATTGTGAAGTATTATTGTCATAATCACTCATACTTGACCACCTTATATGTGTGATTGCAATATTTTGTTAGCAGGGCATTAAAAAAAATATCTATGGTTACCATTTTTATAAAGACAGATAATTAGAGGTATATTCATAAATGCTACTTAAAGTTGAGTAAAAATTAAAGTCAATAACCATATTTTTTTTGAGATTTTCTTAACTTTATCTGTGTTGATGAATAAACCCCTACATTAAAACTAGTCTCTTATAACTTGGTCCTAACATAACTATTCTCTTTCCAGTCAAAGACCAAAGCAATGAAGGAAAAAAAGAAAAAGCTAGATGAAGGTTCTGGAGGGGCCGCTGAGCTGAATCCATGGCCTGAATTCATCCAGAAGCGGATTGATCTTTGGGATAAGTTCAAAATACAGTACAATGAAGAGTTAGCAAGCAAACCGGATATGAGTATAGTGGTTACGCTACCTGACGGCAAAACGGTAGAAGCTAAAGCCTGGAAAACTAGTCCATATGACGTTGCTAAAGGAATTAGGTGAGTTATACCAATATTTTGTGCTACTTATGATGAATATTGAATAACAACGATTATTATTATAAACTGGCAAGTTTCTGTACATTACGTTAAATAAAAATTACAAATTATAATTAACAATGAAACTATCTTACTGAGTCTTCAATTATAATTTTATTGCAAATTTTGCTAGTATATACACAATAGATCTAAAACACTGAAAGGAGGGAAGGAAGGCAATTGCCCTGCAGTAGGACGATTATAATTAAAGCATAATGGTAGCTGGCATGTTGATTGGTGTGTAGCTTTAGGTGTACTATGGATTATTTTTTGCTCATAGAGCTCCTAAGCGCATACTCCTATGACAACACTCTGGCCAGCACATCACTTCTTATGCTGAAGTATAAATAATCATAATGGTTATAAGAATTTTTAGTAATCAAACTGTATTTTATCTTGAGTACTATGTAGTTCCTAAAACTACAGTGCATTGTTTGCATCGGGCTTAATACCTAAGTATTCTATTGCAATAGTAGTAATAGTGTGCCACTATGTCATCATTCAAGCTCATGTGTAGGAAATGAGCCATGCAACAAGCTATATTGTATAGTATTTTCCTCAAGATATTATTATTTTTATAAATTGATGATTCCAAACAAACATGCAGTCTAGTTCCTTTTCAGATATTATATTCTTGATAAGATCTATATGCAAAGTAGTTCAGAAAAAAGTCATGAAAATAAATTACACGTAAATATTAACATGTTGGCAGTTGCATGGAACTAGTAAATCCTGTCATTATGAGGAAAAAGGACTAATCACTGCCTATGAAAGAATTAAAAAAAAATCCTTTCAACATCTTTCCCCTTGTGTTGTGACCATAGAAAATACTAAAATAATTACAATGAAACTATAAAATAATTACAGACAACAGTTTATCACAGTAAATGTGAATGTAGAAGCCACTACCTATACTTTCTCTTATGAGAACTTTTGATGTCACACCGTTGCAAAAATACTTGTAAACTGGGTCAAATCTTTTAATGACATTCAATGTTTTATACATTGAATGTCATTATGCCCTTCCTGGCTGTCTAGTTGGTGTAGTGGGCGCAAGCGCGACAGCTGAGCATGAGGTCCTGGGTTTAATTCCCAGGTCGGACAAAGTGCTGTTGGGTTTTTCCATCAGGAATGTCTCAGTACCAGCCACGGAGGCTGGATTTGTGCCTGGTTAATGACAATAGGCTCGACCTCTATTACATGGGCCTTAAACATAACTAGCAAAATATGAATGTGTATTAGGTACACCTCTGTGTAACCCTAAAATAACAGGCGTGATGTTATGTTATGTATAATGCCTATCCTAATTATGCTGTCCATCAACCCGCAAAGCGCCCGCCTCCTAGATTGCTCCGTCTGAGAGTAGAGACTTGTGTCGCAGCAGTAGGTACATAATAGGCTGATTTTGTATGACTATGTAATGATGCTAGAACAATGTATATAATAACTAATTACTTATTTACCTGCACACAAGCGAGTGGTGGAGGAAATAGTAAGTACTTTACTTAAGGGTGGACTGTTGATGGCTTTAACTGGTTAATGTCTATACTGCATAAACTTAAAGCATGATTAATGTTGAGAATTTGATGTATTGTATAAAAACTTATTTACCTGAAGTTATATTACAGTATATGGAAGGCTTTCCAAACAAGCATTGTAAAGAGATTGGGAAAGAGTAAAATAACGAAGCATGCTTACAACTATCTATTGGCTATATGCGCTGTTTGAGCAGCATGTTTCTATATACAAACATATGTATGCTGCGCTTTGTTGGTGTTTATAATACAATTATATATCCAAAATGCTTGTTGTCTTGTAATCATAAAGTTTATCTATAACCATTAGCATTTAACAACTCTACTACCATTATAATATTGTCAAACCACCTCATTGGAGACTTATACTCGTTGAATGCATAACCTCGTCCTTGAAAAAAATCCCAGTAAAAAGCCACTCCAGTTCTGCCCTGCTTTTCCACATCCGACCCTCATGATGACTGTCCTCCATCGCAGCCAGGGCCTGGCTGATGCAACCATCATCGCACGGGTGAACAATGAGCTCTGGGACCTGGACAGGCCGCTGGAAGGTGACTGTAAGCTGGAACTCCTGCGGTGGGATAACACGGATGCGCAGGCTGTCTTCTGGCATTCTTCTGCACATATGCTGGGTGAAGCTATGGAGAGGGTAAGTGTTGAGATTGTCTTTTATTTTAGGCTATGGTAGACGAGAATTTTGGCCACTGTAATTTAAAACCTCTTTTAAAATCTCTCAGCATTATATTATGATGAAACTAATAAAATGAACATAATATTTTTAATAATTTTGTTTATTTGTGGGAATTGATATCAGCTATTAATAAAATAATCAAGATTTTTATCAACCGCCTATTCTATCTGTCTAACTGACGGCATGATGGGCGGTTTGATTATAATTCCGGATTTCACTGTTGTGTAGAAACAATATAATATCAATCTAACACTTATTGAAAATAAAAGCCATGTAAGTTCTGTGCCGCTAAACATTATAATTACTTTAAAAAAAAAAAATCCTCTTCTCATCTGCTATCAGTCATCCCTGACTATGATGATGTGTGGAAAGATGCATCACATTTTTATAGAATCAGGACCAGTGTCCTAATTCTACTTAATCAGGCAACACAATATCAGCTTTCTTGAGTCTCTTAGTATGATTTGGCATCAATAGTGAACGTGAGAGGGGATTTGGATGGTTGGTTAATCTATCTTTGTATTTATCTAGGTAGCGCTTCGCTTCTTCTAGGACTTTGAAAAATGATTTTTTAAATTTATTTTATCATTCTGTCAGGTATACGGAGGCTGCCTCTGCTACGGTCCTCCCATCGAAGAAGGCTTCTACTACGACATGTATTATCCTGAAAAGGGGGTAAGAATACACTATCATTTATAGATCCTACCTAGCTTTTTCCAGCTGTTATAGTCTAACTACAGGCATCTAAATACTATCCCAGTATACTGGGTGTAAACGGACCCTCCACGAAGCCGTCAACCAAGTATTATGTACTTATTATTGCTGGGAAACGACTTTATTTTTTGGGGGTGATGAATTATGTTTTACATTGAGTGTAACGCACTCAAAACATTGTGCTGGTGGATGGATTGAATAGTACGGGCGCCGTGGACGAATTTAAAGTAAAAATATTTCATTAAAAACATGTATTTAAAAAAAAACTTGTGAGAAACTTTGAACTTTGATCCCCAATATCTCCGTTACCAGAAGGTTCCCAGGTATGGTGTAGAACAAAAAAATGATCGCAATGACGGGGAGATCAAGTGCCATTCGGCTTCGTCAAGGGTCCTGTTACACCCTGTATTACATGGAGCCTCTGCTTATTTGCTGTCCACAATATAGTAACAACAGAGCAGTACCCAATGAGGAATTATAGTAATAATCCTTTCTCAAGGCATGTCCTTTCATAATTTTGCTGAAATAATAGCCAACATTAAAAGCTGTGCGTGACTATTATCATAAATTATCAGCATGTAACATTATCTGCTGATCAATGTCGCTTAATTGCCATTAAACAAAACAGAGTTGACATGTGAGTGACAAGATTATACCCATCCTTTTAAGTGCACTAACATCATTATTTCAAATTCGATGGTTGTTTTATCTTAATTTGCATAACGTTTGTCATGAGGTTTTTGTGTCTCACCCTCCATTTTTCTTTATCTTTTGCAATTTGAACCTAATGGTCTTGGTAGGATTCCAAATTGTTTCACCATCCTCTTCTGGCCCTCTGCGTGTCCAAATCCTCGGCTCCTAATATTAGGTACCCAATATGTTATAACATTCACCCAATCAATCAACAGCATACAGACAATTATAGAAGATTTAGGACGAAATCACACTAACACGCACGGATTAACATTTTATGTAAATGTGCTTTTAATGCATATGAGTTTGCATACTTGCGAACGAACTTTTCGTCTACCGAATGACGTTGCTTTGTGAAAGAGATACTGAAAAAAATGTGCTGGTCCGTGTGTTCAAGTGTTCCAGAAAAGGTATAAATTAAGGTAATATTATTTACGAACCATTTTCTTCAACAGATTTCATCAACGGACTTCCACGTCCTAGAAGGCTTAGTAAAGAAAATAGCGAAAGAAAAGCAGCCATTTGAACGGCTAGAGCTTACTAAGGAGCAGTTATTCGAGATGTTCGACTACAACCCCTTCAAAGTGCGCATTTTGAACGAAAAGGTCAACACTCCCAAAACCACGGTGTACAGATGCGGCCCACTCATTGATTTGTGTAGGGGACCCCATGTAAGGCATACGGGGAAGGTCAAGGCGCTGAAGGTTACTAAGGTATGTTCATTTGTTATTATTTGTGTAATTTCTAATGACAAGCATGGATAAAGTAAGTAGTGAGTGTATTAGAGGAAGTTTGAAAGTTGGACCAGTTACAAAAAAGGGAATCGACTGTCTTGGTATGGGCATGTGATGAGGAGGGACGAATCGCATGTGACTAAAAGAGTGATGAATGTAAATGTTAATGGATGGAGAGGGAGAGGAAGACCAAAGAAAAGATAGATGGATTGTGTGAGGAATGATATGGAGGAAAAACTAGTAAATGATAGCGTGACGATTGACAGAGTGGAATAGAAGAAAAAAAATATGTTGCGCCGACCTCAATTAACATGTGACAAGCGTAGGAAGATGATGGTGAATGTTCTATGTTGGGGTACAGGTGTACGCCATTTTCTTTTGAATGATGAAAGTTGCAAGTCTAGTGTGATTTACGGGGGCGGATTAGATCTAGCTAGGTCTCATATCCGTGAAAATTCGTTTTCTGTGTTTTCACCTGAGCCCAGGTACGCCTCGATCGCCCAGGTACTTATGTTCTATTTGTGTATCCGACTGGAAGGATATATTAGCATAATGAAAGTCAAATTTAAATTATGCAGATTTACCAAGCCGGTAAATAAAACATGATTATATATGTCACCGTAAAATTGTAAATACCGTTAGATTATAACCTATCACGCGTACAATCTCGCGAGATAGATTATAGTCGAATGGTATTTACACTTTGCGCGGGGAACATGACGTTCAACCAATCAGGGCGCGAGGTGCGTTCCGTCGCATGCCATTTCACAATTTGACGATTTGACTTCGATAGATTATAATCTACCGAAAAGTAACGCGTTGAATTGTAAACAGTATGTTACGGTTTACAATCTTTAGACTGATTACAATCTCGCGAGATAGATTATGTGTGATTATGTGTGTTTGTTTTGTTTTTCACAATAAAACTGAGTCATATGGTACTTAATATTATTCTGCGTTTTTTTTAACACAACTGCTCTACCATGACATGACCTTTATCGCTAAAACTTTGCAGTCACAAAAACTACTTAGATAAGTACAGAACTAATGACAACATTTTCCCTCAGAACTCATCCACGTACTGGGAGGGTAAGGCGGACGCGGAGAGTCTTCAGCGCGTGTACGGCGTCTCGTTCCCAGAGCCCAAACAGCTGAAGGAGTGGGAGCACATACAGGAGGAAGCCGCCAAGAGGGACCACAGGAAGATCGGCAGGGTATGTGTAGCATGAATTTATGTTTTGCCATGTTTAATGTTTTTGTTCCTTCCTTCTCACAGAGAGGAGGCCTGTGTCCCAGCAGTGGGAACATTATAGGCTGATTATGCTTATGGTTTTGTTTAATACGGAGTGGAAGGGACACCGACGAAAAAACTGTTATACATAGAAATTTTTCGCCGGTTATTTAAAAAAATACAGCTTTTTCCTACAAAAGTGCAATACCTACACGATCAAAATGTATAGAATAGCTGTTTTTTTTTTTAATAAATGACGAAAAATTTATATCGAATTCATATGATATATGTTCCCAACAAGGTCTCTAAACTTATACTGTCACTTACGGGATATCTTCCGTGATTGTTAATTATTTTGAACTCCCGATATTTCGACGCTGTTGCAAGCGCCATCTGTTGTTTGTATCAAGTCCAACCATCACAACTTAATATTATCACACCTGTAATCCCTTGCGACCACTCGACCAACGACGAGTCCTAGCATCAGTTTACTGCATTTACTTAATACTCCATCTTTAACAAAATTCCACCACATGTACTTAGGTGGTAACATTTGGTGACACAGCAAAATAGTAACAAAGAGGCAACACGACCGAATGCTACAGAAAGAGAGAATTTACTTATTTACACAAACTAATTTGACCTCTATTGTTACAGGAACAAGAGCTATTCTTCTTCCACGAGCTATCCCCGGGCTCATGCTTCTTCCAGCCGCGCGGCGCTCACATATACAACACACTTGTCAACTTTATTAGAGAACAGTACAGGTATGTTGGAACTATTTCACCGAAGAGTTAGTTACATTTAAATCCTATCTAATAGGGGGCGAGCCTATTACCATCAAAGGAGCACAAATCCTGACTCCAGGCTGCTACTGAGAAATTCCTTATGAAGAAATCCAATAACACTGCCCAACTCAGGATCACACACTCAGCAGTGGTGCTCGTTACCACGAGGTTTAAAAAGGCAGTCAGTTCTTTGAATTATGTCAAAAAAAGACTTCTTTTCCAAATCTTTTATGTTTATAACTTCGTAACTTTTCTTTTGTCCAGACTACGCGGCTTCCAAGAAGTGGTAACCCCGAACATGTACAACGCCAAACTGTGGCAGACGTCGGGTCACTGGGCGCACTACGCCGAGAACATGTTCTCTTTCGACGTCGAGAAGGAGACCTTCGCGCTCAAGCCCATGAACTGCCCCGGTCACTGGTGAGTCTAGAACGTTCTTACTAACATGGACTACGTCAGACTGGCAGACGTCGGGTCACTGGGCGCACTACGCCGAGAACATGTTCTCTTTCGACGTCGAGAAGGAGACCTTCGCGCTCAAGCCCATGAACTGCCCCGGTCACTGGTAAGTCCAGAACGTTCTTACTAACATGGACTACGTCAGACTGGCAGACGTCGGGTCACTGGGCGCACTACGCCGAGAACATGTTCTCTTTCGACGTCGAGAAGGAGACCTTCGCGCTCAAGCCCATGAACTGCCCCGGTCACTGGTAAGTCTAGAACGTTCTTACTAACATGGACTACGCCAGACTGGCAGACGTCGGGTCACTGGGCGCACTACGCCGAGATTAAGTTGTCTTTCGATTTCGAGAAAGACTTTCGCGCTAATTGAGTAACATAAGACGATAACACTAACTCAAAGACCATAATTCCTTTAATTTATATTTGTTGTTTTTATAAATGGCTTTTGTAGTAAACCTCTATAATTTGTCCCAGTCTGCTGTTCGACAACCGCATCCGCTCGTGGCGCGAGCTCCCGCTGCGCCTGGCCGACTTCGGCGTCCTGCACCGCAACGAGCTGAGCGGCGCGCTCACCGGCCTCACGCGCGTGCGCCGCTTCCAGCAGGACGACGCGCATATCTTCTGCACGCCGCAGCACATCGAGCAGGAGATGGTAACTATGTCCCCTTATCAGCATCAGCTTCAAACGTGAGATTGGAGGGCCCTGGAGGTCCAGCAGCAGACTGTCACTACGGAACGTCTTTCTCATCTTATCATTCAACTACCCAGCCACTGGACTGACTTCATCACTCCACCTAATCTGTGAACTAAATGATCTACATCATATTTTCTGAAGACACTTTTAAATGTATGGACTATTTACCACTTCAGCATGCTAATTCTGTAAGCACAAACAATAACATAATCTTGTTCATCCTCAGCTGGCGTGCCTGGAGTTCCTGAACTGCGTATACACGACGTTCGGCTTCACGTTCCAGTTGAAGCTCTCCACGCGGCCTGAGAAGTTCCTCGGAGATCTCGCCACCTGGGACCAGGCTGAGAAGGTGTGCTAACCTGTTTTAGACCTTATTATGGTTTGCTCTCAGTTTTGCTACATCTGCCTGCATATCTGCAAGTCGTTAGGTTAAACGAGATACATACTTTAATTATTATGAGTTTTGTTCAGTGCACTAAAGTATTTATAAATAGTATAATACAAGGTCTCTCTGACAGTTGTTCTTCTACACTACGCAACGGATTTTGATGCGGTTTTCACCATCATCCAGAGAATTTATTCTGAAAAGTTTGTTTATCTCTCAGCATAACGATGTCAAAACGTGAAGGGCTTGCCTATTCACTTGACCTTATGACTGCGTCTGTGGGCGGAGACTAAGTAGTTAGGATGGTTAAAACCGCATCAATGCGGACTTTAAAAGATCTAAACGGTGACATACAAAAAGCGATGTTGTTTTATATCATCGTAGATGTATCTAAAATAATCCTGATCGTAAAATAAACGTCTTCTTTTCAGGCTTTAGCCGAGTCCCTTAACAAGTTCGGCCAGCCCTGGCAACTAAACCCAGGTGACGGCGCCTTCTACGGCCCCAAGATAGACATCACCATACAGGACGCACTGCGCAGGTCGCACCAGTGTGCCACGATACAGCTGGACTTCCAGCTGCCCGAGAGATTCAACCTTACTTATGTCAGGTGAGATATTTATGTCAATAGATCACATCTTCACATCATCACATCTCGCGTATGGGTATTACTCAAAGAGGTCGGCCCAGTTCATCCTGTGGCATTGTCTACAACGCCGCCACATACGAACTATGAATCGCAGCTAACGTCACACAATATTCTACATCGCGCAAGCATTTAGTATTTAGAGGTATTCCGCATAATTAGGATAAGCATTAGCCCACCCGTCTGATTGCAGAATTCTCTGTTTTCAAAATAAGGAATTTAATACCGTATCCCATACCTCAATTTCGCCAGCTATGATTTAAAACTTTGAAATGACATCACCGCAAAAATTGCCACCAACGACACAATTATTCTAGAAGCCGATTTTGGGTAAGAGAAACGAAAATAATCACTTATTTTGGGCTACAAAATAACCGCAAATAAAATAAATTGAACTTCAAGAGGTTGGCTTACGTTTTTTGTAACTGACATAGGTATTTCAATAGCTGTCTTTATTATTTCCAGCGAGAGCGGCGATAAGAAGCGTCCAGTGATCATCCACCGCGCCATCCTGGGCTCCGTGGAGCGCATGGTCGCCATCCTCAGCGAGTCGTACGCCGGCAAGTGGCCCTTCTGGCTCAGTCCGCGACAGGTCTGCGTCGTGCCTGTCGGACCGCACTTCGATGACTATGCCAAGCAGGTAAATTATATAACATACCATAACGCCTTTAACCTTCGGAGAGTTAGGCAGAAGTGAACCTAATAGGACACCCACATTTCGCTAGTTATGTTTAAGTCTCATGTAGACTACGCTAAGCAGGTGAATTCAATATTGAATGTTCTTCCTCTTATACTACGTACACGATATGAGTACGTTCCACAGCTGCGAATCACAGTAAATCGTGTTTTATCGTAGTGGACCTACAGACCGACGGCGTATACAGTCTTCCCAGTTGGTAATAACAACTTTATCATGATTAGAATAAAGTTAACTATGATTTTGATAGACTTATCAGCGGCGGCGACCCAACGACGACCTTATGTTACCGAAAACAGATCAGTAATTTGACTCACAAATTCGACGTAAAGTCAGAGGAAAAATAAAGTGTGAAAGAACAAGGAAGACAATTAATGCAAATTAAACCATTAACAGGCATTTTTAAACTGTTGAGGAGGTCAATTAGTCAGAAAGTAAAGCTTGCTTGCTTTCTAAATAGTAAATAGTAATGTTTATTATATATTTTTATTATATTTATTTTCTCCTAATACAAGCAATTCCTTGCTCAAAAGGTGACCTCCAATAATATGTATCGAAATGCCCATTGTAATTGAAATAAACATTTTTTTTATTATTATTATTACTTCAGGTGAACGAGAAGCTGTTCGCGGCAGGTTTCATGTCGGAAGTGGACACGGACGCCGGCGACACGCTCAACAAGAAAGTGCGGAACGCGCAGCTCGCGCAGTTCAACTACATCTTAGGTGAGATATTGTTGTTATACCTACTATAGATGGGCATGTCCATTCGATTTTTGTAGATAAAAACTTATCAAGTGATTTTTAAATATTTTTTATACGCAAACCCTGCATAGGGAACCACAGCAAACCCTGCTCGCACTCGAATTTTTCTTTCCATATCAAAAACAGCTGTTACCAAGTGATGTCTAAACTCCGAATACGTTCAAAATCTTGCTTACGAGCTAGAAACACTCAGTTCCCTTTGCAAGTTATTATTTTCTATGCCAATTTCTCGTAGTTACTGTGTTTGTTCATCCTGTAACTGTAACACCGATTTTTTTATCTCACAACCGTTTAATTTTATCCCTAGTGGTCGGTGACCGCGAGAAGTCGTCCGGAACAGTGAACGTGCGCACGCGCGACAACAAGGTGCACGGCGAGATGTCCGTGCAGGCGCTCATCGACCATCTCAACACTCTGGTCAAGGACAAGACCCTATCCGAAGACAGTGAACTACTCAAGTAGATAGTTGAAAGGGCGAAGATTTTTGAATCGTTTGTAATTGCCACAATTTAGAAAAATTGGCTTTCCCACCGCTGGCAGGTCACTTCGGTTTTATTATTAGAAGAGGTTCTAACTTTTCTCTCTGGAAGCGGTCACCCCATCGCCAATTTGATTTCTAGACAGTTGCGGCGTGCGATAAAAGAATAACCCATGCGGCACATAATAAAACTGATACAGAAGTGGTGAAGCAGGCGCTTAGACACTACGCTTTGAGAGCTGGCCTATAGGATTTCAAGGGGTAAACAATCCCAGAGCTATAGAAAATTGGTCTTCAAGAAATTCTTGAGGGTAGTAAATGTGAATGTAATTAATTAGACTTCCTTGTATTAATATTTATTTAATTTAAAATTTTGTTTAGGTTATTATAATGAAACGATATTATAATTGTTCTCTAAATCTGAAGGCCTATATATTAGATAAATAAATAAAATTCCAAAGGACCTTGAAGATGTTCCTGACTTATAAACGATTCAAAAATAATACTTTAGGATAGTACATAAATTAATGGGAAAAGAATTAAAAGTATTGTTCACACAGTGGTGTACACTATCTGAATTGTTTTTAATTATTTATTTAGAACGCTAGATTCTTATGTGGATCTACGTTAGTTTTAAATAGGATGTAAGTCACCGAATTTCAGTTTTATTCTGGCATTTGATATCTCACTGCTGTGCAAAGAAATCCCTAAAGCTAAAGCGAGTGCTACTATAGCAAATATACAACAAAAAAATGCACTCAAAATCACAATTTCCATTCCAAAGTTGTAACAAATGAAATTTTCTTTTTCTACCAAATTGGTAGAAAAACAAGTAAACCATTTTCTTTCAATTTTAAAGGGTCTTTGCAAAGCAGTAGCTTTTTAGGTTAGGAATTTATGAGTGATGTTTTGTTCTAGCTTCCAAGCTAGACGTTATACCTATGGGATATTATAAAAATATGAAGAATTAACACTTGGTACCTTTCCATCACTTAGTAATTTATTTTTGAGTAGTAAACTTAAGCTTGTCAACTTCAAAAGTTCTAATATTATGCACACTGGAACTACTACATACTATATTTGAATGTTCATACTTTCAGAATTGAATTATGATTAAAGGATTGGTTGTAATTGTAACTCTTAAATTATAGAGAAACACCTTAAAGACTAGTATTATATTTAAACCATGTAAATTCCTAAATGGTCATTGACTCGTCGCTGACTGCAATCGGCACATAGGTTCACGCGAATTTCGCCCTTCAGTCTTATGTTCCAGTGAATGTTTTTGTATGAAGATATCCCGTATCCAGTACGTAGAAAGAAGGTATAGTTTTGGTGAGTAACTCGCTTTATGTACGGTTTAGGTTTATGAATAAGCATTTAAAATATTTTGAACCTAGCTTTGTACAAATAAAATTATCCTGGATATTCTTGTTTTATTAATTACACACAGTTTTCTATTCTAATTTTATTGGGCACTACAAAAGCCACTTAACATCGTAGGCAAGTCTACAACATGGAGATACCGCGTACACACTTCGTAGACTACCTGCGTATCGCGTAGTCGCCTCGTATACATCGCATGTACACTACAAAATTGAAATTACTAAGATGGTTTAGTTTCCAGTGTCCATTATCAATCCATTCTGGTTGAAGTTTAGGGCCAGCAAAATATATGATACTGTCGTGGACACTTGAACATAGCGAAATCGACAATTCCATTCTTGGACATAGCGGTTGCTCTCAGACCTAGCAAACCAGCCTTTCTTTTGAATGTAGATGCGTTATCTGTGGTCCTAGCCTATGCCTAAAAGAAAAAAGATTTTGAAACAGTATTTTATTCCATTTCTTTGGTCTTCAGAGGCTGAGTTTGGTAGAACCGTATTATTTACTTTGTACAGCTTTCTTTGCGCGTTCCTGTCAAAACAAAATAAAAATAATTTATGGTTTTAGTACAGACGCAGCACATCAAGTTACTACAATCTGTCAAATTTCTTAACTTTATCGCTAAAGCATTAGGTTCAAGAGTGATTGGGAAAATTTGACAGTTGCGGCGTCTGTACATGATGCGGTAAAAGACCGTATTAAATCGGTAAATCTGTTTGGATCGCAGACAGACAAAGACAAATTTACACGCAGTTTTTACATTGTCGTTCTCCTGCCCTGCACGCGTAGCATGATCACCGTAGACAAGGATTTTGTTGACGGAAGAATCGACAAAATGACAATCTGTCATTGTGTCGACACAATGTCATTTTGTCGATTCTTCCGTCAGATAAATCCTTGTCTACGGTGGTCATGCTACGGGTGCTGGACTAATTTCAGTGTAGGAAAGAGATGGCACTAGACCTGTATAGCTCTGTCTCTTTCTCACACTGGAATTGCTCCTGCTTTAAGACTTATACTCATAGTTACCCCCCTATTACCCCCTAGCTACCCCCAATTTATTTGGGGTCGACGCAGCACGTCTTCTTCCAAACGAGTAATAGATAGATAATCGTCATCTCATACCCTTTCTAATCCAGCCATATCATCCTTCACACAGTCCATCCATCGTTTCTTTGGTCTTCCCCTACTAGCCTCAAAACTTTCCTCACGCACGGCATTTTCCTCATTCTCAGTACCGTAGTAAAACTCACAATTTAAACACGATGATCTCTGCTACCGCGATGGCTACTGACACGCAGACGCCGTACAGCATGAAGATCAGAACCGGCTTCATGTCCACCAGACCCACGCTGCTGAATGAGGACATCTTGGTTGTGCAGTGCGGTTTCGGGACTTGTAAGCGCTGTGATAGCGCTGACTTAAGGCCGGACTCGCGGATTTGTTTGAAGCTGCGAAAATAAAAAGATTCTATACCGACTAATATTATACAGGATGGATTAGAAGGGACTCGATGCACAAACGACTACCACGTATTTAGTACATCATTCTGACATATTCAAATAGATATTTTGTTAAAATACCGGTGAAAAATTTCTATGTGATAACCGTTTGTGCATCGATATCCTTCCACCCTGTAAACAGGAAAAGTTTGGATGTAGGGGTTAATCTTCGCAACTACTAATCCGTTTCTACTAATGGGAAGCTATATTATCCCCAAAGGTTTATAGGCTATATTTAAAAACGTTCTTGTGGGATAATTTCCGACCATAGACCATATTATCCACGCGAGAGAAACCGCGGACAAAACGTACTATTTTAAAAATCTACATCCAACCTCTGCCTAGCAGATGCAGCCACGGGTGTACCTACCAGTGGCGAAGGTTCCATACAACTCGATCGTATTCCATAGTCAAATAATAAAATCCCATTTAAGAAATGTACTCCGGCTTACCTCTTAAAAAAATTGACCCTTCGCTACTGGATCAGTTAAATTTTGGTCCCATGTAATAGTGGAGAGTCTATTGCCTTAAACTGGGCACGAGTCCAGACGGGCTACTCAATAACACTGACCGATCAATCGAACACAAGACCTCATACTGCTCAGTAGCGCTTACCATCTAGAGTCTAGATGGTAAGCGCTACTTTAAGTTAACTGTGCGCGCTTTTAAGTTAGCTGTGAAGTAGAAGGTTGAGGAGCGCTGGTCTTTGTGGAGACCTGTGACACGTAGAACTGTTTTTGTTTCTGAATGATTTCATCATAAGCCGGCTCCATCTGTGATGCTGAAATTTTTAGCAGTGAAAAAGGTTACAAAGACAATTTTCTCTTAGTTTCATTACTGAAAACGTTTATTCGCACAAATAGCTTGTACCAAACATAGCCATTATTTTTTGGGCGTGGGCAACTATATTTGAGTATTGTGTCCTAGATATGAACTTATAAAATTCCAATTTGCTGGTGTTAAGAAATAGTTGCTTCAAATGTTGTTAGTTTTCTAACAATACGAAAAATACACTTGATTTTTGTTTGTTGGTCGCGGTCCGGATATCAACGCTTCAGGGGCGGAGATGGCTCGCGGGCCGTAGTTTTCCCATCCCTGATCTAGACCAACGAGCCAGTCTAAATAAAAAATGAGAGTAAAAAACTGACAAACACTAACACAACTCTCAGAAGCTCCAGGTAAGGCGATCCCTTCCTCACAGGCACGAAGGCATCGAAACTGTTGAGGAAGTCTACCTCCCTCAGATCACATTTCTCCGTCTCTAGGAACGTTTGCTCGATGCGCAGGTATACTGGCTCCACGATTGAGTGGAAGGCGAAGAGACCCTGGGTGATGGAAGGGAGAATAAGTCTTGGGTCTGTGAATGAACTCTATCAGACTTATATTTGTACCAAAACAATAGTATAATAAGTTAATCACCTGTCTAATCCTCTCAACTCCTTCATTAAGGTCGTAGAAGTGTTTCTTCTTTTCTGGCTCGATTCTCTTGTACACCACTTCACGGACTGGGTCTTTGAACAACTGAAACAGATAGTAGGTATGACGACTGGCTCACCACATCTAGTTTCGTAGGCAAAGTAAATAATTAAACTGTGCAGGTCGTTTTAGTATCTTCCAAGTTCTAACCAAATATTAGCCAACTTTTGTGGTCGCCATTCCGAATCTTCTTTGCAAGATTCGGAATGGCGACCGGAAAAGTTGGCTAACGGGCTAGACAACGGTAGCACAGGACCAGTCGAAAGCTTATGATAAGAAAGATAAAATCAATACTCACTTTCAAAACGAAATGGTTATAATCGACATCGTTGGCTGCGAGCGTGATCTTGGCGTCGGCGAGATGAGGCAGGCTGCGGATGGAGTCAGAGGGCGCCTGCAGCAGCACCACGATGTTGGCCGAGTACGCCGCGTACAACGCCATCAGCGCCGTGAACAGCACGAACATCATCATGCGACCTGCACATTGTGATACATCATTATAGTACGCCGTGTACAACGCATCAGCGATGTGAACAACACGAACACCATCATGCGACTTTCACACTGTGACACATGAATATATTCTTTCTTTCTTTCTTTCTTTCTTTTTTAAAAACGTTGCCCCACACTAGGAATTTCTCCTGTATCGTGGGTGCGTTTACAAACATTTAAACTCACATACACAAACAGCCAGACCCGGAACAACTACCTGTAGGCCATACAAATATTTGTTCCGTGCGGGAATCGAACCCGCGACACGAAGCGCAGCAGTCAATCGCTTAGCCACTGCGCCAACCGTGCCGTCAATATTACACCACGTCACAGATAATATAATACTACGTCTACGTAACCACGTACAACGCAATCAGTGCCGTGAACAGCACGAATACCATCATGCGACCTGCACTCTGTGACACATTAACATAGTACGCTGCGTACAACACCATCAGTGCCTTAAAAAGCGCAAACACCATCATGCGACATGCACATTATGACATATCAATACAGTACGCCGTGTACAACGTTATCAGCGCGCGTGAACAGCACAAACACCATCATGCGACCTGCACTCTGTGACACATTAACATAGTACGCCGCGTACAACACCATCAGCACATTGAACAGCGCGAACACCATCATGCGACATGCACATTGTGACACATCAACATAGTATGCCGCGTACAACGCCATCAGCGCCTTGAACAGCGTGAACACCCATCATGCGACATGCACATTGTGACATATCAACATAGTGCGGCGCTTACAAATATACAAACCAAGGTTAGTATCATTTTAACTGACCTGACAGCCTCCTAGGTTCCATGACACAGCCCTGCTGGCCAATAGCGCTGAACGTCAGCAGCATCGCGTCTCCTAAGCTGTCCAATTGTGTTGGACCCTGAAAGCAAAGGGTGCGCCTCTCATAACGATTTTTACGAGTGCCCCTGAAAAGAAAATGAAAAAAAAAACAAAACAAGGCCATTAACAAACTTTTGTTTATCGTTCTAAACAAAATTCGAGATCCGAAGATACACAATTATAATTTCTGTCATACAGAGATTGGTGGATTAAATCGCCACAAAGGCTTCTCTTTATATGTCACATCTGAAAACTTTTGATATGAGGATCGTATGCGCAGGTACTCGTAAAAAAAACTTTTCCTACTAATATCTATAAAGTCCGTCAACTGATGTACAGGAATTTGTTTTTTTTTCCCGTATCAAAAGTGTCTATTTACTACTCTCGAAAATATATAGCTATGCGGTTATCAAGAAGCAAACGTGGTTAGCGGTTTAGAATTTGGAAGTAACACAGGACAGGACAAATTTAATCTATTCATACATCATCTGCCTAGCCTTTTCCCAATTATGTTAGGGTCGGCTTCCAGTCTAACCAGACTGGAAGCCGACCCTAACATACCCCCCCCCCCACCCCCCTTTTATTTATTTGTATGTTTAGATTAAATCCGGTTGGATTTAATCTAAACATACAAATAAATAAAATTGATGTGTCTGTTTGTAATTCTAAAAGTACAGATAATTTAATTTTCCAAAGAAGTAAAGCCACCAAATAGTAATTGAAAAAAACGATAAAAAAATGTCAAATTTCCTGAAAAAAAATCCGGTGGAATATGATACAAAATAAGGAGCAATGACTGCACCCCGTCCATTTGCGGAGGGCTGTACCTTACCCCCTGTATACAACCTTATATGTAGTAGGTACAACCAAATTTCGCCAGTTATGTTTAAGTCCCATGTAGGTAATAGGGTGCGAACCTATGGTCATCAACCTGGCACAGATCGAGCTACATATCCTACTGCAAAAAAAAAAAAACAGATACAGAACATGACGATAATATGTAAATGTTAAGAAAGTATCCTACCTTGCCTTCCTTAACCTCGCACTTGGATGCCAGATAGACAGTAGCCGTAGAAAGCACAGCACACACAGACATGACTATCCACACATTCGTGGAGAAAGGCATGGAGAATATATTAGCCATATACGGTAGCGGTGGCTGGCGGAATACGAAACGCACCCTGAAGGGGGCTAGGTTGTCCGTGTAGGAAACCACGTCCAGACGCTCCACGTCTGATACCACGCAGTTTGTGCCTGAAAAGTTCGACTTATATTATATGAAGCTAATGGTTTGAAATGGATTATTTGTCTTTATACAAAAAAAAAAAAAAAAATACTATGGCTTAGGGTAAGTAAGGCTTTCACTATACGATATGTATTTCCCTACGCTCAGCGCACCTTTTTTTGTTTTTCCGGATGGGAAATCATCAAATGACCCCCACTCTGGGCGGAGCGGAGGGGAGTGTCAGACTTGTACTGACTAAAACCCATCCATGTTCCTTCTTTGCCCTTTGTGTTCCAGGTTCACGGTATCTCTTTCGAACAGTCCCGCAGCCCTGGCAGGCATCGGCCCATGCGGACCCCTACTTGATTGCTGACATCTCTTTAAGGCGCGCGTGGAACACGAACGCGCCGTCGACACAGCCTGTCGTCATAAGACGGCCGGACGGCGAGCTAGCCCATAACTCGCCGTCCACAGGCCAGCGCCTACGGTGGTCGGAAGCCACCACGTGACCCCCGACGCCCAGGGCGTCTCCCGCGGCGGCTGGGACGTGAGGTTCTTTCCCTCTCACGTCCTGCCACCTCCTTCACTAGCATGACTGCTTCGCAGAAGGTGGTGACGGCTTCCCATTCTCTCTCGCTCCGGACCATGGCTTGAACCAAGGCCGGACGCGAGAGATCGCCGCCGCCAATCGCCGCTATGAGGACACGGCGGTGCTCCGCCCAAGCGGGGCAGACCTCCACGGTGTGTTCCACCGTGTCCTCCGGAACGCTCAGCGCACCTTACCTTGTACCTTGTACAGTCAGCCTCACGAACATCTTGTTCACTGGTTAATAGTTTCACAATAACATGGACATGGTCAAGATTGATGTGGACCGACGACCAAGTAAAAGTCGCAGAAAATTGATGGATACGAGAGGCTCAGGACTAGATGAAGTGGCGTGCTATTCTTCAATTATCTACACTCAGCATTTGGCGGACAGGTTGAAGAGGCGATGGAGAAGTACTCACCCAAATCCGCTCTTCCAGAATACAGGTCAGCAATCATGCCAGACCACTGGCCATTGACCCTGTAGCCCCAGCGGTAACTGAACACATGCCCAGGCGTAGCGTTCAACATCTGGAAAGCTAGCTTCACGTTCATCCAGCTGATCTTTGCTATGGAGTCGTATTGGGGTTCCCTACACAAGTTATAGCGACTTTTAGTACATTTTTTTTGTTTATACTGATAAGGGATTTGGTTTAAAAAAAATCAGTTAAGATGTGCATAAACTTAAAAAAACAGCCATAATATGCAAATATGCATGTGCATAGAATCCGGTCTCTATAACTAAACTTATACTGTCTGCACTTACGGGATATCTTCCGTGATTGTTCATTGGACAGACAATGCGGGTGGATCGGGACCACCCCGACCCCCCTCGGTGGTTGTGGTGGTAGCTAGTCTAGCTTAAAATAATGAACAATCACGGAAGATATCCCGAAGTAACAGTATAAGTTTAGTTGTAAACCGTGAAAGCTTAGACACGCTATGAGTAAGAAGCAACACACCAGTCTACCTTAATTACCGTAATAAATAAATAAAAAAAAGTTTGAAAAGACCAATGTCCTACTCTTCCACTCACATTCTATCCTCCATCAGCAAATGGTAATGCGTGGTGTTGCTATCCTGGATAACGTTGGACATGGTGATGGTATGTCCCATGACATTACGACGTCTCCGGAACAGCTCCCGGTGGGATCGCACATCCACCAGGCTGCCGTTGTAGAAGCCGCGGACGGTGGATTTCATGGAACCGTTGGGGGAAGGCTTGTGGACTTTAGGAGTAAATGAATTGACACAGTCTATTCAATAAGTCTATGACCTCTTTCCGAAGGAGCTCGTCTGAGGTAGTACTGCAGCCATTGCTACTTCATACACTAAGCAGCGAATGAACTCTACGTCTTTGTTTATGTGTATGGTGATTCAATTAGATATTTCAGCTTTGTCTCCGAGATGGTTAACGCACCTGGCTTCTGGTGCATCAGAGAGCGTTATAGCGTATCCATAGGCGGCGCGGATGGCTTACCATCAGATGGGCCGCCTGATTGTTTACAACCTAGTTACACAATAACGTAGATAGAGGTCCATTGATACCAAAAAAAAACGCTCTTGAACCGGAAATTCAGCAACGGTGGTTGAAGACTAAATAGATAATGACGGCACTACTACCCAGAATGAGCTCCTTTACAAAGTGCTATACTACGGCACCTTTGACCATCTACTCACGTTCTTTTAGTTTGAAGAAGCTGTCAGTCCCCGCGGCCAGTACCAAGTCGCTGTCCGCCAATATTGGGCTGTTCCACAAGGCAGCCATGTTTGTGTGCTTAGACCAAGCTGTGATGACCAGCCAGCGGTAAGGTGAACGGAACAAGTTACGTTTTGTTGCCTTAAAAATAATGACAAGTTTAAATTTGATAGGTTATGGAGCAGAGTCCTGGAGTAGAAATCGTGTACCTATGTGCAGTAGTGGACTGCCATCGGATGAATTGATTGTAAACTTTTAATCAAATTCTGCTTGGGAATAAGATAAGCTGATTTGTTTGAACAATATAAATGAAGACATTATTTAAAAAACCCACCTTTGTCAAAAATTTCATAATGTGAGTTAGTTACGCCATCTTGTAGAGGAATTCGTAAGCTTTCCGATCACAATTCATATTTCTTCAACAAATAATCAACTATGATTTCGGCAAAAAGCAGTCACGTCAGTGACATACGCGGTTTATGAAAAAAAACCAAAACTGTCACTAACTCTGTAACTATTTCATATCATGACAAAGGTGGTTTTTGAAATAATGTCTTCAAATGTCTAATAGTGGCCATACACGTTAGGGTTTGCATGATGGTTTTAGCCTTGCATACATAACTGACAGGCAAACCCTTTTTTTTTTTCGGATGGGAAATCATCAAATGACCACTCTGGGCGGAGCGGAAGGGAGTGTCAGACTTGTACTGACTAAAACCCATCCATGTTCCTTCTTTGCCCTTTGTGTTCCAGGGCCACGGTATCTCTTTCGAATAGTCCCGCAGCCCTGGCAGGCATCGGCCCATGCGGACCCCTGCTTATTTGCTGACATCTCTTTGAGGCGCGCGTGGAACACGAACGCGCCGTCGACAAAGGCAAACTCTAGCGTGTATGTGATAAAGCTGTACAGTTATCCTTGGAATGAAACTTGGTTTTGAATGAAGGTTTTGCATGTGCATTTAAAACTATCATGCGTAACCTAGCGTGTATGGCTACCTTAATAAACAGGTTTCCAGTTTAATGTCATCTCCATAAAGGTGAGATGAGGTACAACAAGATTGCGGTCGATATTGATCGCCCCAAATCATAAGCTATGAACGTGTAGGTAGGTTGCAAATTTGATCGATCTAAACGGTCTAAATTAATTATCGACGTCGGAATGAAGGATGATTGATGCTTGATGGCTGCAAGCTATTTGCACCTTTAAAGTTACAAATAATAAGGTAAAGCGAAAAATATTTACCAAAGCAATGATTTCATTAGCTCTTGGACAGTCCAGATCAACAAGATACAGTAAATCGTGATAATAATACTTGGAATCAACATCCAGTGATGTTGAGGATCTGCTTCCAATCTTGGATATTTCATTTGCTAAACTAACAATAATATCTAAAAAATAAAAGTGCGTTAATTCATTACACAGTCTCAACTCTTTAAAAATTTTTGATACTAGGTACTTACTTTTAGCCCAGCAAAGGTCGCTTAAAATCAAAATCGTAGGTTTCTTCTCATTCTCAACATAGCTTTTAATAAAGTGAACCCAAGATGGATCCTTGGCATACACCTCCTTTTCAAATACAATAAAAACAAAAAACAATACCCGAAAAAACGTTTTCATGTTGATAATTTTCAACAAACAGACAAAAAATTATGTCAACAGTGTCAAACGTCTTGGTCAAGTCGGACAGCACGATGCATCAATTTTTAATGAGATCTCGAAGAAATGTTCAGTTTTGAATCGAAGTCGTTCATAATTACAGTGATTATTTGTTGTTAGACCGTATAATTATATTTCAGGGAGTCACTGAGCATTAAAGAGCATCTAATTATCTAGCTTTTGCGTAATTAAATACTGATTTTCGTGTTCCGTAGCTTGACAAACGTATTATTAATAATTTATTGTGAATGTAGTTTAAGTAGCTTAGTAGAGAAAAGCATTAAACATATTGCTGAATAGTGATTAAGATATTTCTCAAATTTCTGGTAAATGATGTACAGACGCCAGCACATCAAGCTACTACAATTTGTCAAATTTATTTAATAGATTTTCAACTCTATTGCCAAAGCATTAGGTTCAAGGTTGATTGAGAAAATTTTACAGTTTCGGGTAGCTTGATGTGCTGGCGTCTGTTGACCGTTACATTTGGCTATCACGGTGTTGTGCACACGGAATTATTGCCGGAGACGGAGGCCAAACAGTAAATAAAGAATATTATTTGAGCGTTATGCGGCGTTTAAGAGAGCAAATTCAACGAAAAAGGTCAGATTTAGGGAAAGAAAATTCTTGGATTTTGCACCACGATAATGCGCCGTCGCACGACGCCATCATAGTGAACGAATTTTTGACCAACACTCGACAAATATCATCGAGCAACCACATCATTCACCAGATATGGCGCCAGCCGACTTCTTTATTTTTCCTAAACTCAAATTACCACTTTGTGGCACCCGTTTTCATTCGGTAGAAGACATAAAGGAGAATTCGCGGCGAGAACTGAACTCAATTCCGGAAAAACCGTATAAATAATGTTTTGTTGATTGAATTATTCATTGACGTAAGTACTTTGAAGGTGATTATTGATCATTTCCCGGTACTTTCTTGATAGAGTAGTATATTAGAAAAGAGTAGAGAGTAGAGTCGTGTTTTTTTTTTTATTTGAAATGTTAGTATATTTCTTTCTATAAGTAGGTGTAGACACTTTTACACATCAATATATATTTTTTAAAACAACATGGTGTCGATGGTTTCTTACCTAGCTACTCTGTAAAGAAGCACCGAAACAAATTCTGTCTTCGTAGAATGAAGATCATGCAAATGCCTGAAATGGTATTTTGAGGTAAGACTCGCACAGAATTCAATGGCCCTACCTACTCACTTAGTGCATGTTGGTGGTTTAAGTGATTTATTTAGAGATTTCTTAGGAGTCTTAGGTCTTAAAACAAACACAGATATTACAAATACACCTTTAATAAACACATGATAAAAAATAAATTATTAAATCTTATATACAATAGTGGTCATTGCAATTCTCTTAATTATTATTGAATATACTATTTGGCGTAAATTGGTATACTTATTTCAATACCACAATTTTAAGTTTAATATTAACCGTGGCTGAGATTAACTTTCTTACACTTACAACAATTTTGTATTATTTGTGACGAGAACCAATTACAAAAAAAAAATTAATATTTAGTAAAAAAATATTGTTATTTTTTACTTTGCTCCACTTATATGCCTTATCCTCGTTAGGTGAGATTTATAAACATATCTTAGCATTAACTTTGATTTAGACATGTTCCCGTCTGTACCTTGCGCTGGTAGTTGGACAGTGATGCGACAATTACAGGAATAGCGCTTACCCATACGTATTAAGTAACGTTTGTACATCTCACCCTTAATAGATATACAGAATGAATAATCGATGCTATGTGCACCGTACAAACGTACTCTGCAAACAAAGCTTCAAATGTTAAGCAGCGTATACCATTGTTTTAACATCATGCTTTCTTAAATCTAAATGACAATAAATAGTCGTACCCACAAAACACATTTAATGTACTAATTAATCTCTGATTTCCCTAGAGTTATTTATGATCACAAAATAATACCAGAAATAAACTAAAGGCCCACAATTTAACCGATATGGTGCCTTAGGTAGGCGTGTGTTGCAGGAGGGTTGTTTACGCCCCAAAGCGGTCAAGGGGCGAATGACTGAAACCCATCCGTGGCCCTGGAACACAAAGGGCAAAGAAGAAATCTTTGCCCTTTGTGTTCCAGGGCCACGGTATCTCTTTCGAACAGTCCCGCAGCCCTGGCAGGCATCGGCCCATGCGGAGCCGTGTAGCTACATCAGGTATCGTCTAAGTTAGGCTGTGGGCCTGTACCGTCACGAGCATATACATTTCCGCAAAATTCATCGACATTTTTAGTGCCCATTTGTAGATTTGTGAATTAAAATATATTTGTCTATTTTTTGTGACATATAGATTGAAACTTTGCAAAAAGATCTTTTCCATTGAAGTATGGTTTCGAGAATGTTTCTTTTGTAAATTTAAGGTATTTATGCTCGTGACTGTACACTAAAATATTATTACTTAGATACCATAATTACTAACAAAACAAAACAATGACCAGCATTGCCCAATAAATATCTTTTTTACCTTTTTCTTTCATTGCGTCACAAGTCATTTACTATGTATACCTATATCCCATTAGGAAGTCAAAATCCTCAAAATTGAGTGAAAAAGAGAGAAAGCTACAGAAGACGTATAGCGCTATCTTTTTTTCGCACAATATTCCCTATGCAGCCCTGGGGGTTACTATGACGTCTTAAAGCAGAAGTAATTCCAGTGCGGGAAAGAGACAGAGCTATACAGGTCGTCTAGCGCCATCTCTTTCCTACACTGGAATTACTCTTGCTTTTAGATGTAATGGTAGGCCACCTCAGCCCAGTCGGTCAAAGTTAGCAGTCTCAATATAATGTACTGCTACTCAGGATGTTTGAAGGGGACTTTAACCCGGCCGACCCGGGACATCGACACACAAACAGTTACCATGTGTTCAGTACATAATTCCGAACGCACATAGAAAATTGTTAATCGGTATTTTTTTCCAAAACAGCTGTTCCATACATTTTGTTTTTTTGGCGATTAAAAACTTTTATGTGGACAATTTTCAAAATGATGTGCTGAACACGTGGTAATCGTTTGTGCGTCGATGTTACTTCCACCTCGTATGTAAATTATCAAAAATATGCGTGAAACGTGAGAAATGAATAAACTATTGGTTGGCAACGGCGGCAATAGCATAAAGGCACAATTGCGAGAACACCCGCAGCGGCAAAGGCGTCGCTACAACACACAGCGGCGACACCACAGCTTTCTATGTAACTCTATGGGTCAGTTTCCACCAAACTGTAAAATCCTCGCGCATTTTTTCGTCACTGAATAAAGGAGTTATTCTATATTACCTTTAAGTATAAAATTGAACGCTCGTGCATACTCGAACACGCACCAGAAAAATGTCTGCGTCGAAATTTATACCTAAAGTCAATACAGATGAAGTCTTTTATTTAGGGACATCAAAAAAGTGCTCGAAGTTTTCGGCTTTGTGGAAACTGACATAATATGTAAACGATTTCGAGATACATAGAAACCGTTTAATAAAGACTTTAATAACAATATTATGCTTTGGTGTGTGATTATAAATGTTATGTTAAAGATCACAGTATTTTTTAATTATGAATATTAGTTGTTGTTAGAAACAGTTAACATTAAAATTTTCACTGGCTGTGAAACGTACAAAATCGACTTTTTATAACATCGTTATACAACATTATTTTTAGTATATGCGAAACCTAAATATAGTTTGTTCAGAATAAGTAACTGAATCGATTCCAATAATTTTTAAACCATGTTATATTTTGTCCCAAAAATATTTAAAAAAAGTTACAAGTTGAGCACCGAGCGACATTAAGTACCTATCGCAATAATTTAGGTACCTACTGCCAAATTATTATTATCAGTGAACTCAAGACGACACTGGAGGAGTGCTCGCGGGCGCGCTGCGTGGTGACCACGTTTTTGTGCGGACAACCAGGTAACAGAACAAGCTTATAACTTTGTGAATTTTCATGATACAGTTTTGAAATTTTGTACATAGATTCTTTACATAAAAATACTACAACACGTGTTTCAGGTTTCGCATATACTAAAACTAATGTTGTAGAAATAATTGGACTTATTTTTGTTTTTCAAATTCGTAATCCCAAAAGGCGATACCGGCTGCTATAGTATACAATTGTAATAATAAATGCATACTCCATAGAAAAGGGAGGATCCTCTGACCACATGGGTGTTGTGTCTGGTGAGGTACTGTGCGACAGATTTTGTTGTCGCGCGGAACTCTTTTATCGCAATTTAGGATTTTAATTTAAGTTCTTCATTTGCGTCATAGATGTTGCTGGCGTGCTTTTTGTCGACTTGATCATCTCCGCTAGGCTAGGTGATTCTTGAACCGGTTTTTCACTTAGTTTTTTTTTTTCATAATTTATTATAACATTGAACCATTTAATTAACAACAATTCCATTTAAGGCTTTTAAGTTTTCCTTAAGGCATAACTGTTCCTTGAATTAAATAGTATTTTGGATACAGTATTAAGTAGTAATTCGGTAAAAAAGAACCACTAATTTAGATCTTCTTACTTCTTTTTTGTGTGGTGATTGCGTAACCTGGTGTCTGAGTTTTTATGCCGCCCATGGGCCTCTGACTTGGCGTTACATGCCGTCGAGAAATATCTCTCAGGCATGCTGGTTTGGTTTCCTCACGATGTTTTCCTTCACCGAAGCATGTAATAATTATACGCATATGAATATTTCAATTATACAATACGCACATGAATATTTCTATTATACAATACGCACATATTTTTTAGATGCTTGTACAGATATAAGCATCCAAAATACTGATACTTTTAAACTATCTGTATCTAAATACTGATCCTAAGTATCATCTTGATATAATTGGGTAGTTTCCAATCATTCCAAGAAACAATTTCTCTAAAAATAACCTTTTTATTTTAGAGTTGAAACCTGATTAATTTTCAATTAAACTTTGTTTTGTAATCAAATCAGTAATGTCACAGATTGCTATTTCCATACAAAATCTATTGGGAACAGCGTTTTTACAGCTCAAAAAAAGATGTCAATTGATTAGTGGTGCAAATACCGTATTATTACATTAGGACCCAAGTATTATAATTATTTATGAAACTAGTATTTGGATACCAGTATCTTAGACCAGTACAGTTCTGTTCAAACTTTATGGCGGATTGTATACTCGAAAGTTAGCTTCGTTTGACGGTCTTCGCAGGCATAACGGTTCTAATTTTATGGCGGCTCGGAACATCTAACGTAAAGCTGCGCAGAACACAATTTTAGGTATCAGCGGGGCTCTGAGGACGCATCGACTTGACTGTATAATGCGCAGACCGACTCGCAGCTAACTTCAGAGCCGCCATAAAGTTTGAAAACAGAACTATACGTTGTATTATTTTCGATTTCCATCTATAATATGAACCAGTATTTTCGATAACCGCAGTGGTGTTCCTCGTCTCCTTATAATTCGTCATTAATTATAATAATATTAAACGTTAGTCGGCCTCCTTGCTGAGAAACGGTACTTCGGCCATACTTGTGTCGATGCTCGTCGGGTCGTCAGTCGCAAATGTCTTGTGGGTGCACTCGAAGTTACCGCACAGAGAATGAGTCTGGGAATACAAAAATAGGTTTAAAATTTAAGCTTGCATGCCTCGATGATCTAGTGGTCGCAAGTGTTACTGCTGAGTAAAAGGTCCTGAGTTCGATTTCCACGTGGAATGTTACTGAGTTTCTGCATCAGAAATTGATCAGTAACAGCCCACGGATTCTGGATTTGTGCCCGGTGGCTGGCTATAGGCTTACCTCCTATAGCATGGGACGTGACTGTACTATTAGGTACACTTCTGCCTAACCCTTCCGGGATAACAGGCGTGAAGTTATGTTATGTAATTGCTTGAGTGATAGGTTTATTATTAGATAAAGTCCCGAATATCGTGGAACTCAATATGGTGGTTTTCGGTTAACGTTGCCCAACACTAGGAATTTCTCCTGTATCGTTGGTGCGTTACAAACATTTAAGCTCACATACACAAACAGCCAGACCCGGAACAACTACCTGTAGGCCATACAAATATTTGTTCCGTGCGGGAATCGACCCCGCGACACGCAGCGCAGCAGTCAATCGCTCAGCCACTGCGCCAACCGCGCCGTCAAAACTGTTGCAAGGCTATGTCACTGAAAGCGCTTTTATACAAATAAAACTCTAGAGAGATATTGCCACTTGAAAAAACTCAATGAAATAATTTGGAATGGTAACCCGAAATCGTTTTATTACACAGAGATTTGATGTGATTTGATGATTGATTCCTTTTGTAGGAGCAGTAGATGCTGCATTGGCATTGCTGATGTGAATCCGCCTAGCCTTTTCCCAACTATGTTGGGGTCGGCTTTCATTCTAACCGGATGCAGCTGAATACCAGTATTTTACATGGAGCGACTGCCTAGCTGAACTCCTAAACCCAGTTAGTACTGGGTAATACAATACCCCTTAGTAAGACTGGTTGTCAGACTTTCGGCCCACTGACTACTATACTATAACGGCTTAACGTGGTTTCCGAGGCACGGAGGAAACTCGGTATGTAATGGGTGCTCACCCTTCCACGGACCAACCTATGCAAGCGCGGCTTAACCTAACGATCGACCCGAGCGGCTATTATTATTTAGCCACGAGCTCCTCTGTTGGGGTAGCTTCCACTTTAAAATATGCATCTGACTATCAGTACTTACCTATTTTAAATGTAACGACTGCCTGACTGACAATCCAGTATAACAGTAAGACGATGCCCTTGGTAAGACTAGTTTTTCAAACTTTTCGAAAGTTTTGGCCACCCGACTACAGGTAACGACCATGAATAGGTAACATAAAAAGAAGCTAGCTACTTACAGTCCACAACAAGACGGGCGCCGCTATGACAGCTCCCGCCAGCACATCCCACCAGTGATGCCGATGGTCCGTCATGCGGGACACGCCGCACAGTACGGCTAGCACCACGCAGAGTGCTTGGATGATGATGATCTTGCTGTAGCTCTGACATCTTGTTCGTCGGTGGAGGTAGTACTGAAATTAAATACAGTTTGTTTATAAAATTGGTCAAATATCCAATATATTGGTAACCCGAATCAGTGTAAAGTGTGTAGCATCTCCATTTGTGCGTGACCCATGGATTTTCATGAAAATCTGAATTTACGAATCGAAATATAAAATACATGCATATTTGATGTTTTTTAGGTACGCTTGCACCATTAAATTTATTTATTTATTTTTTATTTATTTATTTTTAACTATTTATGCACACACAGAAGACAACACAGGAAAATAACATTATAATATATGAGTACAAAGGTACTGCTTATTTCAATAGAAATTTCTGCCAGCAGACCTGTAAAGGAGAAATAAAAAAGAAATGTAGACAATAGTGTGTGAAAAGGAAAAGAATAATGTGTATATGTGCCTTAACAAACTTAACATATTAAATATACAACTTAACTATATAAATATACATATAATTACATATTAATATATACTTATATAAATACATAATGCTAAGATATATATAAACTAATAAAAATATATATGTAAATTCCTCTGGAGGATAGGTAATGCTCATCAATTAATACGCTTATCTATAAACCTTACCTTATAAACTTTAAGACTTATTCTTGGCACTGTGGCACATCTGTCAAACTACAAGTGCAGGATAGCGACCAGACATGTCTAAGACAAAGCTTGGGCTAAGTTAAGTTTATAGATCTCAACTTAAGATAAGAATAGAAGCAATTACCCCGTTCTCTTACAATAACAGGCTGACCTGCTTAGAAGTTATTTTTAGTAATAATAGATCTGTCCATATAAGTAATTTATTTTTCGTGATCACAGTATTTGTTTGCAGTCGAAATCGTCTTTGTTCTGCTGCCAAAAGCCTTGAGGCGCTTTTTGCTTACATTAGGGCATATTTTTAACAAAGTAGGTAGAACATGACACACTCATTAACTATTACTTTACTGCAAGGTTTAAGTACCAAAATAGGTACTTGATCGCTTTAGTTAGTTCGTCTTATCTACAGTAGGAGTATGTCATGCTCACTCAAATGTCTCGCTGATGGTGACACGTGTGTCAAATCATTTAGTGCCCTTCAAAATGGTTGAGTTGAATGGTGCTGATACATGCGTCATGTTCGTGAACGGGCGCTGTCAGTTGTGACTGGTCATCTCTTATTTGCCACGGCTTATTTGAATTAATTATTTTATTTTTGAATTGTTTTTACTATGGTCACTTTTAACGTACACATCTTGCTGCATCGTTCTCACATAATGTACCATCTCAACATGAATGATGTAACCAAGGTTTTGTAAAGTATTCTGATTTAAAAGAGTGTCCATGAAGTTTCTTGCCCGTTCTTCTTCATAGAGATCTACGTTAGGGAATGGGCAACTACAGTACTTTCACAGTTTTTATGCCTTGTGACTGGGACTGTAGCTATATTTCATTGTTGTCTTTGTTTCGACAATTCAAAAGTGCATGTAACTGGCCTACTTGAAATAAATGCTTTGATTTTGATTTTGAGTAGAAAAAGAAATAATACATCGTGCAGAAGTCACTGATATATAAAAAAACTAATATCAATGGCAGAAGTCGGCAGAATGTAAGACTGTGATACGCACCTTAAAAATGTAAAAAATTGTGTAAATAGGTTGATTATCTGAGATGCATAATTTTGAGAGTATTATTGTAAATTCGTTGATTACCTGTGTTTCACAAATACTGTACTAATTTCCTCAGAGTTTTTAAATTATTTTTAATCAAAAACATTGTTCACTCTTGGTCAGAAACTCATAATTATAACATTTTAACAATCCGTGAAATCTCTTATTGAAATCCCCATTACTGCATTTTGACTCTCAGTCTATAGCGGAACGAGTGGGAAATAAAAAGTTCCAATCGTCACCACTGGGGAGGAACGAAAGTTTTTTTTTCCCATTCGTAACCAGTGGGGACGAACGGGAATAAACCCCGAGGACTATCTCTCGTCTGCGCAGGTCTTTAATAATACTTACAGCTAGGAACAGTCCTGAATGTACTGCAAGAGACGTGTGTCCTGATGGGAAGCTTTTGTCCGACTGACTTATCCAGTGCGCCTTCGTACATGTGTAGCTTGATACGTATTCAGACCTGAAAATGAGATTGTACTTTATGTTTGAATCAAAGAAAAAAAACAATATGCGACGAAAAACAAAAATTCTTTTTTCCAAACTATGTTGGGGTCGGCTTCCAGTCGACAGGGAAATACAAATATTTTGTCATGGAGCGAAAGCAAATTGCAAAGTGTTATTGGGTTTTTGCATTAGGAATTTCTCAGTAGCAGCCACGGCAAAGCACAGCCAGCTCAGGAGCTTGGATTTGTGCCCAGTTGATGACAATAGGACCGCCTCTATTACATCGGACTTAAACATAACTGGCGAAATGTGGGTGTACTATTAGGTGCACCTCTGCCTATCCCTTCGAGGATTACAGGCGTGTTGTTACGTTATGGCAGAAAAGTAAAATAAAAAAACCTTACCCTTGACAAGTCAACGCCTCCTTAGGGCTGCAGGTATCAAAGAAGTGCGGTCTCGGCGACCCCACGATGAGTTTCAACGTCTGTACTATGACCAGGTTGACCACGATTCCGAACAGGTACTCTCGGAACCAACGCATTGCTTGCTTGTGTTTCACTGTTTTATCACTGTGGTACATCCTCTCTACTAGTAACATCTGGAAAAATAACATAATAATTAATGGGTTAGTGTGTAGGTGGGGTTCCGTACAAAAAAGAAATCCCTTGAAATTGTTAACAAAATCCGATTCAAATGCCTAATATCCGAAACGGCTGGACTGATTTTGACGGGACTTTTACTGGCAGATAGCTAATGTTATAAGAAACTGAAGCTACTTTTAATTTAGAATAAGAATTAGGGTTCAGTGCAAAAAAATTAAAACCCTTGAAAGTGGTAACTAAATCGGATTCAAAAAGGAAAGTAATAGGTATTTTTATTTTATAATAATTTCACGGGAACTAAGGTCCCGGGCAACAGCTAGGTAGTTAATGATATGTATTTAAATGAATAAAATAAAATGTATGTGTAGTATTAGCTCTACTTACAACAGCCAACGGCAACAGCATAGTGGTAATCAGAAGCAGTTTGAAGCTGATGGTATCCCCAGTGAAGGGGTATGACAGCGCAGGGTCATTGCACTGGAAACCCAACTGACCTCCTGAGAAGACCCTCAACTCCACCACGAGAAAGATGAAGAGCGCTGGAACAGATGAAAAGGGATTTTAACAAAGATATCAAATACGATTTTCAGTATGCGCGAGTGAGACAGTACCAGTACCTATCGGAAGGTCGCAGGTTCAAACCCTGCTCGCACTGGAATTTTTCTTTCCATGTCAAAAACAGCTTTGTTCCCTACGCAGGGTTTGCGTATAAAATATTAAAAATCAGTACCTACTATTCAAATGTTGCCAAAGGAAGGGAATGTAACTGCCTACTAGGCCGCAGCCTCCCTCATATGCAACATAGACGAGTTGCGGGCAAACGTAAGCCTATTTCATCATTATCATCATCATTATTTCAGTCGAAAGACGTCCACTGCTGGACATAGGTCTATTTCGTGATACAAAAACCCCTTTCTCACGTGGTAAATCTAACGATTTTAATCTTCGGATATAGCGTGATCAAGGGTGGATATGTGGTCCTAACATCTTCTTGCCTTTGCTCCACTGCTGCTGGTCTGCTATTACTCATTTTGTAACCATTTTCCCTGACAATCGAAACTGAATGATATGAAAGAAAATGATAGTTCTTTCATAATATCTCTCAAAAATCCATCCGTCGTTGTGTTGCTTGTATGTTCGTCTATTTTAGGAACCAGTCTCCGCTGCGGGACTGTTCGAAAGAGATACCGTGGCCCTGGAACACAAAGGGCAAAGAAGGAACATGGATGGGTTTTAGTCAGTACAAGTCTGACACTCCCCTCCGCTCCGCCCAGAGTGGGGGGGGGGGGTCATTTGATGATTTCCCATCCGAAAAAAAAAAGCACCAGTCTCCCACGGTATAATAAAACCATGTATTGTTCACGAAACCTAATAATGTACTTATATATTGTGGTGAGAAATATATCTTTATCTCATCCAACTTTTCTTTGGACTTCGCCTTCCCATCAATACATGAAATTTCCATTTATAACTATGTGAGTGTGACAGTCTTTTTCCAAAACTTGAAGTCCCTTGTTTACACCTGGACACTGTACTATTTATTACCTATGTTTACAATCACACTTAATCTTGAACTACACTTGTACGATAGCGCATCATGGTAACGCTTCAAGAACTACGCTTCCAAAGCGTGAATTGCGTTGATTTCTTTAGAAACTTAAGTTTCTATTGCGTCACGAGAACAGTACCTGCCTCTCAAGAGTCAAGATCAAAGGTTGATAACCTCACGTTTTTACTAGTACCTACTAGAGACGCAACAGCGATTTTATAATCTGATTGCACGAGGTTGGACTTTAGACTCATTATAAAAATGATAAATTAGTTTTCATACCATCATGATTTTTTTATGACAAAGGTAGGTACAGACGTCAGCACTGTCAAATTTTCCCAATCAACCTTGAACCTAATGCTTGAGCGATAAAGTTGAAAATCTATTAAAGATATTCGACAGATTGTAGAAGCTTGATGTGCTGGCGTCTGTACATTTTGCATACATCTTGCAACTTCCTTGTCTTGCATCGAGTACAAAAGAAAGAGTAACTATAAGGCCTAAGTCAACGTTCGGTCAAACCATTGCTGATCGGCTGCGGACACCGGACATAATAGCACAATCAGGCATCAGCCTGTATTGTCCCTTCTGCTGGGACACAGGCCTCCTCGCTATGAGAGGAAGTGGGCTGTAATCCACCACTGGTTCTAGGAGGTGCCAGTTACCTCTTAATGTTTTCCATCTCTGTTTGAGACCGGTGTCCACAACATGTCCATACCAGTTTGACCAAACCCTAAACGTATATCCGGACATGTTGCATTGTCTCCCTGTCTATTTTTATGCTCTCAGGTCTATTGTTGGTAAATTCATCATCATCTGCCTAGCCTTTCGTCGTCAGCGTTCACTCTAACCGAATTCAGCTGTATACCAGTATTTCACATGGACTGACTGCCTATTTGACCTCCACAACCCAGTTAGTACTGGGTAATACGATACCCTTTGTAAGACTGATTGTCAGACTTTCAGGCCACTGACTAGGTAATAGTCAACCACTGTCAAAGATCTACAAATGACAACCGGGACCAACGGCTTAACGTGCTTTACAAGGTACGGAGGAGACTCAGTATGTAATGGATGGTCACATATTCACGGAACAACCTAGGCAAGCACGGCTGAACCTAAAGATCGATCCGAGCGGCTGTTATTAAGCCACAAGCCACATTATACCTAATTACCTTTGACTTTTAGTCTAGATGGCCTTGCAACCTATTAACTACACCATACGTCATCAAGACCTAGGCAGCTTGAATAATATTCCATTCAGTTATTTATATGGCATTACTAATGAGATGTGACATCTGTTATGTACTCTCAATGAGCAGATAATGTGTTCTGCTACCGGAGTAGGTACATTGAAATTATAATCTTATTGCAGATAATTACATAGCATTAGGCTTTATTTCCCCGAAGGGTTTAGCAGAAGTGTAGGTCCCTATAGTAAACCCACATTTCCCCAGTCATGTTTAGTCTCACGTATAAGGGGGCGAACCTAATGCCGTCAATTGTCATATATCCAGACTCCCAACTGCTACTGAGGAAAACCTAATCACTGCCCAATCTTAGAATCGAGCCCAGGATCTCTGGCTCAACAGTAACACTTGCAACCGCTAGATCAGGTCTGTCCAACATACGGCCCCGGGCCACCAAGCGGCCCGCGTAGGTCTTTCATCCGGCCCGCGAGCTACTTAGAACTTTATAAGACATCAATAAATATTGCAGAAACGTTGTTCAAAACATGTCTCAAAGTCAGTTATTCCCGCTCCATATTTAACAATCCGCCCCACCTCACCTACCTGCGAATGCAGACCACATCATAGCAGTTTAGCCCGGCGAAGAGAGTTACAAAAATACTAAACTTGGCTGTCCATAATATTATGTTGGATACCCCTGCCTGCGCTAGACCATGTGGGTAGTTCTTGGGGGAGATCTTACTGAAAGCGCTATAGTATGTAAGAAGTAAGGAAAATGGCCAAAAACAGCTTTTTAAAAGATAAAAATGATAAAGATAATACAGTGATATTTAAATTACAATGATGCTATCATAATGTTATCTGTAGCGACAGCTGAGGTATATCTTATCTCTTACAAGTACAGTTATTTACAGAGAATAATAATCATATCAGTAAAGACGCAAGAGATTATACGGAGATTATTGCGACTAGCTATTGTCCATGGCCTTGTCCGCATATAGGTCAGAAATTATCCCATGGGAATGTATTACGGGGATAAAGAGTATCCTATGTCTTCATCTGGGTCTTAGTGTTCCGGTGTGTTAAAGGGTCTAGGTCAAAGTGGGTGTAAGTCCAACAGAATTGAAATATATATCTCAAAACCTAACTCATAAAAAGTTCTCCAATTTATACTACGGTCAATAGAAATTGCATGCATTTCTTGTATTTTGCTGAAGATTTGACTACAACAGTCATTTGTTCTATATGTAGATCATGTTGAAAACATTGTTCTAAAGCTAAGCATTTAACCAGAGCTAGGCCAGTTAAGTCCTAGAATCAACTAAGTACTGTGGAGGCTGTTATAGAACCCTCTTGTTAAACTAAGATTATTGCATAATAGGTCAAATCTTTGGCTAATAATTTTTAAATTGTAGTTTGTAAATAATGTACTGTATACGGGATTCAAATAAACAAATTTCTGTTCTCCGGCGACATAGTTAGTTACTTAAAAAATCGCGGAAAATCCATTAATTACGCGGCATTAATTTTCTACAGATTGAGTGATTCAACTGTATGTACCAACATTGTTCACAGTCACTATGAGTAAGCAACAATGAATCTAATATAATGATTAGGTACCCGAACCGTGCACCTTTTTGTCGACGTTTTATAAGTGCCATTGAGGCCTATGTGAAATAAAATATTTTGATTTTGTTTTATTTTTTATTTTATGATATATTTTTTTATGTTCCACTGAATTTACCATGTTTTAAAAAAGCACAGAATGGGGAAAATGGTTTATACTGGTGGGAAAATCCCTGAATTATGTTATGTATGTATTTATTGGGGTTTTAAAACTATTTTCCTAATAGTAGGCACACTAGGTATATTTAAGGTTTGAATTGTTATGTCACAAAAGGGGATTTTTATAATAAATTGTGCTTCAGTTTTTCCTGTGTGTCACTTAAAACATTATTAACTACTGATGAAATAATCATATTTATGTTGCAGGTGACAAGTCAGTTTAGAAAGTTTATAAAAATATTATGTGGTGTTATTTCAAAACCATAGTCAGGTACTAGACACATAACATTATCTTGTTTTGTTGTCTTATAGCATGCAGTGGCGTAGCTAGGGGGCGGGCGGCGGGGGCTGCCCGCGCCGGTCATTACTAGTGCCACCTATAAAATTTCGTAAAACTTTGGCAGATTACATAACCGCCACTATAGTCCTTTCGATGTAGGAAGGTGCAGGTGACATTAGATGTACTGGTCCTTTTTAATCTTGAATGTTACCTTGATTTATTACTTTTAGTTTTTTATTTTAAATTTTGATTGTGTTTTGGGGTGACACCTACAATATCCGCACTGGATGCCACCCAGTCTAGGTATGCCACTGGTAGCATGTACCAGATAATCATATTCACCTTCTTTCTTTTCTTATTGAGCTGTAGTGAGTACATAACTGATTGTCATAAATTCAACTGGCACATTAAAAAGTATCATAATTTACATTTTTAATATAAATGTTTAGCTAGAATGACATGATTCATTTGACAATAATTCATTTAACATTGAGTTTTGTACTCAATGTTATGTGTGTACTCAATGAATTACCATAAATAAATATATTTATCAGTTTTACTAATGACATTATGCCATGTGATTAAATATTGTTGTTTTTTTGTTCAAATACTTAAATTTGATAATTTTAAGTAGGTAATGTACAAAGTATACATAGCTTCTTTTCCTGCATAAATAAAAGTAAAGTAGAAAGCATAGTGAATGTGGATAAAGGGAATACCATCAAAATACTAATTCAGGGACTGTTGGGACGAGGGAGTAATAGGGTGGGGGCAGAGGGCAATCACAGGGTCAATGAACTGAAGTTCAGGGTTCAAGCAAGCAAATCATTTAAGATAGAGCTACTTTACCTAGAATGAAATAAATATTGATGATATTTACTTGTCTAACATGCAATTGAACTCCATACTGAGGTTACTGTCATAACAATAAAAATCTACAGCCACAATCAAGCTATAAATATTATTTTTCACTCAAATAAAATTTATTATTTTTCTATAAACATAAAATACAAACCTCGATGCCACCGGTTGGTTTTTGACCACAAATATTTAATTTTCTCCATCATTTTAGAACTTTACGCACGTCTTGATCACAATAGAAACACAGTATATATTATAACTAACGCACCCTAATACTTCTTTTCACGCGCGGGAAATCACTTATTTCATGACTCAGTTCTCATTTACAGTCGTAATTTTATAGAAACGCGCTCAATAAACGTTTATTTCCTTCAAGTTATCAGAGGAAACTGACTGTGAATTAATGCCTTAATTTACGTTCAATAATAACCTTGAAATAGCGTTGCTTGTTGTGAATTATAAAAATAAATCAACAAAACACAGCTGAAATTAGCGGACAAAATTAGCGCTACCGCTGTGTTAAAAATTGAAGGGAATGGAAACTGAATGAATGGGATGGGAAAAAAATCCATTTCATAAATGACATTCATAACAACAGTTCGGAAATGTCTTCTTTTATTTTGTAAAAATAAAGAATATTATTTATATGTTTTATATGGCTCTGTACCAGTAATATTTTTGTAGAAATGCTATTTGAAATTAATTTGTTAAAATGGAAAACAATCAAACTGCTGAACACACCAAAATACATAGTTTTAAACGAAACCGACAATGTCAATCAACCTGACAGTGTCAGTGATAGCCAAGTCGCATTTACGAAGTTAGAATCAAACGCTGCGCCAACGCTAACTCCAGGAAGTTGTTAACACAATTTTTCTTTTTGTTAGAAACTACGCGACTTTTTTTACACGACTTCTCAAAAAAAGAGTAAGGTTCATGTATTTATTTTTGTTTGTTTCTATAATCCACAATAACTTCTGAACGCCTAAACCGATGTCGATGCTTTTGCTAAAGTCATCCTCTAGTTAGGTTAATATTCTTATCAATCTGCATAAAATGAGCCCAAACACGATATAGCTGCTGTAAACTCTTGCGGACCTCTTGCTTTGCTTGACCCTTTCGTGTGCAAAGCGCATGGAAAGCGATCGCACAAACACTCTACAGGGTACAGGCGCGTCAAGTAGACTAATCGAAAGTACGCTATTATAACTTTTTAACAAAGCAGGTCTGTCAATTTTAAAGTTATCTTGTGAGCACATTTATATTCATTGGTGCCATTTTGGTTCAATAGATGTCGCTGCATGTATCTTACATATTGATTAAGTTCTTCTTGAACACTCAGTATTTTACTGCTTCATAAATACCCTTGATAATAAAACTATTTATTTTAATAAGAATTAACACTACGAGACGAATGTAACCAACTTTTGTTACTACCGGGGCGATCTAATTAAATTTTAGAACACAAAAGCTGCTATTGTGACTTAACTACGATAGTTTCATTTTTGGACTTTTTTGTAGGTAATAATGAGTACTTTAATCAAGTAGTACATCATTTTTAAGCATCATCAATGGTTTTCTCAGCGCACGCCAAATAATGAATTTTATAGGCAAAATTTTGCTGCTTTGGGTTACATTATTGCAATTTTCTTAAGGATCTCTAATTTTTGAAAAAAAAAAACTATAGCCTATGTTACTTCCTGATAAATCAGCTTTCTATTGGTGAAAAAAATATTTAAATCGGTCCAGTAGTTTCGGAGCCTATGCGGTACAAACAAACAAACAAAAAAATCTTTCCTCTTTATAATATTAGTATAGTTTATAGCTGCGTGTGCGGTGACTCGAAAATTTATATAGAAAATATGTCGTAATATGCCTTGCTATGATTCAAATAAATATATATAATAGCTACCTCTGTGACGGGCTTGAAGCTTCCACAGTTTACACGAAGAACGAAGAAGAAAAAAACCGCGAAACGAACGAACCACGGAAGATACCCCGTAAGTGACAGAATAAATAAGAATAAGTAGGTACGTAGTATTATATTATCTGTGGTATAAGCCACATACAAATTTATGCCTTGTAATGCATAGAATAATCCTGGCCAGGTTTCAACCCCCAAATCCATGCAGGACGTCTGCTACAGGGTATATTAAATGTTATATTAGTAAATTTTGTATGGAAAATCTAACTGCGTGATTCGATTTACTTGAACCTTTGCGTGAATACTAATTTAAAGAAATAATAATATTTGTCATTATAGGTTTTTTATCACAGACGTAGGCAAAAAGAAAAAAGGCTGCCAGGCTGAAATGGGATTGGGTGGGTCAATTGAGCCGCATGGATGATGACCGCTGGGCAAAGGCTTCAACAAGTTGGGTGCCTGAAGATGGACAGCGCCGCTGAGGCCGGCCCAGAAAACGGTGGCGAGATGATTTGGACGCGCATCACAAGGGCTGGTGCGAGGTGGCGTAGGAGAAGAGTACCTGGAAGGATATGGGGGAGGCCTTTGCCCAGCAGTGGGACATACCAGGCAAATAAAAAAAAAAAAAAAAGTTTTTTTTTAAAAAGCCCTTAAATGTGTGAAAGAAGTTCAGGATTGCAGTTTGTATAGAAAAATTATACTGCATGATCAAATCAACCCGAAACTCAGTAAATAACACAATTGAATAAACCATTATGTGTCCTAGGGTTTCCCGAATATGTACCCCTTACAGGGTTACGTTAGGCTCTGTCAGAATAGTCCACTTTCTAGGGACCAAAAACCCAGTAATCGATGAGAACAAATTGTTTACAAATACATTTTTCGTAATATAAGGAACAATCCTGGTTAGGCTACAACCCCCAAATCCATATTGAATGGGAACTACATTATGTTAAAGTTTGTAACCATTCTATAAAGAGCTAAGAGCATTATACCCAACGAGCAGTTTGGTTTCAGGACCGAACACTCTTGCATCTAACAGGTCCACCGATTTGTAAAGCATTTGAGTGCTTCAGCATGGAGCGATGACGTGCGTGCGAAAGCTTTTGACACAGTCTGGCATAGCGGCTTATTATAAAAGCTACGAGATGAGATCGGATCGCACCTTCCGTTATCGTATCGGGGATTCTCCATCCTCCGTTCACCCCACACGAGCCGGAGTCCCTCAGGGCTCCATGATTCTCCCCTCATCTCTCCTCATCTCCACGCTATTCCTTTTTTTTATTTAATCGGTTTACTTTCTTCTTGATTCCCATAGTCATACTTAACGTTTTTTGCGTTTTCACCGTAGCGCAGTCAGTGTCGGTGGTTGTATGCAATCATAAAATTTTAATCTGCACAAAAAACAGGTGAAAAAAGTGGTACTCGTGGGACATATCTCGTAACTCGTAAAGCACCGTCTCTTGATCAGCTCTCGTGAGGAGGTTCTGGTCGAGTGCGAAACTATGTTCTTTCTGTGTATAAAGCATGAAGGCACTCATGACAGTTTTTATATCACAGAAATTCAATGTCAGCCTCCACTCAACATGTTTATAAAAGTTCCATGGTACATCAAGCTACCCGAAACTGCCAAATTTTTCCAATCAACCTTGAACCTAATGCTTTAGTGATAAAGTTGAAAATCTATTAAAGAAACATTTGACAGATTGTAGTAGCTTGATGTGCTGGCGTCTGCACCTTTTACCTCTAACTGCTATTAGTAAGTCTTTCACAATACAAGCAACGCCTACGACAAAAGTAGTCTGACATTTATATTTCACAAAGGGGGTTTAGATATTATATCTTTATTATTGTGGTGGTTACGGACAAAATCTTATGTCAGGCGCATCGCCCACGATCCGGTGACAATACTCCATTATGTTAGAGGAGCGTTAATAGAGAACGCTATGAACCAGGAAACTGCATTGTGTTTAAGGCTGAATGGGAGTTTTTTTTTTTACGTTTTCTCTCGAAGCTTGGTAATGATGACAAGTCAAAAGTTTTTTACCGCGCAATGCGCATTCCCTTTTGGAATTACTGGCTTAGCTGCAGGTCATCTTACTCGTCCACCAGAAATCGTTCTAAATTAATCCGGTATTGTTTAACAAATCAGTGTAGGTAATTTATTATGGGTAGTAGTAAATCGAATAAAGAGTGAGACTGTCTTCTTAAATCAAAGTAGTTAGGTACCTACCTACCTACTGCTAATAACGAACTTAGATTCTGGTAGTCAACCTACCAAACAGACTATTTTGTAAACATTTTTTCGCCTACTGCCTACTTTTAATACACGGTTCTCGTTCGTTCACCGAAGTTAAGCAATGTCGGATGCGTTCAGTACTCAGATGGGTGACCGTCTGGGAATATAGCATGTAGTTGACTTTTTGCATATTTCTGACTAAACAATAAATTACCTATCTACATTATTATTCAATGTATAACGTATTAAAAATGGTATTTACCGTTACTTTTTGTCAATAAAGTATAATCAAATGTGCGTTTGCTTACAAAATGGCTATGCATGCTTGTAAGCTGTCTCACATATCACAATTTAAGCCTCAGTCTAACGATATTCTTCGTTTTAACAAGCAATATTTAAAAAAATATATTTTTAAAACGATAAGTTATTCGTAACATCATCATAATGCAGCAATATTATTTTGTTGTTGCATACTTTGGCATTGCTGTTTATGGATTTTAGTTCTTTTGTGAAATGATGGAAATAAACCACAGTTTATTATGATTATAAAAGATGTCATAGACAGGTAACAGTACATTATCAAAAATTTCTCAGTAGCAGCCACGGACCCTGGATTTATGCCCGCTTGCTGGCAATAGGCTTGCCCTCTATTAAATTTGTCGTTCATTTGTAATTGTGCTTTACAAGTTATAGCGCAATTTAAACTTTACCAGTGGGTGTAAAAGCTATTTTTTAAAACACACACTTATATTTTCGAAATTAAAATCACAAACGGAATAAAATCCCCTTACGAAAATTAAACACCCAATATATCTTTCTGAATGGTCCTTGGAAGGGTGTAGATAACTGGTAACCACTTACGAAGGAAACTACTTTTTAGATTTTTATTAAATACGTTATTCATGTTATAATGAGCATGAGTAATGTCGTTATTGTTTCCATTTGCTATTCATACAAACAAAGGATTTTCCATACCTTTTGCCTACTGAAACCATTGTAATGAATGACAATAATGTTTCTAGCTGCATTTAGTATAATATGCAATGTGTTTGGCTACTGGTTACCGATACTTTAAAGGCATATTATGCGGGGTGTAAACAGACCCTTCACATAGCCGTCGACCAAGCATTCTGTACATCAAACTAAGTAACTTTACGCAAAAATTATTGCTGGGAAACGACTTTTTTTTTTGGGGTGAAAAATCACGTTTTACGGTAGGACTCGATGGAAAGCACTCAAAGCATTATGCTGAGGGATGGATTGAATAGTACGGGGGTCGTGGAGGTGTGTACAGTAAAAATATTACATTAAAACATGTTTTTAAAAAAAACTTGTGAAAAAGTTGGAACTTTGACCCCCAATATCTCCGTAACTAGAAGGTTCCCAGGTCCCAGTATGATCTAGAACAAAACAATGATCGCAAAGACGGGGAGAACAAGTGCCTTTCGTTTATGTTAAGGGTCTATTTACTCCCTTTATACTCATTTCTATCGACCAATACACGTGTATAAATACTCCTTACCGCACACCCCGCGAATGCCAGCCATTTTGTTTTTTAATATGCTGATCTAGGGTATGTTCAATGAAATGCCAAATTATATCGTTGAATCTAAGGGACCTAGAGACGTGCAAATGATCTAAATTTTACATAAAAAATATATTTTTTGTTACATTCTACTCTAGTGCAAAATTTACCCCTGAATGTTGCGTATGTTTTTATGCAACATTGCGGAGTCTGTGCGCTGGGACAGGGCTATAAATCTTAAAATAATTGGTGTTGAGTCAATATTTTGATATCATTTTGTAGGTCGACTCAAATACTTCCGATTTAACATAAAAACATACGCAACATTCTCTGGGTAAATTTTGCATTACAGTAGAAAATGTAAAAAAAATAAGTAATTTTAATGTAAAATTTCGTGATTTCTCTATGAAGAATCATAAAATTCTATCGATTCGTATTCTAAAAATCTCAACCATTTATACAAAGGTGGGTCAGCCAATTGCTATCACTCACTGTACATACCATTATCTACATAATACCTTATAGTAATATCTTATTACACAGTTCGATTGGTGTGCCTACAAGTTTCATAAAAGCAACTTGTTGCTCACACGAACAAAACTAACTTGACCAAGGCACATGCACCTAATTATTCCATATTACCAGAGACCGATTAATCGGGTTAAAATGTTAACCGGTTAACCTATAACCCATAATTATGTATGATTAACCATTATACGGGTTAACCCTTAATATGGGTTGCTGGTTAACCAGAATAAAAGAGACAGCACCGAGAGCAAGGTAACTTTCTTGCAAATTTTTTATATTAAAAAATGAACTGTATGCGTGTTCCGGTTATTATAGGCTGATTAACCCTGCAATACGGGTTTTCCTTTAATTTAGGGTTTTTAACTCAACCCGATAAATACCTATACGGGTAACCTCTACGATCCCTGCATATTGCCTATCTTAGATAGCGCTGCGTAATTAATTGCTCTTCTGAAGATACTAGCAACGTCTTTTTCTGATAGTTATTGTACTGCAATGAAACGCAACCTTCTTTCTTGCGAGAGATCGTTAAATACGGTATCTTGAACCCATAGATAACCCTGAATCTAACGCTACTCTACTCCTTGACTTCTCTCTTCAAATACCACAGACAATAAAGACTTATGTCGAACTGTACTCCGTTCAAATTGCACATAACAAAAAGCACAACAACGTGAGCCCTGTAACCTTTACGTAAAGCCTTTAAAATACGAATTATAGAGGAAACAGTAGTCGATTGTTTTCCTCGCCGTGTTAAGAATGTTACGAATGGCCAGCTGTAAATTCTCTGTAACAACAAGTTTCAAGAACTCGCTCGTTTTATGTAATTAGGTAGTAAATGAACTGAAAAAAAGAAGTTAGATCCTACGGAGTACATACCTAGGTACATACCAAACCACATTATGCACTTAGCCACGAACAAATAATGTTCCTGATAAATTGCAACATGTATTAATGACCAACCTCATAATAACTACAAGCATAAGCATAGCATAATCAGCCTATTAATGTTCTCACTGCTGGGACGCAGGCCTCCTTTCTATGAGAGGGAATGGGCTATAATCCACCACGTGAGCCCAGTGCGGGTTGGTGGATGTCACATGTCTTCGAATTTTTGGTTCTAGGACATACCGGTTTCCTCACGATTTTTTCCTTCACCGTTTTGAGACCAGTGGTGATGAAATAACTTACACAAAGTAATGCGTCTGGCTGGGTTCGAACCCACGACTTACTGCTCGCAAGTCGGGGTCTCCACCACTGGGCCACCGCTGCAATAACTACAAGCTAAATTAAAAAAAGATTTGGAAATAAAAGGCCCCCCCCTTCCCCCCTTTTATTTCCAAATCTTTTTTATTTACAAACAATGCCGAACGAAAGTGTCGAGCTGAACAAGTGTACCCCCGTACACTTGTTCAGTTCGACACTGTCGTTCGGCATTGTTTGTTGAACAACAAACCCTACCTGACAAGCAACTACCACACATATTCTGCTTCATTTGGCTCGTCCGATCAGCAACCTGCGTTCACCATCTCATCATCATCATTTCAGCCGAAAGACGTCCACTGCTGGACATAGGCCTCCCGCAAGTGTCGCCACATTGACCGGTCCCGTGCGTCTCGCATCCAGCGGATCCCTGCAACCTTCACCAGGTCAGCATCTACCATAGCTTAATCAAGTCCAGGTCGAGACTTCGAGAGCTAAGCGCAATGGCTTTTTCCCGAACGCAACTTCATAATAATTTTATACGACTAATTTTGTCACCTAGCAGCCATGAATCATGCTATCCCGATCAGGACATTTGTGTTGTGTCGTATGTGTGTGGCATCCCTAACCGCCACTGCCGTAGCACTTAATTGGCTAAGAGAATGCCATGCTGCTTGTCCAAGCTGGTGTCTTCCTTTACTGAAACCCATGGGAGCATGGTGTGGAAAACAAGAGATGCAATCTGAGTGAATTGCTTTATTAACGGTATTTGGCACTACTTCGATTAAAAGTTCCGTATAAATTGCAGACAGTCCATAAGAGTTTACTAAGTTATTGAAATAATTAGTTAAAGTTTACAATAGTCATTGTTTCATGAGGCCGTCTTTATCATCTTCCTGTCTATGTCCCATATTACTTGGGATCGGTGCATTTCTTCCTTTCTCCACTGTCAGCCGTCACGCTGTCATTTAACTACTCCTTTTTCTTTCATATCATTCCTCACAATCCATTCATTTTTTCTTTGTATTCATCGCTCTTTTAGTCACATACATTATTTTCCTCCTTATCTCAGGTCCAAAATGTAAACAAAACACCAGTAACTGGGTTCTAGAATTCAATGTTTATTTACTAACAATCAGTTTCATCATTTCTACATCCTTGCTTGACCATGTTTAATTTGTCAAAGCAATAATTTTAAAGATGTGAGATGCCCGCAATTTGTCACCATCTTAACTTAATGGCCCCTTCAATTTTTAAACGTTATCTAAATAAAAATCCTCGCAGCATGATTGAAATGACTGCATTAAAGTTCATTTTTTATCTCCAGGACAAAGGAGTAACGTCCATAGACAACACACGATGCGTCAATAAACTTTTTTTTATTCTTGCACCGTGTGTGGCCACGGCAACTCTTTATAAGTCCAAGTCGGGATGTTGGCTAACCTCAGGCACTTAATTTATAACCAGCGTAGATAATATGGGCCAGTTTGGATTAGTATTAATGAAGGCTAGTTTACCAAGAGTTTTAGGTGATAACGTTTTTATGTTTCTTTCGCAATGGGATTCAGTTAATCTCAGTTTTGTGTAGCTATGGACCTAATACGGTTGCATTTTATTGAAGAAAATTTTAGAATTTAGTGGTCTAATAGCCAATTAATGTCTGATGTCACAGTAAAGTGTTTAATTTATTCTAGAGCTTGTGGGCGGACATGTTCTAAATGATAATCATCGCGAGACACCTCAGGTTGATGCTACTGGTTTATATATTGACGCCTTCGCAGAGAAAGAAGGTATGAGTAGATTGACGCGACAGGCCATATAAAGCTGCTAATGAATTTCTTATGCAAGATTTTTACTGTCTATGCCCAAGATTCAGTATGTTAATATGCCTAGTCACCTCTGCATCAGATTCGGATCTTTAAAACACGATAAATTATGTAGCAAACAGTAGAGGTCTTGGAAATTTAGAACTCAATTGTATTGACTATTTGACAAATATTTTCCAAGCTTTAATCCCATATCCTACATCAACTATCTTTCTCACAACTCAGAATACCTTTTCTTGGTTTATTATCAGGAACCACACCTTTTCTATGCGAAATCACCTAGGGCCAGCACGGTCAGGAAAATCACACAAACCGACGAAGACGTCTATCGCCTTGTTTCGATTTGTATGACGCCACTCAATGCTACTCGATACAATGAGACATCATAATCAACGTATAATGTTCCCAATGCTGGGAAACAAACGTCCTTCCTACGAGAGGGAGTGGTCTGTAATCCACCATGCGCAGACCCAGCGCGGATTGGTAGATATCACCGTGTCTTCGAATTTTCGTTTCTAGAGCATGTCAGTTTCCTCACGAAGTTTCCGTTACGTCGATAAGTCATCAGCATCTTCCTGGTCTTGGCCCAATATTACTTGGGGTCGGCGCAACACGTTTTTTTCTTCCATTCTCCCTTGTCAGCCGTCACGCTTTTTATTTACTCCTTTCTCTTTCATATCATTCCTCACACAATCCATCGATCTTTTCTTTGGGTTTCCTCTCCGTCACCCTCCGATTGCGCGACTATTGTGAACAGCATCTTAATATAATCATACCAGAATAATTTCCCCATGTTTAGTCGTCAATTTCCGCAAACTTTTCAATATTTCCATAACAGCACACATTGACCGTTCAAGATCGTCACAACAACTAATTATTACGTGAGAAACGAAAGTTATTTCCGTTTGTTTATTATTTAATTGTTCCTTACAAAGATTAACCGGATATAGCTAAAATCATATGTTTTAAAAACATGCTTTGTTTGTACTTCCGTAAACTTTGTTTGTATGTCTAATTATGTGCATAGTACCTATGTTGTGGTGTTATTTTGAAATTGGTTCTTTAGGAAAATGCCCATTTAGTTTTCTATCTTACCTAACCTAGCCGGGTGGTGGAACTCACTGCCGTCTTCTCTGTTCCCTGATCATTAAAATCAGGATCGCATCAAAGTTCAAGTGAATCGGTTTCTTCTAGGCAAGCGTGCTCCACCCTAGGTCGCGTCATCGTTTCACATCAGGCGAGTTGCGGAAAAAGGCAAGCCGAATTCACGTAAAATAAATCGTTGATGTGATTTGGTGAGAATATTGAAGCTTGGGAAATCTTAGATAGAAAAGACTTGCCTTTCTGAATTAGTTAACTGAATTTGAAAGGAAAATAGAAACAGAATTAAAAAAAAAATTCAAAAAGATTTATTTTATCTCAAAACATTGTGTCATAGGTACATAAACTGAGGCACAGTAAGTTACAATAGTACTTGTGGTCTTGTGATGGTACTGTTGGTCTTTAATTTTTTAGGAAATTACTTTAAAAGGTTTTATGGTGCAGGCCATTTTTTTGATCATGCTATGGGTACTTACCTACCTACCATTTGTGATTTATGTGGTCTAACTTCTAAACCATTAGGATTAATAGAAATACAGTTAAAGTCAATATTATTGGAATTATTGTTCGTGGAAGTCAACGGTAATTTAATGAGTTTAAAGACTTAAATATACGTAGACCCATATCTTAGACTTGCCTGTATTGTGCAGGCTATTGTTAGTCTAGCTAGAACCTAGACTAGCGACCCGTCCCGGCTTCGCATGGGTGTAATTTACTAACAACAGCGCCCTCTGTCTAAAACTATCTCATCTTTCAAACTGCAACCTACCATATACATTCGTTCAAAATTTAATTGAAATCGGTTGGTTTGTTTCGGAGGTTAGCGCGTACGAACATAGTGACACGTGATTTTTCAAATTTTCACATTCGTACAAATTTTTTTCGATAAAAATTTCTACGACATTGTGCAGGATCCAACATAATGACATGTGCATTTTACATTGACCTCAGATAGGCTACTGTTTTAAGATTGTTATCTTTTGTCGTAATAATTTAAACACACTCGCAACTTTTGTTTCAGCGAAGGACCAAACAAGTCACAAAATCTAAGTAATGACGACTGTTCTCTAAAAGCCTAAAGTAACGTCCGTTGTTTAAATTGAATTAGGAATTTCGCAAATCCTCCAGATTCCACCTTTAACCGTAACATGCGTACGTCGGAGTTAAAAAAACGAAACAATACAAACAGAGTAGATTAGCGTTAGCGGTGAAACCGTACGTCTGTCTGTTTACACACCCACTGTGGAGTGTGGACTATGGTTGTAAGCTGCGCTTGCGCCCGTTGACAGACATAACGACACAGTATGAAGAAAACTAGTAGGTAAACCAAGTATATCTTTTTGTGAAATCAAACCAAATGCCTTGTTGGTTTTGTGGTCGCAAGCGCTAGTACTGCTAAACGTGAAGTCCTAGGTTCGGTTCCTGGGTCGGGCAAAGTGTCATTGGATTTTTTCCACTAGGAAATTCTCAGTAGCAGCCACGAAGACTGGATCTGAACCCTGTTGATTGCAATAGGCTAGGCTCGCCCCCTGTTACATCGGACTGAAACATAACAGGAGAAATGTGGGTGTACTGCTAAGTACACGTTTGCCTTCCCCTCCAGAGCATACAGGCGTGATGTTATTTAAAATAACAAAGTTCACTAGTTTCGTTGAAAAACCTGCATGGCATACGCGTTTAATTTAACAAATAGTTTGTTAGCTTACTGGTAATCATTGTACTGGAACGTAAGCTGCGCGTGCGCCGGTGACTGACACAACGCGCACTTGCGTGGCGCCCGCGTCGTACTTGAACTTTATGTCTTCCGTGGTCAAAAGCATTGTCTTGTAAACTACACAAATGTTCAAAGACTAAGTTTATGGTAGAAAACCTTAATTTTATTATTATTTCATTGGCGTAGAGAGGTATAAAGGAAAGACCATAATATTCGGTTAAAATCACACGAAAAAACACTGATTTTGACCGATCAAATCATAAGTTTCTATAAGGTTTATGTCCCTTATCTTCCCCGAAATAACATATTTCTTATTGCCTTGTCTTTCCAATGAATAATATTTTATAGCTAGATATACGTATAATTTACATAAGCAAAGCACACGAGCCGGCTATTCTAGAATTCGAAAAACTAAATCTAAAACTAATAAGAGCATTATTTACGTTTTTATACATACATTTTATTTGTAATCACGTTCTCGAAAACGGCTATAACGATTTCGATGAAAGCTGCTTTACGGGGGCGAAAAATCGATCTACCTAGGTCTTATATCGAGACAATTTGCTTTCTCTATTCTCGTTCGAGCGGAGGTCTGTCGCCCATATAATTATATCCTTATTTACTAAACAACCAATAGATTACCTACAAAACCTTTTTCCTATTATTCAATCCAAAAGAACATAGGAAATAAGTTGATATTTTTGCATGTGCTCCCTGTAAGTTTATAAGTCTATAAGGGAGCTTTCTTGAATATGCATACACCTTTTTACACAGTTTTTATAATTCTTTTTATTTTGTACTCATTTTTTGTATTTTTTACTTGTGGCGATTATTTTCACTGTTATGTATCCTATAGTTAATCTGTGAACAGCGTTGTGGGCTGTAATATTGTCTATAAGTTTTTTGTGTATTTCTTATTTCTATGTTTTATATTGCAGCTGTATGTTGTTCCTTTTGAAAAAAAATAAAAAAATAAAATAAAATAAACTTATTATTAAAGTACAACCTGATTTCCGAGCACTACAAAGGTTTGAGAAAAGACAATTCAACTGCTCTGCACCTACTAACATCAGCGGATATTGTTTATTGAATACTTTATGAGTCCTTTCACCCTCAACTGTTATTCCAACACCCACAAGCATTGTTTATTCAATTAAGTAAGTATGTATATCAAACTAGCCTTCGGCTTTATTATAACTAGAAGACAGGATATTTACCATGTTTATTGTTTTCTTTGAGTTCCCGATATTTATTGAGCCTTCGGCTTTGTCTGCGTCAATTTCGAGAGTAACCCACAGAAGTATTTAATCGGGATAAAAGATGTCCTAACAATGAACTGGATAGGTTCCGTCAAAACTGGAAGGAGGACGCTAGGTCATCAATGTCCTGCTTGAACTCTAAGCTAATTTGCTATCAGCTGAACGGATTTCACCCAAAATTTGGTAAAGGTAGGACAGACAAACCAACAGAGTTACTTTCGCATTTGTATTATAAGTATGGATTGTTCCAAATTCGGCGATATTTCTTATGTAGTTTAGTATACCATAAACTACAGTATTTATTTATCAATATTGTTTACATTTAAGAACGAGGATGTAAGCGCTTGCTTGGAGCTGCGCATTCACTACAGTGTTGCCACTCATTCAAAATCAGAATTTTGGACTTTCCCTAAATCTTTTCGGAAATCCCCTAATCTGACATTTTTTTTCCCTTAAAACAGTAAAAATTAAGCACAAAATGTGGTTAGTTATAATTTGTAGTTTGGCGTTTGGTTAGCCTTAATAGGCTAACCACACGGTAGCTTCGACCACGCGCTCTATTTTTTTTCTTCTATCATTATATTTTAAGAAATATTTAAGAATGTAAAACAGTTTTTTTTCCATGATGAAATCCTATGAAAATCCGCGAATCTAGGGTACAATACTCTGAAGTGGGGACACTGAATGACTGACACACACAAAGCTTACATTGGTAGAATGGTAGGAAATGGTGGAATGTGCAGCGCCAAGATCCGGGAACTTGTAAACAAAGCAATAAAAGATAATGGTGTCCATGCATCAGGTGTTTGAAACTTTAGATTTAGGAACACATTCATGTTTTAGGATTAGCTTTGATCTGAATACAGACCCGATACCGGTCATTGGGTTTTTTCCACTAGGAAATTCTCAGTAGCAGCCACGAAGACTGGATCTGAACCCTGTTGATTGCAATAGGCTAGGCTCGCCCCCTGTTACATCGGACTGAAACATAACAGGAGAAATGTGGGTGTACTGCTAAGTACACGTTTGCCTTCCCCTCCAGAGAATACAGGCGTGATGTTATTTAAAATAACAAAGTTCACTAGTTTCGTTGAAAAACCTGCATGGCATACGCGTTTAATTTAACAAATAGTTTGTTAGCTTACTGGTAATCATTGTACTGGAACGTAAGCTGCGTGTGCGCCGGTGACTGACACAACGCGCACTTGCGTGGCGCCTGCGTCGTACTTGAACTTTATGTCTTCCGTGGTCAAAAGCATTGTCTTGTAAACTACACAAATGTTCAAAGACTAAGTATAAGGTAGAAAACCTTAATTTTATTATTATTTCATTGGCGTAGAGAGGTTTAAATGAAAGACCATACTATTCGGTTAAAATCACACGAAAAAACACTGATTTTGACCGATCAAATCATAAGTTTCTATAAGGTTTATGTCCCTTATCTTCCCCGAAATAACATATGTCTTATTGCCTTGTCTTTCCAATGAAAAATATTTTATAGCTAGATATACGTATAATTTACATAAGCAAAGCACACGAGCCGGCTATTCTAGAATTCGAAAAACTAAATCTAAAACTATTATAAGAGCATTATTTACGTTTTTATATATAAGGTCTATCTTTTCAGACACGAAATATTTTAAGAGTAACTTCTATAACTCGTAAAGTCAACTTAGCAACTGAGTGTTTTTTTTTACAAAATTATTATAAATCTAAAATTTTTTGAGACTTTTTGCATAAAACCTTTACTCCCATATTCTAACAATGACAGTAGGTAAATACGACGTAGTAAACTAGCGTAATGGAAGCTTAAAAATAAGGAGCCAGTATTTATTTTGTGGGTCAAGTAATTTTTAAATTATTTATTTTTTCAGTATCAGTAGTTAGACCCTATATACATTTTATTTGTAATCACGTTCTCGAAAACGGCTCTAACGATTTCGATGAAAGCTGCTTAACGGGGGCGAAAAATCGATCTACCTAGCTCTCATATCGAGACAATTTGCTTTCTCTATTCTAGTTCGAGCAGAGGACTGTCGCCCATATAATTATATCCTTATTTACTAAACAACCAATAGATTACCTACAAAACCTTTTTCCTATTATTCAATCCAAAAGAACATAGGAAATAAGTTGATATTTTTCATGTGATCCCTGTAAGTTTAAAAGTCTTATACTTAGGGAGCTTTCTTGAATATTCATACACCTTTTTACACAGTTTTTTTTATTTATTTTTTATTTTGTACTCATTTTTTTGTATTTTTTACTTGTAACCTAGCGATTATTATCACTGTTATGTATCCTATAGTTAATCTGTGAACAGCGTTGTGGGCTGTAATATTGTCTATAAGTTTTTTGTGTATTTCTTATTTCTATGTTTTATATTGCAGCTGTATGTTGTTCCTTTTGAAAAAAAATAAAAAAATAAAATAAAATAAACTTATTATTAAAGTACAACCTGATTTCCGAGCACTACAAAGGTTTGAGAAAAGACAATTCAACTGCTCTGCACCTACTAACATCAGCGGATATTGTTTATTGAATACTTTATGAGTCCTTTCACCCTCAACTGTTATTCCAACACCCACAAGCATTGTTTATTCAATTAAGTAAGTATGTATATCAAACTAGCCTTCGGCTTTATTATAACTAGAAGACAGGATATTTACCATGTTTATTGTTTTCTTTGAGTTCCCGATATTTATTGAGCCTTCGGCTTTGTCTGCGTCAATTTCGAGAGTAACCCACAGAAGTATTTAATCGGGATAAAAGATGTCCTAACAATGAACTGGATAGGTTCCGTCAAAACTGGAAGGAGGACGCTAGGTCATCAATGTCCTGCTTGAACTCTAAGCTAATTTGCTATCAGCTGAACGGATTTCACCCAAAATTTGGTAAAGGTAGGACAGACAAACCAACAGAGTTACTTTCGCATTTGTATTATAAGTATGGATTGTTCCAAATTCGGCGATATTTCTTATGTAGTTTAGTATACCATAAACTACAGTATTTATTTATCAATATTGTTTACATTTAAGAACGAGGATGTAAGCGCTTGCTTGGAGCTGCGCATTCACTGCAGTGTTGCAACTCATTCAAAATCAGAATTTTGGACTTTCCCTAAATCTTTTCGGAAATCCCCTAATCTGACATTTTTTTCCCTTAAAACAGTAAAAATTAAGCACAAAATGTGGTTAGTTATAATTTGTAGTTTGGCGTTTGGTTAGCCTTAATAGGCTAACCACACGGTAGCTTCGACCACGCGCTCTATTTTTTTTCTTCTAACATTATATTTTAAGAAATATTTAAGAATGTAAAACAGATTTTTTTCCGTAACAAGTCCTGTGAAAATCTTGCGAATCTAGGGTACAATACTCTAAAGATGCAGGAACTTGTAAACAAAGCAATAAAAGGTAATGGTGTCCATGCATCAGGTGTTTGAAACTTTAGATTTAGGAACACATTCATGTTTTAGGATTAGCTTTGATCTGAATACAGACCCGATACCGGATACCCACCATAGTAATATTACCGGAATTACTGCTAACAATTCCATTAGATATCGCGCGTTGGGGTGAAAATCAATATAACTTTTGAATATTGGTGGTATGGTTACTGTGTGAAGGATGATATGGCTATAAAAGAGGTGTCTGACGAGATGACGAGTAATAGAGAGGTATGAAAGAAGAAGACATGCTGCACCAACCATAAATGTATTGGGATAAAGACAAGAGAATGAAGGTTACTTGCGAGTCGGGAATTGCTAACACTCCACGAGATGTTCTAGGTATAAAATTACATATGTGAAGTAGTATAGGTCGGCCAATATGGGTTCCATGGATAGCCTGAATCTTCACGGCATAAGGTGTTGGCTGTACTGATGAGGTAGGCTTCTCCCTAAGGAAGATTCTTCTTTCTTGTAACTGAAAAGCGTTGCAAACCTCCAATTTCATTTTATTAACCTAAAAACAAGATGGTACTTAAATGAAACGGAAATAATTATGTTGTCACCTACGGGATATCTTCCGTGATTGTTCATTATTTTGAGATACCGATATTTCGACGCTGCTGCAAGCGCCATGATCGCGGGTTGGACAATCTATATCGGGAGCTCAAAACAATGAACAATTACGGAAGATAGCCCGTAAGTGACAGTATAAGTTTAGTTGTAAACCGTGAAAGCTTAAAACAGTGTTTGCAAATGTTATGTACCTTCTAACTTACCTAGTTTAACTTGGTAACCTTATCTACTTAGTTCTGTCAATCTCATAAATCGACAGTCAGAAACACCGATAACCTTTGTTCTGAAGTTCTATAAATAAACATCTTATAGCAAAGAGGTTCTGTCTGTCAATGTATGTGCATACATTTGGGATATTTTTTAAATTATCTTTTGAATGATGATGACGTGTTTTGTTTTGTTTTGCCTGAAAATACGCCTAGCCTTGATTTTCATGATTATCAAGACTTTTCTTATGTATAGGATATGACGCATTTTCAGGTAGAAGGTATAGTTCTTTGTTTATTTAAACTTTACGAACACAAAAGGTACAAAGGCGGACTTGCCTTGGGTCATCAGTTGGTCTTAATTTTTTCTTCAAACTAAAAATCTTTTATCAAATTATCTTCGAAAAATTGAGGGTTTGAAGAGATTCAAATCGATTACCAAGTGTTCATTACAGAATGTTGGGGAAAAACGGAGTAGGTACAAAATCTACGGTTATTTTACATAACATAACATCACGCTTGTAATCCCTGAAGGGATAGGCAGAGGTGTAGCTAATAGTACCTACATCCACATTTCGCCGTTTATGTTTAAGTATGGCCCATGCAATATGGGCCGAGCCTATGTCCATCAACCGTGCACAAATTCAGACTCCGTGGCTCATCATCATCATTTCAGCCGGAAGACGTCCACTGCTGGACATGGCCTCCCCCAAGTGTCGCCACATTGACCGGTCCCGTGCGACTCGCATTCAGCGGATCCCTGCAACCTTCACCAGGTCATCGGTCCTAGTCGGCCTTCCAACGCAACGTCTTTCGACAACTCCGTGGCTGCTACTGAGAAATTCCTGATGGAAAAACCCAATAACAATTTGCCCGACCCGGGAATCGAACCCTGGACCTCATGCACAGCAGTCACGATTGCGACCAATAGACCAATGAGGCGGACGGTTAATTTATTCTTCTGTGAAAGGCCTATGTCTAATGTATTCCCATGTCATCTTAAATAACATGGGAATCAAAATGTTGCAATCGTAAAATGGTATCTACGAACATTAACTAGAATTTTCCCGCAAGCAAACTCACTTGCACCACCGAGTGTAGCGAGATCCCACAAAGGGCATAAGGCATGGTGACTATCTAATCTTTATAAGTGTTATATCAATACTTGTGTCCGTATCTGTTACTGCATTGAAACCTCTTCCTCCATTTACGAGCGCGATTGAAAGACGAGTACAGGTGTTGACGGAAGTGGATGAGCTTAGAATTGAAATGAGATTTGAGCAGTCTAACATTGGTTTTTATAGCAAAATACAGTAAAACTAGAAAAGATGTGCGCATCATTGAAATGAAAATTATTTTTTATGACTTAGATTTTATGAGAACTTGTTTGAGAAAATATTAGATCGGAAAAAGGAGTTCGTGGCTAAATAATAACAGGCACACAAGTCGATCTTCAAGGTTAATCTGCGCTAGCCAAGGTCGGTCTGTAGATGGGTGACCATTATTACATACCGGGTTTCCTCCGTGCCTCATTAGTAGATCTTTGACAGTCGTTACAGGTAGATTGGTCCGGAAGACTGACAACCAGTCTTACTAAGGGGTTTCGTACTACCGTATTACTTTGTACTAAATGGGTTGTGGAAATCAGAGGGGCAGTCGTTCCATGTAAAATACTGGTATTCAGCAGTATCTGGTAAGACTGGAAGCCGATCCCAACACAGTTGGGAAAAGGCTAGGCAGATGGTGGATCTGGAAAAATTACAGAAGGTAAGAAATTTATTTATTGAAATTGTCACCCACACAGATCGTTTATATGTATTTATGATAAGTAGAAATATGATACTACCTGACTCAAAGGTTAACCGAATGATTAATTTAAAACTTCCTCCACGATACAAAACCAAAAAGCACTGGAATCACTTTTCCCCACACCAGTACCCCACATCGTACAAACTACAAAGTTTCCCAATCCCAACTGATTAGCATATTATTAACCATTGCACAACATCACAAAACATAACATACCTACATCTAAGTGCCCACTATTTACTTAGCTGGCTGCCACAAAAATGACACCCGAGCTAAGTATGGATAAGTTTACGGACAAACATAACATTCAATTATTTATTGGGAAATTTAATTACAGAGTTAAGTGTAAAGTTCATGAATTACCACTTGAGTACTTTTGAATTACTGTCGTAGATGTTTTTATTTGATTTTAAAAGCTTTCCAAATATTTATGAGGACATCATCAGCAGTTCATCACTTTTTGCTGTTTATGAATTCGGCCAACTAAATAAAGTGGGTTTATATAAAAACCGACCAAGTGCGAGTCGGACTCGCGCATAAAAGAGTCTGTACTATCGTAGTAGGGGAGCCCCCATTAATTTAAGTTATTTTTGATATTTGTTGTTCTAGCTGCAACAGAAATACACATTCTGTGAAAATTTCAACTGTCTACCTATTACGGATCATGAGATCCAGCCCGCTGACAAACAGATGGACGAACAGCGGAGGCTTAGTAATAGGGTCCCGTTGGTTAACCTTCGGGTACGGAAACCTAAAAACTACCATACTATATATTGGCCCACTAGGTGGACCGATGACCTGGTGAAGGTTTCAGGGATCCGCTGGACGCGACTCGCAGTCGCACGGGACCGGTCAATGTGGCGACATTTAGGGGATGCCTATGTCCAGCAGTGGTCGTCTTTCGGCTGAAATGATGATGGTTATGATATATTGGAAATAAAATTAGCCTGCTAGCAAGGTTGGTGCCTGACTGTCTCAAGAGGGTAATTTTTAGGGTTTCTATAATGCACCCACGAATTGATACGTTTGGTGGCGTATTAGTGACATCACCCTTGGCAGCCAGTTTCATTACCTACCACTACCAATCTTGCCAACTAGCTGATCTTTTCGCTACAGCATTGTTATAAGTGGGATGCCCCCAGCTAGATGGACCAATGATTGCAATGTAGAGGACAGGGTGTGACTTGGGAGAGGCATATGTCTAACAGTGGACTGCGACAGTCTTGAATCATTAGCTATTCTCTTTTCTAACGTGGACTCGAGAACTGTCATAATAACTCATTCGTCATATACAAATACCTTTTAATGCACTATTAAATGCATCATTACAAACTGCAACAAAAACCTCCTACTACAATAAATCCAGAATCGTTAGCGAAACTATTACGTATATCATGACACTTTCGCACGACCATTCTAAACGCATTACTCACTCCCGCGCAGTCGGATAAATGCAGTGGTGCAATCTTCATTCCGGAGTAATGACAGTAAGATGATGATAATAGTGTTGCGAAGTTCTAAGTGTAGTTCTTGGGCAATGGTGTAGATGGTGACCTGAATAGCCTGAGTTTGTTAAATACGCCTGAAATACCTTTAAAAGGAACTCTTCTTCTGACCTTGACAGAACAACAACATCAACTAGAAAATACAAGGTGTAAACGAACCCTTCACGAAGCCCTCCAGACCCCCAATATCTCCGTACCTAGAACAAAAAAATAGTAGTAGGTATAGTCTCCTTTCAAATTGAAAATATGCCTTTCGGCTTCGTACTTTTACACCTACTATAGGCAGATACTAAGATACAGAAATTATCTGTGGACCAAAAGAACCACAACGTTTCGCCCCGAAACAGTCTCAAAGCGAAGCGGTAGACCGAGAAGATGGCGGGACGAGCTGCACAAAACCAACGACCAGTGGTCCACATTAACCCTGAATCGAAAGAACTGGCCATGAAGGCCCTTTGCCCCTCAGTGGGATGATGTAGGCTAACAGTAACAATTTGTATGGTAGAATAGGTACCTATATTTCTCCAGAATTTTTAAATTTGAAGCGATAGAAGTGTCTGTTACCATTAAAATTGAACGCAAATCCGAGCTCTGAGTTGCTGCTGAGCATTGTACATATATTTATGTACCTACACACAAAATACTTAACAGGACATTATATTAACATAGAAGAGCACAATAGTTACACAAAAACCCAATACTATTCCAACAACCCAACCTGGGAATCGAACCTTGAACCAAATGTTCTTTCGTCCACCAGACCACATGTCAGGCAGTTCTTCACATCATTCTTAAAACATTTTTGAACTTCACTTTATAACAGAAAATAAATTCAATTTTTATGGAAATGTATCAATTTACTCCAAAATATGCTAAACAGGTAAACATAGCCTTTTGTGTAAAAAACTATAAAATTAAATCAGTCCGCTACACAGCTTTATCAAGCTGTATAAATAAGTAAGAAATGTAAAAATATAAAATTTCAATCTCCTATCATAATAGTGGTAATAATAATATATTATTGCACGAATCAATATAAATAATGGTACGTTGCACAATCATGTTTATTTTGTTACTTACAACTTTTTAACTGCATGGTAAATCATAGAAAATGTTACCATACTTATCTGTAAAATGTTTTATTGTTTTGCTGTGGTACAAGTCACAAAATGTATGCATTTAAAAAAATCTATGGAACCCACACGCAGAGCCCGGCCGTTTGTGCGTATTGGGTATTATATTATCTGTGATATCGGCAAAGTTATTCGATAAATCCGATACAGGCAACAGATCGGAAATAAAAACAGTTGGTGAAAAAAACTGGTGGTACAGTTGGTGTGTTGGTTAAGACGTCCGGTGTACAGAATCGAAAGGTCGCAGGTTCAAACCCTGCTCGCACTCGAGTTTTTCTTTCCATATCAAAAACAACTGTAGTTCCCTACGCAGGGCTTGCGTATAAAAAATATTTAAAAAAGTTGGTGAAATGTTGGAAGGGTGACAACAAGTAGACCACCAGAAGAATACCGATTGGTGCAGTGGTTGTGAGCTTACTTTCTATTTTACAGTGAACTTGAGCCATTCAAAAGTTGTATTATTTCTACTTATGATCTTCAGATTATTTAGTTTTGGGGTAACATTCCTAATCCCAATTAAAATACAAAGTAACATTAAAGCATATAGCACGTATAAGCAACGCAAGATTGGATGCACAGAAAAAAGCAAGGTGGACGGCTCCAGTGGAGGCAAAACTTACCCAGTGCAGTTCTTATACACGTTCGTTGAGTATAATGCGCTTAGTAACTAAAACGTACAACTTCAATTACATCGCACCCAGTCAGACTCGTCTATTCTCGGTGATCTTCATAAATTAAACTCGCCATAAATAACTAAGCTCGCTGTCATCTCATTACTTGGACACGATACAGTTAATTACTCCCAAACAAAATGAATACGAATAGTCTTCCGACCTACATAACACTGCACATATATATTTATAATAGTGTATAGGTACTTAGATAGGTATTACTGGAACGAATGATTCACTTTCTTATTAGTACACTAAATGGATGGTTTTAATGAAGTGCCACGCTTTTAGATTTGCGACTCGATCTTATGTTCTTAGAGCTGCTTGAACAATTAGAAAAAGTAAAGTTTCAGTTAAAGTTTTGATTATTTTCGAACAAAACAGTCAATGAAACAAACTAACGTCACCGACTTCCGGAAGGTCGGTTGTTTTTTTATGAAAGAAACATGCTTAGTTAGGTATGGTTTTCAAATTGCAGGTTATTGAACCGTATATTCAAAAGAAAGACTCAAGAAACGATGAATGGACTGTATAAATGATGAAATGGCAAGAATCTCCACCACCAGCCAGCCTGATATGCCATCTCATCAGACACCTAGGAGGTGTCACATAGTTGGCTGTTTGTGTACGTGAGTTTAAATGTTTGTAAACGCACCCACGATACAGGAGAAATTCCTAATGAGGAGCAATGTTACTAAAAAAATAAAATAAAGAGATATGGAAGAAGAAGACATGCTGCGCCGACCCCAAATGAATAGGACTAAGGACAAGATAATGATGATTATGGTTCAATAAACTGTATCACCACACCGCTTAAGGTGGCTTAACTGACTCCAAACAATAAAAATAATAGAAACAAGTGAAGTAAACACAAAAAATACACGAAAACGAGTGTCCACCACCCTCCATAGTAATTAGATTAAACATAAGATAAAAATTATTTGTTTTGTTATACAATGTTGTATCCTCACGCTAACTCCCCTTCAGAGGGTATACAAGTACAGGCAACAAACGTTTTAACGATTCAAAAACCTGTGGGGTGGTCACTTGACCCCTTTTGGACTATAAAATGCAACATCAGATGCCGTTAAGTGAATCTTATAGTTGCAATACACGCTATGTCCTCAAGTTTACTATTAAAAGTTAATTCATATCGGAATTTGGTTGTTATATCCAGGACGGTAAGATTTACAATAGCGTGAATGTGAACAAAAATACATTTTGTAACGTTTTAATTTTTGTGTGCAATCTATTTTGAGTTTTGTTTTTCGTTGTTTAAGGTTGAAAATCGAATAAAGAGGAAATGAATAGAGTTTTTATTACTGTTGTTCGTAAACACTGTTGCCATGGCAACGAGGTTGTTAATTGATATCAATCTGAGATCGCATCGAGATATAAAACCGATCACAATTCGATTTTATTGTCTCGTTTTCTTGAGTTTATTTTAAGTGCATTTATAGTTGCAGAACAGTAATCAAAGGATCCCGTAGCTAATTAGTAATAGCCACACCAATGGTCAATGGTAAGCAACTCTTACCGAGGTCGGTTCGTGGACACCTTCGTGACTCGAAAACCTCGTTACCAGATGGTCCTGCTCCCGGCTGTGATTTGTATATCTCTGACAGTTTTTTAGGAAAGAAGCGCAAAAATCGGAAAACAAGTCTCTTTGTAAAGGTGTCGTATTATCTAGTAACTGCATGGGTTTTGGAGGTTAGATAGGCAGCCGCTCCATGTAAAATACTGCTTATCAGCTATGGGAGCCGACCCCAACAAAATTGAGAAAAGGCTGGTCAGATGGTTACAGATTACAGGATCGATTGAATTAGTGATGGATTATTAGGTTCGTTATATTTTGTGTAAATTTTCGAAAGCAAGAAGTTATTTTTTTAAATATTTATTTTGTAAACTCATCATCATCATCATCTGCCTAGCCTTTTCCCAACTATGTTGGGGTCGGCTTCCAGTCTAACCGGATGCAGCTGAAATACCAGTATTTTACATGGAGCGACTGCCTATCTGACCTCCACAACCCAGTTAGTACTGGGTAATACGATACCCCTTGGTAAGACTGGTTGTCAGACTTTTTGGGCCACTGACTACCTATAACGACTGTCAAAGATCTACAAATGACACCCGGGACCAACGGCTTAACGTGCTTTCCGAGGCACGGAGGAAACTCGGTATGTAATGGGTGGTCACCCATCCACAGACCAACCTAGGCAAGCGCGGCTTAACCTAAATATCGATCCGAGCGGCTGTTATTACTTAGCCACGAGCTCCTCTTATTTTGTAAACTATCACAATGTTTTTTTATTTAACCCAAAGGTTGACTGGTAGAGAATGCCTTGTGGCATTAAGTCCGCCTATGTACCACTATTGTACTACATGGAGTTTTAATAGGATAGGATTTGATAGGATCTCTTCTCCAATATGGGTGACTTTTATTATGCGAGTAATTTGAATGTTTTAGATTTATCTTATTTTTATTTGAATGTTTTATTTTATCTTATTTTAATTTTGCATGAATTTTAATTTTATCTTATTTTAATTCTGAATTCTTAATGTTAATTTTTTTATTTTTAATACTGATTTCACCTCAATGTTAATTTAATTTAATTTTAATCTCAATGTATGGATCAAGTTATCTGAATTAAATGAATTTTATTTTTATTTTATTTTTTTAATAAATAAATAGTGCTAGTAGTTGCAGAAAAGTGTCTACAAGAAATTATTAACGATCTTTCTCAATTCAATTTACTAAGAAACTAAGTTTATCTGCACTAACGGCCTACGATATCTACGTAATTAAACTAAAATCTACTAGTTACTACCGTCACATGTAGTAATTATGAAACTACCAGTAATTAAACAAACAAAATGGACGGAGAAATGCAATTAATAGCAATTATGGATGTTTATGAAGATTTGATTATATTACTAACACAGGGCTGCCACAAATGTTGAAGGAATCTTCACGGTGAAGCAGCTCTTGCCTAGGTTGCTCTGCGGATGGGTAACCATGCACTACGTACCGGGTTCCTTCCATGCCTCGGAAAGCACGTTAAACCGTTGGTCCCGGCTGTCATTTAAACCGGGTGTAAACAGACCCTTCACATATCCGTCAACCAAGCATTCTGTACATCAAACTAAGTAACTTTACGCAAAAATTATTGCTGGGAATCGACTTTTTTATTTTGGGTGAAAAATCACTTTTTACGGTAGGACTCGATGGAAAGCACTCATAGCATTGTGCTGATGAATGGATTGAATAGTACGAGGGTCGTGGAGGTGTGTAAAGGAAAAGTCTTACATTAAAAACATAAAAAAACTTGTGAAAAAGTAGGAACTTTGACCCCCAATATCTCCGTAACTAGAAGGTTCCCAGGTATGGTCTAGAACAAAAAAATTATCGCAGTGACGGGGAGAACAAATGCCTTTCGTTTATGTTAACTACAAAGACCTATAAATGGTGTAAAAAAGGTCTATTTACACCCTTTATAGGTCTTCGTAGTTCAAAGCGCCAAATCTGACAACCAGTCTCGTCTTCTCAGAGAGATATCGCGTATTTGGAATTGAACTTGGGTAAAACACCGGGGTGTTTTTTAGTTAGAGACTGACAGACCCCTCCACCCATCCATCCATTCAAACTTTCGCGTTTACAATAGTAATTACGACGCAAAAAACCTCAATCCTGGCGCTTCGACCTTAAATGTCCATGTCCTATTCTTTTATTTATAGTTTAGGGAAGAATTATTTAATTTATGTATTCGCCACCGATGTTTTAATTTTTTCGATCTGTATTGGTGCTCAAGATACAAGCTTTTCCTAATTTGGGTCCAATGTAAAACCTTTTTGTGCTAATATTTTTCGCAATAAAGTTTATAATTTAAGTTTTTAATATAATTTCATGGTGGTGAACCGGGGTGTAAGACAGCCCTGCACTTGCAGAGCAAACTGAGCTCTTTCCTGCATTCAGGTTAGAAGGTTATAACGGTATGGCTCTGCAGTTTGCTGTTTCAATTAAGATGGTGATCAGATAAATGTTTGGCACCTACAAAGGTACTGATGCAGAAAATGTGTGATTCACGAGAAAGAATGTTCTGCAGCTGTGCGTTTAGCTGAGGGTACTTCAAGATGTGTCAAGAGAATTAGATGTAGATAAATAGTTAGAAGTATTTTTATTTTACACCAACATCGCTTTATTATACACTAGCTTTTGACCGCGGTTTCGCTCGTATTACGGTCGGAATGGTTTTAATATAGCCTGTGACACTCGAGAATAATGCAACATCCCATTATTGAAACAATTTTCGGAATTAGATCAGTGGTTTCGAAGATTATCTCCTACATCTAAACTTACCTCAGACAGCTTTCTCTATTTAAGATAGCGCTAATATCGTCCACTGTTGATACTTGATGTCGAGATAAATAAAGTTTTATGATTATTACTGTAGGTTACTTTCGACTTTCAAACCACAGCTCTTATTCAGCCTTCTTCTGCTTTAGTACAGACATCTTCTCTTTGAGAGGAACTGCGCCCAGTGCTGGTTGGTATAATAAATCTTTGAATTCAAGGTTGAAATCGCACATCGAGTTTAAATGATTTATAATTTAAAAAAGTTTGTCATACATAACATAACATCAAGCATAAGGGTAACCCCCGAATGGTTAGGCAGAGGTGTACCTAATAGTACACCCACATTCGCCAGCTATGTTGAAGTCCCACGTAATTGGTAATTGCGAGTCTGTTACCATCAACTGGACACATTTTCAGACTCCATGGTTGCTTGTGAGAAATTCCTGATGGAAAAACCTAATAACACTTTGCCCGACGTAGGAATCGAAACCGGGACCTCATGGTCAGTAGTCGTGCTTTCGACCACTAGATCAACGAAGCAGTGCCAGTAATATTTAATATTATCTCGTAAAGATCTTCGTCTTGCATTCGATACGGTAGAAGACCATGTTCTATGATTAGTGGCGCCATCTGTTCCCTTACTAAACGCATTAAATGGAACAAGTACTAAGTGAGTGCATTTATATCATTTACATCGCTATTAAATATGTGACTGTAACGTATAGGTCTAATTCTACTTATTAGAATTTCTTTGAGTGATAAAAAGTTGACATTCTCTCAAGGCGAAAAAAAGTTTTGTAAACAAGCCGTGCATCCGATGGAAGGTCCTATAGACAAAAATAACGGATGAAAAAATCGTACTTAAAACCCCTAGTCTTTCAAATTCTTCTTATCTTTCAGTTATCATTGAAAAAAATCGAGTTTTGGTTCTGAATTAAAAACATTTTAAGAAAACCGATTTAATTGCTACGTTGCACACCTCGATTTCCTGAAAATCTGCGTCCGTATTATATGATGAAACTCAATTACCTATATTTTCTCAAACTTACCCTTTGCAGATCAATTATTGCGTCTTTTTCGGAAAACAGGATCCACAGAGCCTTTCAAAGGCCCACAGAGGTCACTGAACCAAAAGTTACAAAAGAAACTTCCTACTTCAAACAAAAAGAAAGTACAAAGTAAGTCCTACACAATGTACCCAGACTTGTCACGCACAGCAAGGAAGACATGCTACCGGACGAATGTGTTCAGATCCTTATCTTAAGACCTATCGGGCACACACATCTTTGTATTTATCTTAAGACAAAATCAGAGGTTCTCAATCTTTGCTTAAGAAGTTATGTCACTTCTTACTTTATCGTTACAGAATAAAAAGTATCCTGAAGTGATCTGCCAAAATATTGGAGTAAAGAGGGGCAACAAAAAGCACTTAAAAGGGACAATGTGATATTTATTTGGTTCCTTAGATACTTCCGACACATCTTTAGGAGTACGGAGAACAGGGTGTTAAGTTCTTCATCCCTTATAGAAAAGTGAGGATTCTTCTACCAGACGAGTGTTGTGTCTGGTGGGCTAATGCCTGACAGTTGTTGTTGGATTTTTCTATGTAATCTTTAAGTAGCGGATAACTTTAATTGCGCGATTCAGGATTTTGATATTAGTTCTTTATTTTTGCCATATGTAGTACTTTACTTTATGTGATGAGGAGGGACGAATCGCATGTGACTAAAAGAGTGATGAATATAAACGTGGATGGATGGAGAGGGAGAGGAAGACCAAAGAAACGATGGATGGATTGTGTGAGAAATGAAATGAAGGTGAAAGGAGTAAATGATAGCATGACGGTTGACAGAGGAGATTGGAAGAAAAAAACGTGTTGCGCCGACCCCAAGTAACATGGGACAAGGGCTGGAAGATGATGATGATGTAGTACTTTTTGTAGTGCCGCTACACACCTATAAGTTCTAGTTCATCGCTTTCACAGTTTTTCGGTAGCCTATGTCTATTCAATATAGTTTTGTCTTTTCTATCATCGTCATTGGTAATCAAATGCAATTCCAAGAACTCCAGAACTGTAGAAACACACCAGGGAAGCATAGCACGTCAAGAGGGAGCAGAAGGAGACCAATACTCAGCAGTGGATGGAATATGGCTGTCAATGATTGAAGTAACGTTTCGCCAGGGTGGCCCGCGAAATTCAAATTTTCTTACGTTTTTTGCAATTTGTAGGTCAGTGTCAGGCTGTATGTTAATGAAAATATGATTCGCGCAAGTAACACGTGTGTAGTTGCAGAATTAAAATCATCAATACAATCCTCCAAGTTCATCTAACCGGTAACACCACTCCGTAACTATTTTATGAAAAAGTCATTCAATGGAGTTAAATGAACTTAGACCTGCAAATTCCAAAAAACGTAAGAAAATTTGTATTTTGCGAGCTACCCTGGCGCTTGCACCTTAAGAAACGTTACTTCAATCATTGTCAGCCATGTTCCATCCACTGCTGAGTATTGATCGTCCTCTCCTCCCTCTTGACTTGCTATGCTTCCCTGGTGGTGGTGTGTGTGGTGGTTGTGTCTTTCTGGTGGGTCTGGCTGTTTGTGTATGTGAATTTAAATGTTTGTAAACGCACCCACAGTACAGGAGAAATTCCTAGCGTGAGGCAACGTTTTTTTCAAGAAAAGAAAGAAAGAAAATACATCCGACGAATACTGGACTGTCAGTTCTTCCACCAACTTTTCTGATTGGCCAATCTTTTTACCACATCATGAATTACTCTTTCCGTTATTCATGCATTAGATAAGTGATAGAAATGTATTTTTTAAAGTTATTATTATTGCTTGCATCTTTTGACACCCACACGCGGCAAAAAATGACAGCTTGTATCTTTAACTGTCGAATGCATTTGAATTTATTATCGTCAGCAAACATTAAAACATAGTTTCAAGTTCTTATCAAATGGTGTAAGACTTCATAAAGTATCTTGCTGTGTTAGAATTGTAATGGATTGGAAGCATTAACAGCTGTTCTTTATTATTTTAAGACATTTGCTTTGATAAAGTTAATTTATGGCATGAAGTGACATCTCGCAAGTCCAATGTCATTTACAGGTTTAGGTGGCATATATTATGGGCTATTACTGTGTGGGCAACAGTTAATCTACTGGATATTGAGTTTAGCCCGTAACATAAAACTTGCTTGGGACTCAAAATCAAAGCATTTATTTCAAGTAGGCCAGTTACAGGCACTTTTGAACTGTCGAAACAAAGACAACAATGAAATGTAGCTACAGTCCCTGTCGCAAGGCATAAAAACTGTGATAGTACTGTAGTTGCCCATTCCCTAGCGTAGATCTCTATGGAGAAGAACTGGTAAAAAACTCCATGGACACTCTTTTAAATCATAATATTGTTACTGCTATGATATTTTAAAAATAAAATTTCCTTCCTTTTGGGCTCCACAGCAGTCAGGTAAAAATCAAGAAGTGATCAATTCAATCCAATCGTTTACGAATTGCTTTAGAACTTGACCATTGTCTTGTCTCATCGTGTCTATCTAGACATTATCATTGGCAGCTGATTCTGAAATTACAGCTAACATGAGCGATAATTTTATCGATTAACTATACGCGTAAAACGTCTCGGCCATTGTCGAAGCCACTACGAGCAGTGAATGAATGGGCTTTTTTGCACAAAGTTATTACTTTTTACTTTTTTTTACACGGTCCCGAGTGTGGTCAACCAACTACCAGTATCCCGATTGGCGTAGGAGGATACACTTAGTTATTTTAATTTAACTTATTGTATGTCAAGTCGCAACGTTTGGGATCCACCGTCAGGTTGTATCGCTCGTCTGTAGGCGTCCTTAGTCACGACAAAATTTATATCCTCCAGTATTCGTGATTGTTGCCTCTTCGTTTATTTTTATTCACTATTTTACGTTGAGCAGGATAGGTGCCTGTTTTTGCTGGTACTAGGGTTGACACATATCAAAATGGCTTTAAAATATTAATTAAATAAAGGGATATTTCATTAAGTTTTGAGATGGTATGATAATTTAAAAGTTTTTTTACGTTTATGTAAAGCCCGCCACACTATTCCCAAGCCACTGCAACTCCTAAAACCGAGAGTCAAAAGTGGCGACCACTAAAAATGCGCCGAGACAAGTCCCAGATAAACAATTTAACTGTCTTGGATCCCGCAATGAATTTAATCAGAAAAAATACTCTACAGGCAGTGAGTAAAGCAAAATAAATTAAACCATTTCATTTTTTTTGATCGATACCCATAACTCCTGTGAAACCTCCCTAGCTAATTAATTTATAGATATTTTTTTCGGATGGGAAATCATCAAATGACCCCTCCCGCTCTGGGCGGAGCAGAAAGGAGTGTCGAACTTGCACTGACTAAAACCCATCCATGTTCCTTCTTTGCCTTTTGTGTTCCAGGGCCGCGTATCTCTTTCGAACAGTCCCGCAGCCCCGGCAGGATTTAATTTATCCTTGTATATTCTTCTCAAACATGTATAATCAAGGATACAATTTATTTCTAGATCCACCAAAAAGTACTAAGTGCTGTATATTCTATTTGCCGTCGTGTTTGGCAGCCCTTACCTTGTAAAACATTCACTAATTTATGTCCCCGGCGCTGAGCACTTTACATGCAAAACACACGAAGGCACCTTTAGTCACAATTCCACTTTAATTTTTATCGTCTGCTGCAAAAATCTATGCAGTTGTGTACTGGTCTGTTATTGTCCCGCTGCGGGGCAAAGGCCTCCGAGATGGGACACATATTGTTCAGTGTTCGCAACCTGCTCGTTGGTATTTTGAACTGTTCAGTCCGGGTGAAGGAAGCCGGCATGACATAGAGCCGAAATTAGAAGACGTTGGATATCCACCAACCCGTACTGGACCCGCGTGGTAAAGGTGAAGGAATGGCCCTCTTACCTGCAGTCTCCACGAGCGAGAGAATCGCGGCGATATTATCGTATAGAAATACGTGGCACGAAGATAATATCGCCGCGATTCTCTCGCTCGTGGAGACGATCCTTTACAGAGAGGAGGCCTGTGTCCGAGAGGGCCTCTTCTTCTTCAAGTCACTAGCACGACATTATACAAGGTGGAATGGGCGCAGAAGCGATTATCAGAATGAGGTACTGAATACATGGTAATCGTTTGAGCGTCGACGTATTCCCTCCTCGGCCCTGGATTTTATTGGCCCAAAACTTAACCACTCCACTCCCAAAGCGTCGAATGTCGCAGCGCAGAGGTCTCGCTGGCTTCATGTTTGAGGCTCAGCGGGCAAGATAGGAGGAGCATAGCATAGGTCCTACCTAACAAGGGGAACATTATTTTTTAAAGTTCTTTTAGCTGTTTATGCAATCTAAGACTGCTCGCCACACCCCGAGAAAGTGGTATCATAAATTGGCTACGAATTAAGGAAGAAATACTAACTTTTAGTGGCTAACTTATTAAAATTACTTTAGTCCATTGTTTTTTTTTTCCTGTACTATAAGGGCAGGGAACGGTCACAAAATGTTGTGCTAATTTGCTAAACGATTCCTCTGCCAAATGTGGAGATTTTGGAGGCCGGGATATTGTAGACAAGATAGGTATAACAGATGATCATATTACTGCGATATACTAAGATATCTAGTACCTAGTACTAATATATTAGTACAGTACTAATATAGTACTAATATATTAGTACTAGGTACTAGGATACCCCTTGGTAAGACTGGTTGTCAGACTTTTTGAGCCACTGATTACCTGTAACGACTGTCAAAGATCTAATCAAATGACAGCCGGGTTCAACGGCTTAACGTGCTTTCCGAGGCACGGAGGAAACTCGGTATGTAATGGGTGGTCTCCCATCCACAGACCAACCTAGGCAAGCACGGCTTTTATGGTTACGGTTATTATTTAGACACGAGCACCTCGAGTATATCGCAGTAAATAAAACTTAAATGAATAAGGCCCTTTTCTTAATGTAAACTACAATAAATCATCAATTAATTCCCGACATGTGGCGCCATACGATAAAGTCTTCGTTAACAATTTATTTACATTTTAATCACTACATCTAATTTCAAAACTCATTCACAAACAAAATAACCTCCTAGTTACCGTAACGATAACCATTCAAAAACGTTGATTAATGAAAGAGGTCTTCAAAGTAGTTTACATTAATTTCGTTTTTAATGAGCTCAGCAAGTATCCATTACACTTACAGTATGTATTTTATTTACATTACATTTTCGTCGTTACAAATTCTTTTGAAGACCCCTTGTGGCTATTTAATTTAAAAAAGTATATTTAAAACAAGTTGAGAAAGATGCGGGCTTGGTAAGCTGTCTTTCAAATTGTGGCTATGTTTATGACCTTAGTGATGTTTTGAGCCGTAAGGATGGGTCACATGAATTAAGTCTTATCTATGTACCTACTTATGTTGCATCTTAAGATTGTACCTCAGACACATTTGACGTTTTAAAGTTTTTAAATTAGATGTTTGGTACCGTAAAGCTCTCTCTGAATAAAATTTATTTTAACATTTTTAAGGTATTCAAAATGGTGCGAATAGTAGCGTGATTTGCTAATAAATAAAACAACGAACCACGCATTTGCGTCCGCGCAGGATTCGCTTCAGTGTGGACAGCTGAAAGTTTTTTTTTCACTATTCGAAAATAACTCACAAGGAATGCAGTTTTGTTATGAATATTATCAGAATAGATCCGCCCGTAACCCCATTCTTCTATTTTATAAAATATTATAAAAATCATACTTTACAGTTGTCATGTCTAGAGTATATTTATAGCTATTCCGGAATTCGTCAAGAAAACAACAATAACATAACCAACGTTAATATTAAATTATATATTAGTTAACACAACAATTTAAACTGTACATCTCTCATAAAGCTAATCAAAAATCATTAAATTAATAATGGTAAAATACAGTAATTAATTTAAATAAAATAGTATGTGACCTTATTTTATATTTGCACGCCGAAATGAAACAGAATAAGAGAACAATTCTGTACATTTTACCAACCTTTTATACCTCATTAAAATAACGCAAATAAATGATTTTGTTTTTGATTTTTTCATTTTGAGTATTACATCGTAACATTATCATTAGTATTAAAATTTATTCTGATTGCTAGAAAGGCTGGACCAGTCATTCCCAATCTGGTCTATTGGGACCCCCTGGGGTTCATAGATCCCTACCACTTCCCAGGGTAACAACCAGTCTTACCAAGGGGTGTCGTATAAACCAGTACTAACTGTGTTGTGGAGGTCTGATAGCCATAGGTTAAATTCTGGTTTTCAGCTGCATCCCGTTAGACTGGAAGCCGACCCGAATATAGTTGAGAAAAGGCTAGGCAGATGATGATGTTCTAGCTACCTTCAGGAACCAGTAGAGCTTGAGCTGGATTAGCGTACGGACTTTCATAGCATAACAGGCCAGCTTATACTGTTTCTATTTCCACCAACAAAGTACGACACGAGCAGCCTACCATAAAAGTCATTCAATAATTGTAAAACAACGTTTTTATTACAACAAATTGACCGTTTCCTAAGAGAATTACCATATAATTCCAATTGTGTAATTGCAAGCCTATGCAAATGCTTTCTCTTTTAATTATACTATCAGTAATATCATATGCAATTATTTATATATTTAATGTTACTTTCACTCGTGGCTTCTGCTGTTAATTTTACACGGTGATGAAAAAATATTATTAAAATAATACTGAGTTGAAGAGAAATAATCCCGGAAGAACCCCGGGAGAGTAATAAAATAATTTGTTATTTGTTAATTACAATTTTATTACCAAATATGTTTTGATTTCTTTTTAATTGCTACTATGACTTTTTTAATTTATTTTTAAATTTTATTTCTCCAACATTATTTCCAAATGTGTTTCGTTTTTTTTTAATTTTTAATTATTTATTTTTCTAATTTAATTTTAGTACTAAATAATGTGTTTTGATTTGAATTTCAAAATGCTACTATAACTTTGTTAGCTTAGTCATACATCTTATTATGCATGCTGTGGTCTCCTGTAAGTGAAGGAGTACACCTACGTAATACTTTTGTCGTCGATTATTTATTTCGTGTGTATATCCTAAATAAATAAATATGGCATTATTTAATTGTTTGTTTAAGACTTCAAGCTCAAAGTACAGAGGCGGACTTAATGCAATAGGCATTTTCTACCAGTCTACCTATCGAGTTTATTACTGTCGGTAGTATAGTAAAAGCTCATCATCGTGTAGTATCGTTAGGTTTAAAAATCATCTGAAAACGGTGAAAGGGAGCCACCTTTCACCGTTTTCAGAAGTAGGTGAAGTAAAATAAAACTATTAAATTAATTTTGTTTAATTTATTTATTTTATACATGTTTAAATCCAGACAGCCACAGTCACACATCTACACTTTAAAAAGAATATTTACAATTTTCAGATAAGAAAAAAACTAAGATTAATAGTATACTAAATGCACAGGAATGTCAAATTCTTATAAAAAATACAGAAATAATTTCAATTTCAGAAAAAAAAACAATATCTCTTTCTTCTAAAATAATTTTGATATGTGAAATTAATTTTACCCACTTTTACGGCAAAAAGGGTAATGTGTTGTTAATATTATTTAAAAATACAGGTGGGTTTTACACATGGTTTCATGAAAAATGTTAACAATAAATATATTTTTTAATAAACTTACGACTAGACAGGTACTAAGCATTGAATACTGTCAAATGTTATTTTTTTAAATGTATTTTTTTATTAATATTTAATACAACTATTTAATAAATTAGTAAGTAGAGTTACGCCGTGAAACCATTCTATTACGTTATGTTTTATTTTTATTAATGTCGCTGTAGTCTACAATATTATTATTAATTTAATTAATTATGGATATTTTTTTAAGAAATCCGTGTTAATTAAGAAAAATAAACTCTCTTCCAGGTTTTTATACTGGAATGGTCCTTTTAACTTTACACTTAAAATCCTGATAGTACAAAATATCCATAATTAATCTTAAAAATCAGCTCTACAATATCACTGGTCTCATTTTATAATTTACTTAAAATTAATTATAGCGAATTATACAACTACGAATGACTCATTGTATTATTTATAATTAGGCGCAAACATCTATTAAAAACTTCTAATAAAACTGTAATTAATTTACGTAACTATTGTTTTCAAAGTACAGGTAATCTTGAAAATATTTAATTAATATCGAAATTACTTTTTGTGTAGGTATTTTTCACAAATCAAAACGTTCGTAATCATCGTATTGGTTTCCAAAACTTATATTTCAACAAATAAATGACAAAGTTTCCCAAACTTTTTCATCTACCCTCCATTCTAAAAATACTCCCCATTAATATCCCTTTCAACTTGTAGGGTGTTGTACAGATAAAATGATTGACAAATTCCATTTGTTATTTGTAAACAAAAGTTGTGTACAAAGGGGCCTTCCCTTTTAAAATATAAAGCTTCAAAGAAAACATTGGACACCCCCTATTAAAAGGGGAATTGAGATGAATGATATCTCATGGGGTTTTGTCGGTAAGTGAATTTCTATGTTACGAACTAGCAACACTTTGTACGTACACTCTTTATTTTTATTTAACGAGTAAGTTAAAGAAAGTGAATTTATTTTAGTTCTCGACAGGGGACAATGTTTTTTTTTGGCCTAAGAGCTGCCATAATTATTTTTATTTCTCTGCAAGACTTACGTAAATTCAATGTCGTGTTAATACTAGTGTGTACTTGATATTGAACATTGAAATATCATTTAATAAAATGAAATCCTACATTTTAATTTCAACTTCTAATGTAAAGTCTTATCCAGAGTTCACTCGCACAAAATACTAAATATTTAAAACTACTTTTATTTACAGTTCAACACAATTCATTTCCTCGTCACATTACTTAAATAAAATTAATTTTGAACCACTAACAAATTAATTTGAACAATGCTCAATAATCTTAGTTAACTGAACATTCTAAGTTTCCATTACCTTCGACTTCTATTTCCTTAAAATAATCCTATTTTAATTCTAAGACTCTTTCTCTACGCTCATAACTAATACAAAACATGTTATTGACTCAGCTTCAGAATTATCTTTACAGAACTTCGTGTTTCAATTCTTCTCAATAGCGTCTGAAATTGCATTGCCAACTATCTACCAATCATCAAACGATCTAACAAATAGATTTAATTCTCATCCAACAACAATTTAACAAGATTTTGACTCATTCAACTTTAAAATCAAGTAAGCTCGAGTCTTCCACTGTTTAAGATAAGGACTTACACGTCAAGTTTAGCTTACTTCTTCAAATAGACTTCCAAATGTCATCTTAGAAAAAAAACAATCCAGTAATGAATTAATTTTCCATGAATTCAGAATTGGGCAAAACGTCTTGCTAAACAAATTTAATATTTCACAATTCATTGACAAAACAATTTGCTTTATGCTTCACAAAGAATCAATTAACACAATATCTACAGAACAGCAAACGGTCATAACAGAGCATCAACAGTTTAAAAGCAAATGAGATTCAGACCTCTAAACCATAGACTACATCTAGAATCTAGATCTAAATGAGGTTCATAGCTCCGTACCCGGTTTAACCACAGGACCACCTCACTACACTTCAAGAGTTAGTACCACGTAAGCGTTCGCTTACACAGCTTGTGGCTAGGGGACCACCACGTGCGGCTCGCTGGACAGCAGCCGGCGAACCGACTGGTGGTTGTTGCCGTCACTGCTGGAGATGTCGCTCGTGCTGACTACGGCTGGCTGCGAGAAGTTCTTGCAAAGAACTAGGACCTGCAAAGGAAAATTAAGTTATAGTTTTGCGTGAGGAATGTGATTGGGGAGCTAAGAGAAGACGAACTAGAACTTATCGTTGTTATTTTTTTATATAAGGTCTATCTTTTCATACACGAAATATTTTAAGAGTAACTTCTATAAGTCGTAAAATAGCCAAGGCAACGAAAAAAAAAATATCTGAATGTTTTTTTTTTTACGAAATTATTATAATTCACGATTTTTTTGCGACTTTTTGCATTATACCTTTACTCTCTATTATAACAATGACATTAGGTAAATACGACGTAGTAAACTAGCGTAATGAATGTTCAAAAATAAGGAGCCAGTATTTATTTTGTGAGCCAAGTACTTAATTTTAAATTATTTCTTTTTTATAAAAATGCAAGGCACTTTTTTTTTATCTAAGAATATTTTTAATGGCTTCGTTATAGCCTTAAATGATTCTCTGAAAATATTTCGTGTATGAATAGTTAGACCTTATATAAAACTACTTGTTAATCGTGACTGTGTCTACGATAATAAGCTTATGTCTTTCTGCAGGTCTGAAGCCTATCATAACGATCGGTTCAGTGGTTCAAGCGTGAAAAGGTAACATACTAAAAGAGTTGCCGAGTACTTTTTGGCTGATCTTTCAAAGTGTTTTCAATTATATTAGATTTATTATAGCAAATAATTTAACATGCAGCTGTTTTGACATAAGAGACACTAAATGCATTCAAACAATTAAGCACAACTCATGTAAACACAACAGCTGAGGTAATGCCTTGCCGCTATAAAACGATTCCATCATAGTTGCACCTTGCACACATTAACATAAGCTACAAGTAAAATGAGGTATATTACCGCTAGTAAATCAACGACGAGAATGGAATAAAATAGTCGCAACGATGTCAACACGTTTGATTAAAATCTTTATTTAAACAATTTGTTAGGACAAAACATGGTTTGTTATTTTAATTCTGGAATTTTAATTGAATGTGCGGACTTAGGTGCGCTGCAATTACTTTAAGGGCATTCTTGTACAAATATGGAACGTAATGACTGAATAAGGATATATATTTCTGAAATTCTCACCAATCTAATCTGTCTCTATTTGCAAATAAATCGTAAAGGTGAGTGCTTAATGCGTGACTCCGTCTGCGTGCCTTTTCGACTGTCCCATACAAATATCAATACCCCATTTTACCTCATTGGAGATTTCTTTTAAAATTCCCTATAGCCTATGCTCATAGATTCAGCAATCGAAGTGTCAAAACGTAAAAAAAATACAGACCATTTCGTACAAAAAAAAAACAGTTTGAGTGTAACTTACCGTGTACAAAACACTAAGCACTCCCATGGCCCCGCCAACCAGCACGTCCCACCAGTGATGCCGGTGATCGCTGAGCCGGCTCAGCGAGCACACCGCGGCATACACGATGCAGAGGACTTGCAGCAGAGGGACCAGTAGTACGGAGCGGTTGTGCCAGCTGAATGCTCGCCTTTGGAGATACCACTATGGAGAGAGAAGGTATTAGTTGATGATAATTATATTTGTTTTAATATAACATAAAACAACCAAAGAGCGTTGAGTGCGGAGAATGTGCGAGGGATCGGAGAATGGGCTCGAGCGCCAGGCACAGCAAAAAGATGGTTCATCGTGAAGACTTATATGTGGGTAACAATAAAATGTTATTTCTTAGTGAATAAGTCAAATTAATATTCTAACAAAAATATGAAAATAAAAGATACTCACGGCTAGAAACAATCCGCAGTATATAGAGAGCGACGCGTGCGCAGAGGGGAAGCTGCGACTGGAGTCGATCTTCAGGTAGCGAGAGTAATTCGTTGACGTGCAGCGGTAGTTACTGACGTACTCCGACCTGTTGGTGTAAAGATAGCATGGTTAATGTAAGGATTGATAACCACACTTAGGCTGATTAAAATCGTGATCGTTTAGCAAATAATTGACGTGAGGCTTGCAATGCAGGCAAGTTCAGGGGGCCTAAAATGGCCGCCTTAGCATAATCAGCCTATAATGTTCCCACTGCCGGGACACACGGCCTCCTCTCTATGAGAGGGAGGGGGTATAATCCACTACACGGGCCCAGTGCGGATTCGTAGATGTCACATGTCTTCGAATTTTTGGTTCTAGGACATGCCGGTTTCCTCATGAAGTTTTCCTTCACCGTTTTGAGAGCAGTAGTGATGAAATAAATTACACAAAGTAATACGCCTGCCTGGGTTCGAACCCGCGATTTTACTGTTTGTACCACCGCTGCTATAGCACAATTATAATAGGATATTTAATAATATGAATCACAATAATAATATGAGTTTTTAAAACTGACATAGACCCTATCATTACAAATAGTTAACGAGGTAAATATCCCGTTGTCTGTGTTAATGATAATATGAATCACGTCAACATTCTTAAAATGATCACAGACGCAGTTAATATTATTAATTGTCACTTTGTGACCTTTTTACGAATTATTGTAATTAATATTATCCTATTATGATTCTGTTAAAGCGGCCATTTTAGGCCCCCACGGAAAACCAAATTTCTGATTACTTACCAAGCAACGACTTATTGTGGGGCCTACGCTGTCACCCCATACTTAAGTACAAATGCTGTATCCATGATAATATTGTAATACCAAATGATTTGAAAAGAGTAACCATGGAGTTTCTTGCCGGTTTTTATCCAGAGGAAACGACCAACCCGAACTGTGCACCGACGTTTTAAAGTGCCCATCTAGGCCTATGTGAAATAAAATATTTTTATTTTGATTTTAAACCCAAATACATTCCGATAAAATGCGGCAATTGCTTTCAAAGCGCTTCAAATTTTTACAAAGAAGATCCCTGACGACTCTCACGTAAGTTAGATGAATAATAGACTTTCTTTCTGCAATCCGACCTCTAATATTTTAGATATCATCAATAATTGCTGTTTGCTGACCTGCGCTAAACTATAAGTGCTAACCACAGAATGTTCGTTATTTATGTTCTGTGGTGCTAACCCTAGTTAGACAAATACTGCCACGTAACAAATCATCATCTGCCTAGCCTTTTCCCAACTATGTTGGGGTCGGCTTCCAGTCTAACCGGATGCAGCTGAATACCAGTATTTTACATGGAGCGACTGCCTATCTGACCTCCACAACCCAGTTAGTACTGGGTAATACGATACCCCTTGGTAAGACTGGTTGTCAGACTTTTTGGGCCACTGACTACCTATAACGACTGTCAAAGATCTACAAATGACACCCGGGACCAACGGCTTAACGTGCTTTCCGAGGCACGGAGGAAACTCGGTATGTAATGGGTGGTCACCCATCCACAGACCAACCTAGGCAAGCGCGGCTTAACCTAAATATCGATCCGAGCGGCTGATATTACTTAGCCACGAGCTCCTCCACGTAACAAATATGCTGAATAAATAGAAACAAAATGTTTATTTCAATTACATAAAGTTATAATTATAACACAATCATTGATCATCTTTTAAGCAAGAAGATGCTTGTGTTAGTGTGAGAGTATATTTATAATAAAGTAGTATACTCACTCATTGCAAGTGCCAGCCTTATCTGGCTGGCATAAATCAAAGAAGGTCGGCCTAGGAGACCCCACCACACACTTCACGACCTCCAATATGGTCAGATTGACCACCGACCCGTAGATATAGTCTCGGTATAAGAAGGCAGCTGTCTTGGCGCTCTCGACGAGCTTACTCTTCTTTAGATTGTAGTCGTCATCACGTTGAAGTGTGGTTTCGACTGCCCATAGCTGGAAAGAAGGGAGTTGATGAATTTGGAGAAATAATTGTTAATAACACATAGTAGGTGTGAAAGAGCCTTAACGAAGCCAAAAGGTACTCTCATTTCGATTTTTTTTTGTTCTAGTCCGTTATTGATCAAAATCCAGTCTCCGTGGCTGCAACTAAGAACTTCCTGATGGAAAAACCCAATAACAGTTTGCCCGACCTGGGAATTGAACCCAGGCTCCATGCTCAGTAGTCGCGCTTGCGATCACTAGACCACCGAGGCGGTCAAATATTATATAGTTTTGTCACCTTATAATCTACGACCGTCGTACATTATAAGTTAGACTTGCGTAGGTACATTCATCATGTACACAATATACACAACACAATACATTAAAATGGACACATAATGACGGACGGACAACGTCGTAATTGTAATGGACAAGCTGTTAGTTTATAAGCAAAGACATCATAATGACAGCTTCTTTTCATTTTTGTCATTTATGTGAGAAAGGTTGTCGAGTACTGCTGAATACCCTTAAAACTACGGGACACATTGTTAATTACTTCAGCAATACTCCTGTCAGTTTGTCTGTGTTTTTATTTTAAACGAAGGCTGAACAAACCGAAGAAAATAAAGATTCACCGAATTTTTCAAAGGTTGATCGTCATTTGTTTAGAGTCGATTATGTTTGTTTGTTTACAAATGACAGCCGGGACCAACGGCTGAACGAGCTTTCCGAGGCACGGAGGAAACTCACCCATCCACGGACCAACCTAGGCAAGCGCGGCTTAACCTGAAGATCGTCCCGATATTCATTCGATCATCGTTAAGTTATATACAAGAGCGAATTCAATGACATAGCGAAACTACACTACCTGCAGTTGTTATTGTTATATTTAAATATCGACTTAGGGGGTGAGGAACAGGGTGTAAAGTTCCTCAATACTACATAGAAAAGTGAGGATCCTCCGACCAGACGGGTGTTGTGTCTGATGGGCTACTGCGCGATAGTTGTTATCGGGGAAACTTTAACTGCGTGATTTAGAATTTTGATGAAAAATGACGTTGACGTTTATTTTGATTTTGATGAATGTTTTTTTTTTTTTGTTACGTAATTTTTTTTTTTTTTCAATTGTATCATAGATGGCGCTGTAGTACTTTATTACTATGTTGCTGTATAAGATTTTAAGCTATCGTGGTCACTAACATAATGATTAACACTAGAAACGGGATATTTACCATGTTTGCGCTGTTGCGCAGAAATATCGGGAAATCAAACAATTTTTTTTTTTTTTTTAAACTTTGTTCGTCTCCTCACTGGGAATTTCTCCTGTATCGTGGGTGCGTTTACAAACATTTAAACTCACATACTTAAACAGCCAGACCCGGAACAACTACCTGTAGATCATATAAATAATTGTTCCGTGCGGGGATCGAACCCGCGACACGCAGCGCAGCAGCCGATCGCTCAGCCACTGCGCCAACCGTGCCGACAAATCAGTCAAAATGGTATTTAAATATCCCGTTTCTAGTGTTAATTATTATGTTGCTGTAGCACTTTTTATAGTGTCGCTACGTCGATAGCCATCACGTTTATCCCACTAGCTAATTAAACACGCGATACGTTCTTTTGAATTTTATAATTAAAAAAAAAAATACGACAATGCTAAATTGAGTATTAACCAAGAAGTGGTATAACTGTTTTCCATCGTTCAAATATTTGCCAGCCGTACGTAGATAAATTATACTTTTGTTTCAAACATTGACATTCAACATTTTCATGAAAACCTGTAGAAACTTGAACTTTTACTTCATTTACATTGCACCTTCATTGTGTGACGTTGGGCTCATTGTCATAAGCTATACATCAACATTTGTGTACACTCAACGCACCTGTGTACATTAGTTACTGTGGCCGCTACAATAGCGTGGGTACGACAATCCTTTCTGATATTATGCGCAGTAGCGGCCGCTATAGTGGTGGCGAATGAATAACTACGAAAAACAGTATAAAGGGTGTAAATAGACCCTTAACAGTAACGAAAGACACTTGTTCTCCCCGTCACTGCGATCATTTTTTTGTTCTAGACCATACCTGGGAACCTTCTAGTTACGGAGATATTGGGGGTCAAAGTTGCAACTTTTTCACAAGTTTTTAATGTAAGTTTTTTACTTTACATACCTCCACGACCCTCGTACTATTCAATCTATTCATCAGCACAATGCTATGAGTGCTTTCCATCGAGTCCTACCGTAAATCGTGATTTTTCACAAGAGCGACTGCTGAGCATGAGGTCCTGAGTGCCATTCCAGGGTTGGGCAAAGTGTTATTGGGTTTTTCCATCGGGAATTTCTCAGTAGCAGCCACGAAATCTGGATTTGTGCCCGGTTGATGACAATAGACTCGCCTCCTAATACATGGGACTTGAACATAACCGGCGAAATGTGGATGTACTTGTTAGGTACACCTCTGCCTAACTCTTCGCAGATTACAATGCGTGATGTTATGTTATGTAAAATAAAGAAAACTTAAGCTGAGAGCTCTATAATGATCAAAAAAGCTGCCGTTTTGATCCGAGAAGCCTCGCTTTATGTCGATACTGTAACACCAAGCGATGGGTACTTATTAGAAAGGGTTTGTCCTCGGCACAAAGACACGATATAAGATAAGATTATCAAGTCCTTTGGGTGAAGCCGACGCCTATAGATGGTGGTACAAACTTTTTAGACAGGCTCATCGCAGTACGTGCAGTATTTCTTTTTCTTTATCGCAAATCAGGCATTGCTACTGATGGTAACTGGCCATCATCACCTTTATCTACAATGTCAGAGAATTCGGTGGTGTGCAAACATCAGCTTCTTCACAAGGAGTTCAACTATTATAAATCTGATTCAATGTTTAATAAAATACGTTTCTGAGATTTATGTAACATTATTCTTTACACCTCTAAGCTATCACTGTTGTCTCTGCATTAGCCAAAATATGACTGTAATATCTTTGAGTCCACCTCTATTCATAACATAACATCACGCCTGCAATCCCCGTAGGGTTAGGCAGAAGTGTACCTAATAGTACACCCACATTTTGCCAGTTATGTTTAAGTCCCTTGTAATAAGCCGAGCCGAGCCTATTGCTATCGACCGGGCACAAATCACCTCTATACCTAAAGAATCAAATAAATAAGTACTCACCACTAAATAAGGTACGATGAGAGTGATAGCTGCCACCAGGGATATGGAGAAGGTGTCTCCCGTGTGAGGGTAGGACAGCGCAGGGTCGTTGCAGGTGAAACCAGCTCGCCGGCTCGGCAACGCGCCCACTTCCAGTAGGATACATACTGCCGCCACTGTTGGAGAAGAAAGGAGAAAGTTAGGATGTAAGAAGTCTGTTTTATAATTTTTTATACATTGTTACTAACTAGCTTATGTCCGCGGCTTCGCCTGCGTGTAGTTCGGTAATTGTCTCATGGGATCCTGGTAGTAAGCTACCGGGATAAAAAGTATCCTATCCAGATTATAAGTTATCTGTGATTTTCTACGGTCTAAGAAGTGTACCAATAGAGCTCAATAGGCAAATTAAATGTGCACAAACAATAAAAATACATGTATGATTTGTTCCGCGTATGACAAGGCGCAGCATTGATAGCCCCCCTCGCAAGGTAGTCCAACGACCTGCTGAGGGTCACGGGAATCTGCTGGATTCGGGAAGGAAAAACGGTCGTGTGGTAGCTTTGGGGAGCGCCTAAATCTACGACTTTTTTTGTCGAACGATCATGATGAGACCGAATATTCACGCTTAGTGCATTTCTCCTATCATAAGACCCGGATGCGTCGAATGTACTTTGGAACGCCGATAGTTTATAACCTGGATTAATACGTGGGTATTTTTCCCGGTAATACAATCCCTTGGGACAATAAATTACCGAACATGACACGGGTTAAGTCGCGGGGATAAGCTAGTAACTTTTAAAAAGCGTCCTGGGGTTAACTAAGAGAACTTATAAACACACATGATAAGCTAATAAAGGGTGTAAATAGACCCTTAACGAAGCCGAAAGGCACTTGTTCTACCCGTTTTTGCGATCGTTTTTTTGTTCTAGACCATACCTGGGAACCTTCTAGTTACGGAGATATTGGGGGTTAAATTTCCAACTTTATTCACAAGTTTTTTTTAAATACATGTTTTTAATGTAAGATTTTTACTTCAAACACCTCCACAACCCCGTACTATTCAATCCATCCATTAGCACAATGCTTTGAGTGCGTTCCATCCAGTCCTACCGTAAAACGTGATTTTCACCCCAAAAAAAATCGTTTCCCAGCATTAATTTTTGCTTAAATTACTTAGTTTCATGTACAGAATGCTTGGTTGACGGCTTCGTGAAGGGTCTGTTTACACCCTGTATATCCTTTCCCGAGACCATTCGATCTGTAACCGCAGTTGCATATGTACTAAAGGCTACCCAACAAATTACAGTCTACCTAGCAATGATTAACTGCTTCTTATCATACTGTGGCATTAATAATAGTCTAAGTACAGGTAGTTGTTAGGTAAAAGGTGAGCAACCTATAATTACTTTTGCATTATAGCAATCCTTGCGTCAATGGTTGCAGAAATTGCTGCAGGCAACTAGTAATGGGTTAGTTGCATGCTATTGGAAATAGCCTTTACTATGAACATTTTTCTTTAAATGACAAGTTAGATTAAGGACTGTGGCAGTTATAATGTATTGTATCGTAAATTGTATTGCCAATGCGAATTGTATTGACGAATGATCAACGATGACAAATTAAATGAGATAACTAATGGTGCACTTTCATTGATATTGCCGCGAATTGCTCTGATAATAAAATTACCCAATGTGTCTTAAGGCTACGTGGTTGGAAAATCTGAACTAGGCTTGAAACTTGTCATTAAAATCTACCTTTGTTGCACTCTGCTGCATACCAATAAATTACAAATCGACTGACACCTTATTCATCAAAATCGGCTCAATAGTTTAGGTGCTATGAAGGAACACAATTATATTACAAACATAACACAGGCTTAAATCATAACTTTTCCTTTTAGCTTTGCCGTAGTCGGGTAAAATCAAAGTGAACATCATCAAGATATTAAAATTATGAGCAGAACTGAAATCAAAATCAATCGAAACATAGTCAACAAGCACAATGTGAACCGGCCTTTACTTACAATAAACATTATTATTGAAAACTTCTAAATATGGCCATAACGTCTAGAAATTTCTAGTAACTTCGGGACAAAGTTCAAGTTATTCAATGCCTGCTCAGCTTTTACCGGAAACTCATTAACTTTAGATGAATGGCAGTAATTTGTAAGACACGACCAACATTCAATATTGAAAACTGAGGGGTGTGGTGATAACACATCATAAATGCAATGGGTCAAAAGTTTGTTTGGAATTTTCGCAACTCCGGTCGATCTTTAGGTTAAACCGCGTTTGCCGAGGTTGGTCCATGGATGGGTGACTATCCATTACATACCGAATTTCCTCCGTGCCTCGGAAAGCACGTTAAGCTGTTGGTCCCGGCTGACATTTGTAGATTTTTGACAGTCGGTACAGGTAGTCAGTGGCCCGAAAGTCTGACAACCAGCCTGACCAAGGGGTATTGTTTTACCCAGTAGGTACTAATTCGTTTATGGAGGTCAGATAAGCAGTCGCTCCATGTAAAATACTGGTATTCAGCTGCATCCGTTTAGACTGGAAGCCGACCCCTAACAGTTGGGAAAATGCTAGGCAGCTGATATAAAGATTACAAAAAATAAATTAAATGAGAGACAACAGGTGACTAGAATTTTATTGATGCTCCGTTTACTAATCGGTAAGGAACCTTAACGATGACCTGATGAAACCAGCGGAGATCCGCTGGCTATGAGAAGCCTAGGAGAGGCCTCTAATCGTAAGTTGAGGTCTTTCGGCTGATATAAAACTTGATACATTCAAATGAATAATTTTCTGACAGATTATAAAAAAATTATTTCATCTTTGGGGAGACAAGCTCTTTTCAGAACATATAATAATATTGACTATGATGATCACAGTTCCATATGTCAAACTCTCTGTTTTCAAAAACCTTCTACAATTTCTGCTGCCATTTCCGTACAGGTGCGGCCGTAAACAATTGCTAGCTAGAGTTAACACTTTCTCGACAGGCTGAGTTGCAGGCAGACTGTAATTATCGCCACAATCTAATCTGTTAGTACCACCCTCAAAACGTTTGTTCACAAGATAACTGAGCTATAATTAACTTGTAAATGGCTTTTTAACATGCTTTTATTTGGACGTTGAAGTCCGAGTTTCCTCCGTGCCTCGGAAAGCACGTTAAGCCGTTGGTCTCGGCTGTCATTTATAGATCTTTGACAGTCGTTACAGGTAGTCAGTGGCCCGAAAGTCTGACAAGCAGTCTTACTAAAGGGTATCGTATTAACCAGTACTAACTGTGTTGTGGAGGTGAGATCGGCAGTTACTCCATGTAAAATACTGGTATTCAGCTGCATCCGGTTAGACTGGAAGCCGACCCCTACATAGTTGGGAAAAGGCAAAGTAGATGATGATACACACACCATAGCATGTGCTAATATTCCGATAATGTAGCACAGGTATTAAGGCGCATACAGACAGAATGAGGCACGCGACACAAATGCCTCACTACGCGTGCTTCGTGAACGTGCCTTACATTGATGATGCCGAGAATTCGCGACGACATACCTCCGTCTGCGTGCACCCTTAAGATATTTGCACTGTAGGAATTAGTGTTAACGGTTATTACAAGTGTAGTTTATTAATATAGGTAAACACGGCTTTGAATTTGTCATAATTTCGTTGCTGAACTTCGAAACGGACATGGTAACTCGTTATAAACCACAAGTTCACAACTTCATAAGATTCGGCCTGAATAGTTGAATACTTTACTTCAGCTGCAACGAAATGGTTAAACGCAATGACTGTTATAGAAACTGATAGAATTGTGGTGAGATTTGAACTAGAGATGAAACTTTATAGTAGAGAATTTTTCTTTAAACGGTTTCTAGTGTAGCGGCACTACAAAAAGTACGACAGAAATATAGTACAAAAAGTACGACAGCGCCATCTATGACGCAAATGAAGAACCAACAAACTGCTTTACAGTTTGGCAGAAGTAACATTTTTTTTTTTTTGTAATTGGAGGTTACCACGAATAAACGCTTTTTATTTTTTTTTTCATTTTTTTCAACTAACATCAAATTCCTAAATCGTGCAGTTAAAGTTACCCGTGACGTCGGGCAGTAGTCCACCAGACACAACACCCGTCTGGTCGAAGGATCCTCCCTTCTCTATAGGGGATGAAGAACTTCACACCCTGTCCATAACCCCTGAACTAGTTATGCGGTACGCAAAGGATGTTTTCTTCTCTATTTGTTCACATCTCATCAGTCATCCCCTTTCTAGCCATATCATCTTTCACACAGTCCATTCATCGTTTCTTTGGTCTTCCTCTACTCATATAGCTAGTTACATTCATACTTAAATCTTTCCTTACGAGCTAATATAACCAGTTACAACAATAAACTTATAACCATAAAAAGGACCGTTAAAATAATTTTTAACACCTCATAATCGTGTCAAGTATAATTGTGTGACATGATAATAATTAGCTTGTTATGTGCAAAAAGGCTTTATTTAATGTCCTATAAACATTTTAACAAAGGAGTCAAATCAAAGACTTTAGGTTATTGGAACAAAACGTAAATTATTTGGTTGATATTTTTATTGATGGTAATAAAATTAAGGAGTTTTCAAGCTAAGTTGTTAATAAATTAAACTGATAATTTATATTGTTTTGGGTGCAGGATTAATATATTTTGGTATTTGGTAATATCCGGTTTATCAATAAGAAATTAATTGTTTCTCAGTTACAAAAAATATTATGAATGATCAATAAGCTCTTGTGTGAGCAATAAATAAGATGTTTTAAATTGTAGCTAGATAGGTAGGTGGTATAATTAATTAACAGTTATTCTCTGAACTATAATTACCTCACTAAAATTGTTTAGTATTATTTTTGTATAAAGTTACACAGCACGAATGTATGATTTACTTATAGATACTTAATATGTATGGACAAAAAAAAATAAACTATGTTTTGTTTTAGCGACTTCATATATCCGACAAATCGATATGGTTACCCGTATAAGGGTTTTAATCGGGTTATTTATAAGGGTTGAGTGAAAAACCCTTGAGCAAACGTTAACCTGAATTATAATGGTAACTCAGCCCATAATAGCCAGTTTTTGCAAAGAGTTCATTCTTGTACATAAAAAAATTGCAAGAAACAGTTAGCCCGCGCTTGGTGCTTTGTCTGTTTCATTCTGGTTAATCAGTAATATTTAAATGGTTAACCCATTTATTATAAGGGTTAACCCGTATAATGGTTAATCAAACATACCTTTAAGCCTGATTAATCAGTCCCTGGTCTACACCAAAACCATTACCACAATCCACCAACAACATAAACGGCAGATACACTTCCGACCATTTAAAGCTTGGTATGCACGTCACACCATTTGACAGTAGCTGTCACGACTCGTGACTCATAATAACCAGGTGGGCAACTTATCATCTATTTAGTACGGCCGATACAAATTTTTAATTTGACAGCTACTGCTAAAGGCATAATGATGCATCGTGCTTCGCGGGCGGTAAGGGCCTGCCCTATTATTGTTGCTATAAAAGTCATTTGAACACGCTAGGCGGACGTCATGAGAGCTCGTGGCTAAATAATAACAGCCGCTCGGATCGATCTTTAGGTTAAGCCGCGCTTGCCTAGGTTGGTCTGTGGATGGGTGACCACCCATTACATACCGAGTTTCCTCCGTGCCTCGGAAAGCACGTTAAGCCGTTGGTCCCGGGTGTCATTTGTAGATCTTTGACAGTCGATAGGTAGTCAGTGGCCCAAAAAGTCTGACAACCAGTCTTTCCAAGGGGTATCGTATTACCCAGTACTAACTGGGTTGTGGAGGTCAGATAGGCAGTCGCTCCATGTAAAATACTGGTATTCAGCTGCATCCGGTTAGACTGGAAGCCGACCCCAACATAGTTGGGAAAAGGCTAGGCAGATGATGAGGCGGACGTCATGACATCAAATCAAAGATACATAATAAAATAAAGATTAGAGAATTATGAGGCGTTGTGTATTATAAAATTACCACTCTGGTTACCAAATAGCAGGCAACGACAACACGGCAGGCTCAGAAGGAGATGGCGGGACGAGCTGGACTCTTTCTCAAAGGATGGACCTACAATCGCACTAGATCGCGAAATGTGGAAGAAGGGAAGGAGGGAAGACAGGCCTTTGCCCTGCTGTGGGGCAATATAGGCTTATAATAATAAATGTGTGTTGGTCACGGTCTTTTACTACTACAGCCAGTTATTTAGTTAATACATCACTACATAGTATAAAACAAATTCGCTTCCCGCTGTCTGTCTGTCCCTATTATGCTTAGATCTTTAAAACTACGCAACGTATTTTGATGTGGTTTTTTTTAATAGATAGAGTGATTCAAGAGGAAGGTTTATATGTATATATTGCAGCCGTGCGAAGCCGGGGCGGGTCGCTAGTAGGAATTAATTGTTTATTTCACTTTCACAAATAAACCTTTGTTGATAACCATTATTTATTTGGATCGTATAGTTCCTATAGTTGCTGCCAGTTAGATGTCAATAGCGGCCATTGCTCTTTCCCTGATATCTCTTTACACGAACTGAAACCATAAACCGTGTAACTTATCGTTTCTTCTGTTAATATTCGGGATCACAATCAATGTCAATTCAGGGGCTATTAACAGGTTTGTTTACGTTTTTTAAAAGAAGAGATTCAATAAATGTATGTGGTTCAATGACCGCTATTGTCATCTTAACTGGCAGCAACTATACCTTCCTTCGTTCGTACAGTCAAGAGTTTTCTAAGTTTGTGAATTTTTGAATTATTTAATTTTCTTGAGAGCAAAGATTAAAATGGCATGCCCAAACCAACGCTAAAAAAAAAAAAAAAACAAAACCTTTTTGTGAAATATAATTCTAACTTTTATTTTTAAATTAAATCGTCAGTGTCGGTTTTTTAATTCGGTCTGGCCTGTAAAGAAGGTGGCTGAATGTCATTCTTTATACGGTTTTGACAATGCGACGCCATAGATAATGCTGAGTCGGAAATAGAAGTTTATATCGTATGACCAGCCAAAAATAGACCGTACGATACAGACGCCAGCATATCTACCCAAAACTGTCAAATTTTGACCCAATCAACCTCGAACCTAATACTTTAATAGCGATAAAGTTAAAAATCTATTAAAGAAATTTGACAGCTTGTAGTAGATTGATGTGCTGACGTCTGTACATCAAACAAAATAGTAAATTCACCGTTATGTAGTCACATATTTTGACAAATAATAGATATTGTAGGAACATCATGTAAATGTGAGCAACGGTATAAAACGTTACGTAGACTACAAAGTACAATGTTTGTACTAGTCACTATGGCATAGAGAATCAATTTCTAAACATATAAAATTTTCCAGTTTCCTTTACTAATCAATAAATCTATGAATGCTTTAACACAATACTGTAATAACAATTATTCTAGTAATAAATGTTCATCGCGAGTGGCTTTAAAACATCTTTATAAATTAGTTTAGTTCTTACGCATTGTTGTAAACAGTATTTAAATAATTACTATGAATCTCTGATGTTACGACTGCATTTATGTGGACCAGCCTTTATAGTGTTTCAACCTAATTTCTTTGTTTAATATTTGTGGAACCTATATTTTCAAGCCGTTTGGTGTTGAAACTCTGGGGTCGTGGGGTCCGAGTGCTCTTAGCCTGTTTAAGGAAATTTCGTAACGCCTAGTTGACGCTTCCCGTGACACAAGGGCTGGCTTTTACCTTGGCCAGTGGCTAAGTCTTGCCATACAACGTGGCAACGCCGCCAGTCTCTTGGGCACATTTCCAGCTGACAGCGTTGAGGAGGCGTTTTTCGGTGCCCTTTTATAGTTTGTTGTTAGTTTTTAATTAATAATGTATACATATAGTTAGTTTACTCCATTTCTCTTCGTATATATTTTAAATAATTTTGTACTTTCTTGTGAAAATCTGTAAAATTAACAAATAGCTAAGCGATAATGTGCCTGCTTTTAAAAGTTACATTTAATATGTCCTAATATCACTAAAACTGCTTACAAAAATCCACTATCTTGAATAGACCAATAAATAGAAATATAACTTTGTGTGCGAAACGAAAATCTTATACCATTTTACCTTTAAAGGGTAGGCAGGCATCAAAGCGGTGCCATAAGCAGTGATATTGTCTAGAACGAAGCTGCAATAAAACAGTACAGTCGTGCCGACAAGAAATCAATTTCCCTGAGTAGGTTTACTAGTCAGGCTGCTGTTTATTGGCAATGCAAGTGAGTCATGATCGAATGGCATCTGTTTTACTACATGCTTGTACTTCAGTTGTATGTAAGACCGCCTCGCGCCTGTACGGTAATAAAACATACATAGGAACATAGGAATTGATAAAGTCAAGAAATCTTATGAAATGAAGATAGCAACTTTCTGATCGTGAAGGCTCATATTTCCAGATTTGCTTTGGAGCCGGTAGGCTAGGCAATAGGTATGATAATCCTCATATGATAATCCTCAATCTAATGGTGGCACTACACTTGGCAGATCTGGGCAAATTCTATCATTAAAACAAAGTGAACTATATCGCAATAGGCTTAAAAACATTTTGTTTTGATCCTATATCGCGAATATTTTGACAAATACGCCAAGTGAAGTGCCAGCATCAAATGTATACCATTTAAATAAGCTTACATATAGCAGTTGTATTCGTCAGCATATTATTTTCGCAGCCAGATGGCAAAAAACGGAACCCTTATAGATTCGTCATGTCTGTCTTTCTGTCCGTATGTCACAGCCACTTTATTCCGAAACTATTGGGACTTCACAGTTGAAACTTGGTAGGTAGATGTATTCTGTGAACCGCTTTACGATTTTTAAACAAAAAAAAAAAGATTATGGGGGGGGCTGAAACTAAAACATTTTTTTTTTCATCAAACCTATTTGTACGGGGTTCGGCAATCGTTTGAAAGATAGACACTTCCAAAGTCGTAAAATGTGTTAAGAAGAGGAGAGGGGCTTCTAATTTTTAAAGTAAGAGGAGCAAAATTCTGAAAAATGTAGGATTGTACAACGTAAAAAAACTTGCAACGAAAATTGGTTTGAATAAGATTTGATGTTTAGTTTTTGAGATATGGGACTTTTGCATCAAACTGCAGCAGTAACTTTGTTTTTCAATAACATACTATGAAAACTAAAATTTAGTTTTGCTGTTGAACGTAATACAATACAACATTATGGATGAGCATTCAAAATATTTTAAAATTATATTGTTTGGTGCTACGGAACCCTGTGTGCGTGTAAGTACGACTCGCACATGGGCGATTTTTTTTTTGACATGGGAAAATCCACCTGGGGAGAACGGAGGTTATGTCGGACTCTCACCGACTAAAGCCAAACTGTTCCTTCTACTACCAAGAGTCGAAGGCTCGGAAGATACAAGGGACTGACTCCTTTTTCATTATTACATGGATTATCTGCCAGTGCCAGTGTAGTCCCAAAAGTAGGGTAACTGTCACTCAACGTCTCATGAATAAGGTAAATGCAATATTTAATTACCAAAGTCCGCAGTTATTCCAGTCGCATCTCAGCCTAGACTGGTAGTTATGTCGTGAAAGCCTCATAAAATGTGAGTGCAAACTTTAATGATCTAATCTGGCAACATTGTGCTGTTTATTGTGTAGACCGCTAAGATGGTGAAAGACGTTGAGTAATTAACTTGATAATTACTCATTTTCATTGTAAGTGCATGGCTTTGTTTATGATTTATCGCTTTATCTTCACTAGTAAAGTCGATGGCTAAGACCTAAAGGAGTTTTATATGCTGGGCAGACCAAATCCGCACCTCGATAAAAATCAAAACCTGGAAAGCCAAGCACGACCCTCAACATCGCGGAAACAACATAAGGATAGTCATCATCATCATCTGCCTAGCCTTTTCCCAACTATGTTAGGGTCGGCTTCCAGTCTGTCGGATGCAACAAACATATGAAATACTAATTTTTGATATATGTTCGTACTTGCCTCGCCTTGTGTAAATCCGGCTTTACAGACCTCAGTTAAATTCTACTGGTCGTAATGACGATATTGGTTGCAGGCTTTGGAGAATCAAAGAAGCCTGGAGATTCAAAGAGAAATGTTTGGATAATTATAGAAGCCTGTTGAATCAAAAAAGAGTTGCTTGAAGAATCAAATAATGTTCAGGAGTGATCGTCTTTTAGACTTCCCTCGACACTCTTTACTTCATCTTGCGGTGCATTTTCAAATCGAAGAATATGAAGTATTATATAGGTTTCTTTTAGATTAAGCAATTAGGTATGGACCTGCAATAATTATTATCAATTTCAATGAATGAAGCCCATAGATATTCCTTACAATTGTTCTAGATGTGGTCTTTTGATTACACACACAAGTGTGAAACCGCGTGCAACACAATATGTATTACAATTATTGTATTTAATTACCACATATTGTAATTAGCACAATGATTGAGTTTGTCATAACTTCATTCTATCTAGCTAATGGAATAGGCAGAGGTGTGTGAGCAGTGAGAGAGCAGTAGTGGCTCAGTGGAAACGGCCACAACATATGATAAGTAGGTCGTACGTAGGTTCAAACCTACGTAGGAACTTTATGTAGGGAAAATTATTTCATCGCGTTACGAGAAGTCTGTCAGTTTAACCGGACTATCCTGTGAGCGCATTGAGTATAAGGCAGACTGATAACTAATATTCAGAAGTGATCATTGGGATGTTCTAAAATACCTAAGCAACTCGTTTTGTAGGGGAGGAGGAGAAAAGAGAGGTCCTTGCGACGCAGGCTGGTTGTAATATGCAGTACGCCTAGAAAGGCTAATATCATATAACTAGTAGCCACACGAGAGCAGAATAATGAGTATTAAAAATTATTGCGCACTTACTATCAATGAGTTGCCTGTCTATTGCATCGACGTTTGTTTGACGTGCATACTTAAATATTTAGTTGTAAGTATCTACCTACAATGTGCACATAATTCATAGATGCTAATGCTATTCCTCGGGTGTTTCATGTTTCATGATCATTATACTTCTTCGTGCCACTTGCACGACAGTTCTATTTAGCCGAAAACTTTACCACTTCCAAGGTGTCGTCGGTGGTAATTGGGGTATGCAGAACCGGTTCCTGTACCATAGTAAGTACCGGGAAATCCCGGTACCGGTTCTGCATGCTTATGTGGTAACGCAGAGGTCGCTTTGATTGCGTCTATTGGGGCACAGAGCGCAGGATAGGGGGTGGAACATAGTTTTAGTTCACGATATTCCTTGATAACTCTCATCCAGTCTCCCTGCTGAGACTGTCTCATCCTGTGTTTCATACTACGTTTCGTGTTTCAGCTATCTATGCCATGGTGCAGACATGTGACTCCCACCAACTTGCACTGACTCCGCATGGTGGAATATGGCCTGTGTCCCAGCAGTGGGAACATTATAGGCTGATTGATGTTATGCCATGGTATTTTTTATACCCGTAAAACACCAGTAAAGAATCAATCTCATCGGTTGTTTATGTTCAAACCTATCAATCTGTCAACGCATGCGCCCGCGCATTATTACGGCAGTATTTTAACTCGATACAGTCATGTGTGACCCCAATGCACCCGCGCCGTATTGGTTTGTGTTTCGTTAGTACCATAAAAGGTTACATGTCTATGGTATGTACTTCATTAATTTATGTGTGAGATCTAGATTTTTTCGCAGGTACGGTCACGTCAAAGTAATTAAAACTACGAAAACCACTAAGAACATCTACGAAATAAGAGCAAATTAATTAATGTTTTAATAGGCGTGCACTTAAATGTACACAGGTTAAAATAATTTGTAGACATCTGGCTTTTTTAGTTTTTTTTTTAGAAGGGGCCTAGTTTAGCGGTGTACTGCAGTATGACAGATAATATTAACTTATGTGGTATACTAATAAAAGCAGTAATTGCAACAATTTATAGTAGTAAATATTAACAATCCTTTTTTTATTTTTTTCGGATGGGAAATCATCAAATGACTCCTTGCGCTCTAGGCGGAGTGGAAGGGAGTGTCAGACTTTTACTGTCTAAAACCCATCCATGTTCCTTCTTTGCCCTTAAAGTTTACAATCTATGAAATCACAGACAGAAATTAAAGATATTATCTCGAATGGTGCATAACTTTAGCCCTTAGTCGAGAAACAAAGTGAATCCACCACGTCTTAAGCTAACTGTCCCCTACAGCTTTAGTTATGGGTTCAAGATTGAGTCAACCCACTCAAATCAACTGTCCCAGCGTCATTTTTAACTGATAAGATATCACGACATTTCCTACGAAACAGCCTTGCATAAAACATGCAAATAGTAAATAACTGTCTTATATAAACATTTATATATACCAGACCAGGCTGGGCCCTTATCAATTCTCCAGCCGGGCAATCTTAGGGGTGTTGCATACTTCTTCGAGTCACACCATTCAATTTCTATACATATTCGGCTCGTGGCTACATAATAACAGCCGCACGGGCCAATCCTCAAGGTTAAGCCGTGCTTGCCGAGGTCAGCCCGTGGATGGGTGACCATCCATTCCATGTCGAGTTTCCTCTGTGCCTCGGAAAGCACGTTAAGCCGTTGGTCCCGCATCATTGAAACTTGGCAGTCGTTATAGGTATTTACTTAGTCAGCCCAAAAGTCTGACAGCCAGTCTTACCAAGGGATATACGTATTACCCAGTACTAACTGGGTTGTAGAGGTCAGATAGTCGCCCCTTGTAAAATACTGGTATTTAGCTGCATCCGGTTAGACTGGAAGCCGACCCCAACATAGTTGGGAAAAGTCTAGGCAAATGATGATTCGGCTTGTGGTGGTCGGCAAAATCTGTTCGGCATCTACCATTATCACTCAATCATTTTTGAATCGGTTCGGCATAATTCGAGCTATTCGATTTTGCCAGCGAACTGAGGTCGTAAACAAAGTCCCGATCTATCTGTGATAACTATTGAAGCGTCATAACTGTACTGAATTGACTAATTGTGACATAAGCTATCGAAAACCTTAATGCCAATCCTGATGTGAGACGTTGTAGAAATACAAACACTTTGAAACCGATTGTCACTTGTCTTGCTCTCTGAACTTGTGTATAGCAGCCCTAATGGTCTTGTCGACCGGTTTCCTACGCGATCTCCAATAGAGATGGCTGTTTATCACATAAATCTACTAATAATGCGATAATTAATTGACAACTGTTAGGAAAAGTCGATTTCGATTTTATGTAGATGACTTTATTTGTAGAGGAAACTTTCGATGCAGATAGTGGAAATATGTTGGCTTGATCGACATAGCTTAGAAGCCGGATTTAGTGGTAGCTGGAACAATCTCAGTGTTTTCGAGTCGGTGAAGGAGCCATCCGATAATAGCTCATATTATGTTTGTCTTGGTATAAAATAATTATTTAAAAGTACTTCGGATTAAGGTAAGCCGATGGTCCGGGCTGCCTTTCAAAGACCATCTTTGGCAGTTATTACAGGTAAGTCTGATGCCACAGTTATCTAATAAGAGTGTCGAGGAGGACAGGTAGGCAGTTATTCCCGCACACCGTATAACATCCGGTAAGACTGGAAGCCGACCCCAACATAGTTGGGAAATCTGCTTAGCGTTTTCCTGAGTATGTTTAAAATAATTTATCAGTCAGAAAAACTGTAACTTTGAACGTTCAGGATGCGCATGACATGCTTCAGTTTCGTCATTTAAGATTTTTAAAACATCCCTAAGGTATTGAATGACATGGAATAGGATCAAGGGCAAATATTGAAATAAGTAACCTCTTTTGTTTAGACCATATCACCGAAGCATTCGTGAAGGCGCCAGCCAGGCGATTAGGTCGCGGTCTAAAGATTAAAGACACATTCAACAAATGCATTCTTAATAGCAAAGTGATTAGCAATCATTCTGCAATTAACGACCATCGACTGCGACAACATAATGAGGTGCTTTGTCAAATCAGTGTGGTATGTGGAGAGGCTGGTAATTGCGGCGATTTATACGGCTAAGGCTTTGCACATAGATCTTTGCTTGAAGCTGTAGAAAAACTTTTTGCAGCCATCTAGATGGCAGAGAAATATTTGCAGTAAAAAAGGAAAAAACCTAGCAGACGATTATGAGGGACAGTACAGAAAATTTTGCAAACTCGGAATCTAAAATTACTTGAAGAAGACACTTATTGTTACTATAACAGCTGTTCACAGGGAAGTACTACGGAGTATTTTTTTTAAGTTAACTTTGTAATTGTATCCAAAAGTACAGTTTGTTGATGAAACCGAAACACCAGTAATTACTACAGAAAACGACACTATAAAATATTTTGATGAGATTAAAACATTGACGAGCACTTTTGAATTGTGAATAAGTCAGTCGGTCAGTTATTCCAAGAGTAATGGCTAGTTGCTCGTTCTATAATGTGGATCTGTACGGAGAAGAACGGGCAAGAAAGGGACAGTTTCTTCAATCAAAAAACTCAGCTCGACTCAATACAAGCAGAACCTGCACATCACTAATCTCCGAGAGATTTCCATGTTAATTGACACACGGAAAACCTCAGACGATAACGAAAGTGTCATGGCAGCTTGAAATTAATTAGTGAGACAGTAGCCACGTAATGAGTGGCCGTCGTTTGGGTAATGATACAGTGTTATTTATAGACCGCGGATTGGGAGGTGTTGAATGAGCAAAAGTTGGAGTAGATGATGGTTATGCAAGAGATGGGATTGTTGGTAAGGCCGATGTTTGTATGGGGTATTAGAAATGAGTGGGTACAAAGAACCTGTTGGTTATCAATAGGCTACATTCTGCAGGTGATGGAGTTACAGCAGTAATTTTATAAATAGCTGCTAGAATGACATGGAATATATAACCTCCTCCTTTTTGGAAGTCTGTTAAAAATGAAACCCATTTAGAGCCAATTTGGAACAGTAATCCTGATCTAGAAAAAGAAAACAATTATGACGGTGACGTGAGTCTACCAATGTTAGTAATCGATCAGACAAAGTTAACATTACATAATTATTGACCATTGTGTGATAACTGTGATGAGTGAAGAAGTTAATAAAGAAAAACAAATATTTCACTGAAAATAAACAGAAGTTTTGTTATGCATTGTCATTTCAATGAACAAGAAAGTTGACGCTGACCTTGGTTTTAATGGTCTACTGAGACGAGACACGTGCAAACAAAACTTTGTAGGCATAGATTGTACAAACATAAAAGCTTCGCTTAGCTTCTGACAAATTACTTCCGACTACCCTTGAAGGAAAGCCTAGCCAACCCTGAAAATGGAAGGTCCTTGACGCTCGCGTGTTCAGTTTGGGAGACCTTGAGACCTTTCAAGGGCGGGATAAACAACCTTCGGAAGTTGAAGGTCGAAGGCCGACCATGGAAGAAAGTTTCCTAATGTCTAGTTAGTGGAAAAGGTCAAAGACTTTCAACTCGTTCAGTTTTGGGTCTATCATTTTACATAGTTTGTGTTTTCAGGTGTTCTACCAGAATTTTAAAGCAGATGAAATATTTAGTAACCAACCCATCGGTTGTTAAACATTTAGTGGCACTTTGGCAGTTATTTTTAGAATCACATTTAAAATGTAATTGGTGTTCAGCGATAGTTTAAGGTGCTTTCACCTTCTGGTTCTAAATAAATAATGTTCGTGAAGGGTATAGCACTTTAATCCGGTCAGGGCAAGCATATCATTATTTTATTAAAGGCGATTTTATTTCAGAGTTCCTCCGAATTAAATAAGTTATTGAATAGGTACTAAATGATATTTTAGGTCAGAGGATAGAGATCAATAACCTCTCAATATACCTACTTCAGAAAACTTTTAATTTCACAGATAGACAACGAATATGTTTCTAGCTATTAGAAGCATTCGATTTTGCACAAGAGTCTCTCACATGAGGATGTTGATAGAGAGGAAGGCCAAAGAAAAGATGGATGGATTGTGTGAGGAGTGAGGAATTATATGAAAGAGAAAAGAGTAAATGATGCTGTGACGTCTGACAGGGGAGAATGGAAGAAGAAAACCTGTTGCACCGACCCCAAGTAGAATGAGACAAGGGCAGAAAGTTGATGAGTTTCTTACATGAAGAAATTGATCATTAAGGAACGATTTCTGAAAATTTATCCTCTACAGGAGTTAAACGCGCACGGCTTGTATGGCAATAAACTCCAATACAATTATTATCAGGGCGTGAGAATCCAAAGATCATTAAGTTCTTTTATAATTAAAGGTCTTTACTTATAATAGAAATCGATTGTAACGTAATACGACAAGTAATCATAGTGTCCCACTTTCGATTTCCGTATAGAGAGAAACCAGGCTTTGGGGACAATTACGAGTACATGGTCGGTGTTAGCATTATTTTTTTGTCAATTGGTAATCTTCATTTAATAATTGTAATGATTTTAATGGTTACTTAGATTGTGGAGAATGACAAGAAGAACTGGCCCCCAAACGGAATGAATAAATTGTGGCTTCGAAAGTTTTGAAAACGGCGATATAAATATCAAAATAAAAATGGAAGATATGGTTTGATATTCACCAACCCATACTGATGATGGCAGGATTATGGCCGCTGCTGCTCTATGAGTAGCCCTGTGTCCCAGCAGTGGGAACGATATAGGCTGAGAGATTAACAGATTAACTTAGCTTTTCTAGAATATAATTTATGGCATGTGACACAATCAAACACAGGTTGTTAGTTAAGTATGTTTTAAATTGTAACTAGTATTCTTGGAAGCATTTCTTACATCATGACGAGTCACGATTTTTTCTACTAACAAGAAATTTTCGTAATTAAACCTTGTAATAACGTTTTCAACAATTACACAAGTAGTTATAGCAGTACTTATCAAGTGCCCCAATTGCACTACACGCAGTAACAATTCAATACTACCCACAATTGCACTGCATATAGCTTTACAAAGGTATTTTGACGCGTGGCAAAATGTCTCTTTCCTACTTCACAATGCCCGACAGGGGTCCACAGTGATCATTTATTTGTATCTACCATCTAAGTTCATATTGTGGAATGCATTAAATATTAAAATGGGAATTAACGCCGTCATTTTATTTTTTCAATATAATTTCACAAAAAAAGGTAACAACAGCGCGTAGCGTCCTCCTTGTCAAAGTTATTCGAACGCCAAAACATTATTGTAATAAGTACAGACGCCAGCACATCAAGCTACTCGTACTAAAATCTGTCAAATTTCTTTAATAGATATTAAACTTTATCGATAAAGCATTAGGTTCACGATTGATTGGGAAATATTCACAGTTTCGGGTAACTTGATGTGCTGGCGTCTGCACATGCAACATCAGAAGTTCCCGACACATTGCAACCATAAATTAAAAAATCTCTTCCATTATAATCACAACCAGTAGGTGGCCCAACACATGCCGCCATAACTTATAAACAAACTATAAATCCCAGCTGTGGACAACAAAGAAGCATAATTACAAGCTGTGAATTTATTAATGTATACTCGTAAGACATTGGTCAGCCAATTCGGAAGAGAAAGCCCGCGTAGGTGACGCGTGGACATTGAGTTGTCCAGTGTAGGAGTTTTATCGCTTTGTATATCATTCCTGATGTTGATTGCTGGTTTCTTGTGTTGCTGGGAAGTTTGACCCGCCACTTCTCACCAGTTAGAAGGAGGGATGGCATTTTGGGGGGCTATCACTACATATGTAGTATAAAACAAAGTCGCTTCCCGCTGTCTGTCCCTATGTATGCTTAGATCTTTAAAACTACGCAATGGATTTTGATGCGGTTTTTTTTAATAGATAGAGTGATTCAAGAGGAAGGTTTATATGTATAATTCGCCAGCATTATATAGATCAGCCGTTAAAAAACTGATTTCAATAAAAGCCTTTTAATTTTATTTAATTTCGAGTAAGAGTCCGAGTTTTTTTTTCCATTTTTTTTATTTTTTTATTAGGAAAGTCTGATGGATTTTTGTTTTATGTTTCTGTTTTGTGGCTGTGATGATAAGATGGTATACAAATCAATGGAGAAAGCAACTGTAAATCGAATGGCGCTAGCATAGCTTGTACCAAACATCGTCATTGTTGAAAATGAGTAAATGTCATTTTATATTTCAAAATAGCATGGTTTCATTGGTCCATGTGTTGGCGTCATCTACAGTCAACTTTGACCTACCTTCCCCATTGTAAATTTTGTGTTTGAGTCCTATAGATGTTAGGTCACAACACGCCAAAACTTCTAATTACTTTGTTTGATTAAAGAGTTTCATTGAAAGTTTCATTTCGCATTTCTATAACAGGATTAACATTAGATAGCTTTTAATAATTAATTACACAAACTGTAACTGATTGAATGTCTTTTCGTGTAGGCTCTGAGGTTAGCTACTCTAGAGTTATTGACGTATTCGTCGATATCAATAAATTAGTAATCCTATCGCACAATCCTGCACATTGAAATGCGTAGGATCAATGCCTCCATTGCAAGATAAGACTAGTTTCCAGTTTCTAAAGCCTGCCTGTCTGGCCATACCAAGGCTTAGGGAAACCAACCGTCCAGTATAACAGTTCCAGGCAATAAGATATAGAATTAAAACATCATAATTATGCATGGCACTCTGAACACCACATGTAACCGGTTGCATTTGACAGATACATCTTGTCTATGATAAGAAGCTGGTACTTTTTAAATCCATAGATTGACATGGAAAATTATAGATGGCAAGTTTATCTTTTAATCGATGGAACTGGAGACTTTATCTGTTAAATCAAGAATTAGTTGACCAGAAATAGAATGTGGCGTTTCCGTTTTTACAGGATGCGTATGCGTTAGCTTATTTCGGAATTGGCGTGATTCGTTGTAAATTATGGCCAAATTAGGTTTGGTAAAAGATTGATAAAGTTATTCACGCTTTGGCCAGCAACTTCGCCTGCATGGTGTTCTAAAATTATGCCTCTGGAACGGACCACTGGGATAAAAAGTAGGTATCATACCTATGTCCCAATACAGGTCATGGCCTATCATCTGCCTAGCCTTTTCCCAACTATGTTGGGGTCGGCTTCCAGTCTAACCAGATGCAGCTGAATACCCGTATTTTATATGGAGCAACTGCCTATCTGACCTCCACAACCCAGTTAGTACTAGGTAATACGATACCCCTTGGTAAGACTGGTTGTCAGACTTTTTGAGCCACTGACTACCTATAACGACTGTCAAAGATCTACAAATGACAGCTGGGACCAACGGCTTAACGTGCTTTCCGAAGCACGGAGGAAACTCGGTATGTCAGACCAACCTAGGCAAGCACGGCTTAACCTAAAGATCGATCCGAGCGGCTGTTATAATTTAGCCACGATCTCCTCGAGGTCATGGCCTATCTGCGTGACAAATTCAATTGAAATCTGTTCATCCGTTAATGCAGTTATCGGCAAAGAGTCAGACATACAGAGACACTTTCGCTAAATTGCTAATATTTGTAGGTAAGTAATTTTTCTAAAGTCTACCTTAAGGTAACATATTAAATTTATCCTACACGTGTGAAGCTTTTTATAAGTTGTAAGTTGAGTAAATAATATCACAATGTGCTTGGAATCTTGTTCAAGGTAACATAGTGGTTTTCAATTGACCTGGGCTGAAGCCGCAAGTACTTTACTCTGTATAAGAAATACTTTGTATTGCAGCTGTTAAACACAAATATACACATAGTTTCAGGTAAGTTATGTGCTGTAATTTTTTTATTACAGTAGTAATATTTCCAGATCGTCTCGAAGGAAGGTTCAAGGAGGCGCGGGAAAAGAGCACATGGAAGGAATTGGGGGAGGCCTTTGCCCAGCGGTGGGACAGTATAGGCTAACAAAAAAAAAAAAAAAGTAATATTTTGTTACGTTTTAGTGATTTGTCTAAGGATTTTCATTTGCTTAGAAAAATTCCAGTTTCCTAACATTTTGGAAATCATCATCATCATCAGCATCTGCCTAGCCTTTTCCCAACTATGCTAGCGTCGGCTTCTAGTCTAACCGGATGCAGCTGTGTACCAGTATTTTACATGGAGCGATTGCCTATCTGACCTCTACAACCCAGTTAGTACTGGGTAATACGATACCCCTTGGTGACAATGAAATCATAATTTACGTAGTCGTTTTGGAGATAAGATTGATTTCGTGAAATTTACTGGTGTCGGGTGTTCTTGCACCCGAAAAGTGTCTTGTAAATATTGAAATATTTATACCGATTTTTCTATCGCTTTTATTTTGTCGCTCATCTTAACAGTGTAGCATCGTCTTTACGTCCCCATTGCAGACAATACATAATAATCAGGTATATAATAAAGCATATATCCGCTAGATATTCGCTGAAATTGGCTTGTGGGTGTTTTCAATAAGCGACACTCGTCCAGTTTTTTACGATCTGTCAATTTCTGAATTGGTTTTTAGGCCAAACATTGTAGTTTAGAGAGGAGGCCTGTGTCCCAGCAGTGGGAACATTATAGGCTGATGATAATGATTGTAGTTTACTGTATAATATTTATAATCTTAGAAGCCGGAGACTTCGACATATTTTCTCTTCATTTATTTATACGTTTCAATAAATAATGATTGCGACATAAACGGCATCATTTGGCGTAAAATTAATTACGCAGATACACATGCGTCCTTAGAAAATGCGGATACTGGCAATTAGCCAGTAAAACTCATTATAGAGGAAGAAGTATAAAATCAATTAAAATATATCGACGTTATGCAAAATATAAACTTAAGTTTCCGCAGTCATCGGCATAGCTTGCAAAGTTAGCAAGCTGAAGTGACAGGGGGTCAGCTATGCTTGTCGATAAATCGAATAGTTGTTGGACCAGACGAGTCGTGGAGTGGACCCTTTATTACGAGAGTAGCGTGGGGCTCTCGAAAGACGGAGTTAAAGATGTTCTTGTGCACTTAGGAACCTGTTCATCTGAAAACTTCGAAAGGCAATTAACCAAAGATTCGGGCAGTGGGGAAAACGACACACAATAATATCTTTATAGCAAGTTTACAGTAGCTAAAGTCCCTCCGGAGCAACTGTACAGATTCGCAACTGGACGGTTTCGCAGCTGGACAGATTGTTACGTGGAGGGCGAAGACCAGGTAAAGTGACGAGCAGTGGACTTACAACCATCATTCAATCTATACGACAGAGAGAGGTCGAAAGACGGAGAGAGAGAACGACGACTGTGATGAAAGTAAATAACTACAAACTTTTAAGCATGTAGCATATTCTAAATTTATCTAAATAGTACACGAGCTACGTCGAAGTAAGCCTAGATAGGTCGATAACAGAATGTCACTCGTATACACTGACAGCGCCAATATAAATCATTGTAATTGAGGACATAATAGCTAAATTTAATTCTTGTACTTGTCTTGTTATACTAGAACAGGAACTATTTAGCATTTTAGCAAATATAAATTAGTAGAGATTTCATTAATAAGAGCCACAGTTATAGTCCGCTACAGTTTTGCTAACTAGATTATCTTTATTACGCCATGAAAATTATTCTCATTTGTCCCAGCTTGTCATTTCTACAACTGTTGGAAGACATTACGGGTAGTCAACAATAATATTATAAAGAAAGATATATATCTCTTTCGAACAGTCCCGCAGCCCTGGCAGGCATCGGCACATGCGGACCCCTATTTGCTGACATCTCTTTGAGGCGCACGTGGAACACGAACGCGCCGTCGACACGGCCTGTCGTCATAAGACGGCCGGACATAGATGGTGAGATGAGATGGGAAATAGTATTTTAATTGAGGGTTCCAATTAACCAAAACCTGCGGCAACAGTTTCGGAGTATCAGAATTGACATCTTATTAGAGTAACGGGCCGGGTTAAAAGTTTTAAGCCCACGACCTCTCCAGCTCGTCATTCCAGCTCATCATATTTGAATTCAACATCATTATAAAAACCAGTCAAATGATTTTCTAGGAATAGTCAATGGAAGCATTTTCCATTCATAAATGCTTAGATATAAAGATAAACTTGATAGCCCTGACGCATCAGATAATACTTTTATAGGAACTTAAATAATCTTGCTTATAAAGTGTTTAATTTCAAACTTAACGACAAATAACGTGCTACTACCTAACCAATATGAAGTGTTAGAGAGAGACGACGCTATACACTGCTGCCTACATCCATCTCTGTCCCACAATAAGTTGAGAATCAAAGAAAATTTGGTATAAATTATGTTAATTGTCATTAAATTTTATGGTTAATTGATTTTATCGGTATATTAAATTAACGAAGAGGTTTCACTAAGGGATTTGCATACAAGTGGATAATTCTTCGGATTAGTTGATGCGTTTTAGTGTCAAGGGTTTATGTTGGAATGTGGGGAAAGGCTATAGAAGGCTTGTTAGAGGTAGGTACGAGACAACCAGTGAGAAAATGCTGTGAATCAGACGTTGTATTGATGTTCAATAGATGTGCAAGAAGGTGTGACGTGGAGTGTACATTTTTGAAGTTTCTGAGCGTAGTCATTTTAGTTCTTTTTCGGTTATTTTAATTTTGTAATAACTACTGCGAGGATATGTGATGCGGAGGAAAGAGGAAAATGTCGCGAGGAAAGTTTTGAGTATGAATGTGGATAGAGAGAGAGAGTAGAGGAAGATCAAAGAAACGATGGATGGACTCTGTCAAGGATGATATAGCAAGAAAGGAGTTGTCTGATGAGATGACGAGTAATAGAGAAGTATGGAAGAAGAAAACATGCTGCGCCGACCTCAAATGAATTGGGATAAGGGCAAGAGAATGATGATGTTGATGATGGTTATTGCCAGGGTCCTATCCAGCGTAAGTTTAAGCAATGTTGATGTCGCCTTCAATAGCGGTGACCTAATATCAGCTATTTAATGCTGACTGAAAATACCTGTAGTATTACCTAACAGTGGAACCTGATCAGTGAGGATCACATAACAGTACCTTAGAAAAATAGACTGGTTGTGTTCTAAACAAAATGCATTTTGAAAATAACTGCAAATCTATGCATTAGCATGATTTAATATGATGATTTAACAACTCAGTAGCTACCTAATACTTATCTCGACCAATTGAAAGACTGGCTGAAAAAGGGTAGGAAAATATATGAAGAAAAAGAAAATCTAGGAGTCTATGGTGGTGTGACTCGCGGAATGTGTCTGTTCTGTGGCGCTTCGTCACATACAGGGTGTAAATAGACCGTAGTCGTCAACCAAGCATTCTGTACATCAAACTAAGTAACTTTACGCAAAAATTATTGCTGGGAACCGACTTTTTTTTTTGGGGAGAAAAATCACGTTTTAAGGTAGGACTCGATGGAAAGCACTCAAAGCATTGTGCTGATGGATGGATTGAATAGTATGGGGGTCGTGGAGGTGTGTAAAGTAAAAATCTTACATTAAACATTATCTCCGTAACTAGAAGGTTCCCAGGTATGGTCTAGAACAAAAAAATGATTGCAAAGACGGGGAGAACAAGTGCTTTTCGGATGTGTTAAGGGTCTATTTACACCCTTTATAGGCTTATTAAAATCAGTGTACAGAAAGAGGATTAAAAAAAATGCTTTCGTAAAGAATTTGCCTGCATACTGCGATGAAAACTTGTCAATGCCATAATAATTCATCTTCCGGAAACAGAAGCATTTTTTTGACAGATCTAGAACATTTTCCCGTAGAATGCAAACTATACCAAACTAGGCCAGCGCAATTGTAACTGCAACTGCATTTGACTGGCCAATTGACGTTGTGACTCGAAACATACGGGGGCGAAACATGACCGGGCCCGTTTGAATATTATATTACAGTTTCATGAGAAACGTATTGATATTATGATTGGTTTTAAACTTTAATAGACAACCTTAAATAACTTTGGTGTTATTGAATAAATTGAAATCCCTTGGCTTAATAGCTTAATTTAAACATGAAGTTTTTACATAAGAAAACGGATTCCTAACGGGATTCTTTTCTACCAACAATGTTATAGAAACGCACAATGTAAAATTTTTATATTTAGTCAATTTCCAACCATAAAGTAGACTTATTTATGGCACAACCGACCGCGTTGCATTCACCATTACAAAAAAAAACCGGACCACTGCGACAGAATTCTCATTTGGAAAAAGTACCGTTCTATAAATGACAAAAAATAAAATAAACGCTCCTAAAAACATTATTGATTATAGCTAAACAACATAAAAGTCTCATGAGCAAGTTGTCTTTCCAAGTTTGGTGTGAAACAAGAGCCATTGATGGCGCTTGGCTCATTTTTATGCAAATAAAAACCAAAATTCGTGATAGATGACTCAAGTCCAGGTGAAAGTTTATCTTAATGCGACAAATATTTCTTGTTTTAGGTGCCGTAAATCAATACAAAACATAATTTATTTCACAAACAATTAAATGAAAATCGTTTAGATGCAGGTCGGTTTAATTTAATAAAGAGAACCATTTGGAAAATTTATGTGAGCATTTAGTTTTTTTACTGTTTCTTTTTACTATCATGTGCGACAGACGTTAAAGTTCTTGCCTGATTTAGTTGTAAATTAGTAAACATAATAAAATAAACTAACAAGCACATAAAAGTTTAATGAAACAAATTGAACTAAATTCTTTTAGCCCAATAAAATGTCGAAGTTGCAGTTACCAGTGGCAGGTAGAAATAATGAAGATCTTAATAGACGTATTTTAACGACGTAAGTACATAAAACTGGCACCAATTTATAAAAGATTTAGGACAGAAATTCCTATACAAGAACTCAAGCAAACAAAGTACCCTGCCAGGGCTGCGGGACTGTTCGAAAGAGATACCGTGGCCCTGGAACACAAAGGGCAAAGAAGGAACATGGATGGTTTTAGTCAGTACAGGTCTGACACTCCCCTCCGCTCCGCCCAGAGTGGGGGGGGGGGTCATTTGAAGATTTCCCATCCGGAAAAAAAAAAAGCAAACAAAGTACAAAATGGCTCGGTGCAAAAACGCTGCGTTTTTGTCCTAACCGCCGCCTAACCTTTCGTTAAATCTTCCCGTATGTCAGCCTATTAGGAAATTGATGGTTATCTGGTGCAGTAGATAATGCTTTGACCTCTAGGCTGGTTAAACTCCGGTTATCGTAGGGCGCATGATAATCTATCAATGACAGAATAAAGGTTAGACGAGACGGAACGGGACCTTATAGGACTAGACAATCATGGATCAAGTGCGATAAATCGTCGAATAAGGAATAGGACCAACGCAACGGAGAGAATAGAAATGCAACCGCATTTATTTTGATCTAGTAGAGTTGGTACAGCAATAAATGCAATTCCACTAGATGATAATGGTGTAAAGGAAAGATGAGACGGAACCATTGAACGGATGCATTTTTCTTCTGTTTTTGTGTTGCTAAGATTTTATTACAACTTGCTTTTCTGGTACCACTAAACAACAGTCCCAAACCTTCGTAGGCGTAACGAAAACGAAACCATTTTGTAACAAATACGTTTCAACTATTAAGGTGTTGCCAACACCAATAAAATATAATACTTGCACAGTAATAAAGTCCCTTTAGTAGATATCACAGAGTAAAATTAGCAATCCCCTTTTATCTTCTCGCCATACTTAACATATTAAATTACTTATATTAATGATGTATAGGTGAAAGTTGCTGTGATAACTGGCATTATCAGCGATCAAGATCTAAATGGCTATATAATTTGACACAAACAAAGTACAGTCTATATCAAATTGTCATTTATAGATGCTGTCACATAAAACACTTTAGTTAATACATTTGCATTAGCATTGTATCTCTGACTGATAAATTTATCGGATATTTATGATAAATGGCGACATTTGTCAGAGGCAGTAAGTAGCTTGGAACGTAGAAGCGGTTTTCAAATGGTAAAGAAGATGGCGTTCATTTTCACCATGAATTAAAATTTGAACTGAAGTTATAACCACACTTTTCTTTACTTGGTTGTGTGGACATTTCTTCTATGTAGCTTTATAAGTATAATCAGCCTATAATGTTCCTACAGGTGGGACACAGGTTTCCTCCCAGAGAGAAGGAGAGGGCCATCCACCAATCCACCACGCGGGCCCTGTGCGGTTAAGTAGAGGTTACATGTTTTCGGATTTTTCATTCTAGGACATCCTGGTTCCCTCACAATGTTTTAAGAGTATCGTTTCTTCTATGTACTTATGTTACTTGGGGCATTTTTCACGCATTGGAACAAACTGCTGGTTGGCAATATATTAATTTGGAACGGAAACGGTTCCTTGGCATTTAAAAAGCGACCGACTATGACCATCTATCCAGGTTAAGAACTTTGACCTGGCTGGCGACAAAACTATGCCATTTTATTTTAAGAAAACATTAACTCACAAGTACCAAGTTTTCTTTTTCTAAAGTTTCTTTTTCATTTATATAACGGTCAAATCGCGTGTTCTGCCAGTGTTGCATGTAGAAAATGTACACGTAATATTGCAATAAGTTCTTATTGTGAGGGTTGCCAGTGTGAAAAACTGGCGGCCATTAGCGTTTCCTGTGCATTGACAGTTTGATGTTCCGTTGCATTTGTTACTGGTGGATTATTTGCATAAAGATTTTATTATAGGTAGTTTCATTAAATGTACCCAACTGCCACCACCGCGGGCCTGGACAAAGTGACATTTTATTACCTGTCACGATTCTGGAAAAAGAACTAAAAAAACCCGACTACTGAAAAATCGCGCTCTAATTAAATTCGGGGTTTACAAGGTAAAATCGACTCTCCCTATCGTTGAAGTCGGCTAAAAATTAGCCTATGTTACCCGAGTCATAATAACTAATCGATCGACACCTTATTCATCAAAATCGGATGAATGGTTTAGGCGCTACAGAGGAACGTACATGAATAAAAACACATAGACTGCTAAAATCATAACTCTTCCTTTTGGCTTCGCCGTAGTCGGGTAAAAAATGTATTGGATGACATAATTTACCGAATAGAATATGTCGGTTTGACATTTGTTCAAAGCGATAACCACTTGACTCTTGTTAGATAACAATTAAGTCGAACTGGCGAATTTTTTGAGATTAGTAAAGATATAGTTTTTAAACATAAGTTGAATCTACGAAAATATCTATTGCTGACAACCCAGCTACTCTGTCGCAGAAAAAGAATGCTGTTCAAAAACGATCATTACATAAAACACTTCACAACTCAGCATTACTGACTCCATAAAATTATTAGACCGCGTAACTAATTTTGGGCTGCACAAAGACCATTCACACTTACAAACATACATACAAACAAACATAAAACAACACCGTTTTTATTAAATTAACATATTGCATCCACTGACCTTATTCTGGCGCACCAACTTATATCCCCCTCACCATCACGATTATCTACCTTGCGGCACAGATATAAGGCGTGTGCGACGGTAATTTTAAGTTTGTAGTATAACGTTCAGAGTAATTAGCGACTTTGGGGTCAATGCACATAGACAGCTAGGTTTAGAACTATGACTTGGATTTAGAACTACGGGTTTGTACTTGAAATGGATTCTGGAAGGTTCTTGGTCACGCTTCTTGAGTTATGTTATTGGTCGATTATTAAGGGATTTTTGACTGGATAAATAAACCTCGACCTAACCTGGTTCTTCTTCTTTCATGTCGATGGTATGACTTGCTTAAACTTCTTGGGCCCAGAATGTGGCCATCCGTGGCGTCCCTTAGGCCCTCTAAAGTGCAAGTGATGGGATACTCCAGCAAGGGTGACCCCTAAACTAGTAGATTCAATAATACGACGTATAAAAATATAAGTGGTAGTTGATCCATTTTAAACATACAAATAATCGATGTATACTAGTGTATCTACATAAATTAATAAAATAATATGAAATTTATTTTGCACTGTTGACAGGCCTTATTATATTTAATGCACTATGATTAGTTATTTTTTCTTGATTGTATTAACATTTGAAATATAACCATTCGCTCTTCTTATCGCCTTCTTTTAAAGTTATAAGAAGTACAGTTGACTCAGTATACTTAGTAGCCATCGATATGCTATACCTCTATTTGCTACAGTTTAGAATCAGTAACAAGGTGTCACAATTTAGTTCATATTCTTTGAATTGTAGTTAATTGTACCTATTCTATTATTTGAATTAAACGATTACGATTTTACAGATTATTATTCGAAACCGCATCCAAAAAAAATAAAAAAAAATTACGACGAGACATTTAGAAAAAGATTGATCTGAAAAGTCAATGATTACAACAGGGACTTATTATAATGAATTATTAAATTTCCAGGATGGGTCTGGACAGATGGGTCAGAATCGTCACAAAGCGGGTACCTTAAGTCGGTCGTCGTCACCGAGGCAGGCCCAAAAAATGCTGACGTGACGATTTGGACAGTTCCTCACTGATTGCCCAGAGAAGGCCAAACACCGAGACAGTTGGAAAGGAATGGGGGAGATCTTTGCCCAGCAGTGGGACAGAACAGATTTAACAAAAAAAAATAGAATATTTTAGACCAAGTATCAGATGTAGCATCAATTTCCTTACGAGACTGGATTAGATAAAAGCCGTTGCCTGTCTTACATAATAGACATCATTCATTTTGCGAAAGTGAGATAAATTACTCGTACTAACATATCAAGTTTATAAACGATGACAGGTGACCAATAAAAAGCTTGTCACTCATTTAAAATGTCGGCACGATCAAATACTTAACATTTTCACATCATTTTAATTTCAACACTTTTATCGTTATCTAATTTTTCTTGCATATTTTGTAGAAGGTTATATTACATAAGGGCACCACTTCTTTTTATTAATAAACTAAGTAGTGGATCATAATATGAAATATTAGGCCTTCCAATCAAGCTGAATATCAGCATCATCATCATTCTCCTTCTTTCTTTATCGTGTGGTTAGTACCTAACCTGGTGTCAGAGTTTTTCTGTCATCCATGGGCCTCTGACTTGGATTTACATGCTGTCGAAAAACATCTCTCAAGCATGCTGGTTTCCTCACGATGTTTTTCTACACCGACGGAATTGATAATTATACAATGCGTACATGAATCTGAAAAATCAGAGGTCTGGTCTGGTCTGGTCTTGGGTTCCAACTCGAGACCTATGACTTGGCAGTCCGATGGTTACTCCACTGGGTTATCACTGACTATCATTCTCCTGTCCTTATCTCAATTTATAATTCTTCCATACTTCTCTATTACTCGTCATATTATCAGACACCTTCTTTCTTGCCATATATCATCTTTCACACAGTTCAATCCAGCTCAATATAATATGACATTTAAACTCGAGTCTATGTTCTTGTTTTTCTTTTACGTTTAGACCTAACAGCAGTTAATCTGACATCCTCAATATAATAATAATAGGTAAACTATATTACTTATGGATATCCACTGTCACTTCCTTCCCGCACGTGAAAGGATGTTGGTTTTTATCGATATTAATTTCATAATGGCTACAACGTTGTCCCAAATGTCTCGTTGAAGTTAATTTAATTAAATTACATGAAATTGAACGCGATCAGCAAACAAAAGCTGCGTTTAAGAACTGGCAGTATAACCATTGTGAAATATTCAGGTATTGAACATGGTTTTGATGTACTAATCGCGTTTAGCTTCATTGGTGAACTTCGATCTAAACGTACATACGTCATTGATATGTTAAATACTGGCTTATGCCTGCGGATTCGCCCGCGTGGAGTTCGGTAATTGTCGCACGGGATCGTACTACCGGGATAAAAAGTACGAAGTAAAGTAGTCGGATAGTTTTTGTGGGCATCCAAACTGACTTTCTGTGAGTTTTTTAGTGAAAGAGTAACAAACATCCAGACATCCATACATACTCACAAACTTTCGCGTTTATATTATTAGTAAAAAAAACCATACATTCAATTGTATTGTATAATGGGCTGGTGTCCGCAACTCCACGTCAAAGCGCGTATTTTCCATACGTTCAATTATTTAGGTTCCATTTTATCTCGTGCTCAATTTACCTCTTCACATTCTCAAGCGACAGTAGACTTATCGTTATCCTCTACATAGGTAGCAGGATTAATATTGAAAACAATGATAAGAATCATGAATCTAGTCTTATCCAGTTAGGACACATCGCCCGGAGCTTGTCTGGGCTTACATCTTTGGTAATAACTCAACAATGCCTGTTCCGCTGCAGGCTAAGCCTTTCAACAATGTTTCGTGTTTTAATGAACAAGAGCCTTATAAATAACAAAAGGCAGGTGGAGTTCGATGTACTTAGTTTTAAAGGAAAATGAAGGTTCTTGGAACAGAGATTTAGCACGCGAGTCCTAGATCACGTTTAAAATACCATTTCTTTTTGTAATTATTGTAAGAATAATAAAAATTTGGAAAAAATACATTGAAGGATATAAATTTGTATTCTAGGGCCAATTTTTCAAACGTGGTATATCAAAGTTTTATGTGGAGAATAGATATGGTACTATGTTTGACACTGTTTGCAACAATGTTATGGTTTAAAAGAGTGTCCATGGAGTTTCTTGCCCGTTCTTCTCCATAGAGAAGAACGCTACCTACGCTTTGGAATGGGCCACTACAGTATTTTCAGTTATTATGCCTTGCGACTGTGACTGTAGTTTCATTTTATTGTTGTCTTTATTTCTACAATTAATAAGTAGGTACCTGTAGCTCGCCTAGTTGAAATAAATTCTTTGATTTTGATTTTGAATCTTGTAAATAAAATATTAGTTTAACTGTCATAATTACTATTCAGATAAAAATATCTGACTTCTGAAAAGTCAGCATAAGCATAAGCATAATCAGCTTGTTAATGTCCCCACTGCTGGGACGCAGGCCTCCTCTCTATAAGAGGGAATGGGCTATAATCCACCACGCGGGCCCAGTGCGGGTTGGTAGATGTCACATGTCTTCGAATGTTTAGTTCTAGGACATGCCGGTTTCCTCACGATGTTTTCCTTCACCGTTTTGAGAGCAGTGGTGATGAAATAACTTACACAAAGTAATGCGCCTGGCTGGGTTCGAACCCACGACTTACTGCTCGTAAGTCGGGGTCTCCACCACTGGGCCACCGCTGCTCCCAAAAAAGTCAGCATTAAATAAGTTGAGGGACGCAACCTGGCCTTTCATTTAGATGGTTCTGAACATTAGGTGATTAAGGTAGGTGAAGGAGGTTTTCATACAAACGCTCGTACGTGATTATGCCGTTGTAACACATCTATCTCTGATTTTTAATAACTGATAGGTATCTTGTGCACTATATCTAGGTTTTTATCTAAGCAAAAAATAAAAATTGGAGAAACAAATTCAGTATAAGCCTCCAAAAATTGCTGTTTTGCACATATTTTACCTAAACTTTGACCGTTCGTAATGTACTCATAAATTGTAAAAGTAAAGAAAACATCGTGATAGAAACCTTGCACATGTAATGGAAATTCTAAATGATAAATATTTATTTCACAAACTTGTAGGCCTTATTCAAAAACGCGTATTTCCTGGAACAAGTTTATGAAATTTTCGAACGCTATTTTTCGTTCAATGGCGGTATGAGGTGCGCGGGAGACGATTCGTACGGGGTCGGGGCCCCCTGAGACGGGGAAGTTGAAAAAAAATCGCCGCTGTGGCTCTGGATGAAACAACAAGCTTTTCGACTATGCTCGCGTTGACGGACCGGGAAGGGACCTCTTAATAGGTTTTAATTAATTCACGTTCGTTTTTGAAAGCTTATCCAATTATGGGTTTTATGTCTCTGTTGGTAAATCGAAGATCGGGAGAAAGGCTGTTGTAACTTCCTTTATCATAACATCAGCTACCATGAGTTCTGACAACATAGATTTAAATCGAAACCTTATCCAATCCGAGAAACCGGGAGGTCTTGCAAATCACGAGCTACTAGATTTATTATAGAAGCTAAACTATAGAAATACAGCCATAATTTCCATCTTCTTAATAAATTATATTAACTTAGACGTATAATTTATAAGTCCTGTCTGGGTACATTTTGCAACATGCGGTGTACTTGTCTAATTTCCGTCGTTAAGTAATAGTCGTACAATATTAGCATGCCTTGAGCTAGGTTTCGACATACCAGTCCAATCTGATCGCAGTTTCTGAACGAACATTATGATTATTATTATTATATTATTATAGCTAACCCGTATTGTCCCACTGCTGGGCAAAAGCCTCCCTCCATTCCTTCCAAAGGTCATGATTCTGTGCTACTTTTTTCCAATTTTCGTCCCGCCATCTCCTTCGTGGTCTGTCGCGACAACTTGCCACTGTTTTAGTGCACCAATCCTGAGCTTTACGGGCCCACAGTTTGTTCGGCATGCGACAGACATGTCCTGCCCAGTCCCATTTAAGTTGGGCAGCCTTTTGAGCTACGTCAACGATTATTATTATTTTATTAATACTTAATTCTATTTATTTACGTTCTAAATTGCCTTCGAAGGTACAATCCCGTAAGCGACCTCAACCGCAACGGCAATGCTGCCCAATTGATGTGAGAGACTGCAGCGACAGGACTGTTTGCAGTTGCATTTGGAATTGTACCTTTGTGCATAAACATCATCATCTGCCTAACCTTTTCCCAACTATGTTGCGGTCGGCTTCCAGTCCAACCGGATGCAGCTGAATACCAGTATTTTACATGGAGCGACTGCCTATCTGACCTCCACAACCCAGTTAGTACTGGGTAATACCCCATGGTAAGACTGGTTGTCAGTCTTTTTGGGCCACTGACTACCTAACGACTGTCAAAGATCTACAAATGACAGCCGGGACCAACGGCTTAACGTGCTTTCCGAGGCACGGAGGAAACTCGGTATGTAATGGGTGGTCATCCATCCACAGACCAACCTAGGCAAGCACGGCTTAACCAAAGATTGACCCGAGCGGCCGTTATTATTTTGCATAATACAAATTTGTTGTTCTTTTTGTTTCAGTTCCATTCTTGTATCATTGAAGGCCAGTAAAAGTTAAACACAAATAAAGACTCCTACACAAATGCATTACCCTCCTTCTATACCTGTATTCGGTAAAATAACAACTTCACAAGTTAATAAGATCAAATTAAATGGTGGTCAAATGTCGTAAGCGACATTGCACATTGGTTTGAAATGTCCCTTACGACATTTGAAACCACAGTCGATATTGGAAATACAAGAAGTGATTTTACCACTTCAATCTATGTGCTCTTACGTCTCTTTTCCTGGAAATATTATAACGGGGTTATAAAGTTAGAATTGTATTGATATAATACAGTTGTTCATGCATTAGAAGTTTTGGACTAGATATACGAAATGACCATTTTTTCTAAGTGGCTTAAAATGGTTGTCGACCTACGTAAAACCAATTTAGCGAGAACTAATCATAGCAATTAAATGACAAAAATAAAACGTTCTGAAGTCCTGAAATTTGGTGATTAAAAGGTTTATTTGGTATTAAGGGAATCTTTATTATCATTCTATGCTGACCATGGTCTTTTTAACTACCAATTCAAGCGATCCAAGGCAAAGTTCGAGATATCTCATAATTTCCACTGACTTTCGATAACAGTAACTGCAAATATCAGTTCTACAGGTATATATAAATTCACGCCGATTCTCTCCTAAGGTTAGGTACGCAGAAGTGTACCTATAGCACTCCACGTTTCGCCAGTTATGTTTTAGCCCCATGTAATAGCGATGGCGAGTTTATTGCCATCTACAGAGCACAAATCCAAACTCCTGGCTGCTACAAAAAATCCTTATAGAAAAAACGCAAGTACACTTTGCCCGACTTGGAGATTGGACCCAGAACCTCGTGCTCAGCAATATTGTTCGCGATGTACCAATGACGCACTTATGAGGGCTTAATTATTCTTGAGTTATTGAGTAAAGTCCTCCCCTTATTAGCAACTGCATTGCTTAGACCACAAAGGCTCGTTCCACACTATTATAGTGGACCGGATACCTCGTCAATGATAGGAAACGTTCATATTGCGATAAAATATTCTTAGAATGAGAGAGAATGACGTTATTTCCACTCAAAAGGTACCAAGTGCATCGACTGACGTCATAGAAAAATGAGAAAAAAAATGTCGGGCTTAAGGTATGGTCACACACACACAGGGAAAATAAAAAACGCTGTTCTTTTGGCGCTTGAATGACGTTGATAGGAGGTTTGTAAATATTTGTACTTGTTGTATTGTCTGTGGAAATTGTAATGGAAAAACAAGATGGCGGCATTAGTTTCGACTTTTGGTCGGTTGCTACGCGCCAAAAGGTACACATAAGTTTTGATTTGTCAACCCTAATAATAAATGCGTTTTCAAATCAAGTATCTTGACTTGGCTCGCGAGGTTGTCGATGTGTGGGATGTGAGCTCAACGATCATTGTCGTTTCAGCCAATGAATATCTGAGGAGGCTCTCGTTAGGTAACAGGTTTAACGGCTTGATTCAGAGAGTGGTACTCCTGGAAACGGCTCGTATTGTTAGGAGGTTCCTCTCTCTGGAGCCCTGACTGCTGGTAGCTAGGACCCTGTTCCCGATACCGGTGGGCTACTATTTTTTATATTTTTATTTTTATTTATGTTTGAAGTATTTATTTAAAATGTAATCTGTAAAGAAATAAATAAAGGAAATATTAATACGTTGATAGATTTGTCTGCAAATTGCATCAATAAGGTACCTAATAATTAAACACTTCTAACTATCTACATAAATATATTTCAAATGCTTCTATGGTACTTGTAATTTTCCCATATTCTGTTAATGTAAGATTAAAAGATATGCATATCGTTGAATACCTACCTTTAAAAGGACAGCAAAGTACAAGATGACTCAAGGTGATAATGTGATTAATTACTGTTTTGATTCTAAGTTATTGCGCATAAACTATTAGCTAGTTCAGATGTATGAAGGTGGACACAGCAAAATGATTACGTGAGGATCGTAGCCATGGGCGTAACCAGCATTTTTAAGGGGTGGAGCAGAAGTAAATAAACTATGTAGTAGGAAATTAAAAATGCTTTTTATTTACTGACTGATACGTTTTATTTATTTATTTTATTTTATTTATTAGGGAAAACAAACAATTATACACCATAAATGGATAAAAAAGAATTGTACGAGACTTCATCAGTGTGCAACTAACTACGTTATCCACATCTTATCTAATTAAAATCCGAAGATATATGCACGAGTACAATTGCCTTAGTTTTAACAAATACTATATAAATTAAAAAGAGGAAAAAAAAACAACAAAAAAATCTACAGATACAGATTTTATTGACTGCATTACACCTTATTTCAATAATAACCTGCGAGGGTTCTGGCTAAATCTAGCCAAAATTTCGTTTTCAAATGTATGTTGTGCTTCCAGAACCCTCTTTCTATGCACACTCATCATACAGAGGCCGACAAGACGGTTTTCTGTCATTGTTGACATTAACTAAGTTTTTATTCTAATGTGAAAAAGCCCCACCGTGGGTACGCCCATGATCGTAGCAGTTTGTGTTCTGTAGGTTCTACATAATTATCAAAATGAAAAACAGGCGTAAGTTTATGTACGTAAAACTCGAGCCCATTTATGTTTCATTATTGGAACAAATATTGTAGGTGACATTGACATTGACAAGTGACAGAAACAGAAATGAGTTTTCATTTACAAAAATATGGAATCACCCAATCGAGTCATACCGTGTTTTCAGCCAATCAGACGATTGTTTGAAAAATTACAATACATTTCTCAGGAAACGCCATTAAAATAATTGTGTAATCTCATGACACAATTCTCATAAGTAATTAGTTAAAATTACATTTTATCACGTGGTTCAAAAATGATGCCTACGACTTTTCTTTCACAGGTATCAATAGTTTTCCCTACCTCTATATTAAGTCCTTCGAATCCCTTTTGCTCAATGGGTGACCGTTTAGGCAAGCAAACGATTAGCAGGCGCAGGCGCATTCATTCATGCTTATGGAGAGTTTCCGGTAGGGCGCCTAGCGACTCCACCTGAGTGGCGAAACCACATGTATTCGCTTTTTAATTTAATTGAAGTCTATTTTGGTGTCGGAAATAATGGTTCGAGACTCATTTTTAACGAAATCAATAGTCAAATATAAAATTGTAGCTTTCTCAAAAGAAACATTTAAGAACCGATTGGACCGTTACCGTCTCCAAACTATTTGAAATTGAAAAAACACGCATGCTGTGTACAGCTGCTTGTGTGTCTTACCAGCCAGGCTGGTAGGAGCTGGACGAGAATCTAGATAACTGCCGTGCTATTGGAGACGCCCATGTCCAGCAGTGGACTGCTGTAGGCTGATGATGTGTCTCCAAATAATAATAATTCTGATGAAAAATAAAACCCAAATTTGGATCAGAATATATGTAGTGTTTTTATTTTGGAAAGACGAATGTAATGAAATGGTTGAAGGTGTGTGACAAATGTTTCGTGAGGATATCGAACTTGCGACGGTGTCGAAAGCAAAACCGCAGAATAGATAACATTGGCCAAACACACTCACTGAACCAATTCTATTGTCATCATTGTGACCGAATAAATTGATGATCGCAGTCCTAATAAATAGCCCCATTTCTTTTGTCAACATATCTACACAGTACAAAAGATCATTCACTACAGAAATCTTTGGATAGCTGTCCAAATTCTCATCACAATTGAGTTAACCCTTTTCCATCGCATTCCGAATGATTTTAAAGAAATTCGTAATACATTCTCTTAGTCGTGTCGATGATTCCCTTATTTTTTTATTTCCAAAAACATTTCAATATTTACGAGCGATAGCTGGAACAAGACGAAAAATATCGTAATCCAATAATTGTCACTACTCAGTAACAAACCGGCCTGTCTATTGTCATACGCCCGTTTGTTAGGTAGTATTCGTGTGTCAAAATCGAAAATGTTCGGGATCAAAATTTTCGAAAGAAAACATCTTAATGTCCTCAGTATAATACAAGTCCTTTATTTTAAATCTCTTCGTCTTTTTCTAATTAAATTAGCTTCGACCAGAACACAGCCTAACATTTCATAATAATTTGCCTATGTGTTTAAAACATCGGCTGTCCGTCAACGTAAAAAAACCGCAAAGACTGCTGTTGATTTTTTCAAAATTATTATCATATGCGAATGCGACGGTATTACGCAATAACCCCACCGATCAACGAGTCCTAATAATCTAATAACCCTATTTTCACCTGTCCTCTTACAACACGCCCATAGCCGTCACTTCCATCGACACCCAGCATTAAAGGGTTAATAAATAAGGCCAGTGTTGCACAGAACGTCTGAACTGTCGCAAGCCGGCTATAAAGTCGTGCTGGCTATAAAATCCGACTCCTGTACTATCGTCGTAAAGTTTACGTGGATGTAGGGTATAGCCTACTCCGCTTAGGGATATGGGTTAGTATGGTGCTTAGAGGAAACGGGTGCATGCATGTCATGGTATGGCTTTGCTGGTAAAAGTAGCTTTTATAGGAGATATTGTTTAAAAGAAAATAGTTTTGAGATTATTTTAGTAACATTAAACATTGTTTTTTGAACTGGCAATTTAATGGGTGTAAAAGACTTTTAACGAAGCCGACAGGCACTTGTTCTCCCCGTCCGCGCCATTGCGATATTTTTTTTTCTAAACTATACCTGGGAACCTTCTAGTTACGGAGGTGTTCCCCAAAATGTCTAATGCTGAAACTTCACTTTAAAAAACCTGTGAGTTAGTTTTCGACCAAAACCCGAGCGAAGCCGCTGGAAAAAACAAGTAGTGGATACAGCGAGAACTGTTTAGATTGATCAGTATTAGTTTTGCTGTGCCGTCACGTAACAGTTAGCCCTATCCGGTTTTACTAACTAGTCTATCGTTTCCCGTCAGGTGTTACTTTTCAGTGTAAAGTATTCGATTCGACAGTTATAGTTAAACCTAAAGCAACAAAAACAAATAACAGTTTTTTTTTGTACTAAACAAATAAATTGAAATCTTTAATTTATTCACAGACAACGAACAGCCTAAACCACTGGGTGTACCTAGACGCACGAGAATTTGCACAAAGGTTCCTTTAAACAATGGAGGGGATCGACTAGGCGTTAAATAAGGCACGAAAGGTTGCATGGAAGATTTCTCCCCCGACCCTTGCTTGAGCCAGCTCGCGATGCTGAGCCAGTAGTTATAAACCAGCCCCTTAATAGTAATCTCACTCATCCAGATACAGCCTCTCCCTTTGCTGCCCTCCCCAGCGGCGTCCTAAGCCGAGGCTCGAACCCTATAGGGGTGCCCTTAGGGCGCTGTCGCTTAGTGTAAAAGTTTTGCCCCTGGCTGGAGGTATTACACTCAAGGCACCCACAGGATAGTCCGGTCAAGCAAAAGCCAGCCTCATAGGGTGACATGCGAGATGCCATTAAAAAAAATACTTGGAAGATCCTCATTAGCCGAGCTACTGAGAAATTCTATGAAAGAGTATCATTCCATTTCGTTTCGAAACACAAAAGCAATTATTAGTTAATAACAAAGAATATCCCAGTCTTAACAAGAAGCATGTTAACAATATTCCGTAGACGATACCAATCTTCCACAAATATTTTTCTCAAGCAAGTAGATACGTTATCAGTGACATTGTAAGTTCAAGAGAAAAAAAATATCTGACATGGTTTCAGATCGGCTATCGGATGTTACGTGTCCGATAAAGTGGCCGATAGCATTGTGTACGCACTTGTACATGGAGCTTTATGCGTGAGTAGCTTCGTTGTACAGTCACTGACAAAGGCGCTTTTGTTTTTGGTTTATTTTTTTAATCAGTTAATGCATGGTGCAGTGTTGTTTATCATGAATTCAAGACTCTTTGTATTATTTTTGAATGCACAACTAAATAAACTGATATCGTTACAATATTCCAGCGCATGTACAAAGGCCAACTTCGTACATACGCGTTGCGCGTTGGCCTTCGTGTTCCCGGTGCGCCTCAAAGAGATGTCAGCAAATAAGTAGGGGTCCGCATGGGCCGATGCCTGCCAGGGCTGCGGGACTGTTCGAAAGAGATACCGTGGCCCTGGAACACAAAGGGCAAAGAAGGAACATGGATGGGTTTTAGTCAGTACAAGTCTGACACTCCCTTTCGCTCCGCCCAGAGTGGGGGGTTCATTTGATGATTTCCCATCCGAAAAAGGCCAACTTAACCCAGTATTGAGTTTTCTGACAGCAAACCTCATTGCGATAGGATAGTCTATAATTGCAAATGTTAATTTATTAAATAAACCTATGTACATTTGGTACACAATATAATTCTACAATATTCTCCTTTTCTCTCTTTGATAAACACAACGCAACTTGTATATCTAAAACGAAAATATCTTATCTCAAAATAAATTAATTCAAAAATATTTTCTATGGGACAACAAGAAGACGAAACGTGTCGCCATTTCGTGATCTGCCCACACCGTAACGGGAAACAGTATGAATATACAAAATACAACAAACGGGAGAATTAGGTCAATAAAACTGTTTAAGGTAATCAAAGTAACATGGAGAATTCTTTAAAAATATCTAAAAGGGCTTTTAAACAAAATCCTTGAAAAAAAATGGATTAACATTTGTTTTTAAGACCAGTCCCAGACCAGTTTTAATACATTTAAGTTTTAGATAAAGATTTAAATCGTCAGATGGGCCCTCACCGTTCTACGGTTGCTTGAAGAAGTGTTAGCACTGAGAAGAGTTAGCTTGCCATCCCGCATGAAACCATTAATACGATTTTCAACATGAGTGAGTGAGACAATACTATTCAGATGTCAGTGTTAACAAAAGGCGTGTTTTTGTTTATTTATAACTAGTCTATCGACTTCGTTCGCGTGAAATTATTATAAATAAATTACTTCCCTCTATGAATCGGATTTTGTTAACAACTTCAAGGGTTGATTTTTTTTGCTCGGAATCCCAATTATTTTTCTTATATAAAAGCCTAAGTTACTCCTTATAACATCAGCTATCTGCCAGTTAAAGTCCCGTCAAAATCGATCCAACCGTTTCGGAGATTTTCCGAAACAAAAACAGACAGACAAAAAAAAATGTTTTTGTTATGTGTACCGTATTTACTTTCACAAGCTTTCAGTAAAAAATTGTTAATTTAAAACTGACACTTTAATTTTATTTATTTGTATTGTTCGTTTTAGATGTGCAAAATAAACAGTTTTTTTTCTTTCCTTTATAATTATTGACGCGAGCGAATCTCACGGTATAAATCTTTGGTGCTTAAGAATTTTCTCGACATATTTATGTCATATAGGTATGTATCTACTATACATTAATTTAAGAGAATGAGGTTAAACCATTAAGTTTAGTTGAATCAAAAGGAATTTATAAATTGGAACGGAGTTAGAGTTAATTAATTGATTGTATTGCGAGTTCGATGTTTTCTGTTAAAGGGTTTAACAAATAACTAAACCACGTATAACTTTTTAACTTTCGTTGATAAAAACTATCTGAGAATAATGCAGGGGGGGGTACTATGGCGTCTTAAAATAGGGGTAATTCCAGTGTGGGAAAGAGACAGAGCTATACAGGTCGTCTAGCGCCATCTCTTTCCCACATTGGAATTACTCCTGATTTAAGTCATGGTAGGCCACCAGGTCTGGGATAGAGGATGATGTTTTAGCGTTTCTTTTTACATAACATAACTTCACGCCTGTAATCCTCGAAGAGTAAGGTAGAGGTGTATCCATTAGAACACCCATATTTCGCCAGTTATGTTTTAGTCCCATGTAATAGGGGCCAGCTAATTGCCATCAACTGGGCACACGTCCAGACTCCGTAGCTGCTACTGAAAAGTTCTTGATGGAAAAACACAACAACATTTTGCCCGACCTGGGAATCCAACCTAGGAGCATACTCAGCAGTCGCGCTTGCGACAACTAGACCAATAAGGCGTTTCTTTTTAATTTATTTTTATTATTATTTTCCAGGTTATGTCTATCAGGTGAGACTGATTATAAGTGCAGACGTATAAAAATAATATAATATTTTTTTAATTAGCTTTATCGTAATGTTTACTTGACCGTTGATCAATGATCTGTGGGTAATAACAACAAAGCGTGCTTATAATGCCAATCGGTAAATAAGCCATTAAAATAAATAATTTTATGGCACTATTAATTATACGAGTAGATGGATAAATATAGGTAAAGATAATTAGTCTTACGTAACAAGACTTCGTAAAATTTAGTAATCAAATTGTTTTAATTATAAGTTTCATGCAACGATTCTAATTATTTTGTAATAGGAATATTCTGCATAAATTAATTTCCTTATAGGCGACAGGATCTTAAAATTATTATGATAATTACATTTCATACTTAAATCTGTACATAACTTACGCAATTTTACACTAAGCAATAAACAGATTTTAATCAAAATAAATGAACATTTCCAATAAAAAGAACAGTTCACAAATCATTTGTCAATAGATATATGAAACAACGAGCAGTTAAAAGAATAAAAATCTTGAAAAAAATATGTCATGACACCTATCAACTTACATTGACGTCTAAATGCACTTGTGTGGGCGAATATACCTCGTGACTGGTGTCAAGGTAGTGTCACCGCTGTGTCAACAGTGTCAGGTATCGCATATCACTACTGACCACCCAGCGAGCGAGTAGCTTTAGACATAACATCACGCCGTGTAATACCCGAAGGGTTAGGCTACCTACATACCTAATAGTACACCCACATTTCGCCAGTTATATTAAGTTCCTTGTAATAGGGGGCAGCCCTATTGCGGTCAACCGGGTACACATCCAGACTGGCTGCTACGGAGAAAATTCCTGATGGAAAACCCCAATAACACTTTGCCCGACCTGCGAATCGAACCCTCATGTTCAGTAGTAGCCCAGTAGCGCTTGCGACTACTAGACCACCCAGCCAGCTATAGAAAAAAAAAGACACAGCGTGAATATATACTCATTGGACGTAAAGACAAATAGCATGTGACGTGTGTATAGAGGTGTACAAATATGGTAGTAGTGTGAGAAATTGTTGAGACAATCGGGATGATTATGAGGAATTTATAATCCTACTTTTGTTTGTAAAATTGTAAACTAACTATGCTCTTTGTAAACAAACCCTGGTGGTCTCAGAGAATCGCATGACTACTAGACCACGAGGTGCAATAATGAACCTACAATGGCTTCAATGATGTTGACATTCTTTCCCGGCGATGACTTTAAAAACAATGCTCTCTCATTACTCATACACGTGTAATATACCCACACAAGTATAATAGTGGTGTGTTCACAAGAAACTGTCACGTTATAGTTTTAGGGGAGAGATGCTCAAAGTTCTTTCTCACTTTATTAACCGACTGCTAAAACAGGTGGTTAGCGGTTATTTTATCATGGAAGCTAATCTTTTTGACCTACAATTTAGACGTTTAAAACAAATCCTAGTAAGCAGTGATTTTTCTCATTCATAGAATAATTCGAACATGTTATTGGCATTTTGAAACTCCGAACAATGTCTTGTGAATGTAGAAATAGTGTCTCTTACATACAGCATATAAAACAGAAATAAAAAAAAATACAAAGGTGTCAATTTGTCAATCATTTTCTTCGATCAACGTGTGTTTTTGATCGAAGTTCATTAGTGCAGTACTCCGTCTGTCTTTTATTCTTGTTTCATAATCTTTATCTGTATTATTACATCTTGTAAATTAAAGTTGATTTTCGTTGCTGTGTGCCCGCTTAGATCTTATTTACGACATAGATTTTGATGCGGTTTTCCCCAGCATTTATTTCGAAAGTTTTATGTGTAAAATACTTCCCTACTAAACTTAAACATACATAGCAAAAAACTGTCGATGTTTAGAGAATCCGTAAAAAAACATTCGAAGTAGGGTCGGGTCGGGGTCGCTAGTACAAAAATAAATAAACACTGCTACTGATACAGCTTAACAAAGTGGACAAATTTATAGCGTTGTCCCAAACAAAAGCTCAACAATACAAATTAGACAAACAAACAATACAGGTTGAGCGCCACTGGCGCAGACTGCTCCAGAGTTCTCACAGAGCGTGTTTACTAAAACACTTCGATGACTTTGAGTAATTTGATTCAGCCAAACTGATGATGAAACATATTGTTTTAAGAATTGTGCGTAGTTTATTAACCTCATTGTTGCATAGTAAAAAGAAGTATAGGGTTTCATGATTGCGTCATTTCTCTAAGTAGGTAACTAACTAGAATTTTGCGTGTTCTCTTAAAAACAAAACTTGGATTCAAGTAAAAAAAGAAAAGAGAAATTTGGACAGTATACAGGGTGTAAACGGACCCTTCACGAAGCCGTCAACCAAGTAATAATGTACATCAAACTAAGTAACTTTACGCAAAAATTATTGCTTGGAAACGACTTTTTTTTTGGGGTAAAAAATCACGTTTTACGGTAGGAATCAATGTAACGCACTCAAAACATTGTACTGATGGATGGATTGAATAGTACAGGGAGGTTTATAAAATAAAGTTCATAAAAAAAACTTGTGAAAAAGTTGGAACTTTGACCCCCAATATCTCCGTGACTAGAAGGTTCACAGGTATAGTCTAAAACAAAAAAATGATGTCAATGACGGGGATAACAAGTGCCTATCGGCTTTGTTAAGGGTCTTGTTACACCCTTTATAGGATATGCTTCAAACTAGACTTCTTTGCTCCATCGGCTCTCAGATCCTTGGCAAACATAGCAGGCCTTCTGCATGGCCAGCCTTAAAATGCGGTCATACCCATGCGGACCGAACTTCTAATTGGCAACGGATATTGGTTTTTGACACATGTTTTAGTACTTACATCATTTGTCAAAGTCCGTCATCTGGTCCGGAGTCATGCTCGGTTTAAGTTAGCAACTCCAGTTCTTTTCGGTTCGGACCTTCAAAGTATCACAAAAGATAATAACATTGACGTGATATGATATGACAATTGACGATCCATATTAAGTCTCACGTACTTTTTTTTTTATGCTGACCTTTTTCTAATGTAAACAACACGGATTTGTTTATGTTTTAAAGGGCAGTGTCACACTGGAGTTCTTTTCAAGAAACCTTGCAAGTCATACAGTGATTGATTTTGTCAAGTATCGAATGACAAGGCTGTGCCCACGTGACGCGTCATGTAGAATAGCTGACTGCACCCAAATCGGTTGGATCAGCATAGAGTTACAGCTTTGTTTTATTCGATCGCTTTCAAATTTGGTAGGCAATCAAATAAAGGGATATTTGAGGAGTCAATGACGCAGATAGATTTCAATTTTTTAATTATGATTTGGGCATTGCTATCCGCATGGGTGCTCTGGAAATCGGAGCTCTCAATGGAATAATTCAACAAGCCAAGAAAATTGTGTCCCCACCCCCTCTAACCCACTAACTTTTAAAGTAAGAGGAGGAAAAATCGGAAGAAATGTGGGTCTAGAACCTAAAAAGATCTTTCAATAAATATTGGTTTGCTTAAGATTTGATATTTAGTTTTTTTAAAATGGGACTTTTTCGTAAAACTTCAGTAGTAACTTTGTTTTTCATAAACATACTATGAAAAACAAACTTAGTGTTGCTGTTGACTGTAGATTGACATACGAATCTTCGTTAAAAATATTTTTATAATATTGGTTGGTGCTACAAAACCCTTTGTGTGCAAGTCCGACTCGCACTTGGCTGGTTTTTATTCCTAACTTTACCACTACCTCTTCCCAAACAAGATGATTGCCTAAGCACTATCAGTCTATCAGAAAGATGTTCTAATGCAAATGTGTCAAACCGAAAAATTTACATAGCTTACTTGGGAAACAGCCCAGTAAACTTTTAACATCAGATTAGTGAAGCTACATTACAGTTTAGAGACGATTTGTATGATAACCACTGGAACCATACACACATAGAAGACTAATCCACACCGAAGTACGAACCATAACAACGTGCCTCGTACACAGCCTCGGACGATGAGACTTGGAACGAAATTTGCGTCAAGCGTCACGCGACGTCACTTGTTTGTGTCGCGCTACGGTGACTGCTGGCAAGTTCTAAACAATTTTTTTTAATTTGTTATTTTCGCAGTCGTTCTCGTAAGACGCGAGTCGCATGTAGCGTGTGGGCAAGTCACACCGCAACACAGGCAGGTCGAAACCAGTTTAAGAACCCATAACTCTTTTTCTACACTATAACTCTTTAACAACACCATTAGATACCCCACAAGTATTTATAACGCTTTAATCGGCAATTATCGGTGTACCGCGTCCGATAATCCGAATTCTGAGCCTGTTAAGGCCGTGGTCTGACAGATGGAGTCGGACAAAAAGCGGTTCCCACACACTGACCCGTAAGTCCGATGCAATAGAGACGTGAGAACTAGGCTTTATAAATTGAAAATGTATGTCTGTAATGTGAACTAGGGTTTATAATTGAATTGAAAGTTAGAAAACCTATAATTTTGCGATACGCTGTATAATTTTGAAAATATCGTTTATGTAGAGCGTGTCAAATCTGTACATCGATTTAATTTACAGAAATAATGATAATTTAGTGTTGGATGCAGTAGACCTAGTCTAACATCTATTTGCTCTGACCTAGTCATGCTTATGTGGGTCTCTAGACAATTGGTAATCGCTTTCAAAGCGCTTCAATAACACCGATTTTAATAAAATACATTTACATTCCTTCAACAGGATTTTAATAAAAATACGTTTTTGACCATTCTATTATCGTTCACTTCATCTAGGTACTTAGGTACCCTAAACGTGACGCATTAATTAACAAAGAAAAAAGTCCTTCAAAAGTGCCTTCTTAAACACCTTAAGTAGCACATTGATTGTCATTTGTAATATGGCGTCCTACCAACCCTACTTTTGTTCTATTAGTTTTGTTTATAGGTCCACTGATTTATTTGTTATTCAGGCTGAACTGTCCCACTCCTGGGCAGGGAGTGAGAGTCCCCAATTCCTTCCACTCCTCTCGATGTTGTGCCTCTTTTTACCAAATAATGACGAAGCCATCCAAGGCGTCCCGCCATCTTCTTCTCGGTCTGTCGCGACCTTGTCTAGCTGTCTCAGGGATCCATTACAAAACAGACATTGTGTACAACACCTGTATTGCTAGCTGAACCAAGTGAAATATCCATTATATCCATATCTGTAGTATTACCATCAACAGGGTGGCCTAATGTGTTAACCCGTTAAGAGTGATAAGCCTAGTCTTATCGCCGAACATTTTAAAGTGTATAATTAGTAACAAGGAAGTTAAAGTGTCATTCGCTTGACATAAATAACAGAAGACATCCATTACTGAACATGGAACCCTGATGTGATATATTTAACGGTCTTGCTAGACAGAATGGAGATTTAAACCTATTACATACCGCCTGCATTCCCCAAAGGGTTAGGCGGAGGTGTACTAACATTTCACCAGTTATAAGTCCCGTGTAATAGGCGGTGAGAGTATTGCCATCAACCGGGCGCAATTCCAGACTCCGTGGCTGCTACTGAGAAATTCCTGATGGAAAAACTCAATATCTCTTTGCCCGACCCGGGAATCGAACCCAGGACCTCTTGCTCAGCAGTCGTGATTGCGACCACTAGACCAACCACTTTAACCTATTCAAAATCAAAATCAAAGCATTTATTTCAAGTAGGCCAGTTACAGGCACTTTTGAATTGTCGAAACAAAGACAACAGTGAAACATAGCTACAGTCCCAGTCACAAGACACAAAAACTGTGAAAGTACTTTAGTTGCCCATTCCCTAACGTAGATCTCTATGGAGAAGAACGGGCAAGAAACTCCATGGACAGTCTTTTAAATCAGAATACTTTAACAAAACCTTGGTTACATCATTCATGTTGAGATGGTACATTATGTGAGAACGATGCAGCAAGATGTGTACGTTAAAAGTGTCCATAGTAAAAACAATTCAAAAATAAAATAATTAATTCAAATGAGCCGTGGCAAATAAGAGATCACAGTCACAACTGACAGCGCCCGTTCACGAACATGACACATGTATCAGCACCATTCAACTCAACCATTATGAAGGCAACCAAATGATCCGACAATTAATAGTTAAGCATGTTAGTACCCATGAATTATCAGCGTAACAGGTGTTAATGCTGATCAAAAGACTTTATGAATTTATTGGGAACCTTGGGGCATCCCTTGAATGCTGTAATTAAACCAATTGGGATGCCCTAAAAAGGCGAATAAGGAAGTGGTTTTCTACCAAAAATACATGGTGTTATCGACAATTGTAGTAACGGTAATTTTATAACTATAACTTACAGAAGTTTTAGAATTCTCGTATTAAGCGGTCGACATTTACAGGTTGACAAAAAAAAAAAATAATTTATGCGAAAAATATGCTTTCTTGCAAGCTCTTTCTTTGGATGTTTAAAAGACTGCCAGAAATTATATCAGTGTAGGGGAAAAGAGACAGGCTACGAGGTTATGATATTAGACCTTGCCAATAGTCCATGTTCTGTGGTACCTAAAGGCCATTCATACTTAGAATGTTTATTATCTTCAAACGGTACCTTACTCTAATCCCGTTACACACCAGGACCGTTGAAGCAGTAAAATAATAAAATAACCATGATAAGGAAACGATCCTTATTAGCTTAAACTGCAATTTATACAGCCGGCTATTAAATAATTTAGCTTACAGCCAATGATATTATAAACTGTCATTGCTTACAGCACCATCATTTTAGAAAGTACAAATTGTAGAAAGATAAAGAAAAAAAAAATTTTATTATTATATTTTTATTTGCCACATGCCACAAGCATACACAAGCGGTATAGTGGCATTGAGAGCTTATAAGCTGGCTATCTAATTCGTCTGTTAAAACTGATGGGTACTTATATGAGTTTCCGTGCGTGATCTAATCAGAAATTAAGAGATTCGTAAGAAAACTAAATACCCAACATAACCGTAGAATTATTAAAATTTAAGTGGCATTAATCGCAGAACGGGTGGCCGATAGAGCCTGAAGTTTCTGGAGTGACGAACGTTTGACCGTATACGCAACATTGAAAGGTCCACCAGTTGGATTTACGAAGACTGCGGGAATGCGCTAGATGTGACAAACACAGGATCAGTCGATGTGGCCGAAAACGATTTGTTTTATTTTAGTTCTGTTCTTAAATTAATCTCGGGAACGTGCAGTTCTAGATACAATTGTTTAAGATATAGGAGTGTGAGGAACATGGTGTAAAGTTCTTCATCCCCCATAGGAAAGGGAGGATCCTCCGATCAGACGGGTGTTGTGTCTGGTGGGCTACTGCGCGATTCAGAATTTTGATGTTCGTTCTTCATGTGTCATAGAGATGGCGCTGTAGTACTTTTTGTATGCCACTACAAATACATAACATTATAATCTCCAGTGAGCCGTAGATAATGCACAGAAATAATCGTTTCCAATGGAGCGTTTGTTTGCAATTATTGTTTTGATTAACGTTTATTGCACTGTATCTGACGGTGCATTACATTCTGTTGAGTTCATGGTTATTTCGATATTCCGCAGGATTAGTAGTGACAAAACTTAGTCGCATTTTTATACGTCCGTGGACATCTTCGAACTGAGAGGATGAGATCAGCCGAAATCTATGTTTCAAGTGTAAGAAATTTTTATGACCAAATTATTTTTCATTTGCTTTATACTTAACATTAGGAGATAAGTGTACAAGTCCAATAGAATTATAGATCAATAAATACAAATTTTCCGGTTTGTTAAGGCTACACCACATCATTTACACTAAAAAACTTCATAAAGCTTTGGTTATTGATCCAACTCGAGTAGACGATTGTTTGTCCTGTTTTTTGATTTCACAACAAAACAATGGAGTAGCAGCGGTCATCTGCACAATTTCCTTAATTCTTAATTGAGCATTTCTTATTTTAATATTTTTAGTTAATAACGTCTATTTTTTAACCCTATTGTCTAAGCCTTTTTTTTAAATTTTATATCTTTTATAATAATTATTTTACCCTATTGTATAAGCCATTTCTCGTAAATTTAATATTTTAAGGTAAAACCTTCTATTTTCTAACATTTTTTTTTGTACGCCGTTCCTATATGGCAAAACATGTAGAAACTTTATTTTTATTTATAAGACCTGTATAGTGCATACCATACCACTCATATTTTTACAAAATAAATATATCTATATCTATATCTATCTATATCTAAAGCATCTACACACTTACCTAACAACAATATAGGCAGGTCAATAAGCAGGTGCCACAGTATGCTGTGTCGCGCCTGCATCTCCTCAGGGGCGGTCGCTCGCTGCTCCGATGCTGACTGTAACAAGGACAATAATATCATTAGTCGAGAAAAACATTACAAGCATCTTCACTTCATAGTATAAAACAAAGTCGCTTCCCGCTGTCTGTCTGTCCCTATGTTTGCTTAGATCTTTAAAACTACGCAACAGATTTTGATGCGTTTTTTTTAATAGATAGATTGATTCAAGAGGAAGGTTAATATGTATAATACATTGCACCCGTGCGAAGCCGGGGCGGGTCGCTAGTGACTTATAAAATTAGATAATTATGAGGTGTTAATAAGGACACTAGCGGTAATGATGGACGCTACTGACAGTGCCAAACTCGACACGAAATTTTGGGCTGAATCAATTTTGTTTGCCATCGACACCCTGAGAAGTGCTCCGGTATCCCTTTTTGGATAATTCGTGCATTTTTCTGACTAAAATGGTATCCTATAACAACCGGGAATTACGAAGCTTTCTATCAAAGAAACATTTTATGTGATTGGACAAAAAATTCCAAAAAAAAAAAATTAGAGATAATAGACGTCAGGCCAGATACAGGAAAATATACCTGTATTTAAAGCTTAGCCTGCAACTAAGTCTACCGGTAAAGGCAGAACAGCACGCGTAACATGACCACCGTAGAAACGGGATTTGTCGACGGAGGAATCGACAAAATGACAGATCAACGAAAGATATCTGTCATTCTATCGATTCTTCCGTCGACAAAACCCGTTTCTACGGTTGCAGGAGGCAAAAGACAACTACATTGGCATATCAATAGATTTTATGACAGTGTCAGCTTTTGAGCATCTATTACTGTCCCCAAAGATGTCAAACAATGAAGCCGTTCTGCAAGTTATCTTTAGACGAAAACGCTTAACATTTAGAAACCTATGTCGCCTAGGAAACTAGAATACCGTTAGTCTGAAGCTCGTCCTAAGCTTGTTGCTAACAAAATGTAGCTTTTAACAATATTAAGTGCTGGCAACATTGGGTGGGTCGCACTATAACAAACGAATTCGTCACGGCCCATCGTAAACCCAGATTAACTCTTCAAACGTTAACTACAGTTAACACAAATATCTAAAGCTTAAAATTTGGAATGGAAAAGTCTAAAAATATGGTTGATATTGTTGTTATATCCGTTTTCCAAAGCTAAAGTATCCTACCTAAAAATTTTAATATTCATAAGTTGTTAAAGATTTGATTCTAGATGAACCGTAGTTAGGTATTTTGATTAAAATACAAGTTACTTAAATTATATGATTTGCTATTAAATGCGTAGACCAGAACAGAACCACTGATGCTAATCTCTGTTTATTGAACCTAATAATACTACCAACCAATAAGTCCGTAGCAAACCTGAATGGCACTAAACTACTGAAGTGGCCATAATAAAGGCAACAAATCACTCAGACATAAATAAATCAAGCTAAGTCACAATACAGACTGACTAGACCAGTGTCAATAACCTACTTTATAATACTAAGTCTCTTGTTGACGCTAATCGAAACCAGCAGATTAAATCATTGTTTAACTCTATATGGTGCAGTCAGCCTTATTTATGGGTTCGTATCCTTCTATTTCTGTACTAACTCTAATACAATTGATATGTCTATTTTTGGACAACTTTTTTATTGAATGACGCACAATGACCTGTGATACTATATATAAATCATAGTTTCGTAAGAAGGTTATAGGCCTATAGCTAAACAATGAAATGTTGGCTGTCCACGTATTTCTGCTTACCCCATAAACGAAGACGGTGTTGTATAAAACCATGATTAACGGACTTTGAGCGCACGTGGTTAGAGTTAGAACTAACCGTCGTTTAACAAGACCGATTATAACGGGAGCTTAAAATTGTAGTTTAGTCACTAAGAAGCTATTGTCTAGATGTAATGTCTATTAAAAATATTTATTCTATACCCATCATTGTGAGGTCATTTTAGAATAACAATCGGCAGGTGTATAGAAAATTTGCGATTCGCTGTCAGGTATGGGCCTAACGTTAGGGTTGGCGCACTGGACATCTATTTCGACAATTCGTGATTGACGTTAATGTAAATTATTGTAACGGTTGTGAGGTTAATCCTTTGTATGAATTGATGGAATTAGGTTCGAGCCTTTGTTCGTTTGTTCAGTTGACAGTTGATGGTAGACTTAGTGTACAATATAAGATTTTAAACTGAAATGGCCACTAACATTATCATTAACACTAAGCAGTAACTTTAGTTTTTCCGTGATCATGGTGCTTGCAACAGCGCCGAAATATCGGGAACTCAAAACAAACAGTGAAAATGGTAAATATACCGCTTTTAGTGTTAATGATAACTGTACAATTATAAAGAATAGTCATAATAAGTAATCATTTTGAATCCTTAATTTTTAGAATTACATCTACTACAGCTTGTCTCATCATCATTCAAAGGTTAACTCGTAGATAATGCCTATGACATTAAGTATGTTCATTTGTGTCTCGTAGATAATGCCTATGACATTAAGTATGATCAAGTATGTTCATTCACTAAAAACTAAACTTTAGCATCGTACAAATACCAACCAAGGTTTTAAGGTACCTAATTTTACATAATTTGTGTTCATCATTTTAATCTCCTTCTTTCTTTATCGTGTGGTTAGTACCTAACCTGGTGTCAGAGTTTTTATTCCGCCCATGGGCCTCTGCCTTGGCTTTACATGCCGTCAAGAAATATCTCTCAGGCATGAAATATCCTCACGATGTTTTCCATCACCGAAGCAATTCATAATTATACAATACGAACATGAATCCGAAAAAGTCTTGGGTTCGAACTCGAGAACTATGACTTGGCACTCCGATCTTTTCAATAAAATAATTGATACAAAATAAGTCTCAAAAGTAAATGCAGTAATTTAATTCCCAGAACAATTAAATTGTATATTCTCAGTGGACACAAGTCTTAATTTTTACCTCAAAATTATGGACCTTGATCTTGTTACGTGGAAGTACCTAAACTTGATAAGTATTTCTTACAATAAAAACGAAACATTTTGTCTAAAGCAGGAACTTATAATTAATTTGAAAGGAAAACCACATGGGATAATATTTTAATTAAAATCCAGGAATTTCCTCAAACGCGAGGAAAAATAAATTATACCTAACCCTAAGGTTAGGTATTACCCGCTTTAATCGCAATTTATTTTAAAGAAAATATACCTAAGTAAATTTAGGTACTTACCCATTTAAGTCAGGAAAGACTAACGCTAAACGAGGTAGTTAGTTAGGCAATAGGTACAGATCTAGTCTTTTTCAGGCTGTAAGGAAAACCGTGGACTCTTATTGGGTGCATTCACTTGACAAAATAAATAAATGCATCTCACAGTCCTAAACATTCAAAAACTTTCAAATTAAGGTATTTATTTTTCTCCAAAATAACATCAGTAAACTTTTGTTTTTATTTTAAAGTGACGTTAAAATTCCACAAAAGGAATATTATTTTTATTTTTCATCATTCATCTTGCCAGTGTTACACAAAAAAGAATATTTTAAATTTGACAGCCCTATAACCGGGGATCGGTTGACAGTAGCCGTCAGTGCCATATTTGGTGTGCTGTCAAACTGTCATTGACTTTGAGCTGCGCGAACGCAAGCCTTAATTATGTTTGTTAGATGAATAATAAAAATATTCTAACTGTTACTGTTTTGTACTGGTTTTATGAGTAATTACTTTATGATCTGTTGATTTTTTATTGAATATTGATTACTCTTTGAACAGAACCGATGGGAATGTATAGATGATATTTAGACGACCTCGTAATTGTTTTACCACTAATGATAAAAATTTAATTGAAACTTTACAAGTATGAAACTAATGCAGAAGTATGGAAGAAGAACATATGTGGTGCTGACCCCAATATTTAGGATGAGGGTAGGAAAATCATGTCTTAGTATGAAACTGCCTAATGCTGGTTTCACACGAGGGCAGAACAGTGAGGCAGAACGGTGGGCAGCACAGTACTGCTACTGTTTGAACGCACAGAACAGAACAGTACTGTCTTGACAGTAACCAAGGCAGAACAGTTAATAGCTCGCCTATCTATTTTTTCGGGGCAGCTTGCTCCCCCCACCACCTTTCTCGCTCGTCTGTCTTGTGGCAGGACTCGTGCGAACGCGAGGGCAGTGCAGTGCAAAGAGCAGGACAGTGTGAGTGCGCGAGTCCTGACTTGTTTTAAGTTTTTCTTTCCTATTTATTTCATTTTTTACAATTTCAATTAGCTCATCCAAAGCAATTTGTGCTGCAATATTGAGTAAGTGGCGTTAATGTTGCCGTTGTCGTTGACGACGCTCCGTCGCGGACTGTCCTATATTTAAAAGCCACTGTACTTCCAAACTGTTATGTCTCACTGTTCTGCTCTCGTGTGAAACCAGCATAGCATAACTGTCATTTAATCAGACACACATTATAATTATCATCATCATCATCATCATCATTTCAGCCGAAAGACGTCCACTGCTGGACATAGGCCTCCCCAAGTGTCGCCACATTGACCGATCCCGTGCGTCTCGCATCCAGCGGATCCCCGCAACCTTTACCAGGTCATCGGTCCACCTAGTGGGAGGCCTTCCAACGCAACGTCTTCCAGTTCGCGGTCGCTACTCCAGAACTTTCCGGCCCCATCGGACATCCGTTCTGCGAGCAATATGCCTTATAATTATATTGTTGTTTTAAATGACAGGTAGGCAGTTTCATACTAAGATATAATTTTCCTACCCTCATCCTAAATTATTAGGGTCAGCGTCACATATTATGTTCTTTTTCCATCCTTCTACATTCGAATGTGCTCGGATTATGGGTTGCCACAGTACGAGTTGCGTCCGAGTAGGTATTCCGAGTCCACTCGGTCCAGCATACTCTGGCGGCTTTAATTTGCTATAAAACACCAACAATGCAAGCCAATAGAAATTACAATTCGAAAGGTGAAGTTTTGCAAGTTTCCCAGACAAGTGTTTTATTACTCTGATATCGAGCCAATCTTTGTGTTCGGCCTTTAATATTAATCTAGTCGTTACTAGTATAACTGTCAGTTGGGCAAAGATTTGGGCAAACGTTTGATCAATGTTGGCTAAGTAATTATGGGATGGGCATTAGGAATGTGTTTAAGTTTGTTAAGTATGTTACTTTTGATTGAGGATTTTTCATGTAGATATGGTGACTAAATGAATAATACAGAACCGTACATCTTGGTTTTAGTTATTTTCCTATACACCGTGACTTTTTAGTCGTCTTACAACGGCAGCCCACTTCATGTATCCAATGAATACTAAACATTCATAAAAAAAATGGTATTTATGAGATTTTAATAATTTAAAAATAAAAATATTATTCAGTATTGTAGTTAAAACACCCTGTTGCGAGCTATGATCTACTGGACTCGAATGCTGGGTAGGTATATGTTCTCCCGTTTGATACGTAAACATCATTAACAGGATGTTTCATAATTTTTATTCTATTTTTTTTTTGTGCCTGTTATGGAAGATAAAAAAAAAATCGCGCCTAGAGCTATTTTATGTCGGGTACATTGAGTGGACGACCTTTGTAAGAAGAATAAAAAGTCACGGTGTAAGGTCCCATTAAAAGACTGACAAATTTTAACACAGCGTCCAGTATGGCTAACCAAAGATAACCAAGCAAAAAAAACACTGCTTAAAGTGATTTTATTTTGACCTAAAATAATAAATTGCCGGCACTATAGAATACACACATCCATTAATGGGTACTTGCACTCGCACATTTTGTAGTATCAGAATTATGAGATAACAAAGACATGGATGAGTTTATGCATTGGGTAACCAACATTTTTAGTGTATTTTTGTTAGCTGATTTTTTGTAAGTATCTAATGCGTTTTCTTTTTTTTACCATTGTCCTTATTTTGGTAGTCTGAATAATTTCTAAAAGTTTGTCCATCTATTTTAATGGATCCTTATATAATAGCTTGATTTTTATTTTATATATTTATTTCCAGACTGTGTGGTCCCACTGCATGGCTAAGGAATCCCTTTCTTCTTTCTTTTAATATCTGATTTAAATTTAACTTGATTAACTGATGAAAAATCTTAGAAAGTATCTATGCGTAGCTATAGTAGCTACTCACCTTCAATGTTTTTATATCGTTGCCTAATTAATTGATTCAAACACTTAAAATAAAGGTATAAACTAGGCATTAGCAAAGGCATAATTAATTATAGGCAATAAAATTAAATCACAAAGCAATAAATTATTGCTTCAGTAATGCAATTATTTATGAAATTATGTTAGCAATAATAATATATCCAATTAATTATAAATGTTTAGGCATTGTTTATGTACCTACATAAATTATTATGCAGTAAAATAAAATAACTATAGAATTGTTAGTAACTAATCTATTTTTAAAACTCTAATCGCAAAACCCGTGCATCACTCACACTCACACACACAATATACTCACACCAAACACACATTCACACTTTGTGCTCTCATCCAGGACACAATAAAATACGTCAGAATACAAATAAAATAAATTAACTTAATTTTAAGCCTATATCATCTTCGAAAGATTGACAGAAACAATGTTTTTAAAACGTATCCTTACCAATAATAATATTATAAATGCGAAAGTAAGTTTGTATGTTTGTTACCTTTTCACGCCTAAACCACTAAACCGATCATCCTGAAACATTGCATATACTTTGTCAGATGTACAGAAACGGACATAGGGTACCTTTCATCCCGAAAAAAAGTACTGTTCTCGAGGAAAACAAAATAACGTTCTTATGATAATAGAGTGCGCCACGTGTCTTTCGAACTATGATTGAATTATATCATTACAAGCAGAGTACAACCCAAATTGATTGTCAAATTCTAAATTAACGCGAGCTAAGCTGCGGGCAAAAGCTAGTTCAATTATATTTTGAGATGCAAGCAGTGGATAATGTTTCATTTGAATTCCATACAAAACTTCACTCAAGATTCTTTGACAGCTTACTACGTCTTGCATACCACTAAGATCATGTTTAATTCTATTACTAGAACGAAACGGAAAACAGCACTAAAAACCCAATAGATAGAAACAATTTGCACACTTTCCTATGTAAATAATTGTCTAGTCTTTAATCCCGACAATCCTGGCATGCATTCAAATGTTGGCCCCACACTGGCCCCAAACAGCCAACATTGGCGCCAGTCGTAGGTTCACATTCTTATGTTAATGCTTAACTATTAGTAGACATAGCAATTGGCGTTGCACCTATGGTACTTTTGGCCTACTTACTTCTAATTCGTGGTTTCAAGGATTACTGGAAGGCCTACGCAAAAATAAGCTGGCGTAAAATGTTAATTGTGTGACCTGTAAGGATCAATGAATAAAAGATTGAATTTATTTGTAAGACGAATTAATTTTGTAGTTGAAGTTTATCAAGTTATTGAAATTATTTATAAAGGATAAGCATCAAAAGGCATATGATAAATAATGATTATGGCGGACCTTCGTGTTCTACATTTGAAGTTAAGGAATTAAAACTGGGTTACTAATGCTCTCCCAAGAATGGAAAAGGACTTTGTAAAAATCACTGATTACACCTAGAGTTTGTTAGTACCAGAGGGGCTAGACCAAAAGATATTTGAGATAGCCGTACAATACTTCTTCCATTTTTTATCTATCACAATTCCAACCTTTTAAGCAAGATACATAAATATACTAACACTACAACACATTTACATGCAAATTTATATAAACTCAATCAAACACACACTCTTACACATACTACACCCCCTAATTCACACGGTCACCCTCAAATACAAATAATCTTTTTTAAAATAATTTAATTGTACATTCAAACCTTTTTTTTGCCATGATTTTATATACCGAAAATGACTTTTTAGTAAAAGGTTTTTTTTTTGCAAAATAGCGATAAGATAACAATGATGGAAAATTATTATAACTAGAAGTCGGGATATTTACCATGTTTATTGTTTTCTAAAGAGGGTAGACCGATTTGTCTGCTCATAAACACCCACCCGCAATAACTTCAGTTTATCCGTGATCATGGTGCTTGCAACAGCGCCGAAATATCGGTAACTCAAAGAAAACAATAAACATGGTAAATATCCCGTCTTCTAGTTATAATAATTTTAGTGACCATGAAACTTTAAAATGATGGAAAAGTCAAAAATGTATTGGATTGACAATTCTACCAAAATCTTTACGTCAATCCTGTTGAATGTCACTGTACAAGTTATTATATTGTGGGGCTGTCAATATTGATGACGTTAAATACTGGCAAAGGCATAATGTTGATGAACATGATAAATATGCAGTCTATAAACCGATGACTCGGTGAAATAACTAGGCAATGTTATTGAAACACAATGTAAGACGAATAGATTAAGTAATGAAAGGTTGTTGATGATGAAGATGTTAAATACACAGACAGAACCACAGGCACAACTTATACTTAATAAACAGATGACTCGGTTAAATAACTAGGCAATGTTATTGTAACACAGTGAAGATGAATAGATAAGTTAAAGAGTACCGTTACAACAAATATGTCTCCCATTCAATGTTAATGTAATACTGCGCAGTTTTTGCAAGCGATTTGTTTAACGGTAATGTTTGATATAGTGTGCTCTTTTTAACTGGTTAGTGACATGGCTGTTAAAATTTAGGTTAAAATGATAAAGGAGTCTATTAACCAACTTTTCAAATGTTAAATTCCGAACGAAGTAAAATAAGGGACAAAAATAACATCCATCCGAAATGGAAATGCAGTCTTTTGAACTCCGCTCCTTTGAACTCCAGTGGGCCAGTAAAAAAAGCTAAAAGGCAAAAAAAGCTTTTCGTTCCTATAGACTATATTAATGTCTTTGTTGTTATAAATGGAATAATAGTAGCAGGTGAGATTTATAGCATTCATGGCAGACAAATTTCTATGCAAGTGAATGATATTTTAAGAAGTCTTGGATTTCCAGGAAACTGCCCTTTTATAGAGACTACGAGAGAAGAAATAAAATAATTTCATTGGATGATTCTATCAACTCATTTTAGATGGTGTCCAAAGTCAGCATTAATACGCATGGTACCGAAGGGAGAACGCTTATACAGCAGGATACTCAGCAGGAGAAAGAATCAATCAATCTGTCAGTAATGATGGTGATTTTAATGATAGGACTTTAGAAAATAATGAAAAGGTTGCTCCTGTCCTCAAACATAATGATATACCTAAATCACAATTTTATAACAACATCATCTGCCTAACCTTTTCCCAACTATGTTGGGGTCGGCTTCCAGTCTAACCGGATGCAGCTGAATACCAGTATTTTACATGGAGCGACTGCCTATCTGACCTCCACAACCCAGTTAGCACTGGGTAATACGATACCCCTTGGTAAGACTGTTTGTCAGACTTTTTGGGCCACTGACTACCTAACGACTGTCAAAAATCTACAAATGACACCCGGGACCAACGGCTTAACGTGCTTTCCGAGGCACGGAGGAAACTCGGTACGTAATGGGGTCACCCATCCACAGACCAACCCAGGCAAGCGCAGCTTAACTTAAAGATCGATCCGAGCGGCTGTTATTATTTAGCCACGAGCTCCACAATTTTATAACAACACTAACTATAAAAGCCCCAGACTCACGATTACCTAGGTACTATACAAACACGCCATGAACCGTTAAAATTTACAAGCCTCTAGAAATGCACATGCAATGAAAGCTACTTCCCAACATTCAGTATAGACCAGATATGATTGGAAAGCGCAAATCTAAGCTATAACAGCCCGCCATGATCTTGCACGTGCCAAATGCCCTAATACACCATAAAAAACGATCGAAAGCTGCTGTCGACACCGTAAGGTAACATGCAGAAGTACAGGATGATAAAAGAGTTACTGAAGATAGCAACTTCTTCCTAGTTGATGCGTGCTGTGGAAATATGAATGTGTATCTGGGGCAGTAGTTTGGGGATCACAGTATGAAATGGAAAACACACTTCAGAAGCTATGCTTTGCTTGTGGAAAGATCTTAATAGTGCAGTTTTTCTGTAGGTCTTTGCTGCAGTAAAAGTAAAATTCTACCTTATGATGACCATAATTATGTTGTATAAAAGAAAAAATTCCGTGCTTTGCTCGTGTCGTCGCAGTACCTACACTGTAGGGTTTCGTTTGCATTCTTTGTGAAGCATTGTTCGGAGTGGAACTTCTACGCTTACTTTAGCTTGTGGTTGTTGCTACATTTATTTTCTCTATAACAATACCGCAGCACTCCACAGCATGAAAGTTTCACCGTTTTCTCACAGCAGTGACATTATTATTCACATTACGTCATTTTATTGAATGGGTTCCCTAGCTTGGTGATAATATTACGACTCCTGTATTTACTACTCCTCGGTACTCGTACTCCTCCGTATTTCACACTTTCTACTACTCGAAACTATAAGCAACTTTGTTGACTCAAGTCGACCGGCGGGACACGATTAAATTGCTGAAATTTTTCACCTAGCAACGTCATTGTCAGCCTTCAGTTTACTAGAAGACGAAGAAGAGTTAATAGCAGACAATACGTCTGCCAAACCACTGACAACCGACGATATTCTACGACACAACCGTAATGCAGAACACAGAGAACCAACACATACCGTATCTACTCTTGAACTAAATTCCTTCGTGCCACAACGACCCTTCTCGAAAACGGAACTTGGCACCAACCTGGATAATCTCAGGAAGAAAGAAACCACTACTAGGCTAATGAGTCTATTAACGATACGCTTTCAAACCGTCTCCGGCGCAGGCGCCATCTACTTAGCCACTGCAGTATCTAGGTTAGACAATGCAATAGAATATTGAATGTCTGTAAGATTGACGTTTGAATAGTTGGCGCGTGTGAGGTGTCGCTTTGTAACGGGTAAGATGGTACATAGATGATATGTCACTGAGATGCCGACTTAGTTGATGATTCTTGTCGAAAAGAAGAATGGTGGGAGTTCATGCACTCTTGGTATCGCATTTAAATTTCACGTACATTTGGACGAACGCCATACTCTTAAAAGATGGACCTCAATTTAATGAATTTTCTGTTGAATTTCAATGGTTTGTGACCACGAAAGACATCTTTAACAAAAAGGTGCATCACATCAGCTAAAACACTCTACTGCAAGTATTGAATCCTCCCAGAATCTCTACATTGCGAGGTACAATTTGTAAAGCTTTTAGCGAAGTGAAATCTCCCTCATTATTGATTAGTGGTCAACATCGTAGTCAAAATTTACCTTAAAGAATTAGTCAATCTTTTGTCCATTCACAAAAACTCTACGAATAATTAATTTCGATACACTTTTCACGCACTACAAATTAAAAGCAACAATTACATTCATCATTCCGTATGATTCGTCATAAAACATTCTTTTATCTAAATCGGCTCTAAGATATTACTTAACAAAAGTTGCGTAAGCTCAACCTCATGTAAGTTCAAGTCCGTCCAAAGCCATAAAAAAACAAAGTACAGTCGCATTCTAAACTCTTTGCTTTTTGTGGTAATGGATGTCAAACAAGCGCCCGGGTGACGTCATCATGTCAACGTCGGCTGTCGTTAAATACCATCGTCGTGGCTCTGACTTGCATAGTATCACAGCTGTGATATGACCGTTTTGCGTGGATTTGACACATATTTTTCCCCCAACTAGTTTCTTCTTGTGTTTGAGCTTTTATTTTTTTCTTCATACGCCAACTTTAGCTCGTGGCTAAATAATAACAGCCGCTCGGATCGATCTTTAGGTTAAGCCGCGCTTGCCTAGGTTGGTCTGTGGATGGGTGACCACCCATTACATACCGAGTTTCCTCCGTGCCTCGGAAAGCACGTTAAGCCGTTGGTCCCGGGTGTCATTTGTAGATCTTTGACAGTCGTTAGGTAGTCAGTGGCCCAAAAAGTCTGACAACCAGTCTTACCAAGGGGTATCGTATTACCCAGTACTAACTGGGTTGTGGAGGTCAGATAGGCAGTCGCTCCATGTAAAATACTGGTATTCAGCTGCATCCGGTTAGACTGGAAGCCGACCCCAACTTAGTTGGAAAAAGGCTAGGCAGATGATGATACGCCAACTTTAGTGCAAATAAATATATTTTCTTTCCTTCCAAGTGGACACCGACGCCGGCTCTATGAACGAACATGGTGCATTGGCAATAACATAGATATCGCAGGTGCGTTGCCATCCTAGAGATAAACCTGAAATAACTCGCGTACTTGTAACTACCGGCAACTATATGCTCCAAACAAAAACAGTAAAATCTATAGCAAAATGGGGGATCAAAGACCACACCAACACCCAGTAGAAATACGATGCTCCTGACTAAACAAAAACGTCTGATGAGTGTTTAACTAGTAGGCCCATTCATTTACTTATTAATGGATGTTTATTAACTTCTTACTCGAAAAGAAGAAAACCTTGACAAGACAAAAAGCTCATACTGTGTAATCCCACAACAAAAAATTGAACTTGTGAGTACAGTCGCACAGAGCGAAGTCTCGTTCACCTCCCGACCTCTGTTATTTATGTTCTCGTGAATAAACGATAACAAACACTTTGAAGTTGTAATGACCGTTATTATATTGTTATTGAACAATTACGAGCGCGAATGTACTTAGGTTTATATTTGAAGTTTATTCGTGGTTTATGAGTTACGATAGGGGTATAGATTAGGGGTATTGAATTGTGGTGCTTTCTTGTTTGTTAGTGTGGTGCTTTCCATCTTAAAAACGTATATAGTTTTTGGTGTTGCTGTGGTTTGATACGAAGTCGCGCATTAAATATTGCGAGTGCGTGTGAACCACCACTTGTGTTCCTGAATTGCAACATTTCGCGCGATTTTTATCCCAGTGCCAACTAATTCTTATTATAACAAGCCTCATGATACTTTAGCAACGAAACAAGAAGCTTGTACCTCCAGGTTTGCCGGCATCCATCATCAATCTCTTGCCCTTATCCCAATTTATTTTGGGACGGCGCAGTATGTCTTCTTTTTCCAATTCCATACTTCTCGTTTACTCGTCATCTCATCAGACACCTCCTTTCTTGCCATATCATCCTTTACACAGTCCATCCATAGTTTATTTGGTCTACCTTACTCTTATACCCATCCATATTCATACTCAAAACTTTCCTCACAACATTTTCCTAATTCCTAGGCACCACGAAAACCGATTACCACAAATTTTTTTCAGTGACCACCACTTTCAGGCTTGTGATGAAAAATATTATGGCCTGTCCATAGTTTCAGGTTTTTTCGCAATGAAAAGTTTAATAAAATTGGTTCCGCAGTTTAGTCACCACCAAAAAAAAGACTTTAAACTTTTACTTTTTTGAACGGGGAGGCCTATGTCAACTAGCTAGAGGATTCTGATAGGCTTTGGACTTTAGGAATTGAGACAGATAAGACAGGACTTCTTAACAAAAGCCCCAAGAAATACAAAGCTTTTAATTTACAGCGGTCAGTTGTCAAGGGGGCTAACTAAGTCTTCTGAACACAACCGCTGTTACTAAGCCCCCTTCGAACTAGCAGTTAGGTAAGCCGGTATTAAGCACAACTGGGGCTTCCTTGTCACATAATGGAATAAAGTATGCTGATACCTTGTCTTGTCCAGTACTGTTGGAACTCTAGGGAATTAAAGCTGATGGTATCCCGAAGTAGTGATAGATAATACAGTTGATAGGACATGATTGCGCCACTCTAACGTCTGCAGAAAGCGAAAACTGACTACGTATTGGTTCTCAATCGTAGCATTAAGCATAGCCTAGCTAGTCGTTTAACTACAGGATACTACAAGGTGGGCCACGATCGACATCACTTAGAGACCGAGTACGCGCAACGACCAATCAGGCTGTACAAAACTAAATTAAGCTCATCTCTCATCGTATGGGAAGCTCAGGTTATACTGGTTATGTATAGCTTGATGTGTCGCCGTGTGTACCAGAAAAAAGTAGTAGAAAGAAGAAGTTAGTAGTTTTAAAAGATTCTGAGTGTATTTTTATCGATAAAGACTGCTGAAAGGAGAAAATATAACCGAAAAGATTAAAAGATACGGATTAAGATTAAACTGAATTTTATCCTTTTAACAATGCGATCTGGACAAACCTGGAATTAAAATGATACAACAGTAAACCAGTGTGGTAACAGAACCGAATACCCAGGGGCCTTTATTAATGCACTACAAAATACCAATACTACTACAGTAAAACACACACAAAGCATACTGTTACATAGAATGCCACAACTTTACTCAAGGAACTCTCATCACGTCCTCACAATTAAAAGAACCTAAACAAGTGCCCTAAATTCTTCATTTACAGCGCTTCGCATTCACACAACATACCTGATTGGCTATGCGACACACGTACTTGGGTTTACAAATTGTTTTATATCCCGCTTTGGTAGTTTACTAAACTGTGACATTGAATGTGAGGTACTGTTTAGTAGGCAGGGATAGGTAGAAAATCCACCTTGAACAATGCGTGCAACATCATGAAGATTTATGGATGATGCATTTTTTGGACGCCTACCATTTATCTTACCTATTTGGTAGGTATAAAATTAAAAACAGCTGTTACCACTTCGGTAACAGACAAATTCCAAATTATTCATCCGTACATCATGACATGACTTTTGAACCTAAACCTTAGGTTTAGGTTTAGGTTCAAAACTGGTCTGCCATTGAGCAACCATGGAAATCGTGCATATTCATAATTTTCTTGTTGGTCGCCCTCCGGCGCGATGAAGCGAAGATCTTCGCGAGGAGCTATTAGCAACTGAATGAGAGTTGTATAATGTATATGTCCAGCAGTGGACTGCGATAGGCACAAGCGTACAGGTTTTCACATTATCAATGACGACGAAACTATAATAATCTACTACAAAACCTTGGTGTTCTGTATCACTGGCAATAAAACTTCTGTCCCCACCTCTATACGGTTACATTATATTTGTTTTGTAATTTAGTTGCAGGCGCCAGTAAAAAGTGAACTCACTTTGAAGTTTAATGCGTGGCAACCACTTCTGTATGGGCAATAGACACCTATTACTGGTGTTTACATTGCTCTTGACGACATTATTTGGTCATAGGGAAGTTTGAAAATGTACTTTAGCTCTATTGGTTTTTTGAGCATATTATGTCCGATTGATTATTATCAATTACACGTAATGAAGGCTAAGTTAATGTCTGATGACTCCGTTTGGACATTATCCAAGCTGTGTAGTAGGAGATTCAAGAGAGCGGAAAGCGTTTCGTATTTCTAAGACGATTTTTATCAGAATAAGTTATTTGGCATTTTATGTCAATACATCCAGTTCCATCATCGTTATCGCTCCTGCTTTTTCAGGCTCTTAAGACCTATTTTCAACATACTTCTCCATACGATTCCCACTATTAGCACATTCTTAATAACCCTTCTCGCTAATTGCCTTGCACCGACCTTGGTCAGACATCTGCCTATCTTCGTTAATTCCAAGTGTCTGAGGCGCCTGCATCGGTCACATAAAGCCATAAATATTAGCACTAATTAGGCATTTCCTGAGACCTATAAAGGGAGAGGCTATTTTAAGGAGTGCAAGAATGTAGCAGTTTGGATGATGGCTAACTGGGCCGGTCTTTGAACTTTGATTTTGTAAGAAATTATTGACATAAAAGAACATCATCATCATCTGCCTAGCCTTTTCCCAACTATATTGGGGTCGGCTTCCAGTCTAACCGGATGCAGCTGAATACCAGTATTTTACATGGAGCGACTGCCTATCTGACCTCCACAACCCAGTTAGTACTGGGTAATACGATACCCCTTGGTAAGACTGGCTGTCAGACTTTTTGGGCCACTGACTACCTAACGACTGTCAAAGATCTACAAATGACACCCGGGACCAACGGCTTAACGTACTTTCCGAGGCACGGAGGAAACTCGGTATGTAATGGGTGGTCACCCATCCACAGACCAACCTAGGCAAGAAAAGTACATGAAAATAATAAAGCAAAAGTTATAAATGTCAATAAATCGTTGGCAGTGACAGTTGCAACAGTCGTTTTAATTCCGCAAAAACTAGACCAACTTTAGTTGCAGAATGCATCAACACCGCGCGCCCTGCCGCTTGCAAAAATATGCACATGCAAAAAGTGCGAAAATATTAATGCAACATACAGCGCAAACCTATTCTCGATGATCGTCTTGATAAATCTAAATATTTTTGCGCAACATTAAATCAGTCACTTGTCTGTCCAAGGAATCAACGACAAACTAAACAAACAAAGATTTTCCTTAGGAATGTTATAAGCTGCCAAAGAAGCTGGCAGCCTCACCTTATGCAAAGTGGTTGCCTGTGGTAACCATTGGCAATCGCTTTGGGCTTGCAGGTGTCCAAAAGTCGCTTCCTGGACACCTGCAGATCCTAGACAGTTGGCATGTTGTTGAATCGAGACACGATGTTGAAGTCTTACATCCTTCTATTTCATTTATTTTAATTTCACGTCGAACAGATCGCCGATGGGGCCGAAAAGTTTTGGAGTGGCGACCGCCATCCGGAAGATATTACGTTGGAAGGCCTCCCGTTAGGTGGACCGATGAACTTTTAAAGTTTATAGGTATCCGCTGTATGCTAGTCGCACGGGTCTGGTCAATGTGGCAACATTTGGGGGAGGCCTATGTCCAGCAGTGGACGTCTTTTGGCTGAAATGATGATGATGAAGAATTTCACGTCTAAAATCCGTATTAAAAAAAAACATTTTAGACTAGGCAGCCAAAAAACAATAGCTCAAAAATAATCAATGGACAAAACACATCAGTATAAATAACGTTTCTTCACAAAACCCGGGGGAGATTATCTGTTTGGCATAAAAATTAGCCTATACGCAATTCTGTGAGGTAACTTCCTCTGTGGGTCCATTTTATTCCGTTGGGACGATATTAAGTAAGTGCTATCTAGGTTTAAGTTATACACTTATATGATATTCATATCTATTTCTTAATAGAAAAATGCACATTCAAAGGTCGATGTGACGACGCTTGGGAGAGGCGAATGTTTAGCAGTAGACGTCTTTCGGCTGAAATGATGACAATGATATTCAGGGACAACGGTTTTATCCTATAAGTTTTCAGGAATATTTTGAAAGGCAACACAAAATCAAACTAACAGGTCTCTTCTAAAAGGCTGTTGTGATTGCTGAACCGATACAGTAATACTCAATCAAACAATTCTAATAAGATATGACAGCAAATTCGAACCAATAGTATGTGATTTGAGATTATGTAAAGGGAATCTAATACAGGTGGGCTTTGAGAAATCAGGGTAAGTCTGGAATTTACGAGTTTTTTTTTATCGAAAATCATTGTTAAATAGAAAAACAATAATACTTATCCCAGTGTTTCTTAGGGTACCCTATTGCCCTATATTTTCAGAGAAAACTAGTTTATGTTTCTCAAACTCAAGACAAAGGCTATTTACAGGGCTAGTTCAATTTCGTCTTATAGCCGGGTTATCCATTTACCTACTTTTACGGAACAGCCTTTGAAACTTCGGACAAAAGTTACCCCAGAAACCTGATGAAGTGGAAACTACGGGTTATGGTTGCTAGGCTAACTTTTTATGTAGGTTCGCTGCGAGAAAAGAATCAGTAGGAGTAATAATACAAATTACAAGTAGGTCTATCTATAACTGAAATACGAACCAAAAAACCATCGTTTAAACAAGAAATTATTAGAGCACAATTTAGCCTCTATTAGGTTCAGTTTCGCCTTCGTTCAAGGGCGCGCGAATTCGCGGGAATGCTCGAGAAATCTCGCGCGTTCCAGCGAATGCGCTTGGCTGTGACCGACCCGAACGACTCGACTCCCGTTCGCGCCACTTCCCGCGGATTCCACAGACGACACCGACAGCTGATGATGATGGAACATAACAGCCGAAACGTAGATATACAGCCGAGTTCACTGACGGTCGACCAGTTTCCAACCTTATTTCTTAGGACATAAGGTGAAAAGTGGCAGACCGTCAGTACAGAGCAGAGGGTATAGTACACCCTCTGCTTACTATACCCTCTGCTTACCCGGTCGAGGAAAACACAGGCGTCATTTTAAGCCAATGAGCTCCTAAGAGAAGACCCAAAGGTTACTGCACAAACATAGTAATTAAAATTAATTTACCGTTTACATACTTAATGCCACATTTACAAGTTACTAAGTAGATAAACATTAGTTAGTAGAAACTTAGACTTGACACGTTTACTGGAGATAAAACTATCTAATTATAGCCTCAGCTATTTATTTAGCTTAAGCGATTTATTTTTAGCTTAGTGAATAAGCTGGTTAGGTATGTTTGCAGTAAAGCGCCATTTAATGAGGATGTGAGTGCATGGGAATGAGTGGAATTGGGTGACTGGATGATTTAGGAGGTGAGCTTTCGGAAATGCCTGTCTGGCAATTGACGAAAACGCGTATATCTGAGACAGAGACCAATACATTATTTTTGTATTAAATGAGCCTTCCAAATAATTATAATCGCTCTAGAAAGCATAAATTGTTGAATGTTCCATTTTGTCGCACTGTAGCTCGATCCACCTCCCCTATTTCGCGTATGCTTACGATGCTCAACGCGCTCGTGGAGACCAACCCTGGATTGGACTTGTTTGCTGATGATTGGAAGATGATAATGTTAGAATGTTTGTGGTTCTGTGAGAAGACCGAGTAAAAGGATTACGTAATTTAGTGTTAATGGCTTATGCTGTACTAAATGTAATACATAAATTCAATATCATTGGTGACGATTATTAAGTAAGTCCTGGGGCTCCTAGGATATTCAGCTTCGCTGTCAATTTTGCTCCCTAGCTTTTCCAGAGATAGTTATTTATTTAATTTTTAAGCACCTTAGCACACAAATATAAAGAGGCGGGTCATTGGCATTTTCTGCCAGTCAACCTCTGGGTGATGCAAATACCAATTCTGGAAGGTGTAATGCTGAAAATTGCGGATAATTACTAGTAAGCTGAAAGGGAAGATAAATAAGTGTTCGCCAGATATTTTTACAACAGAATTGCCTGAATACATTCTTTACACGAATCCAGAGCAGTATTTTTGTGAAAGCAATTATTATTTAAAATAGTTTTCTATTCAAGACCTATCAAATAAATAATTCCTTAGTACCCCTTCCTATGATCCCACACACCTGTCTCATCCGAATCAAAGCCCAATCAAAGATTGATTCACCACAGCTCACATTTACACGGTGTACATTGATTACAACAGGTTCATTATCAAAATATTTATCTCCCACGCCTAAGAAGCGTTGGGAATTGAAGCTGCATTCAATTACCATCAGTCCACACATACCTTAATGAGACACTGCTTCGTTGGTCTAGGTGGTAGAAAGCGCTACTGTTGAGAATGAGGTCCTCGGTTCGATTTCCAGATCGAGCAGTGTTTTTGAGATTTTCCAGCAAGAATTTCTCAGTAGCAGCCGCGGAGTCTAAATTCGTGGCAAAAGGCTCGTCATCTATTTCATGGGACTTGAACAGAACTGGCGTAATGTGAGTGTACTGTTAGGCACATAAAGGGTGTAAATAGACCCTTAACATAAACGAAAGGCACTTGTTCTCCCCGCCACTGCGATAATTTTTTTGTTCTAGACCAAACCTGAGAACCTTCTAGTTACGGAGATATTGGGGGTCAAAGTTCCAACTTTTTCACAAGTTTTTTTTTTAAATACATGTTTTTAATGTAAGATTTTTACTTTACACACCTCCACGACCCTCGTACTATTCAATCCATTCATCAGCACAATGCTATGAGTGCTTTCCATAGAGTCCTACCGTAAAACTTGATTTATCACCCCAAAAAAAAAAAGTCGATTCCCAGCAATAATTTTTGCGTAAAGTTAGTTTGATGTACAGAATGCTTGGTTGACGGATACGTGAAGGGTCTGTTTACACCCGGTATCTGTATAACCCTTCAAATATTACAGGCATGATGTACTGTATTATCAAAATATTTATTTCCCACACAAAAGCGTTGAGAAATTAAAGGTGTATAGAAATGCCGTCAGTCTACACGTATCCTAATGATGAGGCAAGGCTTCTTGAACATCTCCAGAAATGTTGATGTGTTGATCGAAAACGTCAAACGTTTGTTGATTTGTCGAATCAAATGCTTTGCGTGTTTATTTATTTTATGTCATATTTGTATAACATTATGTTGTATTATTGTGTGGATCGTATGGTAGAGAAGATGCAGAAGATCAAGTACTTATGTTTTATATTTTATTTTCCCTTATTTATGTTTTTTTATTATTATAAATTACGAACTCTCATTATTACTAACTTTGTGAATGTAATTCAAACAGTCGTCAGTTTTCATAGGTGCGTGTGTCCCAGTTAGTTCAGTCCAATAGCACCTCCACAGCAGGTCTAGTGGTTTCAAACGCGAGTGCTGTTCATGAGGTCCTGGGTTCGATTCCCAGGTCGGGCAAAGTGTTATTGGGTTTTCCTAAAGGAATATCTCAGTAGCAGCTACGGAGTCTAGATTTGTGCCCGGTTGATGGCAACAGGCTCGCCCCCTATTACATGGGACTTAAACAAAACTGACGTTTATGTTATGTTGTTTAAAATCACAAACAACTTTGGTAAACCATCTGAAACGTTTCTTGGGCACGCGTTGCCGTGACCAACTTCGAACCCGAGTCAGCCGGAGCAGAAACAATCTTCACAAGTTCTTTACGTAGGTTACCTTTTGAAACTGAACCGGCAGCGCTAATACTCCTTAATATACATAAATGTATCGTAAATACAAGCAAGTCTGTATCTAATAACATGATTAGTATGTGTTAGCATAAACTTTACGCTAATCGACGCTAATTATTAGGTAATGCTTACCTCATAAGTAAATAGCATAGTATGTATTTAAAGCATGTAAATCGGTAATACAGTTTTATGAGCTGGCTACTTTGTATGACATTACCGTTGAAACTGGTTTGGGAATTATAGATTAAGAATTAACTGTAGACATTAAATATTGTGGTCATGGATTTCTGTTCTTGAACTTGAGCAGAAAATTATGTGTTGTTAGAATTTGAAAATTTTATTTCTAAACGCAACCTTCATTGTCAACGTTCATTGACAGATGTCAATTTGATTTTGACATCTAACCGAGTATTAACTTTTCCGGCCAGTTTTTCTAGTTATTTTGGTTTTTTTTTTCTAGTGTTTCCATTTCTACGAAAGATCCAACGCTAGCAGTGTTGACGAGGTATAGGAAAAGATGAAGAGAAACTGGGTAAGGAAAAACGCAACATCGTGTTTGGATGACCTTAGCCCAGGAGTGGAACAAAACAGGTCAACGACCTAATTGCTACAGAGTTGTTCTTTCGAAAAACTTCAGGCTGAAGTACAGACATCAAGCTACCCAAAACTGTCAAATTTACGCAATCAACCTTGAAAGCATTAGGTCTTTAGCGATAAAATTGGAAATCTATTAAAGAAATTTGACAGATTGTAGTAGCTTGATGTGCTGACGTCTGTACAAGTGTACATGCAATAATCATGATCCTTCTCCATGTTACTTTAGAAGTTTAAATCCTACAAAATTTATATTAGGAACACAGAAGCTCTGACAATAATTCTTGTTATAAACTTAACCTTCTGTTCTTTCTCTACAGGGTGTTCACCGATTGACTGCGATGAATAAACCATAAATAACTGTAGCTCCTTATTATTACGGACGCGGCTTGGCACACCTACTGACTGATAGCAAAAATATAAATAAAAACATGCGAATGACAGATGATTGATGTGGCCTATAAGGCCTTTGCGACCCGTCAACTTTTTGGGAACCGTGAAATCAAATATTTTAACACTAGCGGCTCGTCCCGGCTTCACACCGGTGTACATTTATTTTGCGATACTGAATATAGCCTATGTTACTCAGAGATAATGTAGCATTCTAACGGTGAAAGAATTTTTGAAATCGATCCAGTAGTTTTTGAGTTTATTCGTTACAAACATACAAATAAATCCTCTTAATATTAGTGTAGATTTTCGACCTGGAAGTGTTAAAATTCGAACACATGTTAAAGAAGATGGTGAACTCTGATTGTACTTCAGAGAAAAAGTGTCAGAGCCCTAGACAGATTGGCAATTGTTTTCCAAGTGCTTCATATTTCTTTACCGACTTTTCAAAGGATAGAGATAAAAAGCTTTTCAGTAACTTATGTCCAAGACAGCTTTGATTTTTTCCACCGTGCTTGTCGCTGATAGATCACATTGTTAAGGCCAGGTTTAGCTTACTTACCATTCATCATCATCATCATCATTTCAGCCGAAAGACGTCCACTACTGGACATAGGCCTCCCCAAGTATCGCCACATTGATTGGTCCCGTGCGACTCGCATCCAACGGATCCCTGCAACCTTCACCAGGTCATCGGTCCACCTAGTGGGAGTCCTTCCAACGCAGCGTCTTCCGGTTCGCGGTCGCCACTCCAGAACTTTTCGGTCCCATCGGCTATCCGTTCTGCGAGCAATGTGCCCTGCCCACTTGCTACTTGTCACTACTTGTACTTGTTACTTGCCATTACAAAATAAGTAATACTTAAAAAATTGTGCACGTAACAACTCAACATCTACCTAGCCTTTTCCCTACCATGTTGGGGTCGGCTTCCAGTCTAACCGGATGCAGCTGAATACCAATATTTTACATGGAGCGACTGCCTATCTGACCTCCACCCATTTAGTACTAGGTAATACGATACCCCCTGGTAAGACTGGTTGTCAGACTGTTGGGCCACTGACTACCTGTAACGACTGTCAAAGATCTAGAAATGACAGCCGGGACCAACGGCTTAACGAGCTTTCCGAGGCACGGGGGAAACTCGGTATCCTCCTCATGGGTGGTCACACAACCATGAACCAACCTAGGCAAGCGTGGCTTAACTTGAAGATCGACCCGAGCGGCTGTTACTATTTAGCCACGAGCTCCTCTGTGACATCTATTGATTTTAAAAATAAAATTTAAAAAATGATCATGTTGTCACAGAATATTAAGCCGCTAAGATCCTTCTTGTCACAAAAAAGAGAACCCATAAAAAATCATGTGACACTTCTAAACCCAGCGTTTTTGTACAAATCAGTTGCGCGTGCGCAGTGGGAGATAAAATGGTTGACCGTCACGTTTAAATTAAAATCGTGTGCATCTCTCTATATTTTATGGTCGTAAAAAAGTTTTCAATCAATCACTTGGGAACAAACTAGGTTTAATATTGATTTGTTACTGTTTTGTGAACTAAATATCGTAATAAAATGAAGGGTATTTAGTGATTAATGAGCTGGGGTGCATTCATGTCACTGACATGCATGAGAGCAATGAGTGATGGGGGTGTGCATCGTTTTGTTCACGATCTGTTTAGTAAATAATTAAGCAATGGTGAAAAACTTGTGAAAAAGTTGGGATTTTGACAACCACTATCTCCGTAACTAGAAGGTTCCCAGGTATGGTCTAGATTCTAGAACATAAAATATCGCAATGTCGGGGAGAACACGTGCGTTTCGACTTCGTTAATGTTATTTTTACACCCTTTATGTAACAATAATTTACTGCATAGCTTCTTATTTTACTATTGAATGTATATTTCCGGATAATGAAATATTTTATTTATCGCTTGCATGACTGTAAAATAGTGAATGAAAACTTTATTGGAGTTTTCAATGAAATTTCCAACAGATTTGTATCGAAATGTTACACATTTATATAACGCACTCAAAGTTCTTTTTCATGGCATTTTTTTGGCATTGCCTATTTGCGATAAGTCGGGTAAAAACAACTATTTTTATACCCACAATACTACATAACATCATCACGGCTGTGCATCACGCTGCAGTGGCGGTACTAAAAGACCTGTGTATTATGATACGCGTGCGATATGATATTTAGCGACAGTTAGTATGGGTAGCGATAATTATCGTTTACAATTGCGAGTTTTTTTCGTACAAGTGAAGTATAATTAATTTGTAGGCGTGTCAACTATTATGTATTCTGTGGTTTAGCTTGCAAAACCCATTGAACTTTAGAAGCCATCAGAATGTAAAACCTTCAACTTAAAATCAACTGCACCACAACCGACCAGTCATTACATTCACTCGTATTTACCATATCTCTAACCGCCAATTTTCAAACGAAATCATTGAAAACGAAAGCCAAACCCTTCATCTGTCAGCCGATTACGTCGGCTAACCCTGACAGCCTGCCCTTTACTTGTCCAGACCGACTTTCGAGGACCCTTTCACTTTGTCTAGACTTCAGATGATAAGTCGATGAGGTGAGAAAATATTGCAGGAAAGCTGTTTGATGGCTTGTTAAAAATTGATGAGGGCACACCTAGAAATGGCTGTGGAAAAAATACAGGTCAAGTGCGAGTCAGACTCGCAAATGAAGGGTTCCGTACTGTCGTAGTAGGGCAGCCCCCTTTAATTTTTAATTTGTTGTTATAGCGGCAATAGAAATACACATTTTGTGAAAATTTCAACTGTCGACCTATTACGGATCATGAGATACAGCCTGCTGACAGACAGACGGACGGACAGCGGAGGCTTAGTAATAGGGTCCCGTTGGTTACCCTTCGGGTACGGAACCCTAAAAAGATGGCATTTTTAGAAACTCACGAATGAATGTCAGATTTCTTGATTTCTTTTCGTTTTTCTTGGAGTTTCTAGAAATGATTGCTTCAACTGTGTTACAATACTACACACCTCCAGCCATAAAAGGGTATAGTTAGTTTCTAAAGAAATTATAAATTTCTTAGACTTTCGTGAAACTCTCCTAGGTACGGAAGTTATTATTGTAAGTGTTGTAAAAATGGCGGAGATTGATTTCTATGAAATTCATCTTTGTATGTGACTGTCTCTTGGAAACCACGTCATGCTATAAGCATCTTTTAATCTCATCTTACAATAACAAACTGAGGGGTGGTCTCACAGGGAAAGAACCTCACGTCCCAGCCGCCGCGGAAGGGTCACGTGGTGGCTTACGGCCACCGTAGGCGCGGGCCTGTGGACGGCGAGTTATGGGCTAGGTCGCCGTCCGGCCGTCTTATGACGACAGGCCGTGTCGACGGCGCGTTCGTGTTCCACGCGCGCCTCAAAAAGATGTCAGCAACCAAGTAGGGATCCGCATGGGCCGATGCCTGCCAGGGCTGCGGGACTGTTCGAAAGAGATACCGTGGCCCTGGAACACAAAGGGCGAAGAAGGAACATGGATGGGTTTTAGTAAGTATAAGTCTGACACTCCCTTCCGCTCCGAGTGGGTCATTTGATGATTTACCATACGAAAAAAAAATAAAAAAAAATAAGGGGTGGTTTCACAGTCCCACACACATCATCACATTTACAAACAGTAGATTGTTCACACTATACCAGTCCAGAAAAGAAATAAAAATACCATTACAAGTTACAGCGGTCTAGTTAGATCAGTCACATATGCATAATGTATGATACATGTGTATAATTTAATGTAAATGTCACTTTACAAATAACGCTGTAACGCGCGATTGGTGGGCGAGAGAAGTGATAAAGACATGGACACACGGAAAGGATAAGACAGAAGACCAGCCCCGTAAATACAGAAGCAGGTAAACGGAAAATGTTGAGTATCGGTTTTGGTGCAAGGCATTCTAATTTTTGCTTAAGCGCTTATTTTTGTGGGCTCGGGTGGTGCTGCATCCTGCATCCAAGCTTGGATCTCTTATCGTGGAATTAACACTAACTATTTTACGGAACATTTAATGTCGGTTTTCCGCAAAGGTTACGCTTGAATGCTTAACTTAGCAAAAAATTATTGTTAAATCATTCATGTGAAGGAAAACTACGAGTATGTAGAGCAAGCTCCCAAGATCTTGGCTCCCAAGATTGGTTGAAAGGGCATACGGAAAAGGGTGCTTTTCCCGACCAGTGGGAATATTAAGCTATATTTTAGTGCTACACAACACAACACACACACAACACAATATGCACACAACACAACACACACAACACGACAGAACACAACACACAACACACAGACACAACTACATAACTGTGTCCACAACTTGGTCTTGCTAGACATTTAATTCCAAAGGATTGAACTGTAGGATAAAGGTATTTTAGCAAATATCTGTACCATTTATTGACTGCCTCGTTGGTCTAGCGGTCGCAATCCCAACTGCTGAGCATGAGATCTTGGGTTCGATTCCCAGGTCGGGCAAATTGTTATTCCATCAAGAATTTCTCAGTAGCAGCCACGGAGTCTGGATTTGTGCCCGGTTGATGGCAATAAGCTCGCCCCTTCTTACATGGGACTTAAACATAACTGGCGAAATGTGGGTGTACTATTAGGTACACCTCTGCCTAACCCTTCGGGGATTACAGGCGTGATGTTATTTTAACGTTCATAGTAGTCATTTAAAAGTTTATACATGATTGCTAATGCTGCTGGATTTAGCCTAACATAGGTAACAGCCGTTTCTATTTATGTTTAGCCATTTAATCGGTCAATGTAAGGAGTGGAATTTCTGTGTCTATTTTAATGATAGTAACGTAGAGATGCGCAAGAGCAAGTGGGCGTTCTAGTAGTGATGTACTAACTGATTTATTTGTGTAATAAAATGTTTGTTTGTAGGTACTTTTAGAATTGACGGTTTGTTTTTAGGAGTAAATACACCGTGTACAGTATAAGTGTTTTATTTTTAGACATAAATGTCAGTTTAAGCCGTTTTCAGAGCGAAGGTAGGAAAGTGTTTGTTTTGACAAGCAGCGGCTAAGTAATTGCTTTGCATTTGATTGTTTTGATTCCACTGTTTAACCGGACAGATTTATATGTGTTCACAAGTGTGATGACGTTGGATTTTCAAGTCTCGCTTCTGAGTCTAGCGTTGAAAATTCAACACTGCAGTTTTGTTTAGGCATTAAGTTTAAGGGTCCCCTTGTATTAGTGAAAACGAACATTAATATTATACTGGCTATTTTATCCCAAGGATGACCTTATTGACTTGACCACAAACACCCAGACTCAGTACAAATAATCGAGGGCCATACTAATATTTGTAAAAGTGCAGAAACCCTTGGCCTTAAAGAAGGCCGAAACGCAGACAAAAAGAAACATGGTATTATAAATAAAAATAAATGTGAAAGAATGCCCTTTAAACCCTTGAATAAGGTGTGCGTGGTTACTACAAAGGTCATGGAAAGGTTATAGTAAACTTAACTTTAAAGGTAAAAACTTACAAGGCGTGCGTTGCCGCGCGGCGCCTGTACGCCAGGCATCGCAGGCTCCGCATCCGCCCTCCGGATGCGGCAGCCATTGAGGCGGAGCTGTACGAGGGGTACAGAGCGGCGAAAACCGCCCTCCAAGAGGCTGTCCGGCGGGCCAAGAATTTGGCCCGTGAGGAAATGCTGGAGTCTCTGAACGGAGATCCGTGGGGGCGCCCTTACAAGATGGTGCGGGACAAACTCCGCACCCGGGCCCCCCCGCTAACGCAGAGTCTCCGGCCTGAGCTCGTGGAGGACGTGGTGAGCGCTCTGTTCCCTTCGCGAGGGGAGCATCCTCCCCCGCCTATGGCTCCGCCGCCGCGTGCGGTGCCGGAAGCGGACCACACCGATGACGATGACGACGTTCCGGAGGTGACTGGGGTAGACCTGAGAGTGGCGGTACGCAGGCTGAAAGCCAGAAACACCGCCCCGGGACCCGATGGCTTGCCTGGCAAAGCCTGGGTCCTGGCCTCCGAGGCTCTCGGGCCCCGACTGGAAGGGCTCCTAAGCGCATGCTTGGAGAGAGGCCAGTTTCCGCTTCTTTGGAAGACGGGGAAGCTGGTCCTCATCCGGAAACCAGGGCGCCCTGCGGACTCTCCGTCCGCATACCGGCCCATCGTGTTGCTCGACGAGGTGGGCAAGCTCTTCGAAAGAGTCATTGCCAACCGCCTTGCCGGGCACCTTGCGGGGATGGGGCCGGATCTTGCGGAACACCAGTTTGGTTTCCGCAAGGGGCGCTCCACGGTGGACGCCATCATGCGCGTGAGAGCCCTCACGACGGGGGACGCGGTGTCCCGGGGCGGGGTCGTCTTGGCGGTGTCTCTTGACATCGCCAACGCCTTCAACTCCATGCCCTGGAGCTGCATTAGGGAGGCACTCCGGTATCACCGGGTGCCAACCTACCTTCGTCGTGTGGTCGGGGACTACTTGACGGATAGGGCCGTCATCTACCCCGGTCAGAGCGGAGAATGGAACCGGCGAGAGATGTCGTGCGGTGTTCCACAGGGATCGGTTCTAGGACCGGCCCTGTGGAACATCGGTTACGACTGGGTGCTGCGCGCCGACCTCCCTACCGGCGTCAGCGTAGTTTGCTACGCTGACGACACGCTGGTACTGGCACAAGGGAGGTCGCACGAGGCGGCGGCCGAAAACATGACACGCGGGGTTGCGATAGTCGTGGATAGGATCCGGCAATTGGGTCTCGAGGTGGCATTGCACAAGTCCGAGGCCATGTGTTTTCATGGGCCTCGGAATGCGCCACCGTCGGGATCCCTACTGACGGCAGGAGGGGTTTCCATCGGCGTCGGGTCGACGTTGAAGTACCTAGGACTCGTCCTCGACAGCCGGTGGAACTTCGTGGAGCACTTCCGACGTTTGGCTCCCAAATTGGAACGGACAGGGGCTGCCTTCAAGCGGCTCTTGCCCAACCTGAGGGGTCCAAACGCCTCCTGCCGGAGGCTATACGCGGGGGTCGTGCGGTCCATGGCCCTTTACGGGGCCCCGGTGTGGGCGCGTTCTTTAAGGCGGCAAGCCGCCCACTACCTGAACGCGCCCCAAAAGGTGATAGCCATAAGGCTAATCCGGGGGTACCGCACGATCTCCGGCGAGGCGGCTAGCCTCCTTGCCGGATTGCCGCCATGGGATCTGGAGGCGATAGTCCTCGCGCGCCTGCATGAATGGCGCGCGGAGGCACTACGTCGGGGGGAAACTCCGCTGCCGCGGCAAATTGCCGCTCAGCGGACAGACCTCCGGCGTGATATCATGGCGACATGGAGAGAGCGACTGTTGCAACCCCGTGCAGGGCACGCTACCATAGTGGCGATAAGTCCCCTCTTTGAGGAGTGGCTAGAGAGGCGCCACGGCGCCCTCACCTACCGCCTGACGGAGATCCTCACCGGACACGGTTGTTTCGGGAGGTTCTTGCACCGAATCGGGCGGGAGGAAACGCCCGGGTGTTTCCACTGCGAGGATCGTCCGGAGGACACGGTGGAGCACACCGTAGAGGTCTGCCCCGCTTGGGCGGAGCACCGCCGTGTCCTTGTAGCGGCGATTGGCGGCGGCGATCTCTCGCGTCCGGCCCTGGTTCAAGCCATGGTCCGGAGCGAGAGGGAATGGGAAGCCGTCACCACCTTCTGTGAAGCAGTCATGCTAGTGAAGGAGGTGGCGGGACGTGAGAGGGAAAGAACCTCACGTCCCAGCCGCCGCGGGAGACGCCCTGGGCGTCGGGGGTCACGTGGTGGCTCCCGGCCACCGTAGGCGCGGGCCTGTGGACGGCGAGTTATGGGCTAGCTCGCCGTCCGGCCGTCTTATGACGACAGGCCGTGTCGACGGCGCGTTCGTGTTCCACGCGCGCCTCAAAGAGATGTCAGCAACCGAGTAGGGGTCCGCATGGGCCGATGCCTGCCAGAGCTGCGGGACTGTTCGAAAGAGACACCGTGGCCCTGGAACACAAAGGGCAAAGAAGGAACATGGATGGGTTTTAGTCAGTACAAGTCTGACACTCCCTTCCGCTCCGCCCAGAGTGGTCATTTGATGATTTCCCATCCCAAAAAAAAAAAAAAAAAAAAGGTAAAAACTTAAGGGTCTACGAACTAACGAGCCCTTCACCAACGAAGGACGAACATGTAGACGATTATATCTCGGAAAGTATAGAAATAAATTTAGCAAGAATCAAGCTGAAGGAACTTAAACACGCAAAACACAACTACAAGGGTCAAAGTTAGAAATTTAAAATGCAGTCGTCATGGCAACCAGTAACAATGCACAAGCTTTATTACAAAGTCATTACTACGACTGCAATTAACCCAAGACCACGCTACTGAGAAGATTCCAATGAAAATTGAGCCATATTTCAAAAGCAATAGAATCGATGTAAACTGCACAATGCAGTTTGTAAGTCAATTGAATAGACCAACGAAGTGACGCAAACGAGGAATGCTATTTTAAGTCCTACTACTACAAAGATAAGGTTGTTTGTAAACGTAAATATAACATTGACAAATTCCATTGGCGCCAAGAGCGTAGCTTCGAAGTGTGGGACTATGAATAGCTCATAAGTTCATTACTTTGATTTATAAGCACAGATTTGAAAAGACTATTAAAGCAATCAACAAGTAATGTTGGAAACTAAATCTTTAGGTGATAACAACCTGTTATTATCTTTCATAAATCGTGCTGATTTGAGAGTAGATATTTTTAGAACCAAGAAAGTTATAATTGGAAGCTTTAGTCTATAATTGTCTATGGTTAGACGTGTGATGGAAATTGTTTATGGCTTGTGAACGTATTCTTGAATGAAAGTGCAGTGATTAATTAACACTGCCTTCCAAGTATCACAGCAGTACAGCTGATACTGGTTCATTGTTCTAAAGGCTCACTGTGGCTTACTAGTCTTAAGCTATTTAGGTGAAAGCTGGCCAGGGTAGCCCGCCAAATTATGTTTTCTTTCGGTTTTTGCAATTTACAGTTCAGTGTCAGGTTGTATGTTGAGTAAGATACGATTCGCGACCGTAACAAATATGGCTTTACATAGTTTTAGGCATTAAACTCATTAATACAACCCTCTAAGTTCTGAATGACTTTTTCACGAAATAGTCATTAAATGGGATTAAATGAACTTAGGTGGTTGTTTTGATGATTTTAATGATTGTAATTCTGTAACTAGGATATATGTGTTACGGTCGCGAATCATATTTTGTTTCACATATAGCATCAAACTGACCTGCAAATTGCAAAAAAAACCTAGGAAAATTTGAATTTCGCGGGATACCCTGGCGCTACCGTACGGTATTTTTTAGTAGGTTGATCATTTGTTTAATTCATGTTGTTTTCTATCAAACTTATGGCTGTTATTGCTACTGTCTGCCAGTCTGCCTTTATTCAAATCGTTATTGCTCATGCTTTTGTTGTGTCGGACACTATCATTTGTGTTTGGTAAGCGATGTTACGTACAGAGTTTTCTCCGTGCCTCGGAAAGCACGTTAGGCCGTTGGTCCCGGCTGTCATTTGTAGATCTTTGACAGTCGTTACAGGTGGTCAGTGGCCCGAAAGTCTGTCAACTAGTTTTACCAAAGGGTGTCGTGTTAGTCAGTACTAGCTGGGTTGTGGAGGTCAGATAGGGAGATGCTCCATGTAAAATACTGGTATTTAGCTACATCTTGTTGGACTGGAAGCCGATCCCAACACAGTTGGGAATAGGTTAGACAGAAGATGATGATGTGGACAGTCGTATACTGTTTGATGTCAAAATTCACATGTGACTTAAATTCATACATTTATGCTTGCTATGTAGTCCTTTGTCGCATTTTAGTAATCAAAGCCACATTGCGTGACAATGAAATTATTTTTAATAACCCTACATGCATGTTGCGGACCGTAATAATTCAACTATTATGTGACGTCAAGCTTGCATAGTCATGTTAGGGACTTGGAGACAATTGTGGGAAAATGTACAAGTTTGCGACAGGTATAGTTAATCTGACCTTGGTGGACAATCAATAAGTTTTATAAGCGTATATACTCGTAAAAAGTTCCTAGATTCACCATAAACATAGACTATGCAGTCTTCTAAACCAATGAAGATAGATAAATTGAAAGATAATAATTATGTTTGGAGATCGATGATGATGACTTATATAAATAAACTATTCTCACACTAATTTTAAATATGTTTTTTACGCAAACCCTGCGTAGGGAATTACAGCTTTGATTTGAATTCAAAATTTTTCGTTCCATTAATAACGTCATAAGGTTACGTTAGCGGCGTTGGTGGCGTTGGCATTTTCGAGAGCTGTGAGCAGGGTGCGATGGTCTAATTTGTTAAGACGTCCGGTGTACATAATCGGAAGGTCGCAGGTTCAAACCCTGCTCGCACTCGTATTTTTCTTTCCATATCAAAGCTATTCTCACACTGTTGAATTTCTGGATATTGTAAGGTAGATAAATTGCTTGGAACTATATGCAAATCTTGGAATTAAAGAATGAAGAAACATGATAGTAAGCGTGCTGATAAACTACAATCATGCTTAATGTGTTTCGTGTTTCATTTATGAAGAAAAATGGTTTGATTAGAGTTCATTCGAAGAGGTAACGGCCCAACTGCCCACCAGTTTAGTATATTAGTTTAAGTTCTTAACTGTCGCATTAGGGTAAACCCTGTAATGATAGTCTAAGCTGTTATAAATAAATAAAATAATAAATAACTGTTATGGTTTTGGACTAAACATATTTAACGCAAACATATTAAACAGTTTTACGCTAAGAAGAAGAACAGTTATGGTGCTATCTGGCAACCAAAAGGTGACTTCAAGCTCAGGGTGATTTCTAGAGACATAAAAAATAAGGTCACCGTCTATAACAAATAACATTACTGCTAAGCCGGTACAAAAGGGATAACACTTCACTAAAAGTTCAATACCTTTTTTTTTCGGATTGGAAATCATCAAATGACACCTGCTGCTCTGGGCGAAGCGGAAGGGAGTGTCAGACTCGTACTGACTAAAACCCATCCATGTTCCTTCTTAGCCCTTTGTGTTCCAGGGCTGCGGTATATATTTCGAACAGTGCCGCGTGGGGACTACGTTTTTGTGCGGACAACCAGGTAACAGAACAAGCTTATAACTTTGTGATTTTTCATGATACAGTTTTGAAATTTGATACATAGATTCTTTACATAATAATACTAGACCGGTGTTTCAGGTTTCGCATATACTAAAACTAATGTTGTAGAAGAAACGAAAGACCAAAGAAACGATGGATGGACTGTGTGAAGGATGATATGACTAGAAAGGAGGTGACTGCTGAGAAGAAGACATGCTGCGCTGACCTAATAAATAAATATACTTATATAATATAATAAATTGGGATAAGGGCAGGTGTCCTTAAAAATTCTTTTCATTGAGATAGAAAATGTGTTACGTAATTAGGGTTACAATTCTTTAACTTTTTTTGCTGTCAAAAGCTAAAGTTCTATTCACGCGCAGAGACCGAAAAAGAAACAAATTTATTTGACGCGATGATAGTTTGAATTTAGAATAGCACGACCATAATGATGTCATTGTTTTTCAAATAGTTCAAGGAACAATGCAAGCTTTATTCAACTCATTTATGAATCATTAAGCGTCTATCAGTCGAGCCTTTTATTGAATAATTACGATCGAATGAAGTTCAAGTTCAATGCGTTGATTGGTAACTATTTTTAGATTTGAAAAGATAATGCTAGGGGTGAACGATTTTATAATAGAAAATAAAGTTGAGGCTATGGATTGCATAACATAATTATATTAAGTTATGCATTAAAGACGGTCTGATATGGATGCTATTAACTACACTAAACAAAACAAAAATAAAAGGAGTATGTAAGTATCGTCGCAAGTATCGAACTGTACTTTCTGCTTTCCATAACAAAACATGACGCCTGTAATCCCCGAAGGGTTATGCAGAAGTATACCTAATAGTACACAGACATTTCGCCAGTTAGTCCTATGTAATAGAGGGCGAGCCTACTGCCATCAACCGGGCAAAAATCCAGACTCCGTGGCTGCTACTGAGAAATTCCTGATGGAAAAGCCCAATAACAATTTGGCCGACCCGGTAATCGAACCCAGGACCTCGTGCTCAGCAGTCACGTTTGCGACCACTACACCAAGAAGGCAGGGTTTCTGCTTGTATTGTATTTTGTATAACGGGCTGGTGTCTGCAACTCCACGTCCAAAGCGCGTATTTTACGTGCGGAGGTTTCTAGGTTTGTGCTTACCCCCAAAACAAATTCACGGGGATTTTTCCCATTTGTTAGAGTAGTCACATAAATGAATGCTGTATTTATTGGAATTATTAAATGCTTCACTGTTTTTAAATAAAATAAATAAGTAATTTTATTATAACTAGAAGACGGGATATTTACCATGTTTATTTTAAAATAAATAAGTAAGTAAGCATACGAATATTTCTTGAACTAATGTGTTAAATAATAACACGTCATAGAAACAAGTAAATAATTTAAATGACCACGTAAAACAAATAATAAACACATATATGACGGGTGCCATTACATAGACAAACAGGTAGATTCCTTGACTAGAGTCGTATTTCTAAGGCCAGAATAATATTTGACCTGTACGGGCATCGAACTTAAGACCCTGAGTTTAAAAGGGCGGAAGCTGTAAAGCATCTTTTGGATCGCCAAACAAATGCTCATGATAGGTCCAGGATTTTTGTTTGCTTGTGAATAGAAACCTTTTAAGAGAAAAATATTAGATCGAGTTACATAGTGGAGCAGGTAGACTGGTTCCTGTACATAAGTAATTATGTACGTATAGTAAAACTTATTTTGAAAAACTTGTGGCGTTCCACAGGTCACATTATGTTATGACCACTGTCGACTTAGAAAATAAAATTAAAATAAGGGTTATTGACGCACAAACTATTACCGTGGCAATTAAAACAGCTGTTCCATTCATTTTAACCGAGTAAGTTCTTGTTCATGAATTTTTTTTTAATAATCTTTGTATATAAATTTAATTTTAAATCCTAAACATAACTGACGAAATGTGGGTGTACTATTTTAGGTACACCTCTGCCAAACCCTTCGAGGATTACATGCGTGATGTTATGTTATGTTCCTCAATACTAGACCCACTGAGCTACTCTGTGAATCTGACCTATCTATTCCTTTCGAAACCAAGGCTGCACTGGCATTTAAACAAAATATATGATCCTTGCCATGGCGCCGATGAATCAATAATCTAAATTCTAAAGCCATTATTTGATGGCGTCCGTCGCAAGCGTGTGGTGCAGCTGAACAAACCATTACGAGTATAAAGATGTAAGATGGTACAGGGACGGACCTAGGGAGGCAAGTGTTGGTGCACTTTTGAGTGGTATGTAAGTAGTTTGGTGTGTTTGCGGTGATAACTTAACAAAATAAATCTTTAAACTAGAGTTTAAGGAAAATTTCGAATATTGGTGTATTTTAAACACCTTTTAGGTTTTACGTGTGTAATTAAATTAACCGAGGGAACAACGTAGTAAGACGTTATTAATGGAACGAAAATTTCGAGATCTGTGAGCGGGGTGCGATGGTCTAGTTGGTTAAGACATCCGGTGTACTGAATCGGAAGGTCGCAGGTTCAAACCCTGCTCGCACTGGAATTTTTCTTTCCATGTCAAAAACAACGTAGTAAAATATAACACCCGTTTTCCTCGAAACATTAGGTAGAGGTATATTTGGGTGTACCTATTGTAGGTACACCGAAATATTTAAAAAACAATAATACTAATAACAGTAGAAACATCTAAGGAGGCTCTCGTTAGGCAGCTGGATCTAGGGCTTGATTCAGACAGCCGTACTTCTGGACACGGCTTGTATTGTTAGGAGGTTCCTCTCTCTGAACCCGCCGCCGCAGTAGCTCGACCTAATACCGGTGGGTTTACTATTTTTTATATTTTAAAATGTCTTTGTATATTATTTTATTATTAAATTAGCGACCCGCCCCGGCTTCGCACGGATGCAATGTAGATTCACATCTAAACCTTCTTCTTGAATCAATCTGTCGATTGCTGAAAACTGCACTAAAATCTGTTGCGCAGTTTAAGAGATCTAACCGTACAGACAGCGGGAGCGACTTTGCTTTATACTATGTAAAGATATCAAAATTCTAGGGAGAGAGGAACCCGTGGTTAAATTATAACAGCCGCTCGGATCGATCTTTAGGTGAAGCCGTTCTTGCCTAGGTTGGTCTGTGGATGGGTGTCCACCCATTACATACCGAGTTTCCTCCGTGCCTCGGAAAGCACGTTAAGCCGTTGGTCCCGGCTGTCATTTGTAGATCTTTGACAGTCGTTAGGTAGTCAGTGGACCAAAAAGTCTGACAACCAGTCTTACCAAGGGGTATCGTATTACCCAGTACTAACTGGGTTGTGGAGGTCAGATAGGCAGTCGCTCCATGTAAAATACTGGTATTCAGCTGCATCCGGTTAGACTGTAAGCCGACCCCAACATAGTTGGGAAAAGGCTAGGCAGATGATGATGAGATATCAAAATTCTAATCAATAAGTAAAAAGATAAATAAAGGAGAGAATAGTAGAAATATAATAAAGACGAAAAAACGTATGTAGTTCGTAAATTAAGATAATTTTCTTTTAAGACAGCTAGCTGCTTGGATCAAACTCAAAAGTTTTAATCTTATTTATATAGTTTATCAAGGTCATTTAACTGCATAATCTTGATAACCACACTAAGCTATTAAAGTGAGTACTTAAATACAGTAAATAGCAATCCATTCGCAAATCATAACATAACTCGTAAATTCCTCGCATGCTGATAAATTCGTTCAAGTACGTAAGTCTCAATGAAAAACTTTCTATTCAACAACTGTAACAATACATATTTGTTTGCGTCTTAGTTTATAAACAAATGTATTGTTAAATCTTTATTTATTGTGATTAGGTAGTTTATCAACGTTATAAAGCAGCCACATAAAAACAAATCCATGTTCAAGATAATATTGTTTGACAACAGAGGATAGTTTGTCTGCGCCCAGTTCAAAGAATTTAGGGCGATATAAATATTTACTTGACTTAAATTTCTTGATATCCGGGAATAAAAATAAAAATGTGACTTGCTATCACATCATTATAATGCTGTAACATTTTTTTTAAGAAATAAACGAAAGCAAGCACCTGCCATGTTATCTCTCCACTGCCCTTGGTTAACTGGTAGAGAATGCCTAAGGCAATAAGTCCGCTTTTGTATCTGTTGTGTGTGTAAAGATTAAATAAATAAAAAGGATTATTTTGACTCTGTTGCCTAAGTAAACAAAACATTGCACTTGTCGTTTAAGCTTTGGAAAAGAATGTTGAGTTAAAATGTTTAAATATTTACATTGGAACATGACATTAGTTATCCCTACACTAATATTGTTCACTACTAATTAGGTACATAGTATAAATATACAAACATAGATGAATGATTTACAATCCTATAAACAGATTAACTATCTTAATAGCTAATTAATGGAAATTTAAATAAAGAATCCAATTCTATATTTTGTTAGAAATCACTTTTAAAACAGTCTAATAATAGCCACAGACACTTGTAAATCTTTGGCTAAATACAATAATTATTGTAGTGTTCGAGTGTTACCATAGCCGCATATTATCATGAAACCGTTGTAAGTTCTCCTTACAATGTAAGTTGGAACGACCGTGAAGAAAACAGTTATCCCCTTGAAACAACGGCTAAAGACCACTATTTACCTAATAGGTGTAAATTTTGAGCTGTAAGTTACGGAATTCCGTTGCCATTCTGCTAAATTGCATTGCCCCATGACATTTTGTTCACAAACACACCTTGTTAGAAGGTGATTCTATACAATGCATGGTATTAATTGATGACAACTGTTGAAATTCTAAGTAATTAACAAGACTGTAATTAAATCACTAAGTACTAAGAGTTTATTTAAAACTTATACCGAATTGTTTTTCAAATCTTAGTTAGAAAAGAATAACAAAACCACTTGAGGGTTATGTTTTTTTTAATAAGTTAAGTAAAAAACCTTTAAACATGAAATATGTAAAAAATCATAGCTGACATAGGTCACGCAAAATTTTATATTAAAAATTTTTGAAATGTAATCACAATCATGAGTTATTACTATTAGGTAATTTGTCTGTAAATCCTCCCCGCCAAGTTCGGCCCTGCACACAAGTGCACTCAGAGGCAGCACCAAATTAAAGGCACAGTTGATGGACGTTAAACAACGTTATTATTTATTACAACCGTATTGGTGCCAGCCTTTGTAAGGAAAACTTCTAAAGGTACAGTGCCAATGGAAGCTATCTACTCCATCATTGCATAGAAATGGCTGAGCATCTTGACAGTAGCAACTGAATCCCAGAATCTTACGCATAGATAATAATCAGACTTAGGCTCCGTCCACAGCCTCGGGCGATGCGAGTATCAAGCGACACGCGCGCGTTGCTTATTTCTTACGCGTAGGGTTGATTTGTTTTCACCGTAACAGTTGTCGCAAGAAGAGTATAGTTCGTGGCCAAGAGGTTATGCCTAGATAATAATCAGGATTAGATATACCTGCATCTGAGATCTAGCGGAACTTTAGCACCTTCAGGTCAAATGCATAGACTAAGATCTGACACTTGATAAAGTGCGTACATTATTTCACTTGGGAAGATAATTGAAGATGAAAATGGTTATGTATAGGAAAAGTTTGTTGTAGTATGAGTTATTGATACTTTATGAATTAAGGGCTAATTTTTAGGGAGGTCGCACGAGGCGGCGGCCGAAAACATGACATGCGGGGTTGCGATAGTTGTGGAGAGGATCCGGCAATTGGGTCTCGAGGTGGCATTGCACAAGTCCGAGGTCATGTGTTTTCATGGGCCTCGGAATGCGCCACCGGCGGCATCCCTACTGATGGCAGGAGGGGTTTCCATCGGCGTCGGGTCGACGTTGAAGTACCTAGGACTCGTCCTCGACAGTCGGTGGAACTTCGTGGAGCACTTCCGACGTTTGGCTCCCAAACTGAAACGGATAGGGGCTGCTTTCAAGCGGCTCTTGCCCAACCTGAGGGGTCCAAACGCCTCCTGCCGGAAGCTTTACGCGGGGGTCGTGCAGTGTGGGCGCGTTCTTTGAGGCGGCAAGCCGCCCACTACCTGAACGCGCCCCAAAAAGTGATAGCCATAAGGCTAATCCGGGGGTACCGCACGATCTCCGGCGAGGCGGCTAGCCTCCTTGCCGGATTGCCGCCATGGGATCTGGAGGCGATAGTCCTCGCGCGCCTGCATGAATGGCGCGCGGAAGCACTATGTCGGGGGGAAACTCCGCTGCCGCGACAAATTACCGCTCAGCGGACAGACCTCCGGCGTGATCTCATGGCGACATGGATAGAGCGACTGTCGCAACCCCGTGCAGGGCACGCCACCATAGTGGCGATAAGTCCCCTCTTTGAGGAGTGGCTAGAGAGGCGCCACGGCGCCCTCACCTACCGTCTGACGTAGGTCCTCACCGGACACGGTTGTTTTGGGAGGTTCCTGCACCGAACCGGGCGGGAGGAAACGCCCGGGTGTTTCCACTGCGAGGATCGTCCGAAGGACACGGTGGAACACACCGTGGAGGTCTGCCCCGCTTGGGCGGAGCACCGCCGTGTCCTCATTCGGCGATTGGCGGCGGCGATCTCTCGCGTCCGGCCTTGGTTCAAGCTATGGTCCGGAGCGAGAGAGAATGGGAAGCCGTCACCTCCTTCTGCGAAACAGTCATGATAGTGAAGGAGGTGGCAGGACTTGAGAGGGAAAGAACCTCACGTCCCAGCCGCCGCGGGAGACGCCCTGGGCGTCGAGGGTCACGTGGTGGCTTCCGACCACCGTAGGTGCTGGCCTGTGGACGGCGAGCTATGGGCTAGCTCGCCGTCCGGCCGTCTTATGACGACAGGCTGTGTCGACGGCGCGTTCGTGTTCCACGCGCGCCTCAAAGAGATGTCAGCAATCAAGTAGGGGTCCGCATGGGCCGATGCCTGCCAGGGCTGCGGGACTGTTCGAAAGAGATACCGTGGCCCTGGAACACAAAGGGCAAAGAAGGAACATGGATGGGTTTTAGTCAGTACAAGTCTGACACACCCCTCCGCTCCGCCCAGAGTGGGGGGGGTCATTTGATGATTTCCCAATGTCAAAGACAAATTACGCCAACAGCGATGTTGAGACAATCCCTAAATTATAGCACAAAGAAAACTCAGAACATTCTACAGTGAAAAATGAACTTAAAAATGCATTTAATACAATGCACATACATTTGTTGCAACTTTGAAAGAATTTATTAATCATTTCTCGAAGACAGGTTGTCATGTCGGCAATGAATCAACTTATAAAATTGAAACTGTATAAAACAAAGCCGTCACACATTTTTCTTCATTCATTTGTGGAATTCCCTTGTTGACACATTTGACAAAGCATAAGAAAGTTTATAAAATATTGAGTGGTCTTGAAGACATTGTAATCCGACATCAGCACCGGCTTTATAAATTTTAGATTCGCTCTCATTACATAACGAGATCTCTCAGTGTCTCGGCAAGCATGTAAAGCCGTTGGCCCCGGTTGTCATTTGTAGATCTTCGATAGACGTTACGGGAAGTCTGGAAGTCTGACATTCTGCCAAGGGGTATCCTGACACCAAGAAACTGGATTTTAGAACACTGGTGTTCAACTCATCCGGGTAGAATAGAAGCCGAACCCAGTTTCATCTCATCTGCCTTGCCTACTATGTTGGGATCGGCTGCCAGTCTAACCGGATTCAGCTGACTAACCAGTATTTTACATGGAACGACTGCTCATCTGACCTGCACAACCCAGAAACCGAACATGTTTGGTAAAAGACTGGCTAGATAATTGTTTAATATTGCTTTAGCTCTCAAGATTATGTTCACTACGTATCTGGTCTATCCAAATCCTATTGCATTAGGTTTCCCAATGGGTATTTCAATTTCTTTCAGATGATCATTGCGGTTCGTAACCGCTAAACTAATTACCTACAGCTGGGGTTTTACCGCATAACCATCACCTTTCAGGATAATTTGTCGAGTAATGTCGATGTGCAACTGCAACTGTGTAAGCTAAATGTATGTCAATAGCAGTCACTTGATCTAGTTAGGTTCTTTATTCAATTAAAAAATACTTGAAATGGCAATGGTACTAGAGGAAATGGTTTGCTAGCTCCGCTCTGGATGTCGAAAAATATCCGATTACTTACCTTCATTCCCCTTTTTAACCCTTCGGGGGTAGAATTCAAATCAATCGTCAGCCTAGTCACAAAATTTGAAGATTCTAACTTCAAAACTGACGGACTTTCATATAAACTTCCATCCCCTATTTTACCCGTTTTGGGGGTAATTCCCAAAAATCATTTTTTAGTAGATACTTATTCTTCACAAAGAACACATGCAAGTGTCATGTCTCTAGGACCAGCGGTTTGGGCTGTGTTGATATATCACCCAGTCAGTCAGTTTACCATTTTAACTATGTGGATTATACTTTAAATGCATTTATTATATTTCCCAACAACATTAAACCTAAATACAATCATCATCTTTTGAACACCGAAAGCCGTTCATCCGTTGGTACAAAAAACGTCACGACATCTTTTACTTCGACGGCGTCCAATGTCGTATCTTCATATTATTTATTGGGGTACCCAAACTTAATTTGTGACGTAATAAATGAAAGAATAAGTGTCAATCAATTCCGTAATAAACTCATCAGCTTCCCTTCTCAAACATCTGCCAAGTTCATCGCCCCTTCTGCAGGGGGCGCTAAACACCTCATCTTTCTCAATTGATTGTTACGACTCCCCTAAAAGTCGTAGTGACTGACGAGACCGTATTTATCTTTCGTTAAGACCACCATAAGTATGGTTGGCAAGTTATTGTTTAAATTAAAAGGAAACAGGAACAATTACTTTCATTCCAAGTCATGTTTATGATCAAGAACAACACAACCAGTCTTCCTCAATATCAAATGAAGAGAACGCAAATTCAAAAAAGTGAATTAAATAATGCAAAAGTAGGATACACACAGCTGTGTAATGTTAAGAACAAAAGTTGATGATGATAATGAAAGACTACCAATAGATTCTAAAGAAAACCATTAAATTAGGGCTGTAGTATATGATAACAGCATCATCATCTGCCTAGCCTTTTCCCAACTACGTTGGGATTGGCTTCTAGTCAACCAGATGCAGGTGAATACCAGTATTTTACATGGAGCGATTGCCTATCTGACCACCACAACCAAGTTAGTACTGGGTAATACGATACCTCCTGGTAAGACCGGTTATCAGACTTTCGGTCCACTGACTACCTGTAACGACTGTCAAAGATCTACAAATGACAGCCGGGACCAATGGCTTAACATGCTTTCGGAGACACGGAGGAAACTCGGTATGTAATGCGCGGTCACCCATCCACGGACCAACATAGGCAAGCGCGGCTTAACCTTATGATTAACAGCATAGAATAATATATGATACTAATAAATTGTGATGCTATAAATTAGAGAAATCATACTAGATAAGCTACTCCTAATAATAAGAAGGCGCTAGCTAAACAGGAGATCGTAACACAACCCATAAAAGTTCCACATGATAAACCACAGCTTCCGTAAAACGCGGCTGTTCAAGAGATTAAAGTGTAAAGACAAACAGACAATGCCCTTTCGTAACAAGTAAGAACCACAGACCTGTGAGAAAGTTACTCTTTTTTAGTTTTATTTCTTTGGGTTTCGGAATATGCGGATGGACTGTTTTAATTGCAAGATTATGTAATGGATATAAAAGATTTTGTGTTCCCATTGTGATAGAAGTATGAACGTTAACATGAATAGCAGCTGATTGTAAAGTTGGTTCAAAGAGACTTAATTCTTCTGAATGTTTTGATGTTGAGAATTTGACCAGGGACTCTCTCCCACCATCTCTTTTACCAATATTAATTTAATCTTACTTTAATTCTGGAAAGACATTATAAGGGATTCAGTGCGTGAAATATTAGTAGTACTGATGTGAGAGGTGATGGCAGGCCTTTAAGCAAGAATTATAAACAATAATAATATTTATAAAAATACTGAATAGAGGCCTATTCAGTATTGAGCAAATAATGAAAGAATGAAGAGAAGATGAATGCAGGGAGGGAATGAATGTGTAAACAAAACTTTATATGAAGAAATCAATGTAGAAATCGTAAAAATAATTATAGGAGTTCATTACCCATTGGAATCAAATTCCATTCGACTCGACGGAAACTTATACCATCGATATGGGAATGTGTCGTAACACCATTGTACTTTTTTAAAATCCAAAACCGTAACGTAATGTAACTAGCAACATTGCCAAGAAATGTTGCTAGTACCATTGCAAAAATGCGCAAGTCTGCTTTAAAATTAAAATAAAACACAGATAAGAAGTTATGGAAGAAAGAACGGAGAGCTAAAATCGTTTTTGAATTCAAACCGGTTTTTCTATAACGTTATTTTTTATATTAGTTTTGGAGCATTAGAATGTTTTTGGCGATAGCATTATTTGTTAGGATATAATTATGATGTGTGGTTTTAGATTCATTAACTAAACTATATTTGGATTTGTAGGTAACAGAATCTCTTGACCCAGACTCTATATTTTGGGTCATCGCCTTCAATTCGTCCATAGTCAATTGCAATTCACAAAAAGTAATCAATTTATTCTATTTATTTTTATTGAGTGTCTAGGTTGCCAATTAGACTTCATTTTTTAGTCGATTTTTTTTTAAATTGATTGATCGATTTTGTATTAGTTTATTTTCGGTCAATTTATTTTGTACTAGTGGATTACGTTTTGTTTGTTTATCTAGTAAAATTAGCTTGTACTCAACGAAAACTTGAGTGAAGAAGTCTTCAAGCTCTAAAACAGATTCTTCTACTTGCTTTTGACCAAAATTGTCATTTGTTTTAAATGTATAATATCAACCAACAAAACTGTATAATAAAATATTATTTTAAGGCCATCACACCAAGTGTTTCAACTGAGCCCACTGGCCGTTAAAATGCCAGTGCGATACTTGACACATTATCGAGTGAGACGATGAAATTAACACTAATTAGGTCGCTCTGCTTGGGTTACATGCATGTTTATGACGAATACACGGTGTAGACATTTAAATAGTTAGATCAGTTGGAGTAATGGCACTGTCTGAAATAAACGGAGTCAAAAACAAGTGATGTTTCAGTATGGATATCTGACTCTGCTAAAAACCATAACTGCCGCAGGCGAATATTTTGAAAATTGGAAAGGTATGGGGAAAGGCCTTTTGCCCAGCAGTGGGAAAGAGCAGAGTTATAAAAAAAAACAGATTTTGTATTTTTTATCATCACTAAGCGATATCTTGTGTTCGATTGCTACCGGTAATGTGATGCTAACTGTTTAAAATAAAGACAACTTCACTATTGAATCCAACTTCACCATACCCACCTTTAGTAGCCTTTTTATGTAACTTACCATAATTAATAAACTCAAGTTCCCTAATTACTTAGTTTCCTTCACCTAATGAGTTTTGTAATTTCTCGTCCTTTGGCTTACATTTCAATAGTTTACAAATTTATCGGCTACCGTATCGCTTGAAGCCAATACAATCGATTGGAATTTACAAATAACAGCGCGTGGATTTTCCGCGTGATTATTTCCTTCGTATGTTTATTCGAATGTGTCTTGAGAAAATATTTTTCTCAGCCGATTTAATAGCATCTATCCAACATATCTTTTGTTGAACATAAAATGTTGGTAAATACTTAACGGTTCTAGAATAAGGTTGCTATTCCACTAGAGATGTATGAGAATGTGTAGCGTGGGATTTGCGTAAAACTAACCTAGGTTCTCACTGGTGGCAAGTTGTACCTCATTTAGGTTAACTCTAAGTTAGTCCTCCTCCTGTGAATAACTTTAATTCCAGTCACGCAATGATAGTGCTTACGTCATCATTCATATCTATCATGTTTTGGTTACAGTTAACAGTCTAAAAAAAGACTTATCTATAATTATAATTCGTAGTAATTATAAATTATCTATCTACTTTCCTATGATGTATTGTTAACATCATAAAATCTTAGCCGCCGCAAAAAACATCAAACAAATAGTTCAGAAGTCACAAGCGATAAACATTTCATAATCGAATACGTTTCCTTAGTAAAAGTGGAATAAATTCTTAGCTACTGGTTTTTCTTAGTTTCCTCGGTAATATTTGAACTATAAAACACAATAACGTATTAAAACTTGTTGCTACTTCCGTGCTAGTTTTATTGAGCTAGGGAATTTAAGCGTATTTTGTAACTGAAACCATGTTCGTAACTATTTAAAAGGATTTACATTTCCAGTACTTTTATAGCAGGATTCAGACCTGGAAATTTGTCATGGCTTGGAGAAAATGCATTGTATTGTTTGTAACAGAGTTTGCGGAAATATTTTCTTCCCTTGGGAATTTAGGTGTGTATTTTGTAATGGACTTGTTCCGATTTGTCTCTTTTATTTCTAAATATTTTGAGCTCTTATCAGCGTCTAGAAGTTGACGATTTATCAAGAGTTTATTGAGATGTTTCAGGCTCCTGCGATGATTTTTGATATCTGAAGTATAATAAATATCTCGAAGTATTGTCTAAGTGACAAGTTATTACTAGATTTTTCTGACACAGGAAGATTTTTCTAGCTCTTTCGCGTAGATCATAAAATTTGTTTTGTCTGGTTGAATATTATTTTAATGGCAGTTACAATTGAAAGCTCTTGAATTGCAATTAATTTTCAATGTCGTCTTGGATTGACGGGTGACGTTCAAGTGCTATCATTTCAAGTAGTAAGAAGTCAATGAAACTGATTATTACGTAGTAAAGTGCATTGCACATGTGCTTACAATTTAACTTAGCAAAAGCATAAGGACAGGCTTTTAATGTTCCCGCTGCAGGGACACAGGTCACCTCCCTGTGCGTGAAGGTGGGATATAACCCACCACTTGCGGATCAGAACGGGCTGGTGGGATTTTGACATGATTTTGCAATTTGACATGTCATACCGCAATGCAATGTCGTGGGAAATTGATGGTGAAACATTGCAATAACGTTGCTTGATAAGGTTTTAAAGACTTTTTTGGTATTTTTTACGTAAATACTAATCAAGAACCGCAAAATAGTAGTTGAGTAAACGGTAAAAATGCTGAAAAAATCAGATTTGAAAGCTGCGTTGCTGCAAAAGTTAAAATGAATTTATGGTAGGTAACTTGAAATTGAGAATCTCGATCTTATTGATTTATTCTCGACATTATAGTTTATTGCAGATCTAGGTGTCGGAATTCAAAACCATAGTTTAAACGTGTTTAACCCATTAATCTACTGAAATGACTGAAAACGGTGTCTCGTGCGAGTTCAAGTGTTTTTTATGACGTACTGGGTACCTATTAAATACTAACTGTTTATGTGATTTGAAATATTAATCTTTGCATAATTAATAATTATCGGTCGTTAAGATCGATCTAAACTCAAGTTGCGCATTTTGTTTTTTGCACTGTTACTGAACTACGGTTATATTTTTAATCAAAAAGATTGCATTTATTTTGCTTTAGAGCATTTATTTTGGCGCAAAAACAGAGATGCTACGGAACTATAAGTTCTTTTATCAGTCAAATGTCAGTCAATGTGTGAGGGGTCAAGGCGGAGATAACATAGTGTTGTGCCCTTATCGAGAAGAAATGTTGGGTCATTATGATACGGGCACTTTTTGTGGGGAATGAGCGTTAGTTTGAAGTAAGTGTTGTGGTGTTATCGATAATTAGACATTGTTTGTTAGAATGTAATTGAACAAATACGAAATGTTTTTTTTATTTTTTATTGTGTTGTTATTGAAAATTAGTTGCGCTTGTTATGGCCATGTTTTAATACAATTCGATAACATTTTAAATTGAATTGGATTTTGATATTTACGCATCAAAACGACCATAATTTGCAGCTTTTTTTTTCCAGTTTTTATATTAAAATAGTATGTGTTCCTACTTTATAAAACGCAAATAAAAATGAGTTTTTATGTATCTTTATTCGCTATCTGTATGCGGTTTGCATGACTACTGGTTAGTGAGGTCCAGCTATCTCAATAAAATATGAATTTATGAAGTCTTAATGAGCAAGACCCCCCAGAACTTGGAACTGCGCTTATATGTGTAGGCAAGCAAGTTTTTATTCAACTGCCTAGAAACAAATTTATTGTGATTTTTTATGATTTTGACGGTTATCAAAGAATTCCACTGAAAGAATTCGAAAGGAAACTCAGGAAAGTTTTTTTTATTTCAGTATCCATTGAAGAATTTTGTTAGGAAATCGCTCCGATTTTTATTTCAAAACAAAGGTGTTATGTTTAAAAAAGTAAGTAAAGGATACAAAAGCATTGTGAATGGATCTGAAAAATTGTATGTGTACAAATCTATGTTCGTTAGTAGCAAGACTGATTCTGTAAATGCGTTGTTTTCATTCAAAGAATGAATGAAACGATATTGAGTTAGAAATTAAAATGTTCACGGTTGAATTATTTGCTGCTGTTTTCTTGTTAATGGGCAGCTGATTTCTTTTAGTTTTCTAATTGGATTTGATTGTATTTTTTTTTTAAATATTAAATGGACCTACTCTTGACCTCAATCTAGTCCTGAGGACAGAGATGAGGTCGAAGATGAAACGAATGTATGTTTTTCTTTTTTAATGATGTTCTTGATATCATTTTTTTTTTTTGGTTAATCAGGCTGAATTTAACACTCGACAAGCGGTTTAGATGTTTCTGATCGCGTACAATTTTATTGGTGAAATACCGTTTTAGTAACGACTACAAAAGATTTAGTTTGTTAGGTACTGTGATGTAAATTAACTAGAAATTACTTAAGTAACTCGTCCAACTAATCACACGGTAATAGTTCAATTATGCAATACTTATTAGCTAATTTGAATGAAGTGTAGTCAGTAGAATGTTAATATTTATTTGTTGTTATCAATTCCCCTTACAATGTCTTCTACGCGTGCCGATATGTGTCATAGTAAAATTTCTAAGAAAGTTAGTTTAAAGTTAAAATAATATTTTTAAGTAACCGCAATATTAAAAGCAATGTTTCCACTTACCAAAAAAATGTTCTGTCCGGCTAACTAGCCAATTATGCAGCTAAGCGTATCCGCAAACATTTTCGAAAAAAACAATTATATCTCAAAATAAAAAAGAAAGCACCTCACTAAACACTCTCACTGTTCAAAATAATCGTTTAAAAATAAAACAGGAATAGAAGTGGTCGAATTCAGAAAAAAACTCAAAATTATCGTGTCTATGTTCGATCGCGTTCGGAATTTGAAAGTACGCGGGAACCGTCGCGCGTTCGAGGAGCGCGCTGGGCAATCGCTGACTGACGCGAGTTGCGATGGTTCGTTTCGATAGCGGTCTGAACCCGTGGTTCAGAGCAAGTGGTATTAAAAATTGGAGGGAACGCTCACACACTTCGCAGTACCTACCTACACCTAGAACGGATGCCCGTTGTTTATAATTTCGACGTTGACAAAAAAGTTTGCTAACTTAAAAATCTAAACATTCTTGAATTTGACCGATATGAACATCCTGTATAAAAGGTAAACAAAGCTTTGCTGATTTGGGAAAAAACAACTTCTTATTTGATAATTCTTAATTCTAAATTTAATTTCAATGTTGAAGGACTGAATTCATTGTAACTAACACTTAATAAAAATAAAAACATTGAGAAAGTAGTAAAAGTTTATTTTCATCCACTGCACACTAGATGGCGCTGATGATGCCGCCAACAAGATTGTTTACATATGTAGTTATAGCTACTCGCCACTAGATGGCATTGTAAACGTGAGATCAACAAGAGTAAAGATCATTTTAAAACTTGATAGATTTTTTAATGTATTCGTTTATTATGCAATTTAACAACTATTAAAATAACTTGATATTATTTATTATGTAACTACGACTCCCTATCATGTCATAAATTTGCGTCATCACTTTGCTTACTAACAAGGCAAGTTTTAAACGTAATTAACATTCATATAGTGTCATAAATATTTATCTTACCAATGAGTTAATTACCCATTAAAGACACTAACAGTAAAGTCTAGTACCTAGCTAGACCAATGGCAGCTATACACAAATCGTGTAGTTCGCGACATTAATAAGAGTAAATCATCTAGGCAATTGAACCGCGTTTTTCTGCAAGATTAATCTGGCCTTGAGCTAAGTAAGAGTTTATGAATTTTGATGAGGATTAGACATTGAGCTGCAATATATTTACTTTTTATACTTTTGCTTTGGAACGTGAGTTATGTTCATGAGTGATAGCTATTAGCTGACCCACCTTTGCATAAATGGTTGAGATTTTTTAGAATACGAATCGATAGAATTTTATAATAGGGATGATTCCTGAGTAAAAAAAAACATGATTCTATTTAGTCCGTCAGTTAGATTATCGAAAAATATTGGATACGTATTTTTTGTTTTAACAAATCAATAAAAATTGACGAAGATAAAACGCATCAAAGATCATGAGTGGGGGCTTGTGACGTCACTTTCCCATAAAAAGTGTACCGAAATGTGACGTCACAAGAGTTTTCGACGCACTGTATCGTCTTCATTTTTTGTTTACGTGAAAAAAGAGAAAATACTTGTCCAATATTTTTTGGAAATCTATCTGACGGACTAATTAGATTTTTTTGGTCATCTACCTTATTCTTTTATATTTCACTTACTTTGCTCAAATAAATAAAATATTAAAAAAAATATATATAAAATTCTATCGATTCGTATTCTAAAAAATCTCAACCATTTATACAAATGTGGCCAGCTAATCGCTATCACTCACTGTACCTAGCTAAGTATTAACTAAATAATTAATTAAACGGCGGGCGTAGGTATCACAAGTTAATGCTTTTGAGTTCCATAAGTAATTAATAAGGTAAGGAGGAGCTCGTGGCTAAATAATAACAGCCGCTCGGGTCAATCTTTGGTTAAGCCGTGCTTGCCTAGGTTGGTCTGTGGATGGGTGACCATCCATTACATACCGAGTTTCCTCCGTGCCTCGGAAAGCACGTTAAGCCGTTGGTCCCGGCTGTCATTTATAGATCTTTGACAGTCGTTAGGTAGTCAGTGGCCGAAAAAGTCTGACAACGTCTTACCAAGGGGTATCGTATTACCCAGTACTAACTGGGTTGTGGGGGTCAGATAGGCAGTCACTCCATGTAAAATACTGGTATTCAGCTGCATCCGGTTAGACTGGAAGCCGACCCCAACATAGTTGGGAAAAGGCTAGGCAGATGATGAAGTAATTAATAAGGTAAATACCTAATTAAAAAATACCGGCCGTATTTTAGCAGATTCTATGTGAGACTAAACGTCGGGAAGATATGCCCTAGAAGGACATGGGTACCTACCTATACTGACCTTATTAGTGGTTTTCAGAAAGATCTAGGTCAGAAGAATCAAGGTAATGAACCTGGACGAAGCAAAAGGAGTGACCGTGACCTTACCGTAAGGGTCACGGTAGGCATCGTTCTGTACTCGCTGCCGACCCTCATGAGTAAATGGCTTGACTGTATGCGCTTTTTATGTTTACTACAAAGCGATCAGAATGTAAAAGCGATTTTATTTCATGAAAATAAAACATGTCGTCATTGAAATATCCTGCATTGATGACGGGCAGCAACGACGTCACCGCAGTGAGGTCACAACTCAGTGTCACAGAAATTTTCCCAGCGATTGCAGATTCTAAGACTAAGTTTTATTCTTTAGTATGGGGTTTCTAATATTTTTTAGGATTCCTTCAACGTATTAGGATTGCGATTTCATTTATGAAGCGACGCAAATTAGTTAGAAGAGCAAAACCCTAATTAAAAATATAGGGCTCAATACGCTGCCTTGTGGCATCCGCGTTTAAACTTATAAGGCCACAGTGAAAAATAAGTTTAATTTTATTAAACCTCATTAACTGGCCTTAATATTACCGAAACAACGAAAAACTATACCAATTTTCTATACATAGATTTCCAAAACGAACCCTCAAATTGATTGGTTGTGATCGTGAGTTGTGACGGTGTATCAAACACTATTTTTGATGCAACCGGAATCGGATAGGATCTCCTGACTTGCCTAGTTTAGCAAGTAATTTACCCTAGTGTCTATACGACCCTTCACGAAGCTGTCAACCAAGTCTTCTGCACATCAAACTAAGTAACTCTACGCAAAAATTGATTGTTGGGAAATGACTTTCTTATTGGGGTGAAAAATCAAGTTTTACGGTAGGACTCGGTGCAACGCGCGGATGCATTGAATAGTACGGGGGTCGTGTAGGTATTTAAAGTAAAGTTAAAACATTAAAAAAAAACTTGATTAAAAGTTGGAACTTACCCCAATATCTCCGTAACTATAAGTTTCCCAGGTATGGTCCACAACAAAAAAAATATCGCAATGATGGTGAGAACAAATGCCCTTCGGCTTTGGTAAGATACCCTTGTATCTTAACATCCATTATTTTTGTGACCTTATAAAATCAGTTAGTAAGTCGGAACACGATTTACTCCACTTAGTTTAAACCCTTAAAAGGGCGCCAAGAAAAATTCCTAGGCTGTAACATAACCATATCCTAGATATCTTCATAAGGTAATAATCACCTATTAATCAGTAGTTAACCGATGACTTAATAGTTTTAACCAGAAGTCTTTGTGCGCTCATCGCTTCATTTGTCCAAGTTATTAAGTTGAACTAAGTAATTACATTACCTAGTGCTTAACAGGTACCTGGAAATAGATTTGTTAAGCTGTGACTTAACGATAAGGCTACATAATATCTGTCATAGTCTATTGTAATGAATTGATTATGATTGAATGTGAATTATTATTTCCTTTATTTATTTTTTTACCAATTAATTACAACTTTAAATATTAAATTTAAAAAATTTAAAAAAAAATTGTAGCCCACCGGTATTGGGAACAGGGTCCAAGCTACCGGGGCGGTCAGGGCTCTAGACAGAGGAACCTCCTAACAATACGAACCGTGTCCAGGAGTACCGCTTTCTGAATCAAGCCCTTGATCCAGTACGGGGCTGCGGGACTGTTCGAAAGAGATACCGTGGCCCTGGAACATAACGGGCAAAGAAGGAACATGGATGGGTTTTAGTCAGTACAAGTCTGACACTCCCCTCCGCTCCGCCCAGAGTGGGGGGGGGTCAATTGATGATTTCCAATCCGGAAAAAAAAAAAAAAAAAAAAAAAAAAAAGCCCTTGATCCAGCTGCCTAACGAGAGCCTCCTCAGGTATTGATCGAGGCTCTTGGCAATAAAGTCGAGGCTCTTGGCAATGAAGTCGAGGCTCTTGGCAATTAAGAATGTGATTTTTTTATTATTAATTTTAAACTGTTTCTAATAGGCTATGTATTCTGAACTAAATGAATTTGAATTGTGATGTCTGCATTATCTTCTTTAATGTCTATGTGATAAGGGCCTCCTCATACCTTTTTTTTAATTCACCTTATGCTTCTCCGGCCAATTAGTTTAAAACGAGTCCATATCGTCACGCCAGCGTTTCTTAGGCCTGCCTGTTACGACGCCCGTCTTTAGGCACCCATCGTGGGACTATTCTCGCTCATCCTTCGTTTAGTAGTTTATAACTAGTTCATGGCGTGCTAAAATGATAAGTTTCTCGTAAAATAGTTATTTAGGATGATTAGGATTAGCAGCTAGGATGTTAGTGTAGCGGGTTTAAGTTTGGAGTAGTCCAGGTGGTTTACTGCTGACTGCATGTGACCATTGGACCACAGATGCATTATCTCGTTTCTACACTTAGTGAGTTAGTTGGTTTTCGACCTAAAAATCTAATGGCTTTTAATTTTTAATGGCCATAGTAAACGATGACATAAGATGCTTTCAAGGAGCTGCACCTACAGAGGCCAAACGCGACTGCTGAGCATGAGGTCCTGGGTTCGATTCCCGAGTCGGGAAAAGTGTTAGGGTTTTTCCAGCAGGAATTTCTAAGTAGCAGCCACGGAGTCCGGATTTGTGTCCGGTTGATCGCAATAGGCTCTTATTCTTATAACAACATGGGACTTAAAAATAACTGGCGAAATGTGGGTGTATTATTAGGTACACGTCTGCCTCCTTTCGGGGATTACAGGCGTGATGTTGTGTTATGTTATAAATAAACAATGAATACAAATAAATATCAATGGTGGGCGTTTGGCTATCTGATGTCATTTTTGACATTGAAAAGTGCTAATTCGGGCCCTAATTTGAATAAATGACTTTTGATTTGATTTTGATTTGTAACTACTCAATTTCAACAACAACAGCAAAAATTTACCCTGTACCAGTGGCGAAGGTTACATACAACTCGATTCCCTTTGAAAAATGGGTAAGTCAGTATTCTATAGACAAATAATAAAACCACATGAAAGATACGTACTCGGCTTACCTATTACAAAAATTAACCCTTCGCTACTGTCCTGCACTATTCCAAGTCCCACATACACGAACAATTTCATAGTGCTCTAAACGCAATCAAGACGTAACTGGGTTATCGGCATACTATATCAACGAGGAACGTTGCCTTCTCATAAAAAAGTTAAATATAAACTACCAGTTAACATTTACGGTCTTTAAACCTAATTCTTAATTGGTTTCGTGACGAAAATTGTAATAACGTGATTGGAATTGGTGAATTATTATTGGTGCTCGGTTGTAAAGGATTGCGTCAACAGAAACGGTTTAAAATAAACGTTATATTTGTATGCCGTCACGAATCAGTATAAATTAATTACTTTCATTCTCATCTAATCGTATTTCTGAGGCTTCACACAGGAAGCTAAGTAATGTGGGGATGCGCCATGCTACACCGTTTTTAAACTACTGCGGCGATAACTGGTACAACTGTAGCGTGCGTGGCCCACCGCGGCATAGTCGTGGGTTATTTTAGTGCCAATTGTTTAGATGCATTATAGTTGGGATGGCTTCTAAGCTAGAACTATTTATTTAGGTGCCATAAAGATAAAGTTGACAGATAGGCCAGAATCGTCACACAGTGGGTGCCTGAAGACGGTCGTCGTCACCGAGGCAGCCCCAAGAAACGATGGCGTGACGATTTGGACTCGTTCCTGACAGATTGACCAGAGGAGGCAAAACACTGGGAGAGTTGAAAAGGAATGGCGGAGAGAGGCCTTTGCCCAGCAGTGGGACAGAAGGGTTTGACGCAGAATGTGCACTTCGCAAAATGTGCACTTCTCAAAATACACTTCTCAAAATGAGCACCTATCAAAACGAGTACTTCCCAAAATGAGCACTATTTTATCTTGCAGTAATTTTGTTGTTGATGCATGAACAATTATGTAGGTATATTATTCTGTCCTTGACCGTTACCTCTAGAATAGTCTAAATAAGCGTAAGTTACTACCATTGCGCCCTAACCTTAATAATCTTTAACAGTAAACGTCAAATTAATTATTTATTTATAATCGCCGCGGTAGACCTCGCAGGAGAGCGGGACAAGCTAGAGAGAACCAACGACCAGTGGATCGAAATATTTGGAGGTCATGGTCATGAGGCCTTTGCCCAGCAGAAGCATGACACAGGCCAACAGTAAAGGCGCAGACCCTACTATACTATTCGTGTATATGTAGAGTGTACCGCGTGCACAGCGTGCATGCTGTTGACAGCTTTGAGCTATGTGAGCGCATTATTCCAGCAAGCCACGCATTTACTAATGACGGTATAGCGTGCCCGTGGTTTGCAGTGGACACAATCACATACATTTTCTTGCATAGCGAAGCTTAACACACGTGCGTAGCCTATCCGTGCGCCGCGGTGGGTTTGCGCCTTTACTGTTGGCCTGTGTCATCCCTCTGATGGGCAAAGACCTCATGACTATAACCTCCAAATCTTTCGAGCCACTGGTCGTTGGTTCTCTCTAACTTGTCCCGCTCTCCTGCGAGGTCTACCGCGGCGATTATAAATTAATAATTAATTTGACGTTTACTGTTAAAGATTATCAAGGTTAGGGCGCAATGGTAGTAACTTACGCTTATTTAGACTATTCTAGAGGTAACGGTCAAGGACAGAATAATATACATAATTGTTCATGCATCAACAACAAAATTACTGCAAGATAAAATAGTGCTCATTTTGAGAAGTACTCGTTTTGATAGGTGCTCATTTTGAGAAGTGCACATTTTGCGAAGTGCACATTCTGCGTCAAACCCTTCTGTCCCACTGCTGGGCACAGGCCTCTCTCCTCCATTCTTTTTCAACTCTCCCAGTGTTTTGCCTCCTCTGGTCAATCTGACAGGAACGAGTCCAAATCGTCACGCCATCGTTTCTTGGGGCTGCCTCGGTGACGATGACCGTCTTCAGGCACCCACTGTGTGACGATTCTGGCCCAATTGGCACCTAAATAAATACTTCTAACTAAGAAACCATCCCAACTATGATGCATCTAAACAATTGGCACTAAAATAATAATATATAGATAACAAAAACCAACTCATCTTTTTCCCAGAAATCGTCTTGCATATCTCAACAGACAATCTTCCTATTCAAAATTAAATTAACTTACCAAGCTATTAAAATAAATTCAATCTGTCTGTCTGTTGGTTCTACGAAGTATTATGAATAATCTTGAATGTTTAATATCTTGTACGAGGTTGGAGGCTTGTTTAATTCAATACCAACTGGTTTTTGCCCCAACTTCCTCCGTGGCCGTTGATATTGGACCAATTTTAATTACCTACCGACGAACATCTACCTGGCTATCTTAAAAACGACTTTTTAAGATAGCCAGGTAGATGTTTTTTGTAACATTATCCTTAGCTAGAAATATAGCACAATAACCAGTTAATCCCATTAAATGTCGGAGAGGGAGACACCAAGGAAACGATAGATGAATTGTGTGACGGTTGACAGAGGAGAATGGAAGAAAAAAACGTGTTGCGCCGACCCCAAGTAACATGGTACAAGATGATGGACCAGTTGATCCCATTCGGTAGATCGTTCACAGTAGATAACGATAGATACTCAAACGACAAGCAGTCCTTCCAAGGGGTATCACGGTACCCAGTAAAAATCTAGATACTGGCTAACACGACATCCCTAGGAACAGATAGGCAGTCGCTCCAAGTAAAAATACTGTTATTCATCCGGTTAGACTGGAAGCCGACCCCAACAAACTTGGAAAAGTCTAGATACAAGACATGAAGATTCCTTGCAAAAACAAAATTCCTCTATTACAATTCTTAGCAGCCATTAAATTAACGAATTGACGTTTTACTTATGACTTCTGGTGGCCTACCATGACGTCGTGACGTAGTATTGGGAAAGAGATGGCGCTACACCTCCTCTATAGCTCCGTCTCTTTCCCACACTGGAGTGATATTAAAGCAATACTAAGACGTCATGGTAACCCGCCGACTAAAAGAATCAAATAAACCTGTAGTAGCTAAGCCAATTTTGAGCGCGAAATTAATTTGTTCACCTTTTTACGCTACTCATCGCCAATGTGATCGTGGCCTTACAGTATGGAGTCTTTAAATGTTAAGGTCAAATGTAACACGATGTGTATGACTTTAATAAATCTAATCATCATATGCATGAGTTGAAATGATTCAATCATAGTCTCATACAAACAGGAAAAAAACGAATATCCCTTGACGCCGTCGGGTGATTTCAAAAAGGGGAAGACGGGTTTCACAGAACGATTATTCAATCGTTTTTTGATTATTCATTGTCAAATTGATAAAGGTAATCCGGCTTATTGTACCATTCGTCACACGTGTAATTCTTCACATTTATTATAAATCTAAAATAAACCTTATGTCCACGACAATAAAGGTTACTGTACTGCCAAATCAGAGGCTTAATAACAATTAAGTAAGTACCGAATAGGTCTGGCTGGTTTTTTGTAGGCGCCAACTAAATTAAAACTTCCTATTGCTACGTTTTCCTTGTAGACGAAACTAGAAAGACCAGAAAAAAAATTAAAAAACATCGACCAGAATTTAACTACTTAAATTGAGCTGGATTGTCACCATCTGCTTCCAATCTAACCGGATGCAGCTGAATACCAGTATTTTACATGGAACGACTGCCTATCTGACCTCCACAACTCAGTTAGTACTAGGTAATGCGATTATCCCTTGGTAAGATTGGTTGACAGACTTTCGGGCCACTGTCGACCTGTAACAACTGTAAAAGATCTACAAATGACAGCCGGGACCAACGGCTTAACGAACTTTCCGAAGCCCGGAGGAAACTCAGCATGTAATTGGTGTTCACCCATCCAAGGACCGAGACGAGAGCACGGCTTAACCTAAAGATCGACCCCAAGCGCCTGTTATTATTAGCCACGAGCTCCTCGCTTTACTTTAATACCATTACCAACTGCTATCTTTTTCTTGAAGACTATAACAGATAAAGGATAAAAATACGTTTAAATTTTTAGGTCAATCAGATTTTTGTATGTATTTATTGCTCCCCATATACACCTCAGGAACCTCATGCTACTACCTTACCCCACCTTCCTCTCTATGCAGAACTTTTGTTAACGAAATCGACGTTTTGCTTACAAAAATATTTACTCTTAACGAACCATGATAATTCTTACGATATGCCTTGTAATTCTTGCGCTATGACGTCTAGTTAAACACAACAAAACATTCGTTTTCTATGCGAATCGAATTTCAAATGACTTATCATTAGGTTTTAAATCGCTAGGCAAATGCGTTATACACTCATCCACGGCCAATCACGCTCACGGTTATAATATGAAGTTAATACGCAACTATTAAAGACTATTTGCCACGCATCAACCAGCGATACTGGTTGGCAATGACCGACCGGTTTTAGCAACCAGTTTTTGTCAGCAGAAAATGTTCTATATCTTGATAAGCAAACTAATAAGGATTAGAAAGTCAGCTCACCTATGAGAAATTAATCTTTCTATATTTCTTGGTAAAAATAGATGGAAGAGCTCGTGGCTAAATATTAACTGCCGCTTGGGTTCTTCAGGTTAAGCCGTGCTTGTCTAGGTTGGTCCGTGGATGGTTGACCGCCCATTGCATATCGAGTTTCCTCCGTACCTCGGAAAGCACGGCTGTCATTTGTAGATGTTTGACAGTTGTTGCAGACCTGAATGTCTGACAAGTCTTACCAATGGGTATCGCATTACCCTGTACTAACTGGTTTGTGGAGATCAGACAGTCGCTCCATGTAAAGTACTGTTATTTAGCTGCATCTGGTTAGACTGGAAGCCGACCTCAATATAGTTGGGAAAAGGCTAGGCAGATAATGACTTCTTGGTACAAATAGACCTACAATAGTCATTGGGGTCTAATCATGAATTACGACCAGATTTGGTGAATCAAATTATACTTACCAAATCTGGTTCCAGGCTGATTGTATCACAGGATCCGTGAGTCACATTCAAACTCCCAAGTTGCAAGATGCTGACGAATTCATTTCTATAAGGTGCACTGGAATGAGTTGGCATGAATGACTAAGCTTGAGCAATCCACTCTGACTCCTTGAGCAGTTGGCCCCGCTACGAAGCCAGCTGACTGGCTTACCTTTTGTCTGTACTATTTCAAGTTTAACAAGCCTCTCATAAAACCAACCGATTTGGAAAGTTTTATTTTACAAACTACGAGTAAGCGATGAAAAACAAAGTAAGTAGTTTCATCGAAGTCCACGAAACGTGTCATATCACGTACTTCCGGGCACGCGTTGCCGTGACCCACTTGGAAATCTCTAAACTTGAACCCAAGTCGACCGGAGGAAAGGCAATCTCTGTTCATGGACGGCTCAGACCTTAAGTGCGTATGCGGCGTCTCCCCACAGACAATGGCCACCTTTCATCTTGCACGGCGTGCCCTATCACCTGCTCCTGTGATGATCTATTTACTGCATCAGTGAGCGGAGTTCGCGTGGCTGAGATTTGGGCTCAACACATTTGAACTTTTTGCCGTATCCATGGCAGAAGAGCTAGAGGCTAAGAAGATCACGTTCTATATCTCCATACTTAGTATTTGTTCAGTATTCTGTAGCTAAACCTACATTACAGAGAAATTTAATAATGTAGAGTAACATTTCGATGACAATCTAATTTTCCCTGCTCAACTCCCGTAAAAATAAAGAAAGTTAAACAACATATTAGACAGCAAATCACCATCTTTTAGCATGACTATCGAAAGAAACTATCACGGTAATCTATCTAGAAACTACCGTTGATTGTATAATTACTCAATTAGAGTTATAAGCATAATTTAGTCGTAAAATGCTGTCAATTAACACCTTGTTTACGTTCGCGCCTCTTCAATTTTGACGGCAGACAATTAGAAATCAGAGTTTACGAAGCTTGAACGAAATAGCAATGAATATGTAGTTATACTGAGGTTGGTGAGTAAAGTTGAGTGCACACAATGTTCAGTATCTAGTCATTTATTCGACGACACGGTTGGCGCAATGGCTGAACGATCGGCTTCTGCACTGCGTGTCGCGGGTTCGATCCCCGCACGGAACAAATATTTGTATGATCTACAGGTAGTTGTTCCGGGTCTGGCTGTTTGTGTATGTGAATTTAAATGTTTGTAAACGCACCCACGATACAGGAGACATTCCTAGTGAGGGGCAAAGTTCTATTTAAAAAAAAAAATCAGGAATACGGAAAAAGAGGAAGATAAAGGTAAAGTTATGCATATACTTAGATTGAAGAGGATGTGAAGGAGGCGACACATAGGCAGGTAAAGGAATTGGCTCTTACTAGACCCCTTGCTAAGACTGGTTTTCGGGCTTTAGGGTTCTTGGTACCAAGAGCTGAATAGACTAAGCAAGGGGCTGTGTTGTGGAGGTTAGATAGGCAGCCGTTGCACGTAAAATACTGGTATTTAGCTGCATCCAGTTAGACTGGAAGCCGACCTTAATATGGTTGGAAAAAGACTAGAATTTTTAATATTAGAATATTAGAACTAGAATGTGCTGCAACGAGAAGAGAGGAATCCTGCTTAAAATGAAGACCGTATTGTGATTCACCTTTCCCTAATAATATTTATCAAATCATCCATCTAAATTACTAGGTTTTGTGGTCATTTAAAATTAATGTTTATAATAAATCTGTATATACAATCCCATAAAAATCGATATTGTATGTTAATGAGATTGCTATCAATTTGTCTACGACTCGAGTCTATATTGGGTGTTATTTATTGGGTCAAGAAGTTAGGATCTTAGTGTCATCACTTCTCATTTACCTTTTAAGGAATTTTGATAAATAACTTTTAAGTAATAAAATTCATCGAGACAGAAGAATAGCTGCAATAGAGAATCAAAGTTACAGCTATAATAGCTGCAGGCAGTAGGTGTATAATAAGAGTCAAAGATTATATTGATTCAGTAGTGATATTCTACTAAATCATCATAATCCTCATTCATTAGTTAACAAAAATTCACATCTTTTTGCGAGTTATAAATACAACTAGAACACTAGTTAGATTTTAGAATAAAACCACCAAAATAATCCGTAATTAGATGAATTAATTTACACTCGCTACCCGATAAGTATGATGAATTAGTCGACACGGAACCATAAAGCTCACGCTACGTTTATCATGTATTATTAAAAAAAATCCTCGAGCAAAATATTATTTTTTGTCGTCACCACGCCATTTTCACTCAATACACGCGTTATTTAAATATTCAAAACATGTATTGATAATGCCAGGTTAAAGACAGACCGCTACCGGCAAGAGCCTCGCATTTCTATGACTCATACCACAAACATTAAAACACACATCGGTCCCCCCTTACACGCTGTTTCCGTAAACGGACGCTTTTTACTCGGAAACTATTTGTGCTGTGGTGAAGATTTATGTCCATGTACGAGTGATGAATGACCATGTTTTAAATGAAAATGCTTTTAATGTGAGGATTTTAGGTGACGTGGTGGTCAAAGAGTTCAACGAGTAGGGATACAGTCTTTATTGAGATCGGGGGGAAGATGAAAAACAAACAGGAATAACAAGCTTTAAATAAGGCCTGAAATAAGGAAATCACAGTTTCAATTAAAATGTGTCAAGGAAGACATGAATATTATAAATTCTTAGAATGAAGAAGAAGGAGGAGCAGTAACGATGAAAGAAGAGGATGTCCACAGCTTTAATCATGACATTGAACAAGGCTCACTTCTCGGACTTACTGTATCCATGACTAGTTTGTATGTAACAATACACAAGACCCAAACGAAGAATGATTAATGTTTTTGTCAAGTTTGTTAAAATGAATGAGACGCGAGTTGGAAAAGCGCCATGTTATGATCAATAATGTGTAGTGTCTGCAAAAGGTGAGGTTTACTGCAGTAAACACATGAGTGCCCTTTCTACATTTCGAAATTTAATAAATACGGTCTCAAGTTTTTAACCACATCATCGATTAGTCTACCATCCGATTGACGAGTGATAATAAAATATTATGAAGCGGTAACCGTTCATAATTATCATAAAATAGGTTCAGTAGGTACTAATAATGTGTACCAAAAATAACTAAATGACTACGGAGATCAGAAAACAGTTATACTTGCTTGGGCCAACGGAATAGTAGGTTCAGCATACTTCATTTGGAACTTTGGAATAATCCGAAGGCGAACTCATTTGTTCTAAAAGTACCATCGCAGATTCACAACGAAACAATATTGGTAAGTGATGTTTTAAGAGCTCATCATCAGGATTATTTTTTGAGAAAAATCTCCCGGTGAGATAAAACCTTGTTATTTTTTAATTCATATAAGAAGGTTTAGTGATTCAGTGTCAAAATGAGCAGACCTATTATAATCTACTAGCTTTTGCCCGCGGCTTCGAACGCGTTAATTTAGAATTTGACAATCAATTCGGGTTGTACAATAAACTTAGTTTCACATTTATAATATTTGTAAGGATGATAATGAATATTATGATACAACCAAAGGAAAAGCAACTGAACTTTGTTTTAACTATGACTTACCTAACTACAATGGCATGTTTAAATTGCAGTTCGTATCGATTCAATAGTACTTCGTGTTATTGTTTCTACATAATACGCCTCGTTGCTGTAGCGATCTGGTTACCCAGGTCAGGGTAAGTGTCATTAGGTTATTCCATTAGAAATTTCTAAGTAGCAGGCGTATCAGCAACGGAGTCTAAATTGTGCCCACTTGGTGGCAATAGATTCGCTCCCTATAACATGGGACTTGGACATTACTGGCGAAATATGGGAGTACTATTACACCACTGCCTATTCTTCGGGGATTACAACCATGATGTTATGTTACTTACTACGCCTTTTTTCTTTTTTTTTCGTATGGGAAATCATCAAATGATCCCCCCATTCTGGGCGGAGCGGAAGGGAGTGTCGGACTTGTACTGACTAAAACCCATCCATGTTCCTTCTTTGCCCTTTGTGTTCCAGGGCCCAGTATCTCTTTCGAACAGTCCCGCAGCCCAGGCAGGCATCGGCCCATGCGGACCCCTACTTATTTGCTGACATCTCTTTCTGTTCTCATCTTTGTGTTCCAGGGTCACGGTATCTATTTCGAACAGTCCCGCAGCCCTGGCAGGACTTACTACGCCTTTGTGTATGGTTGCTGTATCGTGTATGTCGTGTTTGGAGTCGCATTTCGTACTATCCAAGTTTAGGAATATCATGATACCGGTAGGCTAGTATGTCATGAATCGTGTTATGGTATCACCCACGATTTTGTAGTGAGAAATCAATGACAATTGTTCGTAGCTAAGTAATAACAGCTACATGGGACGATCTAAGGCTAAGTTACGGTTGCCGCGATCGGTCTGTGGATGGGTGACCATTCATTGCAAATCGTGATCAAAACGCTCAAAAAGCACGTTAAGCCACTGGTTTCATTCATCATCCATTCGAAGATATTTGGCAGTTGTTACGGCATAATAAAATGTGTTTACCAGTACCTGGGTTGTGGAGGTCAGACAGGCAGTAATTCCATGTTATATACTGATATGATGATATCCAGCTACATCTGGTTAGTCTGGATTCTGGAAGTCGAGTCCAACTTAGGAGAGGCTAGGTTCGATGGTGAACCGGAAAAATATTTAACTTAAACGAAAAACGCTTGGAAATATTGCTAAAGGTACCATACAAAATTGTATTTACTTACGTCGGTATTAAGTACCAATTACTACCAATGCGGGTAAGACAAATGCATTATGTCACTTAGTTTTATATCTAGTTATGTACATTTCGTATTATGGTGAACCACAACTCCACAAGATCCTCCATAACCAAACGGTCAATGACCTCGAAGACGGCATTTTTTCTCTCAAGCGGAACCGCAGGATTTCAAGTAAATAACGGCATGAATTATGAGGATCTTTAATGTAGGCAATTTTTCTTCGTTGGTGCAAGTTGAAACTCCGACTTTTCGAGTAATAGCATTAATTTGGGAAGCTCAAATTTTAAGTCACTGACCGCTCTGTTCCCAAACCTTTGAAAACACGTCATATTTTTGCAGAATTTGTAACTTAGGCCCGAGATAAGTGAAGATACGAGACGAGTTATAGATTCTTGAAAATTGTATGGGAACCGCTTGTAATAAAATTCTATCTTTATTTTTACACAGCTTTTTCACATTCTTTGACGTTAACTAGAGGCATTTATTTAATTTCATTAGCATCAAGAAAAACACAAAAGCCCTGTAAAAATAAAGATCGTTTTTTAAAGCGGTTCCGAAACAAATTTCAAGAAACTATAACTCGAAAACTGTAAAGAATCATGAAACATACATTGGGTATTTTTTATGATGTCACTATTCGTATCACCTGGCATGTTTAATTCTATAAGCAATCCGTAAGGCCTGGTATTCAGTAAATCGGAAACGAGCTGAGTGGAGAAAAGACGTGTGGGAATCGACCAATCACATTGGTTTAAATCCACATCGAGTCTGTCATCTCTCTCATTATTGGTGCAATCCCCGATCGGTTCGTTACCGCTTTAGGTCTTCTTACTGATAGCAGATAGATTTAAAAAAATATCTTCATTGACCATTTATCTCTCGCAATGAACCTTGAACCTGCAACTCACGGACATCAACTGTCCCATTTAACAAAGCATTGTTCACGTCAGATAATGCATTAGTATCGTAATTATTTAAATGACCTTTGAAATTATTCTAGTGAAACACATCTGCAGCTACCGAGTGTCACACGAATAGGGTTACCATCCATCCGGATTTTTCTAGACATGCCCGACTTTTTAGCCCTCCGGCCGTACTTTTTCCTGATTTTTCGACTTAAGGGGAATTTTTAAGAAAAACCAAATTATTAAATGCTTACGGCGAAAAGAAAGATAGAGTACTCTCATCATCATCATCATCATTCTCTTGCCCATATCCTAATTCATTTGGGGTCGGCGCAGCATGTCTTCTTCTTCCATATTACTCGTCATATCATCAGACACCTCCTTTTTTGCCATATCATTCTTTACACAGTCCATCCATTGTTTTTTTGGTCTTACTCTACTCATATACCCGTCCACATTCATACTCAAAACTTTCCTCACGACATTTTCCTCATTCCTCTACCACGACAACCGATTACCACACAACTTTTCAGTCACCGGCGCCACTTTCAGACTTCTTCTTATATACTGATTTCTTATTTTATCCATTCGCGTAACACCACACATCCCTCTTAGTATTCTCACCTCCGCCCGATAGATTACTGTACTGTATTATATTACAACTCTTTAAAGACCAAATGTTAAATGTCCAAATTTTTTTTACAAATGGCGGGCTTCTTATCAGGACTTTCAAATTTGGATATTATTATGGTAGGTAACCCTAAACACAACGAACCTATTTATGTTAGAAAATGAATGGCAGGAAGCGATGACCCACTGCATGGTCTTTTGTGATGTTGTCTGTCCATTTGTGTTTGGATGCAACTCTTAAACAATGTGGTTTTATAGGTTAATCACAGTGATACGTGACGGTCATCTTTTGTTTTGTAATCCAGCTCTTTGTCTGTTTGGAAATCCCCTTATGGGTAGGTACTGCCAAGGATAGGCGGAAGGCTGTTTAATATAGTCACAACATAAATATTATTGTATAGTTTCAAATATGTATAAAATATAGTTAAACATCTATCTACTAGTACGTATTATACCCTATGGTTTACCTAACAGCGCTTCGAAGGATCCTTACTTTTAGTTCACCTGCATACTGTACGTCTATAAGGAATCGTGTTTATCCTATTTGAAGTTTCCCACTCATCATCATTCTCTTCCCTTCTCTTAATTCATTTGGGATCGGCGCAGTATGTCTTCTTCTTCCATACTTCTCTATTCACTCGTCACCTCGTTTCTTGCCATATCATCCTTTAGACAGTCCATCTATCGTTTCTTTAGTCTTCCTCTGCTCTTATACCCATACACATTCATAGTCAAAACTTTCCTCACGACATTTTCCTCATTCGTCCACATCACATGCCCATACCACATCAACCGATTACCACACAACTTTTTAGTCACCGGCGCCACTTTCAGACTTAATCTTATTTATTCTTTTTCATTTCTTATTTTATTCATTCTCGTAACACCACATATCCCCGTCAGCATTCTCATCTCAGCCACAAGCCATTTGCATGTGGCTGAGCCTTTCATTCATCCCTGTTCAGACTATTTCCATAAAATTTTACCTATATTTTTATTTTGCAGTTCAGTGAAAATTTGGTGCGTGCACGATATTTAAAGGGTTAGTGACACTATTCTTGTTGCTATGAACATTTTTACACTGTACAGTAAATTAACCTCATTTAAAATACTAAATTATTAGTATTAGTAACAGTTTGTATCGTTTTTTTTATTGGCGTTTCTTTTTACCGGGTCGTTTCTATTTCATTGACAGTGACATTTAAATGGCGTTGTCTCTTTTACTCCTACTGAACTTCGCATCTTTTGTTCCACGTGGGCTCTCTCACACTCCCTGGGATACAATTGTATTGTTTGTTATTTACGTCTAAAACTCCTTCATAGGCTACTTGATCTTCTTTCCCATGATGCAGGTGACTTCAAAAGGCACTATTAACTCCATGGACTATCATTACGTTACCGATACCGCTACACATTTGCGCCCGCGCCGCCCCGGTCGAACCAGTCACAGCTACCGTAATCACCTAGGCTTTAACATGATTGCTGTGCGTGAGCAAATTGCTAGATCATCGCTTAGTATGTTGAACAGTTTCCTTTTAGTAATAACTTGCGTATAGGATGGACTTTGGCTTTTAATAAAATGTAAGAAAAACTATTTAATAGACTGTATTAGTGGCAGTTAAGGTATAATTTTATTAATCATAGCGGATATTAACTTGATCTAAGGAATCTCCAGGAAGGATACTGGTATTTATATCCCTCCTACAATGTCGTACTTACCGACTGAATGAATAATGGGCCACCAGAAAGATATTATACGATTTATTATGTTGATTTGGTATATGAGTAGAGGAAGACCAAAGAAACGATGGATGGACTGTGTAAAGAATGATATAGCAAGAAAGGAAGTGTCTGGCGAGATGACGAGTAATAGAGAAGTATGGAAGAAGAAGACATGCTGCGCCGACCTCAAATGAATTGGGATAAGGGCAAGAGAATGACGATTATTATGTTGATTTGAGTTATGAAGAAAATCACCAGCGAATAGCTTAATAAAGCTAATAATTGAGCTTGACAAATAGCTACTGTGACTATTGTCTCTTTACCAGCTAATTATTACCTATAATACAATAATAATATAATTGTCCTTAGGAGGCTCTCTTGCGCGGCTAGGTCAATAGCTTCAGAAATCAGTACTCCTGGACACGGCACTCGTAGTGAGAGATTCCTCTCTCTGGAGCTCTGACCACCGGCAGCCTGGACCGTACCTGATGCCGATGGGTCATCTATTTTTTAAATATTTTTAAATGTTTTAAACATTTAGGTATGTTATCAAAAATATAAAAAAAATATGTAAAATATAAGAGTAAAAATTGAAATATTATAATTGTCCTTGCGTCCATATTGTTGCTATAATTAGTGGTAAATAAATAAATAATAATGAATAATATTCGGATAGGTACATTCTGATCATTGTTCGTTTTATAAAGGCTGGTTATGTTGCGTGATACAGTCAGTCACGCACGGGAAAGACCCGAGTTCACGATTGGACATCTACAGGACAACTTAGCTGATGGAAACCTGAACAGAATTATAACAAGCTCAGAAAATCCCTGTTTTTAGTTTACTGTAGTTTCTTAACAACTTTTTCCTAAAGAAAACTCGTCATACGCTGAATCAATTAGGTATGTACGTTTCGTATCCAACTATTTGTGTTATTGTACGTGACTATCTTATTAAAATTACCACTGTACTACCGCAAAGCTTCTACCTTATAATAATAACCTCAAGCTATGAAACATCCACAAAGGAATTCCCAATACCTGTCGTTCGAGGAATTTCCGACAAAGCCTTTGATAATCACACAAACAAAAAAACACCTTACTTAACTGAGATAGGACTCAACATAGAACAGCATAATACCATGTAACACCCAGGTAAGATTAACACGACTTAATTCAAAAGTCCTGTTCGCTATACAAAAGGATTTTGACAAGTCTATTTTTAATTTTGCAGGTTTATTTTAAAACATGCGACGGTTGAAGCAATTTCTGATAAATTGTTTTTTTTTTTCTGCTAATGCACTTGTACACACGGCGGCACATGAAGCTGTACATTTCTAGTATAACTTGGCCTCGCTTTGTATAGATTTTCTATACAATGAGAGATCCGCAAAAACTGTTTTTTTCTGCATAGCTTGATTGACCGTCGTGCATACATAGACTACAGGTTTCGTAATTATTTTGTACCAAGCAAGCATTTACTATGCCATATAAAGTTATTTTCCAATCGTTTTCCTGCTAGAAATACTTACCAGGAGAACCGGTATCCTGATGGTAACCTGTCTTCATAAAGATAGTTACCACATTAAAGCACATAACATTTCCTTCATTGACATTCTTGTTGTAGTACTGGATCAGCTATAGCCACAGCATTAAAGTTCGCCGTTACCGAACTCGGTAAGGAGGGCTGTATACACCGTGACTTTTTAGTCGTCTTACAACGGCAGCCCACTTCATGTATATATAATATATACTATGTAATAAATACTAAACATTCATTAAAAAAATAATAGGTATTTATGAGATTTTAATAATTATAAAATAATTATCATTGTGCCGATAGTTGTAGCAGCCAATGGCTTAATTGCCAAGAGCCTCGACCAATACCTGAGAAGGCTCTCGTTAGGCAGCTGGATCAAGGGCTTGATTCAGAAAGCGGAGTACCGGGGAGTGCCTGGACAGTGGACACGGCTCGTATTGTTAGGAGGTTCCTCTCTCTGGAGCCCTGAGCGCCGGTAGCTTGGACCCTGTTCCCGATACCGGTGGGCTACAATTTTTTTATATTTTTAAATGTTTTTTATATTGTTGTTAGGTTAAGAAATATTTAAAAATGTATAAGATTTGTATAAAAATAGATAAAGGATAAAATAAAAATATTATTCAGTATTATGACGCATGACGTAGTCAAAACACCCTGTTGCGAGCGATGATCTACTGGACTCGAGTGCTGGGTAGGTATTGTTCTCCAGTTTGACACGTAAACATCATTAACAGGATGTTTTATAATTATTTTTTTTTATTATTATTTTTCTTTGTACCTCTTATGGAAGATAAAAATAAATCACGCCTAAAGCTATTTCATGTCGGGTACATTGAGTGGACGACCTTTGTAAGACGACTAATCTATATCTCTGCCCAGAGACGAAGCGTAAGCTTCTATCTGTCAAAATCACGCTAAAATGCACTGGCTTGGGCGGATAGTAGCCTACGTTTATGCTATGTAGACGATACCTAGCGTACATTACTTTACTTACGCTTCGATAAGTGTTCTTTACAACTTTAACGAGCAAGTGACACAAACACAAGTAATCAAGGATCGCAGAAACGTCTCAAAGGGGAAACAGAACAATTACCATAATTTTGGTGTAAACGGACCCTTCACGAAGCCGCCAACCAAGCATTCTCTACATCAAACTAAGTAACCCTACGCAAAAAATATTGTTAGGAAACGACTTTTTTTGTAAAAAATCACGTTTTACGTTTTAAACTCAATGTAACGGACTCAAAGCATTGTGCTGATGGATGCCTTGAATAGTAAACAGGTCATTGAAGTAATTATAGTCAATTTAAAACTTTAAACACTAGTATTTAAAAAAAAACTTGTGAAAAATTTGGAACTTTGACCTCAAATATCTTCGTAACTAGAAGGTTCCCAGGTATGGTCCAGAACAAAAAATTGATAGCAATGACGGGGAGAACAAGTGCCTTTCGGCTTCATTAAGGGTATTTTTACACCCTTTATACCTAATAGCTAGATCATTACCCCATATCAGTTCCATGTTTTATCTCTTGTAGTGATAAATCCTCTGCCTACAGGCACGTTATCGTATGGTACACAAATCTTGCATCAGTTCACTATTAGTCTGTTAAGTGCACCCCAAACAAAAAAGATAAGATAAAATGAATTACGACTGCCCAATAACTGAAGATTATATTTCATTCTTTAGGTATAATATCTTGGTTAGAGACTTGAAGGCTGTCAGAAAAAATACCAGTGATGAATGATAGCCTAGTATTGGAATGTGGCCCATAAAATGCAGGTGGCTTGCCCTATTACATCACATAATAGCTTGTTACAATAAATTGTCAAGAAAATACTACCATAAAAGAACAAGAGTTATAGATTAACAGCCGTTAAATATATCCAAGCGAACCGATCAACGAACACATTATAAGTTTTAATTTGTTACTGCGAGCTCTGTGTGAAATATACGCAACGGCGAATATCTGACCTCTACAAGCCAAGGTAATTCCGATATTCAAGATTTGGATCGTTTTGGTTCGACTTTAAGGCTTCGGATGTTCCTAATACAGTCATTGCTGTAGCATTTTAGACGGTTCATTCAGCAGAGACTAGCCATCGAAGCAGAAATGACGAGATTGGGCACGAAATGGGTGCGCTAACAGACGTCTTTCTTCTTTAGTCAGATGGGACGGGAAACTGAAACAAACGGAGAGAGCCGTTTGTTTCAGTTCAGGCGCAGGACAAACGGTTTTACGTGCTGTCCGAGGCACGGAGTATCATAGCACTTACTTTCAAAGTCCGGTCAAAACACTAAAAACATTTTACCCGACATTAGAACTCCACGTTGAACAGCAAGAAGACTGAAAAAGATACAAGGTCCATTTACTGTAGACTTCACAGACTTACAATAACTACAATCTCTCTGAAGGTCAACACTGTCCTCAATACAGACTTATCACTACATACAGCTGTGTGCAATAATCACATTTTAACATGCACATATCGATCACAACAGCTCATTACAAACGACAGCTCATTTCCTAAGAACATTAACATTGCTTTCACCCTCATTCACTCCAATATATACTTTGGTTTCTTCGAAACATATAATGGAACTTGAAGCTCTAGTATCTATGAAATCCATCATGGTTCACACGTCTTGATTGAGTCTTTTTGTCTTTCACTCACAAAATTGGTAACGCCTAGAAAATAACTTGTTTCTTGGTGCCTCGTAATGCTAAAACTACCTCAAGTATCTTTGAGATAGCAGAGTTTCTAAAAAATGAAGGAATGATGCCCTAAGAGACTCCTAAGGGATTTCAGATAAAATTAACGATAGTGTTTTTTAAAGAACCAGTCGGATATGATAGAATTGGTGCACAGTAAGCCAAAAGGCCAGTTTCGAATATTGGAACCGGTCATGCAGTGTAAAAGCAGTAAATACCCACATGGCCTGCACTACAACTGTGCACCTAAGAAATGAGGTTGGTCAACAAGGCATCCTCTAGATAAAGCGAAAGCAGCATTTGGGGACACAATAATGCGGCTTGAAAAGTAGAACAGTGATCTTATTCATAGCCCAGACAAAACGGCAAGCGTACATGCAAATAATATATTCAGTTGCATGATATAATGATGAAGCAGTATATATATTTTGCACCAACCGAATCAATTAGTGCTACATAAGTTCGCATGTTATCAGCACACTCAATAACTCTGTCACACAAATGGGATTTGTATTGTTATTATAAATTAACGCGAATCTTGCGAGACACGTCTTCAAAAGATAAAGCTCTATATTTAGGTTGTAGTAAACAATACTGTTTAAGAAGATAGTTCTGTGAATAAGAATTTTGATAACATAAACAAATATGAAGAGTTTTTGATTGTTGATCATGAGGAAATGAAAAAGCAGGATAGTGTATCATTTCCTGATGTTGTAATTATTTATTTATTTAACACTTCAAGCACAAAAGTACAGAGGCGGACTTAATGCCATAGGCATTTTCTACCAGTCAACCTTTGGGTGATGCAGAGACAAGCAGTGGTAGGTGGTGTGTTGTACTTGAACTAGATGACATATAAAATGAATCATTGAATTAATCTGTACACGGCGCGTGGCAAGCTGGAGATTGGCAGCGTCTCTTGCTCGTGCTGCGGTAAATTCATGCAGTTGAGCACTCATGGAAACTATATAATCTATACATCTACCAACCAAATAGTAGAACGTGAAACTAGAAGATCCAAATCACAACAGGAGATAACCTTCATAATAGCAATAAGATAAACAACATAGCATCAATAACATACAATGCAATTTTGAGTGAAGGCAGTAATTGCAAAACGTCTTGAGTATTGAAGGCAAATCGTAAAACCCAATTAGTAATAAACTAAAGGCTAATTACTGCAGGTAACTGTTAAATAGAATCGTTAAAATGGACATTAGTAAATAGCTTGAAGTTCTTAACTACACTATAGATGACGATAGACAGAAAGTTTGGTAGAACTAGATTTATCATTAGGAAGATATCTCTAGTTAAGATGCAACGATGATGGCTATCACAATGACGCATATTTTGTAATACATGTTAACGATTGCAGTGTTAGACGAATTTGATTAGCATAATGTGCCCACCTGTGCCCACGTTTACGTGTCTGGGTACAACATTTCCTAATACCATCGCTAAGATTTTAAATGCAAATGATTGGGCTTAGCTGTTAAATAGACTAGACTACCTTATCTGTCGTCTATGATCTTTGATAGGCCTAAAAACTGTTTAGTTCATAATACTTACATTATGTGAGATGTAAAGCAAGCTAAGTTTGACAATCGTATTCGAGCCTCATACTATGCGAGTGGTGCAGATATACCTTTTTTAGTTGACCTCTTCTATTCCAAAGTCATGAAAAATATTGTTAATTTTGGTGAACTTCATGAGTAAGTAGAAATTGTTATTATTTTCTCACGAGTCATAAAGTCCTTCAGGTTTCTCATGAGCTAGAGAACGCGGTACCTCGTTCGTATTACAGATTAACCAAGAAGAACCAATAGTGCCTTCAGAAGTATTTTTACATTTACATTTTTAAGTACTTTCACATTTGTTTTAGCCTTGACTACAACGATGCTAACTTTCTCCAACGAATTCAGTCGAACGCAAATAACAATTAGGAAGCTGAATTCGCACAATAGATTTTAGTAAAAGAAACGTTTCATTGTAAATCAGAAAGGTTATATTTAAACTATATAGACTAGCCTGACGATTCGCTCCAGACGAAAGAAAAACAGATTTTTCCAGAAGTGTGAGATGGTTAGAATTTTCAGACAATCAATGTAAATCTTTGTGAAATTTTAGCGTGATTCTTTTGTCTGGCATTAGCTGAATGATTCAGCAAAATTTCAAGATATTATCCAACACTAACTTGTAAGTACGTCGCACAATATAACACGATGAACACGACGAATATGACGAGCTTTTACCACCACAAAACTAACACTCTTTCTTAAGAATGCCCAAGACTGCAAATCCCGCAAAATTGTAGGTGCATTACATGAGGAAAAAATATCTAGTACACTTGCGTGCAACAGCATAAAGGTAGAATAACCACCTGTCAAGTCATCAGGGTACCTAGTACCAAGGTACAGTACAGTTGACCGCACACCAGAAACGTAGCATTTTGAACGTGAGCTGGCCTAGTGTAGTAGGTACGGAGTTTCATAGAACAAGAGGTCAGCTTAAGGTATCTATTGTTTTTGTACTATACAACTATGTTAAGACTTTGTGGAGAACTTTGTGGCGTTGGTCATTGTATTGTATTGTATTGTATTGTATAAATTGTATAACGGGCTGGTGTCCGCAACTTCACATCAAAGCGCGTATTTTGCGTGCGGTTGGGAAATTTTTTCAATCCACCCTAACTCCCCGAGAAACGCCAGCAGCGCCTTGATATTGGTGACAATCTCGCGGAGAGTACCTGGGACCGAAGTACTTTGCCGTAGTATATGACCAGCCTTCGTCATATAAATATATTGGTACGTACAATATTCTTGATTGAGCCATGTCTTGTGTCTTTTAGTCTCACTCAAGCTAGTGCACAACCAGCTACCTAGTCAAATGGCATAATCAGTCTATGACAAAACCAGGAAACCAGCACTCCTAAGAGATATTTCTCGACGGCATGTAAAGCCAAGTCAGAGGCCCATAATAGAAAGAAAGAAAGAAAACATATTTATTTGACCCATGCCACAAGTGCACACAACAAGCACAAAAAAAATAATTAAAAATTAAAAATCTTAAATTTATACAATAAAAATGTTAAAACAAAACAACAAAAAAAAAGGAGATAATATTGTGTGTCTCACGGCTGCGCCAAATAGGCCCAGTTCAGCAAACTGCCGAGCAGATAGTGACCGACGCTGGTTTTCAACTGGACCTGAGATGGTGATGTGACGGACATAATAACTCTGACACCAGGGTAGGTACTAACCACACGATAAAGAACAAGAAAAAGTCTATGACTTTCCCACTGCTGGGATTTAGGCTTCCGATCTATAAGAGGGAGTGGCCCATAATCCACCACGCGGGCCAAAAGCGGGCTTGTAACCAGTCACATGATTCGGTGTTATTGCTAAATTCGTGACATACATACTGTTGCCTGTCACGATTAGTGTTAATGATTTCAGCGTCATCTTGATAGTCTAGAAACCGACCCAAACTGGAAGTTGGTAATTATTATGAGGCTAGAATCTAGATTGATGGTTTAGACATTCGTCAAAAGGAATGTCTGATAAGGAGTTGAAATCTGGTTGGCTTCCTCAAGTTACACTATATTTAACTTAGATATAATAACTTGAGCAACTTAGGGCTCTGCTGGTATCGTGACTTAATAGCATGTAAGCATAGTTCACAAAGTTAGTCATGTTACCTTATGGCGCACAGCCAAAATCATCTACGATCAAGTTACATTCAAGTGACGTCACATCAAAACAGCTGTTAGTTGACACAACACTAAAAAAAAGTCGTTACAAGCCGAATAATTTCTCTTCACGAATTCAACTATTTAATTTAGCCACCTAATAGGTCATTATTTTGCAATTAACTTACGACAACATCCAATGTGGAGGTAGAGGACATGTCGATTGTGAAAATCCCCTCGCCACTCGACGCGGGCACGACTTTAGTACCACGTTTCGGCACCTTAAAGCACCCCATTAGTTTAAAAGTACGCACCATTATCACTATTTGCACAACAAACACTTTTTTAATTCAAAAACGGTCGTGTTTACACACCGAATAAATCAAATATGGCGGCAAAACGCAATGGCCGTGCGAACGCGGCGCGCATGCGCGGTTGAATGACAGTTTGGGTCATTATGGCGCGAAGCCGGTGCGGCCAGGTAGATTTTGTCTATTTTATCCGGAACTTGATGGTCAGTGAAAATAAAAAACCTTTTTGCATTGTTTCCTAGGTGTTAGGTTTGTGAAGAAAGGAGATACATTTTTCAAACCCGTTTTGTATTCCCACGGTTAATGGTGCTTTGTGAAGTTGTTATGGATTTTAGCCATTTTTTTAAAGACAGTTTTAGAATTTTATATAAAAATTTATATTTTTAGACTTGATTTGAATCAATTATTTTGCCTTGTTTTTGTGAGCAACTGTTTTCAAGATCCCGCATATTTGTTCATACCTAGCCACTTTTACATATAACTGACAGATTGATTTCAGCAACCGACAAAATTGCTATGCACGTTGTTAAAATATTGTAAGTCTTCTTAATATACAGGGTCTACAGGGTACTATAGACCCTTCACATAGCCGTCAACCAATCATTCAAGCATTCTGTACATCAAACTAAGTAACTTTACGCAAAAATTATTGCTGGGAATCGATTTTTTTTTTGGGATGAAAATTCACGTTTTACGGTAGGACTCGATGGAAAGCACTCAAAGCACTGTGCTGCTGGATGGGGTCGTGGAGATGTGTAAATTACTTTACACATCTCACATGTATTTAAAAAAAACTTGTGAAAAAGTTGCAACTTTGACCCCCAATATCTCCGTAACTAGAAGGTTCCCAGGTATGGTCTAGAACAAAAAAATGTTCGTAAAGACGGGGAGAACAAGTGCCTTTCGAATATGTTAAGGGACTATTTACACCTTTTAGATGAGGTAAATGTACAAAAAGTAGGTTTCATCATTCCAGACATCTTAAAATATTATCCATGAACGGATGTCTTTGAACACAATTATGTAAATACAATCACCAGATGGTATACGTAGGGTAGGTACAATCGTAACTGTTCACCTTTTGTTATTAAAAACAAAACGAGAAGAAAGCAGATAACAGCACACTTTGTTTATCCTTCAAACACGTTTTGTTAACTGGCACCACAGTAAATGGTCGCGTGCAAGTCTGGCCATTTGCATATAAAATCTCGGTGTTGCCAAGTGAAAGTAGCAGCGCTTGCGCAAGGACATTGATCGCAAGCACCGGTGAATGATTCATAGGAAACAATGAACTATTCGCTCGATACTTAGAAATGGTGTGAATAGAACTAATAAATAGTTAAGTTGCAAAACGGTGTGAGATAATTTTGGTTGATTTTTGATGTGGACGATTGAAATACGACTTTAGAGGAACAATGTTTGGGGGTGATGGTACAGCGATCTTAGCTGAGTAGCTGGTAGTAGCTGGATGATGAAGAGGATCCAGTTAAATGGCGTGCGATTGAAGGGGCCAATATCTAGTAGGACTTCTGTAGGCAGAGAATGATGAGTGAACATAACATAACATAACGTCACGCCCATAATACCCGAAGGGTTAGGCAGAGGTATACGTGTTTCTAATAGCACACCCATTTTACCAGATAGGCTCGCGCCTGTAATCCCCGAAGAGTTAGGCAGAGGTGTTACTGTTACTGCTACTGAGAAATTTCTGATGGAAAAACCCAATAACATTTTGCCCGACCTGGGAATCGAACTCCGGACTAGACACGGCGGCACATGAAGCTGTACATTTCCAGTATAACTTGGCCTCACTTTGTATAGATTTCCTACACAATGAGAGATCCGCATAAACTGGTTATGTATAGGTTGATTAGCCGTCGTGTGTACAGGGACAAAGCTCAACTGCTGAACGTGAATTCCCGGGTTCGATTACCAGGTAAGGCGTAATATTATTGGGATTTCTCCGTAGCCGCCTGGAGTCTGGATTATGCGGAAATCGAAGTGTAACCGCAAATGGAAGCTGCAGAAGATATATAATCATCACAAAAAAAAAACAAGAATCTAACCGTGAGAGATTTATCTCGCTAAAATAAATCGTTTTGATACCGACATCCATCGCTCGCAGACACTTCAAAACCGGTTTCATCTAAGCTTGAGAATGCAACATAATTACGAAAATAGCATCGATTCAAAAATTAACATACGTCCTTCTGAGAACCGGTATTATGAATGAATGACTCATCTGATTTTTTTATATTTATATGGCTTCTCGCAGTTCAGCCTATGAGGCTGGTTTCTGCTTAACCAGACTAATGCTGAGTGATGCCTTTTGAGTGTAAGGCCTCCAGCCAGGGGTATGACTCATCCGGGGCATTTTTCTGTGTAATATAGTATAGCCTTCGTTTTTAGGGTTCCGTAGCTGGCCAAAATAAAATCTTTACAAGTAACGGAGGAATGAAAAATGAATTAAATGTACACAGGCATGTGTATGATTACTTGTGAAAAAGTAAATATTTTTCGTATTATTGTTATTTTTTAATTAGTTAGCTAAGTTAAGACACTATAATTTGTATATACCTTTTTACATAGGTACGAGTACCAATAAGATTAATAAGATAATGTGATTATTTAATCAATTAATGTTACCTCCAATCGCCTGTAACACAGGGTTAGCTATTTAAGGCACAAATTATGGGTGAACTTGACATATATTTAAGAAAAACTGTAACCTTAAAAACAAAAAAAAACCTTATACAGGGTGTTTGGTTAAACGTGGGCAATACTTTAAAGGAGTGAAGTTCTCATAAATATGAGCAACTTTTACAATGGGGCTAACTATGAAATATGATTTAATAAATCTGCTGTTGCCTACATTTTTTCGAGTTACGCGATCAATAATGTGTGGAGCAGCTGATATTTTTTTCGCGATTTCATGGTTGGTCCCATAGCAAAAGTTGCTTATTTTCATGAGCACTACACGCCCCTAAAGTATTGCTCACATTTAAAAAAACATCCTGTATTTTTGAATACCTATTTTATTAATTGTTATTATTTGATGTATTGTTGGACTTCATCATCATTCATCGTTCTCCTGCCCTTAAAAATCCCAATTAATTTGGGGTCGGCGCAGCATGTCTTCTACTTCCATACTTCTCTATTACTCGTCATCTCATCAGACACCTCCTTTCTTGCCATATCATCCTTCACACTGTCCATCCATATTGTTGGATCCCATAATTAATAAAAATGATGTTTTTAGTTCATATTTATTTTTTAAATTAATAAGTTTTTGAGGTTAATAATTAATTAATAATTATATTCTGGAAAAAAAAAAACTGAAGTAGTTACGAAAGTTAATTATGCGGTTGATTTAATCAACAAATCCAGTACCGTGCATGCATAACGACTAGGTACAGAATCCTTTAATATCCGTGGTTAAACACGCACTTGGCCGGTTTTTTTTTAGTAGTTCGTTGAAAAATCTCTTCACGGTTTAATAGGAAACCACATAATTTTGTAATTCGTTGATTGCATCTAAAAATGTTTAGTCATTTATTTTGTCCCGACACGTGTACCTATTGATTTTTTTCACAGTAGTTAATGTTTTGGGTATTTCAGGTTTTATAGTTGTTTTTTTGGAACCTACTTCATCATCATCATCATTTCAGCCGAAAGACGTCCACTGCTGGACATAGGCCTCCCCCAAGTGTCGCCACATTGAACCTTCACCAGGTCATCGGTCTACCTAGTGGGAGACGTTCCAACGCAGCGTCTTCCGGTTCCTACTTATTCGAAGTATTTTCCTGTTACTTGAACACAAATTGAAACAAGTTTTAAAATAGGTAATTCGTTATATTTTTTCGTAGATACTTTCATTTTCAATACATTTCGATATTAAAAATTAATGTTGGAAATTATGAATAAAAGATTAGGAATTCTGAATAAAATTCTGAAGTTTTATTAAGAATTGTGAATTTCGACTTTTAGAATTCCCAAATATTACTTTTACTTTATCCGTCAATAATCACTTGTCTGTTTTGAGCTAACCAAACTTCATAAAAAGAAATATCAACAGCTCTACAAAGCCATACAGAAACTTAAAATATTCTGATTGATTCAATCCTCGCAAACAGCTTGATCTTCATCTTAATGACCGCTAGAATCCAGTCTGCTGGAAGCGTCACATAGCGTATGTCATGATTCATGTGATGACCTTCAATTCTGAACCACATCTGGAAGCGGAAAAAACGCTTTAAAGCTTTTTTTTTTTGTCTTTGCCAAAATTCAAAGCCCTAAGTTGCATAGACCTCGAGAAAAACCTATTACAAACGGACGATAAAATGATTATACAACGTGTAAACGGACCCTTCACGAAGCCGTTAACCAAGCATTCTGTACATCAAACTAAGTAACTCTACGCATAACCTATTGCTGGGAAACTACTTTTTTTTGGGGGGCAAAATCACGTTTTACGGTAGGACTCCGTGTGACGCATTCAAAACATTGTGCTGATAGATACATTGAATAGTACGGGGTTCGTGGAAATATTTAAAGTAAAGTTATATGACTTGAATTAAAAAAAAAAAGTTGGAACTTTGACCCCCAATATCTCCGTAACTAGAAGGTTCCCAGGTATGGTCTGGAGCAAAAAAAATATTGCAATGACGGGGAGGACAAGTGCCTTTCGACTTCGTTAAGGGTATTTTTGCCCCAGATTAGCCGTCTAGGTGTGAACATAAACTGAAGATTAGCCAGCTAAACTTAAGTTTATGTTCACTCCTATCTTTAGCCGTAACATAAATATGCACCAGAGAGACTTTGTTAGTGTAAAAGGTGTATGTGAGTAACCGATTCAGCTTAAAAAATGCTTAAAAAGCTATGTGACAGACGGACCAATGTAGTCTAAAAGGTTACGTTTTAATTTTCTCTACACTTCGGAACCTTAATAAAATAACACATACATAACATAACATCACGCTTGTTATCCCCGAAGGGTTAGGCTGAGACCCACATTTTTCCAGTTTTGTTTAAGTCACATGTTATAGGGGGCGAGCCTATTGCCATCAACCATGGCTGCTACTGAGAAATTCCTGATGGAAAAACACAATAGTACTTTGGCCAACCCGAGAATCGAACCCAGGACCTCCTACTCAGCAGTCTCGTTGGTATCACTAGACCAACGAGGCAAAAATAAATAAGTATGTCGGATCCGGTCATTAGTACGGACATAAAATGAATCGCAAGTGCGCTGGTGGTGACGTCAGGCGACCTACTTACAAGTCTACCCACATCACAGCGTGGCTTCTACAGAACCCTCAACAGCTCGAGGCGAGGAGGACAGTCAATGTCTGATCGCGGCGGAGTTGAGACGTCTTGGAACTGTACCCGATTCATTGTGCCTCGTGTTATTGTGTTGAGTTGTAATCTCAAGTAATTTGTTAGTTTAGTAATTATAAACAGTGTTTCACACCCAGTGTATTTTTATTGCACGAAACCCATCTTCTGCCCACATGATGTACGAGCCTAACGGAATAAATCCTGAAATAATATTCGCCAGTATTAACTGTGAAATGTGAAAATGACACATTATCTATGTATTAGGTACGTTTATGACGTCAGTCAGTGCGTATGTTTTAAAATAATATTATTATATTCGGTTGCGGGTGTGGTTTTAGTTATACAAACAATATTACTTACGGAAAAACCTGCACCTACTGCGGAAACCCAATAAATGTTTTATTAATGTATAGACACCTATTATAAAACAATTACGTGACTTTCATCACGAGTCTAAACTCTATTTACAGTTAATCGATATAACAAAGAGATTATTTAATACTCAATACTCAATTCTTTATTGCATTTCACAATGAAGGCTTAGGTGGTGGACATTTTTTAAAAGAAACAATCGTGGACCCTGTCGGGCACAGCAAAAGAAAGATAGTAATATGTGGAGATGAGTACTTATCATTTAAGTATCTTATAATCTAACTTATTCTAAAAACATTTTTGTTTAATCTATATTTTTCAAGGATTTATCATTTAAAAACGTCTGAAGATACAATGATGTTACCCAAAGGAGACTGAGCAATAACTGACCCGCTTTTAAACGACATAACTAAAGGCTATTGTGTGTCTAGTTTTAGAAATTATTTCACTATTGTAAGTTTGGCTACAGGTTTTATTGTTATTTATTTCAGCAACTTCTTGCATAACAACACGTCTATATTCCCAAAGGCTTCAGCAGGGGTGTATTTCAGTACAGCCACATTTCGCCACTGCTGGACATAGGCCTCTCCCAAGCGTCGCCACATTCATCGGTCCCGTGCGACTCGCATCCAGCGGATCCCTGCAACCTTCACCAGGTCATCGGCCATCGTGGCTGCTACTGAATAATTCTTGATGGAAACCCATCATCACTTTTTGCCCGACTTGGGAATCAAACCCTTGTGCCTAGCAGTTACGCTAGCAAACGCTATGAAACAGTAGACAACAAAGATATCTTTTCAAAATATCTGATGACAATACAATAAAGGAGACTGAGCAATGTCTGACCCGATTTTGTTAACGGCAGTCATAAAAAGCTATTGTGACTAGTTCCCTGAAATTATTTTGTAATTTTAGCGACTGGTTTTATTGTTAAATAATTGTAACAACTATTTACCTATTTATATTGTTGGCTGGCGTTACGCCACGGCGCTTTATTACGTTGCATTGGACGAATTTATTGTTTTAATCATTCAGGGTAAGAAGTACATTTTGATACAATTTATTATGACAGGTGTCACGTAGGACATGATGTTTTGTTTAAATGGCCCAAATTACATCATAGGTGCACTATTTACTAAGAGTATTAAATACCACGTCTGCTCTGCAGAAGTTTAATCACAGAAGGCATAAAACTCGTATCAAAATCAAAGGGGAATACCTACTACAGATGTCAGTCACGAATCTGAAAAATCTAGAGCGTTTGCGCTAAAGTATTGCAAACATTATGAAGGTACCTATAAATTATTTCCAGCCTGCATTCTGGTAATAAATAAAAAATAATTAGATACTTTACTTGTTCCTTCCTAAAAAAAAACGTTTAAAAAATAACAAATATTTCTAAATATATTATGATAGAGAAACGGGCATAAGTTATCCCTAATATCCCAAAGGTACTAAAGTTCCGCGACCACAACTCGACGGTGAATCCCAAAAACGTATGTACCTAATACACATTGAAGTTAGTATTTCCTACTTCTAGCATATGCCCTCCGTAAACTTTCGTATTTACAAAATTAGTAAGATAGGATAGGATTTTACACAGGCACCCTTCAAATATAATATACTACCTGTAATAATAACTCTACTTAGCGGCAGCTATAGGAATGCCAGACGATCTCCTTAATAACTAAGGGCACTACACCACACAGGGTACAGTACCAGACGGCGGCCGATTTAAGGATACTACGAGGTGACGGCCAACGTTGACGCTGTCTGGTTGCATCTTAATCACTAATTGCATTGACTTACTGACGGCACACCTCGTTCTTCTGGCGGGTCAATGTGTTTGTCTTGAAGCGTGAAAAACACCGACACTGTGGCCTGAGGTATCGGGTACGACACTGTTAGCTGGCTGAAGATAGCCTGCAATGAAAGTGGACATATGAATTCATCACTAGATACTAAGATAGTTTACATAACCTCACTTCTGTAATCCCCAAGCAGATGTGGTCTTACATTATACCCACATTAACCTTTTGACCGCCATTGTCACATATATGTGACAAGCAAAAGCGTGCCCTGTACGCTAAACGACACAAATATGTGACAAAATGATAGGTGAAATTGTGGCTTGGCGTGGAGGGCACGCGCGTGCGTTTATGCTCTGGCGTTCAAAAGGTTAAGCCAACTGTTATAAGTCCGATATTGGTTGCCATGGCTTATTTGAATTAATTATTTTATTTTTGAATTGTTTTTACTATGGACACTTTTAACGTACACATATTGCTACATCGTTCTCACATAATGTACCATCTCAACATGAATGATGTAACCAAGGTTTTGTAAAAGTATTCTGATTTAAAAGAGTGTCCATGGAGTCTCTTGCCCGTTCTTCTCCATAGAGATCTACGTTAGGGAATGGGCAACTACAGTACTTTCACAGTTTTTGTGCCTTGTGACTGGGACTGTAGCTTTATTTTACTGTTGCCTTAGTTTCGACAATTCAAAAGTGCCTGTAACTGGCCTACTTGAAATAAATGCTTTGATTTTGTTTAGAGTTAATGTTACATAATAAGTTTTTTATGCCACAATTTGGTAAAAGAAAAGGACATGTTTGGTGGCATGCAAAGGTATTTTCCGCAATTGGTAATATTTTATTCGATCGGTCGGATGCAGAGCTTCTTATTTTTCTCAATGGTCGACCCTGTTCTCCTTTGTATAATTGATTGTCCCGGTTTATTCTGAGGAGTAACTTATCATCATCATCATCTTTCAGCGGAAAGACGTCCACTGCAAATTTTCTCATTAAAAAGCTCCTTCCAATGGAGTGTTATCTTATTGCTATTGGTTACTCAGAAAATCTTAACTTCGGTGCCCAAATAGTCACCTATTTAGGCCAAACTCCAAACAGACTACGAATTAGCAAAAGTTAAGAAGCTTCTTCCAATTGTGCATAATAATATCTAATTACTATTGTTTACCCAGAAAATATTTATTTCGCTGCTCAATTGATCACATATTTTGGTCAATAGCTCCAAACAGACTTAGAATTGGAAAGTCTTAGTTGCAGAGGTTCTCTTTAAAAATTACATTATCATTCATTATTTGTTTTTTTTTTAATTTTTTTTCCGTTGTTTTGTACATCTTATGGCTATTAAAACTTCGAGACCGATTCTCTTTTCTTAAGACTCCTGGTCAATAATGAAATCTATCTACAACCCGAGTTCACCCATTGCGGAGCAGATGCTTCTCTTCTCTGTGTCAATATCGAAGGTCAGCGCATTAACAAAAATAGTTACTAACCTCAAAATAGTAAAACTGAGAAACTTCATTCCTAGATCCTCCCATGTACCTAACAAAATACTTGAATATTTCCCCAAGCTTCCATGAATCCTCTATGGTCTTGTTGATGAACTTCTCACTGGTGACAGCATAAGGCGGCCTAATGGGATCCAGAGAGACTTTCAATTTGCTAGCGAAGTCGCGACTAGCTAGAATTCGGTGAAGAATATAAGAGATAAAAATTTAATTATCAATTTGGATAAATCTTAAAATTTAGAAGAATTCCTAAACTAAAATGGCAGTAGGCAGTTATCATCGCAGAACAGATGATAACGGTGCCGTAAGGTGGTACCAGAGGGCGCTACGTTACAGCTTGAGGCAGGTCACTGCCTCAAGGTGGATCGATCGTAATGGTAGCCGGCATCCACTGGATGCCAGAAACACAGGATCAGTAAACGTGTCAACACTGTCAACGTTTACTTTGACGCCTATGCCAGTTGTGAACTTCCTTGTGATAGTGATATAAAACACAAACAACGCACAAAAGCAAGAATGAATAAAAGCAGAGAAAAAAATCTCTAAGATACTATAAAGTGTGTAAAAAGACCCTTAACGAAGCTGGAAGGCACTTGTTGTCCCCGTCATTGCGATCATGTTTTTGTTCTGGACCATACCTGGGAACCTTCTAGTTACCGTACGGAGATATTGGAGGTCAAAGTTCCAATTTTACCACAAGTTTTTTTTTAAATAGTGCTTTTTAAGGTTTTAAGTTTACTTTAATTACCTCCATGACCCGTTACTATTCAAAGCATCCATCAGCACCAAGTTTTCAGTGCGTTATATTGAGTTTTACCGTAAAACGTGATTTTTCACCCCAAAAAGTCGTTTCTCAGCAATAATTTTTGCGTAGGGTTACTTAGTTTGATGTACAGAATGCTTGGTTGACGGCTTCGTGAAGGGTCCGTTTACACCCTATATAACGTGAATGACATTTAGCACTTTCACATGCTCGTCCAATGGTTTGTCTCGCACTGGTGATTAACACGCTTTTGTCAAAGGTTTGCAAAGCACAAAAATCGTTAGAAGGTGACACTCTCGTTCACTTTTATATGGCCTTGCCTATGAGGCCCATAAAACCGCGATATGAAGTTCAAGTGACATGGCAAGAAAGGAGGTGTCTGGCGAGATGACGAGTAATAGAGAAGTATGAAAGAAGAAGACATGCTGCGCCAACCCCAAATTAATTGGGATAAGGACAAGAGAATGATGAAGAAGTTCAAGTGAGTTTGTGTGACGTCTGCAGTTCTGCATTAAGCATAATACAATCACTTTTTAGCTCTACAACTATTAGATTCCAATGGAACTACCATACCTTACAAAAATTTAGGAGGAACATTAGTGAAGACAGCTTGATTCACAACTTTTGTGGGTCACTTCGTGTTCAAAAAGTGTCTGGCGAGCCTCGACAGCGCTACTTACTTGTTTGTATGTGTTGTGCTATTTATTATTTATTTGGGAATTTATGTGCCACTTTGTTCTTGGCTACGGTTGTAACGCTATTTAACTGTAACCACCATTAGTTATTGAATAGTTTCTCTGCAGAAAGGTCAATTTCAACCTGTACGCGGTGTTTCCGGTAACTGAAACCAAAAGATTTACAGATTGAACCCCTACATGAGAGATATTTAAAAAAAAAACATAGCTACATTATGTAACGGTCATGCCTCCTGCCAGGGCTGCGGGACTGTTTGAAAGAGATATCGTGGCCCTGGAACACAAAGGGCAAAGAAGGAACATGGATGGGTTTTAGTCAGTACAAGTCTGACACTCCCTTCCGCTCCGCCCAGAGTGGGGGGGGGTCATTTGATGATTTACCATCCGAAAAAAAAAAGGGCCTCATGCCTCTAATCCCGCAATAGATTGGCAGGGGTTTCAAAGTTGTTATGCAACCAAAGATCTTCAAAAACGGTGATGATGGTCCCACGGTTCAGGTGAGCCTGTTTGGGAGCAAATTCCGTCCCCACGCTGCAACTAAGAATTTCCCAAGAGAATAATCACACCAAGAGTAGATACGGGCGGAGTCAGTCAGTCAGAAATAGTTAGGTATTCTAGAAATCATTAAAGATGTCTGGAAATGCAACCAAAAAGTGCAGTGAGAAGAACAGCATCCTATATGCGTTACACACTTTTAATCGCAAAATTTTGTGTTTTGGGAGAAAAAGCTTATCCATTACAAATTCGTCTGCTCAACAAAGTAAATTATGAAACTATACAAATAAATAAAATTTAAGTGTCCGTTTGTAATTTCACAATAACAGCGTTTTACTGAATGCATAATTATGAAAGTATATACGATACATATTTTTTTTGTTGGTCTTTCGTCTGTCTGTCAATTTTTTCCGTCTAATCTCCGAAATGGCTGGACCTATTTTGACGGGACTTTTACTGGCAGATAGCTCATGTTATAAGGAGTAACTTAGTCAGCTTTTACTTTAGAAAAAAAATAGGTGCAATAAAAAACCCCTGAAGCAGTAATATTTTTATAATCATTTAACGCGGTTGAAGGTTGCGAGTAGCAGCTAGTTTTGAATAAGAGTGTCACGCAAAGACTCCGCAGGTTTCATATTGACTCAAACGAATTTTTAGAATTTTCAATCATTATCCCACTGTCACTAAAGAGGAGCTCGTGGCTAAATAATAACAGCCGCTCGGATCGATCTTTAGGTTAAGCCGTGCTTGCCTAGGTTGGTCTGTGGATGGGTGACCGCCCATTACATACCGAGTTTCCTCCGTGCCTCGGAAAGCACGTTAAGCCGTTGGTCCCGGCTGTCATTTGTAGATCTTTGACAGTCGTTAAAGGTAGTCAGTGGCTCAAAAAGTCTGACAACCAGTCTTACCAAGGGGTATCGTATTACCTAGTACTAAACCTAAACTGGGTTGTGGAGGTCAGATAGGCAATCGCTCCATATAAAATACGGGTATTCAACTGCATCTGGTTAGACTGGAAGCCGACCCCAACATAGTTGGGAAAAGGCTAGGCAGATGATGACCCCACTTTCACTAAACTTAGCGTGGTTCCTGACTAAGCTTACCTATTGATTACAAGATACTTCTAACAATTTACTCTGAGTTGTAAATGCGAGTAACTACACTTGAAACAGGACTTAGCGTTTCACATATACATTCAATGCTAACAGATTTCAACACCTAAATGTATCCCAGTGCGAGAAAACCAATAGCTGAGGATATGACAGTACCGTGTGCTGTGTATCAATGGAGTTGGAACACATGCGTTTTTGTAGCGAATGCAGCAATGTCCGGACCGTGGTGGAGTACTCACTCGCTAGCTGTTTCAGCGTCATTCGCATTCCTAGCATTTCCTTCGCCCGATTGATCACAGACACCACGGTGTCGATGGCCTGGTCTTCGTAAGATTTGATCTGAGGGATATTCATGTTGGAGGTTTTTCAGGACTTTTTCTTTGAATTAAATTATTTTGCGTCGCTTGTGTCACGTCATTGTGACGGTGTTTTTCCTTTTTTTTTAAATAAGCTTGTTTGTTGATGGCTTTGTATAAAATGTTTGTTTTTTTTTAGGTTGTTTTAGAAAGTTTTTATTCGATGGGGCACTTATAAGCTGATTTAAAAAAAATCATTTATTAACAGATCTTTCTTTCTTTCTTTTTTCTTTTCTTTCTTTTCTTTCTTTCTTTCTTTTAATTTTTCATGGATGATTTTTGAACTTCAACATTTTTAAGTAATGATGGACTTCGACATTAACCGTGCGACATTAAATTGTGTGTGAAGCTTACTTTATTAACTGTTAGTCCTGCTAAAACGTAATTACCTCCTCATTACCTATGCCATTACTGTTGGTAACCTCCTCATTACGGTTAAGCAGTTCAACGCATTTATTTTCAATTGTATAATTAGGGGAAATTATTAATCGGGCGAATAAAAATTTAATTGGCGACCAATATACTAAATGGGCGACTATTGTACCAAAGTAAGTAACTATTTATGGGAAATTATTAATCGGGCGAATAAAAATTTAATTGGCGACCAATATACTAAATGGGCGACTATTGTACCAAAGTAAGTAACTATTTATCTGGTCATTGCGGCAAGGAGTATTAAGGAAGCAAGAGCGAGCGAATGCTGAGAGAGACTTGTGGCACCCCGACTCGGACAGGTTAGGTTCGAAGAGGATGGCGGGGTCTAGTGAGCGAGCGAAGTGAGCGAACTAAGACCCCGCCATCCCCTTCGTGTTAGGTTACTTTAAACTCTGTAAACAGAAATAGGAGCCCCGCTCAGCGGGGGTTCGTCGACTACGCCTTATCTACAATCTAGTGATTAATAACCTTGTTTTAAGTTTTTTACAGGAGTCCTTGAATTATCACATAATCGTACTGAACAACTAGTAACTCAAATTTCTATTTTCAAGTCGCTGTTTTAAACATTAGTATTAGCCCACTGTTTGTCGCTCACTTAGTATTTCAGTAGCCCATTCTCAATATTTTTGACACCTTTAATTTGAATTTATGTTCGCTCGTTTAAATACTACCCTATAATTAGTATAATTCTAATGAGACGTATCCTATATCTATCCCAGAAATAGGTAATTAATCCTAATTGCCTTTTGGATGTATACTGTCAACCATTTCCATCCATATATGTATACGGACTTATGCGCTCATTTGACATCCAGCTCTTAATTACAAAGGAAAATGATCCCCTACCTACGTGCCTCATCATAATCATAATAATGGCCTATTATGTTACCAGGCCTTTTATTCCGTATTTCCTTGGTGACAATGTCCTACGTCATTAAACCACATCAACTGCTGATAGTGAATATTTCACATGCTTCGACTTTCCTGTTACCATTACCCTCTGTTTCTGTGGTCATGGGAAAACATTATTTACGTACCTCAACGTAGAAAGTAGGAGGAGCTCGTGGCTAAATAATAACAGCCGCTCGGATCGATCTTTAGGTTAAGCCGTGCTTGCTTGCTTCCCTCGGTTGGTCCGTGGATGGGTGACCACCCATTACATACCGAGTTTCCTCCGTGCCTCGGAAAGCACGTTAAGCCGTTGATCCCGGGTGTCATTTGTAGATCTTTGACAGTCGTTAGGTAGTCAGTGGCCCAAAAAGTCTGACAACCAGTCTTACCAAGGGGTATCGTATTACCCAGTACTGACTGGGTTGTGGAGGTCAGATAGGCAGTCGCTCCATGTAAAATACTGGTATTCAGCTGCATCCGGTTAGATTGGAAGCCGACCCCAATAAAGTTGGGAAAAGGCTAGGCAAATGATGATGATGAATGTAAAAAGTATTACATGTTTGCTGTCACGCATGATTTTACGAAGTTGTTTTTCAAAGTTAGGTAGCAGCATTAGTGCTGAAGAGCCATAATTGATGATCATCATCTGCCTAGCCTTTTCCCAACTATGTTGGGGTTGGCTTCCAGTCGAAGCGGATGCAGCTGAATACCAGTACTTTACATGGAGCGACTGCCTATCAGACCTCCACAACCCAGTTAGTACTAGGTTATACGATACGGTAAGACTGGTTGTCAGACTTTCGAGCCACGGACTACCTGTAGCGACTGTCAAAGATCTATAATTGGCAGCCGGGACCAATGGCTTAACGTGCTTACCAAGGCTCGGCATGCCTGGAAAAGGTGAACTGAACGTATTACGCGCTTACGTGGCGTCCAAGGAGCGTCCAACGGGCGAGCAATTGGAGTTTGGAGTTGAGTGCACTCGCTCTGAAAATTGTGCGTAAACTATAGACGAAACCAAGAAGCCTCTAGTACCGTTAACGCGCGTAAACCGCACGCGCGTTTCTATAGTCTGAAGAAGTGCACGTTAACATGCGAATTGTCAACTCGCGCGGTGTTTGTGGATGCGATGTATCGGCGCTCAGAACCTCGCCAACGCGCTTATGAATTTGTCCCGCGTGTCGCTTGAGCGTGAAGCTCGTGGCCGAGGCGTGAACTGCTGGATCTGGCTAATCTTCAATCTTCAATGCGGCAAAAGCAATTATCGTCTTATCGTGTTTGGTATACTCATTCAAAGCAGGAAGGAAAAATTAATAAGAAGATAATCGTTTTCCTCTTATTGACGTAGGTAATTAATAGGTAATTGCGTTATTATTATCATTCAAATATTTTTAAATACGACACTTGATAATAGATTAACATAATATTATGCAGGTGTCAGTGTATTAAACTATCTTATCAACATCGTGATTAGTAAGGTTTTTATCATTATACAGTTTACATTGTTGTGTGATTGATTATTTATAAAAAATAAATAAAATTGAAATGTCTGTTTGTGTAATCAAAATAACAGTTTTTTACTGAATGCATATGAAAGTATATACGGCACTTATTAACAAAAACATTTATTTTTTAAATAATTAAATAAAAATTTTCTTCTTTCATTAATTTTTCATAAATTTTCTGTTTGTTTGTTCCGGCTAATCTCCGAAACGACTGGACCGATTTTTTAGGTAGGCTGTAATTTGTTAGGTAACCTTTAGTGCTTATGCATCTGTGTTTACAGATGGAATGGTGAAAAATCACGTTTTACGGTAGGACTCGATGGAACGCACTTAAAGCATTGTGCTGATGGATGGATTGAATAGTACGGGGTCGTGGAGGTGTTTAAAGTAAAAATCTTGCATTAAAAACATTTATTAAAAAAAAACTTGTGAAAAAGTTGGAATTTTGACCCCCAATATCTCCGTAACTGGAAGGTGCCCAGAACCTATCTAGAACTAGGAAAAGATCGCAATGAAGTCCCCTTTTGTCTTCGTTAAGGGTCCTGTTACACCCTTTATAATGTTCACACTGCTGAGTCTTCCTCGTGAGGACGGAATAATTTTATACACCACCCACCACCCCGTTCGGCCACCGCTCCTTGACGCTCTGGTTTCACCAGCCTTGGCCAAACTGGTGAAATGTAAGTGTAAACATTGTAACACCTCAGCTTACCTCATAAGTTATCTTTATCTTTTGCATGAATAACCCGTATTCGTGCACAAAAGAATGGACTTGGTTCACCTGTATTTAAATTCTCAGAACTCATCTACTACTGGCGTGTCCTAAGCGCCACTAGTATATGACTCACCGTCCGTGACTTACGTACAACTCGAAAGCCATACACGAAAATTATGAGTCATCGGTGGCTTCTTAGGAATGTTAGCGCGAGTGTCAACGCCTTACTGGCGAAACCTTCACCTGAAACAGTGTTGTCGGATGAGACAAAAGATTTCAACTGAAAGAAGAGGAAGATAGAGATAAAGTAAAATATGTGAATGTTTGAAGAGCAGAAAGCTCAAAGAACATCACATGATAGGTAGGTAGGTAATAGGCAAATAGGCAGTTTGCTGAACTGGGCCTATTTGGCGCAGCCGTGAGACACACAACATTATCTCTTTTTTTCTGTTTAGTTTTAACCTTTTTATTGTGTAAATTTAAGTTTTGTTAATTAGTTTTTTTTTTGTTTGTTGTGTGCATTTGTGGCATGGGCCAAATAAATATGTTTTCTTTCTTTCTTTCTTTCGTTCTAATAGGTAGGTACAATCAACAATGTATGGTACCCTTTGAACTATTGTTCTATAGTTGTTGTTGACTGTACCTAGGATAGGTACAGTCAACAACAACTAATGATACTAATGATTCATTTATATGAAAATATTGCCACAAAATGTTTTTATGTAAATATTAAATAGGACATAAATTGTGTTATTATGTACATTAGCAGTAATTTATCAGGCTTTAGTTATTTATTTTACTATGCGTCATAAATACCAGACAAAACAGAAATAGGTTCAAGTAATTGTATATGTTAGTTAAATACTCAGTAAAGTAGGTAACTTATTTATAACTGTACAAATGATAGAGTCTCATCTTAATGTAATGCATTAAGTAGGTATTGAATTAAATATATACTTAAAACCTACTCACTTATAAAACTAGTTAATATAATACGATAATTAACTAAATATTTCCAAAAACTTACAGTGCAAAATTAAGTACATTTTTTTTTTAAATTAACCACATAAAAAACAGGAAAAACAACTAAAAGGACACTTTTTATAACTTTACATCGACTAAAAGTAAGTACCTACACATAAACAACAACGACAATAGGACACTTAGGCGTCAAAATACTCCTCCGCATCGCTGTCATCCGGAAACATGCCCAGAAGACTGGCAGCATTACCACGTTGAATGGCTATGTTAATTCTTTGGCCAACAAAAGAGCCAGCCCTCTGGTCCCGCGGAGTGTCGGCCAATCGGCGAGATTTTTCCACATATAAAAGATGGAGTGACGATATCGTTCAAACAGCTGGAAACTTATGGCCCAGACTGGCAAAACACGGAGTCAGCTGGAACAGTTTGGTGAAGGCCGTAAAAGGTGGCCCTTACACCTAACAATACTAATCTTATTTTAAGTACAAACACTAATATTACTAGTAAATAAATTAAAATGTATATATAAGTAAATAATTATATATATTTTTTATAATTAAATAATTATACCCTTCCTTCGTTTTTTGGTGGGACCAATAGGCTAAATAGAATAAAATAAGAAAAGATGTCTTTGTTTTCTACAGAGGTATAAAATCGTCTCCTACTGGTTACTTGCGTGAGCGCAGCGCGGTAGCGTCGGCTGCAACCGCAATGAATATTTGATTATGTGGAAGGAATTTACACTGACGCGCGACGCCCGGTTATGCGCGAATTCGTAACGCGCGAAACACCTGATTTGAATTGAATCAAATCCACTAATATTAGAAATTGCTTGTCTGTCTGTTCGTTTGTTACCTTTACACGGCTGAACGGATCTTGATGAAATTTTGCACAGAGGTAAATCATGACCTGGGTAAGGATATAGGTCCCAGTAGGTTTTCATGAGATGCTATAAAGACCATAACTCGAATGAAGCCGCGGGTAAAAGCTAGTATTTGAGTAAGGAAGAATTTTACACTGACATCGGTTATGCATGAAGATGAATACCGGATTTGTATCTCATTTTATGATAAAGTATGTGCTGTTTATTTAACATTTAGCAATAAAAATGAAAGTGAACAATAACATTATTTTACTACAAATCTTTTTGTAAATAACGGATAGTTTCAAAGCGGTTTGTCAGTTTAACCAAGTAACTGTAAACTTTCAATATACCGGTACTTTCATTTGATGAATACAGACCGTCTGCTATTGAAGACAGACTCTGAAATATCAAAAAAATGCTGTTTTGACATGGAAAGAAAAATTCTAGAGCGAGCAGGGTTTGAACATGCCAAAACAGCTGTAGTTCCCTACGCAGGGTTTGCGTATCAAAATAGAAAAAATAAAAAAAATATATTCGGTGTTTTATACAAAAATCAGCCTATAATGTTCCCTCTGCTGGGACACAAGCCTCCTCGCTATGAGAGTGACCGAGTCATAATACTCGTACATAATCCACCATGCAGGCCCAGTGGGCGACACATGTCTTCAAATTTTTGGTTCCAGTTTCCACACGATGTTTTCCTATACCGTGTCAAGAATATAAAACCGTTCCACCAGTCTTACTCAATAAAATGTTGACTTCAGAAACAAATAAACGTAGGCCTACTACCTATCATTATTTTATTTAATAGAGCAGCTGCCGTCTGACCCAAGTAATTGAGACAGGTACTACTGAGATCACTGAGGGTCGACCACTTTTCAACCTTATTACTTTGGGCATAAGGGTGAAAAGAGACGGACCCTCGGTATACTCGAGAGTACCGCCACTACATACTCATAGGTTAGAGATCACTGATCATTAAGAAAAAGAGCGGAAGCTTCTCCAACATTTTGATAACATGGCCGCACTGTTACGCAAGTTAACTGGTATCTTGGAGCCGGAACTGTTCCATTCAATACTGTATGTATCGTAGACTGATAATAGTATTAGAGAAGTCATTATGCCAATTATTATAAATGTGAAACTTTGTATGTTTGGATCAAAGAAAACGGCTGAATGGATTTGGATGAAATTTGGCACAAATATAGTTTATGGCTGATGCCCGCTACCTTCCTCCGCGTGAAATTATTATAAATTATTACTTTCTTATTTGAAGGGGTTTTTATTGATGGACTTGTCTATGGCTATGCTGTGTCTATGGTACACATACGTATACAGAATGACTGGCCCACAAACTGACATAACGCATTTGTTATTAGTATTCACTACACTCACGTGAATGATTCACATTAGAGTTCGATATTGTGTTCGTTTCACTGATTATGTACCGACTGGATGTGATACCAGGTGTTTACAACTGATCAATGCACGTGTCTATGTCTTCAAATGACCGAGTGACGCTGACAGGAAAACACTGTCGGAAAACATAATTTGTGACATTTTTTTTTTCAACTAAAATAGGGCGCCGATAATTCCGAGTTCTAAGATCTTTGCACAGTTATACTTAAATATCCATGTCTGTACCTACATAACACACATGTCAATGTCAGATAACAAAACGTCAGTATGGAATGGACTTAAGTTGAACGCCTCTCTTTATCTACAACTTGAAACCTTTCAAAATGAAAATAGATGTAAAATTCTTTAGTATCTTAAGACGACATGTTTTAAAGAACCTGCTATTGGTAAATATACGGGTAAATAATCACAAATAATACTTCAGTCCATTTTGGACCTATTAGGGTAGGAGAGTTATTTACTTACTTAATTATTAACTGTATTTTAACACACTTAATTTATTAACATAGAATCAGCACAAAATTAATCTGAAATCAAAATAATATTGATTTATTATAGTACTATTATCTTAACTTTGACATTCACCTTTAACTTCAGTTTTTTTTTAAACGGTTTTATTATCAGTTATAACTTTTGCAAGGGCAAAGATAAAAAATACAAAAAGCTTGTAGTCCATCAAAAAAACTCGTCGATATCAAATAAATTAAATATTAATTATCCATGGTTATTTTTCAGTAATCTTTCTATAAAAAACGAAAAGGCTAAAAATCTAAAAGCCTTTACTTAAATCATCGCACGCCCAAAAAAAAACAAATCAATTCAAAGGAACTCCCATACTCTAGATTCCATCTCACTCTAGACCCGTCTACCCATTGACCTTTAAGAACACCACCTACGCTCTCAAGGCATCCAGTCGCGATATATCACTGTACGAACGATCACCGATGCGCACACGACGCTGGCTGTCAGTCGACGCGATATCACAACTTAGAACACTTGAGAATTAAGTTTAATCATTTAAAAAATCGAAAAAAGAACAGTCATGTCGAAAAATTAAATAAAAAAAAATTCACGGTTTATTTATAATCTGTGCCAGTGTTTTGTTTTTTTTTAAACTATGGGTGTGTTCGAATGTGTGAGTGCGAGTAAAATATCGCCTACGGAGAGTACTGAGGTTTTTACTATAAATGTGAATTCAAATGAAACTTTGAATGGCAGCAATGAGACTGTGACTATGGTAAGTTTATTTGTATTGTTTTAATAAAATAATCGTGACATTTTGATGTTTATCTTATTTTTTGTCATAGATAAGATAGAGTTTATCTGTTTCCCGTTAAATTGTCCTTGTCAGATTGACAGTAATATTATACGGGTCTTGGAATGTTAAGTTCGGTTTTATTTAAGGTTTTTCTGACTGAAAGTTTCAAAATAGGCGGTCCTTAGCCTTAAGGCGGATCTTTTGATTTCAAAGGTTTTAGTTTTGAAAAATCGGTTTTTCTGACTGAAAAGTTTAAAAAATTGTAGCCAAAAAGAAAGGCGGTAAATCGTTTAGTCCTTCCTGCATGAAATCATAAATAATTCTGAGAATATTCTGATTCGAAAACCCTGTTTTCAGTCATAAACCAAAAAAACCGAAGCTTAAGAGAAAGCCGGTAAATTCTTTGTGTTTGATGCCGTAGTATTTTAATCTAGTAACAAATAAAATGGGAAATTAATAAAATTGCAAGTCATAGAGAATGGTGATAAATTACGGTATTTAGTCCTGTGTAATTGCAGTTGAATCACATCAGTGTGAAACATTAGAGAAAGCATTGTATGTTATCTTGAAGTAACGGTAAATAACAGCCATGTAGTACACATGGTTATTGGTACAATCATAACAATTGCTATTGTGTTCACTTTCTACTTACTTTTGTATGTAGATTTTAATCTGTGATGCTGTTATTGGAAGTATTTTCCTTATTCGAAAAAGTTATAAAACCGGTTTATTGGCCGTCGGACATTTATGCGAATTCGAAAGTCTGACGTACAGTAGCGTAGGTTATGTCATACGTATATATACTTTTTGAAATGAAATCACATCGTAAATCGCTAGAATTTGTACAAAATCAAAGAGTCGAAAATGTAACGTGAATCGATACGATAATACATTACATAAATTCACGCCTTTTTCTAATGACTGTTGAGGCTTCCAGTCTAAGCTGATGTAGAAGAAAACATCATGTACATAATGAATATGCAGCGACTGCCTATTCGAAGGCGAAAGATGGAGTGTCATGGGTTCGTGGTGCAGCTTGGGAAAGTTATATGCCCAGCAAGTGGACTGTGATGGGCTGAGTTGATGCATATCTGACCTGCACAACCCAGTTAGTGGGCAACACAACTACTGGATACCTGCCACGATCACGGCAAAATCAGCTAGTAGATAAATTCTCCAGCAATTAAGCAACAGCGATCAAGGGTATCATTGTTAGGTTGTGAAGCAATAATTTTATTAATAGATGGTTCATTGTCCTTGAGCATTGTGCTCTTTACGTTCAATACGCTATGCTACAGCTGCAAGTTTTTGAACAGGGCCGTTGATGCGGTTTGTAACCGGTTCGGTTCTGACGTCACTGTGAGACACGGGGGCATTGGACCGGTACCGGTTTTTGGTTGGCTGTTCAGAAATACTAGCAAATACAGGGTGAAATTTTTCAACCTCATCTGGAGGGAAAGTACTCTGAATACTGGAGATAGAAAATTTTACTCAAAGGAAACATTCCTTTATTTTTAAAAAGCAACCAATCTGCATTCAAATATTTTCGGAAATTCGCTTACCACACTCGGGAATCGAACCGAGAGTCAATCATATGAATCAATGTCTCAATCTCTCTAAGAAACATGATAATTTAAATAAAATAACCATGAAATATAAACTTATAAATTCAATGGAATAAGATAAAGCACTTATACTTAAAGGTCCATCCGATTACTTAAGTTAGTATCTAATTAACAATTGAAGAATGAAGATTGCAATTTGCACGTGTTTTTTTCTGCAAACTTCAATCTTATTATCTAAGTAATTCTTCGTCATTTTAATAAATAAATGACGTCAAAGATAATCGTTAATTAGGTAAGTTACCAACATAAGTAATCGGATGCGGGATGGAGAGCCTTTAAGTGCACTGAGACACCGCAGGAGGAAGCCTAGCTTGGAGACGAGTCGTATGTGGTCTATGAGATCGCGGTTTACCCAAATGCTGAGAAGCATTTGGGTAAACAGGGACGAAGAAGAATTACATAGCTGGCGAAATGTGTTGTACTCAATGGTATCATAAATAAAAAGAGGTAGATATCGCACTAGCGTGCGCAAATTGATGCAGACAAATTCAGACAATTGTCGTTGTCAGACATACGTTCCGTTTTATCTATCGCTGTCGTAACAACACAACGATATTTGAACGCCGCTCAGTACATAGCGTATCTTTCTTTATAATATTATCATTGGTTGTACTATTACCCCCGGTACCATTTGCAGTGCTTGCTGATATTATATTTATTTATTTAACACAGAGGCGGACTTAATGCCATAGGCATTTTCTACCAGTCAACCTTTGGGTGATGCAGAGACAAGCAGTGGTAGGTGTATATCTGAAAATAATTTTAAATAATACTAAGATTAACTACAAGGATATATAAAATACTACAAATATATATCAAAATTTAGATTAATGTAAATAACATTTACATTAATCTAAATTTTGATTTCGATTATAATACTTAAAATAAAATAAACAACTCTTGGTCCAGCTAACTTGTATGTAAAACTAAAAAGTAGTCAGCCTTGATTATCGCTGATTGAGGTATACCTTGAAACATTGCTCACCCTGTATCAGAAAAATGTCTTTCCTGCGTGATTCATTACTAATTAATAATTGTTAATATGCAGGACGCAATGAATTAATAATGCCTTTATCTCACAGTGGTACCTACTTAGGTACCTACTTGTATTCATCTACTTCCTGTTTACTAGCGAGTGCAGTAATGTGTTTACCATCATAATATACTCTTATACTAATAGCAAAAGCAGTCACCGGCGCCAAGCTGAAAGTGGCGTCGGTGGCTGCCAAGTTGTATGGTAATCAGTTATCGTGGTATTGACATGTGATGCGGAGGAATGAGGAAAATGTTGAGTATGATTGTAGATGGCTAAAAGATTAGAGAAAGACCAAAGAAACGATGGCTGGACTGTGTGAAGGATGATATGGGTAGAAAGGACGTGACGGCTGAGATGACGTGTAATAGTGAAGTATGGAAGAAGAAGACATGCTGCGCCGACCATAAATAAGTTGGGATAAGGACAAGAGAATTATGATACCTAATACCATAATATTTCTTGCGATTCTTCTGTTAGTTTATTGAAAACTTAAACCTATTTATACATCTATACATAAAAATAGATAAAATTGAAGTGTCTGTTTGTAATATCAAAATAACAGCTTTTTACTGAATGCATACGAAAATATATACGGCACTTATAACAAAAACACATGCAAACACAACGACGAAATGCGTAAACAACCTTGTTAATATAAAAACAGCGAAAATAGGCAAGTTACCTCCAAATGACCCAGCAAACGAAAAGAAAATCTAAAACGTGGAATAAATCTATATAATTATATAAAATGGTAAACTAACTGACTGGGTGATATATCAACACACAGCCCAAACCGCTGCTCCTAGAGACATGAAACTTGGAGGATGTGTTCTTTGTGAAGAGTGATATTATAAATAAAAAGAGGTAGATATCGCATTAGCGCGCAAATTGTTGCAGACAAATTCAGACAATTGTCGTAATTTAAGTATTTCAAGCGCAATAGCTATCTCTTTCTGTATCATACGTTCCGTATTATCTATCGCAGTCGTAACAACGCAACGGTATTTGAACGCCGCTCAATATAAGCGTAGCGTCACTATGGAAAATGAAGGTAGAGGTTGCAAAAAAACAATGCAGGCTAGATTTTGACGACTGATGGATTTAGATCTTATATTATATAGTGGTATTATATCTATGGGTTAAGATCTTGACTACCTGACAGGGACACAACTTGGCAATGAACTAAGTAATCCTTTAAAGCTCCTCCTCCGTTTTTTTATCCTTTAGTATAGACGCCAAAACATCAAGCTACCAGTAGCGAAGGGTCAATTTTTGTAAAAAGTAAGCCGGAGTACAAATGTTTAGTGTGATTATATTATTTGTCTATAGAATACTGACTGTGCCTTTTTTCAATGGAATCCGGTAGGAATCGAGTTGTTTTATGGAACCTTCGCCACTGCAAGCTACTACAATCTGTCAAATTTCTTTAATAGATTTTCAACTTTATCGGTAAAACATTAAGTTCAAGGTTGATTGGGAAAATTTTACAGTTTCGGGTAGCTTGATGTTTGCTGGCGTCTGTACCTACTGCAAAAAGTGCATTGACTAAAATAGTTACAAATTAACCAATTAAATGATAAAACTACGAGTCCACGCTCCACTGTTACACTGCCCTATATTCTACTGTTGACAGAAACTTATGATAATTTAAGTTCACAGATTTTTTCATAACACTTCCCATGAATAATTGTTTTGTCCTGATTTATTATTAGGTTTGTGAATAATTATATTCCGTTAGTCATTCATTCATTATCTATTAAAAATAGCTGGTCATTTTATTAAACAATACTTAGCTAGAAGTAATAATACTATAGCCTCACTAAGTAATAAGTAATAACTAATTCAAAACCGCTTGGGAAAATCCGGAAAAAAATATCCGGATGGGTTTTTTCAGTCGTTTTTATAAAGATCTGCTGAACAAATGTTCTGATCCATTCATGTTCCAAAAATGCTTTAACAGTCTTTTGTTTTGTTTCGTGAGACTGGCACGACAAGACGAAAGTACTTCAAATTTTGCTGGCCCAAACCTCCCTACATCCACAACGTCATCGGTAGCAGTACTGAGATCAATTTTGCTGCATGTGCTGGAGTACAGAGGGCAGGATAGGAGCTGGAACACAGTTTGAGACCCAGCACCACCTCCACACCCTGCTACCTCTCATTGAAGTAGCTGACAAGGTGTAACTTAAAAACATAGTCATTGTCTTAGTTCCATTAACAATGAAGTCTATTAATTTTGCATTTTGCAGGCAGGATTAGGTACTAATATTGAAAAGAAAGACTTATTGAATCATGTATCGATCGAATGACGAGAATGCGATGATATTCTTACAATGCTTGTTATAATAACATTAATTGTTTTGTTTACTGCACGATTATCGGAATCGAATCGTGTTTTTCAATGAAAATCTCCAGTTTCAGCTCTCAAAATATTTACTGTTCAGACATGTGACTTGTGCATAAAAAAAAAAGAAACAAATATAAAAATAAAATACTGAGTAGGTCTTAGTTGGAAATTCCGGTTAAATTGTCGGGTGAAAATTCTGTAACAATGAATTGTTCTCCTTAGCGTATTGATGGCCAATAGTTCAAATATCATCATCAACTATGTTGGGGTCGGCTTTCTAACCAGATGCAGCTGAATACCAGTATTCTTAAGGAGTGACTACCTATCTGACCTCCACAACCCAGTTAATACTGGGAAATACAATAACCTTTGGTAAGACTGCTTGTCAGACTTTTTGGGCCACTGACTACCTGACGACTTTCAAAGATCTACAAATGACAGCCGGGACCAACGGGTTAACGTGCTTTCCGAGGCACGGAGGAAACTCGGTATGTAATGGGCAGTCACCCGTCCACAGACCAACCTAGGCACGCACGGCTTAACCTAAAGATCGACCCGAGCGGCTGTTATTATTTAGCCACGAGCTTCTCTAGCCAATAGTTCAAATATGTTTGGCCCAAAATACGAACTCCGCTCATTGACTCTGAGAAGGCTAGTTCACTAATCTAGTTCACAAGGCATGCGACGCAACATTGAAGGTGGGTCATTGACTATGTGGAGACGCCGCATATGCACTAGAGATCTGAGCCGTCCACGAACCTAAATCTGTGTAGTTGGTCTTTCCTCTGTCCAACTTGGGTTTGAAGTCTATTCCGAGATTTCCAAGTGGACTGGTACGGTAATTCATAGAACCATATTTTTGTCATTACTATGGACACTTTTAACGTGCACATCTTGCTACATCGTTCTCACATAATGTATACAATTTCAACATGAATGATGTAACGATGGTTTTGTAACAATATTCAGTTTTAAAAGAGTATCCATGGAGTTTCTTGCCTGTTATTCTCCATAGAGATCTACGCTTTGGCATGGGCAACTACAGTACTTTCACAGTTATTATGCCTTGTGACTGGAACTGTAGTTTCATTTTATTCGTGTCTTTGTATCGACAATTTAAAAGTGCCTGTAACTGGCCTATTTGAAATAAATGATTTGATTTTTATCATAGCCAGACTCAGACAGAGGACGAAGGACGACTTGTTGGAATATCAAAAGATGACCAAACAAAAAAAAAACGCAATTTTTTGTCAATTACTCATTTAATGTGATCTTGTACTAATGGCATCAACTGTTTCTCTACGCGTTAATGACAGGAATGGGAGAAAAATCTTCGACAGCGAGATAATTCATGTGTTTCAGTAAACAGTTAAGTGTTACTTAGTGATTATGTGAGATGCGGCCACGCGTGTCATTTAATGGAAGAATTTGGAATCCATTGACAGGATTCTTTTTTTATAGTTCGGAGAGAAGCGTTTGAAAAAGAACATCATAAAACAGATGACAATTGGAAAGGGGCAAGGAACGTTCTTGTAGGACAAGTAGATACGTACTCACGTCAATGTTATTCATCAGCTCTTTCAAACAGGCCAGGTGCGTTCCATTTAAAAACCGGTATTGTCAAATGAATGAATGTGGACGCAGCAATTGGAGTATGTTTAGATCTTGTAGCACGTGGAAAAACCTCAGGAGGGACGTGATTTTTTTTTTAAATCATAGGAAAAAAGAAAATTTATATTCTCTTCTTCTTATTGATGACTAGCTTTTACCTGCGGCTTCCCCCGCGTGTATGTCGAAAAATATCCAATTACTTTTTTAATTACCCCATTTTAACAAAAACGCTGAGACATGTATAAATTAATTTTCAATCGTCACTCTAAACACTAAATTTGAAGATCTTAACTTCAAAACTGACGGACTTTCATATTAACTTCCATCCCCTATTTTACCCCTTTAGGGGTGGAATTCCCAAAAATCCTTTTTTAGTGGATACTCACTCTTCAGAAAGAACACACCCTCTAAGTTTCATGTCTCTAGGCCCAGCGGTTTGGGTTGGTGTTGATATCACGCAGTCAGTCAGTCAGATTACCATCTCTTCTTCTTATTGATGATAGTAATCTTTATAAGTTTTGAGTAGGCTCAGAATTGAGTAGCTACAAGGTACATCCCTGCACTTGAGCTTTAAGCCGAGATCTGTCACCCCAGACACGGAAACTATACGCAGTGTGGCTCCCAGCCTAAGTATACTATCCGCTTTTTTTGTCATAGGTTCAGGATTTATTTCAGTCTTTCCAAGGGGTATCGTATTACCCAGTATTAACTGGGTTGTGGAGGTCAGATAGGCAGTCGCTCCATGTAAAATACTGGTATTCAGCTGCATCCGGTTAGACTGGAAGCCGACCCCAACATAGTTGGGAAAAGGCTAGGCAGATGATGAGGTTCAGGATTTATTTCTTAACGGGGAATCACCCGGATAGCCAGCGAATCCCATTGAATGGCTATTTTTCATGAAAAAGCCATTAAATGTGTTTTTATGAACTTAGGAGGTTGAATTGATGATTTTAATGATTAAAAAAAAGCACTGTAATGCCATATTTGTTACGGTCGCGAATCATAATTATTTTAATCAACATACAACCTGCCACTGACCTTCAATTTGCAAAAGACATAATAAAATTTGAATTTCGCGGGCTGCCTTACCGCAACCTCATTATGATAGTTTTGAGAATTTCAAATTATTACCCAACCGCGACTTACCTACCCGAAACCGCATTTTCAAAAGGCAATCTTTAGGCCTTAGTCATCTTGGCAAATACTCGGAACTCTAAGATGTGTCTTTTCCTTGAAGTATTTAAATCTCTCATGGTTCAGGTTACCTTATAAAACTACCAATTATCCTGCGGTGTTAGTCATTTCATGTAAATTCCTCAGTTCTTCTTGTGTACCAACTCAAGTTTTATGTCTATAATTTCTTTAGTCATTCTTCATCATCATCAACATTTCAGCCGAAACACGTCGCCCAAGTCTCGCCACGTTGACCGGTCCCGTGCGACTCACATCCAGTGGATTCCTGCAACCTTCACCAGGTCATCGGTCTACCTAGTGGGAGGCTTTCCAACGCAACGTCTTCCGGTAGTCATTCTATGGTATCGTTTACTTCGTTCCCACAAACAAATGGTTTTGTACGACATAGTTTATATGTCAATCAGTTTTATAAACATAATACTGTGGACTCGAGTATTGAGTTACAAGTAAACTGGTTCTGTCGCAAGTCGATTTAAGCTGGTACTTTCCCTGCCAGGGCTGCGGGACTGTTCGAAAGAGATACCGTGGCCCTGGAACACAAAGGGCAAAGAAGGAACATGGATGGGTTTTAGTCAGTACAAGTCTGACACTCTCTTTCGCTCCGCCCAGGGGGCGAGGGGTCATTTGATGATTTCCCATCCGAAAAAAAAAAGCTGGTACTTTCCTATGGAATCCGACCCCTCATTTTGCTTAAGAGTTTCCATACAATAGAAGGTAGTCGAAAGAAGGAAATGTTAGTGCCAACAAGACCATCATTATCATATCTATCAGCCCGGAACCACCCACTGCTGGGTATAGTCCTCCCTTTCTTCTGCCACACTTCCCAGTTCTATACGTCCCTTATCCAGGTGGTTCCCCCGATTTTAACAATATCGTCGACCCAACGAGCTTTAGGACGGCCCTGGTTTCTTTAGCCTAACATTGGCCACCGCTCGCTCAAAGCCTTGCTCCAACGGCCACTTGCCCGTCTAACCAGATGTCCTATAAATATATAAGATCATATAGTAATAATATTTGCTGTCTACTTTACTTAACAAACAATTTCATTTTATTTTTAATTGTCCATGCAATCAGTTTTTCCAAGATGTTTCCTCCACGCATTAGGTTAAATAAGTAGTAAAATTATGTTTGTTTACAATTTGTATTAGAATTTATTATTTTTAATATCCTTCCAATTAAATTTATTTAGTTTAATTGTACACAAATAAATTACTTTATTTACATTACAGACGACAAATAGAACTAAACTAATGATAAAAATAAGACTAAAAGTAAGAAAATATAAACATCTAAACAACGACGACAATAGGACACTCAGGCGTCAAAGTACTCCTCTGCATCGCTGTCAGCTGGAAACGTGCCCAGAAGACTCGCAGCATTGCCACGTTGAATGGCAATGCTAATTCTTTGGCCAAAGAAAGAGCCAGCCCTCTGGTCACGCGAAGTGTCTACCAGTCGGCGAGAGATTTCCCGCACTCGGGCCCCATGAGCCGAGCGTTTCGATACGAAAATTGACGAAATAACCATATTTACGAGGTATTGTTGTTATTCACACATACATTCAGCGAAAATCAAAGAAACCTCTTACAGCATAGCCATGTGAATCAGTAATATGGAACCATACCCCATCTAGGTGTGGGATAGATTTTTCAAATCTCTACACAACACCTACAGATCCGGATGACCTACCACGCTTTATTACGCAAGATACAAACAGGTACTTATGTCACGGATTTTGTCGAGATTATAGTAGTCACCGCATAGCTACAAAACGACACGTATTGGTAATATAAATGGTTAGGTAGTATTTATTTTTAACCTGTTCACATTAGTAATGAGTGAGCAAACCGTTTAATTTACAAAAAACACATACGTAATTGAGTATACCGGTACCGTCCCACCTTACGCTTACCGATTCGCACTTAAAAACATGTCTACCCCAACGGTCATCGGTTTTACGAGTAATATGGCTAGCCTATTACCACTTCAGCTTACTTAATCTGTGAGCTATGTCGACAACTCTGGTTCTCTGTCGGATCACCTCGTTTCGGATGCGATCCCTCAGAGAGACTCCAAGCATAGCTCCGTAGCTTGCTGAGCGGTCTTGAATTTATGGACCAACCGTACAATAGTAGTAGTAGTCAGTACTTCAGTAGTCTTTAGGATCTGTGGAATACGCGACGAGAAAATCTGACGAAGCTTCCCAAATGCTACCCACCCCAGCTGGATTCTCCTGTTAGCCTCCCTCTCAAAGTTGTTCTTACCATGAACGTACTATTGGGATAAAAAGTATCCTATGGCCTAACTAAGGTTACGGTCATTACGTGTGCAAACGAAGATTTGGCAGACTTGTCCCAGTGTCCAATAGCGTTAGAAATATATAAATGGATAGATTTCTTTAAGAAGAATATGGGGACTTATCTGTATCTGGTCAGCCGTACAGGTGTGAAAAAGTAACAGACATACAGACAGAGTTACTTTCGCATTAATCATAGGTATGAGTATTGGCATATATGATGGGCGATAATAAATATTATAATAATCTCGATAGTTATGATGATTAATTCATCACGTACAATTGCGCCGTCACGCAATTACGTGTCCAGAATGCCTATGTATTGTTCTATTTACCTACATTAAAATTACATTACAAAACAAACAAGAATTTACGCTTATTCGTACTTATTTGATCTTCTTTTATTATAGTTTTTTGTAAACATTGTTTCTTTTATTGTTCTCTTTTTTATTATATGTATTAACATGTGCAGCGTTTGGAACGTTCCAAATTCATTATTTCATGTAAGGACCGTGTTTTGATGACGTCATTACCTAATTTGTTGAATGCGAGTGATGCATAAAATGTTAAAAAAAGGGTAATTACGGTCATTAGAGTCGCAATTCGGTTGTAAATGTCAGTGTATTTTCCATTTGGAAAATAAGTATGTACCGCGGATTGACGTTGAGTCGAGGTCAACGTTTAGCTGGATACGACCGGTGAACGTAATGATCATCATCACCATCTGCCTGCCTTTTCCCAACGATGTTGGGGTCGGCTTCCAGTCTAACCGGGTACTACTGAATACCAGTATTTTACATAGTTGACTGCCTATCTGACCTCCACAACCCAGTTAGTACTGGATAATACGATACCCCTTGGTAAGACTGGTTGTCAGACTTTCGGGCCACTAACTACTTGTAACGCCTTTCAAAGATCTACAATCCATTCCATTAACAGCCGGGACCAACGGCTTATCGTATTTTCTGAGGCACTCAGGAAACTAGGTATGTAATGGTTGGTCACCCCTCCATGGCAAGCAAGTGAGGCTTAACCTGAAGAACGATCCGAGCAGGTGCTAATATTTAGCCACGAGTTTCCAGTGAACCAGTAGCGAAGCGTCAAATTTTTGTAAGAGGTAAGCCGGAGTACATATCTTTAATGTGATAATATTTTTTTTTCTATAGAATACTGAATGTCCCATTTTTCAAATGGAATCCGGTAGGAATCGAGTTGTATGAAACCTTCGCCACTGTAGTGAACCTAATGATATTATACTTAGTTACCAAAAAATCAGATTGGATGTATTGGTCATGTACAATATCCAGTAATACATAAAAATATGTAGGTATGTACTTACCATCAGAAATATTAGTTACAATGTCGTTTACTTCTTATTCACAAGATAATTATAATAGAGATTAAAACACTAAACTATTAATACAATAGCGTATTATTTAATATAAACTATTGTAAGTATAGCGCTCTAGAGTGTGCTGACCAGCCATAACTATCTTATTTGTCTCCCGTGGACAAAACAGTTTCTGATTTCGTTTTGTCTCATATTTTTTTTTCAGTTGGAACTTGTCGTATGTTTACGGGGTGGAAAAGACTGTGACGCGAAAACGGTTACCACGTATTCGGATATTCTTTCTTTTCTTTTTCAAGGTCTTTATTTATATAATATTTGAATACAGTCTGCTTACAAATGATCTTATTCTATTTGTTAGCCAGTCAGGATTTATTTTGTTACATAGGCTAAATATACCTTTACAAACACCTACCTTTTTAAATATCATAAATTTTTATTATTATCTTATTAGGTGTTGACTTTACATATTGATTAACATCGATTAACTAAGTATGTGCAGGTCTTAGTAAGGACCCACATAATATTTACAATAAGTATTCGGATATTACGTACATCATTCTGAGGCCTCATATATAAAAATTTCTGGATGTGGATTTATATGCGTATTGTATATTTTATCACTTGCTTCGGTGAAGGAAAACATTGTGAGGAAACCACCAGCCTGAGAGACATTTCTAGATGGCATGTAAAGTCAATTTAGAGGTCTATGGACGGCATAAACACTCTGACATCAGGTTAGGCATTAACCACACGATAAAGAAAGAAATACCACATAAGAGGAATGTCACTTATTCAGAGGAATGCACCTTTGTAGGAAACAGCTGTAATCGTGTCAATGTTTTTATACAGTGTTAGTCTGTCTAAATATGATCTAGATAGTCTCAAGTCTGGGCACAGACTAATATTAGGCATAACAACCCATGTGCGTAAAAATGACGGTTACAGTTTTGATAACTTCAAAATCATCTTCCTCCCGTGCCCTATGTTACTTGGGATCGGCGCAACACGTTTTCTTTTTCCATTCTCCCTGGTCTGTTCTGCTAACTTCAAAGATAAAACAGCAGTTAAATTCAATTCCTTATAAGTTGCAGGGATCCGCTGGATGCGAGACGCACGGGACCGGTCAATGTGGCGACACTTGGGAGAGGCCTATGTCCAGCAGTGGACGTCTTTCGGCTGAAATGATGATGATGATGATGATAAGAATGTTCTTATTCCAAAAAATAATTGGAATAAGTAAACAATCCCAAAATACAGTCAATTTTATTTATTCCAGTTTATCCTGTCTCCACATACGTTCCGTAATTGCGGATTAGCATTAAATTAGTCATTAACACAAGAGATGGACTGAAATTAAACCTAATTTTCGACAATTGAGTCCTGAAAACGTCACTGTAATTCCTGAAATGCTATACGTAAAATACACAGTCATCATCATCATCATCTGCCTAGCCTTTTCCCAACTATGTTGGGGTCGGCTTCCAGTCTAACCGGATGCAGCTGAATACCAGTATTTTACATGGGCGAATGCCTATCTGTCCTCCACAACCCAGTTAGCACTGGGTAATACGATACCTTTTTGGTAAGACTGGTTGTCAGACTTTTTGGGCCACTAACTACCTGTAAATTAAATAAAAAACACAGTATCAATCTTCTAAAAAATATATAAACAGAACATGAAGCATGCCCTGATGAAGCGGTACCTAGGCAGAAGAAAGGAAACCCCCCTTTTTTTCATAAATGCGAAAGTTTGTGAGGATGGATGAATGAATGGATGTTTGCTACTCTTTCACGCGAAAACTACTTAACGGATTTGGATGTAATTTGGCACTTATATAGTTTATAATCAGGATTAACATATAGGATACTTTTATCCTGGTAGTATGATACCTTGGGGAAGTTACCGAACTTCACGCGGGCATATGCTAGTAAATAATAAATAAATATATTTTTTATTCTAACTTAAAATTCAACATAAATATTACAACATAAATCTTAGAAATAATGAGCAGATCAAAGTTCGATGTCTGTTCGATGATGCCAATATCCGGAATCAGTTCTAGTATACCTACAAAATGAATATTTCTTAATGGAATTAACCGCATTCGGACCGAGGATTGAACCGAGAGCAGTCGTACTGGCTTACACTCAACCAACAACATTTTTTTGTAAATGGAACTTCACCTAATCAATAATCATCCTTTATCTTAATCCGGCTTCTAGAATCTCTTTGGTTTTGTAAAATAAATCAATCAGGCTTGAGTAAATACACAAAAAAAACTATTGTTCAAGAGAGCATTACACAAGCTGAGTATCACTAGCCTCCACACTCTACACTCACTATTCCCTGGGTCGTGGAGACTATAAGTCTCCTTCGTCTTACAAGATAAATAGGTAGTAATGCACACATACATTATAGCATTGTACAGGTGAGATTTCTTAGGCTAAAGTAAACATGATCTTCCAGAGGAGCTCGTGGCTAAATAATGACAGCCGCTCGGGTCGATCTTTAGGTTAAGCCGTGCTTGCCTAGGTCACCCATCCACAGACTATGTGGATGGGTGACCACCCATTACATACCGAGGTTCCTCCGTGCCTCGGAAAGCACGTTAAGCCGTTGGTACCTGGTGTCATTTGTAGATCTTTGACAGTCGTTACAGGTAGTCAGAGGTCCGAAAGTCTGACAACCAGTCTTACCAAGGGGTATCGTATTACCCAGTACTAACTGGGTTATTGAGGTCAGATAGGAATTCGCTCCACGTAAAATACTGGTATTCAGCTGCAGACTGGAAGCCGACCCCAACATAGTTGGGAAAAGTCAAGGCAGATGATGATGATGAGTAAACATCATATTCCATATGCCCTTGTCCCATGTTACTTGGGGTCGGACAACACGTTTTTTTCTCCTCTCTCAACCGTCACGCTATCATTTACTCCTTTATCTTTCATATCATTCCTCACACAATCCATCTATCGTGCATCGTTTCCTTGTCTTCTCTGTTGTCTTAGGCTACAGTAAACACAATATGTAAATCCAGAGCAATAGTAACGTTTTTTTTTTTTTTTTGTTTTATTGGCATCTCGCTGGTCAACCTATCATGAGGCTGACTTTTGCTTAACCGGACTATCCTGTAGGTGCCTTGAGTGCATGACTTTAGGCCTAATAACTAAGCGACTGAACGCTAAGGGCACCCCCTGTGGGGTACGAGCACGGAACAAAAAAAACAGTTCTGTGGTTACGAGCTTCGGCTTAGGGCGTCGCTGGGGAGCGCAGCAAAGGCACACATGACACACTAGTATAAACGTGTTTAACATTCTAACTAGATACATGTAACCTGATGCCACACTAGGCTAGATCCACGTGGCCACTTAAGGCTAATAATAGGCGCATTGGCTCAAAATGACGCAGCTATTATGTACCGATTAGGTTACAGGATGATAATGATACGGATCTGTGGCTGGCTAACCGATTGTAAAAAGGGTGATGTTCAATTTTTTTTTATTATTGATTGCATGCTCTAGAGTTGAATAACAAATTATCATTTCTGTTTTCCACATTGTAGGGGCGTTCGTGGATAAATAATGACAGCCGCACGGGTCGCTTTCGAGGTTAAGCAGTGCTGGTCGAAGTCGGTCCGTCGATGGGTGCCATCATAGCATACCGAGTATCGTTCATACACCAGAAAACACGTTGAACTGTTGGTCCCATACACATTTAAACCATTGTGGCTCTGCATCTATATTGCGGTTCTATTTCAAAATCTTTATGCTATTCCTGGAACAAAAAATATTATCGATAAAGTCAATAAAAAAGTAGGTATGCTGTATTCAACTTCATCTATTTACGTTTCTGACTCACAAATGGTTGTACACTTACTTTTCCTTCAGCTGTATCCGCTTAAACGATGGTTCATCGATTTTTCTTATTAAATTCGTGCCCAACAAACAATTACGTACCTACATAACTAAGAAAACTTCACATCCGTGCAATGTTTTCGTAGCTGCATGAATATTGGTGAAAAAATGTAATAACATTGTGTTTGCTAGTCTAGATACGAAGACCAGATGTTAATTAAAATAAACAACTAGAACAAAAACGGTGGTATGAGAATCCGGGCGCAGATTCGGTGGATAATGCATTAGATACCTATTGCGTACACCCATATCTTAGCGAATACCTAGGTAATAAAATAAACAAAGGAGGTACCAAGCTACCAAGCAAGTCCGACAAATAAGACTTCTTGTTGTTTTTGTGAATAAAAAAGAAAAACAATAATGGTAATTAAAAATTAAATTAGTTTTTAAAAAATAGTTCTTCTATTCGACAACAGATGGCGCTGTTCTAAAATAAATTTTCTTCAATTTAATTTTTTCTATCTCGGGAAATGACGAGAAATCATGAGAAACGCACGAATTTATGCTATTAGAATTGGAGAATATTAAGTAATATAATAAAAACTCTAATGACTTCTTAATTGTACCTCTTAATTATGTGTAATTAAATTAAATTAGCTTAGAGTGACTACAGAGTGTTTCGTTTCATTAGTTTCACGCATCTAAAATTACTAATGAGCTTTCAGTAGTTACCGTAACCAGATATTATACTTAAATCAAATTTATTTCGTAATTGAATCCGTTTAATCCAAAGCTTTATAACTGCTTTGAAAATAAGGTTTGAGATATTATTAGATATTGTGAAAACTAATTAGAAAGCGTGAGTATACCGCGGCCCTGGAACACAAAGGGCATTTAGGATGATTTCCCATCCGAAAAAAAAAAGCGTGCATATTAAAGTACGGTTATGGGGATTATAAAACCCTTTTATTTGTGACTCCATATTGTAGGTATATTCGGAAGCATTTACATATGTATACTATGTACATATGAAAACTTTATTTGGATTTATCCATATTAAACAGTTTTACATGGCATACATTTTTACTCTTATTTTTTAACTTTAGTTTTTTTAATCTTATTTGCTGAGCAAAATATTGTTCTTACAAATTCTAATAATATAGACAGCTTCAAGCAGCTTGAAAACGATTTCTAAGTTTTAAGTGATATCTTCCAACACATTTTTTTTTAAACTCAGTTAACTTGTCAACTTAATAACGGTTTCGTAGATTCGATAAGACTATAATAGCCAACAAAGGGCCGCACTATTAGACATGATAAAAGTTTTCCCCGAATTGTATACAGCTCTGTTCATTGTCAACACAATGAACAAAACTGTTAGCAGCATTTGGTCAGACTGACATAAATTAATATTCAGATATATTTGGTTCTCCAGATATGCACAGCTCCAGAAAAAAATTCTTACAGTTTAGGGTCGATGTCTGCCTGGACTGCGGGACTGTTCGAAAGAGATACCGCGGCCCTGGCACAAAGAGCAAAGTAGGAACATGGATGGGTTTTAGTCAGTACGCCTAGAGCGAGAGGGGGTCATTTGATGATTTCGAAACTTAAAAAAAAGTAGGTTGTAGGTACCTTCCTACTTACAGTAAGGAATTTCGAGTTGGTACTTGACATGTACAACGGTCTGGGGGTTACTATGTCGTCTTAAAGCAGGAGTAATTCCAGTGTGGGAAAGAGACAGAGCTATATAAGTCGTCTAGCGCCATCTCTTACCTACACTGGAATTACTCCTGCTTAACTTAATGAGAGCACAGAGAACAGCTAGTAACTTCATTTTTAATAGAAAAATTAGTAACTTTATTATAAGCTGCAAGAAACTTCACAATAACAATATATATTGTGAAGTTTCTTGCAGTTAACTTTTATTTATTTATAAATAAAATAAAAGTAGTTTTTAAAACATCTCGTGTGGTTAGTGCCAAACCTGGTGTCAGAGTTTTACACCGCCCATGGGCCTCTGACTTGGCTTTACATGCCGTCGAGAAATATCTATCAGGCATGCTGGTTTCCTCACGATGTTTTCCTTCACCGAAGCAAGTGATAATTATACAATACGCACATGAATCCGAAAAATCAGAGGTCTTGGGCTCGAACTTGAGACTTATGACTTGGCAGGTCGACGGTCACGCCACTGGGCTATCACTGCTGTTTAAAACACTAACTTTTGCCCGCGGCTTCTCGCGCTTTTGGTCTGAAATTATCCCTCGGGGATGTCGTAAATATAGCCTATGACTCTCGGGAATAATGTAGCTTCCAATTAGTGAACTGAGAGCATGAGATTGAGAGCAGCGGTGGCCCAGTGGTCGAGACCCCGACTTACGAGCAGTAAGTCGTGGGTTCGAACCCAGCCAGGCGCATTACTTTGTGTAAGTTATTTCATCACCACTGCTCTAAAACGGTGAAGGAAAACATCGTGAGGAAACCGGCATGTCCTAGAACCAAAAATTCGAAGACATGTGACATCTACCAACCCGCACTGGGCCCGCGTGGTGGATTATAGCCCATTCCTTCTCATAGAGAGGAGGACTGCGTCCCAACAGTGGGAACATTAATAGGCTGATTATGCTTATGCTTATGCCATTAGTGAATGAATGTTCAGAAGCGGATCAGTAGTTCCGGAGGTCATGCCCTACATCTAAACCTAAGTGCGTCGAGAATGTTTGCTGATGCGCGCACTGATGGCTTCTTGGCTATCAGACGTAAGTGTGCCGCGTCGCTGCTGCAGAGGGTCCTGGGCAGCTCAAACAGACTCCTGAATGTCATTGCGGGGAAATTTGATTGCCCGTTTATGCATTGCAAACCTACATGTTTTACTAACATAGTTTTTAAAGTTCATCATCATCATTTCAGACGAAAGACGTCCACTGCTGGACATAGGCCTCCCCCAAGTGTGTTTAAAGTTCATGTTTACTAACAATTTATATGGTTGTAAAATGATATCTGAAATAAAATGATTATAATTATTTTTCCTTTATTTATTTCTATACAAATCAATTATATTTTAAATATTCCTTACAAAAAAAATAAAATAAAAAAAGACATTTAAAAATATAAAAAATATAGCCCACCGGTATCGGGAACAGGGTCCAAGCAGGGCTCCAGAGAGAGGAACCTCCTAACAATACGAGTCGTGTTATTATTTTATTATTATAAACTTACAAACTTTACCTCTTTAAAGTAAGTATTAGTCGAGAACCGATTCTATAATAATTATTTTTCCTTTATTTATTTCTACACAGATGAAACTAAGAAAGCGGCAACTTCCTTTCACCACCTATTCACAATTTAATTGTTTATAAATAAAATAAACTTGTTTATATAACATAAACAATAGAGTTATTTACCGCGCGAGCCGGCGGTAAAGTAAAACTATCAATTCTCTTCACTTCGATTATCCGATGCATCTTGAATTATGCGCCGGCGCTTGAGATGCGGATGGGTTTATGTAGTAGTGAGCCGAGACGTTAATTTATTTTGAATTTTTGAGACTGTTGAAGTTAAGCTAATGTAAATGTTGATGGATGCATAGAGGATGGCCAAAGAAAAGATGGATAGATGACATGGAAGACAAGGGAGTGGTGAATGATAATGTGGCTGAAAAAAAGAGTTTTTTTTTTAATGGCATCTCGCAGGTCAACCTATGGCTGGCTTCTGCTTAACCGGACTGTCTTGTGGATACCTTGAGAGTAAGGCCTTCCAGTCCACAAAGCCAGGGGCATAAAACTTATAAACTAAGTGACCACGCGCTAAGGGCACCCCCTATGGGGTACGGGCCTGGGCTTAGGACGTCGCTGGGGACGGCAGTAAAGGAACAGACTAGATCTGAGTGAAATTATTTAGAGGCTGGTTGAAAACTACTGGTTCAGCATTGCGGGCTGGCTCGAGCAAGGGGTCGGATGTTGCGCCGAACCCAAGTAAAATAAGACAAAGACAGGACGATGATGATCGTTTCTCGGAAATTACTTCAACAGATATTGAAGTTTCTTAAAAATAAAGTCCGAAAAAAAAGGGTTAAGGCTTAGTTTTGTTTGTACGAGTATGTAGACACCCATTTCCAAAACTGCAGTTCTTTTCAGGATGTTTTTTGACTTATTATTTCCTCAAGAAGACCGGTATTTTTAAGGTAATGTCACTTGCCTTGCATTTGAATAAAATTATTGCTGATTTTGTGGTAAAATATTAATTACACAGGTAACAAGTAGTGTCTATACCTACTCCCTAGACCTTCAGGTATGCACGTAAGCACCGTTCTTATAAAGGTGACTTAATATTTTTTAAAGCTCGAAGTTCATTCTTGGTTTTTTACAATACCTAACTGATTTTTTCAGCACCACTCGCAAATTCGTTGAAATACAGGGCATTATTGTACTAACTTAAACGTTCCTTTGTTGTTTTTAACAATTTAAGAAAAAATCCTTAATTTAGTTGTTTTTTTTTTTGCAATTTTTGTGGTTGTCTGACCTATAAAATTACTGATCATCATGTTTTTCTTATCTATTTTTAAATTATCAGCTTTCTTGTTAAGAACTTAATATTTGCTGGTTCCGTCTCCAATACACACTTTCACTCCAAGATATAACAGATAACCGCTCGACCTGTGACCGGCTGCCGCGGTGAAGCGAGCCTTTATTTATCACCACCTAGCTTATTTATTGAGCCTAAGGGCGTATACAGAGGTGGGAATGCTTTTAAAGTTTGGATGTGTACATGTTCTTACTCGTTAAAAATGAGATACAAAGAGCTCATTATGTTTGTTCCCTATGTGATTTCAACTATACCAGGTGAAAAAATATTTATTTTGACATTGACTGTAAAATATCAGGTACCTTCAGGTTAAGCCGCGCTTGCCCAGGTTAGTCCGTGGATGGGTGGCCACACATACCGAGTTTCCTCCGTGCCTCGGAAAGAACGTTAATCCGTTGGACCCGAACTGTCATTAGTAGATCTTTGACAGTCGTTACAGGTAGTCAGAGGTTCGGAAGTCTGACAACCAGTCTTACCAAGGGGTATCGTATTACCCAGTACTAACTGGGTTGTGGTGGTCAGATAGCAGATAGGCAGGCGCTCTATGTAAAATACTGGTATTCAGCTGCATCCAGTGAGACTGGAAGCCAACCCCAACATAGTTACATATGTAGATGATGACGATGATGTGTGAAATTCTAAGTGCCTAGCTCCACATACTGATTTTAAACACTGAAGAAAATATAAACCCATACCTACTGTAAATGCTCAATGACCCACAATCGTGTGGTCCCTAGCTTACCGTTATGTTTACCCTTCTCTGAACAGCGAAAGGGTCAACTATCGCGTTATGACCATGGCCATAGAGCGCGGTAAAAAAAAAAAAATTGTCCGTAATAGGACGCCTGACAGATGTTAAACATCTATTTGTGAATATTAAAATTTATAATTAATAACACCTATAACGATATATGGAGTATTAGCAAGGAAAAAGTGTATAGGATGTACGCGCGCGACAGAGGATTGTCGAGAGCAGTGGCGTAGAGATCAAGGCATGACAGCATCATGCAAGGCGCGCCAATAGATGTTTCATATAAAAAAAAACTTTTATTGACCGTCTGGATATAGCCTAAAGGGGTAAATTATAGTATCTATTTGTCGAAGGCTAGGTGTCCCGAGTAATGATCACAGATAAACGTCCGTGATTTATTCCTATTCGATCGGTTGTTATTTGTGGTCGCTGCAGTGTGTCTCAATGTGACGGTGAACCGGTTGTGGAGTCTGTAACTAGACACGATTTAATTATAAAATAAGATGTATTGATGGAATAATTGACGAGTTTATTATGTTTACTTTACTCTGCAGATGGTCCAGACTGGCATTCCGTACCCGTAATAACCGTCAAAGAGCTATCTTTGACAGTTATTACGGGTAGTCATAAGCCCGAAAGTTTGACAACCAGGTTTGCCAAGGAATATCGTGCACTGACAACCATGCACTTTATTTATTTTTTTTCGGATGGGAAGTCATCAAATGACCCTCCCTCCCCCCCCCCCCCACCCTGGGCGTAGCGGAAGGGAGTGTCAGACTTGTACTGACTAAAACCCATCCATGTTCCTTCTTTGCCCTTTGTGTTCCAGGGCCACGGTATCTCTTTCGAACAGTCCCGCAGCCCTGGCAGGCATCGGCCCTTGCGGACCCCTACTTGGTCGCTGACATCTCGTTGAGGCGCGCGGCCTGTTGTCATAAGACGGCCGGACGGCGAGCTAGCCCATAACTCGCCGTCCACAGGCCCGCGACAACCATGCCTTACGAAAGGGTATCGTGTAATCTAGTAATAAAAAAATGCAAGATTAGAAGAAGTATCTAATGTATCTCGAGGGCGTTGGCGCTGTAAGCCGAAATACAGGTTCCTGCTAGTTCGGCTCCAGATGCTAAAACTTTTGTGTACATAATACTGTTCATAGTATTTATTTGTAAATTAGAATAACAAATATAATAAATATATATTACTAGTTGTTGCCCGCGACCTTCGTCCGCGTGAAATTAGCGGTGTGAAATATAGTTTACGACCTATTCCTGTCAAATTTACATGAAAAAAAATCATAAAAATCGGTCGAGCCGTTTCGGAGGAGTGCGGCCATAAACACCGTGATACGAGATTTTTATATATAAGATTGTTATTATTATAATTTGGTTGTGAAAATCAGATAGGCACTAGGTTCATGTAAAATACTGGCATCCGGCTAAATCAGGTGGGTAGATAATTATGATGAATTGAAAAATTTCTGCCTAGCCTTTTCCAACTACGTTGGGGTCGGCTTCCAGTCGAACCGTATAAAGCTGAATACCAATATTTACATGGAGCGACAGCTTAGCTGACCTCCACAACCCAGTTACTAGTGGGTAATACGACACCGCTTGGTAAGACTGGTTGTCAGAGTTTCGGGCCGCTGACTACATGTAATGACTTTCAAAGATCTACAACTGACAGCCGAGACCAAAGTGCTTTCCGAGTCACGATGTAAACTCGTTATGTAATGGGTGGTCACCCATTCACGGTCCAACCTAAGCAAGCGCGGGTTAACCTGAAGATCGCCCCGAGCGGCTGTTCTTATTTAGTCACGATGAATTTAAAAAAATAATTTTGAAAAACGAATCGAAATGGCGTGGCTCAAAAGGTAGCATGGGCTGGGCGGTCTCTGTCATTATGCTGAATGAATTGTTGCCTTTCAGATCACCGAATTACCCTTGAACAGCTAACAGATGCCGCGGCGACTATCCATAGGGTAACTAGTGCAGAATCCACACCGATTTAAAGATGAAGGGTTTTTTTTTTATGAATACTGTTTGGGCTATGTTAAATTACAATAGTATTGTCTATCGGGATGATGCTCGCCACTCCATGTCCAAAGTGCATACACATATTATGTAATTATAATGAAAAACATAATTTTAACTTATTATTGTAAATTCTTCTTATTATCCTACCTATAAATAAACTCAGAAAACATATGTATGGCTGGATACGGTTTCTCGCCATCCCTTGGACGTTGGAGCCAATGATGACGAGTTACCAAGCGTCAAGCGATAAGGTCTAACCACATCAATTATAATTTTCCTTCAGGCACCAATGACTCACAGTCACAGTGGGTAATATATACTGTTATAAGTTTATTCCATTGTTTTATGTAATAAGTAAAGACCCCTACACGAGTAAAGGGACATCGTGTGGGACACAAATGAATAACAAGCATAAGCATAATCAGCCTATAATGTTCCCACTGCTGGGACACAGGCCTCCTCTCTGTGAGAAGGAATGGGCTATAATGCACCACGCGGGCCCAGTGCGGGTTGGTAGATGTCACATGTCTTCGAATTTTTTGGTTCTAGGATATGCCGGTTTCCTCACGATGTTTTCCTTCACCGTTTTTGAGAGCAGTGGTGATGAAATAAATTACAAAAAGTAATGCGCCTGGCTAGGTTCGAACCCGCTCGCTGCTCGTAAGTCGGGGCCGCCACCACTGGGCCACCGCTGTTTATAACAACGATTCAGTTCATTTTGAATCTTAGAATCTATACAGCGTGGACAGGACACACACGCACAAATGCTTACCACGTTTTTAACATGGACGTTTTTCATCGGTAATCAATTAAATTCGTTTTTAATCGCTTTTTTTTTTCAAATCCGTTCAACCGTTTTGACGTGAAAGAGGAACAAAGATCCATACGTCCTCTAAACTTTCGCATTTATAATAGTAGTAAGACTTGGTAATACTTTGTTCCCCAAGAGATTCTTACTACAAAACGCTGTTTCACGGGTTTTAACCTACCTCAAACAAAAAACGTCACTGATGATGACGGTTCAACCAATTTCTAGTAAGCTTGTACTTGAATATGGGTCAGTAAACTACCGGAACATGCAATTCATTCTGACGAGGTATGGTCAACAGGAGTAAGGTGTGTTTTCCACCAACGGCGATGCGATTAACGAGAAGCAAGTGAAGCTAGCACTAAGCTAGCGAGCGAGTTGTTTTGATTGACAGAGTTCTCGCAGTTGATTACTACTTATTATTATAAATGCGAAAGTTTGTGAGGATGGATGGATGTTTGTTACTCTTTTACGCAAAAACTATTGACCGGATTTATATGAAATTTGGCACACAGGTATTTTACAACCTGTATAGGACATACGATACTTTTAATCCCGGTAGTACGATCCCGTGGGACAATTACCGAACTACACGCGGGCAAAGCCACGGGACCTACAATCATTTGTACTACCGTGGTCACTGACGGTCGACTACTTTTAAACCTTATTACTCAGAGCATAATGATGAAAAATGATCGACCATCAGTGAGCGCGGTAGTACATTTCATGAGCGAGTAAATAGTCGATAGCTACTAATAGCTAGCTCATCGACTCTGCGGTAGGACAGATGCCTAAAGGCGATTTTCTTTAGTCAAAGTGTTGACCGACGTGTCGCTAACTGTACTTGTTTCTTATTAAAAAATATGATATTATTATTAATTAATACATTAACTAGGGTACAGTGTGACGTATTGGTTACAAAGGATTTTCCTTAACTTACTCATCATTACAGCAGCTGTTAACTGAAGTCACGTATTGCTTTCAGTTATAATTTAACTGTTCAATAGTGCGGATTGATTTGTGACTTTAATTAATCAACGAGACTTTATAATTACACGAAAAATTATCAAAGAATTAAATGGTTACATTACTAACTAATTTAAATTATTTTGTTTCAAAGTGAACAAATTTCGAAGTTCAGTGTGCAAATTACTCTGGATGTACAAAATGCCAGCTTCGCCATTGCGTACGAGTGTTCAAGAAATTAAAAGGATAGCTTCAATTACAGTCAATATGAGGAAACAGGTTTGTTTTTCAGTGTTTATTTGAGTACGTGTTGTTGTGATGGTTTTATTGTAGTAACGGAACGGGAATCCCTTGAAAATCTGTGCGTAAACAGGGGCATTATTTGCGTAAAGCCCTGGTAGAGTAAACTAACTATACGTATACATTATTACAATTAAAAACTGTTACATAAACAAAAGAAGCCTTGTTGGTCGAGTGGTCGCAAGCGCGACTGCTGAGCATGAGGTCCTGAGTTTGATTCCCGGGTCGGGCAAAGTGTTATTGGGTTTTTCCATCAGGAATTTCTCAGTAGCAGCCACGCTCGCCCCCCTATTACAAGGGACTTAAACATAACGTGCGAAATGTGGGTGTACTATTAGGTACACCTGTGCCTAAACGTTCGGGGATTACAGGCGGGATGTTATGTTATGTAAATTAACTAAAATAAACAAACTAACAATAAACTATAATAGATCATCAAAACTCGTCCTCAACGCTGTCATAATTTATAGCCTAAAGCACCCAATAATAAAGTAACTTTCTGTCAGTAAAAAAAAATTGTGAATTGGATCATTCGTTCCGGAGATTAACTCCTACATACAAACTTACAAACAAAGGACGATGACCTGCCTCTTTATAATATAAGTATAAAAATAAAGAAATTTCATTTATTTCAAGTCCAAGACCCATAAAAATAGACAAAAATACAAATACAAACACATAAATTATAGCTAAAACCTAAATATCAGAATTACATTGCATTAAATAAGAAACATTATTACATTAAATTAAAAATAAAGTCAAAAATAAATTAAATACCGACACAGAATAAATTAAAGTCAAAATAAATTAACATATTATTAAAAAAATAATTATAACAAAGTGTGAAATTTCGACGAAATTCGACGATTCGATGTGAAATTACAGACTAACGTTGTTTTTTATAATTTTCTACATTGTAAAGTGGAAAACACATTTTTCATCATCAGATTATGTTCTTGTGATTGCACCTACGTATGGTATTAATCATTATTACCTTTTTGTAAAATGCCATCACAATCGATACCTGAAAATGATATGTATGCAAATTCGTAATTTATAGACGTATGTAGAATAATCAGTTTGTCACCATTTTTTGAGTTCGAGTACATGGAAGGTGTTGTTATCTAAGTGCTATATCTTATCAATATTTAAATGTGATGTGAGGCACGCCAAGTTCTTGTCAAAACGTGTATAAATTCGAATTATGAAAAATGTTGATTAATATTGCTGTACGCACGGCGGCCAATCAAGCTATGCAAAACCAAATTAAGCTATCTCTCATCGTACGGGAAACTCGTACAAAGCGAAGTCAGGTTATACTGGTTACGTATAGCTTGATGTGCCGCCGTGTGTACCATACGTAAACTCGCTTCTTTTTAACCCCTGACTTAACTATAAAGGTGGCTGTACACTCTTGCCGAGACATTCGGAGGCGAGACGAGTGCGAGAGTGTATACAGGGTGGAAAGGACAACGACACTAAAACGATCACCATGTATTCAGTACATCATTCTGAACGGAGCCACATAGCAAATAATTTCGATAATTTTAAAAAGAACCAGCCGTCTCATACATTTCGACCGTGTAGTAGGAAACAGCTGTATTTTTTTCGAAAAATTTCGATGTGGAGGGGTTTCAGAATGACATGCTGAATACGTGGTAACTATTTTAACGTCAGTGCCCCTTCTACCCTGTATACATAGCGCTCGTCTAGTCTCAGTGTTCCTCGCTTGCAGTCCGTCCTGTGTCGGCTTACTGCAAGACATCTCGGGAGAGACATAACAAGAGCTCTCGGTCGAGAATGTACAGCCACCTTAAGAACATTCCAACAGTCAGTACTCCTTTTATCTTCTACATCGAACTTAAACATCTGCGGGGTAATTTACAGTTTGACAGTTAAACAACCTCCATTGCGTTGTTTACGGTACAAAGCAGAAGAATTGTTCGAACGTATAAATCAATGGAATGCGAATTTCTTTCAAAACCCTTCGGATTATGATATAAAAGTACACTTATTCTCCGGCGAATCGATAAAGAAAATCTCCGGTTACTAACAAGGCCTTAGTTCATAGGCGGAACCGGAGTGCGTAATTAGTCAAGGAAAATTTCCTGTATACATATTGTTAATTGAATATGTACCTAATTAGTAGCATTTATTGCGATAGTTCACTGTGACGTTTTCATTTCCAAGTTTGCCAGCGCAGGTTCAGTGGTTTTTCTAATGATGTAGTGGATTGAGGATTCCTGCCTCGTCATTATGACCTAGTTAGTCCAAGGAAGCGGAGTCACACTTCAAGGTTTATCACCTTTAGTCAAGGCAAGAGCTTCGATTGCGTCAAATTCAAGTTACGTTTGGAAAAAGGTTCTTCGGGAATTCCATTGCTTTTGATTAGTAATTAACATTTAATAAGACCTTTCTATTTACATTATAACAATTAAAAACGATTAAATAAACTAAAATAACTAAACTAACAACAAATTATAAAAGGGCATCAAAATACTCCTCAACGCTGTCAGCTGGTATTGTGCCCAAGAGACTGGCGGCGTTATCACGTTGTATGGCAATACTTTACCTCTGGTCAATGTAAGCTTATAAAATATAACTTGTACTTAAACATTTTAACCATTAAAAATATTATTTTTCAAGTTATTTTACCTCTTTATGAGGTGTATATGAAATAGTAAATACACATGAAATCGAAGAGATACAAAAATACGTCATTCCTTTATCTATTGACACTCATAAGGGCTGAGCCAATTACTCACTAACTTCACAAAAGATAGCCGGACTTGGCACATTTTTACTAAAGTTCATTCACAGCTATCGTACCTCAACACCTGCAACCCAACAGCACCCTTATTGCACCAAGCATAAAGATCACTGTCATCTTGACAGACTTGTCAGTGTTAACAACCAAAACCAAACTTATAGTACGGACGATAAAGATCAATGTGATTTTGACAGTGATGCCAAGTCAGAGGTAATTAGAATGTGAAAAGACTGTAGGTACACAATTGTACATAGGCTTATCTTGCTGAAAACGCGTTGAAATTAGTCAGTTTGGGTTTCATATCAGTTGCAAATAGTGTGTCGATATGTCAACATGTTTTATTTAGTTCAAAGTTTGTAATTTCATTTCAAGTTGGAACTTGATTTTTTGTGTTTTTGTGCGTCGTGAAGTGTAGTTCAAAAATATGGCGCTTTATCGGTCTTATGAATCTGTTGAGGTAAATGAAAGCTATGTACTATAGATATACCTACCATTAATTATTTAATTGAGTGTGATATTTACTGTAATCAAGGAAAAACCTGGATAAAAGGCAGTCGCTTCGAAAACGTTGACCGAGTGGTGGGGAGCAGTCGCACCACCCAGTACTGATGTTTGCACTGGTTTACTGTGGTTTCAACGCCGGCGTGATGTAGTCTCCGGTGTACCGACTGTATCCACAGCTGGACCGTGGGATGGTCGCCGTCGAGTACCAGTGGCGTTTTGAAGGCTTCTGTCATGTCTTAGACGGTTTCTTACATCTACAACAATTTACACTTTTTCTGGGCTCTATGGGTGTTCACAAAACACGATTCGACATTTGTTTCGAATCTTTTTCTAGATAATTACCTTATTTCCCCATCTACACTAATAATTACAAAGAGGAAAGATTTGTGTGTTTGTAACGAATAAACTCAAAAACTAGTGCACCAATTTCAAAAATTCTTTCACCATTAGAATGCTACATTATCCCCGAGTGACATAGGCTACCATAACGCGAGCGAAGCCACGGAAAAAAGCTAGTATAAAGAAATTTGCGATGCCTATTTTAATACCCTTGTTTCTCAACTGAATAATGGTGTTTATCTCAAAAGGGCTTCTTAAGACCTATTGTTATTCAATGTCTTAGATATCACCCTGTCTGTTGAGTGTCTGAAATGATAATATTTATTGAGCATTGTTCTCCATTAGTTACGATCAATAATTGAAAAAGTGAAGATTATTGAGACAGTGTGATGTTAGTTCGTTTTACATTTTTATAAAGTTGGTAGTGATGGGAATACGCAGACTTTTCGGATTTATGAATGTATTCAGGTACCTATTTATACAAGGTGTAACATAATAAACGCAAGACCTCCCGTGTGGTCTCTCGGACCATGAAACTGAACAACTTTTGTTTTACGAGTTCTTGAAATTTCAAAAAAAAAAGTACTTTCTATAGGAACTGACGCGATCAGCTGATCAACATGTATAGTAAAACTGAAAAAAAAGTTATGAATTTCCAAAAGTCATAGAACAAAAGTTGTTCAGTTTCGTGGTGTGAGGCACCACACGAGAGTTCTTGGTTACACCCTGTATGTATTACCATCATCGTATCTCTACCAACAGTACCTAGCTCTTTCGCTGCACCTTTTCTGCATTTCGGAAGTCTATGTTGAATGTAATTATTTATTTTTTTATTTATTATTCACAAAATCCAGAGCTCTTTGAAATATTATCTCGAAAAAGTAGAAGTAGTAGAGTAGAAGTGTAGTTGTCAGTGGCAAAGCTTCCAAACAACTCGATTCCTACCGGCTTCCCTTTGAAAAATAGCACAGTCAGTATTCTATAGCGAATAAAATTCTATACAGTAAAGATATGTACTCCGGCTTACCTCTTACAAAAATTGACCCTGCGCTACTGGTAGTTGTAGTTACATATTTGTTAAAGTTCTCATTCCAGGTTTTAATAGATCTTCATTAATCTACTTATGGCTTGAGAGTACGATGACTTTCTATCTTAAACTGACCAGTCATCATCTACCTGCCGTTTTCCAAATATGTTGGGGTCGGCTCCCAATCTAACCAGATGCAGCTGAATACCTATATTTTACAAAAAAAAACTTTCCAGTATTGACCAAAATATTGCTGCAACAGTCAGACGATTCAATACCCACTTATGTTATTATCATTTTTATTGAATCAATATCAATTAGCAAGTGCTACCATTGTACACACTTGAAAGTGATTCGTCATTCACTAAGTGTTCTTTATAACTTCAGTTTATTATACATCAACTAAACTTGGATTTATTTTACATTTTTCAGTAGATGAGTATCATCTGCCTAGTCTTTTCCCAAACTATATTGGGGTCGACTTCCAGTCTAACCAGTTGCAGCTGTATAGCAGTATTTTACATGGAGCGACTGCCTGTCTGACCTCCACAACCCGAAATACGATACCCCTTGGTAAGACTGGTTGTCAGACTTTTTGGGCCACTGACTACCTAACGACTGTCAAAGATCTACAAATGACAGCCGGGACCAACGGCTTAACGTTCTTTCCGAGGCACGGAGGAAACTCGGTATGTAATGGGCGGTCACCCATCCACAGACCAACCTAGGCAAGCACGGCTTAACCTAAAGATCGACCCGAGAGGCTGTTATTATTTAGCCACGAGCTCCTCCAATCTAATATGATTAGATTGGAGGAGCTCGCTGGTTACAGTTTTAAAACCGCTCCCCGTAAGGAGTCAAACAACAGCACGACTGCGATTTTCCCCACAAGACACATTTTAAAGTTCCGTAATCCACAATATCCTTAACGTAAACATTAAACATCCAAAAACTGTGTTTTGCCTTGTTATTAGAAGGCGTGTGAAACACTTGCATGTGTTCGTATTGCAACATGATTAGGTTGAAATATTGTACAGTTTTAAATATTTTTTCCACAACAATCAATCAATCCATTGTGTTAGGCACTTACCTAATGGTTTTGGTTCGGTTTTGGTAAGAAATAAAATAAACAAATACTTTAAGAACTATCATGATGACTTGAAACGTTTTTCTATAAAGTTTTTCAAACTTTCGACCAAAGTCTGGACTTTGGTCGAATGTTTGAAAAACTGTTTTGCAGGACCTAACTTACACTCCATTCCGCTCCGCCCAGAGCGGGAGAGGGTCATTTAATGATTTCCCAAACGAATAAAAGGACCTAACTTTTGGAAAATGGCCCCAAAAGACTTGATAGAATAGTTTATTCAATTAATGTTGTAGATAGAACATAGGTAAATTGTAGAAAATAAATACATGACTTTTTATATAGATACCTAAGTTAAAGAAGATATACAACATAGTGTTTCATTGGTTGATAAAATATTTTAGATTCAACCCGTTGTGTTGTAGGCATTCCCGAAAATAGTCATTCCGGATGGGAAATTTTACCTATATGTCCAAAATAAATTTATGACGCGGATAGATATATCCGCATACTATTATTATCCGTTCGTTATCAAATACTTTACAAAATCACTACATTGATTCATATCCTGTGTGACGTCATAGAGGTTATCCCCGTTCACTTGAAATCACTATAATAATATTTGCACAGAATACTTAAGGCCGAGTAGGTACTAATATTTATTTAAGTTTTGGATGGTAACCACGCTAATCACGGCTTAGATTCAAACTTAGATAGCAGAAGTGGTCATGTGGTAATAACGTTGAAAGAACATCGTGAGGAGACCTCATAGAACGAACAATTTCGTGTGAGATTATGGTTACGGCCCGCTCCCTCTTACAGAGAAGAGGCCTGAGTCCCAGCTTTGGGAAAGCTCTAGGCAAATTGCTTAAGAAATCTCAAGTATCTTGCTTGAGGAACTGATTCTAAAGCCATAATTCTATCTTTCACGAAACTGAGGACTGTAACACGCTAAGTTAACTGATATGAGCTTAAAAACATAACCCCTCTTAATGAGCGCAGCCGCATTCAGTTAAAAAAACATTCGCCGTTTTGTTCAGTAACAGATTCTGCGAACAAAAGCTGTTATAATTTAATATTAAAGGACTTAACCACATTTAAGCGTGCTTAATCAGGAATTTGAAGACTTTTTCTACCTTTTCGCGATGTCACGCTTTGGTCGGGGAGTTCACGGTCGCAAGGAAACGACAGTTATTTAAACTGAATCTCACACTACAAACACAAATGAAAACCTACTCCATTTCCAGCAACTTAAAGTTCAAAATCCTGAAACAAACTGGAGAAGATTCGCTTTACCATCCAGCATAATAAGAACTAATTGCACTCAAAAGTAGCTATAATTTCTTAGCGTTTAAAGTTGGTAATGTAAAAGCAAGGGTTACAGTATTTTGGACATGTTTTACATGTCAAGTACTCGCAAAAAACGACGGAGTGAAAAGGCTTGAAGACGTCGCCTAAAGCCAGATTAATATACTTAGTAAGTTGTACTTATATGTAGTTAAACTGCTATTGTTCAGGGCGTTGAATCATCTTATGTTGTAGAGATGTTTTAGTTTCGGACTGTTTTGTAATGTCTACTATATTTTATTTAAGACTCTGAGTGTCATTACACATAAAGAAGAGGTACCTAACCTCTTTGTTTATTCCACATATTTCTAACTTTTACACTTATAATCTCTCAAATTATTTTACACAGCTGTTTTAGACCCCAGGTTTCTTTCTTTTTCTGATATGAACTTATAGGTTTACGTGGGAAGTAAACCCTGATGTTCAACGTCAAATGTGTTTACTAACAACATATTATTATTAATTGATCGATCGATTAATCGCTGATCAGTCAACTTTTCCAAACTCTACAAGTTAAGTTGTTAACCAATTTGTTAAGTGTCAAACTGTCAGTTTAATTGAACGATTAACTTCTTGACATGAGCTTATATTGACACATAATTTATTTCAAGTTTAGTAACCTGTTATAAGCTAAAGCTTCGTAAAGAGCTTTAGAGAAATCCACGTCACCGTGTTCCTCAATATGTTCGGTTGGACCTGATTCGGCTCTGTCGGACGGTAAAATGTAGTTATACAGTTTGAGCAAAAACTGCTAGGTTTACCCCGAATTGAGCCGAACCGACCCGAAATTAATACAGCGGTGATAGGTGCCGAAAGAAGTTTGCCGATTATCCCGAGCCAAATGAAAGTCAAAAATGTGTAGTAATGGCTTCGGGCCCGGCATTGTTATTTATATTCAAATACTACCAAATCGAGTGTGCCGCCTCGAACAAGTGCTACATAAAAAGTTTTGCTATCGTTTTTATTTTTAGTCATTTGCAGAAACGTCTTTTTCCTAGTAACTAACTGCAACTAAAAGGTTACGACTCATTATATTATCTGATGAAGTACCTACATAATGTAGGTGTATTCAGCCTATAATTTTCTATTTTCTATATTCACGTGGATCATAATGATCCGGGTTCTATGTCCGGATGATGCTAAGAGTTCTTGAAAACGTCGCTTGCTCAATACTTTTCAAGAGGTTGGAACTTGTGGAGAACTTAGAAGCATTAACTTACTTTTCAAGCATGCTTAATCAAAAAGACTTTCGGAACTTAAGCACAATGTAATTCCAAACAAAATAAGTATTATCACGTAGTAATGACGTAATATTACCTAAATAATACCCTAACTTAGATCAAATAAGTTTTTGATCTAAGTTAGGTAGGTACCTATGATTAAAAAGAAAATTGAAGTCACGGTACCAAAACAAACTGATTGTCCAGAAATTCTAAGCCTTGCCTTGATTGCGCTACGCAGGTTACGAAATTTGAATAAGTTTTCTATCTAGCACAAACCTGTTGACACAGCCCACAGGGAATAGGAACAACTGTGCCTAAACTGGCACAACGGTATGCCCTATTTCCATTAAACAGACCTCCTGAACAAACAGTCGAAAATACATTTTATTTTAAATGTGCTGACCACAAAACGACTACAGAAACGTTGTGTAAAACAAAGTAAATGCTAAAATTTTGACATTTACTTTGTTCCTAAATAAACACTGGAGGGAACCGCAAACGTAAGCAAAATACGTTAATTCAGTCCCTTTCGAGGTAGCCCTGAGTAAATACTAGATGAACTGGACTGAGGACGCAAAATGTAAGCACAGAAGTTCTAGTCGCTTAAAAAATCTAGCCTAGCCTTTTTCCAACTAAGTTGGGGTCGGCTTCCAGTCTAACCGGATGCAGCTGAATACCAGTATTTTACATAGAGCGACTGCCTATCTGACCTCCACAACCTAGTTCGTACTAGGTAATACGATACCCCTTGATAAGACTTGTTGTCAGACTTTCTACAAATGACATCCGGGACTAACGGCTAAAAAAGTAGACTAAAAAATATTAGCCAGATAAAGCCGAACCTAAAGGTCTCGTCAAAACTACATTCTATCAGGGCTAACAATAATGGAAAAGTCAAAAATGTATTAGACTGACTTATGCTATCAAAATGCTTAACGCTAATCCCGTTGAGGAGGGCTGGGCCCTCACAACTGCCTAGAGATATGGTTACTTGCCAATTTGCAGCAGACTATGCACATGTTAACATCTCTCCACTGTATAGTTACTTGTATCGTCGTAAATTAGAAATATCTCAAAATAATCCCATAGCCTCTGGGAAAACCCTTCTAACAGATCACTAAGAAATAACAAACTTGAACTGAAAATTAACTATATTTCTGTCAATTTCTACACGTGTTTCTCCTCAGAAATTGTATCAACTAAGCCTTCTGTCTTCACATTTTCCGATAGAGGTCACTACCCTCACAAACTTTTAAGGCCAGCCGACCTTCGAAGGTCACAGACCCAAGGTCGAACCGACCTTGCTCCCAAAGGGTCTGAGGTAATCCTACTTTTACGCTCGACTTAACAAGATTCCACTTAGGATGAACTGAATAGCTGATACTCCTTGTTTTATTCATCATCTAGAAAGTACTTTGGACTAAGCGTTTATTTTATCCGTCAAAGTTGGAAACGGGCTTAGTTCATTACTTTTTAGATTCTGTTTCTAGGGCTTAGGGGCTTAGGAAGATGTGTGGGTGAAGGTATATTTCAAAAGCCTCAAAAAGGTTTTAAGTGTATTAGGCAGATGAAAATGTGTCTATGGAGACATTACTTATTTTATAATGGGTATGTAAGGTAAACAAATCTTAAAAAGACCACACACAGCCTAAACATCTGAGGAAGGACTTTTGAAAATTCATTCGCTCGAGAAGTTAAATATGGCATGAACTTTTGTATGGAACTTCGTCATTATTATAATAAAAATAAAATAATTAACGGTCCCGCATTATGAGAACCTCGTGAAAGCCGAGAAAGATAAGCTAATCAAGTATCTTGACTTGGCTCGCGAGGTTGTCGACATGTGGGATGTGGACTCAGCGATCATTGTACCGATAGTTGTATCAGCCCATGGCTTAATTGCCAAGAGCCTCGACCAATGCCTAAGGAGGCTCTCGTTAGGTAGCTGGATCAAGGGCTTGATTCAGAAAGCGGTACTTCTGGACACGGCTCGTATTGTAAGGAGGTTCCTGTCTCTCGAGCCCTGACCGCCGGTAGCTTGGACCCTGTTCCCGATACCGGTGGGCTACAATTTTTTTTTATATTTTTAAATGTTTTTTATATTGTTTTTTTTAAGGAATATTTAAAAATATAATTGATTTGTATAGAAATAAATAAAGGAAAATAAAATAAAATCTTTGTAACAGGTAATTGTTCAAATATCAGTGTAGCCCTGGATCTTGTTCTAGGATGCCTTATATCACAAGAGCCAGACCTCTCAATTCACAGTGAACACTTATAAAAACATAGACAAAAAAAATGGGTTACACTATTGAATATGGCATGCATTAAAATTGTTTACAAACATAAAAATTATATCGTCATCATCATTCTCCTGCCCTTATCCCAATTGATTTGGGGTCGGCGCAGCATGTCTTCTTCTTCCATACTTCTCTATTACTCATCATCTCAGCAGTCACCTCCTTTCTAGCCATATCATCCTTCACACAGTCCATCCATCGTCATTATTATATGCCGATGGAAAATTCTAGCGAACATTTTGGTTTATGTCTTACCAAAATCTTCATTAATTTATTATGTCTTTGTTACAGAGAAGAGACGTGGAGTCGCAGTCTACCAAGTCTAGTTTCTGGTCAAGAAATGGCTTGTGGTGGACTATTGGCGTCGATATTCCTCTATTTCTGATATGTAAGTAGACCAAACTTTTGGATAGGTTTATAAATAATCGTGTAGGTTTAGATGTTAAGTTGCGGAAATGTAACTGTTATTTTATCTTCTTAGATTAAACAGTTAGGTAATTATTAAAGTATACATTTTTAAATGAGAAGGAAATCCGGAAAAAGATAACAGCACGCCTTGTAAAGGCAGAGGTGCACCCATTATTACACCCACATTTCGCCAGTTATGTTTAAGTCCCATTTAATAGTGGGCTAGCCTAACAACTGAGAACAAATTTTTAATATTTTATACGCAAACCCTGCGTAGGGAACATAGCTGTTTTTGACATGGAAAGAAAAATTCCAGTGCGAGCAGGGTTTGAACCTGCGACCTTCCGATTCAGTACACCGGATGTCTTAACCAACTAGACCATCGCACCCCGCTCACAGATCCCGAAACACACAAACAAACAAACAACACACTGAATCGGAAGGTCGCAGGTTCAAACCCTGCTCGCACTGGATTTTTTCTTTCCATGTCAAAAACAACTGAGAACAAATCCAGACTCCGTGGCTACTACTGAGAAATTCCTGATGGAAAACTCCTAAACTCTTTGGCCGACCCGGGAATCGAATCCAAGACCTCATGCTTAGAAGTTGCGCTAGCGATCACCAACGAGGCAGTCAACTCTTGAAAAAAGTAAAGGCAATACCAAAACATTCCTTCTGCATTGACCTGAGGTCTGCAAAGTAGTCAAATCAAATCGTTTATTGCTATGCTGCTACACTTACAGGTGGTAAATAAAAAAAAAATGAAACAATTATGGACCCTGTCGGGCACAGCACATTTTTGTAGTTTAGTCTGTTTCTTATCTTGAAAAATATGTTGAAATCATGACTGGTATACAGGTATACCAGTCATGATTTCAACATATTTTCATCATTCCAAGTTATATTAGGTACTGTGAACATAAATGCTTATGATCACCATAAAACCCCACATTTCAAGTCATTTCCCCTTATTTTATTTCCACAACGTGTGTGGTATCGTACGAAATTGTTACCCAGAAACTTTGCCCCATGGAGTATACAGGTTTTTCTCTAATTTCATCTTTCCAAGTCCAATAAGGAAGCGCCCCAAAGACTTATGCATCCCAAATTAATTGAATAAATTATTCAATTAATTGATATTGCACCAATAACGGATGAAACTAATTATCGAACACGAATGAAATAAAAATTCATGGGCGTAATAAGTTGACTACCAAAAATGGCCCCCGTTTGATTGCAACGAAGACAGATATAATGTTGCCAGTAATAATAAATTGGCCTGATTTATTTTAGGAACGAAAATGAACGGATTCAATTTGAAACTTTGTGTAGACGGTGTAAAGTCGTGTTTTCAGTGAAAAGGTTTATGTAAATAAAAATGCCAAAAAATTAAATCTTGTAAATTGGTTTAACGTGCGTTCATACTTAATTTATTTTTTCTATCAATGCAACGCGTTTGAAATATACATGTGTTTGTTTGTTATATGGAATTCTTGATAGAAAAGGCTTACAGTTTTTTTTTATAGAAATGGAGCATAATAGGTATCTGATCTGATCTGATGCTTAATACACCGTTTGCTTTGCTAGTTTTTTTTTTAATTGTTTGTTGTTTTTGTGTTGTTAGAAGACTAACTGAAAAATAAACAATACACATATAATATTGTTATTGCTTCAGGAAAATTTGAAGGATATCCTTAATAGGTAATAAACCTACACGTAATACAAATAATTATTGTGAATTGTTATTTTCACCGTTTGCAAACAAGTGATAAATTATTAGTAGGTTTTAATTACGTAAGTATTATTAAATTTTTATTAGGGAATTATAATATTTTATTAATTATTTACTTGTTACACAATAATTAATCATTCATTATTGCTTCGTTCGTTACTCTATAGATTTGATTTTCTGAGTTTCATTCTTTGTCATCTGCCTGGCCTTTTTCCAACTATACAAAATACTGGAAGCCGACCCCTACGGCTTCCAGTATTTTGTATGAACTCCGACTGCATCTCTGACCACAAACCATCTTTGTTTGGGATCCATTGTCGTTCTTTTACCTAATTTGGGATTTCTATATTTTTTAAATTTTGTCGCTCAAATTATTCAGAAAATGTTGGAAAGTTCTACGGAAATTAGTCTTTCCTCCTGTATATTATACGTCAAAACCAATGTTGTTTTATGTAATTATCAACACTGTTTGTTTTTGTCCCGTTGTACGGAAATTTTGTTGGTCATTCATATTATTATTGACGAACTTTGTCAAAGGGATAATAAGCATAACAATCAGCCTATAATGTTCCCACTGCTGGGGCACAGGCATTTATAAAAGATGCATAATTAACTATAATATTAGGTACACCTCTGCTTAACCCTCGGGGATTACTGGCGTGATGTAATGTTATGTATTGTTTACTTCAATCATCTCACCATGTAAGCCTTTTGTTTCCCAACTATGTTGCGGTCAATTTCTAACCAGATGCTTTCTACCAGCATCAAAAGTTTTTTCAGTCTGTTCACTATAGGTTAAAAAAAGATTTATACTTCTTCAAAACCTAAAACTCTGTAACAAATACAAAAACTAAGAAAATTATACCCTTTACAGATAAATGACACATTTCAAAATAATAATTAAAAATAGATTATCAGCTTCGTGTTTCGACTGCCAAAAACGTAAAAAATATTTTTTATGAAACACACGTGGTAGACCCCACAGTGTCACAATAAGAGTTGCCACTAAATAAAAGTCCCAAAAAAATGTGGGAGAATTTTTAGATATATTTTTTTTATACCTTCGATAACATCTTAGCTTTTCGATGTTTGCTGGATAATCATTTATTTGCTTGTTGACGATTGATTTTGTAGTTTTAATTCCTGAAAAAAACTTGTTGTTAAGGCTGTATCTACGACTTGAGTTGAACACTCAAGTATTCAATGATTGCCAGCACATCGCAATGTGATCGTTAATTCTGCAAAATTACTATGTCTTATATAAACTGTAAACGGCGTTCTATTATTGTATTAAGCACTGTGTAATCAGTACCTAAGTACATGTGTACCGATTCTCACAAGGAATAATTATTAAGCACTTATGCAAAATAATTTACATGCTTAGAATACTTAAAATGAGGGACACCGCTGACGTGTCAGAGACACACTCATAAAGTTTCTCATTTATTGACGTCAAATACTAAGTAAATTAAAATAGTACTTGATAGATGTGGCTGAGTGTGACAATGTCAACAATTATTTGTGTACTTAGAAAATATGTTTGTCAATAAATATGTCATTTCATGAGCCCTGCAGCGTAGGACGACATGACAATCTGACGTAAACGTCACATTGTCATGTTAAAAAAAAATCCTTCCGTTAAAATATATATCGTAACACAGATGTACTTTCATGTAGAAGACACCTACATGAAAGCTTAAATAAAAGCGGTGAAAGCTGAAATTCCAACAATGCAATTTTAATATTCTTAGCCACTTATGTAGGTGTCAGTTAGTAAAAACTGGGTTAACCTTTTATGATTAAAATTTAATCTTTTCATTTCAAAGTAAATATCGATAACATACTTATTTGAAAAAAAGCTTTTAATAAAAATATAGTTACAAGTTCGCAGCTGGTAACACTCGCCGCATGTGGCAGAATGCACGCAATCGCAGTCACTGTTTACAAATACGAGAAAAAAAACCGTGTCGACGAACTTTTGACAAGCGTTCATTAGGGCAGCCATTGAGAACATTATTTTAAAAATAGAACTAAAACTTTGTAATATTTTAGTTCTATTTTTTACACCGTGCGAAGCAGTGTTTTTTTTTATTATTTTTGTTTGAAAAAAATATCATTCTGAGCTCATTTCTTGCATTACGTGTTTGTGTACCTACACGGTTCACATGAAATGTTGCATTTTTATTTTTAATTATAGTCCAGACTCATTCATTATTGTATTCTTACGTAATACAAAATATAAATTACTAAATGAATCTACACTTTCTATTTTATTTATAAAATCTGTTTGATATGAAGAAGTTAGGTAATTTGTATTTAAGGTATATCTACCTGTTATCGGTTAGGTTCATACTTAGTTCATTTTGCTAACAATATTTAACCTGAATATAAATAACATCTTCATTAGGAATTTAGAAGACCTCTTTATTTTTACAACAAAAATTCAGAGTGAACTTTTTCGTTGAGCCGCCGCAAACGACGATAACGTTATGTTATCAACCGGGAATCAAACCCCGTTTCGGATCCATGAGTAAACTGTTCAATAGCATCTGGATATTTTTTCACCTATGTCCGTAGCAAATAATTAGATGCTAATAATGACTATTTTTTTTAAATCTTATTGTCACAATCGAAAATAGTTCCACTTACCTCTTATCACTTACACTTACCTTTTAACACCCCGTTGAGTCACAAGCTGTTCCCGCTTCGTTCAAGTAGTATTTTATTCGATACCGATTAATGGGCGTTCGATTTAACGCCGTAATCGATTCCCGATTAATTGAAGATATACATAATAAATCGTGTCGGTAATTATAGCCCTCTGTGTGAATGAACGAAAACGAAACCATAATTCATCTTAATTTGATTAAAGATAAGCGATAATAGTGGAGTTTCACTCGATATTAATTAATTTTATGCATTAAATTGTACTCTCGATATTTTTTCCCAGCAACACAAAATGTACTACAGCGCCATCTGTTGTCGAGTAGCGGTACAAATTTAACTTGCGCAATTTCATTACTTTTTTTTTTCTATAAACAAACACAATAACAAATGCCATTCCATACAGTCGCTACGATTAAACGCTTAAAAAACAACAATGCTACGATAAACGTAGTACAATCTTTCAATTACATCCACAGGAACGTGGCTGACCACGCAGTGAGTCCACGTGAAACCTAACGTGGGTCCCAACGTGTCGGATGCACCGCAATTGATCTATTAGATGCGTTACGTCACTATTCGTAATCGAGGTCCGTGAAACACGTTTTTTGAAGTGAGGTGCATCGTGGCTAGGTTTATAATAGCCTCTAAACTGTTCTAGAACTGACGAGCGAAAAAAAATAGAAAAGAATAATGATAATGTTTTGTGTTTAAATAAGTTAACTCAAGAATTAAAATTAAATATAAATATTTAAATAACCTACCTTTTACAAACGCAACATTTACTAGGAATTACATTAGATTAAAATAAAACCAAGGTAGGACGTGCCCTACGTGTCTTTGCATTCATTTTCATTGATTTTATTCAAGGTATGTGCATAGTTACAGACAGCGTTGGTAAAGGTGTCAGGAACCTTGCCGAGGACAACCGTAACCACAAACCACATCGGCAAAGCGATCCTATCGCAGCGACACCACTGGTTCCGATGTTACTCTATGAGAACATTGAGAACGCTTCCTTAGATGAGGATATGGCCACTTGTTGCCGTTTTCGCAGTTTAACCGTTTTGTCGTCTGCAAAAACTTAAGCAAATGCCGGCGCTGTCTAAAATATCTATTACATTCTTCTTAGCGTGTCGATGACTACCTACATTGAGTCAGCCCAAAATTTGGCGACGAGTTTGGCACTTTCAGCACCTGTGATGTGCAAACAACAGAACAGGCAAGACACAATATCACGTGTCTCATCGTTTGTGGACAACACCACATTTACTCTCCAGAGCAGAGTCATCTATGAATCTCTACTTGAACAGCTTTTCCTTGCTTCGGCGACCTGTGTCCGGGGTCTATTTAAAGACTTCCAGGTCAGCCATGGCAACTCGTGTGCAGGTGGGAGATTTTCAGCAAGAAGCACAACAATTTGGAATTACACTAAAAGTGCACTCCATGAGTAACCATTGTAATGTTTATAAGTTTAACAAAGGTAAATCAGACACACCATTAAAAAAAATAACAATATCACTAGGTGCTGATGACGAACTAAGCCATTATCATAAAACATCTAGATTCCGATACGCTATCTAAAACGACAAACTCTCTAAATCTTAAAAGATTAGATTATTTAAACTATTCAAATAATCTAATCTTTTAAGATTTACCTCGTGTATGTAAATGTTCTATTTGTTAAGCGTAAACAATATGGTGTACTCGGCACAGCATGAGAAAACACGTTGATGCTTATCGGTCCAAGTTGCAGTAAAGATAAGCAAATTAGCGTGGCAAATTATTGACATGCAGAATTCTAGAGTACCGTTATTAATATGTTAACTGCATCAGTTCTAGCTGCGCCCGAGCCCGGCTGACATCCTTTTTTTTTTTTTTTTTTTTTTTTTTCCGGATGGGAAATCATCAAATGACCCCCCCCACTCTGGGCGGAGCGGAAGGGAGTGTCAGACTTGTACTGACTAAAACCCATCCATGTTCCTTCTTTGCCCTTTGTGTTCCAGGGCCACGGTATCTCTTTCGAACAGTCCCGCAGCCCTGGCAGGCATCGGTCCTTGCGGACCCCTACTTATTTGCTGACATCTCTTTGAGGCGCACGTGGAACACGAACGCGCCGTCGACACGGCCCGTCGTCATAAGACGGCCGGACGGCGAGCTGGCCCATAACTCGCCATCCACAGGCCCGCGCCTACGGTGGCCGGGAGCCACCACGTGACCCCCGACGCCCAGGGCGTCTCCCGCGGCGACTGGGACGTGAGGTTCTTTCCCTCTCACGTCCCGCCACCTCCTTCACTAGCATGACTGCTTCGCAGAAGGAGGTGACGGCTTCCCATTCCCTCTCGCTCCGGACCATGGCTTGAACCAAGGCCTGACGCGAGAGATCGCCGCCGCCAATTGCCGCTACGAGGACACGGCGGTGCTCCGCCCAAGCGGGGCAGACCTCCACGGTGTGCTCCACCGTGTCCTCCGGACGATCCTCGCAGTGGAAACACCCGGGCGTTTCCTCCCGCCCGATTCGCCCGGCTGACATCCTGCCACAGAAATAATATTTCGGTTCGTAGAAATCATGGTTCTATGGAAAAACGTTATTTGACGAGAAAACTGGTTGAATCTTTTGGTTTCATTGTTTACTGAACCTCTTTTATAATTTGTACGGCTCAACCTTTTGTCACCTTGCCTAAAACTGTCTGTCTCCATTCCTAACTCGCAAAACTTATCGAAATGACAGAAAAATTGTCTTCTTCCATACTTTCCAGACACTCTTGTCTAGAAATCTCCAACCAGCATAATTTGCATCAACTGCCAAATCCCACACATCTACCCGTCTAACCTCTCACCTTGAAATATTCACTACGATTACATCATTACGAATCTGCACGATAGTCCATCTTATTTTGACACATGGCAAAAAATGGAACTAGATTTTAAACGTAACGAATTTGGCTCTCGCGATCCACTCGCCTTTGCAAGCAGCGCCACCTCAATATGCCAGGATATGTTAGCCAGTGTGTGTTCCTGGTAGTTTGGCATTGACTTTGAACTTCAACAACATCCACAGTTTGGGGGATTGGCAAATAAATTGGCCATTATGGAGGGCGACGTCCATTTGCAATGTCACGGGGACAACCCAAATGACGACGGTTAGTGGTTAGGTAATGCTAGATCTAGATTTGTACTGTTCGTTCCGGGTTTATTATGTGCAAAATATTTCCTTATACGTTTTTGGATACCCGGAAGACTAGCGAATCTGCGTTTAACTGGTTGGCAGAAGGTTAATTCGATATATCCATGTAGCTAAAGGCAATCACATTAACAAGAATTCGAGTATTTGTACTACTTCTTGTGTCTACCTTTCACTCTTACCTTATATCACCTTTGGAATAGTTGCATTGGCATTTTGCCAACCAATTGTACAACACAAAATTATTTCAGTCAGAATTCATCATCGCACAAAACTTATGCGCCTACCGTATTTAATTTCTGACCGCTGGATTTTGTAGGACAAACGCTATTAATAAAATAAACTACCGTCTAAACGCTATCGTCGTACTAAAAATACATTAATAATGCAATTAATGAAACATCCATTTGTGTTTCGTAGGTACCTAATATTTAATAAGCAAAACGGTCATAATGTTTGATTCATTGCACGTGACGTGCAGAGACCGACAGATGCGCGCGAGAATGACGCTTGCCCGATTTCCCTTTTACGAATGAACCTTTTGTTTCAGTTTTTTATTATGCGATGTATTTTAAATTAATTTTATGATCGAGTGTTGTGACGTGCATTTAATAAGTATTGGTCTAGAAAAAATACAAAATTTTGCCAATAATCTTAATTCAAACTTATTTTCACTTAGCACTTTTATCTCTACCTAAACACAGTCTTTTTCATAGATTTTTACAAGGTCTGTTATTTCTCTAAAGTTAACTGACAAACTCCAATAGCTAGCTACCTTAATAATTCGATTGTGTCTAACGTAGATCTTCGTTCAGGAATACGAAAAGTTCTAAAACCTTAGCAGTTAGTTCCTCATCAATAATTCGTCCACCTTCTAAGATCATGCTTTCTTCCACAGTGCTAGCCCTGATTGGTCTCTTCGAGCTTGGCATCATCCCGACCTACAAAGCTGGCTTCTACTGCAACGACCCGGCTCTCAGCTTCCCTTTCAACGGAGACACAGTCAACACTGCGACGATTATGTCAACCGTATTTGGACTACCGTTGATTTTTGTAAGTAGACATTAACTTTATTAAGTAACTTTTTTTACGGATGCCTTTTAAGCCGAAAGTCTAGATGTATGTACGTCTAAATGACCAGAGTCATTGCAATTACATGGCCAACCATAAGATAAAGCATACATTCCAGCTTTATCTTATGGTTTGCATCAACATTGCAGCAGTAGAAAAGTGTGGTAGTAATACGTCCTCATACGAGCTCCTTCACTAGTAATTCGTTTACCACAAAATTAATAAAAGGCCTGCATTCCCCGAAACCACAGTTTCGCCAGTTATGTCTCAAGTCCCATGTAATAGGAGGCGATCCATTTGCCTGGCCTGGGCCCTCATATAGTTGGAAATAGATACCAGTTTGTTATTGCCGTAAAAGAGGATAAAATATGTACATTTAGTCACCTTTATGAGGAAGAGATATCTTTGCTAAGAACTAAATGATACACGGGATGCAGAAAGTGCGTCATGGTGTTTGTCTGTTTATAATAATGGTAAACTTAAAACAAACACTAAGTAGGTACTGTTATTAACACATTAAACCGCAGATTATAATATAATTATTTGTCCTGAAGAGTACAAGCGTACTTATATGGCTTTTCCTCAAATAGAAGCGAGGTTCTTACCCTAAACGGTAATTAAATGAAAAAGCTCAGTGAATATTTATTAAACCAATTGTAATTGAAACCATTTAACAATTAAAAAATAATCTTGGATGGATCCTTACACTGGCTGAAGAATCTTTCCTTCTAGGAGTATTTAGTTTTTTGAACTTCTAATCCAACTGCAATTTTATGTCCTTTATCCTCTCACCAAGTTGAACCTTCTTTCTCTTCTTTTCAGATCGCTATAACAGAGTACATTTTCTTATACGATGACTTCTCTGAATCAAGAATTCGACGAACCTGTACGAATACCTTCTATTTATATAGAACGTACTGCTACGGACTGCTCATCAATCTGAGTATTGTAGAGGTCATGAAGGGTCTCATGGGGAACCCTAGGCCTACCTTTTTCGACCTCTGTGAACCAGATACTGGCAAGACTTGCAATGGGTAAGATATTTTTGTTGTTAGAATTTTAAGTTGCTTCCACCTCGGATCTTTGTTGTAGATCGTTTACTTTGAGTCCTATTATAGTCACAGTTTTAATTACTTCATAGACCTAATCAGCCTTATAACGTTCCCATTGCTAGGACACAGGTATCCTCTCTACTTGCTGCTATAATCCACCACGCGGGCCAAGTGCAGGATGGTGTTTAATTATTGAGTCAGGCAGGACATATTGGCAAAAATCCCTAGGTAAATGTCGATGTCATCAAATATTACTTATAATATAATTTCTTAAAGTTAAGATAAAGATGGTCCCTAACAAACAACCAAAAAGGCAATGACAGTTCTTCCCAGAGAGTCCGGTCACTGACTGTTCATTTTACGACATCCGCATTTACGTGGCAATATATTCGACTCGTAGGAGTAATACATTTGACATTGAGTGATCTTGAACATCTTCAGACTACTTATCTAATCTCAAGATTGACGTGGGCACATAAAAGTGTCAATGCGGATGGAAATTCATGAGATTATTGACACTGGTCGTAAAGTACAATAACAGAGTCCTTTAATGAGAGGATTCGGGGAGATACGAAACATGTGCTATGAAACTGAAAAGTTCCACACCACCGGTTCTTGTTTTAAAATATTCTTATTGGTCATTAAACTTCGCGTACCACCTGACCAGTTTAAGTTCTGACATAACTTTACCCTTATCAAAATTTATTTAGGGTTGACCCGAGTATGTCTTCTTCTTCCATACTGTCCCGTTAATCGTCATCTCAGCTGTAGTCACCACCTTTCTAACCACATCATCTTCAATTATTTCATGTTCTGGTATGTTCATGTTCTGGTGTTTCATGTTCTGTTGGTCTTTGGCGAAATATAATCTCTATTATTTCCTGTGCTTAAGGCATGGTCCTCTAACGCAGTCAATTAATGTTCTATTTGTTTTGTTTCAGTACCCAGTTCGTGAGTGACTTCCAGTGCACTTCTGAGAAGTACTCCTGGTGGTACCAGATGGACTCCTACCGCAGTTTCCCTTCAGGACATTCTTCAATGTCTGTCTACTGTGGCTTCTTTATTGCGGTAAGTTTGAATACATTTCGCCTAATAACACTTTGCTGTGGATACGTCAATAAAAGTTTGGCTGGCTTTGATATTAGACCTATCTGCTAGATTATCTAACCAAGTTCCTTGCCAGATTTCTCCATTAAAAAAAGCCTTTTAAAAAGAGACTTTCAGGGTATTGTCAGGGTTTTAACGACGTTCCTGTATTGGTCTAGTGGTTGCAAGCGCTACTGCTGAGCATGAGGTGCTGGTTTTGATTCCTGGGACGGGCAAACAGTTATTGGGTTTCTCAGTAGTAGCCCGCAGTTCAGAATTCGGAAATAGCCTCGCTTCCTATTAATAAAATATATACCCTTGAAAATGTAGGCGAATGTAGGAAAATGTAGTTCTGTCGTGTTCTACTTATATTCTAATCTCCCTTCTCTCTTCAGTGGTACCTCCAAAGCCGCGCCTTCGACTGGCGTCACCGTACCGTGTTCCTGGTCCCCATGCTGCAGATGCTGTGCATCTCATACGCTGCCGTCTGCTCACTCACCAGGATCACCGACCACCGGCATCATTGGTGGGACGTGCTCGTTGGCACTATCATTGGACTTGTTACTGTTTATTATGCTGTGAGTATTATTTTTGTGCTCTAGAAATAAGAGATTTATTGATCCCTGTCTAAGTTTGATCAAGATTTTTAAAAGAAAAACACCGTTTCGTAATTCCAACGTAGCAGTAGGTAAAATCACTGGCTCTTACAAAAACTACGAGAAATAACAATCGAGCCTGTGACCAGAAAAGCAAATAGCTTAGCTATTTTAACCACGTCCTACCCAAAGAGTTCCTTGTACGAACACTGCTTCGTGAAGGAAACGATCACTGTACGTTTCCTTCATTTTGTTCGTCGATCCCGAACGAAAAACGACACGAAACGATTCGACGCGACGTGGGTAGACTAATGAGAAGTGATACTTCTCTTTTTATCTTCCAAGTATCCTCGTAGAATAGTCCTCATCACTATTTTCTAGTATTCCACTAAGATCGTCACCACCGATATTAATGATTGCTTTTGTCTTCCCCAGGTTATCATCAGCGCTAATTTCAAATACGATCACTCTAAACAGACCAGTGATCTCAAGTCCCAGGAGAGCCGGCACACAGTGAGGACTTTGTTATACGACGAGCGAAGACCGGTGACAGTGTCCTAGTGTAGTGTGTTCAGTAGAGACTGATTATCAAATTGTAGGAAGAATTATTGAATGAAAAGGTGCGAGAAATAACAGATTTTGTAATTAGTTACTTTGATGAATTTGGATTAGTTGTAGCCTTCCGAAACAGGGTTATAATATTCAACAAAAAAAACAGATACGTAATCTAAGTAACTAAAATGTTCCCGATTCCTTTTTAATGTGTTCACACTTGAAAATATGCAAAAAAAGTAAAAAAAAGTACGAAAAACAACTGAAAGTGTTAAAAATAAATGCAACTGAAAATGCCGGCCATATCTTATTCCAGTAGGTACTACTTAGTTAAGTTTATCCACTTCTAAGTTAGATTTAAGTAATAACTTACGTATTTTGTGTCTGAAATCACAATGATTATTATTATCATGTAAATAATTTTGTATGTGTTAAGTTATTTATGTAGCAAAGTATGACAGGGATGCGTTCTGCCACAGGATGCACTTGTGCGGATCGTAACATGTTAGATAGTTTATGAGAAAAGGTTTTTGTATGGGAATTTCTGTATGACTAGCTGTAATAAATTAATAATATCAGGGAGTCTTAGCAAAATCTAAATGTGGTAAAGGCTACAGATTTAGATTCCACAACAATCTTACAGTCCTTTGAGTTTAGCTACCAATATGAAAACATGTTTGTCATTGTGTAATTCTTGTTTTTCAACACGGTTTTCACAAGAAAATGTGCAGATATATTATTATTAACATTTGACCAAGTAGCTGTGCCTTTTTGTGACGATGTAAATTTTAAAATTATTCATTTTATTAAGCTAGCTAGGAAATGGATGTATTTCATAAGTATTTATTGTATTAGAGATTATAGAGATACATAGTATCAGTATTATTGAACAATTTAGGAAAAAGTGTTTTTTTCTTAAATACGTACGCAGTTAGGACGACAGAAAGCTGCATATTTTTTACGATTTTGATAAAAATTGTTACCTTGCGATTAAATGCCACCGTTACAATTTTGTTATTAAAGTTTTTAAACAAATAACCTGTTTTATTTATTTTTTGACTACTTATAATAGTTTTTAACCATCTTTCATTCTTCTTTATCGTGTGGTTAGTGCCTAACCTGGTGTCAGAGTATTATGCCGTCCATTGGCCTCTGACTTGGCTTTACACGCCGTCGAGAAATATCTCTCAGGCATGCGGCTTTCCTCACGATGTTTTTCCTACACCGAAGCAATTGATAATAATGCGTACATGAATCCAAAAATCAGAAGAGCGTGTCTTGGATTCGAACTTGAAACCTATGACTTGACAGTCCTGCGGTCACACCACTAAACTATCACTGGTTTCAACCATGGGTACATAGTTTAATACAACAGTTTAATTTTAGATAGATGCAATGTCCAACACCAATTGTCGAAAAACTATTTGTTTTTTTGGTGCTACAGGGCGTATCTAAAGTCTTAAATCATTGGAAGAGACCAATTCAGGCGAGGTTAGTAAACAAAATTACTAACACACATAGCATAATGCCCTTCGTACCACAGGATCCTGGGCCCTAGAGCGCAGGGCCAATATATGGGGCGTAATGATAGCGTTGCACAACACTGTCCACTTATGTGTTATTACCAAAATAAGGATGCTCGTGATCACCGGTTCGATTCCCGTGTGAGGCAAGACGTATGTACTTGTATGTTGTGAGTAAATTGTAGTGTATTAAGAAAGATATTTAGGTTCAGGTATGAGGCCTGTGGTTAGTTTTTAAAGTAAGGTACTTACAGTAAAGTATTTTCACGGTTAAGCTACCTTTTATGTTGAGTAAAATTATTTTTTTAGATTTGTTTGTTTCTAAGAGGCACATTGCTTCAGCAGGGCAGGTGTTTTCCATTTTCAAATCAAATCAAAATATTTTATTTCACATAGGCCTCGATGGGCACTTATAAAACATCGACAAAAAGGTAAACGGTTCGGGTTGTTCGTTTTCTATGGAGAAAAACCGGCAAGGAACTCCATGGTTATTCTTTTCAAATCATTTGGTATTACAATATTATCATGGATACAGCATTTGTACTTAAGTATGGGGGGACAGGGTAGGCCCGACAATAAGTCGTTGCTTACTACACAAAAAATGTAGGACAAAATAAAAACTTAACAAGCAGCTGGGAATCTACAAAGCCTACAATGTTCACACATTCACAAACAAAATTTTAATTTGCTAACCTATTACTGTATCTTGAGACCCAAGGATTTCTGAACTGAAGCATGTGACGTTATATTAATGCAATAACGCGGTACATTCTACTTCACCGCAGACGTCAAATGTGTACGTAGTTATCAGTAAATGATCGATTCTTGATTGATTTAATATGTTTAACAAATCAAAATTAATTACTTACACTCATCTTTCCCACGAATTTCTAAGTACAATAACTAAACAAAGACTTAATTTCGATGTCCTAAAATATACTTACCTAATCTAAATACTGTTCTAATGATACATTTCACGAGAGAGCAGCCATCATTGCAAATTAAATCTTATGCGAAAGACATAGAGTCATATCGGGATTTTCAAAGATTGTTGCAAGAAATTGGTGCAGGTCGGGAGTTCACAATGTAAATGCAAGTTTTGATGGGCCGTCACTAGTATCTGCTCTCGAATGTAGACTAGGAGCTAGTAATTAATTGTCAAGATGATGTGTCGTGTTCAGCTTGCTCTTTGACTATGAATGATGGGTTCTGAGTGACACATTTAGCATTTTCGCTGATTGGGTAAAGTTGGAAGTGGAATTCGTGCTAGTTGCCTAGATTCTCAGTGTAAATTAAAATTGAACTTATTGAAAATGAACTTTCCCATCATCTGCCTAGCCTTTTCCCAACTATGTTTGGGGTCGGTTTCCAGTCTAACCGGATGCAGCAAAATACCAGTATTTTACATGGAGCGACTGCCTATCTGAGCTCCACAACCCAGTTAGTGCAAGGTAATGCGATAGCCCTTGGTAAGACTGGACGACAGACTTTTTAGGCCACTGACTATCTGTAACGACTTCAAAGATCTAGAAATGACAGCCGGGACCAACGGCTTAACGTGCTTTTCGAGGCACGGAGGAAACTCAGTTATAATGGGTGGTCACCCATCCACAGATCCTAAATATCCTAGGCAAGCACGGCTTAATCTGAAGATCAATCCGAGCGAAAAAGTAATTCTGTTCCAGCACTGAGTTTCAAAATCCCTTTTCAGTGCCATCGTCTCCCCATACTTGTCCTATATATTCAATAAGTGTGTTACTTGAGTTCGGCGCAACACGTTATTCCTTTTTCTTTAATATCATTACTAGCTGTGCCTCGCGACCTTCGTCCGCGTGAAATTAGCAGTGTGAAATATACTTTACGACCTATCCTCATACCTACCAAACACATAAAAAAAAACATAAAAATCGGTCGAGCCGTTTCGGAGCAGTGCGCCAGAAACACCGTGACACGAGATTTTTATAAATAAGATACACATAATCTATCTAGGTATCTTTTCTTTGGTCTTAGTATGGTCAAAGGCCCAAAATACAATTTGCCAAAAAAATACAAAATAGGAAGACCAACCTCTTTTCACCATTACTGAAAAGGAGTTTGATTGTCTCCCTCTTTCTTTTCTTGAAAAACCATAAGTGTTTCCACGTGTAAATCCCCATGAACCGTGTTTAGCCGGTGCGTATAGACGTAGGTAATTTATTTTTCCGTCGGTCGTGGCTGCAGGGGAAGGGAATATGACCATAAATTACAATATAACGCGTCTGTACGTCAAACATCACGCTAGCTCATGTGGCGGTCGGTTATTGTTTATTGCTTTAATGGCCTGAAGGAATTGTCCAGTTAAATTTTGAAAGCGGTAGGTATGGAAGAAGATAAAGTCGTTTTTTAAACGTCAAGCGATTGCCTCCCATCCACCCTCTCCTCGTAGCTTCATGGTTTTAACGATTATATAAGGTCTAACTATTCATACACGAAATATTTTCAGAGAATCATCTAACAGCTATAACAAAGCCATTTCAAGGGATTGTTTTTTTTTGAGTATATTTTTATAAAAAACATAAATATTTTTTAAATTACTTAACCCACAAAATAAATACTGGCTCCTTATTTTTGAATATCTATTACGCTAGTTTACTACGTCGTATTTACCTATTGTCATTGTTAGAATATTAGAGTAAAGATTTTATGCAAAAAGTCTCAAAAAAAATTTAGAATTATAAAAATTTCGTAAAAAAAAACATTCAGATATATTTTTTTTTCGTTACTATGGCGACTTTAGGACTTATAGAAATTACTCTTACAATATTTCGTGTATGAAAAGATATACCTTATATTTATTGACTTTTCGAATTCATTTTTTAAGTGTGAATAGTGTGAGTACTATCATCGATTCATACGTTAATTGTGGGTTACCCAGAAAATCTACAAACAAAAAAGTATATAATACGAGTAAGTTCTCAGAAACCCAAGATGAAAGCGAAATGTGAAAAGGCTTTGTACTAATTCTATAGAGGTAGAAAATCTTGAAAATTAAAAACTGCTTTCGCATAGGCTGATAGTCGTTGGTAACTATGAATGTTTAAACGCATTTGTGTACTGCCCTAAATATAACAAATGAGTAACTTACATAACATCGTAACATCACGCCTGTAATCCCGGAAGGGTTAGGCAGAGGTGTACCTAATAGTACACCCACATTTCACCAGTTATATTTAAGACCCATGTAATAGAGGCGAGGAACTCGTGGCTAAATAATAACAGCCGCTCGGATCGATCTTTAGGATAAGCCGTGCTTGCCTAGGTTGGTCTGTGGATGGGTGACCACCCATTACATACCGAGTGCCTCGGAAAGCACGTTAAGCCGTTGGTCCCGGCTGTCATTTGTAGATCTTTGACAGTCGTTAGGTAGTCAGTGGCCCAAAAAGTCTGACAACCAGTCTTACCAAGGGGTATCGTATAACCCAGTACTAACTGGGTTGTGGAGGTCAGATAGGCAGTCGCTCCATGTAAAATACTGGTATTCACCTGCATCCGGTTAGACTGGAAGCCGACCCCAACAAAGTTGGGAAAAGGCTAGGCAGGTGATGATGACCCATGTAATAGAGGCGAGCCTATTGCCATCGATTTAGCACAAATCCGGACTCCGTAGCTGCTACTGAGAAACAACCCCATTAGACTTTGCCCGACTCGGGAATCGAACCCAGGACCTCATGCTCAGTAGTCGCGCTTGCGACCACTACACTTACAAGACGGTCAAATAAATAACTTGTCTATGAATAACGGGGACGGTGCGGGAAGGCTCCAACTCCATCCTGAAGACCATAGAGTTGAGATACGATTCTCTTTTGTTAGGTGATATTGTTCGAAGATGTATTTTGAACAACATCCTGCTTTCCAAATAGATAATAAGTTTACTAGATAAAAGTTATCTTTTTCTTTTGTTTTTTTTTATTAACCCTTATGGGTGTTACTTATACGAAATAAAGATTATTTTATTTGACTTATAACATTATTGTAATGGAGATCGTTCCTTTGGTGAACCCGCCTCGACAATTCCTATAACTAAACTTTCTACCACTTCACATTTAAATAACGAACTATCTATCATTTACATCAAGTGAAACCATCAGGTATTAAGTGGAGGGAAACCCCACGGACGTGAGTCATGCGTCCGAGGTATAGGGTGGGTCAGGTGGGTGCAATTAGCCTTGTCAAGGGGTTCTCAAAGTGGAATATGTAGGTATGACAGATGGTCTTCGGGTACAATGGTACAGGAAAAACGTTATAATTAGTCATTAAATATGTGTCTGACTTAATTCAAAGTAAGATTGAAAAAAATAACACACAACATCAAGCTTGTTATAAAATAAGAAATGAGTATATAAGAGGAAGTCTGATAGTGGCGCCGATGACTGAAAAGTTGTGTGGTAATCGGTTGTCGCGGTATGGGCATGTGATGCGGAGGAATGAGGAAAATGTTGTGAGGAAAGTTTTGAGTATGAATGTGGATGGGTATATGAGTAGAGGAAGACCAAAGAAACGATGGATGGACTGTGTAAAGAATGATATGGCAAGAAAGGAAGTGTCTGATGAGATGACGAGTAATAGAGAAGTATGGAAGAAAAAGACATGCTGCGCCGACCGCAAATGAATTGGGATAAGGACAAGAGAATGATTATGATCAAGCTTGTTATCACTAAACGGTTAGTTACTAGAAGACGTGTACCTGTATAGTTAGATATAATACACCCACATTGCGTCAGTTATGTTTAAATGAAGTCCTATGTAATAGGGGACGGACCTGTTGTCATGGGACCCTGTTACTGAGAAATACCTTTAGGAAAGACCCATCGAACAGGGAACGAAATCCTGGTGCGCTAGACTTTTTTTTGTCACATGTAACCATAGAAATTTTGACTGTAAACGGACCATTACGAACCCGTCAACCAAGCGTTCTGTATTTCAGACTAAGTAACTCAACGCAAAAATTATTACTGGGAACCAACATTTTTTCGGGGATGAAACATCACGTTATACAGTAGGACTCAATGTGTCGCACTCAAAACATTGTGCTGGTGGATGCATTGAATAGTACGGGGGTCGTGGAGGTATTTCAAGTAAAGTTATAACATTAAAAACTTGTATTTAAAAAAAAAAAGTTGACAAAAGTAGGAACTTTGACCCCCAATATCTCCGTAACTAGAAGGTTCCCAGGTATGGTCTAGAACAAAAAAAAATCGCAATGACGGGGATAACAAGTGTCTGTCACCTTTGTTAAGGGTTCTTTTACAACCATTAAGTTATATCTATGCGTGTGACCAACAGTGTGACTAAAGTTTGAGGAACTCTGTCCACTCTGTCACTCTGTCGGTCCAACTCGTTCACTGCGACGCCCTCTTTTAAACCGTTTTTATTCGCAATGTGTGTTTTGTAAAAACAATTGTTTTTATTATAAGTACCTATAGAAGCATATGCGACGATGTTCAATTGTTTCTGTTGTTAATTTATGCGACAATGATGCGTTTCTGTTTATGACCTTGGAACATGCAACATGCAACTGTTGTTAGCTTATGACTTGCGTGGAAACATCATGATAAGATGTATGGAATGATAAGGTGGTTTTGCTCAATCAAATAAAGAAAAACCCTGTTATATTTGTCTGGTATAATTTTGGTTAATTCTTTGAGCAGTTGGATTTTTCCGATGAGTCACATAAAAAAGGAATTTTTAGTTTTGAATGTGCTGGGAATTGTATTTTTGTATTTACTTTTTTATATGCTTCTCACATTCTTATATTTTATGGAGAAGCTCGGATCGATCTTCACGTTAAGCCGCGCTTGCCGACGTTGGTCTTTGGGTAACTCCCCATTACATACCGAGTTTCCTCTGTGCCTCGGAAAGCACGTTAAGCCCCGGGTGTCATTTGTAAATCTTTGACAGTCGTTACAGGTAGTCAGTGGCCCGAAAGTCTGACAACCAGTCTTACCAAGGCGTATCGTATCACCCAGTACCTACTAGCTGGGTTGTGGAGGTCAATAGGCAGTCGCTCCAGGTAAAATACTGGTATTCAGCTCATCAGCTGCATCCGGTTAGACTGGAAGTCGATCTCAGCATAATTAGGGAAAGGCTAGGCAGATGATGAGTTTATATACTTCTTCGTTCTAACGTGGATTTGAAGATGATCATCGACTCGATAGGTAACTAGGTACACGTTGACGAATGGTGTTAGTATTCTCGTCTCGACGCATCTCGATTTTCAACGCAAGATTCAGCGTCGAGTGTTGAAATTCCATCAGTACAATAATTAAGTTACTTAGTGTAAGGTAAGTGAAACCAAGTGTTAAGACTATCTACTATAAACATTGAACAGCAGTCCATTTGATTGGCAGGCCATACAGTCCACATTTCAGTTTAATTTCCAGTAAGTATTACGATCTCAATTACTGCAATTATTAACACTGCTAATGATAATTATTTTAGCAGGATTTCGTTGGACAGAATAGTGCCAATGAACTGGGGTAAACATCTGTTTTGTTCGTCGATTCACGCGAATATACTCTTATCATTTTACTTGCGATTTCCTAGACTATTGTTGTACCTAGATCATGTCTAAAATGGTCGTGTCCGATCACAGTTTTCGTTGTCACTACTGTCCTTGTTACAAGATGATTATTAAGGCATTAGACTACTGGTAGGTGACAGCAGGGTACCTAACGTAGTTTAACTAGCTACATTGCTAGAAGGACGTGACAATAACTATAGGGCCCAAACCAAAATAGTAAGTGAAAGAACTACGTAGACAGTTAGATATGTAGCGGACATAACCAAGTCGAGAAAAAGAACACCAACGGCATCTATGCTGTAAATGAAGATCCAAAATATATTAAAGTTCTCGACGTGGTATGTACTAACATAATTATAGAAAAACGACAACAACTGTCGGGCCGAGACACAATTAGCACCCGTTTTAAGTACCCGCCTTTTCATTGGAGTATTGAGGAACGAGGAACTTTACACCATGCCCCTCATACCTCTAACTTGGTGACCCCGACGTGACTGATTATCTTGTAGTAGGTACTGAAAACTAGTATCATGTTACCTACCTATACCTACCTAAACACACTTGTAGCAGTTATAATTGATTGAGGGACTACGAGATTGACAAGTTTACAGACGAATTATGATCAGTTTTTATTTTTTTAAATATTTTCTGGTGACATAACGTAGATGGGAAATAATGAAATGTTATGAAGATACTTCAAGTTTTTTTTTTTTTTTTTTTAAAACGTTGCCCCACACTAGGAATTTCTCCTGTATCGTGGGTGCGTTTACAAACATTTAAATTCACATACACAAACAGCCAGACCCGGAACAACTACCTGTAGGCCATACAAATATTTGTTCCGTGCGGGAATCGAACCCGCGACACGAAGTGCAGCAGTCAATCGCTCAGCTACTGCGCCAACCGTGCCGTCAGTTTAATCTTTATACTTAACTGAACTTCATAATAATATTATTTATCACAAAATATGATATCGTGCTGTTGCTAAACACCTGACTCGCTATCATTAACACAAGAAACGGGGTATTTACTAAATTTACTGATTTCTGTAAGTTCCCGATATTTCCCCGATTTTATCCAGTTTCTAGTGTTAGTGACCATAATAGTTTAAAATCTTATACCTTACTTACTGTCGCAATCGTAAGTGACAAAGAGGATATCCGGCATTCTGAGTTTGGTATCAGCACCTTCAAATTGGTGTTCCGGTAAATCTTACAAATTACGAAAATATCTAAACTTTCTTTTCCACAAGTGTTTACTAACGGAAGGAAATGAATTACCATTTTGTTTGGTATTGATTAGCAGCTGATAGTAGTTTATGTAGGTACTTGGTATGAGAACCTTGCGAAGATATTTTGGATGTACAGAAAAAATCAGAAGAATATGTCAGATATCTATGTGGAGGTAAGACGATAGCAGGGCAGGTTGCAAACGTTACAAAAATGAAATTATTCCATTTTAATTTAGTTCGCCAAAGACAAGACACCCAGGGACCTAACAGGTCGCGCGGTTTACAATACTGATCAATAGATTCATAGAGCTTCTGGAGATCACTACATACAACATACTACTACAAATAATTGCACGCACGAACTAGGTACCTATTTAGGAATGCCAAAAGATTCCCTTCCGTAGTTTTTCGGGTAAGTACCTACCTACCTAAAGGGTGTAAATAGACCCTTAACATAAACGAAAGGCACTTGTTTTCCCCGTCACTGCGATATTTTTTTTTTCTAGACCATACCTGGGAACCTCCTAGTTACGGTGATATTGGGGGTCAAAGTTCCAACTTTTTCACAAGTTTTTTTTTTAAATACATGTTTTTAATGTAAGATTTTTACTTTACACACCTTCACTGCCCTCGTACTATTCAATCCATTCATCAGCACAATGCTATGAGTGCTTTAAATCGAGTCCTACCGTAAAACGTGATTTTTCACCCCAAAAAATAAAGTCGATTCCCAGCAATAATTTTTGCGTTTAGCTAGTTTGATGTACAGAATGCTTGATTGACGGATATGTAAAGGGTCTGTTTACACCCGGTATATTGGAATACTATTCCAGTCCGGTCTAGCGCTGCAGGACTAAATACCTTGTCATCCACCAATACAAAAGATGACGACAAGCTTATTTTGAACTGGAGATAAGCCTACCAAAGTGACATAACTCTAAAACAAAAAGAAGTGTCACAAATTCAGCTCAGCATACCTCCTAACCATGTCATAGCGACAGTCGGTCTCAAAGACCGATCAAATAACCAGACGACGTCCATGTTTTATTAGTGAGTAATTAAACGTATCTCACGTCAGATATGCATTAGCTGTAATCCGATGCAGTGGGCATTTCAGGCTAAATATAGGCGTACAATTGTATATAAAGTCTGGATGTTTGTTTATATAAAGCAACATCAATTATTTATGTTGCTGATCATCATGATGTTGTTGTTATTATGATCGCTTTTGTTGAAAAACAATGAAACTATAATCATCATCATCATCATTTCAGCTGAAAGACGTCCACTGCACATAGGCCACCCCCAAGTATCGTCACATTGACCGGTCCCGTGCGACTCGCATCCAGCGGATCCCCGCAACCTTTACCAGGTCATCGGTCCACCTTGTGGGAGGCCTTCCAACGCAACGTCTTCCAGTTCGCGGTCGCCACTTTAGAACTTTTCGGCCCCATCAAGTCCCATCAATCCCAAGTCTCGATCGAATCGAGACTTGGGATTGATGGCTGTGCTGCAGTTTCTGCTGCGGTTTCTCGTAGTCCACAAACGCTAGACAGAGAGGCCGGTTGTACTCTTCGGCCTTCTGTATAAACTGTCGCAGCGTATGGATGTGGTCTACGGTGCTAAAGCCTTTTCGGAATCCGGCTTGTTCGAGAGGCTGAAAATCGTCAAATCTGTGCGCGAGACGATTCGTGATGACTCTTAAAAACAACTTGTTACTTGTACTTGGCTTAGAAGTGTGATGGGCCTAAGGTTCTTCAGCCGGGCATTGTCGCCCTTTTTGAAGAAGAGTACCACCACACCCCTGCACCATGCCTGTGGCGTTTTCCCCTCGAGTATGACGGAATTATACAGCTTCTGAAGGGCCTTAAGTACCGGTTTTCCACCCGCCTTCAGGAGTTCGGCCGTAATTCCGTCATCACCCGTTGCCTTGTTGTTTTTTAGATGTTTAGATGTTGTTAGATTAGGATAGCTCTGAAACCGCTTTTTCAGAGCTATCCTAATCTCGTACAGACTGACATCCGGAATGTCTTCGGTATAGTGTCGGGTCAGTCTAGCTCTTGGGTCGTTAGCTGGATTTGCAACGGGAAAATCAAACTATAGTTACAATACCCAGGAAAGAAACTCAATATGTAGCTTGTAAGTGAGTCGCAGTGAGTGTTTATTTGCATAAAATGGGCTGTACTGTTGCGTGCATGTTTTGAAGCAGGACAAATTCCGCCATAATAATAGCATGCACACATTTTTTACATTGACATGTACGAATAAACGCTTTTCATAATTCTGTAGCAATAAAGTTGAAAATCTATTAAAGAAATTTGACAGATTGTAGTAGCTTGATGTGCATTCAAATGAAAAACAATGGTATACAGGCCGTCTCATGACGACAGGCCGTGTCGACGGCGCGTTCGTGTTCCACGTGCGCCTCAAAGAGATGTCAGCAAACAAGTAGGGGTACTCAAGGGCCGATGCCTGCCAGGGCTGCGGGACTGTTCGAAAGAGATACCGTGGCCCTGGAACACAAAGGGCAAAGAAGGAACATGGATGGGTTTTAGTCAGTACAAGTCTGACACTCCCTTCCGCTCCGCTTAGAGTGGGGGGGTCATTTGATGATTTCCAATCCGAAAAAAAAAAAAAAAATGGTTTCTATACATATAAGTAACTTAGATATCAAAACATACAATTATGTAAGTAGTACAAGTAGCTGTTGGCTTACTATATAACTATATGTAATCATATATTTCTTTTAAAGGTACAGATCAGCACATAAGGCCACCCGAAACTGTCAAATTTTCCCAATCAACCTTGAACCTAATGCTTAAGCGATAATGTTGAAAATCTGTTAAAGAAATTTGACACATTGTAGTACCTTGGTGTGCTGGCGTCCGTAATTCGTAAGATGTAGGTTTGAAAGCGATGCACGTGTTAAGCATTTTGTAAAATAATTGTCAATCGATGCAAACTAACGAAACATTGGACAGAGCCCAAAGGCCACTGCATTATCTATAGTTTTAGTTGGTTTGAATACAAATACAATAGTGATCGAATCTTTTCTAGTTTTTGTAGGTATTCCACTGTTACCGACATCAGAACACGCACCTCCTATATCTAATGAAATATTATTATGAAATTTCCTAAGTTGATAGCATCTTTTATCAAATATAGAGCCATTTTGACATTATTACATAAAATATTCTTTAAAAAGATAATACAATTTAAAAGCAATCAAAATAAAATTAAGAGCGTAGGCGGAATTCTATCAAACTTTAAAAGAAAATACCGTTACAGTAAAAATGTGGTCTTATGTTCCGAAAATAGTTCCAACCAGTCAAATCAGCCGTGTTCAGCGTTGACAGGTTATAAACACTTAATGAATTTAAGTGTCGACTGATAGATGGCTCTAAACATAGATTATTTTGTAACAATTTATGGCCATGTTGAAAACGGTTATTTTTAGATGCTAGTTGAATTTTTATGGCTGATTCTTTTATTGGTATTTTATTGTCAATTGATGGAGTTCACTAAGTGTGTTTTAAAGAGTCATTAATTTTATACACTGCGCCTACCTATATTATCTACTCTTTCGCAACCAAACTTACATACTCAGAAGAACAGTTATCTGATGGTGATGTGCCCTCAGCTCTTCTACAAAAGTAGATCTAGGGTTCTAGTTCTGTAGTGGCTATAAATACGTCGCCGTGTGGTACAACTCATTTTGCGTAGCCGTGTGGTACATACAATTAACAGGACTTTAGTATGAAACCGAATGCAGCGTAAATTCCGAAACTCATTTTACGCGTCTCAAAGCCCAAAAAATTACGCTCATTTGGCTTCAGCCTAAGAGAAGCGGGCCTGGAAGATAGGAGCCATCGATTTCAAACGTTTTCTTAATTCTCCTGCCATCATCATCATCATCATCATCTACCTAGCCTTTTCTCAACTTCTTTTCCTAGCTTGCAGACTAACCAGATGCAGCTGAATACCATATTTTACAAGGAGCGACTGCCTATCTGACCTCCACAACCCAGTTAGTACTAGGTGTGTGTACTACCTGTAAAGACTGTCAAAGATCGACAAATGACAGCAGAGACCAACGGCATAGCCTGCTTTGCCGGAAACTCGGTATGTATGTATATAATGGGTGGTCACCCATCCACGGACCAACCGAGGGAAGCACGGCTTAACCTAAAGGTCGATTCTGAGCGGCTGTTATTATTTAGCCAAGAGCTAACGTTAACGCGAACGTTAACGTGACAGCAACTCGATAGGTGAACCCTACAAGTAACCTACACTACAGGTACCTACAAAAACTATTTTTTTCGTACCGCTATTATTACGCTGCGCTGCCACGGGGCGGGCACAAATCGCGCTCGAGCTATTTATTTACACGTTATTTACGTTTCTTTATAGATAGGCATTAGGCTGGTCCTTTTGTACAGGCGCCAACGAGATGATCCTGACTTTGACTCTGTTTGTATTGTTGGAGGTGAGGTGTGGAGTAGTCATTTGGTTTTTATAGGCAAATATTTTAAAGAGAATCAAAAGGGAGGGAGCCAAGTACCCACCTATCGTATATAGTTTTAAATGACGAATTTAATATCTCCAAACCTTGCTATAAATCAGGTAGATTCAGACGCGAGACACCAGCAGATCAAGTTTCAAACTCTAATAGATTTTTAAGTTTATCGCTAAAGCATTAGGTTCAAGGTTGATTGGGAAAATTTGTCAGATTCTGGTAGCTTGATGTGTTGGCATTTGTACCTCTGATACAAATTCAGTCAACATAACGTCTCGCTTGTATTCCCAGAAAGGTAAGGTAGAGGAGAACCTAGTAGGTAGGTACTAGGTACAACCTCATTTTGACAGTTGTATTAAAGTAAAATACACTGAAAAATGCCACCTAATGCCTATTATATCCGTACCGCGCAGACTTAAATTCACCCAAAAAATATATATTAAAAAAAACTATTCGATCTTAACTTAGCACCTTCAGTCTCAAGTTTTCAGTAGTAGCTGGTAGGAAAGTAACTTAGTTAATATTCCTTTTTGAGGTAAAATAAATTAGGTATTCAATATCTATAAGAGCAGAACAATGAAAACTAAAACACATTTCGACTCTTTTCCATTCCCTGTCCACCTATATTTGAAAGAACAGACGTTCGACGCGTCCTAGACAAACAAACAAACTGACAGACAGACAACTACAAACACAAATAGATTCTTTTTATAGCCCCCTTAATTAGACACGCCCTGTATACAACCCTTGGATACTATAATACTGTGTACAGGGTGCTCTTTTGTAAAGAACCCTTTGCTTTTAAAAGTGTTGCTTGGTGTTGAGTACGAGGGAGGAATTCTTTGTGATTGACGAATGAAAGGATAGTGAAAGAGTGCTCGTCCTCTGAGGAAATATGTTCACACTAGTAGGTATGAAAATCGATGTCTAGTTTTATGCTTGGCAGAAGCTAAATAATAAAAAATCTGAATGAAACACAAAAAAATATCCTGCGGCTTCATTCGCTTGCGTGTCTGAAATTATTACACAAGAACGTTTCTACTAGTGGAATAAAAAGTATCTTATGTATACCCAGGCCATGGTCTACTTCGGTCCCAACAGTGATATCCGATCAGCAAAGTTCAGCTGTTACGGTCAGAGAGCTCTTGGCTAAAATAATAACAGCCGCACAGGTGGATCTTCAGGTTAAGCCGCGCTTGAGAAGCTCGGTCTGTGGATGGGTAACCATCCATTCCATACAATCTTCCCTCTGTTCCTCGGCAAACACGCAAAGCCGTTGGTTCTGGCGGTAATTTTTCAGTCAGTCAGTCGTAACAGGTAGTAAGTGGCCCGAAAGTCTGACAACCAGTCTTACCAAGGGGAGTCGTATTACCCAGTACTGACTGGGTAAAGTGAAGAAAGAAGAAAACGCTAGATGATGATATAGCGGATATAGATCATCTTCGCTCCTGTCTGTGGGCAGGTATTGTTGGTTTTTTTTCTCAAAGCGCCTACCAAAATTTTAAGAGCAAAACCGACGGTAGGACACTTAAGGAGTGTTTGCAAGACCCTCAGCAAGATTTGACGCAAAATCTTTTAAAAAGCCCTCGACGCTTTGTTTAAGAGTACCTACTTGAGGTTCACACTCAACCTTTTTATTACTCGCTAAACTGCCCACAAGTTACATAATTATAATCAGTAGGTGTGCTTAAACATGCGCCAACGTCAAGTGCTAGCCAATTTTTTATTTTATTTTTTTTCCTACGCCAACCGCGCCGTCAAAATTATAGGAACATAGAAGTTTCCGAGTTCCGTGTTTAATTTCGTAACAACATATATAAAAGTGTAAAATAATAAAAACAGTGTTGAATGAACGGCACCCTAGTAAACGACTGCTCACGTATCCTGAAAAATAAAAGGGCGGTTATCAATTTTATAATGGCAGCTTTCTTTTATGTGTTTCATTCTTGTTTATTTTAAGCCGAGACAAGCCATTTATTAACCGACTTCTAAAAAGGAGGAGGTTTCATTATGCATTCCAACAGCATCTTTTTTTTCAATTATGTACACCGATTTGTAAGTGAGGGTCCAATGTTTTTAAATACTAGGAATGATGAGTGTATTATTACCATCTACAGTGACCCTAAGTTCTGTATGAGAAGAGTACCTACCAACAAATAAATAGCTTATGCAAAGCTCTCGACATGGTGGTTGCATTCAGCAAGCTAGCGAAAATCAAGTTAAATAGAAAACACCAGGCATTCATGAGGCACGAGCAAGTCTAGAGCTCTCCACGGCGACGATAAGGACTTTTGACACCCATTCAATACAACTCCTACACCATCAGCGTCGGAAAGTTCAACCTTATGTGGTTGGTATAAGGCTGGGTATAAGGAGGGAGATTGAAAGTATCGCTTGTGTGCCTGAACTAGCTGACTGCATTGTTTTTCTTTGTGAGGACAACGCTGTGATGTTGAGGGTGCTTCATGTCGCCTATTTCCTATGTAGGCAATAAGTGTGAATTTCCATTGGTATACGATAAAGTTTTGAATAAGATAGAAAATAAGAGTAACTCAACACACTTCTTTGCAAGAATGAAGCCAGGTGTAAACCTGGCCGGAAACTAAACCGGCGAATAAATCTGGTGATGACCGAAGAATTGTCACATAAATAAATTATTATAACTCATTTCCGAAATTGCGCATTGAGAAGTTGCCTGTCGGCTCGTCTTAAGTAACTGATTAATCCAACTGCAAAGAACTTGTTCAATGGTGGTGGTGGGCGTAGTAAGTAGTTTTTACTATAGACCCTTTTAAAATCTTAAAGATTCCGAATCCTAATCGTAGGCAACCTACACCTGCTGGTATGATTTTAATAATTTAGTAGTATTTAAGCGTCTGCTTCTGAAATTGTATCAGTATTGGGAGTGTGAGACCTAGAGGCCCTGGCCAAGTTATCATAAAAACAGTCATATTGAGCTATCGACTCATTTCCAGACACAGGTAAGTTCTTATTCTCGTGCCTTCAAACAATGGACACTCAATAGAAAGCTGTAGGCACATGTAGTGGACTGGTGGACACGGAAGCGGGTCTACATCGACGGCGACTGCTCGAGTGGTCTCGACATCGCACGAGCGGTGACGAACACTTCGCATAATGAAACACAATAGAAAGACTGCTCATGTGGACAAAGACGATCAGGGGACGGGATGCCTTTACAGTACCTATGCAAACTGGAAAGATATATACTTATAATGGGTAGGTTAAGTAGTACTTAAACAAGTATGAAGCACAAACGAAGTAATTTTTATGGTGTCCACTTACGTTATCTACAAATACCTAGGTATTCTAGAGACCCACTCGCATAATTTGTATGTAATGTAACACTCCGGGATAAGGAAGCCTCAACGAATCTTTTTGAATGTAGGGTAAGTACTGTAAGGCTTTAGCCAATTCCCTGGAAAAGTCTCCATTCTTTTTTAGCCATTTTTTTAATAGAGCCTTTTGTTTTTGTTTCGTGGTTGTCTTTATAATATTCTTCAATAATCAGATCTGTTTCACAATGGTCGTAACTCCTGCTTACTGAGATCCAAACAAATATTGTGCAAACAAAGAAACTTGACTAAAAATTACGGCGTCACTCAATAAATCATTTGATTAAATCATGGTGGCACAAAGAACGAAGGAAGTGACAATTTGGCATGTAGTTAGCGAATCAGGACCCTCGGTTTGGGCATATCCTCGCACTTGAACGATGGATACAAGTTCAGGGTCAAGAGCAAAAGGACGCGGGAGTGTTCGAGTGGTACGTTCTGGATTAACTGGGGTTCAATGTAGGTGTCTGGGTTTTTTGTGTTTGTTTGTCTGGCAGAAGAAAGCGGAGCAGTAGGTGATGGGATAGCAAAAGGGATGTCTAGTCAGTTACTTGCTAGTTGGCAACATGAATTTGAAAAAAATATAGGGTGAAGCCATATCTAGACCCACAGTGAACCCAGTGTAAACGGACGCAACCGTCAACCAAGCATTATGTACCTCAAACTAAGTAAATTTACGCAAAAATGTGTGCTGCGAACGACTTTTTTTGGGGTGAAAAATTACGTTTTACGGTAGGACTCAATGCAACACATCCAAAACATTGTGCTGATGGATGGATTGCATAATACGGGGGTCGTGGAGTTAAAGTAAAGTTCTGACATTAAAAACATGTATTTAGATAAAAACTTGTGAAAAAGTTGGAAAGTTGACTCCCTATATCTCCGTAACTAGAAGCTTTCCAGAACAAAAAAATGATCGCAATGACGGGGAGAACAAGTGCCTTTCGGTTTCGTTAAGGGTCTTGTTACAACCTTTATGTATGAAACATAAAACATAGGCAAGTACCTAGTTGATTAGATCAGGTTTGTTCTAAAAAAATAGAAAAAAGATGACAATAATAAAGTCTGCTGCATGAGTGTGGCAGTGAAAACGTCAGTTAAATCATAAAAATAGTCAGGGATTGAGGGAATTTGCATTGACCTGCTTTTGAGGCATTCGGGTAAAAATGTACCAAAAACTAGATAATTTTGTCATCAGACATCCTCCTTGTACGGCCTGATAGACACCACTGCCACTCTGTACTTCGGCCTACAAAATCCCTACTGCCACTTCGACAAAAAAAGGCGTGATGTTATGAATGATGAAACTATCTTCGTATACGAACTTTACAGTGTTGCCAATTCAGTGCGAACGAACGAATAAAAAATAAATATTCTTTTGTCAGTTTTTGTGAAACTAAGAAATAATAAGGCACACTTTAGATTTAAGATTTACATTAAATAAAATCGTTATGTTACTTCAACAATCAAAACTATCTTTATTGTTATCTTTTAACGATTATATCGTAATATATATGTATGATCCAGGTCTTGCAACCCTAAAAAACAAAATGTCAAACATCGTTGTTATTGTTTTAGTTTTTCGAAAATACTAACGGCCTACGAATATTTTATTTAGTTTTCGTGAAAATTAATCATTATTTTAAATAATGAACGCGTTAAATGATATCGGCGATGAAGAATTCGTACCATTCCTTCACAGTTTAGGTGCGGATACTTATAAAAAGTCGTTTGAATGGATGTTGAATGACCGCGACTTCGCTGGCGTTTTACGTTGGCTTCACAACAATTTGGATCACAATAATGCGTTGAGTGCCCGCGAAGAATGTCGGTAAGTCAAATAGTCCTTTTTATTGTAGTTCTCGGCTATTATTTTGCCTATAACTATGACATTAACATCAATAATCTAAGGTCTTTGATTTTGCGTCAAAGTTTCATTTTTGAACCTCATTTACTATAGCACCACCACACCATTAGAATTATACGTATTAAATTACTTAATTCTCATGTTAATTCATAAGTAACTTTGCCATACCAAAACTAAGAAATGGCCTGCTACATAACAACTACATAGTTGAGCTATTTATCCTTACAGATACATAGAACTAGAGAAGAAAGGTCTCCTTCTTCCCATAGAAGATCTAGAATCTTCCATAGAAAGCATACAAGAGCAGCATGAAGGTGTTTGTCTACCAGGAGACAAGGAAGCCAAGGAGGATGTTGAGCTGGACATCAAAATGCTACAGGAGAGGCTTCATATGCTGCAGAAACAAGAGACGGTGCTTAGTGACTTGAAGAGACAGAATAAGTAAGTAAATTCATGGTGTATGAGATATGGTGGCTCAAACTTTTGCCAAGGTTTCAGTACTCACAGTCATGATTTTTTAACACCAACTTTCTGTTACCAAATTACAATTCTATGAACATTGGAGACAACTACCATGAAACTCCACTCTGAAGGCAGGTACAAAGACAATTTTGTATCTTCCGTTACTAACAAACACCCTCAAAACAAGATAATTTAGCTTTTTGTTATACAAAATTATATAATCTTCCTCAGATTAACAAAAGAAGAATTATCCCTGGAGATATCCAAGCTGAACTCCTCACTTATGCAGTGGAAGGATGATGAGAGTGCTGCAGCTGAGGACTGCTTGGCCCTCGCTCAAGAGGTGGAGACTAGCACCAATGAGGTGATAGATGTCATTGCTGATACGCTAGATGTGTACAGCAGTTGTCATTGTGATAAGGTAAATTCTTATGTATACTTTATTTTTGAAGTAATTATGCCCATGTTGTTTCTTTTGGCAATTTAATGATGAACTTCCATACAATCATTTACACCATTCAGAAATGAATTTTCGAAAATCCTTTCTACACACAAAAATACAACCTGGTTTAGGTTTTGGCATTGTCCAATCTGCATTTTCCAACTGTAATACAACTGACCAAACTAGATACTAAGCCCTGCCTTAAAAGTAGTTGATGCATTGACTGCTTTGATTCTTCATAATTTCCAAGTCTGACAGCCTCATTGGTCGAGTGGTCACAACTGCAACTGCTGAGCATCAGGTTCTGGGTCTGATTCCCAGGTCGGGCAAAGTGTAATTGAGTTATTCCATCCAGAATTTGTCAGTAGCAGCCACAGAGTCTGAATTTGTGCCCGGCTGATGGCAATAGGTCACCCTCTATTACAAGGTACTTAAACATAACTGTTGAAATGCATTGTTACATGCACCTCTACCTAAACCTTCGGGGAGTTCAAGGTGTGATGTTCTGTTGTGTTATTTCCAAGTTCACCAACTTGCTATCGTTACAGGACTTCTACTAGATAATATTAAGTCTTTACCTATGAAATTGGAGATTTGTATGAACATTTTAAAAACAAAAATTTTTGTATTTTTTATTTTAGCTTATCTAGCTTTTTTATCTTTCCGATTTGATGCAAGTGCTTCAATGTCGTTTTGACACTAACTCCAAGGTCCGCAGCAAGCTCAGCCGTAGATTGAGTTGGATCCGTTTCCACTACCGCCTTCAATTCGTCGTTGTCGACAATGGTTACCGGTCGACCGCCAGGCTCATTCTTCAACTCAAAATTTCCAAATTTAAAACGATTGAACTAATAATGGACCGTGTTTATGCAAGCAGTGTTAGGCCCGTACACGTCGTTAATGTTGTTTGCGCAGCGGTATGTCCACGTAGGAACTCATAATCGAAAATTGTATGAATTTTCAGTTTATCCATGGCGCCAAAAACTACCACAATTTCACAAAAACAAAAAACTATCTAAAAACAAATGACTGAATTTGAAATTAAAAGAACACGGCATTCGAATAAAATTTATTTGAATTTCGAATTGCGCGCCAATCCACAGATAATTAAATCTGAAAATGCTGGTTATTAAATCTCTAATTACATCGGTAAAGACCTATTATTTGACAGAAAGTATTATGACAAACTTATAACTAAAACAAACTTATCTCATTTCAGGAGAATGCAAAGAAATTCTTCACATTTGGTCCCTTTGAGACCTACAGACAGTCACAAGCACTGTTCAGATCTCACTTTGACTTGTACACATCCAAGAAGTTTGCCAAGAGAGTAAATGACACATCCTCCGATGAGGAACTGAGGTCTGCACTGGCTGAGGCCAAGAGTATGGAAGAAAGGTGAGAGTAGATTATTTATTCAAATCAGGGCCGTCCTAAAGCTCATTGGGTTGACGATATCGTCAAAGTCGTGGGAAACACATGGGTAAGGGGCGCACGGAACCGGGAAATGTGGCAGAAGAAAGGGAAGGCCTATACTCAGCAGTGGGTGATTCTGGGCTGATATGATGATGATAATGATGATCAGGCAGGCAGTTGCGCAACTGATATCCTGTATCCTGTTTTGTTCTCCACTAGATTTTCTTCTTGCAGTATGGTGTATGTTTGTTTAGTCGATTTTTAAATTGATTTATATTTTGGACTGAGACTGCATCTTTTGGGAACATCTTCTTTTTCTGGGAAGGTGTTTTCTTTATTTTGCTTTAGCTTGTTAAATGTATGTTATGAAAAATGTTTTAATATACACAACATGTAATTTGTTGTTGTTGTGTTGTGTTGTGTTGTGTTGTGTGTGTGTTGTATTTTGTGTGCGTGTGTTGTATTGTGTGTGTGTGTTGTATTGTGTGTGTGTGTGTGTGTGTTGTATTGTGTGTGTGTTGTATTGTATTGTATTGTATTGTATTGTGTGTGTGTTGTATTGTGTGTTGTGTGTGTGCGTGTGTGTGTGTGTGTGTGTGTGTGTGTGTGTGTGTGGTGTGTGTGTGTGTGTGTGTTCTTGTTTACTGATTTTGTAATAAAAAAGAGAACTTTTTAAGATGATTTTCTAAAACCAGGTCTAAATGAGATCCTAAACTTACAGTTTAGGTTCTCATTTAGACCTGATTTTCACACAAAAATGTGCTAGTAAATGGCCAAGAGCATGAAGTTCTTACAGCAGTTGTTAAGTCGTATCAATCAACAACACGTGATTTGCGTTTAATTTTAATACGCTGTTAATTTTCGTTCAACAAATTGTGTGTTTTTCTTTAGTTCTTACTTTTACCACAGAGAGAGAAATGTTGGCTGGTAAATGTTAATTCTGCCTTTTCAGATTGTCTGATGCACTGTGCACGTATATAGAATCAAAAGCTGAGCTATGTGGCGAGCAAGCAAAGGTGGCATTAGTAACAAACTACAAGGATTTACATCCTAGCCAAATAACGTAAGTATATTATTTTTATTAAATTCGGAGAAACTCGTGGCTAATACTAACAGTCGCTCGAATCAATCTTCAAGTTAAGCCGCGCTTGGCTAGGTTGATCTGTGGATGGGTGACCATCTATTACATGCACGAGTTTGCTCCGTGCCTCAGAAAGCACGTTAAGCCGTTGGTCCCGGCTGTCATTGTAGATCTTTGAAAGTCGTTACAGGCGGTCAGTGGCCCTGAAACGAAAGTCTGGCAATCAGTATTGTCTCAAATTATCCAGTATCTCTCTCGTATTATCCAGTACTAACTGGGTTGTGGAGATATCATCAGATAGGCAGTCGCTCCATTTAAAATACTGGTGTTCAGCTGCATCTGGTTGAACTGGAAGCCAACCCCAACATAGTTGGGAAAAGGCTAGGCAGATGATGATTATTTTTATTATTAAATTAACAACGTATTATTAAAGATGTTTTAGTGTCTTAATTGTATCCATAATAAAAAATATCACAGTTAAACATTATTTCAACTATCCTACCTCTCCTTCCCTTCATCTATTGACTGCTAAGTATTTTAAAGGCTTCTCTGTTGTGCTACTCAAAAACTTTTCAGCTGCTTTAACTCTGTCATCTGACCAACAGAATAATTTATCATCAATAATGACATAATATATCCTGCAAATTTTTCCCAGGTCATGTCTAATGGAAGATCAAAGTGCAGTGGATCTGCTAGAACAAGAGGAGTCCATCATCTACCAACAACTACACAACGCAGTGAGGCAGCTTGTAGACTCAAGGACCACTCTTGCAGTAGAGACCACTTCTTGCTGTGCACTGGCTGTGAGACAGTAAGTGGTTTTTATAATAGTTACCCTACCTTTTTTTTAGGATGGGAAATCATCAATCGTTGGGGCTCCACACTGGGCCTAAGGCCTTTGCTCCAAAGCCCATTCATATTATCATGTTACTGACATCTTAATTTGCGTTAAGAAGCGATTATTGCTGATGCAAGAGTGTTTAGGGATATTATAATAATAATAATCATTTTAATATCAGGCAACTAAGGCCCATAGTTAAAATACACAAAATAATCTTAGACACGTATCGTTGACGGCGTCGAGTTTTGCTGCATGGTGTCGCATAACCGTCTTCGGAATCGTCGGTATACGACACCTTTCGGACAAAAGTCCTCTTTCATGAAGGTCTGTAGATGGTGGGTTAGAACTCGAACTACGAACGACTTGAAAAAGAAACAGATAAGCAGAGTTTTGCCCACCCGGGTTCGTATTACAATACCGAAATTTAAAAGACCGTATTTTAAAATACCTATGAACGAAATCCCGAAAAATTAAACGCCGAATGATTCCGAAAGAAATCCCGAAAGTTCATTTGCCCTAAAGCTTAAAATCCCGAAGATCCATATCCCGAAGTTTAAAATCCCGAAATTACATCCCAAAGCTTAAAATCTCTAAGACAATGACATGCAATTTGTACCCGTTGAGCTTACTCCGGCTAAACAGGTTAGGTTAGGTTAGGACTGTAACGCGCGAGCGAAGCGAGCGGTGCCGCGGCAGTGGCCGCCGAGCGCTACGTCGAAATTGGTCGCAGTAATAAAATTAGTTAGGTTACACAGTTCTAACCTAACCTATTTGGTCGGAGTAAACTGAAACTGTGTTTTAGTGCCATCTATGAGTAATCGCGGGAACTACGTCGCCGCTCTTTGTGATTTCATCCATCGATATTTCGTCCATTCGGGATTTCGTCCATTCGGGATTTCGTCCATTCGGGGTTTCATCCTTTCGGGCATTTGGACTTCGGTATTTTATGTTTCGATATAACGGCTATCGGCATTTAAAACTTTCGGTATTTTGAATTTCGTTGTTTTGGACATCGGTATTTCAGTCATAGTTATTATGAAATTTCGGGATTTTAATACGTACCCATAATTTCGGAAATTTTGCTATGTGCAGATCGTTGTGTAACGTTTTGCGACATAGAAGGCTCCAGTAAGAAGCTAGACCGCTGATTTCTTTTGTAAAAACCGGCACGGGCACTATACCTGCGCCTGGTTTAAAATCTTTGTCAGTTCAAAATTACCCGATTACCCGACATTGCAATAATTTCCTCCTTTACAGACAAATTCACGCCGACCTAGCCCACCTACTAGAGACGACGCACCGCGCGCTGTGCCTAGACCGCATCGTGTACAGCGCGCTGCGACACGAGCTGCACTCCGTGGAGCAGTTCCTGCAGCTCGCGGCTCACTTGCGGCAGTACGCCGTCGCTGACGCGAGCGCCGTGCTTAGTAGAATTGTGAGTCATCTATCAATACTTTAACGCAAGCATGAAACAGACTACCCCATAGTTTCTAGCCAAGTATGTAACTGTATACCGGTATTTTACATAAAGGGGCTTCCACTACTCGTTTGCTGGGTAATACGTTACGCCTCGACGCCTCGTTGGTCTAGCGGTCGCAAGCGTGACTGGTCGATTCCCGTGTTGGATTTTTCCATCAGGAATTTTTCAGTAGCAGATGCGGTTGATTTCGAAATGTTGGTGTTATATTAGGTACACCTCTGCCTAACCCTTCGGGGATTAAAGGAGTGATGTTAAGTATGTAAGTACGATACGCCTTGGTTATACTGGTTGTCAAGCTTTTGAGCTTCTGACTACTTGTACCTAACCGATATTTGTACTGACTTAAGTCTTCAATGCACTTCCGGCTAGCCGCAGTGCGACACGCCGCTGCGGCAGACTGCGTTGTCCAAGTACTACTGTGACTATTTTGCTGATTCTTGATATTTCCTACAAAAAATAAAAACATCCACCTTCATTTCCAGGACTCAATGAACGAGATATGCTCAGAACAGGACTCCTGCGAGCTCAAACTCCAGTCATCAGACGTATTAGTGCAATCATTACTGCACATTCTAGGTGCGCAGTCGGGTGACCCCAGTCTGTTGGTGAAGCTGTACCAGGAGACGCAGTGTCGTGTGAAGGAGTTGATGGAGGCTGTTGATGATGGGTATAAGAAGAAGGAGGGTATGGCTTTGGAGTTGTGAGTATACCGATACGTTGACGAATTTTGGTTACTATGTTTAGGCTGATATGGTGCTAATTGCATGTGCTGTGCAATACGTTGTCACAAGGTGACTGCTGACACTGAGTTGACACAGAGTGTAGGAGATAAACTCTAGACGAAATTCAACTTTAAAGGTGTCATTCGATTTTAGTGTATTGATTTTATCTGCTGTTTAGATTGATCCTGTGTGATTCATGACAGCTGGATTATGGTCATGGATCAATCATCGATAACGTTTTAAGGCAATCAAAATACTGTGCCCGACGTCTATCGTAATCTATTTGCATCTGAACTGGTAGTATTGGCACTGAACTTTGCATCCGAAATTAATCGGGATATCTCGACATTCTCAAAACGTCAAATATAAAAGAAACCACTTTTTTGAACCACCTTTGTGTTAACTCCTCAGTAAAAAATCAACACAATCCCTCCGGGCCTACATCTGGGACGGCTGCACCCGCCAGCCGAACTGCTGGGACCGCACGGTAGCTGCGCTCGCGCACACACTCACACAACACATGGATACTGTGGACAAGAAGGTTCTAGACGCTAGCAACCTGTTCACTAGTGTTAAGGTAAGAGTATCATCATCATCACCATCATCATTCATCCGAAAGGCGTCCACTACTGAACAAAGGCTGCTGAAGGGCTGCCATATCGAGCAGTTCTGAGCGTGTTACATTCAGGGCGTTTCACTCATGATGGCACCAGATCCCTGACGCACCTGCAGGCAGGCTCACAGCTGCGCACGCGCACCTGCAGGCAGGCTCACAGCTGCGCACGCGCACCTGCAGGCAGGCTCACAGCTGCGCACGCGCACCTGCAGGCAGGCTCACAACTGCGCACGCGCACCTGCAGGCAGGCTCACAGCTGCGCACGCGCACCTGCAGGCAGGCTCACAGCTGCGCACGCGCACCTGCAGGCAGGCTCACAGCTGCGCACGCGCACCTGCAGGCAGGCTCACAGCTGCGCACGCGCACCTGCAGGCAGGCTCACAGCTGCGCACGCGCACCTGCAGGCAGGCTCACAGCTGCGCACGCGCACCGTGTGTCAGCAGTGAACCGATCTAATACCGGACGCGAGCTGTATGATTGTGCTTCCGCGCGGTCACTTCTGCTAACTTTTCGGCGCATCCCCCACGCCGCTAAAGTTTGGCTATCTTTCTCGGATTCAATAATTCGTTCCTTTATAATGCTACTCGACAAATATAAGAATAAAATCATAATAAATAATATGAATGACTAATATTTCGACGCGGTAGACCTCGCAGGAGACGGCGGGACGAGCTGGACAAAACTAACGACCAGTGGTCTACGTTGGCCCTGCTAATTTGGAAGTCATGGAGAGAGGCTTTGCCCAGCAGTGGGATGTCGCAGGCTAACAGTAACAGTAATATTTCTTACTTTTTACAGAATGGAGATAAGCAGGGTATCAGAAAACTATGGCAGTGGTTCCTGACAGATCCCGCCAGACTGCTGCATGCTTTGAAGAACGCCAAGATTTACTCGTAATGTATAGTAAGAGCCAAATAACTGAAGCTATATTTACATAATACGAGGTATTTATTGTACAATATTATGGAGTATATTGATTATGTATGTGAGTTATGTATTTGTAAATTGTTTTCTCCACGACACGTAACAAACATAAAAAAAAAACTCTTTGTAAGCACTATTCCGATCCAACGACGTTTCTAACTAAATTTTATTAAGATACGTTCAACTTGTTACTTATAAAATCAATATTTTAACTAATTGATAGTTATGCTTTAAAGTATTATCTACTAAAAAACAACATTTATATTAAACGAAATGCAACAAATATGTATAACTACTAAACTTAATGTAACGACACAATAAATTTATTGATACTTTTATACAACGAAACTACAGTTTTACCAAAAGTTTAATTTTATATCCAACTTTACAGTTACTGTATTTTGTATACATCGAAAGCTACTAATAGTCTGTATGTCAACCCGATTACAAAATAAGAGTGCCTTTTAAATAAATAAAACGTAAAATTGTATAAAATAACTCTATTTTTATTTACTTAGAACCTACTTAATAACAAAGGTATAAAAATCTCTATAAATAAATTACTAAAATTGATCACAATGATTCTAGACAAATATGTACAATGACTTAAAATTATATTTGTGTTAACAACTTAAAATTGTCATAAAAAGATTTTTTTTCCTGCAATTGCACCGAAAAGACAAAATAACAAAATTCATACAAATCTTTGTATGAATCTCATTCAAAATTTTAAAGATGCAATAGTAGGAATAATAAAATAATGCCTTGGACTTTGTAGAAAACACAAGTTTTCTTCATGTTATTTGGCTTATTTTCAGGCCTTCAATATACCCAAATATTTTTTAAATGATACCCAAGTATTGGTCCTTTGATCCAGTTCCCTTGGGTTCTATAAATCTGTGAAACAAAACTGTACTTTTTCACGTGTACTTTTATTAAGTCTTGTAAAGTTTCGTGGATCGTCCACATAAGGCAGTGTTATTTCTGGTTAAGAACCAGCCCATTCTTTACTACCTCGTTTTGAACCTTTAGTCCATAAAATTGAATCTGTTACTAAACGTTACGTGTTCTGATTGGCTGTAGTTAATTTATTTGGTTACCACAATCTGCGAGAGGTATGATCGCAGATTGTGAAACGCCATCTTGTCTGAAAATGTGTTTTCAATCTCAGATTTGCCGACATGAAAGCGTTTCAACGGCCAGGTACTCAATTAAAATCCTGAAATGACTAATCCAAGGTTGAATAGTTTTTCCTGAGCCAACACCATTAAGGGCGTCCACTATAAATCGCGCGGGTGATTGTCTAGTTTGTCTCTTATAGCGCTGTTCAGTGTTCATAGCGTGCGCGTGCGCATACATCCGCGCCCGCAACCGTGCAAGTTTTAGCGGACACCCTAATAACGGACATTCCAAATTGCTATGTTCTCCAAGTTGGTCCTTAAACGTTCATCGAGTATTGTTATCACTTCAGTCCCACGTAGGTCTCGGCGCCTTCCTGAGGAGTGTGTCTTCTGGTGCGATGTGAATCGGGTTGTTGAAGTCCACCTCAATGTGCTCCGGGATCGAGTCGAAGTAGGTTATGTGATCGGTCAAATTGTCTGGAAGAGAGAATTCATTTGTTAGGGGTTTTTGATACAGAAATGATCGCAGCAGGTCAGGTGGCAGTCTGTTGTTTCTGTCAGGGGGTCCTAGGAAAACAAAAATGATCTTAAAAACATTGACCGTATAATGAGATTTTAATAACATTATTGTTTCTTTTTGTATTGCATTGCTACATATCTATGTAACTGCGAAAATAGCTAAAAAATATTGGAATTTGAGATCTTGGAGCCATCGCTGTTGTATTAAATGCAACGTTAAAACTACCACCTATTAACATTAGTTTTGAGTGTACGTACTAACTAAACCATGGGTTTTTGTGTCTGATGCAAATAAATGAATTGAATTTATTGTAAAAACTACACTGGGTGTCAAAGTATTCCAGTAGTAATTTTCGAAGTGCTGGTTTTGCGATTCCATGAATTTATTCAGAGTCCGTGGGTATTTACCCAACTTCTCAGAATATAGAACCTACAAGGCGTATGATTAAAATAAATGGTTTTTGATCTATCGGTCCATTTATTTTTTTACAGTTTTTATCCATTTATTTATATCTTATTTTATCCTTCAGAACCCAGATACTCACTGGTCAAGTTCAGCCTCGCAATAATATCATCTAAATGCTTCTGGTCGAGCGTGGCTTTGACAGTGATCCTCTGGTCGCGCAGACTGCGGCGATGTCTCGAGGTCCTCCACGTGACCCGCGCGGTACTGTTGCTGCTGTAGCTGTTCCGGTGCAGGAGGGGCAGGGTGAACACCATCTCAGAAAGAGGAGTGTTGTCGGGGCCGAATTCCTGGGGAAAATTATTTTTTTAACTCGATTGCCCAAAAAGTGTTGTTTTCAGGGCTGAATATACAGCCTCTCCATCAAAGGTTAAGCTACTCTTGCCGATGTCAGTCTGTAGTTACGTGGTCACGTGGTCACCTATCTATGGTCATAGAGACTCGAGAAACTCGTCAAGCCTTTAGTCCTATCTGTCATTTGTAGATACTTGACAGTCGTTACGGCCTGTTAAAAGCTTGAAAATCTTGTAACCTGTCTTACCAAAGGGGGGTACTTACTTAGTCACTGAGAGAGGTTGGATAGGCAGTCGCTTCATGTAAAATACTGGTATTCAACTGCATCCGGTTAGTCTAGAAGCCGACACGAACATAAAGGGCTAGGCAGTTGATGATATCTTACCAAGCATTTCCCGCTAACGCAATAGGAAGCGTTTCTCTTGCCGCACGATGTTCCTAGCGGGAACCAGCCTTCCTGTCCGTTGACTAGGTAGAACCGATGCGACACGCGCTCGTCTTGGCAGGCTATGCGACACGGCCGGTCGGGGTCCTCTGGAATATGGGGGGAGAACATTGAGAATTTTGTATAAGAAACTCCCGATCTTTTGATTGATGGTCACCATTGATAAAATGGTGGTGACTGTTCCAGAAAAGCCATCAAGTGTTGACTCTTCTAGTTATGTACAGACGCCTACACATCAAGCTACCTAAAACTAAAATTTTCCCAATGAATCTTGAACCTAATGCTTCAGCGATAACGTTGAAAATCTATTTCAGAAATTTGACAGATTGTGGTAGCTTGATGTGCTGGCGTTTGTACATTATGACAATACATTGGAGACTTACCCAAAGCTGGTGATATCTGCATCCCCAATCCAGATAGTCTTCTTACCCTATCTTTGTATTTGGTGCAAACCATGGTCGCGTATTGGTATGGTGACTTTCTTTGAGTACAACCCTGCAAGAAAAATATAATTTAGTCAAAAATCGGTACTTTAATCGACAAAAGTTACTATAGGCCCACTCACAATAAGTGTCTTTAGAGATATAAAAAGGTTCTATGTATTTTGAGTGGTGATGTTTTCAGCACCCGATAGGATGGAATCATAGAATATAAGATCAGACTCTTAAAATTAGGTGTATGTTTCAGTGGCGAAGGGTGAAAATTGAGTCGGGGGAAGACGAAGAAAAAAAATGAGAATATTTTTTTTTGTATTTCTTTTATAGTTTTTTTTTTCCTTATTTTCGTTATCAGTGACCCCGAAAACCATGAAAATGATACCCATGACGAAAAAAACAAAAAAAAAATGTTGGTGCCATCGAATTTTCATTTTGACCTCATTTTTGTTATCAGTGACTCCGAAAAGCACGACAATGACACCCATGACGACAACACCGAAAATTTTCGTCGGCGCCATCTCTGATTTTCATTTTGACCTCATTTTCTTTATCAGAGACCCCAAAAACCATGAAAATGACACCCATGACGAAAAAAACGAAAATTTTCGTCGGCACCATCTTGGATTTTCATTTTGACCTAAGTTTCGTTATAAGCGACTCCAAAAACCATGAAAATGACACCCATGACAACAAAACCGAAAAAAAATGAAACATAAAATGCAGAGGGAGTATAATAAAAAAATTAAAGTGATTTTGTCTTAAATGTGTAAATCATCATCATTTCAGCCGAAAGACGTCCACTGCTGGACATAGGCCTCCCACAAGTGTCGTCACATTGACCGGTCCCGTGAGTCTCGCATCCAGCGGATCCCTGCAACCTTTACCAGGTCATCGGTCCACTTAGTGGGAGCATTTTTTAAATATTTTCAATCCTATGATGTATTAAATGGCTGTATTGCGATTTATAAATATGTATGTAATATATTATTTGACTACAGTGTCTAAGGTGGCTATCTTTAATGTGACTATATTATTTGTCTGAAGGATACTGACTGTGCCATTTTTCAAAGGGAAGCCGGTAGGAATCGAGTCGTATGGAACCTTCGCCACTGATATGTTTACATAGGCACTAGACAGCTATACCAACTATTAACGCTGTGCGTTTGCGCCAATTTTGTCATTGCATTGCATGCGGAATCCGCGTCTCACGAGACAAAAATGAGACAAGTGGGAACTTGTCCGGAGTGCGTTTGAGCAAAACTGCGTTGGTTCTTTAGTTAATAGTTACCGAATCGGGTCTGCTGTCAGGCGAGCACAGCTGTATACTCGTGAGCGCCCTCCCGCCCTGCGCGGCGCTGACCAGGCGCAGGCCGGCGCCGCGCGCCACGCAGTGCCAGTGGCAGCCCGACGCCGGCCGCCACGGGCCGCCCGCCGCGCGCCGCCACGGGCCCGACGTCTTTACTCTGGAGGATATGACAGCGGATATTAACAGATATTTCGAGATGTGCTGGAAGTTGTGAGGAGGTTTGATCATGATGTCTACGTTGGCTGTATATTCTCATTATTTTATGTAATGAGAAACCCAGTTTTCTGGAAAGGGTCTGACATTTCAGTTCAGACCGAAAAAGTTATTTAGCAGCATCTCATGAAACAATCCTACCACTCACTCAGATCTCATTTTTTCTTAGCTTCGGAAGCATACAGAAAACTAGGCATAAAGCCTAACGAAACAACTCTGCAATAAAATTGTCTTCTTACGATGGTGTGTGCGGCGCCGGCGTCGCAGTTCTCAACGCTTCCCACTCGCAGTCGCTTGGCTTTAGGGAGAACTCGGTGTCCTGACTCGATGAACAGGTGAATTTCTGAGAGAAAACAAATTTACTTTAGACAACCACACCAAATCTGTTTCACCAAACTTTCATTCCAGTTCCTTGCATGTTTTAACTAACTTATTAAATTCCTTTGGTTCTTTGTGGCTATCGATTGGAGGCTGAGATTTTCAAAGGTCTTTCTACATGATAACGTCTTGCATTTGGATTATATCAACTCAACCAAATGTGGTCTTATACCTGGCAAGTCCCGCTGATGCAGAACATAGGTGAGACATTGGAGCATGCAGTTCCGTCGGGCAGACTCCAGCCGCGAGACTTGTACCCGCCACCGCGAGTGTCGCACCACACCGCGCAGGCGCTGCTCACATCTAAAATCGAGGATGTTTTGAGTATGAATGTGGATGACTAAGAGTACTGGAGATCATGAGATGACGATGAATAGAGAAGTAAGGAAAACAGACAGGCAGTAAGAAGATAATGATTAGTTCATTTTTCTGGTGAATGTGGCTATGGACTTACCATCAGAATCAATCCTCTGCAGTCCTGTTCCAATGAGATCAGGGTCCACATCGCGTGCTCTCAAACAGATCTGATCAGCGAACTCTCTGACTGTCATTCTGGGAACGTTGCTGCACTGCAATTGTGAAAGCATTAGTGTAAGAAACTCCATCATAGAGTCGAGAATAATTAAAAGAGTAAAAACGGAGATTTTTACCTGCTGAGCATGACACGACTGGAACTTCTTGTCGTGACCGACGCAGTAGTTTTTGCCGTTGTCATGTCTGTAACATAACATTATATTTTAATGAGGTGCTTGGCAAATCTGTGCCATTTTGAAAATCCTAGTAAGTGTTAAGAATTTTGACAAAGACGTAATTTTGAACTTAGATTAGACCGATTCTCATAATTCTGCGAAAGTAAGGGGATAAGACAGCATAGTGTATATTATGAGCACGCATCATCCACGAAGCAGGCGACGCACACTCGAACCATTCAGCACCAATTAGTTCTTCTCAATATTTTGTCTTCACTGCATTGATAAAGGGTCCACGTACCTCGGCCTGTTACAGCGCCTAGTGGCCACGGCGACGCCGGCGGCAGCGGGCGCGTGCGTGTCGTCCAGCAGGCAGGCGGACGCGCACTCGGCCCAGCCCGACCAGCGCCCCCACGCGCCGCGCGCCGCCGTGGAGCCCTCGCGCTCCACGCACTCACCGCCGCGACAGTACTGGTGGGAGGAAAGATGCGGTAAGAGGAAGATGCATTAGCAAGTCCAGGACTTGCTAATACATCTTCCTTCATAGCTGTCATACTACCAGTAGGTTTCACGAAGCCGCCTTATCAATGGACGTCAAGGGTAGTAAATTTTTTGTTAGATTATGTTGGCGAATTAATTATTAGGCTTCTTTCAAGGGAATTCAACTGATTTTGCTGGCGCTAGCAAATAATTTCGGAATCTTGGTGTGGTTCAGTATAATAGCTTACTGCAAAACACACTAACTTCTAAAACTCGTACAAATAGCAGTTGAATTATAGATATCTGAATAAAAATTCATGTTAAAGAATGCTTACCATATCCTCGCCGCACCTAGTGCCTTCCAGAGCAGGATGTGAAGTCCACGTATATCTTTCCCTCTGACAATGAAGGTCTCTGCAGATGTCTTCCAAGCTCTGGGCTCCTGAATGGCGACTGCCTCGTCCGTATTTCAACATGCCTGAGATTTTAACACGCTCTTTAAATACGATTTTTTTTCGTTTGGTTTTTTGTGTAGAAACAGCTACTAAGTTAATGATTTAATTAACGCAGTTCTTCCACATGGCTAAATGATTTCAAATCTAAATATATAAAAGCGAAAGGTTGCTCACTCACTCATCACGAAATATCGAAAACCGCTTGACGTATAAAGATGAAATTTGGCAGGGAGGTAGTTTATAGTTAGTAGACGTCCGCTAAGAATGGATTTTGCGACAGGACCGGATTAAGGAGGTCTAAGGGCTCTCGCAAGTTGAAAGTCCTTCATTTTTTGTGCTACAAACTTGAAAGGCAGGGAGGTATAGTTATCGCGGACGAAGTCGCAGGAAACAACTAGTACTACCACAAAATTAAATAATTTAAGATTAACAATTTTAGATTGTGTGAATTTCAATTTCTTCTTGCTTGTGTTCAGTCAGTACCCTGCATGCCTAAGCTGAAAGAATTTGCTGTGTCATCCTTATATTAGGAGTCGGTAGTCTTTGATACTTACATTGCTGATCGGCGTCAAATCTCTCTCCAGGTAAAATGCCCTCTGCACTGTGGTCCAACTGACCAGCCGAATTGCCATGGTCGAGTAGACACCGAGACTGCACCGTGCTGCAAAAATAATTGTATTTTGTGGTAAAGAATCTTGCGCATTAAAAATCTATGAAGTTTCTAGGTGATGAAGAAATAAATGTGCGATGTTCTTCGATTAAAAGGGGAGAATTCTCCAAACTGACATTAGACAAGTGTTGTGCTTGGCGGACGGTTTTTGCTGGTTTTTTTTTGAGCAAAAACGTTAAAATATTTTGTTACGTTTGTTACTTCAAAATCTAAATCAAAGCATTTATTTCAAGAAGGCCAGTTACAGGCACTTTTGAATTGTCGAAACAAAGACAACAGTAAAATATAGCTACAGTCCCAGTCACAAGGCACAAAAACTGTGAAAGTACTGTAGTTGCCCATTCCCTAACGTAGATCTCTATGGAGAAGAACGGGAAAAGTTGTGTTTATTTAGCTCTGAGCTTTCTCGGTTCTGACTGAACTGACTCTTTGAAAACGATTGCCACTCGCCTATGCCCTCTGGCTTGGTTGTATGTCGATGTGTAGGTGTCGCTACTGTCCAATTCTCCAGTCCAATCAAAACTGTCTCACACCCAGAATTTTTGGTAGAATTAAAAAGTCTTACTCCAGAAACTTCTGCAGGTAGTTCTTGCTGCATTGCGACCAGGTGATCTTCCCGCTGCCGAGGGTCGGGCTCATGATGTAGGCGCTAGGGTCACAGCCATTGTCAGCCAGAGGTCCGTCGTGGCGCATGCCCAGACTAGAATGTAAGATAATTGAGATAAAATGATGAATGTAAAATCAGTAAATTTAGTTAGAGCAGTAAATTATGACTGCGACTGTGTAGATTGTGTGAGATGATATAAATGAAAAGATAGTGAATTCTTCTTCTCTGTCAGCTATTCATCGTCTGGTAATGTTCTCCTTTCTAGGCTTTGATGCAGTACAGTCACGAGCACCAATAAGTATACACTTTCATAAAAAGCAATTTTCGCGAGATATAAAGATTTTAACTTGGAGATAGGATCTTTTTAATAAATTAGGGCTTTCAAAATACTATGTTCGTAATAACACGAAATTTTTCGTTCGTAATGACAAAATCAGAGATAACAATTTCATTTAAATCTAGACGTAATCGTGAAAGTACGTCGAAAAACCGAAGCGATTCTTTTCCTTTTATCAATCAAATTAATTGTTTCATCATACCGGTTAAATTTTTCAGTTAAATAACTTAACATAAGTTAGCTACAGGTCATCTGTAATTCAAATTATTTCACGCGTTTAATTTTGTGATATAACTGTAATTATTCACAGCTTCGCGGTCGCTTTTGGTAAGAGGGTTATTTAAATATCGTGCTGCTGAGCAAGATCAAAGATCAGATCAGCCTGTAAAACTGCACGCGACTAGCACATCAGAACCCCGTTCAAGAGATGTCAGTGAATATTTCACAGCACTGATGACACTGACAGCACATAAACGAGGTGCAAATGTGTCAATCGCGTTCAGTTTCATTGGTGAAATCCGCTCTAAGAAGATCTTTGCATATATCGTTGTAGGTATATCAGATTTTAACCGCAGTTTATGCCTGAATTGACAGGGGTATACTGCTCTGAACTATTAAGAAAAAATATGACCATTTTACGGTAGGTATCGTAATACCTTAAAAATATAAACCAATTGCTAGCCAATCGAATGGAAACCACAATGATTGCTAAAACAGATTGAATTTAGAAACTTATGCAGCTAAATAAATTATTATCGTCTAAACAAAACGAACGTCGTACGTACGACGTCGACGACGTCGTACGTAGTCGTCGTATTTATTCATTTTAAATAAAGTTCAGTTAATGAGTTTAACAGTTCTGTTTGTAAAGTAGATCAGGGGTGACTAAACTGTTGTGTTTAACATCTGCAAATGCAGTTTACAGAAACATGCATGACGTGATGCATGATTGAATAAAAAGATGCACATGTGAAACTACAAATAATGTCGGCTCACAATTGGTTTGAAAATTAAGCTGTAAGAGTTACTCTGTTAACTTTAGTTCAATAGATATGGTACAGATACAATACAGACAAATTGCAGGCGGCTTTCGATCAATTTAAGATAGAAATAGTGACGGGGAAAGAGTTCGAGTAACCGAATTTTTGGCAGCATGCAGGTTAGTTTCCAGTACCCTCAATGATAAGAAAGAAGAAGGAGAAATTGTTGATGAAAAGAACTGACTTGTGTCCAATTTCGTGGGCGACTACGTAGACACTTTCAAAGTGCCTTCCTTCGTTGACAGTGCAGCTACTGGTGACGGTACACATTCCAGCTACTGGCGCCAATCCTGTAGAAATAAAAAGGTTTAGTTGGTTTCTTAGATATGCGAAGGGAAACACTTCCTATGTTTGAATCGTCACACAAACTGGTTTGCTGAATATAGGATCCCAACTTCTACAAAGGCTGGAAAACCGGCAAAGACAATTCAAGGTCTCAGCATCTGCCTAGCCTTTTCCCAACTATGTTGGGGTCGGCTTCCAGTCTAACCGGATGCAGCTGAATACCAGTATTTTACATGGAGCGACTGCCTATCTGACCTCCACAACCCAGTTAATACTGGGCAATACGATACCCCTTGGAAAGACTGGTTGTCAGACTTTTCGGGCCACTGACTACCTAACGACTGTCAAAGATCTACAAATGATACCCGGGACCAACGGCTTAACGTGCTTTCCGAGGCACGGAGGAAACTCGGTAAGTAATGGGTGGTCACCCATCCACAGACCAACCTAGGCAAGCACGGCTTAACCTAAAGATCGACCCGAGCGGCTGTTATTATTTAGCCACGAGCTCCTCAATCCGAATCTCCAATTCAAGGTCTCATTGATATTAAACTTTCCAAATGTCAAACACGCCTAAAATACTTCTGGATCTGATCATGTTAACATACTTTATGCCCCGACAACTTTTTCAGATTCATTCATATGTTTTCGGTGACCATTATTATACCAAAAAAGTATGATCATTGATACATACCTACGAGTTTGTACAACAGTTTAACTAGATTGCCACATCAATTGGATCTAGAGCATTATGCCTGATGAAAGCGCCACGAATCGCAATAACAAAAGTTATAGGCGTAATATTGAGTCGTTATAAACTACTTAAAATTATATTATCGCTGCCGTAATGAATGGTGTTTACTTTTTGTAGTATATAACTCTTACTTAAGTAAGAAACGTTAAACAGTTATTAAACGAAAGTGTCTTGTAGCCATGGCTTTATATTGATACGGTTTTCACCATTAGCCATGCCACACGCAACAGCTGCTTTCGCAGACGTTTCATTTTCGCTGATGATCGAATCGTCTTTATTAAACCATATGGTCTCACCTTTGATAGACGTCTCTTCAAGTATAGGATAACACAGTTTTAAAAGTTAATGAAATTTTTAAATAAGCCTCGGTTATCTGACTTGCAGTCTAAAGTTTATATTACCCGTCTGTATTTGAAAAAGTCTTTGTATAATTAGTAGTAAGTACTTACCCACAACTTGACTGCTAACTTTTCCATTCTTGTTAACAACATACAGATCTAATCCAGTCAATATCAGTGCATGATCCCAGTGCAACGGATCATTGTCGCCCGGAGGATTCTCTAGTCTTTGCCACGTGCAGAAGTTACTCAGAAATCTATCTATGTCATGTGGCCTCTTCAGATTGGCCGGGTCTTCGTGCAATATCTCTAGTCTTTTGAGTATAAAGTTCACCGGCCTCCCTAAAGAAGGATCATGGTATATTAACTGTACTGCATTAATCATCGCTAGTACGAATCTCACTAATTCTCTCTCTGTGTCTTTTGGGAAATTGACTGTCATATGCTTGTATAAATCTCTATCTACAAATACTGCAGTTTCCACAAATACCGCTGGTAGTATTGCTCTTCGTTGTCTGTTCGCTCCATTCGATAGTTTCTGTATGAAATCTGTTAAAGTCTTATTTCTATGTGCTAAATTAACTTTGAATCCTTCTAAATTATTATTAATATCACTGATTGGTGTTTCTCGTTTTCTTCTATGTTTAGACCATGTTTTAACTGGTGATGGTTCATTAGGAATTATGTTGTCTCTTTCTATACACATGTCACCTTCTTCGTTGACTGGATCAATTTGTTTTTTGACAATGACGTGTGCTTTCACATGGTCATCGTGGAATCTGTCTGGCAGTGGATGTATGAAGTAGTAGGTGTCATTAGACTTGACTAAGCCTCTCTGAAAAAGAAGATGTTTTAAAATGAAAGTACAATTAAAATTTCTCATGATTGTGTCTCGAATTAATTGTTGGGTATTAAAATTTCTTCGGCCTAGATATCTCGGACACTAATGACGACTAGGTACGTATTAAACAACGGATGTATGTAATAACAGCTTTTACTGCTTATTGTGTGTGAGTGAGTTTATTACGTTTTCTTTATTAGCATTTCTTAACAGTTACTACCAATAGGTTTGGCATTAAAATAATAATAATTTGCTTGTGACTGCATGTATATGTCTTATTTATATTACTATTGTCTTATTTAGTTTTTTCGGACTTACCACATCATCACAAACGTAGAGGGCTGCATTATCACTCCTATAGTAACAAAGATCCACCTCCTCATCAGTATGGTCCAGCACCGCCTCCGTGTTGTTGGACCACCTTCTCATTAGCAGGAACTGGGGGTCTAGGAAACTGTTCCTAGGGCTAAGCTTTACGTCTAGATGCTTCTTCAGCCCGACTAGGTCTTGATCGTCGTAGAGGAGTGAGCGTTTACGACGTTTTGGCTGCTTGAGATGTGCTACTTCGAATTGTGCTTCTAGAATTAAAAACGACATATGGAAACTAAGAGATGGTAAAGGATAAGGATAGTAATGTCTTCTTTCCATCCCCAAGCAATATGTCAATATAGAAGTGGTTGCCAATCTTTTGATCATTGAATGAAATAGTAATAAAAAAAAAAACGTTCAAAATATAAACCATCACCTCGTTGATATTTTGAACGTTTTTTTTTATGACAAATAGTTATCCACGATTGACCAGCCCAACAAATGATTCTAGTATATAAATATCTTATCCATGCTTAAGCTTTGAAATCAAACAATTTTTCAATTGGAAACGTATCAAAATAGAATGGTCAACTGACACTCTAATAACTAAGCTACCTATCCTGTTCTGGTGTGTTATTTTTTCAGACTAGTATCTTCTCTAAAGACTAGGTTGACTTGTGAACTCAAAAATCTTGATTGACAAATACGGCTGGTGTATCAAAATCTTGTTTCTCTCATGGCCTGCCGACACCTTTAATTCACCTTATTTGAGCTCTACAGCTTTCGCGGTGTACGAGTAATAAGCAGCATGCTTTCTGTTTTTCTTTGATCATTAGTGTTCGACTCATACGCATAAGTAATTACTTTCTTTCGTAAATGTGGTTTGATGTCTAGCTAGACTAGAGAGGGCGTTATAAATAGCAATAGGTCTATAAAGCCTCATGCTGATTTAGCTCATAATAAGCCCTACGAGGTGAGGTAAAATTCTTTACAGGGAAACTCTTCTTCAAAAAAAATCACATTATCGTTCATAATCAGGGTAGATTTTCTCAGGTTTTTCAGGGAAATTTCTTCTCTTAAAAGGAGAGTAAATAAAGGCAAACAGGGCACAATAAAAATAAAAACTTAAAACAATTTGCTAAAAAATATCGGTAAAATTAGTACCACGGCAAACCCGAGATCGGTTATTCGACTGAACTTGCTGTTACGATCTCAGTCAAATAACAAAGTGCATAAAAAGTGAACAAGTTCACGACACTAAAAAATACATGGTCTTGAAAACAATGTTTTGCAACAAGCACTACATAGATAAGACTATTGACTCGATTATTATCTGTAATAGTCTCTAATTTCATTAAAATTAATTAACTCTAATTGTGTGAAATTGTACTCAAATAAAAACAACTCGTACGCACCGTTAGGGTTGGCACCAAATAGGAATATTTTTTCAGACTCTGTTAAGTGTTCCAGCAGTTGCTTTGAGTGATCCTGTAACAATAGAAAATACATGTTTAGAGCAAAGAATAGTTAGGTATAGACAGATCCTGGAACAATAGTCAGGTTAGTGGCTAACACTAGTTTAATATTTTTTATAAAAACTAAAGGGATGAAATGCAATGACGTCTTGTGTTACCCTACAAGTAACACTGGGTCCACGATAGGTTTTGATGAGCTCCTAGTACAGAAAGAAGCTGGCTTCTTTAAGCGGGCTTGCCGTATTGTTGGCCTAGGCACGCCACTGCTGGGACTCAGGAGTCCCACTGTCCCAGCTGTGGAAATGGGGTCTGGTTATGTTTTGAAACCTATTCATATATTAGCGTCAAAACTCACTAGCTTTTGCCCGCGACGTCGATCGTGTTGGAGAATTGTCTATGGCACTCGGTACCTTACAGTGCAGTTTTTTACCACTGTTTTTTTTTTAAATTGATTAAGTAGATTAAGAGATTACTTTCTTCATCCAAACTTACAACCTTTTTAAAATGTAAGTAGCTGACGACTTACAACTGCTCAGTACATAATTCTACACAGTCGTTTCATTACCTTTGTAAAGTCAGAGATCAAACTAGCTTAACGAAACTTGACTAGACATGTCTGTCTTAAACAACTAGTTGAAAAGTTGACCCAACCAAACAGGGGAAAACACTAACATAAAACACTGTAAACAAACAAGTGCTAGGAAGTGTGAATTCTCCACGCGACTCCCGCGCAGCCTTGCATTATAAATATTATTAGCTAAAGCTATTGTCTCTCCCGCCATTGATTATGTGCAGCCTCGACACCTTATTTTTGACAATAGATGCTTTTCGCACGAAGTTTTGCGATTAAACGGGACTTAATTGTTGTTTAAGTGAAAGGCGATGGCGGGTGCATTAAAATCATATTAGCGAATGTTGAATAAAACAGTGTGTCTAATGTGGGAAAATGAAGGGCGGCTATGACTATAGGTACGATGGAAATTCCGTATCATGTGTCCCAAGTACCTTTTATATCGCCATGTAGGTAGATTTTTAAATCCTAGAAGAATTTTTTTTTTGCATGTACGGGTACGTTTGGGATTTGACTGTGAATCTATCATCATCTATATTTGCCTAGTCTTTCCCAACTAGGTAAAGGTCGGCTTCCAGTCTAAACGGAAGCAGCTGAATACCAGTATTTTATATTGAGCTACTGCTTATTTGATCTTTACAACGTAATTGGGTAATACGTTACGGTAAGACTGGTTGTTAGACTTTTGGGCCATTACCTGTTACGATTGTCAAAGATCACAGTGCCACCGGAACCAACGGCTAAATTAACGTCTTTTCCGAGGCATGGAGGAAACTCGGTACGTATTTGATGGTCACCTATCCAGTATCCACGGACCGACTTATAAGTGTCTAAAAAAATTACGAATTTTCCTCACCTCATTAAGAAAAATAGAAAGAACCAACATAAATCTATCAGCAATAGATCAATCAATTAATCGAGAACTGCTTCTTCTCAGGTTATACGTATCTGACGTGGTCATTATGGCCCGTTCTTTTTTACTAAAAAAACGAGAGTGAAAGTTAAAAACGTTGCGTTTTTGAATCGCTGTTTTTTACGTCTTGGACCAAACTGTGCATAGTATTGTTTATTATGCGATTAGATACTGTTTCTTTCGATGGGTCACTTAGCTGGTAGATGTCTTTTTTATAACTTAATTAACATTATCATCAGTGTGTTGTAATGTTGACGTAAAATATTAAAATGTGATTGTCGTCTTGCGTTTGACTTTTATGGGAGAGTCATCGTCCTCGGCTTTTGAATCGGGAAGTAAATGCTATATTTTATGATGTTAAATACTAAAGATATTCTAATGTGTTTGGCGCATTATAAGAGACATCTTACATGTGTGATATACCCGCCCGCTATCAACTCTTTTGATAGCAAACTTTTCACTAGGTACTTTATGATCTATTTTCGATTAGCTAGCTCTCTTTGATAAAAGTATAGTAAAGTGTAGTAGCATTCTTACTATGTGGATGGTTATGGCTCAGAGTAGAGGTCTACAATTTAATACCTGGCTCTTTGAATTCTTACCTCGAGATTCCGGCCCAGAAGGAGAAGGCGGGACGAGCTGAACGCTTTCTTTTCTCAACGGATTGGCCTACAATCCCACTATATTGCGAAAAGTGGAAGGAGGGCAGGCCTTTGCCCTGCAGTAGGAAAATACAAGCTTATAATAATAATACCTCGACATTTGTGAAGAGAACCTGTTAGAAATCATCTCCATTTACTATTAAAACATCATAATTTAGGTCTATTTAAAAGACATATTCTTCTAACACATTATTAAAATTTTACTTTTCTCCATCAACAGATTAGCGGGTTTAAAGGAGAGCTCACACCGTTCAGCTTTTACGAGCACAATCTAAAACAATTTCGTTCACTTTCCTTGGTAATTAACAAATTTTTCATTTCATGTCCGTTTCGTTAATTCTGGGCGCGAAAGTGTGTAATTAGCTTTGATGCGTCAGTTTTTGTTAGTAAGTGGGTACAGTCGACCGTTCACAATAAAAAATTTGACCTTTATTTCGTAGGAGTAAGGGCGATGTTCGTAGTTAATGTGCGGTTGATTATACAATGAAAGCATCGGACTTTGTGTCTTGGTCTGGTTGAAACGTTTCTTTTTACGTAATAAATAATTTGATGACGAATGTTTTGTCTGAGAAGTTGTTTTGGTTTTAAGTGCTGATTGTTTGTCCGGCAGTTTCATTCGTTTACGATTTTAAGCTTTACATTGTTATACAAGGTGTAGACGGACCGTTCACGAAGCCATCAACCAAGTATTCTGTGCATCAAAAATTAAGTAACTCTACGCAAAAATTATTGCTGGGAAACGACTTTTTATTGGGTGAATTCAATTTAACGCACTCAAAACATTGTGCTGATGGATGCTTTGAATAGTACTGAGTCGTGAAGGTATTTAAAGTAAAGTTATATAGTTAAAAACTTGTATTAAAAAAAAAAAGACTTGTGTATAAGTTGGAACTTTGACCCCCACTATCTCCGTAACTAGAAGGTTCCCAAGTATGGTCTAGAACAAAAACAATATCGCAATGGCGGGGACACCCATTACACATGGATTAGGAATTTCATTGAAAATCCTTTGCATTACGACAGAAATTGTGTTATGCAATTAGGATGCTGGACTATCTGGAAACGAAATCTCTCACAGATCACGGATATTCGTGATTAAAGGTACAGCTTACAAGTGAAAGCTTATAATATCATGATCCTGGTGCCTAGACAGACTGCCAAGGATGCAGGCATGACGCCCATTCACAAACCGTCACGCCTTGCCGTGGCAGTCGCCGACAGGAATGAGATAGACAAGGTTTGTGTAGTTGCGATTTTTGTCACGACACGACACAATGTCGTGTATGTTTTTTTTTGTATTTGGTGTTTTACATTTCCTATTGGCGGTAACTTACATACAACCAACAATATTACGGATTGAATTAAATTTTGTCGAAGTCTTGGTTTAAATTAATTTTTAAATGTTTGCGAAAGGTGGAGGACCAGGCAAAAGGAGTATGTAAGGGTTGTAGCAGGTGGCGTTCTTTGATTTCGGCCTACCCCCTTGGTAAAAAGGAGCGAGTTTATGTATGTACCTATTATGTTAGCGATTTATTTTAACAGCCAGAAAATTAATTTAGTAAGACAATATGAAATTATTGGAACTCATGCAGTAAAGTTGTCATTCAGGAACGTTGAGACTGGCACAAGCAGCATAGAGATGCCTAAACCCAGCAGCGAGTGAAGACGGGATGCGGATGATGATGAACGTAGTAAGAACAGAATATTATGATGCTGCCACTAAAACCATGTTCTAGCTAAAAAAAAAAAAAAAAAATCATCGGTCGCCGTAAAGTCTAATAGATTGTCTCAAGACTTTTATAAAGTCAAGGAAGTGTCTTCAATAAATATCTAACCTTTTGACTGTTTCAGGTCACGACTCCTTTTGATGGCACCAAATATCAAGGTCAAAACTGTAAAAAGTTTAGCAGGATAAAACCCAAGATAAGTGCATATCTAATGATTGTTTTTTGCTCAGCCAATAGTATACGGGACTCGTACGGATTAGCAACGAAGTGCTTCGCTGCAAATTGTCATGTCGATGTTAAGGATGGTAAAAGCGTTCTACTATCTAAATCATTTGGTAGATGTTAACATGTTTGACTGCCAAAGTAAGCTGATTATAGTTGTGCTCTGCGTTTATACAAAAAAAAAAACATCTAAAAAGGAAAAAAACTATATCTAAATATTGTCCCTTTACGTTTAATATACATGAGTAGAATATTTTAATCCAAGCGTGGTCGCGTCGGGAGACCGCTGTGTTTGTCACTTCAGCGGTGCCCCGACGCCGACCCGACGACGCTTGGATTGAATCAGTAAAGCCGTTCATGAGCTATGATGCCACAGACACAGCTACACACTTCGAACTAATGACACCCCTCAATTTTGGTCGGGGGTAAAAATAACCTTGCTCTCATTGTTAATTCTCATGCAGTGAACCAAATCTTAACTGCGGAGATGCTAAAACTTAACTCCCCTCTCCTAAAAGGTAATCCACCACGAAAATACGGCAACACCATACCACCTTTGTTAATCAAAAGCTGCAATTAAAAGGCGAAGAGACGAAGCGAAACGAAAAATCCGCGAATGTTAATGTTTCGCACACAATAATGTTTGGAACAAAGACGTACAGACAGACAGACAACTGTTAGTTAGGAGTTCCGGGTTTTTATGGTAATGTCTGGCAGTTTTGAGCATAAATATATCATTGTAGTGTTGAGATGGTGATAAAGATAGGGTTAGTTTGGCTTCTTTACTCCCACAATTGAAACTCGAAAAAGCTGTATCTGATACTGCTTTATTTAAAGTTACAAAATGTCAGATATCTATCCGTGTGGGCATTATGTTTTATCATCTCAACCCACTGTTTGAGAGACCTCCTTCTTGCCAATAGTCTTCACGACTCTGTGCGTCCTTCGTCTGGGTATTTTTAGCCACTTTGAAGATTTCGGAAGCCCAACTTGATTAGTAATCTGGAATATTTATGGCCAACCAACATTTCGTAGTAAATGTTGAGAGGACGTATAAAAATGGACGTAGTTTGGGTTCGATGGTAACTTGGTCTAGTTAGATTTACTTATCATTTTTAAACGTGGTAGGGAATCATTATCACTAGTGTCTGCGACTGTAGCAATTTGTCGGTGATATTAGCCGGATAATATCTCTAACAGCCTTGCGATTCTTTGCGAACTTCGCAATTACTGCGAATGTACAAAAAGCGTTAGTTATTCGGTACTATTTTCCCTTTTTGATTTTACTAGAATCTGTGGGTTTTAAGTTCAATGAGCTTTTATATACGTCTTTTATAGCTGAAATATTTTAAGAGCCAGATTATTATGCTAATTTTTTCATCAAGGTATTCGATATTCTCAAGGATATTTCATGCTAGCATGCAGCTTTTTGTTCTAATATTGTGAATGGTAACCTAAAATGGTTTTTAATTTGTGCATTCAGAAAGTTGGCAACGTCCTAAATATCTGTCAAATATTTCGATGAATTAATCAATGTTGCTGAATTCAATTGCAATTCTTAATCAATATTTTAGTACACAGATCGATACTAATTTAGTAATTAACTTTTTGAATGCACCCACTTGAGGCCTTAATGCTTATTAAAATTAATTATGTTGTTTCATTTATGCAGATCGGTAAAAATAAGAATAAATACATAATTTGTTTGTTAATTTAATTCTTTGAAAACCGTTGACCGTTCTAATCTATGTAGGAAAATCTTTGTAAAATCAGGGGAAGTAATATAACTGCAAGGCTGAATATATTATGATCAAAACATTACCTGGTTGCGTGTTTGTAGGTGCTTACGGGTATGTAAAAAATATGTTAAAGCTTTGGAATTTTGTTCAAGATAATATCTTTTTTACCTAAACCTCAGGTACTTTATGGTGTCGGACGTTAAGAATAGCATCATCCCATATCTTCCCATGGGTGTCAAAAGGGGCGACTAAGGGACCTACCAGAGAATAGCCAGCAGCGTTCTTTGTGCTTTTTTATCAACCGTGCTGCGATCGCCAATCCGCTTGCCAAGCGTGGCGATTATGGTAAAATCCCCTTTGGGGGAGGCCTATGTCCAGTAGTGGACGTCTTTCGGCTGAAATGATGATGATGATGTTAAAAGGATGTTCTTGCGAGAGTAATAATAAACGTAATGGCGACTACTGAGCATGATATCCTGGGTTCGATTCCCGGGTCTAGCAAATAGTTTTATTGGGTTTTTCTATTAGGAATTTCTCAGTAGCAGTCACGGAGTCTCGATTCGAGCCCGGTTGATGGCAACAGGCTTAACAGGCCCCCTATTACATGGGACTTAAAACATAACTGGCGAAATTTGGGTGTACTATTTGGTACAGCTCTGCCTAACCCTTCGGGGATTACACGCGTGATGTTATGTGCTGTATGTTTTCCGTTTTCAGGTAGGTATGACAAGATATCACTCACTCACGATTATTTTACTTCAAGCTTCCGTTATAGCTACCAATTACAATCATAAATATGCATTGTTTTTTATTGAGATTAGCCCCTCACGCAAAAACAGAGATCAATCATAAAAAAATGTTATAAGTACTCGTACCATGATAAAAATCATCTTAAACAATTGTTTTAAAACTACTTATTGCTAAAACTTCAATGCATGGCTGCACAAGGGTGCTCGTTTTTTATTATGAGGCATGTTTATATACACTTTTGGGTCAGCACATTCGACGCAGTTTCCGTTGAACAACAAAGCCGACCCGAAGCAATTTATATATACAATTGGTTGACGTTCGGCTAGTGCCAATCGGCGAACTCCGCTATGTACCTACCTCAGCTGAATTGGGAATGTTGCAATTGTTGTTGTGGTGGCGTTGTCTGTATTGTTGTTGTGTTGTTGGCTTATCCACACACTGTACGAACAGCTAAGCCGAGCGGCCTTTCATCCTCCTACCCTTATCTCAATTTATAAGGGTTCGGCGCAGCATGGTCTTCTTCTTCTCTATTACTCGTCATCTCAGTAGTCACTCTCTTTCCAGCCATATCATCTTTCAAACAGTGCATCTATCATTTATTTGGTCTTCCTCTACTCTTATGGCCATCCACATTCATACTTAAAATTTACCGTTCCTCTTCCTTTCTGACGTGACCCGAACAAGTGTGAAACACTCCTAATGTGTACTCTATAATATCATTGTTTATGTTGACGACCTCTGCAGAGGTTGTACGCTGATTGTTACAGAATAATTTGTAGGAAGCCGCACATCAAGGCATTTTGATGCTTCCTAATCTTAATGGAAGTCTTTATCGTGGCGATTTTATTCGGAAATGATTATTACGAGTAGGTACTATTGTGAATGATGTAATGTGGGCTAATTTGAAATAAACCTGGTGTTTCCCGCATAGATTGTGGTCTGTATGGGTGTTGCGACTTAGGTGCCTAATAGTTGCGGCGTAGATTGATCAGATGTGTGCTCGTGTTGAAAGATTAGCCAGCCAATCTTGATTGGCGGTGGGACTGACCACTTACTAAGTAGTCAGTCCCACCTAGTCACTTGGGGAGACTCTTTAAAAGCCTGCGCAAACAGGGGACAGTACGGCAAGGCATTTTATATTTACCCCAACGTAAATTCATACGCTAGACGTAAGAAGATACAGATTCCAATGTTTAACGCCGCGAAGGGAAATTCGAGTCGATCTTTTAACATTAGAGTCTGTATGCCTGACTTTACTTACTGCTGCGCAAAGGGCCCTCTTTGTTTGTGCCAACCTTCATGTTTGTGAGCCAGGCTCTTTGAATTCACACACATTATTACTACTAACGCGTGAAAGTGAACTGACGACAAATATGGCCCAGGTCGCCCAAAATAGAGAGATTTATAAGCAATGGGACACAATGAAGGTTAGAAAAATGGTTTGGCAAATTAGGCACAAGACTTATCATCACAATGTCAAATTAACCTGTCACCGTTCTTCAGTGCAACCGTTGACAGATGCGCGTGAGACGTCAAAACGAACGGTTTTCATGATGCGACGCGCAATTACATGAATTACAGTGATTATGTCACTATCGTAATGACATAAGATTTCTTAAATTGCACGTAACCTTAGGTTATTCTTAGATGCATAGATATAACTGCAGTTACACACGAAGATATGATAAGGTTAATTGTTTAAGAAACATGAATTTTTACTTAGATTTGCAAGCCATAAATGAATATGCTAAAAGGGAAGATTGAAATCAATGCTTATTGTACGTTTCTGTTAGGTACTTACCTGTGTGTGGTAATGCAGGTCCAGTAAAAATAAAGGGTGTAAATAGACCCTTAACATAATCGAAAGCCACTTGTTCTCCCCGTCTTTGCGCTCATTTTTTTTGTTCTAGACCATACCTGGGAACCTTCTAGTTACGGAGATATTGGGGGTCAAAGTTACAACTTTTTCACAAGTTTTTTTTAAAAAACATGTTTTTAATGTCAGATTTTTACTTTACACACCTCCTGGATGGATTGAATAATAAAGGGGTCGCCTTTATTATTCAATCCATCCATCAGCACAATGCTTTGAGTGCTTTCCATCGAGTCCTAACTTAAAACGTGATTTTTCACCCCAAAAAAAAAAAAAGTCGATTCCCAGCAATAATTTTTGCGTAAAGTTACTTGGTTTGATGTACAAACCAAGTTTGTGAACCTAGTTCATTACATCTCAGAAACAGAATTTCCAAATTACTTAGTATTGCCAAACTATCTCAGAACTAACTTCCGTTATATCTCAGAATATTCAAATTCCAAGTTCCAAATCCCCACAAATATTCGCCCACTAAGTACCTATAAAGTTGTAACTCGCACTAACGATATAATTATTTTCGGTATCTAGGTTAGGTTTTGACAATAAACGCAGGTACCGAAACCCGTAGAGCGACTAGAGTACCTACTTCAAGAATTCGGCTTGCGTAACCTTTGCTTGTGTAAAGTTAAATGGACTAGTAAATGAAATTGGACAGAAATCTTAGTCTATAATTTAACATTGGGCGTTTGGGAATGTTAGCAATTATTTTATCTACCTAACAATGATTCTACTGGACGAAAGAACCTTAAGCTACTTCTGACTTGGTTTCATGAGTATAGCTGGCGTATGTTATCAAATTTCACGGGATTCCATCAGAATTTGATCCTTACTTTAATTACTATCAGTCTATGGACATTTCACATTTAGGCCGCGTTAACGCCAAACGTCATGACAGCCGCAGAATTTGAACTGGCGTTACACGTATGAAGTTTACTGCTTTTCAATACACATGCAAGTTTTACACACCGAATCGACAACAGCATACAATAGACAATTAGCCTGCTCAAAATCGGTGACTGACTTTATAGACAGCCGTATTGTGGGGATATTTGGTAAAAAATCACAATAAGCAAAACTCACACGAAATCTAAATGTGGTCCTTCGGTACGCGTACCTGCTTAGTGCTCCAAAGCTTTAAATTCGCTCCACCTCTCCCAAACCACTTCTACACATTATAATAAACTGGATACGAGGTACTTGACGTGAATTTAACAAGTGGTCTTAGTTTAACCTCGATTTAGGTACGAATATTATGTGCGTATGTTTCATATCCAACGGTAGCGTGACGATAAATTCAGTTAATTGGTCTTGCGGGTCTTATGATTGGTATTTAAATGTATGTATTAGTGTTAACGTGTAGTAATTGGAATCACGATTATGTCTTTATCTATGGGGTCAGAACTCAATAGCCAGCTAGACCGTCTAACTATGTTTTGTGGAAAATATCTTTATTATTATTATTATTAGCCTATATTGTCCCACTGCAGGGCAAAGGCCTCCCTTCCCTCCTCCCACATTTCGCGGTCTAGTGCGATTGTAGGCCAATCCTTTGCGAAAGAGTCCAGCTCATCCCGCCATCTCTTTCTGGGCCTGCCACGTTGTCGTTTCCTTCTATTTGGTATCCACTGAGTTAAATATCTTGTATGTTTATTATTTTTCTTTGAAAATACTTTGATGGCGATAATAGTGTTTCCGTTAAGGGTAAAGCTTATATTTACAACTTCAACGATCCATCAGAAAACCTTCCACCTGGACACGAGTTGCCGTGGTCGATTTGGAAATCTCTAAACAGACTTCGAACCCAAGTCGGCCGGAGCAAAGACAATCTCTGCAGATGGGGGTTCATGGACGGCTCTGACTTCAAGTGCCTATGCGGCGTCTCCCCACAAACAATGGCCCACCTTCCATCTTGCCCCGCATACCCTATCTCCTGCGCTCTTGCTGATTTATTTACTGCATCAGTGAGCGGCTGAGTTTTGACGTGCTTCATCAGTGAAGCTGACAATCAGTTTAGATGCTTCATGGCTTAGCGCCTTTTGAAGCATCTAAACTGATAGTCATGTATTTTAATATAAGCTGTAGTAGGTTAATTTATCTAAACAATAGCAAGTACGTCAGGGACCTACATCGGTTTATTTATTGTAGCTGTATTTGTTATTGTAAACGCAGTTTTTGGAGACCCTCTACTCGTTTCGATATTAGCATGATTTATGAATGTTTCAGTTTGACAAATAACGTTATGTAATTAATAGTCTGGTATTACTAAAACATTTCAATTATAAAAAAAAACAAGATTTTAATGAGCTGATAAAACAAAATATTTTTTACTAGATAGTTTGACAGATCATTATTTTGTTATTTTGCATAACTGTGCTGACGTCATCAATCTTAAGACAGTTTAACGACCAACAGATAGCGAGTTATCTTAAGATTCAATCTTAACAAAATAGTTTTTAATTAGTTTACCAAACAATGCACTCTAGTCTGGCTTTCGAGAAATAGTCTGAAAAGTAGTCACTTTTATTAAGAAAGTAAGCGCTTTCTTGTTTCATTCTTTGAATACCCAAATCATTTTATATTAAAAACACAGAAGAGCATTTTTTTAGCATTGTTTTATTAGCATAGAATGGGTCATATTCCATATTTTGTAAAATAGTTTTTGTTAATAAGATTTTACCAACTAGGTTCAATAATTATATGATGGTTGTGAAATACCAGTGACAAACATAAGCCTTCGTTTTTATCCAGGGATAAAAACGAAGGCTTACTAATGCCCTGGCATTTTTGTTTTGCGTTACTATATTTAGAGTTTATGGTTTTACCTTCTGAAACTATATTTCATCCATCCTGTTGGTATGTGTAAAGTTAAGGTACTGTCTATAGCACACGTGTGGGAAGAATTAGATAAGAAATTGAAAAGGCCTCTATGTCTTTAGGAATGTTACCACTGATTTGCGGTTGACTGTACCTAGCTATCGTCACTCATGAAGGCTCTTGCAAACTTGCAATTAAATCTATTATTCTATTCCACTAAATCTGATACGATCTACAAAATTACCCTTCTAATTAGGGGTTGTAGAGCTCAATTAAACATTTAGGACAAGAAACGCCATTATATCACGTATTGTTCAACGACATACTTAAGGTACAGGTATGAGTTTGTAATTACAGGTCTTATGACATATGAGACCTATTACTTTATTGTTGATCCATACTAATATTATAAGTGTGAAAGTAACTGTCTGATTGTGTATTACCTTATCAATTACTTAATCACTGAACCGGTTAGGAAGTTATGAAATTATAGATACACATAGGAAGCTTGGGATCTGGAGAAGGACATATTATAGGCCATATAACATCCCGGTAGGGCGTTTCCGTGGGATAACTTCCGACTTCCACGAGGGAGCAGCCAGTGGCAAAAGCTAGTAGGCTCATAATTATCAGCCATGATAACGTTAACTGTTGAATTTGGTCTCACCGATACCTATATTAGTTTTAATAATCATTTAAGCAAACGAATTGGTAATTTCATGATTGTACATCTAATCCATCCCTACTCTTTTATCATAACTCGTGAAATGATGCTACTTTAACGCTAACTTATCACACAAACCCAAATGGTCAAAATAGGAGGACACAGTATTGACGAGTTATTAATTGAATATGGAGTACCACAAGGCAGGATTCTTCGGCCAATCCTAGTCCGCTTATTTATGACCGTTGTAAATTAATCATGAAAACCTTGCTTGTGTAAATAAATTAACTGCTATTTATGTAATTAATTTCAATACTTATAGTGAAAAGTTAGAAAATATCGTTAGTAATAATTTCTGAGGCGAGAATAAACCTGTTAGAAGTAAAAGCTCCTCTATTACAAGTACATACAAACCGCAAGTAATTATATATTGAGCATAACTATTAAAGCGCAAGGGAAACATTGAGAGAGATTGTAATTAGAGCTGTGACTTGATAGCTTTTCCGAGCAAAATATCTACATAATGCATGTACATCTACATCATACATCTTTCACTTCCAGTATCATAACTGTTCGAGTTATGACAATTGTCATAGACCTATTATGTAGAAAAACAAATGAAGGACTCTTTGGAATCCTATTATGTCTTTGCATGTTTCTTGTTGCAGAGATTTGGTCAACCCAATTCTGGGTTAAGTTCGGCTTTGTAGATAAGCTATATTATTGCAATTTGTGACATGACACAGGTGTGACACAGGTGTGTGTGATATGACACAGGCATTTGACTACGTGGACCATAAAATATTACTAGATAAATTAGATAATTACGGAATCAGGGGAAACGTTCTACAGTTGATTGAATCATACCTCAGAAATAGAAAGCAGTATGTTGAAATAAGTCAATGCAATCATGTAACTAAAGAAGAGCAGATATTTACATCCAAACGCAAATCAGTTATTTATGGCGTTCCACAAGGGAGTGTCCTGGGCCCTCTGCTATTCATAATTTATATTAACGACCTTCCAAATGTAACTAATAACCCGATGTCACTTTTTGCCGATGATAGCACAATAACGATTAAATGCATAGATGATCAAAATTATGAAGATGAAATAAATAACACAATTGATTCCATTACTACGTGGCTAAGTAATAACAATCTTAAAATAAACATCGATAAAACAAAATTATTGATATTCAGTCAGCGTTTGAACTTTAATAATAACCTGAATATACATAACAATAACAAACAGATAAGTAAAGTGGATGTAAGTAAGTTCCTAGGGCTCACAATAGATAAAAAATTAAACTGGAAACCACATTTAGAAGAGTTAAGCAAGCGACTGAGTAAATCAGCCTATATGCTCTGCAAAATCGGTCCTGTTCTGGGTGTGGATGCCAAGCTCACGGCGTACCATGGCATAGTTGGTCCTCTTCTGAGATTTGGTGTTATCTTCTGGGGAAACTCAAGCCTCAAAGAGTTAATATTCAGTTCACAGAAGAGATGTATTAGAACCATGTTCGGCTTAAAAACAACTGACTCATGCAAGCCTTTCTTTGTAAAATATAAAATTTTTACTCTCCCATCACTCTATATCTTTGAAAATGCGATGTTAGTGAAATCAAACCCGCATCTGTTTAAGAAACAATCAGATATGGATAACCGTAACCGGCGCGATAAATATAAGCACAGATTATGTGTGAGACCATCCAATACCACACTAATGCGTAAAAGTGTTTTCTGTATGGCACCACGTTTATTTAACCACCTTCCACAGGCACTCATGGATATAACTGTTCCTAACTTATTTAAAAAAAAACTAAAAGAGTATTTAGCAGCCAAATGTTTCTACAGTATTGCTGAGTTTGTAATGGAGAAAACATGCTAATTCTTATCTAATTCTAAGGTGGGGGCGAAGTTTGAATCTGTTGACTGTTGTTAGTTTATTATCTTATTTTTGACATTTGTATTAATTTTGACGATGATATTTTATTATTTTATTTTGACATTTGAATTAATTTTGACGATGATAATTTATTTCTTCTAATTTTGTTTACTTGATATTTGATATGCCTATGTTGTACCTATATTATAATTCAAATGTAATTTATTGCAATCTTTGACAAATGAATTTCAATTAATTGTATTTTTTTTTATATGTTTTATTAATCAATAATTTTATAATTGATCAAATGTTATTATAATACATATTTGTACGCCGTAAAGGTAAAACATGACTGTGAACCTTTCTGTAATGTACTTAACATCTTGCATGCTTTGTGTGTGCATACTCATGTTTCTGACAAATAAATGAACTCTGAACTCTGTGTGTATATTTTTTATTTTGTGTGCAATTAAGAATAAGAATATTGTGGAAATTAGCAAGTATGTAAATACTATCGGTTATTGTGGTTAATGATTGATTGGATTATTAGCTTGCTGAACACCAGATAATTTTTCTAATCACAACTCCGAAGTTATCATTTAGATATTTCCAACCAGCTTTATTATTCTTACCCAATAAAAAGCAACCACGGCAAAAAACCCTTGAAATACCTACCTATATGCAAAACATGTCTTTTACGTTTGCCAAATCAGCTAACCACTTATACCTTTGGCCGGCAGCAGTAATGATTGCGCGATCAATCCGTAGCAGCCTTAATAAAACGTTGGCGGAGGACCACACCTACCGACAGATTGCTATAAATTATTGAAAGGGCATTGCTTCCACATTGAGCCTCGGGCTAACTGAGAATTATTGATTAGTAAACAATGTTGCTATCGTAGTAGTACCTGCATAAATCTCAGGATTTAAAGAGCTGGAATGTATATTCGTGCATGGGGTCTACCTTAAGTTGCTGTGTGTCTGATCGCTTTTGCATTACAGATAAATAATAACAGCCTTTTATTCTCGAAGGTTTAAGCTGAAGTGTAACCCATATTTTGGAAGTTATATTTTTATCCCATGTGCCTAATAGGAGGCGAGCCTGTTGCCATCAACTGAGTCTATGTCCAGCAATCCGCTGTCAAAATTTAAAAAATGTACTAAGCTGAGTTCAAGCAGTTAAAAAAGTTTCTTATGTTTGTTAAAATGAAGGTTAATCATGACAAAGAGTGGCCATAAATGCTTTCAGCCGACAAACAGTGGGTATTCCTAATTACTATTAGAATTAAGCGCACTAACTAACCATTTGCCAAAAACCAATGATGCCACAAGCTTCATCAACCAAAATTAACCTTGCAGACTGGTTGCGATAACCATTACCAATTGCACACCCGCCATGGTTTGATACCCACATGTAATTGTTCGAATGCTATACAACGCAACTGCTTTCTTCAATTAGCCTTCCTACGCATTGCAACGCCAATTAAAAATGTCGGTCAAACTTGCGTGGTGTTATGACAATGAGTTTTCAATTTGTATTGGTATTTCTTTCGATTGTTTATTCGATTTCAATTTGCTTGCTGAAGTATTGCGTGGTTATTAATTTTTTCAAGTCAAGAAAATATATGTGTAGGACCAGAAAAGGACCAAAAACGCACCGCACCCAACCAATACGCCCTGGGCCCATGTGGTAGATTTAGGCCCAATCCGTCTCATGGTCCGTCCTATGACATATGCTGAGAAGCAGTGGGACCATCATTGGCTGATTATGTTAGAAAAGAGTGGCAAGGGTATGGTGGATGCCGAATCTGGAGAACCTGCAGATGTTTAACAGCAACTTGGGAGACGCATAAGACCAGCCATGGACTTCGATAGTTTACATTATTTGAAGCCTTACACTATTTAAAAGGTTCTTCTTAGCTTAGCTATGAAAACTAAGCTTTGATCAGTCTTAATTTACAGTTAACCTAGGACATTCTGCAATGATAAAGCGGTCAAAAACAGACGGGTTATTTGTGGTAACGTTTAATCGACAAAATTACTCTTCTATTCACTGTCTAGACCATGCTATGTAACGGCTAATCTCTTCCAATCTAACGTTTAGCCGCACAAAACGTAACACTGGCAACACCGGGCTTACATGAGCAACATCATGAATATTAACAACGTTCCGCAATGTTGCCACACTTTCCACCACGCTCATGGTGCGATTGTGTTTTGTCGGTGTAATGAAATTAAACCTACTATAGAACATTCGGTTTTCTTCTAAAGTGACTGTCATCATCAGCCTTCTATGAATTATTTCTTTTTTTAAATTATTTTATGATCTATTTTGGGATACCGCGGGGTAATTGACAAATTCAACTATAAGGGAATATTCATTGCTTTGTTTACGTTATCTAGCCGAAGTTCAACCATACGGAGCAATGGATTGAAAAACCCTCGAATTGTGATAGAAAACCGTGTTACGCAAATGATGTACCAATGCAGTGGAATACCAGTAATTTACATGGAGCATGCAAGGAACATGGAGCTACTGCCTATCCGGCTTCCACAACCCAGTTAGTGGGTAACGCTAACGCTATACCAAACCAAACTGGGTAAAAATATACTTACGTGTATAAAGTTCGAAACAAAGCAAAGCACAGGAAGTATGTAGAAATTACCCAAAGTAAACATGCAGAAAAAGTCACTTGAGCATTGTGAACTTTCAAAACATGCTAAGATAACAATCAAAACATCACAGTAGTTTGTTACGCGTAAAGCGTGGATATTTTGGTAATTTTAGAGGACAGTTATAAGTCATTGTCTTGGCTTAAGAGTTATTTAGGGTTATCAAACACCATTGTAATGACGAGCAAAGCTTTCGTCTTTCTTTGTCTATGTATCAGACTAGCCTATAATATTCTACCTCACCCCAGTAGCCTCCCTCTCCTCTTCTAACACAAGTCTGTCCATTGTTAAATGCGACCCAGTCCTTTCGGTTTTTGGTAGGAGTCAAAGTCGTCCTTCCGTCGTTACCTGGAACAGCCCCGATCGCCAAGTTTTTATGAAGACCCATTTAGAGATTTTTTATCGGGTTCTTTGGTCGTCTAAAGTGTAATAAAAATATGACCCTGCTTCAAACTTCTATCGTACGTCTACTGTCTACTGCCCTACGTCTCTCTGCCGAGAAGTCGCGAAGTTAATACACTGGGAGCACTATTTAACTCGCCATCCCTAACTCCACTCACGGATGGCGGAAACACAGCATACCACAATTTAGTTGTCCGGTTAGCTAAAATTAACCGTGACCGGCTGAAGGCCACAGATAGTTGTAATGATTGATGTTACATATTTATATAAAATGCTGCTGTCAGGTACAGTAATGTGTGTTACCTTTTAAATGGTAGGTATACATTAATTTATAGTCTTGCTTTATTATAGGTGTGAAAAAAGTTTTTATGCTGAATATTTTTGCGTATCCTTTATCATCAATTCAGTTTTTCGGATGGGAATTCATCAAATGACCCCTCCCGCTCTGGGCGGAGTGGAAGGGACTGTCAGACTTCTACTGCCTAAAACCCATCCATGTTCCTTATTTGACCTTTGTGTTCCAGGGCCACGGTATCTCTTTCGAACAGTCCCGCATCCCATCATCAAATCTGCGTCTAATCAATCTTCAGTTTTATTTTCTTTTCGTTCTTAGCACGCCTCTTCAACTTTTGCCAGAATGAATACAGAAAGAGACAAAACTTATCTTGTCTTTAAGTCAAGACTGAAATTATCACGAATTTTAAAGGGATTATCCAGGTTTCTTGCTAAGACTCAAGGCCATACTTTCGTTCTAGAATTCAATTGCACCAAAAGGCTCTAACATTAAATTCTCCAACAAAGAACATTTTCGCGACCTTCCCCTTTGTCTCACTAGAATATCATTCATAACGCATCATAACAATAAAAGTATAACATAAAGACCATATTCTTAGAACCTTTGACCTTAGAGCCGAGGTCTTATTAGCCGCATTTTGAACATATCATCATTAACTACACGATAATTAAAAACGTGATATTATGATGTGAAGACGTGGTTGTACAGTTAGAGGAGCGAAAACGAAAGTGATTTTGTATCAGATAACAATAAAAACTGAAAATTGATTAGTAGGATAAAACGAATATAGCGAGATTGCAGAAGACTGAAAATTAGGAATCTATGATTATGTTCTATGTTGTGATTAATACAGGGTGTAAACAGACCCTTTACGAAGCCGTCAACCAAACATTATATACATCAAACTAAGTAGCAAAAATTATTGCTGGGAACCAATTTTTTTTTTTGGGTTTAAATAATCACGTTTTACGGTAGGACTCAATGTAACGAACTTAAAACATTGTACTTATAGATGGATTGAATAGTACAGGGGTCGTGGAGGTGTTTAAAGTAAAGTTCTCACATTAAAAACATGTATTTAAAAAAAAAAACTTCTGATGAAATTGCAACTTTGACCCCCAATATCTCCGTAACTAGAAGGTTTCCAGGTATTATGGTCTTTAACAAAACATTCGCAATGACGGGGAGAACAAGTGCCTTTCGGCTTCGTTAAGGGTCTTGTTACACCTTTTATAATTTTTGTCCATCTTTGGAAAAAGGATTTCAATTATTTTCCCAGGCCATGGAAAAATATTACATTTTTTTCGTATTTTCTTGCTGTTGCGATTGTTGTCCAAGAGACTTTATTTCAATTGATGTAAGTTTTTTGTTTGACACATGCCAATATTTGAGTTACTATCACTAACATATAACAATATCACCACAAAGAGAGGGTAATCGTTAACACTGGTTAATTACTCATCTGAATGCGTTCATTACAAAACCGTGAAACTTAAGCAAGCGTCACTGATGAGTACAAAATTGCCTTACCAGACAATACAGATCCCTTTCTTTGTAAAATAATCGAATAATCTGTTTATTGCGAATTTCAAACCATTGTTTGTGTTAACGATGCTTTATGTTACTCTCTCTTACGTAAGGTTTTAGTTTTCGTGTGGCTGTAACTCTTTTGTAATGGAGGCTATCTATACCTTTACGTGTTGCATGAAAATAACTTTCAGAAGTGGCTGTAATATGTCGGTCTAGAGGGCATAGAAAAAGGGCAATCGCTTCCAAAGTGTTTATTATTTCTGTAACGACTTTCAACACGATAATTATAAACTTATCGGTAACTTATGCCATTTCTCTATCTATCGGTGATCGACGGTCTATTTGTTGATGCCCTTTTTTTTTTTTTTTTGCCTGGGGAATCATCAAATGACCCCCCCACTCTGGGCGGAGCGAAAGGGAGTGTCAGACTTGTACTGACTAAAACCCATCCATGTTCCTTCTTTGCCCTTTGTGTTCCAGGGCCACGGTATCTTTTTCGAACAGTCCCGCAGCCCTGGCAGGCATCGGCCCTTGCGGACCCCTACTTATTTGCTGACATCTTTTTGAGGCGCACGTGGAACACGAACGCGCCGACGACACGGCCTGTCATCATAAGACGGCCGGACGGCGAGCTGGCCCATAACTCGCCGTCCACAGGCCCGCTTGTTGATGCCCTTAGGGCAGTGTGCCTTGGTTGCTAGTAAGAAAACATGCTCAGTTTCAAATCATAGCAATATATTGACTCTTAATGCATCAAAAAAATATACACAAAACAGATTGACATTAAAAAAGTTTTTGTAATATTGCAGCTTAATATGTAACTTACGACAACCAATATCTGTTCATTGTTCAAATATTGATTACTCAAAGCAAGGATTTTTGATATTGGTCCTTTTAGTACCAGGTCACAAAATTGTAGTTTCCTTATCACTTTTTAAGGCTCTTAAACGTGAATTCCCCCTAGGGTATCGTCCAGAGGTGTCATAGAGGGCTTTTCAATGAGGTACCTCGTTATGTAAGTTCTATCTTTGAAAACTTAGGATTGATATTCTTTTTGCTGATATTACACAGTGATCGTTGAATCATTGTATTATAATTTCCTGGACTCACTAACAAAAAAAAGAAGACGGCTTACGTAGTACGTAGCAGCGATGAGCATGGTTTTAGTGTAGGTGTGTGCGTGAGCCTTTTTTTTTTACTTACAGGAGCACGGTTTTTGTGGCTTCACTATTGATGTTCGTGACGCGCCGTTTTCCTTTTTTTGTTGGTCTGAGTTACTGGATAACTGAAATAGCCTCTATAATGGATGAAAGAGTTGGTTTAAAGTTGGAAATTAAACGGAGCGAAGCTAAAGCTATCGCTCATCGCTATTTCGTCGCTCAGTCTTGGCTTGCTGTATGTAGAAACCTCACTTACAATACTTACGAGTTACAAGTCTTACAACACAAAGGTAAAGTTATGATTTCCATTCCGTATTTAATTGCCGATGGTACTGTTGCAATTAAAATAACTTCAAATTGCCCAGTGCCTACTAAATAATTGTTTTATTCTATTTACTTTGTCGTGTTCAAATATATGTTGCAAACGTGTGTTACTTATGATTGTCGTTTAGATTGAACAAGATTGTACACATTTCGTAGTTTGTGTTTAAATGCGGAACCCAAAGCATTTTTGCGAGAATAGTTTGAATCTGCAGATGCAGTTCAAAATTGTATTGGTTCGGCTTCTTTTCTTTGAACATTATAAAAGTCATGTAATATTTTAGGAAAAGTTAGATGACCAGCCCTGATTTACAACCTTAATTGATAATTAATTGAGTGTGAAATTAAGAGCACGAAATAAACGCTTACTTAGCTACTGACAAGCTCTATTAAACCAAATGTTACTTTACGTTTTTACTGACAGTTCTTTTTGTATTTAAAAAAAACTTTGCTAAACGCTGTGTGTCCAACGTCTATTCTACTATGGAGGTGGTGTCTGTAAGTTAAACCAAGCGATGTATTAAGCGTTTCATCTGATAGTGAACTGTTTATCTCTGGCGAAGCTCTTGACTGACTGCCCAGTTAGAAGTCTTGCCGACTTTAGGTTGTTGACTAAAAGCCAAGCTAACTTTGTTCCGCTCAGCTCAGCTCCGTTTAGCTTAGTCTTGTTTGAGTTGAAAACCGCAAGCATTTAACATATTGATGTGTGATTGAGAGTGGTAACAGGTTAGCTATACATATTATTAAACAATTCACTTTGGAAGAGGAGAAGCTCGTGGTTAAATAATAACAGCCGCTCGGATCGATCTTTAGGTTAAGCCGTGCTTGCCTAGGTTGGTCTGTGAATGGGTGACCACCCATTACATACCGAGTTTCCTCCGTGCCTCGGAAAGCACGTTAAGCCGTTGGTCCCAGGTGTCATTCGTAGATCTTTGACAGTCGTTAGGTAGTCAGTGACCCAATAAGTCTGACAACCAGTCTTACCGTATCGTATTACCCAGTAACCCTAACTGGGTTGTGGAGGTCAGATAGGCCGTCGTTCCATGTAAAATACTGGTATTCAGCTGCATCCGGTTAGACTGGAAGCCGACCCCAACATAGTTGGGAAAAGGCTAGGCAGATGTTGAATTCACTTTGGAAGAGGACTCCTCACGGAAGGTTCTTGGAATTGAGTGTGGCAACCACAGGTTATCCTAGCAAATCATTTAAACCTCCCGGTTCCTAATTAGCTACGAACCTCAAACCCTAATAACTCGCTTAGTGTTTTATTATCTTCGATTAACTTGAATGCTGTTCCGCACCTTAGTTTCTTGCAAATAAATTGCATAGGTATTCATATAATTATTTCAAGCACGATTGCCAAATGAAAGCAATTTTTATTGTAAACTGGCGTTTGTGAAACAACGTTTGATGAAAATAAATAAGTAAAATAGGTAATGTGCTTCCTTCCTTTCTGTTTATGTAAGTAATAAAATATAAACAATACATTGAGTTTGGCAAGCGTGGCCATATTTCCTTATTATCTTTCACTAGCCGTTTACGCGAATACGAAGTATGTATTGCAGAACATAGATTTTAAAGTTGATAAGAGTTAGAACATTACGCATCGGAGACCACTAAAAATGTGATTCTCCTATTTTGTTAGCACGAGCTTAGTATAATATGAACAAAATGTAATGCCATAATTCAAAATATATTAAGAGCTATAAGGAACTGCGTCATATATATGATACGACATGAGGTGAAAAAGGATAAAAATTTAATTGGCGACTATTATACTGAATCCAAGTAAGTAACTATTTATCCGGTCATTGCGGCAAGGAGGACATAGGAAGCAAGAGCGAAGCGAGCTCGGGACTTGTGGCACCCGGGCTCGGACAGGTTAGGTTCGAAGGAGATGGCGGGGTCTAGTGAGCGATCCCCTTAGTGTTAGGTAAATTTACACTCTGCAAACAGAACTAAGAGCTCCGCGCAGCAAGGCTACGTCAATCAAATCAAAAAATCAAATCAATCAAATCATTTATTTGCAATGAATGTAGGTTAAATTAAAATACAGGTGGAGTAGAAAGGTGTGAGCCATGTACATTCTGCCTGGAAATAGGCACGCAAAATTTAAAATAAAAATACTAAAAAAAATGTCAAGAGCATCAAAAATAGAAATTACAAATAAGATGTCACAGTTAGAATTATTACAATAATACAATTATACATTAATTAATATTAAAAAAAAAAATGTCAAATTAAAATATCACTTGAAAATTAAATTTAAATTAATGTATATTAGATTCGACTACGCCTTATCTACAATTCAGTGGTTAATAAGCTTGTTTTAGTTTTTTCTGAGTCCTTGAATTATCACACTGATCGTATTGAACAACTAATAACTCAAATTTGTATTTTCAAGTCGCCGTTTTGAAATCAAAATCAAAGCATTTATTTCAAGTAGGCCAGTTACAGGCAGGCACTTTTGAATTGTCGAAACAAAGACAACAGTAAAAAAATATCTACAGTCCCAGTCACAAGGCACAAAAACTGTGAAAGTACTGTAGTTGCCCATTCCCTAACGTAGATCTCTATGGAGAAGAACGGGCAAGAAACTCCATGGACACTCTTTTAAATCAGAATACTTTGAACATTTGTAATCCACTGTTTGTCGCCCACTTAGTATTTTAGTAGGTCAAATTCAGTATTTTTGACACCTTTATTTTCGCTCGTTGAAATAACCCTTTCTAAAATGACAGTGGTCAGTAAGTAAAAATCAAACCCCACGAGTATGAGGGTTGTCGAAAATAAACTCCGCAGCAAGAAGTTCTATTCTTTGGAGTTTATTTTTGTGACTGTTTCGGTCAATGTCGAGCTGGTATTCTTCCAACATGTAATAGCACAAAGAAGATACTACAACAAAACTTCATAGATCCTTGATCACATACCACATCAATATCATATGGACCAGTCACGACTCGGTCTGAATTACGACACCAATATTTTTGTACCAGTATTATTGAACTATTACTTATTTTCATTGTTATTCATAATAGGCGTGTCTGTATGTCTCAATGTCTGTAGGTCGCAGCCATTTTGTTTTGTTTTTTTTTTTTTTTTTTAACGTTGCCCCACACTAGGAATTTCTCCTGTATCGTGGGTGCGTTTACAAACATTTAAACTCACATACACAAACAGCCAGACCCGGAACAACTACCTGTAGATCATACAAATATTTGTTCCGTGCGGGGATCGAACCCGCGACACGCAGCGCAGCAGCCAATTGCTCAGCCACTGCGCCAACCGTGCCGTCAAATTCGGCTAATTTGATTCGAAAAGTTCAAGCTGTCTAATTGTATTGTAAAGGGGACGCTGAAAAGAAGACTAATTTGAATTTAGATTTGTAATAGAGCGATATTATTGTTGATATCGTTATGAATCCAGTTAAAGTCTTAAATTACGGGACAAAAGCCTCTCTTTACAAATGGAAGGAACGTGCATTGATCGCAATGCTTGCTGGCAGCGTTATGTCGATACCAGGTCATTATTTCCAGGCTTCTACACAATATCATTCTTCCTTCTATCGGATTAGCTGAAACCCAAATGTTCGCGTCTTGCAGACGATTGCTACTGGAAATTTGATGCAAACAACTTGGATAGGTAGGTAGGTAGCTAGGGTTTAGGAAGTCTCGACAGTCTCAGAGTCCCGTGACCCGATAAAAACCACGATCACAGTCCCGGGAAGCCTCGGGACTTCTCAAAATGAAGTTAGAATCGTGATCATTAAAATTCACTCAGGTCAATGGTCATTAAGATGTGGCTGGATTTGTTGTGGCTTAACTTGGGAGAGGCCTACCTGCGTCCAGCAGTGGACTGCGAGGTGGTAATTTTGAAAGTTAATAAACGCCTGCACTACCCCCCGTGCATATCAGAGCGGAATGCTGAAAGTCAGATTTTCTTGCTCATTTTCGCTAGATTACCAAATATTTTAACGAATTTCTTTTTGATTTTCGCCTTTTACCTGTGGTTCCTAGAAAAATTCATGAAGATCAAAAAGGTCCCTTCGCCACTGGCCCATAAACGATAGACCTATGTCATACACATTAACACTCACCTAGGTCAATGAAAGCCACCACCAACCCTTGTGCATATCTCACAGTTCAGTGTCCCGTGCTCAGCAGAGCATTGTCTGCATCACAGCGGAATGCTGAGCATCGCGTTTTCTTGCTCATCCTCTCAGATAACCGACACGCGCCGCGGAACAACGGAATACTTGCAACTACGTGCACACACGCAAGCATGCTACAGAGAAAATGGATACAGAAATTCCACTAAATTCAATTCGCAAACGAACTCTCCTACTCAGACTCCACCAGGAAAGTCAAAGGGCAATCGATTGTTAACAAATTTCAGAAAAACAAAGCTATTAAACTTGACTACGCCCACCATCATCATCACCGTCCACCACAAAATTTACATCAACCCATGGCTGTAATAATCTGAGAGACCAATGGCCAGGAATGGGCGAAATCTGTAGTTTGCACAGGCTTCACGCACTTCTGGCCATTGGCCTCTCTTTGCTAGAGTCAAGTTTCACAATCCTTTGTCTGTCTCATCTAGGTTCTATCCACGATAGTAACAATTTTGTCCGCACATCCCGCCGTCTACATCCATATTCGATTCCTTCGGCTTAAAGCATAACAGCCTACTACGAGTTTGACTTGGACTGCTGGGACGCAGGTCTGGGAGAAGGGCTACCTATCCACCACGCGGCTCAATGCGGGTTGTCAAATGTCCTCACTCTTCATGTTAAATGTGAAATATTGCTATTATGCCTTCTGTTCGTTTCACTCTATGGTGGTTGTGACATTTTATTGGGGAAATGGATTTGCGGTGGTTAATTATAGGGATAAATTGCGACATTTTGCGGTAAACAAGAAAGTGCGAAAGTGGTAAGATACATTGAAGTAGATAAAAATTGAATGAATTTGATGCAAGAAATGAGATGAATTATTACTACACACACACACACTTTCTATACTCAGGCCTTTTTTTCCAAGAGACAAAACAGAGCGCCACCTGTTATCGATTATTACTTGGTTTCTTCATAACATAACATCACGCTTGTAGTCCCTGAATGGTTAGGCAGAAGTGTATCTAACAACCACATTTCGCCAGTTATGTTTGTAGTCCCCTGTGTGTGTATGTGGTTTCATAGTATTAATCAAATCTGTTTATTGAATATTAGAAGGACAGGATTCAAATACTATCATGTTACTTTGTCGTGCGAAAGTATATAACTTTTGACCGCCCCATTCTAGGACGGAGGTCGTGAGTTCGTGACCGTTGATGTAAGATAGTGTGTATAACTTTGTGAAGGTACTAGGTACCAGTAACAGTCAATGACTTTCAATACCACACTTAACAAGGTATTTACTTGCAATCTCTATTACATAAAAGTTCACGAGCTTACTTGTCACTACTAAAGGATTAATTCGTAGACCACGCTTTGACTTTACTTAATTGCTAAGTATAAGTAAGGTTATGAGCATTTATACGCATAAGAATAAAATTCATCTTCATCCATAACATACAAACCACCACGAGCTTTATCCTACACGATTAGTGGGTAGTTTAAAAAGACCTATGATGACTACAAATACGTACTTGCTTATGTAGCTAAGTACGTATTTGTGCCAAGTTTTAGTTTATAAACATAAGGAATAAACACATTTCAAATAAACGGTTTTCACTTGGTAGTAAACCCATCCGTTATAAATTAACTCTACTGTCCAAAATTCAAGCTTTTGTGATTAGCGGTTTGAGCTGTGGGAGAGTCTTATGAATATAATTATCTTGTCCTTTTATTCAAATAAAGGGTTTAAAAAGACCCAAAGCCGAAAGGCACTTGTTCTCCCCGTCATTGCGATCATTTTTTTGTTCTGGATCATATCTGGGAACCTTCTAGTTACGGAGATATTTGAGGTTCAAAGATTAAATTTTTTCACAAGTATTTATTTAAATGCTAGTTTTTAAGGATAAAAATTGACTTTCATTACCTCAATGACCTCTTTGCTATTCAAAGCATCCATCAGCACAATGTTTTGAGTGCGTTACATTAAGCTTTACCGTAAAACGTGCTATTTCACCCCAAAAAAAAAGTCGTTTCCCAGCAATAATTTTTGCGTAGGGTTACTTAGTTTTATGTACAGAATGCTTGGTTGACGGCTTCGTGAAAGGTCTGTTTACACCCTGTAGATTATCATCCTTAGAACAATGTTGTAGAACAGATCAAACTTTTGTTCTTTGATATAAATATTAATTTGCTATTAAGCTTTGTTTCGTTGTCTTATTTTGCACCATACAATAATATTAAATCCTCCGCTTTAAGAGCTCAAAACGCCATACTATTTGCCCTTAAACATTCTCAGTACTGTTGCCCCATACGCTGTTCTATGCAGAGAATCCACTGACCTGGCTTCAAGTGAGATTGCGAAACTATTGTCGTGAAACAATAGCTTGACAAGTAATCGGTGAACTTGACCTAGCTTGATCCAGTTTTGGTTATTTAAGTTAGTATTGTCTTTGCTTATCTACAATTTGAACAGCGTACAGAAGTGACATAGTTTTGACACGGGAATGACAAACACTAAAAGATACCCTAATGTGTTGCCTAATAAAACCGCACGATTTTCAACGCTAAGTGATGAGAGTTAAAGTCGAATAGTGCGCGCTTAATTTCACATCGTAAGAGAGAATTTGGGATCCATAGAAACTTTCTTAAAGAACCTCAAATTGTGTCAAAGTACTTTCGCAAGCAAGCAAATACTTCATGAGGAACTAATAAATACAAGACTATAAGGGTGAGGCCAAACGAGCGTAATTTTTTGAGCTGTGGGTCGCGTAAACTGAGCCGCGGAATATACGCTGCATTCGGTTTCATACTATAATCCTATTACCCAGTCCATAGGAGCTTTAGGACTGGCCTAGTTTCGTTGGCCTAACCGGCTATGTTTAGGCCAACGAAACCAGGGCCGTCCAGTTACAATTTACAGAAATCATATATATATATATTGGCTTGTATGAGATTTCAAAGTATTGGTTATATTTACACAAAACCTGTGAGAGTCATAATATTAAGTATAACCCTTATTTGCAATCGATAACCTATCTCTCTTTATTTATTTTTTGACTATTTCATTTGATTACCATTGTTTTATAAAAGTTAGAAGCATCATTATTTTTTTTTGTAAATAAGAATACCAAGTAGACATTTAATAAAGCTTAGTAGGGCTAATCCTTATCTTTAATATTTGAATTGTCGTTTGTCTATTTCTATATTGTGCTCCCATATAGGAACAACAATATTGTACCCGGGACTATGTCATATCAACCTGATTTGAAAAGAGTGTCCATGGAGTTTCTTGCTCATTCTTCTCCATGAGATCTACGATTTTGGAATGGGCAACCACAGTCCATTCACAGTTATTATGACACTCCATCGAAACTTTCTTCCTCACCCACACTTCAATCAAAATATCCTTAAAAGTTCATCCAAACTGCATTCACATCCAAGAAAGAACGTATACATGTTATAATAAAGACATTGCGTAGGCGCCACTGCATCAGGACATTGACCCTAGATATCTAGTCCCTCGTCAGCTGAGAACTTGCTCGCCCTTTATGTAAGTTGTTATGTAAATCAATGTTGCTTTGATGTATTGGAGAAATATGTGGATTGATGAAATTATGGTAGTACCTACTTAGTAAACGTTCTCCCAAATTCTAAAATTACTTCTTTTCACAAAAGTAAGTCCATAAAGTTTCAGACCACAACAACTACTTAACTGTAACTGATAAGCAATAAACACAGCAAATTATGTTGTGCAACAGTTACTTACTGGTTCAGTAACTCTAACATAAAAACTTGATAATAGCTTCCGAGAGCGGTCAATTGCGTTCGATTCGCGAAAAAAAAGAAATTTATCTTAAATAGAATCAGATCTGTATTGCAAACACGCGCCGTTTTTATGTAATCGTTGAGGTTACTTCACGGTTTTTTGTAGGGTTAATAGTGTAAGCGGTGTCAATTTCCATGTGTTCGTTTCTTTAGCAATGCCAGCTGTTTTGAAGTTTTAGACGTAACTAAGGTACCGAAAGCTTAGATAAGTCATAACATAGTATCACGCCTCTAATCCCCGAAAGGTTAGGCAGGGGTGTACCTAATAGTAGACCCACATTTTGCCAGATATGTTTAAGTTCCATCTAATAGGGGGCGAGCCTATTGCCATCAACCGGGCCCAAATCTGGCTGCTACTGAGAAATTCCTGATGGACAAACCTCATAACACTGCCCGACCTGGGAATCGAACCCAGGCGCGATTGCTAACCTCATGTTTAGCAGTCGCGCTTTTGACCACTAGATCAACGAGGCAGACGATAGGTAAGTTAATTATTTGAAAATCGTTGGAGTAATATGTATAGCTTTCAAAACGATTGCCAATACTCTAGACCCTCAGGATACCAAAGTAGGTGGATTTATGTGAATCTACCGAGTTATGTGTGGTCGGTGATTGTGTGCAAATATACCGTTTTGTAAGAGCCATGAAAGTGAGACGTCTCGCCAAGTGGTTCTGTTAAGATTTCCACGCGGTTGAAGGGTAGTTAGCTGTAACTACTCACCGCTGGGACCACCTGCTCAACTTAAATAAAAGAATAGTCGTGTAATAATTTTCGTCGCCGAATGTCCCTTAAAGAGAAGAGCAAGAAAAGATAATATACACACAGACCAGACCATAACCATAGTCCATATACATACATACCTAGATAAAAACCTAGGCATCACCAACAGCCTACAAACACGCACTATTGAGGCATCCCACATACAAAACACACAAAAGGAAGTTGAAATTCTGCCTCTATCCATTGAGTGGATCCGTTCCGTTCCGGTCGAACCTATCCAAAATCAGTTTAATGATGACTTTTTTGTGTAGGCAAATAATTGCAGGTCATCTGCCCATTTATAATAAACATTATAATGATCTATTTTTGGTGTTATAGTGCCATAAGGTTTGCCTCTAGGGTAATGAACTAATAATGTTTTACCTGCCGATACAAAATGATCTATTTTGAAGGTAGAAAAGGGCATTTGAAGGCTTTATCCGAGATTTCTGTACACTATTTCACTCATCTGGGCTGAAAAGTAGGTACCCATTGACCTTCCTCTTGATAAAATGTGGTCGATTAGATTCAAAGATAAAAGGTAAACGAAAGAGCATCAGTTATTTTGAAGGAGAAGAGAAGAAGGCTCCTATGATTTTTGGTTAGAAAGACATCAAACATCTTCACTTCTGAAGACCTATTAAAAGCCACTGTTGCCGCGACTGGTGTTGCCCAAATCATAGTTTGGGTGGCTTACAGCTAACAATACAAAAATTTATAGCGAGGCAAACAACGACAAGCCATTTACAAGCCTTCACAGTTAGCAATAAACTATTGTTCCACAAAATAACAACTACAATGCGGGCCTGTTGACGGCGAGTTATGGGCTAGCTCGCCGTCCGGCCGTCTTATGACGACAGGCCGTGTCGGCGCGTTCGTGTTCCACGCGCGCCTCAAAGAGATGTCAGCAACCAAGTGGGTCCGCATGGGCCGATGCCTGCAAGGGCTGCGGGACTGTTCGAAAGAGATACCGTGTGGCCCTGGATACTTGGTCCCTTCCGCTCCGCCCAGAGGGGGGGCGGGGGTCATTTGATGATTTCCCATCCAAAAAAGAAAAAACAGCATAATATCAATAACTAAGCATAATGTAGTAAAGATCACAAACAACAACAACATAATAATATGATGTCGACTTGAAAAGAAGAGAGAATAAGCAGACTAAAAGGGTTCTAAAGGCTCAAGAGGCCTTTTCAAACCTAGAGCTGTAAAACACACACCTCTTCCGAAATCACAAGAAGACTTGGTGAAGAGTAAGACAGATCCTGTGGCAGATATCTCCACCACTTATATAAACATAACAATACTTAATTACCATACAAATTACCCCATAAAATAATGATAACATCAACTGCAAATGAAGTGATATCTCTATTAGATGACTATAAACCGACTTTCTACAATCAACGCATGACATGCAGAGGGAAGTAAATGAACATTATCGCCGCATCTCATCAGTGTTACCAAGCGTTGCGTATCGACGAGAGTAGCGTAAGTGCATTTTCTCATCTTGCTATTTTAGTGTCTTGTGTGATCTTGCAGGAAAGTGTCTGTCAATCCTTACGATACGTACAGTCACGAGCATATGTATACACTTTCCTAAATTTAAAAGCGGTTTTCGCGAGAAATAACGATTGTAACTTCAAGATAGGATCTTTTTGATAAAAATATGACTTCCAGAATATTATGTTCGTAACAATATGAAATTTTAACCAGAACAGTAGGAGAAAAATACTTTTAAAAATTGTTAAATGTTTAGATATTGGTGCTCGTGACTGTACTACGAATGAGTCTATCTGTTAATTTGTTGCTTCTTGACGACTCAACTTGTGATCTGATTACGATGTAATTTGGTGCATAGCATAAACCTGATCCAGGGACGGATATAATTTACATTTTATCTCGAAAAATAACTTAGTTATCCAAGGAGAACTTTAGGTGAGCACTAAGTTATTCCGACGACTTCGACCGCGTGGAGTTCGATAATTGTCCCAATGGATCATACTACCGGGATCAAAAGTATCCTATGTGTTAATGCATGTTATAACCTATCTGTGTGAACTAAATTTCCTCCAAATCGGCTCAGTAGTTTATCTGTGAAAGGATAACAAACATCCATCTATCCATCCTCACAAACTTTCGCATTTATAATATTATTAGTAAGATCGCCACATCGCTTGAACACGATTTGGAAAAAGAGGTATCCTTTGATTTAAAAAATAGTTAAGATTTTCATAGTATGAATATTGTATTGTATTGTATAATGGGCTGGTGTTCGAAACTCCACGTCCAAAGCGCGTATTTTGCGTGCGGAATGAATATTAAGAACACTTTCAAGTCTCAACGGAGGCTGGTGTAAGCTAGTTATTCCATAATTACTTTCTCTTTAAGGTCTAGGTTCCAGTAGAATGTAAGTATCATGTTCATCGATAAGGTGGAATGCTGATGCGTAATCTATAGTTTGCTATCGCTAATGACCATCTCCGTTTCATTACTCGAAGTTCTTGACTAAGAACTTAAAGCTGACTAGCTCTTACTGCGTGTTGCTGTTACCTTGTAGTTATAGGTGTTAGGGGTCCGCATGAGATGAAGTTAGATGTTTTATTGTGGCAGTTTGTGGTTAGTTAATTTCGCACTTGTTACAAAGGCTAGCGCGATGTCGAATGAAGTGCTGCCTTCAGTTTATAGTAGGATGCGTTTCTAAAGCCACCTATCAAAGAGAAATACGTATGAGCACGGACTGTCTGGTTTCTACCTGAATGTAATGAATGAGTTAGGTATTCACACTTGTGTCATCATCTTGCCTCTACTCATCAGCAGCTCCAACCCTCAAATTTCATACTTTTCTCTCAAAATAGCCTCATCATTTAACCTGATATCACCTTCTGCAACGTATATGCCTTACCCTTCTTCTGCCATTCCTTCTAGTTCCGTGCATCCATCATCTAGGTGTCTCCCGCGGAATTGTTGGTATCACCAATGCAACGGGCTTTTGGACATCAAATTAACCTAGCATCACAATTAAACCACTCACTATCACCGTTTTGCTTCACAATCACCGCCTGCGCCGGCCCCTGCGCTTGCGCCGTTTGACAATTAGTCACAGATTTGCGCGCGAGCGTTGACATTGAGTGCAAAGCGTGCGCTATTAGCGGTAGTGCCATCTGGAGCGACACGTTTTGAGTGTAAGAACTCGTGTCAACTAGTGTGACTTGTGCAAGTCGACCTCTTAGATTAGCAGGGCTACAAGGTTTTCTGTTAAAACGATGTTTAGAATTCACAGATTCAATATAATTATATCCAAAGAGAGAGAGTTTTTGATCGCTGTAAAAATTATGATGCTTATTGAAGGTTTTAGGAATTATGTTAATTTTGATGACGAAATTCTACTGATTGAAGACAATTCAAAATTTAACCAGTTCTAGCGTTAATGTTTTGTATCTCTTAATAATCTATCAATGATAGTGAGCTTGTCCATAATAGTCAGGCTGCCATGATGGTGCTCTGGTCCTCTGTTGCTGATTTTCACATGAATTGTTTTCCCACCTCCTATATCTCACAGAGAGAGAGCGGAGTGGAGAATGGTGGCGGTCCCGATTTACGAGCAGTAAGTCGTGGGTTCGAACCCAGGCAGGCGCATTACTTTGTGTAATTTATTTCATCACCACTGCTCTCAAAACGTGAAGGAAACCGGCATATAATAGAACCAAAAATTCGAAGACATGTGACATCTCCCAACCCGCACTAGGCCCGTGTGGTGGATTATAGCCCATTCCCTCTCATAGAGAGGAGGCTTGTGTCCCAGCAGTGGGAACATTATTGGCTGATTATGCTCACAGTGTTTGATAGACACGTGGTGTGTCTACATAAGTATCTGTTTTTAAACTGTCTTTAAATATAACATGTTAAATCTGTATTTTGTGAAATAAAGTTATTTATTTATTTATTTTATATTATTCATCTTTTTTTTTATAAGCTATAATATTTTATATTACTTTATTTAAATTATATACAGACTACAAATAGAACTAAAGTAATAATAACAATAAGACTTAAAGTAAGAAAATATAAACAACGACGACAATAGGACACTCGGGCGTCAAAGTACTTCTCCGCATCGCTGTCATCTGGAAACGTGCCCAGAAGACTGGCATTATTCATCTTAATCCGTTTTGTGACCTTTTTGACCGTTGTCCTTCATGTGGTTTCGGTATACCGGATTTTTCTTAACAATTAATGATTACGAAAGTTTAAGTACCCGACTCAGTGGTCCCTCTGGCGATACAACGCAGCTGTCAAATACATGTTATTTCAACATAGAAACCTGTCAGTCACAATTTACGTTGAACGAGTTATAGAATGGAATGGTATATGGATTTCCTTGTTACTATTTCCTTTAATGTTGGTTGGTAGGAACAAAAACTGGGTGCTTAACTTACCTGTTAAATGTTACCCAGGTTGTTCAAGTTTTTGATGTGTTTTACTTAAGAGCGTTTACACAGAAAGTGTGGGCAACGTCGCAAATATATGTCAAATATTTAGCTGTTTTGACTAATTTGGCAATATTACTAAGAAATATGGCTAACTAGTAAACTTAAATATTGATTATGAAATGCAATAATTAATATCGTAACACCGAATATTTAGTTATAGATGTAAAAAAAGTATTTGGAAACTTTCCAAATGTCTTTTTTACACCTAAAATGGTTACAACAACAAATTCAGTGTTTAAATTGCAATTCATTATTCATATTCTAGTTCACTAGTTAGCCATATTTCTCATTTTCATACAGTAATATTACCAAATTAATTTAAACAGGTAAGTATTTGGCAGCTATTTGCGACGTTACCAACTTTTTGTATGAACGCTGTTAAGTTGGTATAACTACTAGTTTTTTCTCACAGTGTTACCCTCGTGGAGGTCGGAAATCATCCAGCGGGACAAAAAAGAAGAAAGAAAAGTACTTTGTCTTTACTCAGGTCATGGTCTACCTGTGTGCCAAATTTGATTGAAATTCGTTCAGCCGTTAAGGTGTGAAAATGTAACAGACAGACAAAGTTACTTTCATATTTACCATATCGAGTATGAATAGATTCGTTTGTATTTTCCTCTGCTACTTTGTATAATGAGAGCAATCGTGTTAGATCTCTTGAAAAATCATGACGTACTTCGCGTTTAAACTTAAAATTACCTTGGTGTGATTATAGAAAAAAAGAGTGTAAACAGAATTGAATAAATTGATAAGGTCAATACAAGGACTAAAGTTATTCTTACGAGGCATCATAATTTAAATACTTAGTCAAATAAATGTTTAAGGCTACCTACTGATTTCTAAGATATTAATAAAATTAAGTAGCTATAGAATAACATAACAAAAGTGTCACCCTGACTTTACAGTACGTAAATAAACATGACCTTATTATGGTCAGATGGGTCGAATTCGCAATATTTTATGTCGAAAAATATAAATTGGTAAAGAAAAATGTTTAACAACTTTTATTGCGAAAATAAAAGAAATCATTGAGATTTACGACGTCCACACGACGTACAACAAATACCTACCTACGACGGTAATAATTGATTAAAATTATATAATGTTTGTTGATAACTGGCGAAAGATACATCCCTGCCTATTCCATAGGCACAACAGACGTAATGTTATGTTATGCGATGGGTTTTAGGAATCACAATCAAATTAATCTATACTAATATTATAAAGCTCAAGAGTTTGTTTGTTTGTTTGAACGCGCTAATCTCAGGAATTACTGGTTGGAACTGTTTATTAATTCATTTAGTGTTGGATAGTCCAATTATCGAGGAAGGCTATAGGCTATACAGGGTGTAAAAAGACCCTTCACATATCCGTCAACCAAGCATTCTGTACATCAAACTAAGTAAGTTTACGCAAAAATTATTGCTGGGAATCGACTTTTTTTTGGGGTGAAAATTCACGTTTTAAGGTAGGACTCACGTTTTAAGTAGGGGTATGGAAAGCACTCAAAGCATTGTGCTGATGGATGGATTGAATAGTAAGGGGGTCGTGGAGGTGTGTAAACAAAAATCTTACATTAAAAACATGTATTTATAAAAACTTGTGAAAAAGTTGGAACTTTGACCTCCAATATCTCCGTAACTAGAAGGTTCCCAGATATGGTCTAGAACAAAAAAATAATCGCAAAGACGGGGAGAACAAGTGCCTCTCGGATGTGTTAAGGGTCTATTTACACCCTTTATAACATAACGCTATGACCAATAGAAGCCGAGCAAAAAAAACAAGTCAGAAGCGGCGGTTGAAACCGCGGGGTTTTCGCATTTTATGATAATCCTTAAATAATATGGCTCAGATCTGGTAATACGGGGTCAATGGTGTTTTTACTACTCTTCCGCTATTTCTGATTAATTTCGTTGCGGGATCCAAGACAGTTAATTTGTTTCTCTGGGATTTGGTCGAGCTTCAAAATCTCGGCGCTTTTCTGGTAGTCGCTACTGATGATTCTGGCTTCGAGGAGTTGCAGTGGTTTGGGAATAGTGTGGCGGGCTTGTCCCTAACAAAAAAAAAGGGGTTTCAATTTTAACCTGTCTAAATTTTAGCCATTTTTGGTAGCCTTAGGTTGGGAATAGCAGGAGACAGGTAGTGTTGTGATGTAAGTTGGACAGAGATAAGTCTAGCAATGAAGAAATGCTTAGGTCATGCGACGATGTCGACTACTTACTCGTCAATTTACTTCTTACGGCACCAGAAAATTACTTGCCTTTTATAACAGCATTTTGTCATTTCTGAAATGAGCTAGCATCTATTACAAATTACAACAAAGAACTTAAGTTAGGTACTAAAAACCAAACTAAAAGATTTGAGACACTTGTAATACTAGCTTTTGCCCGCGGTTTTGCTCGTGTTAATTTAGAATTTGACAATCAATTCGGGTTGTACTCTGATTGTAATAATATAATTCAATCAATAACGAAAGACACGTGGCGCCATCTATTATCATAAGAACGTTATTGTTGTTTTCGTCGGGAACAGTATTTTTTTTCGGAATGAAAGATACCCTATGTTCGTTTCTGTACACCTGACAAAGTATATGCAAATTTTCAGGAAAATCGGTTCAGTGGTTTAGGCGTGAAAAGGTAACAAACAGCAAACTTACTTTCGCATTTATAATATTAGTTAGGACTCCAAATATCTAGATTGGAACTATACAAACCAATTAAAATCAGGTGCTTACCTTACTCAATGATTTAGCAATCAATTAGCAATTTGTCAATTGGCTACAAATATTTTTAGTTAGGTAATTAGGTATCTTAACTCTCTAAACTTTCGATCAACGACCGTGAGCCTGTGAGTCCCAAAGCCACGGGCAAAGTTCGAAAGTACAACGATTGAGATTGTAATCTAGTCCCCAGGTATTGTTGGAAAGAGCTTGTTGAAAAATAGCTAGCTTGGGAAGTGACGACATGTTTTAGCGTAATAAAAAAACTGAGAAAGTATAACTTTTGAACAGGATGCCTTTAAATCTAAAGATTCTAGTGTTAGGTCTTGTGTTCCGTTTTGCTTTGATCACAAATCGTGAATCCGATAAATCGATGATGATGATTATGATGATGATCCGTGAATACTGATTTTGTCTCAGACGAATGTAGTCAACGACAAGAACTTTTAAACGGTATTCTTAGCAATGTAGTGTTTGCAAAAACGTCACTCATTCATGCTGACACACCATGTGGATTAATTTAACGCTCTTTTTCATAACAGTGTCAAAAAATCAAAACATATTAACCTACCTTGAAAATTAAACAATAAAACGACGCATCTACCAACTCATACACATGGGACATTACTACCAGTCCGTGACCAAGCGCTCCACGTTTTAACCAGAGCCCTCGTTTAGCACCCATGGCGAAGGCAAATATCAGTCAACTACCATTGTTCGTGTGTTGATTTGACGAACTCAATGCTCCGGTTGTCATGTGGGTCTAAGGTTTAAGAGGTCTTAAGTGTGAGGTATTAGTGCTGGGGTACACGGGTGCTTCGAGTCGTAGCTATGATTCGGTGCTGTTGATATAAGAACAGCCTAGTTTATAAAAGGGATAATTTCATCACGTGGAGATGGATTACTAGAGGTAGGAATCTTCGCAATTTTCCATAATTTAGCTTGCCTAATTTGGAACAAGTGAAATTAATTCCTTGACCAAAGGAAGACCAAAGAAACGATGAATAGATTGTGTGAAGAATTACACAAAAAGAAGTAAAAGATAGCGCGGTTGACAGGGGAGAATGGAAGAAAAACACGTGTTTGGCCGATCCCAAGTAGGTAACATGGAACAAGGGCTAAACGATCATGATGAAATTACTTCCTAATAAAACTGTAGTAAATTATAACAATTCAACAATGAATTTTAAAATTGTCTGCTTCCTACATATATTATGACCCTTTTCGCCTCGCGTGACGATAAGTATCTTATTCATATTTTTTCTCAGATTATCTAACTAATTTTGTATGGTTAATTCGATAAGCTACCAACAGAATTACAAGCACACATTGTCGTATTTTTTAAACTCACGCGGTAGTGGAACTACGTAAAGTATCTTTGATTCGATGCCTTGAAATTAATTGACCGATGCAGTAGTGAATGATGGATTTAATTATCGCTTTTGGTTATATTTATGGGCTTAAGCATTTGATTTAAATCTATGTAATTGAACATGACTTGCAGACACCAATTACATAGTGTTGTTGGTGCTTCCTACGTTAAAACAAGTAAATATAATTATGATTAATGTAAATAGGCGTATTGCATTCACGACTCTGTCTTGAATATTGCTTACTGTTCATTATAGAATTGTTGCAATTTTGATGGAATCGCGATGTGAGCTAAGCCTTATTGACAAATACGTTCACGTCTTGTCTTACTTAAACATTGTCGCCATTAATACTGCGCTCCGTTTCCGAAGCAAGTCGTCTACCCACCCCCTTATTCATAAGTTGACAAAGAATTACCATCGTGATTCTCTAGGGCATGTCGTGATAACTTCGCAATTTTGAGCCATTTCAAGCCATTTAGTTGACATGCTCGTGACAGAACGATGAACATGGTAATTAATTTGAACCTCAACAACGATTTTTGAGTGCAACGACACGAATTTGAAACGTTTTGTGAAATTTTCGTTGCGTTACTGTGCTGTTTATGAGTTAACGAAAATTAGATAGGGTTGTCCAATTTTGGCGCTAACACGGCAGACATTAAAGCAGTTGACCAGCCCGTTTGTCAAAGAATCGATGGTCGATGAGGAGGCAAATTAGTCCTGGAGTGGAGACCGCGTGTGAGACCAGATACACCAACTTAACAAAGATAATACTGGATGCTGCGAAAGACGGAGGACAGGGTATTATATCGCAGCTTGCAATAGGCCTATATCTAACAGTGGACCTCAATACTGATTACAGACATTTGGAGTAATTGCAATCTGCGTAACAATCTGTCTAATTATAGGTATGTTCAGTTTTTTTCGAATTAACAGTTAACTTTCGTAAGGGTTTAAACCGTGACTGATTTATAGCTTTTTCTAATTACAAATTAAGGAGAAGAACGTTGCTTCGTTGCGAAAAAGCGCTAAATTACGCATCAACTACATTACACTGACCAAATTAGCATTAAAACTCATTTAAAGCATTTGACGCCACATTTATTTAGCTGTCATTGCCTAAATAGCTTTTTCTAAAACGTAAGTTTCGTAAATAAACGCGAATTGCTAAGGCTTGTTTATATCATTTTACATGGTTTGTAATGATGGGTTTATATAGACATAATATCATTAAATATCTTGGGCTATCTTTTTCTCGTAGGGGTCATAAAAGGCACTGACAAAAATAAATTTGACATACGTTTGTAATTGCCCAAAATGCTGTATATTATACGAGGTGAAAACGGACCCTCTAAAGGTAGGACTCAAAGTAACACACTCAAGACAATGTGCTGATCTGATGTATGCATTGAAGTAAGGGGGTAATGCCTTCATGACCCCCTTCAATTATTCCCTATTTAGAGTAAAGCTATAACATTAAAAACTTGTGAACTTTGAATCCCATAATGTTCGTAAATACAAGGTTTCCAGGTAAGGTCCAGAACCATTAAATTATTGCAATGACGGGGAAAACAAGTGCCTTTCTGCTTCATTAAGGGTATTATTATAATATTGTTCTACGTGTTAACTGAGAAGATGAAAAATGGATTCATGTAAAACAGTTTCTCTTACCCAACTCTCAGTAATCCATCAAAACCCGGAAAATAAGAAGAAACGCTTACAGACGTGGAAAATACACCTTCTAGAATTGTAATAAAAACTATAGACGCTTAGAAATCTCATTCGAAGATCCATAAACAGATAGAATAGTAAACCGTATGGTCAGTACCTACACAATCTACAGAAAATACATATCAAAACAATCTAGACGTGACTTTCGTGAGATAATTGGAATAAAATAGCCATAAAGCTGCTGGTTCGAGACCGTGAACGCTTCGCACGTTCTCAAGTACGCCGTCTAGTCTTAAGTATTTTGCACTTGCCACTAACTTTTACTCGCGGCATTGTCTGCATGCTTCGATTCTTCTACTTATTTATGCATTTCTACTGCATGTATTTGAATGATAAGTAGGTTCTGTTTTCTCGTGTCAAGATATTATTTTCATGTCTTGTGTTTTTAAAAAAAGCTCGTGCTTTTATTGACCAATTTAAAAGTGTATGTCACAAAAAAATCGGATAGCTAAACGATCGATAGGCGATGATTTTTTGCAGACTTTTGTGCATTCTAATTTTCTTGAGACTACGAAAGTTTTAATTATTTAAAAATATTACGGTCCCTTGAATGTATCAGAAGGAATTTATTTCGGATTGAAATTTACAAGTTATCTCTGATCTGCAGACCGCAAAATTACGACTGCAGCTGATAAGGCATCGAAATTGGTGTGGCCGGGAATATAAATGCTATCTTTAGAATTCTGGTGGCTTGTAACTTACAACTGCAGGCTTGTCCTAACGGTTGGGCCATTAAGACAAGCTTGCAGTTATAAGTTTAGCAACAGGAAAACATTGAATTTAATACGATTAATTTTGTCAGCTGAAATGGTGGTTATTTTATTGGTGGTACAGGAGGCTCGGCGTGGAAATTCGTCATCACCGTTTTATTACTTAAGCCTCATACGTGCTCATCAGCAGACATGTTCAAGGAAGAAATTGTAGACAAAAAAATCGCAGTTTTATATACATAGTAAGCAGAAAAAAATGTAAATCATTAAGCTTGGTAGATTTGTTTTAATTTTTGACATCCCAAATTTATTAAATTCTAATTTTAATTATAACATGTACCAGTTTTGCACACCTGTTAGGGTAGGATATGGTCCTGAGCAATATTTGTTGTGTTTCATCCTTATGTGTACCCATATTCAAGCAAAATAAATGATTTGATTTGATTTGATTGGCAAAAGTTATTGGTGACGCTGTTACGAAGCTGCCCACTATCCTTAGTCAGTCTGGCATTTGATATGATGACCGTCCTTTCAAGTATCTTCTACTTCTACTATATTATTAAAAACAAGTATTCCAAAGCATTTTAGGTTTTTAGAAGAAAATTCAGCTGTTAACAGTAAACTTAAACCATACAAATCTGTTTTTAATTGCCCCGGTCTGCCACTCTCCTGGCTCAAAAGCTGGCGATGCCCTTGTTCCTTTGCCAAGAGCCTTATGGCTTAATTCCTCAGTCAATTCTACTCCGAAGCTACATAATACACTTAAGGTCATAAGATGGACATAGAGACATACCACACTTAAGGTCCTTTATAATCATATCGATCTTAGAAATGGACACGGTGCATAGTAATTTGTAAATGTAAGCGGCCTGAGACCATGGGACCTTCAACTTTGCTATAACGCTCCAAGGAATATATTGCCGTTTAATTATAACTATAACGACTATTTAGAGTAGACAGTTAGTTATAACATAATCGAAATTAATAATGTTTAGTGTTTTACTTTGGAATAGTATCTCATAAAAAAATATTCACAAAGCATTTTGTTGTAACTTTTTGCTAGCACTTATTTCTTTTCATTTTCGTGTGGTTATTGCCGTACCTGGTGTCAAAGTTTTTAAGCCGTCCCTGGGCCTCTGACTTGGCGTCGATAAATATTATTACGGCACTGTCTTGGTTTCTTCACGATGTTTTCCTTCGAGCAAGTGAATATAAATTATACAATACGCACATGAATCCGAAAAATCAGAGGTGCGTGCGGTGGTGGGTTCAAACTCGACACATAAGAGTTGGCAGGCCGACGCGCGAAGGTCACACTACTACCTATCACTAATCAGTATCACTGCTGATACATGATCTTATTTTTCCAAATGCCTATAGTTGTGGGAAGATCATGATAAAAATATCGTACAAATACTTTGTAATTACTTTGCAAGTTTGAAGCCTTAACTAAACTAAATTCACTATTAAATAATATCTTCTAATAGTATTTCTCATAGATCGGTCATGGATTATTAAATGATATAACTTTTCATGCAGATTTACAAGATAGCCTTCAATTATCGGGTTATATACGCATTATATAGTTTTATATCCATTACGAATTATGTTTAAAGTCGTATTCAATTTGAAGAAGAGAATGGATTCATAAATGGGACAGACTGAATGCCTTGTTTGTAGAAAGAAAGAAAGAAAGAAATTCATTTATTTGGCACATGCCATTAGTGCACACAATAAGAAAACCAAAAAAATAAAAATAAAAACTTAAATTAAAACAACAAATAAAATAATGTGACACTGTGTGCCTCAAGGCTGCACAAAATAGGCGTAGTTCAGCAAAATGCCGGACAACTAGTGTCCGACGCTGGTTTTCACTAAATATGGTTCTACGAAATATTGAATAACAACTTACCATCATCGTTATCAGTCTGTATTATAGATTGTAGCAGTGCATTGCATAGGAATCTCCTATCGCACGCCATTCAACTAGGAAATAGTCATCATCTGCTCAGGCTTTTTGCCAACTATGTTACAGACGGCTTCCAGTCTTATCGGATTCAGCTGAATACCAGTATTTTACATGGAGCGAATGCCTATCTGACCTCCACAACCCTTTTAGTATTGGGTAATACGATAAGACCCCTTGGTTATACTGGTTTCCGGCCACTAATTACCTGTACCGACTGTCAAAGATCTATAAATGACAACTGGGACCAACGGTTTAACATGCTTTCCGAGGCACGGAGCAAACTCGGTATGTTATGGGTGGGCATCCATCCACGGACCAACCTAGCCAATCGCGGCTTAACCTGAAGATCGAGCCGAGCGGCAGTTATTATACAGCCACGAGTTCCACCTAGGAAATAGTGTCGTCTAATAAACACTGGTTTTATGTTTTTTTTTTCTTCAAAGAAGTTCTTAGTGAAAGGTGAGAGGACTACTATCTAAAAAAACGAACAAGGATAGATGTTATATAAAGCTATTCAACAATTCTATACAAAGGCAAAAAGATAATGTTAAACTGCAACTTAAGTTAGGACCATTTTATGGCACCGCACGATTTTTACGTAGATAACTATTTAGCTTACGAAATAGCAAAACGTAATAAATGAATTGGTTCACATAACAAATGCAATCCGCTTGGGAAAAAGTACTGGGATATAATAACAGTAATCTAGTACAATACATAAGTACTGGAATTACATTAATAGTACAAAATTAAAAACAAAAAATAAAATTCGCAGTCGGCGAATGAAATTGAATTCGATTTTCAAAATGGTTAGTTAGATATTGACAGATGAGAATAATATACAAAGACTTCGTTGAATCGACCACAGTACAAATGTGATGAGGGAACGTAGACAGAAGAGTGGCACAAATAAAGAAGATATGATTTGGGCCGCTGTAACCATGTAGTTTCGTCTTATAGCAATCGATTGCCTGACCCGAGAATGGAGCTCATGTTACATAATTTAACCAAAAATACCAAGATTATTATGGTGTTTTGTTCTGCAGATTGACAATATTTGAAAATAATTGTTAATTGCGCTTGCGAAAATTAGCAATGCTTTGACATTTCTATATACGGAAGACTTGCTTCTCATGGTAAAGAAAGCTAACTGGTACTAATTGCTTCAATCAATTATATGAAAACAACGTTGTCCCAGATTTTGCTTGGTTTTTCTCTAGGGAGACAAATTCTAATGTATTTGATAAAAGTAGTGACAGATTGACACCTGAGGACTTATCTATCCAAATAGTAAAAGACCTAAGAGCGGACCGAAAGAGAACTTTTCGAAATGTCTTTTCAAAAAAAAGATAATTGCAAATTTATGTTTCTATGTAAAATCTAAAATCAGTCTAATTTTGCTGTAACACTATTTTCCGAAAATGTTCTCTGTCAAGCAGGATACAAAGTCTAAAGACTTTGTATCCTGCTTATGCGTGAGAAGTGTCATTAAAATCGATTCATTTATTAAAAAAAAAAAAACACGTGAAATTTTGTATGAAATTAAGAAGTTAACGCTCTTAAGTAGTAACAAGTACTGGATTACGATTTCATTCGTCTTGTCCCGTCTATTGCTTGTAAATATTTGAATCTGTATCTATCAAAACATTAAAAATATTAGTCACTTCAAGTTTCTATTACCATAATCAGTCTAGAATGTTCCCACTGTTGAGACACAGGACACGTCTCTGTAAGAGGGAGCGAGCGGTAATCCACCATACAGACGCACTGCGATTTAAGCTCAGCTATAAATGGAAAGACTTGCAAAATAGTAAACAAACCTCTGATACCCTAGAGAAAACCAGCTCCTACCCAATACGTAAAACCAGCCTTTAAACAGCTCATCATCTGACCAAGTAAAGCCAACTAGTTCTAACCGCCAGCTATTTAGACTGTGTACCAGAATGTTACTCACTGAACTCATGTCAAGGTTGGCACCGACCAAATTCTCAACGAATTCCTGCCATTGTGGTATTGACCGTGACCCCAGATTGGGCCAGTTGAGTAAAAGGCTAGTTTACAGCTACCGTTCGTGATTTGAGCCTTAATTCCTGCCTACGTGCTATTAAGGATAATTTTGTGGTTGCCTAGTAACACGAGATTACGTAAGGATTCGTTACGAGTCTCCAAGAACAACCCACATGAGGTTTTTGACATGAACGAGGTTGGTAAATTGGTTTGATTTGCTGCTGCGGTAATTTGGGAATTAAAATTTGTGGTAGCCCTGTAAGTTATGTTGCTAGGGCTAAATCTCGATGCAAATGACACGTGAGGTGCTTGTTTTGGAGATATATCATGCTGCGGTTTCCTGTTTGCGAAATCAATCTCGTGAATGATTTTAGGCAAACTATCATAGTTACGCGAGAGCAGCGATGGCCCAGTGGTGGAGACCCCGACTTACGAGCAGTAAGCCGTGGGTTCGAACCCAGCCAGGCGCATTACTTTGTGTAAGTTATTTCATCACCACTGCTCTCAAAACGGTGAAGGGAAACATCGTGAGGAAACCGGCATGTCCTAGAACCAAAAATTCGAAGACATGTGACATCTACACGGCCCTACTACGGCCCGCGTGGTGGATTATAGCCCAATCTCTTTCATAGAGAGGAGGCCTGCGTCCCAGAAGAACATTAATAGGCTGATTATGCTTATGCTTATCATAGTTACCGATGAAAACACCACTGTACTAAGAAACGATTTTTAGAATTTGGCTGGCGATGTTGTTGTTATCCACACTCCATTTGAAGATGTGTACCTGATAGTACAGTATTATTTCGCCAGTTATGTTTAATTCCCATGTTAAAGGATACTAGCCTTTTGTCATCAACCGGGTACAAATCCAGACTCCGTGGCGGCTACTGAGTAATTCTTGACGAAAAAATCCATTATCACTTTGCCATCGAAACCAGGACCTCTTGCTCAGCAGTCACACTGGCGACCACGACACCAACTGATCAGTACTACCAAGTTTTTGCCTTGCTACTCATGCTACTGACAGTGAATCTATTTCTTTTTTAAAGAATATACTACGTGCAGTTTTTTTTTTAAATTAATTCTATACATAAACTCTCAATAGCGCTTGTCAATAAAGCTCTATTACGAAGTACTAACAAAAGGGAAGGTTATGTAATTCTCATGGGACGTGACTCGACTTAATAATGAAAGTCCGCATATTACGAGAAAGTCCGGGATTGGACGATGTTATTCTGGCAATAATATACGTGCATGCCTCCACGGATTAAGTTAGGACGTGCTTAGGATTCGATAATAATGGAGCTTCAAGTTATATCAACTTCAGTTAGAATATCGTTGCCCGTTTTCACTTACAATAGACAGTGTCAAAATAAATACGTAAAATATAGAAATAGCGCATGGCTGGATATTCAACGCTTGGGCCAGTGTAAAGAATTGAAATCTCAAAAATTCTGTAAGATGTCGACACAACGTACCGAAATTTTTTTTTTTAATATTTTTATTTTCTTAATTCTCAATAGGTTTTATTTAGGTGGTGGCATTTAGTCCTTTGGAAACGGGTATTCTTATTAGCTCGAGTTGGAACATTGTTTTTTTTTTATAAGTATTCTCATGTCATGTATATTTATGCCTAGCGGTTTTTAACCCGATTTATGAGAGGCTGACTGCGCGAATTACCCTAACATGAATAGTTCAGACATGATTTATTCCATTTCATACATTTACATCTCATTTTAAATAGAAAACGTCTTGATAAAACTTTATTTTTCTTTTATGAAGCGATACAAGCTCGCTTAGTGGTCAAGGATCGTTTATTTTCTACTTACATAAGATGAGACAGTTTTCCTGGACATACGAATACTGGCCAAGTACCTAAAGTTGGTATTTTTTAACCCAATTAAAAAAGGCGGAGGTTATTTGGCAAAAGTCACCGACTTCGGAAACTAAATGTTATGTCAACTTATGTTTGATTTTTTGGAAGACGGTTGTATTATTTGCAAAAAAGGTTTTTTTTTATATGGTCCATGTTATTATGGAGGAGCTCGTGGTTAAATAATAACAGCCGCTCGGATCGTTAAGCTGCGCTTGCATAGGTTGGTCTGTGGATCGGTGGCTACCCATTATATACCGAGTTTCCTCCATACCTCCGAAAGCACGTTAAGCCGTTGGTCCCGGCTATCATTTGTAGATCTTTGACAGCCGTTACAGGTAGCCACAGTCCCATATGTTTGAAAACCAGTTTTACCTACGGATATGATATTACCCAGTACTAACTGGGTCGTGGAGGTCAGACAGATAGTCGCTCCATGTAAAATACTGATATTCAGCTGCATTCGGTTTGACTGGAAGACGACCCCAACAAGTTTGGGAAAACGGTAGGCAGATGTTGATGATCCATGTTATTATGTCGTAGTAGACATTTACATTTTAGGGGCGGCATAATGATGATGGTCATAGCCGTCAAAGACATTATTATCGTAACATTATTTATCCAAGACGTTAAAGATAAATTTCCTTTTAAAAGCTTTCGCACGTATGTTCTTAACTTCAAACAAAATACTTTACAACCATGTTTTACGATTGCTGAATTTAAATGTAAGTAATACCAACCGCAGAGTTTATCTGATATATTTTACGATTGTACTCTGAGATGGTCATAGAATACTAATTTTGAAGTTAGGTCTTTGGTCTTATAAAATTGAATTTCTTTTTTGTTTTTTGGTAATGCTACCTGCATGCTAATGGTTTTACGAAAATTCTGGATACAAATGCAATGGTGCGGTTTTTCTCCGATTTCTGTGTTCGAAGTTCACGCTATGTTTTTTTTAAGGTTCCTGCTAAAAAAAATCTAGGTGACTGATAATCTTAATTACGATTAAGCACAGAACTCGAGTTCAATTTCTAACTTGTCCCCGCGGATTCCTTAACATTTTTTTTTAAATGGTATCCTCATCAGAGATTTTGCCTAAGATACGGCTTTCGTCCATCTCATTACAAATTAACTAAAGTAAATTAAGTTTCCTGTTAGTACCAAGACAAGCCAACAAACAGACAGGCGAAAAACAATAAACCTCTGTTACACAAAAACTAGATTACTTACATAAGGTAAAACCCAAATTGTATTACACAAGTATTATGGGCTATTCCGGTAGCTAGAATTATGTCTAATGGCATAATATGCTATACAGTTGTTCCTTTTATGTACCGCAACAGTTTTTACGTAAATAAACAAAATTGTCTAATAGTCGTTGTTACTTATAAAAATGAGGTAAACCGATAGAAAAATGCAGGCCAAAGAAGAAATTAACGGATGACAACGATTTCTAGCAGGAAACTAACCAATCAAAATGTGTAGAAGAAGAAAACAGGCATTGCTCCAATTCACAATATTTTGGAAAAAGTTCAGACAGATGATGCATATAAGTAATTTACATTGATGTCGAATGATGAACCGATTAACGGCAACGTCTTACCGTTGTACTGACTTAAGGTGAAGAAAAACATCGAGGGAAAACTTTATAGCCCATAAGGTCTATTAAAAGCCAAACAGACTAACAATTTTTTTAGTCATTGCCTTTTTAGTCTGTTTTTTTTTGTGATTTCTATAAGTCTATTTATGTCGTCTATGTTCGTGCCCTGGGTAACGCTGGTAAGACGCTTGAAAAACCAAAATTACTTGAACGCATTTTTTTTGTTCTCCTCGTGTCGATGACTATTTATATTTTGTGACCAGCAAATATGCAATACCTATTAAAATTAAACCAAATAAAAAAGAATTGTTTTTCTTTGGTAGCAAAAGCATAACATGTCACATTCAAACAGGTTATTGTAAAAAGTAAACAAACAAAATGTTAGTTAAAATAAGAAAATCAAGTCAATGATGCTCTTGAACCGGATTTCATAATGTGTTTACATTATAAACTGCAACGAGTTATTTACTGATTTCAATAAAAACAACCTTCTATTTCTAAGAAATATATATATATTTTTTCCATTAATTATGACCTCTTAACAATAAACTCAGCAACTGTTTACAAATAAAAAAAAACCCGAAGAATTTCAAGAGTTTCTTTTTTGGAAATTAATATGAAAATGAAAAACTTACATCATTTCCAAATTGTTCGCTGCTGACATCCAAAACAGACGACAAGGCAGCAGCCAGTATCACTTTTCTCCAGTACAGCACCATATTTACATAAATGCACTATCTAACAACTTAAAATAACTTCACATTTTATAAAAAACTGTAAAATACAAACAATAAAAAATGTTTTTAAAAAATCCGCCATTTTCTTTATTTTCCCGCGCGTTAGTGACAGCTACCATAAATGAAAATTTTAGGCAAAGGAAATTACATGCTTACAGCTTAAGGAGTTTTTATTTCCATTTAAAGTTGTATCGTATTTATTTACGGTGATTACCGCGTGCTTGCGAGCGGCAGTTCGCGTGGTTTCGCGGCATGCGACTGTGCGGATTAGTGCAACAAATACAGAACAAAGTGTTAGATAGTGTTGGGACTCTATCGATATAGTTGTTTATTTTTTATGTTTCGTGATTTTTTTTGCAGTGTCAGTTTAGATCTGTGTGTTTAAGATTTAAGGCATTAATAGAATTAGGAACTGTTTTTCAGTAGGTAGGACTCGCCTACTACTATTTGGGAAAAATCTGTTATTTAAAATGCATGCTATCTATTTCTTAGGTGTAACTTCTAACGGCCAAAAAAACCGTTAGTCAGCTTTTGTAAAGTCAGGCCCTACACTCACAGTTAACGAAAACGTAACTATAAAATAGTATAATATTATCCATTAATTGAAAATGTTAGCCTGCACCATTTCAGTAAACAAACAAACATTCTATCGACAGCATCTCCTCCCTAGTCTATTGCAATTCGGAATTGTAAAAACTTTTTTCCCAAACTGTGTCAGCTGTTTGTTTTAACCGCGGATTTTACTTTCATTTCAATTAAAATGTTAATGTTACACTAAATAAAAACTGTCTATATGTACTCGCGCTGTTTGGTGTCGTGGGATCGGGCACATGTATCCTGCAATGTTGTTTTTAGTTGTAACTATTTTGTATTATCTGTTGTTTCAATTGTAATAGAATGGTTTGGAACATTGGAGTGAGAGTGTCCTTGTGTTTCCTGGTTATTTTTTATTTAGTTACTGGTGGATAAATACCTCACTTGTAATATATTTATTTTTTATTTTTGGCACTCTTAGAAAATTCACAAAAATATTTGAATGCCTAGTTGGTTCTTTTTTTTCGGATGGGAATTATCAAATGGGCGCTCGCAAATCCCGCTCTGGGCGGAGTGGAAGGGAGGGTCAGACTTGTACTGACTAAAACCCATCCATGTTCCTTCTCTGTCCTTTCTGTTTCAGGGCCGCTGTATCGTGCGCATGGGGCTTTGTATTCGATTTCTAGGACGGACATTGTCATTAAGTTTTCCATATGTTATTCTTAAGTAGCCGCTCGGAGTTGGGAGTAGTTCGGATTCGTTTTTCACGCTCGAAATGTTATGTAATGTTTCAGTGCTAAAAATGAAAATTGTCGGTCTAGAAACTATGGAATATACTATGTAGATACTAGCTTTTTTCAGTCAATAATAATCAAGGTCATTTGTCATTAGAACAAGCTTTGAGATACTTATCCCAAATAAGGTAAAAAAAATAGTGCTCGGTTTTCTTTAAAAGGAGAGGCTGATCTCCTATCAAATTATTTATAAATGAGGTCATCAGCGTGGGAGTAACAGGAGAAGGCCTATATGAAAGCCTATAATAGGAAGGCAAGATGATCAAATGGAATTTTATAGACCAGGTTGTTTAATTAGATCTGGGAAATCTTCTAATATGGATCAAAAACTGGTTGATTTAATGGTGACCAAACTGATCCTTTGTAACCTGAACAATTTCGACTTGATCCTTGTCTAGGTATAAAGCAATTACGAGAACGACTAAACTAGGTATGTCACACTGTGACTGAATTATTGTTTGTACATTCTCTAAGATAAACAGAGTGTTCTACGGGGTTCAGATGGTCATCCATCCAAGATACCTCACTATTGACAGCTTAACTTTATAGATCGATTTATTTGTTGATCGTTTTACTCAGTAATCTAGAGTATACAAATAGAACACGATCACAATCCTTTTACTGATTTATTATAATAAATAATTGCAATAGCGGAATAGTGAAAATGTTCGCTATGAGGCAACATTCCGCTTCGGTTCGCGCCGTTCTGTGTAGATCGGAACAGATGGACACTAGTAGCATGGAGTCGCGTTGTTATTCAAATAATCTTTATTTTCGTTTGCTGTTAGTTTCTATCAGGGATCCGATTAATTGGCTGATTGTGATGCTACTCGATTATATGATATTTTTTTACGTTCGTCTTTTTCCAAAACGCTTCTTCGGTTACTCGGTTGGCGTAGTAACTGAAAATCATTTCACTTCTATAGCGGACTACGTTAAATGTCGTCTGATGCCTGTTGTCTTTTGTTCCGGGTTGTTGTATGTATAATATGAAACTTTTATCTGTTAACATACTTATTAGGCCTTCGCTTTATATAAAGTGGATTGCAGATGCGGTTAAAGCGAGCAGACATCCGACTTTTAACAGAATAGAAAATGTCCTGAAATATCTGTCAAAATCCGGTCCGCTTGTTCTGACAACCCCTCAAAACACATCATACATCCATTGGCTCGACTATACATATTATAATAATGCTACGCAAGGTTCTATTAAAAAATATTCCAATCTAACGCCGACTCCACCCCACTCTACCATCCCATGTTACAGATTGGTTTCGATATGTCACCTCACACGCTATTGTTGCGTGCTTTCTCCGCACAGCCACACGTCTGCAATACCATTGTGTACCGCGGAAACTAAAAGAGAAAGGGTTGCTTTATTGCTCTGTTGCCTCGAAAGGTTTAGACGGGGTTCTGTGGGGAAATAGCTTGAATTTATTGCTGGGTGTTGGAGAACAGGTGTGGAGTATGCTACTAATATATTGAGTATTTTAAGATGCAGTATATAAAAATCAAAATTATTTTAATGAAATAATATAATTTTGTTTTTTTTTAAACTACACAAAATGTGGTGTGTGAATTATTTATCACATTATGCTATTATCATGCAACGCATGTGACTAAAAGAGTGATAAATAAAGATGACGATAGAATGGACAGGAAGAGGAAGACCAAGGAAACGATGGATCGATTGAGTGAGGAATGATATGAAAGAAAAAGGAGTAAATGATAGAGTGATAGTTGACAGAGGAGAATGGAAGAAAAAAACGTGTTGCGCCGACCCCAAGTAACATGGGACAAGGGCAGGAAGGTGATGATATGCTATTATCATGCAAACTATTTTGCTCGCATTTTTTACTGTCTGTACGAACTGTTTAAGTGTGATGTTAACGTTAAACGAAAACAGCACACATCATATTGAGTACATGTTTTATAACTTCGTGTAAACGCAGAGGTAAACAAAAAAAACATTGGCCAACATAATATATAGGGTTGTAGCAACGTAACGGTGGATAGACTGTGTGAAGGATCATATGGCAAGAAAGGAGGTGCATGATCAAATGACGAGTAATAGAGAAGTATGGAAGAAGAAGACATGCTGCGCCGACCCCAAATAAGTTGGAATTAGGGCAGGAGAATGATGAATCAGTCTCATAACATCAGCTATTGGCAGATAGCTGATGTTATAAGGAATAACTTAGGCTATTTTAGAAAATTGCTTAGGGTTCCGTGCAAAAAAATTAAAACTTACGAAATTGGTATCAAAATCTGACTCAAATAGGGAAGTAAATTTTTTTTATAATAATTTCATGCTGACGAAAGTCGCGGACGACAGAACCGAAACGTTATAATCAGCAAATTCTGTAACTCTCTTACACTCTCAAGTCTCTCTATACTTTTCTTAACACCGCTCTAATACATTACAAGCACTACACCAAGTTATCACCGGACCGTGTCCACCTACCGTTGGTCCTTTGTCTCTGGCCATCCGACTCAAAGGCATATGTTAATGAATTAATTACTAAAATAACTGTTCTCTCCGTCTGTGTGTCAGTAGGGCAATGGAAACAAAAGAGTGTTGGATAATATTTATTGTCATTCGGTTTTTAGGGCGAGTTTAGGGTAATTAGCTGTTGTCTCATTGTTCTTTTTATTTCTGGTCAGGAGGTCATTGGTAGGAGGAGCTCGTGGCTAAATAATAACAGCCGCTCGGGTCGATATTTCGGTTAAGCCATGCTTTCCTAGGTTGGTCTGTGGATGAGTGACCGCCCATTACATACCGAGTTTCCTCCGGGCCTCGGAAAGCACGTTAAGCCGTTGGTCCTGGGTGTCATTTGTAGATCTTTGACAGTCGTTACGTAGTCAGTGGCCCAAAAAGTCTGACAACCAGTCTTACCAACGGGTATCGTTTTACCCAGTACCACAGATAATATAATACTACGTACTAACTGGGTTGTGGAGGTCAGATAGGCAGTCGCTCCATGTAAAATACTGGTATTCAGCTGCATGCGGTTAGACTGGAAGCCTACCCCAACATAGTTGGGAAAAGGCTAGGCAGATGATGAGGTCATTTTATAGGTGTCTTTCTTTGGTCTTGGTTGGCGCTAGATAAACGATTTAACAAAGCAAATAAGGACGATAATTATCTACGTATAATACAAGAAGATAATTACAAGCATGTAACACTTGTATTGGAGACGACGAAGATCTGTACATACAAGGTGTAAACGGATCCAAGCTTTAAGCTTCGAAGCCGTAAACCAAGCATTCATCATCGTTCATTCATCATCATTTCAGCCGAAAGAAGTCCACGGCTGGACATAGGCCTCCCCCAAGTTTCGCCACATTGACCGGTCCCGTGCGACTCGCATCCAGTGGATCCCTGCAACCTTCACCAGGTCATCGGTCTACCTAGTGGAAGGCCTTCCAACGCAACGTTGGTATTTTAGAAACCCAGCATTCTGTACATCAAACTGAGTAACTCTATGCGATTTGTTTTTTGTTTTGAAATATTGATTTTTGCACTCGAAACATAGTGCTGATACAATATTTATGAATTGAATAGTAAACAGGTCATTGAAGTTTTTAAAGTTACCTTAAAAACTAGTATTTAATCAAAAAGCTCGTGAAAAAGTTGGAACTTTGACCTCTAATATTTCCGTAACTAGAAGGTTCCCAGGTATGGTCCGGAACAAAACAATTATCGCTATGACGGGGAGAACAAGTGCCTTTCGGCTTCGTTAAGGGCATTATTACACCCATAACAGTAATTCTTAGAAGTCCAAGACAGCGGCAGAAGACGAATCTAAGAACTGTAACTAATCAAAAAAGTTACTTTAAAAAATATAATATGCTATAAAAAAAACCAAGTGTGAATCCTGTCTCGCCACATAAGTGGAACTGAAGGTAGTAGCTTTCAGTTCCATTTCAGTTTAAGGTTACCGAAACAGTTAGAAATATTTTTAAACCGAATATAAACTCAGTTCACTAACCACTACTCTCTAACCGCAATAGTAATTTTATTGAGACTATAAGCTCCAGGCATGTTTTGCATACGTAATAGTATAAATCAGCTGCCATACATAACGTCGCCTCATTAGGATCATTATCTCATCTATATGAGAGTTCAATGATACTTTTTTTTTTTTTTTTTTTTTTCCGGATGGGAAATCATCAAATGACCCCCCCCCCCCCGCTCTGGGCGGAGCGGAAGGGAGTGTCAGACTTGTACTGACTAAAACCCACCCATATTCCTTCTTTGCCTTTGTGTTCCAGGGCCACGGTATCTCTTTCGAACAGTCCCGCAGCCCTGGCAGGCATCGGCCCTTGCGGACCCCTACTTATTTGCTGACGTCTCTTTGAGGCGCGCGTGGAACACGAACGCGCCGTCGGCACGGCCTGTCGACATAAGACGGCCGGACGGCGAGCTAGCCCATAACTCGCCCACCACAGGCCCGCGCCTACAGTGGCCGGGAGCCACCACGTGACCCCCGACGCCCAGGGCGTCTCCCGCGGCGGCTGGGACGTGAGGTTCTTTCCCTCTCACGTCCCGCCAGCTCCTTCACTAGCATGACTGCTTCGCAGAAGGTGACGAGGTGACGGCTTCCCATTCCCTCTCGCTCCGGACCATGGCTTGAACCAGGGCCCGACGCGAGAGATCGCCGCCGCCAATCGCCGCTACAAGGACACGGCGGTGCTCCGCCCAAGGGGGGCAGACCTCTACGGTGTGCTCCACCGTGTCCTTTCAATGATACCTTTTGACTTTGATGTGATCATTAGAGTTTATTGTAGTGCCGAAGATTGAGTAGGTCTTACTTTTGCGTGTGTATGTACTGTGCGAGGGTGCGAATGTGTGTTTGATCAATATCATAACAGACCATAACATCACGCCTGTAATCGCCGAAGGGTTAGGCAGAGGTGTACCTAATAGTACACCCACATTTCGCAAGTTATGTTTAAGTCATATGAAATACAGGGCGAGCCTATTGTCGTCAACTGGAGGCAAATCCAGACTCCGTGGGTGCTACTGAGAAATTCCTGATGGAAAAACTCAATAAAACTTTGCCCGACCTGGGAGTCGAACCCAGTACCTAATGCTCAGCAGTCGCCAACGAAGCAGTCAATATCATAGCTATCATAATGTGTTGTACTGCTCGTAGCATAATAGTTAGCGAACATAAAACATAATTACAAGTGTGATATACAATATCTTTGGAAGTTTCAATGTGGCTTCATTCATTCATATTTTTAAGGGCATGAATCGATCGATAGTAGCTTTTTACGGGCTTAATTTAGTTTCATCATCATCTGCCTAGCCTTTTCCTAACTATTTTGGGGTCGGCTTCCTATCTAACCGAATGCAACTGAATGCCATTTACATGGAGCGACTGCCTATCTGACCTCCACAACCCTGTTAGTACTGGGTAATATGATACCCCTTGGTAAGACTGGTTGTCAGACTACGACTGTCAAAGATCTACAAATGACAACCAGGACCAACGGCTTAACGTGCTTTCCGAGGCACGGAAGAAACTCGGAGTATAATGGGTGTTCACCCATTCACAGACCAACCTAGGCAAGCGCGGCTTAACCTGAAGATCGACCCGAGCGGCTGTTATTATCTACGCAACAAATAAAAAAAAATATATAGAAAAGTCGTGCGTCGTCGTCTTAACGTTTATTTATTTACGTTCAAACGATTCAGAAGCTTCAATAAATTGATTGCACAATTCGCAAAGTCGTGCAGTAATCGAGTTAACACGTTTTATCGATAAATAAATTGTAACTTTAAATCGCCGTAAAGTTTCACCCGAGTTCACTTACTTTCGCTCAAAAGTGTAACTTTCAGTTTCGTGTTTACTAAGAATACTAATATTGCGTTTTCGAGATCAGTGTGTACAAGCGGACGTGCCCTGAATTTTTATTGATTGTTTGTTGTAATGAAATTGAAAACACGGCGTTATTAGGGGACTTTTCGTAGGGTTGTTTGTTGGCAATAGGATCGCCCCCTATTACGTGGGACTTGAACATAATTAGCGAAATGTGGGTGTACCATTAGGTACACCTCTGCGGCGTGATGTTATGTATCGTTTATTTTAAAGAAAGACCAAACTGTTTCAGTTTATGTTCCTTTGATACGCAAACCACTTAAGTGAAAATGTGACCATAACAGTTAAAACAGCTCTTTTGCACTGCATTTGTACCTACCTAGCTGATTGGCTATCAAATGATTTCTAAGACAGTTCAGAAGCTACGGGTTTGTAAAAATAAGTTAGCGCTGATATATAAGGCAACATGAGTCATAACAAACATGTCTTATTGCTTTAAGCCTACTCATTGGCTACTCATTGGCAATTTGAGTTTGTAACACGTTGCGTTTGAGTAGTGCGGACAATTGGCCTATCCATATAAGGTCTATCTTTTCATACACGAAATATTTTAAGAGTAACTTCTATTAGTCGTAAAGTCGCCATAGCAACGAAAAAAAAAAAATAAGTGTGTTTTTTTTTTTACAAAATTATTTTAATTCAAAAATTTTTTGAGATAAAACCTTTTCTTACATATTCTAACAATGACAGTAGGTAAATACGACGTAGTAAACTACCATAATGGATGCTTAAAAATAAGGAGCCAGTATTTATTTTGTGGGTCAAGTTATTTTAAATTATTTATTTTTAATAAAAAAAAATACTCAGATTAAAAAAAAAATCCCTTGAAATGGCTTTGTTATAGCTGTTAGATGATTCCCTGAAAATATTTCGTGAATAGTTAGACCCTATAGATATAGGAAATATATAGGTAAGATACTCATATACTGCCTCGTTGGTTTCGTGGGTGCAAGCGCGACTGCTGAGCGTGAGGTGCTGGGTTAGATTCCCAGGTGGGATAAAGTGTTATTGGGTTTTTCCAGCAGGCATTTCTAAGTAACAGCCACGGAGTCTGGACTTGCACCCGAATAATGGCAATAGGCTCGCCCCCTATTACATGGGACTTAAACATAACTGGCGAAATGTGGGTGTACTATTAGTTACACCTCTGCCTAACCCTTTGGGGCCTGTGTAAACTCATATAAACCGTTCAGATCTCTGAAGACTTTTGTAATTAAAGTACAGCATCAACCAATTACTTTGTAGCAAAAGAAAATTCATACACTCGTCTCACAGAACTCTAAACATGATAACGAGCAACAAAAGATGCCACATTCTCAAACAAAGCCGTGAGTACAAGTCAGTCAAGATCAAAATGCGAGCATCTCACATCCGTAATAATCAGGAGAAAGTGCAAATTCTTGCAAATGCCTCTCATAATAAAGTAATTTTATTGACGGCGAGTAAAAAGAGAAGCTACCGTCTTATTCAGGTCAAGTGCTGCTATTGTTTTGCTTATGAGCCATAATTTGATGTGCTTGCATGTTTTATACAGGATGAGCTTTTGAGTTGGTGCTTCTGGGCGAAAATATAAGTTTGCATTGAGAAAAGTGATGAGTCTGATTATTTTTAGAAATATATTTAAAAATAGTAAACATCCCGTTTTCAATGTTGTTATTGATAATACAGTTTTATGTTATCATTTCTGTTTTTTCGATCATTTTTAAATTTTTTTTTAAGAAAAAACACCTTGCTGCACACTAGGAATTTCTCCTGTCAGATACACAAACAGCCAGACCCGGGTTCGATTCCTGGTTAAACCAGAACCTTAAAACTCACCACTTTTCTCAAAAATTGAGCTGGTATTGCCATTTTCATCCATTTCATTTTCATTTATTTAGGCGATACCCATCACACAACATACGCCTGTCCCCACCCCCCTACCTCTATCCCACGCCTATCCTCCGCCAATCCCTGGTTGTTTAAAAGTTCTATGTAATAGTGGGCGAGCCTATATCCATCAACCAAACACAAATCTAAACCATCCTGTAGATAAATGGTTAAATTGCCAAAAAGTTGACGTAGTGCAATATTTCTTGTCAAAAATGTCTCGTTCGTCTCGCTTTTGGATTGTATGATATGTTAAGGGTGACATTGAGTTAATAACAGCTTTCTCTGTATAATGTCACTTTGTGACTGTTCGTCTGCTAAGTGGTATCATCATCATGTTAACTGGTAATGGTCTAGCGCCAACAATGAATAGTCACTTTATTATGTGCACGGAGCACCATATAAATTATAGATGTAAATAGAGAAATTCACAAAAAGAACAACACAATGCGTTTCTAAACTGCAGACAGATTTCTGCAGCAATGATTCGGGCTTAGTATTGCCGCTTTTGTGGCTCATGAATGTAATCGGTTTGAGGAGAACCGAGGGTCATGTCGAACTATAAGACAGATAAGTCAGTATCTACTATGATAAAAAGTTGTTGATAATGCTTTTGCTTGACTACCTCCCTCAAAGAAAAATTAAAAGAGATTGATATACTGACCCTGCCTTCACTTTATATCTTAGATTGTATTTTATATGTCCGCAAAAATCGAGGGCTTTACAAAATTAGAAGCGACTTTCATAATATAAATACACGCAGTAAACACGAAATTGTAATACCTAAATTCAGATTAACAAAAACTAGCAAGTCTTTTGTTATAAACAGTATACGCTTTTATAACAAGTTGCCAAAGTTGACCGATGGAAAGTTCAAAAACTACATCAAACGTGTCCTTATTAAAAAAGCTTATTACAAAATCTAGGACTATGTTGAAGATAAAGAAGTTTGGCTTTAGTTCCTTCTGCGCATGCGGCTTCCCTGGTAGCTCATAAATGACACAAATATGTGGATGTCTCTAACTATTCTTAATCTCATTTTTTCTTTTCTTTCGAATCAGATTTTTACAATAGTTATCAAATCATTTATACATATTTTGCTCAGATTAGTTACAGCACTGATAACAATATTTGTGACACTTGTTTAATTTAGTACTTTACAATATTTTTTTTTTACCTTTGTATAGATTCTTTTTTATCGATTGTTTGTGAATGTGTGAACATTGTAGGCTTTGTAGATTCCCAGCTGCTTGTTAACTTTTAATTTTGTTCTACATTTTTTGTGTAGTAAGCAACGACTTATTGTCGGGCCTACGCTGTGCCCCCATACTTAAGTACAAATGCTGTATCCATGATAATATTGTAATACCAAATGATTTGAAAAGAGTAACCAAGGAGTTTCTTGCCGGTTCTTCTACATAGGAAACGACCAACATGAACTGTGCACCATTTTGTCGACGTTTTTTATGTGCCCATCTAGGCCTATGTGAAATAAAATATTTTGATTTTCTTGGTCAAGTGGTCGCAAGCCCGACTGCTGAGCATGAGGTCCTGGGTTCGATTCACAGGTCGGGAGTCTGGATTTGCGCCCGATTGAAGATAATAAGCTCGCCCCCTATTACATGGGAGTTAAACATAACTAGCGAAATGTGGGTGTACTATTAGGTACACCTCTGCCTAACCCTTCGGGGATTACAGGCGTGATGTTATGTTATGTAACAATATTTTATCAAGTTGTTAACCCTGCTACCCATGCTTCAGAGGATCGGGTCTATAGAAATGAATAAGTAGCCATACCAAACGTAAGACTGTCTCTTTGATGTACTGGTCGCAGGTGCTTCTGCTGAGCTTGAAGCCCTGGGTAATATCACCCTAGTGACTACTCCAGGTCGGGCAGTATTATTGGGAGTTTCCATAAGGAACGTATTAGCAGTAGCCTTAGTCTGAATCTGTGTCCGGTTGATGACAATTCGCTCACCCCCAATGATATTATAAAGAAACGTTCATACCGAGCGGCGTTCAAATATCGTTGCGTTGTTACTAATGCGATAGATAATACGGAACGTATGATACAGAAAGAGATAGCTATTGCTCTTGAAGTACTTAAATTACGACAATTGTCTGAATTTGTCTATGGTATATGAGTAGAGGAAGACCAAAGAAACGATGGATGGATTGTGTAAAGAATGATATGGCAAGAAAGGAGGTGTCTGGCGAGATGACGAGTAATAGAGAAGTATGGAAGAAGAAGACATGCTGCGCCGACCCCAAATGAATTGGGATAAGGGCAAGAGAATGATTATGATGTCTGAATTTGTCTGCAACAATTTGCGCGTGCTGGTGCGATATCTACCTCTTTTTATTCATAATGTCATTGCTTACAGATGTTACATGGGACTTCAACGTGACTTGCGAAGCGTGAGTGTGGGTTTACGAATAGGTATACTTTGCCAACCCCTAAGGAAAGAATTACAAGGCTAAAAAATAATATTCTTATCTCTATCAATTTATGTGGGCAGCCCTACCCCGATCTAGTTTTCGGGGCGTGCGTGAGAACTGCAGCACTGCGCAATGGCAACATTGCACTGCACTGGTCGCGTTTAGATAAAAAATAAGTTCATAGCCTGCACTAGGTTAACTCGTTGCTTTAATTTTATGTAACCTACCGGATATTGTATGTGTGGTGGACATTACTGTTGTTGGGTTAACAAGAATAAAAGCGCTATTTTTATCAAATTTTGGCTTTTTTCTTTTTTTATCATGTACCTTCGTCCGTGAAATGAAAAGATGGTTTCAAACCGACTAAATATTAAAAACACGTATGTGTACAGCCAGAAGACGTTGCGGCAGACCGTTGTAGAATATGGTGGGACGAGCTGGACCAGCGACCAGTGGTCTACATTGGCCCTGGATCGAAACAACTGGAAGTCATGGGGAGAGGCCTTTGCCCAGCAGTGGGATGACGTAGTCTAACAGTATCAGTAGCAGTGTGTTCCATCAGAGATCCAGAGAAACTTCCTAGGTACTGAAGACAGTCACTGACTTTATTGAATGTCTTATTGTCTTTTAGAGACATAGACTGAACTCGCGCATGAGGTTCTTTTGTTTTTTCCAGGCACAAACATAGCATTTCCTGCGTCTGAGACACAGCTTCCTCTCTTTGAGAGAGAGTTCATTTTTCCACCACAAGGGAACCAAACATGAACACCACAAGGGAATAAAATATGGGAAACAACACGCAATGGGTGTGCGTGGGTGTTCACATGTTTTATGAGTAGTCTGTCGAAATGACATATGACAATTCGTCAAAGCTGTGTGATGGAAATACGAATTATTTAAGTACTTATTGTGGGAGCAAAATGAGAGAGAATCATGCAAAGGTAGAAACTGGAAAGTAACATAAAATTTATACCTACCTTTGTCAGTATTTATAAACTGCTTGTTATTCTGCGTATAAAGCTGAGGATTTCTACAAATTTCTCAGTACACAGGTAATCTAAGTTTTGAAAAATGTGAATTCAATGAATTGCCAATTTTTTTTTTTGAGTTTTCTCGTCATACCATAGACCCTGTTTAAGTATTCCACCTGTTTCATAAATATTTTAATAAAATCATAAATTTAATAGACTTATACTGTCACTTACGGAATATCTTCCGTGATTGTATAATAATATTTAAAAAAAAAAATAAAAAAAAATGTCTTGCAGAAAAATATACTAACGCGTGGCTGGAGAAACGTCAAGAAAATTAAATGCACAGTCTTAAAATTGGTGATTCGTATCAATGGAAACTTAGCCATACGTACTAGTTTGTTTATGATATGATCAAAATAATTATAACTAAGCCACTAGCACTACCACTAATAAATAACGAATCATAAAAAAAATCGTTATTGATTAGTTAGTGGCTTAGTTATCTATTATTCTATTGTATCTATTAATCTATCAAGCTGTATTACTTAAACAAAAAGGCAGTAAATCTAATAGAAAGTGTACTTTATGTGTGCCAATGATATCTTTGCTTAGATTTTGTGATCTCATCTTAATTAATGGCGAGTAACGGAAAAAATGTACACAGAAAGTCATCCGTGCTTTTTATGTGAAAATTGGTAAAAGCATGGCTATTTACTTATCGAGTTAAATTTATTTGATTGTATTGTGTACCTAGATTTTGCCCTCGGTTTCGCTTGCGTTGTGCTCTCAAACGATCCCACGAGAACGTTTTAAATAATATTTAGTCTATGACACTCGGGGATAATGTAGCTTCCCATTGATAAAAGAATTTTCGGGATCCGATCACTAATTCGAAAGATTACCCTCGACATCAAAGCTTCACCTCTTTATAATATTAGTACAGATTAATACATTACCTATTTAAATTAAAGAATCAGACGTTACTTTGCGAAATTCCATGACATTAAACGTAACAACGGTAACAACATACTCATACTATTATTATTATTTTTTAGTTTAGTTAGTTTCACGATTGTCTGGCAGTTTGAGTACTATATGCGGCCTACCCAAATGTCCTTTCTTTGGTATTGTTCGTCGTGTCGTTGAGCTCCTTGGATTATGAGTCGAGCTACACGATCACTGACAAATGCTTGCACTGTCTGGACAGGTCCACTCAAATCTGTGTGGTTATTTCTTCAAAAAATCTCAGACATTAATCTACATGGTCCTCATATGACTTGAGCAATGTCTGGACTTTAAAAGAGACGGTGACCTCTGAGTTTGTTTCGGATGCTTCTTCTCAGAGTAGTCAGGTACGAAACACCGGCTCCATCTAGTTTTAAAACATAACATGTTGACATGTAAAAGAGTTTTGTAAACCAATTTACAGAAATAAATATGATTTTATGATTTTTTTATGATTTTTTAAAACACATGTTACGTGTCTTATGCTGTTTGGTGCCCGAGTTGTCGATTCAACACACCAGCTGATGATGCCCCGTGCAGTTTCGAGTATAGGTTTCGGTGCATGGCATGCTAATTATTATTGTTTTTCCTGCATGTGTATATTTTTGTGGGCGGGTGGGCAGTGCATGCAGCACTGCTTTCCTGCCCGCAAAAATATGCCTGCTTCCAAGCCTGGATCTTTTTCACGGAATTAAAACTACATATTTTGCCTTACATTTAATTACCTAATTGTTATTAGAGTAGCTTTTATTGACTTTGAGGGACTTACAGCTAAACGATAACACGTCTGTCTTCGAGGATTAACAACGCTAGTCGAGGAAGGTCCGTCGATGGGTGACCATCCCTAACATTTCAGGACTCCTCCGTGCATCAGCAGGCACGTAAAACTGTCGGTCACGGCTCTTATTGTTAGTAGAACGTTGTTATGGGTAGTAGAAGGTCAAAAGTCTGACGATCAGTCCACCAAGTAGAACTGAGTTTTAGAGATCTGATAAGGAGGTAGGTTAGACTGGAGGCTGTTCCAAACAGTTACTTACCTTCCCCATCTTTGGAAATCATAACTACAATATGAAGCTCTAAATTCCTTAGTTTCATAGATTCTAATCATTAAGACTTTTTAAGTCAAAAAAAAAATCATTATATTCCTGTCCTTGTCCCATGTTACAACACGGCGCAACACGTTTTTTTCTTCAATTCTCCTCTGTCAACCGTCACGCTATCATTTACTCCTTTACCTTTCATATCATTCCTCTCCCTCTCCATCCTTCCACCTTTATATTCAAGTCAAAACAAAATTATCAGATTTAATAACAATTTATTTGGACTCGCTCTATATTATTTTTTCAAAATGTTTCTTAAATAAATGCCAGCTTCATATAGCCTCATTCAGCTAACTTTTTCAGCCAATCACAGTGCCTTAAGGTTTTAAATAGCACTAACACAGTATGACCGTTGCTCACACAAATTTTACAGGCGTCGAGCGCCTCTTAAAATTACATTTAACAAAATTTGCTTCCAGAATCTTCATCGTTCTGTTATTAATTAATAACCTAGTTAGAATAAGATTAACATCTAATTAAACTATGACTTATGCATCGTCCTCGGGTCCCGTCTTAAGCACCACGCGTGTTTGCTTCTGTAATAAAAAACAGTATAATGTGTAAGCATGTCTTAAGTATTAGTAGATAACCATCAATTACTTCTGTGAGATCGAAATCTTTCTGAAAAAAACAAAAAGGCGTATTTTAAGTTGAGATAGTTCTTTCTCACACCATCTCATACCTCAGACCATTTCAAACTCCGTTTACAGTCCTTGAGTAGTCAGTGGCCCTAAAGTCTGACAGCCAGTCATACCAAGGGGTATCGTATTACCCAGTACTAACTGGGTTGTAGATGCCAGATAGGCAGTCGTTCCATGTAAAATACTGGTATTCAGCTGCATCCGGTTAGACAGGAAGCCGACCATAGTTGGGAAAAAAAGGCTAGGCAGATGACTTTACCAAGATTATGTCTGGACTTTAAAAGAGACTATGACCTCTGAGTTTCTTCTCAGAATATTAAAGTACAGAAGTGATAAGATAAATGATAATGATAATATAATGAATGATGATATGATAATTGTATTAGTGAATAAGTCGTTGGAGTGCCATAAACAAATAAACAAATAAATAAATAAACAAATAAACAAAAAACAAATAAACAAATAAACAAATAAACAAATAACCAAATAAACAAATAAACAAATAAACAAATACACAAATAAACAAATAAACAAATAAACAAATAAACAAATAAACAATAAACAAATAAACAAAAAAGAAGTCATCTAAGGGTGTCACCACACCAATTGATCGATCGCCGATCACCACTCGATCGATGGTAGAAATGAGGACGATCGATCAATTGGTCTAGTAGAAACTGTCGATCGACGTCGACTTATCCATTCTACCATCGATCGATGGCCTCGATCGACAATTGATCGTTTGGAGTCGTGACACCCTAAAAGTGTGTGTAAAAACCAATTAACAAAATAAATATCACTCAATGATTGCCTTCTACTCACTTTAAGAAATGGTTAAGTTCTCTCCTGTTGCATGATGACCAGGTCTTGGCAGGGTTCTTGGGATTGTAATTAGCGGCCATGATGTACCTCTGGCCTCGACAGTCGTTGTTGGGAGGTCCGTCGTGGGACATACCGAGACTGAAATGATTATAGAGAACTTTGGTTAAAACTATCGCAAGAAATAATTATTATGAAGCAGTGTGTGCGGAGTCGCGATACCCCTTGATTCTACAGAAGCCCTAAAGTGCGACAACCAGTCTGACCAAGGGTTATCGTGTTATCCAGTAACTGGATACTGGAGGTTAGATAGGCAGCAGTAGCGAAGGGTCAATTTTTGTAAGAGGTAAGCCGGAGTACATATCTTTAATGTGATTATATTATTTGTCTATAGAATACTGACTGTGCTATTTTTCAAAGGTAAGAATCGAGTTGTATGGAACCTTTGCCACTGATCAAAACACCAGGCTGAAGATGTTGTGTGGGCTGGCTTCAAAAGGTGGAATACTATGCTACTAATGATACCTTGTATCATTTTTGAGCTTAATTGATCGAACAAAGAGTGTAACCCCGGAATTCTTCCAAAGTAAATTATATGGGAGCTATCATGGTTTGTACTCATTGCAGGAATATTGAAGAACAATTCATTCGTCTAAGAACAGGCACAAATAGCTGATATAAAATCAGACTTGATCATTGTTATTTATATGCTCATCACTTACGTATTTTTACAATAAAAAACTTTTTGTTTAATCATAATAAATTCCACTTTAAAATTAACACTGTCTAGTCCATCTGCGAATTCCACACACAGACACACACACACACAGATACAGAATACACACACACAAACAAAGAACACACGTACACAGATAAAGAATCTATGGAGCTTCGATTTAGCACAAAGATTGAATGGAGTAAACACTCCAATATTCACACTTACCAAATATTTGGCACTTAATGGCTAGGATTCTGTGAATCTAATTAGCAGCTAGATCAAGTCACACGTCGTCGCTATTATTAGCCCAAATAAACTACTATCGTGTATCATGTAACATTGATTGACACTAGGAAACACGGCTTGTGTCCTATAAACGGCAATTGGTCATTATACAGTCTACTACACATTTTTTAGCAATTGAATAATGTTAAATTTGTCACTCTCAATTATATCTATCTAGTTAGGAAGAACGATACAATGCATAAGAAAAATATAACAAACAAATGACAATATTAAAACCAGGCGCTTCCCTCACTTGGGAACATTCGTTCAAGATTCGATTTTGTAGAGAAACAATTGAATCTGAATTGTCTGAACCAACGCGTGACTGCTGGACAATGAGGTCCTGGGTTAGATTCCCAGGTTGGGCAAAGCGATATTGGGTTTTTCCATCAGGAATTTCTCAATAGCAGCCATGGAGTCTGGATTTGTGCCCGGTTGATGGGGAATAGGTTCGCCCGCTATAACACGGGACTTAAATATAACTGGCGAAATATGAGTATACTAATAGGTACTCCCAAGCCTACCCCTTCGGGGATTACAGGCGTGATGATGAATGTATGGTAAGAAACGATCCATGTGTAGGGCAATTGAACACAAGAGTATTTGACGATATAAATAACAATAAGTATGAATGTAAATGATAGACTGCTTGGCGACATTGACGCGATCATAAGAGAAGCGTTTAAAATACTTGTAACGGATCAGACAGAATTGTTACAACCAAGTGTAACAGCCAGTCGCCAGCTGTACAGCCGTAACCCAGGAAGCTTCAATCAACTCGCCTCATCTTCAAGAATATACTACTAACGCCATCTACCGGCATTGAACGCAACTAGTATAACAGCAGCCATTAAGATCTACTGATGCAATCTACTTAACAGATTAATTAGCGCCATCTATCAATATGTAAAGACACTAATAATGTTGTAGTCATTTTAAATATTAATAACTTGTCCTTTTCTCTGAGTATTCATTTTATTAATTTGCAAATATTACTGTAAATCATATTCAATTGTAGAAGTTTACTTTATAAAACCTATAGCTTATATTCTTATAATTATTGTAATAAGTATGTCAATTTAAGTAAGTGTTACGAATATTTTACAATAATAAAAAGGGGATGTTAGTTTGACTTCCTGTGGGCGGCGGGACTTTATCGCTAGCGCGACTGAGGTTAACAGCGAGATTCATTTTTGTATTGGCGACTTCATATTTTTTTTGTTAAATACATATTGTATTATAGTGTGTACTTCTCATTTCCACTACTGAACACCCATTACAATTCAGAAGTGGGATGGAAGAATTCCACGGCCCATATATGCACGGCTTAGGGAGACGGTCGCCAAGCGTCGACTCTGAAGAAAATGGTGGCCGCCAGGAGGAAAAAAGTCCCGTTTTTTTTTCATCGCAGTCCTCTTTTTGTGAGTTACCCGCCAACAAAAGACCAAGAATAACACACCTGGACACAGAGGTCATTCCTAAATTCGATCCAGCGAAGAAAAGTGTAAACGTGATTGGATGGCTTCACAAGATAGATCAACTGGGCGACATATATAACTGGGAAGAAAGGGACAGGGTCTTCGTGATGCAAACTCGTCTACGCGGCGCAGCGCGCGACTGGTACGACGACCTGGAAGATTACAGCGCCACGTGGGGCACTTGGAAGGAATGGCTAACAAAGGCGTTTCCACGTACCACCGATTTCGTCGACCGCCTGGAAGAAATGCTGGCACGCCAAAAAGGGAACGAGACCATGACCCGATACTACCATGATAAAATATCTTTAATGAAAAAGTGTGGGCTGGATGGGGAGAACGCAATGTCGTGCCTCATCCGTGGATTGCCGGTTGAACTGCGTGCGAACGCGAAAGCATGCGGCTACAAGACTCCCGAAGAACTATATTACGGGTTCCTTTCGTCACTCGAAAACTACGGGGCTGAAAAAAACAGACGATCCACCGACCAGAAGCTGATCAAGTCGACTTGGCATCGGGGCTCTACGGCAGGGAACCCTGCTCCGAAGGTGTGCTATAACTGTCGGCGACCGGGGCACGAAGCCCGGGATTGCCGAGCTGCACCCGCCACACGCTGCCAGGTCTGCCAGCGCGCGGGACACTCTACCAACGCCTGCTGGTATGCGGCTGGGGGGAGCTCGCGGGACATGCCGGCGCCACCGCAAAGAAATCAACAGGTACGGCAGGTTTATCATGTTACCACAGAAATTATTTCAGATTTATACCGTAAACAAGTGTATATTAATGGTTTTGAAGCAATCGGCTATATTGATACTGGCAGTAAGGTTAATATAATCACGATGCAAGCGATCGAAAAGTCGCGATCATGTATATTACCATCAAATGTTGTAATGAGAGGATTTGGAGGTTTACTTGTAAACTCTCTAGGGAAAGCGTCCATAGATCTAGTTATAGATAATATAAGTTTACAAACGTGTGCCGAGATAACAAATGCAAACCTCAACGATATAGATTTAATTGTGGGGCAGCCTATTATTAATCAGCCGAACTTAAACTTAATTATAACCTGTAAATTTGTGAAATTAATTGTAAATAGTGCGTACGTCTGTCCCTTATCAAACATCCGTCTGTCTAGCCAGGACTTTATAACAAAAGTCCCCCTATTCTTGTTCGACAACATCGAAGTCCTGCCGGGTTCGAGTGCAGAGGTACGCGTCTACTCATCATATGATTTGACGCCAAGTGAAATACTTGTTACCCATGCACGTTTGTATTCTATGGGTGATGAATCGTACTATATACCAGAGTTAGTCTTGAAAAATACACCAACATTACAATTACGCTTAATTAATTTAGGTGATTCTTGTTTACAATGGTCCTCGGGCCGACTGATTGCGCGCGCAGATACGTTCAGACAAACCGATGTAGCATTCGTTACTCAAAGTTGTGCCGCTAATAGTACACAGGATTATGTTCAGCCAAACAAAACATTTGTATTGTCTGACCTAGATATTGGCGAAATGGAAGAAAAACATTCTAAATTATTATTACATTTACTAAATAAGTATCGTAGTTGTTTTGCTGAATGTAGCAGTGAACTGGGTTGTACGGATTTAATTGAAATGCATATTTCTACCACTTCAGAAACACCTGTGTTTTGTAAGCCCTATCGATTGTCCTACAAAGAAAATGAAATAGTGCAGGAAAAGGTGAATGACCTTTTATCCGCGGGAATAGTGCGAGAATCAAACTCCGAATACGCAAGTCCTGTAATTCTAGTTAAAAAAAAGGGAGGCGACTATCGGTTATGCATCGACTACCGCGCTCTCAACGCACGTACTGTAAAAGATCGATTCCCTCTTCCACACATTGATGATCAGATCAATCGACTATCGGGAAAAGTGTACTTTACTGTTCTTGATATGGCGCAAAGTTACTATCAAGTTAAAATAGCGGAAAATTCAATTCATAGAACCGCCTTCATAACATCGACTGGACAGTATGAATTTTTAAAAATGCCGTTTGGTTTGGCTAACGCGCCGGCGGTTTTCTCACGATTAATTCGTAAGGCTTTAGGGTCCCTAGATAATAAAATAGCTACATATCTTGATGACGTTACTTTGCCCACTGTTACAATAGAAGAAGGTTTAAACCTATTGGAAGATGTTTTGAAACTTCTCTCTCGTGCTAATTTAAAACTAAATTTAACTAAGTGCTCTTTTTTGAAAACTAGTGTAAATTACTTGGGTCATGAGGTTACTGAGGGGTCTGTACGCCCGGGGCAAGCAAAAATTACTAGTGTAATTAATTTTAGGCAGCCGCGAAACGTACATGAACTACGTCAATTCATCGGTTTAGCATCGTATTTTCGTAAATTTGTAAGAGGATTCGCTGAGATTGCCCGACCTTTAACCAGCCTAACAAAAAAAGACGTAGCCTGGATGTGGGGTTCTGAACAAGAACATTCTTTTAATCTGTTAAAAACCACGTTGACTGAGCGACCTGTGTTAGCAATTTATGACCCGCATGCGAAAACGGAAATCCATACAGATGCTAGTAGCTTGGGGTTAGGTGGTATTCTACTTCAATATCAAAATGATGGTGATTTAAAACCTGTTGCTTATTTTAGTCGCGTTACTAGTAGGGAGGAAATGCACTATCATAGTTATGAGCTGGAAACTCTCGCCGTGGTTGAATCTCTAAAACGCTTCCGTATTTACGTCACAGGTATCCCAGTTAAGGTGATTACCGATTGTGCAGCATTAAGAACCACACTGACTAAAAAAGATTTGATACCTCGTATAGCCCGATGGTGGCTAACGATCCAGGACTTCGATATTGAAATCGAATATCGCCCTGGCCACCGTATGCAACACGTTGACGCGCTCAGTCGCAACCCGGTTGAAAGCGTTCCTATACTTAGCATTGATGAAGCTGACTGGCGCCTCACGCTACAGTTGCAGGACGATACGGTTCAAACTATTATTCGACAGATTAATGCGGGCACGAATAATCCGGATATAAATAAAAATTATACCATTGTTAACGGATGCCTGTTTCGAAAAACTTTACACGGCGATCGATTCGTAATACCTAAACTGTCAAAGTGGTCATTGCTACAAAAATACCATGACCAAGTTGGGCACATAGGTTTCGAAAAGTGCGAAAAGACAATAAAATCAAAGTTTTGGTTCTCTGGTATGACTCGGTTTATACGAAAATATGTAAATGCCTGCTTACAATGTGCTTATGCTAAGGGGAATTATGGGAAAGTAGAGGGCGAGCTGCATCCCATTGAGAAAGTAGCAAAACCAATGCACACCCTACATATAGATCATTTGGGCCCGTTTTTGAAAACACGCCGTGGTTACTCCTACATACTTGTAATGATTGATTCTTTTACGAAATTTGTATTTGCTCGACCTGTTAAAGGCACTGGTTCTATAGAAACTATTCAGAACTTAAAGGAAATAATATCTACTTTTGGCAATCCTCATAGAATAGTTACAGATAGAGGCGTCGCTTTCACTAGTCGGTATTTTAAAGAGTTTTCTATACAAAAACAGTTCAAGCATGTATTAAATGCAATTGCTTGTCCACGATCAAACGGTCAGGTCGAACGAGTAAACAGAACCATTGTAAACGGCCTAAACACTACTGCTGAAAGTGAATGCACATGGGATGATAAACTTTCAGATGTAGTCTGGGGTATAAATAACAGTCCTCATGCTGTTACAGGATTCTCTCCCTTTAGTCTTATGTTTTCGCATGACAATGCCTTATTACCTGCTTACCCTGTAAATGTTGGTACAAACATTGACCCTCAAAAGCAGTTACTGGAACGAAGACGCAATGCAAAGTTGCGCATTGATAATAATATGGCAATTATGAAAGGTCAGTATGATAAGAGGCATAAGAAATGTAGGAAATATAATGTAGGTGAATTGGTTTTGTGGAAGGGAGGTTTATCTCGTGACCATACAGTTGGGGTCACTAAAAAGTTAGGGAGTCTGTTTACGGGACCATACAAGATCACTAAAATAGACCATACTATTGACCGATATACAATAAATAGCATTCAAGGGGTCAAAGGATATAAAAAGTTTAGTGCAGTAGTTGCTGGTGATTCACTTCGCTTGTATAAGTCATCAGTGCCAGACAGCTCTACAGATTCTGATCATGAAGTAGATAGGGATGATTTAATAGATTTATTGGAGAGTTAATTATAATACCAATTGTTTGCAATAGATATGTTGTTGTGGGTCTACTTTATTGTACAAATATTATTGTTTTAACTTCCTCTGATAATTTTAAATTAAATAACTACCTTATATTATAAATAGTCGTATTATTCCAATTTAAACATTCAACACATTAAAAGTATTGCCCTAACCACAGAACACAACAACTTTAAACTTGATACAGATTAGGGTACTCATTATAGAACAAAATCTATTTGAGACTCAAACAAATTATAATTGCTAAACTGGGTGATACAGATAATCTGTGTGTATATCTGTCCTGCTATACTGTGTGATACAGCAGATAGGTCTGTGTGAATACCTATCCTGCTATACTGTGTGACATGGCAGAAAGAACTGTGTGAATATCTATCATGCTATACTGTGTGACATGCAGAAAGAACTGTGTGATACAGCAGATAGGTCTGTGTGAATACCTATCCTGCTATACTGTGTGATATGGTAGAAAGAACTGTGTGAATATCTGTCCTGTTCTACTGAGTGATACTATAGATAAATCTGTGATTATGTATCGAGTTATACTTGCTGTTTGATCTGAGTGAATGGCTTTCCAATTATGCTTTGTGAAACTTTAGACAGATCTGAGTGCACTTCGCTGTGTGCCATGTGAGGTGTCAAATAAATAAATAAATCTATGTTAATAGCTGAACGCTTATTTAATACATAATTATGTTATAAAAACTCGAATGTATCATAAAGAAAGAACATATTTCATAATTATGTATATCCAGAATATACTGTGGGCTGTTTGTTTCCAGGTACCGCCAAAAATGGACTCTGGTGCCACTACTTCTGCTGAAGGAGCTGGAGCCCAACGCCGTGGAGGACCACGACAATAGCAGGATGGCCGAGTGTAACAGCCAGTCGCCAGCTGTACAGCCGTAACCCAGGAAGCTTCAATCAACTCGCCTCATCTTCAAGAATATACTACTAACGCCATCTACCGGCATTGAACGCAACTAGTATAACAGCAGCCATTAAGATCTACTGATGCAATCTACTTAACAGATTAATTAGCGCCATCTATCAATATGTAAAGACACTAATAATGTTGTAGTCATTTTAAATATTAATAACTTGTCCTTTTCTCTGAGTATTCATTTTATTAATTTGCAAATATTACTGTAAATCATATTCAATTGTAGAAGTTTACTTTATAAAACCTATAGCTTATATTCTTATAATTATTGTAATAAGTATGTCAATTTAAGTAAGTGTTACGAATATTTTACAATAATAAAAAGGGGATGTTAGTTTGACTTCCTGTGGGCGGCGGGACTTTATCGCTAGCGCGACTGAGGTTAACAGCGAGATTCATTTTTGTATTGGCGACTTCATATTTTTTTTGTTAAATACATATTGTATTATAGTGTGTACTTCTCATTTCCACTACTGAACACCCATTACACAAGGTCGGATCAGGCAGAATACCTACTTCAAAAATATAGTAAATAATAATATAGTCTTCTTCTTAGCGTATCAATGGTAAAAAGTTCAAATGTGTTTAACCCAAAACTCAGCCACGCGAACTCCGCTCACTGATCCAGTAGTCAAGTGCGCAGGGCATGTGGTGCAAGATGGAGGGTGTTCCATTGTCTGTGGGGAGACGCCGCAAGAAGTCGAAAGTTCGAAGTCTATTTAGAGATTTCCATGTCGGCCACGGCAACGCGTGCAAATTCACCTACATACTTTGGTATTTGCGCGTTTAAATGGTATATCAAAGCATATAATTAAATTAACAACTTATTTAACTCTTCAAGTTAATTTAATTAAAATGAAATTCTGTCGGTGGATCAGTGAGTGTCACAAACTTAAAGTTAAATTAGTGTATTCTTCATTAACTCCATAATTTGTACCGAGCACAAAGTCCCTGCACTTACTTAATCTGTTACAGGCGCCAGTCTGAGCTTACCATCAACAGCGGCAGTATTCGAATTCATTGGCTATAAACTTAACCTTTCTGCTAACGTTCTATTTCAATCGATTCCATTCAGCGTATTGTCAATGGTTTCCTTTCATTCATAGACTAGAGCGGAGTAATAAACTTAAAGTTGTGTATCTTCAGAATTCACTTTAAGAGTATTGATTTGTAGTCCCTATTTAAGTCGTTTCTCTATTTAACATAACATCACGCCTTGTAAGAGAAGGCTTTGGCAGAGGTGAACCTAACAAGTACACCCATATTTCGCCAGTTATGTTTAACTCCCATGTAATTGGGGGCGAGCCTATTGCCATCAAACGGGCACAAATCCAGGCTCCGTGGCTGCTACTTAATTATGAAATTCCTGATGGAAAAACCCAATAACATTTTGCCCGACCCGGGAATTGAACCTAGGACCTCATGCGCAGGAGTCGCGCGTATGACCACTAGACCAACGAGGTTCCTCTATTTAACACAGAAGTTCTATTTCTTGTTACTTCTAAACCTATTTTTTATTGTTGATTGTTTTGATTCAAGTTTATGCGAGAGAAGATTTTTGCTTACAAAATATGCCACCTTTTTATACTCGCGAATTTTAGAACAAGTAGCTCGTTGCCGCGGCAAAGTTTAATTAGGCTTAGTCAAAAGCTTACCTGACTTGGGCTTATTTCTACTTAGAATTATAATTCTACGAGAATGTGTAAATTCATACTTAACACTCGTAGCATGGCACGTACCGGCCCAGACAGAAAAGTTGTAGCGAAGCGACTGTCCAGGTGTGCTGGACGAAAGTGTTAGTATCTCCACTCGTGGGGACGTTACGTAATTGCATTGTAGTTTACCTGTGTGCTATTTCATGGCTCAGGATGTAGGCAATGTTCTGTGGATGCCACTCGAGGAGAGTACAGCTGTTTTTGTTGCTGCACATCCCTTTCATGTAGCCACGACCTGGAATAGTAAAATTGAGATTTTAATCATTTTCCGAAAATAGGTCCATGGTGCGAATAAAAACATATTATACAATTTTGGAAGATATATTTACAAATTCTTAAGGTCAGGGATACGAAACAAGTATCACTACTGCAAAACGGGGAAGGAAAATATCGTGAGGAATCTAGATGTCCCAGAACCAAACACTGAACGACATGATTACCTACATACAGAGTGTAAACGGACCCTTCACGAAACCGTCAACCTAGCATTATATACATCAAACTAAGTAACTCTACGCAAAAGTGATGGCTGGCAAACACCTTTTTTGGGGTAAAAATCACGTTTCACGGTAGGATTCAATATAACGCACTCAAAACATTGTGCTGTTGGATGGATTGAATGGGGGTCGTGGAGGTGTTTGAAGTAAAAATCTTACATTAAACTTTGACCCCCAATATCTCAGTAACTAAAAGGTTCCCAGGTATGGTCTAGAACAAAAAAATGATCGCAATGACGGGTAGAACAAGTAGCGGCTTCGTTAAGGGTCCTGTTACACCCTTTATATCATGTCGTCGAATATTTAAGGTGCCCCGCGAGCGCAGTACGGTTTAGTCACGCACGTTGGGCCTGAGACGCAGCAGTCGGCTGATTAAACAATTTTGAAAGCTAACCCCGAATCCAAATTATGATTCAGAAAAGAGACCCCTTTGCAAATACTATGTTTAAACATACTGAATGCATTTATGTTCATTAGAATATTATACATTCAAATAAAATAGTTCCAAAATTATCTCTGTTGGTTTGCGCAGATTTCTGCGCTTCCTGTCGTTTCAAACGCTTTGCAGGCTTATTTCCATAATTGGTTTGGACTTTTACTGCTGAGAGGATATGGGAACGGGTTATATACGGTTTATTAAGTTTCTAGATAAGATGTGTTTAAGTCTTTGAGTAAGTTGATGCATGATTTTTATTTGCAAGCTTTTATTTAACTTGCAATCTTTGTATGTCTGTTTAGGTCAAATCTTGCAACTGAAGTTTAAAACAGTTATCCCCAACCGATCGCCATGGGATCTGGAGGCGATAGTCCTCGCACGCCTGCACGAATGGCGCGCGGAGGCACTACGTCGGGAGGAAACTCCGCTGCCGCGGCAAATTGCTGCTCAGCGGACAGACCTCCGGCGTGATCTCATGGCGACATGGAGAGAGCGACTGTCGCAACCCCGTGCAGGGCACGCCACCATAGTGGCGATAAGTCCCCTCTTTGAGGAGTGGCTAGAGAGGCGCCACGGCGCCCTCACCTACCGCCTGACGCAGGTCCTCACCGGACACGGTTGTTTCGGGAGGTTCCTGCACCGAATCGGGCGGGAGGAAACGCCCGGGTGTTTCCACTGCGAGGATCGTCCGGAGGACACGGTGGAGCACACCGTGGAGGTCTGCCCCGCTTGGGCGGAGCACCGCCGTGTCCTCGTAGCGGCGATTGGCGGCGGCGATCTCTCGCGTCCGGCCTTGGTTCAAGCCATGGTCCGGAGCGAGAGGGAATGGGAAGCCGTCACCTCCTTCTCCGAAGCAGTCATGCTAGTGAAGGAGGTGGCGGGACGTGAGAGGGAAAGAACCTCACGTCCCAGTCGCCGCGGGAGACGCCCTGGGCGTCGGGGGTCACGTGGTGGCTCCCGGCCACCGTAGGCGCGTGCCTGTGGACGGCGAGTTATGGGCCAGCTCGCCGTCCGGCCGTCTTATGACGACAGGCCGTGTCGACGGCGCGTTCGTGTTCCACGTGCGCCTCAAAGAGATGTCAGCAAATAAGTAGGGGTCCGCAAGGGCCGATGCCTGCCAGGGCTGCGGGACTGTTCGAAAGAGATACCGTGGCCCTGGAACACAAAGGGCAAAGAAGGAACATGGATGGGTTTTAGTCAGTACAAGTCTGACACTCCCTTCCGCTCCGCCCAGAGTGGGGGGGGTCATTTGATGATTTCCCATCCGGAAAAAAAAAAAAAAAAAAAATCCCCAACCGATTGAGCTGAAATGTTGCATACACGTTTAGTTTGGATGACAATGTATGGTTAGCTAAGTGACGACATTCTAAATTTAATATGGCGAACTCCCAAAGATGGCGGACTAGTTATTTTTTATGCACCCCCTGATATGGGAATCAATTTAAATAGGTTTGTTGAGAACAATTCGATAAAAAAGGCCTACATTTAAAAGCTTTAAAAAAAAAAAATATATATTTTCCCACTACTAGCCTGTTATGGCCAATTAATATTTTTATACAACAAAATATGTTATTACTACTAATTATTGAAAATGAAAATATTTTATTTCATACTAGCTGTTGCCCGCGACCTTCGTCCGAGTGGTTTTTTATAGCCACTTGACTATCCAACACTAAAAAATTTTTTTTCAAATCGAACCAGTAGTTCCTGAGATTAGCGCGTTCAACCAAACAAACAAACAAACTCTTCAACTTTATTAATATTACTATAGATAGGCCTACATGGACACTTATAAAACGTCGAGAAAAGGTGCACATATTACTTACTTACGTTTACATAAAGTATTAGTTCAATTTTAAGTCTCACATGGTTAACATTTTAGAACTTACCAGTACTACTCCTAACTTCAGATCCAAATCCATCCAAATAGTACAAATCCAATCCCGTAAACAAAACAGAATAGAACCATCTCTTCTTAGCTATTTTCTTGCCCCCCTGCCATTGGCAGTAACTCTTCAAATATTTCGAAACATTCTCGTTCATCATCACCTTTTTCGTCGTATTCTTCAAAATCTTCACATCTAGCAGTTCCAGCTTTATTTTCTGCTGTAAATTTGGATGGGTGAATAGATCTTCTACGTCTTTTAATATATCCTTTGCTAGTAGTTTGAATTTCTCTCTTATTTTGTGTTTTGCCTCTTTCGATAGTATCCTGGTTAGTGCTTTGTCCAGGTGCATCATTATTGGGATTGTGATGTCCGTCTGTTTCGTATAATACTTGATGGAGAGGTCCTTGTGTTGGTTCTTTTGGTTTGTGCGTTTGTTCTGGAATTATGAGGATAAAAGTTTAGTCAATATCAACATTACCTACATAAGTAGTGACTACCAGTATATGGATTTGATGTCATCGTTTTACAGCGTGTATCATAAAAGTGTGGTGGTGGGTTTATACATTTGAATCGAGCAGGTATTGAAATTTTGTGTTGGAAACCTGATTATTTTTTGGTTCCACGAAGATAGTTGTTCAGTTTGATCGTCGAAATCATCATCATCTGTCTAGCCTTTTCCCAAATATGTTGGGGTCGGCCTCCAGTCCAACCAGATGCAACTAAATACCAGTATTTTACATGGAGCGACTGCCTATCTGACCACCACAACCCAATTAGTATTGGGTAATATGAAACCCCTTGGTAAGACCGGTTGCAAGTTTCGGGCCACTGACTACCTGTCTTCGACTGTCAAAGATCTACAATTCACAACCCGGACCAACGGCATAACGTGCTTTCCGAGGCACTGAGGAAAATTGGTATGTAGGCAAGCGCGGCTTAACATGAAGATCGACCCGAGCAATTGTTATTATTCAGCCACGAGCTTCTCGTTTGATCGCCTAAATCAACGACAAAAAATGTCGAAATCGTCGTCGTCGTTCGTTTGGTATCCTCGTTTGTTGTCCTCGTCGTCATCGATCTCACTCCCTTAAATATGACCACACCGTTCTGATCATAGCATTGTGAAGTAAGATTATGCCAATACTATTTCCTAAAAGGGCTATTGCATAATGGTCCAAGTCTATCGATTGGAATCATTATGCAGTTAGAAAACGTGAATGCCGAAGTTATGTTCTTCCCACGTTTGGAATTGACAAGCAAACTATAGATGTACGATTTAAAATCATCGTAAATTGAAGACTTTAAATTGTTGATTGTAAGACTCGATTTAATATTAATATTTTATTACGTTTCTCAAGGATTGTTGTGGGATTGTCTAACATTAATGCTCTTAAAATCATTATTACAATTTCAATGAAGCCATAATTCAAGAGTAACCGAATTGTCAAGGCGGCTTTACCTTGCCGGCTTTACAGGCCAACTTTGCCTTTAAAAGAGTTCCTTTTTACTTTCCTAGAATGGCCACAGTGTTTCTAATTACGAAATCTGAGACAAAATTTTACAAATTCAATTTAATAAAGACACTGACAAGATACGAAAAATGTGTAGTTTGTGCATCGTTGGTCACCCTTGAGTGTCTAATTAATGACAATAGGAAGTCTAGTCTTCTAAATACTGAAAAACATTAGACAGATGGCATTGCACACTTTTTTTACATGTCTGTGAAGTCAATTGGCTCTCCCGAGAAATTGTTATTAAATTGCCTCGTGTCCGGCTGAATGTCATTCAGAGCAATGAACAGTAATTGTCAAAATCTATGACGAGGAATATTGATATTGATTACTGTTTATGAGACGGGTGTCCCATGGGGTTTCCCATCGGCCAAAAATACGAGCTCTCATACAAAACTTGGTCCCATAAGGATGAGAATGGTCATAAGTATAAGGTATTCTGGTGTATTCTAGAACCAGTGGTTTAGGTGTCGCGTTGTCAGTCAGTAAAGTGAATCGATTTGTGATTTTGATGATATTGACTGATTGCTGTACATATTAGTTATTCTAGTAGTTGCGCTTTGTGTATCTTTTGAATTTGGTTTCATTGAAAAGAGTGATATGTAATATCAGGTGTCTGATGAGATGACGAGTAATAGAGAAGTATGGAAGAAGAAGACATGCTGTGCCGACCCCAAATGAATTGGGATAAGGGCAATAGAATGATGATGATGATGATATGAAAAGAGTGATTGGTCTGAATAAAAGAGTGATGGATATGAATGATGATGAATGAAGAGGGAGAGGAAGGCCTAATAAAATAAGGATGGATCTTGTGAGGAATGATATGACAGAAAAAGGTGTAAATGATTGTGTGACAGTTGCTAAGGGAGATTGGAAGAAGAAAACGTGTTGCGTCGACCCCAAGTAAAATGAGACAAGGGCAGAGGTGATGATAATCCAATAGTAATTAAAGCAGACATCGTTAACATAAATAATCTAATAGAAGCTTAGGTAATAAGAGAACATTATTAGCAGAACCAAATAACAATAAAAACTTGTTCAAAACAAGGCAAACAAGCTTTAAAATGTTCACGAACATCATAAAATATTTCCCAGAAACACTGATTTGCTAATGACACGGCTTTTCAGGAACGCGTAGGTGGCTTGTAAAACAAATTTAACCGTTAACGAGCCAAGCATTGAACCCGGGACCTTTCAGAATGGAGACTCTTACGTAATCGGTCAGTTTGGTGTTTATTGTTAGTTATTCATTTGCAAGATTGAAGATCATGGCGTTTTGTCAGCTGTTCTATCCATTTTGATCGTGTAGGTATTGCAGTTTTGAAGAAACAGCTGTTTTTTGTAATAACCGATGAAAAATTTCTATGTGGTGGGGTTTAAAATGTTGTACTGAATACGTGGTATCCGTTTTATAATCACACTGCATGATCTGTACGGATTAAGTGTCAGTTTTTGGTGCATGTTTGCATCTCAATATTTTATAGTAAGTAGAGCTTCACTAAGTTTGAAAAACTGTTTTCATGTTTACTCACCAATATTCTATCTGACTCTCTTTTATTCTTTCCGTATCGTTAGTGTCTAAACTGCACGCGTAGCATGACCACCGTAGAAACGGGTTTTGTCGACGGAAGAATCGACTAAATGACAGATCAACAAAAGAAATCTGTCCTTTTTTTCGATCCTTCCGTTTCTACGGTGGTCATGCTACGTGTGCTGGTGTTAGAGGTTTTATGTCGCCCTTGGGCCTCTTGCCTTTACATGCTGTCGAGAAATATATATATATATATATCTCTTTTAATGGAATGGTAGGTATATCAAAATTGCATTGAGCTAGATTCTAGTACTAAACGTCTTGGTCACATTTGTACTTTTATAATGAGGGTGAGTATTAGGTCAGATAGGCAGTCGCTCCATGCAAAATACTGGTATTCAGCTGCATCCGCTTAGACTGGAAGCCGACTCCAACATTGTTGGGAAAAGGCTAGGCAGTTGATGATGTAGGTGAGCATTAAGGAAAGAAAAATCCTTAATGTATGAAATTTTAAACTGAAACAAAATTTTATACATCCAGGATTTTTCTTTCCTTAATGCTTAATGACATACAATAACCTTAGTTGCTGATGGTTAGTTTTTTTTTAATGGTTTGTTTTATTTTGCATTGGTATCGGCTAATGGACCGAATTTTAGTTTTATAATTCCATTTTATTTTATTTTTGACGTAATATGTAGAATTGTAAACCTTAAGAGCCGTATTATGTGAGTTTTTAATGTAAAATTTCGATACAATGTAAAAATTGTTTATGAAATAAATATTTTAAACATACGTGTACATTGTAAATTGGTAATTAAGGTAGGAATAATTATGTCTGACTCAGTACCTATTGTTTTTGGTTTAGGTAGATTGAGGTGATAAAGTTTTCCCTAAGAACATATTGAAGGTCAATTTAGATTTTGCTGGTTTATTTTAGTGACCTAAATACGCATTACAAAACAGGCAAAATGTAGTATTAATTAGGTAATCAATTTATAAATTGGTATTAAGCTATTTTTAGTTTATCCGTGACCGACTGAACAATTTTAAACCTAAACGTAAGTATTTGAAATATAAATTTTAATGATACGGAAATTGAATGAGGGTTAGGTGCTTTTATGCGAAATCCACTTCATAAATTAACATTGTCAGTTTAACTTTTTGTTTTGCAAACTTAGCGAAATGCTATATAAACAATAAAATAAAAACTATTAGTGGATTACACTACATCCTCGAAGCTAAGTAACAGATGATGTTTTGAAGTCGGTTTGGGCACTGATAATAAGTTTAATACAACTTGGGATAATAAGATTAAAGTGGCTCAATGGTTAAGAGTTGCCGCCGGGCCACGGGTTCGATTCTAGTATGAAACAAATAATAGTTTTACTAACAGACGGTTATTTGGTTTCGGAGGTTTTAAAAGTGAGGTTTGTTTTAAGCACACTCAAGTGTAGAGAAATTGCAGCTTAAGACAATATTTTAAAAACCTTTTATCTTTTTGTAACATCTCGTCATCATCATCATCAGCCTACAGCAGTCCACTGCTTGACATAGACCTCCTCAATCGCACACTATTCAACTCAATTCTCAGCAACTCTCATCCAGTTGCTACCAGCCACCCTGCGAAGATCGTCACTCCACCGAGCATGAGCGCGTTCCACCTTACACTGGCAAATTTGCGGTCTCCACTCAAGAACACGTCTAGCCCTACGTTCGGTTCTACGGCTAATATGACCGGCCCATTGCCAATTCAGCTTACTTATTCTGTGATCTATGTCGACAACTCTGATTCTCTGTCGGTTCACCTCATTTTGTAACACCTACTTAAAAATTTAAGAGCGTACGTAATTAATTTACGAAGATACTTATAACGAAAATGAAATCCATAAAAGGCATTTTATTTTATTGTTGTCTTTGTTTCGACAATTCGAAAGTGCCTGTAACTGGCCTACTTGAAATAAATGCTTTGATTTTGATTTTGCTCAAAAATTTAAATAAAAAAACTCACCAATTTACACACACTCCCATCCAAAATGGTGATCACTAACAAAAACACAAACCACTTCATTGTGACTGTTGAGAACCGTATGTACAGAACGCCTAAGCTGTACTAAGCTTTTGCTGCAAGTCCTAGCCGGCAATAAACACATGGTAGATAACTCAAAAGGCCCATACGACGCATACAGGAGAAAATGTTAATAATCAAATTTTTACTACAAATTAATATTTGTAGGTTATGTCAGGAATTATTCCGTTAGGCATCATGTGGGCAGACAATTGGTTTCGTGTTATGAAAACACACTGGGTGCGATACACTGTCAACAATTCAACACAACAACACGGGCCACAATGAATTGGATACAGTTCCAAGACGTCTCAATTCCGCCGCGATCAGACATTGACTGTCGCCCTCGCCTCGAGCTGAATTTCAGGGCTCTGTAGAAACACGCTGTGGTATGGGTAGACTGGTAAGTAGGTCGCGCCATGTCACCAGCACCAGTGCCCACTGGCGCGTTTGCCGATTCATTTTATATCCTTACTAACGACCGGATCCGACATATTTATGATACACCTGAATTTATGTTGATTTTCCCTTTAGGCCCCAATTCTTAAAGTGAAAGTTAGTAAAACGTAGATTTTAGTTGCAACATGAGAAGCAAAGAAGTACTAAAAGAATGCCAATACGAACGATTTTAAAACTGACTGCCTCGTTAGTCTAGCGGTTGCAAGCGCGACTGTTGAGCACGAGGTCCTGGGTTCGATTCCCAGGTCGGGCAAAGTGTTATTGGGTTTTTCTACCCAGAATTTCTCAGTAGCAGCCACGGAGTGCCTGGTTTCTGGCAAAAGGCTTATCCCCTATAACATGGGAATTAAACATAACTGGCGAAATTTGGGTGTACTAATGGTTACACCTCTCCTTTAACTTTCAGGGATTTCTGGCGTGATATTATGTTGTGATTTTAAATTGAAAGTTCGCATTTGACTCAATTTTTTAAGAATTTATTTATAAGTAGGTAAAATATGGAAGGAGGTTTGTAAAATTCCTTACATCCTAAATATGAGAGGAAAGGTATGATTTAGGAAGATTTTTCATTTATATTCTAACTAGCTTATGCCCGCGGCTTCACCCGCGTGGAGTTCGGTAATTGTCCCACGGGATCGTACTACCGGGATAAACAGGGTTATAAACTATCTATGTGCCATATTTCATCCAAATCCGTTCAGTAGTTTTTACGTGAAAGAGTAATAAACATACATCTTCACAAAATTTCGCATTTATAATAATAGTAAGATTAATGGGATCGTATTCGAAACACAATACTTTGCTCCAAAACAAATATAGCTGACGTGGCTCAAAAGGCTGCATAACTCAAATGGGACTGGGCCCAACATGTCTGCCACCGCGTGTGCCTTGACACAGGGCACCAGTTGGAGGCAGGCCTTTGTCCGGGATTGGGACAAAATATACTAGCAAAAAAAACAACTAATTACATACATGTTTTATTTTCGAAGTCCATTCAAATGAAACTTTTGCATTTTCCTGTATAGTGTATCATGTATATCGGTCACATAGCAGTATGTATTTACTAAGTAAATTATTATCAGCCGTTACATGAAACTAACAATTAAGTCTTACAATACTGTTTATCGCTAAATTTACTCAGGAAATGATTACATTAACATGATCTAGGGTTGATTATACCATATAATTTATGACCAAATCTTGAGTGCCCATAAAAAGTCCGTATGGTGCCGTACTCAAAGAATACTGTCACCCCATCTCATCCAGCGGGTGTCGTAAGAGGCGACTAATGGAATACTTAGCATATTTACAATTAAAAGATATGCACAATAGCATTCCCAAGGAAGTTTGACGTCAGGCAGGCGGCCGGTTATAAAATAAGCAGCCAGCAAGCAGTACGATAAGTATAAATGGAAGTAATGTTAGGGCTAGAGGGTATCCAACAGGCGACGCGCAGAGGCAGCACCTGGCCACTGACGAGTAATGGAGAAGTATAGAAGAAGACGACATGCTACGCCGACTCCGAATGAATTGGGATAAGGGCAAGAGATTGATGTTGTTTGACCGCCCAAAAAGATCATGAAAAAAAGGCTCAATGTTCTTTAGAGCGTACGTGCTCTATTATAATGATGACAGTGTTTATGACGATCGAATAGTTAAGAGAATTGATGACTAAAAGGTTCATGGAAACATTGAGCTGGCCTTGTCATCTATCTCTGGGCCTATTTGGCGCAGCCGTGAGACACACAATAGTACCTCTTTTTTTTTTTTTTTGTTGTATTGTTTTAACATTTTAATTGTATAAATTTAAGCTTTTTTTTTTTAATATTTTTTTTGTGTTTGTTGTGTGCACTTGTGGCATGGGCCAAATAAATATGTTTTCTTTCTTCTTTCTTTCTACATATAAAATGCAAAGTCCTGACTGACAAGAAAGGGTTTTTCGAAATTCCACTCCTAAGAGGGTGAAATGGGGGTTTAAATACTTTGAAACTTTCTATACTCGGGGTCGATTGACTTGAAAATTTGTGTACATACTCTTCAGTTCAAATCATAATAACAATACAATAACATTCAATGAGAGGGAGTGAGAGCGCCTATAATGTTTGTTTCTGAAAAAAAATGTCATTTGTTTCATGTAGGCCACGCGGGCGAAGTCGCGGGCGGAAGCTAGTTTAACATAGACGTGATATTTCCATCTTATTGGTTCAAATACATTATGAAACAGATCAGCATCATGCAGCAGGATAGCCTGTACTTTTCCCTTTTTTTACTTTGCGTATTGTCATCACGCATCATGTGGATGCCATCCGCCCTGGGGCGGGTGGAGGGGTCTGTCAGGCTCTAACTGACTAAAAACCACCCCTTGTCCGCTTCCCACACTTCTACGTCTCAAAAACAATAACAAAGTCTCCATCTCTTTATGTGGGTACCTAAAGAGATGGAGACTAGGGGATGTAAAAGTGATTAGAGAGTTTAATAAACTTTATAATCGTTAATTTATGAGGTTTTCGATATTGGAAACCGCATTACGGAATTCAAATGGAGTTGGGCAGGACACCTAGCAAGGCACAGTGATAACAGGTAGACTAAGGCTGTCACCGAATGGCGTCCAAGAACTGGCAAAACAAACGTGTGTCGTCCGGCGGCGAGATGGGCAGACGACATAGTTGCCATCGGGGGCAAAACCTGGCCGAGGCTGGCACAGGACCGTGGGGATTGGCACAAGAAACGAGAGGCCTATACCCAGTGGGTGAGTTCGGGCTGTGGATGATGATGATGAATTGGTACCCATAAACTAATAACCACATACCAACACCCAGTCAAAGAGAAAATCATGTAATGATGTCTTCTTCCTTACTCCGTACTAATATCATAAATGCGAAAGCCACTCAGCTTTTCCGTTTGTCTGTTACCATAGATTACGTCGTAACAGATTTTCCACGAAATGGGAGTACCAGGTCAAACGGGCCTCCACTAGAGTTTCGGGTAGCGGAAGTTGCATTAGATCCCGATGCCCCCCGACGCAAGTGTGCGGGGGAACACCAGGGTGGTTGTATTGGGCTGGTGTGCAAAACTCCACGTCCAAAGCGCGTATTTTGCGTGCGGGCGGGAATAATATTTGATCCACCCTAGCTACCCCAGGAAGGCCAGCAGTGCCTTGATTTTGCTGACAATCTCGCGGAGAGTACCTGGGTTACCACCAGCAGAACCACCAGCAGAAAGGTATCAGTGCAGAAGTACGTGGGCTGCTGTTTCGTCTGCCTCCATTCAGGCTCGGCCCAGGGTGTTGTCCGTGACTCCTATCCACCATTGTGGTTTTAGTCAGTACGAGTCTGACAGACGCCTCCGCTGTCCCCAGGCTGGAGGACATCCATTGAGGATATAAGATTTTAAACTTTCATGGTGCAAAAAACGAACAAGAAAGAGGTTAGACCGATTTGTCTGCTCATAAACACCCACCCGCAATAACTTCAGTTTATCCGTGATCATGGTGCTTGCAACAGCGCCGAAATATCGGGAACTCAAAGAAAACAATAAACATGGTAAATATCCCGTCTTCTAGTTATAATAATCCATTGAGGATGTCTACCTTGGAAAAAAAAAGATACTAAAAGATTCTTATACCGGTAGTACATCTCGTGGGATAATTTCCAAACTCCAACCACAGGCAGAAGCTAGTCCTCAGTAAAAAAATACTTCACATGAAACACAGTTAATTAGTAGCTACAGGTAAAGAGATACTTTGATATAAGTAACGATCATTAACTTACGTAGCAAGAGACTTTAATGTGAAAGAAGACTGATTAAAATACATAATTTTTAAATATTATATGATTAATATTGGGTACGATGGTCCCCGGTATATTCGTCGTCTCGGTATATTCGTCTGAAGCCGTTGGTCCGGGCTGTCATTTGTAAATCTTTGACAGTCGTTACAGGTATTCAGTGGCCCAAAAGCCTGACAACCTGTCTTACTAAAGGGTATCGTATTACCAAGTCAGAGAGGCAGTCGCTCCGTATAAAATACTGGTATTCAGCTGCATCCGGTTAGACTAGAAGCCGAGCTCACCATAGTTGGGAAAATTGAGAATGCCTTGTGGCATTAAGTCCGCCTATGTATCACTATTGTACATGAAGTTTAAATAAATAAATAAATAAATAAAATTCTAGGCAGATGATGATGTGCCCGAATCGCATAATCAGCAAATTACATTCCCACTGCTGGGATAAAAACTTCTCCTCGGGATGGACTGGAATCCACCACACAGACCCAGTGTGGGTTGGTGGATGATACGAGTCTTTAGATTTTTGGTTCTAAGACATGCTGGTTTTCTCACGATGTTTTCCTTCCGACAGTGGTGCTGAAATAAATTACATAAAGCAAAGTGCCTGCTTGGGTTCAAACCCACGACCCGTCTCGTAAACAGGGCAATGCCCCTGGATCACCACTGTTCGAAACCTTGAAGTTCGTGCAAGACTAGATATAATATACCTTGAATAAATCCAACCTTTAATTCTTTCGTCCAACAGTAGGGACTACTCATATTCGGCAAAAGAATAAAAATAGCCATCACTATGCCACCTAGCTTGGTGGGTTAAGGCTAATTTCGCTAATGAAACTCAATAATACTGTACTATACATGTAAAAGTATTTTCATCTTATCAGAAATAAAATTTCTTCTAAGAAAATGCTACGAAATTGTGTGAAAGTGCAACCACTATTCTTAGTTATAACATAATCTATCATGCTCTCGCCTCTTCCCATTAAGCAGGGTTGGCTTTCTAAATTAGAGGCGCCATTCACTTCGCTGGTAAGCATCGTCATCCGTAAGGTCAAGCATGTCGTTCCGGGGATTTGTCATCCAGGTAGTTTTCGGTCCCCTACCCTAACATCATGAAGGAACAGCTACCAGCATTGACTTTTATTTCGGACCATATTCGTGCCGAAGAATAATAACGTGTGTTTTACTCCCAGTCACAATGGTCACGTTTTTTCATAGCAATCAGTTTTTGGACACTAAAAACATGCTTATCTTTCAGGGCTTCTGAGTTCCTGTCTGTGTAGATAATTAGATTTAAATTAAAAACACCAATTTTTCGGTCGAAAATGATAAATTGTATCCTGCAACCTTGTCCGTCTTATCAATTGGTTTAATATTTTGGCGCAGTTGGGATTTTAATTCAAAGTTTTAACTAGCTAATCTCACAATGACATTTAATAACAACGGTGCTCTTTCGATGAAACTGGTTATAAGGGTTGATGACACCAATGTCACCAACCCTTGGCATAGACAAATTGGCTGAAATGTAGATTTTCAGCCAATTTGTCTATGCAGGCGAGAAAACATCATCATCTGCCTAGCCTTTTCCCAACTATTTCGGGGTCGGCTACCAGTCTAACCGGATGCAGCTGAATACCAGTATTTTACATGAAGCGACTGCTGTCTGACCTCCACAACCCAGTTAGTACTGGGTAATACGATACCCCTTGGTAATACTGGTTGTCGGAATTATTGGGCTACTGACTATTTGTAACGGTCACAGATCTACAAATGACAGCCGGGACCAACGGCTTAACGTGTTTTCCGAGGCACGGAAGAAACTCGGTATGTAATGGGTGGTCCCCCATCCATAGACCAACCTATTCAAGCACGGCTTATCCTAAAGATCGATCCGAACGGCTGTTATTATTTAGCCACAAGCTCCAGTCAAGAAAACACAGAACTAAAATAAATGTACCAAGTTCGACATATCAATGCATTTTTCTTGACAAGCAGCGTCATACTGCAGTGATCATCATCATCATCATCATTTCAGCCGAAAGACGTCCACTGCTGGACATAGGCCTCCCCCAAGTGTCGCCACATTGACCAGTCCCGTGCGACACGCATCCATCGTCATACTGCAGTGATCATACTTTATGATTTCGCATCGCTGTCAAAATCATTAGTGTTCTTTATTCTCAGTAGGTACAATAAGAACACTATTCGGTTATTACTGAGAGAGGTGAAATAATTGTGAAAGAACTGTACCTAGTAACTCCGAAATTATGATAATAATGTGAGCATGAGGTCCTGGGTTCGATTCCCAGGCCGAGCAAAGTGTTATTGGGTTTTTCCACCAGGAATTTCTCAGTAGCAGCCGCGGAATAAAGATTTGTGCCCGGTTTATAGCAATAGGTTCACCCCTATTACATAGGACGTAAACTTAACTGGCGGAATGTGGGAGTACTATTAGGTAAATGCGTGGCGTGATGTTATGTAACATTATAAAATATTTTTCATGCAAAAGGGAATTTTTGAAATACTAAATAATCATTTACCATTACAGAAATTATGCATCATCCATTGTATTTTAAGTAACAGGGAAATACCTTTTTAATAATACTAGAGCAGGAAAATTGAATTAATATTTTAATAAAACCGGTATTTTTTCAGAATATTAATTCGATTTTCCTGCTCTATTTTGCTAGGTTATTTTTATTACCGAACTTATAATCTGAACAGGAGAATTTGTCATTAATTATACTCATTAAATATGTAAAGTACAACAGCTGTTCTAAGATGGAGGAAAATATGAAAAAGATCACGAGGAACAATTGCAATAGTTAAAAGTTGGTACGACATAGTTTGATAATGCTAAACTTAGTCCTAATGTAAATTGACTGATCTTCGCAAGGTGGCTGATGGCAGCTAGACGTGGGTACTCAATACTCAATACTTTTATTGCATTCCACATGTAATTCTTAGGTGGTGGTGGTGGTGTTCTTAGGTGTGGTGGTGGTAATTTAAATAGCGTGAATTACTACTGATAATAATGAAGGCAGTATTTAGAAGTCTTAGTGTTTAACTTAAGATCGTTAAAACTTTACGTAACCTGTACTTCGAGTAAGGATTATTCCTGACACTGTCGCACATTTGTCAAACTTCAAGTACAAAAAAGATACGGAAACCTCTAAGTCAAGACATAAGCAAAGTACCTAATGTTTATGGATGCCGGCCTGAGACACTTCGGAAATTATACAGCTACCTAGCAGGTAAGTTTAGTAATTAATAATTTAAATAACTACTAAGGTTAGCTATAAATACATTTTACGTTGGTACCTAACGGTATGTCATTCGCGAGTATGACATAATTTTACTAGAATAATGGATACGGGGAATTAATTTTGTTCGAAATAGTGATCAATACGTCATTGAGGTAAGGTAGTATTAATTTTATAGAATTTTGTCACTTTTGCACACAAATACGAGGTGTTAACCCTCCACGAAGTCGTCAACCATGCAGTTGTACATAAAATTATTAGTTGGAAGCGACTTTTTCTTGTGTCAAAAACCACGGTTTACGGTGGGACCCAAAGTTTTGTCTCCTGTTGATATGGAGGGAAGTAATTATGTTTTTTCTACGCCTCCGCTATTCTTTTTTGATTAATTGCGTTGCGGGGTCCAAGACAATTAAATTGTTTCTCTGGGACTTCGCCGAGCTTCATTTTCTCGGCGCTTTTCTGGTGGTCGCTACTTTTGATTCCGGTTTTCAGGAGTTGCAGTGGTTTGGGAATAGTGTGGCGGTTGTTCCAAAAAAACCGCGTCCACATTTTGTGGACGTACGCACCGCGACCAATCAAGCAAGCAATACAAAACCAGTTTATGCGGATCTCTCATTGTACGGGCAATCTATACAAAGCGAGGCCATGTTATACTAGAAATGTATAGCTCGATGTGACGCGGTGTGTACCAGTATTATGACCGATCCTTAAAACAACTTGACATTCCATGTATCCGAATCCATCAATCAATATCGCAGTTACACGAGAAATTACTGCAAATTCTTAGTCACAGTTAATAATACAGTAAATGACGACGGCCATGAATGTTTGTCCATCTCTGTAAGCATGATTGATGGAGTTTTATACGTGAACCGTGTAAATGCGAAATTATTATCGCGTAAATGTTTGAAGCAACTAGTTGTAAACTGAGTTTAGTTGTTGAGATTTGAATGCTATGTTTCTATTTACTATGGTGCCAATTTCTGTAAGTAAACACAATATCACCTTCGTACCTTCAACTTGCGACATCCTAGGAAGTTGTGGGAATTTCCAGTGCATATTTAGTTCTGATCTTAAGGTTAAGCCGCGCTTGTAACATGTAACATAACATAACATCATGTCTGTAATCCCCGAAGGGTTAGGTTAGGTTAGAAGTGTACCTAATATTACACCCACATTTTTCCGGTGGTCATTTTTCCACCCATATTTAAGTCCCATGTTATTAGGGGCGAGCCTATTGCCATCAACTGGGCACAAATTCAGACTCCGTGGCTGCTACTGTACTATACTGTACATTTTATTTATTTATTTAACAGATACTTTCCATAATCAACAAGCAACAACACCAACAACCTGGACCAAACATTTCAACAATTAATATATTTCGCGACTGCTAGCTAGGTATTAACCAGCAACGATCATACAGCAGTCACTCAGCAATGGCAATCGCAAGTTACACACTACGTCCACACAGAGCTTGCCAGTCAGCGCTCCAGTAGATTAATCGTGACGAATTCCTAACCAATGGTTAAATAACTGTTATTTACAAGGTCACCCGTACCCTTAGGTGAGATCATGAATCATGAGTTACGTAGTTATTGACCGATGGTTATCGTCATCTGGGTTACTGGTTAACGGAATATGTTTAAGCTTTGATCTCCTCAAATGACTGTGCATCATTATTATTTCCTTTATTAGCGCACTACCACACTACATTTGTGTCCCACTGCAGGGCAAAGACCTCCCTTCCCTCTTTCGACTTATCCCTATCCAGTGCTGTTATTCGCCAATCCTTGTAAAAAGAGTCGAATTCGTCCCGCCATCCCCTTCTGGGCCTGCCGCTTTGCCGTTTGCTGCTGTTTGGGACCCACTGTTCATTACCTTTTAGAAATCTTTAAACAGAATTGTCTTGAACTCATCTTCTCTGACTAGAGATACAGTGGGCTCCAAGATACTCCCTTGGGGAATACCAAACTCCCAAATTGAAAGCATTAAGAAAAAATCCTAATCAACCGTTTTTTATATAGCGTCGATTTAAATAAGCAATTACGCCTGACAAACCACGAATGGTTACTAAGCATAACCTGAGACAGACTTCTGAAATAAACAACTGATGCCATCTAGCGGAAAGTACTGAAAACCTTGCCTATGTAGACTTGGGTACTAATATCTGTAAATAAAATAATTAAATGTCTGCATATTAATATTTTAGAGAGTCATGTTTATCACTAATCATTTTAAATATTATACCACTTTTAGGAGACCACCTCCTATCTGTGAGACTGAAGGCCGTAATCAACCACGCGGAAGCACAGTACGTTGATGGATATCAACATCATCATCATTCTCTTGCTCTTATCCCATTTCATTTGGCGTCGGCCCAACATGTCTTCTTCTTCTATTCCTACGGTTGATGGATATCATCATCATCGTTCTCCAGCCTGTATCCCATTGGGTTCGGCACAGTATGTCTTCTTCTTCCATATCTCTATTTGATTTATATCATCATCATCATCATTCTCTTGCTCTTATCCCATTTCATTTGGCGTCGGCCCAACATGTCTTCTTCTTCTATTCCTACAATTGATGGATATCATCATCATCGTTCTCCAGTCTGTATCCCATTGGGTTCGGCACAGTATGTCTTCTTCTTCCATACCTCTATTTGATGGATATCATCATCATCATCATTCTCCAGCCCGTATCCCATTTTATTTGGGATCGGCGCAGCATATTTCTTCTTGAATACCTCTGCTTGATGGACATTATAAAACATCAAATCATGGTTTCCTCGTGATATTTTGAGAGCAGTGAAGAATTTTTTTTGGGACTTACACACTGAATTGAATTTGACCATCATCTGCCTAGCCTTTTCCCAACTATATTGGGGTCGGCTTCCAGCCTAACCGGATGCAGCTGAATACCAGTATTTTACATGGAGCGACTGCCTATCTGACCTCCACAACCCAGTTAGTACTGGGTTATACGATACCCCTTGGTAAGACTGGTTGTCAGACTTTTTGGGCCACTGACTACCTAACGACTGTCAAAGATCTACAAATGACACCCGGGACCAACGGCTTAACGTGCTTTCCGAGGCACGGAGGAAACACGGTATGTAATGGGTGGTCACCCATCCACAGGCTAACCTAGGAAAGCACGGCTTAACCTAAAGATTGATCCGAGCGGCTGTTATTATTTAGCCACGAGCTCCTCTGAATTGAAACTGAATTGAATTTGACCATAATGCATTTATTTATTTTACAGGCGCTCATCTAAGTCTTACTTACTCTTACGCCTGAACACTTACACTAGCGAATTGTTGTATTGTATATCTTGCCCAAGCATAATTGGTAGGCGTTCAGACAATTCATAAACGATTGATACAATTATAAAATGTTATATAGCTAGCAGTAAAAACATTTCTTTTTCTTATTTTACTGTAGATTTCTCAGTAAAACATCAACAAATTAAAGGTTTTGCAACAACGTCTCTATGCCAACGTCAATCGAGTATCAAAATATTATTGTATCAAAGTAGTTTGTGGTAACTTATTTTTTTTTTTTTAGTCATAAAGATTCCAATGAATATCCATCGATGCAAAGGGATCAATTGGGGAAAAATCAGAGAACTACTGTTACATACTGGTGCACCCAATAATTGGAACAAACAATATATCCATAGCATCTTAAATAACAAAAGGATAAAATCAAAGACAAAACTATTTACAAAAAAGTTTTATTACAAAATAATAACATTAACGACTACAGAACAGGTACTGGCCACTTCGTCCAATCGATCACTGAGGCGAAGATATGGAGCGAACTAAGACTTAGCTCAAGGTATACAGTAGCTCTTCATCCGAAAATAAACCTTCTACCTATTAATTTTAGGGGCATAATCCTTCAAGTGACTGTCACCAAGCGAATATGAGCATTAAAGTAATCCAATAGGGTTCATTTTTGTATGAAACGCTACTTGCACTAAGCTTGAGGTAAGTCAAAGTTAGCTTTACAGATCTCAGCCTGAGAGACTAAATAATAACTTATTGTTTAAATTTTGTGCCTGACTGTATTATGGCTTGTACAGTCAACGACTTAGTCGTTATTCTAATTTTTAGTTTTAGTTTGTTAGTAGATTTTGAGTGTTAGTTTTAGTAGCCCGCGTCGGCATCGTAGCTGCTTTTTCTGCTGTCATATGCGCCTGAAAATAAATTGATTACATTAACGTTATTCTTCATATTATCCATAGTAAAATACACTAGATTAGGTCCCACAATTAAGAGCTTGCATAATTGCCTAATTTTCCAGATGTACTCCTAGTTCCTTAAGTCTAATCATATCATAATCTGGCCAAGAAATTGTAAAGAGATCAACCTGATAAAGATTCTCTGATGAAGACAAGGATCGAGAATATGTGGAGTGGGACTAAAAATCTGACAGAATACAAAGAAGACTCAGAATGACGGCACGGTTGGCGCAGTCGCTGAGCGAGTGGCTGCTGCGCTGCGTGTCGTGGGTTCGATACCCGCACGGAACAAATATTTGTATGATCTACAGGTAGTTGTTGCGGGTCTGTGAGTGTATGTGAGTTTAAATGTTTGTAATCCCACCCACGATACAGGAGAAATTCCTAGTGTGGGGCAAAGTTATTTTTAAGAAAGAAATAAGAAAGAAAGAAATGTGTAAGGCAAGGTTTTGGTACAAATCATGGGCGAGTAAAATGACATCTCATTCATAAATTCGAGACTTCAAGCAGTGACTGAGAAATTGCTGATAAAACATCTTCTCAACTAAACATAACTGTAATCCCCGAAACGTTAGGTAAAGGTGCACTTAATATTACACCCACATTTCGCCAGTTATGTTTAAGTCCTATGTAATAGGGTGCGCGCCTATTGCCATCAACCGGGCACAAATCTAAACGCCGTGGCTTCTCAACAAAATTTCTTAAAAATACCTATTCGTCGCATACCTTGAGACTGTCTCGTATCCGTAAGCTGCAAACTCTTAAGGATCTCCTCAGGAATGGGAGGGGGGGTGGGGAGGTGAGCTCCCTCCGCGTGGTAGCCATTCTCGTCAGCCGTGTAAGTGACGGTGTACGTCTGGCCATCATCACCAATGTAAGAGTAGGAGCCGGATACTGAGAGGGAGCCTTCCTCGGGCTGGGCGCCGGGGATTACGCGACCTGGAATTTGTAAATGGATAAGCATAATCAGCCTATTAATGTTCCCACTGCTGGGACGTAGGCCTCTTCTCTATGAGAGGGAAAGGGCTATAATCCACCACGCGGGCCCAGTGCGGGTTGGTAGATGTCACATGTCTTCGAATTTTTGGTTCTAGGACATGCCGGTTTCCTCACGATGTTTTCCTTCACCGTTTGAAAATGGATGATGAACGTAAACTAGATGCTGCACTAACTTTGACTTCTAAAGTGGTATTAAGAGAAAGTTAAAGGAATACACATGTCAGTAAACTTTAACTAGATGTAGCGTCTGCCAGGAGAAAAATGAAAAGCGTGTGAAAATAAAATCACGACTGAACTAAGAAACAGCTTTACTTAAGAATTGGAAGAAATAATGATTCCGAATTAGTTATAATCATTAAATTGCTTATAATAATCGCTTTCAAAGTCTTCAGTCTAATTTTAAGAATAGTATGATTCATATCTAACAGACAAGATGACATAACCTGAACCAATGATGATCCTATAAATGAAATGATTAGAGACATGAACAAAGATAATGATTTGTTGTAACAACAAGTCATTTATTTAAACAAACATCATGATGAAACAATAGCACAAACAGAGTTACTAACAAATGATCATTAAAATTAACATTTAACATGTAGGTAAGTATGATATAACAATCATTGCATGCATGCTAGTTACCTCAAACGTAATGGCTTTGTAGAACTAATGTTTATTATTTTCTATGTTTACAGCACGAGTGCAGTTGAGGTTTTATTTGGTACGACTAATTGTATTCTTTGGGTGACCTTTAAAGGGCGGTTATCTGAGACCTTCACCCAAAATAATGTTTTATCAGTCAAGGGAAAGGATGTCAGTTACTAAATGAAATGCAGTACTTAGCAGACGAGACGTTTTAAGCAAAACACAGAAAGTACAGGGTGGAAACTGTAACTAGGATTTTAGTTCATGATCTTAGACCATCCAACGTTGAAAGTTTGTCGGATTATCAATCAAAATTTAAAATAAATGCCATCCAGCTTGTAAAAATTAGTTGTCATACATTTCGACTAGGAATGCTGAATTCATGGTAATTAATCGTGTTTGTTTAAAATCTACCTATTCGATTGTACTAACATATTGGCAAATATGACATGTTTTCGTATCCAAACTTATAGGATACCGGCGAGGAAATTGTTGATGAAATTATTACGTGTCTACGTATGTCACCGTGATAGATACCGACGAAGTAATTTACTAAGTTTAGTTTTAATTTACGCAAAAAAAAATGGTCAACAAAATTTTGTTTGAGAATTCGCCACTTTTCTTTGACATTGTTACAACAGTACCTGATAGTTATAAAAAGCTAACGAGAATTTTCGAAGTTACTACGCATGCAAGTCTTGAACATCTGTTAAATTTATCTAACTAACCTACTTTACTAACTTACTTTACTTAACTAGTAGGGACTAAAGTCTCAAGAAAATACAAATAGACTTAAAAAAATAACACCCACCTTGCTGCTCAGCCTTAGTACCATCACTAGTCTCATAAGCATAATGGTACCCCTCCTCATTGATCTCATTCTCATATTTCAAGATCTCAGCCTGACTACCAGCAGACCCTGCTCCTCCTGCATTGTATGCTGCTTGGTCCTGTCCTCCGAACGGAGCTTGGAGTCCTGCACTGGCCCCACTTGAAGACCTGGCGTTGGGAGGAACGTAGATGGAGTTGTCCAGGCGATCGGCGGACGCTGCCGATACAAGGGCTAGTACGATGAACTGGAATTGAGAATTGAGGGGATTATGATGGTGGAACTATTTAAAGATGTATCGTACAAGTCATGAGGCTATGAATAAAGACATGAAAAAGGACAGGTAGCCTGCTAAAAACCATGTCAATTTTTGAACGCCTTAGATCGAATTCCACCATTGAAATTGAACGTGATCAGCATTATCTTAATTCGGGTTCAAGAGCTGTTTATGTCATAAATGCTATGGTTTATATTGACGTCAACAGCGCTTGAAAGCAGTTGAAGTGATCGCGTTCAATTTTATTGGTGTAAATCACCCTGACTCGTTCCTATTTATCAAAGCGAGTGGTATTGTTATCAGTGATTTGTTTGTGCGAATTCATTCAAGACCCAGGGCCCAAATTAAATGAGATTTCATTTTAACATTTGGCGATCACTGACAAATGCTTGCACTGACTGGACAGGTCCACTCAAATCTGTGTGATTCTTTCTTCAAAAGACCATCTCGAACACTAATCTGCATGGTCCTCATATGGTACGAAACACTGGCCCCATCTACTTTTAAAACATAACATGAAGTGACATAATAGCAACAAGCAAGGGGTCCGCAAGGGCCGATGTCTGCCAGGGCTGCGGGACTGTTCGAAAGAGATACCGCGGCCCTGGAACACAAAGGGTTAAGAAGGAACATGGATGAAAAAAAAAGTGTCGTATAAAAGTGTTTTGTAAAACCAATTTACAGAAATAAATATGATTTATAATTAATGTGCATACTACACAATGTTTTACATTGAGACCCCTCTCTGTTCGATCTAAAGTCCAGTACAATCTGAGCGAACTTTACGGTCAAGTCGTATTACATCTTACGATCTTCAAATAAACAGCCTCAATTTAAAACCTAAAATACCCCATAAAATCTAAAGTAACAAAGTTTTACGTTAAAGTTAAATGAGTGCAACGTATTCAGGTGAAGGCCGGAGGTAACTCCGCGATGGAAAGGCTAAGGTTCTATATGTGACCCTATAGAACTTCGGTCACGATCAGAACAATATAGAAGCATTCTAAGGACGCATTGGGTAAGGTGGTATGCTGGCTTTTAGGAGAGGTGTTACCCTGGATAGAGTAGGCTAGAAAATAGACTGGAAAGTTAAAGACTGCTTTGAAACCTATCACAGTTTATTAGTCTTCATTCCAGTTGAAACGGAGCACTTATTCAAAGAAAATTTGCTTTGAAAAAATATAAGAAGATCCTGGCAGTAACTGATAATGCGAATTAAAAAAATACATGTTAAAATTGGTCATATTTTTAAGACAGGGCGCTACTAAATGAAGCAGAAAGCTATGACGAAAACTTTTCAAATTGTGGAATTGTCGCTGTCACGTGCCATTTTTCGCTTAGGTGTATTAAATAAGTCCCTGAATAATATTGTTCGGTTGATTTACCCATGAACTGAACTAAAGAAAACTTTGATTTAATGAATCGATCTAGCTAGAGTAACCCAATAGATTATTGAAGCTCACTTACTTAGTACATTTACTTTAAAGACCTAAAATTGTGTAACCACACAAACATCTTGCAGGGACAGGATTCGGTACAGACAGCATTATAAACTAGGCATTAAACAGTTTAGAACTTTGACCCAGTTAACTCTGCGAACTAATCAGGCAGTACAACGAATGTATTACTAATACTGGCAAATAGCCAATTAAAATTGTACACATCATTTTCAGGTAAGAGGTTGTTGTATGATCTGTTTCATTTCGAAATGCGATATAATGGTAACGTTGCCAATTTTTGAAAGATGATTAGATTAAATTTCATTTCAAAAATGATATTTCATTAAAACCTATGCAATCAAAAATAATACAAAAGTTTTACGAATGGAATGATAAGTGATCAACCACTTAAAGCTATTTATAATTCTAAACACAAACTAGTACTTAGTTTTCAATAAAAGCAATAACAAAACTGAATTTAAAAACCACACATTAAGCTCTTGTTAGACTTAAAAACGCATTTGCGTTCATTTAGGTTGTTCTTGAATAAGCTCTTCAATTGAATCAACAGTCCGCCAAAAGAAAAAAAAAACTAAACGCTAAGTGATAGTTTCGTAAGTTTTAGTTTGTTTAATTAATTAATCATTATTTTTCTGTGTCTCGGAGAGGACGTTGGAGCGTTGGTCCTGACCGTCAGTTTTAGATCTAGGACGTTATGGAAAGAAGTCTAAAAGTCTGACAACTAGTCAAATTAGGGTGTATTACCCTGTAACTGGCTTGTGGAGGCTGGAGCGACTGCCCCAGGCATCCATCCAGGATCCAGGTAGTCGCTCTATGTAAAATACTGATTCATCCAGTTAGACTGAAAGTTGAGTTGGGAAAGCTTAAAAGATGGGGCAGGCTAGTCAAAGCTAATTGTAGATGGCGTGTTCATAGCTTAGTCCCAATCTGACCAATGAGGTCAAGCTATTTTAAAATATAAAATGACATTGACAGATTTTCGACCAAAGACGATGCTTGGTACATGCTATGCTAGCGCCATTAGATGTACCTACAGATGCCTTCCCCATTTGTCCGTACTAGCACTAGAAATTTTAATGGAATCGAGATCTCTGAATAAATCAACCGAGTCAAAATTTTCCGATTACACAATTTTCGGGTGGTTTACCTAGGCTTCCGCCTCGCGGCGTTGCCTGCGGTTATTTAACAGATGTCATAATGTTACCACTGCCATTACTGTCACACCAGCAATATTGTGGTGGTGGGCAGGTAGGTAGGCGGCACTTCAATAGTGCGGTTGTGAAGTTAAAAGCTTTTGATAAGGAAGCTTTGGATGTTGTGACATTTTTGGAAGATTAGGGTGAAAAATTCTGTGGTCTCTGGTTTCAAACTAGTCTGTAATTTTTTTTATATTAGGAAATTATCTTGGCAGAGTGGTCGCTGCTGCAAACGAAGATTAAATGAAAAGCTTTTTGTTTAAAACTAATAACAATATATATAATTTTAAATAGTGCATTGTTAAAGTTAGACTGCTATTTGCGGTGTTGTCATCTACAACGCCGTAAATATCAGTCTCATTTTTACTTGTTCTGATTAATTTGTTAATATTTATATTCTTCTTTATCGTGCAGTTAGTGCCTTACCTAGTGTCAGAGTTTTTATGCCGCCCATGAGCCTCTGACTTGGCTTTACATGTCGAGAAATATCTCTCAGGCATACTGGTTTGGTTTCCTCTCGATGTTTTCCTTTACCGAAGTAAGTGATAATTATACAATACACACATGAATCCGAAAAATCAGATGTGCGTGTCTTGGGTTCAAATTCGACCAATATAATTTAGCAGTCTGACGGTCACTAGACTATCACTGCTGATTTCTGATAATGTATTTCTGCTTAAAAACATGAAATATCGCTCAAAAGCGCACAAAAATATTGATTTTGAATATGATTTTACATGGAGCGACTGCACGTCTGTCCTCCACAACTCAATTGCTAGGTAATACGACATCCCTTGAAAATAATGGCCAGACTTTCAGGCTTCTGACTATCTGTAACGATTATCAAAGATCTACGAACTGCTCACCTATCCACGGAATAACCTCGGTAAGCGTTGATTTATCTTGAAAACCAACCCTTGTGGCTGTTATTTTTTTGCCACGACTGACTTCATCTGATATCATATAATTGGATGTTAGACAAAAAAATTTACATTAAGGTCAAACTAAGCTTAAATTATTATGATAAGTGCAGCGGAGGTTGCACGGAGAAACAAGATAACTTTGACAAACAATTGTCAATTGTAATTCCTTCGTTTCATAATAATGGGTCTTGCCAACAATGAAATTCAATGTTGTATAACTATTAACACTAACTTGTAACTTGCTAGATTCTTTAGGAGTTCACTTAGTTCAGAATTGGAAAAGCCAATCTTAAAAGTTGGGTTACTTAAGGACTCGAAAATCCTATATCACTGATAGACAACGCAGAGCTTAAACTGCTGGGTCCAGAAGGGTGAAATTTTTCTCATGAATACCTTATAAAATAAAGGAGAGAACGAGGAAAACATTTTTGAAACATCATGTCCAGATGGACATAGAAATGAGGGATAAAAGTTTGTATGCTAGTCCAGTCATGCGCACCAATATGTAAACACTTAACAACTTTAAAAAGTGTTTTTCTCCTACTGTTCTGATTAAAATTTCATGTTGTTAGGAACATAGTATTTTGGAACTCATATTTTTTTAAAAAGATTCTATCTCCAAGTTACAATCATTATTTCTCGTGAAAATTGCTTTTAAATTTAAGACAGTTCATACATATTGGTGCTCGTGACTGTACACCATTTTATACGGTGAGACATCTTTTCGGGCATACGGCTTGTTGGAAATAAAAGTTAAAAAGCATCAAGATTGCCTTCCTATCTATTTCAGATTAGACAAGAATTAAGCTTCAAAGTTTATTTCTCATTGTTTCTTTTATTGTAAAGTAGATACTGATGATAGTATCAATTTGGTTACATAATGTGAAGCAATGAGAAAAAATGGGACTTGCAAAGTTTGACATAAATAGAGATACATGCAGACTTTTGCAATTGATGTCAAATAGAGCGGCAAGTTGTAATAATAACAATGAAATTGGCACAGTCGTGTACAAAATACCAGACAATTCCTTTTCTGTACTTAAATAAGTTGATAAAAAAAACTTGTATCAAAGAGAAGAATTTAAAATGATTTGGATGGATTTGTCTTGTTTTCAGAAAAAGTTATAGGAGCAATTGTATTTATGTAGGGAACTATAGCTTAGGTATTATTTGGACAAAGTCCTCCGAAATATTTCAAGAATAAAAATAATTACGAATTAAATTACCGAAAGGAGAGTGAAATGAAATGGTTGTACCTATTATAATATATTATAATACTATATTCGAGACAAAACTTTTTTTAACTTTTACTTTCTTTTTTTTACTTAGAGCTCGTGGCTAAATAATAACAGCCGCTCGGATCGATCTTTAGGTTAAGCCGTGCTTGCCTAGGTTGATCTCTGGATGGGTGACCACCCATTACATACCGAGTTTCCTCCGTGCCTCGTAAAACACGTTAAGCCGTTGGTCCCGGGTATCATATGTAGATCTTTGACAGTCGTTAAGTAGTCAGTGGCCCAAAAAGTCTGACAACCAGTTTTACCAAGGAATATCGTATTAACTAGTACTAACTGGGTTGTGGAGGTCAGTTAGGTAGTCGCTCCATGTAAAATACTGGTATTCAGCTGCATCCGGTTAGACTGGAAGACGACCCCAACATAGTTGGGAAAAGGCTAGGCAGATGATGATGGTTCAAGACAAAACTTTAGATGGGTCCAATCCAGTCATCAGAAAGATGCCCTTGACATAGTTGAAATAGTATAATAATATCAGTTGAGCACTCCTGAAAAACGGGTTTGAGGAACAAATTTTGCTCAGAAGGTCAGTCAATCAAAGGTGGTGAAGCCGTAAGAATAATATGTTTTCAAATTGTAAATATATATAATAAATTGTTGTTGATTCAGTATTAATTTTATTGTGAACATTAATTTTATACTCTTGCTACTCTTTCTAAGCCCATTGTAAGATCTTCTCACATTATGGAATGCAAATAAAGATATGAATATGAATAAAATTTGACGCGTCAACTTCCGATCCTGTATTTACACGACTCCCGTCTTTAAAGTCAAAATTAAATCAAAAAGTACTTAAGTACTATAGACAATAGACACAATTCCATTGCACAAAACACCCGAAAACCACGGATTACAAAATCACTGATAACGATTTCTCAACACTCACTCCAACTGTACGACACTTGTATTAGAAAGGTTTGCACTATATGATTGCTTAAAACTTATACAAATATTTGCACAAATACTAACGAATTTCATTGCTGTGTTGTGTCTAGGGAAGATGCCAGCGAAATGTGACTGCATAGAGAATCTGCCGCAATTTATACTTGTGCTTACTATGCTCAATATTTTGACTGATATACATTCAGCATTACATTCGGCGATCAACTCTTAGAGCTGACACTCCCAAACAAAATTTAACTTTATGTTTGCTTAATTAAAGTTGGATTTTCACTGTTCGTTTCGTATTTTTCTATCATCTGCAAGGAGCAGTAAATTATTTCTTAAATTAATAGAATCACTTACAGGTATGTGCATGTCTTTAAAAATGGCCTTCAGTTTCTCTTTAAACCATGTTTTGACAAATGAAGATGTAATTTTCAAATGTCTAGTCGCTTTATAAGTATTTGAAGCGTCTAGTTTATTTTTTAGACATTCTATTGAAGCTGCACCTAAATGTTTTAGCTAAATAGTACCTGAGGTCTATAATAAATAACATTTTGATGGTAATGTTGTCATTATGTTTTTGTACCGGTAAAGGTTATCCGTTGGATAATTTATTGGCAATCCATAAACACTGTAATAATGCTAGGCACATTGTTATCAAGAAAAAACGTAATTGTAAGGAAGTATTTGTAAATAATAGCATTTGTAAAGCTTTTAAGAAAGAGGTTGAGATCATAACACATAAAAAATAATGGGCTGCGGTCGTGAACTTTATCTTTGAAAGAAATGTTTTGATCTTTTATAACACGTACGGATTCCTCTGCATCAAGTTATTGCTATCCCTTTTTACCTCTTTGCTCTTTTTCTAGCTTTCACAACTTTTATTTTTTGACCCCATCTTTGACGTATAGTTGAGGAGCACTATTACCATAATTTCTCAGAATTTCTAAGATTGACCATAATACCGTGATACCTTAAAAATAATTATTTAGATAAGGAAACAATATCATATGTTTTAGTAATATTCAGTCAGCATTTCTGTTATGAGGAGAGACGCAGAGACACAGAGATAACGCAGCGTCACCCTAAAGTTTTTCAGAGGAGACCGTAAATCGCCAAGTATAAGGTCGGACGCCTTCAGGCTCGGTAGGGCGATGATCGTCGCAGAGTGGCTGTAGCTGGTAGCTGGATGAGAGTTGAGTTAAATGCCTCAAGAATTGCCGAACTTAAGTGGCAGTGGCACATTGCTCGAAAACGGATGGCTGATGCTTATCCGAAAAGTTCTGGAGTGGCGACCGTAAACCGAAAGACGTTACGTTGGAAGGCCTCCCTCTAGGTGGACCGATGACCTGGTGAAGGTTGCAAGGATCCGCTGGATGAGAGGTCTATAACTAAAGGCGGACTGCTGTGGGCTGATGATAATGAAAAATACCTATATTCCTATGTTGCCAATGTTTATCCAATTCATCCCAGATTATTTCAGTACTCCTGCAAGAATACTAGATAGCAGTTAGATGACCCACCTTTGCATAAATGGTTGACACTTTTTAGAAAACGAATCGATAGAATTTTATAATTCTTTTATATTGTATTTACTTTACTCAAATAAATAAAATACAAAAAAAAAAAAAAAAAAATCGTTTTCAAATAAATCTCAACCATTTATGCAAAGGTGAGTCAGCTAATTGCTATCACTCACTGAACATAAACAAGTCATTGATCGCATCCTGGAGTCTTATACTCTCTCTCTCTGAATTGTCTTGTCTTGTCTGATGTTGTATATTTAGGTTAAGGCCTAACCAGTTCGGTCTAGAATCTATGGGTCTTTGTTACGTGAAAATAAATGTATTGTTGTTGTTGCATACCATTCAAAATAACAGTGATCCTATATTCAAGTCTCATGTATATGCATTAGAACTCACAAAATGTCGCCTAATAGAAATAGGGCCTCTAAATAGCATTTGCTAACATTTAACTCGATAGCTGCTTAGTTGTGTACTTGTGAATGTACAGCTATTTGGGTAATAGATTTTTGTGTTAAGGATACGGATTTAGACGGTATGTATGATTGTAATGAGTGGTAAATTTGTTAATAATCTATTTTGACGAGACGGTTGGTTAGATGCTTAATAACAGCCGCTCGGATCGATCTTTAGGTTAAGCCGTGCTTGCCTAGGTTGGTCTGTGGATGGGTGACCACCCATTATATACAGAGTTTCCTCCGTGCCTCGGAAAGCACGTTAAGCCGTTGGTCCCGGGTGTCATTTGTAGATCTTTGACAGTCGTTAGGTAGTCAGTGACCCAAAAGGTCTGACAACCAGTCTTACCAAGGGGTATCGTATTACCCAGTATTAACTGGGTTGTGGAGGTCAGATAAGCAGTCGCTCCATGTAAAATACTGGTATTCAGCTGCGTTCGGTTAGACTGGAAGCCGATCCCAACATAGTTGGGAAAAGGCTAGGCAGATGATGATGGTTGGTTAGATGTTGGGTAGATTCTAGAGTGTTGACGGTTGGGGGTTCAATTCTCGCATGGAACAATTATCTAGAATTTCGTTACAATTGTTTGTGTCTTCAACCACTCATGATGCAAACGTATTTGTTAGTTCTTCTTCATCATCATCCTAGCCTTTTTCCCAACTATGTGGGGACGGCTATCTGATCTCCGCAACCCGCGACAACACGATACCCCTAGTTAAGTCCTTCTGCATCTAGGTCGTTCACTAACTAGTGAAGAACAACAATATTTTATTCAAAAGGCCGTATGTACAATACGGGGTCAAAAAACTTCGACGTTTTTTATAAAACTCTGTACGTTTTACTGGCACCAGCTAAGATGTATAAAAACAATGTTGTTCCATGCAAATGCGCAAGATGTTTTGTAAAAGTTTATCTTGATATATTTCTGGAATCTTACATTATTTCTTTTTCGAAACGCTCATCAATCATGGACCCATTTTAGTAATGTTAGCTGAGAGTATCCCTTTTTTGGAAGACCTATGAACAAGTTATGCAATAGATTTCTAAGAAAGATGATACAAGATATCGTGACGATTTAAAAAACGACAGAAAGATTTCTGTACGCATAATTGAACATCATCGATAACCTTATTAAATGTAAGATTTGAAGATGTACGTTTTTTCGCAATTCTTATCACGATTTCATCGGCGGTCTATCGAAAGATTTACTATCACTACAAATGCTTTAAAAATAAATTGCTTAAGCTCTTCTCGTCCGCGTAAATTACTATCTTCCTCTTCGAGATTCAATATTCCACCATATAGAGGTTAGTGTTGAGTAATAGATCAAAAGTATTTCTTCTGTATTATTTACCTAGATCAAATATTTCACAAATGAGAAGAAGAAGACCAAGGAAACGATGGATGGACTGTGTGAAGGATGTATGGCTAGAGAGGAGGTGACTGCTGTGATGACGAGTAAGTCTTCTTCTTCCAGACTTCTCTAGTCTGGAAGAAGAAGACTTGCTGCACCGACCCCAATGAAATAAGGATAACGACTGGATAATGACGATTATGATGAAGTATTTTATAAATGATGGGGCACTTAATGTATTGTTTCTTGTTGTTAGTTTGTTACAGGACCTGATGGAAACTACTGAAGGCGCCAAACTCGTGGCTAGGTCCTGGGCGACACAATGTAGAAGAAAAAGTATTTAATGTTGTGGGTGTCTGTATACGCACTGAAAAACCAAGGGGTGAATGGGAAAATATCCAACCTAATTTATTGATTTTATAATATTTTCTTGATTACCTTTCTGTGAAAGATAACATCTTAAGAAAAACTTAAATTCGGTATCAAGCCATAACCAAACAGGGGTTTTATCAATGAATTTAAGGTTAAGTAGTAGTTCTTAATTTTTATAAAGAAGATACGCTACGTTCATACTGAGCGGCGCCAGCAGCGGCGTTCAAATATCGTTGCATTGTTACGACTGCGATAGATAATACAGAACGGATAATACAAAAAGAGATAGCTATTGCGCTTGAAGTACTTAAATTACGACAATTGTCCGAATTTGTCTGCAACAATTGGCGCGTGCTAGTGCGATATCTACCTCTTTTTATTTATTGGTTTTAATAGTCAATCGTACATTGACCGTCAACATAAATAACATTCTCTTACTTTTGCGACTGATACAGCATTTAGATTTGCTCATCCTTGTGATATCTCAAAAGTGTTAGTTGGTGTAAGTTGCGCCCGCCTTCAGCAATATACCTTAACTTGGCTCTGTTTTATCCTCCTTAACTTAGAATATAATGAATATTTAACAACTAGGTACTGTAATAAATCTACATTTGCATTACCATCAATCATTTTAGCTTCAGATTCAATGTTTAAATTATAGATTAAGTAGCTGTTACGGACATCACGACTTAATTAAGTTTCAGAGATGTAAAGTTCAATTAAATTATTTGGTATAGATTTTACGAATTATGGTAAATAAATAATTTACTAAAGGTGAGGTCATGTGTTGGAAATCCATACACTAAGGCATTGATCATGCGTCCGGCCTTGGTTCAAGCCATGGTCCGGAGCGAGAGGGAATGGGAAGCCGTCACCTCCTTCTGTGAAGCAGTCATGCTAGTGAAGGAGGTGGCGGGACGTGAGAGGGAAAGAACCTCACGTCCCAGTCGCCGCGGGAGACGCCCTGGGCGTCGGGGGTCACGTGGTGGCTCCCGGCCACCGTAGGCGCGGGCCTGTGGACGGCGAGTTATGGGCCAGCTCGCCGTCCGGCCGTCTTATGACGACAGGCCGTGTCGACGGCGCGTTCGTGTTCCACGTGCGCCTCAAAGAGATGTCAGCAAATAAGTAGGGGTCCGCAAGGGCCGATGCCTGCCAGGGCTGCGGGACTGTTCGAAAGAGATACCGTGGCCCTGGAACACAAAGGGCAAAGAAGGAACATGGATGGGTTTTAGTCAGTACAAGTCTGACACTCCCTTCCGCTCCGCCCAGAGTGGGGGGGGTCATTTGATGACTTCCCATCCGGAAAAAAAAAAAAAAAAAAAAAGGCATTGATCATATTGACTCAAATAACGAAACAGGCACGTGACAGTATGTGTAATCAACGCCTTACAAGAAGTGTCTGAAAAAAAAAATAAGGAGGGCGGAAGTCGTTCACATAAGTTGGCAGTTTCGAAAAAAAAAAATCTTTTTATTATTTATTTTGGCTCTTGCGATACAGGCAATCCTAGTACAAGAGCCAGGGCTACACTGATGTTTGAGCAACCACCTGTTAATAAAGATTTTGTTATTAATTATTATTTTATTATTATACTCCTCCGCTGTTCTTTTCGTTACGGGATCCGAGACAGTTGAATCACTTCCCCGGGACTCGTCGATCTTCATTGTCTCGACGTTGTTCTGTTCGCCACTGTTTATTCTCGCTTTCAGGGGTTCCAGTGATGGGAAAAAGTGTAGCGGGCTTTTCCCATAAACAAATCTGCACTCTTCTACTTCTCTCTACCATGAGTGAATAGCAATAACACTCTCTCTATTGGCAACACTCATCACACCCGTCTTCACTCTATTTAAAATAACACCGACCACACACATTCTATAAAATCGATTCGTTCTCCAATAAAAAACTCAATTACATACATCAATATATCGTGAACTTGACATTTTGATACAATTATTTATGTGCATCAATTTATATTTATTACTAGTCTTCCGTTAGTTTCAATATTTGTTTTTTATTTTATTTTATTAAGTATCAATGTAATTGATTATATAAGTTATATTATTCAGGTCATAATATCGTTTTTAGTAGCAAAATTTGCGGTTTCACTCGCTGAAACAAAAACAGATTTTTCCAAGTTTTTTTTTTATAGTAAGTGTACTTGAACGAAACTTGGTCTATTTTAAAGTTCAACTTAATAACATAACATCATGTGTGTAGTCCCCGAAGTGTTAGGCAGAGGTGTACATAATAGTACACCCACATTTCGCCAGTTATGTTTAAGTCCCATGTTATACAACATTAGTATTTTTATGTAAAGAATCTATGTACAAAATTTCAAAACTGTATCATGAAAAATCACAAAGTTATAAGCTTGTTCTGTTACCTAGTTGTCCGCACAAAAACGTGGTCACCACGCAGCGCGCGCCTCCAGCGTCGTCTTGAGCTCATTGATAATAATAATTTGGCAGTAGGTACCTAAATTATTGCGATAGGTACTTAAAGTAGCTCAGTGTTCAACTTTTAACTTTTTTAAATATTTTTGGGAAAAAATATATCATGGTTTAAAAATTATTGGAATCGATTCAGTTACTTATTCTGAACAAACTACATATATTCAGGTTTCGCATATACTAAAAATAATGTTGTAGTGAGAAGGCCTGTTGCGATCAACCAGGCACAAATTCAGACTCCGAGGCTGCTACTGAGAAATTCCTGATGGGAAAACCCAATCACACTTTTCCGGACCAGGGAATCGAAGCCGGGACCCTACAATCAGCATTCCCTCTTGCGACCGCGAGACCAACGGAGCATGGCAGTTACCATCATACATACAGACTGACTAACATAATCTTAAATTTCATATACTAATACCTATATTCCGGCACTTCAATTAGCAAATATTTATGTGTAATTCATTAGTATTAATTGCAAGGTCAACAAGTACCCTGTAATCTTTATCTTTGATACAGGAGTATAAATGACCCGTCAGTTGTAAGTCGAGTATGTAATTTTTATCAGAAATGTTAATAGCATGACATCAGTCTAATTATAATGTACGGACTGAAATAGAATTGATTACTACCAGTCTTGATCTATAGTTATTATAAAATTCGTGTAATGGACTGCCTCGTTAGTGAAGTGGTTGCAAACCGCTACTGCTGAGCATGAGGTTTTAGGTTCGATTCCCAGGTCGGGTAAATTGTTATTGGGTTTTTCCATCAGGAATTCCTCAGTAGCAGCCACGGAGTCTGGATTTGTGCCCGGTTGATGGCAGTAGACTCGCCTCCTATTACATGGGACTTAAAACATTATTGGTGAAATGTGAGGTTTCTAAACCTCTGCCTAACCATTCAGGGATTTCAGGCGTGATGTTATGGTCTACCGTTGTGATGGTCTATCGTTCAAAGTGTTATTGCTAATTATGACGTCTCACGTTCGATTCCCAGGTCTGTCAAAGATTTATTGGATACATTTCTCAGTAGCAGACCAGAGTCAGATGATGGCAAAAGGCTCACTCAAAGGCTCACAATGGAATTTAAACATAACTGGTGAAAGTGGGTTTACTATAGGTGCACTTCTGCTTAACTCCTCGGGCTAATGACCGTGGTGTTATATTAATAGCATGCCATCAGTCTAAATATTGTGTGCAGACTGAATTAGACCTGATTACTAGTTTTGATCTATGATTATTTTAAAATGCATGTAATAAAGGTCGACCCATATTATTGGCTAGATTTACATACATATTATTAGCGACCCGCCCCGGCTTCCCACGGGTACAATATACAGGGTGTAAACAGACCCTTCACATATCCGTCAACCAAGCTTTAATTCTGTACATCAAACTAAGTAACTTTACGCAAAAATTATTGCTGGGAAACGACTTTTTTTTTTTTGGTGAAAAATCACGTTTTACGGCAGGACTCGATGGAAAGGACTCATAGCATTGTGCTGATGAATGGATTGGATAGTACGGGGGTCGTGAAGGTGTGTAAAGTAAAAAAAATACTTTTAAAATTATGTATTTAAAAAAAACTTGTGAAAATGTTGGAACTTTGACCTGGGGGTCAAATATCTCCGTAACAAAACGGTTCCCAGGTATGGTCTAGAACAAAAAAATGATCGCAGTGACGGGAAGAATAAGTGCCTTTCGTTTATGTTAAGGGTCTATTTACACCCTTTATACCTATAAACCATCCTCTTGAATCACTCTATCTGTTAAAAAAACCGCATCAAAGTCCGTTGAGTAGTTTTAAAGATCTAAGCATACATAGGGACAGACAGACAGCGGGAAGCGACTTTGTTTTATACTATGTAGTGATTAAGGAAAATAGCAGCGTTGTATTCATATTCATATTTATTTATTTATTGTAAAACATAGGTACATTATAAGGTCTTATTTGTTAATACATTGAGGGCGCTATGTTTTGGCTCTTGGGCGTACAAAATAGTAGTACATGCAATATAAATAAAGAAATTAAAAATTAAAAAAAAAAAAAAAATGCAAGAAATTAGTATAGATACATGAACCACAAATAAACAAGTAAATAAATTAGATCATCTATCATGTAATGAGCAATAATAAAATAATGAATAAAAATGTCTGCAGTTATTGTAATGTAAAGAAAATTGTCAGCACTTACTTAAATTAAGAATGTCAAAGAAATTGAATAATGTCAAAAATTAAAATTAAATGTCACTTAGGAATATCATTAAATGTTACTTATGAAATGTCTGAAATTTTATAACAGCATGTCATTCTAATATTCGGTGATTGAATAATAGCATTTTTCTATTAAAAAATTCTTTAATTTTCTTTTAAAGTTGTGCCTATTTTCACTCTTAATGCTATCAGGTATTTTATTGTATTTAGTCGGACCCATGCCTAAAATACTTTTCCTTGCTAGCCCTGTTTTGTATTTACTTGTTCACAACATGGTTTTATATTGGGATCTAAGTTGAGTGGTTCGTTTTCTAGTGTCTACTATCGCAGGAAACAAATTCAAGTTACATTTGACAAACACGTTAATTTGAAGAACAGGCATTGTGGTCAGCAAAGAGGAGTTGTTGGTGCGCTTGTGACTGAAACCACAAGTGCTCTAGAGTTTATATCTTTTTAAATTTGTTTTTGTAATAATATTTTGATTTAAAAGAGCGTCGATGGAGTTTCTTGCACATTCTTCTCCATAGAGATGTACGCTTTGGAATGGCACTATAGTATTTGCACGTTGTTATGTCTTGTGGCTGTGTTTATGACAAATCGAAAGTGCCTGTTTATCTGATCTAGCCTACTGATAATATAAATGTGAAAGTTTGCGAGGATGTATGGATGCCTGGATGTTTGTTATTCTTTCATGCAAAAACTATTGAACGGATTTGGGTGATATTTGGCACACAGATAATTTATAACCTGGATTAACATATAGGATACTTTTTATCCCGATCACGATCCCGTGGGACAATTACGGAACTCCACGCGAGCGAGGCCGCGGGCATTAGCTAGTATGAACTAAGTGCTTTGAGTTTTTTCTTCTAAAACCAACTGTCAAAAGTCTATAAATTATTTTTGTACTGACACATTTTTAACAGATATTTTAACTGGTATTAAGCCATATATACCCCGACTCTGAACAAGTTTTCAGCGTTCTTTCAATATTCTAGAAGTTCAGTGCTTAAGAAGCTTTCAGTAATATATTTTGTAAAATTTAATCATTTTTATGTCCACAAAATCACAGGGCTTCATTAACGTAATTAGACATGAATACGACATTGTTAACATAATTAGGTTTTAAGATGACCTAGATAGTTAACATATTCGTTAGCGAATAGTTATAAGGGCCTTAACTAACATACGCAAGTTTGTAGGACTGTAAAGAAACAACTGTGAAGATGACCGCAACTGCAAACTGTAACGGCAATGCTCAATCACAATGACAGAACGCAGGGACTAGTATAGCAGCAGCCTATAATGTTCCCACTGCTGGGACACAGGCCTCTTCTCTATGAAAGGGAATGCTATAAACCACCACGCGGGCCCAGTGCGGGTTGGTAGATGTCACATGTCTTCAAATTTTAGGTTCTAGGACATGCCCGTTTTTCCTTGACCGTTTTGAGAGCAGTGGTGATGAAATTAATTACACAAAGTAATGCGCCTACCTGGGTTCGAACCCACGACTTACTGCTCGTAAGTCGGGATCGCCACCATTGGGCCACCGCTGCTCTCTCTGCTCTCTCTCTCAGGGACTAGTATGGTTTCTATGTAATTCGATAAAAACGACCACACGTGTCAATTACAACGCTATCTTCGGAAGCTTTGCTGCTGCGGCGTTGCGGTTACGGTTAGATACCTTCGGAATTTTACCACAAATAAAGTCTTGCGCACACTGCGCTCCAGAACTCAAATTGCTGACGGAGCTCAAAATGCTGCTAAACTAAAATGGGACTGGGGAGGCCATGTCAGCAAAGCTGTGGGCCCGCATATCACAAAGCTGGAACCCTGAGACAGTTAGACGGGTTCGCGGCAGACCGAGGAGAAGATGGCGGGACGCTTTGGATAGCTTTCTCGTTAATTGGCGAGAAGAGGCGCAACATCGAGAAAAGTGGAAGGAATGGTGGAAGGCCTTTGCCCAGGAGTGGGACAATTCAGGCTCACAAAGAAAAAGTCTTGTGACATTGCATCGCATAAATCGACGACGTTACGCGTCACCCTGTAGATCTTTCTTCATTATAAAAGGAATTAGGAACTTAAATGTCAAGGAAAGAGGTTAGGCCTTTTGATTAAGGAGCTCAAATTATGAGCTTATAGTGTTCATTTAAAAGCGCTTTCATTAAATTCTAATGATCCATCATAACCACAATTCATCATGATCCAATAATTTGCTAACAAGTACCTACTTATGATAAATCTATCAATCATTACAATCAAATGTTTGATTATGTGACGTAAGATTTCATAAGTAATGTGACGTAGTACCGTCGAGAGCAGAAGTGGATTAACTCATCGATAGAACACCATTCGGTTTGAACCCAAAATGTGCTAAGAAAGAAAGTGTATTTTTTTATATTGTATCATACTCATAATTATTTTTCAGTTGCATTCCACAATGTTTATTAAATTTAAGTAAATTATACTAATTGAAATGGTATGATGAAAAAAGATATTTAGAACAAAAAACTGTAGGTACAATAATATTTGGATTCTACCTGAAGAAGAAATAAACCTGTTTCTCAGATACACAATTCGTTTCTTACCGGTCCTGTCCGTTTTTTTGTTTGTAATTTAATTTCGTGGTACTTATATTTTGACCCAATTTCGCAAATGCCAATACAATTCAGGTTCTCCTATCGATATTTATTTTTTCTAGTCCGATTATTCAGCGAGTTATGTTACCGACTGAGCTCGTGGAGCTCGTGGCTAAATAATAACAGCCGCTCGGATCGATCTTTAGGTTAAGCCGTGCTTACTTAGGTTGGTCTGTGGATGGGTGACCACCCATTACATACCGAGTTTCCTCCATGCCTCGGAAAGCACGCTAAGCCGTTGGTTTAGGCTGTCATTTGTAGATCATTTCAAGTCGTTACAGGTAGTCAGTGGCCCAAAAAGTCTAACAACCAGTCTTACCAAAGGGTATCGTGTTACCTAGTACTAACTGGGTTGTGGAGGTCAGATAGGCAGTCACTCTATGTAAAATACTGGTATTCAGCTGTATAGCGTTAGACTGTAAGCCGACCCTAACATAGTTGGGAAAAGGCTAGGCAGATGATGATTATGTTGCCGACTGTAGCGAGTAGCTAAAAGATATGTGCTGATATATCATTGTCTTAAACAAAGTTTGGTAAAACAAGATTGATTACTAATCTAAGTTTATTAAAGAGATAAGGGTCACGAGGTCAGGGTGAGTAAACAGATCTCTATGGGTCAACACTTACTAACGTATGTAATCGTACTAGGCCACAAGGTTTCGGTCAAGAGTTCCATGTGTTGTTTTTTTATTCGCGAGAATAATACATAAGAAGCTCTCTTAATTTCTTCCAAATGCTTTTTGAATCTTTGTTTTTATTTTGACTGCTTCGTTAATCGAGTGGGAGCAAGCGTGAGTGCTGAGCATGAGGTCCTGGGTTCGATTCTCGGTTCGTGCAAAGTGTTATTGGGTTTTTTAATCAGGAATTTCTCAGTAACTGCCACGGAGTCTGAATTTGTGCCGGTTGATAGCAATAGGCTCGCCCCCTATTACATGGGACTTTAAAATAACTGACGAAATGTGAATGTACTAAAAGGTACACCTCAGCTAAACCCCGAAGGGTTAAGCAGAGGTGTACTTTATAGTACACCTCTGCTTAACCTTACCTAGACCTTCTACAGACCTTCTTGAAAGACGAATTTTGGCCGAAATGTGTCGTGTACCGACCCACGCAGCAAAACACGTCGCTGACAAAATTACGTGAATAGTTACAGTTTAATAAGGTTTTTAATATGTATTAGTTTATAATTTTGTGTATTTTATCTATGGGCCTCAGTTGCCTGACAATAAAATGATAGATTGATAGTACGACCCTTCTTATGTATAGTCAGGGGATCAAAGCTTCACCAGTGTCCATGAATGGCCATTAAAAAACATCACTCACACTCTTACATGTATTACCATTATCATAAAGCACCTATTTAATGTAAAACATACTTTTTTGATTCTTTAATCAAATTGAGAAAGACAATCACAAAAGCACACAGATTTTATGAGATCTCATTACGTTTTTTACGAACTTTGCAACTTTGAACCAATTTGTTGTTAAAACAATTATTTTTGAAATTCTCTCAGTCAAATACAAGATGGCTGGCCTTGGACCACATCGAGATGGTAGCATCAATCTTAATTTGTGTCTGATGCACGTAGTTTATGTGTTTTCTTTGTAAATAACTGTATGTTTAAATTCAATTTAGTTAGTGCTGTTTTGGTGAGGTCATTGAAATAGTAGATGGGTAAATATATTGAGTAACGATGTGCAATGTATTCAATTAGTATTTTAGATGTATTTTAAATGGATAAAAGCTCTCATTATATAGAATAACGAGCTTTATAATCAGATATTTACACTTAGTATAATGCGAGTAATGGACTGCCACGTTGGTCTAGTAGTCGCAAGCACGGCTGCTGAGCATGAGGTCCTGGGTTCGATTCCCGGGTCGGGCAAAGTGTAATTGGCTTTTTTCATCTGGAGTTTCTCGGTAGTAGCCACGGAGTCTGGATTTTTACCCTGTTGATCGCAATAGGCTCGCGTCTTACATCATCATCATCATCATCAGCCTAGCCTTTTCCCAACTATATTGGAGTCGGCTTCCAGTCTAACCGGATGCAGCTGAATACCAGTATTTTTACATGATGCGACTGCCTATCTGACCTTATCTCTTACATGGGACTTTAACATAACTCGCGAAATGTGTGTGTATTATTAAGTACCCTTCGGAGATTTCAGGCGTGATGTCATATTATTAAGATTCCAGCTGGTTTAAGCTTTCAAATACGTGTCGTCATCACCATCTGCTTAACCTTTTTCCATGTTCGGGTCAGCTTCCAGTCTTATCGGATGTAGTTGAGTACTATACTAACATACGAGGTTATTAGAAATCGCTTGGGTCGATCCTTGCCTAGGTTGGTCTCTGGATGGGTGACCCATTACATACCGACATTCCACCGTGCCTCAGACGCACGCTGTTGGCTCCCGCCGGTGTCATTTGTAGATCTTTGACAGTCGTTACCGGTTGCCAGTGTCCCGAAAGTCCGAAAGTCTGACAACCAGTGTTAGCAAGGGAATCGAATTACTCAGTACTAACTGGGTTGTGGAGATCAGATAGGCAGTCGCTTCACGTAAAATACTGGTACCTAAATTCAGCTGCATCTGGTTAGACTAGAAGCCGACCCCATCATAATTGTGAAAATGCTAGGCTGATGATGGATCTTTTTCGGAGGCACACAACTAAATTATGGTGATAGTATGTAGGTACTTTCCCAAACTCAGTACTACAACGAAATGATGCACTATTCATAACATGATGTAATCTAAACAAAGGTCAAAAATATGGGGTCACTTTGCGGTTAAATCAATTGATACTAATTAATGGTATGTGCTAATTGTCAATTTTATTATAAACTAAATTATACGTCTTCTAACGTCTTAATTGCGATATTTCTAAATTAACAGGTGCTGTAAATATCACTTTCAAGGAAATTACGAATTTCCGCGAACTTATGACGAAATCTCATCATGTCATCTCATCTCTCATCTTGGAAGTGGAAAAGTTCTGGGGTAACAAAAAAAAAAAAAATAATATTGTCGTGCCAGCGATACGAAGAAGAAGAAGAAGAATACATCTTAGGGAGAGAAAAAGCTAATAAATAAATGGAAGCCACGCAACATATTATTATAGGAGTAAGGTTATAGGGTTTTTATAAACTTCATCGTAAAATCTGAAGACGGATTTTAGATAGACTAAAGCGCTTATTTATATTAACGATTTGTCGAGCACTATAGACCGACCCCTTTAATGAGTCCTCTGCCTTATCCCATCAAAGGCACATTAAGCGTCCACAAAATCCTAACAATATCCCACAGGTTATTTGTTTTAAAATAAACAATAATCCACTTAAGTATTACGATACTAATTGAACCAATACGTGATTTACCTTCAGAATATGCCTTTTAAATTGATACCTTCGCGAGGACTCATTAAAACGGTCGGTTTATAAATTGGATAGAAAAGTGTTGTAAAATAATATAAAGCCAATCCTTCGGAAATCTTTCTGAATACAAAAGCGAGCAGCGCGCGCTTCAAAGAGATGTCAGCAACCACGAAGGGGTCTGCAAGGGCTGATGCCTGCCGGGGCTGCGGGACTGTTCGAAAGAGATACCGTGGCCCTGGAACACAAAGGGCAAAGAAGGAACATGGATGGGTTATGGTAGGCAGTACAACTCTGACACTCCGTTCTGCTCCGCCCACAGCGGGAGGGGTCATTTTATGATTTTCCATATTTAAAAAAAAAACTACTGTTGCTGAATGTTACTTTATCTGAGCACCATAATTATGTGAGATTTTTTTTTAACATAACGCGACCGAAGCCACGTGCAACAGCTTGTATAATCCATATTTCGTCACATGTAATTGAATATTCCCAAACCATTGATTCCAGTGAGTAATATATTCTTGACAGACGCATCGAGAACGAATTTGCAACCGCCGTGATATGTGAAAGGTGACAAGTTAAATAAATACGATTCATCATTCGGTAGGTATATTGTTGGTTTAGGTATTTCAATATTATCATATTATAATCTTCACGCTTGTTCTTGCTAGGCGTGGGCAGAGCTTTAATTGTGAATACTGTTAAGTTTTGAAACCATTATGTATTAGGACGTCTACAAGGAAGTATTTGTAATTGCCTGTTTTGGAATATGTCAAATTAACTTTTTGCGAAGCGACATCATCATCATCTGCTTAGCTCAACTATGTTGGGGTCGGCTTCCAGTCTAACTGGATGCAGCTGAGTACCAGTATTTTACATGGAGCCTGTCTGACCACCACGACCCAGTTCGTACTGGGTAATAAGATACCCCTTGGTAAGACTGGTTGTCATACTTTCGGGCCACTGACTACCTTTAACGACTGTCAAAGATCTGCAAATGACAGTCAGGACCAACGGCTTAACTTTCCAAGGCACAGAGAAAACCGGTACGTAATGGCCGGTCACCCATCCACGGACTAACCTAGGCAAGCGCGGTTTATCCTTAAGATAGACCCGAGATTCTGTTATTATTTACCCAAAAAGACAACACTTTTGAAATTGTGTGTCCTAACCAGAGCTCCAGAGCCTCTAATACTGAAAACTGTCACCACAAATGTGTCAGGTAGCTGAGCGCGGTTTTATGTCATAATTTTTCTAATTGCATCTTAGTTGTACGGTTTCTGGACGGTCTTAAATCCTCACTGCTCCATTTATGGAATGAAAAAGATGAATGTAACAGTTTATTTTCATAGAAATAGTCAACTGCCTTGATATGCTTTCCTACGATCAAAAATGTCACCGCACAATAATACATTGCAACTTCGGTGGCAAAAAGCTCACGTTTTGCAGTTAAACAATTACTGAACGTGGTAGATCCTTTTACTAGAAATTGTATCATTCAAAACCCAAGCATAAACTGATGAATTTTAAGTACAAAACCCCTTGTGATTGCTTTCTAAACATCAGTGGGTGATGAGGCGATGGAAGTAAAAGGAAATAAAGATCTTTTTGCTACTTCTTGATGATTGGTTTTGGCTTGTGTGTGAACTAGATGAACTTTAGATACGATATAGAGCACATGCCGTTCTAAGGTTGGTCCGGAACGACACGTTCTATCCGCTGAAAACTTTATTAAACCTTGGAATTTAATGATATTTTGTTAGACTGTGGTATTTGTATGATCTTGCGTGATGAAGGTGCTTCTAAGGAAAGGCATTACTGAGTGATAGGTATAAGGTTAAAGCCAGTCGTTCAGAGCCGAAAATGGGACTTTTAATAATAGCGTCAATGAACGCTTAAGGCAATGATTGACACTTTAAACGGAGTTTTAATTGCAAGAGTTAAGGATGATTTCCACCAAACGACTCGCATCGCATCGGATCGGAAAGGATACGAACGGATGCGACGGCAGGCGGCCGTATCCGCTCCGTACGGTCACTTGCGAACGTATCCGTCTCTGAGCCTAGTCAAATAGTTGCAATACGCCCGACGACGACAACCGGCAAATGTATCCGATCGGACAAGACGGCAGGCAGACGGAGCCGATCGCGCATTGTAGCATACTTTCGTCTACGATCGCGTGTCGCGGAGAACGCCCGCGGTCAAGCTGCTGTGCGCGGCTTGGTAATATAGACTTGAAATACTATGTACACGATTTAATATCGTTTAAAGATTGTAAAATCCGAACCGAAGTGATACGAGCCGTTTGGTGAAAATCATCCTTTATAATCAGGATGGCTAAAAACAGTTGACTGATGACGAGTAATAAAGAAGAATGGAAGAATAAGACATGCTGCGCCAACCCCAAATGGATCGAAATGGATAAGGACTTATCTCCACCAAGTCCTTACGAGCTCCCTAACATATACCCCCCAAACCATTAGTGATCATCCACCATTAAGCCGGTGTAGTTTCAAAATTTGTATGATTGTATCGTTCTCCTTGTTTCGTCTGTATGTTCTTTGCCTTCCGTTAACTTGATTTCAAAGAATTCTTCACTCGTTAAATAATACTTTACTCCATTGGTCCGTGTTCCAAAGCCGATGTTCACGGGCAAGAGTGCCTGAAGTGCCAATAAAATTAAAATTAAAAAGTAGGTGAATGACAAACTTCCCACCAAAAGAAACACCAAAAGTGATAATAATTGTCCATTTTAGACTAGTATCAAAGAGCTCGTGGCTAAATAATAACAGCCGCTAGGGTCGATCTTAAGGTTAAGCCGCGCTTGCCTAGATTTGACCGTGGATGGGTGACCGCCCATTACATACCGAGTTTCCTCCGTGCCTCGGAAAGAACGTTAAACCGTTGGTCCCGGCTGTCATATAGGTAGTCAGTGGCCCGAAACTCTGACAACCAGTCTTAACAAGGGGTATCGTATTACCCAGTACTAACTGGGTTGAAGAGGTCAGTAGCTCCATGTAAAATACTGGTGTTCAGCTGCAACCGGTTAGACTGTAAGCCGAACCCAACATAGTTGGGAAAAAGGCTAGGCAGATGATGATTTAAACTTTTATCGAAGATATTTAGAATTTACTGTCCAACTTAACAATCACACGATACCTTATTCATTTAATTGTGTTCCTCGTCTATGACAACCTTGCCCCATTACATAAACAGTCATGGTTGCCGTAACCGTCTGTAACCGCCTAACCTATTGCACCGACGGTAAAAGAAAAAAATAATGTGGTGGTGCACATCAAGTGATATTATTAAAGTTGCCAAATGTTAGTGAGATTAGAACAACCTGTTAATTGTAGGGTATTCACGGTTCAACTTTGAACTTTCGGTTGGTCCAAGTTACGAGCAACGCGATTATTAAAACACTGTGCGGTGGAAAACGACATTGGAGCGCACAGGTTGTTACTGTCTGAGAAGATGGAAACTACAGCTCTTTTGATTTCAAAGCTCTCACTACGCAATGGCTATCAGTTCTGAAGTTTTAGATTTCAATGCTCCAGATAAGTACGTCTCAAGAATTTGCCAAGCACATAGTCCTGTCTTAACATTATATTCCCTTTTCTTTAACTACATATATTGGGGTCGGCTACCAGTCTAACCGGACCAAAGCCCAGTAAATGGGTAAAACGATACCCTTTGGTATAATAAAATTAGTAGTCAATAATTTGAGCGTCTGACTGCTCATAATAGTTCTAATTTATATTGATAAAGAAAATGCATTCATTTATGTTAATAAATTTAACAGGGATAAAGGTAAAAGATGAACGTCAATGATCAACTTATAAAAGCAAAAGTTGGCAACTTGGACCACACATACTCAAATAATATACCATGCCATGTTAATTAGACCCACCTGCTGAATACTAAGACTCTTTGACGTTGACGTGTGGTCATAACACACTTAGTTCTTTCTATTATTTCCAGACATTTTGTAATAACTGCGAATCAATAGCCGTATTACGTCTAGGTAGGCGTGGATTTCAATACTAAAAGAGCACTTAAAGGCTGACGCAGATTTGGACGGGCTGCATCGAATTGCAAAAATCCTGTAACATCACTTTTGTACTTTTTACTGTGTAGAAGAAAACAAAAGAAAAGAGAGAGAAGAACCACTTATTGGGGCAAAACGTGACGCATGACATTTCATCATCTGCCTAGCCTTTTCCCAAATATGTTGGGGTCAGCTTCCAGTCTAACAGGATGCAGCTGAATACCAGTATTTTACGCGGTGCGACTGCCTACACCTCGTACGAACCATCACACGTCACAGGAGCCAGGGAACGTAGTATTGTATAAAAATGCGTGATATGCACTACGACAGTAATATGCGCTTAGCTTTAAAAGTTCATCAGACAAAGCCTTAAGGCTTGATGATTGCCCCGATAAAAGTCTTCGGTTTTGTCAACATGAGCACATAGGTAAACCACATTTAAAACATCGATCAAGATAAGATGTTCTTTGATAAGATATCCATCATCATCACGTCATAAGTTATGTGTGAGGTGTTATTAACACTTTAAGTAGGCTATTTTTTTCCGGAATTCTAATGTCGCGACCTTCGTTTAAAGGGTAAATTCTTGTGGTTTTCATTGATGCCTCGAGCTGGTAGAGGTATAATCTTAATGGTATTTTTTTCTGTTTGTCTGTCCCTTTCTTCTTTTTTGTATTAAGTGTTTGGATAAACTGTTAAATAAATACACATTTGGCCGTATTACTTCTATTCAGTACGCTCTCATATGTATTTGCAGCTTAAAGACAGATTTGTTAAGAAAATGTAAGTCATCATCTGCCTAGCCTTTTCCCAACTATATTGAGGTCGGCTTCCAGTCTAACCGGATGCAGCTGAATACCAGTATTTTACATGGAGCGACTGCCTATCTGACCTCCACAACCCAGTAAGTACGGGGTAATACGATACCCCTTGTTAAGAAAGTGTAAGTAAACTATCTTAACTATTTGGGAACGTAATATTTGAATGTTGGCATTCCTTTATAGTTTTCTACAATAAACGGGGTGGAAGGAACAATGACGTAAAACGGTTATAATTATTCCCAACCTCCAAAACGGTTTTTTTATACAACAGTGCAATACCTACACTGTCAAAATGTGTGGAACCACAGATTAAAAAAAAATAAACGGATAAAAAAATTCTATGCGGGTGGGTGTACGGAATGATGTACTGAATACGTGGTAGCCGTTTGAGCGTCGAGGTCCCTTCCAGCCTGTCTTATTCCGTGTCATATGCAAAGGTTACTAACCTAACCAATATGGTAGGTCCATTGCTAGACAAGTGGCAATCGCTTTCAAAGCATTTCATATATCTACAACACATTCCAACATTTTTTTTTCCATTATCGTAAAAAGTTAAAAGTACAGCTGATAGAATGCTGATAGAATGTCACTATCGTGTCATACCCATCGTCTCTCCATCACAAAAATGTACATCCCAATTATTACACAAATTAATGAGTTAGAAATCAACAAACCATGTCCACACCATGACAGCACGAATTTTATTAATCCCCCATATGTTGTAAGACACAAGCAATGTCAATTTGTACAGCTTTCAAGTGTTATCGTTTGCGTTGCCCAAGTATGTAGGCACTTGATGAGGTGGTTCATTTGTACTAGGAATATTTTTTTATGAGTAGGCTGTAGTTGTGAAATTATGTTCATGGTTTTTGTTAGTGACTTTGAAGAATAAAAGTTCAAGTTCATGAGGTACTTACTACACGTACTTTGTTGATGTTCTATAATAATTTGTGTCTTTGTAGATGTTCTATAATAATAAGAGAACCTCTCGTTTATTTTAACTCTTTGTATTTGCGTTGATGATGTGATGATGAAGTATCTACATATACCTTTAGAGCATATTGTTTTGGAATTCTACAGTAAAAATCAAGGCAAGACTTCTTAAAAATTCAAATCTCTCATCATCATCCGTCTAGCCTTTTCCCAACTATATTGGGGTCGGCATAAAAAAAATTATCAAAAATTCAAGTGACTAAAAATTAATAATGATTTGTATGAGCTTTTACGCTTTTTAGTCAGAGAAAACTTGGTTACCACCATCTATATCATAATTCTGTATGACAAAATCCAAGAGTTACTTTTTTTTCTGTAATAATTCTTATAAATACACAATTTACAGAATTGAAAAACATCAAAACAACATATTGTGATTTTTTAAAATTAATAACTTAATGAGATCCTTCTTCTTACAAGGTCGTCAATGTTTATAGACAATAATTTAAACCAAGAGAGAGAATACATATATAGACATACATAGAGTTAATTCATTTAATCATAGAGTTGATTTAAATGTAAATTAACTCTATGATTAAATAAATTAACTCTAACTGTATTTCTTAAACAGTAGTTCAATTTAATGCTCGTAAGATGAAACGATCAAATTATGCGTACTTGAACTATTTAATGTAAGTATGGTTTAAGCTGTAAAAGTTATGGTTTATCTCCTATGAGGTCGATGTTAAGTGCTATCGATTCTGTTGAATAGTGCGAACGGAATCAATTATTTTGGTGGTTATACATGGTGTAGATAAAAAATGACATGACATTTGTGCGCTTAAAGTATTAAAACAATGAATAAATGTCTAGAAAACGATTAGAGCGAGTGCTTGTCTTTTTATTTTCTAGAATTGGTATATTTTCGAAAATCATATTAAATTTTGTCTTTATTCTCGTAACAAATGTTAGTAAAGTACTTTGTTTAAATATTTGCCCGACCGGCAGAATGGTTAATACGAGTAGCTGTCCAGGGTGTGTAAAATGTATCGCCTATGAATTTTTAATCAAACTCATGTCTCATTCATCGTTAAACCCACTGCAAGTATGGCCCTTTTATAAAACATTCAGCCATTTAAAATACATGTATCAGGATTTACAACAGGACTTACTGCTGGTAACTTACGCACTTAAATCACTAAGGCATTTACCTACAAGAATTCCGATGACATTTTCGGAACACCTTGTATCACATCGATAAGCTCGGAATGCGGTGCGCAGGCGCAACTTGAAGACGTGTCCGTAGATCACGACGGAGCCTCACGCGTCGATCTAGATCGCAAGGAATCAACGATCATCAATGTCGAATGTTATCATAATCGATTCGATTGCAATGAAAGTTTGTTAATTGTAATTAGGCAATTGATGAATTGCTTGTTGCAATTTGATTAGTTTCTTCATCAAACATAACACGAAGGGTTAGGCAAAATTGTACCTGATAATTAGGGATCGGATATTCGAATGCATATTTACCTAAAGTTTGAGTGTTGACTAGTATGGAGCGCGCGTCAGTACGGAAAAGTACCGGTTTCTTTTTTCATTTTTTATTTCAAATTGAATTGACAGATTTAAAAAAAAAAACGATTTATTCGAATATTCAGTAGCAAAATTTTAAATGAAATACTAACATTATTCTAAAATAATAGTGTTTTTTCTTATTATTTTCAACATATTTCTTGCCTGGTTTTAAATATATTTTAAATATTCATTATGCTCATGATTACAATCGTATTATTACACACACACATCACATCATCATCTTCTACATTTGTGTTATTTAAAAATACCGCAAAAAATTGGCATTCTAAGAAGCCGCTTCCATACTTTTCTACCCTATGCCGGGAAAAAACGTACTTTAGGTAAATATGCATCTGAATATCCGATCTCTACTGATAATACACCCACATTTCACCATTTTTTTTAACTTCTTTTAATAGGGGGCGAGCCAATTGCCATCAACCGGGCGCGAATACAAGCACCGTGGCAGCTTCCTGATAGATAAACTTAAAAACACTTTGCATGACCTGGAAATCAAACTTAGGACCTTGTGCTCAGCAGTCGCGCTTGCAACGACTAAACCAACGTGTTAATCAATTTTGATTGCGCTGAAAGTTGGTTAATTGTAATTAGGCAATTGCTAATGAAGTTGTTACTGATGACTTGTGTGTGGATAGTAAGTAATTGTAAGGGATTTGAGGTCGAAGGTCATCACGGTTTGCTGATGAATTGGTTGTTGCAATTCTTGTTTTTTATTTCCCCATCTGATGAAATTTGAATCCACAATTAATGATATAATTTTTGATAAAAGTATGACTGTTTTTTATTCACAATTGATTGATTTAAATAATACTTACGAGTTGTAAACCGTGGGTTAATCGAACTCAGGCAGACACTTGATTCTGTGTTTTGCATCACATCAGCAAACATCGTGAGGAAACCGCCTTGTCCTGGAACAAAATATTCAAAGGCTTGTGACACCCGCCAACCTGTATTGAGCCCGCTTGTTTGATTCTCTCCCACTCTCATTCACATAAAGGAGGTCTATGGGACATTACAGGCCTTTTTAATTAACAAACTTTCAATATTAATGACCAAAAGTCAATAGGTCAAGAACCAGGATCATTTATCTGAAGCGTCGATCGACCGAAGACAATTGAAATACTCGTAGTGACGGGTTATTAGCACAATGATATATGATAATGACCATTGTGTAACTTGTGCTCACAGGCCAGTTACATAAGATTCAATATCATGTGAATTGGTAAGACAAATGGAGATGATGTTTCATGTCTTTTTTTGGGAACGGACCCCTTATAGATTCGTCATATCTGTCTGTCCATCCGTATGTCACAGTCACTTTATTCCGAAACTATTACGACTACACAGTTGAAACTTGGTAGGTAGATGTATTTTGTGAACCGCTTTACGATTTTTATACAAAAATATAAATTTAAAGTATTAAGGGATCCCCTACATGGAACTGAAACTAAAAAAAAAACATCAAACCTATAATTATGTGCGGGGTGTATATAGATAGGTCTTTAAAAATGACAATGGGGTTCCTAAAACCATTTTTTCTCAAAGTCAATCGTTTGAAATGGACGAGTCCCTAGGCCCTGCGCTCCACATTCCAGAGTGTGGTATGAGGATGGCTCCATACTGGGACATACGCCGCCGCTGCCCAACTTTAGACTCAACGTGGTGCGGCATAAAGGTGATAATTACGTCTTTTCGTCTTGAAATGAAAGGCAACTTCATGTGGCTGAGATGAGAATGCTAAGGGGGATGTGTGGTGTAACGCGAATGGATAAAATAAGGTTATCATCATCTGCCTAGCCTTTTCCCAACTATGTTGGGGTCAGCTTCCAGTCTAACCGGATGCAGCTGAATACCAGTATTTTACATGGAGCGACTGCCTATCTGACCTCCACAACCCAGTTAGTACTGGGTAATACGATACCCCTTGGTAAGACTGGTTGTCAGACTTTTTCGGCCACTGACTACCTAACGACTGTCAAAGATCTATAAATGACAGCCGGGACCAACGGCTTAACGTGCTTTCCGAGGCACGGAGAAAACTCGGTTTGTAATGGGTGGTCACCCATCCACAGACCAACCTAGGCAAGCACGGCTTAACCAAAGATTGACCCGAGCGGCTGTTATTATTTAGCCACGAGCTCCTCAAAAAAAAATCAATGGATAAAATAAGGTATGAGGACATAAGATGAAGTCTGAAAGTGGCGCCGGTGACTGAAAAGTTGTGTGGTAATCGGTTATCGTGGCATGGGCATGTAATGCGGAGGAATGAGGAAAATGTTAAAAGTGGAAAAAAGAGTGTCCGGGGGGACACACATTTTACCACTTTTTGAAGTGTCTATCTTTCACACGATTAACTGTCTACTGTCTGACTATCATCCTGTCCAAAAGACGAATGAACTCGAGTTACTCATAAATTTCATGTAATTTAATTTTTTAAACAGTTATTATCATATTGCCCTCTCATTTTGATTGAAATAGTGACAGGTCATTAGCACAATGACGAATGACAATGACCCGACTTTACAAGTGATGACAATCATTGAGTAAGTTGTTATCACGACTCGTTACATAGATTTTTAATATTGTGTGAATTAGTTTGGCAGATAGAGTGTAGGTAAGTGATTTATGCTTTTGATAGGAGGAAAAGAGATGGATGAAACGTGCCGCAAATTGTACAAAAATAAAAGTATTACAAATAATGAAAATAAAAGAAGTTAAGAATTTCGCACTGTAGCAGATTTTGATAAGAACTCAGAATAAAAAGGACTTTTATTTTTGATTTCAATGTTGCCATACAATATTAACAAAGAACAGAACAGGGAAAAATAAAGTCATACCGGGCCTAAAATGTAAAATATTCGTAACTTACTCCTTTGGCTTGAAAATTATGTGATGGCGCAAATGACCAAAAGCACATTTATCTGATGGGTCGTGGGTTCCATCCCTGGGTATGTCGGTGTTATAGAGATTTTTCATAAGAAACTTCTTAGTACCCTGGAGTTTCAATTTGTGCCTAGTTGAAGACTAAACCTTATACGGCTTGCTCCGCAATTACAGTGGCCTAACTAACATTTACTGGTAAATGTTATAATGAACAAGTAAAATTTATAACAACAAGTAAGTCTCTGGAGCCCTAACCAATGGTAGCTTGGGCCCTGCACCCAACACAGGCTGAAACCTATTTTTTTTTAATATTTTCAAATGTTTTCTATAACAAATATGTAAAAATATAAAAAAAAAATTGTAAAAAGATGAATCATAATCTGCCTAGCCTTTTCCCAACTATGTTGGGATCGGCTTCAAGTCTAACCGAATGCAACTGAATACCAGTATTTTACATGGAGCGACTACCAGTACCTATCTGATCTCCACAACCTAGTTAGTGCTGGGTAATATGGTACCCCTTGGTAAGACTGGTTGACTGGTGAGTAAAAATATGAATAAACGTAAATAATTCTAATACGAAGTTTTTTTTTCCTCCTAACAGATTGTAACAGCGCTCTCTAGACACTGTAAAGGAAACTTCTACTAAGTTTATAAGTAATTTGATGTACCACAGCTTGAAGGCTTTTTGCGCGGCAGAATATTAGAATGTTACAGAGTTGAATCGTCGATCCGGAGATTGTAGATCCGATAGTTTGCTGTGAGGACGTTAGATGGCGCTGCCCATCGTCACAGTGAAACTTTTAGTAACACAGACGTTCAGTTTTGCTTTTAGATATCTAGCGATTAATACTTGGAGTCGATATTTACGTTGTGAGTGAGTAGAACTCTTAGTTCCCTCGTTTACGAATAGATGGAGTAGGTGATCTCTTAGGACATTGGAGATAGCATTGGATATAAATAAATATTTGTCTGAATTATAGTCTATTTTTTGTATAAATATTACTCTAAAGATTCTTCAAACTTTTCATTTATTTAATCGGGCTTAAGTAAACTACGTTTCCGGCTTAATCCCTGCTCAAAAATAATGTACACAAGGAAAGGCCCTTAGTCACCACTCTCGAAGTCTCGACTGACACTCAAAAATCTCTATACGCTTACCATATTATTGTAAATAGTAGGAGAATGAATCTAGCTGTTTGCTGACCGTTCACAGAATTCAGATTGTTAATTTCTTTTAGATTATTGTTCAGGAGGGCTCATGTTGACCGCTACAGATCCAATCCAGCTAGAAGGGTATAATCCATCCATCACGAACTCAATGCGGTGTGGAGCCCCGACAAAGGAAACTTCCGCAACTTATCTACAACTACTTGTACCCTCCAGAAGGAGCTTTCCAGGTCACTGCGGACTGGTCGGACTAAATTTGAGACATCAATAAGAGAAAAAGAAGAATCATCATCAGCTAGAAAATATTAGTTATAGGAATTGCTAGTGTACCTAATTACGTGTTGCAAACTCCAGGTGATTTAATTATCTAGGCTCAGTAACCAAATTAAGGTATGCTACAGAAAGGACGAGCATAACCACGGAAACCTGATTCATTCACTTGACTTTTAGCACTTTTACATAATCAGAATAATTTGTTCCACATAATGATACTCCTTGAACATTGAAATTAAACCACTCCTTTATCGTAAAGTTTGATTTAAAAAATGATTTATTGTTTTACGATAAATCATTTACACGAATTGGTTGCAAATAAAACAGGATCAAATAGCATACGTCGCAAAAGCATATGTTCGTATGCTAAGACACAGGACATAGGCCTCTTTCCTAGAATTATGTTCAAGTGCTAAGATAAAGCTCTCCGTACTGGGAGAAGGAGAAGGCTGTCAGCCGCCACGCAGGCCCGATGCTGGTTGGTGGATGTCAAATCATCTGCTTAGTCTTTTCCCAAATGTATTGGGGTCGACTTCCAGTCTTACCGGGTGCAACTGTTAAATTTCTAGGGCTTTGGATAGATAATGATTTGACTTGGCAAACACACATTGACACAGTATGCAATAAAATTAATCAGTACTCATATGCTTTGTATAAATTATCCAAAATTGTTGATAAATCAGTTCTTTTGATCGCATACCATGCTTATGTTTCGTCGACACTGAGATATGCAGTCATATACTGGGGCAATGCCAGTAATAGGGATTTAGTGTTTAAAGCGCAAAAAAGGTGTATACGTGCGATTGCCGGAATCCGTGTTCCTGACTCATGTGAACATATTTCCAAGAATATAAAATTTTGACCTTTCCTGCAATTTACATTTATGAAGTAGCCGTATTTATAAAAACAAATGAAAATCTATTTGATAAACTCAAATCGAGAAGATACAAGTTAAACATTTCTAATGTACCACATAAAACGGCTCTGTTTAACAAAAGCTTCTTTGGCATGGCATCAAAAATATACAACAAGATACCTATTGACATTCTGAGCACTAAGGAACTTCCAGTATTTAAAAATAAACTGCGTAAATTTTTAATTGAGAAAGCATACTACACGATCCAAGATTTCTTGAACCATTGAATGAATTGTTGACCATGTAATAAGTTGACTGTATATTCATATTTTGACATTTATAATAACCAAATTTGACATGTAAAATGATTTTAAATGTAATGCAACTACATAATGATTGTATGCCTATTAGGCAGGACATATTGGAACTTAAATTTATTGTTTAGACCTGTAACTAACATATGCCCACAATAAAATATTTTGAATTTGAATTTGAATTTGAAAACTGAATACCAGAATATTACATGGAGCTACTGCCAATCTGACCTATACAACCTAGTTACTACTGGGTAATGCGGTACCCCTTGGTAAGACTGGTTGACAGACTTTCGGGACACTGACTACCTGTAACGACTGTCAAAGATCTACAAATGAAAGCCGGGACCAACGGCTTAACGCGGTTTCCGAGGCACGGAGGAAACTCGTTATGCAATGATGATCACCAATTCATAGACCGACCTTGGCAAGCGCGGCTTAACCTTGTAGATCGACCCGTGCGGCTGATAATAAGCAGCCCCCAGCTCCTCAAGAGTTGGTGGATGTTAAATGTCTTCGTATATCTGGTTCTGAGACATGTCGATCTCTAGAATACTTTGCAGTATCAAATATAGACCAGCCCTTCTAACTAAATCGTCGTCAGTTAATGGAATGAGAGCATATCTCCGATGGCATTCTTTTAGCTTGTATATGTTACCGGCCAAACCCGATTTCAGGCCAAACTAGTTTGTCCTAGGCCAAACCAGTTCACGTGAACACAAACAAAGCAATTACAATGCGCCCAACTTTGCTGCTCATCGGCCTTCTATGCGCCCTCGGCTCGCGTGTGGTGGGTCACAGTTCTAACCTAACCTAACCCATTTAGTCAGAGTGCCTAGTTTGGCCTAGGACAAACTAGTTTGGCCTGAAATCGGATTTGGCCGGTAACATATATATTATACGGGGTAGAAGGTACACCGACGCGAAAACTGTTACAACGTATTTAGTACATCATTCTGAGCCCACATAGAAATTTTTCATCGGTTATTAAAAAAAACAGTGTTACACGGTCAAAATGTCTGGAACAGCTGATTCTTTTTTTTTAATAACCTAACTATAGTCTAACAGAAAATATTTCTGTTTATTTGTCCCTCACCATATGAATTGTTTTTCTTTTCTTTATAATTCATCTCGTAAGTGTAATGTACTTTTAAGTAAATTACCAATAATTAATTCTTGCATCTATTGGAAGACCTACATATAATAAATCAATCGATTTCAATACCTTCTCAATTGACTGATGAAATAAATAATTGCGAATTATTCAACACTTCAATAACGTATGGGAAATCGATTAGTATTTTAATTGAAACAACTCAAGAAATCAGCCATTAATTTTAATGTTCTAATTTGTCTGATATCAATGCTAAAATTATTTATGACCGTTACGAGCGTATTTATGGATCGTAATCATCTTCTCATTTCCGGTCGGTGTCATCAAAAGTTAAGGTGGCATTGCAAAAATGGAAGCAACATCCCTGTAATCATCAAAGGCTTTTTATAGAAAAACTAGCTGAAGCCCGTGGCTTTGCCTGCGTGGAGTTCGGTAATTATCCCACGTGATCGTACTATCAGAAAAAAAAGTATCCTATGTGTTACTCCAGATCATAATCTATCTGTGAGCCAAATTTCATATCAATCCGGTCAGTGTTTGTTGCGTTAAAGAGTTACAAACATCCAGATACCCATACATCCTAACAAACTTTCGCATTTATAATAATAATAGGATGGAATAATAAGTTCTTTGCTCTAGTGAATCTGAGTTTTAAGATTCTACAAATAAAAATTCTGCGTAATCGACATACAATGAATTTGTTAGCTGTTAGCTTCGCCTTAAACCGCCATATCTTTACTGAAAAGAAGCGGCAGAAATAAAACAATTTGCACTATCTTGTGGTAAAGTTTTCAGTAAGGAATTTCGTTGTAGCTAGATAAGAAAATAACAATCACTTAACGCCTCTACTCCAAAACTAGTTTGACAGTTTTTTTCCCCATTACGTTCAGCACACTATCATATAAGCAGCCTGTTCCATCCTTAGCAAAAATATATTTTTTTACACAATACTGTAAGCTTAAAGAAAGAAAAGAAGAAAGAAAATACATTTGTTTGGCACATGCCACAAGTGCACACAATATAAAACAAAAATAAAACTTAAAACTAAACAAAACTAAAAAAAAAAAAAAAATGTAGGTAACACGGTGTGCCTCATAGCTGCGCCAAATAGGACCAGTTCAGCAAAATGCCGGGCAACTAGTGCCTGACGCTGGTTTTCAACTAGACCTGGATTAGAGTGGCTTACTGTTCTTATCTCACCCCACACAAAACTTATTAATACATCATCACAATACCTATTCATTTCCTGAACCATGAGTCCATGACTCACTATGCTACACCTACCTGCATCCCTGCTGACATCCGAAACAAGCGTGGGACGTACATACATACATGCATCTAGCCGCAGATCTCACGAATGTACTCTAAAATCTGCATTGTTGTGCCATGTTGTAACTGGTAAGAGATCAGCTATTATTCTTGCCGTGTTTTGGTTATGAGAGGACATAGATTAAGTTCAGTGAGAGGGAAAGTTATTTTTTGCGTGTTTTGTGCCTACGGTATTGTTGACTCTGAGAGGCAATGGAAAGTTAAGGAAGGAAAAAAATATCTTTGCATTTATATGAGAAAAGACTTAAACCATATAGTGGAATAGAAATAGAAAATTGCTTATTATCCAGGTAATGCTTGTGTATAACTGTACCTGCTTCGGTACAGTTATACACAAGAGTTGTTACAAGCAGCTTAAAATATTACCAAAAACTAGTTAACATATTGTTATTGAGCCCCAAACTAGATAGTTGGTCTGTATCTTAGGGCTCGGAAAAATAATATTACTTATAAAAGATAATAATTAATACTTTCCAAAAAAAATAGATTAAAAGTAAAATGTCTGTACTGTTCTCTCCCAAGACTTTTCAATGCATTATTGAGGTGTTCTTTAAAAACATCTCAATGTTTACTATTAATAAATTACGATAGATATAAACTGGAGATCACACTTTATACATCACACGTTACTATTTAATGTACATTACGAGTATTTGCAAATTAGTTACACTCTCAAGCTTTTTGTGCTTGTCTTACAACAACACACAGTTTATTAAGAAACATTCTAAAGTTCTAAACCTCTAATAACAAAATGTCACCGCGTCGCCTTTCGTTTGATCAATCAATATGGATCTCGATTAATCTAATCTAATCAAAATAAACGTCAGTTTGTTGTCTGTCTAGTCATTATGAGTACATTATGGACATACGGAACCTTTAATGTGAACTGTGCTTTCGTAAATGTCACTTAGACGCTTCTGTCCGTCCAATTATTGTGGTCTTCTAGATGTTTTTAGTTAGTGGAATGGTGTGTATAGGTTTTTGTATGTGTTTTTGTTCTGTTCAATTTACTCGTAAGTAGAGTATATTGATGATTTTATAACTTAATTTATATAGTCTCGGTAAAATGGATTGATGGCATGTTTACACATATAATTTTTATTTCTAAAAATACGAAATTAATAGAAAAACAGGATACGTGATTGTTTCGTAATTTGTGAGTTAGTCGCGAAAATACGAGTACATACATACTGTTTTTTTTTAAGTTAGCTAATGTAATCGTACGTTAATTTATTTATTTGTGAAATCATACACAACTTATCAGAGGTAAATCCAAGCTATTGTACAGCAAAAATAACATATTATATAAAACATTTCAAAATAACAAAAAAAGTCATCAATGAAGGAATAGGTCCACAGATTTATTTTACGAAGAAAAGTCACGTCTGCTTCAAAACGTTTACTCTTTGACAGGGTGAAGGCCACCTCTTCATTTTTGTGAGGTCACCGGCAATATGTCTGCTGATACCATCTCAGTAACCAGGGAAATGTTATGATCAGAAAACAATTGAGATGTTAAGACATTGTTTGATATTTATGTATCGAGATTGTAATGGAGATAGCCTTGTGTTGTGAGACTGTAATTAGGTATGTAGAATTTTGAACAGCTAGTAAAATTTGTTAAAAATGTTGGGTGTGTATGGTACCGCGTTTATGTTTTTTATTTATAAAACTATTAGCCGTTAAACCTAAAGTATTTTCAATTATTTAAATACTGGGTCTGCTTCGGTGATGACGACCGTCTTCAGGTACCCACAGTGTGACGATTCAGGTCAGGCCCAAGAAGCGCTGGCGTGACGATTTGGACTCGTTCCTGACTGATTATCCAGAGAAGGCAAAACACCGGGAAAGTTGAAAAAGGCCTTTGCTCAGCAGTGGGACATAACAGACTAATTAAAAACTAAAAAAAATGATGGGTTACCTACCACAATTAAGTTATGATTGCACCAAGAGTCAAGTTATTTTTTTTATTTTTTCAAAGGCTTGCTACGTTGAAACAAATTGAAGTCGGTACAGTAGGCCGAACTTCAGTGACTTTACCTTGACCTAATTTAGCGTATTATTCTCTTCTATGCTTTATTATGTAATTGTTTGTTGTTCAAAATACATAAAAAAATAAAATAAAATTATTATGGAGTTTTTATAAAATAAGAGGATTATAGTCTTGTTACAACTGAAGAATATATATTTTTTTCTAAATAATCTCTTTCATAACCAGTTATTTATTAGTTGCTGTACTCCTGTTCAAGGCCATGAGAACTTGAAAATTAAAAGTAAAAGAAGAGTAAACGTCATACAAATCATTTTGGAATGACGAATTAATTGCCTGATGAAATTACTCTAGATTTTTGAAGAGCTCATGAATAGCTATTAGTCTAGTTTTTGTATACTTTTTTATACGTTTCTGTTTAGTAATAAGATGGTGTGTAACAGGCCTAGTTATGAATTTTAAATAAGTTAATTTAGCAATTATGGACGTTATAGACTGAATAGGCCCCCGGTAATAAAAGAAGAATCATTGTTATATCAGCTGAAAGACGATCACTGCTAGACATATATAGAACTTCCCTAAGTGTCGTTATATTCTGCCGCCCTTGGGCAGAGCAACGCCGTGTCCTCGTAGCGGCGATTGGCGGCGGCGATCTCTCGCATCCGGCCTTGGTTCAAGCCATGGTCCGGAGCGAGAGGGAATGGGAAGCCGTCACCTCCTTCTGCAAAGCAGTCATGCTAGTGAAGGAGGTGGTGGGACATGAGAGGGAAAGAACCTCAAGTCCCAGCCGCCACGGGAGACGCCCCGGGCGTCGGGGATCACGTGGTGGCTTCCGGCCACTGTAGGCGCGGGCCTGTGGATGGCGAGTTATGGGCTAGCTCGCCGTCCGGCCGACTTATGATGACAGGCCGTGTCGACATCGCTTTCGTGTACCACGCGCGCCTCAAAGAGATGTCAGCAACCATGTAGGGGTCCGCATGGGCCGATGCTTGCCAGAGCTGCAGGACAGTTCGAAAGAGATACCGTGGCCCTGGTACACAAAGGGCAAAGAAGGAACATGGATAGGTTTTAGGTCCGCCCAGAGCGAGGGGGGTGGGGGTCATTTGATGATTTCCCATCCGAAATAAAAAGTGTTGCTACATCGCTCGATCCTGTGCTTCTGACATTCAGTGTGTCCTTAATCTTCATCTGGCTATCAGTCCACCTCGTGGAAAGCCTTCCAACGACACACCAGAACATGCCTCATCGGTCATCCGTTCTGCGAGAAAAATGACCTACTCAGTGCCTTTTAGTTTAGGAATTATTCGGGTACGAAGTAGTATTAAAGTGGTATTTAGCAAATTATTGCCTATTATAAAACAACTATACTAGTCTGGAAATGTCTTATTGTACGGTATTGTCTCCTAATAGCAAAAAACACAGAAATCATTCTCTTTCACTGTATATCGGCAGGTTGAATTACTGGACATAGGCAAGCTGCACCACAGCCTGCTACCGTCCTGTCCTTTGCCTTCCATATCCAATCTTTCCCAGCCACCATTATACCAAAACAGTTAACATTAAAAATCCTTTTTAAAACTGCAACTGAAATACTGTATCACCGTAATATCATCACTATAAATAAACGAAGCTTTACTCCATAATAGCATTAAAAACCAATTAATATCAGGATCTACAGCCATCAACGCATAATAACCACAATATGATCTTGTTTATTATCCATAGAAGATCATTAGTTCCGGATTGAAGACGCATTAATACTTGCCGACCTCTGCATAATTCTGTCAGAGTAATAATTACTACATAATTGCGTTTGTACGTAATTTAATTAAAGTATTGGAATTATGGGTGCCCCGGGCGGCAGTAGGTGTTGATTTGGCGGGGTTAGTGATAGGCTGAGCGGAAAGCGATTTAAATTGTGATAATGTTACTATAGTGCGTTTCCTGTAGAAGCATCTAAAATTACTGGTCTTAGGAGAAGGTCAAAAGCACAAATTGTAGCGTTTACAAAAGCGACAAAGTTTGTAAAACGTTCACCTAGCGCGATATGTAGTTCTCATTTTTTTTTGGAATTGGATGCACTGTGGTTATAACTTAGTTATATCACATGAAATAATACAATAAACTATCGTATCGCTTTATAGGTATTTTCGCAAATGATGAAACTCACAACTTTACGATATGGCCTTTGTGACCTATCCCAGAAGAGAGAAAGGAGGAGGTTATCAATTTGTCTGAATGTTTTTTTGTTTGTGTGTTTGTTCAGCGATACCTTCACCTATTTTTAAGAGCTTTCAATTATTATTATTTTGTTTTTCCTTTACAAGCCTACAGCGAACAATAGAGATTAAAAGAACCTTTGTTATTTTCTTGAAGAGTGTTCAGCTTCAGTCCAAAGAAGAAGATCAAGTCGCCTTCCGCTCCGCCTATCAACATGCTCTGCACCCCTCGTCATCACAAACAACTAGATCAGTTGAAGCCCATCTCCTGAATGTCACAACCTTGCAGCTAATTCCTTATGACTGACAAGACATGTGTCATTACCAGTTAAATGTCACATAAAACATTGCACATGAAAACATGAATATCTGAAGCATTTCGAGCAATTAATATCTTGAGAATTTTAATGTAGCTGCGTTATATAATTGTTTGTGACATTATGGCATTTTTATAATTTTATATAAATATGAAAAATGTGGAATTGTATACAATAGTAATTGTTTTGTAATAATATAGTTATTAATTGGTGTAATTTTGTATTTCTGATCGAGATGTATTGCATTTGTAGGAATAAATAACATTGTTTTTTTTTGTACTTAATTAACTTACCCACTTATTACTGAATGTACTTTTTTATCAGAATGTAATGAAATTCAGATACTTATACCTTACATGACATGATCATCATCTGCCTAGTCTTTTCTCAACTATGTTGGGATCGGCTTCCAGTCTAACCGGATGCAGCTGAATACCAGTATTTTACATGGAGCGACTGCCTATCTGACCTCCATAACCCAGTTAGTACTGGGAAATACGAATCCCCTTGGTAAGACTGGTTGTCAGACTTCTTGGGCCACTGACTACCTAAACGCTGTAAAGATCTACAAATGACAGCCGGGACCAACAGCTTAACGTGCTATCCGAGGCACGGAGGAAACTCGGTATGTAATGGCTGGTCACCTATCCACAGACCAACTTAGGCAAGCACGGCTTAACCTAAAGATCGACCCGAGCGGCTGTTATTATTTAGCCACAAGCTCCTCGAGCCTTACATGATATGATAATAAGGAAAAACAAAAAAAATATTCGGGTATTGGAAAATCAGGAAAACAACTTTGCGGAACAAAAAAATGCATTTTCTCATCTGTGTTCGTATAAAGCAATTAAGTGTTAAGTGTTATAACTAAGAAACTCTAATACGACTACAAACTATAACAATAGATAAATGAGGAACTTTTATACTATGCGATTCCAGCCAGGTGCTAAACTGCAGACGCCAAGTTTTCGTACATTTTCCCCGTTTTTCGATCTACAAATAGGACCAATTATGATTAAAAAGTTCAACCATTAAATTTGTCAAAGGGGATCTTAAAAAGGTTTTTAATTTGAGTTTTATTTGTTTAATTAAAGTTCAACAACAGTAATCATAAATATTTATTTATTTTAATTCCGATCATAAAGTCCTATTTCCAAATTAAAATTATTAAAAAAAAAAAAATACAGTAAAAAACTAAAAATAAAAATGTACATGTATATTAATAAGCCTAATTTGCGTTAAATATAATAATAATTATTATTATTATATTTCATTAAACAATTTAAATAGTTTTTATTGTTTCCTGTACAATTTGTTTATCATTGAAATAAGACCTTTTGAACAGACATTCCTCAGTTGTTACAGATAGGAAAATATAAGTAATCGTATCTTAAATATAACTGCACATCCGATTACAGGCAAACACCACATGCAAAATGCTCTTTTGTAATTATAAAGACTTACAATACTTAAATTCCAGATAATTATATTAAATACTAATTACGTCTGACAAACGTCGATATTGAGTCTGCGTGGACGTCAACCAGGTCGCTGTGTTCATTTATGAGTTTTTTTCTTTTTTATTTGCACATGCGGAGTTAATAATTAGAAGAGAAACTGCTTGTCTAATTCTTTGAGTTAAATGAATCATGGTTATGATTGACGAGAAATTATACTTAATGAACATACATTTAAGACTTCAATTGCGTTTTCCTATTTAAAACCCATTAGTTTAATGTTCTTTGTACAGGTCACACCCATACCTTTGTAGTTTAACGTTAAGCCGATTATCTCGTATTCCGCCTTAGGCCTGATAGTTTTATTATAATAATACATTTCAAACACAAACAAATACGGATGCCTATTTATATTACATCAAAACAAAGCTTCATTTTCAAATAAAACAAACTTATAATCCTTATTTCCAAGACATAAGGTTGAAATTCGCGTAACAAGTTGAAAAGTTCAAGGAAACGTATGGTAGATTTGGCTTATAAGATGAGATGTTTGATCTTTATTGTTTTTTGACTGACAATATGAATATGTTATGGTTTTGACGGTTGGGTTCTGTGATCCATGATAAACTTATGTTGTTAGGTAAGTTTAGACTTTAAACGGACGTTCTGTGAAGTTATTTTGATGTTTTTGTGTTGAAAGGTGATTGACACTAGAGCCGTCGACGGTAATGGTTTTTCTTGGCATGTGTGCAGTAATAAGAGCCATCTTTAATAATCTAGAGGAGCTTGTGTAGCTGTTCGGGTCGCAGGTTAAACCGCGCTTGCCTAGGTTGATCCGTGGATGAATGACCACCCAGTACATATAGACTTTCCTCCGTGCCTTGGAAAGCATGTTAAGCCGTTGACAACCGTTGATACCAGCTGTCGATCGAATTTGTAGATCTTTGACAGTCGTTTCAGATAGTCAGTCGCCCGAAGGTCTGACAACCAGTCTTACCAAGGGGTATCGTATCCCAGTAACTTGGTTGTGGAGGTCAGATAGGTAGTCGCTCTACGTAAAATACTGGTATTCAGCAGCATCCGGTTAGTCTGGGAGCCGACCTCAACATACTTGGGAAAAGGCTAGGCAGATGGATGATGATGTCCTCATCCCGTCCCATTCCATCCCAAGAATGTCAAATGGACACTAAACCTTAAATTATGGTTGGTCAACTTTCTCATCATTTTGACTAGCCATATCTTACAAAATATATTATGACAGGGTTTTAAACCTCTTGCAAATATGTATTAAGTGTCTATCTTATGCATTACAATTACCGTAAATTATTAGTAAATATTTAGGAACGATTAAATTCACGTATTCATTGGATAAAGTATTGAACAAAATTACAAAACATTGTTTTATTCAACATTATTTTTTTTTATGAAGTAAGCCACTACTTCTTGTCAGTCTTACGCCTTCGATACGCTCTTCTTCTTTTTCTTCCTTTTTTGAAAGAAAAAAAAAGACAGAAGATTTTAAAAAGTGTAACCATAAGTTTCTTGACGGTTTTTAAGTGCGTACGTACGTTTCTTAAGTGCTGATGTAGGTCTATGTAACATAACATATTTTAGTTTTGTTTCCAAACAATTTTTCGTTTTGGGTTTGTTGTAGTCGGATAATGTACTAATACGCGGCTGAATACGGCTTTACTAGCGCCGAGCGCCGGTGCGGATGACAAACGGAGAGACCGTCCGATCACATTAGTGACCGCTCGCTTTATTTACAAATTAGATTAGCGTGTGTTGCAACCAATGTTGCCATAGCAGATAAACTTTGATGTTATTTAAAGCCTATCGCAATTCTTTTAGTTTGCAAATGGGGTAGGTGTCAAAGTGTAATGCACATTAAAGTAATAAGTAATTGAATATCAACTATTAAATCATATTTATATGATTTAGACCTCGTTGTAGTCTAAAGATTTACGGACCTGGTTTTAGCTTGATAGAAATATGTTTAGGTAGACGGTTTATTGGTTGGAGTCAATGATCTTCTGGTACACAATAGTTAGGTAACCTGAGGACCTGGATGCATGTAAGATACTAGTATTCAGCTGCATCCGGTTAGACTGGAAGCCGACCCCAACATAGGTGGGAAAAGGTTGGTTAGGCAGATGATCATAAGGACCTGGAAGAGTGGTTATGGCTTTCTCATCGTTTCGAATAACTTCAAAGTGTTTCAACAGGATATAAAAAGATTTTCGTTAACTTATGTCAATTCAATTCATTTTTTAATTATCCATCTATCCGTCATAGTTACCTTTGCCTAGACCTTCTAGACCTTTATCAGTATGTCTTCAAGTAGTAAGCAAGTGTTGTGACCAAGTCCTGCTCATTGACAGCAAGAGAAGAACCTTTTGCTCTGCAGCTCCAACTGGTTTTGTAAACGAGCTAGTTTTTTAAGCATTAATACAGCTTTATCAATAAAGTAAAATATCACAAACACAATTATTTCTGTTAGGGATGCTTGAAATACATGAGCACTCCCGGCTGTCATTTGTAGATATTTGACAGTCGTTACAGGTAGTGGCTCGAAAGTCAGACAGCCAGTCTTACCAAGGGCTATCGTATTACCCTGTACTAACTGGGTTGCGGAGGTTAAATAGGCAGTCGCTCCACGTAAAATACTGGTATTCGGCTGCATCCGGTAAACTAGAGGGTAAAGGACAGGCAGGTGATGAGAGATACCTGAAATTAAACGTTCTGCTCTGACAGTAATAAAAGGCAGGTGGGTAATGATGTAAAACAAACCAATATCCACGATGTCTTTACTGAATACTAGGCGCCAAACGTTTAAGTATCATTTATAACGTGTCACAGTTTGTAAAGAATAGATTTATGTGACATCATTAAGTTACGAGTTCTGTGCTACTGATGTATTTGTTCAATGTAGTTAAGTAAACGATTTATCACAGGCTACTAGTACGGGAAGGTATTATGGAGATGAAACCTGTTATGGAACTCATGAATAGCGCCAATGTACCTTGGCTCACCTGAACGTCTTTAAATCGAACTTGAGTTGGTTGTCGGCAGGATGGCCCGGGCAAGGAATACCTGCTCGTCTGGGAGTTTATAGATGAGTCTGCCCTCCACAAATGATGTAACACTTAATGTCGTGTCTCTGTGTGTCCTGTTGACTGCATGTAACAGGAACTGATGGACCATACTGGATATCCAAAGTTCGTAGCCAATTCTGGGTCGTTTAAAACTCACTAAAAGGAGGAAAACTTTTGAGTAAGCCCTCGCAAGTTTTCTATCATTTTGTCTAGGTCATTACAGAAATGACTATTTAAAAACGTCTTAGCCTTCCGACAGAGCCCAGGCCTACGCAAATACCCATGTCATTTAACAGATAGTAAAAGATTATGCCAGTTTCATTGAATAATACTGCTGCAAATCTGTCTATAACTTATCCATCTAAGTTATCGTAATATCTTTTTGGCCTTTTGAAGCAATTATTGAGCACTTGTTTAGTAGTAGCTATCTGACAGCTTATAATTATGTCTTTCTGTAATAAACACGTGTGCCAATAGCTACATAAAACAATTACAACCAATTACAACGCCACCGTAAATCCAAGCCCATTTAGGACAGACCTTTTCAATTTCAAAACACAAAGTTAAGCTGACCAAACAGGTTGCACAGCTCTTTGATCTCACATTAGATATCATAAATTATTAGAGCCATCGCTTCCTTTGCTCCACCATATATTAAAGCCATTAACTGTTACTTTGGTAATTCGCAGTAACATAGGCAAGCCTTTTGAACGAATTCTAAGCGATTTGATTTCATGGTGAATTATTCATTTATGTTATGTGGTATGAACGGGCATTAATTAAGTTCTATGGTTATGATTGGATTAATCGTCATTGGCTTTTGTGATTAGATTATGGGATTGAAGCCTTCTATCTTAAATTATAAATCTGCCGATCGTCATGAAATTGGTATACACGAAGACCATGTGTTGGTTTGGGACAACATAACACCATAAAATCACGCTTGTAATTCCCGAAGGGTAAGGCGGAGGACGTATTCCCCCACATTTCGCCAGTTATCCTGATGAGAAAACCCTATAGCACTTTGCCCGAACCGGGAATCAAACACAGTACCTCATGCTCAGCAGTCCAACGAGGCTGTTATAGCCAGGTTTCGGAAAAATGATGGTTTTTATCCCGGCAGTATGTTTCCGTGACATAATTTCCATGCAGACCTCCACGACAGCTAAGCTGAAAGCAAAAGTTAGCATGATCTAAACATTATAATGAACTAAGGTGGCTTTGGAGAGAAGCGGTGGCCCAGTGCTGGCGGCTCCGACTTACGAGCAGTAAGTCGTTGGTTCGAACCCAGGCGGGCGCATTACCTTGTGTAATTTATATCATCACCACTGCTCTCAAAACGGTGAAAGAAAACATTGTGTGGAAACCGGTATGTCCTAGAACCAGAAATTCGAAGACATTTGACATCTACTAACGTAAAGAATCTATGTACAAAATTTCGAAACTGTATCATTAAAAATCACAAGTTATAAGCTTGTTCTGTTACCTGGTTGTCCGCACTAAAACGTGGTCACCACGCAGCGCTCGCCTCCAGCGTCGTCTTAAGCTCATTGATAATAATAATTTGGCAGTAGGTACCTAAATAATTGCGATAGGTACTTAGTGTCGCTCGGTGTCCAAATTGTAACTTTTTTAAATATTTTTGGAACAAAATATAACATGGTTTAAAAATTATTGGACTCGATTCAGTTACTTATTCTGAACAAACTATATTCAGGTTTCGCATGTACTAAAAATAATGTTGTATAGATATTGATGAAGAGGTGCGAAGCAGGGTATCTGACTTTGAAAAGATACCTCATTAAGGGTGTGGATCTATGATGGTTCTGTTTGGCTAGGCCTGTCACATATAATAAGTGTGGCCATAAAAGGACTATTTACGAGTAGTTAGAATATAATTTATTATGCGTGCAAATCTTCAATTATCATCATCTGCCTAGCCTTTTCCCAACTATATTGGGGTCGGCTTCCAGTCTAACCGGATGCAGCTGAATACCACTATTTTACATGGAGCGACTGCCTATCTGACCTCCACAACCCAGTTAGTACTGGGTAATACGATACCCCTTGGTAAGACTGGTTGTCAGACTTTTTGGGCCACTGACTGCCTAACGACTGTCAAAGATCTACAAATGATAGCCGGGACCAACGGCTTAACGTGCTTTCCGAGGCACGGAGGAAACTCGGTATGTAATGGGCGGTCACCCATCCACAGACCAACCTAGGCGAGCACGGCTTAAGCTAAACATCGACCCAAGCGGCTGTTATTATTTAACCACGAGCTTCTACTGTTACGTACTCAACTATACTAGATACGAAAATTAAATGGAACTCCGTGTTGTCTCATCTCACAAGTTTCCCGTGAATATTGCAAATCTTCAATTAATGCTTGCTTAATCAAACTAGAAGTTTAGAAGATGCGATGTACCAGCAATGACTGCGTCGGTTCAGTTCATAGAATGCCAAATTAGTTGGTATATTCTCTCTGTTGCCCTTATTTCGCGGGGAACAGCTAGTAATTGCAGCTTCCATTGAAGAGTGTGTCACATTGGGAGTACTGAAAGGGAGAGAGATGATTTTAAGCGTAAATAATAATAAATATTACTGGTTTATACTATGACAGTCGTTATAGGTAGTCAGTGGCCCAAAAAGTCTGACATCCAGTCTTACCAAGGGGTATCGTATTACCCAGTACTAACTGGGTTGTGGAGGTCAGATAGGCAGTCGGTCCATGTAAAATACTGGTATTCAGCTGCATCCGGTTAGACTGGAAGCCGACCCCAACATAGTTGGGAAAAGGCTAGGCAGATGATGACTGGTTTATACTATGTTGGTTTATCACAAACCAAATGAGAAATAACTACAAAAGTATGTGTGTTTTATTAGTTAGCCTATTCTGTCCCACTGTTGGGCAAAGGCTTCCCCATTCCTTTCCAACTCTCTCGAGGTTTTGTCTTCTCTGGGTAATCAGTCAGGAACGAGTCCAAATCGTCACACCAGCGTTTCTTGGGCCTGCTTCGGTGGCAACCGTCTCTTCAGGCGCCCACTGTGTGACGCGACCTTACATCAAGATAAATTAATTAGTAATTAACATAACATTAATTACGCCAGCTGTTTTGGGCAGCCATTACTCATAATGGTCTATTCAATTAAAATATTGAAGATTTACAGAAAGAAAAATCCTACGAGTTTAAATGTAGACAATGTACCTATGAGTTAACAATACGCACGTAGGAAGATGCGTGTAAGGAAACGAAAATGGCGGCTTTTGTACACCTGCTAATCTTAACACAGTGGCTCTCAAACTATTTGCTGTAGAAGAGAAAAACACTAGAAATTTAAATAAAATAGGGATCCACCAGCATCGATAACAAGGGAAGAATAAAACCTGACTAATAAGAGATTGATTTTATAACGTTATAATAACAACATAATATTGATTTCGTAACGTTAGATTTAACTTTCACAATTATTGAGTTTAAAATAATGAAGACTCAAGAATATGTTCAAACTAAGACTCGTTGCTGGATATTTCATTAAAATAACATACAACATAAGTAACATAACATCACGCCTGTTTTCCTCTAAGATGCCGGGAGAGCAAGTAGTACCTACTCCCATATTTTGCCAGTCCTATGGGTTAGGTAAAAACAACAAAGTAGGTAATGGAAATGAATACATTAACTAGGAGTATGTAAGGATCGTAGCTGGTGGTTTCTGCCTACACCCATGGTTAAAAGGCGTGAGTGTATGTATGTATGAATTCATTAATCGTTGCAACTTGCTAGTTCATCATTCTCTTGCCCTTATCCTAATTCATTTGGGGTCGGCGCAGCATGTCTTCTTCTTCCATACTTCTCCATTACTCTTCATCTTATTAGACACCTTCTTTCTTGCAATACCATTCTTCTCACAGTCCATCCATCGTTTCTTTGGTCTTCCTCTACTCATATACCCATCCACATTCATACTCAAAACTTTCCTCACGACATTTTCCTCATTCCTCCGCAACTTGCTAGTTATTTTTTATTTTTATTTAACAATTTATTTACACACTAAATACAGGAAAGAAGAAAGCAACAGAAAATAGTACAAAGGTGATGCTTATTTCTAAAGAAATCTCTTCCAGCATACCTGCGAAAGGAGATACTAAAAAAGAGATGTAGACATAGTGTGTAAAAGAAGAAAAGAAAATGGAATACATAAAACGTAAAGCAGAACTATTTAAACATAAAGTTATGTAGTAATAATCCATGCCTAGTACATAACATCCAGTTCCTTTTACTTTTAAAACGATTAATCTCATTAATTTATTGTTTCAAAATGTCAAATCTTTTAGAACCACTCGCTCCCTCCATTTTGGGATCTGAAGGACGCTGGCACAAATTAAATTACTTTAATATATCTGAGGCGACCTCAGCTGGCTTCAGTTTAATCAATTAGCTTACTATTTAAGGATTCATGCTAAGGTTGGTGTAATTGTATGGTTCCTAACGATTGCTTTTAATTTTGTTTGGTTTTTGTGTTATTATAGGTACTGTTGTCTGGTGTTTTGAGTATGGATTTTAAGAAGGAATAAGGATTTTTTTTTTCTTTAGGAGTAGCATAGATGTATGTACCTAGTTATTATTGTGGAGGTCAGAAAAGCATTCGTTTTTAGTTAAGTATTGGACCTCAATTCCATTAATTTACAAACGATTCAGGGCTGTGTCGATTGTCTGTTTTAGACAAAGTATGACTTTCAAAAACAAAATATATTCAATGGGTTCCTGGCTGATTTTGGGTACACTTGAAGCCATTCCCAAACATAACATCACGCATGTAATCCCTGAAGAGTTAGGCAGAGGTGTACTTAGTTGAGAAGTTACGTTGTAGTCTCATGTCATGATGTGTGGCGAGCCTATAGCCATCAACCGTGCGCAAATTCAGATTCCGTGGCCACTACTGAGAAATTCCTGATGGAAAAACCCAATAACACTTTGCCCGACCTAGGAATCGAACCCAGGACTTCATGATCAGCAGATGCTCTTGCGACTACTAGACCAACGAAGCAGACCCCAAAATAGTTGGGAGGAGCCTAGGTAGTTGATGATGGTAGGGTAGAACCCTACATTAAGATCAAATAGTAAAAGACAATGCTTTTCCCAAGTTTTTATCATCCGGAAAAATCTACTTGCACTGCCCACATTGGAAACAATGACGTACCAAGGCGGCATGATTAAAAGAAAAAAAGTAGAACGCAGTGATAAACGTTTTTTCAAGATAACACAAGAGCTATAATATTATACTTTATCTGAACAAGCACTCGTAACATCAAAAAAAAAACTCTCTATAAAATAAAATCCTTACCACTCAAAATCAAGAAACGCACTTGCAAAAAAAAAAAAACGTACCGTAGTCATTTTTACCTAATCTACAATTTTTATGGACCCCAATACAAAACGTAATAGTAAAAATCTACATTCACAATAATTACTTTATTTAAACAATGCTAGCTTTCTACTGTACCTCAAATAGGCCTAGCGTGACGGTTGTGTAACAATCGTAAGAGTTAAATGTTATATTAAATTAGAACTACCTTTTATAATTTGGGTGTTTGAGATTGCACTCAGTCAGGCCCGTTAGGTTTGCAAGATTTTAGTTTTGAGATGTTGGTTTGTTTTGAGATAGGCAGTCGTTTCGTGTAAAATACTGGTATTCAGCTGCGTTCTGTTAGACTGGAAACTATCCGTAGTTGGGAAAATGCTAGGCAGATGATAATGACGTTTTTAACTTTTAATAATTACTCGTTTAATATTAATTAGCCACCACTTCACCTTTTTCTACCAACCTATACTATCTATCTACCCCACCCCACCCTACCGACTTACTTACCTACCTACCTATCCTACCTACCTATCTACCCCAACCTACCCTACCTGCGTGACATGAGCTGTCAATTGCGAAAGATTGCAAACCTAATTTATTTAAAATCTATTTTTTTATCCGTGAAATTTTCAGACATTGTAATAGTTATTCTGCTATTCTGGGACGAATCCAACATATCAGAGATCATTAAATTCGGTTCAGCCGTTCTTGAGTTACAAATGGTGTAACTAACCCGAATATGTAGAGATATAAGCTTTATTTAGAGAACTTATCGTGTGATTAGCGTTTGCACTTTCGTTAGTGACGTCAATACAATTTTAAGTGATATCTAACTTAGCGCTATGAATAATCGTAACAAGTTAAATTTTAATATATTTAGAAATTAGAGGTCCCCAAACTAGGCTACGCCTGCATTTTGGGGACAGTCAAACATTCATAATATCTATTTTATTTAGTTACAGCATGCACTGCAATTGCAGCGTTAAACATTCTTTGCAAGTGAAGAAAAATCAGAAAAAAGGTCTGCTGAATCTAAATACAGTTATTTTTTCAGCGAAGCACCGATAGGAATGGCATCCCGTTGCCAAAAAGTTCTTGGAACAATGAGGTCTTTTCGCAAAGCTTGTATCGTCATCATCATCATCATTTCAGCCGAAAGACGTCTACTGTCCACATAGGTCTCCCCCAATTGTCACCACATTGACCGGTCCCGTGCGACTCGCATCCAGCTGATCCCTGCAACCTTCACCAGGTCATTGGTCCACCTAGTGGGAGGCCTTCCAAAGCAACGCCTTCCGGGTCGCGGTCGCCACTCCAGAACTTTTCGGCCCCATCGGCCATCCGAAGCTAAACACCCAGCAAACTTCTTTGGTTATGTGATCCAGCCAGATTCTATTACGTACAATTAAGTGAAGACAAAGGAACCCACATACAGTACAAAAATGCCTTCGATCTTAGATTTTTGGTTCTAATAAACGCCAATTCCTCACGATTTTTTCTAATACCGTTTTACGGGTGTCGCTTTGAGAGTCTGAGCTCAAACCCAGGACTTAGGTACAATTTGTAAGTCAGTGCCGCAACCACGGCTCTAAGTTCATTAGTCATTGCTAATACCTTAAGAAAAGCATCTTCTTTGCCTACAAACGACTCATCACTAGACAAACAAAGTCTTAGATCACCATGTGGGCTGAAACAAATTAATGATATTACACAAATAGTATTTTACAAACAGTCCCAGTAGGTATCGTTATTAATAGCGGATGCTAATCATCTTCTATTGTAAGCTTGCATCAATGTTATTCCTACTAAGACTGTAATCAGAAAGTTTGTCTTTATGTCTGTCCGTTTGGTTCGTTGTAACTGCTAAACTGCTGAACTGTTTTTGGGGAATTTGGCATATAACATAGATTGATATATTGATTTGAGGGTAGTACGCAGTGTAAGAGAACGTCATGGTGACATAAGCTTTTGCCATGAATTCAATACATAATTCTAGACCTCTCAGCTTTGAACATTTACGTCAAATATTAAAAAAAATGCCGATCCTAGAAGCTTAGAGATTTTTGACTGTTATCTGCAACAAGGATATCCGGGATAAATAGCTCAAGTCGATGTCTACTTATGTATTTACATAGAAATCTCATTTTAGAATTTATGGAATCACATAATATATATTTATATGTCTTTTACATGATAATCAAGTAGGATCGGTATTAACTATTACTAAGTATCTTTAATTAAACGGTATGAATTGTAATTTCTACAGTTACTTACTAAACAATTATAACATTACCTGAACTAGTTAGTTAGTCAGACAGGATGCGCTGAGTGTAGGTACAGTCGCCAGCACATCAAGTTACTGCAAACTGTCAAATATTCTCATTCGATTTTGAACTTAACCGTCAATATTTTATGGTTCAAAATCATTTGGAGAAATTTGACAGCTTGTGGTAACTTGATGTGCTGGCGACTGTACGTTCATGTAGAATTGTAGTCATAATATTTCTTTTTTTAGTTTTTGTGAAAATTCTTCGTAACGACATCACTCATTTCCTCTCACTGTGAGTTATTCGGATATAATGTAAAGGCGATAGTTAGTAATATTTCCTAAAAAGCAACTATCTACCTACCAAACATCGTTAAGACAAATCTTACAATTCTCAACCTATAAGCCAAAATCATACATAACAGTGGTGACCGACCAAAATATCGTCTAGACAATGAAGATCGGATTTTTGCTTATTCATTTATCTTTTTTTATTATTAGAAAACCCAATTGCGGGAGTAAGGCTCGATCATAGTTCCATTTCTCTCCATTGATATGGAGTTTTTGTTTAGTGGAGTGGTCTTTGACAGTCGTTACAGGTAGTCAGTGACCCGAAAGTCCGACAGCCAGTCTTACCAAGGGGTATCATATTACAAAATATCGATTTGGTTTTGGAAGTCAGATAGGCAGTCGCTCCATGTAAAATACTGGTATTCAGCTGCATCCGGTTAGACTGGAAGCCGACCCCACAGTTGAGAAAAGGATAGGCAACACAAATACCTTTCATAAACGTTTATTACAGGTTCTACCAACGCAAGCGCATCAATGAAGAATGTATTACAAGTCAATGACGTCATTCACCATAGACTCACAGGAACACAGAAAATGTATACAAATTTGAATTAATTATCGTTTATATTGTGAGATAAGACAGTTTAATCACAGTATCAATCACAATGAGATACAGATGCGATTTGTCTGTCTGTCTGTTTTGTACATTATGGGTGTTGTGACCAAGAGTTATTTGGTTTGGAGGATATTATGTTATTTCTAAGATGGTTGGACTGTCAGAGTACTTCTGGTTTGAACTTTTGTGATAATTATAGGCCTGTCTAATTGCTTGTTGTATTTGTGACTTGAGTTGAAAAGTAAATAACCAGTACTTTATTAATGCTGTCTTCTTTTAAATATGTTGTTGTCCTAACTATACAAGGTGTAAACGGACCCTTCACTAAGCCGCGAACCAAGCATTCTGTACATCAAACTAAGTATATCTACGCAAAAATTACTGTTGAGAAATGAATTTTTTTTTGGAGTGAAAAATCACGTTTTACGGTAGGACTCAAAGTAACTCAAAATATTGTGCTGGTGGATGCAGTGAAATAGTAAACGGATCATGGAGGTATTTAAAGTAAAGTTGTAACCTTTAACCAGTATTTAAAAAAAAAAAAACTTTTGAAAAATTCGAAACTTTGACCTCCAATATCTCCGTAACTAGACGGTTCCCAGGTATGGTGTAGAATAAAAAAATATCTCGATGCCGGGGAAAACGTGCCTTTCGGCTTCGTTAATGGTCTTGTTACGTCCATTATAAAGAGATAATTTGCTTAGTCGGTTCTTAGTTTGGAATCCATAAGATGTAAAAATCTGTACTGATGTTAGAAAAATCTGATATATTTTTAAGCAAAGTAAAACAATTTTTAATTAATAAAAGCTATTACTCATTGGACGAATTTTTAAATGATAAAATTTAACTATTTCTTGACTAATAATTTGACTAATTTTACTGTAGGAATACCAAACTATTACTGGTTTTTGCCTTTTCACTATTATTGTATATTAAATAAACAATAAATTATATAATAAATATATGACATTTTAAAATAACAAATATGCATCCAATAAAACTGAAATACAAAAATATTACAAATTATAAATACATAAAATAAATAAATGAGTGTTAAAACCAAATATAATAATAATAAAAATAATAAATAATTAATTTCAATAAAAAGCAATGGTATAAGTATTATAAAATAATCTACTTATTTTCCAATTTCCTTTAGTCTTACGGAATTAAACGATTTAAATAATAAAAATGCACCCATTACATAAAATATAACTGTAATATCATAATATAGAATAAAAAAACGAATGATATAATCAAATATAATAATTAATTTCTTAATAAATAAATGATATAATTAAAATAAAAAATGGTAAGTTGATAAAAGCGCTCTTCCTCTCTCCTTCCTAATTAATTTAATTTTGCTGTGCCCGACAGGGTCCATAATTGTTTCTTCTTAATTGTATTTTACCACCTGAATATGTACATTATGGATTGCAATAAATAATTTGAATTGAATTGAATTGAATAGGGGAGGCCCAAAGTCCAGCAGTTAACATCTTTAGGTTGAATGATAATCACTATTCATTAACATCTCTGAGTAGGATCACAAAAATGCATTGTTTGTAATTAGTTACAAAACTAAATATTGTTGTTGTGTTTACTATCGCATTAGGTAACCCCGTAATGATAGTCGTAAGATGGAGAAACTAAAATAAATAAATAAACGTTTTTATTTTAAATTTTGCCCCACTCTAGGAATTTCTCCTGTATCGTATGTGCGTTTACAATCAATTAACTCACGAACACAAACAGCCAGACCCGGAAAAAGTACCTTTAGGCCATACAAATATTTGCGGAATTCGAACCCACGACAAGCAGTACAGCAGCCAATCATTCAGCCACTGCACCAACCGTGCCATTAATTTTAAAACATAACTTCCTTTAAAATCGTCCCACAAATTCCCATAGATCTGGTGATCTTACCGACATCAAGACAGGAAGGTGTAGTTACACGATGTTGCGCCCACGCCGACATATTTACATAGACTCGTATTAATTACATTAATCAAAGTGTTATGAGGATGAAAGTGAACATTTTGGAAAGTTGTTACGGTAGGTAGCTTGTTAGTGAGTTAATTGCTGGTTAAATTGATGTAACGATAAGATATTTAAGATAAAAATTTAGTTCTTAGACCTTACAAGTCATAATATTTTGATATTATATACGCGTAAAATTTTATAGTTTGCGAGATCCATTTTCCAAAGGTCCAATGAGTTAAGGTACAAGATCATCATCTAGCCTTTTCCCAACTATGTTGGGGTCGGCTTCCAGTCTAACCGGATGCAGCTGAATACCAGTATTTTTTAATAGAGCGTCTGCCTATAAGAAATAAAAAAGATATAAAATAAAAATTAAGTAAATAAAGTAGCACGCTAAAGTAGTTCAAAAATAATAAGTAACACCAGTATAATCAAAAGTGATACAATTATTTTTTTAACAGAATACTGTTCTATTTTTTTTCACCTGAATATATGAAATTGATTAAAAACTACACTTACACATATCAATTTTATTATAAAACCAGACGATCTCGGTGTTTCCTTACCGACTACTCTGAAAACAAACCCAGTATAATATATTGTTTCATTGATAATTTTGCTGCATCACTCAAACCGGAAGCTACTTCCTAAGACCTCATTACCAACATCCATCACCTCTGCCTACCCACAAACCTAAAAATCCTTCTCCCAGGCTTGAATTCGCGCGCACCACCCATTGTAACTCCTACGCAGATGTCAAGGCGCCATGATTCACTGGCGAACAATCAAACACGTGTTAGTATGTAAATGGCTTTATTTAAGCGATGTTTTGATGTTATTATGTACTGATGTTTTGGTAGAACGTTTTATTGTTTCCTCATTTTGATCGGTGTGTGGGAAATATTTGTGGAGTGGTTAGAAGGGCGGGACGTTCTGTTTATCTTCGGTTGTCTTCGAATTTTACTGAATAATTAATCATCATCTTACCACCCATTGTTGGGTTCAGGCCTCCCCTTTCTTCTGTTCCGTGGGTCTCTTATTCATCTGTTTCTCGAGATCTTGTCGATATCATCAAACGAACGCGCTTTGGACGGCCTTGGTTTCTTAGGCCCAGGTTAAGAAGCCATACTTTCTGACGAATGTATAGACAGGAATGACCTAATGACATCCCTCGTGCCTTTAGAAAATTGAAAAGTTAAATATGTACTTATCAACAAGATAGTAACTGTTGTTGTTAGTTTTAAGTCCGGAATGGAACTCACGACCTCACGTATCGCGGTTTTAGTGATGGCTATCTTTGTTTCTAAGACAAATAAAACAATGGGTTTTAAAATTCTCAATCGTGTGGTATTACAATAAGCGGCAAATTCAAGAGAAATATGTTGATAATTATATTATTTAGCACGTTAAAATATCCTGATTAAGGTGCCAAGCTAATTCTGATTTCTAATGTTATGATTTTTTTTCCATAGTTTGACTCAAAAACGTTGTTAAAGAAGATAAATTGACAAGTCTAGATTCTGAAAAGTGACTCAAATGAATGTAATAACTGATTAGGTACCCACTTGAATTAGACAATGCAATCAAGCTTGCCCTTGACTTTAATACATATTTTTTGGTCTACACGGTATGCAGTATACCTAGGTTCCAATAGGTATAGCGCATAGCTTTGATATAAGATGCCTGTGAGCTCTGACTGACATGCCCTGACATACCTATTCAAAGCGTCTGTGAGTTATTGTAAAACTCAATTGAAGAATCCTTTTGTTCTCTGGTTTAAGAATAAGATAGGCTATAAGTATTCGTAAATTCCTCAGTCTATACTTAAGGTCCTACAATCATCTGCCTAGCCTTTTCCCAACTATGTTGGGGTCGGCTTCCAGTCTAACCGGATGCAGCTGAATAACAGTATTTTACATGGAGCGACTGCCTATCTGACCTCCACAACCCAGTTAGTACTGGGTAATACGATACCCCTTGGTAAGACTGGTTGTCAGAATTTTGGGCCACTGACTACCTAACGACTGTCAAAGATCTACAAATGACAGCCAACTTAACGTGCTTTCCGAGGCACGGAGGAAACTCTTAAAGTCCTACAATCAAGCTCGCGTAATTCAAAATAACTTACGTTTTTTGAAAATTGCCGTGTTTGTCATCAATCTAGTGCTCTTTTTTCTCATTTATTCGAGGTCGGTATCGCATGTTTTCTTTTTACCCCCTAGTGAGATAATAATAATAGAGACGTCTCGCGTCTTAAAAATTTCAAATTCTAGCAATAATTTCAGCTTTCACACAGTGACAGTCACATCACATTCAGAACTATCTTCACGATATTTTTCTCATTCCTCCGCGTCAAGCAGGGTGTAACAAGACCCTTAACGAAGCCGTCAACCAATCATTATGTACATAATTATTATCAAATTAAGTAACTTTGCGCAAAAAATATTACTGGGAAACGACTTCTTTTTTTTGGGTAAAAAATCACGTTTTACGGTAGGACTCAATGTAACGTAATCAAAACATTGTGCAGGTGGATTGAATAGTACGGGGGTCGTGGAAGTGATTAAAGTAAAAATATTTAAAAAAAAACTTGAATAAAAGTTGGTACTTTGACCCCCAATATTCTCCGTAACTATAAGGTATGGTCTAGAACAAAAAAAATATCTCATTGACGGGGAAAACAAGTGGCTTTCGGCTTTGTTAAGGGTCTTGTTATAATCTTTATACCCATACCATGAAAACTGATTGTTACATAACTTTTCAGTCACTAGTGCCATTTTAAATTAAAATTGCTCCGTTTACTTTATCCGCAGTGGGGAGGCCTGCGCCCAGCCATTGCAACATTTTAGGCAATGGGAAGATTATGTATGAGAGAAGATTACCTACGTAAAATAATACGATTGTAGAAATATGATATTTATTCTCATCGAGTATGATTGCATTGGTGTGTGACATTTGGCGATTTAATTATTTCAAGTTGCATATTTTTCATGTTTAAATAAAGTTTTATGACTGGTTATCAACATTATTATGAGTTAAAAGCTTCTGTAACAAACTTGAAGAAATCATTGACTGCAATCAGTAAAATCAATAAAATGTTTAATATTTACGTAATTAACATTTAAATATCTACAAAATCATGTATTTACTATAATTACGCCGATATTTGAAACCCCAATTGATAAGATTTTACAAATATTGGTGTAATTATAGAAGTATCTGGATTTTAAACGAAAAACGATAATTACGAGAATTGCTTCACAAATAAGTTCTGATGAGAACATTAACAGTGCTCGCAGAACGGATGGCCGATGGGGCAGGAAAGTTCTGGAGTGGCAACCGCCAACTGGAAGACGTTGCGTTGGAAGGCCTCCCATTTAGTGAACCGATGACCTGGTAAAGGTTGCAGGGATCCGCTGGATGCGAGACGCACGGGACCGGTCAATGTGGCGACACTTGGGGGAGGCCTATGTCCAGCAGTGGACGTCTTTCGGCTGAAATGAATGAATGAGAACATCATAGGTACTCCAGGTCAACTGGGTTGTAGAGGTCAGATGAGCAGTCCCTTCATGTAAAATACTAGTATTCAGCTGCGTCCGATGAGACTGGTAGCCGATCCGAACGTTTTGGTTGAGCACTTACTGCCTGTATAAACCTTTCGGAGTAAATTATTTAAAAAAATGATTAGACCACATTCAAATAAAAAATAATCAAACACAGGCGGACCAGTAAAGCGACTACAATTTATATTATGGAGGTACTATAGATGAACCGCTCTGGGCGGTAGGTAATTATGGTTCTGATAATCATCCATTTTGTTAAAGCAGTTGTTTTTTCTTCAGCTAAACCTACTAAGGTTCCAAGGTAACAATTTAGTTCTTAATGTTCAGTTCTTCCTCAATAATTCAATAATTAAATGGCACAAAGCCAGTTCGCAGCTATAATTATCAAACAATTGCTGCTCATCATAAAAAGAAGCTATTAATTTGTAATAAGTAATTTTTTAGTCACGTTGCTTTGATTGAATGACAAAAACACACTAAAGCTAATTATTATGTTAATCCAAAAATTTTGAAATTTCAGAAGTCATCATTCTCATAGTGAGCCAAAAAGCTGTCGGAATATTTCATTTAGAAATAAGTCTATACCTACCATTGAAATGCAGAACGGGTGGCTGAAAGATTCTAGAGTAGCGAGCCGAAAGGATCCGGAAAGCGCAACCGTAGAAGATCAACGAGGTAGACCGATGATCTGGTGTAGGCCGCTGGAATATGCTAGATGTGGGCAGCACAGGACCCGTCAACGTGGTGATTTTTGGGGAACCGTAAAACGTCCCCTGCTGGACATAGCCATTAGTGGACGTCTTTTGGCTAATAAGATGGTGATGATGACACCATTTAACAGATTTGATATCATCAAACTCTTTGCTTATGACATAAGATAGAAAACTTGCTAGTATCTCATCCGATGGTAACGAATTCCAGGCCAAAATAATGTATTAAAACATTAATGCCTCAGCGCACACTTTGAAGTGATTCATTTGCTTTGTATTTAAATATTATGTATGTACAATGAAAGTAAATCAAATCAGGCAATTTCTAGTGACCTCACGTAGCATGTGGCATCCAATTCCCTTCAATAAATGACAATCAACATTGTTTTTATGTCTTTCTTACATACAAATAACTAATTAACTACAGACACAATAAATAATCTGCATGGTAACTGAGACATTGCGTGGTTAAAGTACCACTTTAAGTAAGAAAAGTTTATAACTTATACCAGTAAAGGCAGCGAGTGACGACGAGATAGTGATAGATATAGATACTAGTATCGTACTTGTGTTAAACAAAACCTGGATCAGATTTTATTGAACCTGAAACGCTAGATATTTTTATTTAAACAGACTTCCAAAACGAGGCTATTTCAAATATTTCATTTATGTATGCACCTATGAAATGTCAAATTCAGGTGCACGTTTCGAATTGACTGTTTCCTAAGGAGAAGATCCGGCAAAAAACTCCAAATTAACTCTTTTAAAAAAAAAAAAATTGTCTTTGACAATGTTGTAACATTACAAAGTTTAAAGTCAGAGATTCTCACCTTCTACGTTTTTGTCTGGTATAGTTTTTCCTAGTCAATTTTTATCCCCTTTCTACAATAACCATTGGAAGTGAGGTATTTAGTACCACTCGTTAATACAGGCCATTATTTTAAAGCGTAGGCTCTTTCAATAGCCCTTATTAATATGGCTATTAGGCCATAACCGTTACTGAAATGTCATCATTTAATTGACTTTAATTGAGAATGTATTTCAGTAGTGAACTTTACTAGGAAATAATTGGACTTAGTTGATAATGATGCCTTTTCTCAGAGCCTTAGTAATAGTCATTGTATTTGCTGAAATATGTCTCACTTGCGTTTAATACCATAATAGCCTTTATTAATTGCAGTTATAAATACCGTTGATGTGATTAGTTACGTCATATTAAGTAAACTCATTGGTGATGCTTAATACAGTTTGTCATGATATTAACATGATGTGAATTTTTTTTCTTATTCATGGCAAAGAGTAACCGATGCAGGAAGTTCTAAATCAATGATAGCCTATGGCAGTAGCGAAGGGTCAATTTTTATAAGAGGTAAGCCGGAGTACATATCTATTATTTGTCTATAGAATACTGACTGTGACATATTTCAAAGGGAAGCCGGTATGAATCGAGTTGTATGGCACCTTCGCCACTGGCCTATGGTTCCTTTACTCATTATCATCTCCGTAGTTGTATGCTGATTTGTTTTAGATCTCTACGTCCATATCTTTGGATCACCACCTGGTGGCCTAACATGACGTCTAAAAGCAGTAGTAATTCCAGTGTGGGAAAGAGATGGCGCTAGACGACCTGTTTAGACTCGGTCTCTTTCCCACACTGGAATTACTCCTGCTTTAGGACATCATAGTAAACCCTTAGACAAAGTGCATCTGCATAATATGCAAACAAGATTTCACAGTGCAACTTGGGAGAGGTGCATTTAATACGGCATTAGAATGCGATAAGCTGCAGTGAAATTGAGAGCAGCGGTGGCCCATTGGCGGAGACCCCGACTTACGAGCAGTAAGTCGTGGGTTCGAACCCAGCCAGGCGCATTACTTTGTGTAAGTTATTTCATCACCACTGCTCTCAAAACGGTGAAGGAAAACATCGTGAGGAAACCGGCATGTCCTAGAACCAAAAATTCAAAGATATGTGACATCTACCAACCCGCACTGGGCCCGCGTGGTGGATTATAGCCCATTCCCTCTCATAAAGAGGAGGCCTGCGTCCCAGCAGTGGGAACATTAATAGGCTGATTATGCTTATGCTTATGCTAAGCTGCAGTGGTTGTAGTTTAAAACCAAGTAAACTTGAATAAAGAGATACCGTGGCCCTGGAACACAAAGGGCAAAGAAGGAACATGGGTGGGTTTTTTGATTCCACATCCTAAAAATAAAAAATAAAGTAAACTTGAATGTTTTTGTAAGCTAAAACAATAAAATAAATCATGCCAAGTTCAAAACAGTAATCATTATTTTAGTTTCACATCTATTTCAACAACTATACAACGAAACAAAACTATAAAAGCTTACTACGGCATTTCAACTACGTATTGTGTAAAACGTAGTAAAGAAGAACTTGGCCCCATTTATTACCGCAATCGATTCAATTTGACATATTCGGAGTAGATCAAAACTCGAAACGTAACTCGATGATTTATATTGATACATTTTATCGATATATTACGTAATATTCGAACTGGAAGATGTATTTTTTTGTACATTTATATGATAATTTGTTTTGTTATACATATTAGTATTGGTGTCTGATTTTAGAGTTTTATACTGATCGCGGTAATATGTGGCAACACTTACGTCCATAATATTGTCAACAGTATATTATAGTTTATTGATGACTGTAGACCACCCACTGAGGTAGTTTCTAGGCATTGGTATCCTTCGTGAAAGCGATCTAGCTTATATGGAAAATGATTAATAAACTTACTGCTAAAACTTGGCTAGAAAACTTCAAAATTCAATGAAAAAAAATATTTAATAATCGTAATTTTAAGATCATTTTAACTTAAATAATTAATCGACAATCAACATTGTTATAATAATAATTTCGAATGTTTAACAATAAGAAGTTATAGCATAGTCAAGGAAAAGCTTACGAAAATTGTATAGTTTTTAACACTATGTTTTTTCCGTGACTCTGTCTATGACTTGTGTTTTAAGTGTAAGAGATAAATATTTTTTTTAAGTATTTGATGAGCATACTACGTTGGTAATCAGTATAATTTCGGTATTATTTTTAAACGGGAAATAATTAATCGGGCTAATAAAAATTTAATAGGCGACCAGTATACTGAATGGGCGACTATTGTACCAAGTAAGTAACTTTTTATCCGGTCATTGCGGCAAGGAGAATATAGGAAGCAAGAGCTAGGTTAGGTTACTTTAAACCCTGCAATTAGAAATAGGAGCCCCGCAGCGGGGCTACGTCGACTACGCCTTATCTACAATCTAGTGGTTAATTGTAGCAGCCAAACTATTATTTTTGCTACCCATTTTAATTATTTTTAAAACCCTAAAGATAAGTTTGTCGCCGTCAGATTAGTTTGTCGCCAACAGATTAGTTTGTCGCCGCGTTAAATACATGCCTTTTAAACCAGCTGCTCTTACTAAACTTGAAGAGAAGAAAAATATGAAGGTCTAGTGCTTGAAACTTGCAACTTTTTACAACAATAAGCAAGCTTCCAGATATCTTTATCAGTAGTCTTGTTCAAAGAACAACCCATAAAGATAAACAATTTTACTAAGTAAACAAGGAAATGCTTCTATCTAGACAGACAAGTTTGTTTCATCGCCATCTGATAGTCGTCGAACAACGCCTACCGAGAAAAGCAAAAAAGTCAATGAAACAAACATTGTCACCGACTTCCGAAAGTAAAGTCATTTTAGACTTTTTTTAGTGTTTTTTGGAACTTGTATTTTCTTGCAGAATTCTTTTATTTTACACTTTTTAGTTGTGGTAAGTATACCAAACAATATTTGTCATAAATTATTTTTTACATTATTACTAGACGTCATTAAGGTACCATCATGTCATTAACACTGCTCAAGAAGAAAAAATACGTATTAAAGGAAAAAAACAAACTACTGAACCGATTTTGATGAAATTTCTATATAGGACAAATTGGAAAGTATATCCTTTCACATGAATAGAATAGAATAAGTCTTTATTTGCTTAGAATGTAGGTACATAAAAATAGGTTGTTAAATTAAAAAAAAAAACTTTTATTAAAAAAGAACTTTTCAAATCGGTTCATAAATGACGGAGTTATAAGGTAACAAACATAAAAAAATTACAACCGAATTGAGAACCTCCTCCGTTTTTTAAGTCGGTTAAAAAAATCAGACTACATGCAGACTAACAATTCTACCTTACTATGCTTCAAAACTAGTTTAAACTCAATAAAAGATCAATAATGATAGATTACACCAGTTATAAGCACGTTCGATGAATAAAACTAATTAAAGATAATAAAAATCTCGTAAACTCGTCTTTTGTACATAAAAAGACAATATGAAAAGATATAGAAATATAAATTAATCCCACAGCTTTACTGGTAAACGATATTTTGTAGGATGTAGCTGTAGTAATCAATCAAATGGACCAGGATCTTGGGACCGTGACGAGATTTAATCTATATGATCTTAATTTTGATGACAATGGTTATAAAGTTGATGTTTATTATAAGGTTCGTGTTTTGGCACTTAGATTAAGAGATACAGGTGGCCAGCAGTGCCGAAGGTTCCATTGAACTCGATACCTACCGGCTTCCCTTTGAAAAATGGCACAGTCAGTATTCTACAGACAAATAATATTATCACATTAAAGATACGCCGGCTTACCTCTCACAAAAATTCACCCTTCGCTACTGGTGGCCAGGTATTTGAAAAGGTATCTATCCTTCGTTGTATAATGTTATTATTAATAGGATATAATAATAGCCTCGTTCGACTGCCGAGCATGAGGTCATGAGTTCAAATCCCAGGTCGGGCAAAGTGTTATTGAGTTATCCCAATTATTAATGGGTTTTCTTTCTAAATTTGTGCCCGGTTGATGGCAATAGGCACACCACCTATTACATGGGACTTAAACATAACTGTCAAAATGTGGGTGTATTATTAAGTAGACCTCTGCCTAACCGTTCGGGGATTACAGCTAAGATGTTATGTAATAGAATAAAAATTCACGTCTTAACTTCCACAAGGACACCAAAATATTAAACCAACTTTTCGTTAGTTTTGTTTTTACTTCGCTTGTAAGCAGGCGAGCCTAGTGCGACTAAACGAGCAGGTGGCCTACCATGACGTCTTAGAGCAGGAGTAATTCCAGTGTGGGAAAGAGATGGCGCTAGACGACCTGTATAGCTCTGTCCCTTTCCCAAACTGAAATTACTGCTGCTTTAAGAAGTCATAGTAACCCCCCAGAACTTAAAACGAAAGCAAACTAAACTCACTACAAAAAATCCAAGCTGAGTATTTGACACAGGAACTCGTGTTCGTCAGTCATACTTACAATCACTAAATCTATAACACAGACAATATATTAGAATAGAAAGAATGTAAGGTATTGTTGGTACTGGTGATTTACAAATAAAGCTGGTCAAATAAGTATGTAAGTATCTCTGTAACAATGATTGAATGAAGATGATTATAAAGTCGATATTCATAAAATTGTTCACATTTTGACATTTAATTTCAAGATACAGGTGCCACAAGATGTGGTTAGACATCAAAGTCGGTTCGGTCACAAAGAATCGTGCACTCTTCAAAAGCGCAACTAATCTGATGCAGGTCTAAAATGTCAATCCAAATGCAATCTTATCTACAACCTATAATTACTGTAGGTTATTAGTGCTAGGCATTATCATTGATAATAATACCCTGCAGCGTGTCACTGATGAATATAGGCCATAAGTGCGCTTTTGGACTGTCCCGAAATTAATGCAGGAACTTTCTAAGTGGATTTTGTCAGAACAAAAGTGCATAGGTTGGGTGTCTACATAACATCACAACTGTAGAACCCAAGGGTTTGGCGGAGCTGCACAGTACACCCACATTTCGCTACTTTATGTTTAAGTCCCATGTAATAGGGGGCGAGCCTATTGCCATTAACCGGGAACGAATCCAGACTCCGTGGCTGCTACTGAGAAATTCCTGATCGAAAAACCCAGTTACACTTTGTCCGACCTGGGAATCGAACTCAATACCCCATGCTCAGCAGTCGCGCTTGCGACCACTAGACCAACGTGGCAGTCGGTATCTGGGTTTTTTCAACTAGTACTAGAAAAGTGTGCTCCCAGCATGGCATAAGCATAATCAGCCTATAATGTTCCCACTGCTGGGACACAGGCCTCCTCTCTATAAGAGGGAATCGGCCATAATCCACCACGAAGATCTAATGCGGGTTGGTAGATGTCACATGTCTTCGAATTTTTGTTTCTAAGACATGCCGGTTGCGTCACAATGTTTTCCTTCACCGTTTTGGGAGCAGTGGTGATGACATTAATTACACAAAGTAATGCGCCTGCCTGGGTTCGGTTACTGCTCGTAAGTCGGGGCCGCCAGCAACGGGCCACCGCTACTCTCTGTGCTCCTATCATGATAAAATTTATCAGTATCAAAGTGTATGCGCTGGGTGTCTGTATGAGGATTATCAACTTGCTGCTTACACGTATTTCTGTTGGAAAAATCTAGAAGCCTTGTTACAGTACGGGTTGTTGTGTTGTATGCCGAGGCAACTATGAAGGAGTAAAGGAGGAATGATAACGTAACGGCTGACGAGAGGAATGGCACCCCACCCCTAGTAATATGGGACAATGGCTTCTTTTTTTTTTCCGGATGGGAAATCATCAAATGACCCCCCCACTCTGGGAGGAGCGGAACGGAGTGTCAGACTTGTACTGACTAAAACCCATCCATGTTCCTTCTTTGCCCTTTGTGTTCCAGGGCCACGGTATCTCTTTCGAACAGTCCCGCAGCCCTGGAAGGCAAGGCAGAAGGCTGATGATGGACTATGAACCTAAGAAAAGTATACCGACTAGGGTTCAGTTTAAAACAACTGGTTTAGTCGTATTTAATTTCAAAGAATACTTACATTATTTACAAACTACAAATCTATGATCCCACTGCTGGGCAAAGGCCTCTCCCCATGACTTCCAGTTGCTACGATGCAGAACTAATGTAGGCGACTGGTCGTTTGTTTTGTCCAGCAGTGGGATGACGTAGGCTAACAGTATCAGTAAATCTATAATACTGGTAGTAATAAAAGTATGTACAAGTATCAAAAGGGTTACAGGGTGTCAAAAAATTCGTCCACATCGCTGTCAACAGGAAAAGTGTCCAGAAGGCTAGCAGCCTTTAATACAATTTATCTATGCCAATATTTCTTGCCAGTATTCCACTTTTTTGTCAATAATATGCCTTCGAGCGTTTTGTTATAATTAAACAAGAACCGCTCTATAAAACTGTTAAAAATAATGTTGATAACTGGGTCTATAAATATGACTTGAACAAGGATGTCATACCAACAACTACCGGTTGACAGCCGTAGAACTAAATTATTTAAAGTAACTTTGTTCACAGTGAATATTGAGATGCTCACTTATTTAGACCGGATCAAACTTTTATTTTAGAAGTAGCGTATTGTTAGACTTGTAAAGGGCTAAAATTGATTTATTTTTTAATTTGGGAATTAATTGAAATTACTACCTACTACCCTTGTATATATACCAACTAACTAGCTTTTGCCCGCGACTGCGCTCGCGTTAATTTAGAATTTGACAATCAATTCGGGTTGTACTCTGCTTGGGCTTGTAATAATATAATTCAATCATAATTCGAAAGACACGTAGCGCCATCTATTATCATAAAACGTTATTGTTGTCTTCCTCGGGAACAGTACTTTTTTTCTGGTTGAAAGGTACCCTATGTCCGTTTCTGTACACCTGACAGAAATTTCAGGATGATCGGTTTAGTGGTTTAGGCGTGAAAAGGTAACAAACAAACAAACTAACTTTCGCATTTATAATATTAAGTTAGGAAGTTAGGATAGGATATCGTGCAAAGATACAGGCGTATCGACACTTTCCTGCCTTTATACCAATTTATTATGTGTCCGTACAGCATGACTTTGTCTTCCATGTTGTCTGTGATCATCGCAGTCAACCTCTCCACCATCTTTCACACAGTCCATCCATCGTTTCTTTCGTCTTCCCCTACACCAGCTAACCACAGGCACACTTAAAACCTTCCTCTTGACATACTTTACGGGTGTGTGCTTTTCTATTGGTGATGATCCATGAGTACTTATGACACAATTTCTAACCACAAAGGTTAGAAAAAGAAAAAAAAGGTTTGCGGTTCACCATACAGTTTAAAATGACAGCGTAAGTATATTGTAGTAATGAATATAATTACTATTTTAATTAAAACTATGCGATTTTGAGAGGCCTACATATTGATTCTCAGAAACCAACAGCTATTGTATTATACGGTTTAAATTATTTTTGATGAATCATTGATTATATTCCAATCTCATCACACAAAAGACGGATATCAAAAATGAAATAATAATTGATTTAAATGAATTATTTGACAGGCAAACCATAGTTCATTTAACAGAACCAATAAAAAACAAAAATTGAATATCAGATTTTTCAATACAATAAATTAAATCGTAATTACTTTTATTGGATTTGTAACCTTTTCACACGTATAAGTTCAAAAGTATTCAAAAATCGAACACATGAATTCTCCTTTCAAATTACAAAGAGACCTAATTATTTATCATCTACGTCTAATAGTGAATCAGATCGTCTAATGCAACTTTGCTTGACCATGACCTTGGCTCAGGATATCAGGTCGACACCTATATATAGTGGGCTTAGGACCAACACCAGCATTCTTCTGCCAACCTCAGACCAGATAACATCATGAAGTTGGTAGGTGTATCAAAAGCTTTAGACGAATATAAAAAGTCACGAGAATTTGTGTCAAAAGAGTTTTGGTATCGTTTTCAATACTCCTTTGTAGTGTCATTTGTTTTTTTTATTTTTATCGTGACATTTGGTTAAAGTTTTCGTGATTTGTGAAACGGTTTCGATATAGGGTTTCTATTGTGTTTTCTTTGATAATATTGTTGTTGTTTATTCGGTTATAAAAATGCGGTAACGGTTACCGTAATAGCTTGGGAAGTGTTCTTGTTATGGTGCTTGAGGGTATTGTTCTGTATGTAGTAACTACCAACAATATAAGACAATTAACTGAAAGAAAAAAAACAAAATTGTTTGTGGATTTTTGATTGTGAGTCTTTTCAGTAAGAAGTGAAAAACGCGACAGTGAAAAGCACAAACACATAAAATCATTATTTCAGCCTAGCACTATAGGGAGTTTACAATTTAAATAAAATAATAATAATTCCACAATAAAGAGCCATTAAGGCTTATATTGAAAAAAAAAGCTCACAAAAGAGTCAATCCCTCAAAATATAATGTCACCAGAATTTTGAAACAACTTTTAGTTGTCTACCTTGAGTCTGATTTCGTGCCCTGTCAAAGGCTATAGGCGCACCCTCTTTTACATGGGAACTCAAACGCGTGTTCATCACGCGGAATCAAAGATTGAAATTATGTTAATTTCTATCCAATTAAAAAAGCCTCTTTTAAAATCCCCATGGTCATGAAAACGCTCCTTCTGGGGAGAACGGAAGGATATGTAAAATATCTACCGACTTAAACCCCACTGTCGTGAGCCCGGGATTTACTCGTACATATTCGCTCACCCTCGACTGTAATTAGACTAACTAACTTACCCATTCACCCTTCAGATCATCCTTGCCTGCATCATCGGCGCCTGCGCCGTCGCCGCCAACATCCCCAACCCCTACCTCACCGGCCGGTTCGCCTACCCCTACAACTACCAGGACAGCCGCGCACGCGCAGCCCTCGACAGGAGCGCCGCCATCTTGAGATCAGATTCTGAGGTCAACGAGCAGGGATTCCGTTATGCTTTTGATACGGAGAATGGTGAGTTTTTCTCGTGTTTAATTTTTGGGGGCAAATGGATATTTTTTGTCGCCACAGTGATATTTATATGACGCCATCACAGTTAAATTGTTACGCCAGGTTCATAACAATCTATTTTAAAAAATACTCTTAGCCCTGTTGCCATCCCCTTACTAAGAGGCTCTAATTTAATTTCTAATAGCTCTTTTAAAGTATCGGAAAACGCTACTGCAATACTGTAGCCCAGTTATCCAAATATTTTACGCTGAAAACTGCTACGGCTATCCGCTGTAAAACTGAATCTATGAGAAAAACCTATACGCCAAGTTGCCAAGTTAATTATAAAGCCAAATAAATCATCACAATATTAAATCTATTTATAAAATTCAAACTTAACAATAAACTAAAAAATGGTGTCGAAAGACTCCTCCTCAACGCTGTCAATTTGTAATGTCCCCAGGAGACTGGTGTCACGTTGTAAGACAACGCTAAGCCTTAAAGTAAAAGCCAGCTCTTGGGTCACGGGAAGCATTTTGAAGTGTTATTCTATTTTAACCGTAAAATTACTGGATCAATTATTACAATCAGTAAGTAAAGTACTGTTAAATCTACAAAGTTCTGTGGCCATGTGTAAATTCTTTCTGTGCAACCTTTTAGTAGAACCAGTGTCTTTTCTAACTCGTCCTACATAAATGTATCGGGTATAATCAATGCCACATCAATATTCTGCTTACCACACAGTTTTCGATGCGAGATGATACGCATTCACATTATTGACCTAATCAAGCTGAACGTGGGTGCGACCGTACTTTACGCAACTTTACATAAAAGACCTAATTTGAAATCTATCGCTCATGGTATGGTACAGGTCATTAGGACAGAGCTTGCCTTTTACCCGTCTAACTACCAGCAAAACTTTTAATTTGCCTGAACTGAATATGAGATGGTGAAATCGGCGCAAAAAGCTATTTAAAAAAACATCAAAGAAGTTTTCTTTAAAAAACGAGTGGCACTGCGAGTCGTGGAAGGTTCACATATGCACAATTTCACAGTACCCGAAACCACGGTCTTGGGAAGCAGGAGGAATTGCAGTACGGGAAAAAGATGGCGTTCTGTCTCTTTCCCACACTGAAATTACTCCAGCTTTAAGACGTCATAGTAACCCACCTGGGGTCTCCTTATGAAACCTGCAGGAGACAGACGATCCCCAGTCGATTTGAAAATTTGACAATTTCTTTCATCCTCATTTCATATGCATTATGAAACAGAAACTATCGAATACATCAATTTTATTTTTTTCATAGGAAAGAAAGAAAGAAAAAATATTTATTTGTCCCTACATGACGTGCATCATACAAAATGACAAAAATATAAATAATAAACAATAAAGGTCTATGGGCTCTAGAAGCATTACTTAAATACAATTCATTCTGTGTGGGATCACTCTGCAATATTCGTAGCGTATCAAATAGTAATCAATGGTACTGGGATAAGCCCACTCAGAAATTTTATTTCTTTTAGATAATAAATATTTCAGACAGTGACTGATTGTAAACGTAAACAGCAGGCTAACATAATTTTGAGACTGCAACTACTTAGCCTGACTAAGAATCGAAAAGGATCTATGCATTACAAAATCGTTCAGAAATAAGCTAGAATTGAAGACATTTATAGGAACAATCCATATATTAGGATCGTTGCACATAATTGCAGACTACACTTAAGTGGGTAGATCTTATCTGGTACATATTACTTGCCATTTTCACAAGAACTCGAGTTTAGGCAAACATGTGTTACTATTTGTAACATTATTTGTGTTAAAATTTGTAACGGTTCGGCTCCAAAAATTGGTGCAAAGAAATGAAGCATCGTTTTGTTTTGTCTGATCGGTAATATGCAATTATACAGGATGAAACAAGACCCCTAACGAAGGCGTCAATCAAGCATTATTGTGCATCAAACTAAGTAACTTTACGTAAAAATGATTTCAGGGAAATGGGGGATGGATTGAATAGTAGGGGGTCGTGGAGGTGTTTAAAGCAAAAATCTTACATTAAAAACATGTATTAAAAAAAACTTATTCAAAAGTTGGAACTTTGACCCCTAATATCTCCGTAACTAGAAGGTTCCCAGGCATGGTCTAGAACAAAAAAATGATCCCAATGACGGGAGAACAAGTGCCTTTCGGCTTCGTAAAGGGTCTTATTACACCCTCTAGGACATACGTCGTACCTTACCTCACGCCAAAGACGCCATTTGTACCGTGTTGATGCAGTGGCGTGCCTAGGGGCCAATAATACGGCTAGCCCATAGGGCAAGCAGTTTGTTAAAAAAGAAGAGTCTAACATCAAGAAGAGTCGTAGGCTATAAGGCCAAGCCAAGCTTTTAGACTTCTGCCAGGGCTGCGGGACTGTTCGAAAGACATACCGTGGCCCTGGAACACAAAGAGCAAAGAAGGAACATGGACTGCCTTCCGCTCCGCCCAGAGTAGGGGGGGGGGGGGAATCAATTGATGATTGCCCATCCGAAAAAAAAAAGCTTTTAGACTTGTATGAAAGGACCGCCACTATGCTGATGTATGGTTTTTTCAGTAGAGAATCACCAAAATAAAACTATTTATGCACTGCTAAAATCCGAAAAACACTGGTTCCTAAAACATAATCTCATGATAAGTCTTTAAATTATTTTACCGTCAATTGATAACAAAAACAATAATACACTTCTCTCTCACACAAATTGTTTTTTGCAATTAGTCATTTGTGAAGTTTACTGATTTTATACAATTTACCTTCATATCACGCTGATGAATATTATTTTTGATTCCACATTCTATCTATAATTAAAAGATTCAAAATCCAACTAAAACTTGTATTTCTATCATCTTTCTAGGCATCCACGCCGACGAATCCGGCGTCGAAGCGAACGGCATCCAGGCGGCGGGCAGCTATTCCTATACCGGTGATGATGGCCAAGTTTACAGCGTGACGTACACCGCCGACGCCAACGGTTTCCAGCCCCAGGGTGCCCACATTCCGACCCCGCCTCCCATTCCTGCTGCCATCGCCAGGTCGCTCCAGGAGAACGCTAGGGATGAAGCTGCTGGAATTTTTGATGATGGTAAGGATATTTTTTTTCTTCTGAAACTTGATTAGTTTCTGTAACTCAATGGCAACTAATCGTTGTTGACGACCCCACTGCTAGGACACATCACATGCTTTCTCTGTGTAAGAGGGAGTGGGCCACAATCCACCACGCGGGCCCAGTGCAGGTTGGTATATGTGATCTTTGACTGTTTGGTGCTAGGACATGCCAGTTTTCTCATGATGTTTTCCTTCCCTTGAGAGAAAATTTGACAGACACTCAGTCAAACTCTTTGACAAGAGATTCCATTGATTATGTTTTTCAATCTTTTTTCATAAAACCCTGTATTATAATAGACTATATTTTTAACCTACCAATATTTTTTAAGTTTAGAATTTGAGATGGTATGTTATTAAATGTATTGCAATTAACACACCAACATCGTATTACACACAGATTATTACTTTAATTGGGTTACAAATACCTTTTAATTGAGACCTCACCTGTAGCAACTATGACAAAATTAATAGTCATTACGTGACAGTTCTAACAAATCTGTTAATCCCTCATAAGACTACGATATCAGCCCGAATGTGGAACGTTAATCAACATTTTATCGTGTCCGATCCTATAACATATCCATTAATCTAGATAGTTCGCTGATTATCACGATAATTATCGCATACACCCGTAAGCTATAACTATTAAGTGAATAATTGCCGACGTATAGTATCCTTAACGTCTTTCGCTACTCATTAAAATGATTCTTATCGCTCTAGAATAATTAGAGGCCTTAGAATGACCATATTGATCGAGATTGCTGGGATATCTTACTGTGACATCCATCAGTATGACATCTGGCCAGTTGACCACCGAATTCAACTGCCTATATTTGGTTGACGGTGACTATAGTAACAACATCACGCCTGTAATCCCCGAAGGGTTAGGCAGAGGTGTACCTAATAGTATACCCACTTTTTGCCAGTTATGTTTAAGTCCCAAGTAATAGGGGGCGAGCCTATTGCAAGTCCCTGGCTTGATGATTGAAAACCCGATGATAAAGTATCATTGAGTCTTTCTTATATCATTTGGCCTGACCCGGGAATAGAACCAGTACCTCATGCTCAGCAGTCGTGCTTGCGAACACTAGACCAACGAGGCAATCCTATAAGTGACTATAATATTATAAAATAACGTCAATGGGATGGGTAGAAGCTTTGTCATGTATGCTAATTACAACAAACGGTGAGTGGGTCGTCTTAGGGGCGGAGTTACAGCAAATTATACTGTCAAACGTTGGTGCGCAGTGATGGCTGGTGAGTAGTGGTGGCCCAGTGGTGGCGGCCCCGACTTACGAACAGTAGGTCGTGGGTTCGAACCCAGGCAGGTGCATTACTTTGTCCAATTTATTTCATCACCACTGCTCTCAAAGGTGAAGGAAAACATCGTGAGGAAACCGGCATGTCCTAGAACCAAAAAAATCGAAGACATGTGACAACTTCCGACCTGCACTGGGCCCGCGTGGTGGATTATAGCTCATTCCCTTTCATAGATAGGAGGCCGTGTGTCCCAGCAGTGGGAACATTATTGGCTGATTATGCTGTACTGCCAAACGTAGTGCTAATCGCAATAACAGTTACAAAAATCAATATATCCCTGATTCCATCCATCCATTGACATCCATCTTGTCTCTCATTTTAACAACATTCTTTTTCTATGTTCCAGGGAGCTACCACGACGCCAGATACGCCCCTGGCGTGGTCTTAGCCCGCAACCAGTACCCCACGAGATACAACCCCTACAACCCCTACCGTCGCTTCTAATACGGGTAGACAGCTAGACCGCAAGACAGCAACGTTGTACAGTGCCATTTGATATTAGACTTTAAGGGTTATATTTACTGTAAAAAGAAAAGGATAGAAGGTTTACAATATATACGCATGATGACAAAGTCGCAAATGCATTGGCAAGTCTCAAGCAATCAGCGATTGTCTTTTGTTCAGGGATCTTTGTGATTTTTTCATCGTATGATATAAGGAGTGGATCTTCTGTACGTTATTTTGTATATTGAAGCAATATAAATAAAGTTGCAATATTAATTTTAATTATTGTTTTATTTCAAAGTGTTTATAACCTTCACGTTTGAGTTCCACAAGGTACAGTTGTTGGTCCCCGGGTCAAGTAAAAAGCAAAGTTGGTCACATCACATCATACTACCAATACCATGATGATTGTCGTTATGAAAAAGAGATGGATTATGAAGCTTTTTATTTCAGTTTAAGTCTTTCAACACCAAACTCTTCTTATATTTGGAAATATCTCATTCCTTGGTGTGACTAACACTGGCTTGGTCACCATCAGGGATTTTAATTTTGATAACACAAAAAATTTGTCGCTAATAAGTCAAAATTTGTCGCCAAATATCAGAATTCGTCGGTCACTGGATCAAAAGACAGGGTTTGTAGGTGGCCAATCTGGAGAGAGTCTTCCCAGATCTGATTTGTTTCAAATTTAACCGCTAATTAGTCGCAATGCGTCGCCAAGTTACAGGTTCAGTCGGTGTGCAATTAAAAAGATATTAAAGAATTCAATTTTCCCATACAGTGGTACAAGCAAGTACAAAATAGTTTGCGTCGTCGGTTAAACATTGTAAAAAAGACATTAAGGGTGGGTACTTAAAGCCTCGTTGCACCAAGGCCTGAAATTAATCCGCTAATGACACCAACAGTTACTAAACCACGTTTAAAAATAGTTGCAATAAAGCCATAACATTTGATGAACTTCTTTAATTCCTGTACAATTTTTTACGCGGTCATAAAATTATCTTTATTACTGTTTTTATATCGAGATGAGCTAACCGTAATGCCGTTACTACATTGTATTATTGTTGGCTATAATTTGAAGGTGTTACTTCTTGTTGGATTGGCAATTAAATTGTGTTGCTATCATTTTGTTAGGTGATTAACCTTGGATTAAAAAATATAGTTACACCAGTTCGTTGTTAACTAGTCTTTAATATCAGAAACGAACCTAGTTTAACAATTAGTAGGCAGGTATCGGGTAAAACGAGGTAAAGAGACAACACTTTGAGTACCTGCTCTATTTTTTTACTTCCTTTATTCATTCAATCATCTAATTTTATTCATTAAAAAAAAAAACATATAAAAAGTGGTCCGCCGTTGTCGGGAGCATGGTCCAAGCTACCGGTGGTTAGGGCTCCAGAGACAGGAACCTCCTCACATCGGGGCTTTATCGAGGAGTACTACCCTCTGAATCAGGCCCTTGTTCCAACCGCCTAAGAAGAGCCTCGACTTATGTTCGTTATGTTACCTATTTTCTTAATGATTTAGAGACCTTTTTTCCAACATACCGTATTAATTCAACGTTAAAATCCCTTTCAAATCTTTGCCTTGATTCACACCTTCGTTTCTATTCACCCCGTTTCATGGTACAAATAAAAGTTAATCTAAAAAAAGCCTTTTCGACCTTAAATGTGCCCTGTTTTGCAATTAACAGTCAGAGGGTCATCTGACTGTTAATTGAATCGCACCTGTGGAAATACAATATTTCAAAAAATCTCATTATGCCAGCACCCATTCACTTTAATCATAAATATGGTAAGCCTTACTAACAAATCAATCATAATTTTGAAATCCCATAAGACACCTCAATGGCATTGATGGCTGGTTTAACTGCTTATACGAAGACTTCGGTACTGATATTATTGTGGTCAATTAAATCTAAATAGCACGAATCAGTAGCATCAAATCCTGTACTAAACACATATATATGTCCTAGTATTAAAGCCTCATAAAGCTTCATTCAGGATACATTGCTGTGCGGTCAAACTCATTAATCATACTCCAGTCCGCCGACATGTTATGTTACAATTCCTAATCTCCTAGTAACCTTTTGGGGAATATCGAATCATTTCATCACATAACCCATATCAAATCTAATTCAATACCAATCAGGATCGATTCATCTTAGTCTGTAGAATCATGTGCTATTATTAGGATGTCTCCTTATAGTGCACTAAAGTGCATTAATCAAGCTTTGGTAATGTCATAGCGGTGGATCTTCATAAATCTTACATTTTGAAGGATCTTGGACGATGTTGTTAAGGAGTACAGGATTATGATGTTTGTAACACACACACACACAGTAAAAGTAAAAAAGTTTATTGAAGAAAAGAACAAACCTTACATACGAGTCTCAATGATCCAGTGATTTTTGTCTACTCTTCTTTCTTTATCGTGTGGTTAGTGCCTAACCTGGGGTCAGAGTTTTTATGTCGCTCATGGGCCTCTGACTTGGCTTAACATGCCGTCAAGAAACATCTCTCAGGCAAGCTGGTTTCCTCACGATGTTTTCCTTCACCGAAGCAACTGATAATTATCCAATACGCATCACATGAATCCGAAAAATCAGAGGTGCGTGCCTTGGGTTCGAACTCGAGACCTTTGATTTGGCAAAATATAAATATAGGGTCTAACTATTCATACACGAAATATTTTCAGAGTATCATCTAAAGGCAAAGCAAAACCATTTCAAGGGATTTTTTTTTATTTGAGTATATTTTTTTTTTTAAATAAATAATTTATAATTACTTGACCCACAAAATAAATACTGGCTCCTTATTTTTACGGTAGTTTACTACGTCCTATTTACCTACTGTCATTGTTAGAATATGGGAGTAAAAGTTTTATGCAAAAAGTCTCAAAAAAATTTAGATTTATAATAATTTAGCAAAAAACAAAAAAACTCAGATATTTTTTTTTTGTTACTGTGGTGACTTTACAACTTATAGAAGTTACTCTTAAAATATTTAGTGTATGAAAAGATAGACCTTATATAATCACGTACAAAGTTATAAATACCTGTGTACGTTAAGCGGTTGTTTGAGCTTGATTCACACTGACCTCGGCAGTAGTGAAAACTGTATCACGGCAGGTCAGTCTTCCTCGTTCACAAGCACACACACTACCACGCAGTTACCGATAATTTGCATTTACCTGTAAATTAAACACTGATTTATTAGTATGGCTATAAGAATACTGATACTTAGTAACACGTTGCAGTTTAGAACTTACAATTTATACGTCGCGTGTTCAAATAAAATCAGGCTTCTTTTTTTCAGTATCCCATTGTTTCCCACTGCTGGGCAAAGGCCTACTCTAAGTTCTTCCAAGAGCTCTTGTCCCGGCATTACTTTGTGTAATTTATTTCATCACAACTGTTCTACAAACGGTGAAGGAAGACGTCGTGAAGAAATCGATAGGTCCTAGCAACGAACATTCGAAAATGTATGACATCTACCAAGCCGCACTAGGCTCGCTTGGTGGATTACTTCTTTTTCTACTATCTTTTATTATTCAACCTTAGAACGGCGTCACGCGGCTATAACAGCTGATAGGTCATAGGCGCGCGCGAATTTCATACGGCTTTTGTGTTATTGTGATAAAGTGAATGAGTAAAAAACAAAATTCTTTGTGAAAATTGTTTGTTATCATGAGTACAATCACGTGTTTAAGTAACGGTCACTAATTACCAGTCACCCTATACATCCCAGTAATACAGGGAAACATATAATTGGCCATAATAACTGTAACACGCCTTTTTTGTAAAATATTTTTATGTATTGCTGTTGGTTACCTAAATAAATGAAATAAAATAAAATTACGGCTCGGACTCTCTCACAAAGATATGAGGACTATGTGCCTGTACAGGAAACATTTATTTTATGCTGATTATGCTATGATCATGCTACGTTACAGTTTAGGGTTAAAGGTAATGTAGCTTTGTAAGAGCTTGGGTGGTGGTGCTATTAATCATATTGATGTCATGTTATACTCGTAGCTTGATAATCCTAATTTATAGGTAACTGCATTGCTAATAGAATTACTAATAGTTTAATATTATGATGCAGGTGCATCATAAGCAGGCAGCTTCATTATCATCTTTGTTGATTGGCCAATCTCTTTCATCATAGATTTCATTGTTTACACTCACTGGCACAGTTTTCTTGACACTAAATCATTATTGAAGATTGTTTTCCATTAATTATCAAAAATCGGGTTTCTTAAATTAAACAGACAGTCAACCCGCAATCCATTGATGACCATAGGCCTCTCCCAAGCTGCGCCATAAGGGTTGCACCACATCTATCAGCACAGAATCGCATTCATCCAAGCTCCTATCCTTTTCTAGCGCTCAGAACCGTCATTGGCTAGAGTGAGAAACAGAGCGGGTGTGCTATAGCACGCGACAGCATAAGCGATGCTGATAGATGTGGCGCAGGGATCCTAACTCCCAAAAATATTGTACATTCTGTAAGCCATGCTTACTTAATCAAAATAACCACACAAGAATTATAATACAAGCAACTAGTGCCTATAATTCTATATATACAAATATTACAATAATTGTTAGGTTTACTTCAGATTAATCTTAAAATGCATTATTTATTACACTATTCGAAAGCTTTAAGTGGGTAGATCTATGTGTGGAATGAAACAGTAAATCATAACAATAACATGCCTTCGTCTCGGAGGCCTTGGAACCCTATTGAGACTTTAAAGAAAAGCTACCATCAGAAGCTATGCTAATTGAATGCTACTGACTGACTGAGTAAGTAATCTGCATTTCAAAATAAAAATCCCAGAGACCATAATATGTATTTTTGTTTATATAAAATGCATTATCGTGTCATCGTGTTGCTTATTATTATAAAGTTTCATTTGCAATTATCATCTACAGCCTGAATTCACCCACAGTTAAGTATGGGTCTGTCTTTTTTGTGCTAATCTTCACATCCCTGTGTCAGCTTCGTAAGTCAGTACGTCGAACCTAATAATATTTTCACTCCATTCATAATTTCCAGCCAGGCTCATTACTTTGTGTAAGTTATTTTATCACCACTGCTCTCAAAACGGTGAAAGAAAACATCGTGAGGAATCCGGCATGTCCTAGAACCAAAAAATCGAAGACATGTGACATCTACCAACCCGCACTGGGCCCGCGTGGTGGATTATAGACCATTCCCTCTCATAGAGAGGAGGCCTGCGTCCCAGCAGTGGGAACATTAATAGGCTGATTATGTTATGTTATCCATAATTTTATTGCCAATTTCGTAATAAAGACTTCTACGACTTAGACTTTTTACGCACCTCAAATTATTCGCCTGATTTTGTTTAACAGGCCATTTAACTTAGAGATAGGAATATCCGGAACATCTTCCTGCCTTTGTACCATGTCACTTAGCACACGCTTTTTCCTTCCTTTCTTCTCTGTCAACTGTCACACTAAATTTTTTCCTCTTTCATGTCATTCCTCACCCAATCCATCCATCGTTTCCTTGGTCTTTCTCTCCCTCTCCATCCATCAACATTTGTATTGTATTGTATAACGGGCTGGTGTCCGCAACTCCACGTCAAAGTAAGTATTTTACGTGCGGGTGGGAAATTTATTCGATTTACCCTAACTCCCCGAGAATAGAGTGATAGATATACAACAACATATAACAACATATATATCAACATTTATATTCATCACTCTTTTAGTCACACTCGATTCGTCCCTCCTTATCACATGTCCATACTAAGACAGAAAAAGTAATAAGTCATAAGACTAAAGAACAAAAAAACAAAAGGCAAAATATATCTCGAACAGTGGCTATTCTTAAAAGTTATACCAATACAAGCTGAGATGTTTAATACAACAAATATCAAAAAGCTTAGCTTGTAACTTGAAGTGTAGGAACACCTTTTCTCTCACAAGATAAAACACTACATATTTGATACAAAAAATGAACGATTTAAAGCATCAAATAACTTAAAATAATGCTTAAAAAAACTATAACTCAATCCAAGCAATAGATTCTGACATTTATAATAGGATTCTGTCTAAAACCGAAGTTAAATTTAAATAACAAGGATGTTATTACATATTTATGAGATTTTTTGTGATGTTTTAAAAACTGTATCAAATATCAATTGATTGAAATGAATATTTTTGATGTTTTCCTCTTATCGTTTGGAGCCAATGATATAACGTGTGTTTTTATAGTTTAAATGGTGAATTGTTTATGCATCTTTAATTTAGGAATTAAAACGAACGCATCCCAGTGTTGGACAAATACTTCCTCATATCCTTCCACACTTTGTTTCCACGTTTGAAAAGCCAGATATATATTTTTTTTATTTACAACCGTGTAAATAGAAAAAGCGTATATTCTCTACCTCCTGACTCGTGGGCTTAGAAAAGTAAGGGTGTAAGGGACACCGACGCGAAAACGGTTACCACGTATTCAGTACATCATTCTGAGCCGCCACATATAAATTTTTCATCTGTTATCAATAAAAAAATCAGCTATTCCAGACACTTTGACCGTGTAGGTGTTGCCCTTTTGTAGGAAACAACTGTTTTTTTTTTTGATAACCGATGAAACATGTCTATGTGGAGGGGCCCAGGATGATGTACTGAATACGTGGTAACCGTTTTAGCGTCGGTGTCTCTTCCATACTGTATGTACTCGCTTTAAATCTTATAGCAAGCGGAATCACCGATATGTTCCAATAAAAAAAAATAAAAAAATATTTTTTTTTTTTTTTTTTAATAATATTTCAATAACAATGGGCGTTTAGATACATATTATTGGAGGTCACCTTTTAAGCAAGGAATTGCTTGTATTAGGAGAAAGGATCCTAGGTTCCTATCTGTAAGGTCATTTTAGAGAACAAAGTGATAAATCAACTCTTAACGCTCTTCAATACTCCAAAACAGGGAAAAGTAACAAGCAATGCTAACATTAACCAAATAAAGAAATCCGTCTGTCTGTAAAGATAAAATGAATTCTTTATTATCTCGCCTCTTGATGGATGCTGCTGTTAATTGCCTTAATCACCAAATTACTTTAAAGCAAATTGATGAATATGCATGAATTGGTCTAGAGTTGCTAACTGTGAGCTAAGCTGGAGGAATTTTGCCAATTGTTTTTGTTTGAGACATCACTAAGTTTGTGTAATCCGCTTATAGTGTAACGCGAGTCTAATTAAAAAGAATATTAATGTAATACAATTACATGTAAAGTCTAAGGGATTTAAAGAACCGTGTTTTCGCGCCTGAAAGTGTTTTTAATTATAAAATTCTAGATCAACTCAATTTAGATTGAATTAAAAAAAAAACAATCAAGTGTGAGTCAAACTTGCTTAGCAGGGGAGCTCCCTTTAATGTTTAATTTATTTTTATTATTTATTTTTATACCGGCCACTGAAATACACATTGTGTGAAACTTTCAACTATTACGGATCATGAGATACAGCCCGCTGACAGGCGGACGGATGGACGGACAGCGGAAGCCTCTCTGTAAAAAGGAGTAGGCCACGATCACCCACGTAGGCCCAGTACTGGTTGGGTCTTGGTATGTCATATTATAGTTATCTTCAAATATTTGCATTTGCCGGTTTCCACGATATTTTTCCTTTACCGTTTTGAAAGAAATTCCATCTTTATCACTATGATATTAATAAGGTAGGTGTTTCACAAACCTGTAGATAATATCCTTTTAAAAGCGTGTAATTTTAAATAAAAAATAAAATACATTTATTTCAGACCAAGTAATTGTCCATAATAACAAAAATCTTAAAACTACGTTAAAGTATCGCATCAATCAATAAAATTCAAATAATAACTAATTCAATATCTAGAAAAAAATACTCATGTTAGTAACAAAGGTGTTAACACGACATTAGTATGCATCATTGAATAAAATTCAAATCATAAACAATAGAATATCTAAAAAAGAAACTTATGTTAGTAACAAAGGTCTTAAAACTTCGTTAGTATTGCATCAAAGTACATAAAGATTAGTTATAATCCAATCAATCATGTGTCTTGATTCGATTCAAATCGTTACATAAAAATCGAATCGTAACCCTAATTCCTATACCATTATTATGGCTATGAGTTCGTTACATAAGATATTACAATTGTTTCATTATTAGCTAATAGTGTATTAAAGTAATTAGTATTGCGGTAACTAGGTATCGAACGATAACTATTTGTAATTGGGTTTCGTTTAAGATATTAGTTGGTCGAAAGCTGACTAACATAACATCACACCTGTAATCCCCGAAGAGTTAGGCAGAGGTGTACCTTATAGTACACCCACATTTCACGCCCCATGTTATAGGGGGCGAGCCTATTGCCATCAACCGTGCGAAAATTCAGACTCCGTGGCTGCTACTAAGGAATTGTTGATGGAAAAAAACAAAGACACTGCCCGACCTGGAATCGAACCCAGGATCTCATGCTCAGCAGTCGTGCTTGTGACCACTATACCAACGAGGCAGTCCCATCATTATCATCAATTTCCGCTCAATGGTTGCTCAAATACGCTGAACGACTACTGAACGAAGACTTATGTAGTTTGATGGGGCTTTTTCATTAAGTACCTGCTTATTTCAAATTAGAGATGCCTATGCAGCTAATTTGGATATTATCGAAACTATTGTTGACGATGTACCGTCGAAAATGGGTAAGTAAGCACACAACTAAGTACGTAATAAATAATTGGGTGTGACTTATTAAAGTGTCAATCACCCCGAGACGTGTATCAATCGTATATGGTGGTGGAAATATATTAGCACCAGCTTTTGTAACTTTGCAAGACGAATTATATAACAGTTAAGTACTAAGGTACCTCATTAATAGCTTATTGTATTGGCCTGGTCATTATCTGATATTAATATCTTAATCGATACACATATCGAAATTGCTACCTCTCTAACAAAGAACAGATATGAAGTTTTTTTTAATGGCATCTCGCAGGTCAACCTATGGAGCTGGCTTCCACTTAACCGGACTATCCTGTGGGTGCCTTGAGGGCTAGGCCTTCAGCCAAGGGCAAATAACTTATAAACTAAGTGACAGTGCGCTAAGGGCACCCCCGTCGGGAGGGCAGCAAAGGAACCGGCTCGATCTGAGTGATACCAAGATAATATGAAGACGAGACAATCGAGACATAAACATCTTGAAGAAACCGGATGTCCTAGAAACAAAAATTCGAAGACATGACGTGATCTTCCAACCCGCACTGGGGAGTCCCTTCAGTCTCAGTAGACTTATTGTGTTGTTGTTTACTTTACATGGGTCGAAAACAGTAAGCAGCTAGAATAATATAACATCATCCCTGTAATCTCCAAAGGGTTAGGCAGATGTGTACCCAATTATAGTAGGTACACTCACATTTCACCAGTTATGTTTAAGTCTAATGTAATAGCGGGCGTGCCAATTGCCATCAAACGGGTACAATTCCAAACTTCGTGGCTGCTATTGAGAATTCCAGAAAAAAAAAACTCGATGTAAAAACCCAATAACACGTGCCTCGTGCACCTCGTGCTAAGCAGACGCTAGCAGCTAGAATAAGCTTCTTAAATAAGTACTCTATTGGCTAATTGGCTAAAATTGCTAACAAAACCGATCAACCAACCTATCAACCAGCACGCGTCAATAAAAAGGTATCATTTCAAAAGCATTACTATACTTAACAATAACAGCATGTCATCATCAGACTCCCATTGGAATCTAAGCTGACCCAGTGATCCAGTTGTCAATCATTACCGCCTGAAGTGCGAACATGTTACTTTATTGTAAGGCTGCGTTCACACCAAACGTATAGTTGATCGAATATTTAGAATAGGCACTTCAAACAATGCGAAATTGACCTCTTAGTGTGGGAAAAGCAGGCACAAAAGCCGCCCGAGTGGAGACGTCATGTGCATCGGCAGGTCAACGCCTTTGAAGAGAGAAGAAGGTCGCAGCTAGACTTAAAGCTAGGCCTCCTGCAGCTATACCCTACAATTTCGTCAATGGTGTTCTGACATCCCCGCTTTGTGCTCGGAGTTTTACGGTCAAAGTTGGGAATGATAGCCCCTTGAGATGATGGACCAGCACACCAAAGCTCTCGACAACCTCCCTAGAAAGCCATTGAATGCAGTCGCTTTGTCCGAAATCGGCTAGATAGCATCATCGTAGTTGATCGGCTGACACAAGCTAATACAGGATGAAAAGGATATCGACACACAAACGGTTATCACATGTTCAGTACATTATACCAAAACCCCCTACATAAGAAAAATCATCAGTTCATCATCTGCCATCATCTGCCTAGCCTTTTCCCAACTATATTGGGGTCGGCTTCCAGTGTAACCGGATGCAGCTGAATACCAGTATTTTACATGGAGCGACTGCCTATCTGACCTCCACAACCCAGTTAGTACTGGGTAATACGATACCCCTTGGTAAGACTGGTTGTCAGACTTTTTGGGTCACTGATTCCCAAAGACTGTCAAAGATCTACAAATGACATTAAGCCGTTGGTCCCAGCTAACGTGCTTTCCGAGGCAAGGAGGAAACTCGGTATGTAATGGGCGGTCACCCATCCACAGACCAAGCTAGGCAAGCACGGCTTAACCTAAAGATCGACCCGAGTGGCTGTTGTTATTTAGCCACGAGCTCCTCCAAAGAAAAATCATCAGTTATTGAAAAAAAAATCTGTTTCCTACAGAACAGCTGTTTTACGTCGATTTTCCTTCCACCCTGTATAATAAACGAGATTTGCCTTTTGTGATCCTCTAACAATTCCCAATAAGCTAGTTCGTCTTTTGCGTTGTGACCTAGCCTTGTAATTGCAAACAACTTTGGTGTGCTAGGTTGGTTACAGTTCATAACATTTGGTCGGAGTGCCCTTATGACGCAAGCGACATTCATATTCATATTCATTTATTTGCGTTTCACAAGGTAAAAACAGGGTGTTAACAAAAGGCTTAGAGCTAAGAGCCGTTGTAGACCCGGTCGGGGCACAGCAAAATTTAAAAAAGTAAGGTACATAAGAAATCTAATTCCTACAATCTGAAAATTAAAATAAAATATACATGAAAACCAAATAATTTCTTTAAAAAAAATAATATTATTATAATGACCGAAGTTTGGAAAAGGACCAGAAAGTTCAAAACGGGTTTATTTATTTTATTAAATTGCGATCTATAGAAGACGAATAAGCTTTAAAGGAGGGAAAAAAGGCGGTTATCATTTTAAGATTAACCACTTTTGTAATTAATTATCAAATTCATTTTAAAGCTACTTGTAGAAAGAAAGAAAGAAAGAAAGAAAGAAAGAAAACATATTTATTTGGCCCATGCCACAAGTGCACACAACAAGCACAAAAAAAATATTTAAAAAATAAAAAAAATATAGAATAATGAAAACCAAAAAAATATAAAGATTATTTAAAACTAAAATAAAGTCAAAGAACTCCTCGCTGTCATCCGGAAACATTTTCACTTTTTAAATAGGTATTCAATTAAAATTTTAACCGTGATATTTTCACACATTTTGAACTTGCTGCTTACAGTCGGCATCCAACTACCAGTTTGGTGTGAGCACAGCCTTAAGAGTTACTTAACGTTACCATTGTATATCAGTTATTAACTGATACAAATACTATCGACTGTTTGGACACTGCGTCGAAGTAATTTAGTTACTTCGTGACCATAGAGTTGGGAATGTGTAGATAGCACCCAGAGATACATCTTGTAGCATACTGTGATATGCTGTGAATATTTATAATTTTTGCGTTAAAAGTTGTGCAATGATAGCGCTGAATATCATCGTAATTATTAATATAGGCCAATTAGTAGGTTTAGTGTCATAGTCATACAGGGTGTTTGGTGCATCGTTTGCCAAATTGAATTGTCCGAATGGAGAGGTCACTTGGTCACACCGGTATTTTTATTCGGTTTTTCTAACTTTTATTTTGAAAAATTCCCAAACTTAGCATTAAAGCTTAAATTAAAAACAAAGGTAATAGTATAATCCTTAAATTACGGTTTAATTTTTATACGTACTATGGTTCCATCAAATTCAAAACTAGTCGCTAGTAACATCTAGTTTTTTTTTAATAACTCACAAAGCTTTTGAAAGAAGAAATAATAATCTTAAAACTCAACTTTAAATTGCTATAAAAAAAAACTAAAAGCGATTGAGATCTTCGAATTCTTTTAAAAAGTTCTCTAGTCTGTCTTCTTTCCAACGGTATGCAATATGCTAAAAAAATCTTTTAATAACTTCGTTAATTCGTTAAATTTGTGTATTGGGACGCACTATCAAGCTACTCCATATTCAGGATAAAACACTCGTTTTCGCATAAATAACATGCTGTAAGTATGTAGATACTATTATCTTACTCTTACGCCGTGTCTTATCTCTTTCTTAAAAAGGGTTCTAACTTTCCTCGAACTTGAAATGAAAGAGAAAAATAAAAATAATAATTTATTTAATAAATACCTAATTACAAATCTTGTTCAAATTCTCCGCCACTATTGGGTATGCACGTGCGACATATTCGTCTTATCTCGACTGTAGTGGTGCGTAAACCCCTTTCTGCTTTGATGGTCATGAAGGCCGCCTTAATGCATTGGACTAAATCTTCCCTAGTTTCAGCTAATCCTAATCTCATCCACACCAGGTGACAGCTTCACCTCTAACCATTCCTAACTCTACAAGTGCTCCACATGTTCAGCCGGCGGGCGCATCTCGTTACTGCTGTTACCTAACAATGATCTCGGTCTTGAATCGCAGTGAGCACTGTGGCTGGGGAGTTTGGTACTTTTTAGTGGACGTTGTTGGGGAGACGTGTTTGGAAGTTTAGTGGTGTGTGTTGTGGTTAGAAAATAGAGAATAGTATGAAAATTTCGGGTGACAAAAATAAATTCTTTTGCGTTTTGCTTTTATTAACTGACTGACGTAAAGAGATGCCACAAAATACAAAGAAGGAACTAAAACCCATCCAGGTTTTAGTCAGTAGAAGTCTGACACTGCCTTCCGCTCTGCCCAGAGCGGGGAGGGGTCATTTGATGATTTCCCATCAGAATTTAAAATAAAATACAAACGATTTTTTATTGATGAATAAAATAATATTAGGTAAGTGCAATCAACGGATATGAATAAATCTTAAAAAAATGTAAAAATCATGTTATTTTCAAAATCGTTTGATTTAAGTTGCGTTTACTCTGCGCGTTTGCGCTTGGTTAGCGGACAGCGGGGATGGCACGAATACAAATTACAAAATTCAGAGATCGACCCCAAGGCATCCAAGAGGATTTGCCTTTGCGACATTTGACATCTCAAAATCAAAATCTGTATCTTTTTACGACTAGCTACGTATGAATTTACATTGGTTAGAGAAAAAGTGTGCTGCCGTGCCGTGTCCGCTTTACGCTAGCCTTTAATCGGTTTTTGGAAAAAAGTTGAGACATCTGCTGATGCTCAATAAATGTAGTTTGAAAACAGTGCTTGCAGGAGAGCTGCTTCATAGTTTCAGTAAACACCAGAGAGCGCTTCAAAGACCCTACCCACAAAATAGCCTATGTCCACATCATACATAGTCATTTCCATCTCAAGTGTGAGTTCATATACCTAAGCGTACTCGGAAAGATTTCGGTATATAAACGTCAGAAAGAAATTACAAACTCATTCGTTGTCCAAGTGTCTCACATCCTAGTACTTATTACTTAGCATCATGAAGCTGGTACGTTCAGTGCTTATAATTAGTTTAAATCTAATTAGATCTGTGATTAAGATCTTAAAATTAGATGTCTAGATTTTTGACTAGGTTTAAATTAAGAGTGATTTAAGTGAAAGTTTTCGCAATGGTTATCATTGGTGGTTAAGCTGGGGAGAAAATTAAGGCAGTGTTAATCATCTTGAGTGGAAGCGTTTGAGGGTTAAGCCCTTTACTATCCTGGGGCTGGATTAAAAAGCTATGAACCTTATTTATGGATCTGATAATGCGACATCTTTGTAAAAAAATACGCAATTAAAACATTTTAACTATCACCTGTAGGTAAAATATGTGTTTGTTAAAAAGTAAAGAACCTGTATGAAAGAAACTTGTAAAATTGTCAGATAATAATGGTCATCTGGCACCAATCACCTAACGATTGTAGTGAATCAACCTCTAGCAGTATGTCAGCCTGCTGCATCATATTACCTACATTATGTCAATAAGATATCAGAAAGAGTTGAGAGGTGGCCTACCACGACGTCTCAAAGCAGGAGTAATTCCAGTGTGGGAAACAGATGGCGCTAGACGACCTATATAGCTCTGTCTCTTTCCCGCACTGAAATTACTCCTGCTTTAAGACATCACAGTAACCCCTCTGATAAAATTGCCTTAGATGACATAACAATCATCTGTCATCATCTGTCAGGACAATCATCTTAAATTATTTGCTGTCAAAATCACAAAAACTCACAAAGATTCGAAAATTAAACTTAACGACTCCAAACTGTCATGTTTCAGTTCGCCCCAATCGCCGTCTTCATCGCCGCTGCATCAGCTGGCCAGATCTACAACACCCAATCAGCGGAAAGCTACGCGCAGTCCGCGGAGAAGTACCAATCAGCGCTCGAGTTCCAACAGCAGGGCTTGTATTCTGAGCGATCACAAGCACCGCAGACGTTCTCAGGACATCAGGCGCTTGGACACGAAGTAGCTAATTATGACAGCAGGCCGTCTGAAGAAAAGGCTGCAAGGATCTTGGCTTTCAATAATGAGAACAATGGACATCAGTACCAGTATTCCTATGAGACTGAAAATGGTGAGCATGAGTAGATAGCGATAATCTCTGAATTCAAATCACAACTGTCATTAAATGTCAATGTAATGTCATTGTCACTGACAATTATAAAACGTCAAATTGATATAGTGAGCCGAGCTGGTCGGTTCCCTGACTGTACTTAATTAAAACACCAACTATTGGAGAAGATTTACTGATACTGATACTGTTAGCCTGCGTCATCCCACTGCTGGGCAAAGGCCTCTCCCCATGACTTCCAGTTGTTTCGATCCAGGGCTAATGTGGGCCACTGGTCGTTGGTTTTGTCCGCCTCGTCCCGCCATCTTCTACGAGGTCTGCCACGACACCTTCTGTGTCAGGGCTTCAGAAAGTAGTTATTTTAGCCCACAGCTCATTGAATTTACAAGGATTAAAAATTCGACATTCCAATTTTAACTTGGCGCACCACCAAGGCAAGCAATAGTTTATTAGCTGGCTGAATACAAACTCTTGCCTTTATCAAAATTTAAACAATCTGAAGGAAAGCTTTCATAAATCTTAAATTTAGAATGGTGCCTTTCTGAAGTTTTTTATAGCTCTTAACTTTCAAGTGTTTCACCAAATCTTAAAGTAACAAAACATAATACGAATAACTATTTTTTCCTAAAATCCATTTTTCCAATTTCCAGGCATAAAAGCTGAGGAAGCTGGCCAGACTTCAGAACACGGTGGCACCGTGACCCAGGGAGCCTACTCCTACAAGGGCGACGATGGCCAGACTTACACCGTGACATACACCGCCGACGAGCATGGCTTCCACCCCCAGGGTGCCCATCTGCCCACTCCTCCGCCGATGCCTGAGGCTATCGCGAAAAGTTTAGAGCAGAACGCTAAGGATGAGGCTGCTGGCATTTTTGATGATGGTAAGTGGTTTGAAAGTATAATGTGTATGAATTTGGCGGAGGTTCTTTATGAAAAACCCTAGACTTGGGAATCGAACACCTCTTGTTCAACAACCGTGCTTGCGACCACAGGACCAAAGGGCAAAATCTTGGACAGAAAAGTAGCAAAATAACAAAAACTTACATTTCTAAGATTTTCTTCAAAAAGCTTCCATATTTGATTTGTTATTACGAATCCAGTCATGTTTTTATGTATGCTTGAAACGAATTTGCTTTTTAATACCCAAACCAGACATAAATAAAAACACTGTTATTTAAAAAATATTTGATCTCATTTAAAATATTGGTAATAGCAGCGCCATCTATGATATTCAGACTGAACTATCGACACAATGTCCGTTGAATGTAAGGTCAATAGCAACTGTTCAAACTATGCGATCACAAGCTGTTAATGTGCAATACACAAATATTCTTAGTAGTTCCACTAGTACCATTTTCTGATACAGAGCAGCACTATGTTCTATATAGCTTGAGTGTTCTCTATTGCTGATGATATGATGAACAGAGGTAATTCTCGTTTCTACAAAACGTGTTCATTATATTTTTTCTAAAATATCTTAAGGTTTTGTTTTTGACACTGAATGTCGCTGAGATGAAAATGTGTTACATAAAATCAACGTAAAACGAATCCATTTGCTATAGTACAAAGTGATGCCTCATCAATTTTTTTATCTTTTTTCCAGGTAAATACAAGGATCAATCTGGCCAAGGAATGGATCATGGCTATCAGCAGTACGACGCTAGTTACCAGACCATCGGTCACCAGGCACCATCAGGCCATTCTTCTGGCGCGTATCATGTTCCTTCAGGTCACGCCTCAGGTGCCGATTTAGCGTATCATGCTCATTCTGGTAATGCACTCGCGGGAATCTCTGGTCATTTGTCTGGCACCCAATCAGCGTATCACGCTCCCTCAGGACATGGTTCTTCCGCCCAATTAGCGTATCACGCTCCGGCTAGTCACGCTTCCAGCGCCCAGTTGGCGTATCACGCTCCATCAAGCCATGGATCCAGCGGACAATTAGCGTATCATGCTCCATCGGGTCTTAGTTCTACTGCCCAATTTGCGTTTCATGCGCCCTCGGCTCATTCTTCTGGTGCCCAAGTAGCGTATCACGCTCCTTCCAGTCATTCTTCTGAAGCTCAATTAGCGTACAACGCTCATGCGGGTTACGCTCACTCGGGCTATGCTTCTGGTCCTGAAATGGCGTTCCATGGTCATCATTAAGTAAAGTGAAATTTATTAGTGAATTTGAAGTGAAATGAATGTTGTAAAGTGAATTGTGTGAGTGAATATAAAGTAAGTGCAATAAAATAAATTACTACGACCAATTTAAAGAATATTTCCCGTTACCAATATACAGTGCAATGTATTACAACCAACTATTTAATGTTACTCCGGGTTAAAAACTGGGGTAGACATTGATGGCAATTAACACTTTAGGGACGGCATATTCCTAAAGCGACGCTATCAAACATGACAACATAGAAATCAAGATGTCATACAAAAAAGCCTGCAATACTAGTTTTTTCTACGTGATTGTAATTTATTAGATCATCTGCAGTGTTAAGATGACTGACAAAAAATATATAACAAATACTAGAACATGATTGTATCTTAATCAAAAGATTACCAAACTAAATGATTCATCAAACGTCAATCAAAACCGCCAAAATGGCAGCATGACACATGTCAATGTCAAACTGTCAAATCAATGAAGCCATCATGTTACATAATTGATACTTTAGCATCCATCAACTCGTATATTACGGCTTTAGCCATCATTTCGTTACAAATGAAGCAATGGACTTTTTACAAATTTCAAATAGAATTTATAGACTACCTATTACAAAATTGTTTCATAAAAACCTAGTCAATGGATTAGCAATATTGATGCTGGAGCTTTTTGTAGTAAAATGGCTGGCATATGAATCCGTGACTAATATTTAAAAACCTAGTGTAATAGTCAATTTGATGTTTTTAGGTACTAGACATGTCTAAATTATATTGTTATGTTTTTGTTTTATTGTGAAATAAATGTTTTTTTTTTATATTGAAACTGTTTTTGATTAAGATATTCTTGTCGCATCCAGAACGAGGTGATCTGACAGAGAACCAGAGTGGTTGACATAGCTAACAGAATAAGTAAGCTGAAGTGGCAATGGTCCGGTCATATTATCCGTAGAACCGATGACCGTTGGGGTAGACGTGTTCTTGAATGGAGACCGCATATCGGCAAGCGTAAGGTGGGACGCTCGCAGGCTCAGTGAAGCAACGATCTTGGCAGGCTGGCTGGTAGCAACTGGATGAGAATTGCCGAGAATCGAGTTGAGTGGCGTGCGATTGAAGAGACCGATGTCCAGCAGTGGACTGTTACAGGATGATTATGATGATTCTTGTCAATTAGTTTTATTCGAATGCAATGAGTAGTGACAGAGGGGAGTTGTCGATAAACATCAAAGAAATTGTGCCAACATGGCGCCGTTAGTTCCGATAGTAGTCACACGCTAAAAGATCCTTGTACAGCTATAGCGAGTCTACATTAGACTCGCTATAGATAGCTAGATATACATATTGCTTGGAAGTTACTATCAATTGACGTAAGTAGGTCAGAAGAAGATCTACCTGCAGCAAATTCTTCTGGCTTCGCAAAAACATCCTTCTACTCCAATCAGTGGGCACTGAAGTAACCATAGCAACTACACCTGGCCTACTTAACTAAAGAGAATACTGTTACCCCACTACACCACATAACATCACATACAAACATTGCTAAAACCAATAAAATTAGCGCCTCTCACACTTACTAATCAGACGCATCCTTTGAAACAGAACATGATGTAACATAAGACGTGGTACAATCACTTTCAGCTTGATTCTTAGAATAAAACTTACTTCGATCGTTTCTGAGAAATCAGAAGGGCAGTCACTCCATCTACACTTATATTATAATGAGGAAAGATTTGTATGTTTGTAACAAATCAACTCAAAAACTACTGGACCGATTTTAAAAATTCTTTCACTATTAGAAAGCTTAATTATCAGGAAGTATCATAGGCTATAAATTATATCTATATCGTGCAAATTAGCCGAGCTATCACAATTTCTGCGGACAAAGTCGCGGGCGAAGTGCTAGTGTAAAATACTGGTATTTAGTTACATCCAGTAAGACCGGAAGCCGGCCCCAACATAGTTGAGAAAAGGTAGGCATATAATGGTGATGACACATGAATATTTCAGGTTGATTCTTAGAATAAATCCTACCATAATAGTTTCTGAGAATTCTACAGGCAGTCGCTTCATGTGAAATACTGGTATTCAGGTCCATCCGGTTAGACTGGATCCGATCCCAACATAGTTGGGAAAAGGCAGACATAATGATGATGACACTTAAATATTTCAGTTTGATTCTTAGAATAAAGCCTACTTTGTCTGTCTATAACCTTGGGTATAGAAAGGGAGTGTGGTGATAGCAGGGTCATCAGTCTCATAGTTAAACGTGACTTTTCCTCGTAGAAGGGTAGCAGAAATCTTGGTAGTCGATCTTTGTAGTAATATTTTGTAGATGATAATTTATAATACGTGTAAAAATACCTTTAACCTTTTGATCGATAAGCAAACGCGCGTGCTCTACACGCCAAACCACAATTTCACCTACCATTTTGTTACATATTTGTGTCGTTTCCCGTACAGGTCACGCACTTGCTTGTCACATATATGTGACAGTGGCACCAAAAGGTTAACGAAGCCGAAAGACACTGTTCTCTACCGTCTTTGCGATATTTTTTTGTTCTGGACCATACCTTCTAGTTACGGAGATATGGGTTCAAAGTTCCAACTTTTTCACAAGTTTTTTTAAATGCAAGTTTTTAATGTTATAAATTTACTTTAAATACTTGTGGGGACAAGCCCCTTACTATTCAATGCGTCCATTATCACAATGTTTTGAGTGCTTACTTTGTGTTCTACCGTAAAACGTGATTTTTAACCCCAAAAAAATTCCAGCAATTGTTTTTGCGTAGAGTTACTTAGTTTGATGGATGTAGGTACAGAAAGCTTGGTTGACGGCTTTGTGAAGGGTTCGTTTACACCATTAGAGTAGTGGCTGAGCGATTGCCTTCTACTCTACGGGTGGCTAGTTCGATTTAAGTACTGAAAAATCTTTTATTTGCTCGTTTTAGGTACTTACAAATAGTCATTTTAGTTGATCTGTCAAAATTTGGTCATCCGGTACTGAAGAAGTTCTTAGCGTAACAATCATGTAGCTTATTCATTTTTTTTATTAATTTCGTTTTTCAATTGTTTATTTAAATTAGCCTTTATGTAACAGATGGGGTCCATTTTGAGTGTAATTTTGTCTAGATTGATCCCGGATGTATAGATGGAGTCTCTAAGCCTTAAGTCTTCCTGTTTCTAGAAGAATCTTCAGTTCAGTCCTTAGGACACCGAATCCCAAACCAATTAAGCCAAAACACACCCAAAACAATAAAACCATGACGTAATTCCATTAAGCACAATTACAACCCACAAGTCTCCTATTGTAACACATTCCTGTTCCATCCCAACAAGTTTGTTCCACTCTGACCCACTGACATTCACACAATGGCCTCGGGCGGTTTGTCGGTAACCGCTTGGCCACGAGCTACACGTTCAAGCGACGCCAACGCGCGTGTTTCGACAGTCACTGCTGAGAAAATAAATGAAAGAAGTGGTTTAGACCATGCCGCGAGTCACTGCGACGAGTTTTGTGGAGCAACGTTACTCACGCGAAGAAAACAAATGACGCGCACGCATTTCTCTAGAAGGACCGACTGAATAGAGTGAACAGCGGACTTGTTGCGGAACCTGGATTTTCACACAGTGGATTTTGATATTTCAGTACAGTGTCAATAGTTTAATACTCACACTTACTCAGACCTTATTGGTGATGTTCTTAACAAAAGTCCGGTGCGTATTCGCAACGGCGCGGCGTACGTGTTTGACTCAACAGAATTATGAACGTGGACAAGTCAAAAAGAGTATGTAAGAATAAGAATAAGAATAATTTTATTTAAAAAGTATTACAAAAAGTGTACATTTAAGCGCAGTAGTATCATTTCTCATACTAATTATAAGTACTTATAAGTAAACTATAACTAAAATATATTCTACAGTCGCAAGTATTCAATAGTCCAATTTAGATGTCAGCGACCTGCCCGATCTAGGTTTATTTAAACCTGTGTTTCAGGCCATCACTTTACCTAGCACGATTCAATAAGGACAATAAAATTATAAAATTAAATTAATCTATTAACAATTATAACTATGCATCAAGTTGGTATAAAAGAAAAACACTAAAACTAGCTTAAGTGTAATGTACAAATAGATACGATAACATAATCAAACCACAACTTCTAGAAGTTTTTCTGTGTCTGTGTAATTAAGTACCGCTGAATAATCTGACATTACCAAACTACATTTTTTATAACTTAAACTGTATGTAAGGACAGTTAGTACCTACATAGAAAAGAGGTGTGAGTTTTTGTTTGAGTGTTATCTGTCAAAGTCTTGTGTCCGCATCTTGACGCAAGTTGCATCGCTCGAGGTCGTGGGAGGGGCTTAACGCTACGGAAAAAATGAGAGGAACACATGTGATTTATATCAAGTTGGGTAAGCTTTGGTAATATTAGTCGTAATAGTGTATTTAAATGCGGCCTTGGGTAGTGTATTAAAGTAACGGATTAACGAGATTGAGAGTAACTGTTATGGTTTTGTGCGTAACCGTTCACGCTACGCATAATGAGATGAAATAATTCATGGACACACAAATGGTTCATTGTTTAAAATTGGTAACCGCGGAAAACAATTGGCTCTCAAGTGTAAATACTGACTGAATACAATTTACTGGAGAGTAAACTGTCTATACGATTGACATAAGGCCTAGTTGCAGTGCTTACACCACAAATAACGTTTACCGTTTATTATATCAGTGTGTTTCTGTCATTCCGTGGAAGATAAAAGAGACAAATTTGTGATGCAAACATGCCTAAGAGCTTTACTTCTTTGACTATCATATTGGTTGGCTGAGGAGTCGAATCTAGAACAAGATGATCCGGCAGAAAACCAAAGTGGTCGACTTTATTCACAGAATAAGCTAGCTGAAGTGGCAATGGACCAGCCATACTAGCCATAGATCCGATGATCGTTGAAGTAGATGTATTCTTGAGTGGATACCGTGAATCGGCAAGCGTTAGGTAGGACGTCCTCAGGATAGGTGAATCGACGATCTCCACAGGATGGCGTGTACCGCCTGGATGAAAGTTCATCGAGTTGAGTGGTGTGAAATTGGAGAGGCCTATGTCTTGATGTGCCTGCTGATTGGCCCGTTAATTTTTCTATTCAGTAACCATAAACTATACAATAAAGTTTCATTGCCCAATAAAATTCACAAATAAAAGTAGTTAGTTTAGTGATAGTTATAATAATGTTACCCAGAAAAATTGTAGTAGGGTACTACAATTTTTGCAATATGATATTGAACTTTGATTTACGCTGTCCAGTCTACTTTCTTTCGCAATTTTATTTAAAGATATCACAACGGTAGCGTAGGCCTTTTTTTTCTAGGGCACTGGTATGATGAATTGATTTGCGTCCAGCCTTTTTACATTAAAAAAACAACCTCGAAACCATAACTAGTAAGTTATGGTTTCCTAAAAGAATATTCATTTATTTTCGTAATTCATTCATTTGGACAGTAAATAACTTTGTCATCATCATTCGAAAAACGGTCGTTGCACAAGATAGGTCTACCCAATCGTCGCCACGTTAACAAGTCCTGAGCTTTACATATCAGGCGTAGCCGCCTGATGTGTTCATTGCTTCATCTTATGGTAGGTCTTTCAACGCTTCAGCTACCAGTAGATAGTCACAACTCCAGAAGAGTTCGACCCCATCGGTCACATATTCTGCGATCAATATAAATTGCATTATTACATTTCAAAGTTGAACAATTTCCAAACAGCATCCAATGCCCGAGTGCATAGCAGAATACATTCATTGATATTCTTCACAAGGACACGATTACGTTGCTGTAGAGGTACAGACTATAGACGATCTATGTTGGAAGCTGCATGGATTAAAGATTAGTCACCGATCTATTGTTATGAGGTAGTCATATGTCGAGGCTTGATTGATGACGGCAGGTAGAAAGATACAGCTTTTTTCTAATCGATCATAATGATGTAATTTGTCGGAATTTGGTTCTGTGATGGCAGTGCTACGCTACTCCTACGGAAAAGGAGATATTTCAACACTATCTGTAAGATTGATAAAGTCTTGACAAATCTGATGAGGTTGGTAGGTGTATTAAAGCAGTTTAACGGCTTACCAGCAATCATTAGAATTTTAAACAAAGTCGTTTAGTTATTCTGTAAAGTACAGAATAGATTTTGATGCAGCTTCCACTATTATTTCGAGAACTTACTCCGGAAAGTCGGAGCCATTAAAAAAAAACGCAAAATGTTCCTTTTTTTAGCATTCAGGAGAATATTGGCCTGAAAATAGTTTCACTGAAGCTTTCATATTTCTTTTCAATATTGTCCTTTAAGAAGATTCAACATGGCCATCCACCGTAGCAATGCTGCCAGCCTTCTGGGCTACTTTTCTTGTTGACAGCAACGTAGACGAATTTTTTGACGCCCCGTAAATCTTTTCCTATTTTGATACTTGTACATATTTTTATTACTATTTTAGATCTATTTGTAGTTTCAAAAAAATAAAGATAGTAGAAAGCAAAATGTCATTTAGGTACAATTTAATTATGTATGATTTACATGAGTAAACACCAGACGTAATCGAATGTTCAAAAGCGATGACTCGATCAAGGCAATCGATCTATCTGTAAGTATTGGAAGCTCATGAATTAGTCATGCGATCTATTGTTGTAAGGAATGCATTAGTCTTGAATCACAAGGTGAAAGACAGGTGAAAAGGTCGGGTTTATCGGTGAAGGCAAAAGGATGCTTATCTTCGGGATTTTAGGAATGTAAATTGAACTGTAGTAAAATGTCAGTCTGAAGGGTGAGATCAGTCTGCCAGGGCTGCGGGCCTGTTCGAAAGAGATACCGTGGCCCTGGAACACAAATGTCAAAGAAGGAACATGGGTGGGTTTTAGTCAGTACAAGTCTGACACTCCCTTCCGCTCCGCCCAGAGTGGGAAAAAAAAAAGGGTGAGATCAGTAGGTAGGTATTCACTATCTATGTAATATACCTTTCTATAATAGTAATAAAGTCAGTTTTGACTTACTGCATTTCATTTGTCAAGGACTGATATAGTTTTCGCCATTACCCTGTGCAGATTTAGATATCTACTTTTATAGAAATTCAAATTTACTGATCGTACTCGTCTGCAAGAATTAATTACTGTACGAAGATGTATAACTGAAGATTAAAATCTTAAGTTGTCAAAAGTTTTGAAATATTCAATACACCGATAAAGTTGAAATTTAATAGGTATTTTATTAATTTTACTAGGTTGCAATCATAAAATAATTACTCAACTGATATTCCACGAGATTCCACATAGTGCTTCTTAGGTACTGTTTATAATGTTTGTTTGTTGATGAAGACTTTTTGACTCAAGGTATTACCTACATAAAGAGTGTAATGGACTGTCATCCACAAACTGGCTGAATGCACCCTCATTCAGCTCCTTATTTTGAATCATATTTTTTTTTTTAAGTTTCTATTCCTTTATTACAGTGTAAAATTACATACCTTGTACGCAGCACTCCATTTATGTAAATAATACGGCTAAAATCAAAAATCCAACAATGCATGTTGAAATAATCTAACGAACGGCGCGTGAAATCAGCTGTTCACTTCCTGCCTAGCTACAGAGTTCATCGAAGTCATCGTCGCGTTTGCCGTTCACTACGTGCGTTTTGATACGGTAACGATACATTGCGTATGAGGAAATAAAACAAATCAAATTTATTGGATTTCCGTAACATTCCTGAAATAATTTCTTGTACCGGTCATCTTAGTATGATATACTGAATTCACCCCATCAGTTTGTGGAGGGCTGTCCTTTACACCCTGTATATTTTTGGATTTTAGATCAACAGACATTGGGCGTTTGACACGAAAATTCAAAAGACAGAGTTCCTTTCTCAATTATTATATCATAATCATCATTCAGCTGCCTTTATCTGATTATTTTGGGGTCACCGCAGCACGTCTTCTTCTATACTTCTCTATTACTCATCATCTCCACAGTCACCTCCTTCCAGTAATATTGGCTATTACCTATGTATGTGGGGTATTCCTGAAAGCGAAACTAATTTTAAGCACAACCAACTAAGCGCAACTAAATTAGTCCTCGAAGCGCAACCATTAGTTGCGCTTCGAGGACTAATTTACTATCTTTAAACGCAATCAACTAGGCGCAACTAAATTATTGCTCGAAGTGCAACCATTAGTTGCGTTCACAAATTCAAATTAAATTTTTTATATGTTTATTCCTCAAAGCGCAACTATGATTGAAAAAAAAAATTGTGAATCCATCATACCCGTCACGATTTTTCATCATGGTTGCGCTTTGAGGAATACACATATAATATTTTTAATTTGAATTTGTGAGTGCAACTAATGGTTGCGTTCCGAAGAATAATTTAGTTGCGCCTAGCTGATTGCGCTTAAAGATAGTTGCGCTTTGAGGAATACCCCATGTATGTATACTCATACTTTAACCTCTGCTGTATCAAGATTTTCTCCCTTAAAATATTTCCTTCCTTAACCAGTACTTGTGTATTCCATATAGGTTTCAAAACATCATTTATCGCTATCCTATTACTAGACTTTAATAATACTAAACCTATCAAGAAGAGCTATATTGGCATATCACCAAAGGTCACCTGCCATGCCAAAGAGTGAACTAATGCCAATAATTATTATGTTCATGTTCGAGTAAATTGTTTGTATAATTAAAACGATTAAATGATCAGATGCTATCAATTAATATGGTTATATATTATTCTCTCGGTGTGTTAATGGTTTTGTATTCGTACCACAAAAACTACCATCTTAAGATGAATTCGCCAAAAACTTATTAAACAAATAAGATATCGAAGAACCGCGACTGCTGAGCATGAGGTCCTGTGTTCAATTTCCGGGTCGGGCAAAGTGTTATTGGGTTTTTCCAACAGGAATTTCTCAGTAGCAGCCACGGAGTCTGGATTTGTGCCCGGTTGATGGCAATAGGCTCGCCCCCTGTTACATGAGACTGGCAAAGTGAGAGTGTACTTGTTAGGTACACCTCTGTATAACCCTTCGGGGATTACAAAGTGTAAAGTCTTGTTATGATTTCGAAGAAAATTTAAATATTTTTACGAACTTCCCGTTCCGCACAAAGAGGACGCCAAGAGGTAATTATTACTTTCCCATTGCTGAGTCCTTCTCAATAACATACTGGTTAAGCTAAGCCATTTTGATATTTATACATATAGTAGGAAAGCATAAAAGAATTATCAAAATGGCCACGATAACTAGTCGAAACTAAGAAAATTAAAATATTTGAATCAGTTAAATGATATGTAGGAACTCGACAAAATCTCTACCAATCTGCAACTTCAGTGCTGCTTTTACTTGCTGAAGAAACTTCAAGTTTCTTTTTCAGTTCAAACTACTAATAGAGTAATTAATTTAAAATTTAGCATTTATTGTTTTTAACAAGTAACTTCTAAAATACGTAAAACAAATACCAAATTCAATTCAAGTTCAAACACACCACAATTATTAACTCGAGCTAACACCTTAATCACTTGCGTACGAGTACAAGGTGTCAAACAAGTGTTACAAAATGGCGGCGAAATAAAGTGAGGTAAAGCCACAATCATTATTAATCATCTCAAGCGCAGATAGTGAACAAATTCGCACGTTTCTTGCGACCTAGTGACTGAATTTTGAGAACTTTTAGAGCTATTTTTAGATGGTTAGCTGTCTCATCTTATTAAGATATATTTTTCACACAATAAATCTAAATATCTGTATTCAGGTAGGTGTTACTCAAGATAACAGCATCATCCTGGCCGAATTTCGGTCACAGTCGCCAATCTGTAACGGAGATTAGCCAAGCACTTAAGAGATACGAGGAATGAGTCACTCAATATCCTTTTACTTTAATAGTTAAATGAGGCGCAATCCGACACGACTATAGAGAGACCAGGCAAGAAAGAAAGAACACAATATATTTATTTGGTGTATTGTTGATCGAAGGGCGCATGCCACAAGTGCACACAACAAAAAATAAAATAAACAACCTTACCATCCGTAGTTCCGTACCATAGTAGGGGAACCCCCTTTAATTTATTATTCCTTGTTATAGCGGCGACAGAAATATACATTCTGTGAAAATTTCAGCTGTCTGCCTATTACGGATCATGAGATACAGCCCGCTGACAGACAGGCGGACGGATGGACGGACAGCGGAGGCTTAATAATAGGGTCCCGTTGGTTACCCTTCGAATACGGAACCCCAAAAACTTAAATCTAAACAAAAAATAAAGATAATAATTTTGTGTCTCACGGCTACGCTAAATATGCCCAATTCAGCATACTGCCGAGCCGCTAGTCCGGCCGACGACGTTGGTTTTCAACTGGACCTGATATAGCGATGTGACGAATGTAAAACAGTTTTGTACTTTGTGTATATGCACGTCCAACAGCTTAACGTGCGTTCCGAGGCACGGGGGTGTCCCAACCCATTTCTCGGTTTCGGCATTTAATAACTGGTCACCAATCCAAGGACTAACCTCCAAAAGCGTAGCCTAACCTTCAATTGTCCTATGTGACTATTTCTGTTCTAGTTTTTTACAAAATTACAGTTAACAATGCAATTTATTTCTTTTATTCTCAGAATGTCAGATTCTAAGTCCTGATACATTTACGTTTAACCTTTGCTGGTCCCTTTAAGCCCTTGATCTTCAGGAGACCTTTAAGATGAAGACCAGCATCTTAGATTAAGTTTTATTAATGAACTAAGTTTTACTTGCGACCTCACTTGTGGGATTTTATTTTTAAGAAGTGAAACAATTTCGAAAACATTAAAATTATGATATTAACCTTTTTTAATTTAAATTTGATAAACCCATTTTTGGACACTACCCTTTTAAATGACATCCCCAAATTGGCAGAAAAATCAATTTTAACATACAAACAACGGCTGCGGGAATATGCACGGATTTACAAAAACACATAATTATTATAAGACACTCAGCACACTAAGTAGATGCGTCCCCATTTCTGCAATTTGACTAATGTTCCTCTACGATAAAATTTTAAAGAATAAACTGAAATATCTGGGCATAGAAATTCAATAATCTTTCATAATCAATTAAACAATATCCCCTTTTAACGTCCAATTGAGCCTTAAAGAATGTTGGGCATAACAGTTAGACAGGATCATCGATTTCTACGTCTTTAGCACAGCACTATTTTATGACTTTAGAATGTCTCCACAGACAAACGATCACACCAGAATACTAGTAAGTGCGACAAGAGCTATGTCTTAACGTTGTGTAGGAATGTGACCTTTCACAAGCTATTACTTGCAACGTTATTGTTATACGCCTCATCGCTTTGTCTATTGCGAAGGTAATCACATTTTTAGCTAAAATGCGAAGATATGAGGCTATTCGGTCTTTTCTATAGAAGATTCTGAGAAAAATATAAAATCATAGTAACTGGATATAAACTGCTGTGATTGGTTAAAGGAATTATCAACATCCAGTTGCATCATTGTATTGACTTAATTTTGACCTGTCGATAACTTTCACTCCACTGATTGTTAATAGACTGTGGTGCATTTTATGAATAACGATAAAATATTGAGTAAATTTTGACTCCTTATTTTGTTAGACGAGTTGGATTGTAAATAAAGGGGTTAACAAGACCTTTAACGATGCCGAAAGGCACTTGTTCTCCCCGTCATTGCGATATTTTTTTTGTTCTAGACCAAGCCTGGGAACCTTCTAGTTACGGAGATATTGGGGGTCAAACTTTCAACTTTTTCACATGTTTTTTTAATACATGTTTTTAATGTTAGATTTTTACTTTAAACACCTCTACAACTCCCGTACTATGCAATCCATTCATCAGCAAAATGTTTTGAGTGCATTACAGTCCAACCATAAAACGAGATTCTTCACCACAAAAAAAAAAAATTCGTTTCGCAGCAATAATTTTTGCGTAAAGTTACTGAGTTTGATGTACATAATGCTTGGTTGACGGCTTCGTGAAGGGTCCGTTTACACCTTGTATTTATATCATGCACATAAAGATTATTGTGAACAACTTAAAAGTTACTCTTCTAACCTCAACACAATTAATTTCTGAAGTAATAATCCTTGGTTTTCCATAGTAACAGCCATAGGTGTTGGTAAATTGAAGTATTCCTAACAAGCAAACATATATTATTATTGCATTAAAATTGTACCTATATTATACTCATCATTCTCGGAATCCATAACTACATAATAACATGCTTCTGTTTTAGTAACTGTTTTCTATGTCTAGGAAAATCAACAAGATCTATTGTGTAATTATCGTGTTCTGTTGTTAGAATTGCATAAACAGATCTGTTTGTCTATTACTATATCGAGATTAGTTTATTTCCAATGACAGAAATTTCAATGATTAATTAGCAATTAATACTTGTTACGCCACGAGTTTGTGCGTATTATATAATTATCACTTGCTTCCGTGAAGGAAAACATCGTGAGGAAACAAAACCAGCATACCAGAAAGATGTTTCTCGATGGCCTGCAAAAGCCAAGTCAGAGGCTCATGGGCGGTATAAAACTCTCACCAGGTTACGCACTAACCATACTAAAGGTTTTCTAATCATAAAAATAAGCAAAAATAGTTATTGCATTGCTCATTCATATCCAACTGATAAACTATTTTGAAGCAATTAGAGTAATACCAAATAAATAACTCAATGATAGTTTGACATTGAACTATAACCACCAAAATAAATTAATCATAAACGAACAAAAATTAATGGTTCATTACATAACTTTAGTTTTAAATCTAATTAAGCGTTATGTGAAAAGGAAATGACTATAGTAATGGATGTGCATCGTAATATAATTCATGTCATAAACTTACATTCATTCTAATTTTAGTGTGGGAATAAATTAATCGTAACATTTTTGGGCATTGCCCTTTGTTACGTTCTATGAGATAACTGCATGTAAGACTAGTTTAGTGACAGGCAAGATTACCACCGAATTGGGAAGTATGAATTATAGGGTTCCGTACACTCAGTCCGTCTTTCCAGATCCATTTTCTCAGGAGTGGAGGTATTAAGCTGAATGATTATCAAATACTCAAGTCTGCTACCCCTTTGAGCTGTAAAAGATTTTTTAAACTTTTAAATCAACGCGAACAAAAGATTTATGACCGTTTATGTCGTATATTTTGCGATTTCACAAGGGAATCAAAACCTATAGGGTGCTCCCGTTGACCTAGAATCTTGAAATTTGGCAAAAAGCAATCTCTTATAACACATGTAAATGAAAAATCTGAAAACCGTAAATATGTAGTTTAATAACAAACTACCTACAAGTTAATACGGAACCCTCAGTGCACGAGTTCAACTCGCACTTGGTCGGTTTGGTATATGGTTATTGACTCGTTGTTCCGGTAACACCTTTTGAGGGTAAAGGAATACTCCAGTACGCCAGTGTCCCCAGAAGGAGACATTAACATGACTGGATATAATGACATTGTAACATTGATAACGATGGTAGAAAAGTCAAAAATATAATAAATTGACATGAGCTGTCAATATGATATGAGCTGTTAAATTGACATGAGCTGTCAAATCGACCTGAGCTGTCAAATTGACATGAGCTCTCAAATTGATATGACCTGTCAAATTGACATGAGCTATCAAAAGCTATCCTTGCAAAGCTATGCTATGTCGGTACGATTGATAAAATTAAATAAGACAAAAAAGCAACTGTCATAAAAAGACAGTCGCTTTCAAATCTTGTCTTATTTGTCCAGAATTTTTAGGCCCTCAACTCGTATCTGCTACAAAGCAAGTCGATTTTATGTGGGTCACACACAGTAAACAATTTGTAACTGTTTTTGCATACATGTTGGATGCTTAGAGTGAAAAGCTGCAGGATTATCATCTCAAACCCTGAACTGGGTGGATCAAGAAATTTTTCATTGGATTAAATATTTTCATTACCGATGATTCCTCCATACTATTATGTATTTTGATGTTTCAATTAAATAGGGATTCCTATGTCCTACAGATGATGTGTCTTGATTGATACGATGATGAACATCTAATGTGTTTTTGATACAATCACAGATTATAGTAATAAATACTTAGGTACCTACTTATGAACATGTAATGACATAATTATCTAAGTTATTAAGGTAATGTTATAAAATACAATTTGTTTGGCTGAAGGTTTTGGATTATAAGTTCATTTGTTTCAACGACATTTTATACATGGTGTTTAAAATATTGATTCAAGATCACCCGTACCATATTATTTGCCTGAAATATGGTATTTTACAGACTTTCTAACACATAGGTACATAATAGTTCAACATATTCCGCCTACTAAATTCGGCATGCAAATTTTCTAAAAAACAAAAAAGTACTATATCAAGAATTGTCTTCATAAAATATCAAATTACAAATGTCAAAGAAAAATTTTCTAAACATCAACTTTCAAATAACAACTGAAGAAATTAAATTACAAATGTCAATAGCTTAAAATAAAAATGATTACAAATTCTAAATATGAACTCGCAAATGACAACCAAATAAATTAAATTACAAATGTCAATAGCTTAAAGCAATAAATAATAAGAACGTCAAATTTAATTTTCACGTCATGCAACTTTCCCATTTGCGCTAGATCGATTTAAGCCTGGGTTTAGCACTATCAGTGTATAACGTTCCCGCTGCTCTTCGATACAGACCTCTTCTCCGTGAAGAAAGGACACCATAACCCATCACAAAAGCCGCACCATCGAAATTTTTCATTCGTTTTTTTTTCATCACATAAATATACCCCTGCTAATATAACCCTGCTCGCACTGGAATTTTTCTTTCCATGTCAAAAAACATCACATAAATATGCCTATGTTCAAAATTTATAAGCTCCTTGAAGCACTAAAGGAACAAAACACAAATGACATTGTCCGTGGGCGGGAAACACGCTATGATAAAGAATAATTAGGCACTGTAATTATGATAATATGCATGCAGCATAATAGCAAGGAATAGGCACAATATTTTGTAATTAAAAGCTAAATTATAAGGCTGAAACTTTAGTAGTCATGAACGGTAAAAAAAACATTATTTTTAATGTTAAAAAATCAAGAATTTAGGGTTAGAAGTAAGTAATTGAACTCGAAAAGTTCTTGCTACAACATTGTAGCTTTGACTAAGTAACATCATTTCAGCCGAAAGACGTCCACTGCTGGACATAGGCCTTCCCCAAGTGTCGCCACATTGACCGGTCCCGTGCGTCTCGCACCCAGCGGATCCCTGCAATCTTTACCAGGTCATCGGTCCACCTACTGGGAGGCCTTCCAACGCAACGATTCCTAAGTAACAATATTTCAGGAAAAGATGTGAAGCAAATGTTCCAGAAAAAATTTCCATTCAGGATTGCCTCATAGTGAATAGGCAGTGGTGTACCTGATAGCACAACCACATTTCGCCAGTTATGTTTATGTCCCATGTAATAAGGTATGAAGGAGGGGTTGTCTATGCTTACGAACCATTCAAGCGTGCACATTGCCATGAATATCTGTACTGTCGGTGTTACCTAAGCATGCTATTCTACCTGCCAGGGCTGCGGGACTGTTCGAAAGAGATACCGTGGCCCTGGAACACAAAGGGCAAAAAAGGAACATGGATGGGTTTTAGTCAGTACAAGTCTGACACTCCGTTCCGCTCCGCCTTGGGGGGTCATTTGATGATTTCCCATCCGAAAAAAAAAAAAGCATAATATTCTATACAAACTATTTATTTTTTCATAGTAGATACCACAACGAACACGAGAAACCTCAAATTATACAAATCAGTTCCTTTTATCATAAAATTGAGCAAATTAGGGGATGGAAGTTTGCATGGATGTTCTCAATTTTAACTGATAGGAATTCTCATCGTACACAGGGCTAGTTCTTTTATGAACGAAGATTAAACGATAAAGTTCATAAAAGGGTTCACAAGGCTTCCCTGTAATCAATCTTATTTAATCTACGACAGATCTGATGTGCTGAAGTTCTACATTTGAAAAATATTTCACCACATTGCAATTTCTTACAAAAAACATGGTGCTAGATGCTTTTGATGCTAAATAGGCCTTGTCTTAGAGTTCACATTGGTTGCATTAGTATTTTTGTTAGCTTAGGTCATACAATTATAGCATGAACTTGCTTAAACTTTCAATGTTACATAATGGCTCAATGGTTGCGTAATCATCGAAAACTGGATGAAATTTGGGTCATGCTCAGAATGATCTAATATCGAAAGAATTGAGATCCATATTACTTCCAGATTCCTTTCCTTTCGCCCAAGTTGTAGTAGGGTGCTGAATAAAAGGGGTCAGAGTTCATTTTGGTCCCTAAAAGCACTACCAAATATGACCACATTAACTAGCACTGATTGGCATTTTCACGACCTTGTGCCAATAATGCTCACTCAATTTTCATACTGTCGCTTTTCCAATGTGGCAACGGATTCTTGGCTTAAACAGGACCAAAACTCCTATAATCCCACAAAGAAGGACCACTTTTGCATAATGATAAACTGGTTTTTTGCATGGCCTTGCGTCAATGATCCAAAAACACCCAAATTTCGCATTTCTCATCATTTAATCCAGGGTGGCAATGGATTTTTGGTTGAAAAGGTAAGTTCATGTGATCCAAAAAGACCACCAGAAAAGACCACATTTGTAAATTTGCATATGGCGACTGGTCTTTCGCATGACCTTGTACCAATGATCCAAAAACACTCATATTTCATCTTCCAATCATTCCACCGAAATGTCATTACTTACGCAAAAAAATGTATCCGTACTAATGTTTGTTAAAAATGGCATCATTATGAACTAGAATGAATTTTGTAATGCTCCTATCATCCGATGTGTATATATATGCAGGCTGGGCCGTCGTTGTTACATTCAACTGTTCACCTCCGACCTGACAATATGAAGCTGGTAAGTCGCGATATACGATTCGATTTGATTCGCTAGACGTATATTTTAATCGAGTGGGCGGGAATCGATTTAGGGAGTTATCGTGATGTGTTTATTCGATTTCGGGATTTTGTAATTTATTTTTATTACTGGTGTGTTGCAAGTGATTGGAAGTTTATTTCTTTGGTTTTTTTTACAAGTGATAAAAAAGGGATAGATACGAGTATAATTGTTCCAGCGGTTTAAAAAGTTTAATATTTTTAATTAATGTGCGGTTAAAAGTGATACTTATTTATTATTATTATATTTCCGCGGTTATCAATATGTAAAAAAGATACCTACTTAAAAACTAATTCATAAGTTCATCTACACTAAATTAAAAAAATTAATGAAACTATCCATTTACCCATACATTTCTAAACACGGGCAGTTGTGTAAACGATTGCACCAAAAACTCGCACGGGCAACACCGTGAAATATTGCTTGTATCTTCTTTCTATTCATGAACTTAATTCACATTTAATTATACATTATAGCTCTCTAAGAACTTTTAGCGCTTGTCTTAGTCAAACTAGATCTTTTTAAAAAAATGCATGTAGCGTGCAAATGGTAATACCATGTCATTGTGCTACATTGAAAAGCTTTATAAAAAAAAAATAAGAATTTATACAAGGTATAAACGGAAGCCAACCAATTAATCTATAGATCAAACTGAGTAACTCGAAAATAATGGCTGACATTTTTTTTTCGGGGTGAAAAAAGGTTTACGGTAGGACTCCATGTAAAGCACTCAAAACATTGTACTGATAGATGTATTAAATAGAACAGGGGTTATGGACGTTTCTAACGTGAAGTTATAAGATTAAAAACTTGTATTTAAAAAAAAACGCGTGATAAAGTTGAAACTTTGACCTTCAATATCTCCGTAACTAGAAGGTTCCCAGGTATGGCCCAGAACACAAATGATCGCAATGACGGGGAGAACAATTGTCTTTTTTCTTCCTCTTTCTTCTTAAAAAAATACAGATTCAAAATAAAAACCTCAAATTATTTCTTCGAAATGTCAATGCTACATAGAAAAGTTCCCCAAAACGGCCGTCCTTTAGTATTTTCTAGTGCTGAGACGAAAAAGTGGTGCAACAAACTCTCCAGCAACGCAAATCTATAAGTTAAAAGAACTTAACAAATAAATTAAACAATACAATTAAATATACCTTAATCTTAAAGCTTAACTAAAAATGTAAAAACAAAATGAAAACACGCGATATTTACCAAAACACTTGTTTGGAATAGTTGGCGCACTTGAAGCAGTGTCAAAATGTAAGACAATGGTGGGACGGCGATAATATCTGATCTATTGCACACTTGCGCAAGAGTCGCGCTTGGGCAATGTTAACGGTCATATATCAAAGTTTGGCGCGGATTGAGTGGGGTAGACCGTGGTTCCGTAGAAAAAAAATAACAAGGAAAAAAAGTCGACGGTTAGTTAAACTAGCATGATAACGTGGTAATAAAAAAAAATTAAAAGGATTTGTTCCGAAAAAAAATGTAATTTGGTTATCCATGCCCATCTTGGAAATTCTATTCGTTTTCTATTACAGGAATACAAAAAAATAAATCTAAACTCAACTTATCAAGGTTTTCTTCACTTGCACGGAACCCCTAAGGCCGTAAAGTTAAATAATTAATGGCCCAAGGGAAGTACATATTAATTAAACTTATATAATTTGGCCATTGTTTGACATGTTAATATTTAACATGTCAAACAATGGCCTATAGGATATAATAAATATATTCTATTCACTATGATATAACTAGTTTGTAACACATAATGAAATGGGGTTAATATCATGTAATTATATAGGTCTTTTCTTTGAACAATGATACATTTCTAATGCCTAATAGCTCTTTTGTGTGATAATTACTATGCCATTCATCAAAGTATGTATTTGCAATACTTAAAAACAAAGAAACCATCAGTTTCTAAAAGTATAAGAAATCGAAATCTGTCGTAATAAATTGCACTTTTGTAATTGGTCGTCTTAAATGTCAACAATCAATTTTATAACTTAACGTGATAATAATTGGCGACAGATTTAATTGAATACTCTCCTTGATTTCCGAAAGCTCATTTAAATGAATGGTCTTCTTACCTCTTGAAAACCATATTTACTCTTCCTTACTTACTTAATAAAGGGATTTGAATATTTTGGTCAATTCGGAACTCTGGTCAATACAAACCCTTTTGACAAACTTTCGACTCCCCCCCACCATAAATGCTTTTCACTCCAAGTTTTCAAACGCCCTACTTTTTCCTCCAGCTCCTGACCCTCGCTCTCTTCGGTATGGCCGCGGCCGCTTACTCCCCGCCAGTATACCAAGAACTGTCCAACCGCCCACAGGCTTCTTTCGAGAAGAATGCCAGGATCATCGCCCTGGACTCCGATGTCAAAGAAGACTCCTTCAGATACAACTATGAAACTGAGAACGGAATCAAGGCTGAGGAGCAGGGTCGTGAGGTAAGTGATCTTTATGCGATTGTTTAATCAATCTCTCGTCAAAGAAAACAAGATATTTACATACATAGATCACGCCTGTAATCCCAGAAGGGTAAGGCAGAGGTGTTCCTAATAGTACACACAAATTTTTATTATTTATGTTTAAGTTCCATGTAATAGGGGGTGAGCCTATTGCCATCAACAAGGCACGAATTCAGACTCAGTGGCTGCTATTGTGAAATTTCTGATGGAAAAAACCAATAACACTTTGCCCTACCTGGAAATCGAACCTAGGACCTCATCCTCAGCAATCGCGCTTGCGACCACTAGACCTACGAGGCAGTCACTGTTAACTTTGATGATAATAACGCCAAATCAGAGCCAATTTTATAAAAAGAACAAGAAAGTTTTGGGCCTTAAAATAAAAGAGATAAAAGAACACTCAAGGCCCATCTGCCCAAATAATAATATTAAGTCATATCAAAGAAAGTAGCAATCTGTTATTGCATTCTTTAAGAAAATGACAATAGCAAACATTCACATCCAACCTGTCTTTTTCTAAAACTGACTGAACTGATTCCTTGACACCAAGTCCTTGCTCACTGTCCCACAGTCCCACATAATTATGGCAATTTGCCAAAATTATTACCATCCTGTGCCAACATTATATTATAATACAATGCTATCTAAAGGAAACTTACACAGTTACTAACTACTGACAGAGTAATATTAAATACATTTGAAAGAGACGACCAGGCCTCGGACTTCGGAAACGATTTTTCAGAATTTATCTTGCTAATTTATCTCACACAGAATGTGACACAAGATATTCGAGCCGTCAAAATAAAGGCTAAGCTAGGTTTACGCGATAAAAACGATATGTTATGAGGACACTAGAATGTTGCCCATCCTTTCAATTTTATCACTTAGTTACTTACGACACCATGTAACATGGGTGGTCTGGCGGAATTCACGTTTTATTAGCAGATTGACAAATTAATTACGAATTAACTATTTTACGGCTTCTTTAATCTTCTAACTAATCGTGAATTCATGATGTGTGAAAATTAATAATCCATTTAATTATGTATAGGTCGCATCATCTTTTTTAATGAGATTAATGACAGTGACAGTTTTCTATTTAATGACAGTCATGTTTAAAATCTTTGCTGAACTTGTTCTATTGATTATTGACGAACATTATCATTCTCTTGCCCTTATCCTAATTTATTTGGGGTTAGCGCGCATGTCTTCTTCTTCCATACTTCTGTATTACTCGTCATCTCAGCAGTCACCTCCTTTCTAGTCATATCATCCTTCACACAGTCTATTCATCGTTTCTTTGGTCTTCCTCTACTCTTATTATTGGTTTGAACAAATAAATCAATCTTCACTTCTCGACAATTTTTGTCAAGAATAATCTAAATAACTTTAACATTAAATGTGTTTTCCATTCTTTTACTTTGTTCCCTCAATGCTGAGGATCGCATTACGACCCATAAATACGCCGAGTCTCCCAGCGATGCGGTCTTCCCCTATGTGGACCACTCCGTACAGCCTGTCCAACAGACTTCTTAAAAATGTGTATTACAAAAGAATAAATAAGAATAAGTAAGTCTAGTAGCCGCAAGCGCGACTGCTGAGAATGAAGTCCTGGGTTCGGTTCCCGGGCCGGGCAAAGTGTCATTGGGTTTTTCCATCAGGAATTTCTCAATAGCAGCCACGGAGCCTGAATTTGAACCTGGTTGATGGCAATAGGCGCGCCCCCTATTACATGCGACTTAAACGTAACTGGAGAAAGGTGGGTGTACTTTTAGGTGAACCTCTGTCTTACCTTCAGGGATAACAGGCGTTATATTATGTTGTTAAATAATAAATAGTCGTAAATTCTAATTGTCGTATACTATCCGTCCCTTCTAAAACATTGATCAGCATATGACCTAGTAATCTTTTTCTCAACGGCTCGCCCATATGAGGTGAGTCTGAAAGGGCACTGGCCAGTAAGAAAAGGTCAGGATTATGCAAAATACTTGTGGTTTGTAAGTTATTAGATCTATTTGGATATTTATTTGTCCATCTCTATGGTATGCGGTCTGTGTTAGTATTACGATAGTTTCACCGCAGAAATATTTGAATAAATTATCTAAAGTTGAAGTTATGTAAAAATAAGTACATGATTCTCAATTGTTTGATTAACTTACATATATATACTTTACCTACATACATAAGCCACCTGCTTTGAAACCTGTAGGCTGTAGTTACATAAAATTGAAAGTGAACATTTCAAACTTCTTGTATTAGACAATCAGTCTTTTTCATTTATGATTGATAAGCACTGTCAAGAGTATCGGTTTTTTTTTCATATCTTGAAACTATAAATATATTATATAAGCGACTGACTAATGACACTGTTAAAAATACCGACTCATTTGTCGATGATTATTCAAGTTTTAATCGATTAATTTAACTTTGAAAATATTCGAGTGTTAAAATAATATATGGCTGTCCATTAGTTGTCAAAATAACAGAAATAAAACAAAAAAAACTTGACATAAATTATGACAGTCTAGATCAAACAGATTGACATTTTATGAAGTAGTCTTTGTGTTGTCATTCGATATTCAAATATTTATTCAAAACTATTTGATGATGTGATTAAATCGTTGAACGTAAAATGTCATTAGCACATAGTAAGAAATTATTTTGTTAGTGTTCCTTATGTGACAAATAGCTTTATTATTGTATTTTATTATTATAGCTGTTTATGCGTTTAATCGTGTTTGGCATTTATGCTAAAGAATACATTTTGCTGGTAGAATACGATCTTTACTTGATTGAAGTATTCAGCTGCATCTGGTAATACTGGAAATCGAACCAAACATAATTTGGAAAAGGCAAGGTAGATGATGATGAATTGATGATGACTTACATGATTATTGTGTTGTAGATTATAGCTAGCCTATATTGTCCCACTGCTGGGGAAGGGCCTTCTTTCATTCCTTCCAAAGGTCACGATTCTGTGCTACTTCTTCTACATGAATAGTTTTTTTTTTTAAATTTAGAAAAGAAAACTATTGCCGTCTTTGAAAAAGTAAAAAAATCTGGTAGAGACATGTATTTTTAGGCTTAAAACTGTGTTTCGCATGCTACTAAAAAGAGTTAAATTCATTGTCTAATTTTTAATAGTTTTATACGCAAACCCTGCGTTTTTTTTTTTTTTTCCTTTCCATGTCAAAACAGCTGTTCATTGTCAAATAGTGACCTTCCCGAAAAACCACAAAATGTCAAGGTCTATAGCAATAAACAATTGTAATTCATTCAATTAACCTCGATCCACAGTGAACGTAACGTAATAATTTACTGAGCATCCATTATTGCATTGACATTTACATAATAACTATTTAGACCATCCGTCTTCTTAGACAAATATGAAGTATAAACACAGGTTGTTTAGATGGAATCATATTTTATTCGAACGAAGGGAATTGTTAGTTTAACAATATATTATTAAATCATGTTTTGATAAATCAAGGAAAAATCCGGAGTTTCTCAGTTTCACAAAATATATTTTTCTGAAATATTATCCATATACTGAAAGATTGTTAATACTGAAAAATGTTTTATTAAAATAAATGTGACTAGTTGTTCTGTTCCTAATTAGGATTTGGGTACCAATAAATGCCAAGTCCTCACATCTCGTAAAATGCATAGCATAATCAGCTTATAATTTTCCCACTGCTGGGACATAAGCCTCCTCTCTATGAAAGAGAACGGGCTATAATCCACCAAGTGGGCCTAGTGCGGGTTAGTAAATGTCACATGTCTTGGAATTTTTGGACATGCTGGTTTCCTCAAGATGTTTTCCTTCACCGTTTTGAGAGCAGTGGTGATGAAATAAATTACACAAAGTAATGTGCCTGCCTGGGTTCGAACCCACGATTTACTGCGCGTAAGTCGTGGCCGCCACCACTGGGCCATTGCTGCTCTCTCAAATGCTTAACTCATCCTTTATTTGAAGTCTGTTAAAAGTAAACTCCTTCACGTTATCAGCTCGAACAGGTCACATACTTCATGGTAAAATGTAATATCAGGATGAGTTACGAACCACGTAGGTAGGCTTTTATGAGCCATAAAAGTTTATAATCAACTATCACTAGAAGCCATCATCTTAACCGCGAAGTTACGAGTTTAACTTGTGTAGGAATTTTCAAAACCTGAGGTTACTTAATTTGCTTTCCTGGTCATTTTAATGTTAAACTAAATAAAATCTTGTAACGAACTTGGAGGAGGTATTTCAGGCACTCCTGAATTGATGCAGTTGTAAAAATACAGTCGCTAGCACATCAAGTTACTACTGTCAAATTTTCTCATTCGATTTTGAACTTAACCATCAACATTTTATTGTTTCAAATCATTTGGAGAAATTTGACAGTTTATGGTAACTTGATGTGCTGGCGACTGTGCTTAAACTAAATTTTAACAGAAATGGCGGATTGCTAAACACTTCTTCAACCGTTGGTAAACAAAATTAGTCAGCGGAGACAATCGACGTGTGTGTGACACATACTCACAAAATCTTCTTAAACCTTCCAGGCTGACGGTATCGAAGCTCAAGGTGGCTTCCAGTACACCGGTGACGACGGCCAGGTCTACTCCATCAGCTACGCCGCCGGCCAGGGTGGCTTCCAGCCCCAGGGCGCTCACATCCCCACCGCTCCCCCAGTACCCGAGGAGATCCTGAAGGCTCTGGAACAGAACGCGCGTGATGAGGCTGCTGGCATCATTGATGATGGTGAGTCGAATTATCTAAAAGATTTTGAGTTTGGTTTGATTGGGTGGAATCCGGGAGAATATGGTTGAGGGCGGGAAAAAACGATTGATGAGTCTAAAAAAGGGACAGTTCTGGGTTTCAAGAGTCACCTAGGGGATGTTTTTTGAGTCAAGCTATGGCTTCTCCCTCCTTTGATGTCCAGGTTGCATGCATAAAATCGGTATTTTCTCTCTAAAATAAGCATGGTTAACTTTCTCCGTCAGATGGCAGGTAAAATACATAATAGTTACTTTCATTATTTTTTGTTAATTTTCCGTCACCTGCCATTAATATCTTCTTGCTCAGTAATAGGTAATTGAACACTAAACAACTACTATCGACATTAAACTGGTAATTCGTAATAAATATCTAATTACAAATTACGAGCAATAGTGTGTTACTTCACACATTAAAGATGTCTCAATTTACATTAGTATGGTCACACCTTACATCGTAAAGTCCTGGCAGATGGCACGGTGTTGCAAGTAGTGATAAATCTTGTTTTTATCTTAGTCTAGACAGATCTGGGAAACTAAGTTGTATAAATAGAGAAATAATATAGAGGTTAGTCATGACTTTAGCTTTGGGTTAAGGATGGTGAGGGAAACATAAAAAATAATAATAGTCTTAAGAGGGAACAGGGCCTGCGAGGAATTTGAAAAATAGGTATTTGAAAGTTCTTTAGCCGTCGCAGTCCGTCAGGCCTGCCCCATAGAGGTTCATATTTTCTTTACTTATTAGTTGCTGAAAAAAACGAAAAGACAAGAACGTGTCTACAGAGACCTTGATTTTATGAAAAAAAAATGATTGCTCTAGAGCCATTATTCAGGAACAAAAAAGGAGAAAATATTTGTGTGGAGAATCGCAGGCCCTGTTCCTTTTTAAACGTCACTGTATGATTTGTGAAGGAACTCATGTCCTGCAGACTACAAATAAAATCCATGTGATAAATCGATTATTGTGTGATATTCAACTGGGAATAGCTCGTGGCTAAATAATAACAGCCGCTCGGATCGATCTTTAGGTTAAGCCGTGCTTGCCTAGGTTGGTCTGTGGATGGGTGACCACCCATTACATACCGAGTTTCTTCCGTGCCTCGGAAAGCACGTTAAGCCGTTGATCCTGGGTGTCATTTGTAGATCTTTGACAGTCGTTAGGTTGTCAGTGGCCCAAAAAGTCTGACAACCAGTCTTACCAAGGGGTATCGTATAACCCAGTACTAACTGGGTTGTGGAGGTTAGATAGGCAGTCGATCCATGTAAAATACAGGTATTCAGCTGCATCCAGTTAGACTGGACGCCGACCCCAATATAGTTGGGAAAAGGTTAGGCAGATGATGATGATTATGTGTGATATTCAACTAGGACATAATTTTGAACATAAATTAAACTACTACGCAAATACGAAAATCCTTTTGTCCGTTACAAAACATAACAAAGCACATTAACAAGCAAATCGCTTTAGAATGGCATCAGGCACAGACTAATAACGACGATTAGCAATCAGAGAGGGCGCGGTAATCTGTGGGAAATGTCACAGTTTAGACGCGTTGGATGGCGCGTCTAAATGTCTTAGTAGGTCTATAGTTTAGAGGGCTATTCTGTTTATTGAGGTAAATTTTTATTGAGGTCTAAAACTGACAGCAAGTTTTGGTTCTTATAAAATAAATGTACCTACTGAATAATATTTAGTCTGTACATATATTTATATATTTAGTAAATATAAACTAAACTAGCACTTCGGCAGCGACTAGGTCCGCAAAAATTGTGATAGCTCGGCTAATATGCTTTATATAAATATAATTTACCTATTTAATTTATACCACCCACGACTAATGTAGCTTTCTGCCAGTGAAATAATTTTTAGAATTGGATCATTAGTTCCCGAGATTACCCCCTACATACAAACTTACAAACTAATTTTACCTTTTTATAATATATATAGCCAACGGGATGCCATTACAGAAATATATACTAGTAAATGTCTGTAATGGCATCTCGCTGGCTTAAATACTGAAAAGGTTTGAAAACAAAAAGATCTAAAAACAAACGCTGAGCTATAAAAGTGTTGACGGAATTTGTTTTACAAAAAATTATTGCGGGTTCAATTAAGAAGAACACCCTGAATGAAACTAACACCACTGCCCATCCTAAAATAAACAGCGTGAAGATCAAACAAAAATTTAAATAACAAAGCATCTATAAATAACTTAACAGAATTACCTGTAGCACTTGCACTAGTACACTGACCTTTAAAAGATTACCCAATGACCCCTCACTATGACCGTTGAAAATCTCCCTGCATATATACCTTAGCACTCAAACAATAAAGCCTAATTTTCATTGGCAAAAACCTTAATCTGCTTCTTGAAACTTCCAATTTTGGATTACAGTTGTGTAACACTGTATGACTTGGGCAATAAAGTTGAATTTTGCGTGGATTAGTGTTAGAATAAGGTTGTAAATAATAATGTACGGGAACTAAAGTCTGTAGAGGATAATAGCTACTGTTTTACTGAACAATAGGTCAGTTCAGTGAAGGGAATGTCCCACGGAGATTCTAAGGTCGTGTAAGAGATTTGCGGCGATCAACACTTTGATATTCGCGAGCGTTGGTTTTTGTGGCCGGATGTGTAGATGGAAGAATGTTTGTGAACCGATTAACGAAAAAGATATGACATAAAATCACGCCTATAATCCCTGAAGGGTTAGGCACAGGTGTACCTAATAGTACACAGGTACACATACATTAATTACGCCAGTTATGTTTTTTAAGCCCCATATAGTAGGGGGCGAGCCATCAACCGGGCACAAATCCAGACTCTGTGGCTGCTACTGAGAAATTCCTGATGGAAAAACCTAATAACACTTTGCCCGGTCCGGGAATCGAACCCAGGACCTCAAAAAGACAATCTGGCATTAAGAATCCCTGGGTTCTGGGCATCGAATGTCTCATCACTGTAGCTGCTTTAATTTGTCATATTTAACAAATAAGAGTCACTTAGAAATTTTGCTGAAATTGGGCCTATAGTTTTTGTTTGATGGATCATCGGTCCTGGTTTCAAACTTCCTAATAATAACAGCCACACTGGTCCATCTTCAAGGTTAAGCCGATTGGGTGACTATCATTACATACCGTATTTCTTCCGTACCTCGAACAGCACGCTAAGCCGTTGGTCCCGGCTGTCATTTGTAGATCTTGGACAATCGATATAGTTGATCAGTGGCCCAAAAGTCTAACAACCAGTCTTACCAAGGGATATCGTATCACCCAGTACTAACTGAGTTGTGGAGGTCAGATAGGCCGAAGACGGTATCCCGAATCGTGAACCTTTAAAATGAAGACAAAACTGAAGATCAACTGTTATCCTTATTAATATTACAAACTGTCCCACCGTTCCTTAAATGTCAACTAATTACAAGAGAATGTTCCTCAGTCTGTAATTTTATAAGAAGCTAATATTATTACAGACTTGTTGCAATCTTTTAACATTTACTGTGCAGGTGATCGACGGTTCTGCAATGCTTATAATTCATGATTTATGCTCTCTTGTAATATTTGCACCTGATATTTGTTGCAACAAGAACTGTGAAGTCATAATGTGTGGAAAATTAATTAATTTAAATCTCGTTATAATTTCAAATAGGTGCTTTACACTTTATAGTTTTTACTACGGTCATTCCACAATCTTTCTTTGGCAACAACTGAACCTACCTTAGTTATAGTCTTGGAGATATAACAGGGTACCGATTCTAATTTTGGTGATATCATCTTTAGTGTAGGCTCACAGCAGTAGAGCTTTTCGCTGATGGATCTAAGTCTCCAATCTCACGCTATCTCACTCGATTCTTGGCAGTTGTCATTCAGCTACTACCCGCCAACCTGTGTAGATCGTCGTTCCACCTAAGGCATCCTCTTTTAAGTTTTCTGAATATTTCATATCGCCATATATATTGTTTATGATGTAAGCTAACAATTTCCCTTTCCCATTTTCCAGGTCAATACAACCCCGGCAAGTACGGAGACGCCTCCAGCGCCGGCGCAGCCTACCAACAGCCCCAGTTCGCGAGAGCACAGGCCTCATCTGGTTTCAGACAACAGTACAAATACTAAGCATCACAATACCCTACCAGTATTTAGCTATATTTCATTTTATAAAAAGAACAAAAAATCAAGTAGAGCAACTTTCACACCGTTTGATTTACACACACATGTAAAAGAAGCGATCTGATTGGCCAATTTCATGCAGATTAGTGACGCACACTAGTAACGCAGTGTTGCAATTCGAAGAAGGAACAGGTGCGTAATGAGATGGTATGAAAGATGTTCTACAACATTTTTATAATGAGGCTCGTCTGTAAGTACATTTTGGCAAAATTATAATTGTGATATTTGAATAAGAAAACAATATTCAAGAATTAGTATTACGCTAATGGCTCTGGATATTTTTGTGCGTCAAAATTTGCTTACAGGTAATAATAAAAATTAAAAAGCTATCAATTAAAATGGAGTATGATAACATTATAAACGTGATGAGTATGTGTAATCTGATATAGTCATAATGGTTACCAGTGAGAAGTTGTGAAGGATGCAATTATTTATTCTATGAATAAAAACTTATACTTTTTTTCTACAATACCTTTCGATTTTTATTACAACTCCTAAAATCTAACACCATCCATCATAATTCAAACATCAGCAGTTCAGCATATTTAAAAAAATTAAATCGACACCAAACATATAGGTTAGGTACCAAATCAAAGTCTATCCTAACTGAAATTATAAATGCGAAAGTAGGTTTGCTTGTTTGTTAACTTTTCACGAAACCACTGAACCGATGATAATGAATTTTTGCATATACGTTGTCAGGTATACAGAAACGGAGGGTACCTTTCGTCCCGAAAAAAGTAGTATTGCCGAGTAAAACAACATTAACGTTCTTATGACGATAGATGGTGCCACGTGTCTTTCAAATCATTATTGAATTATATTATATTTTTTTATATTTTATTACAAGCAGAGTACCAGCCCAAATTCAAATTCTAAATTAACGCGAGTCAAGCCGCGGGCAAAAGCTTGTGGGCAATATTTATTTGTAAAAATGTCTTTAAAGTAAATAAGTTAAAAGTCCAAGTTTTTATTATATTTTTTTAAATCTGAAAATATTAATTTGACAGACACCAAATAAATTGTATAAAAACTCAACACAAAACATGAACTCATTACAAAACAGACATTTAATATCAAAACTGTCACTTACGGGATATCTTCCGTGCTTATTCATTATTTTGAGTTCCCAATATTTCGACGCTGTTGCATGCGAAATATCTGTTTTGTAAATAGGTAGGTTATTTCATAAAGTTAGAATACATAAAAAGTTGAACTAGCGTTAAAAACAAGCAACCACCATAATGAGATAGTTTTGCAACTGTTAGTAAAGATGCTTCGACCTTGACATGAGGATGTGGCCTGCGTTGTTAGAAATATAGTGTTACAATATATGACTGATGCTATAAATTAGATGACTGACAGTTAGTGATAGATGAGGCTATATGGAAGGTGGAATAGATGGCGTAAGTAGGGTTCTACAAGTGGCTCTCTACAGTGATTGGTAATTGGGTGCATTCCTTGAAATGGATGGAATTTTGACTCCGTTAACTTGGAGTCCAAACTGGATTGTTTTGGAGAAATCTAACATTTATAGCTTTTTGAAAATGTTCCACCTTCCACCATTAACTGCTGCTTGGGAGAAATCTACGTTGATTTTAAACTGATACTTTTCTGATAGTTCATGAACCGTTGATACCTCCTAAAATCAATTTGTCAAAAAAGTACATCTGCCTTTGGAAATTAAGCTCCATAAAGGGCATGTTCTGAAATTTTCTTGAAGCTTCCCTTGTTTTCGAGGCAATTTTCTCAAAATAAATGTAAAACACTTGTCGTGCAAATTACAGGAACGGTTTTGTAGTTTTGTAAATTTTCTAAGTAGTGAATGAGGAGAAAATAACGTTTGTTCCTAAAACTGGGTAATATATAATCTAATTATCATAATTTCGATGCACGTCTTCCTTGTTGCAGATTTTCTTGTTACCACTATTGGATTTAATGCGCCAGATCCTGGACGATCAGGTCAGGTAAAATCTGTCTCTATCTGGTGTATTTTAACCTATCCTATCAGACAGTTAAAGCAGTAATTTTCTTCTGTTTGGCGTCGTAGTTGAAACAGAATTAGGACAAGTTAACTTCTTCTGAAATTCTGAGCATTTTTACAAAGATCTGATGACCGATTCCCGGTAATTCAAAACGCAATTGCAATTTTATCTCGGTGAAGAATAATGTCAAAAATATGGGTGAATATTAGAGGTTTTTCTGATACATTGTGAATAAGATTAGATTTCCTAAAAATATGCCAAGTCTCCTTCTAAGAAGACCCATCATCATCATTGCAGCACAAACAGCCGATGTTCAGTATGTTACGTACAATGAATAAATCCAGTATCTTTAATTAATATACAAAAGGGATAAACTGTACATTCATGACTATGACACACAATTCAGATTTCTCCTTATTCGTTTATGGTATCATAAAAGAGAATTTCAGTCGTAGAAAATTTCTTAAGTACCTTGATTACGGGGCGAAATAAGTTTCTGTTGATTACACTCACCGATCCAGAAGGTACCGTTCTCTACCACTTGATCATAGGCGTTATATTAATACTTGTTGAGTATCGCAAATGGTTCCATCGTCAGTTCGTCGTCGTCGTTCGTTCTCTAATTAATCGTTTAAAAATTAATTTTGCACCTTAATAATCACTACTTCTAATGTACATTATGCAAATACTAGCCATTGGCGTAAAGTATTCTTTTTGAGGGCTGGTCGCAATTTTAACGAAATTTCATTGAACCTTTTATTGATGTGTTCTACACTAATGCAAGCACAGTAAGAAAGCTCTTAGCAAAGCGTTTACTGTACAAAAGACACCTGTTAGTCGCACTCGAACTGTATTGGCCAAATTAACTTTAAATATGTAGATGATGATTAAATTAAATATATATGTTACCGGCCAAACCCGATTTTAGGCCAAACTAGGCACTCTGACTAAATGGGTTAGGTTAGAACTGTGACGGTGGTCACACGCGCGAGCCGAGGGTGCGTAGCAGGGCCGATGAGTGTCACAGGAAAGTTGGGCGCATTGTAATTGCTTTGTTTGTGTTAGTGTATCCTGACACGATAAACACGTGAACTGGTTTGGCCTAGGACAAACTAGTTTGGCCTGAAATTGGGTTTGGCCGGTAACACATATACTACTTTTGGGAAATAAGTTAATTGTTACTATTGCCAGATGGCAATCCTCGAAATCCTTCATCTGAGAGGGGTTCCTAATCAAACAGTAAACAAAAAATATTTAACAACTAGTTGTGACTATTGGAAAAAACGATAATACATTACACAAATGAGCAACATTGTGCATTAGTTATATTTTTAAGAAAAAATGTTACATACGTTTACAATTATTGTAGCAAGTTTTAGAAAATAAAAGGTTTTTTTATTTATTTATTGAACTATTGCTGAGTCGATATTTTTTATTTATATGTAAAAGCTTGTAATTAACAATTTAATTTTGTATTATTGTGGCTATAACGTTATTAGTATTTAAGCCTTCCTAAAATATTAAAAATAAAATAAAAATAAAAAGGTCGAGTGGATACCTAATTTCTAATAATTCAAATGTTATTTTATTCAGTAACAACTATTTAAGTCAAACGTAAAAGCTTTTTACAACATAACGAAAGTTTAAAACTGGTTGATTCTATCATGGTGATGTTATTTATTTACGTAAATTTTACCTACAACTACCGTTACAGATCTGCGATCCAATAAGATAGAGTGGCGGAGTGGTGGACTGGTGGTGGCGTGGTGGTTGATGATATTGATACGTAATTCAAGTTAAGTTTCTTGTGAGCTAGTTGTCTGTAAGTTGTGTTAATTCGTGGGCTACAACATAGATGGCGTTAGTTAACCTTGCGCGCACGCAGTCATCATCTGCCTAGCCTTTTTCCAACTATATTGGGGTCGGCTTCCAGTCTAACCGGATGCAGCTGAATACCAGTATTTTACATGGAGCGACTGCCTATCTGACCTCCACAACCCAGTTAGTACTGGGTTATACGATACCCCTTGGTGAGACTGGTTGTCAGACTTTTTGGGCCACTGACTACCTAACGACTGCCAAAGATCTACAAATGACACCCGGGACCAACGGCTTAACGTGCTTTCCGAGGCACGGAGGAAACTCGGTATGTAATGGGTGGTCACCCATCCACAGACCAACCTAGGCAAGCACGGCTTAACCTAAAGATCGATCCGAGCGGCTGTTATTATTTAGCCACGAGCTGCACGCAGTTTGGTTGCAAAAAAAAAGGTTTTGTGGTTTTACAGCTGTGATCTTCTTTATTAATCATTCTTACTTTTTTATTAACATTTTATGTACATTGGATAACTACTTATTTCTAAACCTTATGAACTAATATCCAGTCGTATTTAGTTTTGTAAAAATGTTATAACTATTTGTCAATATTTGAATTGCAAGTTTATACCTCCTCATATTCTTCTGTAGTCATCTTGACATCAGCCTTCACTCAATATCATATCTAACATTTTCACCCTTAACACCATTACTTAAAGTTGCCTCTCCTAGATCCTAATATTGACAAATATTATTGTTGAGAAGTATAAAATCAGTACTGGTAGCCACTGTTGGAGTTGAATCCTCCCTGGTGATTCGCTGATCCGAAACCGCTGCCTGAAGATCCAAAGCCGCCGCCATTTTGGCCACCTCCATGTTGTTCCGGATGGTATTTACCTGATTAAAGCAAACAGTGAAGTGTTACAAACAATTTTATATTATTTTGAATAAGTTATCGGGCATCTTTTACAGTCTCTCTAATTGGTTTTCTTAAGACAGTCGTAATGATGGCACCAGTGTTAACTTTACGGTGCAAAAATGCTGACGGTTGTACTTTTGTTAGAAACCCAAGAACGGAGACAGACGTTGGGGAAGTAATACACTTGTTTTCAAGTTACTCAAGACGGCACGGCACTTCTTAAATCCGTATTGGCGGGTTGCCAATACTTCGTTTAGCGTAAAAACTTCTAATAACAAAAGTACTAAATAAACAGGCATTCATTTTGTTGGCATTTAGTGTTAGTCTATTAGTCGACGAATCTTTCCCATAATTTTCTTAAGGTACTTCCAGGTGATCATCAATTCTGTTTATGTTCTTGTGGTGGTTAAAAAAGTTTCTGATTTCTATGTCATTTATAGACACAGTTACTATAGACAATTTTGTTATTTTATAAGTTCTAGTTACCATCATCGAAGATCCCAGCAGCCTCGTCCTGTGCGTTCTTACTCAGTGCTTCCAGGATAGCTTCAGGAGTGGGTGGGGCGACCGGCAAGTGTTCACCTTGTGGCCTGAAGCCACCTTCTCCTGAAGTGTAGGTGATCGTATAAGTGATGCCATCGTCGCCTTTGTAGGAGAACCCTCCCTGAGCTTGCGCTGGATTGCCGGCTTCTTCCGCTCGGATGCCATTGGAGGTTTCGTAGCCGAAGTGGTAGCCTGGAAGAAGGTAAATTACTATTAGTCAACATAGACAGCATGTTGACTAGGTAATAAAAGCCAAAAAGAAGGAGACTTTAGTAAAACCAGAAGTCGATCATTCAATACTGCCATTGACGATGCTACACACAAATCCAAGTTAGTTACAAATCTTCAGTCGAAAACGGCAGTTGTAAGCTATTATAATAACAGTTTTAAAGTAAATTTATTTGTGAAAGTAAACAACAATAATTGTAATAAAAAGTTATAAAAAATACACGCAAAAGATGTGAATGGACTTATTTAGAGCACGTACGCGATGGGCACAAACATACTTATTATTAACCTTGACATTACCGATACACGGCTACTCTTCGACAAGGGCACTTTCATTATTGTTTCGTGAAATACAAAGCTCTATTCAGTTCAAAGGCTTTGTTATATTACAATGCTCTAGTTGGTTATGAATACTACACAATATAAATTAATCAGAAGCTTTGTATTATCGTAGAATATTTTAAGGTCCATCGTTATACATTCATCATCAATGGGCCTGTTGTCCACCACGTCAACTGGTACACTGCGATTTGATTTCATTTTAATTAAGGTACAATTCCAAAGACGATGGCAATTGCAAATCACAGCACGATCTTTTTCATGTTATTCTATGAGACGGTTACAGAAGGTATTGTTGTCATCTACGGGAGCGTTTTCATCCAGTTACATAGTACCATACCATACCTGACGTGTTGCTACGGTCTGTCTTGGTATTTTATCACGTTTACCGCTGCGAATAGGGTTGTGTTTACTACATTGTGTTGTATGATGTTGATGTTGTTATTTATTTGCCGCACCGTGACAACGTCATTGAAGACGCCATGACAGTTTCAAGCATTGTTCTCGGTAAATTTGTATTAGTTTTTTAAAACGTTAGATACATAATGTAATCATTATGTATATTTTTCCAATTTAGTCAACAAGCCTATTGTTCTTCTGTTCACCCTCGGAATTCTAGCTCTATGCTATTCGTTGACATGCTACTTACTCCCATCTTCATTAGCAGCCTGGTCCTGTTTCAGAGTAGCAGCGTTCTTCTCAGCATCCTGTTGGGGACGACGGTTGCCAGCTCCGCCACCAGCTCCACCTCCACCAAAACCTCCTTGGGAACCCTGGATGGATTGATAGCCCTGGCCCTGGCCTCCTTGACCCCCTTGGTTTTGGGGGATGTAGTTCCTGGACGGAATTTGGGCTGCGCCGATGGCGAAGACTGCGCTGATGATTAACTGGAAGAAATTAGAAAGATTACTATTAGCAAACGTGGTTGGAAGTTGATGTGGCTGGCGAAACGGTGACTACTGAGATAACCATTGCATGATAAGAGATGATACGCCGACCACAAATATATTGGCAGGAGCATGATAATCATGATTATGATTAGAAATATAAGTTAATGGTAAAAAATATTATTTTCTGAACGAAATTGCAACCTTACAGAGCATATGTGAATATAATATGCTAGAAGTTAAATAGTCACTATAAAAATAGATAATTTCTACATGAGCTTCTAAATGGATATATTATTATGTAGAAATGGGATTGTTTACCCCAGACACGTTACTAGAATATTTAAAAAGATCCTTGTATTTATTAAATAAACAAATAATTATTTCATTTTTGCATCTTTGTAAATGCTTACCAGATTCATTGTTAGTAAATTTGTCCTTAGCTTTTCACTACAAAACTCGAACTGTATCATTTTCTAGAATTCCATCCTCTTTTATATGTGGACGAAAATCGTTAATTTTATTTAAAAAACGATAATCTTGGATGACACCGCGTTGGGAGCCTTGAATGCTTAATAATTAAGTTGTACTTGACAAAACAATATCAAAAACTTGAGTACTTTCTATTTCGGTCTGAGAATAAAACGATATTGTGATCTTGATCTTCTTGAAGGACATGACCAAAACATGCCCTAGATATTTTAAATAGCATCTCTGATATTCATGCCTTAAAATAATGATTTCTATAATCATAATATGAAGCCATGGATAGGGATATAAAGTAGATTACATTATGTACCTAATGAAAAAAAGTTAGCAAATGTGCACAACAATATTACAACGAGTTAGGCCCATTTGCACTACAAAACACTAAACTAGTGTTTACACATTTTTAACCACTATGCTCGACAAGATTTTGACACATGACACACCAGCTGAATCGGCAGGGTGATGCGAATTGTCATGAATTTCAAGAATTTTTATGAACTTTCAGCATTCGATTTTATTATGAAAAATATGTCGCGGCAGCTGTTTCATACGATAAGTTTGTGGTTAATATCTCCAATAACGTGTTGATGTCGGTAAAACGGCGTCAGTCAATTGCCAAATATGTGTAAATTACATACCACTACACCCTTCCAAAAAATAGGTAACTTAGATGCACTGGAAATAATGTACTTAGACAACTTTCTCGTTTGCTAAAAAAACTCGAAAGGGCAAAATAAAGAGAGTAACATTCTATCTGCGTTTTTATTTTTACCATTATTCATATATAATTTCATGAAAAAACACGATCAAAGTCTTGACAAATATTTCTAAAAACTCTAGTGCTGATCGTTATCCAAAGTTTCATCATTCGATTATAAAGTTGCATAAAACCTAATCGATACTCGCAATGAAATCGAATTTGGAAAAAAAGAGTTGAAACGGAATAAAAACTCTTTGGTATAATTTCAAATACTTATTTAATTTAAAATTAATCTTTTTATGCTATCTTTTTAAATAATTTCATTTAGTAATTATTCGATGCTTTTGGTTGACTTTAAGAGAAGGAGATTTATAAATGATAAGAAACAAGGAAATGTGTAATCACAAAAAAAAAAACTTGCTTCTAAGTAAACATTCCGGTGATTACCTTTCTTTTAAAAACTTATAGATGGTCCCCTAACTTTCCGTTGAACTAGCAGCGTAAGATTTGGCATGAAATTAAGTTTCACAATTTAAGCAAATAAAAAATCTGGAAATGGTTTGATTTTCAGTTGTACATAAGTACGCACGGTTGCGTTTTTTTTTGTTTCAATATTTAAATTAGGTATGCATTTCACATTTATACTTAAGTGTTTTAATTTACTATTATCATTTTTTACGAATTTTGTTTTGTAATATCTGAAGGTTCGATATAGAATCATGGTAGGCATAGTAAAAAAAAAAATTATTTGATCCGCCAAAGATAAATTACATTTATTCCTACAAAATTGTGTATAGTACACATAACCGACAAAACGCTACCAATGCGTTTTGTCGGTTATGTGTTAGATTAGGACAAACTATTTTTTTGTTTAGCCTATTTTTTCCCACTGCTGAGCAAAGACCTCAATCCTTTCCAACTCTGTCGGTGATTTGCCTTCTCTGGCCAATCAGCCAAGAATGAGTCCAAATCATCATGCCAGCGTTTCTTGGACCTGCCTCGGTGACAACGACCGACAAACTTAATGTCTTTTATTTCGCAATCGGCAATTAATAAGACGTATCCTGAAGAAACATTAGTTTATTCTTTGAAAGCGGTTCACTGTCAACTCTAAAAACTCTTCTTACAAATGCAAAGTTCAGGTTATCCATCATTGGCCGTGGGCCATGTCACTTGTGTTAAGCCGTGAATAAGTGTGGACAAGAGCCCTACTCGCATTAGTAGTTTTCTTAAAAATAGTTTGGTTGCTACTAAACCAAGCTTATTAAGCATCAAAAAATATTGACTATTAAAGGTATTAGTCGGAGAAGGCAAAAGATAAAGAAAATTGGAAAGGCATAGGAAGGCCTTTGCCCCGCAGTGAGAAAGAACAGGCTGATAAAATAAGTATTCGTAAATGGTGAATACCACAATAACGAATCTAACCTACCATAATAACTTTACCATACTAAATTCATCTTGGAAACCAAATAAATTTTTACTATGCCTTCCAAGATCCTGGGCTTTTTGTATCCAACCGACCAAATAATAGAAAAATAAAATTATTAATATAAAAAATATTCTTATTTTCGAATTTTTAGTTTTGTTGTATTCTGTACATTTCTGATACCGCAACATTATATCATGCTATTCACCGTTGAGGAGTGTCCTCATGAAAAGACAATCCCGGCTGTAGGTCAAGTACGATAGAAATTATGTTTATTGATGAAAATTGAACGCGTATCTATCAAAGTTTCGTGTCTGGGCTATTAACCATTGAGGAGTTCCCTCATCACAAGACGATTCTGTCTGCGGGATGAAGTCATGGTAAAAATCATCTATATCTATCAAAATTAAACGCGTATATAAAGTTTCGTGTCCGCGCTATTAACCGTTGAGGAGTTCTCTCGTGAGGAGATGATCCTGGCTGCAGGACTAAGTAACGTTTATCATAAAAATGTATTGTCACCAGATCACAAGGTGTGTGCAAAATTTCAGCTCAATCGGTATAAGGGAACTGGTTTGAAATTCAGTTGAAAGATTTGACCAATAGTTACTAACAAGGGAAGTTAAATAAAAGCATATTTTAATAATATAAAAAATCACAATAAATTATCTAGTAAAATACAATGTAAATTTGAACAGCGAATGCATTCATAATTTAAATTTTGATGTGGAAAAAAAACGGCGCGAATTTAGCCATCGATCAATCAGTCTGTGCTGTTTGTTGTGTCGGTTTTATCAGTATATTACATTTTTTATTTTTATTTAGTACCTACAATTTACGAAAAACTATTAAAATTACCAATATAAAGCTTGAAAAAATATTTTTGTATTTATTTATTCTATTTTACGCTTAAAACAAAATTATTTTAATTTCCATCTATCGATTTTTTCAATTCCTTAATTTAATTTCTCGATTATCGAAATTGACAAAAAACGAATCGATTGAAACAATCGCTTCCACACATCACAATAATTAAAAAAAAAAAAAGGTCGTCAATTTCGAATACAAATTTGAGGAGTCGTAATGAATTTCACGAGTTATTATTGGTCCCGTATTAGTAAATTACGCTAAGATCTGGGCATTCTCATGTTGTTTATAATATTTGGAATGATATTTGTCATATTTGTTATCGAATCTATACGCGTCTTTGTGGTGTAATGTGAAAAATAAAAATGTAAACACGCACGATTGGCGCGAAACTTCGACTTAGATATCAAAATTCATCACTACCACTGCTTATTTAAATTGAACTATGGATTAATTCGTCACATAATTTAATAATGAGTTAATCATTCTCAACATAGTGGAGCTTGGATGTCCCAAAACCACAATTTTTATGATTTTTAGCCTCGGCCAGCGCTGACGTCAAAATGGCGATGACCGTATATTATGCACTTGGATTTTTAAAGGGTAAATTAAGAAACTTGCGCGCTAAATACAGAAGTTTTAATGGCGAAGACATATGAACTTTTTATCCACCTCTCTTAATTAACGTACACTCATAGTATTTGATAATCAGAATATTAAATATTTACATAAATAATGAGGATGACGTATGACTTTAACGCTAGACCCCTTCGGGGGCCGGTACCAATCCAGCGGAGGTTTGAGTGTCAGACCCCCAAAGGGTCCCGTACCGAACTTTATGGTTAAACTAAGACATCAGAGCTATAATTATCAAATGTTAGTCATCTGATCACGATTCAATTAAAATCAATTGCTAAAGATTAGTAGTTTTCTTCTATAAAACCCAACAAGTTTTCGGAAATACTTAATGGCATCCACGATGTAGATATTATTTAGTTTAAATTACAGAAACATTAAATCATCTTAGCAGCAAACTTAAAAGTCCAGTTTTTGTTAAACTAGCTTTTGCCCGCGGCTTCGATCGCTTGTAATAACATAATTCAATCATGATTCGAAAGACACGTGGCGCCATCTATTATCATAAGAACGTCATTGTTGTATTACTAGGGAACAGTACTTTATTTCGGGATGAAAGGTATCCTATGTCCGTTTCTGTATACCTGTCAAAATATATGCAAAATTTCAGGATGACCGGTCCAGCGGTTTAGGCGTGAAAAGGTAACAAACAAAAAAACTTACTTTCGCTTTTATAATATTAGTTAGGATTAGGATAGGATTATTTAGGTACGAATATTATAATTAAAACATAAATATATAATATATATTTTTTTTTTTACTGTTTATCAGATAATTCATATATAACACAACATCACGCCTGTAATCCCCGAAGCGAGGCAGAGGTATACCTAATAGTTCACCTAAATTTCGCCATTTATGTTTTAAGTGCCTTGTAATAGGGGGCGAAAATATTGCCATCGACCGGGCACAAATCCAGACTCCGTGGCTGCTACTGAGTTCCAGATGGAAAAACCCAATTACACTTAGCCTGACCCGGGAATCGAACCCAGGACCTCATGTTCAACAGTCGCGCTTGAGACCATTCGACCAACGAGGCAGTCAGTTTATCAGATGTATTTTAGTTATTAGTTGGATAATAACAGCTATACGGGTATGATAAGCTCGGAGGAGCTCGTGGCTAAATAATAACAGCCGCTCAGATCGATCTTTAGGTTAAGCCGTGCTTGCCTAGGTTGGTCTGTGGATGGGTGACCACCCATTACATACCGAGTTTCCGTCGTGCCTCGGAAAGCACGTTAAGCCGTTGGTCCCGGGTGTCATTTGTAGATCTTTGACAGTCGGTAGTCAATGGCCCAAAAAGTCTGACAACCAGTCTTACCAAGGGGTATCGTATTACCCAGTACTGGGTAACTGGGTTGTGGAGGTCAGATATTCAGTCGCTCCATGTAAAATACTGGTATACAGCTATACAGCTGCATCCGGTTAGACTGGAAGCCGACCCCAATATAGTTGGGAAAAGGCTAAGCAGATGATGGGTATGTTAAGCTCCATTTCCCAAGGCCGGTTCGAAGATGACTGACCATCCATTATTCGGAAAGCACGCTATCCCGTTGGTTCCAGCTGTCATTTGAAGTTTTTGTACAATCGTTACGGTACGGGTGGGTAGAGAGATACCCGAAATTCTGGTAACCAGTCTTACCAAGGACATAATATTTATGTATTACATTACCCAGTAACTGGTTTGTAGAAGTCAGACAAGCACTCACTCCATGTCTTAACATCTTGTCAAATAGTTGTAACAATGTTTATTGAATAATAAAAAATAAATAAAATTTGTAAATTATGGGCATGGGAACCCGACCCCATCATAGTTGGGAAAATGAGCAAATGTTACTCTTTTGCTATAGTAAATTTTCTTTGCAAGCATGATTGGTTTAAATAATGAGCATTTTTCTATGTCCTCGTTACAACCACGTGTAGGTCATCACTGTTCTACATAAGTACGAGGAAATCATATGATAACCATCGGCCTTCTGGCAAGGGGAGGATGGCAAAGATTTCTGTTTAATTAACTGTAACAATACAGTGCAAAACTACCGTTTTATTACTAATTGGAGATTTAATGTTCTGGAATTAAGAAACGGTATTACAAATTAATAATGGGTGTAAAAATACTCTTAACGAAGCCGAAGGACACTTTTTTCTCCCCTTCATTGCGATATTTTTTTTGTTCTAGACCATACCTGGGAACCTTCTAGTTACGGAGGTACCTCCAAAGGTCCGGTCAAAGTTCCAACTTTTACCCAAGTTTTTTTTTTACAATTGTATTTATGTTATACACTGACCCCCGTACTATTCAATGCATCCATCAGCACAATGTTTTGGGTGCGTTACATTGAGTCCTACCGTAAAACGTGATTTTTCACCCCAAAAAAAAATCATTTCGCTACAATAATTTTTGCGTAGAGTTACATAGATTTTTTTTTTTCGGTTGGGAAATCACTCTGGGCGGAGCGGAAGGGAGTGTCAGACTTGTACTGACTAAAACCCATCCATGTTCCTTCTTTGCCCTTTGTGTTCCAGGGCCACGGTATCTCTTTCGAACAGTCCCGCAGCCCTGGCAGGCATCGGCCCTTACGGACCCCTACTTATTTGCTGACATCTCCTTGAGGCGCACGTGGAACACGAACGCGCCGTCGACATGGCCTGTCGTCATAAGACGGCCGGACGGCGAGCTGGCCCATAACTCGCCGTCCACAGGCCCGCGCCTACGGTGCCCGGGAGCCACCACGTGACCCCCGACGCCCAGACGTACAGAATGCTTGGTTGGAGACTTCATTAAGGGTCCGTTTGTAGAGTGTCAGTTAACATAACATCACGTCGCTACTAAAAAGTTATCCTCTTATTAAGCTGTTTGTCATAAAACATTGAAAAAAAAAACGTAAAACACTGGATATGAAAATGATTAAATCAAGCCCGTCCTGGATTCGATTCCTAGATCAGTATAAATCTATAAGTTCTATAGTATTTCTATTAATTTGAAGATACATTTAAAAAAGACTGATCGCGCCATTGACTAAAACAACTTCAATGAATAAAATAAAAAAATATATTACGGATCTTCCAATGAATGATGAAACAGATAAAGCCAAAACTTATAAAGTAGACGAATTAAAACAAAAAAAACTTAAGAAAAGATGGCGAACGATTAAAAGCCAGGTGTTTATTTATAAAAAAAAAAATTACAACAAAAACAGATTATTTTTGTTTGATACGAACCGTATCGAAATCATAATTACTGTGGTGAATAAGAATCGATTAGCCATGGCTCTTTTAAGATACTTTAAGATCAAAGATACAAAACGATATACATGTGAGTACCTAGCAACATAATAAAGATTATATAACGCTATCCACGTAAAGTGTTCGAAATATGTATGTTGTGAACAAAGAGTTAAAATATTTTTTTTTGTGCTTGTTAATAAAAATAAATAAATAAATTTATTTAATTCTAATATCACAAGATCCTTAAAGGTATTTACATACATTCATAATTATTAACGTTCACAAAATTCAAAAATATGATTCAAAATGTTAGTAAAAATCAGAACAAAACAATAAACAAACAACAAAAATAACAGACCTCAGCCGGCATAATAAATAACAGCCCTTTAATAATTATATTGTATAACCTGACTTTTTCCCTTAAATTTATTATAGGATCTACTTCATCGCTTTTTCTGATCATGGGAAATCATATCAAGTACCTTATTGCAATACAATAAAATATGAACTAACCACACGTTTATTTGGAGTTGAAGTTAGTGTTCCGCAGCTTTTCTCAACTCATCACAAGCATTTGAGTCAGTCAGGCTTGTGAATTTTTTCATATGTGACTGTCGACCGCCAGCCGGCCGGCCGACAGGCGCCCCCTTCGTGCCAGTGATTTGTTGAAAAAAATATTGTAAGGTCCCCATTTTGATTTATTAATATCATTATAGTCGTTTGCTTAACAAAGGAAAGGGAAAAGTTTTAGGAAAACAAAAAAGCTGGAGTTCCACAAGGAAGGGAAATTAGTCTATCAATGTTATGAAAAAAAAGAATTTTCAAACTTATGCGACACACTTAAACACATGAAAACAATGTGTTAGGTATATATAATATGTTAATTTAGCTTGAAAGCTGTTCATTCACACCAGCTTATCTCATTCAGACGACAATAACGTTTTTTTTTAAATACTGTTTTAAGCTTTCACGGTTTACAACTAAACTTATACTGCTGTTTTTGATATGGAAAGAAAAATGCGATCCCGTGCGTCTCGCATCCAGCGGATCCCCGCAAACTTTACAACGTCATCGGTCCACCTAGTGGGAGGCCTTCCAACGCAACCCGTGTTTTTCTTTGTTTCTGTGCAAATAAAGATAAATTATTAAATAAACTTACACGTGATGAAAGCTTGTTTTACTATTTCATCCCAATACACGATCAGAAAAAAAAAAAAAAAATTTCAGAACTTGAAAATATTTTTTTTCCAATTCAACGCGTATAGCTGCAAAGAGAATGAGGCAGAATAGGCCCAGCACTGTAGCACTTTCTAACCTACATTTATATCAAGACATGAAAATTAAAATCAAATAAATTTTTCCCAATTATCCAGTACTTTAAATTCTGTCACCATTGAATTAACAAGTTGACACAAGGGACTCCAATTCCAAGCAAATTGAGGTGACGAAAGATTCAGTACTATTCATCTGCTTGGCTCAGTCAAGCCTTTTGAATCACTAAAACAGCCGATGCTACCGTATATATAGGATTACGACCTAATTAGGGGTCACGATTACCGCCTCCAAACACACAAAGTTAATGAAATCCTTGAAATCTTACAGAGAAATTTGACACACGAGGTCAATCACGTTCGGTAGCTTAAAAAGCCTCGAACTAATTATACGAGGTATGATACCTCTGGTTTATTATATAAGCCATAAAATGACGTCAAACACGTGTGTTCAGGATCGGCAGCAGATGGTATATAATAGGTCAGTCGACTCGCAGCATCACAGTTCAACTTGAGCTTTATCCACATTAAGTTTTGTGTGTTCCGACGACTTCCATACAAAATGAAACTGGTAATTAATCTTTGTTTTGTGCAATATTTTTGAAATATTGAATTTCATTTTGGTGTTTTGAAAACAGGAGCTGTCAACCCACAGTCTTTCATTACTCATATTATTTCGAAATAAATTAGTCATTTGATTTCAAAAGTGTATTTTCAGTTCTGTCAACGTCTCGTTCTAACAACCATTTTCTTCATGCCCATAGTTCATTATCGCCGCTCTCGTCGCCGTGGTCGCCGCAAATCTGGAACATCTGGAACACGGCTACTTCGCTGGCGCCACCTCCAACCAGTACCTGCCTCCTGACCACGGACCCTCTGGTTCCAACGGTGCTCCCGAGTTCGTTGGATCCCTTCATGGTGAGAGAAATAATTTATTTACTAAAGTGTTTTACCAGGTAAATTATGGTTTAGACAATTTTGTGACTATCAGAAGTTCGATTAATAATAAACCATATTTTAATAAAAACTTACTCGAACGGATCATAATCTACATACTTTAATTAAGTCATAGTCATATAGTGCTCGTCTCACTAGCTTCCGCTCGAGGTTTCGCCTTCATAAATATCTTTATAAATAATACTCTTTATGCTATTCTGATGTATGTTACATGACTGTGAAGTTTCATTGAAATCCGTTTAGTGGTTTTGACGTAAAATAGTAACAAATTTTTATCCATCCCCCAAACTTTCCCATTTATACTCGTAGTAGTAAGAAATAACCAAATCATTTTCGAAAAAAAATGTAAAAAACGAATTCCGCTGCCCTATGACTACTGATTTCTGTGCCTCTGTACTTCTGTGCTTGAAGTGTTAAATAAATAAATAAATTTCGCATAATACCACGATTTTCATTTTCTCAGGATTTGGTGGTCAGCAGAACTTCCGCAGGCAGCAGTACAGCGGCCACCAGGCGGCCCCTGCCCAGCAGTACGGCGCCCCCAGCCAGCAATACGGCCAGCAGTCCGCGGCCGCCAGCCGTCAGTACCTCGCTCCCCACACCGGTTCCTACCAGCAACCACCTCAGCAAGCCTTCAATGAACAGACCGGATACCATTACTAAGTGTGTTCAGTACAACACGAAGTTGTGATAGTCCAATGTTTTGAATAATAAATTGCTCTTCATAACCTAACTCCGTTTTTGTATTATTACTTCCCGAAATACAAAATATAAGGAAATCATAGAAATAATGGAATGAGCATGAGAGTAAGGTTTCAAAATGTTTAATTCAAAATCTTGTTATATATATCCCGGTTAATTCGATTTATTGAGACTTTTGACGTAACTAGGGTCTCCGAAAGCTTTTCCAATAGCAGGTATAAAGAATTTCTAGATACAATCATAACTAAATTTACTAATTCCACGATAAAACTTTGAGTGTCACACTGAATACATCCAAGATTGAAACACAAACAAGATTCACCTTTCGAAACAACAGAAACAAAATAAACATACCTCAATCCCGACTTAAAATGCAATCAAGGGCTGGCCCTTTAGTTATGTCCATAAAAATGTATAATAAATTGCCATATGACATTCGAGAAGTGGACAAAACAAATATTTATTTATTAATAAATTGAAACAATTTCTGGAATCCAAGGCATACTACTCAGTAAAGGAGTTTCTGGATGACAAATCGATTACAAAATAAAATTATTATCTCATGTAATACACCAAACATTACGAAATAAATATATAATATAATATGGAATTTGGGAAACCAAATATAGATATGAAAATATGAATACACAAATAATAACATAATTTAATAATAATTACCTACATTACTCTTATGCAATACATAAATAAATATAACTAATATATTATACCTATATGAACAAACCTAATAATGTATTATTTATATATTCATAATTATACCTACACCCAAACAAACCCAATTAAATTTATAATTTCTAATAATTTTTAATAATATTATTGAATTGCTGCTTAGCCCCCTTCCTCTCTCCTAACGTTGCTGTGCCCGACAGGGTCCATATTGATCTTTACCTTGTTACACCATCTATGTAATACATAAAATAATATAATATATGGAATGCAATAAAAACTTGAGTATTAAGTATTGAATTTCAACAGTTAACAGACTAAGAAAGTCTACAAAACTCCACATTAAATCCGACAAACGAAATGTATAAAACTCCACATTAATACTGTAATAACAGTACCTAGTTTTAGTTTTTATTTAAGTTTCAGTTTTTATACATACCTATAAAAACTACCTGCACGACTTAATGTGTAGACATTATTTGTACGCCTTTGCATGGCAGCACAGAGTGAAACATAACTCTTTTTGATAACACCGTGTATTTACTTTACCTATGTGTCTCAAATAAATATATTTGAATTTGAATTTGAATGGTACAATCGGTATATGCATTCATAGCTTAGTTCAGGTTCATATTTCTGGTTCTTCTTCTTAGCGTGTCGATTGCCCAGGGTGCGCCGGACTTAACAGAAGGTCGGAGGGTACATCGCTTGGAGAGGCTCCTTTCATGCACCATATCTCTGGTGAAATATGGATTGAGATCCGTTTTTTTTTTCTTTTAATAGTTTTTAGGTACCAATAAGAATTATTTACACTGAAGGGTTTTAACAAGGAAAATTCTAAAATTTATTAATTTATTCATGTTTTCTCTCTAAATTTAAAATTTTAATTAACTAGTATTTTTTGGCAAGTGTGGCTTACTAGAACCAAAAGGGCTAGTACTTAGGGCTGTAAAATAATATCAAAATAACATGAGATTGTGTATGCTTAATAATTATGCTTATCTTCGAAACAATATTATACTTAGCTGTTTTGACATGGAAAGAAAAATTCTAGTGCGAGCAGGGTTTGGGTTTGGGTTTGATAGTTCCCTACGCAGGGTTTGCGTATAAAAATATTAAAAATATTATACTTTTTAAACTTTCATGGTCACTAAAATTATTATAATATAATAATAAATAATAAAAATAATAATAATAAATGAAGGACGGGACGGTTGACGTGTGTCGGGCATGTCACCGTCCGGGTGAGTCCATCAGACATATTATTTCTGGTTGTTCTCGTCTGGCTAACGGCGAGTACTTGCACAGGCACAACCAAGTAGCCAGGATTATTCACCAACAACTTGCCTTGAAATATAAACTTGTGGAATCTGAGGTACCGTACTACAAGTATGTGCCCGACCCAGTTCTCGAGAAAGACCATGTCACGTTGTACTGGGATCGGTCTATCATTACTGACAGGACTATTGTCGCCAATAAACCTGACATAGTAGTGATAGACCGATTAGCGCGCCGTGTAATGATAGTCGATGTTACCATTCCGCATGACGAGAACCTCGTGAAAGCTGAGAAAGAGAAACAAATTAAATATCTCGACTTAGCACACGAGGTTGTCGACATGTGGAATGTGAACTCGGCTATCATTGTGCCGATCGTCGTGACGGCCAATGGCCTTATAGCCAAGAGCCTCGACGACCATCTTTCGAGGCTCTCGTTAGGCGGTTGGATCAAGGGCCTGATTCAGAAGGCAGTACTCCTCGATACGGCTCGCATTGTGAGGAGGTTCCTGTCTCTGGAGCCCTAACCACCGGTAGCTTGGACCCAGCTCCCGATACCGGCGGACCACTATTTTTTATATTTTTAAATGTTTTTTTATATTGTTTTATATTAGAATATTTAAAAATGTATTTAATATGTATAAAAATAAATAAAGGAAATTATAATAATAATATTATTGTGTTATATTATTCTATTCTATTCTATTCTTATAACTAGAAGATTGACGAAGACGATTTGTCTGCTCATAAACACCCACCCGCAATAACTTCAGTTTATCCGTGATCATGGTGCTTGCAACAGCGCCGAAATATCGGGAACTCAAAGAAAACAATGAACATGGTAAATTTCCCGTCTTCTAGTTATAATAATATTATACTTGTTATTTTCTAAACCCCTAACTATTTGCTTCAGACTTGAAAATAAAGTCATGTGAATTTGTGAAATGATGACTCAAAAGAAGAGTTTTGGATAAAAATGAATAAGGTAATAGATATTACACCCTGATTCTGGCATTCTCCTTTGTTATTCATACTTCATACAATCTTTAAACTTTATATTTCAAGCGTGTCTAAAAAGAAGATAATGATGCACGATTTCATTGTTGTATTCTGTTTTATAGCTTCTAGCATCAGTCGTACTACGCGGTAATACGAAGATATTATTGCACCTACTGGCTTCTAGGTTTTCTCTGCTAAATTATTAGAAATTGTAAACTGTCTTGTTTTAAATTCATTATAGATAAATAGTTTAAAGCATACACGAGGAAGTAAAAGTAATACCTAACAATTATAACATAACACATAAACAAAAAAAAATAATGACACTATTCCTAAAACATTTATTTTTAGGAACAACCTGTATCAATTAAAAAACTTCGTCCGCCACTGCTATTTTTGAATGGACGGTCGGATTAGTCACCGAGGTTCGCTCGTTATTACAAGTATTAGATATTATTTCGCCTAATACCCGCGGTTATTTTTTAGTAGTAGTTTCTTTTTAACTAAGTGCCTACTCTCTTTATGTAGTAGATGATTTTGGTGCACGGTAAAACTCTAATGAGTTTATGTTGGCACCAACTTAAAATGGATAAAATGTACGTGTACTATTGAATAAATAAATAAATAAACTTATATATATAATGGAGGACCTCAGTACAAGGCTCGATGACCTCAGTAGAGCTTCCGAAAGAGTAGGTCTTAAAATGAACATGGACAAAACCAAAGTCATGTTGAATGCCCATGTAACACCCACTCCTATCAAGATCGGAGACTCTACACTCGAAGTTGTAGACGATTATGTCTACCTAGGACAAATGATCGAGTTAGGTAGGTCTAACTTCGAGAAAGAGGTTAATCGTCGAATCTGACTCGGCTGGGCAGCGTTCGGGAAGTTGCGTAGTATCTTCTCGTCTAAATTACCGCAGTGTCTCAAGACGAAAGTCTATGACCAGTGTGTGTTGCCAGTGATTACATACGGGACCGAAACGTGGTCGCTCACATTGGGCCTCATCAGAAGGCTTAAAGTCACCCAAAGGGCAATGGAGAGGGCTATGCTTGGAGTTTCCTTGCGTGATCAAATCAGAAATGAGGAAATCCGTAAGAGAACTAAGGTTACCGACTAGCCCGAAGAATAGCCAAACTTAAGTGGCAGTGGGCAGGGCACATTGCTCGCAGAACGGATGGCCGATGGGGCCGGAAAGTTCTCGAGTGGCGACCGCGAACTGGAAGACGTTGCGTTGGAAGGCCTTCCACTAGGTGGACCTATGACCTGGTAAACGTTGCAGGGATCCGCTGGATGCGAGACGCACGGGACCGGTCAATGTTTCGACACTTGGGGGAGGCCTATGTCCAGCAGTGGACGTCTTTCGGCTGAAATGATGATGATGATGATGATGATATACATAATAAACTTATAAATAAATGCCTTTATCGTCAACGCCATGTTGCTGAAATCGCAAGCATGCGTACCGACACAGCGATAACGACTTAACATCCTCGCGGCTACTTTATTTTATATTCATGTATATTTCTGTTCTTTAAGGCGACTACGATGCCAGCTGTGAGTGACGGTCTACGCATGATACAGTGAAGTCGATGCGTCCTCTGCGCCCCGCTGATAACTAAAATTGTGTTCTGCTAGCTTTTTGAAGATGTTCCGCCATAAAATTTGAACAGAACAGTTTGTAAACCTCATGCTAATTGCAGTTGTTGCATTTACTCTTATTGTTCAGTTGTGTTCTAAAAATCAATAAGTAAAAAAAGTACCTTAGGCATATTATCAGAACCATAATGGTCATCGTTCAGTCGAAAGCTGTGTTCTGTTGGACTAATTGTCGATAAACGATTGAGATTGGCCCTGTGCTACTGTCTCCTAGCTTATTCTCGCAATTTTAACAACAAACACACACAGCATACTTAGAAACAAATGTTACAGCTCTTGTTTCATTAAGATTTTTTACTTTTACCACTTTGAAACATGATAAATAAATAATTTAGTCTACGAATAATGTAACAGGATAACATAAAACACTGCTGGTTCTCAATTATGAAATAGTCCACTTACACGATGTCTTCACACTCAAAGTAATCTAATATACAAGATCGCGACCCAGACAGTGATCTAATTTCTGATACGTATCTATTACTTGAAATTATTTCGTCTGCAATCGATCTCATTGCTTTTAATGTGCTAGCTTCTCTGCAAGATGATGTTCATTGATGCAATAAAGAATTGAGGATTCATCATCGTCTTCTTGTCCTTGTCCCATGTTACTTGGGGACGGCGCAACACGTTTTTTTCTTCCGTTCTCCCCTGTCAACCGTCACGCAAACATTTAGACCATTTTATTTCATAGGTACCATTGTATGGACTGTGTAAATAATTGAGAATGGATTTATCCATAAATCCATAATAATGTTATTAAAAGACCTTTTGTGGCCTAAACCACTAAACCAATCGTTATGAAATTTCAAATACCCTGAAAATCGACATGGACTATTTTTGAATCTTAACGGAAAAAAACTCAGATTATTTGTGTGTCTAAGGGAGAGAAAAATGGTAACAGAAAATATTTGGAAACACTGATTCGATTAAAAAAAAACCTTTCACTGTTAGGCGACAACTATTGTTGAATGCCATAGATCATGTTTATAATAGGAGATTTCCACGCGGACAAAATTGCAGGAAAAAGTTAGATTTAACTTATTACTATGGCTTGATTTGTTTTTCTGGCGCTTTTCCGCATACAAAATCACTTTCAGCGCCGATACTAAAAGATGCGACACATAAATGACACATCAATAAAAGAAACATTCGTCTTTGTTTAGTAAAAATCACGCATTCTAAGGACAATTTATAACTGACAAATTTAGTAGACTCTAAAATACCACGTCATATTCTTGGTACTTTGTTCATAGACTTCAGAGATACCCTTGAAAATTACAGAGAAATATGACTCACGAGGTCGATCACGTTCGGTAGCTCAAAAAGACTCGAACTAATTACTTGCCTATCATAACTTTAGTTTATTATCTAAGCCATAAAATGACGTCAGGCGCGTGTCTTCAGGATCGACAGCAGATGGTATATAATAGGGCAGTCGACTCGCAGCATCACAGTTCAACTTGAGCTTCATCCACAATAGTTTTTGATTGTTCCGACTACTACTATACAAAATGAAACTGGTAATTAATTAATTCTTTGTTTCGTGCAAATATTTGGCAACGATTGTGTCCGATTTAAATTTTTTTTTTTTTGGAGTAATAGGAATAGTCAGAGTTAAAAAAATTGGAGTAACTAGGTTTAAAGTTAAAAAAAATCGTTTTGGGGGTAAGACTGTGAACCAGCACTTTTTGAACTTATTATTACGCGAGACACTCTCCTAAAACGCCCATCCTTCACCACTTCCTAGTATTTTAACTGGCGAAAAAAAGTGGTGGAACGAACACTCACATTTCGTTCTAAAATACCAATTCGAGTTTCTGTGTTATTTGTATCTGCAGCTCGTTATCGCCGCTCTCGTCGCCGTGGCCGCCGCAGGTCGTCTGGAACACCTGGAAAATGCCTACCTTCCCCCCTTCGGTTCTAATGGAGGTTTGGGTTCTCAAGGCTCTCAGGGAGCCTTCGGAGCTAACTCTGGTGGTTTCGGCGCTCCTGGGTCGGCTCTGCACGGTCACAACGCCGGCGGTAACTTCGCTGGAGCCACCTCCAACCAGTACCTGCCTCCTGACCACGGACCCTCTGGTATACTAAACCAGACTTAATTGCCATCAGATCAAATATTTTGACAGATAATCCTAAAGTATCATAAGACCTATCAAATATGAACATTAAAGTCAGTTCATCTGGTCATATAACCATGTCAGTTGCGAATTCTGCGCAAAAATTAAAGTTTTTATTTCTATAGTAAAGTTAAATACCATTCCTTCAGGATTCGGTGGCCAGCAGAACTTCCACAGCCAGCAGTACTCTGCCCCCAACTCCCAGTTTGGATCTGCTGCGGCCCCAAGATACCAGCAGTACGGCCAGCAGTCCGCCGCCGCCAGCCGACAGTACCTGGCTCCCCACACCGGCTCCTACCAGCAACCACCTCAGCAAGCCTTTGATGAACAGACCGGATACCATTACTGAGTGCGTGGACAGTATAGTTTTACTAAATGTAATCGATTTAGTCACTTGAATAATTATTTGTATGTTTAATAAAAGCTGTGTATAATATTACTTTTGAATTTTATTGAAGTCGATTACGATGTACATAACCAAATTATCAGAATCATAATTATTGTTTGAAACAGAACAACACAGAGAAAGCTTAGGGCTATTTTAAGTTAGCTCAAAAATTGGTAAAACTCAAGTCGATTTGATAGCAACCATTACCGATATGAATGTTTTTTTAAGTGACCTGGCACGTGGTCTGGCAATCATCTAAAAAATTCGAAACGTGGTTATAAAAAGTAGTCATAATTATTAAATTGCCTGTAAGAATTTGAAAAAAAAAAAGAATAATAAAATATGCAAATTATCATGAATCAAATATTTTATATTGAGACAAAGAAGCATGTGTTGAAAAGCTTAAAACAATAACAAAGGTACGTTTATCTCTGCTTCGACTTTAACATTAATGAATAGTATTGGGTTGAGAAAAGAGCAAATGATGCCGTGACGAGTGACAGGGAAGAATGCACGAAATAAACTTTTTGCGCCGACCCCAAGTAGAATGGATCATGGGTAGAAAGTCCTTAAAATTCCTTATCCAATACAAAAAAATCATCTAAGAACTCCACGAAAACCACCTCATAAATCATGAATAAAAGTTTTTTAACTGTCATGTTCAATACGAAAACCGTAGTTTATCCGTGATCATGGTGCTTGCAACAGCGCTGAAATATCGGGAACTCAAAACAAACAGCAAACATGGTAAATATCCCGTTTCTTGTGTTTATGATAATGAGAGGAATAAACCTTACAACTGCTCTTGACAAACATGGTAAGTGCTGAATCAATTTTTTTACTTTTATTTTCCAACCCTTTATTCTAAGTAATAAATGCTCGCTTTTCCTCCCTTGTGACTTTTATTTTCTAATAAAAACTAAGGAAGTTCATTTATCATTTGTGATGATGGTCTGAATTCATAAATCACCATGTTTCTATACAACGCAGCTTGGTACCATTAATGACGTGTATTCACGCATCGTATGTAATTAAAATGTTCAAGATCACGACCCAGACACTGAACTCTTGGATGCTTTCCATTCAATGTAATCGATTATACATAGTTTGGCAATAAATATTATGTAACCTTAGAGGCCTGTTTTGAAGATCTCTTTGGTGTGACGTTGCAGTTTTCGAGGATGGGTGCATGGGGCACCCATCCGGAAACTGCAACATTATCTGGTATTGTTGTTTAATTTTCCCATAGAGAGTAATCCTGTAGACCGTTTCTGGATTTGTATCTGATAAGTACAAAAAAAAGTCTGTCTGTAAAGTTCTGGAGTGGCGACCGCGAACCGAAAGACGTTGCGTTTGAAGGCCTCCCACTAGGTGGACCGATGACCTGGTGAAGGTTGCAGGGATCCGCTAGATGCGAGTCGCACGGGACCGGTCAATGTGGGGACACTTGGGGGACGCCTATATCTAGCAGTCGACGTCTTTCGGCTGAAATGATGATGGTGATATGATAAGTGACAATACGCTTGCACCTTATAGCATCCTCTGCCTAGCCTTTTCTTTTGTTGGGGTCGGTTTCCATAGTAACCGGATGTAGCTGAATTTTACATGGAGCGACTACCTATCTGACCTCCACAAGCCAATTAGTAAGACTGGTTGTCAGACTATCAAGCCATTGACTACCTGTAACGGCTGTCAAAGATCTACGAATGACAGCTGGGAGCAACTTGCTTTCTGAGGCACGGAGACAACTCTGCATGTAATGAAGGGGCAGCTCTTTCCAAGGTTGGTGCGTGGATGGGTGACATCCACGCACCAACCTTGGAAAGAGCTGCTTAACCTTGAAGATCGACCCATGCAGCTATTATTATTTAGCTAGTTATATGTATTTAAGTCCTTATAGCATGGGACTTAAATACATATATCGAAGATTCACCTCTCTATCTGCTCATTATTGGTAGGCTTTTTATTCATGTTATTTTTTGTTTCTTTTTTGATCAAATTAATCTGTTGCTATGGTTCATTAATTGCTATATATGACGTATGGTGTTAGTTATTTATGAATGGATTACTACGCATCTTTTGTGCGTGTCTGATGACGCAGTTTGGTGCTTATTATCAACATGTGTTGTAGAATAGCAGCATTCAGATATATACCAATTACCTTATTGAGACGCATCAGTTTCGCAGAAAATAGAAAACAATAGACATCAGACAAAAATCACACTAAATAGAAATAATGAGTCAGGACACCTTAAGTCATCATCATCATCAATTCTTAACAAGATCATTTATAAATACATAGTATTAGTAAACATAATATAACGCCTGTAATCCTCAAAGGGTGAGCCAGTTATACAGGGTGGCGCCGACAATGCGATAATAAAAATAAACTGCGTATACATCATGACGTTCCCAGTCTGCATACAAAAATTCAATTAAATATATTCAGTAGTTTAGTCACAGGACAATATTGTTCATATTCAGCATTTTCTACTTGATGTAGATTAATAGGCTAGGACCTACAGATTAACGACTCCCACATCGATATAAACACCACATGTTGCCAATTTGCTACTTCAAAAACCTTTGCCAAATTCGTTCCTTAAGTTTTATTTCCAGACGCGAATCAGTGCAAATTATACCTAAGGTTAGTAAAAAAACAATAATAAATAGTGTTACATTTCGTTAACAGTTTTAAGCTATTGGTTAGATTTCTTTAGTAGTTTAAAAATATTATTATGAACTACTAGTATTACCAGTATTTTCATTTATTGTCGTATTGTCGGCGCCACCCTGTATTGTTAACAAGAAAACATTAGCGCTGAGTTTAAAAACCCCATTTGTAAGTGTAACAATACTAAATAGCAGAGCATTTGTTAGATTAGCCTAATGGCAAAGATCATTTGTGTTTCTTTGATGTTAAAGATACATTGAACTTAGACCTTGCGAATTCAGCGGTCACTCACTTGTAATACACTTTTTTTAAAGTAGGTAATTTTGATTACAACCTTTTTTAATTGCTGTATTTTCTGGACAAGTATAGCAACAACCATGAGGGCATGATTTTCGAGGAGAATTATTCAAAAGTCATTTATTTACATTAGACTGAGAATCAGAATTTTTTGCATAAGGCAGTCCCCTGAAAGACCCACCACTTCCTAATGTTTTATTTAGCTGAGGAGACCATTGGCAAAGACAAATTTTAAATTAATGATAAATGCAGTACTGTTCTAACATAATGAATGAAATATGAGCAACTTTCTGAAATAATTTTTTATACTGAATTCATTGTAATTATCGCTACATTTATTACCTTTTAGGTTCAAAGGTAAAGAAAATATATCCAAAATAATATATACAGCTGTTTATTATACATACAAACAATTCAATTGACTACAACAACTACGTCTTGTTCACACACTCAGTAATGGTATCCGGTCTGTTCATCGAAGGGTTGCTGAGGAGGTTGCTGGTAGGAGCCGGTGTGGGGAGCCAGGTACTGACGGCTGGCGGCCGCGGACTGCTGGCCGTACTGCTGGTAGCTGGGAACACCGCGCGAGCCGCTGGCCCCGAGAGATCCGAACTGGGAGCTGGAGGCGCCGTGCGGGCTGCGGGCCTGGGGAGATCCGAACGGGGAGCTGGGGGCGCCATACTGCTGGGCTGGGGCTGCCTGCTGGTGGCCGCTGTACTGCTGGCTGCGGAAGTTCTGCTGGCCACCGAATCCTGTGAAGAGAGGAATAGGAAAACAATTACTATTTTGTATCTTAAGCATTAGACACTTGGATGAAATGGGTTAATGATATTTTGTGTGTCAAGATACTACGAAACTACGAATATTTTGAACGTCAAACAATTCAACAGACTGTCCTCAAAACGCCAGCCCATCGACACTTCCTTGTGTTTTAGTTGGGTAGAGGAAGACTTAAGAAAAAACTTCTCAAGCAACAATTATTACGGTTCCGTACCCAGAATGTAACCAACGGGACACTATTAATAAGCCTCCGCTGTTCATCCGTCCGTCCATCCGTTAGTTGTATATAATAGTATATAATAGTAGTCTGTCTGTCAGAGGGCTGTATCTCATGATCCGTAATAGGTAGAAATTTTCACAGAATGTGATTGAAGGGGAGCCTCCTACTACGATGGTACAGAACCCTTCATGCGCGAGTCGGACTCGCACTTGGCCAGTTTTTGTTACTTATGCATTGACGGTGATTGAAACAAACGTGGTTATTAATAATCTTCGGCTTTGTAAAGATGAATCTCCGATTAGTAAGATTTACAACGCATTAATCATATTAAAAACCAGACAGCCATAAAAACATCACAATATTGGTTTTAAAGTCATAATAAAACCGCAATATTTTATTTCAATAATTCACATTCCAATGCAAATGATTTTATTGCCATTGACTCCGTGTCTTAATTGAATCAACTGGTTGTTTACTTAATTTTGATTAATGTTGTTAAAATTATGTTTAAGTTCATCAGTTTTTCATCATTTTCTAATAAACTATTGACGTTTAAAATTAAACTAGTTCTAATTTAAAGAAAATTGCTCTAAATCTAACTTTATCATAACATAACGCTTGTAATCCCCGAAGGGTAAGGCAGAGGTGTAATAGTACTCAGATATGTTTAAGCCCCATGTAATAGGGAGCGAGCCCATTGCCATTAACCGGACACAGATCCCGACTCCGTGAATGTTATTGAGAAATTCCTTATTTAATAACCCAATTAAACTTTGCCCAACCCGGGAATCGAACCCAGGATCATGCTCAGCAGTCGCGCTTGCGACCACTAGACCAACGATGCAGTTGTATGACGTCAAAGTAATGTCCTTTCTGATTTAAATCTAGTTCAATCATGTTTAACTTACCATGATGGGAACCACCAAACTGGGAGCCACCGTTGGAACCAGAGGGTCCATGGTCAGGAGGCAGGTATTGGTTGGAGGTGGCACCAGCGAAGTTACCGCCAGCGTTGTGACCGTGCAGTCCAGCTCCAGCAGCACCGAAGGCACCAGAGTTACCTCCGAAGGATCCGTGGGATCCATGACCACCTAAGCCTCCATTAGAACCAAAGGACCTGGCGACGCCGATGGAGTTGTCAGGGGGAAGGTAGCCGCGTTCCAGATGTTCCAGGCGACCTGCGGCGGCCACGGCGACGAGGGCAGCGATCACGAACTGTGGACAGAGACAATTAGTAATCAGTTTTGCATATGTCGCAGTAAGATGTTAAGACGTGATATAATTAAATCACTAGGGATATAGCTATATCCCAGAAGATAGTTAAAAGAAAGCGATTCATTACTATCTTACTCGACTAGACTTGTGAAAAAATTGTAAAAGCGGGGTGCAGAGTGTGGGGCGTGGCCTTGACCTTGCACTATTTTATTACCTAACACTTCGCCCGTGACTTTAACCGCAAAAATTGCGATAGCTCGGCTAATATGCATGATATAAATATAATTATATAGCCTATCGGACCCACGAATAATGTAGCTTTCTGCCAGTGAAAGAACTTTTAGAATTGGATCATTAGTTCCGGAGATTACTCCCTACATACAAACTTACAAACAAATACCTGTTTATAATATTAGTATAGATATTAGTTCTTTATGGATTGTGTTTAACTTAACACCAGATATAGTAAAATATAACATAAAAAACAGAACCTAATGCCACAAAGCATAGATAGATCCAGAGTTCGTGTTACTGAGTCATGGATGAATGTTTAATATTGTTGGTGAAAGGTTTTCAATGTTTTTTATGAAATAATTTTCCAGTAACGAAAAAAAATGTTTATAACTATTATAAGACTTAGAATTATCGTCTAATTTAGAAAGTTAAATAATCATTATGAAACCAAAAATTTAACTGTAACAACATTTAATTTTGCTAAATATATTGCACTAAACAAAAATTAATTACCAGCTTCATTTTGTATAGTAGTCGTCGGAACACTCAAAACCTAATGTGGGTGAAGCTCAAGTTGAACTGTGATGCTGCGAGTCGACAGACCTATTATATACCATCTGCTGTCGATCCTGAACACACGCGTCTGACGTCATTCCATACTAAGAAAATGAACTAATGCAATGATACCACATGTAATTAGTTTTAAGCTTTTTTGAGCTACCGAACGTGACCTCGAGTGTCAAATCTTTGTGCGTTTTTTCAAGGATTCCATTAACTTGATATGGGGAGGAGGATCATTGGTCTTTGAGTGTCTGATTTATTTTTAGAATTTTGGTCATGGATGAACATGTTCTTCTTTCTTTATTGTGTGGTTAGTGCCTAACCTGTTGCCAGGGAAATCATGTTAATTAAACTAAATCTAGAAACAAGGGGCTATCAATGAAATGTTAAAAATTACAGATGTCGAATTAATTAAAATGTCAACGTTAGTTTGACAAGACTTCACTCATTTTGTGTTGATTCTACAAGAAATCTTACTTCATTTTCCACATTATCATAGAATATCTGACTTAAGACTCATGTCACTAGATTTATTGAAGATAGGTGATATATGACCAAATGATGAAATTATTTATTCGGAATTTTATTAACTTTTCTAAGGTGTAAAAAATCTGCAATCGCTTGTCAAATGTATGTAGATGTACGAGTAAGGTCCCATTAAAATAGAAGGACAAACTAGGACTAACTTTAGAACTCATTCAGACCACCAAAATAAGGACAATGGTAAAAAAAAATAAAAATGCATTAGAAACTTACAAGAAAAAACATCAGTTATCGAAAATACACTAAAAATGTTAGTTACCCAATGATTTTAGGTCAAAATAAAATCACTTTAGTCAGTGTTTTTTTTTGCTTGGATATCTTAGGTTAGATGTACTGAAAGCTGTGTTAAAATTTGTCCATCTATTTTAATGGGACCTTTTATAATTCAACGCCCTTTTTTTCTTTTGAAGCATTTGCATCAGATACGTTTCGTATTTGCTTTGACGGCACGGTTGGCGCAGTGGCTGAGCGATTGGCTGCTGCACTGCATGTCGCGGGTTCGATCCCCGCACGGAACAAATATTTGTATGATCTACAGGTAGTTGTTCCGGTTCTGGCTGTTTGTGTATGTGAGTTTAAATGTTTGTAAACGCACCCAAGATACAGGAGAAATTCCTTGTGGGGCAACGTTTTAAAAAAAAATATATATATATATTTACACAAATAACAGAACTTCACTAAGATAATGATGTACTAATGCACGTTAATTCGTAAATACTTGTAGAACTGGCCAATTAATTACATATAAGCATCATAATGATTCTAACCGAAAAGTATCGCTTCAAATCGATTCATATTTAGTTCACTGTCTGGGTCGTGATCTTGAACGTTTAATTGCATTGCGAAAATCGATATCATTATTATTTCGTGCTTAGCGTATATTAGTTGCCCATGTTTAACTCTTACAGATGAAGCGATTAATGTGCAAACTTATCCGGTACATGATATTCTGAGTTTATTTCGGCTGTTTTTTTTTTCAGAGTAGTCAGACCACACACTAGCCTTACCTTGTTGGAAATCATAACCAATTGTTACTTGTGAAAGGTTTTTTTTGTAAAATCAACTTACTGCCATCACATCTTCCAACCTCTTAGTGCTGTGCTGGCACTGCCGCTGCGCCTGCAGAGAACCTCAAGTGGCGAAAATATAGAAACCTTTGTGGCAACTATATTTTCGAGCAGTTTGGGGTTGAAACTCTGGGGCCGTGGGGTCCGAGTGCTCATAGCCTGTATAAGGAAATTTCGAAACGCTATTTGACGCTTCCCTTGACCCAAAGGCTGTCTTTTACCTTGGCCAGAGGCTAAGTGTTGCCATACAACGTGGCAACGCCGCCAGTCTCTTGGGCACATTACGAGCTGACAGTATTGAGGAGGAGCTTTATTGATGCCCTTTTATAGTTTGTTGTTACTTTTTAATTAGTTTACTCTTCCTACTTACAGAATTAAATATGACTAGGCACCTACACACAAACTTGTAGTACTTTCGCTGTCCATTCTTCTCAACACAAAAACGAACTACTTTTGGAATGGACAATTAGAACTTTCCTACTTTATTTTGACATTCAAAAGTACTTCTTAAATAATTCTTTGACTTTAATCTTAACTTACTACTATTGTAAATTCAAAAGTCCGAATGAATGAATGTTTGTTGCTCAATCACGACAGAATGGCTGGACGAAATTTATAGTCTGGAATAGCAAATAAGCTACTTTATATCCCGGCAGTGTGATCCTGTGCGGCAATTACCGAACTCCACGCGGCCGAAGCTGCGGGCATAAGTCTTCTAATATAGTTTACCACCACGAGTGCTGCTTGGCTGTTCCACCTCACAAAAGACAAGGACAAATATTCGAAGTCGATGGCCAACCTTCAGTAATTGGAGAAGTAACGAAGAAGTAAGTCTTCCAACAACATCATCTTAAGTAGCTAAGGACGAAGTATGACCCAAAACAATCTCAATCTGCCTAGCGTTTCCCAAACTATGTTGGAGTCGGCTTTCAGTCTAACCGGATGCAGCTGAGTACCAGTATTTAACATAAAGCGACTGTCTATCTGACCTCCACAACACAGTAACTGAGTAATACGATACTCCTGAAGTTATGAGCCTAAACATTGAAAAGATACCAAGTAAAATGAAATACACATCATCATCATCATTTCAGCCGAAAGACGTCCACTGACCGATCCCGTGCGTCTCGCATCCAGCAGATCCCCGCAACCTTTACCAGGTCATCGGTCCACCTAGTGGGAGGCCTTCCAACGCAACGTCTTCCAGTTCGCGGTCGCCACTCCAGAACTTTCCGGCCCCATCGGCCATCCGTTCTGCGAGCAATATGCCCTGCCCACTGCCACTTAAGTTTGGCTATTCTTCGGGCTACATCGGTAACCTTGGTTCTCTTACGGATTTCCTCATTTCTGATTTGATCACGCAAGGAAACTCCGAGCATAGCCCTCTCCATTGCCCTTTATGTGACTTTAAGCCTTCTGATGAGGCCCATTGTGAGCGACCACGTTTCAGTCCCGTATGTAATCACTGGCAACACACACTGGTCATAGACTTTCGTCTTGAGACACTGCGGTAAGTTGGACGAGAAGATACCACGCAAGCCGAGTCGGATTCGACGAATACCTTTTTTCCGAAGTTAGACCTACCTAACTGGATCGTTTGTCCCAGATAGACATAATCGCCTACAACTTCGAGTGTAGAGTCTCCGATCTTGATAGGAGTGGGTGTTACATGGGCATTCAACATGACTTTGGTTTTGTCCATGTTCATTTTAAGACCCACTCTTCCGGAAGCTCTACTGAGGTCATCGAGCATAGTACTGAGGTCCTCCATGGTCTCAGCCATGACCACTATATCGTCGGCAAACCGAAGGTGAGAGATGTACTCGCCATTGACGTTGATGCCTAGCCCTCTCCAGTCCAGAACCTTGAAGACATCCTCCAGTGCAGCGGTGAACAGTTTCGGAGATATGACGTCTCCCTGTCTCACACCTCGCTGCAGAAGGATAGGTTCCGAGGTCTGGTCCTGAAGTCGGACTGACATGGTGGCGTTTTTGTATAAACACTTCAACACCTCGATGTACCGATAGTCAATTTGGCACTGTTGGAGTGACTGCAGTACAGCCCAAGTCTCAATCGAATCGAAGGCTTTCTCGTAGTCCACAAACGCCAAACAGAGAGGCAGGTTATACTCTTCGGTCTTCTGTATAACCTGCCGCAGCGTATGTATGTGGTCTACGGTGCTAAAGCCTTTTCGGAATCCGGCTTGTTCGGCAGACTGAAAATCGTCAAACCTGCGCGCGAGACGATTCGTGATGACTCTTGAAAACAACTTGTAGACATGGCTTAGAAGTGAGATGGGCCTATAGTTCTTCAGCCGGGCATTGTCGCCCTTTTTGAAGAAGAGTACCACAACACCCCTGCACCATGCCTGCGGCGTTTTCCCCTCGAGTATGACGGAATCAAACAGCTTCTGAAGGGCCTTAAGTACCGGTTTTCCACCAGCCTTAAGGAGTTCGGCCGTAATTCCGTCATCACCCGGTGCCTTGTTGTTTTTTAGCTGTTTTAGAGCCATCCTAATCTCGTACAGGCTGAAATTCGAAATGTCTTCGGTATAGTGTCGGGTCAGTCTAGCTCTTGGGTCGTTAGCTAGATTTGCAACGGGTTTACTGGTTGAAGTGTACAATTGCCCATAAAAACTCTCGATCTCCCTCAGCAGCTCCGGTTTGGCGGATACAATCCTGCCATCGTCGGTCTTCAGTTTCGTGAGCTGGCTCTGCCCAATAGCCAGATCTCTTGAAAATACCTTGGAGCCTTTATTTCGCTCAATAGCGTCTTTAATACACTCGGTATTAAAGCGGCGGAGGTCGCTCTTCAAGGATTTAGAGATCCGTCTATTGAGCTGCCGGTATTTCCACGCCTCGTCTGAAGACTGCAGGATCATCTCACGCCGCTCCTTCATGAGCTCGAGAGTATGATCAGAAAGTTTTTTGTTCCTGTGTGCACGACGTGTCTTAAAGAACTTAGACCCAGTCGTATGGACAGTTTCCACGAACCCATCGTTGTAATCGTCCACCAAGCTTCCTAGGCACTCAAAACGATTCTGGAGTTCAAGGTGAAAGCTCTCGGGGTTTTGGATCTGGATCTGTGCTGGACGGAGCGTAGACTTCATCAGTCGAGACCTTTCAAGCTTGATATTGATGTTCAATGTGCCTCTTACCATGCGGTGATCGCTCCCGGTTTTCACCGAATTGATCACAGAGACATCATTGAACATTTGCTTCTTAATTGACATGATGAAGTCAATCTCATTTTTAATTGCACCATCGGGACTCTGCCTGGTCCACTTCCTGTGCTCAAGCTTTTTAAAGAAGGAGTACATCATATAGAGGCCCTCCTTCTCCATAAAACTAGCCAGTTGGTGACTCCGGTGGTTCCGACGTCCAACCCCAAATTGCCCCACCTGCAGCTCATCCCCGTCTCGTATGCCTAGTTTCGCATTGAATGAAATACACACAAAACCATTAATTTAATGTGTTATGTCAGGTTGACAGATTGTTTCTAAGGGGTCTATTGTTAGTAATTAGCTGCATGATTACTCTATCATTTGTCAGACGTCAAAGTCACACCGTTGCACTGGCCAGCAGGGAGGTTAATGGCGTAGGTGATAGACAAGAAGAATATAATTATGGATTGTTCACACTCAGCCAATAAGAACTTTGTGTGAACCTTTGTGGGGACCTGAAATGCCCGCTTTAACAGAATCACAATAAGATAATAATAATGAATTACGTTACAATGCGTAAAACGATCACAGAGTGACAGAATTCATAAAATTAACTGCGTCTGTGACCATTTTAAGAATTGTAACGTGATTTATATTCATCATCATCATCTTTCTGTCCTTGTCCCATTACTTGGGGTTGGCGCAACACGTTTTTTTTTTCATATTGTGATACAGCTAAAGCAGCCATTTAATGCTGGCACTACACATGGCGTATTTGTCAAAAATTTCGCGTTATTGAATCGAAATTTATTGTTCTTAATAGAAAGAAAGAAAAAAAAAGTATTTATTAGACTCACATAAGACAATACACAAAAAAATGGTTGATTTCACAATAAAACAAAAATTATATAAAAAAGTAAACAAGAAAAAGATAAAACAAATTAAATTAGTCCTGTACGAGGCCAAAAGGTCCCTATTTCAGCATGGTGCTGCTACATTTAAAAAAAAAGACACAGCGCTGGTATTCTGATAGGGCCCAAAGTGATGCCACGGTCAGATACGAATATAAATTTATACTAAAAAATAAAGTGTGCAACGTGCACAAACAGATTTAAAAAGTATTGTTATGCCTATTGAGATAAAGTTCACTTTGTCCTAATGGTAGAAAGCGACTATTTGCCCAGCCCCCGTAGCATGACCACCGTAGACAAGGATTTTTTTGACGGAAGAATCGACAAAATGACAGATAGTGCAAAGAAATCTGTCATTGTGTCGACACAATCTGTCATTTTGTCGATTCTTCCGTGAAGAACAAGACAAAGTGAACTTTATCTCAATAGGCTACGGGGGCAGATCCGCCAAGAGTTGTGCCACTATTAGACCACCAGGCCTAGCCAGCAGCGCAAAGGAGGCGCGCAGGGTATTAACTAGTCACATTGGCTGAAATCCGTCTCTCATCTCTCATGTGATGGTTCCTCTATGCTCTGCTTATCTCATCTTTGGTGGAAACCGGACCTTGGATACATCCAAACACGAATCGTGCGACGGCTTTGTCTGCAGTAAGCCTTAGTACTAACTTTCAAATACTGCATCCATTACCGATCTATTTTAGATTCAAAACAGACGATCTAGATTAGATGATTGATTGGATTATTTTTAAAGTTCATTCGATTATTCTTATAGTTGCCTATTTTTAGAGTGTTGTTACAGCATTAATGTGGAAAAAATAAACTTACCCAAGTACAAGATCCTGGTCGAAAGTTGCTTTTAGTAAGTATTTGTTAACCTTTTGGCTTGTTCATCTTAATTATTGGGTTTTACCGTAGGTAGGCACTATTGGAAGGATCCGTTTCATGAAATTTTGCGTCTTTTCTGAGCTCTATTACCAGTAACTAACTGTGTTGTTTTTTACTTGAACGAAGGATTTTAAATTACATGCAAAAGAAGGGTTTAATTCCCGGGTTGTGCAAATTGTTATCGGGTGTTTCCCTCAGGAATTTCTCGAAAGCAGCCACGGAGTCCAGATTTGTGCCTGGTTGATGGCAATGGGCTCGCTCTCTATGACATGGGACGTAGACATAACTGGCGAAATGTAGGTGCACTATTAGTTACACCTCTGCATAACCCTTGATTACACGCATGATGTTATATGTATGTATTTTCTTCTAACTATGTAAGACTTACACAACACTATATCGTAAACTAGCTGATAAGCTTTTCCTGATACGGCACGTTTTTCTTGGTCCTTGCAATCGTTAGTACTAATTGTGAAACCAGAAATCTCGTGGAGATTGTGCGGAAATAGTGAGCCTTTGGACCACTTATGAGCTTAGCTTATTAACGAGATCACATCTCGGTATCTCACATCTAAGCAATGGTTACAGGTATCTAGGTACATTTGTTTGATACTTGCTACAGAACAATTAAATACTATACAACTTATACAATAAATTACTATTTATTTCAGTTTCATTTAGCGAAAAACTACCTTATATCGGCGGAAAATGGTGTCTTATATATTTTTATCGATAAATATCGAACATTTTTCAAACGTTTATCATATTAATCTCTCTAAGGGGATGTCTTCATTCTCTTGCCCTTATCCCAATTCATTTGGGGTCGGCGCAGCATGTCTACTTCTTCCAAACTTCTCTATTACTCGTCATATCGCCAGACACCTCCTTTCTTGCCATATCATTCTTTACACAGTCCATTCATCGTTTCTTTGGTCTTCCTCTACTCTTATACCCATCCGCATTCATACTCAAACCTTTCCTCCTGACATTTCCCTCATTCATCCGCATCATATGCCAATACCACATCAATCGATTACCACTCAACTTTTCATTCACCGGAGACTTCGTCTTATGTACTCATTTCTTATTTTATCAATTCGCGTAACACCACACATCCCACTTAGCAGTCTCATCTCAGCCACATGCAAATGCCTTTCATTCATCTTTTTTGTGGGCCAACATTCTGATCCATACAAGACAGCAGGTCTAACCATTGTTTTATAAATCTTCCCCTTAAGTTTAAGGGAAATCCGGGAATCGCAGATTGTTCCCGTGACCTGCCGCCATCAGACGTTCAAACTCTAAGGGGATGTATTTTCAAAAATCCTGCCCTACCGCTCCTCATCACTCTGAAACTCTATTTGTGGTGTAGACTATGCTTTATCTGTTAGGGAAAAAAAGATTTTTCTTAACTGGAGAGGATTATAAAGTCAGTTTAGACACCCGAAAACAATAAGACTTCAAATGGAAACAAAAAAACAAATACTAAGTTGGCGTTGTGTAGTTCTCTTTGTATTATTTAAACGTTTGTTAAATACTTAGTGTCAAACAAAGCGCTATGCTTCCACGTTTATTGTGCGAACTGCCAGTCTGTGGAATTCACTGACGGTTATTCTGTTTCCTGATCATTATAATCTGGATCTATTCAGAGTTCGAGTGAATCGGTTTCTTCTGACTAGAAGGTGGAGCAGACTTGACTCTGCTCCACCCTAGGCCACATCATCGTTCACATCAGTTGAATTGCGGCCAAACACAAGCCTATACAGGCTGTAAACAGACCCTTCACATAGCCGTCAACCAAGTATTTTGTGAAATCACTCAAAGCATTGTGCTGATGGATGGATTGAATAGTACGGGAGTCGTGGAGGTGTGTAAAGTAAAAATCTTACATTAAAAACATGTATTTAAAAAAAAACTTGTGAAAAGGTTGGAACTTTGACCCCCAATGTCTCCGTAACTAGAAGGTTCCCAAATATGGTCTGGAACAAAAAAATGATTTCAAAGACGAGGAGAACAAGTACCTTTTGGTTATTTTAAGGGTCTATTTATACCCTTCATAGTATTAAAAAAACAAAATTAGGTTATAAGCGTTTTAATATTTTGAATAGTTTCTCTGATTGTTATTCGGAGGATCAGTCTTTGAAAGGATCTGCGAAACGTCTCATCATCTGCCAAGGCTTTTCCCAACTCGCCTGCCAGTCTAGCCGGATGCAGCTGGATATCAGTATCAGATCTTCAAAACGTCTAAACCTATTAATTTCAACCAGGTTTCTATTCGTGACTTACAGAATTTATTAGTCTGCTTAGCAGAAGGCACCTTGACAAAAAATCATTACAGCTTAATAGTTAGTGCTTAAAAATGTAAAAACAGATTGATTAACTAGACACGATTTTAACACGGTTTTGTAAGACTAGCTCTTAATTTAATCGTGTATTTTTATACTTATAATTATTTCGGTAGCTACGTGTAGCGTCATCATTGAATTTGTAAGGTTTTATTTGAATATACGGTGCGGTGGCCCAATAGTGGTGGCCCCGACTTACGAACAGTAAGTCGTGGGTTCGAACCCAGCCAGGCGCATTACTTTGTGTAATTTATTTAATCACCACTGCTCTCAAAACGGTGAAAGAAAACATCGTGAGGAAACCGGCATATCCTAGAACCAAAAATTCGAAGACATGTGACATCTACCAACCCGCACTGGGCCCGCGTGGTGGATTATAGCCCATTCTCTGTCATGGAGAGGAGGCCTGTGTCCCGGCAGTGGGAACATTATAGGCTGATTATGCTATTTAAATATAGCTGTAGCAGTGAAGAATACGGCAATTTTTTTAGAGCTATTATCCAGTTGGTGTATGTCGTTTGCACTGGTTGATATAGTGCCACTTGGGAGGGGTCTATGTCCAGTTGTAGGTGTTTTGTGACTGAAATAATGATGATAATGAAATCGGCGCGAGTTCCTACATTAATCATCTTCACCACGTGAATTAGGGGAGCTCGTGGCTAAATAGTAACAGCCACTCGGGTCGGTCTTCAGGTTAAGCCACGCTTACCAAGGTTGATCCGTTGATACCAGTCGTTATATACGGAGTTTCCTCCGTGCCTCGTAAAGCACGTTAAGCCGTTGGTCCCGCTGTCTTTGACTGACCCATTTAGAAATGGTCTGCTCCAATCAGCACTAGGTCCGCTTGCTGGGTTCAAGCCCAAGTCAGCTCATAACGAAGAAAGTTCTGTCGCAGTAGAGTGGTGTATATAGTTGGTATACATTTCGCCTGTTATGTTTAAGTCCCATGTAATAGGGGGTGAGCCTATTGATATTAACAGAGTACAAATCCAGAACCGTACACCACTCACCGTGTACTCTGTACTGAGAAATTCCTGATGAAAAAACCCAATAACACTTTGCCCGACCCCCGTATCGAACCCAGGACCTCATGCTCAGCAGTCGCGCTTGCGACTACTCGACCAGCGAGGCAGTCATATGATAGTCATAGGCAGTTATATGCTGGATATGCAAGTGTTTAGAAACATCCTAGCACCATAAATAAAGTGTTAAACGCTTTTTGTTACAATTATCTTAAAAAACTAAAGATGCCAGTGATCTTTGTCCCGCCTATCGCGCCGAACAACCAAAGGTTAATGAATATTTTTTTGTGAATGAACACCATGTTGCTAATGTACTCGTATATTAAGTGTAAAATGGATTTTGTAATTCCATAGGTACTGGTAGGCAGTGTGTGTCCGGTCACGATTTTAAGAAGTAACGCTGGTTAGCTTCCTGTTTTTTAAAAGCCCTTGAAAGTAAGCCAGGAAGAAGGATCTTCATGTGCTCTGATAATAACCTCATTTGAATTTTTTCTACGTCCTCCAAGAGATTAAACAAGCTTATGGCAACATTTTTTAAAAAGGGGTTTTAAATATACGTGTGACGTCATTTTTTATTTCGTATTTTTCGCAGCAAATCCTTTTAATTGACACCCATATCATGGCGATGCATACAAAATAACTAGTCCGCCATCTTTAGGAGTCCGCCATATTGGATTTAGAATGACGTTACGTAGCTAACAATGCATTGTCATCCATACTAAACGTATAATAAAAAAAAAACGATTAAAATTTTTACGTAACAAGTTAAAAACAAAACTTTCAAAGTAATTTCAACTAAAATGTATTGGTCTTACCAGATAGGGTGTCTGTTAAAACTAAATCTGAAATATGCAAAATTTCAGTTCAATCCGTTTTAGATAATCCGTCTTAAAATTCAGTCTTCTTTCTTTCTTTTTTTTTCGTTTGATTAGTGCTTAACCTGATTTCAGAGTTTTTACGCCGCCTGCCTTAAAATTCAGTTGCAAGATTTCATCTGAATAAACTAACAAACATTGCAAGTTAAATAAAAGTTAGAAAAAAACTACAGATCAACGCCACGATATACACACTTAAGTGTGTATATCGTGTGAGTGTTACGCTAGCGGCTACGGATAAAACAATTTGCTTAGAGCGTGCCGCGAGTTACTGCGTTGCGATTAGCGTCGCCAAGCAAACGAATGACGCACGCGCATGTCGCTTGACACAAGTCGCGCCTGACATCGTGAACGGTTCGTAAAACTGCGTTAAGCCCGCCATAGACGATAGGTTATGATATATATAAACCGACCTCGCTTTGTATGAGCTTCCCGTACAATAAGAGGTCAGCGTACACTGGTTTTGCATAGCTTGATAGGTCGTCGTGCGTACACTCATACAATACATGAACGTGTATAGAAGAAAACTGCACAGAAAACGGAACCGAACCGAACCGAACCTGTCCTTTGAAAGGATTTCGGTTTTACATTAAAGTTTTACACGCACATTTAAAACTGTCATGCACAACCTATCGTCTATGACTGGCTTTAGTTTCGTCTTACGCATGGTTCAAATACGGTGTCTTCAGAAAAAAAACAGTTCACCCATATAATTCACCTTACAGAAAAAAACCTGCGTGCTCTATTTTCTTAGATTAAATGCCGTTGATCAGTTGAAGATTTACGAGCCGATTCATGGCACACAACCTTAACCTAAGTACAGAAATTGAATCTATTTGAAAAGTTATATTATCCGATTTTGGCGCCAATCGCACAGCTGTCACGCTACCGCGCGATATCGGCACGTGTATCTTTAGAGTAATGTATGGGAGATGTTTAAAATTAATGTCTTTGGAATCGTTGTGAAATAAGCTAACACATTGTGAATGGCTTAGTCCAGTTTACAGCGACAATCTAGATCAGTGACAGCCTAGATAGACATAACAAAAGACACATTTAAATTCTTCCTCTCTTCTCTTAATTTTGCTATGTTCGTCATCAATGAGGATCTCTTTATACAGGGTGTAAGAAGACTCTTAACGAAGCCGTCAACCAAGCATTATGTACATAAAACTTAGTAACTTTACGCAAAAATTATTGCTGGGTATCGACTTTTTTTTTTGAGGTGAATAGTCACGTTTTACGTTAGAACTCTACGTGACGCACTCAAAACATTGTGCTGGTGAATGCATTGAATAGTACGGGGGTCGTGGACGTGTTTACAGTAAAAAATTTACTTTAAAAACATGTATTTAAAAAAAAAAAACTATATATTATGCTTATGCTATGACCCCCAATATCTCCGTAACTAAAAGGTTCCCAGGTATGGTCTAGAACAAAAAAAATATCGCAATGACGGGGAGAACAAGTGCCTTTCGGCTTTGTTAAGGTTCTTGTTACACCTTTTATTTTAAGTTACCATATTAAGTACACACTGCGGAATACAATAAATGATTGAATATTGAAATAAGGTGTTTCATAGATATCTAGTTTTACAAATGCGTGACTTCTTTTATTGATTTAGACACGGATATTATAAAAATCTAGCTTTTTGTTTACTTAAATGCATATTAAAATAAATCAACTATGTCTTCCTTGCATCGTTTATTCTAGTTTTTATGTATCATCTATTAGTTCTGTTTAGTTTTGCAACGCATGTTAATTTTCACACTTCTGTTTCCTAGGTTTTTACAGAGTGTGACGAATAATGAAACGTTTAGGAATATTAGTTTTTAAATTGTTATGGTCACTAACGTTAACATTAACACAAGAAACGGGATACTTACCATGTCTAGTCTACTGTTTGTTTTGAGTTCCCGATATATCGGCGCTGTTGCAAGCAGCATGATCACGGATAAACTGAAGTTATTGCGTGTGGGTGTTTATGAGCAGACAAATCGGTCTACCCTCTTTCTAGTTCGTTTTTTCTAACTCGATTCTAACCTCTCGCCTATCGTCTTTCTCGTTCTCTTCTTCTCGTTTCTCGGTTCGAATATCCCATTTCTAGTGTTAATGATAAGTTTAGGAATGAAAGAATAGTAGCACCATGCTATTTATATTTATTTTGTGTGCAGTTGATGGAGGCTCTCCGTCTGTTACATTGTACAGTTGGACAAGCTATTTGTTATACCGGCAAAAACTTATAGTCAACAAAACAAAATACTACACTGTCAATATACAGCCCCAACACAAGTACTATTGTAACTTACGGGAACTGCCTCAGTTTATGTATGACACATTGTTTTGAAATAAAATATTTATTTTTGTATTTTTTTAATATGACAGTGAGTTTATCCGTGATCATGGCGTTTGTAACAGCGCCGAAATATCGCGAACTCAAAACAAATAGTAAACATGGTAAATATCCCGTTTTCAGTATTAATGATAGTGTTAGTGACCATCATCATCTGCCTAGCCTTTTCCCAACTATATTGGGGTCGGCTTCCAGTAAGTGACCATGTCAGTTTAAAAACTTATACTGTCAATATGCATTTTTATTTAGTGCTTAATTTGTATTTTTTTAAACTGCATGCAGAGGTCAACCTCAGGGTGATGCAAAAACAAAACAACACTTGCAGCGAAATAGAAAAAAATAACCTTACAACTGTTTAAGCTTATCTAAAGCACAATTTAAGACAGTGACACTCACAACATCGTTTCAAAGTAGATGCAAGCATAGCCTGTATACCAAATAGCTTGTTCGACTGTACTTATACGAATACATAACTGACGAAATGTAGGTGTACCCACTAAAAGTACAACTCTCTGCCTAACCCTTCGGGGATTACGGGCGTTGTGTTATGTTATGTGAATGAAGCTCATCTATAGAAATATCGATTTGGGTTCCATTTTACATTCTATAGTTTCATTTAAAAAAAAAAATTAACTTTAGAAGAAGCAGTGTCAATATTCCATTGCAATTATGATGCTGACAGTCTCTGAACGCGGTTTAGATGTACTAATTGTGTCCGATTGGTTGGAGAAATTCACCTTTTAGACTTGAAAATCAGTTAAGTTTTCAATCATGGCGCTAAAAAAAAAATGTGGCGTTAAACATTTTGTTTCAAAATGGTCTATTTATAAATATTACGATTACCGATGATCGTTGAAACCAATAATCGTTTACAAGCAAAAAAATTTATTGAGAAAAATCACAAGATTAATTATCTAATAAATACATTATGATGTTGCAAAATTATACATTACTTTTTTTTTTAATCATCATTATAGCATCTTCTATTTTATAACACTTCTGTCAACAGTACCGATTTTTTATTCGATTCTTCATCAAATATCGTAAATCGAATCGATTTCCGCGTACGTAATGATCCCACGCTTTAATTAACAGCTCTTGATGGGATCAATTAACGATTTTTTATCGATCAATCGGTTCATGATCGGTTGTTTATGATGATGTCGTGTACATCTGAAGGCTCCGAAGTCTAAACGGAACTTGTTCGTGTATAAAATGATGGGTCGTTGGTTTTTGGAATCATTTTGATTTTGGTTGGTCCCTTGAACTCACAGCAAAGCGAGCAAGCCCTTTTGTCAGTAAGTTAGAACAAAAATCAATAATCTTTAAGTACTTATAAGGCGATTCTCACTCGACACCGCTGGACCGCGCGGAGAAGTGTTGAGCGCCGCTCGTCTGCGCGGGCGTGCGGTGACGTGTATTAGTATCAACGGATTTCCTACCAGCCAATTCGACGACGTGAGATCTGCTTCACCGCCCGACCGCGCGGAAGAGCGGTGTCGTATCAGAATCGCCTTTGAGAACATTTTGAGCTGACTACTTCTTGGATTAGGGGTATAGGTATTAAGACCTCTAGACCAATTTACGTAACTAAAGAAGATCTTTAGCCGTGCAGTTGTAGTTGCGATAAAAACAACGCTTTTCATAGTGTCTACCGCTGATAGATGCGATGCGCAAAACTTGAACGTAACTATAATTGTACCGCAAGTCCCGGACCTGATGGGCGAATCTGTTTAATCTGCTATGAACTTTTCATGTTAAAAAACCCGCTGTACATCCACTATAGGTCTTTACAGATGAAATCGCTATCGGTAATTTTTTTCTTAGTAAAAATTATTGCGTGATTTCACTAATTTGATGAAGTTTATAGGTGATCTGCCTATGAGTTACTGATGACGTCAAACCACTACTCGTACCTTAACCGTTCGTTAATAGTCAAAGCTACGCCAAACGTTATTGAAAAGCTCATAATTAAGCGTAGCCACACATAAAACAAAGATTCTTGTATGATATAGTTTTACTTTATGGTTATTGCGAATTGGCAAAACGGTTCGTTTCATCTTTAACTTGTAGGTAAGTGCCAGTTAATGGTAGAGGCCTACAGGTTGTTAAATGGGTAGCCCATAAAATTATATTCTTTGATCCTTTACCTAATTATAATTGGCGGTAAAAACCAATCAAAATTAATTGAAACCATCATTTTAAACACATTCCATTTTTGAGCTTCAAAAGATCAAAAGTTTTCATGAATTTTAGGCAGATTTTTTTTTAACTAAAAGAAAACTAACTATTATAATGATGTTACGGCTAAAAGCCGACGTAGGACTACCTAGGTAAGGAAACACCTAATTTTAACCAACTGCTACCGGCCGCACTTAGTTATAGTCGGCTACAACTAGGCGTAACCGTTATTCGGCTCTTAGCCATAACATACATACGGAATGAGGATCCTTATTGTTATTTTATGTAATGCAACATTTATGTACCATCTATATCTATTCATATTATTATTCTAAACAAATAAAAATATTTGATTTGTTTTTAACAAATAAACGATAAAATAAATTAAAGTAACTGAACATCGCTGGCACGGAAAAACTCCTCCTCGACGCTGTCAACTGGTAACGTGCTCAAAAGGTTGGCGGCGTTGCCACGTTGTATAGCAATGGTTAGCCTCTGACAAAGGTAAAAGCCAGCCTTTAGGTCAAGGGAAGCGCCAAATAGGCATTTGAAAATTACAAGCCCATATTTTAATCAACCTGTATTTTCGTAAGGCTAAGTACACACGACGGCCAATCAAGCTATACAAATTCAGTTTATCCGGATCTCTCATTGTATAGAAAATCTATACAAAACGAGGCCAAGTTATACTGGAAATGTACAGCCTTATGTACCGCCGTGTGTACACCCTTGATTTCTCCCTTTCAATGGCCATCTCTGGGTAATCTCCCACAAACTTATCTAAGTCATCACGTCAGCGTTTCCAAGGCCTCCCTCGGTGACGACACCTCTCTTCTGGAACTCACTGCGGTACGAAAGATATGCTCTGTGGCGCCATCCCTATCTACGATTGGCCATCAAAAGGTAACCACATTCCTAAGATATCACGAATTGCCAAAGTTCCCAGGCCTTTTCTACGTGCAAAAGTAGACCTTCGTGGAAATCTAAAGTATATTATTCATTAAAATAAACCTTAAACCTTGACAGTAGACGTGATGTTATAAAATGATTAATTAATTTAATAAGCAATAGTATGAGAACGATGAGCACTAACCCTTATCTGATGCAGAATAAATGATGTCAGTTGTTCGTGAAATAAGATTGTAATAGGATTTGGCCTAGATTTGTTTTTATTATAAATCTGTTTAGGCTATCTGATGATGGATGATGGACTTATTTGTTTTTTCAATGAAACAAAATCACTTTTTCTAGGTTATCATGGGACTTAGACAAAGTGAGTGACGGAAAAGTCTAAAGCTATTGAAAGGCTTAAGCTAATTTTGTTTGAAAGTCTTAGAAATAAAAATCGCTTTGAAATCGAGTTTCACTCACCCTCAGAAACCCGAAATACGAAATCATTTGAGTGCTGGTGGATGCTAAAATACTAGATGTTCTACGTATGATTCCAGATACTTTGAAAGCGATTTTCACTCACCCTCAGGAATCCAAAATCATTTGAGTACTGGTGGATGCTAAAATACTAGATTTCTACGTATGATTCCAGCCTTCTTCAGGAAGACAATCAAGGAAGAAAAAGTTCTAGAACTCCTTCTTGGAAAAATCGTGTTTTTTTTCTGCATTTAACTTCGTACTTTATCTACCAAATGTTTAATAACGATGACACTATTACTTCCAAACCTTCGAAATGACCTTACAGACGTCCAAAACAAAGAATTCACATCTAAATCTTCCAGGCAACTGAAAGTCAAAGCGTGACACTACACCAATAGAAATATCCTAATTGGTTCATACAAATGAGATCAGCACATAGACAGATTACAAAATCGTGAACACACGGTATCTGATAAAAACTAATGAAGCCAGATACATATTGTTCATTTGCCAAATTGATATAATGCAGACCTTCGGTGATGACCTACTTAGGATCAAGGATGCAGAGCAATTTTGTTATAATCACGATAACTGTGAGGTACGCAGTCTTGCTACATATTTGATTTAAACACAATCATAATATTTTGACAGATGTACGAAGGTTATATCGAAGCATTCTTATCATAGGCAGCCTTGTTCCACTCTCTATTGAGTATAAGCCTCCCCTCTTTAGTACCATGCCTGCCAGGCCTGTGTGGGTCTCAGCGAGGTCTTCCCAGCGATCTTCTTTCTTTAGGTATCCAATAGCTTTTTATTTATAAATAAATGCAGATGACGTCATTCTTCGTCTTCTTTTCGCGTGGTTAGTGCCTAACCTGGTGTCATGCTGCCATGCTGGTTTCGTATCTTCACGATATTTTCCTTCACCGGAGCAAGTTATAATTTTACATTATCCACATGAATCCAAAAGAACAGAGGTGCGTGTCTTGGGTTCGAACTCGAGACCTATGACTTGGCTGTCCGACGATCAGACCACTAGGCTATCACTGCTGGGACGTCATGCTTAATAATAAAAAATAATGAAGCCTCAAGAAAAACAAAAAACGACAATCAATTAAGCTGCAGCAACATAGTCACGGTTTACAGAATTTCAAGAGTCGAATCTAGGAACCAGGTAATTACAAAGGCGCCACTGTGCTATTTAAACAGTTCGCAATTATTGTAACTATCAAAGAAAATGCTACGATCTTAGCAGCGCTTGCGCAGAATGAAGAGGGCTTAGTAAGCTCGTTACGTTTGAAGTTTAGCCACAAACTAATAGATGGCGTTAGTTATGACCATTATGATAAGAAGTTAAATACATAATATTATGTCATACAAGGTGTAATTGAAATAATTGAAGACCTAAAAACGTTGTACTCATAATTGTGAACCCTATTTACCAAGAGATCAACACTGAAACCAAAACAATTACCATGGCTGCTCCATCCAATTGATCGCTTTTCAGGTTTTTAGTTAAATATTTTACTCTTTAATGATACAAATGTCTCTCAGTTTTGGACTTTTTTCAAAATATGGAAACTACATCTAGCATATCTGGACAATCCAATTCCTTACAATTCATAAAGACTGCCTTTGTCTACCCAAGTCATGAGCTTTTTCAAAAAGCAGTTCTTAACAAAAGAGACAGAACGAGTGTTGCTATCTACAAATACATGGTGTATTCACTTCAAGTTCTTATGACCCACGTCGGCTGAAAAGGGTTGTGTTGGAGACGGACCATACGATGGTCGTCCAAAGTATAAGTGCAGAGATATACAATATACATTGGGACGCAGTGGTGCAACCTTATGAATACCTGATATCATTATTTTACTTCTAACATTTTTGACATTATCATCAAACATCAATGGATTCTAACATTTAGACAGTTCAGAGACATTGCGATATCGCATTACCATTCAATCTAAGTAAGTAACCGTTGACAAATCTATATTCCCTCAATTACGTTTAATATATTACCATCATCTTGTATCTCAAACTTGGCTAAGAGTGCATCCCATACATGGGCATGATGAGTTGATGCCTTGGCGATACGACCAGTTTTTTAAACTGAAGACAACTAGAGTTTACCTTTTAAAGTTTGTGATGTTGTCTGATTTGTACCTTTTTATTCAATTCGATTTAAGAAAATGAGGAGCTTCTTTTAATATGCATGAAGTGTGAATGGTCCTAAGGAGGTTATTTTTTGTTTAATTGCCGTTGTTTTTAGAATGATGCTTAATATAATCTTACAGTTAGTGTACTGACGTAAAGGTCGTATTACAAACATAAAAGTGAGGATTTGAATATTTTTTCATGTGTTTCCTTTTGAGCATCGTCTTTTAAACACAATTCTTGTCGAGTTTTCATGCAGGTAAGTTAGATGAAATGACAAACTTAAATTGCTTTTATCGCGATCTAGGAAATAAAGTAAGTAGTTTCAGTTAGGTATTCATCAAGAGCGGATTCCTGCGCCCTTAAACAGGTTCATCCAGATCCAGGTCCACCTTTTACGAAGCCTTCTAACGCTCCGTCTTCCCTTAAGTGATTAATGCATCATTCCAGAACCATTTCGTAAAAACTGTATAGTCCAAGCTAACTCATCATCTTCCTGTCCTCGTCCCAGTCTATTTGGGGTCGGCACCACACTTTTTTTTATTCCGTTCTCCCCTGTCAGAGGTCACGGCATAATTTACTACTTTCTCTGTCATATCATTCCTCACACAATCCATCCATCTTTTCTTTGGCCTTCTCCTTCTTTATTCATCAACATTCATATCCATCACTCTTTTAGTCACATGAGTTTCATCCCTCCTCATTACATGGCCATACCAAGACGATTTACATGAAGACCTCGTGGCTAAATAATAACAGCCACTCGGATCGATCTTTAGGTTAAGCCGTGCTTGCCTAGGTTGATCTGTGTATGGGTGAGCACCCATTACATACCGAGTTTCCTCCGTGCCTCGGAAAGCAAGTTAAGCCGTTGGCCCGGGTGTCATTTGTAGATCTTTGACAGTCGTTAGGTAGTCAGTGGCCCAAAAAATCTGACAACCAGTCTTACCAAGGGGTATCGTATTACCCAGTACTAACTGGGTTGTGGAGGTCAGATAGGCAGTCGCTCCATGTAAAATACTGGTATTCAGCTGCATCTGGTTAGACTGGAAGCCGACCCCAATATAGTTGGGAAAAGGTTAGGCAGATGATGACTAAGACGATTTACTTTCTTTAATTTTTTCTCTAACAGAAGCCACTTTCAAAGTCCAAGCTAAGTCTAGAGGTTAAAAGGAAGCTGTTAAAACACAATGTCTAAGGTGTCACGCTTCCATTTGCAATTCCATGATGATTTCGGTAATATTCGTAGCGCCATCTATTACATAAACCATGAACAAACAACAAGATTATTAACATAATAAAATTTATTGGCGTGGAACTATTAGAATGAAGTCCTAGGTTCCATTTCCAGGTGGGTCAAAGTGTGATATGATTTTTCTGTCAGGAATTTCTCAGCCACGGAGTCTGGATTTTTGACATAACATAGTTGGGAAAAGGCTACTAAAAATACTGTTTCTATGGCCTTCTGTAAAAGCTTTTACACGAGCAATCTATGGTGATCAACTACACTAAGAGAATGCTGGATGTGTGCGCGAACAACATAATAATGCTTTCAGGATGTTGTTGCGACTGCCCCGTTTCTGTAGCGTCTCAAAAATGTTTGCCGAGACCTACACAGATGGCTTCCAAGCCGCAAAAAAACTGCTTCGTTGGAGTGCAGAGTGCGGAGTAGTCGCAACAACTATCATTAAAATCATTGGTCAATCGTGATCATTAAAAAAGATGAACAACCTTTTAGGAATCATTTAAACCACCAAAATAAGGACAATAGTAAAAAAATAAAAATAAGAAAAACGCGTTAGATAGAGCAAAAAAGTCAGCTAACGAAAATACACTAAAAATGTTGGTTACCCAATGATTTTAGGTCAAAATAAAATCATTTTAATCAGTGTTTTTTTTGCTCGGATATCTTTGGTTAGACGTACAGAACGCTGTGTTAAAATTTATCCATCTATTTTAATGGAACTTTATATATTATTTTTAGTATATGCGAAACCTGAATACAGTTTGTTCAGAATAAGTAACTGAATCGATTCCAATAATTTTTAAACCATGTTATATTTTTTCCCAAAAATATTTAAAAAAGTTAAAAGTTGGATACCGAGCGACTTTAAGTATCTATAGCAATAGTTTAGGTACCTACTGATAAATTATTATTATCAAAGAGCTCAAGACAGCGCGGGAGGCGCGCGCTGCATGGTGACCACGTTTTTGTGCGGACAACTAGGTAACAGCACAAGCTTATAACTTTGTGATTTTTCATGATACAGTTTTGAAATTTTGTACATAGATTCTTTACATAAAAATACTAGACACATGTTTCAGGTTTAGCATATACTAAAACTAATGTTGTATACTGAGAGCTATACTCCAAATATCAGGCATTTTGTGAGAAGGCTGATTAGGTAGGAAACACGTTTTCCTGCCTTGTCGTCCTTTGTTTAAATTATTTTGAGATCAATGTTACTAACACTAGATGACTGGAATATAAGCTGTTTGTAATACTATCAAAATATGGATCACTGTTGTCTAAAATAAATGTTTTTTTTTTTAAATGGTTTACGATTGATTCATTTAATTAATCGTAAAATTATACAAAAGACGACAAATTATGATTGGGGTAGAATTGACATCTAACCAGGTGTAGCCGAATTATTAATAACAGCCAGATATTTTTCTTAGCGGACTGTATATGACGATTTGACGGGCAAGCAATAAAGTAAACTTTTTTGTAACAATTATAATTAAAAAGACAATTGCGATCTCTTGTTTCATTTGGAAATTAGGAAGGGTATATTAGTTGGTTTTTTTATTTTTTATTATTTCAGTTGGTTATTTTTTTTTTTATTATTCTAGTTGGTTTTTTTTTCTTCAACTGGGAGTATCTAATTATGCTATATCAATCAAACCCCGTACATCTACAAAGTAACAAGTCCTTTACAGCTATTTTACTTCGATGATTTAGATTTAATTTTAGGTAGCTATTTTTGAAAATTTCAGGTATTTCAGTGTAAAATGCCTGTTGAGCAACGGAGAATGTAATAAAAAAAAATTAGTTTAATCTTCACCATTACAAATTACAATTTAGTATGTACATGAAAATTATTAGGTACAATTGTTTTTTTTTTGTGGTGGTAATACAACCTGTTATACCTTTTTTAGGTAAGTTTATGTGTTTGTAAACAGAGTGGTTGGTGATGGGTTTAGGAAACGAAATAAAATCATTATGTTTGCATTAAGTCGTATATTCGTTGCTTCATTTCATATTTACAATTCTTAAAAACTAAATGTAACTTTTTTTATACATTTTCCATCTTACTCTATACTGTCCTTGCATTGCTGTATAAAAACTTATATCTATCATTTTTAACAGGAAGATTTTAATTTCACATTAGAAAAAAAAGAGTTTTATACAAAGATTTGAGATCACATCATTAAGAGAAAGAGAGACAGTATTTTTCTATATAAACAAAAATAACAATATTATTAAAAAATATCATCACAAGTATCGGTTCACAGCAAAATATTCGTTATTTATACATCTTATACCAGTGAATGATGGCGGAGGGTAGTTCGATAAAAGAAGGTGCGAAAAAAAAATGAAAATAATAAATATGATGTTCAAATAACAAAGATTAACGAAAATTGTATTAACGACTGTGCAAATCAAAACATTTTACTATTTGTTTGAACGGTTGTTTTAGACACTAAGAAAAAATAGTAAACAGTTACATTAATTTTTATAAAAAATTAACGTAATTATTTGTTTTTTCAGTGCCAGATATTTTCACTTGTTTTATTCAAAGATTTTTTCCACAATTCCTGTTCTACATTTGCACAGTCATCACCTCCATACATCACCACGAGGGTATCCATCTTAGTAGCGGTATCCAGTCTGGGAGTTGAAGTTTCCTGATCCGGATCCCCTGCCTCCTGCGTTGGGGGCGAGATACTGACGAGAGGCGGCACCTCCGAAGCCACCCGCACCTGCACCACCACGGCCAGCGCCGGCACCACCGAAACCGGATCCAGCTCCACCATGGCCAGCGCCGGCTCCACCGAAACCGGATCCAGCTCCACCGAAACCAGATCCAGCGCCACCGGCACCAGCTCCGCCAAAACCGGAACCGGCACCACCAGCACCAGCGCCGCCGAAACCGGATCCAGCACCGGAGTAGCCACCAGCAGGTCCGGATCCATAGCCGTTGCCGCCGGCGCCAGCGCCCTCACCGCGGTAGGTACCTGGAATAGGGAGATTTTTGGTTGAGAGAATATCATAGGGATCATAATAACTGGTATTCAGCTGAAAACCAGGGTAGATTTCATAGTTGACAAAGTTGAGAATGGTGATGAGGTCTCATCTTAACAAACCCTAGAGACTGTAAAGTTTAGAGCTCATATAGAAAAGTATTTGACTAAATGTTGACTGAAATGACACTGCACCATAACCTGGCGATGTGACTTAGAGTATCCAGCTTTTAGGAGAACAAACGGGTTTGAATGATGGATTTGAAATGGTGCATCAATTGACCTTTTGTAAGTTCCTGTGAAAGATGTCGTCAACAGCTTCATAAAGTTAAATTCTAATATAACAATATTATAATATCAGACATTGCTTATTACAGTGAATGTTCTCAATATATCAGCATCAACATCAAACAACGTAATTTATGTTCAAGCTGTCGTTCTCAGGGCATTTCACGCACCGAGTTCACAAGCCTAATGACTTACAGATTGGCTGCCAACATCGACCAACAAGCCAACGTTCTTAGCAACAAGTTCATTAGAAATAGAGCGTTGGAAGTTGGCGTTGGCCGGGAGCGGTCAAATGTTTGCCTTGTAAAGGGCATTCAGGTTAATGATATTCAAATCTTATTCGTCTGGCTTTTTGCTTCCTAAACTGTGTGAATTTAACAAAGGAGTTATTTTACTACTAAGAAATCCTTGCATTTTTTATTGTACTCACGGCGGCCAATCAAGCTATACAAAACCAGTTTATGCGGATCTCTCATTGTATAGTACGAGTACATCTATACAAAGCGAGGCCAAGTTATACTGGAAATCTACAGCTTCATGTGCCGCCGTAGGTACCACAGTATTTAACTAAATATTCTTATTTCAAGCTCTTATTTCCTTCTTAGAACATAATTATGCTATTTAAGACACCGAAAATTGGGATATTACTTAAACAGTCTTGCAGGCTATGTCCACATAAATGATGGTTAAAATGATGTGTATTTAAAATGACCTTTTGTTATTGTAGTTACAAGTGGGGCATATAATTTGTGTTCATTTTCAATTACGAAATAATTCTGTAATTTCGATCACGCACATAATATTCATGTATTGTTTACTTTGGAGGCCGTAAAGTAAGCGTCGCGTGCAAATATTGTAATTGTGGGGATGTTTATTTTAAATTGTTGTTGTTTAGTATGTTTCTCATTGTTGTTGTAAATTGGTTGCCTTTGAGACTTCTGTTGTATTTATTTAGATCTGTATCTTTAAAGTTATCTCGTTTGTAAATTGTGATGCATCAAAGTCTAGATAAATGGCAAGCTTTCAAGCCTTTTCGTATTTACATAAGTTTTTCGATGGCTTATATCAATTCAATGCTTTTTGAGTCGTCTATCATCGCTGATAAAATATTACTTTGTCTAGTTTTGAATTCTTACTTGTCTTCGAGAGTTCGTTCGAATGTTGAGATGGATGTGTGGAGTGACAAGAAAGGCTTTATTCATTCTAAGAAATGAGTATATTAGAGGAAGTATGAAAGTGTTACAGAAAAATTTAAAGAAAGTCATTTGTCTTGTTATGGACATGTAGTAAGAAGGGATGAAACGCTTGTGACTAAAAGAGTAATGGACATAAATGTTGATGGATGGAGAGGGAGAGGTAGACCAAACAAAAGATGAATGGACTGTGTGAGAAATAATATGAAAGAGAAAGGAGTAAATGATGTCGTGAAGTCTTACAGGGGAGAATGGAAGAAGAAACCGTGTTGCGCCGACCCCAAATAGAATGGGACAAAGGCAGGAAGATGTCTTCGAGAGTTTCAAATGATACGCAACAACAAAGGTTCTAATTTAAATCCGTCAGTATCTAGTGCCCAATGCATTATTATCTTAAGACAAAGTTCACTACTCAATCGCCTACTTCATAGCCATACTCGACTCATCGAAAGCTCCAAGGCTAGCACTGAACGCTCTCGTTACCGTTCGCTCGAATTATTTAAATTGTATCAAGTTATGCGAAGATGACCGCACTGCATGGGTATGCTGGTTCTAGGTTAAACGCAGCTTTACTTAATGAATGATTTGAGACACCTGAGACTTTTAATACACCTGTATATGTGGACGAGGTGGAATGCGTGGAGCGTTGGTGGGTTAGGGTAATAAATTGTATAACTTACCATCATAACATCACGCCTGTAAACCCCGAATGGTTAGGTATAGGGGTATTGATAGTACCTACACCCACATTTTCCGTGTTATGTTTAAGTCCTATTTAATAGGTGAGGCCTATTGCCATCAGATTTTTGACATCTTGGAGTTTTGTTCAAGAATTGTGTTCCTGTTTTACTTCTTTGGATCTTATGTTGTCGAAACGAGTCTAAATCTACATATTCTTGAAAATTTTGTTTTTGTAGAACGTCAGATTTAAAAAAAAGTATTTTCTATGAAATCTATGTCATCGATATGCTTAATATATTAAAACTCAACTAACTCCTCCTACTAGATGCAACTTACTAAATCAAAATCTTCAATTAAAGTTACATTACCATGACGTAATTATAATCTGACCATCTCAGAAATCGCATTTACTTCATTATCAGTAACTATCTTTCTTCTAACTAGCTCATCATTGACCTGTTATGTAAGTACTTTAGCTTTAGTAAGACCGCTAATCTGTCTGTCAGTTTGACAAGTTACGAAAAGATAGTCACAACGTTTTTGTGCGCATACTCTTTGCGTGAATGTAATGTTGCTTCTGAGATTAGAAAATTATTATGAAGTTAGAGGTAATAGTAATTATGGACGTGTTCAACTTTGATGACAGAATTGACATGAATCTGATTATCCAAGGTAATAAGTACTGAATTAGCCTCATTTAAGAAAGGTCTATTTTCATCAGTGGTGTGCTTTAGACTGATTGGATCTTGAAAACTTATGAAATAACATTGATCTAGAAAGAGAAAATATAAGTAATATTGAGAGCGAGTCTTTCATTGACTTGGAAGCCAGCTTTAACGAACTACGCAAAGAAACAAGAGGAGAAGATGATGTAAACAAACGCAATATGAATGAAGATAAAACAGAAGTCAACAGATTAATTAATCTTCTGACTCAAGCAACAAAATTGAATCATTATAAAGCTTTAGATAACAATCAAACACATTAATAAAATCTTCACGCTCTTTAACCGATGTTAGATCAAAGATCTGACTTCATTTTAGTTTCCCAACACGTTGTAAATTTTAAGATAATTAATATAGTGCGAAATATCTTGCCATCTAATGTTCCCACATTTTGAAACTATGAGAATGGTGAACAAAGCGCCATAACTGTTAACATACATGTAAAGTTCTTAGAAAATATTCTTTATTCCGCTTTGATATGTGTTGATAATATTAATATTTCTGACTTTAGACCTCCTTTGTTGAGAGTGGGAGAAAAATATGGTTGTAGTGATTTTTTCTGGTGCATTGTAAATGCAGGTATTGTGTTTGATACTTATGGCGCCTTATTAATAAATTGGTACATTTTTGTCCATGGTTATGTTGTGAAACGACCGCAAAAGAATTCACTAATTATGTGTCAATTTATAATTATAGACATCAATTTGAAAGGGATCAGTTACAAAGTAGATAACATATTGAGAAAAACATAAGCTGCTGGATTGTATTCATCAAAGAGGAAGTGATTATTTCGTTTATAATACTAATGCAATACTTGAATATTCTAAAGTTTACTTTCATTCCAGTCTAACATAAAGATCCCACAAACACTTTCGCTAAACCTAGCTAAAAGTTACAAAATGTAAAGCTCAGTGCACATCGGTGTCGCAACGCGTCATTATCTAGATGAAACCTTTATTACTGTAGCAGGAGTCATTAATATTCGCGATTACCGCCCATCTCCCGCAAGTGCACTCATTATGGTACGTTTGCTTTTGAGTAATTTGGAACTGCAATCGCTGGGACATGTGTTTTGTTGCAGTTTTCCATTTGTAACTAAGTGAGTTGCCTAATCGATTGACGTTGGTATAGACGAGTTGATCTAGTAAATTGGTCTATCCTATTAGTCATCGGAATACGATTTTGGGTTCCTGATTTTCAGCTTGGTAGTTTATTTATGCTGATATAGTCTTTCTTTTGTATCCGTTTCATTTATTATAGACCGTACGTTTTTTTTTCATTATTATCAGTTCACTATTGAGTATTTCGTTTAAAACATCATGAAAATTTTCAAACAGTGTTTTAACAATGAACGGAATTCATTGAAAATCCGCTATTCCCTCAAATTCTATAACATCAAATCACGGATACTCGATGTCATTCCGCGGTCTGCACTCAATAGACAGACTGCACATGTTTGACCTTTCGTTTATCGCTAGTCTGGATCATGTGCTCCACGCCTTACGGAGAGTGGTGCGGTCACGTCGTGACCCAGTGCGGGGCGCATTCGTATCGTCCTATATTGTTGAGAAATTGGTCATTCTTAGAGTCTGTGTGAATCGCGATAGTTGGTACAACGGAGTTTTGTTTATTGAATTGTATTGGTGTGCTTTGTTTGTCTTCCGTTGATAGTACTTGATTGAATACGTTAAAAATGGTTAGCTATCGATTTTTTCTTCTGACTGGGATTTATTGCTTTTACTGATTGCGCAGCGCACTTAAATAATATTATTCTTTAAAATAATTTGAATTAAGGTAACTTATTCATAAATTATGCTTTCAATGTTATCATAGGTTGATTCGACCCTCATAGGTGGTAGTGCAATCTAGTGCCCTTATTATCGCATTATTAAGAAATCGGTGATTCCGTGAACGACCGAGTGTGAATCGGGTTAATTGAAGCAAAGATTGTAGAGTAACCTTTGGAAGTACTACAGTTCATGTAAGCCGAGACATTAATATCATCGTCTTGAGCTATTGAGAAATTGGTCATTTTGCGAACTAGCTAGGTGTGAATTACAATGATTTGATGTTAATGTGATGGTTCGAAATGCCTCAGTGGGAGCGTTATATGGTTTTGGATTTTGCAATTTTCTTTAGTACCTACAGCGTATTTTGTATTATTTTAGGTTTTTGGAAAACATTAGAATAAATGCATGGGCTAACTTTCAAACACTTTTACAAATATTATGTTTCTCTCATGAAATAAGATCCAAAAAAACATAATAGATCATAGATACATCAAAAATTGTAAAAAGCCAACAAAATAAGAAATCCCACTGATTCAAAAACTCACTAACCCATAAACCCGAATACTCAAAAAGCGTCGAACCATTCGCAAACGCCTGAATCAATTCATAAGCGCAATCACCTCATCAAGATACGAAAATGATTATACACCATTGACGTTATCAAACTCATCTGTGCGTTCTCTAATCAATGTCCAAACTCGTCGCTCTGGTAACGCAATAGATAAATCTTAGGTTATTATCTTGACTTTTGGTTCTGGATTTGGTATTTGTTTTGAATTCAATTGTATTAACGGTTGGTTACTTGTATGGATTTTAAAATAGATCGAATATACTGTAGGAATTTATATGCAGGGGGTTGGATTTAAAAGGATTAGTAGTATCATTGAGTCTTTGCTATCGTCATTTGGGATAGATAAAAACCTTGGATTATAAGTGGCCCAAAAATAATGCCTTGGGGTAATCTTTACAAAAAGCTGTGTATAAGCAATGGCTGTAAAATATACAACCATAAGTTGGATACTGAAATCATTTGGATTTCTAGCACAGGATTGACATGAAAGTCAAACATAGGAAAAGGATCTTGGAAAAGAAATATTTTGACTGTAAAATGATAAAGTGACAGATTGAGTGAATAAATTGTTATACTGAATACCAAAACTTACTTCAGAGAAATATTTCTCACAGCATAATAATTATACGACTTAGTTACACTACATGTTTTATTATCACTAAGAATCTGTCATTAATCTTATATAGCCCTCAATTATAATCGAACAATTTCCGTCTTGAAATATTACACACTGAAAATTTATTAATGCTTGCCCAAGATCGATGATGATGCTTAGATGACCAGATTAAGTATCGGCGTTAGGAATATGATCGATTTGCTTTCAAACGAGTACTCGAACGCTCGTTAAACATCGATAAACTTGGAAGAACACACAATAGTGACAAAGCTGTCAATATCAAATGAAGTAGAAATACGAGTGATGCAATGAATCAGTCTAGATGTTCGTGAGAGGCCCTTACTATCACTTAAAACAATAGGATGTTTCGTTATAAAGATCGAGTTAAACTATACTAGGGAATACACGCCTACGAATACCAATTACAAGAGAATTCACACGCCAAGATAAACTGAAATATGTAGTTGCATACATCTGATTTGCAACTACATATTTCTCTCAAATTCTCAAACTTATGGAAACAACAAATTATTTACTTCGGAATTGTAAATGAAAATCCTATCAATATTTATTGAACTGACCATTTCAATATGTTATGTGGGATAGTCAAGAATCCACATTTCGCAAGGCTGAGAAGATCTGCCTTCAAATATGGCCGCACACATTATGACTGCGTTCTAACCCAATATTTTACATTTTAAAGTCTATTTATGGTCAATCAAAGGCAAATAGTTTGATTTAATTAGTACATCTGCTTTTAATTTGTAGGATCTTGACTCCGTAGGATCGACAAGGCTCTTGCTTTATGTAATGGTAATTGAGATAATTTCAAAAAGGATTTTCTTGTTCTTCTTTAACTCGTGTTTTTATTTTGAATCAACGTTCTTTTTTTGGAGTTTCCTTTTTTGGCTATTTGAAAATCTAATGAAATATTTCTTTAATTTGATTTTAGAATTTGTATAATGAAATTTTTATGTGAACCACCACATCTTTGGTCAGACCTAATAATATATCCCAATTTGCGCCCATCTTTAGACGTTTACAACCAAGCCCATTTATTTGCCTCTTTATCCGTCTATCTACAAAGAGCAGAATAGCTGTGAAATCAATTAAAATACGACCTATGCAGTGCCTTACTTGGCTCCAAGCTAGATCACGATGCATGATGCAACGATCCCACGTCATTTTGTAACTCATCAGTACTAGGGTACTGGGGGAACAAATTACTTGTTACACACAGATTTGAAGACTCCTTACGTTCTTAGCTCCGCTCACGCACACATAAGCAAAGTTGTCTACGTTAGTTTTATCGGGGATGCAAAACAATCCTACGTTTTAATTAAGCTTAAGAAAAATGTGTTTTTGGAATAATTACTTCAGAATTCACACATAAAGTTTAATTTATGTTACAACTTTTTCGACGATTTTTCCAATAGTCATATTTTTTTTTATTACACTAGACAATTAGACATTCTGAAGTTAACTCTAAGAACGTCTACATAAAGTGCATATTGCTTTAATTAGAAATGACATCAATTTGGAAACAAGGTTTTGAATACGTTGTCTTTCTCAGATTGAGTGAAGTCACTATGTGTGCAGGGCATTGTAGTAAAGGAGTCAAGTGCTTGCATTGTGAGTAATCTCTGAATAAAGTTACTGAGGTAATGTTAGAACTTGACAAGAATAAGTACACGTCAACTGTTGCTTAGTGTTTTGTTAGTAAACTGTAATGTGTTTGTAAATGGAAGGCTTTCTAATGGCAGGGCTTAGGTTACTACAGTTGGTTTCTGATGGTCTGTTCCATATGAAGACGTTTTGAGGCAAATATTGGCAAAGATTCTCAGATAATTGTAGATAATTATAATATTAAAGCTTTTGAAGAGTCAAGACATGAACGTATAATAAAAAGTTATGATGTTCTTATGCTGAGATCACTGTATTATGTTTAACGACAGAATTTGAATAGACCGTACTGTTGTAGATCACCTGTCCCTGATCTTTTTGCTTTTTGTTACTTTTACACCTATTTGTTAATTTATTTCGTGTGTTCTAAATAACATGTAATCTTTTCTTTGCCTTATGATTTCTAACGAAGTTTTAAGTTATCATCGTTTGTCCTAAATACTCTTAATGATGTCCTGTCTAAACATTATCAACAAGGTTAATTTACCTGCACTTTTAGGTATTGTGGTCACTTTAGAGATTAGCACTAGATTTTTATGAACCACATAATCATTATAATTCTTGAATAGTCATTTTAATACTAATGATATAATTTTACGTCGTCCTTCATAACTTTTTTGACCACTACGGTTATAAAATGCAATTAGGATGAGTTTTTGCGGTTACAGCATTTTTTCTAGTTAATAAAATTTGGTTTTTATGTATTTAATGTTAGCAAATTAGCGTAAAAAATAGATATAAGTTTTAAAATTAAATCTATCAGTCAGTTGTGTCAACATTTTTTCAAGCAGACGAAGAATAATGATTGCATTAGTGACTTTTAGTAAAAAGTTTAGAGCTTACACCGATATCGCACGTTATTGGTTTATTTATAGAACTTAGAGATTTTATTTGAAGTGTTTTCCGACTTTGTATGTTAAAAGATTATACACGTAACTTTGAACAGAGGTAAAGAAAGTTGATCACTCACCATCATCAACGATGCCAGCGGCCTCATCGCGGGCGTTCTGCTCCAGAGACTTCAGGATCTCTTCGGGGATCGGGGGGGGAGTGGGCAGATGAGCACCCTGAGGCACAAAGCCGTTCTCGTCAGCGGTGTAAGTGATGCTGTAGTCCTGGCCATCATCACCCTTGTACGCGAAGCTTCCTTGAGACTGGACTCCGTTGGTGGCAACACCTTGAGCGTCAGCGCGGATTCCGTTGGAGGTTTCGAAGTCGTAAGAGAATCCTTCAGCAGTAACTTCACTGTTCAGCTTGAGGATCTGAGCGCCGGCGTCAGCAGAGTTGGCACCGCCACGAGCGTTGTACTGTCCACCAGCGGCCGCATTGTATGCGTTTCCAGCGTGAGCGGCACCACCACCAAATCCAGATCCAGCACCACCTCCGAAACCAGAGCCAGCACCGCCGTAACCTCCAGCTCCTCGGCCACCAGCGCCGAAACCGCCAGCTCCACCAGCGCCAAAACCACCGGCACCACCGGCGCCGAAACCGCCTGCACCACCGGCTCCTCCAAAGCCACCTCCGGCTTTACCACCGAAGCCAGGAGCGCCGGCAGCGCCGAAGCCGGGGCCGAAACCACCAGCACCAGCGTTTCCTCTGGGAGGGAGGTATTTGTTGTCAAGGCGGTCTGCTAAGCAGACACCGAGGACAGCGGCTACCACGAGCTGAAAAGAGGGCGGAACCAATTATTAATGGATGATGACAAAAAATAAAAGACAAAGGAGATAGGGCTTCAAGATTTCAAGATTCCTTGTTAGGGGAATGTCAAGATGCACCGCTTAAACAAACAAGTGAGTTATAATAAAGTTTATAATTCAACCCTGCTCCGCTTCTGTTTAACCCAGTTTTTTTGCCTCAAATGGCCATTACCTCATTGAAATTCAAATCAATGATGAGCATGTTTTAATTATAGACATTTTGTTTAATTGCACTCCTAAGTTTATGTGTATGTTGGTAATTATACGTCGAAATGTCGATTTCATGTTGCAAATGATAGATGCATTCATGACGAGGATTTCGAGTGCCGCTAATTCTTTTTCTACGTGATTTTATTTTTGCAACCGCTTGCAATGGGTTTTAGTAACTTTTTTGAAATCACTGTATTACTAAAGGGGTATTTTTATGAAGGAGATTATATTTGCCACATAGAAGAGCAAGAACGTGAAAATATTTAGTTATTAGCACTTCAGTTAGCGTGAATAATTAGTAGCTGAATCACTGAAAGAGCTTTCGTAATGGTTATGATTTTATGGTTTTAGTTTAACAGCTTTACGGTTACATGAAGTTGTGAGATTATTTAATTAACAATTAACTATAACTAAGACTAACAAAATTGAGTTGGTAAAAACTTTAGGGACTTAGGGTGACAAAATCTGTTTTAAAAATATCACAGTTTTAGTATAACAAGCTTAAGGGCTTCCAGACCAATTAGACCACTTATCAGGCCAACCCGTCAGTCAGATATCAAGGCTGACAAATCAGACTGACATGTCACTGCTCTCGTCCGTCAAGCATAAGGGCTTGAAGCGTTTTAACCCCAAACTGCACCACAATTCCCGATAAACCAAATCGACTTACCAATTTCATTATTTTATATTAAAATATAATTTCTAAGGAAGACGACTTGAGTCTAAGGCGATGGTGCGCTGACTGTGATGTGTTCTAGCGTTCCGACCAATATATACCTCTCTAGTTGAGTGAGAATCATTCTGAAAATGATATCAGGGCCGCTGTAGCGTCGTAAGAAGGTTGGTCTTCCTTTATTAAGAGAATGTGATCGAGAACTGATATACATAATTTTTTTTATTTTGTGTCGACATCCGTGTTGGTTGAAGGGTTGGTTTTTGACATATAATGCAATTGCATTTTAATGTGATAGGTACAGGCATGTAGTGAACGTCAGCTGTTGTTTTTTTGTTTCTCTGTTTTTGGGATAGATTACTGTTTTTTTCTTTTAAAGTGAGTGTTACCTATTAATAGGACTGGCAGGCAAATAGGTTAGAGATACTATACCTTTATTGACGATACCTTACATTGTTCTCAAATATCTTTGGCCGATATAAGGAATAGACTTTTCACTAGACCGTGACCTCTGTGCTTCGATGGGCGCTCCAAAGTACTTTGACAAACGAAGCCATTTTTTTAATTTCATTTACAAGTTCTAGGCCCTCCTAGCTTATGTTTACAGATGTATATCCTGTCGCTATTGTCACATTGTATGATTGCCATGTGCTTTAGATATCATTGTGATTTCGATCAGACATTTAATTCATAATCCTTTTCTAAAGGATATTTTCATCTTTTTCTAGAAGCTAACGTCATCAACTCGGTATCTTTATGTGCCTAGAATCAGACACATAAGTGACAGCTTTGTAACTTTTGCAATAAAATGAAGCCCTGGTCATAATTTTACGGTAGCAAAGCGTTTAAGTCTCTAAGTGTGGCATTTAAACACCTAATAAACATAAAGATTTTAGATTTGCAATAGCGTCAATAATAACTTAGCCGTTTCTAGCTTTAGTATGTAATGAGGAATAAGAGACAAAAGAATCATTGGGTTGCATTATCAGCCTATAATGTTCCCACTGCAGGGACACAGGCCTCCTCTTTATGGAGAGAGGGAATGGGCTATAATGCGCCACAGAATAGAAGTCACATGTCTTCGAATTTTTGGTTCTAGGACATGCCGGTTTCCTCACAATGTTTCCTTCACCGTTTTTGAGAGCAGTGGTGATGAAATACATTACACAAAGCAATGCGCCTGTCGGGGTTCGAATCCATGACTTACTGTTCGTAAGTCGGGGCCACCACCACTGGGCCACCGCTTCTCTCCCATTAAGATACATCATTGGCTTAATTCAGGTTATTTTGAATAACAAATTTCAGAGATAATACTGAACAGTGTAGCAGTGGCTAAGCGTTCAGCTTCGTGCGCTCCAGTTGACTTGTTCGATTCCCATGTTGAGCCACAAAGATACAGGCCGTGCCTAGGTCCACTGCCACTTCTAATAAAGTGTCCGCTAAGCTTTGCTCATAGTGATTTTCTTGTTTCGCTGAATTTGTGTTTTCTAACTTGACTATGCGTCAATTTTTAAATTTAAAATTGTTGAAAAATGTTCCTACTTACATGTCTGGGCAGCCGTCCTGCATAATAATAATATAAAGAATACGGCTGATAGACTGTATTGACATAGTAGACATCCTGCGCTGATCACAAAAAAATTGTATAAAAGCAGGACAACGGTGACTATGAAGAGAATATAAGTATCTACTAGCTTTCATCAAACTTCGAACACAGACGACCTCTTATAACCGCTTAGGTACACTCAATCAATCAAATAAGACTAGACTTGTTATAATCACATTAATCATTTAAGCGCCGATGACGACATGGATTACTGATCACATAACATAACATCAAACCTGTAATCCCGAAAGAGTTACGCAGAGGTGTACTTAATAGTACATCCACGTTTCGCCAGTTATAATTAAGTCTCATGTAGTAGAGGGTGAGCCTATAGCCATCAACCGGGCACAAATTCAAACTGCGTGGCTGCTACTGAGAAATTCCAAATGGAAAAATCCAATTTAACACTTATTCCTATCCGTGAATTGAACTTAGGCCCTCAACTCGGCAGCCGCACTTGCGACTACAAGACCAACGAGACAATCTATTGTAATTATTAACCGACTTCTGAAAAAGGAGGTTATGTATTCCACCAACATCATCATCTGCCTAGCCTTTTCACAACTATATTGGGGTCGGCTTCCAGTCTAACCGGATGCAGCTGAATACCAGTATTTTACATGGAGTGACTGCCTATCTGACCTCCACAACCCAGTTAGTACTGGATAATACGATACCCCTTGGTAAGACTGGTTGTCAGACTTTTTGGGCTACTGACTGTGCCTAACCACTGTCAAAGATCTACAAATCACAGCCGGGACTAACGGCTTAGCGAGCTTTCCGAGGCACCGAGGAAACTCGGTATGTAATGGGCGGTCACCCATCCACAGATCAACCTAGGCAAGCACGGCTTAACCTAAGGATCGACCCGAGTGGCTGTTGTTATGTATTCCACCAATATCTTTATTTTTTCATCTCGATTTCTCCGTGATATCTGGTCCGATTTAAGTGATACTAAAATGTACCAAAAAAAAAAACCAAATTAAAAAAGTTCCATTTGGTAGAAGAAGCTCACGCCACACGGGATCACCGTCACATATTAATTTTATTAACTTTGCTTAGGTACTTTATGAGTTTATAATTATATACTCTATTAATTGCATTTTTTCTTCTTCGTCTATGTGGATGATGTGCCAATATTTTCAAGTTACAATGTAAAATTGAAACTTGACAAGGAATTGTGTGAGATACAACTAAAAATGGTAAAATAAAAAACTTTTTTCCAAAAAAAAATAACTGAATTCTGAAAGTAAAGTTATTTTCCACTTTTTAGTGTTTTTTTGGAAGTCGGTTATTTTTATTATAAATATTCTATTGTAAACTCAAACATCGCCAGATATATTAATTTGTTTATGAAAGTATTATAAAGTGGATACTTAGTAAAATATTACGACTATTTAGAATCTAAGGCTGATCACGTTTTGTTACAGGCACGCTAAATAGAGTTCGGAGTCATATTTTAACAAGATGGCGTAATTTTGTTTAGGCAATATTGTAGTTAGAAGATTATTAGGTTAGGTTAGGTTAGTGGTCGAGAGCGCGACTGCTGAGCATTAGATCCTTTGTCAGATTCCCGGGTCGGGCAAAGTATTATTGGGTTTTTCATCAGGAATTTCTCAGTAGCAGCCTCGGATTTTAGATTTATGTCAGGTTGATGTCAATAGGCTTGCCTCCTATCACATGGGACTTAAACACAACTGGCGAAATGTGGTTGTACTATTAGGAACCTACTCCTCTGCCTAACTCTTAGGGATTACAGGCTGATGTTATATTATGTAACGATTAGATGACTATTATATTTGTAACAGACAAAATAGGCATCCTAATGACATAATTTATTTGTATTTTAAATGATTAATCATCATTATCATCAGAACAGCCTGAGTTCACCCACTACTGTGTATAAGCCTCTCTTGCCAACTTACAATTTGCCAAGCTACACGTTCTTGTGCCAGCCTCATCCAAGTTATTCCCGCGATGGTAACAATGTCATATGCCCATCTCGACGCTGCCGAATAACCATCACTTCTCTTTCCTGTCCTAGGCGCGAATTATAGAGAAACGGCGTAAGGTGAAGGCGCGGCGCAGGCGCAGCGCAGGCATTACGCCGTTTCAAAACGTTTTCATACAAAATGAACGTATGCGACGTGTCGTGACTTATACTCGAGCGGCGAGGCGCAGGCACGCCGTTCTTTCTTTTCGTTAAAAATTCCACGCCTGCGCTGCGCGTGTGCCACGCCTTCACTTTACGCTGTTTCTGTATAATTCGCACCCTAAGATGCCACTCGGTCACAGCTTTACTCCACCTAGTGCCATCACCGCGCCAATGCTTACCTACATCGCACCTAATTCTTCAAGGGTTATTAAAGGTTTCTCTATTACTTGTCAAATGCTATTAGTAGAAGTTATTACTATTAGAGTTGAATTACTAGTACTAATTACTTTTACTACCTAGTTAAGTCGAAAACGTCAAATTTTATTAATTAAATTTGAGTGGAATGAATATGTCAACTGCCGTAGGTCCCAGGTGTCATTGTAGATCTACTAACTGGGTTGTGGAGGTCAGACAGGCAGTCGCTCTATGTAAAATACTGGTATTCAGCTGCATCCGGTTAGACTGGAAGCCGACCCCAATATAGTTGGGAAAAGGCTAGGCAGATGATGATGATGATGGATAGGTTAACAATGATTGTGAACATAGCCTAACCTCTGATTTGACCAGTACTTGTTCGTATCCTATAACGATGCGACCACTAGTTAAAGGTCATAGGTATGATTCACGTTTCTGGTGATGTGTCCCATTTTAAGGTGGAAGCGCCAGGGTAGCTCGCGAAAATCAAATTTTCTTAAGTTTTTGCAATTTGCAGGTCAGTGTCAGGTTGTATTTTGATGAGAAATGAGTCCCGCAAGTAACACGTATGTAGTTACAGAATTATAATCTGTATTTAAAATCATCAATACAACTCTCTAACTACCAGACACCGTGGCCCTGGAACACAAAGGGCAAAGAAGGAACATGGATGGGTTTTAGTCAGTACAAGTCACTCCCTGCTGCTCCGCCCAAAGTTGGGCCCCCCCAACTTTGGGCGGAGCAGCAGGGAGTGAAATATGGGATGGAAAATCATCAAATGACCCCCCGGTCATTTGATGATTTCCCATCCCATATTTTGGGTTTTGGATTTATAATTTCAATGATTCATAGAAGATAAAAAAAAAACTTTTTCATGAAATAATTATTGAATGGGGTTAAATGACCTGAATTAATGGATTTCGCGGGCTAACCTGGCGCTGCCACCTTAATGACAATAGACTCGCCCGTTATTACACGGGATTTAAATTTGTTTCGTGAAATCTGACCTACTACACTAACACCTCTACCTATTCATTCGGGAAATAAATCCGTGATGTTATGTTAAGTGAAGCATTGACACAAAATGTGAAGAATAAGGTCACAATCAACCGCGCCTTGTTACGAATCCTTCAATTCTAATAAAACCGATGGTTATGACGATAACGCATGGCTTTTATGAACTTATAGCCTTGTCAAGTTTAACAATACAAACAATAACATCCATGTTAGGTACCATGACTATCACTTACACCTCAAAACCAAATAAAATGATGATCTATTCATCATCAACTACGTTGGGGTCGGCTTCCAAGCGAACCGGATGCAGCTGAACACCAGTATTTTACATGGAGCGACTGCTTATCTGACCTCCACAACTCAGTTAGTACTGGGTAGTACGATACGCCTTGGTAAGACTGGTTGTCAGATTTTTGGGCCACTGACTACCTGTAACGACTGTCAAAGATGTACAAATGACTAACGGCTTAAAGTGCTTTTTGAGGCACGGAGGAAACTCGGTATGTCACCCATCCATGGAGCAACTTAGACAAGCGCAGCTTCACCTAAAGATCGACCCGAGCGTCTTTTATTTTTTAGCCACGAGGTCCTCATCCTATTTTTCCTCCCATTTCATCAATTGTTGATCATATCCAGCGAATCTTCTCATGAGGAGCTTCTGAAGAGGGCATAGTTACGACTCGCTTTACGGTAATTATACGTTCGCGAGATTTGGACTTCTCCGGCTTCGAACGTGGGTGACGGTGTATCATGTGAGACATTTCTTTAGCTCTGTTTCTGGCACCACTAATATGGCAGATAGAGGGGATCACTTATGCCTCTCAAATAACTCTTGTACCCTAGGGATGCAAAAACATCGCTTACGTAGATGCCTCAAATTTCCGTTTATAATTACCGAATCTAATAACATAATAAATAAATAATAAACAAAGCTTTTTACAAGACTCACCTCTAAACACACAAACATAATAATAAATCACGTCCAATATTTTGAAGAATGCTGTCCAAACTGTTTAGTGCCGCCATTAATCGTGGCCGTTATTAAAAAACAAATACATGAGAATTAAATAACAATAAGTTTTAGTAACAGTCTATTACTAACTCGTCTGGTATTTTGTGGGTATCGTTAGTGATATATGAAAAATTATATGATATGATAGGTTTTTAGCGCTTGTTTTGTTGTTATCAGCTGTCATGGTTTTGTGCATTTTTTTATTTATAAAGATTGAACTAATTGAAACTTTTATTTTTCTTGAGGTTATGGCTGGAACTTGGAAATGCAATCAATCAGGCACACATCTAGACTTCGGGCTGCTAAGAGAAGTCTGATGAAAAAAACCCAATATCACTTCATACGACCTGGGAAAAATAATAAATAAATAAAATAAATGGCCCTTATAGACTAACATAATTATGATAAAATACAATTTGTGTTAGTAAATAGAACCTTAAAACTATGTTAGTAACACTTCACTACTTATGCTCAACAGTAGCGCTTACTACAACTAGATCATGGAGACAGTCGGCCACCGTAATCTATATCTTGAATAAGACTATAATATGGCACCGCCCAGGACCAACCAGTACGACGATCGAGATTGAACCCAAAACCTCACACACAACAGCCTGACTTACAACCCAAGTAATGTGCAACTAAACCCTTTCTTACAAAACCAGAACAAAACATAGAATATCATCCTAATGCCTTTGACCCGTGACCCGACGCGGACGCACAAACGGACATTCTCCGCCACTGCACTGCTCCATTGAATTATGTGTTAAACGAAGAGAATTGAAAGATTATTATCTAGATTTATTAAGTCTGAACTCATCATTCTGCCTAGTCTGGATTTGTGCCTGATTTATAGCAATAGGCTTGCCACATATAACATGGGATTAAAACATAACTGGCGAGAGATGTAGGTACTACCAATAAGTGCAACCTTGCCTAACGCTTTCGGAAAAACACAGAATTAATGGGATCCAAATATAACATTTATCTCAATGTTATATTTGGATCCCATTAATTATGAATTCGATGGGAATCAAACCCAAAACCTCGTGCACAGCAGCCGTAATTTAAACCGCTAGTCCAACACAGCAATTCAAAAACTTTCCTTCTAACCCAAAATTAAAAATATTAAATCGTCACTCTTTGCCCATATCCCAATTTTATTTGTGGTCGATGCATCATTTCATCTTCTTCCATACTTCTCTTTTAGTCTTCATCTCATGAGTAACCCCATATCGTCTTTCGTACAGTCCATTCATCGTTTCATTTATAATAAAGGGCGTAACAAGACACTTAACGAAGCCGAAAGGCGCTTGTTCTCCCCGTGATTGTTTTAATTTTTTGTTCTAGACCATAATATGAACAAAATACCAATATCTAGAAGGTTCCCAGATAATATCTGGGAACCTCCTAGTTACGGAGATATTGGGGGTCAAAGTTTCAATTTTTTCAAAAGTTTTTTTTTTTAAATACATGTTTTTAATGGAAGATTTTTACGTGCGTTGATGATGTCCTACTGTAAAACGTGATTTTTTATCCAAAAAAGGCGTTTCCCAGCAATAATTTTTACGTTAAGTTACTTAGTTTAATGAATGTGTGTTTAATGCTTGGTTGACGGCTTCGTGAAGGGTCCGTTTACACCCTGTATACCATAGAATATCATCCTAATGACTTTGACCCGCGATCCGACGCGGGCGCACAATCGGACGTTCTCCGCCACTGCACTACTGCTATACTGTGTTAAGCTTTAACTCTTTAAGATTAAATCGCTGAGAACTGAGCGATTGTTATCTTTGTTTCTAGTGGATTAAACTTTTTAGTTTTGCAGGTAATTAGAATGCTAATTTGGTTTAGAAAAGATCGGGAGCATGTTAAGTTTAAGTAGTTCAGTTAAAAAACGAGAGTATTTTCACAACTTAACTAACAATGTAACTGCTTTAGTTTGGCCTTTTAATGCTTGGTAGATTTTTCTCCGAAGAAACATTTTTGTTAAGATCTCTCATAATTATTTGCTTTAGTAATTACGAGTCAAATATGTGTAATAAGTAGTTTTCTCACCACCTTATAAGTTTCCCTACATTAATACATGAAGCATCTGGTTAACGCTACCTAAAATACAGGTTTGCATAATGCACGCCCGTCATGGTGAATTCACTTAAAAAAAAATAGGTATCAAAAAACATCTCCTCTGTCATTTATGATCACTTTATTTTTCACCTTCGTCATCTGCAACATGAAACACCAAGGTTCATTTCCCCTTAAACTTAACCCTGAAAAAAACGTCTCATTACCCCATTACCCCATTACCCATGGGAACAAAACTTGCAGCCTGTTCTCATCCTAACCACTTACCATTGCCACACAACAAACCTAAGATAAAATGAAATGTTACAAAATCCGACAAACACATGCTGATCTAAATCAGTGGGTCAGTAGCTGAGTCCGACCTGCAGCTTAATATTGCCTATTTTTTGCTAACTGTCCATCATTCTGCAAACTACTTATTATGTCAGATTATAGAAGAGGCTGGTGTGTTTTTTAATGTTGGTAGAGGGTCCCGTATACTTTTTATGAAACGATTTATTTTTCTTTTATCACACATGTAAGCACTTAGCAAGTAGCTTTTGGAATTTTCATCTTGTTCGCTGTTACGTCTACGCCGTATTGTTACTTATGTATTATGTCTATGGTCTTGTTATGACCATTTTTGGTGTGACCTGTCTCTACATCAGCCAATAGACAATTATTATCGTCACTTACTTAAATATTATTGTTTTCGCCTTGTGAAGTACGAGGCTTTTCGCCACCCATTTCTTTGTTATGTTAATTTATTTCGAATGTCCGGATTTTACAGACATAAAAATGTATTTTCTTTTTCCTTATTTTTCTTCTTAGTTTATTTGTTGCAGTAAATATCAGCGGGCAAGGTTAAAAACGGAATTAGCTATTCAAGTTGTGCTGCTGAAAAAATAAACACGGATTAACAATATTACAATAATTGTTATCAGCAGAGGAGCTCGTGGCTAAGTAATAACAGCCGCTCGGATCGATATTTAGGTTAAGCCGCGCTTGCCTAGGTTGGTCTGTGGATGGGTGACCACCCATTACATACCGAGTTTCCTCCGTGCCTCGGAAAGCACGTTAAGCCATTGGTCCCGGGTGTCATTTGTAGATCTTTGACAGTCGTTATAGGTAGTCAGTGGCCCAAAAAGTCTGACAACCAGTCTTACCAAGGGGTATCGTATTACCCAGTACTAACTGGGTTGTGGAGGTCAGATAGGCAGTCGCTCCATGTAAAATACTGGTATTCAGCTGCATCCGGTTAGACTGGAAGCCGACCCCAACATAGTTGGGAAAAGGCTAGGCAGATGATGTTATTAGCAGTGGCTGTGCTTTATCTTGTAAATAGGAAGGTACTATAAATCTCTAGTTTCCGAAATACCTTACAATTGTTAATACTTAGTTAAACTTACATTTAAACTTAAGATTAGGATCACAACATAAGTTGCTACTTGTCGAAATGTTACGTTATGTAATTTACTACGATTCGTACTTGTGACCTTTCGATAGCCAGTCCGTAGCCAGTGCGCTATTGTCGATTCGAATCAATATTTGACTAAAATCTTTAACAGGCTCTTTAATTATTGCTTCATATAGAAGAGTACCTAACTTAGGAAGGGCTCGTAGCTTTATAAAAATTGAAGGTTAAGCTACGCTTGCCGTGGTCGGTCTGTGGATGGGTACCATTCTTTATATATCAAAACCCTCCATGCCTCAGAAAGCTGCTACTCGTTCGTCCGTCATTTGACAGTCTTTACGGGTAATCAGACGCCTGAGTGTGACTACTAGTCTTACCAAGGGGTATCATGTAACCCAGTAATTAAATTGCAGAGTTATCTGAACTCTGCAAGTTCATATGCAGCGACTGCCGATCTAAGTAGCCGCTTGGACTGGAAGCCGACCCTAACGTTGTTGGAAAAGGCTAAACAGATTATGATAGGATAGTAAAATCAATGGTTCTTAGTATTGGTTTCACAAAAATATGTGGCAAAATAAGCCTTACAAACAAAAAAAAAGCTCATCTAAAAGGCCTTATTTTACCCATTCGAATATGTTTTACGGTGCAGCAAAAGCAACAGTCATATTACTTTCAAAAGTTCTAAAACTAAACATTCATCAAACTTATTTCATTTATGATCCACTGAACACAACAATGGTTTTGAAAGTGACAGCTCACAGCTTAAAATTAGTTAACTTATGATAAAGTTGGAGCGTTTTGATTGCGGTCGCACGGAACCCTATAAATAAGCGCCCATTACGCTCGCGTTAGGAAACTGTGCAGACGCGAACTTGTGTTATCTATTAAGTTATTGTGACGACAATAATTATTCTTGCTTTTAGATGTAACATACGGGATGGGGTTATGTGCAACATAAGTATAGAAAAAAAACATGTTTATTCGGCACAAACTACAAGTGCACACAACATAAAACAAAAAACTTAAATCTAAACAAAAAAAGGTAGGTAATATTGTTTGTCTCACGGCTGCGCCAAATAGGCCCAATTCAGCAATCTGCCGGGCAACTAGTACCCGACGCTGGTTTTCAACTGGACCTGAGCTAGTGATGTGACGGACGTTAAACAGTTTAATAATCAGCCTATACTGTTCCTATTTCTGGGGAACAGGTCTCATATCTTTGAGAGGTAGTGGGACGTAATCTACCACGGGAGCCCAGTCCTCTGAAGTGTCTCTAAATGGTTCTAGGCCATGCTGATTTCCACTCAACGTTTTCCTTCACCCTCGTGAGAGCAGTGGTAATGACATAAATTACACAAATAACGCGCCTGCTTGGGTTCGAACTCAAGTCCTAGAAGTCTTCAGTCGGGGTCGATGCCGCTGGGCCACCGCTGCACATTGGGTTAATGAATAGCCGCACCTGAAATCCACTGCATAAATAGAAAATGCAAGATTATTCTTTGTGCTCAAATGCTCCAGCAGCACCCTAGTCAAAGATAGTCGTAGGACACCGTACGGTTTAAGTCAGAAACAGTATAACAGACTCCTTCGCCCGCAAAAAAAAAAGGACAAGGTGCCATGATAAAATTGAGATACCAAAGAAGAAGAACATTAATGAAAAAAGAATTAATAACAATTTATTTACAAGTCCAAAAGAAGAGATCGCAGAGCTGATCTCATAAGATTTGTTAAATCTTATGACATCAGCTCCGCAATCTCTTCTACAGGTTTGGTTAAACCTATACGGACACGGCTCTGGACACCGGACTTGTCAAAGTCCGCTGTCTGCAGCTGGTCTGAACCTTAACAGAATTTTAAATGCTCGCATAAAGTGAGATGATGAGCTGTTGACAGCTACATGCTTCGATTTGCAATTCATCATTACATTTAAAAGTTTCTTCTATATTTATATTATTACATCATTTCTATCATCCGTAAGCTTTCAGAGCACTCAACAATAACATAACAATATTCTAGGAACAACAATTTGAAATTTTCTAGATTAAGATCTTACTTGACCTCGCTATGAGATCATGATTTGCTATGATCTCAGATGAGCTTGTTATTCATCCCAGGATATCCGTTAATGCTCATAGGCCTTCTTTGTTAATTAAATAACAAAGTATACATTCTAATACTATTAGTACGAAAGTAACTATGACTGTTATGTGTGTCGGTCGGTCTGATAATGGCAAGAGTTTGTGTATCGTAGCTTAAGTTCTAACACCATATATGTAAGTCGAAAACAGCAATTTTACAGGAGAGTGCATAATTTCACAACATTAACAATACAAGATCCATCAGAAAACCTTCCATCTGGGCACGCGTTGCCGTGGCCGAATTGGAAATCTCTAAACAGACTTCGAACCCAAGTCAGCCGGGGTAAACACAGTCTCTGCAGATGGGGGTTTATGGACGGCTCAGGCTTCAAGTGCGTATGCGGCGTCTCCCCACAGACAATGGCCCACCTTCCATCTTGCACCGCATGCCCTATCACCTGCGCTCCTGATTACCTACTCACTGCATCAGTGAGGGGGGTTCGCGTGGCTGAGTTTTGGGCTAAACAAATTTGAACTTTTTACCATCGACACGCTAAGAAGAAGATTGGTGTACACTTCAAATTAGATAAAGACGTTGCATGTTTCGCGTTGGAAGGCCTCCCACTAGGTGGACCGATGACCTGGTAAAGGTTGCGGGGATCCGCTGGATGCGAGACGCACGGGACCGGTCAATGTGGCGACACTTGGGGGAGGCCTATGTCCAGCAGTGGTCGTTTTTCGGCTGAAATGATGATGATGATGATGTTGCTTGTTTCTGATTGGCTGAAACAACGCGTCTTAGGATTCTCTGAACGGCAAATGGCATGAAATTTCAAAACCGCCTAAAATTTACTTACGTGGTGTTAGAACTTAAACGACGTATGTATGTATAACTCTGTCAGTCTGTTTATCTTTTACCTTTGTTTATTGTCTCCAAAATTTTCATGAAATAATGGACACAGGAACAGACCGTGACCGAGTTTAAGACAAATGATAATGTTTTTATCTCGATAGTACGTGGGATTATTTTCGACCTCGACACCTGTAATCCCTGAAGGGTTAGGCAGAAGCGAACCTAATGATACATCCACATTTCGCAAGTTATGTTTAAGTCCCATGTAAAAAAAACGAACGGGGGCTGATCCTTTTGCCATCAACCGGGCACAAGTCCAGACGCCGTGGCTGCTACTGATAATTCCTGATGGAAAAACTCATTAACACTTTGCCCGACCTGGGAATCGAAACCAGGACCTCATGCTCAGCAATCGCACTTGCGATCACTAGATCAACGAGGCAATTAAGTAATAAGTATTTATATGTATCATTAAGGTTTTATTCCCGTTAAGGGGTGCAGGTGATTACTGCTGCGTAGATGGAGCCCTATTCAATGTTCTGGTATCTTAATAATTGCTATATCTTTTATGACGATATTTTGCAAAGAATGTAAGTTAGTAACACGTGTTGATCATTCTTCTGTAAATGTCATGTAAGCTCAAGAATTATATAATAAGAGGTGTTAAAAGTTCATCGAATGTTCATTGTTAACATGAAGATACAAAGTAAACGTTGCTTAACAAATCATTACAGTTGATAGTTATCTAGAACGTATCATAGATTGGGTGCTTGCTTTTTGATTTATTATTATTCTTGCCTAGGTTGGTCTGTGGATGGGTGACCACCCATTACATACCGAGTTTCCTCCGTCCCTCAGAAAGCACGTTAAGCCGTTGGTCCCGGGTGTCATTTGTAGATCTTTGACAGTCGTAAGGTAGTCAGTGGCTCAAAAAGTCTGAGAATCAGTCTTACCAAGGGGTTTCGTATTACCCAGTACTAATTTGGGTTGTGGAGGTTAGATAGGTAGTCGGTCTATATAAAATATACTGGAATTCAGCTGCATCCGGTTAGACTGGAAGCTGACCTCAACATAGTTGGGAAAAGGCTAGGCAGATGATGATAATTTAAGTCCCGTCAAAATCGGTCCGGTCGTTTCGGAGATTAGCCAAAATTTTTTCTTATAAAGTACCGTTTATACTTTCATATGCATTATTTTCAACACATTTGGACATTCCTAACTAAGTAATCCTTTTCACAACTCTGTTGGAGTCGGTTTCCTGTCTTGCCGGATGCAAAGACACCTCCTGTATTTAACATGGAGCAACTGTCAAGACTGTCTGACCTGTACAAGTGCAGAACCTCGTTGAGTGACTGCCTCGTTGGTATAGTGGTCGCAATCGTGACTGCTGAGCATGAAACTCTGGGTTCGATTCCTGGATCAGGCATATTGTTGTTGGGTTTTTCCATCAAGAATTTCTCAGTAGCAGCCAGAGTCTGAATTTGTTCCCGGTTGATGGCAAAAGACTCGCCCCTTCTTACTTGGGACTTAAACATAACTGGCAAAATGTGGGTGTACCTACTATTAAGTACACCTCTGCCTAACCCTCCAGGGATTACAGGCGTGATGTTATGTTAAGAACTAGTAACTGGGTAACACAAAATCCCATGACTTACCCCTTGGCTGGTCAAGCTTTCAGGTTTTTGACTACCCGTGACGACTACCAAAGGTCTGCAAATGACAGCCGGGAACCACCGCCTAAATCTAAAACTATAGCATAAGCATAGCATAATCAGCCTGTTCATGGGACCACTGTTGGGACGCAGGCCTCCTCTCTATGAGAGGGATTGGGCTATAATCCACCACGCGGGCCCAGTGCGGGTTGGTAGATGTCACATGTCTTCGAATTTTCGGTTCTAGGACATGCCGGTTTCCTCACGATGTTTTCCTTCACCGTTTTGAGAGCAGTGGTGATGAAATAACTTACACAAAGTAATGCGCCTGGCTGGGATCGAACCCACGACTTACGGCTCGGAAGTCGGGGTCTCCACCACTGGGCCACCGCTGCTCTCAGTCGGGGTCTCCACCACTGGGCCACCGCTGTTCTCTAATCTAAAACTATATTTAATACAAAACCGACGTATAGCTCGACACAAAACCTACCCGCGTATTTCCAAACGTCGTGAGAACGCGAGATTTTGAAACATTCTTTTAATACTCATCTTCTCGGTAAATGACTTCTCGGTAGCCATTGTGGATAATGTAGTACAATTGATTGGCCAAATGATTGGTCCAATTATGGGCCCAATGTTTGGCTGGACCAGACTTTTTGTCGACATCAATGATGAGTTAGGAAAGCTCTCGTTTTCTAGGTTTTTTTTTTGGATAATTATAGTAACAGTATTTGAGGTTCGTTTTGATCCTTTTTAATATTCGATCTGAATAAACGATTTTCTCTCTTTATTTTTGATCCACGAGTTGGTGTCATCAATTCAAAAGACAGTTAATTAATTGGTTAATAGTTAAGCGAGAGGAAGAAGAAGAAGAATTAAATTAAAATTAATCAAACACGGTTACTTCATGTATTATCATTACATGTCACTATAGTTTGTAAATTGTAATTCGTAGAAGGCTCGTCCGCTTGAAATTGGATGGTCTTAAAAACCAATGCAATCCTTTCGTAGAATAGGTACATTATTTTACCATCTCAAAATGAATGATGTAACCAAGGTTTTGTTAAAGTATTCTGATTTAAAAGAGTGTCCATGGAGTTTCTTGCCCGTTCTTCTCTATAGAGATCTACGTTAGGGAATGGGCAACTACAGTACTTTCACAGTTTTTGTGCCTTGTGACTGGGACTGTAGCTATATTTTACTGTTGCCCATGTTTCGACAATTCAAAAGTGCCTGTAACTGGCCTACTTGAAATAAATGCTTTGATTTTGATTTTGAAATATTATAGCTGTTTTAATATGGAAAGAAAAATTCGAGTGCGAGCAGGGTTTGAACCTGCGACCTTTCAATTCTGTACACCGGACGTCTTAACCAATTAGACCATCGCAAAACAGCTGTAATTCCATACACAGGGTTTGCGTAAAAAACATATTTAAAATGTAATATTATGTTGTTGATTTTCTTCTTAACATTCAAGACTTGGCATTTCGTGTGTCCAGAAGCAACCGACATGATCGATAGCCGTATTTGTCCATATTGAAAACAATTTAAGTACAAAATCATTTACATTATTATGTCAGCAATGTATACATCGATGTGTTGGCTATTAACGCAACTATTATTAAATTAGTGCCATTTAATTTTAATTACAAAGCCTGGTCGGCGTTTTAATTGGATGCGCATGCGCAGATTTTTACCACTCCCTTGTCCATCCTTCTATTGAAAACTTAATTCCAATAACCTGCTTCCTTTGTCTAATGGACGCAAGCGCTAGGTGCTGCTGAACGGTCTTAGGTTTGATTCCCAAGGTCAGGCAAAGAGTTTTTGAGTTTTTCCATCACGAATTTCTCAGTACCCAACAACCATATTGTATTCACACATAACTGATGAAATGTGACTGTACTGTACTATAGCCACACTTCTGACTTACCCTTTTACGATTACATGCGAGATGACACGTTTAAGTCTAATAGATACTTTTTATGATTTCCACTAAAACATAGACGGGTCCCTGTTGTCATGTAATGGTTGAGACGGGCGTCGTAAACGAAACTGGAATACCTAGAAAACCCCAGTAAATGTTTTTGTGACAGATTGGCCAGGATGAATACTTGAACACGGTGCTGCAGTTTGCAGGATAAGCTGAAAAATAATAACTCAAGAACCCGTTACTCCAGTAATTGTTTTGCAGTACATCAAATTCCACTGGGCTTGGGTGTTGTATGGCCCAGACCTCGCAGAAAGGAATAATGCTGACTAATACAACATTATTTTTAGTATATGCGAAACCTGAATATAGTTTGTTCAGAATAAGTAACTGAATCGATTCCAATAATTTAAAAAGCATGTTTTATTTTGTCCCAAAAATATTTAAAAAAGTCTACAAGTTGGACATCGAGCGATACTAAGTACCTACCGCAATCATTTAGGTACCTACTGCCAAATTATTATTATCTATGAGCTCAAGCCGACGCTGGAGGCGCGCGCGCGGCGGTGCCGCGTGGTGACCACGTTTTTGTGCGGACAACCAGGTAACAGAACAAGCTCATAACTTTGTGATTTTTCATGATACAGTTTTGAAATTTTGTACATATATTCTTTATATAAAAATACTAGGCACGTATTTCAGGTTTCGCATATACTAAAACTAATGGTGTATATAGACTGTAATGCTTTTTCATATTTTAAGATAGATCTTTACCTTTGAAATTTTACACAAATCAACATAAACATCATCCTTACGCCTGTAATCCCCGAAGGCAGAGGTGTAGCAAAAGTACACCCACATTTCGCTAGTTATTTTTTTAATTCCCATGTATTAGAGAGCGAGCCTATTGCCAACCGGGCATAATTCCAGAAATTCCGGACAGAAACACCCAATAACACTTTTTCCGACCCAGGAATCCAAACCAGGACCTCATGCTTGGTAGTTACGCTTGCGAATAATCGTCCAACGTGGCACTCTAAACAAAACATATTATTATCTATAATTCTACATTCCTACAATACAATAATACTTCATACTAGGTAATTAGGCTGTAAACTCAATGAATTAGTTAAGTAAGGTGAATGTTCAAAGATGCAGTCTGAAGTATTTCTAATATTGAAGCACCACCAACAGTGGTTGCAAAATTTATAGCCACTTAATATGTCTTATGATAGTGAAATGGTGAACTCACCTATTGAACTCGGAAATTGAACTAGTGTCTGCCTGCGGCTTCGCTCGAGATAAAATTATGGTTTTAGCGCAGCTGGGTGCCTGGGTTGGGACGACAGGCTGTCGAATGTTATTACTGCAATATTGCTAATGTTATGTCTTATGTCATGCAGATTTTTGTATGTTATGTAGGTATTAACTATATTCCGATCTTTAGTATTTTTTCGAGGATTGCAATTAGGGCATCGGAACGGTTTTTCTCGGTTCTTCAAAAAACCGAGAATTCCCGGTTTTGTCGTATAAAGCCCGGTTCTTTTGGTTCTTTTGATCAGTTTTAAAAATCGATTATTATTGATCTGTGATCCTCGCAGACCAGTCACACAACACGTAGCCCTGCAATCGGCCAGTCTAGTAATTCTATAGTTATATTTTTTTGCATCATTAAGAACTGTTATATCAAAAGCAGACATTTTACTATAGGATTCATTATAATATTATCATTAGTTCAGCCCGGAATCATCCACGGCCGACCTGATCATCCAGATGTTTGTCGAGACTTTGCCGAAATAGGCATCCCATCACCCCAGTATCTTTGGCTTTATCTTTGACGACCCTGGCAATTGGCTTGGGAAAATTTTGCTGCTGATTTTCGGTATCAATATCTACCTAGTTCCAATTTCCAAAGAGATTAATTGGGTCAGGAGTAGGACATAAAAGGAGAAGGCTTTTATACTTGGTTTAAATCGTCATCATCATCCACAACCTAACTTCACCCACCGCAGGGCCATACCCTGCAGTGGGTGAAGGTCCACGCTCTTGGTTTGAATAGGATTAACAAACTGACTAACAAATTTTTTTTTTTATATTTCTGTAATTAAGTAATTAGGATAGTTCTATCTTCTCACTTAATGGTTACATACCCGGCAATTATTTAATTTATATTTCATCAGTGCCTACTGTAATGTTATGACGACATGTGAATTCATATGGATGCCCCTTAATTAAATTATGAGCATATTTTGACTTGATGGATTAATGGTACAATCTAGGTAGTTAAATTGGTGTATTTCATCACGCATATGTTAACCGAACGGGTAAACAGTGATCATGTTTAATATAACGCGTGAAATGTACATTACGCCTACATATTACCAGCTATGTTAAATAGAGCCATTACCGATACTTCTTAGAACTTCATTAAGAACCTCAAGCTTAGTAGTCGTGCTTGCGATCACAAGGCATCAAATACACGCTCATTTTACATAGGGAACTCCTTAAGTTTAAGGTGTGCACTTCTGCAGCTCTCTGAAGACCTAGTCAAGTGAAAATCTCTTTCGAACCATTATTTCGATAAAGAATTTCAACAGAAATGACTTAAGCTAGCTTAATATCAATCCAATAGATTTAAAACTTTCCCATCATGGTTGTAACTGTCTAAATTATAACTGCCGCTCGGGTCGATCTTTAAGTTAAGCAGTGCTTGCCTAGGTTGGCCCGTGGATGGGTGGCCACCTATTACATACCGAGTTTCCTCCGTGCCTCGGTAAGCAAATTAAGCTGTTGGTCCCGGTTATCATTTGTAGATCTTTAACAGTCGTTACAGGTAGACAGTGGCCCGAAAATCTGACAACCAACCTTAGTAAGGGGTTTCGTATTACCCAGTACTAACTGGGTTGTGGAGGTTAGATAGGCAGTCGTTCCTTGTAAAATACTGGTATTAATCTGGATCCAGTTAGACTGGAAGCTGCCCAAAATAGTTGTAAAACGGCTAGGCAGATGAATCATAATAATATCGAGGATAATGTTCAATAATCAGTTTCGGTATGTAATGGGCGGTTACCCATCCACAGACCAACCTAGATAAGCACGGCTTAACCTAAAGATCGACCCGAGCGGCTGTTATTATTTAGCCACGAACTCCCCTCGATATTATTACGATTAAAAGCTGTCAATATGAACTATTAATTATAAGTGGTCGACCTTTAACTATCACTTCGTCTTTAGTACTATCTTAGCAATCAGTTCAATTATATATGTGCCTTCGTTACATCTAGACTGCTAAATACGCTTTTTAATTAGCCCATCGAGTTGATGAGACTCCATTCTGTATAAATTACTTTTGGAGAGGCTTTAAAATATTAAATCTCCTTTAGGTTTATTTAAGTCCACTTAAATATTGACCAATGTTTGAATAACTATTAGTCAGGTCATTTACAAGGTAAGATTCACCTAGAAAATGTAACGGGAATCTGTAGGATGAGGGAAGGACAGGATCAGTCGTTGTGACGATTTTTGGGGACGGCCATGTCTGATTATAACAACAGCATGGTAGGTTATGACCCAGTCCTTCTCATAGAGGGGAGGCCTAACTGTGGCTCAGCAACATGTTAAGCTGATTATAAAAAATTAAAAAAAATATTGTCAGGCATCAAGGCCCATAGAGTGTTAGTATTACATATTACTTAAAAACTATATTAGTAACATGCAGGAACACTAAAAAAGAAAAAAAAAGAATCACAGTCACTACAGTAAGGTGGAAGCCTCAACAGCGCCCTGAAGACATTGCCACTGACATTGACAATGGCAAAAAATGGCATCAATTGGCATTGATGCTATGCTAAATCAGCTTTAATCAGATGCTTCTAGTGCTTCTAGACAGGGGACGCAGTAGGAGGACATACACTGACCTTATTTGTAAGGTTTTTCAGAAATATCAGGTGTGTAGTTCTCGGCACCGGCGTGCGTGTATGACCAGGTGTATGAACGTGGACGAGACGAAAGGAGTATGTAAGGATCGTAGCAGGTGGCGTTCTGTGTTTTTGCCTACCTCCATGGGAAAAGGCGTGAGGTTATGTTATGTGTGTGTATGTATGATATGCTACGTTTAACAATTAATATTGATGATGAGCAACCGCTCTTTTTATTCAATGTTTACTACGAACGAAATATAACTAAAAGAGACGATGACTAAGGCAATTCTCACACGACACCGCTCGTACGCGCGGTCGAGCGGCGCTCGCCTTATTTTCGGAATTCATAGAAACATGTTATTGACAGAAATTATATTTATCTGTCAAATATTTAGGTAAAAAATATATCTTTCTTCTGGGGCAGTCGGTTAAAAATAGATCATTTTTATCCACCGCGTTTATTGATGGTTGTTTTATATTAAACGTGGCTTCGCTCCCGGTATGTACGGAAATTAACCCACGGGAACGTATTAAATCTAGCCTATGACACTTGGGGATAATGTAGCTTACCGTTAGTGATAGAATTTTCGGAATCAGATCAGTACTTAGAGATTAGGGATTACATACAAATTTTTAATATTTTTATACGCAAACCCTGCGTAGGGAACTACAGCTGTTTTGACACGGAAAGAAAAATTCTAGTGCGAGCAGGGTTTGAACCTGCGACCTTCCGATTCAGTACACCGGACGTCTTCACACAAATTGTTACCTCTTTTATAATATAAGAATAGATAAAAAAATATTTTCTAACAATTTCTTCTTTCTCGTTTCCTCATGACTGAGGGTCGTGACCATATGAGGTCGTTGCCTTCTCTACCAACGCTCTCTATGCTGGACGGTTTTCGGCCATGCGGCAGATACCTGGAAATTCTCTCTGCAGACTTCCCTCACCACATCTGTTCATCGGGTTGTTGATCTTCCACGGCCTCTTTTTCCTTCCACGTTACCAGCCACAATAAGCTTCTCCAAGCAATAAGGCTCCCATCCTTGCCACGCTACCGAAGTCCTGTAGGAGTCTTTTCATGCAGATGGTCGGTAGGCGAGATTAAACTTTCAGTTCGTTCAGAATCGAGGCGTTTGTGCGGTGCCCCGTCCAGGGGATGCCTAATAATTTACAACCATTTATAATGAATGGTTTAACAGTTTACAACAATTTATATCCACGCAAATTTTAGTTTAAAACGTTTGAAGACGTTATCGGTTACTTAACGTTTCACGGAGGTGTAGGAAACGGGTCGTAACGATGTCTATAGGTTGTGGACCGGTGACCTATTACTTACTTATGTTCTACTGCTTCTGTCTTACATAAATAACTAATGGTTATAATTTAAGGTGTATCGGGCTGAGGTATTTATATGATAAACTAGGATTTATGTTTTAAAGCCATTTATGTTTTAATTGAATAAGTACCTGTCTAGTTTTTTATAACTTGCAGGAGATATAGTTGCTCATGGATCTTTTGACACGAACCTTAAACGACACTAACACAGCCATAATTTTGTTTTTGCACAATTTCAAATGTGTTTAGCAACAGTGATATTTTAATGTAATTATGTTGAACGGAGGCTGCACACGCCAAAATAATCATAAAGCACTGTTCGAGTTACTGGTATCAAACCTTTTATCGAGAACTAAACGGAGGTAGTTAAAACTTAGAAGTTCAAATTATTCGTTATCCAAAATTAAGAAGCTAGTTAGTCTTATTGAAATAAGATATTTTTACCGACTTCAAAAAAGGGGGAGTTACCCCCGAGTACTATGTTCGGCTGTAGGTATATAAGGTCCCATTAAAATAGATGTACAAATTTTAACACAGCTTTCAGTACATCTAACCTAAGATATCCAAGCAAAAAAAAACACTGACTAAAGTGATTTTATTTTGACTTAAAATCATTGGGTAACCAAAATTTTTTGTGTATTTTCGTTAGCTGATTTTTTCTTTCTTGTGATTTGAATGAATATTTTAAAAGTTTGTCTATCTATTTATATTTTTTTGATAGATATATAAATATATAAATATTTTTAAGATTTTCATCGACATTTCAGTCAATTATGGATTTTGTTTTTTTGACAAAAAAGTCAATGAAATAAACAAAGTCACCGACTTCCGATACTTAAGTTATTTTGTTGTTTTTTAGTCTTTTTTTTTCAATAATGTTTTTTTTAAGTTGTACCACTCGCCCTATACAAACACACCCTAAACCGCACAAAGTTCTTTGTCCATCCACGTCACCTTCACTCAACATCGCACGTAAATGTCAAAGAGCCATCATTCTCCTATGCATACCATATTACCATATTTGAGGCAGGTTTATCGTAGCAAAACACTTCTTCAGATAATCACTTATATGGCGAGTAGACTACATTTGTTATGGGCATGTACTAGAAAGATTATCTCGACTTGCGCAGTCTGAATACAGCCTAATTGTATGAGTTGTGTGGAAAGAGGTCAGATTATAAGTTTGCTTAGTAGAGTAACGTATTATTTGCAGTCATTTTTGTGAAGGATGAATGTATACGTAGGTAGGTATGTGTTATGAAATTATGGGTGAAATTATTTGCGTTATTTCGGATTTTAGCCCAATTTTAAATTCCAGACTACTGTCTTTTTTAATTTTTTCAAACAAAGGGCGAGCGTTTTAGGGGACTATCTTGTGTAAATTGACGTTCAAAAAGTACTGATCTTCAGCCTAGTTTGAATAAAATACGTTTGATTTCTGTACTCACGTATCATCATCATCTGCCTAGCCTTTTCCTAACTATGTTTTGGTCGCCTTCCAGTCTAACCGAATGCAGCTGAATACCAGTATTTTACATGGAGCGACTGCCTATCTGACCTCCACAACCAAGTTAGTACTTGGTAATACGATACCCTTTGGTAAGACTGGTTGTCAGTCTTTTTGGGCCACTGACTGCCTGTAACGACTGTCAAAGATCTACAGATGACAGCTGTGACCCACGGCTTCACGTGCTTTCCGAGGGACGGAGGAAGATCGGTATGTAATGGGAGGTCACCCTTCCACAGACCAACCTAGGCAAGCACGGCTTAACCTAAAGATGGACCCGAGCGGCTGTTATTATTTAGCCACGAGCTTCTACTGTTACGTACTCAACTATATTATATACGAAAATTAAATGGAACTCCGTGTTGTCTCAACTCACAAGTTTCCCGTGAATATTAACCACGAGATCTATAAGGCTTCATTTAGTTATCGAAGGTTTTCTGGCAAGACCAGAATGAGACTCGCAAAGACCAGGGAAACATACAATAGGGAGCAGGGTTATACACAACGGTGTGAAAAACAAAGCTGCCAATAATGATTATGACATAACTTAATATAACATCACGCCTGTAATACCCGAAGCGTTAGGTAGAGGTGTACCTAATAATAGTATACCCACATTTCGCCAGTTATGTTTAAGTCCCATGTGGGGGCGAGCCTATTGCCATCAACCGGCCACAATCGTGGCTGGTACTTAGAAATTCCTGATTTAAAATCCCAAAACAATATGCCCGACCCGTGAATCGAATTCAGGACCTCATTCTCAGCAGTCGCCAATGCGACCACTAGACCACTGAGTCAGGCAGAGTAATGATGACGATTATCTCACAAATTTTAATCAGGCATTTTTCTCAACTACGTTAAAGTCGGATTTTAATCCTACCGGATACGGATGTAAGCTATTATTTTATAAACATATCTCTCATACGACCTCCAGACAAGCCTCTGAAGTGAATAAAGATGATAATTATTAAAATCAATTAAAACAAGATACAGTCAACATTACTCATACATAAGGATGTTTAAGTAGCCCTTTAATAGCCGTTTTGACGTCACGTAGGTGTTAACGTTAGAATTATAATAATTTATAGCTCTGTGAACTAAGTGCGTCTAAACATGTCAGACACGGATCTGTTTGTACTTTGTCGGCTTCTCTTCTAGCTAATTTGACAGAGAACGATTGACTTCTGATCTCTAGAACCTTATTACCTGATATTATCAGTTCTGAGATTATTTTCTGTGGTGATTTAAATGACCAAAGCTTTAGGTTACTACAAATGGCATTATTTTGGAAATGTCTTTACAACATACAATTATATTTCCCTGTTATAAAAAAAATATTTATTGCCTTTGTAATGCACATAATCTTTTTTCGTCATCTGCCTACCCTTTTCCCAACTATGTTAGGGTTGGCGTACAGTCTATCCGGATGCAGCTGAATACCAGTATTTTATATGGAGCGACTGCCTATCTGACCTCCTGGGTAATATGATACGACTTGCTAAGACTGGTTGTCAGACTATCGGGCCACTAGCTACCTGTAACGACTGTCAAAGGTCTACAAATGACAGCCGGGACCAACGGCTTAACGTGCTATGCGATGCTAAATGTTTTATCATAAAAGATTTTCGTATTTCAGAAAATATGATCATTTTATATCATGTAAGGAAGATAGTTTTTCTAGCATTAATCCAATAGTTTCGGAGTATTTGGAACCCATTTATCGTAACAACTACCAAATGAGACATTTCACAGAATAATCAAAACCGACTGACAAACTCCGAATAAATACAACACTTCAATCTGCATGTCATCTTCACTAACTGCACCTGCCATTCATCACAAAAACCTTCTCTATTCACAACCTGTTAAGGTCCGGAATACACCCGAACCTTTCGACATCTTTGCATCTAACGAAGGCCACTGAATAAGATCACTTCCTCAAGGTAAATGTCAAAGGTCTTCAAGGCTCGTTTACACTTGCCGGGTCCAATCCGTTCTTGTTTGTTTTCGGGCCCGATTAACTCTTTAACTGAATGCCATGAGCAGTCGTGGAGGTGTGTGGAGTATCTCGTGGTTATATAATAACAACCGCTCGGGTCGATCTTTAAGATAATCCACGCTTGCCTAGTTTGGTTCGTGGATGGGTAACCATCCATTACTTACCGAGTTCCCTCCGTCTCCGGAAAACACGTTAACCCGTTGGTATCGGCTGTCATTTGTAGATCTTTGACAGACGTTACAGGTAGTCAGTGGCCTGAAAGTCTTATAGCGTGAGCTAGTAAAAGTCCCGTCAGAATCGGTCTAGCCTTTCCGGAGATTAGCCGGAACAAACAGACAGGCAGACAGACCGACCGACAAAAAAAGATAGAAAAATATTATTGTTATATTATCTACCGTATATACTCAGACATGAGAGAGAAATGATATGATATTATCATTTTTTATTGATATTATTGGTATATGTGATGAGAGTATGATTTTTTGCGTTTTATGTATTTATTATTCGTTGTATGTTTATTGTTATTTTTTGTCATTTGTACGTCATGTCTCTGCGATAAGTAAATACTTTTTCTTTATTCTTCCTTTCTTACTTTCTTTCATTCAGTAAAAATCTGTTATTTTGAAATTACAACAGACATTTCAATTTATTTATTTGTTATGCAGATTGTTTAAACATTTCTTCTAATAAAAATAGATCCGACACATGAGAACGGGCCGTAAGATAAACCAGTAAAAATCTAATAAAAGGTCTTGCCAACATAACTCCTTAGACCAATTAATAAGGATTTACTACTGATGATGTGACTTCGTCGAGTTACGTTTATTTATCGATTTATTGAGATTGGGACTAGAATTTACGAGTACCTGTGACCTGTGGTTGGTAGTAGACCAATGAGTTCATGTGTGATGTAAGAGAGTTAAGAAATTAGGTAATTACTTTAGGAAGACAGTTATTAGGAGGTAGTATAACTTTATGTTGCCTAGATAGGTCACGTTCGGATGAAACGCTCGATCACCTTCGCTTGTTGAAATGTGCACGTTAACTCATATAGATAAGGGTCATTTTCATATAAACCGTTACTGTATTTAACTTGAGAAAAGTCCAAGTTCGCTCTATAGATATTGACCAAACATTGCGTTTCTAAAACGTCAAATTTAAAGGAATTTTCTGAAGTATCGTGAACCATATTTTCTCTTCTTAATCTTCAGTTAACAATGCTGCCTTATTCAGAGTGTAACAGAATTAGCGTAATAACTCTATGGTGGTCATTCAGACCATTTAACTTCCCATCCATCAAAGGAAGGAACCTGAAACATCGACGCACAAATTGTTACTACGAATTCAATTTTTTTTTATGTCCAACGAAACTCGTATTCAAAAAGCATATAGAATCATGTACTGAATTTATGCTAACAACGTGGTGGCAATTTCCCTTATGTTCTTTATTTTTTTAATAGAATGTAATGCGCCCTTTTGTTTTCTAACCAATGAGCTTTGAAGAGGCCTAAAGGTAATCAAAGCATTTATTTCAAGTAGGCCAGTTACAGGCACTTTTGAATTGTCGACACAAAGATAACAGTAAAATATAGCTGCAGTCCTAGTCACAAGGCACAACAACTGTGAAAGTACTGTAGTTGCCCATTCCCTAACGTAGATCTCTATGGAGAAGAACGGGCAAGAAACTCAAAACAAAGAAATCAATAAACAAAGACACACATGAATAATTCACTGTTTTAACCTGATTAACCCACGTAAAGCTGATGAAGGAATGAACTCAATAGCATTTATAACGAAACTTCAATACCAATCCCATACGATAAACATTAGGAATCCGGGCAATGTTCTTACAACACACAGACGCAGAGTAAGTATTCGACAGAGTCCCAACTTAAACTGACTCCTCGCAAATACGGCATCGAAAAAACCACCTCTCCCATGTATTTTTGTGTCCACATGAAAGGTTTTGTTAATTCTTTCGCGGTTTCAGGGCTGCTCACAATTAGTGATTGTTGTTTCTAATGATGAGTTTACTATTTATCGTTTAGAGTAAAAAAAATCGAAGGTAGGTAAGTTTGTAGTGTAAATGTAGTTATAATCTTTAGGGTGAAATTGATCATCTTGATCCACCAGCAGAAAGTGTAATGGTATGATAGACTCTTATCAGCCATAACCATCACAATCAAAAACATCGTGAGGAAACCAGCATGCCTGAGAGATATTTCTCGACGGCATGCAACACCAAGTCAGAGGCTCTTGGGCGGCATAAAAACTCTGACACCAGGTAACGCACTACACACACGAAATAAAAAAAAACACAATTGCCATTGCCAGCAGATCAGTTACGGGATCGCCAGCGACCTAACGCTACTTTCGTTCTCCATTACCTATTTACTCATGTACTCAAAGCTTTACAATCAAGCTTGACGCACCGTGACGAACTTGTAAAGACGTTAGCAGCGTATGTAAAGCCATGCAATGTATACCAAAGATATTGGGCCGTATAATTTTATGTGGAGCTGTTACTTTTGTATTAATGTTGCGCAGAGGTGGAAGGGTCAAAAGATCGAGTTAAACAGATTTGATGTTGCAAGATCCTGTTGTGTTACTGTGGTTTTGGTTCTTAATTAATAACATTTAATAGTTACACAATATGTATCAATATCGTCCTTTTTCTGTCTTTATTTTCTTGCGTTTTATCTCTCCTCATCACATGCTAAACAAACAAATCTCTTTTAATGTTTATGTCAGTGGCGTGACACTACTTTCGAACTTCCGCTTGTATACTCATTTCTTACTTTATCCGTTTTCGTTACTCCACACATCCAACTCAACATTTACATCTCCGTAATGTGCAATTTTTATCAGTCTTTGACACGGTACAGCATTATGATCGATACACTGCTACGGGGCTTATTATCGGTTTGCAGATTTTCCTCTCCAACTTGAGGGACATTCTTAGACCGCAAGTTGTTCCTGTGGCTTGTCGTCATTTCATATATCTTGCATTAATTATTCACACGTAGCATTCCTATTTAATTGAAAAGAAGTTCTAGCTGTAAAATAATTAAAAAGCTAATGACGGCGCTATTCAAAGTCAGGTAAGGAGTAATTAAAATAAATGCTTTGACTTTGATTGGTCTAGCAGCTTAACGATTTGCTTCTTTGCTAGGCCGGTGGTCTCAATTTCCGCACATACAAAATATTTGTATGGCATATAACGCATAGTTGCACTCTGGAATCTGGGTTTGTGTGTCTAAAGGCTCAGTCAAATCGGTTCGGACAAATTGCAACGCTGACAGATAAATATTCTGAAGTAACTGTCAGTGTCCGGTGTGCAGCTGGTCTGTTATCTGTCCGTACCGGTTTGATGGATGCTTTGGTGGGGAAGCATTAAGACGGACATGCACGACAAACGGAAATTGACACAACTGTAATAGTTTCGTTGTTATCATTTCTTGAAGAACTATGAAATCTCCATGTCTTCAAGAGGTACTATGTAACCTTTGTCGCGATGGCTTTGGCAATCGACCTCTACGATTGTTCATTAATTTTATGGCAAAAGACGAGATAAACATTACTTCTCTATTAAATTTAAAAGATTTAAGATTTTGCACGGATAGCCATCATCATGTGCCTAGCCTTTCCCCAACTTTTTTGTGGTCGGCTTCAGTCTAACCAGATGCAGCTGAATGCCAGTATTTTACATAGAGCGATTGCCTATCTGACCTCCACAACCCAGTTACTACTGGGTAATACGCTACTTCTTGGTAACACTGGTTGTCAGACTTTCGGGCCCCTGACTACCTGTATCGATAATCTCCAACTGAGTAAAAAAGATAGTATTTTTAGGAATAATTATTTAACCTTACCTGGTAAGCACATTTGCCTGTACTCATCATAGTTGCTTCCTTTCTACAAAAAACGTGGGGCCTTTACTTACCCAATACCAACAATCCATTCTATCCTTGCAAACAAGATCATGCCAACAGTCAATATAGTTTTAGGCTAAAAGATTGCAAAATCGACTACTTTAGCAACCTTTAACCTAGTACATTACTATACAACAATGAGATTTTTAGCCTAAAGAGCAAATTGCGTGATTCAATTGTGTTAGACTGTAGAAGGAAACAAAGAATATCGTAATGATGACTTGTAAGTTTACAATTCGCGAGGATTGTAATCATTCATTCAAGTAAATTGATTACTATCAAAGATTTTATCAAAGTGTGGTTATGACGTAAAACATGCTTTTTTGAATTCCTATGTGACTGCCGCGTAGCTCAAGTGCGTCTGCTGAGCCCACTGGGTCCTGGGTTCGATTCCCGGGTCTGGCAAAGTATGATTGGGTTTTTCCATCAGGAATTTCTCAATAGCAGCAGGTTGATGGCAATATGCTCGCCCCCTATTACATGGGACTTAAACTTAACTGGCGAAATGTGGGTGTACTATTGGGTACACCTCTGCCTAACCCTTCGGGGATTACAGGCGTGATGTTATGTTATAAATTGCTATCCAAACTAATGGGTCATCATTTGCATACATTAACATAAACTCACGCCTTTATCCCATGGGAGTTGGCAGACACCATAGAACGCCACCTTCAACGATCCATACATTGTCCTTTCATATCGTCCACGTTTCGTCACACACGCACTACGCGACTACCTATGCACCTGACCTTTCTGAAGAAATGCACCAATAAGGTCAGTGTACCTATGCCCTTCTAAGGTGGACGTGTGGTCCATATAGACCTCCCATCGTTGTACCACGTCGATTTGTCCTGTGATTTTCACACGCAGCGAATTACGGCTTCCAGTATGAAAAGTTTATTACATAGCAGTCTTTTATAATTGATTTTTCGCGTTTTCCAAAGAGAAGAATCTCTTCTCTAGTTAAGGTTTAAAAGACTTCTAGTGGTTGAAAACAAAATGTAAATGGAATGACAAACAAAAGTTTTCATGTAAACAAATGAGCGTGGCTGTTTAAGATATTTAAACACTCTTTCATCTTCAATGGACGTTCATTCCGCCATTAAAATAAAATATCCAATGATGATCGACACCTTTATACTCACAGATTTATGATTTATTTACGTAATAATAAAAACAGATCTGCATCATAAAGCAATATAAATAATACTCAAAATTTAATAAAGCTCGATATTAACAAATATCACGCTACCATGACAACATAAACAGAAGTTGATTAGCTCATCTCGCAAACACGCGATACTGGGAAATATGAAACATAGTGTATGTATGGAATGAGTTATTAATTAATAATTAATTATAACATTACTGAGTAATGGCTACGCGTATATCAACCATTTAATTAAAAAGGTGTGGTGTCACCTTTGATTTTATTAAGATTTATGAAATTATGAAATAACTAGCGTTTGCCAGCGTTTTGAGAATTATTTTACGAGAACTTAGTATCGGCATAAAAAATATTATATATTTTTATTTAAATATTGAAACTAACTAAATTTATTCAGATGATGTTTATTTACAATATAAAGATTATTGACTAACCATACAGATCTAGAATATTAATAAAAATATATGTGCATTTTTCAAAAGCACGCAGAAAAGAATTAAAGGGCGTCAAAAATGTCGTCCGCATCGCTGTCAACGGGGAAAGTGCCCAGAAAGCCTTCTGGGCACTTTCCCCGTTGACAGCGCACATTGCTGACAGCCGTCAGCAATGCCACGTTGGATGGCAATGCTGATTCTTTGTCTAAGAAATAGGCCGTTCCTCTGGTCATAAGAAGACTCGACCAACCGCTTGGCGATGAACCGAAACACTAGGTGGTCACTGGGACCCCATGGCCCCCGTGTATTATTTTACATTATTTTCATATTTTTTAACCCCGGTCATCTGTGTACCCATTCTGTTCAGCTCCGTTCCGTAAAGCTGATTGGAGTATCGTCGCTGAGCAAAATGTTCGAAGTCTTGTTTCTCATTTTGTCAAGGTCCTAATAGGCGGGAAAGTATTTCCTCGCGAATAAATCTACATTGCATTTATACACACATGCCAATTTATTCATCATGAATGCAATGCAAAAAAATGGCATTGTGAAATGTGTTAAAAACAGGCCAGTTCCAAACTACATCATAAATAAAATCATCTGCCTAGCCTTTTCTTCAAACAAAGGGCGAGCGTTTTGGGGGACTATCTTGTGTAAATTGACGTTCAAAAAGTACTGATCTTCAGCCTAGTTTGAATAAAATACGTTTGATTTCTGTACTCACGTATCATCATCATCTGCCTAGCCTTTTCCTAACTATGTTGGGGTCGGCTTCCAGTCTAACCGGATGCAGCTGAATACCAGTATTTTACATGGAGCGACTGCCTATCTGACCTCCACAACCCAGTTAGTACTGGGTAATACGATACCCCTCGGTAAGACTGGTTGTCAGACTTTTTGGGCCACTGACTACCTGTAACGACTGTCAAAGAGCTACAGATGGCAACCGGGACCAACGGCTTAACGTGCTTTCCGAGCCACGGAGGAAACTCGGTATGTAATGGGCGGTCACCCATTCACAGACCAACCTAGGTAAGCACGGCTTAATCTAAAGATCGACCCGAGCGGCTGTTATTTTTTAGCCACGAGCTCCTCTCACAAATAAAATTCCTTGGCCTCTCACCCCGAAATGCAGAGCAATGCCACATATATGATTCCACAAACCATTTGTGTACGCAATGGCTATTCCTTCTTTATATTCATAGACAATGTTCTCCTATGAAATTTTCAAAAGATCCATCATATTTAATCATCATTATTACACATACGTCGATCCTCATTTTGCTTGGGGCAATATTGCTTAAGTAGGTATTAGAGCGCTGCTCCACAACGTCGCACAGCAAAGCTATAGTCACGTGGACTTAGCATAGCTTTGCTTGAAAATGGAGGCGGGATCGTCCACTGCGACCCATGGCCCGTTACGCATGGATACGTGGCTGGCAAACAAATGAACCGCGCGGGTATCGCCAAAAACAAATGAAAGTTTTTTTTTTGTGAATGTCCTCTCGCAGGTCAACCTAGGAGGTGGTCTGCTTAACCAGACTATCCTGTGGGTGCCTTGAGTTTAAAGCCAGGGGCATAAGACTTTAACAACTAAGCGACTACAAGTGCCCCCTGTGGGGTAAGAGTCTTGGCTTGTCCGGCCGTCTTATGACGACAGGCCGTGTCGACGGCGCGTTCGTGTTCCACGCGCGCCTCAAAGATATTTCAGCAACCAAGTAGGGGTCCGCATGGGCCGATGCCTGCCAGGGCTGCGGGACTGTTCGAAAGAGATACCGTGGCCCTGGAACACAAAGGGCAAAGAAGGAACATGGGTGGGTTTTAGTCAGTAGAAGTCTGACACTCCCTTCCGCTCCGCCCAGAGCATTCGATGATTTCCCATCCGAAAAAAAAAAAACAAAAACAGGGTGCCACTGGGGGTATTCCCCTAGCGACACCCTAAGCCAAGGCTTACGAAGCAAGGGACTTGCTGGATCGGATTTACGACAACCGAACCGTGCAGCTACTGTGGCAAAAATCTCTTCTTGCGTATCCTACGCAGCAGTGGACGGTCGACTTTATAATGTGATGTTGAGGTAGATACGTTATGATTAGCATTCTCTAGTGGCTAGTCATCTGTAAGTATGATGTGTGTTCATGTTGTTACTGGTGTTGCCAAGGCTTTTCTGGTGTGGGATAGGCACGACTTCCACTAGTGTTGCCATAACAACAAGATACTGAGGAAAACAAGATTATGATTGCAAGATGGACAGCTTCATGACCAGTAAGACCTACCCAAGTTGCCATGAGTGCTTCTTACTGCTTTTAAGTCAGAAACTGCATTTTTTTTCTCAGGTATTTTTTGTCCGACGAGATTTTTTTTAGGTTTAATAAAAATAGAATAGGTAGTTGTGAGAAAGCTTGTATAAGCCCGAAAACGTCTGTTGAGGACTAAAAGACTAATCAGCATAAGTTCAAAAAAAAAAAACACCACGCTTGGTTAAGCAGGATTACAGAAGGACAGAAAAATAGACGGCTGTCATCAACTGCCCCCACAAACAAAAAAGAACTGCCTCATTCATTATCAAGGACTAAACTCAACAAAGAATCCTGCTTACCCAACAAAATCACGAACCTTTATCCTAAATAAGAAGGGAGACCAACTCAAGGATATGGACTACCGAACAGAATTTAAATTTACACTAATTATTATCGACGATTAACTTGTGTATGTGCAGATGGAGCAATTAATATGACTGGTTGATAGATAGGTGTTATGTTAAATAGTTTGTTTATCCGGTTGTGTGACGAGATGAGCTGGTGTCGTGCTGCTCAGGGCATTTACTTCCCGTTGTTGCATTCTTGTTTATTAGGTATTTGTACTGACTGAGGAGGGTAATGTGTTTATCAGCCTATATGTGTCTATGTTTGTTCATTTGTGGCACTCTAGAGACCAAACGCGTGGGCCGACTTTGATTATTCTTACATCAATCGATTTGTCTTAATCTTGCGAGTATCACTAACGACATGACAGTAATAAAAATTCAACATGGCGACAACCAGACGCCAAATTGTGAAAATTATTCAAGGAGTGGGGTATCATTGAATAGGTATTTGAAAATCATCTTTAGGTTTTCTCACATAATTTTTCATTTCTAATTCTTACTTTGACCGTCTTACTTAGACCAAAAATAATCACAATGACGGGTGCCTTTCGGCTTCGTTAACGGTCTTGTTATACCCTTTAAGTGTTAAGTATGATGCAGCTTGCAAAACAGTGCAAACAAATGAAAACAAATCAGTACCGGAAAACCTTCCGCCATATAAAATAAATAATGTACAGTGCAATGCATGTGCTTGATTATGTCAGAACAGCTTAAGCAGAGCCGCAAGCAAAAGTTAACCTATGTTAATTACAAGTACATACAAGTGACCTAATCAACCATTTTATGATCTTATTTCACTAATAACACATGTTTTAATATTTATAAGTCGAATAAGTAAAATTAATGTTACTATAAGACCCGTTCATGACATTTAACCGATCATGAATTATACCCGTGGGTGCTAAGCTAAAATAATTTATACAGAGCATCAATTTATTATTATAATTGCCTACGATTACTTGCATTTCAATTGATGCAAAGATATCCTTGTAAAAATAGATTAATTGGTTTAATTTTTAATTATAGCTTAATGGCATGAAACAACATTAAATAAGTTGGATTGCTGATAATCGTAATTATAACAAAATTATGCATGCATTTTTTTTCCGTCTCTTCAATATACATCCTTTTATTTGATCTTTATTATAATCATTCTCAATCAGTAGTGGTTAACGACACGCTCCCTGTTGACAATGCTGATTGTACTGAAAATAACCTAGCATTCATAGCAAAGCAGCAGCCTATAATGTTCCCACTGCTGGGACACAGGCCTCCTCTCTATGAGAGGGAATGGGCTATAATCTAGCACGCGAGCCCAGTGCGGTTTGGTAGAATTCCTTATTGAGCAATCTAAAAAATATTATAAAGCTGAGTAAAACAAAAGCTGTTAAGCAAAGAGAACTTGGCAGCTTACCAAAGTATATCTTGATAAAGTCTTTTTACATAATTTATCAATAAATATCCATGCCTACCAATCTAGTCATACGAGTAAACGACAAAATGTTCCCAAATGCTAAAACTAAATCCACATAGGTCAAAGACATATCGCCTGAACAAGATTCTTCAATAAACCCAATAAGGAAGATAATTACACAGCAAATAACTAAGAAGTTAATTGTAACAATTTTAAATTAAAATAAACTTTAACCTTTACTAAGTAACGTCTACAATTACCTGCAGGATATCTTTAATTAACTGTTTTAATTATTTTATGTTAATTTGTAATAAAAGTTAATCCAAGCTTTTATTATGGAAGACGCGGAAAAGTGAATCAGATGTGTCTTCCTGTGTTAAAGGTGTCTTTGTGAGTAAGCCGCAAGTTGCATGGGCAATTTTAATTGCTCGGCGACAATCTCTGAAGTGAGTGGAGCAATTAGTTGCAATAAGTGGCCGTGCCCAATATTGACGACGGCTGAGCGATGTTATGTTGGTAATGTGATCGTTTAGCAATTTATATAGCCTGTGTTAGAACCAATTAGGTTCGATTCTCGTACAATTAACTGCCCTGACGCAGATTATATTTCATTAACACTAGAAACGGGATATTTACCATGTTTACTGTTGGTTTTGAGTTCCCGATATTTCACTCATATCATATTTCTTTGTCTCTCTTTAATTTTTTTTTTTTTTTTTCTCACGCAAATTGTTAAAATTCTCATTCGATTCTACAAAACTCACAATCAAAAGTTCCCAATAATCTTGAAAAATCATAATCATGATCATGAAAAATCGTGAGATTTCTAAAACATTTTCAACGCACAAGGAGAAACTGTTCTTAAAATAATATCGTACATGTGGACTATTTTTTAATTTTTGGTGTTTCGTTTATTTTGCCTTGGGACAACATACACGATACGCAAGTGACATTATATTGTTATCATTATATTGTAATATTGTTATACTATGCATAACAAAAAAATACTTGATCCCGGTTTGTATAAACCAGTTCAATGAACAATGAGCACAAGGATTTCTCCGATTTCCAATATATATATTTATATAGAGCTAAAGTTCAACTATAATTTTAAGTTACAGTTTCACACTGTTATCTAGTACATAATAATAATTCCTACAGACAAAAACAGCAAACGACTGTGGTATGCACAAGGATCTAATGAGAACATCCTAGTGGATCATGCAATAGAACGCTTTGGATCAAGAGCGGCCTGTTAATAGCTCATAATGTGACCGCTCACCGACATACGCAGCGTTGTGGTGCAGAGCGAGCTAAGCGAGCAAAGCGTTAATACCAACGCGTTGAATTAAGAGCGGTCTGGAATGATGCAGTGGAAGCTGAGCGACGCAAAAGATGAAGATTATTTGGAAAGGTATCTCTTCCTCTTATTTATTCTATATACTCTGTCCTTCACTGAGGCGCTAAAAATTTAAAAAAAATTTAAATCAGTGAATTACTTTTGATTAAACAATTTTCTATCAATACGCCTATCGATCACTCTTTGTAGGAACAAGCTAGATGAAACTAACCGTCAATGTTCCTCTCCACAGAGGAATGTTGTTTGTTGTGTGTATCTAAGTCGAGAACTTCCTAGACTTTGGCATATCCCATCACTTCCAGTTGCTTCTGTTGTTGTTGTTTCCAATTGCTTTTTAGCTCAGCTGTTTCAATAAGACGATCGAATCAAACACTTCTCTATACACTCGATGATAGCTTTAATTAGATATTCTCTACATGTTTTTATTGTCTCTTCTTGTCTTACACCGAGTCTACATCTCTTATTTATTTATTCTTCTTCCGCAGGTATGTTGGAAGAGATTTGTTTAGAAATAAGCATCACCTTTGTACCTATCTTAATATCTGTACGCGAAGATCACGATGCACGGGACCGGTCAATGTGGCGACACTTGGGGAGGCCTATGTCCAGCAGTGGACGTCTTTCGGCTGAAATGGTGATGATGATGAAGATCACGATATTGCCATAGTCTTCAACTGGATATCTTCCTTGACATATGCCGGGCATGCCACCGTCCGGGAGAATCGATCCGACACATTATTTCTGGGTGTTCTCGCCTGGCTAACGGAGAGTACTTGCATAGACACAACCTCGTTGCCAGGATTATCCACCAGCAACTTGCTTTGAAGTACAGCCTTACTATAAGTATGTGCCCGACCCAGTTCTCGCTGATGGTAATATCACGTTGTATTGGGATCGATCTATCGTCACTGACAGGACTATTGTTGCCAATAAACCTGACATTGTGGTGATACATCGATTGGAGCGTCGCGCAATTATTGTTGATATAATGGTTCCGCATGACGAGAACCTCGTGAAAGCAGAGAAAGATAAACAATTCAAATATCTAGATCTGGCTCACGAGGTTGTCGACATGTGGGAGGTGAGTACAGCAGTCATTGTGCCGATAGTCGTGTCGGCCAATGGCTTAATAGCCAATAGCCTCGAGCAACTTCTGAGAAGGCTCTCGCTTGGCAGCTGGATCAAGGGCTTGATTCAGAAAGCAGTACTTCTGGACACGGCGCGTATCGTTAGGGGGTTCCTCTCTCAAGAGCCCTGATCACCGGTAGCTCGAGCCCTGTTCCCGATGCCGGTGGGCTACTATTTTTTTTATATTTTTAAATGATTTTTTTTTATATTACTTTGTATGGAAATATTTAAAAACGTAAATTATGTGTAAAGGAAATAAATAAAGGAATAATAACTGTCCATATCCAATAGCTTTCACTGCATCACCATCTCAAATCATCCGTAACAAGTGATCGTCATAGCCTTGTAGAATATTGCCGGAACACATCAGATACTTATATATATACTATACCCACTCAAAGTATTCGTAATATTGTTGTTACTATTACACGGATCTGCGACTTGCTACATTTATTTTATTTATAATCTTATTATGTAGCCTCGGGGTTTTTGAAGAGCTCAAGAAATATTTCGTTTTGTTCGTTATAGAAATCTGTAAATTTAATTCGTTAAGTATTCTTTGGTTGTTTCAACTTTAGAGATGTGACTTTATCATTTTTTTTTTTAATTTGGCTCTTCAACAATGAGTACACTGTTACATTCATAGGAAAACATTTCAAACTTAAGTCTAAGTGCCCCATCACTTAAAGAAGAGCACTTCATGCATACATGCATGTATATCATGCGCCTAAACAGCTAATTAAACAACGAAAAAAAAGAAAAAAAAGAAAAAACAGCATAATGAAAACAACAGCCAACATCCATATTATTAAGCTATTGTAAAACGAAAGCCGAAAGTCTTATCAACCTTATGTTGAAGTGTGAAGTACCTATGTATGTGTTTGGTTAACAGTGCTCCATACTTTAAAAAAAGAAAGAAAGTTCAAAAAGGTAACTTAAACTTCCTCAAAATTTATGATTTATTCTCCATCTTAAATTATGGAAAACGAAGTCGTGCGGGTTGCAAAAATAAACACATTAAATTAAGGGAACAGCTAAAAAAAGAACGAAGGTCTATCTTTTCAAATCCAAAACCATCGCTATGGACATCATAATCTGCAATTCTATCTTTACACAGACAACTATCTATTCCTCTTCACATTCTATCATCCTAACAAGGGGATTACCATTAAAATGACATACATTACAAATAAAGATACTATTTAAGCTGAAGATGAAGACTGAAGATGAGTTACAATATTGTCATGACAAATTGACATAAGCATAAGCATAAGCAAATTGACAAATAAAGATATTGAAGCTGTTAAAGTAACTTGTAAGGGAATTACCATATAAATATCGGTAGTATAATTAGTGGTCATCATTAATTTATAGAAATTAGGGTAGACAGAGGTGTACACCAACATTTCGTATTTTACGTGTATGTCTGATTGTGGCGGCATCTCCTGGCAGGGACAGTAGATATCCGCGTGATTCATCATCATCTGCCTAGCCTTTTCCCAACTATATTGGGGTCGGCTTCCAGTCTAACCGGATGCAGCTGAATACCAGTATTTTACATGGAGCGACTGCCTATCTGACCTCCACAACCCAGTTAGTACTGGGTAATACGATACCCCTTGGTAAGACTGGTTGTCAGGATTTTTGGGCCACTGACTGCCTAACGACTGTCAAAGATCCACAAATGACAGCCGGGACCGGGCTTAACGTGCTTTCCGAGGCACGGAGGAAACTCGGTATGTAATGGGCGGTCACCCATCCACAGACCAACCTAGGCAATCACGGCTTAACCTAATGATCGACCCGAGCGGCTGTTATTATTTAGCCACGAGCTCCTCCGAGCACGAGATATCCGCGTGATTAACATGAATAAATATAGAAGTGGCAAAGTTATGGGCTAACAAAATAAAAAAAAATTGTCATGCCAGCGACACGAAGATATGCAAAAACCTGACAACAACCGTCTGGCAGTAGCCCACCAGACAAAACACCCATCTGGTCAGAGGATTTAGCTTTTTTAAATAGAGGGTGAGGAACTGCCCATCGTGTTCCTCATACGCCTCCATGCTATTGGAGTTGAGCCTCCCCGACGCGAGTACGAATCCACTTACGGTTTAATCCGCAAATCTGTAAACCAGCTCAACAGTCTCGCTTCCTAGACTCGATCGTATTCAAACAAAAATACTACTTAATGTTATGGTCATTAGCTTATAATGTATACAGTTTATTATAAATCTAAGTGTCTCACTTAGATAAGCAGAAAGATATGTGTCTCGGGGATCCGCTGGATGTGGGACGTACGGGACCGGCCAATGTGGTAACGCTTGGAGGAGGCCTATGTCCAGCAGCGGACGTCTTTCGGCTGAAATGAAGATGTGATGTGAATAAGAATTTAATTGCAATACGGTGTTGTAACTATTGTTATGTATTGCACGCCTACGATTGTAATTAAATCTTAGTACATTATATTGTTAAGCCGTTTGCAATCTTATATCACTAGTAACTAATATAGCTCGTATTTCTTTATCATAACGACTATTATTTGAAATTCTGATTGTAATACATTGATTGACAAGAATGTTTGTTGCAAATCGTAAAAGCTGATACTGAAATCCTTCAGTAGTTTACAAAACAAAACTTTTGAACCATCTAAGTTTCATAAGTGGATACTTATGAAACTTAGATGGTTCAAAAGTTTTGTTTACTTTCACCAATAAATATTTTTCAAAACATTTTAGTACAGGTGCTTTTCTTTACCGGTGAAGACAAACACCATAGGCTAGGAAAGCCGCATGTTACAGAAACAAAAATCGAAAACACACGACGCGCGTGGTTGATATTAGCTCACTTATTTATATTATTTTATTTGGATCTCCAACAAAAGATACACAGATACAATATAGGTCACAGTTTTACAGAGGTTCTTTTAAGTATGTTCCTTCAATTACAGGAGACCACAGCATGCACATAAAACTAGGTGTTAGCACAGATTAGAAAAAAAAAAAAATATTACAAAAAACAAATTAAAAACCAAAATAATAAAAACCATTTTATAACTTCGTCTCATTGACAGGAGGCCCAGCAGTGGGAACATACATAATAAGGCTATAGTTTTGCTAATTGGATTAAATATGACATTTAAAAATGGGTTTCGTCTAGAATTGCATTCAAAATACCATTGCTAAGGTCTTTACAATCAGGAATCCTAAAGACTTTAATCTAGAGATTATTGAGCTGTCGAACAAGACTTTACAACAGTTTAAACCATAGTTACTTGCAATTACCAAACTATTACACAACTAATATATAATAAACTACAGGTACTCAGGTCGTGGGATGGTCGAGTTTTTGAAACTATTAAGAAATATCAAATTGCATAAAATTTCGTTATCGTTACTTACCGGTAGAGATCTAAGAAAAAAAATCGTAAGATAATCGTGAGTGAATAATTAGGTGGCAAGATCCCAATAAGATGCAATCTGATCAAACTTTCACAGTGCACTGCTAGAGAGGCAATAAGCAATCATCGAAAAATTTAAAAGTAAAGTTCACCGAAAGCTTGAGCAATTGGTTTGCAAATAGGCTGCCTACAATCAGCCTGTACCAATGAGGTTACCGATGCCTTGCTAACGTTAAGGAGCCCTCAAATGCAAGTATGTATTACATTAGTATGTATTGTATTGGGCTACCGGTGGAGGTGTAGTGCGTCCGAAATGTTTGTGGAGAACAGAATGCACACATGATGAATGGATGTTTGCGTGATTTCTATGCTGTATTACAGAAAGCGAGGGCCTCCTGTATGAGCCGAGTACATAATTCTGACAATCGAATATTGAGAGCCATATATGAAGCTAATTATTTCTTTGTATATGGCTGTCAATATTCCTGCTAAAAAAAATAATTAATATTTGTAATTATCCAATAATACAATTTCAAATATTATTATCTTATTTTTATTTAATTTAATTTAAATATTATTGTATTTTTTTTTTTCGCAAGGGGGTCGTCTTGCCTGAAATAAATTAATTTTGTTTTCTTTATTTGATTTATTATTTCATACATACACATACTTACAGCCCTTCTACTCTATATTCAATCCAATAAATACCGCAGAAATGTGTGAAATCCAAAAAAATCCGTTTTCTGCATCCAGTTTCACCGATCTGCTGCCGGTTGTCAACCCATCTGGGGGAGGAAATTCCTTTGTCTGCTAATTAACAATCTTGACTCAAAGCTGCTTCAATGGCTTTCAGTCTTTCGACAAGAATTACCGGTCTAATTCTACTTCTACAAAAATTGGCAATTTAGCGAGGTATTTTAATGAAAACAATAATTTAATTCGTAATATAAGGCGTTATATTACTAATCCTTAAAGGGTCATACAGAGGAGTACCTAATAGTACACTCAGGTTTCGCCAGACACGTTAAAGTTCTATGTAATAGGGAGCGAGTCTATTGCATAAATTCAATTTTTTAGCTACTACTGCTAAATACCTGATGGGAAAACCCAATAATACTTTATGCGACCTGGTACACGAAACCAGGAACTCGAGCTGAACCAACGAGAGCATTAGTGAATGGCAATGATATCAACGTACCTTATTACACAAAATCATGTTGTCTGCACCTAATTAATGCAAAATTTCATCACGGTGCTAAAGTGTGAAGATCGGTAGAAAATAATATTGTAACACGTCGTGATAAAATAATTATACAGTAAAGTGTACATCGTTAACACATTCATTACGTCCTGGCCGACGATGAGGTTATTAAAAATGATTATAAAATAACTGTCTTAATTTTTGTAAGACAACGTAATTTAAAAGCGTAGACAAGTTAAGACACGCGACAGATTTTGTATTAAACTTTTGGATCTGTGTGAAAACTGTTACCTACAAAAAGAAATAAGATCCCATCAAACACATAACTTGTACGAAAATGCAAGTCTCGCAAAACTGTTCTTCTGCCGTAAAAAGTTGTGAGATCTTATCATCATCATCATCATTTCAGCCGAAAAACGTCCACTGCTGGACATAGGCCTCTCCCAAGTATCGCCACATTGACCGATCCCGTGCGACTCGCATCCAGCGGATACCTGCAACCTTCACCAGGTCATCGGTCCACCTAGTGGGAGGCCTTCCAACGCAACGTCTTCCAGTTCGCGGTCGCCACTCCAGAACTTTCCGGCCCCATCGACCATCCGTTCTGCGAGCAATGTGCCCTGCCCACTTCCACTTAAGTTTGACTATTCTTTGGGCTACGGTTCTCATTTCTGATTTGATCACGCAAGGAAACTCCGAGCATAGCCCTCTCCACTGCCCTTTGGGTGACTTTAACCTTCTGATGAGACCCATTGTGAGCGACCACGTTTCAGTCCCGTATGTAATCACTGGCAACACACACTGGTCACAGACTTTCGTCTTGAGACACTGCGGTAAGTTGGACGAGAAGATACCACGCAACTTCCCGAACGCTGCCCAGCCGAGTCGGATTCGGCGATTGACCTCTTTCTCGTGTGTGAGATCTAATGTCGAATTATTACTTGGCAATCGCTAAGGGCAATAAAATCTACCTACATTGAACCAAGTCTCATTTGGACTGCTAGCGCTATTTACAATTAGGAGTTAGGACTATTTAAAATAGTAGATTATAGTTATTTGATTATGTTGCCGTGCGATGGACAAGTAACTCTTTAAAGACTTATGTCTTTAAAGAATTACTGAGAGAATTGAGAAGTTTTTACAGTAGAAGAACAGTTTTGCGACATTTTGTAATTTTGTACATGTAACGTTTTAGATGGGATTTCAATTTTCCTGAGGACGTCTCCTCCAAATTGAAAACAGCAGTCATTTCAATACAGATGTTTTTAATTAATGAATTCCACACTTTCTTACTTCACGTTTCATTTATAAAATCTCAAATAATGTCTATGGTTTTCAACAATTACAAAGATTAAAGGTCAAAAAAAAAAAAAAAGGTAAATCCTTAGAAGCTGACCGCGCCAAGCGTCTTTTGTATGAAAATGCAATGCGCTGTGGCTCGATGCTTCTGGAACGTGTGATCAGCTGAGATTGGTAGGTAGACTTTATTTACCTAAACTTCAAAGAACTAAAGTAACACGTAGATAATACCTCCCTATAAAATCCTGGCTCGTTGGTCAAAGCGCGACTGCTGAGCTCATAGGTCTTGTTTCCATTCCCACGTCGGGCAAAGTGTTATAGGGTTTTTCCATCGGGTATCACAAATAAAGAAATCCTTAGAAGCTGACCGCGCCGAGCGTCTTTTGTATGAAAATGCAATGCGCTGTGGCTCGATGCTTCTGGAATGTGTGATCAGCTGAGATCGGTAGGTAGACAAAGTGTTATAGGGTTTTTCCATCGGGAATTTCTGAGTAGCAGTCACGGAGTCTTTATTTGTGTCCGGTCGATGGCAATAGGTTCGCCCCATTTTACATGGGACTTAAACATAACTGGCGAAATGTGGATGTACTATATTAGGTACACATCTGCCTAACCCTTCCGGGATTACAGGCATGACGTTATGTTATGTAAAATCCTGAAACGATCTTTATGTTCCAAAAGCCGTTAAATGAGAAGGGGGTTTTATCAACATGTTACTTCCTTTGTTGAAGTTTAGGCCAATAATCTCTTTCCATTAAGATCTCTGGTGATTACCGAACAGGCATCTTCCTCTTTAGGCTTCCTCGCTCGCTATTAGACGACTTCTAGGTTAAGAGGCCTGCTTTTTACCTAGGTTTCGTCCATTGGGCATTCAAAATAGGAGCTCGTTGCTAAATAATAACAGCCGCTCGGGTCGATCTTTAGGTTAAGCCGTGCTTGCCTAGGTTGGTCCGTGGATAGGTAGCCACTCATTACATACTGAGTTTCCTCCATGCCTTGGAAAGCACGATAAGCCGTTAGTCCCGGCTGTCATTTGTAGATCTTTGACAGTCGTTTCTGGTAGTTAGAGGTTCGAAAGTCTGACAACCAGGCTTTCCAAGGGGTATCGTATTACCCTGTATTAACTGGGTTGTGAAAGTCAGATAGACAGTCGCTCCATTTTAGCTGAGCCCAACATAGTGTGGAAAAGGCTAGGCAGATAGAAGCATTAAAAAATGCTTTAAATCTAAAACCAATAAAATGCATACATATTCAAGTTTATTTAATTCTAGAATTAACTGAGCACGTACTTAATACTAATTTACGAAGTCTCAATGGATACTAAATCGAAATTGATCTAAATACAAACGATCAGACCATAACTGTACGGCGATGAGTCGTCGGCGACAGAATGATATGTTTGTAATTAATCAAGTGTTGATCATTGATCAGCGGTGTGACTCGAAGTAGAAGGTACTCGTACACAGGTCGGGTGAGGTCGGTCAAGCTCGTTGAAATTGTGAGTGATGACGTGTTTTGATAAACGGATTAGGATGAATGTTGGTAGTCGATATATCTGTCAGAGCTTTTCCAATTGGCTGGATATTTCCTGAATTTCTGTTTATGTAAGGTATTTTAATTGATTTAATGAATGAAAGTATACGTGGAATTTGACACGGTTGGCGCAGTGACTGTACGACTAGCTGCTCTGCGTGTCGCGGGTTCGATCCTCGCACGGGACAAATATTTGTATGGCCTACAGATAGTTGTTCCGGGTCTGGCTGTTTGTGTATGTGAGTTTAAATGTTTGTAAGCGCACCCAGGGTACAGAAGAAATTCCTCGTGTGGGGCAAGGTTAAAAAAAAAGGAAAGTACTATCTTATATTTTTATACGCAAACCTTGCGTAGGGAACTATAGCTGTTTTTGACATGGAAAGAAAAATTCTAGTGCGAGCAGGGTTTGAATCTGCGACCTTCCGATTCAGTACACCGGATGTCTTAACCAATTAGACCTAACGTCACCGTAAGACGTTATTAATGGAACGAAAATTTCGAGAGCTGTGAGCAGGGTGCGATGGTCTAATTGGTTAAGACATCCGGTGTACTGAATCGGAAGGTCGCAGGTTCAAACCCTGCTCGCACTAGAATTTTTCTTTCCATGTCAAAAACAGCTACTATCTTATAGTTTAATTTTAAGCAATTTGCGGGGTAAATTGGCTTGATACTTAATATTTATTTATTTTTTTAAATTGGTCAACATTTACCATAATTTATAATTATAGTGCATCAAGATGTTCAAGATAAAACGCATATTTCTGAAATAAACGCCATTAATTTAAATATTCACAACTCCCGTAGAATATTAACCACCTACGTACATTATAATGTAAGTGGGATGATCATTAATATTAAATTATTTTCAATAATAAAATCACACAGGTTCAATAAATTAGCGTAACCTCCAATTACTATCGAAGTATCCTATAATTTCGTTAACACATTTCACCCACGTCGTCGTTTGGACAGCGATGCGACGCATGGGGGAAGGCTATGTCTGGCTGTGGAAATTTTAGCGGGATGCAATATGTGACATGGAGCTGCCCCCGTAGCATGACCACCGTAGACAAGGATTTCTTTGACGGAAGAATCGACAAAATGACAGATTGTGTCGACACAATGACAGATTTCTTTGCACTATCTTTCATTTTGTCGATTCTTCTGTCAAAGAAATCCTTGTTTACGGTGGTCATGCTACGGGGGCTGGTCGTAACCCACCATTCGAGCCTAGTGAGCCGAGTAGGGTTTGGTGAATATCACGTCTATTCGCGTTTTAGGGTTCCGTTGCCAAATGGCAAAAAAGGAACCCATAAGGATTCGTCTTGTCCGTCTGTCTGTCAGTTTGTCTGTTAGTTGGTCAATCTGTCATTCTGTCAGTCTGTCAGTATGTCAGCCCGTCAGTCTGTCAGTCTGTCATTCTGTCAGTCTGTCAGTATGTCAGCCCGTCAGTCTGTCAGTCTGTCAGTCTGTCAGTCTGACAGTCTGTCAGTCTGTCAGTCTGTCAGTCTGCAAGTCTGTCAGTCTGTCAGTCTCTCAGTCTGTCAGTCTCTCAGTCTGTCAGTCTCTCAGTCTGTCTGTCTGTCAGTCAGTAGCTCGTCTGCCTGGGTTAACCCACGTCCTACAATTACTTTGCTCAATGCGATACTTGGGGAGGCCCATGTCCAGCAGTGCTGCAGTGGAGAGCTTCCTTTGTAAAATGGTGATGAATGAATGATGATGCATACTCTATCGTGTGTCGTATTACAGTTGAAGTGAAATAGAACAGACACAAGGCTGTCTGCGGAATCCCACTTGTGACCTCTGGTGGCAGATGTGATTAGTACATCATTCGGAATAACTAACGATTGGAAAGGCAATCAAATATTGGTTGGTTGTTTTAAAAAGCTACTAGTTATTTGTTTTTTTAAATGACAATAAATAGGGATGTTAGTATTTGAGGAAAAATAAAGAACAAAACAATAGCCTGCCCTACAGTTTTTCTTTAGGTTAGTGCAGCAAAAACAATATTGCAAATTAAGGTTTTAAATGTTATGCAAAATTAGTTTTTATTCCACGAAAATAACTCAGACTTGGATACACAGGATGCAGCGTCGCTCTCCCGTCCACAAAAATATACACATGCAGGAAAAGCAATAATAATTAGCATCTTTGCCCAATTTTTCTAGAGCTCATAATGTGTTGAAAAAACATCATTCCATATCCGCGTTCGTATAATCTAAGCTAAACCACATATGAACCACATTCGTGGCATGCACGATCAAAGAAATGTATTACTTTTCTGCACTTGTTGATTAAGGTCAATTCTTTTAGTTTAGCCATAACACAAACGATTACAGAAGATTAATTGGTGAGCTGCTAGAACAACGACGTTATTAATAACGAACTAGTTAATAACGCGTTAGTAAGTCGCGGCATTATAACATTATACATTTCATAGATCACAGAGTTTTCATCACTAGTATGAACCTCATAAATGATTTTGTTCAAGACAGTGCCATCGTCTGCCTAGCCTTCTCCCAACTTTGCTAGGGTTGGCTTCTAGTCTAACCATGTAAAATACCAGTATTCAGCTGCATCCAGCTGAATACTGGTATTTTACATGGAGCGACTGCCTATCTGACCTCCATAGTCCAGTTAGTACTGGGTAATACGATATCCCTAACTAAATAATAACAACCGCTCGGATCAATCTTCAGTTTATGCCGCGGTTCCTTAGATTGGTCTGTGGATAGATGACCCCCTATTATATGCCGAGTTTTCTCCATGTCTCGGAAAGCACGTTAAGCCGTTCGTCCCGGCTGTCATATTTATTTAGATCTTTAGCAGTCGTTACAGGTGGCCCGAAAGTCTGACAACCAGTCTTACCAAGGGGTCTTCTTCTTAAGAAGACCAAGGAGTATCGTATTACCCCGTACTGACTAGGTTGTGGAGGTCAGATAGGCAGTCGCTCCATGTAAAATACCAGTATTCAGCTGCATCCGGTTAGACTGAAAGCCGACCCCAACATAGTGTGGAAAAGGCTAGCCAGATAATGATGGTCTGAGTTCGAATCTTATAACATTCTGTATGGAGACAAACTTCTGTGACTTAACTTTTCAATAATATTGTAATTCACATATACATTACCAAATATACTGATTAAAATACTCAATACGAGTTTAAGATGAACTTTATATTATGTATTGAAATGTAATTGATGTGTACCATTATTTATGTTCCAATTCACTGACAAGGTCGGTTTATTTAAAATTATATGAAATCGTATTTATTTTGTTACTTATATTTATTAGACTTGATAATGTATTCTTATTGATTGGTACAATTAGTGGTCTTTCAGGGATGCTGTACCTAATAATTATCATTTCAAGGTGAATTTGTTTCTTTGTGTCTGAATGTTGTAGAACTTGGTGAACTTTTAAATTTTATTTTCACCTTTATATTTTTTCAAAAATATTACCTTTAATTTCGCCTGTAAGGAGCCAGTTATGTTTTAGTCCTATGTAATAGGGTGCGAGTCTATTGCCATCAACCGGAAACAAATCCAGACTCCTGGGCTGATACTGAGAAATTCATGATGAAAAAACCTAATTACAATTTGACTGACCCGGGAATCGAACTCCTCATGCTCAGCAGTCGCGATTGCAACCACTAGGCCAACGAGGCAGTCACTTAAATATATCTGAGTGTATCTTAAATATTGAAAATAATAATTTTAAATTACCATAACACATTGATTATTGTATATATATTAGTGTACCGATGCGAATATTATACATTAGTATTTTAATACAACGCTTCCTAAACTCATTTTTTTTCTTTTTTTTTTCTTAACTTTTTCTTTAGTTTTCTCTAGATGAGATCTTTTACATCTTTGTATTTCCATCTTTTTTCTCAATTTCATTTCTACTTACACTTAGGCAGGTACCTTATATATGAGCCAAGCTTTTATCATAACATTTTATCTTTAACATTTCACAGTAAACTCATTCAATTAATATTTCACGCTTTACAGTACCATCGGATTCCTCGCAAACCTGCAACACAATTCTATAAATTCAAACAATTCGCCATTTTGAAATAGTTGTGATAATTCGGAACGAGAGCGGATGATTGACAACACTAGCGTCGCAATAACAGTTCGTGTTTCGATTATATTGAGTGCAGGCTGTGGTAGTGATGAGCCTTCACTGTTTTTTTAATAGGTTTTAATTATTTCTGAATTATATTTAAGATTTTTTTGCATGAATGATGATAAGCTTCGTAAAAACGGAAAAAAGCAACGGTTGAGGCGTATGCACGTTTTCAATAACATCAACTTAATTGGCACATTAAATAATGTCCTATATTATTGCTCGTCTTCGTGAAAACGGACAAAATTCATTCGCGAAAATTAAAGCAACTAGTTGCCAAACCATATTTTAGACATGGTGGCATTCAGTACATAATTCTGAACCCCTCCATCTGACATAAAAAAATTATCATCGGTAAGTTAAAAAGGCTTCTTGGGTGCCTGAGGATGGAAAGCGCCGCCGAGGCCGTCCCAGAAAACGGTGACGAGATGATTTGGACGCGCATCACGAAGGCTGGTTCGAGGTGGCGCAGGAGAAGAGTACCTGGAAGGATTTGGGGGAGGCCTTTGTCCAGCAATGGGACAAACCAGGCCAAAAAAAAAAAACGTTATATAACAATCAGCTGTTCCATACGTTTTGACCGTGTAGGTATTGCAGTTTTGTAGAAAACAGCTGTTTTTATCACAGCGGGTCCAGAATGATGTACTGAATACGCGGTTACCGTTTTAGCATCGGCGTTTCTTACACCCTTTATTTATGCTTTATAAATTGAAATCATAGTGTGTACTCATTTTGTATACTTTACTAACTTTCAAACTCAAATACCGGGTGTAAACAGACCCTTCACATATCCGTCAACCAAGCATTCTGTACATCAAACTAAGTAACTTTACGCAAAAAATATTGCTGGAAATCGACTTTTTTTTTTGGGGTGAATAATCACGTTTTACGGTAGGAATCGATGGAAAGCACTCATAGCATTGTGCTGATGAATGGATTGAATAGTACGAGGGTCGTGGATAAAAGATTTTTACTTTACACACCGTAAAGTAAAAATCTTTTATTAAAAACATGTATTTTAAAAAAAACTTGTGAAAAAGTTGAAACTTTAACCGCGAATATTTCCGTAACTAGAAGGTTCCCAGGTATGGTCTAGAAAAAAAAAATATCGCAGTGACGGGGAAAACAAGTGCCTTTCGTTTATGTTAAGGGTATATTTACACCCTTTATAGTCAACACTCATCTCTCTTTACCACAAGATTTACCTAATCTGAAACATGAAAACGCCCCAGTAACCTTTACATCCAATTTATAGCTTCCTTTCAAGGCATCTCTCACTATATTAGCAAACCTCGTGTTCTTCTCACCCTTTTACGTGAACGGCGTGATGATACCTAAATAAATCCGAAAATCTTCGCAATCGAAGTTAACAATGAGAATGCTACTATCGCTTAAGGCAAGACATACCGAAACAATTGTTCTATTATACTTCAAAATAATAAAATAATAGCTATTTATTCTACAGCCTTAGGTGGTTTGGTAATGTATGTACAAATTTTTCGTTTAATACACTGTATTAGGAAGACAATAATTCAATTTTACGTCATTTTACCTTTGAACGGTTGAAATTTCATATCTCAATGCTGCAAGCGGTACTTCGATGTATTGTGTTTACGATTGTGAAATATTTATTGGGTAGCTGAAATAATAATATTTTTTTAGAATATTTGGATACTTGATATTGTTGGGTATCAATGTAATTTGAGATAGTGTCTTAAATATAAGATAGTTTATTGTAGCAACAATGTAACTGAGACTAAGCAGGTTAATTTCATGGTTGAACCCCTAAAATCAAGATACGATATCATGTGAGTAACGTATAATAAGAAAATATATTTCGGTATTTAGAGTTAAAACAAATTGTCAGTTTTTGTTTGTTGTCACCTTATCTACGTAATTTGATGCCCCGAAAAAGAATGTTTTACCCAACAAGCATCATCATCATCTGTCTAGCCTTTTCCTAAGTATTTAGACAATCAGATCAACTAAATACCATTTTTTTTCCATGTAGAGACTGGCTATCCAAAATTCAGTAATCGAGTAAAACGAAATCCCTTGGGTAGACTGGTTGATAGGCCTTCGAACTACAAGCACGTTGAACAAAAAGTCCAACAACCAAATTAAATTTTAATGATAGAGGTTCTAATGTCCCATCCCTACAGATTCCACAAAACATAGCGACTAACCGCTCCCACACGTTTCGTCTGCACGTTCTAAACTGAAACTAAATTTAGTCTACAATTATAATAGTTAAACTATTTTGACGGCATTTATTTTGGACACTAAGTTATGGCACATGCTCAGATCAACGGAGATTTACGGTGATGCTTCTGCTAAATAATTGGAGTTTATTAGTTATGCCACTCCCGAAATATTATGATCCATGGGAGCTTGGATTAGAGCTGCATTTCCTAAGTTTAATAATTGATCCTATTCAAACGCGTGGCAACATTGCAGGCAGGGGAAAGAAGACATAAGTGATAAATGGTGCGGTCAATTTTAAAGGTAGGTACTGATATCCTCCATCTATCTGTTTACATCAAACTCCAAGTAATACTTTTAAGTCCACAACACTTAAAAGCGATTAAAAGGAATCTACATAAAAAACTGGGATCCTGAAAATATTCACTTCCTTCCCCGCAAGGAACAAATATTTGTATGACCTACAGGTAGTTGTTGCCAGCCTATACAGAATATAAAAAAAAAAACTTTAGCAGTCATTGTAACGGTCAATTTAGTACATTGTATCAAAAATCTATTTACAATCTAAAAACTCAAAATCTAAAAGGAGACGATGACAAAATTTATTTGTTTTCAATCACAAATAATGTAATTATCACCACAGGCAAATATTTGTTATACTTCAATTAATTTATACAACTCAATCCGCCACATAAAGCCAATTAAATATCAATAAATAGTTTCGCGTTCACACATAGTGCCATTATACCATTCACGTCAGCGATGGCATAACACAACATTGCCTGCACCCGTTAGTCATCGCCATTGATCGTAGAAGAAAGTGTGATAAGGCACTTTATATTTTAATGTAAGTTAGCTAGGTAATTTGCTTTTAGTAATAAAACAACAACAACAAACAACATGAAGTAACTTAATTGTAGAAAATATTGCAAAAGTAATTTATTCAAATAAGTCCGAGGATCAGTCCCACAAAACGCCCGCATTTCGCCACTTCCATTTGACAGCTAAAATGTGTAGTTTGTGACAGCTTTTTCTCGTCGTGTCCTTGTTTTGATTATTACATTTTGTACATAATTTCCAACATAATGTTTTCTTTTTTCCATAAACAAACAAATCACACAAAAAAACCACAACAAACTTTCAGAAAGCCCCTTACTACATTTTTTCCCTACTACTTTTGCATCGTCCTCGTTCAACTGACAAAGATGTTCAACAAACACTGATCATTTATCTCTAAAACAATCCATGTATTAGTTCATCATTCTGTTCCTGCCCTTGTCCTATGTTACTTGGAGGCGGAGCAACACGTTTTTTTCTTCCATTCTCTTTAACCGTCACGCTATCATTTATACTCTTTTCTTTCATATCATTTCTCACATAATCCATGTATTAGTTATTTATTCTTTTTCCACAGCTAAACCAGCAGTTTTCAGCATGTTATTGTGCAGAAAATGATTAAAGTCTTTGCCATATCTCCTTTTGTTTTAAGCTCTTGTACTTAGCACCTATTAATCAGAGTCCTAATTAATAAGATGGGACCATTTGTCTGACCTTACCCGACCAACTTATACGGCGTGAATGTGTGAATTGTTGGGCCTTACCTATACAGTGCTAATCATATACAATTGGGCCACAAGATGTCTGTAATACTTACATTTTAATGGAGCCATCTCCTTCGAAGGGAATTGTAACAAATCTGCCTTGTAAGTTGAAAGGTCAGGTCAAGTTGGGTTTGTTTTCTAAAACGTTCTAAATTGATGGACGCGCTGTGGTTTATTTCCTTTTTCATCATAATTAAAGTATTAATAGGTACTATATTGAAAATGAGGAAGTGGTTAACTCTATGTTTGCTACTTTTTACGCCTTTTTACGCTGGAGCAATTCCGCCCATTATCCTTTATGAAAGGAATTCGAGAAAATTTTGCAAACTGGTAGACCATAACATGGATTGGGACATCGAATATTATTTATCGCAGTTGTGTGTTCCTGTGGGATTATGCCTAATTCACCACGCGAGCGAAAGTCTCCGACTTGGTTCATAAAATCATTTTCGCGTTACCAGTTCGTATCCCATCAAATCCTTATTCAATGCTTTACTACAAAAAAAAAAACAAAGCTACCGAAACCACACCACTCCTAAATAGACCCAATTAAGACAACCTGTCAAAACATGGCCGTGGGTCTGACATGACATAACGCAGGCCGATGGCACTGATGAGCATATTGAGCATTACCCACAATTACCGATAGGACCCTCCGGCGGTTATCCTTCACCTACAGAACCGGATTTGATGTAATTAAGAGCAGACGTACTTGCTCTATTTTTATGTTTAAATTGATGCCTTCTGGCATTAATTCCGACTAAGCACCACTGCAGTACATTTAAGTTTAAATGAATAAATAAATGGATTCGATAACATATTTTTTGTACGCGTAGCGTTTATATTATTTCTGAAGTCGTACATTACTTTTTGTGTTATGTTGTCCTTACATGATATTACTTGGGCCTGGAATCGTATTAGTGAGCAGTTATTTATATCAGTAATTTTTTTAGTAATGGGTTCAAACCCATAGACTATTACGAGTTAATACCATGGAGTCATCTCATAGACGTATGAGTGCGTATTATTTTCTAGGATCACCCCCTTGGTGTGGTGCCTGAGGGACTGGTACACTACGTGCTGCTGGTTCGATTCTCGCAAGCTAGAAAGATGCAAAATAATTGCATCATACACAGTGACAGTTGTTCCAGATCTAGCTGTTTTTTACATCTGAGATTATAGTATTTTAGACGTACTGACGAAGAAGAAATAAAAAACAATACTATCGTGGGTAATCTTGCTGAGATGCAGTCAAGTTTCTAGTATTGTGTTTTAAAGTTGTTCGTTGAAATCTTTTGTACCAGTATTCGAACCGCGACTAAAAGACTTCAACGCGCACACTTTTACTTATTTCTTGTCATTGTTTGTGTCAAAATAATACTCATTAATCTACCAAATACTTTTGAATGCAGAGGTCAAAGCTCCATGGCCCTACATTCGGGGAGTTGCTGCAACCCATAATGTGGTGTGTATCACGGTATGTAATAGTTCGTGCTGTGGTGTTTAGCCTGCGGTTGAGCGCATGCGTCTGTTTGGGCAGACGGACGCCTTGCGATGCTGATTTATTTGTTCCTGTATTAGCTTATGTTAAAACGTCGTTGGGTGTTAATTGTAGGGGTAGAGGCTGCATAGCCACTGCGCTCTCCAGCTGGATGAACCGACGACCTTAAATAAGGTTTCCGATCAAACAGGGGCAGAGGGTGGAACACTGGGTTTTGTTGCGTATTTTAAAGAGAGACCTGGGTAGCTAATAATGTCAGCTAATCGGAAATAAAACTGGCCACTTTGAAAATTGATAGAATGTGTGGCTCACACCAAAATATTATTAATACCAACTATTATTAAGGAACAGCGAAGAAGGAGGAGAACTACTCTGAAACATAATACAAACAACATATTATGTAATAGGATATAATAGTATTTACTTTATTCTACCGCTTTGTATAAATTATGTAGTTGATTTAAACTTAGGAGTGTCTAATAAGATATTATGCATCTCATATACATAAATCGTTTGGTAATTGATAAAATAGACACACAAACATATTGCAACCAATCGATAGCTCGCTGACAAATAGCAGAAGCATAGATTACTATATCGATACATAATCAACGAGCTGCGCCCGTAGGTGCACCCGAACTGGTTCGTCTTAGTCATGAGAAAATGAAAGTAGAGGCAACTTACATGCTAATTAAGTGTAGGGACGGTGACTTATTAGCTTTGTATAATCGGCTAACCAACTGACCATACAGATAGGTCAAATACACACTTCTAATTAGTTAGAAAACAGTGCTAAAATAAAGGAGCATGCTGTAGAAACATCGACTGAATGAAAATTGTAAGATTCCTCTGGATTATCACAGACAATTCATTTTGAGCGAAAAAAAGGAAATCTGAACGTTTATAATCTGACTTTCCCGCTAAACTGCATTTGATATTCAATATTGTAAAGTTAGTAACTGGAATAGAATAGAATATTCTTTATTATGTACACCATAAAAATACTACTTTTTTATTTTTTTTTTATTGGCCTGGTATGTCCCACTGCTGGGCAAAGGCCTCCCCCATATCCTTCCTGGTACTCTTCTCCTGCGCCAATTCGAACCAGAAGATGGACAGCGCCGCCGAGGCCGGCCCACAAAACGGTGGCGAGATGATTTGGACGCGCATCACACCAAAATACTACTTATAAAAGAAACAAAATTACATAGGGAACCATGGTTACCTCTATAAAGAAATTCGAAATCCGTGTTACCCAGTACCAAATTCCATTCAAATCAGTTAAGTTGTCAATATCGACTCACCGAAATTGACAAAGATCAAAGTGTCCAATCAGCCAAACTATCGCATTTATTACATTACCAAGATAACGTAAAACAAGATGGCATCGTAAATGCCTGGGATTCCATCCATAATCGTCCTTCTTACGACAGACAAATTGCAAGTGACCCATTACATATTGGCTTTGCTTATCATGATGTCCAAACAGTACTATTAGCAATTGAACTTTCTTAGTTAGGACGTTGAGATGTGAATTGTGCATTTATGGTTTTTCAAAGTTGGTGATGGTAGGGGGGCCCAAATGGTTTTTTAACAAGCATATTTAGTATGAAAAATTGATAGCTAAGTAGTAATGGCGTATAGTATATAAAATCAGACAGGAGGCCTCCTCCGGTTTTCAAAAAGGGCCAAAAACTAACACTGGGCTGTTGAGCAACAATGATTTTATCTCATCGTATGGGTTTGGAACAAAAACGTCTTAAAAAGGCAAAACTTCTCGAAAATTCTTGTGGCCTTTCAATATCAAACTGTTTCAACAATGATGTGAATTGATCATCGTCATCATCATCATTTCAGCCGAAAAACGTCCACTGCTGGACATAGCCCCCCCCCCCCCCCCAAGTGTGGCCACATTGACCGGTCCCGTGAGTATTTTCCTGTGGGTTCGTAAGAGGCGACTAAGGGACTTACCAGAGAATGGGCAGCAGCGTTCTCTGTGCTTTTGTAACAACCGTACTGCGATCGCCAACCCGCCTGCCAAGCGTGGCGATTATGGCAAAACCCCCCAATAAAGATTTCATAATAAAAACAAATTGATTCCCTTCCATTTCAGCTTGTGGTCGGTCACTAGAGTGAATTTGCCAACTTTACTTTTTCCTGCTGAAATTCAAAGCATGTCTTCTACATCCATACTTCTCTCTTACTCATCAGCTTATCAGACACCTCCTTTCTAGCAGAATCATCCTTCACACACCCCATCCATCGTTTCTTTATAACTCCCTATTCGGTCAAAAAGTCGCTCGTCTACAACGTTATCGAACCGATTACTGGATCGAGGGATCTTTAGTAAAGTTACGACATGCGATGTAGATCATCGTTGTTTTGTGCATCATTATAAGTCGGCGAGTGCCTTGATTGGTAGTAGGTGTTGCTTGGAATGTTGGCAACACTGGTTTTGATAGATGGGCTTGGGTCTTTGTCTTTTTAGATATTGCATTAGGTGCACAAAGGAGGTTTATGTGTTGCGATACTTAAAATACCTGCATCTGACAAAAATAATATAACATCACGCCAGTAATCCCCGAAGGGTTAGGCAGAGGTGTACCTAATAGTACACCCACATTTCGCCAGTTATGTTTAAGTCCCATTTAATAGGGGGCGAGTCTATTGCCACCAACCGGGTACAAAACCAGACTCCGTGGCTGCTACTGAGAAATTCCTCCGATGGAAAAACCCAATAACAACGACGAAAATAAATAACTGGCAAATTGCTTTCAAAACTTTGAATAAGTCTACGGCGAATTTCAATAGAATTTAATGGCATCAGCTTTTCTGTAGCTTTTCGCAACTCGATAGATTTTCGAAATTTCCTTCAACACATATTAACCATGTTTACTATTTGTTTTGAGTTCCCGATATTTCGGCGTTGTTGAAGCACCATGATCACGGATAAACAAGAACAACATTAATAATAATTCCTTCAACATTGCCGCTGAACAAATCCAGTACTAACTGGGTTCTGGATGTCAGATAGGCAGAGTCGCTCCATGTAAAATAGTAGTATTCAGCTGCATCCGGTTAGACTGGAAGCCGACCCTAACATAGTCGGGAAAAGGCTAAGCAGATGATGGTCAAGGTATTTGTAAGTGCAAATTAACGTAGACTTATGACAGTTATGAGTCATAATTTCAATTGATGCTATCTTTTAAAAGACATAATATCCTCTTTGAAACACTTTTTTAAGCTTTCACGGTTTACAACTAAACTTATACTGTCACTTACCTTCCGTGATTATTCATTATTTTGAGCTCCCGATATTTCGGCGCTGTCACGGGCGCTGTTTAGGGTGTCCCGTAAGTGGCAGTATAAGTTTATCCTCTTTGAACATCATTTGATGATACCGATAAAATAGATAATTTATAAACTGATGCAATCCGATAAATTGAAACATTAAGCTTTACTATAAATAACACAAAGAAGGTATAAACTTTAAAAACAAAAGTGTATCTATTGTTCACCGAAAAACAATCTATTTAAGAATCGTGATTTCGTTAAGCTGATATCAGACACTTCACTTTTTGTCTTTTGTTTGGCATGTTCCTCCAAGATTGTCTTTAAAATGCTTCAAAATGTTGTATTTATCTATATGCAAATAAATACAATGAAAGAGTCTGTTTGTAACACCAAAATAACAGCTTTATACTGAATGCATGTGAAAATATACACCGTGAGTTTTTAGTAGTCTTACAACGGCAGCCCTCTTCATGTATCCAATGATAAAAAACATTCATTAAAAATAATACCTATGTTTAAAAAAAATTGGTATTTATGAGATTTTAATAATTTAAAAATAAAAATATTATTCAGTATTATGACGCATGACGTAGTTAAAACACCCTGTTGCGGGCGATGATCTACTGGACTCGAGTGCTGGGTAGGTAATGCTCTCCCGTTTGACACGTAAACATCATTAACAGGATGTTTCAAAATTTTATTTAAATTTTTTATTATTATTTTTCTTTGTACCTACCTATTTATGGGAGATAAAAAAAAATCGCGCCTTGAGCTATTTTATGTCGGGTACATTGAACGGACGACCTTTGTAAGACGACTAAAAAGTCACGGTGTATACGGCAATTATAATAAAAACATATTTTTTTTATTTTTGTCTGTCTGTCTGTTTGTTTCGGCTAATCTCCGAAATGGCTGGACCGATTTTGACAGGACTATTACTGGCAGATAGCTGATGTTATAAGGTACTATTGTTTTCGAAAAATAATTAAGGTTCCGTGCAAAAAAAAATAAAACCCTTGAAATTGTTAAGAAAATCCGATTAAAAAGAGAAGTAATATTTTTTTATAATAATTTCACGCAAACGAAGGTCGCGGGCAACAGCTAGTTTTGATATAATTATAATGATGTTGTATTTTGGCACTCGGCATTTTTTAGTCGTCTAACAAATGACTGAAAAATAAAATATAAAGAACAGATGAATCCGTGATCCGTGCATGTTACCGTTCTGTGTTATTTTATATATCACAAATGAACGTGTAATGAAACAAAAACAAACATTCATTCGATTGAGCCATTCACTCGCATAAAACGTCTGATATCACCTTTACCAACACGGCCATCGGAATCATCAAACGGTTATTCGATCTATATCCATTCATTCGGAGTAAGGTTGCCTCTCAGGGGTCAAGTCCTAACGAAATGAACTCGCCACAATGTGAGCTCATTGTGCAAGATCTTTTGTTGCTGGCAACCTTGATATTTTCTACAGTATAGTATGAAGGTTTGACAGATATTGGCAGGTATGTTTTTGGTTAGTTCTGGGATTTGAATGAATCATAGGTTGTGGTTTGTGTTTCTCACGTTTGTTGTAGAAATGTAAGGTTGATATTCATTCATTTAGATCGACATTGTTCCTTCTAATACACAACAGTACCTAAGTCAGCGTAATCATCAACATTCTCTTATTTTTTTTTTCTGACTGGTAATCTTCAATCCCGCTCTGGGCGGAGTGAAAGGGAGTGTCAGACTTCTACTGACGAAAACCCATCCATGTTCCTTCTTTGTCCTTTGTTTTCCAGGGCTGCGGTGTCTCTTTCGAACAGTCCCGCAGCCCTGGCAGGCATCGGCCTCCCTGGTTGCTGACAGCTCTTTGAGGCGCGCTTTACACACAGTCAGTGGCTGAAAATTCTGACAACCAGTCTTACAAAGCAGTATCGTATTACCCAGTACTAACTGGGTTCTGGAGGTCAGTTTAGCAGTCGCTCCATGTAAAATACAACAGCTGCATGGTGGAGATTCATGTGGAGGTGATGATGTTCAGGTGGAGATTCAGTAATGACTCTGCCCTGTAAATGTGGTGATGTTCTACACACGATGGAGCACTTAATATCGTGTCCTGCGTATCCTGTTGTTTGTTCACTACAGGAATTGATGGACGCTACGGAAAGCGCCAAACTAGTAGCTCAGTTCTGGGCTGACACAATTTAGATTACCATCGACAAGCTAAGGAGAAGCTGCGTCCGGTAGACTGGAAGCCTACTCAAACATAGTTGGGAAAAGGCTAGGCAGATGATGACTACTTTAAATAGTTATAAATAGTTAGTTACTTTTACGAAACACTCTAAATCCACATAGGTATACATAACACAGCTCGCACTCTGTTACAGTCTATTTTTAGAGCTACCCTCACCTTGGCGGCCTTTTCATCAAGAATCAAGACTATACCTGATTCTAGTCACGTCTCTAAAAGATGAACGTCTTACTCAGAACTAGATTCCTTATTCATGTTGCTGCACCTATGTACTTTGTACATACATATGTACCTTAGTTTAAAATGAATGCTATCTTTGTAAGGCACGTAATGGACAAGCAAGACATCATCGATGTTCGACAAAAAATAACGAACATGAACTCAATTCATTCTAAGCTTTATATTAATTATTTATTGATAGTTAGTTACTAAGAAGAGCTCAAGGATAAGTAATAACAGTAAGACCAGTCGATCGTACTGTCCGAGGCTGGGCCATGGATAGGTGGCTTATCCAGTTTATGCGGTAGCAAACACAACTTAGCAAAATAGAGAATTTTAAAACCATTCAACATAATATTATGTGAGTGCGGTGTGTCCAGAACATGACCCACTTAATATACCTGTGAGCTCCTAATGAACTTTGACGTTGCTATTGACATTTCCGGCTACAGGGCCCAAATGATCTAAAAAGTGCCATAACGACACATCACACCTCGAAAGATTTAGTCAGAGGTACAGCTCACCCATATTTCAACAGTTGTATAAAAAGTGGCGAGCCTTTTGCCATCAACCGAGCACAAACCCGGCCTGCTAGTCAGACAAAAGGACCATGATCGCGATGCGGACGAATTTTTTGACGAACTTTAATTCTTTTCTGTTTTCGATACGTTTACATATTTTTATTAATATTTTAGGTCTATATAGTTAGTAAATAATGTGTTTAAGTGTTTAATTAAATTACCATCGAGTCAATTAAATTTAAAAGACGACCTACCTTGCCAACTGAGTAACCATTTCACCATTCATAACATGAGCTATTCTCGTACAAAACCGCTCGTGCCAGCGCGAAGATTCAAACACAGCATTCCATAGATTGCAGAATAAGTACATATAAGGCTAGCTACGCATACATTTAAAACTAAATACTATGCACTATTTAAGAACCTCTGCCCTCACCTTGGCGGCCCTTTCATCTCTAATGATGCAGGTCACGTGTTGCGAGCGTGATGTAAAAGATTTGATTCCGGATCGTGTAGCCGCACCCTATGTTGAAGTACTCTTCACATTGACATGGCTCTTATTATTTTGCTGATATAAATATATATGGGGGTCCCAAGATTGGCACATCGCGCCGCGTAGCTTCTTTAGATTTTGAAGAGATTGTGTCAGTCAGAGATTGTTTTAATATTAAAAAAAATGTAAGCCTGTATTATTCAAAGAGTAGGCTGGCATGAAATTCTAACTCTGGGTTGTTACTAAGAGGTTGCAATAAAGAAACTGAGTAATATAACCACACCTGACAATCTAGACACAGAGACAGACATCAGACATATTCTGTCAGCGGTAATGATGATAGGAAAGTAAAAAAGGTCTGGATTGCAGAAACTAACAAAATACTATGTCAAGCTATCGGTTGCCAAATTGGGTAAAATAATATGTTCTTTGTTCTGGTTTTTGTGAGGAGCTCGTGGCTAAATAATAACAGCCGCTCGGGTCGATCTTTAGGTTAAGCCGTGCTTACCTAGGTTGGTCTGTGGATGGGTGACCACCCATTACTTACCGAGTTTCCTCCGTGCCTCGGAAAGCACGTTAAGCCGTTGGTCCCGGGTGTCATTTGTAGATCTTTGGCAGTCGTTAAGTAGTCAGTGGTCCGAAAAGTCTGACAACCAGTCTTTCCAAGGGGTATCGTATTACTCAGTATTAACTGGGTTGTGGAGGTCAGATAGGCAGTCGCTCCATGTAAAATACTGGTATTCAGCTGCATCCGGTTAGACTGGAAGCCGACCCCAACATAGTTGGGAAAAGGCTAGGCAGATGATGATGAATATGTTCTTCAATCAAGAATTTCGCAGAAGTAGCCTGGATTAATCTTGTTTTAGTTCCGGTTGATGGCAATAGGTTCGCTCACTTCAGTGCATGGGACATTAACATAACTTATGAAATGTACTTAAGGTTCATCCACACTAATGTCTGCATTCCTCTCCGGGGAAAAAATACGTGATTTTATGTGTGTTAGTAATGTTATGTTCTCTAAAAATCAATGGGGCTACAAACTACGCCAATTGTAGCCGATCGCCAATATTGTGTCCATTCTCATAAAATAATGAGATCCGTGGAAAGAATGGTCGGCCTACTCTTTGTCATTAAAGTATGGAGGCTAAACATAAAATATAAATTGTGTTCGTGAATGCTCTTTTTACTTGTATTAATATGAACTTTAGTTGGTACTGTCAACGTCAGAAGTCTTTTGTTCGTAAAGTAGGTAATTGAAATATTCGGTTATCAATAATGACAACAATGTTAAAGAATAAAATAAGGTTTTAGATATTTTTTTTTTTATAATTTCTAAAGCCAAAGTCTGAAAGTGAATAGTCTGTGTTTTCTGATAGTTATATCCTCAGATTCTCATTGAGATACCTTCCAATTATTATTATTTTTAACTAGCTTTTGCCCGCGACGTCGTACGAAAAAAAATTACATTACCTGTGATAAAATGTAGCCTATATTTTAAGAGACCGGTGAAAATCCATACAGTCGTTTTTGCTTGATGCGCGTACAAACATACAGACAGAAAGACAGACAGACAAAAATTCTAAGAACTTTTGTTTTGGCCGTTGTTGCTCTAATAAAGACATAATTAAACATATAAAACCTTTAACATAGCCGAAAGGCACTTCTTCTCCCCGTCTTTGTGATCATTTTTTTGTTCTAGACCATACCTTAAAATTACGGAGACATTGGGGGTCAAAGTTCCAACTTTTTCACAAGTTTTTTTTTGAAATACATGTTTTCAATGTAAGATTTTTACTTTACACACCTCCACGAACCCCGTACTATTCAATCCATCCATCAGCACAATGCTTTGCGTTACACACGTAAAACTTGATTATTCACCCCAAAAAGAAAAATCGATTCCCAGCAATAATTTTTGCGTAAAGTTATTTAGTTTGATGTACAGAATGCTTGGTTGACGGCTATGTGAAGGGTCTGTTTACACCCTGTATATTTTTTTTTTCAATATCTTCAATGTACAAACATTGGCCTGGTATAATTTTATGACATGTATGTTCGTTACCAAAATTCTTTTAGAAATATCAGATGAAATACCAAGAGGCTAAACACGATCCTCGCCCAAAGTCTACAACTGACTTCCATTCTAAAATTAACACATTCAGTCATAATAAAGTCTTCAACTATTATTACAATTATTATAATAACGAAGTTTATTCAGGATAGGTTTACGACTAGAATTATTCAGAACTCTATTAAATATTGGTAACATCCTCTGCTTAACCCACGCGATATGGCGTGAATTGTGCACTAATTGAGAGCGTGGGCGTTTGGTTACTAAGCTGTCACTGCTTTTGTGACCTTTGTGCTCGATTTTGTTGTATTTGTTGATTTATTTGTGACTCATTGGTTCAAGAGGAGTAGTTTGTATATTCAGTCCGTTTAGTGCTTGTACATATTTATTTGTATTAAAACAAAGCTGTAGCTAACGATTTCTTTCAGCATGACTAAGACTTTTAGTAATTTTGAATGTAATTTAACTGAATGAATTGAATGAATTTTAGTAACCACTATGTTCCAATATTATTAATATTCAACAGCTTGCTAAAGGATTGCTCAATGTATTATGAAGTATTCTTGCCTTTGAATTAACTGCTCTAATATCCGAGAAATCTTAACGTACATAGCCAAGAATAATTTTTGCATCAAAAAAGAAGACCAATGGAGCTAATCAAGAGCCTTATGATGAAATGGAGCAGCGATCAACGTCTCTTCGCAAAACCTGTCTTTGCACTCCCATAAAGACAAAACAAAGTATCTAACTCAAAGTATCTCCTCCTACAGTCACACCTCTACAAGACCCTAAAACTAACAGCCCATCCGTAACCTTGAGCCCAAAATTAAAAGGAACCGGATCTGAACTGACCCAAAGCCATTACCGTCGAACAAAAAGCAGAGACGGGCAAAAAAATATAACATACAATTGTAAACTATGATTTGTTCAAATTAAAAGATGCGTGCTCGTTAAATAATGTAATTTGAACGTTATTAGGTATTAGGTAATTGTTATTTTAATAGGCTTCTATTACTTTATCGGTTCTTGGGAAATTGTTATTATTATAATAGGTGGTATCTTCTTTTGATTTGTGATCCAGTTTATGTTTTTGCTCATTATTTCCACGAGGAATCTTCAATGATGAGTAGTAATAGCTTCCCCAACCGGTTCCGGTCCCCAAAATACGATTTGTTGGTTGCGGATTTAAATCCAGGTACGCGTGTTAGTTCACCACTGCTCTCAAAATGGTGAAGGACAGGTCCCAAAGAAAGGTCCCAGAAACAAAAACGCGAAGACATGTGACATCAACCAACCTACAGCGAACCTGCTTGGTGGAATAAGGCTGACGTATCATAGAGAGGAGGCTCTTGTCCCAGAAATAGGAACTTCATTAATGGGTGGTCGAATATTTATTATTTTTACCATAATTATCTCTGTGCAGGGAATGTTACTTCATTTCAATAAACACTTGCAACAACTTTGTTATGTGTAAGGATTTATCCTACATCGTGGGTGCGTTATCAAACATCAATTTCACATACACGAACATTCCACCCGGAAATATTCTCTAGGCAATTGAAATACTTGTTTCGTGCGATGTTCACACCATGAGCTACGTCCCCGGTAGAATTTTTATCATTCAAGCGCGTTTAAGATTACTGATGCATTCGAGCCCTATGTAAATTTTGGCCAATTTCTTGAAAAATGCTGTTATAATAGTACTTACCAAAACTTCGGGTTATCCCAAAGACTTTGAAGATACACAAACACGCAATCAAAGGAGCGATAGCAGTGAAAGGCTACTCAGAAGTGGGACAGCATTACAGCAACACCTTCGTGAACGATCTCAACCTGCGCCGGCGCCAGTAGGCCTATATGCGCAGGGGCGTTTTTTTAACGCGATGTTTTTAAACCGCGTGCTGGATTTTTCACTCTTGGTTTGCTCTTTGGAAGACAACAGAGCGCCTTGAAAAAATCTTTAGAGAGTACTTTTTTTTCTGATGCCTCTCCAAATGGGGTGGAACAGCTCAGAAGCAGCCGTGAGTCCGGTCCTAGCTCGTCAGATGTCGGACATTCATCACTAGGCGCTGAGCCGCGCATTTCAAATCCAGTGCGAGGAAAAAACTGGCAAAACCCAATTTCCACCAAAGCGAAGATAAGCGGAGCGGAGAGGAGACGTGCGGAATTAGACCAACCATGTTCGTTGCACTTGCAGTACATATTGCGTCTGTCTCTCTTGTTTCTACTGTGATTTCTCCACTCTTGCATGTCACCACTCTACTCGGCTTGACTTTGGCAGCAACCGGCCCTGTAAATAAAACCGCCCTGTACGTGCGAACGTGAGTTAAATCATGCCCTGTCCCACAGGTGGCGCTGTCGTCGCTCTCACACACGACCGTCGTTTATTATAAACGTGTAGGTTTTCTCACGATATCAAATCAGAAATGTTGATGATCAATTTATTGTGTAGATTATTTAGAACAATAGTTTTGTTGCTTAATATAAATGATGTGGTGTATCGTTTTCTAGCAATATAACTCGCAAATGAGGACCTTTTATAGCATCAGTGAGGTCTTGTAGGCCTAGATGTAAACAAAATTTTTAATAGTATAGTTTCATTGGAAATCTAGTAACTCTAATGTATGTTTGGAAACTGTTCTCAATAGCATTATCTGTCTGAAATGAAGGCTATGGAGTCTCAAACTTTTTTTGCAACTGAAAGATAAGACTGGCTAAATAATAACTTTAAATAAACAAAACATCGCGTATCGCCTGTAGGTGTTTCCTCATTTATACTTTTAAATGTTATATGATTTCAACAACCCCATTTCGCCTGTAATTTTAATCCCACCAAGTCCATGTATTTTGTCACCAACCGGACACAAATCTAGACTCTTGCTCGTGAAATGTTGATCACTGAAGATCTACTTGGGAATTGAAGGCGTGATGTTATGTTGTGAATTGTTTTTAAAGAGACATTGATAATAACGCCATCTGTTTTCTGTCGTCTACAACTTAAGCTAATTTGCATGTGTGCGTGCCATGCGTGTAGATAGTTCTCATAGATCATTAGCAAGCTTTCACAGATTGAGTGTAGATGGAGCTTTGGTACCTTGATCTATCATCACGCTATTGATGAAAATTTGCTGATAAAGTAGACCTCTTGCTTTTGTTATGATTTTAAGTCTTCTATGGGATGTAAGACTATCTGATGTCATGAATTTAATCATGGATGCATATCGACCTTACACATTTTAAACACTGAGCTTTGGAATATATAAGCATTTATAATTTCACAGCTGTTAGCTTAATGAAAGCTTCTTTATATTATTTCTGACCATCATTTTATTTATCAAACGTGACTTGATTTTAGATCGAAAATGATAAATTATGTAATTTTAATTTCGTGTTTATGTAAATTAAATGCGCTTTTAATGTATGCAGTTTAATCGTTTCGTATAATTGAGTAGTGTGTGGGTAAAAAATGATCCAAATATCTTGATATCTTTGATCTTGACATTTACATGGGAGCAATTAGTAATTACTACGATGTGTGAAGTAATCGTAATAATATATAGGAAACTGGACGTCGCTTCCTTTGAATAGATGTTCTGTAATGATTGATGACATGATTTAGAATGTAATAAGGGTAATTTTGGATAAATTACCTGTATTTTTGCGATAGACAAACTTCAGGATGATATTTAATTTTGGGTCTTATTGGAATTGAAATATTTATTTCGAAAATGATGGACAACAGTTTCTTTTTACAGAGAGTTATTATAAATGCTTTCAGATAGAGTGCTAAGTGCCATTACACTAAAATGAAACCAACACCTTCAGCGTAAAACTTTTTTATTCATATTCAATATTGCTCTCAATAAATTATCAGAAATAAATAAATGTTCAGAGTATATCAATCATTTATAATGATAACCGGTTTTAGGATCAAACCTTTGAGGTTGTTTGGGACCACTGAAGTCTTCACCAATTACCCTCGTCTGATCATAAACTCCAGGATATGTGACAGCCTGGTCATTACCAACGAAGTTTGGCCCCACATTATTTATTGGTCCTGTTGGTCCCTGTGTGGGGTGTTCAAATCCAGGATGTGATCCACCCTGATCACTTACTATTGGTCTGCCAAAACCATCAACAGGTCCACCCACAAAAGAATCCTGGGTAGGCTTGAAACCTGGACGAGTAGGACCAGTGAATCCAGTTGGGATGAAAGAGCCAGGAGTTGTAACAATAGATGAAGGGGATTCAGTGGTTGAATAAGTCGGTCTTGTAGGTCCGTATTCGTATCCAGTGGTTTCCTGAGCATCAGGTGATCCTGGATAAACAAAGACAGGTCTTGGAGTTGAAGATACTATAGTAGTATCATAGTCAGGCGTAGAAGGTCCATTTTGGTAGTTTCCTGGATAAATTCCGGTTGGTGAAGTTTCTGGAGCAAAGGTTCCAGGTTGGGAAGGAATAAAAGTATTTTGACTTCCAGGCGTTATAGGGACAAAAGTAGTAGATGGGAAACCATCAGGGCCTTGTTGGTAAGTGGTTTGGTAAGTACCAGTTGGTGAAGTTGGGAAAACTCCCGAGTTTCCAGTGGGTGTAAAAAAACCAGGACCATCAAGATTTACAGGACCCTTCTTGGGAGGTCCATAATGGTAACCAGTATGGAAAGTTTCGTCCTGTGGAGGTTGGTATGATCCAGAAGTGACGTATGGAACTTGAGAGCCAGAACCTTGTGTATATCCAGAAATTGAAGGTACGGGTGTTGTGCTGAAGTAATCCTGCGTAGGTCCGTAGGTAGAAGTATAGTCCCGAGGAGTTGATACTCCTAAAAGCATCAAATCGGTACCAGGAAAGGAACCAGTAGTTGGATAACCAGACCCTACATTTGCCTCAGGATGTTTAAAGTTAGGTCCCGTAGTCTGATATTTATAATCCAGCTGTCCAGCACCTGAAGGAGATTGCGTTGTTACAGGTCTGCCAACAGCAGTCGTAAAATCAGGTACTGTGTTTGTTGGTCTACGCTCATGAGGTTTCATTCTGCGAGGAATTTCAGTATTTCCGAATCGGGAATTATGGGAAGGCATCTGAGTAGTTGGCCCATAGGTATATCCTGACGACTTGGTACCTGAATTTTCTGTGCTACGACCAGGAGTTACAGTACCTTTTTGATCAACGCGTGTTATCTGACCACTTGGAACATTTTGAGGTGTTGATGTTGTCTGTGTTAGTTGATAAGGTCGGGACGTAACACGTTTGTCCGCCGGTTTTCTGGTGGATTGGATTCTATCGTTGCCAATATCCTGGTCAGTTGCATAGTCACCGTCATCATAATCAGTGTATGAATTATCTGTATTAAAAGGTGTTGTATAAGGTCTCCTTGTCGTAGATTTATTTTCATTGTATCTATTGGGCGTTGGTTGGCGGTTTCTGCCAATTTGGTTATTTACGTTGGGAGTTGATTGGTTGTTCCTATTATTTTGATAATAAACATTTGGAGTCATGAAAGGCTTTCGTGTAGTGCCTTCTACGTATTCGGTTCTGCGCTGCTCAGGTTGGGTTGTGGGTACTTCTTGAGGACTGAATCGTGTTGGGAATGTATTCTGTTCAAACTTAGTATTCGGTTGCTGGTAATGGTACCCATTGTCACCTTGTTGAGTTACTTGTTGGTTTGCAATACCTTTTTTGAAATAATCCGAAAAAGAAGGCATCTCAGTACTTTCTTGCGTAAAGGTTTCACCTTGAAGCCTACCATTATTATTTTGGGTATTTCTGTTGTCTGTTGGGTTTGGTCCTCGATTTTCTTTAATTCTCTGCCTCAACGTTTCTATCTTATTTCCCATTTTTGGGGCACCTGTGACGCTCTTGTAGTTGGTGTTAATATTTTCACCTGATCCATCAGCTACGTTTGGACTACCAGAATCGATTTCTCGAACCTCGCCATTATAAAATCCATCTCCCCCAGTTTTCGATTTGTCAGTAGTAAGTACATCTACGTTAGATCCAGGATATTTTTCCGTTACATCTTTTACACCACCTGATACGGGGCGGCGTTCAGAAGGCCTACGGTTTTTGGATCCGGGTAGATTACTTTCGTCGGAATCAGTAGCCCCATGGGAAGGAAGCCTTGAACCTGGACGGCGTCCTGCAGGTTCTTGTATATTTGTGCCATACTTATTTGACTGATTGATTTTGTCTTCTACTATTGGCATTCTATTTCCATCAAAATCTCCTCTTGGTGAATGAAAGTCACCTGAAACTCTTCCACTTCCTGTGGAAACATCTTGGTTATTATTTTCACCGTTTCTTTCAATTGAAGGGCGTGTTGACGCTAATTTCCCATTTAAACCTTTCTGAATGTCCTTAATAGGCAGGTTATTGTTAAACTGGTCTTTTGCTACCCCTTCATTGTATTTTTCGTCTTTTATTCCAGCAATAGGTTTTATTAGATCATCTCTTGCTCCATTGAATTGGTCATTTTCAAATTGATTTGTGTTTTGATTTTGTGGCCGACGACGATTTGCAGTTGCACGGTAATTATGATCACCATATTTAGCTTCATCATAGGAACCTGTAACAAATTAATTTACTATGATTGTTGATTTAGTAACAATGAATTTTCACAATTATAGGCGTAGCTACAGCCACTCTTACAGGATGAGATAATAATCTTAAGTACTAACATGAAATGTAATTGTGCGACTAGAAAAAATGCATTAGTATGATTGAATAATTGAGTAATTTACCGTCTATAAGATCTACAGTTAAATAAATGTTACCATTTCTTTGATTGCATTCTAAATTCTCACGAGAAAATTTATGTATTTTGTAAGAATAGTAATACTGATGTAACGAGTTGAATAGACTTACCGTCGTGCACAATTCCTGCAGCTTTATCTCTAGCAGCTTGCTCAATGACCCTCTGTATAGCCTCAGGTATCGGCGGAGGAGTAGGCAAGTGATCACCACGAGGTTGAAAACCGTTCTCATCAGCAGTGTAAATAACGCTGTACACTTTACCGTCATCACCAATGTAAGAATACGATCCTTGAGCTTTCGTTCCATTATCTACTATACCACTTTCATCAGCATGAATTCCATTTGAGGTGTCGAAACTGTATGAGTACCCATTTGGAGTGCGAACATTCTCATAGTTAAGAATTACGGCGTTTCTGTCAGCTGCTGCTTGAGGCCTTTCTGGTCGATAAACTGGTTGGACTGAGGAGTAGGATGAAGTAGAGGGTGTTGCTCCAAGGTCAGGAGTTGTACTAGAGACACCATTAATGTATGTTGTAGGATTGGTAGATGGCGTAGACCCAGGTTGGTATACGTTTTCAGATCCAGTAGGTACAGGTGATCCATAGTTTTGTTTCCCTGTAGGGTATTGGATCGGAATGCCTCCAATATTGATAGGTTCCTGGTTTTGGTAAGAAGTTTGGATCGGTTGAGTTCCACCCAGGTTTTGTTCATTGATCGGTTGCCCAGAGTAAGTTCCTTGTGAAATCAGTCCTTGTGAGCCATCATAGTTCACGCCACTTTGATTACCACCGGGTTGAAGGTTAATTGGAGATCCAGTTGTTGGTAAAACTCCTTGCTGTCCTGCTACTGCCTGACCACCAGGATACTGCACCAAGCCTTGGTTACCGCCAGGACTTTGAACAACACCTCCAGGATTAACCACACTTTGACCTGGATATTGATCCAAACGTTGACTATCAGGAACTCCAGTGGGCAGTAACCCTTGCGTGTTACTCTGCCCTCCAGGATACTGTAACTGGCCTTGATTTTGACCTGGATATACCGATCCAGGGATCTGAGAAACACCTGCAGGTGTATTCACATTTTGTCCTTGATATTGGTTCAAAGGTTGGTTTGAAAACTGGTCATAACCTGGGTTGACAATATTCACGGGTGCTGATGTTGAGCCTTGAAGGCCAAAACCGGGTTGAATATTAGCTCCATAGGCTGGTGCCTGAGTTGTGGTAAAACTGTCTTGAATATTAGTTCCAAAGGTTGGTACCTGAGCTTGCGTATAATCTGGCAAATTTTGAACATTCTGCTGCCCTTGAGAAGGTCCATAAGGGAAGTTTTGCAATCCTTGCTCCAGTTGAATTGGCAATCCAGTTACAGGATTTATTGGCAAAGCAGTCGTTTTGAAGCCCTCTCCAGGTGGATAAGTTGTTGTTTGCGAAAACGCATAAGAGGTGGTTGTAACAGGAACCTTAGGTATTTTATCACCAAAGTTCAGAGGTTCTCCGTTTATCCCAAAGTTGGGTTGAACTCCTTCTCCCGCAATTACGGGTCTAGGTTCTGAATGAGGATGATGAGGAGGTTCCAATGGGGCGTCATGGCTTCCAAGTATTCCTCCAGCAAGATGGGCACCTGGTGGTGGAAGGTAGGTGCGGTCCAGTTTATCGGAAGCTGCTAGGCCTATGGCCAGGGTAATCTGAAACAGAAACAAAAACAATATAATTTTGATTTATATAAAAAGATTCTATATTGTTGCACTTTACTTCATACAAGTACCATTCAAAGGATCTAATGACTTATTATAAGAAGACATTCGTCAAAACAATTTGAACCTTAAAACACAGTTGATGAGGGGACAATTTATAGATGGTCATTGCAATTCTACACGGAAATAAACTAAAATTATAAAATTCAAGCCACAAAGACCCCATTCTACAACATTAACTAAAATGTACTCTATTGTGTTAATCAAATGAAACACAATACAAGTACATTACTGGATCAATGTTTAATGAGATCTCATTGTCGGTGCCATATTATCAACGGCAGATTTTAAACACTTTCGTTTACATCTAATTACACAGTACAGTGTGGGACATGAAAAAGTATACCAACAAAATTTCAAAAGTATGTTTTTGGACGCTTCAATGAAAAACTGTTCACCAATTTTGGGAATGCCATGACAATAACAATCGAGTAATTGTGATTTATTATGTTTTTAAAGAACACTTTTAGAGGCCGACTTATTAGAAGACTAAATCATTAATTTGCTTTGTCAGAAATCGATAGTAATTGGTATTGATTGTGTTAATTACACCAATTGTTTTTTTACATAAATAAAATATTATTAAAAACCTACCAAGAACCACTTCATCTCTATCGTTGTATCCTCACCAGGACTCAATTGAGATGTGTGATAATCCCAAAAAACAAATGATATTTATACCACCCATAAACCCATCATGACCATTTAGATGTTCGTGGGTACGTGACAGACGGACAGCGTGACAAACCCCTAATAATGTTGCTGTCACCACAGACAACGTATTAAGCGTATTTATTTTATTATTACATCACATGGTAAAATTATAGGGCCTTGGCATTTTTATGGCCAGTACTATAATTTGTTGGTGACAAACGCTTGCCCACGTTTTGAGAGTGACATAATTTGTTTGTTAATGCTTTTGAAATGCGAACCTTTTTGTTGGTGGTCTAGGAACTAATTTAGAACAACGGAAATCAACCTTTTTTGACAGTTTGGCGAAGCAACATCACGCTTCAGTTTGAGGGATATGGGTGTCAGTGTAGTAACTGGTTCATAAATTAGTCTTATCACTGGGCGAAATGTGATGCTACAGGTGCCTCAGGTGGCCACTTAGCATTAGAAAGCCTGAAAAAGTGAGTGACATTCCATAATCCATAACGTAGATTAAAAGCTCAGAAATTGGATGGGAAACTTAACATCAAGTAATCTGTTCTGTTGCCTGCACGATACGAGAGCTGATGGTTGATGGACTACTAAAAGGAGCCAAACTCGTCGCCAAATTCTGGGCCGCTCTAATTCAGCTCGACACGCTAAGAAGAACAATGTATTGGATGATATTATAAGCTACCGAAAACCGTATCTCAATACTGCTGAAAGTTATTGTAGAAAAATCAAACGCTTTCAAATGTCAATTGTTGCCCTCAGATTAATGAGCAGCCTTTAGAGCCACGTCAACTATATTTGTTTTGTAGCGGAGTATTGTCTTTAGAACATTTTCCGGTAATTAAATACCTAGTATAGTGCGCTTTTTTACTATGACAATTTTCTGTCTAAGAGCGGTTACCTTCTGAAATGACGCGCCCACGGCTGGGACACACGGTCACCTCTCTATGAGAGGGAATGGGCTATAATCCACCATGCGGGCCCAGTGCGGGTTTGTAGATGTCTCATGTCTTCGAATTTTTGGTTCTAGGACATGCCGGTTTCCTCACGATGTTTTCCTTCACCGTTTTGAGAGCAGTAGTGATGAAAAAAGGGTTCAAACCCACGACTTACTGTTCGTAAGTGGGAACCGCCACCACTGGGCCACCGCTGCCCCCATATAATTACGATAAGTAGTTGAAAACTTTTCTATCCGTCATTCATCATCATCATCTGCCTAGCCTTTTCCCAACTATGTTGGGGTCGGCTTCCAGTCTAACCGGATGCAGCTGAATACCAGTATTTTACATGGAGCGACTGCCTATCTGACCTCCACAACCCAGTTAGTACTGGGTAATACAATACCCCTTGGTAAGACTGGTTGTCAGACTTTTTGAGCCACTGACTATACCTAACGACTGTCAAAGATCTACAAATGACACCCGGGACCAACGGCTTAACGTGCTTTCCGAGGCACGGAGGAAACTCGGTATGTAATGGGTGGTCACCCATCCACAGACCAACCTAGGCAAGCACGGCTTATCCTAAAGATCGATCCGAGCGGCTGTTATTATTTAGCCACGAGCTCCTCCTTTTCTATCCGTGATTATCGTTGTTCATTGCTTTCAAACACAGTCTTACATTTCTGATGTCAATGTTTCATCACAAACCTACTTTCATATTACTGCTACACAAATGCATTGATAAGAATCTCGTCAACAAAATGAATCATTAGTACAAACGTGTAACATATCTAATTAATCATCTGTTTAGCTGTTATTAGCCATTGTTTGAAAGGTTACTAAAGTTAATAGTAATAAATTATCATTCAAATGGTGCACTATGTCCTGAGATGAATTACAAAACTAATAAAGTGTGAGATAGTATGAGATTATTATGCTAATGATTTCTCAAGTGATTAACGTTACTTATAAGGCCAGACGGGAATAAAGATGAGAGCTTTTTGGATCGTCACAATTGTTATCTTTGTATTAACGTTTGCTTGGTTGAACCCATCTGTTGGTTAGGTGGTACAGCCTGCAATAGATACATACAACACCTATCCTAGCTAATAATAGTAGTTATCAGAGGTTCCCGTCATTTTAAGGCATTAAAACCCTGAGGAGCACATACTAATTAACGTACAAATAGGTGGTAAAATCCATTTTATTTAAATTCCGGCCGTTTTAGTTTCCCCTGCATTCCGGACACTAAGCTCTTAATTCCGAACTTGTCCGGAAAATCCTAAAAGTATGGCAAGGACCTGATTCTGATTTAAAAGAGTGTCCATGGAGTTTCTTGCCCGTTCTTCTCCATAGAGATCAACGTTAGGGAATGGGCAATTACAGTACTTTCACAGTTTTTGAGCCTTGTGACTGGGACTGTAGCTATATTTTACTGTTGTCTTTGTTTCGACAATTCAAAAGTGCCTGTAACTGGCCTACTTGAAATAAATGCTTTGATTTTGATTTTGATTTTTGACCACTTTTCTTTTGTATATGTTACGGCTAAAAGCCGAAGTAAGGTTACACCTAGTTCTAGCCGGCTAAACCTAGGTGTGGCCGGATACAGTTGTTTATCCTTATATTGCTAGGGCAGACCGACCAAATAGATTAGGTTTGTTTAGGTTAGAACTGTTATCAAACGCGAAATACTACATCCAAATTAGTTGCATGTTCTAACCGAAGATAAGTAGGATACGTCTAAGTTTAACCGGCTGCACCTAGTTGTACCCTGCTAAAACTAGGTGTAGCCGCACTTCGGCTATTAGCCATAACATATACAAATCGTATGCTTTTGTTAAACTTAAACTATTGTAATTTTTTAAAGTGTGAATCATCATTTTGAGAATACATTGAGCATAACTTCACATCGGACATAATGCTTGTCGTACCAACGTTCAGTCTACAAGAACAAATACAGTGAAAGGTCGCCGGCCACACGATCGGACATTCGTGAGATAATCGTTATTGTCTTATAATTACTTGCTCGACCGTGAACTGTGAACTTGCTTTTAAGGCTTATTTTTAGTTTAATTATCGGTAATTGCTGAAGGGTCGGTCATATTATATTGTTATGTAAGTGTTTAGGTACTTATTATGTATGTGTAAATTATTTTAAAAACCATGGAATGAAAACGAAAAGTAATTGTAATAATTACCTATGATAATGTACTATGTAAAACCAATTTTAATGAAAACTTACTTTTCATTAATTTTATGTGTTTTGCGAATGCTACAAAAATATGTAGAAAGCCGGAGTGTAAGGGGGAGGCGCAAGTGTAGCCCGCGAAATTCAAATTTTCTTACGTTTTTCGCAAATTGCAGGCACTTTTTCATGATATAGTCATTCAATGGGGTTAAATGAACTTAGAGGGTTGTATCGATGATTTTAATTATTATAATTCTGAGAACACATACATGTTATCACGAATCATATTTTGTTCAACATAAAGCCTGATACTAAACAAATAATTGCAGAGCAGTAATTGCAAAAAAAAAATTAAGAAAAAATTCCGCGGGCTACCCTAGCTCTTCCACCTTAAAGTATTGTGAAGTTTTGCGAAATCTGTTAATACCTTGTTATAGATATTCTTAAAAATATGCCTATACCTATAAGAGTATCCATTTCTTTGATGCGTGTTGACCTTAACTTCATGAATGAGCCGACTGTTATAAAACTCTGCGGTCAGTGACGAAACGTTTCATTTGTATCGAATACCGACGGATGTCATAATCATAACGCAGCGATGAGCGATAAAATAATTGTAGAAAATATACAACTTTGAATGGAACTGTGGATTCCACAAACAAATGGCTTGTGGATTCCACCAGTGTATTCAGCCTGTCAAAGTCTGCTGAAACATCTTTCGCGACGGGAGCGTCATCTGCCTAGCCTTTTCCCAACTCTGTTGGGGTCACATTCCAGTCCAAACGGATGCAGCGAAAGCTTTTTATATGGAATGACTTAGTACTGGGTAATACGATACCCCTGGTAAGACTGGTTGTCAGACTTTCGGGCCACTGACTACCTGGAACGACTGTCAAAGATCTATCTATCTTTCACGACGATATCAGCCTTAAAATCAAATTAAATGAAAACATTTGTTCATAAACGGTTGAGTTAATATCCTTCTAATAATCAAATTCAGAGTAAAACGAGGCTGATGTTATCATTTATATTCATTGAAAATTATTGATATACAACATTATTTTTAGTATATGCGAAACCTGAATATAGTTTGTTCAGAATAAGTAACTGAATCGATTCCAATAATTTTTAAACTATGTTATATGTTGTCCCAAAAATATTTAAAAAAGGTTGCAAGTTGGACACCGAGTGACACTAAGTACTACTATCGCAATAATTCAGGTACCTACTGCCAAATTATTATTATCAATGAGCTCAAGATGACGCTGAAGGCGTGCGCGCGGCTGTGCCGCGTGGTGACCACGTTTTAGTGCGGACAACCAGGTAACAGAACAAGCTTATAACTTTGTGATTTTTCATGATACAGTTTTGAAATTTTGTACATAGATTCTTTACATAAAAATATTAGACAAGTGTTTCAGGTTTCGCAAATACTAAAACTAATGTTGTATACAATATAAATCTGGCTTGAATAATATGTGAGTCAGGCTTGGTCGATAAGGCGACACTTGGAGGAGGCCTGTGTCCAGTGCAGCAATTAACGTGTTCACATTGATATCCTGATGCAATTTTCAACAGAATTGCTGCACTGAAATGCAGAACTAATGTATATCCTAAAAATCAATACTTATGAAACTTACATAACATCAAAACATCACGCCTATAAACCCCGTAGGGTTAGGCAGAGGTGTACCCCACATTTAACCAGTTATGTTTAAGTCCCATGGGGCTTGCCTATTGCCATTAACTGGGCACAAATCCAAACTCCGTGGCTGCTACTGAGAAATTCCTGATAGAAAAACCCAATATCACTTTGTCCGACCCGGGAATCGAACCCAGGACCTTATGCTCAGCGGTCGCGGTTGAGACCACTAGATCTACAAGGCAGTCCACATACCTACGTTAGTCAGTATTAGCTGGAATTTCTTGTCATAAAAAAATGTTGCAAAGATGGATCGATTTCACAACAATATTTGATCGGTAATGTCTTTTATATCAGATTGAGATGAGTAATAAAAGGATTGTGAATTAAGCTTCAATAATTTGTATCTGATCTAGGTTTTTGTTTCTTAATAAGATATAAGAAGGTCGAATGATCGAACAGTATTAGTATTGTATGAATAGTATTGTAGGTATGTTAGATTTCATCTTAATCCGACAGGAACTGCTAGACAATAGAACCTCTCATTTAGTTTAAACAATTAGTAATCACGTATATAGGTGGATGAGGAAATATATCATCATCATCTGCCTAGCCTTTTTCCTAACTTTATTGGCGTAGGTTTCCAGTCTTACCGATTGCAGCTGAATACCATTATTTTACATGCAGCGATTACCTATCAGACCTCCAAAACCCAGTTAGTACTGGGTAATACGATACCCCTTTTGTAAGACGGGTTCTCAGTTTCGGGCCACTGTCTACCTGTAACGACTGTCAAAGATCTACAAATGACGTGCTTTCCGAGGCACGGAGGAAAGAAGGGATAATAATGAATCCAAAAAAGGAAATGGATGACAGCGTGCCGTCGGTACTGATTGAATATTATAATTTTTTTCGCCGATCCCATATAACATGAGACTTATGCATAAACATGAAAAAAGCACTAGGTAGGATCGCATATTTTTCACTTATAAACTTTTCGAGAGTTCAACACAAGCCTAACAAAAATATGAAACATAACATTGTAAAAAAAATATCGCAAGCACGATTTTACGAGTAGGTATCTAATTTGCCTTCTTCTTCTTTATAGTGTGGCTAGTACCTGACCTGGTGTCAGAGTATGTATGCCTCCCATCAACGCCCAAGGCGTCGATAAATATCTCTCAGCGTGCTGGTTTCCTCACGATGTTTTCCTTCACCGAATCAAGGGATAATTATACAATACGCACATGAACATCTAACTGAACTAATAAATTAACTCGAAACACTACAGGCCTAGAGCAATAGGATACAAATAGCCCACAAAAGAAAATATTAAAGTTCCACAAAAGCTTCAACAACATCGATAGCCAACGCCATCTATCAAACCATTCAGGAACTAACACAACACTTCAAAACGACCTTCACCTCGTTGACTTACTCTGCTTACCTCAATAGATGCGTGATGATACCGCAATAATAATGATTACGTCTGCTCTCAAAAGATCAGTGTTGCAATACTTCAATAGTTTCAGTAAAAGTAATGCTCAAATAATGATTGTGAATTAAGTTTGATGTTAGGCTTGGAAAGATGGATATGTTTGTGGGTTATGAAACTGAAATTAGTTCACGATCTGTCTGTCTAGAGCTGTACTGTAAGGTATCCTTTATCTACACTAATATTATAAAGCTAATGAGTTTGTTTGGTTGAACGCGCTAATCTCAGAAACTACTCGTTCGAATTGAAAAATTATTTTAGTGTTGGATACCCCATTTATCGAAGAAGGCTATAGGCTGTCTAAAATCACGACCAATAGGAGTGGAGCATCAAGGAAAAAAGTTCCAAAAACGGGAAATTATTATAAAATTAAAATTTCCCCGTTTTTGCAACTTTTTTTTCACAAGGACGAAGGTCTTGGGGAACGTAAATTGTGTGTGGGTAAATTAAGTAAACGTGATCTAAATATACATGATTTTAGCAGTTTAGATAATACGGACTCGTAGGTCTAGTAGTCGCAAGCGCGACTGTTAAGCATGAGATCCTGGGTTCGATTGCCAGGTCGGGCAAAGTGTGATTGGGTTTTTCTATCAGGATTTTTTCAGTAGCAGCCATGGAATCTGGATTTGTAGACTTATTCATAATTAACCCTAAATCAGTCATTATTACAGTAAACTTAACATAACATCACGCCCGTAATCCCCGAACGGTTAGGCAGAGGTGTTGTGTACTTAATAGTACACCCACATTTCGCCAGTTATCTTTAAGTCCCATGTAATAGGGGGCGAGCGTATTGTCATCAACTGGGCACGAATTCAGACTCCGTGGCTGCTACTGAGCACTTTTCCCGACCCGGGAATCGAACCCAGGACCTCATGCACAGCAGTTGCGCGACCACTAGGCTGTCAAAAACGCATTGTTTAAATATACTTAAATTTTATCAAAGAGATATAATGATTAATGAATGATCTGAAATAGAAATAAAAGCAACACACTAAAATACAGATTGCAACATTACCCTCCTTTTGAGATTGTCCTTAGCTGTGTAAAATTGATTATTAGGTATGGAAAATTATTCATTGCGCATATGGAAAACATTCAATACGTTGTACACAAACAAATCACTCCGCAATCACTCAAGAATTTTACCAGCGTTATGTACTAACGCTGGTAAAATTCTTGAATAGTAATTTGATCAGAGCTATTTCATTGCCTTTAGATAGTGAGAGGGCGCGCCCGTTCATCATGAATGATGCTTTTAATTATCTTTTGACGTATCCTCCTTCTGACCTCCGTAACCTACAAGAAAACCAGATCATTATACAGTTTAATGTCATCATTACGCCTCTTAATACCAAAACTATCTCAACTAGCTTCACTAAGGTCATCTACAATTAGACTAGCCCATCCCCGAATCTTGCTGATGAAATATTTACTGCTACTTAACTAAGTATATATACTGTACTGATACGGTAACGTTATCAGTTGCATCCACAGCTTCTGGGCAGTAAGACCAATCCAACAAATAAAAATGAAATTGGTAAGCTATCAAAATGACAGCCTTGGTTACAAGTTAAAAATATAATACAGTCAATCTGGGTATTTATTTGAGGTATCAGGGAACTTGCGTCATATAAAAGATCGATGCACGCTGTTCACATCCTGCCCCCTTTTTTAATTAAGCTTTTAACCCTTCGTGGTGACTTAAGCACAGCAGTGAATAATATATTGACTACAACAAAAAAATACATTCAAATCTCTTGAAAAAGTTTATCCATTCATTGTCGTGGTTCTTTAATAAGTATTGCAACATTTGAAAAATTTAACAATATCTTCCATTTTCCAGTTCATCGTTTTAGCTGCCGTCACCTTGGCCCAGGCTGGCAAACTGGACAGGACCTACCTGCCACCCAACGCCCAGGGTTCTGCAGGATCTGCTTTCCTTCAAACTCCTCTCCAGTCCAACGGATTCAAGGATCAATCCGGTGCTTACTCCAACAACGGATTCTCCAGCCAAAACGCTTATGCTCAGAACTTAGGATACTCAGGCTTCGAAGCTCGTCCCGAACGCGTTCAGGCTGCCCGCGAGAGGAACGCTGCTATCCTTCGTCAGGACAACTCCAATGATGGAGAGACTTACGCGTATGCTTATGAGACTGAGAACGGTATCTACGGCGAGGAGAGCGGAGTGGCGACCAATGGAGTCCAGGCTCAGGGCGGGTACTCCTACACTGGTGATGATGGCAAGGTGTACTCTGTGAGGTGAGGGTCCATTTTATTAGCACAATGATATCAACCCATTGTAACTAATAAACTTTATTATTCTGCCTTATATCTTCCAGGTACACATCTGATGAGAATGGTTTCCAGCCCCAAGGCGACCACCTCCCCACTCCTCCCCCCGTCCCCGCAGAAATACTGAAGGCTCTGGAACAGAACGCGCGTGATGAGGCTGCTGGCATCTTTGACGATGGCAAGCATCTAGCAGAATTCCAATTTTTCTTATAACCATCCACGCTCATTTCCAAGTAGTTCGATTAGTGAGACCACTTATCACTCTCAAGAGTATAATCAAATTAATGAACTCCGAATTCCGATGGAGCAAAAAATTCTACAATTTACCAACACTACAGTTATTTTTTTTTCCAGGAATCTACCGTGAAGCCGCTAACAGCCAACAACAGTACTACAACAACGCTGGAAGTGCTAGCGCCATCGCTGGAGTCCAGAAAGCGTATCTTCCTCCTTTCGCTCAGCGCAATAACCAAGGTGTTGCCAAGCTCCCCACGTTCAGCAACAACGCTTTCACCCGCAACGACGCTTCTGGAAGCGCCAGCTTTGTTGATGGAGTCCAGAAAGCGTACCTCCCTCCCTTCGCTCAGCGCAACAACCAGGTTGCTGCCAAACGACCCACCTTCAACAACAACGCTTTCGCCCGCAATGATGCTTCTGGAAGCAGTAGCTCTGTCGCTGGAGTCCAGAAGGCGTATCTCCCTCCTGTCGCTCAGAAGAAACAACCCTCCTTCAACGCGAGGGATGGCTACCGTTATTGAGACTGTTTAATGTTGATTTGTAAATAATATACTTCTAACCACCTATTTTATTTTGTTTGTATTTCGTCCTATATTTCACTTTTGGTACAAATATAGTCCAAATAAGTTACTGTGACAATTTATAATTTAACGGCAATGTATGGTAATTCAAAAAACGAAAATCCTCACCCTTTTATATCCAAAACTTGAAATCGTCATACTCGTATTGGCCCTCACTATATTTTAGTTAGAGGTATGCTTACTCAACTGATAATGATGTGCAAAGTAGCGGGGAAATGCTGTGCTGGCCGGAAAAAAGAAATCTTGGTTATAAGGACCATTTTCAAATGGAACGGAATCACGAGTGCTGCTGGGCTACTTGCAAAAGACAGGGAGAAATATTCGAAGTTAATATGCCAGACAAATCATCAGTTATTGAAGATGCGCCAGAGGAATAAGTATTTTAGGTGCGCGAAAATTTTTAAATGAATAAAAGAACCGGCAAAAAAAGCAGAGTTCTGGGGTATAGAGAAGGCAAGAACTAGTTACATTAAAGTGCCTCATTGTGGGAAAAAAGCGTAACCTACTACTGCGGCACGTTATGGTAGCCGTTTTGGCATCATCATCATCATTCTCTTGCACTTATCCTAATATATTCACAGCATGTCTACTTCTCCATACATCTTTGATACTCGTCATCGCAACAGGCACCTCCCTTCTGGCCATATTGTCCTTTACACAGTCCATGTATCGTTTCTTTGGTCTTTTCTTATTGCTATCCACTTCCATACACAAAACTTTCATGACGAAATTGCCCATGATAACCGATTACCACAAAACTTTTCAGTTATCTAGACTAGACGATGGCTCCAAAAATAATGACCCACCGAAATATAACACTTAATAAGCTCCCAAAATATAAGTCACGGCAGCTAACTTCAATGAAGGAATATTCTGCAGTGCTAAATGCAAAAGCAGTATCTCAGGAAAAGCTCAGAAAAACTCATCTACAGGGTGTAAAGGACAGCCGGACAGCAGGACAGCCCTCCACAAACTGATGGGGTGAATTCAGTATATCATACTAAGATGACGCTGACGCAATGCCGGTCACTGAAACCAATAAGTTTGATTTGATTTATTTCCTCATACGCAATGTATCGTTACCGTGGCAAAACGCACGTAGCGAACGGCAAGCGCGACGACGAGTTCGATGAACACTATAGCTAGACAGGGAAGTGAACAGCTGATTTCACGCGTCGTTCGTTAGAGTATTTCAACATCCATTGTTAGATTTTTATTTTAACCGTAATATTTGCATAAATGGAGGGCTGCGTATAGGGAATATAATTTTACACTAAAATAAAGAAATAGTAACAGAAAAAAAAATTAAAGTAATTTTTTTCGGAGAAAATTTCGGTGAAATATTATGCAAAATAAGGAGCTGAATGCACCCTGTCAGTTTGTGGAAGACTGTCCCTTACACCCTGTATAGTGTTATTTTTACTTCACAAATTGTTTTTTTTTTTGCTTTTATATGGATTTACATATAGATTTTCTTGCGTATTATTTGGCGTAGCTCAAAGGATGTGTATTTCTTTATGCTATCCAATGGCATAAAAATCACCAACTAAACAATATTGACAGCAGGGCTGGCACAGTGACTGAGTGATCACCTGCTGCGCTGCATGTCGCAGGTTCGATTCCCGCATGATATCTGTATGGCCTATTGGAAGTTGTTCCGGGTGTGGCTGTTTATGTATGTGAGTTTAAATGTTTGTAAATGCACCCACGATACAGAAGAAATTCCTAGAGTGGGGCAAAGTTAAAAAAAAGAAAATTTGAGAAATCGCTTTTGAGCTAAGCACGACAGTATTTTAGTTCATAAGTATCTGCCTAATTACAGGTTTTCCTCTTCCCTCAGTTTCATAGTGATGATGGCAATTTGACATGACTGGCAAGGGTAAAAGAAAATTGAGACAGAATATGTTGTTACTTTCGTAGTATTCCGCAAAGAGACATTCTATTAGCGATAAAGACAGAAATTCGATACCGTATAGCCTATATAGTCTACCGAAAAGCTGCATAGCTATGTCAAAGTTGATTCATTAATTTGAAACGATTGCCCACAAGTTTATTTTTAGAAGCACGATGTAACCAAGCTGCTGCTATGCTTTCTAAGAGGGAACGCAGACACGAAAATTCGTCCATAGCACTGAAATACAAATTAAAACGTATCATCCTTTTGGGATTCTTCACAGTAGGGTAAATATTGATGTAAAATGATACAAAACTCAATTACGCAAATCATTCAATAGTAGGTACATCGTAAATAAATCAATTACTTAGGTAATAAATAATTTCTATATCTTTCTCAGATTCTTAAATAGTGATTGAGTAGTAATTTCATAGCTCAAAGGCCATTTTATTAACGTTAAACAGTGTTCAATTACAGTGAGAAGGCTCACCAGTCCATAATGAATAAAGCTTTTAATTATCTTTTGACGTATCCTCCTTCTGACCTCCGTAACCCACAAGGAAACCAGATCATTTTACAGTTTAATGTCATCATTACGCCTCTTAATACCAAAACTATCTCAACTAGCTTCACTAAGGTCATCTACAATTAGACTAGCCCATCCCCGAATCTCGCTGATGAAATATTGACTGCTACTTAACTAAGTATATATACTGTACTGATACGGTAACGTTATCAGTTGCATCCACAGCTTCTGGGCAGCAAGACCAATACAACAAATAAAAATGAAATTGGTAAGTTACTTGAATTTAAATTATTTGATTGACAAGTTACAGAAAATGTTTTAAAAAGTATAAGTATTTTGGGGAGATCAAATGGCCTTCAGTAACGAGAAATCGTATTTATTAATTGTCACTACTATTTGCCCTGATCTGAATATATCTATCTTATGGTCTTTAATGCCCTTAATTTGTTTCCTTTCAACAATAATATAATACTTAAGTCGCTACCCTCAGAAAGTGAAGATAATATAAACGGCTTTTCTTTTTTTCAGTTCATCGTTTTAGCTGCCGTCACCTTGGCCCAGGCTGGCAAACTGGACAGGACCTACCTGCCACCCAATGCCCAGGGCTCTGCAGGATCTGCTTTCCTTCAGACTCCTCTCCAGTCCAACGGATTCAAGGATCAATCTGGTGCTTACTCCAACAACGGATTCTCCGGCCAAAACGCTTATGCCCAGAACGGAGGTTACTCAGGCTTCGAAGCTCGTCCCGAGCGCGCTCAGGCTGCCCGCGAGAGGAACGCTGCTATCCTTCGTCAGGACAACTCCAATGATGGAGAGACTTACGCGTATGCTTATGAGACTGACAACGGTATCTACGGCGAGGAGAGCGGAGTGGCGACCAATGGAGTCCAGGCTCAGGGCGGGTATTCCTACACTGGTGATGATGGCAAGGTCTACTCTGTGAGGTAAGGATCTTTTTCATTAACACGAAGATACCAACCTATTGTGAAATGACATCATATTGTAACTCTGTCTGACATATTTCAGGTACACAGCTGATGAGAACGGTTTCCAGCCTCAGGGTGACCACTTCCCCACTCCTCCCCCCGTTCCCGCAGAAATCCTGAAGGCTCTGGAGCAGAACGCGCGTGATGAGGCTGCTGGCATCTTTGATGATGGTAAGCATGATGGTGTGCAAGTCCACATTCAGAATGTTTCGTTCTGGAGCACAGAGGCATACCACTTTGTTTTGCCACATCTTACTTAGATTTAGTACTTATGCCATTACGCAAGACTAATATTTTACATCGTTGCAAGTTTTTAATCAATAATTGATTTAGTGAGACCACTTATCACTCACAAGCACAAGACTATAATTAAATCAATCAATTTAAGAACCCAATGATCATAATCGTCCTCGTTTTATTTTAGCTTTTATTCACACTTATTTTTTCTATTCCAGGAACCTACCGCGAAGCCGCTAACAGCCAACAACAGTACTACAACAACGCTGGAAGTGCTAGCGCCATCGCTGGAGTCCAGAAAGCGTACCTCCCTCCCATCGCTCAGCGCAACAACCAGGGAGTTGCCAAGCGACCCACCTTCAACACCAACGCTTTCAGCCGCAACGACGCTTCTGGAAGCGCCAGCTTTATTGATGGAGTCCAGAAAGCGTACCTCCCTCCCGTTGCTCAGAGCAGACAACCCTCCTTCAACGCGCGGGGTGGCTACCATTATTGAGACTGTTCAATGTTCATTTGTAAATAATATACTTCTAACCACTTATTTCATTTTGTTTCTATTTCGTCCTGTATTACACTTTTGGTACAAATATACTCCAAATAAGTTACTGTGACAATTTATAATTTAACGGCAATGTATGGTAATTCAAAAATCGAAAATCCTCACCCTTTTATATCCAAAGCTTGAAATTGTCGTACTTGTATTGGCCCTCACTATATTTCAGTTAGAGGTATGATTTATCCAACTTATAATGACGGGCAAAGTAGCGGGGAAACACGTCTGTTGGCCGGAGAAAAAAGTCATGGCTGAGAAAAAAACGCGAATGGACTGGAATCACGAGTGCTGTTGGGCTGTTCCACCTCACAAGAGACAGGGAGAAATATTCGAAGTTAAAATGCCAGACAAACCTTTAATTATTGGAGAGGCACCAAAAGAATAAGTATTGTAAACGAATAAAAGAACCGGCTAAAAAATTTACGAAAAAACCAAGATCTAGTTACAATAAAGTGCCTCGTTGTGTGAAAAAGCTACTGCGGCACGTTATGATGGCCGTTTTAGCATCATCATCATTCCCCTGCACTTATCCTAATATACAACATTATTTTTAGTATATGCGAAACTTAATAGAACGAATATAGTTCGTTCAGAATAAGTAACTGAATCGATTCCAATAATTTTTAAACCATGTTATATTTTGTCCGAAAAATAGTTTAAAAAGTTACAAGTTGGACACCGAGCGATTTTAAATTTAATTATTGACCCAATAATTTAGGTACCTACTGAAAATTATTGTTATCAAACACCTCAAGACGACGCTGGAGATGCGCGCGTGGGCTCGCTGCGTGGTAACCACGTTTTTGCGCGGACAACTAATTAACAGAACAAGCTTATAACTTTGTGATTTTACATGATACGGTTTTGAAATTTTGTACATAGATTCTTTACATAAAAATACTAGACACGTGTTTCAGGTTTTTCATATACTAATACTAAGGTTGTATATTTGTGGTCGGCACAGCATGTCTACTTCTCCATTCATCTTTAATACTCGTCATCGCAACAGGCACCTCTCTTCTGGCCATATCGTCCTTCACACAGTCCATCTATAGTTTCTTTGGTCTTTTCTTATTGCCATCCACTTTCATACTCGAAATTTTCCTTTTTTAGATTAAATGGGCATACACTCTTGACTTCAATCTAGTCCTGAGGACAGATATGAGGTCGACGATGGAACGAGCTAACCCAAAAGAAGCCTATTAAGTCGCGACTTAATAAGATTTGGGTCATACGAACTTGGGAACACCGACGCATGCAGGGAATTCTACTCCTTTGCTGTGCGCATAATAAAAGACGACCCACGACATGACTCGTACCATGATAACCGATATTTACCACAAAAGTTTGTAGTTACCGGTGCACTTTCTGACTTCCCCTTATGTACTCATTTGTATTTCTATCCATTCCTATAACACCACACATTTTATCAGTCTGAACTCAGCCACGTGCAACTGCGTTCATTCATACCTATTGTTGTCCAACATTCTGATCTACATTAAATAGCAGATCTTACCATTGTTTTAGAAATCTATCCCTTAATGCTGTGTTTAACACTCTAATCTACTTGGCCATCGCTCTGCAGTGAAACGAGGTACCAAATGTCGGACCAGACCGAGAGAAGCGCACCATTTAGAACTATGGCTCCAGAACTAAAGAGCCACCGAAATAAATAACATAATAAATAACCGAAATATCCTCCCTAAACACGGCCTCGGCAGCCAACTAGAATGGAGGAATATCGTAAAATTAAGCGGTATCTCAATTAAAGCTAGTTTTGAGAAAGTTTTGGAAATATAGTTTTCTTTTTTCTTGACAGACTGATTTTTTATTTATTAAATGGATTTACAGTTTCATTATTATTTGGCGTAGTTCATTGGATGTGTATTTCTTTAATCTAACCGATACCATAAAAATCAACTTTACAATTTATTTTGAGATACCTCTTTTGATCTAAGCACGGTTCATAAGGATGTGCCTAAACACAGGTGACCCTCATCCTTCGGTTTCATAGTTCTTTGGGATGGCAATTTAACATGACTGGCAAGAGAGAAAAAAACACTAGGTCGATTTTGTTGTCCTAAAAGTCGAATCGATAAATTGCAGCTGTAGTGCACGTAACTAATGTCAATAAAGTACAACAATAAATTGTTTATGTATACGTAAGTGATCATAAGCCTATTTCCATGATTCCATGTTTTTAGATTTGTAAAGAAACCTTGCTGATCATTGATATTGACGACGAGGAAATTTAAATAAACCACCAACAATATAAAACTATTACTTAATAATATATTAGATCGCAAAGAGACATTCTATTAGCGATAGCGACAATAGAAATTCGATACTATAACTATGTCAAAGTCGATGCGGAAATATGTAACGATTGCCCTCAAGTTTATTCTTAGAAGCACAGAACAAGAGGGAACCAATTCGATTCCAATGAGGAACCGACACGAAATACGTCCATAAAACTGAAATGCAAATTAAAATATATTATACCATCCTTTTGGGATTCTTCACAGTAGGGTAAATATTGATGTAAAATGATACAAAACTCAATTATGCAAATTATTCAATAGTAGGTACATCGTAAATAAATCAATTACTTAGGTAATAAATCATTTCTATATCTTTCTCAGATTCTTAAATAGTGATTGAGTAGTAATTTCATAGCTCAAAGGCCATTTTATTAACGTTAAACAGTGTTCAATTACAGTGAGAAGGCTCACCAGTCCATAATGAATAAAGCTTTTAATTATCTTTTGACGTATCCTCCTTCTGACCTCCGTAACCCACAAGGAAACCAGATCATTTTACAGTTTAATGTCATCATTACGCCTCTTAATACCAAAACTATCTAGCTTCACTAAGGTCATCTACAATTAGACTAGCCCATCCCCGAATCTCGCTGATGAAATATTGACTGCTACTTAACTAAGTATATATACTGTACTGATACGGTAACGTTATCAGTTGCATCCACAGCTTCTGGGCAGCAAGACCAATCCAATAAATAAAAATGAAATTGGTAAACTACTTGAATTTAAATTATTTGATTGACAAGTTACACAAAATGTTTTAAAAAGTAAAAGAATTTTGGGGAGATCAAATGGCCTTCAATTTCAATTCAATTTCATTTATTTTGCATTCCATATTGTAAAAAAGATGTTACAAAGGGCTTAAAGCTAGGTACATAAATATGGACCCTGTAAGGGCACAGCATGGTAGGAGAGAGGAAGAGGTCTTTTATTTTACTATTAATTAGTTGACATACAAAGTAACAATTAGTGAATCATAATTATTAATTTAAAATTTGTCATTTAGATATTCATTAATTGTATAATAGCATTTATATAATAAAAATTGTTGTAATTTATTTATGAATGGATTAAATTTTTGTACATTTTTAATAATTTCCGGTAATTTATTATAAACCTTCATTGACATGACTAGGTCACTTGTTGAGTGCATTTTTAGCTTAGAGCTTGGTATGTTTAGTCTATTTTTATGGCGTAATGTGTATCTTGACTGTATACTTTCTCGTGTAGTGTAAAAGTGTGGGTATTTTCGAACAAATTTGCAAATTTCTAGAATGTATAGGCAGGGGAGGGTTAATATTTTATGCTCTTGAAAATGAGGTTTACAGCTGTCGGTATCGTCTATATTTACTAATATTCTTATTAGTCTTCTTATTAGCCTTCAGTGACGAGAAATCGTATTTATTAATTGTTACTACTATTTGCCCTGATCTTAATATATCTATCTTAAGGTCTTTAATGCCCTTAATTTGTTTCCTTTCAACAATAATAAAATACTTAAGTCGCTACCCTCAGAAAGTGAAGATAATATAAACGGCTTTTCTTTTTTCCAGTTCATCGTTTTAGCTGCCGTCACCTTGGCCCAGGCTGGCAAACTGGACAGGACCTACCTGCCACCCAATGCCCAGGGCTCTGAAGGATCTGCTTTCCTTCAGACTCCTCTCCAGTCCAACGGATTCAAGGATCAATCCGGTGCTTACTCCAACAACGGTTTCATCGGCCAAAACGCTTATGCCCAGAACGGAGGTTACTCAGGCTTCGAAGCTCGTCCCGAGGGCGCTCAGGCTGCCCGCGAGAGGAACGCTGCTATCCTTCGTCAGGACAACTCCAATGATGGAGAGACTTACGCGTATGCTTATGAGACTGACAACGGTATCTACGGCGAGGAGAGCGGAGTGGCGACCAATGGAGTCCAGGCTCAGGGCGGGTATTCCTACACTGGTGATGATGGCAAGGTCTACTCTGTGAGGTAAGGATCTTTTTCATTAACACGAAGATACCAACCTATTGTGAAATGACATCATATTGTAACTCTGTCTGACATATTTCAGGTACACAGCTGATGAGAACGGTTTCCAGCCCCAAGGTGACCACTTCCCCACTCCTCCCCCCGTTCCCGCAGAGATCCTGAAGGCTCTGGAGCAGAACGCGCGTGATGAGGCTGCTGGCATCTTTGATGATGGTAAGCATGATGGTGTGCAAGTCCACATTCAGAATGTTTCGTTGTGGAGCACAGAGGCATACCACTTTGTTTTGCCACATCTTACTTAGATTTAGTACTTATGCCATTACGCAAGACTAATATTTTACATCGTTGCAACTTTTTAATCAATAATTGATTTAGTGAGACCACTTATCACTCACAAGCACAAGACTATAATTAAATTAATCAGTTTAGGATTCCAATGATCATAATCGTCCTCGTTTTATTTTAGCTTTTATTCACACTTACTTGTTCTATTCCAGGAATCTACCGCGAAGCCGCTAACAGCCAACAACAGTACTACAACAACGCTGGAAGTGCTAGTGCCATCGCTGGAGTCCAGAAAGCGTACCTCCCTCCCTTCGCTCAGCGCAACAACCAGGGTCTTGCCAAGCTCCCCACCTTCAACAACAACGCTTTCAGCCGCAATGATGCTTCTGGAAGCGGCAGCTCTGTCGCTGGAGCCCAGAAAGCGTACCTCCCTCCTGTCGCTCAGAGGAGACAACCCTCCTTCAACGCGAGGGATGGCTACCGTTATTGAGACTGTTCAATGTTAATTTATTTATTTTTAAATAATTACTCTTGAAACCACCTACTTATTTCGTTTCTTTTTTTTCAAAAAAGTGCTGTGTCAATTCCCTAATTTACTCCAAATAATTTGAAATAATATAAACGTTAAATTGGAAATTCAGAATGTCTTAGTAATTTGTGCATGTACAGTATGCATTGAACATCGCTTTCTTCATTCAATTCGTAATCTGTCGTTTGTTTCTGTCATCTGGTTCTGTTTTTACCCGACCACGGCGAAGCCAAAAGGAAGGATTATGATTTCAGCAGTCTATGTATGTGTTAATTTGTATTTACATATGTTCCTCCGTAGCGCTTAAACAATTCATCCGATTCTGATGCAAAAGGCATCAATCGATTTGTTATTATGGCCCGTCTAACATAAGCTACAATTTAAATCGAATTATAACTGGAAAGTTATCGTCACTTCTAGTTCCCTTAAAAACTTACGCGCAATACAAGCTGTCAACATGATCGAAATAAATATTTTATCAAACATAATAACAACACTTAACAGGCAGAAAACATACAATATCTGAAAGTGTATCAGATAAAACTTATGTTAATTATAATAATTCCCATCCCACGCTTATCGTGGGATAAATAAATACAAAGTGTTCCTTGATAATTGGTTGCTTTAATACTGAGTCATTTGAAAGAAATAAGAAATTGACGTCAGAAAAATGAAAAGGTTTAACTTTACAACTGAAACAAACCGCCAGGGTAGCCCGCAAAATTCAAATTTTCTTACGTTTTTTTTTACAATTTGCAGGTCAGTGTCAGTATGTATGTTAATTACAATACGACCGTAAAAAATATGGCTCTATTGAGACCATTAAAATCAATACAACTTTTCAAGTTCATTTAATACCATTGACTGACTTTTTCATGAAATAGTCATTCGCTGGCATTAAATGAACTTAAAGTAGTATATTGATGATTTTAATGACTACAATTCTGAAAATACATATGTAAGTTTTACGGCCGTGAATAAAATTATGTTCAACAGAAAACCTGACACTGACAGGCATCATCATCATCTGCCTAGCCTTTTCCCAACTATATTGGGGTCGGCTTCCAGTCTACCTGGATGCAGCTGAATACCAGTATTTTTCATGGAGCGACTGCCTATCTGACCTCCACAACCCAGTTAGCACTGGGTAATACGATACCCCTTGGTAAGATTGGTTGTCAGACTTTTTGGGCCACTGACTACCTAACGACTGTCAAAGATCTACAAATGACACCCGGGACCAACGGCTTAACGTGCTTTCCGAGACACGGAGGAAACTCGGTATGTAATGGGTGGTCACCCATCCACGGACCAACCTAGGCAAGCACGGCTTAACCTAAAGATCGACCCGAGCGCCTGTGTTGCTGACACTGACAGGCAAATTGCAAAAAACGGTAGAAAATTTGAACTTCGCGGGCTTTAAAATTTTCGTAATGAAGAAACAGGACGTGTGGTGGGACAGCGCGGCGATACGGATCCTGTTTCGCTGTTTTTCAATATAGGTATGTCATGAGCTGTTATTTACCGCCACGCGCATGATATGAGCTGTTGTTGCCGTATCGTCTTTCGTAGAACCACTGTTCTTGTTGGGGTTTACCCCTTGTATGTCGTATTGTAGTGGAGGCTGTCCAGGTCGAGGGCTTGTTGTATAATTGAATCCTCAATTAATTTCACAATAAAACTTTATTGCTGATTTTCACACAGACACAACAAGTCGTTACAGTATATTTTTTTTGTAGGCAAGAGAATTAGTGTTGCCATGAACAACTAAAATAGGAATCAGTATTGTCATGAACAAATTAATAAATGTTACTACTCTTAACAGTTCTTGTACCATTCGCTATTTCCGTACGAGCTTGCCTTTGCCAAGCAGCATCTGCTTACGTGTCAGGATTTTTAGCGGAGATCATGAACAAGAATCAGCGTATAATTTAGCGTAATTACCTAAATCTAACTGGTTGTCTACTTATTATAAAAATTGCGCAAATAAACTGATAAAGATTGATCTAGACAGTAGGCTACTCATCAGTTTATGCAATAGAGCCACCTTAAATTCAATTTAACTTTTAGACGTAACTTCCATTGCTACACGAGACGTATCGTGCCAATCTTTTCTTAAAGTAATTTGCAAAGTAAAGCTTACTTGTGAAACAGTTCAAACTTGCATCTAGGGAAGCATCACCACCTCTTTTGCGCCACCTTGAAGCGTTAGGTACTTGGCCATCTATATAACTAAAAGCCTTTTTATAATAAGAAGTAAAAAAGGGACTGACTCGTTGAAAAACTGCCTTGTTGGTATAGTGGTCGCAAACGCGACTGCTGACCATGAGGTCATGAGTTCGATTCCCAGGTCGGGCAAAGTATTATTGGGTTTTTTCATCAGGAATTTCTGCAGCCACGGAATCTGGATTTGTGCCCGGTTGATAGCAATAGGCTCGTCCCCTATTACGTAGGACTTAAACATAACTGGCGAAATGTTTGCATACTATTAGGTACACTTACCTCTGCCTAATCCTTCGGGGATTACAGGCGTGATGTTATGTTATGTAAGTAAAAAGGTGATGCGTCGAAATACATCCATCCATAAGTACTTCGAAAGTTACTCTGTTTGTTAAGTTTTGACGGTAATTTGGGACACAAACAAAGAACCAAGTATAATACAATATCCATCCAAAAGTGATTAGCTTGTAGACCTTTTTGTTAGATTAAGAAAAATAAAAACATATCACAGGTGAATCCTCTTTGTGTCTAGGATTTGAGATATTCAAAGACATGTATGGCATTGTCCTCGTTAGATTTACTAATGAAGTATTGAAGCTAATATCGGCTGAGCTACATGTTAGCAATACATTCTCTAGCCATTTATTTTTCAATCAGCTTGTTGTAATTTTTTTTTTTTTCCACAAATAAAACGTTGCCCCACACTAGGAATTTCTCCTGTATCGTGGGTGCGTTTACAAACATTTAAATTCACATACACAAACAGCCAGACCCGGAACAACTACCTGTAGGCCATACAAATATTTGTTCCGTGCGGGAATCGAACCCGCGACACGAAGCGCAGCAGTCAATCGCTCAGCCAATGCGCTAACCGTGCCGTCAAATAAGCAACATTTGTATAATTATGTCTGTAACATAAAACAAACCAACAGCATTTCTTTCGTAATGATTGATCAGATTTCGCTTTCAAGATAAAATGTCAAACAGCGTGATTTATAAGATCAATTTGTTTCGGACATTACTTACATGGTTTGGTAACCAACAAACAATGTTGAGATAATTATCTTATTAAAAGATATAATATTGATAAAAGAAGAGCTGGTAACTTATAGGGCAGAGCTAACAAAAGGGAATAGTAATAGAAAATTGTTTACTATCCAGGTACATCATCATCTGCCTAGCCTTTTCCCAACCTTGTTTTGGTCGGCTTCCAGTCTAATCAGATGCAGCTGAATACTAATTTTACATGGAGCGACTGCCTATCTGACCCCGATAACCCAGATAGTACTGGGTTATACGATACCCCTTGGTAAGACTGGTTATCACTTTTGGGCCACTGACTACTTGTAACAAACGACTTCAAAGATCTACATATGACACCCGGGACCAACGGCTTAACGTGCTTTCCGAAGCACGGAGGAAACTCGGTATGTAATGGGCGGTCACCCATCCACGGACCAACCTAGGCAAGCGCGGCTTTACCTTAAGATCAACCCGAGCGGCTGTTATTTTTTAGCCACGAGCTCTTCACCCAGGTAATACATAAGCGGTCTAAAATATTACCTAAAACTAGCTAACACAAAGTGTTGTTGCTGGTGATCCACAAACTAGCTGAATTTACGTTTAAAGGTTTTTATTACAAGCTTTTATTTAACTTGCAATGTTTGTATGTTTGTTTAGGTCAAATCTTGTAGTTTAATTTTAAAACAGTTATCCCCGACCGATTGAGCTGAAATTTTGCATACACGTTTAGTTTGAATGACAATGCATGGTAAGCTAAGTGTCGTCATTCTAAATCCAATATGGCGGACTAGTTGTTTTTTATGCACTCTCATGATATGGGTATCAATTAAAAGGGTTTGCTTAGAAGAATATGAAAAAGAAAGATTGACACCTATATTTGAAAGCTCAAAAGTTTTAAAAATGTTTTTTTTTTAACTTTTTAAATTGAGAACCTCTTCCTTTTTTTGGTCGGTTAAAAATGTACTGCACTGATAGCAACTGTGGAAAGCTTATGCCAATTTTTTTGAAAGTCATTGTCGAAACACGAAACATAAAATTTGGATTTTGATTTTTTTTTATTTTTTATTTGGATCTGGATCATAATTATATTATCATTATTATATTATCAACCATAATTTAAAAAAATCTAAAATAAACAAAACATTATGACTTGTGATAAATAAATAATTTATTAAATAAAACAATGCACTAGTTTCTTTGAGTAGTTCTTCTTAAAATGCTTTAACGCTGATACTGGAAATCCGAACGATGGAGTCACGTAATGGTATCCCATATGGACTAGTGCTTTCTTATGGACCGTATTTTTCCTCAGCATCTCGGTTGTGGAGCTGAGTAAAAGGTGGGAGGTATGCATTCGTGAGTCCAGCGATGGAGCTACCGCTCCCAGCAGTTTCGTTTTGTTGAATGACTGGAGGCAGGTACGCTCTCTGGATTCCAGCAGCGGCGTTAGAACTTTCTGGAATAGCGTTATGGTGGACTGGAGCATTGTTGTTGAAGGTAGCTTGGGTCACTAGGCTGTCCTGATTGTTGCGTTGAGCAAACGAAGGGAGGTACGCCTTCTGGAGTCCAGCTATGCCATTGTTTTTGAAGGGGGGTTTGCTCACTCTGCTCCTCTGGGTGTTGCCGTGAGGGAATGGAGGGAGGTACGCTCTCTGGTCTCCATCAATGGCACTAGCAGTTCCAGCAGCATTGTTGCCGACAAAGGCGTTATTATTAAAGGTAGCTTGACTCCCTTCGCTCCCTTGGTTGTTGCGCTGAGCAAAAGATAAAAGGTACGCATTCTGGACTCTAGTGATGGAATTACCGCTTCCAGCAACTTCATTACGAATAAGGGCACCCTTGTTGAAGGTTGCTTGAGTGACATCGCTCTTCTGGTTTCTGTGCAGAGCAAAGGGTGGTAGGTACGCTTTCTGGTCTCCATCAATGGCGTTAGCACTTCCAGCAGCATTGTTGCTGACAAAGGCGTTGTTATTAAAGATGGCTTGGCTCACTCCGCTCTCTTGGTTGTTGCGCTGAGCAAAGGGTGAAAGGTACGCATTCTGGACACTAGCGACGGAATTACCGCTTCCAGCAACGTCATTACGAATAAGAGCATCATTGTCGAAGGCGGCTTGAGTCACATCGCTTCTCTGGTTGTTGTACTGAGCAAAGGGTGGTAGGTACGCTCTCTGGTCTTCATCAATGGCGTTAGCACTTCCAGCAGCATTGTTGCCGACAAAGGCGTTGTTATTAAAGGTTGGTTGGCTCACTTCGGTCTCTTTGTTGTTGAGCTGAGCAAAGGGTGGAAGGTACGCATTCTGGACTCTTGTGATGGAATTACCGCTTCCAGCAACGTCTTTACGAATAAGGGCATCATTGTTGTAGGTGGCTTGAGTCACGCTTCTCTGGTTGTTGCGCTGACCAAAGGGTGGAAGGTACGCATTCTGAACTTCAGCGCCAGAGCTGCCGATTTCAGCAGCGTCGTTGCGAGAGAAAGCGTTGTCGTTGATAAATAGGTCAGCGTCGTTGGATTCAACGGTGTTGTAGTACTGTTGTTGGATGTTGCTGTCATATTTAACTTCGTTGTAAGATCCTGGAGAGCAGACAAAAATAGATAAGTATTGCGTGTGACCGGCTACTTTTATTAGCCTCCTTCGTCTTTATCTTTCTGGCCAAAAGGTGTTTTAATGGCGCTATAATAGTTACACTATAAGAGATCAAAATACCTTCAAAATTAATGACCATTTGTAACAAATCCGATATCCAGATGCGTAATTAATCCGATACACACGTTTTAACAATATAACTCCGAATTCTTACCGTCATCAAAGATGCCAGCAGCCTCATCGCGCGCATTCTGCTCTAGAGCCTTCAGGATTTCTGCAGGAACGGGGGGAGGAGTGGGGATATGGTCACCCTGAGGCTGGAAACCGTTCTCATCAGCTGTGTACCTGAAATATGTAAGACAGAGTTATAGGTTTATCAATATGATGTCATTTAACAATAGGTTGGTATCTTCGTGTTTATGAAAAAGATCCTTACCTCACAGAGTAGACCTTGCCATCATCTCCAGTGTAGGAGTACCCGCCCTGAGCCTGGACTCCATTGATCGCCACTCCGTTCTCCTCGCCGTAGATACCGTTCTCAGTCTCATAAGCATACGCGTAAGTCTCTCCTTCATTGGAGTTGTCCTGACGAAGGATAGCAGCGTTCCTCTCGCGGGCAGCCTGAGCTCGCTCGGGACGAGCTTCGAAGCCTGAGTAAGCTTCGTTCTGGGCATAAGCGTTTTGTCTGGTGAATCCGTTGTAAGAGAAAGCACTTGTATGATCCGGAAATCTAACAGATTCACGAGGAGTCTCGAGGATTTCCGATCCAGCAGAAGATTCAGCGTCAGGTGGCAGGTAGGTCCTATCCAGTTTGGCGGCCTGAGCCAAAGCAAAAGCGGCTAAGACGATAAACTGAAAACAAAAAAATAATATTAAGGTAATTAATTTATAACATGAACGTCAGTTGACTTTTTTCTGCGTATGATTAGAACCTAAGATAACCCAGCTGATAACCATGTCATATTAAGATATTATTTAGAGCGATAATATTGAGGGATAAAAGTACACATCCATTAATTAAAACTATTACTATTATTAATATTTTGTTTTTGATCAAGTCAACCAAGTCACTGATAAGACAAAGCACTTTTTGGACTAACCAATTTCATTTTTGATTTTTGAATTCTATTAACAAATTGAATTTTTCTCAGCCGTGACGGGCCGCTTGATACACAGAAGTTGCGAATGCAACTGATAACCTCACAATGATATCACAGTATTTATACGTGAGGTGTGATCCATCAATTATATTGTGTAGTGCAATGGTCAATGGTTCTTAATGACCATGTGGTGGTGTGCTCGAGGATCGTCTTTGTTTATAGTAGATGGCCTTTAGTGAATGAGGCTCTCGGGCGGAAAAAAAGTTTTTATGTTAGTAGGAAGGCCTGGCTATAATCTAGTAATTATGTAAACCTACCACTTAGGTAGCAGAGGTCTGATAATTTTTTTTTTCGCTAGAAAATTCCATGATATAAAATACTACACTTTTCGGGTGAATGAACCTTAAAGGAAGCCTCGTTGGTCTAGTGGCCGTAGTCGCGACTGCTGAGCATGAGGTCCTGAGTTCGATTGCTGGGTCGGGAAAAGTACTATTGGGTTTTTCTTTTAGAAATGTCGCGGTAGCAGCCACGGAGTTTGAATTTGCGCCCGGTTGATGGCTATAGGCCTGCCCCGATTACATGGGACGTAAACATAACTGACGAAATGTGGGTGTACTATTAGGTACACCTCTGCCTAACCTTTCGGGGATTACAGGCGTGATGTTATGTCATGTTTATTATGTTGGCATGACCTTCCTCATATACTTTTGAACCATTAAGGATATACAAACCCAAGACTGCCTGCTGGATTGGCCTACTGCTTTCAAGCCGAATTTGGCAATTCAGCTAACCCGAGGAGGTTCGAGACCCCTCGGTTTGGTCCTCCCAGCGTTGGCCAAATTGGTTTCATATGTAGTCGTATTTAATTTAAAAAGCCTGGATTTTCGGTAAAAGGCTGAGGTGAGTAATATGTACCTAGAAATAAATTCATGATCATGAATCATGTTGGTTGGCTGGTTGTTTGAATGGAAGAAAAAAACGTGTTGTACCGGCCACGTATAATGCAACAAGGGCACAAAGATGATTATAAGTATGCACACGTAGGCGATATCTGAGTGTAATAAAGGAGTTTGAATATACTTATATTTTGCTAGTAAATGTCAATCACTTTTTTTTCTTTTTTTTTTTTTTTTCTGGATGGGAAATCATCAAATGACCCCCCCCCACTCTGGGCGGAGCGGAAGGGAGTCTCAGACTTGTACTGACTAAAACCCATCCATGTTCCTTCTTTGCCCTTTGTGTTCCAGGGCCACGGTATCTCTTTCGAACAGTCCCGCAGCCAAATGTCAATCACTTCAATTAGTACACGGTCAGTTTATGTAATGATACCCAGATGATTCTTATCCTTTTTTTTTTTTTTTTTTTTTTTCCAGATGGGTAATCATCAAATGACCCCCCCCACTCTGGGCGGAGCGGAAGGGAGTGTCAGACTTGTACTGACTAAAACCCATCCATGTTCCTTCTTTGCCCTTTGTGTTCCAGGGCCACGGTAATGATTCTTATCCTTACTTCCTTACTTACTTACTATAGCATTATAAATGCGAAAGTAAGTTTGTTTGTTTGTTACCTTTCACGCCTAAATTACTGAAACGATCATCCTGAAATTTTGCATATTCGTTCTTTACACCTGAGTGTACTGAAACGGACATAGTCCTGAAAAAAGTTCTGTTCCCGAGGAAAACAACAATAACGTTCTTACGAAAATAGGTGGCGCCACGTGTCTTTCGAATCATTATTGAATTATATTATTACAAGCAGAGTAAAACCCGAATTGTTTGTCAAATTCTAAATTAACGCGAGAAAAGCTGCGGGGAAAAGACAGTATGAAAATAATTATAACAAACTCATCCCCAAAAAACTCTATACGTCAAGTAAAAGAATAGAAACTCAACCTTAACCGACATTATTTAATTACAATTTCGTGAGACGCGCAAAAAGCAGATGGGTCAATAACTGTAACGTGATTGCCGGAAATCTCGTTTACCTTGACCAGTTATCATACAAATGTAATACGGTACCTTCCTAAAGCATTTGATAAAAGTATAAAAAAACCCTGGCCAGACAATCACTCACTAAAGGGAATTGGTAGCACGTTCATCCATATTTATAGACCGATCGTTTTAATGATCAGCTGCGGGGTACAGGAACGCAGGGCGGCGGACGCATTAAAGGACAAGAATGCGCCCGCCTCCCGCATCTCCCTCGGTCCCCTTTGTCGTCATATCCCCGCGTCACTGTACCCCGCGGGCGAGGACTCATTAAAGCGGTTGGTCTATAAAAGGTTTCAGCTTTGTCATTTTTCCAAATAAAACCCCCGCGTCACTGTACCCCACGGGCGAGGACTGTATAAAGCGGTCGGTCTATAAAAGGTTTCAGCTTTGTAATTTTTCCAAATTATTGTTTACTCACATGAAAGAGTGCCTCGTCGATCTAGTGGTCGCAAGCGCGACTGCTGAGCATGAGGTCCTGGGTTCGATTCCCAGGTCGGGCAAAGTGTTATTGGGTTTTTCCATCATGAATTTCTCAGTAGCAGCCACGGAGTCTGGATTTGTGCCGGTTGATGGCTTTAGGCTTGCCCCCTATTACATGGGACTTAAAAACATAACTGGCGAAAAGTGGGTGCACTATTAGGTACCTACACCTAAGCCACCCTTAATAACCCTTCGGGGATTAGAGGCGTGATGTTATGTTTGTGTAAACTTTGTAGTATTAAAGTGATAGGTACAGACACCAGCACATCAAGTTACTACAAACTGTCAAATTTCTTTTACAGATTTTCAACTTTATCGTCAAAGCATTAGGTTCAAAGTTGAACGGGAAAATTTGACATTTTCGGGTAACTTGATGTGCTTCCGTCTGTACACATACAAAAACAAGTTTTATTTACGAGTTTTTATGTAATAACAATTGTATTGTACCGATACAAGCAGGGTTATCTATAACGGATGGTATGCTTTTAACTCTCGAATGTTTATGTCGATAGTATGACGAATTCCAAACGTGCTACTGTAGGTTGTAATAACATTCGCATTCAACATGGTAATAAATGTGGAAATTATGCTTTTAAATAGTCATTGTGTTCCCGACCAATGATACGATATTGAAACACCATTTAGACTTGAAACTTACCGACCCTTGGTAACCTAAATCTACAAACTTACCGACCCTTGGTAACCTAAATCTACAGTTAGTAGGACAAAACTGATCATCATCAGCCTACAACAGTCCACTGCTGAACATAGGCCTTTTCCATCGCACGCCACTCAACTCGATTCTCGGCAACTCTCATTCAGTTGCTACCAGCCACCCTGCGAAGATCGACACTAACCACACTATCAATAACACTAAAAACGGTTAATTATCATGTGTTACTGATTGTTTTGAGTTCCCGATATTTGTGCACTGTTAGTATACGTGCCACCAAAAAAAATATTTTTGATACAGAAATGTTACCACTAGTATGGGCAGTGGCACATAATTATACTGTAACCAAATGTTCCACATATTTCCCAGCGATTTAAAAAAAAAAAAAAAACAAAAAAAAATTATGTACATATATAATATTTTTTTTATTTTATTTATTTATTATTTTTAGAAGCAGAAAAAAAAATATCTTAAAAATCATATAGAAATTATCCTAAATATGTAAATTTTTGTTTTCCTACCACTTCCGGTTTTCTCTGCCTTATATAGGGTAAAATTAGTTTAATTAAATAATGACCTGGCTCTGTATGTCCTTCTACACTAATAATATAAAGAGGTAAAGTTTGTAAGTTCGGATGTCTGAGGTAATCTTCGGAACTACTGATCCAAATCCGAAAAAAAATTCACTAATGGGAAGCTACATTATACCCATATATTTAAAACGTCCCGGTAGGATAATTTCCTACCATAACCCGACCGAAGCTAAGGACAAAACCTAGTTAGTAACAACAGACTGATTTTGATTT